>OY796662.1:57928861-60856279 GCA_963680705.1 Rhagium mordax | reverse complement strand
TAATTCGAATGATTAATTTTAGGTTTACTAGGTATATAAACTCAATCAGGCGCAGGGACAAACTAAAAAATATGTTTATAAAAATCCATTAGCAGAACTGCGGAAGCTCGATCGTTATAATAAGCAATATCGGAATTTTCTTAATCTAATTTAAAAAACTAAAAACGAATGTTATAAAAATAAAATAAATTCTGCCAAAAATATAATTATATTATATTTTTTCAATTTTCGAAAAGTAAAAATTGTGTCAGATAATTTTCGCTCTAGTACATGGCGATAGACAAGGACGAGACTAGTCGACTGGAACAAACCGGAGCTCGCTATCTCATTCCGTTCGGGAGATAGAGCCATTTAAGTGTTTGGATGTTAAATCGGAAGGTACCTACCTTTGGAAATTTTTCCAATTTTCGAAAAGTAAAAATTGTGTCAGATGATTTTCGCTCTAGTACATGGCGATAGACAAGGACGAGACGAGTCGACTGGAACAAACCGGAGCTCGCTATCTCATTCCGTTCGGGAGATAGAGCCATTTAAGTGTTTGGATATTAAATTCCGGTACATCGCCGCACTTAGAGATACGTCACGAGAAAGATCCGTCTTCTAAAATTATGAAATAATTCATGGAGATAGAGAAAACTATGGCGAATCGAATGGCGTAAACGGCAGTTCGATATATCTTTTCGTTTGGACGTCAGAGACTCATGAATGCTCCCCAGTATCAATTTTTAGTAATTTTTCAATTATCGAAAAGTAAAAATTGTGTCAGATGATTTTCGCTCTAGTACATGGCGATAGACAAGGACGAGACGAGTCGACTGGAACAAACCGGAGCTCGCTATCTCATTCCGTTCGGGAGATAGAGCCATTTATTAATTCGAATCATTCGAATAATTAATTCGAATCATTCGAATAATTAATTCGAATCATAAATTCGAATGATTAATTTTAGGTTTACTAAACTCAATCAGACACAGGGACAAACTAAAAAATATGTTTAAAAAAATCCATTAGCAGAACTGGTATAGCTCGTTGTTATAAGCAATATATCGGAGTTTTCTTAACAATCTAATTTAAAAAACTAGAAACGAATATTATAAAAATAAAATAAATTCTGCCAAAAATATTATTATAAAAAAATTCCTATGGCGAGTAGTTAATGACGTTACAAATAATGTAAACAATTAATTCGAATTAATGGTTCGAATTATTGATTCGAATTAATCATTCGAATAATTAATTCGAATCATTTATCATTAACTCGAATGATTAATTCTAATCATTATTTCGAATAATTAATACGAATAATTAATTCGAATCATTAATTCGAATTAATCATTGGCATTAATTATTCGAATTAATTATTCGATTTATTGATCCGAATGATTAATTCTAATCATTCGAATGATTAATTCTAATCATTCGAATGATTAATTCGAATCATTCGAATAATTAATTCGAATCATTAATTCGAATGATTAATTTTACTAAACTCAATCAGACACAGGGACAAACTAAAAAATATGTTTAAAAAAATCCATTAGCAGAACTGGTATAGCTCGTTGTTATAAGCAATATATCGGAGTTTTCTTAACAATCTAATTTAAAAAACTAGAAACGAATATTATAAAAATAAAATAAATTCTGCCAAAAATATTATTATAAAAAAATTCCTATGGCGAGTAGTTAATGACGTTACAAATAATGTAAACAATTAATTCGAATTAATGGTTCGAATTATTGATTCGAATTAATCATTCGAATAATTAATCATTAACTCGAATGATTAATTCTAATCATTATTTCGAATAATTAATACGAATAATTAATTCGAATCATTAATTCGAATTAATCATTCGCATTAATTATTCGAATTAATTATTCGATTTATTGATCCGAATGATTAATTCGCATCATTCGAATAATTAATTCGAATCATTCGAATAATTAATTCGAATCATTCGAATAATTAATTCGAATCATTCGAATAATTAATTCGAATCATTCGAATAATTAATTCGAATCATTCGAATAATTAATTCGAATCATTCGAATAATTAATTCGAATGATTAATTTTAGGTTTACTAGGTATATAAACTCAATCAGGCGCAGGGACAAACTAAAAAATATGTTTATAAAAATCCATTAGCAGAACTGCGGAAGCTCGATCGTTATAATAAGCAATATCGGAATTTTCTTAATCTAATTTAAAAAACTAAAAACGAATGTTATAAAAATAAAATAAATTCTGCCAAAAATATAATTATATTATATTTTTTCAATTTTCGAAAAGTAAAAATTGTGTCAGATAATTTTCGCTCTAGTACAAGGCGATAGACAAGGACGAGACTAGTCGACTGGAACAAACCGGAGCTCGCTATCTCATTCCGTTCGGGAGATAGAGCCATTTAAGTGTTTGGATGTTAAATCGGAAGGTACCTACCTTTGGAAATTTTTCCAATTTTCGAAAAGTAAAAATTGTGTCAGATGATTTTCGCTCTAGTACATGGCGATAGACAAGGACGAGACGAGTCGACTGGAACAAACCGGAGCTCGCTATCTCATTCCGTTCGGGAGATAGAGCCATTTAAGTGTTTGGATATTAAATTCCGGTACATCGCCGCACTTAGAGATACGTCACGAGAAAGATCCGTCTTCTAAAATTATGAAATAATTCATGGAGATAGAGAAAACTATGGCGAATCGAATGGCGTAAACGGCAGTTCGATATATCTTTTCGTTTGGTCGTCAGAGACTCATGAATGCTCCCCAGTATCAATTTTTAGTAATTTTTTCAATTATCGAAAAGTAAAAATTGTGTCAGATGATTTTCGCTCTAGTACATGGCGATAGACAAGGACGAGACGAGTCGACTGGAACAAACCGGAGCTCGCTATCTCATTCCGTTCGGGAGATAGAGCCATTTATTAATTCGAATCATTCGAATAATTAATTCGAATCATTCGAATAATTAATTCGAATCATAAATTCGAATGATTAATTTTAGGTTTACTAAACTCAATCAGACACAGGGACAAACTAAAAAATATGTTTAAAAAAATCCATTAGCAGAACTGGTATAGCTCGTTGTTATAAGCAATATATCGGAGTTTTCTTAACAATCTAATTTAAAAAACTAGAAACGAATATTATAAAAATAAAATAAATTCTGCCAAAAATATTATTATAAAAAAATTCCTATGGCGAGTAGTTAATGACGTTACAAATAATGTAAACAATTAATTCGAATTAATGGTTCGAATTATTGATTCGAATTAATCATTCGAATAATTAATTCGAATCATTAATCATTAACTCGAATGATTAATTCTAATCATTATTTCGAATAATTAATACGAATAATTAATTCGAATCATTAATTCGAATTAATCATTGGCATTAGTTATTCGAATTAATTATTCGATTTATTGATCCGAATGATTAATTCGAATCATTCGAATGATTAATTCTAATCATTCGAATGATTAATTCGAATCATTCGAATAATTAATTCGAATCATTAATTCGAATGATTAATTTTACTAAACTCAATCAGACACAGGGACAAACTAAAAAATATGTTTAAAAAAATCCATTAGCAGAACTGGTATAGCTCGTTGTTATAAGCAATATATCGGAGTTTTCTTAACAATCTAATTTAAAAAACTAGAAACGAATATTATAAAAATAAAATAAATTCTGCCAAAAATATTATTATAAAAAAATTCCTATGGCGAGTAGTTAATGACGTTACAAATAATGTAAACAATTAATTCGAATTAATGGTTCGAATTATTGATTCGAATTAATCATTCGAATAATTAATTCGAATCATTAATCATTAACTCGAATGATTAATTCTAATCATTATTTCGAATAATTAATACGAATAATTAATTCGAATCATTAATTCGAATTAATCATTCGCATTAATTATTCGAATTAATTATTCGATTTATTGATCCGAATGATTAATTCGCATCATTCGAATAATTAATTCGAATCATTCGAATAATTAATTCGAATCATTCGAATAATTAATTCGAATCATTCGAATAATTAATTCGAATCATTCGAATAATTAATTCGAATCATTCGAATAATTAATTCGAATAATTAATTCGAATGACTAATTTTAGGTTTACTAGGTATATAAACTCAATCAGGCGCAGGGACAAACTAAAAAATTTGTTTATAAAAATCCATTAGCAGAACTGCAGAAGCTCGATCGTTATAATAAGCAATATCGGAATTTTCTCTAATTTAAAAAACTAAAAACGAATGTTATAAAAATAAAATAAATTCTGCCAAAAATATAATTATATTATATTTTTTCAATTTTCGAAAAGTAAAAATTGTGTCAGATAATTTTCGCTCTAGTACATGGCGATAGACAAGGACGAGACTAGTCGACTGGAACAAACCGGAGCTCGCTATCTCATTCCGTTCGGGAGATAGAGCCATTTAAGTGTTTGGATGTTAAATCGGAAGGTATTGGAAATTTTTTCAATTTTCGAAAAGTAAAAATTGTGTCAGATGATTTTCGCTCTAGTACATGGCGATAGACAAGGACGAGACGAGTCGACTGGAACAAACCGGAGCTCGCTATCTCATTCCGTTCGGGAGATAGAGCCATTTAAGTGTTTGGATATTAAATTCCGGTACATCGCCGCACTTAGAGATACGTCACGAGAAAGATCCGTCTTCTAAAATTATGAAATAATTCATGGAGATAGAGAAAACTATGGCGAATCGAATGGCGTAAACGGCAGTTCGATATATCTTTTCGTTTGGACGTCAGAGACTCATGAATGCTCCCCAGTATCAATTTTTAGTAATTTTTTCAATTATCGAAAAGTAAAAATTGTGTCAGATGATTTTCGCTCTAGTACATGGCGATAGACAAGGACGAGACGAGTCGACTGGAACAAACCGGAGCTCGCTATCTCATTCCGTTCGGGAGATAGAGCCATTTATTAATTCGAATCATTCGAATAATTAATTCGAATCATTCGAATAATTAATTCGAATCATAAATTCGAATGATTAATTTTAGGTTTACTAAACTCAATCAGACACAGGGACAAACTAAAAAATATGTTTAAAAAAATCCATTAGCAGAACTGGTATAGCTCGTTGTTATAAGCAATATATCGGAGTTTTCTTAACAATCTAATTTAAAAAACTAGAAACGAATATTATAAAAATAAAATAAATTCTGCCAAAAATATTATTATAAAAAAATTCCTATGGCGAGTAGTTAATGACGTTACAAATAATGTAAACAATTAATTCGAATTAATGGTTCGAATTATTGATTCGAATTAATCATTCGAATAATTAATTCGAATCATTTATCATTAACTCGAATGATTAATTCTAATCATTATTTCGAATAATTAATACGAATAATTAATTCGAATCATTAATTCGAATTAATCATTGGCATTAATTATTCGAATTAATTATTCGATTTATTGATCCGAATGATTAATTCTAATCATTCGAATGATTAATTCTAATCATTCGAATGATTAATTCGAATCATTCGAATAATTAATTCGAATCATTAATTCGAATGATTAATTTTACTAAACTCAATCAGACACAGGGACAAACTAAAAAATATGTTTAAAAAAATCCATTAGCAGAACTGGTATAGCTCGTTGTTATAAGCAATATATCGGAGTTTTCTTAACAATCTAATTTAAAAAACTAGAAACGAATATTATAAAAATAAAATAAATTCTGCCAAAAATATTATTATAAAAAAATTCCTATGGCGAGTAGTTAATGACGTTACAAATAATGTAAACAATTAATTCGAATTAATGGTTCGAATTATTGATTCGAATTAATCATTCGAATAATTAATCATTAACTCGAATGATTAATTCTAATCATTATTTCGAATAATTAATACGAATAATTAATTCGAATCATTAATTCGAATTAATCATTCGCATTAATTATTCGAATTAATTATTCGATTTATTGATCCGAATGATTAATTCGCATCATTCGAATAATTAATTCGAATCATTCGAATAATTAATTCGAATCATTCGAATAATTAATTCGAATCATTCGAATAATTAATTCGAATCATTCGAATAATTAATTCGAATCATTCGAATAATTAATTCGAATCATTCGAATAATTAATTCGAATCATTCGAATAATTAATTCGAATGATTAATTTTAGGTTTACTAGGTATATAAACTCAATCAGGCGCAGGGACAAACTAAAAAATATGTTTATAAAAATCCATTAGCAGAACTGCGGAAGCTCGATCGTTATAATAAGCAATATCGGAATTTTCTTAATCTAATTTAAAAAACTAAAAACGAATGTTATAAAAATAAAATAAATTCTGCCAAAAATATAATTATATTATATTTTTTCAATTTTCGAAAAGTAAAAATTGTGTCAGATAATTTTCGCTCTAGTACATGGCGATAGACAAGGACGAGACTAGTCGACTGGAACAAACCGGAGCTCGCTATCTCATTCCGTTCGGGAGATAGAGCCATTTAAGTGTTTGGATGTTAAATCGGAAGGTACCTACCTTTGGAAATTTTTCCAATTTTCGAAAAGTAAAAATTGTGTCAGATGATTTTCGCTCTAGTACATGGCGATAGACAAGGACGAGACGAGTCGACTGGAACAAACCGGAGCTCGCTATCTCATTCCGTTCGGGAGATAGAGCCATTTAAGTGTTTGGATATTAAATTCCGGTACATCGCCGCACTTAGAGATACGTCACGAGAAAGATCCGTCTTCTAAAATTATGAAATAATTCATGGAGATAGAGAAAACTATGGCGAATCGAATGGCGTAAACGGCAGTTCGATATATCTTTTCGTTTGGTCGTCAGAGACTCATGAATGCTCCCCAGTATCAATTTTTAGTAATTTTTTCAATTATCGAAAAGTAAAAATTGTGTCAGATGATTTTCGCTCTAGTACATGGCGATAGACAAGGACGAGACGAGTCGACTGGAACAAACCGGAGCTCGCTATCTCATTCCGTTCGGGAGATAGAGCCATTTATTAATTCGAATCATTCGAATAATTAATTCGAATCATTCGAATAATTAATTCGAATCATAAATTCGAATGATTAATTTTAGGTTTACTAAACTCAATCAGACACAGGGACAAACTAAAAAATATGTTTAAAAAAATCCATTAGCAGAACTGGTATAGCTCGTTGTTATAAGCAATATATCGGAGTTTTCTTAACAATCTAATTTAAAAAACTAGAAACGAATATTATAAAAATAAAATAAATTCTGCCAAAAATATTATTATAAAAAAATTCCTATGGCGAGTAGTTAATGACGTTACAAATAATGTAAACAATTAATTCGAATTAATGGTTCGAATTATTGATTCGAATTAATCATTCGAATAATTAATTCGAATCATTAATCATTAACTCGAATGATTAATTCTAATCATTATTTCGAATAATTAATACGAATAATTAATTCGAATCATTAATTCGAATTAATCATTGGCATTAGTTATTCGAATTAATTATTCGATTTATTGATCCGAATGATTAATTCGAATCATTCGAATGATTAATTCTAATCATTCGAATGATTAATTCGAATCATTCGAATAATTAATTCGAATCATTAATTCGAATGATTAATTTTACTAAACTCAATCAGACACAGGGACAAACTAAAAAATATGTTTAAAAAAATCCATTAGCAGAACTGGTATAGCTCGTTGTTATAAGCAATATATCGGAGTTTTCTTAACAATCTAATTTAAAAAACTAGAAACGAATATTATAAAAATAAAATAAATTCTGCCAAAAATATTATTATAAAAAAATTCCTATGGCGAGTAGTTAATGACGTTACAAATAATGTAAACAATTAATTCGAATTAATGGTTCGAATTATTGATTCGAATTAATCATTCGAATAATTAATTCGAATCATTAATCATTAACTCGAATGATTAATTCTAATCATTATTTCGAATAATTAATACGAATAATTAATTCGAATCATTAATTCGAATTAATCATTCGCATTAATTATTCGAATTAATTATTCGATTTATTGATCCGAATGATTAATTCGCATCATTCGAATAATTAATTCGAATCATTCGAATAATTAATTCGAATCATTCGAATAATTAATTCGAATCATTCGAATAATTAATTCGAATCATTCGAATAATTAATTCGAATAATTAATTCGAATGACTAATTTTAGGTTTACTAGGTATATAAACTCAATCAGGCGCAGGGACAAACTAAAAAATTTGTTTATAAAAATCCATTAGCAGAACTGCAGAAGCTCGATCGTTATAATAAGCAATATCGGAATTTTCTCTAATTTAAAAAACTAAAAACGAATGTTATAAAAATAAAATAAATTCTGCCAAAAATATAATTATATTATATTTTTTCAATTTTCGAAAAGTAAAAATTGTGTCAGATAATTTTCGCTCTAGTACATGGCGATAGACAAGGACGAGACTAGTCGACTGGAACAAACCGGAGCTCGCTATCTCATTCCGTTCGGGAGATAGAGCCATTTAAGTGTTTGGATGTTAAATCGGAAGGTATTGGAAAGGACCCCGCACATTTAGATAGGAAAATGGCTTTCTGTGAAATTTAATAAAAATGGGTGGAAAATGTTCCTTGAGTCATCCTGATCAAATGTCTCCATGGGCACAAACTTTTTTATCGGGTGGTTTTTGAGTTACAGAGGTTTGAAAGTAGCATTTTTTAGAAAAATTAAGCATGCGATTAGGAGCTTAGGTCACCGGGGAAACAATCACGTTTTATCCTGAATCGGCACATTCGAATGCTTTTGGAGGTCGAGGATTACAAATTCAAGATCGAAAATCATCCTGGATGCACCTGGTGTGCTAGACGACCTTACCGTGAACATCATCTCCGGGGAAACAACCACATTTCAGCCCGTATCGGCACATCCGTATGCTTCAGGGGGGTTTTGGAGGTCAAAAATCACGAATTCAAGATGGAAAATCATCCCGGTTGGACCTAGTGCTCAGGACGACCTTAACCTGAACATCATCTTCGGGGAAAAAACCACATTTCATCTCGAGTCACGACATACATCCACCATGCGCGGAAATGAAGAAGTATTTTTTTCGCAGTTTCATGTAATGTTCCTTTTTTTAGTTTCGCACCACGCTTTCTTCCGTTTCATTTTTTTATATGCTCTCCCCACTCTAATTGGCTTTTTTTTGTCTTTCTTGCAAGCATGGTTTGCAGTTTTTCGAGGCGTGTATCGTAATATACCATGATATATTTTTTATAAATATTTGCTCTTTGCAAAAGTTTTTTTTATAATTACTGCACCAGGTCCATCCAAGATGATTTTTCATCTTGATTTCGGGATTTTCGGCCTCCAAAACCCCCCCTGAAGCATACAGATGTGCCAACTCGGGATGAAATGTGGTTTTTTCCCCGAAGATGATGTTCAGGCTAAGGTCGTCCTGAGCACTAGGTCCAACCGGGATGATTTTCCATCTTGAATTCGTGATTTTTGACCTCCAAAACCCCCCTGAAGCATACGGATGTGCCGATACGGGCTGAAATGTGGTTGTTTCCCCGGAGATGATGTTCACGGTAAGGTCGTCTAGCACACCAGGTGCATCCAGGATGATATTCGATCTTGAATTTGTAATCCTCGACCTCCAAAACCCCCCCAAGGCATTCGAATGTGCCGATTCGGGATAAAACGTGATTGTTTCCCCGGTGACCTAAGCTCCTAATCGCATGCTTAATTTTTCTAAAAAATGCTACTTTCAAACCTCTGTAACTCAAAAACCACCCGATAAAAAAGTTTGTGCCCATGGAGACATTTGATCAGGATGACTCAAGGAACATTTTCCACCCATTTTTATTAAATTTCACAGAAAGCCATTTTCCTATCTAAATGTGCGGGGTCCTTTTTTCAATTTTCGAAAAGTAAAAATTGTGTCAGATGATTTTCGCTCTAGTACATGGCGATAGACAAGGACGAGACGAGTCGACTGGAACAAACCGGAGCTCGCTATCTCATTCCGTTCGGGAGATAGAGCCATTTAAGTGTTTGGATATTAAATTCCGGTACATCGCCGCACTTAGAGATACGTCACGAGAAAGATCCGTCTTCTAAAATTATGAAATAATTCATGGAGATAGAGAAAACTATGGCGAATCGAATGGCGTAAACGGCAGTTCGATATATCTTTTCGTTTGGACGTCAGAGACTCATGAATGCTCCCCAGTATCAATTTTTAGTAATTTTTTCAATTATCGAAAAGTAAAAATTGTGTCAGATGATTTTCGCTCTAGTACATGGCGATAGACAAGGACGAGACGAGTCGACTGGAACAAACCGGAGCTCGCTATCTCATTCCGTTCGGGAGATAGAGCCATTTATTAATTCGAATCATTCGAATAATTAATTCGAATCATTCGAATAATTAATTCGAATCATAAATTCGAATGATTAATTTTAGGTTTACTAAACTCAATCAGACACAGGGACAAACTAAAAAATATGTTTAAAAAAATCCATTAGCAGAACTGGTATAGCTCGTTGTTATAAGCAATATATCGGAGTTTTCTTAACAATCTAATTTAAAAAACTAGAAACGAATATTATAAAAATAAAATAAATTCTGCCAAAAATATTATTATAAAAAAATTCCTATGGCGAGTAGTTAATGACGTTACAAATAATGTAAACAATTAATTCGAATTAATGGTTCGAATTATTGATTCGAATTAATCATTCGAATAATTAATTCGAATCATTTATCATTAACTCGAATGATTAATTCTAATCATTATTTCGAATAATTAATACGAATAATTAATTCGAATCATTAATTCGAATTAATCATTGGCATTAATTATTCGAATTAATTATTCGATTTATTGATCCGAATGATTAATTCTAATCATTCGAATGATTAATTCTAATCATTCGAATGATTAATTCGAATCATTCGAATAATTAATTCGAATCATTAATTCGAATGATTAATTTTACTAAACTCAATCAGACACAGGGACAAACTAAAAAATATGTTTAAAAAAATCCATTAGCAGAACTGGTATAGCTCGTTGTTATAAGCAATATATCGGAGTTTTCTTAACAATCTAATTTAAAAAACTAGAAACGAATATTATAAAAATAAAATAAATTCTGCCAAAAATATTATTATAAAAAAATTCCTATGGCGAGTAGTTAATGACGTTACAAATAATGTAAACAATTAATTCGAATTAATGGTTCGAATTATTGATTCGAATTAATCATTCGAATAATTAATCATTAACTCGAATGATTAATTCTAATCATTATTTCGAATAATTAATACGAATAATTAATTCGAATCATTAATTCGAATTAATCATTCGCATTAATTATTCGAATTAATTATTCGATTTATTGATCCGAATGATTAATTCGCATCATTCGAATAATTAATTCGAATCATTCGAATAATTAATTCGAATCATTCGAATAATTAATTCGAATCATTCGAATAATTAATTCGAATCATTCGAATAATTAATTCGAATCATTCGAATAATTAATTCGAATCATTCGAATAATTAATTCGAATCATTCGAATAATTAATTCGAATCATTCGAATAATTAATTCGAATGATTAATTTTAGGTTTACTAGGTATATAAACTCAATCAGGCGCAGGGACAAACTAAAAAATATGTTTATAAAAATCCATTAGCAGAACTGCGGAAGCTCGATCGTTATAATAAGCAATATCGGAATTTTCTTAATCTAATTTAAAAAACTAAAAACGAATGTTATAAAAATAAAATAAATTCTGCCAAAAATATAATTATATTATATTTTTTCAATTTTCGAAAAGTAAAAATTGTGTCAGATAATTTTCGCTCTAGTACATGGCGATAGACAAGGACGAGACTAGTCGACTGGAACAAACCGGAGCTCGCTATCTCATTCCGTTCGGGAGATAGAGCCATTTAAGTGTTTGGATGTTAAATCGGAAGGTACCTACCTTTGGAAATTTTTCCAATTTTCGAAAAGTAAAAATTGTGTCAGATGATTTTCGCTCTAGTACATGGCGATAGACAAGGACGAGACGAGTCGACTGGAACAAACCGGAGCTCGCTATCTCATTCCGTTCGGGAGATAGAGCCATTTAAGTGTTTGGATATTAAATTCCGGTACATCGCCGCACTTAGAGATACGTCACGAGAAAGATCCGTCTTCTAAAATTATGAAATAATTCATGGAGATAGAGAAAACTATGGCGAATCGAATGGCGTAAACGGCAGTTCGATATATCTTTTCGTTTGGACGTCAGAGACTCATGAATGCTCCCCAGTATCAATTTTTAGTAATTTTTCAATTATCGAAAAGTAAAAATTGTGTCAGATGATTTTCGCTCTAGTACATGGCGATAGACAAGGACGAGACGAGTCGACTGGAACAAACCGGAGCTCGCTATCTCATTCCGTTCGGGAGATAGAGCCATTTATTAATTCGAATCATTCGAATAATTAATTCGAATCATTCGAATAATTAATTCGAATCATAAATTCGAATGATTAATTTTAGGTTTACTAAACTCAATCAGACACAGGGACAAACTAAAAAATATGTTTAAAAAAATCCATTAGCAGAACTGGTATAGCTCGTTGTTATAAGCAATATATCGGAGTTTTCTTAACAATCTAATTTAAAAAACTAGAAACGAATATTATAAAAATAAAATAAATTCTGCCAAAAATATTATTATAAAAAAATTCCTATGGCGAGTAGTTAATGACGTTACAAATAATGTAAACAATTAATTCGAATTAATGGTTCGAATTATTGATTCGAATTAATCATTCGAATAATTAATTCGAATCATTTATCATTAACTCGAATGATTAATTCTAATCATTATTTCGAATAATTAATACGAATAATTAATTCGAATCATTAATTCGAATTAATCATTGGCATTAATTATTCGAATTAATTATTCGATTTATTGATCCGAATGATTAATTCTAATCATTCGAATGATTAATTCTAATCATTCGAATGATTAATTCGAATCATTCGAATAATTAATTCGAATCATTAATTCGAATGATTAATTTTACTAAACTCAATCAGACACAGGGACAAACTAAAAAATATGTTTAAAAAAATCCATTAGCAGAACTGGTATAGCTCGTTGTTATAAGCAATATATCGGAGTTTTCTTAACAATCTAATTTAAAAAACTAGAAACGAATATTATAAAAATAAAATAAATTCTGCCAAAAATATTATTATAAAAAAATTCCTATGGCGAGTAGTTAATGACGTTACAAATAATGTAAACAATTAATTCGAATTAATGGTTCGAATTATTGATTCGAATTAATCATTCGAATAATTAATCATTAACTCGAATGATTAATTCTAATCATTATTTCGAATAATTAATACGAATAATTAATTCGAATCATTAATTCGAATTAATCATTCGCATTAATTATTCGAATTAATTATTCGATTTATTGATCCGAATGATTAATTCGCATCATTCGAATAATTAATTCGAATCATTCGAATAATTAATTCGAATCATTCGAATAATTAATTCGAATCATTCGAATAATTAATTCGAATCATTCGAATAATTAATTCGAATCATTCGAATAATTAATTCGAATCATTCGAATAATTAATTCGAATGATTAATTTTAGGTTTACTAGGTATATAAACTCAATCAGGCGCAGGGACAAACTAAAAAATATGTTTATAAAAATCCATTAGCAGAACTGCGGAAGCTCGATCGTTATAATAAGCAATATCGGAATTTTCTTAATCTAATTTAAAAAACTAAAAACGAATGTTATAAAAATAAAATAAATTCTGCCAAAAATATAATTATATTATATTTTTTCAATTTTCGAAAAGTAAAAATTGTGTCAGATAATTTTCGCTCTAGTACAAGGCGATAGACAAGGACGAGACTAGTCGACTGGAACAAACCGGAGCTCGCTATCTCATTCCGTTCGGGAGATAGAGCCATTTAAGTGTTTGGATGTTAAATCGGAAGGTACCTACCTTTGGAAATTTTTCCAATTTTCGAAAAGTAAAAATTGTGTCAGATGATTTTCGCTCTAGTACATGGCGATAGACAAGGACGAGACGAGTCGACTGGAACAAACCGGAGCTCGCTATCTCATTCCGTTCGGGAGATAGAGCCATTTAAGTGTTTGGATATTAAATTCCGGTACATCGCCGCACTTAGAGATACGTCACGAGAAAGATCCGTCTTCTAAAATTATGAAATAATTCATGGAGATAGAGAAAACTATGGCGAATCGAATGGCGTAAACGGCAGTTCGATATATCTTTTCGTTTGGTCGTCAGAGACTCATGAATGCTCCCCAGTATCAATTTTTAGTAATTTTTTCAATTATCGAAAAGTAAAAATTGTGTCAGATGATTTTCGCTCTAGTACATGGCGATAGACAAGGACGAGACGAGTCGACTGGAACAAACCGGAGCTCGCTATCTCATTCCGTTCGGGAGATAGAGCCATTTATTAATTCGAATCATTCGAATAATTAATTCGAATCATTCGAATAATTAATTCGAATCATAAATTCGAATGATTAATTTTAGGTTTACTAAACTCAATCAGACACAGGGACAAACTAAAAAATATGTTTAAAAAAATCCATTAGCAGAACTGGTATAGCTCGTTGTTATAAGCAATATATCGGAGTTTTCTTAACAATCTAATTTAAAAAACTAGAAACGAATATTATAAAAATAAAATAAATTCTGCCAAAAATATTATTATAAAAAAATTCCTATGGCGAGTAGTTAATGACGTTACAAATAATGTAAACAATTAATTCGAATTAATGGTTCGAATTATTGATTCGAATTAATCATTCGAATAATTAATTCGAATCATTAATCATTAACTCGAATGATTAATTCTAATCATTATTTCGAATAATTAATACGAATAATTAATTCGAATCATTAATTCGAATTAATCATTGGCATTAGTTATTCGAATTAATTATTCGATTTATTGATCCGAATGATTAATTCGAATCATTCGAATGATTAATTCTAATCATTCGAATGATTAATTCGAATCATTCGAATAATTAATTCGAATCATTAATTCGAATGATTAATTTTACTAAACTCAATCAGACACAGGGACAAACTAAAAAATATGTTTAAAAAAATCCATTAGCAGAACTGGTATAGCTCGTTGTTATAAGCAATATATCGGAGTTTTCTTAACAATCTAATTTAAAAAACTAGAAACGAATATTATAAAAATAAAATAAATTCTGCCAAAAATATTATTATAAAAAAATTCCTATGGCGAGTAGTTAATGACGTTACAAATAATGTAAACAATTAATTCGAATTAATGGTTCGAATTATTGATTCGAATTAATCATTCGAATAATTAATTCGAATCATTAATCATTAACTCGAATGATTAATTCTAATCATTATTTCGAATAATTAATACGAATAATTAATTCGAATCATTAATTCGAATTAATCATTCGCATTAATTATTCGAATTAATTATTCGATTTATTGATCCGAATGATTAATTCGCATCATTCGAATAATTAATTCGAATCATTCGAATAATTAATTCGAATCATTCGAATAATTAATTCGAATCATTCGAATAATTAATTCGAATCATTCGAATAATTAATTCGAATCATTCGAATAATTAATTCGAATAATTAATTCGAATGACTAATTTTAGGTTTACTAGGTATATAAACTCAATCAGGCGCAGGGACAAACTAAAAAATTTGTTTATAAAAATCCATTAGCAGAACTGCAGAAGCTCGATCGTTATAATAAGCAATATCGGAATTTTCTCTAATTTAAAAAACTAAAAACGAATGTTATAAAAATAAAATAAATTCTGCCAAAAATATAATTATATTATATTTTTTCAATTTTCGAAAAGTAAAAATTGTGTCAGATAATTTTCGCTCTAGTACATGGCGATAGACAAGGACGAGACTAGTCGACTGGAACAAACCGGAGCTCGCTATCTCATTCCGTTCGGGAGATAGAGCCATTTAAGTGTTTGGATGTTAAATCGGAAGGTATTGGAAATTTTTTCAATTTTCGAAAAGTAAAAATTGTGTCAGATGATTTTCGCTCTAGTACATGGCGATAGACAAGGACGAGACGAGTCGACTGGAACAAACCGGAGCTCGCTATCTCATTCCGTTCGGGAGATAGAGCCATTTAAGTGTTTGGATATTAAATTCCGGTACATCGCCGCACTTAGAGATACGTCACGAGAAAGATCCGTCTTCTAAAATTATGAAATAATTCATGGAGATAGAGAAAACTATGGCGAATCGAATGGCGTAAACGGCAGTTCGATATATCTTTTCGTTTGGACGTCAGAGACTCATGAATGCTCCCCAGTATCAATTTTTAGTAATTTTTTCAATTATCGAAAAGTAAAAATTGTGTCAGATGATTTTCGCTCTAGTACATGGCGATAGACAAGGACGAGACGAGTCGACTGGAACAAACCGGAGCTCGCTATCTCATTCCGTTCGGGAGATAGAGCCATTTATTAATTCGAATCATTCGAATAATTAATTCGAATCATTCGAATAATTAATTCGAATCATAAATTCGAATGATTAATTTTAGGTTTACTAAACTCAATCAGACACAGGGACAAACTAAAAAATATGTTTAAAAAAATCCATTAGCAGAACTGGTATAGCTCGTTGTTATAAGCAATATATCGGAGTTTTCTTAACAATCTAATTTAAAAAACTAGAAACGAATATTATAAAAATAAAATAAATTCTGCCAAAAATATTATTATAAAAAAATTCCTATGGCGAGTAGTTAATGACGTTACAAATAATGTAAACAATTAATTCGAATTAATGGTTCGAATTATTGATTCGAATTAATCATTCGAATAATTAATTCGAATCATTTATCATTAACTCGAATGATTAATTCTAATCATTATTTCGAATAATTAATACGAATAATTAATTCGAATCATTAATTCGAATTAATCATTGGCATTAATTATTCGAATTAATTATTCGATTTATTGATCCGAATGATTAATTCTAATCATTCGAATGATTAATTCTAATCATTCGAATGATTAATTCGAATCATTCGAATAATTAATTCGAATCATTAATTCGAATGATTAATTTTACTAAACTCAATCAGACACAGGGACAAACTAAAAAATATGTTTAAAAAAATCCATTAGCAGAACTGGTATAGCTCGTTGTTATAAGCAATATATCGGAGTTTTCTTAACAATCTAATTTAAAAAACTAGAAACGAATATTATAAAAATAAAATAAATTCTGCCAAAAATATTATTATAAAAAAATTCCTATGGCGAGTAGTTAATGACGTTACAAATAATGTAAACAATTAATTCGAATTAATGGTTCGAATTATTGATTCGAATTAATCATTCGAATAATTAATCATTAACTCGAATGATTAATTCTAATCATTATTTCGAATAATTAATACGAATAATTAATTCGAATCATTAATTCGAATTAATCATTCGCATTAATTATTCGAATTAATTATTCGATTTATTGATCCGAATGATTAATTCGCATCATTCGAATAATTAATTCGAATCATTCGAATAATTAATTCGAATCATTCGAATAATTAATTCGAATCATTCGAATAATTAATTCGAATCATTCGAATAATTAATTCGAATCATTCGAATAATTAATTCGAATCATTCGAATAATTAATTCGAATCATTCGAATAATTAATTCGAATGATTAATTTTAGGTTTACTAGGTATATAAACTCAATCAGGCGCAGGGACAAACTAAAAAATATGTTTATAAAAATCCATTAGCAGAACTGCGGAAGCTCGATCGTTATAATAAGCAATATCG
The DNA here is from genome assembly GCA_963680705.1 of Rhagium mordax. Taxonomy (NCBI): domain Eukaryota; kingdom Metazoa; phylum Arthropoda; class Insecta; order Coleoptera; family Cerambycidae; genus Rhagium; species Rhagium mordax. The sequence continues at coordinate 60,838,307 of OY796662.1, read as the reverse complement.
GAATTTTCTTAATCTAATTTAAAAAACTAAAAACGAATGTTATAAAAATAAAATAAATTCTGCCAAAAATATAATTATATTATATTTTTTCAATTTTCGAAAAGTAAAAATTGTGTCAGATAATTTTCGCTCTAGTACATGGCGATAGACAAGGACGAGACTAGTCGACTGGAACAAACCGGAGCTCGCTATCTCATTCCGTTCGGGAGATAGAGCCATTTAAGTGTTTGGATGTTAAATCGGAAGGTACCTACCTTTGGAAATTTTTCCAATTTTCGAAAAGTAAAAATTGTGTCAGATGATTTTCGCTCTAGTACATGGCGATAGACAAGGACGAGACGAGTCGACTGGAACAAACCGGAGCTCGCTATCTCATTCCGTTCGGGAGATAGAGCCATTTAAGTGTTTGGATATTAAATTCCGGTACATCGCCGCACTTAGAGATACGTCACGAGAAAGATCCGTCTTCTAAAATTATGAAATAATTCATGGAGATAGAGAAAACTATGGCGAATCGAATGGCGTAAACGGCAGTTCGATATATCTTTTCGTTTGGTCGTCAGAGACTCATGAATGCTCCCCAGTATCAATTTTTAGTAATTTTTTCAATTATCGAAAAGTAAAAATTGTGTCAGATGATTTTCGCTCTAGTACATGGCGATAGACAAGGACGAGACGAGTCGACTGGAACAAACCGGAGCTCGCTATCTCATTCCGTTCGGGAGATAGAGCCATTTATTAATTCGAATCATTCGAATAATTAATTCGAATCATTCGAATAATTAATTCGAATCATAAATTCGAATGATTAATTTTAGGTTTACTAAACTCAATCAGACACAGGGACAAACTAAAAAATATGTTTAAAAAAATCCATTAGCAGAACTGGTATAGCTCGTTGTTATAAGCAATATATCGGAGTTTTCTTAACAATCTAATTTAAAAAACTAGAAACGAATATTATAAAAATAAAATAAATTCTGCCAAAAATATTATTATAAAAAAATTCCTATGGCGAGTAGTTAATGACGTTACAAATAATGTAAACAATTAATTCGAATTAATGGTTCGAATTATTGATTCGAATTAATCATTCGAATAATTAATTCGAATCATTAATCATTAACTCGAATGATTAATTCTAATCATTATTTCGAATAATTAATACGAATAATTAATTCGAATCATTAATTCGAATTAATCATTGGCATTAGTTATTCGAATTAATTATTCGATTTATTGATCCGAATGATTAATTCGAATCATTCGAATGATTAATTCTAATCATTCGAATGATTAATTCGAATCATTCGAATAATTAATTCGAATCATTAATTCGAATGATTAATTTTACTAAACTCAATCAGACACAGGGACAAACTAAAAAATATGTTTAAAAAAATCCATTAGCAGAACTGGTATAGCTCGTTGTTATAAGCAATATATCGGAGTTTTCTTAACAATCTAATTTAAAAAACTAGAAACGAATATTATAAAAATAAAATAAATTCTGCCAAAAATATTATTATAAAAAAATTCCTATGGCGAGTAGTTAATGACGTTACAAATAATGTAAACAATTAATTCGAATTAATGGTTCGAATTATTGATTCGAATTAATCATTCGAATAATTAATTCGAATCATTAATCATTAACTCGAATGATTAATTCTAATCATTATTTCGAATAATTAATACGAATAATTAATTCGAATCATTAATTCGAATTAATCATTGGCATTAGTTATTCGAATTAATTATTCGATTTATTGATCCGAATGATTAATTCGAATCATTCGAATGATTAATTCTAATCATTCGAATGATTAATTCGAATCATTCGAATAATTAATTCGAATCATTCGAATAATTAATTCGAATCATTCGAATAATTAATTCGAATCATTCGAATAATTAATTCGAATCATTCGAATAATTAATTCGAATCATTCGAATAATTAATTCGAATGATTAATTTTAGGTTTACTAGGTATATAAACTCAATCAGGCGCAGGGACAAACTAAAAAATATGTTTATAAAAATCCATTAGCAGAACTGCGGAAGCTCGATCGTTATAATAAGCAATATCGGAATTTTCTTAATCTAATTTAAAAAACTAAAAACGAATGTTATAAAAATAAAATAAATTCTGCCAAAAATATAATTATATTATATTTTTTCAATTTTCGAAAAGTAAAAATTGTGTCAGATAATTTTCGCTCTAGTACATGGCGATAGACAAGGACGAGACTAGTCGACTGGAACAAACCGGAGCTCGCTATCTCATTCCGTTCGGGAGATAGAGCCATTTAAGTGTTTGGATATTAAATTCCGGTACATCGCCGCACTTAGAGATACGTCACGAGAAAGATCCGTCTTCTAAAATTATGAAATAATTCATGGAGATAGAGAAAACTATGGCGAATCGAATGGCGTAAACGACAGTTCGATATATCTTTTCGTTTGGACGTCAGAGACTCATGAATGCTCCCCAGTATCAATTTTTAGTAATTTTTTCAATTATCGAAAAGTAAAAATTGTGTCAGATGATTTTCGCTCTAGTACATGGCGATAGACAAGGACGAGACGAGTCGACTGGAACAAACCGGAGTTCGCTATCTCATTCCGTTCGGGAGATAGAGCCATTTAAGTGTTTGGATGTTAAATCGGAAGGTACCTACCTTTGGAAATTTTTTCAATTTTCGAAAAGTAAAAATTGTGTCAGATGATTTTCGCTCTAGTACATGGCGATAGACAAGGACGAGACGAGTCGACTGGAACAAACCGGAGCTCGCTATCTCATTCCGTTCGGGAGATAGAGCCATTTATTAATTCGAATCATTCGAATAATTAATTCGAATCATTCGAATAATTAATTCGAATCATAAATTCGAATGATTAATTTTAGGTTTACTAAACTCAATCAGACACAGGGACAAACTAAAAAATATGTTTAAAAAAATCCATTAGCAGAACTGGTATAGCTCGTTGTTATAAGCAATAATCGGAGTTTTCTTAACAATCTAATTTAAAAAACTAGAAACGAATATTATAAAAATAAAATAAATTCTGCCAAAAATATTATTATAAAAAAATTCCTATGGCGAGTAGTTAATAACGTTACAAATAATGTAAACAATTAATTCGAATTAATCATTCGAATAATTAATTCGAATCATTAATCATTAACTCGAATGATTAATTTAATCATTATTTCGAATAATTAATACGAATAATTAATTCGAATCATTAATTCGAATTAATCATTGGCATTAATTATTCTAATTAATTATTCGATTTATTGATCCGAATGATTAATTCTAATCAGTCGAATGATTAATTCGAATCATTCGAATGATTAATTCGAATCATTCGAATAATTAATTCGAATCATTAATTCGAATGATTAATTTTACTAAACTCAATCAGACACAGGGACAAACTAAAAAATATGTTTAAAAAAATCCATTAGCAGAACTGGTATAGCTCGTTGTTATAAGCAATATATCGGAGTTTTCTTAACAATCTAATTTAAAAAACTAGAAACGAATATTATAAATAAAATAAATTCTGCCAAAAATATTATTATAAAAAAATTCCTATGGCGAGTAGTTAATGACGTTACAAATAATGTAAACAATTAATTCGAATTAATCATTCGAATAATTAATCATTAACTCGAATGATTAATTCTAATCATTATTTCGAATAATTAATACGAATAATTAATTCGAATCATTAATTCGAATTAATCATTGGCATTAGTTATTCGAATTAATTATTCGTTTTATTGATCCGAATGATTAATTCGAATCATTCGAATGATTAATTCGCATCATTCGAATAATTAATTCGAATCATTCGAATAATTAATTCGAATCATTCGAATAATTAATTCGAATCATTCGAATAATTAATTCGAATCATTCGAATAATTAATTCGAATCATTCGAATAATTAATTCGAATCATTCGAATAATTAATTCGAATAATTAATTCGAATGATTAATTTTAGGTTTACTAGGTATATAAACTCAATCAGGCGCAGGGACAAACTAAAAAATATGTTTATAAAAATCCATTAGCAGAACTGCGGAAGCTCGATCGTTATAATAAGCAATATCGGAATTTTCTTAATCTAATTTAAAAAACTAAAAACGAATGTTATAAAAATAAAATAAATTCTGCCAAAAATATAATTATATTATATTTTTTCAATTTTCGAAAAGTAAAAATTGTGTCAGATAATTTTCGCTCTAGTACATGGCGATAGACAAGGACGAGACTAGTCGACTGGAACAAACCGGAGCTCGCTATCTCATTCCGTTCGGGAGATAGAGCCATTTAAGTGTTTGGATATTAAATTCCGGTACATCGCCGCACTTAGAGATACGTCACGAGAAAGATCCGTCTTCTAAAATTATGAAATAATTCATGGAGATAGAGAAAACTATGGCGAATCGAATGGCGTAAACGGCAGTTCGATATATCTTTTCGTTTGGACGTCAGAGACTCATGAATGCTCCCCAGTATCAATTTTTAGTAATTTTTTCAATTATCGAAAAGTAAAAATTGTGTCAGATGATTTTCGCTCTAGTACATGGCGATAGACAAGGACGAGACGAGTCGACTGGAACAAACCGGAGCTCGCTATCTCATTCCGTTCGGGAGATAGAGCCATTTATTAATTCGAATCATTCGAATAATTAATTCGAATCATTCGAATAATTAATTCGAATCATAAATTCGAATGATTAATTTTAGGTTTACTAAACTCAATCAGACACAGGGACAATCTAAAAAATATGTTTAAAAAAATCCATTAGCAGAACTGGTATAGCTCGTTGTTATAAGCAATATATCGGAGTTTTCTTAACAATCTAATTTAAAAAACTAGAAACGAATATTATAAAAATAAAATAAATTCTGCCAAAAATATTATTATAAAAAAATTCCTATGGCGAGTAGTTAATGACGTTACAAATAATGTAAACAATTAATTCGAATTAATGGTTCGAATTATTGATTCGAATTAATCATTCGAATAATTAATTCGAATCATTAATCATTAACTCGAATGATTAATTCTAATCATTATTTCGAATAATTAATACGAATAATTAATTCGAATCATTAATTCGAATTAATCATTCGCATTAATCATTCGAATTAATTATTCGATTTATTGATCCGAATGATTAATTCGCATCATTCGAATAATTAATTCGAATCATTCGAATAATTAATTCGAATCATTCGAATAATTAATTCGAATCATTAGAATAATTAATTCGAATCATTCGAATAATTAATTCGAATCATTCGAATAATTAATTCGAATCATTCGAATAATTAATTCGAATAATTAATTCGAATGATTAATTTTAGGTTCACTAGGTATATAAACTCAATCAGGCGCAGGGACAAACTAAAAAATATGTCTATAAAAATCCATTAGCAGAACTGCGGAAGCTCGATCGTTATAAGCAATATCGGAATTTTCTTAATCTAATTTAAAAAACTAAAAACGAATGTTATAAAAATAAAATAAATTCTGCCAAAAATATAATTATATTATATTTTTTCAATTTTCGAAAAGTAAAAATTGTGTCAGATGATTTTCGCTCTAGTACATGGCGATAGACAAGGACGAGACGAGTCGACTGGAACAAACCGGAGCTCGCTATCTCATTCCGTTCGGGAGATAGAGCCATTTAAGTGTTTGGATATTAAATTCCGGTACACCGCCGCACTTAGAGATAAGTCACGAGAAAGATCCGTCTTCTAAAATTATGAAATAATTCATGGAGATAGAGAAAACTATGGCGATTCGAATGGCGTAAACGGCAGTTCGATATCTCTTTTAGTTTGGACGTCAGAGGCTCATGAATGTTCCCCAGTATCAATTTTTAGTAATTTTTTCAATTATCGAAAAGTAAAAATTGTGTCAGATGATTTTCGCTCTAGTACGGAAAATCAATCGCTAACTTTCACTAATAAAATAAAACATAGTATAAAAACAAAGGACGAATTACCGGTGTACACGAAATCGTACAGATATCCTTTTGTGCATAAACCCGAAGTAGAACGCCAAATAAACTCAATGTTGGAACAAAAAATTATACGTCCAAGCAACTCTCCATGGTCATCGCCGATTTGGATTGTTCCCAAGAAGGCCGATGCATCAGGCAAGAAAAAATTGAGAATCGTCGTCGACTACAGAAAGTTGAACGAGAAGACCATAGATGACCGCTACCCACTTCCTAATATAACCGACGTTCTGGATAAATTAGGAAGGTGCAATTACTTTTCGACACTCGATTTGGCCAGCGGATTTCATCAAATAGAGATGAATCCCGAAGATATCCCGAAAACTGCATTCAACGTGGAAAATGGGCATTACGAGATGGTCAGGATGCCATTTGGTCTGAAGAATGCACCAGCAACGTTCCAACGGGTTATGGACAACATTTTACGTGGATTACAAAATGAAATTTGTTTGGTGTATCTAGACGACATTATTATATACTCTACATCTCTGCAAGAACACCTGTTAACTTATCAAAAATATTTCAACGTCTTAGGGATACCAACTTCAAGATACAATTAGACAAATCGGAGTTCCTGAAAAAAGAAGTGGCTTACCTTGGCCATATTGTTACACCTGAAGGAGTGAAACCGAACCCAGACAAAATTGCTGCAATCGAAAAATTCCCGCTGCCTAAAACAGCAAAAGAAATCAAGGGTTTTCTCGGTTTACTAGGCTATTACAGGAAGTTTATAAAGGACTTCACGCGAATCACAAAACCTTTAACGCTCTGTTTAAAGAAGGACGCAAAAATTGAACATTCACCCCAGTTTATAAAATGTTTTGAAGACTGTAAGAAATTACTAACCAACGAACCAATTCTTCAATACCCGGACTTTACTAAAGACTTTATTTTAACTACGGATGCGAGTAATGTAGCTGTAGGTGCAATATTATCGCAAGGAATAATAGGAAGGGACAAACCTGTGGCTTTCGCCTCAAGAACATTAAACGACTCGGAGCAGAACTTTAGCACGATTGAAAAGGAACTTTTGGCAATCGTATGGGCAACGAAGTACTTCCGACCGTATTTATATGGACGAAAATTTAAAATTGTGACTGACCACAAACCCCTAAAATGGCTAATGTCTCTAAAAGAACCAAATTCAAGACTAGTTCGCTGGAGGCTGAAACTAGAAGAGTTCGACTACGAAGTGGAATACAAGAAGGGAAAAAATAACACCAATGCGGACGCCTTATCTCGTATCGAAATTCATACCAAAGACATTTTTCAATACATGAACGAGTTCAACGAATCTCTAACAAGACCTCAACAACGAGAAGAAAACATCGACAACTTATCGATAATTGGAAACGCCAGCGAACAACCCATAATGGATGACGTCAGAGAAGAAGAAGCAGGACAATCCACACAAAGAAGAACTACTGTCGACACAGAAGAAACAATATCTGCAGAAGAAACCGAAGTCAACCCGGAAGAAGGAGACACAGTACACACAAGTCACGAAGAACCAATACAAGACATGCCAACTTCAGAAAGGTCACTAAACTCTTTTGACCACCAAATAAAAATAGATTTTGTTTTACACTCGCCCGCAAAACCGGCATCTAGACAAATATTTCCATCAAAAAAACGACTTTATGTTCAAATTTCAACAAGTCGCTTAGAAAATGATATCATTGATTTATTTAAAAATTACTTAGACCCAAAATTTACTTATGCCATTCATTTTAGTAACCTGTTATATGTACCGCAAATCTGCGAAATCCTGAGAAAGACATTTAAAAATTCCGCATACAAATTAGTAAAATGTAACTCTGTGTTACAAGACATTACAAAACAAGACGACCAGACACAGACTATAAAAGATTATCATGAGGGAAAAACTAACCACCGTGGCATCTCAGAAACAGAAACACGTATTAGAAGGTCATTCTACTGGCCCGGAATAAAAAATGATATTACAAATTACATAAATAATTGCGAAATATGCCAAATAAGTAAGTATGATAGAAACCCCCCTAAACAAAAATTAATGATATCTCCCACACCATCTAAACCATTTGAAATTGTTCACGTTGACACTTTCCAAGCGCAAGGACAAAAATTCTTGACAATAATTGACACCTTTTCCAAATATGCTCAGGCTTATCCCCTTGTAGGAATGTTAGGTACTGAAATCGTTAAAGCATTTTTAATTTTTATGACACACCATGGCCTACCATCATTAGTGATTATGGACAACGGAACTGAACTGAAAAATTCCGTAGTTCAAGAATTTTTTAAAACCCACCAAATTCAAACTCATTATATAACAGTCAATAACCCGCAATCTAATGGTCCAATCGAAAGATTCCATTCCACGATTATTGAACACCTACGAGTAATAAGAAATAAAAATAAAGGTAAAATCGATATTTTAAATCAAATGCCTTATGCAATATTAGGTTACAACAACTCTGCACATTCGGTTACAAAACAAAAACCCATTGACATTATAAACGGACACCTAAACACTAAGGACCCATTCGACATTGACATTAACCAAAAATTAATAAATAATTATATCCAAGAACATCGCGAAACAACGAAAGAAATTTATAAAACATTAAATGAACAATTAGCTCAACAAAAAGACCATACCATCGAAAGTCATAACAAAAGACAAGAACGACACGACCCCCTCACTTACGAACCCAACTCAGACGTATACAGAAAGAGATTACCACTAAAACCCGTAATAAATTAAACCCAAGATTTACCAAGGAGAAAGTCGTTCGAAATAAAAACATAAAAGTAAAAACCACTCATAACACTCTACATAAACAGAATATAAAAAGACCCAAGCTTAAAAAAGGAAAATTGTTGCAGGAACCACCTGATCCTCCTGATCCTGGCAATGCCAGCAGTCATGCTTCAAGAAGTAATGATAACCAACCTCAACAAGAACCCGGGAGTCCTTCCCTATAAATTGGGTGCAGTTAAAATAAAATTTAAGACACATACTTTTATCCACTACTATGACCTAGATCCCATTAGAAACGAAATTAAAATACTTAAAGAACAATATGCAAATGTCACACTTGCCATAAAAGACGGTTTAAGTCATCCTTATTACTTTGAACTAGACAATTTCAATAGAGCCCTAAATTATCAATTAAATTCAGCTGAACAAAAATTCAACTCACTAAATCCCACTGGAAGAGTTAAGCGTGGTCTTATTAACAGATTAGGCACTATAATAAAAAGTATTTCAGGTAACTTGGATGCAAACGATGCTGCTCACTATGATCAAGCTATCTCTGATTTAGAAAACAATCAAAAAGAAATTGTTCAAAAATTAAACAAGGAAATCTCTCTCACCACCGAAATTATTGATAATTTCAATAGAACAGTTACATTAATTAAAAATAACCAAGAAGTAATAACTTCTGGGCTAAATAAAATTCGTACTGAATTAAATAAATTTATTTTTCAGTTTAACGATTATTTAGAAACTAGAAATGTCCTAGATCAACTTAGTTTAATATTAAACATAATTTTGCAATTATTAAGTGACATCGAAAATGTCATTACCTTTGCTAGGCTAGGTACACTTCATAATAGTATAATAAAAGTGGACGAACTTGAATCTATCTTACAAACTATTCTAAAATATTATTCTGTTGATCAATTAATTTTTTCGCATATCTCTAATAATACTCATCGATATTACGACTTATTAGAAGTTGAAGCTTATTATTCAGGAACAAAAATTGTTTTCGTAATTCATTTTCCTATAGTCCACCCAGAAACATTCTATTATTATCACCTGTACTCGATTCCTACCCAAAACCTCACTACAATTATTCCAAAAGATACCTATCTGGTAATGAATGAAAATTTCTACCAATATACATCGGTGCCTTGTATCGAATTGCACCCCAACTATTACTGCCCTGATAACAACTTGATGTATGGAATGAAAAATGAAGATTGTATTTTCCAATTACTACAACTGGAATCCACCTACGAAAGCTGCCAACAAATACCTGTACAACTCACACGAAATGTGATACAAGAAATATATGAATCACATTACATTGCCATATTCCCGAATCAGACGAAAATCCGAACAATTTGCGGACGTACCGACTTCACGACATTAGAAGGAAATTACCTAATTAATCTTCCCCTTGGATGCCAATTCGAAACCAATGACTACAATTATATCAACGAAAAACTTATAACCAACGGTCAGCCGATGCTTCTACCAGAAATCAATATCCCACATAGGACAGCGGTGACCACCTCATCAAAAATAATCATACAAGATGTCCAACTGGATAAAATTCATGAACTTCAAAGAAAACAACGAAGACTTGGACCAGTCGAAATTCTACATAGTGAAAAATCATGGAGAAATTATTGGATAATCTCAGTCTATATTATCCTTATTTCCATTGGGCTCCATTTCGCCTACAAATTCATCCAACGAAGAAGAGTAGGAAACCCGCAACCAGCTACGAGTGAACAACCCCAGACGAGCACTCAGGCATTTTTCACCCCATGAAATATGCCTCAATTTAAGGATGGAGGAGTTATGTTGTGGCCTCCCTATATAAGACATATAAAACAGTGACACTTTTATCTATTCTTTGTAAAATGCTTATATTGCATCTAGTTTGTTAGAAATAATCTCAGTTCTGATGTAACATTCATGATAGTCGCTTGCATTAAATTTTAAAATATAAAATTCCACTTTTGGAAAATTTGTTTTTTAAAAACGGTAATTCGTCTCTGAGGTATTTAAGTTACGTCACGAGAAAGATCCGTCTTCTAAAATTATGAAATAATTCATGGAGATAGAGAAAACTATGGCGAATCGAATGGCGTAAACGGCAGTTCGATATATCTTTTCGTTTGGACGTCAGAGACTCATGAATGCTCCCCAGTATCAATTTTTAGTAATTTTTTCAATTTTCGAAAAAATAATTAATTCGAGTGATTAATTCTAATCGTTATTTCGAATAATTAATACGAATAATTAATTCGAATTAGTATTCGATTGATTGATTCGAATCATTCGAATGATTAATTCGAATAATTAATTCTAATTATTAATTCGAATCATTAATTCGAATCATTAATTCGAATCATTAATTTTAGGTTTACTAAACTCAATCAGACACAGGGACAAACTAAAAAATGTTTTAAAAAATCCATTAGCAGAACTGGTATAGCTCGTTATTAAGCAATTATATCGGAATTTTCTTAACAATCTAATTTAAAAAACTAAAAACGAATATTATAAAAATAAAATAAATTCTGCCAAAAATAATTATAAAAAAATATGGCGAGTAGTTAATGACGTTACAAATAATGTAAACAATTAATTCGAATTATTGATTCGAATGATTAATTTGAATCATTCGAATTAGGAAATGGGTTAAACCAAGAAAGGAAATTGGCCGGTCGGTAACATAATATATCAACTGATACCTATTTAGAAGATGAATCATTTCGGACAAATCATTTGCCCTATCCATCTATAAATGAAACCTTCGCTTGTACAGAGATATGTTGGAGTATTTTTTCCAGTTTTATAACACTTAAAATTATAGACGATTATAAACTCACATGAATTATGTCACCACTCCCCATAAGAGACGTTAAAGATGGGACGCTGACAACGCAACACCAGAGTAATCCGATACCTGAAGATTACAGCATCCTCGCTCCTATCATCATTGAAAAATTCAGTCTTTAGTTAGAACTCATGTAGAGTAGTACTTTTTATGTAAAAATTTATTATTGAATAAAATTGAAGTTTTGTAAATCATTTTTAAAAAGAGACTTTGATCTATCGAAATCGAAATTGGCGCAGCCGGTAGGATAGTCGGGATTATAGTGTATCGAACATATAATTTTCGTATCAACGATTAATCGACTATTCGAACAAAAAGTGAAAATTTTGTGAAAGTATCTAAACCAGAGTGGCTCCTCAAACATAACGCAACCCAGTCTTTCACAGACCTGTGTAGGATTACTTCTGCATCATTTCACGAAAATAGGAACCACATCGTCCTATTTTGCAAGGAAGACGTAATTTTGGAAAGACAAAAATAGCTGACCCAGTTGCAGACTCCTTATAATTAAGAAAGAAACGATGATCAAAGTCACACTGTTATTAATGTAAGTACAATTGAACAATTGATGTCTCGCGAACTCGAAACGCTTTTTGAAAATTTAAATATATCTTTAGTTGACTCAGACGAAGAAAACTCTCCGTCCACTTCCCAAGTTGTTACAAAGAATAACATTCAAGTCTCAAATAAAATAAATAACATTACCAGTAATTTATCATTAGAAATGGCTCAATTTAAACCAGAATATTTAAGTTGTGTTCCGCAATTTGACGGAAACCCAAATGAATTAAATAGATTTATAGGTATTTGCGATAGTATTATAACAACATTTTATGATGCTACAAATCCAAATAGTTTTCATAATGTGTTTTTGTTACATTCATTAACAAGTAAATTAGACGGCAATGCTAAACTAGTCGTAAATATACAAAATGTCACTACTTGGACAGAATTAAAAGACACGTTGTATAGAAACTTTGCAGATCAACGCGATGAATCTTGCCTTAATAGAGATTTAGTTTTGTTGACAATTTTCAAATGAAAAACCGCAACAATTCTTTGATCGTTGCTTGCAAATATTAAATTTATTATGTTCATACGTAGACATTCACGAACAAAATGCCGCAGCTAAAGCTTTAAAACGCGACCTTTATAATAAATTAACTTTAAAAACATTTTTATCAGGACTTAAAGAACCACTAGGTACAACTATTCGTTGTATGCGTCCTATAGACATGAACCAAGCTTTACAATTCATCTCACAAGAAGAAAACATACAATATTACCAAAATTCTACTAATAAAATGTTTGCGAAACAAACACCAACACAGACTAAACCAATATATCAACAACACAGACAAAACAATAACTTTAACAAACCAATGAACAGTTTCACTAGAAATTCGTTTAACAATCAAACACCATTTAATTATCAAACACAAAATAATCAATTTCGGCAACAATCTAACAATTTTCCATCTCAACCGATTAATATCGAAAAACTTTTCAAAAAGGCCAATTATCTCGAAAACCGTGTGAGATATCGAAAAATTTCATTAGGAAAAGTTGTTCAGAATCGTCTAGTGCACCCCTGCACCAATTTTGGTGACGATCGTAGCAACTTTTCAAAAAGGCCCATTATCTCGAAAACCGTGCGAGATATCGAAAAATTTCATTAGGAAAAGTTGTTCCGAATCGTCTAGTGCACCCCTGTACCAATTTTGGTGACGATCGTAGCAACTTTTCAAAAAGGCCCATTATCTCGAAAACCGTGCGAGATATCGAAAAATTTCATTAGGAAAAGTTGTTCCGAATCGTCTAGTGCACCCCTGTACCAATTTTGGTGACGATCGTGGCAACTTTTCAAAAAGGCCCATTATCTCGAAAACCGTGCGAGATATCGAAAAATTTCATTAGGAAAAGTTGTTCAGAATCGTCTAGTGCACCCCTGCACCAATTTTGGTGACGATCGTGGCAACTTTTCAAAAAGGCCCATTATCTCGAAAACCGTGCGAGATATCGAAAAATTTCATTAGGAAAAGTTGTTCAGAATCGTCTAGTGCACCCCTGCACCAATTTTGGTGACGATCGTAGCAACTTTTCAAAAAGGCCCATTATCTCGAAAACCGTGCGAGATATCGAAAAATTTCATTAGGAAAAGTTGTTCAGAATCGTCTAGTGCACCCCTGTACCAATTATTCGAATTATTGATCCGAATGATTAATTCGAATCATTCGAATAATTAATTCGAATGATTAATTTTAGGTTTACTAGGTATATAAACTCAATCAGGCGCAGGGACAAACTAAAAAATATGTTTATAAAAATCCATTAGCAGAACTGCGGAAGCTCGATCGTTATAATAAGCAATATCGGAATTTTCTTAACAATCTAATTTAAAAAACTAAAAACGAATATTATAAAAATAAAATAAATTCTGCCAAAAATAATTATAAAAAAATATGGCGAGTAGTTAATGACGTTACAAATAATGTAAACAATTAATTCGAATTAATGGTTCGAATTATTGATCCGAATTATTAATTTGAATCATTCGAATAATTAATTCGAATCATTAATTCGAATTAATCATTCGCATTAATTATTCGAATTATTGATCCGAATGATTAATTCGATCATTCGAATAATTAATTCGAATCATTAATCATTAACTCGAATGATTAATTCTAATCATTATTTCGAATAATTAATACGAATAATCAATTCGAATAATTAATTCGAATTAATCATTCGCATTAATTATTCGAATTAATTATTCGATTTATTGATCGAATGATTAATTCGAATCATTCGAATGATTAATTCGAATCATTCGAATGATTAATTCGAATCATTCGAATAATTCGAATGATTAATTTTAGGTTTACTAGGGATATAAACTCAATCAGGCGCAGGGACAAACTAAAAAATATGTTTATAAAAATCCATTAGCAGAACTGCGGAAGCTCGATCGTTATAATAAGCAATATCGGAATGTTATAAAAATAAAATAAATTCTGCCAAAAATATAATTATTATATTTTTTAAATTTTCGAAAAGTAAAATTTGTGTCAGATGATTTTCGCTCTAGTACATGGCGATAGACAAGGACGAGACTAGTCGACTGGAACAAACCGGAGCTCGCTATCTCATTCCGTTCGGGAGATAGAGCCATTTAAGTGTTTGGATGTTAAATCGGAAGGAAATTTTTTCAATTTTCGAAAAGTAAAAATTGTGTCAGATGATTTTCGCTCTAGTACATGGCGATAGACAAGGACGAGACGAGTCGACTGGAACAAACCGGAGCTCGCTATCTCATTCCGTTCGGGAGATAGAGCCATTTAAGTGTTTGGATATTAAATTCCGGTACACCGCCGCACTTAGAGATACGTCACGAGAAAGATCCGTCTTCTAAAATTATGAAATAATTCATGGAGATAGAGAAAACTATGGCGAATCGAATGGCGTAAACGACAGTTCGATATATCTTTTCGTTTGGACGTCAGAGACTCATGAATGCTCCCCAGTATCAATTTTTAGTAATTTTTTCAATTTTCGAAAAAATAATTAATTCGAGTGATTAATTCTAATCGTTATTTCGAATAATTAATACGAATAATTAATTCGAATTAGTATTCGATTGATTGATTCGAATCATTCGAATGATTAATTCGAATAATTAATTCTAATTATTAATTCGAATCATTAATTCGAATCATTAATTCGAATCATTAATTTTAGGTTTACTAAACTCAATCAGACACAGGGACAAACTAAAAAATGTTTTAAAAAATCCATTAGCAGAACTGGTATAGCTCGTTATTAAGCAATTATATCGGAATTTTCTTAACAATCTAATTTAAAAAACTAAAAACGAATATTATAAAAATAAAATAAATTCTGCCAAAAATAATTATAAAAAAATATGGCGAGTAGTTAATGACGTTACAAATAATGTAAACAATTAATTCGAATTATTGATTCGAATGATTAATTTGAATCATTCGAATTAGGAAATGGGTTAAACCAAGAAAGGAAATTGGCCGGTCGGTAACATAATATATCAACTGATACCTATTTAGAAGATGAATCATTTCGGACAAATCATTTGCCCTATCCATCTATAAATGAAACCTTCGCTTGTACAGAGATATGTTGGAGTATTTTTTCCAGTTTTATAACACTTAAAATTATAGACGATTATAAACTCACATGAATTATGTCACCACTCCCCATAAGAGACGTTAAAGATGGGACGCTGACAACGCAACACCAGAGTAATCCGATACCTGAAGATTACAGCATCCTCGCTCCTATCATCATTGAAAAATTCAGTCTTTAGTTAGAACTCATGTAGAGTAGTACTTTTTATGTAAAAATTTATTATTGAATAAAATTGAAGTTTTGTAAATCATTTTTAAAAAGAGACTTTGATCTATCGAAATCGAAATTGGCGCAGCCGGTAGGATAGTCGGGATTATAGTGTATCGAACATATAATTTTCGTATCAACGATTAATCGACTATTCGAACAAAAAGTGAAAATTTTGTGAAAGTATCTAAACCAGAGTGGCTCCTCAAACATAACGCAACCCAGTCTTTCACAGACCTGTGTAGGATTACTTCTGCATCATTTCACGAAAATAGGAACCACATCGTCCTATTTTGCAAGGAAGACGTAATTTTGGAAAGACAAAAATAGCTGACCCAGTTGCAGACTCCTTATAATTAAGAAAGAAACGATGATCAAAGTCACACTGTTATTAATGTAAGTACAATTGAACAATTGATGTCTCGCGAACTCGAAACGCTTTTTGAAAATTTAAATATATCTTTAGTTGACTCAGACGAAGAAAACTCTCCGTCCACTTCCCAAGTTGTTACAAAGAATAACATTCAAGTCTCAAATAAAATAAATAACATTACCAGTAATTTATCATTAGAAATGGCTCAATTTAAACCAGAATATTTAAGTTGTGTTCCGCAATTTGACGGAAACCCAAATGAATTAAATAGATTTATAGGTATTTGCGATAGTATTATAACAACATTTTATGATGCTACAAATCCAAATAGTTTTCATAATGTGTTTTTGTTACATTCATTAACAAGTAAATTAGACGGCAATGCTAAACTAGTCGTAAATATACAAAATGTCACTACTTGGACAGAATTAAAAGACACGTTGTATAGAAACTTTGCAGATCAACGCGATGAATCTTGCCTTAATAGAGATTTAGTTTTGTTGACAATTTTCAAATGAAAAACCGCAACAATTCTTTGATCGTTGCTTGCAAATATTAAATTTATTATGTTCATACGTAGACATTCACGAACAAAATGCCGCAGCTAAAGCTTTAAAACGCGACCTTTATAATAACTTAACTTTAAAAACATTTTTATCAGGACTTAAAGAACCACTAGGTACAACTATTTGTTGTATGCGTCCTATAGACATGAACCAAGCTTTACAATTCATCTCACAAGAAGAAAACATACAATATTACCAAAATTCTACTAATAAAATGTTTGCGAAACAAACACCAACACAGACTAAACCAATATATCAACAACACAGACAAAACAATAACTTTAACAAACCAATGAACAGTTTCACTAGAAATTCGTTTAACAATCAAACACCATTTAATTATCAAACACAAAATAATCAATTTCGGCAACAATCTAACAATTTTCCATCTCAACCGATTAATATCGAAAAACTTTTCAAAAAGGCCAATTATCTCGAAAACCGTGTGAGATATCGAAAAATTTCATTAGGAAAAGTTGTTCAGAATCGTCTAGTGCACCCCTGTACCAATTTTGGTGACGATCGTGGCAACTTTTCAAAAAGGCCCATTATCTCGAAAACCGTGCGAGATATCGAAAAATTTCATTAGGAAAAGTTGTTCAGAATCGTCTAGTGCACCCCTGCACCAATTTTGGTGACGATCGTAGCAACTTTTCAAAAAGGCCCATTATCTCGAAAACCGTGTGAGATATCGAAAAATTTCATTAGGAAAAGTTGTTCAGAATCGTCTGGTGCACCCCTGCACCAATTTTGGTGACGATCGTAGCAACTTTTCAAAAAGGCCCATTATCTCGAAAACCGTGCGAGATATCGAAAAATTTCATTAGGAAAAGTTGTTCCGAATCGTCTAGTGCACCCCTGTACCAATTTTGGTGACGATCGTGGCAACTTTTCAAAAAGGCCCATTATCTCGAAAACCGTGCGAGATATCGAAAAATTTCATTAGGAAAAGTTGTTCAGAATCGTCTAGTGCACCCCTGCACCAATTTTGGTGACGATCGTAGCAACTTTTCAAAAAGGCCCATTATCTCGAAAACCGTGCGAGATATCGAAAAATTTCATTAGGAAAAGTTGTTCAGAATCGTCTGGTGCACCCCTGCACCAATTTTGGTGACGATCGTAGCAACTTTTCAAAAAGGCCCATTATCTCGAAAACCGTGCGAGATATCGAAAAATTTCATTAGGAAAAGTTGTTCAGAATCGTCTAGTGCACCCCTGTACCAATTTTGGTGACGATAGTGGCAACTTTTCAAAAAGGCCCATTATCTCGAAAACCGTGCGAGATATCGAAAAATTTCATTAGGAAAAGTTGTTCCGAATCGTCTAGTGCACCCCTGTACCAATTTTGGTGACGATCGTGGCAACTTTTCAAAAAGGCCCATTATCTCGAAAACCGTGTGAGATATCGAAAAATTTCATTAGGAAAAGTTGTTCAGAATCGTCTAGTGCACCCCTGCACCAATTTTGGTGACGATCGTAGCAACTTTTCAAAAAGGCCCATTATCTCGAAAACCGTGCGAGATATCGAAAAATTTCATTAGGAAAAGTTGTTCCGAATCGTCTAGTGCACCCCTGTACCAATTTTGGTGACGATCGTAGCAACTTTTCAAAAAGGCCCATTATCTCGAAAACCGTGCGAGATATCGAAAAATTTCATTAGGAAAAGTTGTTCAGAATCGTCTAGTGCACCCCTGCACCAATTTTGGTGACGATAGTGGCAACTTTTCAAAAAGGCCCATTATCTCGAAAACCGTGTGAGATATCGAAAAATTTCATTAGGAAAAGTTGTTCAGAATCGTCTAGTGCACCCCTGCACCAATTTTGGTGACGATCGTAGCAACTTTTCAAAAAGGCCCATTATCTCGAAAACCGTGCGAGATATCGAAAAATTTCATTAGGAAAAGTTGTTCCGAATCGTCTAGTGCACCCCTGTACCAATTTTGGTGACGATCGTGGCAACTTTTCAAAAAGGCCCATTATCTCGAAAACCGTGCGAGATATCGAAAAATTTCATTAGGAAAAGTTGTTCAGAATCGTCTAGTGCACCCCTGCACCAATTTTGGTGACGATCGTAGCAACTTTTCAAAAAGGCCCATTATCTCGAAAACCGTGCGAGATATCGAAAAATTTCATTAGGAAAAGTTGTTCCGAATCGTCTAGTGCACCCCTGTACCAATTTTGGTGACGATCGTGGCAACTTTTCAAAAAGGCCCATTATCTCGAAAACCGTGCGAGATATCGAAAAATTTCATTAGGAAAAGTTGTTCCGAATCGTCTAGTGCACCCCTGTACCAATTTTGGTGACGATCGTAGCAACTTTTCAAAAAGGCCCATTATCTCGAAAACCGTGCGAGATATCGAAAAATTTCATTAGGAAAAGTTGTTCAGAATCGTCTAGTGCACCCCTGCACCAATTTTGGTGACGATCGTAGCAACTTTTCAAAAAGGCCCATTATCTCGAAAACCGTGCGAGATATCGAAAAATTTCATTAGGAAAAGTTGTTCAGAATCGTCTAGTGCACCCCTGTACCAATTATTCGAATTATTGATCCGAATGATTAATTCGAATCATTCAAATGATTAATTCGAATCATTCGAATAATTAATTCGAATGATTAATTTTAGGTTTACTAGGTATATAAACTCAATCAGGCGCAGGGACAAACCAAAAAATATGTTTATAAAAATCCATTAGCAGAACTGCGGAAGCTCGATCGTTATAATAAGCAATATCGGAATTTTCTTAACAATCTAATTTAAAAAACTAAAAACGAATATTATAAAAATAAAATAAATTCTGCCAAAAATAATTATAAAAAAATATGGCGAGTAGTTAATGACGTTACAAATAATGTAAACAATTAATTCGAATTAATGGTTCGAATTATTGATCCGAATTATTAATTTGAATCATTCGAATAATTAATTCGAATCATTAATTCGAATTAATCATTCGCATTAATTATTCGAATTATTGATCCGAATGATTAATTCGATCATTCGAATAATTAATTCGAATCATTAATCATTAACTCGAATGATTAATTCTAATCATTATTTCGAATAATTAATACGAATAATCAATTCGAATCATTAATTCGAATTAATCATTCGCATTAATTATTCGAATTAATTATTCGATTTATTGATCGAATGATTAATTCGAATCATTCGAATGATTAATTCGAATCATTCGAATGATTAATTCGAATCATTCGAATAATTCGAATGATTAATTTTAGGTTTACTAGGGATATAAACTCAATCAGGCGCAGGGACAAACTAAAAAATATGTTTATAAAAATCCATTAGCAGAACTGCGGAAGCTCGATCGTTATAATAAGCAATATCGGAATGTTATAAAAATAAAATAAATTCTGCCAAAAATATAATTATTATATTTTTTAAATTTTCGAAAAGTAAAATTTGTGTCAGATGATTTTCGCTCTAGTACATGGCGATAGACAAGGACGAGACTAGTCGACTGGAACAAACCGGAGCTCGCTATCTCATTCCGTTCGGGAGATAGAGCCATTTAAGTGTTTGGATGTTAAATCGGAAGGAAATTTTTTCAATTTTCGAAAAGTAAAAATTGTGTCAGATGATTTTCGCTCTAGTACATGGCGATAGACAAGGACGAGACGAGTCGACTGGAACAAACCGGAGCTCGCTATCTCATTCCGTTCGGGAGATAGAGCCATTTAAGTGTTTGGATATTAAATTCCGGTACACCGCCGCACTTAGAGATACGTCACGAGAAAGATCCGTCTTCTAAAATTATGAAATAATTCATGGAGATAGAGAAAACTATGGCGAATCGAATGGCGTAAACGACAGTTCGATATATCTTTTCGTTTGGACGTCAGAGACTCATGAATGCTCCCCAGTATCAATTTTTAGTAATTTTTTCAATTTTCGAAAAAATAATTAATTCGAGTGATTAATTCTAATCGTTATTTCGAATAATTAATACGAATAATTAATTCGAATTAGTATTCGATTGATTGATTCGAATCATTCGAATGATTAATTCGAATAATTAATTCTAATTATTAATTCGAATCATTAATTCGAATCATTAATTCGAATCATTAATTTTAGGTTTACTAAACTCAATCAGACACAGGGACAAACTAAAAAATGTTTTAAAAAATCCATTAGCAGAACTGGTATAGCTCGTTATTAAGCAATTATATCGGAATTTTCTTAACAATCTAATTTAAAAAACTAAAAACGAATATTATAAAAATAAAATAAATTCTGCCAAAAATAATTATAAAAAAATATGGCGAGTAGTTAATGACGTTACAAATAATGTAAACAATTAATTCGAATTATTGATTCGAATGATTAATTTGAATCATTCGAATTAGGAAATGGGTTAAACCAAGAAAGGAAATTGGCCGGTCGGTAACATAATATATCAACTGATACCTATTTAGAAGATGAATCATTTCGGACAAATCATTTGCCCTATCCATCTATAAATGAAACCTTCGCTTGTACAGAGATATGTTGGAGTATTTTTTCCAGTTTTATAACACTTAAAATTATAGACGATTATAAACTCACATGAATTATGTCACCACTCCCCATAAGAGACGTTAAAGATGGGACGCTGACAACGCAACACCAGAGTAATCCGATACCTGAAGATTACAGCATCCTCGCTCCTATCATCATTGAAAAATTCAGTCTTTAGTTAGAACTCATGTAGAGTAGTACTTTTTATGTAAAAATTTATTATTGAATAAAATTGAAGTTTTGTAAATCATTTTTAAAAAGAGACTTTGATCTATCGAAATCGAAATTGGCGCAGCCGGTAGGATAGTCGGGATTATAGTGTATCGAACATATAATTTTCGTATCAACGATTAATCGACTATTCGAACAAAAAGTGAAAATTTTGTGAAAGTATCTAAACCAGAGTGGCTCCTCAAACATAACGCAACCCAGTCTTTCACAGACCTGTGTAGGATTACTTCTGCATCATTTCACGAAAATAGGAACCACATCGTCCTATTTTGCAAGGAAGACGTAATTTTGGAAAGACAAAAATAGCTGACCCAGTTGCAGACTCCTTATAATTAAGAAAGAAACGATGATCAAAGTCACACTGTTATTAATGTAAGTACAATTGAACAATTGATGTCTCGCGAACTCGAAACGCTTTTTGAAAATTTAAATATATCTTTAGTTGACTCAGACGAAGAAAACTCTCCGTCCACTTCCCAAGTTGTTACAAAGAATAACATTCAAGTCTCAAATAAAATAAATAACATTACCAGTAATTTATCATTAGAAATGGCTCAATTTAAACCAGAATATTTAAGTTGTGTTCCGCAATTTGACGGAAACCCAAATGAATTAAATAGATTTATAGGTATTTGCGATAGTATTATAACAACATTTTATGATGCTACAAATCCAAATAGTTTTCATAATGTGTTTTTGTTACATTCATTAACAAGTAAATTAGACGGCAATGCTAAACTAGTCGTAAATATACAAAATGTCACTACTTGGACAGAATTAAAAGACACGTTGTATAGAAACTTTGCAGATCAACGCGATGAATCTTGCCTTAATAGAGATTTAGTTTTGTTGACAATTTTCAAATGAAAAACCGCAACAATTCTTTGATCGTTGCTTGCAAATATTAAATTTATTATGTTCATACGTAGACATTCACGAACAAAATGCCGCAGCTAAAGCTTTAAAACGCGACCTTTATAATAACTTAACTTTAAAAACATTTTTATCAGGACTTAAAGAACCACTAGGTACAACTATTTGTTGTATGCGTCCTATAGACATGAACCAAGCTTTACAATTCATCTCACAAGAAGAAAACATACAATATTACCAAAATTCTACTAATAAAATGTTTGCGAAACAAACACCAACACAGACTAAACCAATATATCAACAACACAGACAAAACAATAACTTTAACAAACCAATGAACAGTTTCACTAGAAATTCGTTTAACAATCAAACACCATTTAATTATCAAACACAAAATAATCAATTTCGGCAACAATCTAACAATTTTCCATCTCAACCGATTAATATCGAAAAACTTTTCAAAAAGGCCAATTATCTCGAAAACCGTGTGAGATATCGAAAAATTTCATTAGGAAAAGTTGTTCAGAATCGTCTAGTGCACCCCTGTACCAATTTTGGTGACGATCGTGGCAACTTTTCAAAAAGGCCCATTATCTCGAAAACCGTGCGAGATATCGAAAAATTTCATTAGGAAAAGTTGTTCAGAATCGTCTAGTGCACCCCTGCACCAATTTTGGTGACGATCGTAGCAACTTTTCAAAAAGGCCCATTATCTCGAAAACCGTGTGAGATATCGAAAAATTTCATTAGGAAAAGTTGTTCAGAATCGTCTGGTGCACCCCTGCACCAATTTTGGTGACGATCGTAGCAACTTTTCAAAAAGGCCCATTATCTCGAAAACCGTGCGAGATATCGAAAAATTTCATTAGGAAAAGTTGTTCCGAATCGTCTAGTGCACCCCTGTACCAATTTTGGTGACGATCGTGGCAACTTTTCAAAAAGGCCCATTATCTCGAAAACCGTGCGAGATATCGAAAAATTTCATTAGGAAAAGTTGTTCAGAATCGTCTAGTGCACCCCTGCACCAATTTTGGTGACGATCGTAGCAACTTTTCAAAAAGGCCCATTATCTCGAAAACCGTGCGAGATATCGAAAAATTTCATTAGGAAAAGTTGTTCAGAATCGTCTGGTGCACCCCTGCACCAATTTTGGTGACGATCGTAGCAACTTTTCAAAAAGGCCCATTATCTCGAAAACCGTGCGAGATATCGAAAAATTTCATTAGGAAAAGTTGTTCAGAATCGTCTAGTGCACCCCTGCACCAATTTTGGTGACGATCGTGGCAACTTTTCAAAAAGGCCCATTATCTCGAAAACCGTGCGAGATATCGAAAAATTTCATTAGGAAAAGTTGTTCCGAATCGTCTAGTGCACCCCTGTACCAATTTTGGTGACGATAGTGGCAACTTTTCAAAAAGGCCCATTATCTCGAAAACCGTGCGAGATATCGAAAAATTTCATTAGGAAAAGTTGTTCCGAATCGTCTAGTGCACCCCTGTACCAATTTTGGTGACGATCGTGGCAACTTTTCAAAAAGGCCCATTATCTCGAAAACCGTGTGAGATATCGAAAAATTTCATTAGGAAAAGTTGTTCAGAATCGTCTAGTGCACCCCTGCACCAATTTTGGTGACGATCGTAGCAACTTTTCAAAAAGGCCCATTATCTCGAAAACCGTGCGAGATATCGAAAAATTTCATTAGGAAAAGTTGTTCCGAATCGTCTAGTGCACCCCTGTACCAATTTTGGTGACGATCGTAGCAACTTTTCAAAAAGGCCCATTATCTCGAAAACCGTGCGAGATATCGAAAAATTTCATTAGGAAAAGTTGTTCAGAATCGTCTAGTGCACCCCTGCACCAATTTTGGTGACGATAGTGGCAACTTTTCAAAAAGGCCCATTATCTCGAAAACCGTGTGAGATATCGAAAAATTTCATTAGGAAAAGTTGTTCAGAATCGTCTAGTGCACCCCTGCACCAATTTTGGTGACGATCGTAGCAACTTTTCAAAAAGGCCCATTATCTCGAAAACCGTGCGAGATATCGAAAAATTTCATTAGGAAAAGTTGTTCCGAATCGTCTAGTGCACCCCTGTACCAATTTTGGTGACGATCGTGGCAACTTTTCAAAAAGGCCCATTATCTCGAAAACCGTGCGAGATATCGAAAAATTTCATTAGGAAAAGTTGTTCAGAATCGTCTAGTGCACCCCTGCACCAATTTTGGTGACGATCGTAGCAACTTTTCAAAAAGGCCCATTATCTCGAAAACCGTGCGAGATATCGAAAAATTTCATTAGGAAAAGTTGTTCCGAATCGTCTAGTGCACCCCTGTACCAATTTTGGTGACGATCGTAGCAACTTTTCAAAAAGGCCCATTATCTCGAAAACCGTGCGAGATATCGAAAAATTTCATTAGGAAAAGTTGTTCCGAATCGTCTAGTGCACCCCTGTACCAATTTTGGTGACGATCGTGGCAACTTTTCAAAAAGGCCCATTATCTCGAAAACCGTGCGAGATATCGAAAAATTTCATTAGGAAAAGTTGTTCCGAATCGTCTAGTGCACCCCTGTACCAATTTTGGTGACGATCGTAGCAACTTTTCAAAAAGGCCCATTATCTCGAAAACCGTGCGAGATATCGAAAAATTTCATTAGGAAAAGTTGTTCAGAATCGTCTAGTGCACCCCTGCACCAATTTTGGTGACGATCGTAGCAACTTTTCAAAAAGGCCCATTATCTCGAAAACCGTGCGAGATATCGAAAAATTTCATTAGGAAAAGTTGTTCAGAATCGTCTAGTGCACCCCTGTACCAATTATTCGAATTATTGATCCGAATGATTAATTCGAATCATTCAAATGATTAATTCGAATCATTCGAATAATTAATTCGAATGATTAATTTTAGGTTTACTAGGTATATAAACTCAATCAGGCGCAGGGACAAACCAAAAAATATGTTTATAAAAATCCATTAGCAGAACTGCGGAAGCTCGATCGTTATAATAAGCAATATCGGAATTTTCTTAACAATCTAATTTAAAAAACTAAAAACGAATATTATAAAAATAAAATAAATTCTGCCAAAAATAATTATAAAAAAATATGGCGAGTAGTTAATGACGTTACAAATAATGTAAACAATTAATTCGAATTAATGGTTCGAATTATTGATCCGAATTATTAATTTGAATCATTCGAATAATTAATTCGAATCATTAATTCGAATTAATCATTCGCATTAATTATTCGAATTATTGATCCGAATGATTAATTCGATCATTCGAATAATTAATTCGAATCATTAATCATTAACTCGAATGATTAATTCTAATCATTATTTCGAATAATTAATACGAATAATCAATTCGAATCATTAATTCGAATTAATCATTCGCATTAATTATTCGAATTAATTATTCGATTTATTGATCGAATGATTAATTCGAATCATTCGAATGATTAATTCGAATCATTCGAATGATTAATTCGAATCATTCGAATAATTCGAATGATTAATTTTAGGTTTACTAGGGATATAAACTCAATCAGGCGCAGGGACAAACTAAAAAATATGTTTATAAAAATCCATTAGCAGAACTGCGGAAGCTCGATCGTTATAATAAGCAATATCGGAATGTTATAAAAATAAAATAAATTCTGCCAAAAATATAATTATTATATTTTTTAAATTTTCGAAAAGTAAAATTTGTGTCAGATGATTTTCGCTCTAGTACATGGCGATAGACAAGGACGAGACTAGTCGACTGGAACAAACCGGAGCTCGCTATCTCATTCCGTTCGGGAGATAGAGCCATTTAAGTGTTTGGATGTTAAATCGGAAGGAAATTTTTTCAATTTTCGAAAAGTAAAAATTGTGTCAGATGATTTTCGCTCTAGTACATGGCGATAGACAAGGACGAGACGAGTCGACTGGAACAAACCGGAGCTCGCTATCTCATTCCGTTCGGGAGATAGAGCCATTTAAGTGTTTGGATATTAAATTCCGGTACACCGCCGCACTTAGAGATACGTCACGAGAAAGATCCGTCTTCTAAAATTATGAAATAATTCATGGAGATAGAGAAAACTATGGCGAATCGAATGGCGTAAACGACAGTTCGATATATCTTTTCGTTTGGACGTCAGAGACTCATGAATGCTCCCCAGTATCAATTTTTAGTAATTTTTTCAATTTTCGAAAAAATAATTAATTCGAGTGATTAATTCTAATCGTTATTTCGAATAATTAATACGAATAATTAATTCGAATTAGTATTCGATTGATTGATTCGAATCATTCGAATGATTAATTCGAATAATTAATTCTAATTATTAATTCGAATCATTAATTCGAATCATTAATTCGAATCATTAATTTTAGGTTTACTAAACTCAATCAGACACAGGGACAAACTAAAAAATGTTTTAAAAAATCCATTAGCAGAACTGGTATAGCTCGTTATTAAGCAATTATATCGGAATTTTCTTAACAATCTAATTTAAAAAACTAAAAACGAATATTATAAAAATAAAATAAATTCTGCCAAAAATAATTATAAAAAAATATGGCGAGTAGTTAATGACGTTACAAATAATGTAAACAATTAATTCGAATTATTGATTCGAATGATTAATTTGAATCATTCGAATTAGGAAATGGGTTAAACCAAGAAAGGAAATTGGCCGGTCGGTAACATAATATATCAACTGATACCTATTTAGAAGATGAATCATTTCGGACAAATCATTTGCCCTATCCATCTATAAATGAAACCTTCGCTTGTACAGAGATATGTTGGAGTATTTTTTCCAGTTTTATAACACTTAAAATTATAGACGATTATAAACTCACATGAATTATGTCACCACTCCCCATAAGAGACGTTAAAGATGGGACGCTGACAACGCAACACCAGAGTAATCCGATACCTGAAGATTACAGCATCCTCGCTCCTATCATCATTGAAAAATTCAGTCTTTAGTTAGAACTCATGTAGAGTAGTACTTTTTATGTAAAAATTTATTATTGAATAAAATTGAAGTTTTGTAAATCATTTTTAAAAAGAGACTTTGATCTATCGAAATCGAAATTGGCGCAGCCGGTAGGATAGTCGGGATTATAGTGTATCGAACATATAATTTTCGTATCAACGATTAATCGACTATTCGAACAAAAAGTGAAAATTTTGTGAAAGTATCTAAACCAGAGTGGCTCCTCAAACATAACGCAACCCAGTCTTTCACAGACCTGTGTAGGATTACTTCTGCATCATTTCACGAAAATAGGAACCACATCGTCCTATTTTGCAAGGAAGACGTAATTTTGGAAAGACAAAAATAGCTGACCCAGTTGCAGACTCCTTATAATTAAGAAAGAAACGATGATCAAAGTCACACTGTTATTAATGTAAGTACAATTGAACAATTGATGTCTCGCGAACTCGAAACGCTTTTTGAAAATTTAAATATATCTTTAGTTGACTCAGACGAAGAAAACTCTCCGTCCACTTCCCAAGTTGTTACAAAGAATAACATTCAAGTCTCAAATAAAATAAATAACATTACCAGTAATTTATCATTAGAAATGGCTCAATTTAAACCAGAATATTTAAGTTGTGTTCCGCAATTTGACGGAAACCCAAATGAATTAAATAGATTTATAGGTATTTGCGATAGTATTATAACAACATTTTATGATGCTACAAATCCAAATAGTTTTCATAATGTGTTTTTGTTACATTCATTAACAAGTAAATTAGACGGCAATGCTAAACTAGTCGTAAATATACAAAATGTCACTACTTGGACAGAATTAAAAGACACGTTGTATAGAAACTTTGCAGATCAACGCGATGAATCTTGCCTTAATAGAGATTTAGTTTTGTTGACAATTTTCAAATGAAAAACCGCAACAATTCTTTGATCGTTGCTTGCAAATATTAAATTTATTATGTTCATACGTAGACATTCACGAACAAAATGCCGCAGCTAAAGCTTTAAAACGCGACCTTTATAATAACTTAACTTTAAAAACATTTTTATCAGGACTTAAAGAACCACTAGGTACAACTATTTGTTGTATGCGTCCTATAGACATGAACCAAGCTTTACAATTCATCTCACAAGAAGAAAACATACAATATTACCAAAATTCTACTAATAAAATGTTTGCGAAACAAACACCAACACAGACTAAACCAATATATCAACAACACAGACAAAACAATAACTTTAACAAACCAATGAACAGTTTCACTAGAAATTCGTTTAACAATCAAACACCATTTAATTATCAAACACAAAATAATCAATTTCGGCAACAATCTAACAATTTTCCATCTCAACCGATTAATATCGAAAAACTTTTCAAAAAGGCCAATTATCTCGAAAACCGTGTGAGATATCGAAAAATTTCATTAGGAAAAGTTGTTCAGAATCGTCTAGTGCACCCCTGTACCAATTTTGGTGACGATCGTGGCAACTTTTCAAAAAGGCCCATTATCTCGAAAACCGTGCGAGATATCGAAAAATTTCATTAGGAAAAGTTGTTCAGAATCGTCTAGTGCACCCCTGCACCAATTTTGGTGACGATCGTGGCAACTTTTCAAAAAGGCCCATTATCTCGAAAACCGTGCGAGATATCGAAAAATTTCATTAGGAAAAGTTGTTCCGAATCGTCTAGTGCACCCCTGTACCAATTTTGGTGACGATAGTGGCAACTTTTCAAAAAGGCCCATTATCTCGAAAACCGTGCGAGATATCGAAAAATTTCATTAGGAAAAGTTGTTCCGAATCGTCTAGTGCACCCCTGTACCAATTTTGGTGACGATCGTGGCAACTTTTCAAAAAGGCCCATTATCTCGAAAACCGTGTGAGATATCGAAAAATTTCATTAGGAAAAGTTGTTCAGAATCGTCTAGTGCACCCCTGCACCAATTTTGGTGACGATCGTAGCAACTTTTCAAAAAGGCCCATTATCTCGAAAACCGTGCGAGATATCGAAAAATTTCATTAGGAAAAGTTGTTCCGAATCGTCTAGTGCACCCCTGTACCAATTTTGGTGACGATCGTAGCAACTTTTCAAAAAGGCCCATTATCTCGAAAACCGTGCGAGATATCGAAAAATTTCATTAGGAAAAGTTGTTCAGAATCGTCTAGTGCACCCCTGCACCAATTTTGGTGACGATAGTGGCAACTTTTCAAAAAGGCCCATTATCTCGAAAACCGTGTGAGATATCGAAAAATTTCATTAGGAAAAGTTGTTCAGAATCGTCTAGTGCACCCCTGCACCAATTTTGGTGACGATCGTAGCAACTTTTCAAAAAGGCCCATTATCTCGAAAACCGTGCGAGATATCGAAAAATTTCATTAGGAAAAGTTGTTCCGAATCGTCTAGTGCACCCCTGTACCAATTTTGGTGACGATCGTGGCAACTTTTCAAAAAGGCCCATTATCTCGAAAACCGTGCGAGATATCGAAAAATTTCATTAGGAAAAGTTGTTCAGAATCGTCTAGTGCACCCCTGCACCAATTTTGGTGACGATCGTAGCAACTTTTCAAAAAGGCCCATTATCTCGAAAACCGTGCGAGATATCGAAAAATTTCATTAGGAAAAGTTGTTCCGAATCGTCTAGTGCACCCCTGTACCAATTTTGGTGACGATCGTGGCAACTTTTCAAAAAGGCCCATTATCTCGAAAACCGTGCGAGATATCGAAAAATTTCATTAGGAAAAGTTGTTCCGAATCGTCTAGTGCACCCCTGTACCAATTTTGGTGACGATCGTAGCAACTTTTCAAAAAGGCCCATTATCTCGAAAACCGTGCGAGATATCGAAAAATTTCATTAGGAAAAGTTGTTCAGAATCGTCTAGTGCACCCCTGCACCAATTTTGGTGACGATCGTAGCAACTTTTCAAAAAGGCCCATTATCTCGAAAACCGTGCGAGATATCGAAAAATTTCATTAGGAAAAGTTGTTCAGAATCGTCTAGTGCACCCCTGTACCAATTTTGGTGACGATCGTAGCAACTTTTCAAAAAGGCCCATTATCTCGAAAACCGTGCGAGATATCGAAAAATTTCATTAGGAAAAGTTGTTCAGAATCGTCTAGTGCACCCCTGCACCAATTTTGGTGACGATCGTAGCAACTTTTCAAAAAGGCCCATTATCTCGAAAACCGTGCGAGATATCGAAAAATTTCATTAGGAAAAGTTGTTCAGAATCGTCTAGTGCACCCCTGTACCAATTTTGGTGACGATCGTAGCAACTTTTCAAAAAGGCCCATTATCTCGAAAACCGTGCGAGATATCGAAAAATTTCATTAGGAAAAGTTGTTCCGAATCGTCTAGTGCACCCCTGTACCAATTTTGGTGACGATCGTGGCAACTTTTCAAAAAGGCCCATTATCTCGAAAACCGTGCGAGATATCGAAAAATTTCATTAGGAAAAGTTGTTCAGAATCGTCTAGTGCACCCCTGCACCAATTTTGGTGACGATCGTAGCAACTTTTCAAAAAGGCCCATTATCTCGAAAACCGTGCGAGATATCGAAAAATTTCATTAGGAAAAGTTGTTCCGAATCGTCTAGTGCACCCCTGTACCAATTTTGGTGACGATCGTAGCAACTTTTCAAAAAGGCCCATTATCTCGAAAACCGTGCGAGATATCGAAAAATTTCATTAGGAAAAGTTGTTCCGAATCGTCTAGTGCACCCCTGTACCAATTTTGGTGACGATCGTGGCAACTTTTCAAAAAGGCCCATTATCTCGAAAACCGTGCGAGATATCGAAAAATTTCATTAGGAAAAGTTGTTCCGAATCGTCTAGTGCACCCCTGTACCAATTTTGGTGACGATCGTAGCAACTTTTCAAAAAGGCCCATTATCTCGAAAACCGTGCGAGATATCGAAAAATTTCATTAGGAAAAGTTGTTCAGAATCGTCTAGTGCACCCCTGCACCAATTTTGGTGACGATCGTAGCAACTTTTCAAAAAGGCCCATTATCTCGAAAAC
The DNA here is from genome assembly GCA_963680705.1 of Rhagium mordax. Lineage (NCBI taxonomy): Eukaryota > Metazoa > Arthropoda > Insecta > Coleoptera > Cerambycidae > Rhagium > Rhagium mordax. Next base: position 60,806,681 of record OY796662.1, on the reverse strand, counting down.
CGTGCGAGATATCGAAAAATTTCATTAGGAAAAGTTGTTCAGAATCGTCTAGTGCACCCCTGTACCAATTATTCGAATTATTGATCCGAATGATTAATTCGAATCATTCAAATGATTAATTCGAATCATTCGAATAATTAATTCGAATGATTAATTTTAGGTTTACTAGGTATATAAACTCAATCAGGCGCAGGGACAAACTAAAAAATATGTTTATAAAAATCCATTAGCAGAACTGCGGAAGCTCGATCGTTATAATAAGCAATATCGGAATTTTCTTAACAATCTAATTTAAAAAACTAAAAACGAATATTATAAAAATAAAATAAATTCTGCCAAAAATAATTATAAAAAAATATGGCGAGTAGTTAATGACGTTACAAATAATGTAAACAATTAATTCGAATTAATGGTTCGAATTATTGATCCGAATTATTAATTTGAATCATTCGAATAATTAATTCGAATCATTAATTCGAATTAATCATTCGCATTAATTATTCGAATTATTGATCCGAATGATTAATTCGATCATTCGAATAATTAATTCGAATCATTAATCATTAACTCGAATGATTAATTCTAATCATTATTTCGAATAATTAATACGAATAATCAATTCGAATCATTAATTCGAATTAATCATTCGCATTAATTATTCGAATTAATTATTCGATTTATTGATCGAATGATTAATTCGAATCATTCGAATGATTAATTCGAATCATTCGAATGATTAATTCGAATCATTCGAATAATTCGAATGATTAATTTTAGGTTTACTAGGGATATAAACTCAATCAGGCGCAGGGACAAACTAAAAAATATGTTTATAAAAATCCATTAGCAGAACTGCGGAAGCTCGATCGTTATAATAAGCAATATCGGAATGTTATAAAAATAAAATAAATTCTGCCAAAAATATAATTATTATATTTTTTAAATTTTCGAAAAGTAAAAATTGTGTCAGATGATTTTCGCTCTAGTACATGGCGATAGACAAGGACGAGACTAGTCGACTGGAACAAACCGGAGCTCGCTATCTCATTCCGTTCGGGAGATAGAGCCATTTAAGTGTTTGGATGTTAAATCGGAAGGAAATTTTTTCAATTTTCGAAAAGTAAAAATTGTGTCAGATGATTTTCGCTCTAGTACATGGCGATAGACAAGGACGAGACGAGTCGACTGGAACAAACCGGAGCTCGCTATCTCATTCCGTTCGGGAGATAGAGCCATTTAAGTGTTTGGATATTAAATTCCGGTACACCGCCGCACTTAGAGATACGTCACGAGAAAGATCCGTCTTCTAAAATTATGAAATAATTCATGGAGATAGAGAAAACTATGGCGAATCGAATGGCGTAAACGACAGTTCGATATATCTTTTCGTTTGGACGTCAGAGACTCATGAATGCTCCCCAGTATCAATTTTTAGTAATTTTTTCAATTTTCGAAAAAATAATTAATTCGAATGATTAAATCTAATCGTTATTTCGAATAATTAATCCGAATAATTAATTCGAATTATTATTCGATTGATTGATTCGAATCATTCGAATGATTAATTCTAATCATTCGAATAATTAATTCGAATCATTAATTCGAATGATTAATTTTAGGATTACTAAACTCAATCAGACACAGGGACAAACTAAAAAATATGTTTAAAAAAATTTTTAACAATCTAACTTAAAAAACTAGAAACGAATATTATAAAAATAAAATAAATTCTGCCAAAAATATAATTATAAAAAAATTCCTATGGCGAGTAGTTAATGACGTTACAAATAATGTAAACAATTAATTCGAATTAATGGTTCGAATTATTGATCCGAATGATTAATTCGAATCATTCGAATAATTAATTCGAATCATTAATCATTAACTCGAATGATTAATTCTAATCATTATTTCGAATAATTAATACGAATAATTAATTCGAATCATTAATTCGAATTATTCATTCGCATTAATTATTCGAATTAATTATTCGATTTATTGATCCGAATGATTAATTCGAATCATTCGAATGATTAATTCTAATCATTCGAATAATTAATTCGAATCATTCGAATAATTAATTCGAATCATTCGAATAATTAATTCGAATCATTCGAATAATTAATTCGAATCATTCGAATAATTAATTCGAATCATTCGAATAATTAATTCGAATCATTCGAATAATTAATTCGAATGATTCGAATAATTAATTCGATTCATTAATCATTAACTCGAATGATTAATTCTAATCATTATTTCGAATAATTAATTCGAATTATTATATTGAACCATTAATTCGAATTAATCATTCGCAAATTCGAATAATTAATTCGAATCATTCGAATGATTAATTCGAATCATTAATTCGAATGATTAATTTTAGGTTTACTAAACTCAATCAGACGCAGGGACAAGCTAAAAAATATGTTTATAAAAATCCATTAGCAGAACTGGAAGCTCGTTTTAAGCAAAATATCGAAATTTTCTTAACAATCTAATTTAAAAAACTAAAAACGAATGTTATAAAAATAAAATAAATTCTGCCAAAAATATAATTATAAAAAAATTCCTATGGCGAGTAGTTAATGACGTTACAAATAATGTAAACAATTAATTCGAATTAATGGTTCGAATTATTGATTCGAATTAATTATTCGAATGATTAATTCTAATCATTATTTCGAATAATTAATACGAATAGTTAATTCGAATTATTATTTCGAACCATTAATTCGAATTAATCTTTCGCAAATTCGAATTAATTCGAATCATTCGAATGATTAATTTTAGGTTTACTACACTCAATCAGACGCAGGGACAAACTAAAATTAAATATGTTTATAAAAATCCATTAGCAGAACTGGAAGCTCGTTATATTAAGCAAAATATCGGAATTTTCTTAACAATCCAAGTTAAAAAACTAAAAACGAATGTTATAAAAATAAAATAAATTCTGCCAAAAATATAATTATAAAAAAATATGGCAATTAGTAGTTAATGACGTTACAAATAATGTAAACAATTCGAATCATTAATTCGAATTATTGATTCGAATGATTAATTTGAATTATTGATTCGAATGATTAGGTAATTCGAATCATTCGAATTAGGAAATGGGTTAAACCAAGAAAGGAAATTGGCCGGTCGGTAACATAATATATCAACTGATACCTATTTACAAGATGAATCATTTCGGACAAATCATTTGCCCTATCCATCTATAAATAATGAAACCTTCGCTTGTATAGAGATATGTTGGAGTATTTTTTCCAGTTTTATAACACCTTAAATTATAGACGATTATAAACTCACATGCACATGTGAAAAATAAAAGAAACGTACTTAGGTACCGGCAGGTTGTCTCTGGTACCGGTAGGTAACTGAATGAATATTGAATAGGTACCTACTGACGTAAAATGTGAGAATAATCTGAGATTTTGTGTAAAAGGGAAGCAGCTATTTTAATAAAAAATGAAACTGCGTTTGAGTGGGGACTGGGGGACTCATACATACAACACTCGCCCGCAGCGCTGTTAGTTTCAAAACGTTACACATCGTTTACTCTCGTCTAAGTAGATATTCTGTGACTCTCGTAATCCGATTTTTGTTGGTTATGGGATGGGGTTATCTGAATCTTTAACTAACATGCTTGCTTTTTTCTTGTGATTGTGATACCTAGTTGCCCGTTTATTGCTTTAACAAAATGGTATTTGTCTGTTGTGTTCCAAATTGTAAAAACACTAGTAGTGTTATAAAAGTACCTACATCGTTTCCCTGTAGAAGATGTTAAAGTAAGTACATACCTACTTCAAGTTTTTTTTTAAATTTGTAAAAATACAATAAAAAATATTTATGTGCAGATCTGTACAAACGAAACTAATAACACAAATAATTTCATTGTTTTATAGTGTGCAAGTAAGTAATTTTTGTTTTTATTTCAGGTGTATGAACAATTAACGGTTGGACTTAATAATTCAACGTGATGATTTAGGTATGTGGTGAAGGTCACAAGTTGGTTAGAAAAAGCCATGTTATTGTTTGTGACATACCTAGGTACCTACATTTTGCTGTGGAACATCGTATCAATTCCAAATATTATAGTCAATCTGGACTCGAAAAATATGGAGCGCTGCCAACAATAAATATGCCACCACGAGTAGAGAGTAAGTCCTATTATAGGTATACCTACTGGTGTATATTTCAATAGTTATTAAAATATTATTTATTATTTTATCAAAAATAGGAAGTGAGCCAGGTGTTTCTGCTGTAGTAGAAGCTTCAAGTAACATTATAACAATTGATGAACCACAACCAGGCCCATCAACATAAAGTGTTTCTTCGACTGGTGAAGCATTGTACGGACAAACCCACCGGTATAAAACGCAAATTGTTTAAGGATGCTGATAGCAACCGATCTGCAGTTATGTCAAACTTGAGGAAAACAGGTAAAATTTCTATGTCGACGGGTAGGTACCCGTGTATTAAAATTAACGGGTATCGTCATCCCTAAAATATACTTGGTACATTAATTGCAATAATGTTTTTTTTAATTTTTTTTTTGTAGGTGTGAGAACACATAAGTAAATAGGAATCTCTTAAGGAGAGTGAATGTTACGAGAGTTGGTCAATTATTAACACCAAAAGTCAAATTTTTGTACAGGGTGTCTCAAATTGGTGAGGATTGAGGAGTTACACCCATTTCCAGAGTAGCTGGAAAAAAACCGATGACACATTCCCGAGGTCAATTATTTTCGAGACGAATCGAACGGTCAAGGACTCATTTCGATATCTGTTACTGTTTTCGAGATACAAGCCAAAATTAGTATTTCTGTCATTTTAAGAGGGTACCGTAACTTCCTTATTTATGAATATTTTTTCAAATTTTAAAAACTTTCTTGGGGCACTTTTTTACGTAGATTCAGAATCTGAAGACTAAAATTGCCTAACTCTTACAGATTTTCCGCTACGATCCAAACTTCAATTTTTTTAAATGGAAACCATAGTTGGCTGTGGCTTAAAAAAATTTCATATTTTTTAAGCTTTTCCAAAAAATTTTAACACAAGTCATATTCGTTTTAATAGGAGCCGGATAATTTTGATTTTGATTTTGAAAATTTTAAATGTTGACAGTTCACCGTTACTCAAATATATATAGAGGAGCCTTTGAAATATTTACATTCATCTTTTTAATGTTCTATTTTTAATATAATATCTGTTAAAATCTCTTATTTAATAAATAAATAGAGTATGATTGCGTCTTTTTTTACAAAATAAGCAAAGGGTGCTTTGGAAACAATACAACATAAAACAATGTTACATGGAAGTTTGACAGTTAATTTCATTATAAGTTGATATAGGTCAGGGGTGGGCAACCTTTTTAGGTGATGGGCCAGTCAGAGTTCGTACTAGCTGACGCGGGCCGGAAATTTTTTTTTCGCTCGCGTAAAAAAATTCTTGGCTTTTTTTAGGACGAGGAACGAATTTCGCGGAACAACAGTGAAGGATATTTTTAAGAATTTGCCAATTTGTCTCAAGAATCGATACCAAAATTAAAAGTTATATTGAGTTCTGTGATCTGCGGGCCAATTCTTATGTATTTAAAACAGATTTTCGCGGGCCGCATTAAGCACTTTCTCGGGCCGCAGTTGGCCCGCGGGCCGTAGGTTGCCCATCCCTGATATAGGTAATATTGTTTAGTGGCGTGAATAAAAATGTTTACAAATGAAGAGAAATATGATATGCTAAAATGTTTCATCGAATGCAACGGAAACTGTGGATATGCGGAAGATTTGTATTTAAATAGATATCCAGAGAGACACCAGCCAAATAGAAAAATATTTTTTAAGTTAGGTAGATCAAATGTTCATAAAACCTCTACATGAATGTAAATATTTCAAAGCCTCCTCTATATTTTAAGCAACGGTAAACTGTCAACATTTAAAGTTTTCAATGAAAATCGAAATTATCCGGCTCGTGTTGAAAACGGTTAAGTATGCCTTGTGTTATATTTTTGAAAAGCTTGCAAAATATGTAATTTTTTTAAGCCACAGCCAACTATGGTTTCCATTTAAACAAATTGAAGTTTGGGTCGTAGCGAGGAATATGTAACAGTTAGACAATTTTACTATTCAGATTCTGAATCTAGGTACGTAAAAAAAGTTTGAAAAACAAAGTTTTTAAAATTTGAAAAAATATTCACAAATAAGGAAGTTACGGTACCCTCTTAAAATGACAGAAATACTAATTTTGGCTTATATCTCGAAAACGGTAAAAGATATCGGAATGAGTCCTTGACCGTTCGATTCGTCTCGAAAATTGACCTCGGGAATGTGTCATCAGTTCTTTTCCAGCTACTCTGGAAGTGGGTGTAACCCCTCAATCCTCACCAATTTGAGTGAGACACCCTGTACACCGCACTGCAAAAAGTCTAATAGCCACCCATGCACTGCCTATTTAGAGAAAAAGACTGCGGGAAACAAGGAAAGATTGCAGGAGGAGGCGATGCGAGTTGCTGAAAATGGTGAACTATTGGAAAAGTTAACAACAAGACGACTTTCCGCTTTCTTATGTCTCAGATAAAGATGCAGCAAAAAGAACCAAGAGATATTTTTATTGTGGCAGAAATTAAATGGGCCCGAACGTAACTTTTTTGTGTCCCCGTAATTTTAAATCAGGATCCAGTTCAAAAATTTTTTCTCCTGCATCAATTAGGCGGAAGAAATATAAATCCAACTTGTTCTGCATTTGCAGCCAATTATAAAACAATGGTGCTGAACAATTTTATGTCTTCCCGTTCACCTGGTAGCGTAGCAATTGTGAAGAAGATGATGGTGAAGCTCTGGACACACTTAAAAATTTTTTAGAAGTGTATGTAGCAGGAGTAGAACTTCGTCCAGAAGTTATTGAAGAATTTGTGGAAGGCGAGGAGAAATTTAAAGTTACGGGCAATATTGATGTTATAGTATAACGACACAATTACATTCGTATTTAGCTAAACTAAAACTTATTTAAAAAAAAATTGTTTGTAGGACATGTCGGAATCACATTACAAATGTAAGGGAAGAAGGTGGAGGAAACCGCAACAGAGTTCATAAAGCAGTGTCGCTAAATTTAATTATTAGCGGCCAATATGCTATAAATTTTTTCATAATATACGTTTTAAACGTTTTAAAGATAGCAGCGTTTATTTATAAATATTCGTCAAAATTACGTCATTTACGAATTGCTCTTTTATTTCTTAAAATGTATTATTTTTATTACTCGCGGTAAGAGAGAACAAGTTGTACAAAATGGTTTTCACTCCAGCAGCAGACAAGACGTATCTTTCGGCGATTCGGAACGCAGCCACTAACTACTACGGGTTATCGGAACTGTCAATACACGAACAAACAAAGTGACATTTCAGTCTGTCATTTAGTTGAAAAAATTGAAAAGTTGAGTATTTGGCACAGCAAATTAGCTCATCGGAATTTAAAATAAAAAAAGAAACGTGTTAAATATCAATAAAATACCAGTATATTGACGATACTCTGAACTTTGTATGTGAACAATGTCTAGCAGCTGGTAAACAACATAGAGTGACATAAGGGACATACCTATTATCCTTCCTATAAGTGAATCGCGAGCTGAAAAGTTGCTGCAGCTTAATGTACAATGTACAGGGTTATCCAACGAAAAGGCCCACCCTTATATTTTCTTTATTTTTCGAGTTAGGAAAAAATGTTTCAAATAAAAGTTGTAGTGAATCAAATGAACTCATTTAAAACCCCTGCAAGGAATATACAGGGTGTTCCATAAAAGCAGGACAAACCTAACTTACATTTTTTTAAATGAAACACCCTATATTTTTTTACATTTTTCAAATCTGTGTTTTTTTGCGATTTCAAATATATATACATGTTGTATCTTATCTTTTACAGTTTTTCATTTATTGCAAATTTCGTGAACAATATTATTTATACCACCAGCATCTGCATGCGTATCAATCAGGTTAGCCATGGACGAAAAGTTTGCTTTTTGAATTTATTGAATTATTCTGGAAGGCATAAGTGTCAAATTAATTGTTTTTCATCCATGGCTAACCTGATTGATACGCATGCAGATGCTGTAATGTTGGTATAAATAATATTGTTCACGAAATTTGCAATAAATAAAAAACAGTAAAAGATAAGATACAACATATACAGGGTGATCTACCACGAGTGTGCCAAACTTCAGAGGCTGGTAATTTATCAAAAATAAATGGACTTTCATTAATAAACATATGTCCTAAAACGCATAATAAGGGAGCTACAACCCCTTGAAGGGGGTTAATGAATATCAATTTTTCGCTTAAGCAATGTAAATGACATAATACTACAAATCAGAAATATCAATTGTTTTTAAACATAGGTGACTTCAAGCCACTTGATTTGAAGATTGATCGAATTAAGTTTTGCATATTTCACATGAAAACGCAAATTATTCAAAAACGGCTGGTGTGACAGAAATTTTGAAAAATACTTTTTTCTGAGTCATTGCATGGGAAATAATGTTATGTAAAAGTTTTGCTTCGGAAGTGACGTCAAAAAAAATTTTAATCACCACCATATCGGACTTATAATCGAAAAATTGATATTCATCAACCCCCTTCAAGGGGTTGTAGCTCCCTTATTATGCGTTTTAGGACATATGTTTATTAATGAAAGTCCATTTATTTTTGATAAATTACCAGCCTCTGAAGTTTGGCACACTCGTGGTAGATCACCCTGTATATATTTTTGAAGTCACAAAAAAACACAGATTTGAAAAATGTAAAAAAATATAGGGTGTTCCATTTAAAAAAATGTAAGTTAGGTTTGTCCAGCTTTTATGGAACACCCTGTATATTCTTTGCGGGGGTTTTAAATGAGTTCATTTGATTCACTACAACTTTTATTTGAAACATTTTTTCCTAACTCGAAAAATAAAGAAAATATAAGGGTGGGCCTTTTCGTTGGATAACCCTGTACATGCAGATGTATGCGGGCCCATGGAAGTACCTTCATTAGGTGGGGCTCGATATTTTCTGGTCATAAAGGATGATTTCTCGTCATTTCGGAAAGTTTACTTTATAAAAACAAAAGCAGAGGTGAAGGAAAAGGTACCAGGAGATTTTATTTTACAAGCTGAAAGAGAGACAGATAGTACGATAAAGATACTTATTAGAACGGATAATGGTCTTGAGTTTGTAAATTACGAGATGGATAGCCTTTTAAAACGTCATGGAATTATTCATCACCAAAGGTCAGTAGTATATATACCTACTACTTACTCCCCAACAAAACGGAAGGGCTGAACGTGAAATCCGTACACTAGTAGAAGCAGCTACATCAATGATTTGCAATATGGATAAAAAGTTGTGGGCAGAAGCAGTAAATACCACTGCATACCTATATATACCTACTGCACAGAACTCTGGGACGAGCTCTGTGAAAAATAAGTCCCCGTATGATTTGTGGTATAATAAAACGGTTAATTTTAATGAGTTTCAAAGGTTTGGAAATCGAGTTAGTCAGTACATAGACCCGAGCAAGCTCGTTTAAAATGGGACCCAAAAAACAGACGGACAATATTCGTGGGCTATGGCTATGGGCTATGACAATGTGAAAGGGTATAGAATATTTTTCTTCCCTTATGAAAATAAAATCGAGTGTCACAAAGACGTTATAGGATTTTTCTACCAATAAAAGAAGCGGAGAAGCCTGAAATTGAAAAATATGAAAAGAAAAATGAGACCGGAGAGAATAAAAATGAAAGATACGTCCGTATAGAAAATACCTACTGAATCTGAAAGTGAAAGTGAGACAAGATCAGAGAGCGAGATAGAGAAAATCAAGAAGAAAATTCCGATGATAAGTAACTTAGATGAAATAGAAAATGTTTCGGGATACAATTTAAGAAGAACGACAAGACAGCCAACTAGGTTTAATGACTATGAAACGGTTTTCCTAACCATAAATTAATGATGAAAGCGAGGAGCCGAAAACTTACGAAGATGCAATGTCGAGCAACGAGTCTGAGGAGTGGAAAAAGGCGATGACAGCAGAATTAAAGGCCTTAGAAGGAAACCAAACATGGGTGAAAGCAGAACACACAACAGTGAATTGAAAGTGATTGAGTGTAAGTGGGTGTAGGTATAAACTCAAAAAGAAATTAAAGTGATGGTGTTATAACCTACAAAGCTAGGTTGGTAGTAGCTAGAGGCTTTCAACAAACTAGTTTGTCGATGTCAGATATTTATAGCCCTGTCGCTAAATTGCCATCAGTTAGAATTTACCTACATATTTACCTTTATGTAATAAGTTGAAGATTCCTATTTATCAGTTAGATGTGTGTAGGTGTACTTATTTCATTGCCAAAAGGTTGTAACGAAAAAATGGGGCACTATAATATAATATTGTAAACTTAAAAAATCCTTATATGGACTGAAAGGTTCTCCAAGGAAATGGAATGAAAAATTTAATACACTTATAGGTACACGGTGGTGAATTTTTCGATGCCCACCGCATTATTGGTATCTCGGAAACAATGAGATATAGAGAATCGGTTAAATTAGACAAAAGTTGCGCTATTTTATGCTCTACAATTTCCTGCCAAGAAATACTGGATATCTTGATTCGTTCGCGGTTTATCCTGAAAAAATTGAAAATCGTGATTTCAAAACCAAATTAATATCTTCTATACGATTCATGCGAATTTAATGAAAGTTGGCAAGGATATATTTTTGACTACTACCAATTGAATGGCGTTGACAGAAATTTTCTAATCCTTCTAGATTTTGAGCAACGATAATCTTAACTTTTTTATTTCTTATGGCCGCCATATTGGATTTTTACACCATTAGTTAGAGAAAATAATTCTCTTTTCACCTATGTCATGATATATGTCACCAAAATAGTCTGATTTTTTAAAAACATGTTGATATTCGAATTATTAATGTAAAAATAATTTATAAAATCCAGTATGGTTTGGAAAAATAATGGCAAGCAACATTTTAATCCAGACGCTATTATTAAATTGTACCCTCGTAAAAAAATTACAGAAAAATGCCAGCTTAATTAAGCTCCTATTAAATATTATAAACAATTAATTCATTAAAGAGTCAAGAAAACAAATAATACTATTTTTATTTTATAAATTGTTTGTAATATTTAATAGGAGCTTAATTATTGACCTGGCGTTTTTCTGTAATTTTTTTATGAGTGTACAATTTAATAATAGCAGCGTCTGGATTACAATGTTGCTTGCAATAATTTTTCCAAATAAGCATACTTACTGGATTTTATTTCGCTCTCTTTCATTCTCACTTGAGCTACGGAGTTATACTCTGGGGTAACTCTGCTTATTCGCAAAGAGTTTTCATATTACAAAAGAGAGTTTTAAGAATTATTGCGGGTGTCCCTTATCTTGAGCACTGTAGACCATTGTTCATCAAGTTAAAAATAATGTCATTACCTAACCTGTACATCTACAATAGCCTACAAGAAATTCACAACAAAAAAAGACACTTACAGACACACTCTGATATTCATTTACATAATACTAGGTACAAGGATTACCTTTACAATCCCAAGTACAGATTATCTAAATCCAAAAACAATTCTTTAAATTTTAATTTATATAATAGACTACCTAGTCATTGGAAAGGTTTAGCTAGTGCACAATTCAAAATGAAAATCAAATCATTTCTGCAAAGCAATTGTTTTTATTCTGTAGATGAATACTTAAACACTGACGTGGTGTGATATTGTCTAGTTGGATGTCTATTTGTATTTTTATACTATGGTGTTTTATTTTTATTTTTTGTGTAATCCTTGTTTATACACATGTAACCATAATGTTTGTACCTTTTTACTTTTGTGTTTTATTTGTAGATGTCTCATATACCGTAAATATTTTTTTTTTTTGTAATTGCTGATGTTTTGTATTTACTTTGTATTCCTTTGTTGACTTGCCACAAATGTATTTTTTATATGTAAAGTGGTTAAATAAAGATATCTATCTATCTATCTATCTATAAATTATTTTTACATTAATAATTCGAATATCAACATGTTTTTAAAAAATCAGACTATTTTGGTGACATATATCATGACATAGGTGAAAAGAGAATTATTTTCTCTAACTAATGGTGTAAAAATCCAATATGGCGGCCATAAGAAATAAAAAAGTTAAGATTATCGTTGCTCAAAATCAAGAAGGCTTAGAAAATTTCTGTCAACGCCATTCAATTGGTAGTAGACAAAAATATATCCTTGCCAATTTTCATTAAATTCGCATGAATGGTATAGAAGATATTATTATTCTTTTTAAAATCGCGATTTTCTATTTTTTCAGGATAAACCGCGAACGAATCAAGATATCCAGCATTGCTTGGCAGGAAATTGTGTAAAGTATAAAATAGCGCAACTTTTGTCTAATTTAACCGATCCTCTATATCTTATAGTTTCCGAGATACCAATGCGGTGGGCATCGAAAAATTCACCACTATGTATGTTAACTTTAAATTTTGAAAGGTCAGAATATGAATATTGTTTATATGTAAAGCAGGTCTCACTGAAAATTATTATAAAATGTATATCTTACTCTATGTCGATGATGTATTATTAGCAGGCACAAATAATGAGTTAGAAGTTCAGAATATAAAACAAATTTTAAGTCAAAACTTTAAAATGAAAGATTTAGGTCATATCAAATATTTCTTAGGAATGGAAATTTCACAAAGTGTGACAAAAGGTGAAGTTTCATTATGTAAATCAAGCAGCATAAGTACCTACTTACAAAATATTTTGATTAAATTCAATATGCATAACTGTAAACCTATTTCTACTCCGATGGATGTAGGTACCTAAATTTTAAACACGAGATATCAAAGAAAGAAAAATCTGAAAGCTCTGAGTTAGAAAATAAATATGTCGTATGCTAATATTGGTTCATTAATGTATGCCATGTTGTGCTCAACGTGTACTTATATATCGATAAGTATACTTAGTAGATATCAAACGTGCGCGAGCCAGGAGCTTATTTGGCAAGCTCTCAAACGGGTGTTACGATATGTGAAAGCAGGCACTGTAAATTTAAGTCTAGTATATTATAACACAATGTAAATAGTGAAAACTATATTATAGGTTATGCGGACTCGGATTGGGCAGGTCATCCACAGAGGCAGAGTACCTACGTAGCACTTAGTTTAGCGGCTATAGTGAGGCCTGTTGGATACGATACGATATATTTTCAATGACTTAAAAATTGTTAATGATTATGTAGGTAGGTATGTGTAACATTGTTCAGTTCGAAGACAATCAGTCTTTTCTATAAAACCCAGAGTTTCATAAGAAACTTAAACATGTTGATATCAGGTTTCATTTTGTGAGGGACAAAATTAAAGATAGGTAATATTATAAAGGTAGAATAAAGCAGATTGCTGATATCTTCACAAAAAGCCGTTGGGGAAAATATTATTCCAACAGTTTTGTAAAGAATTAGGTCTTGAATAACATCAGTTGTTATGCTTTTGTGTTAATCTCTATTATCATATGTCATATTATTATGTAAAGCGAAATTTGTCATTGAGGAATGAGGGGGTGTGTTTTGGTAACAATGACAAATTGATATTTGGTTATTTTATTTAATATTAATATTAAGTTGGTAGTAGTAGTAGTCGATTCGATGTGTAACAGAAATATGTTCACGGCGTTCACGCTGTTTTTATGTCCGATAAATGTACCTATTTTTGTGTTAAAAGAAAAGTACCTAATAAAAGTAAATAAAACAAAAACTAACGAGTATTCAATATTGAAAAACACTTAACTGTAACAAAATTTAAACCGCAAACCCCGATTGTCTGATTTTTTTTTAATTAGCTGCGCATGCGCACAAAACCGTGTTTCTTTCATAAGTAATCACAATAAAACGTTTAATTTAATTATATAGGTACCTAGTACTCAATACTTATTGTATAAATTTATGACTGTTAATTACTACTCACCCCCTTGAAGGTTGAACGTCTCATATCACACACGATTAGATTAGAAAATTCTTTTGGTTCAGTGCAGTGGTTCTGCATTCACACGGCACACACTTCGCATTAAATAGATTTAAATAAATTACACGCCTAGTTAAAACACGTACGATACACTGCTAGAACACAAGCCGCGCATTTTATGATTATTTATAAATTATAATTTGCCCAGTTTTTTAAAACACCTCCGTCCGCAGGTATAGACTATAGACTGGCTTCCACTCAAGCTCAACCTTCGAGACTTCGGTTTCTAATTAGGTCAGCCGACTCGAGGCGATCGTCGCCGAACGGAACCCGGCCGTCGTTTGTTGTTGCCGCGACATCGCCGCATAACCGATTCCACGAATTCATCAGGCGTAGCGTATGCGTCTGTCTTCCATAATAATACTTAATCCATCTGTTTATTCTGGGCTTTTTAGGTTGTTATGTGTTACCTATATATACCTATGTCTTGTTGTGTTTTTGTGCTGGTCGTTTATTATCTATGGCGTGTTTGTAAATAATATAAACGGTATTTAAATTTCGATTAATAAAGATATATACCTACCTATGTGAATATAGTGCACGTTTTAAAGCGATGCGATAACTTAGGAGGATGTAATTTTTTTGCTAATATATCGGTTAAGAAGAGCTCCATATCCAAAAGAAAATGCGATCCGGAGAAGGAAATATTAACTATTTTTGGTAAATTTTGACCAAAAATAATTAATATTTCTCTCGTCGCGCGGACCTGTTTCAAGAGTCACGATTCGAATTAATCATTCTATGTATGGGGTAAATTAACTTTGAAGTTCGTGGGATTATTATTAGGGTATTTTCCCATGCAGCTTGTTGATTATCAACTACTAGTGTTTCTGCTGCCTTGTCTAGCTGTTCTTCGTCTATTAACGGGGTTACCAAATTGATAGTTTCTTCACGTTGGATTTTATTGAAGCTCTGCCATTAGTTGTTACACTATTAGTCTAGGATGCATTTCCCTTTGTATCGAATTAATATTGATTCGAACTAATGATTTGAATTAATCATTCGAATTAATAATTCGAATGATTAATTCTAATCGTTATTTCGAATAATTAATACGAATAATTAATTCGAATTATTATTCGATTGATTGATTCGAATCATTCAACGATTAATTCTAATTATTAATTCGAATCATTAATTCGAATGATTAATTTTAGGTATACTAAACTCAATCAGACACAGGGACAAACTAAAAAATATGTTTAAAAAAATCCATTAGCAGAACTGGTATAGCTCGTTATAAGCAATATATCGGAGTTTTCTTAACAATTTAATTTAAAAAACTAAATAAATTCTGTCAAAAATAATTATAAAAAAATATGGCGAGTAGTTAATGACGTTACAAATAATGTAAACAATTAATTCGAATCATTAATCATTAACTCGAATGATTAATTCTAATCATTATTTCGAATAATTAATACGAATAATTAATTCGAATCATTAATTCGAATTAATCATTCGCTTTAATTATTCGAATTAATTATTCGAATTATTGATCCGAATGATTAATTCGAATCATTCGAATGATTAATTCGAATCATTCGAATAATTAATTCGAATCATTAATTCGAATGATTAATTTTAGGTTTACTAGGTATATAAACTCAATCAGGCGCAGGGACAAACTAAAAAATATGTTTATAAAAATCCATTAGCAGAACTGCGGAAGCTCGATCGTTATAATCATAGATTAGGGGAGGGTTATAATAAGCATTATCGGAATTTTCTTAACAATCTAATTTAAAAAACTAAAAACGAATGTTATAAAAATAAAATAAATTCTGCCAAAAATATAATTATAAAAAAATATGGCAAGTAGTTAATGATGTTACAAATAATGTAAACAATTAATTCGAATTATTGATTCGAATGATTAATTCGAATCATTCGAATTAGGAAATGGGTTAAACCAAGAAAGGAAATTGGCCGGTCGGTAACAATATATATCAATTGATACCTATTTAGAAGATGAATCATTTCGGACAAATCATTTGCCCTATCCATCTATAAATGAAACCTTTGCTTGTATAGAGATATGTTGGAGTATTTTTTTCCAGTTTTATAACACTTAAAATTATAGACGATTATAAACTCACATGCACATGTGAAAAATAAAAGAAACGTAGGTACCGGTAGGTAACTGAATGAATATTGCATAGGTACTTGTTAAATTTATTGACACATAAATTAACAAAACCAAAACAATCATGGGACTGTTAAGAACTAAAATATTATACTCTTGAAAAGGGTCGATGTAAGCACTTAACTTATAGACCTGCTCATAATATGTATTATGATATGATTTTTAAAATATATTTAGTTCAGTCTGTTACATACTCTCGTAGCTGAAAGTCAAAATAGAAGTATAAAACTATTTAAGTCCTTAACCAAATTTATATTCTAAAAGGTTATGGGCCCAGAATTACGCATAAATAATAGTAGTTAGTGTTTTATATCGTGAGTTTAATTTGGATAAAAATAAATAAAATTAATAAAATGGATAGCAAAACAGCAAAAAGAAATATTCAGCAATTTAACGGTGAACGATATGGTGTATGGAAATTCCGCGTTAAATCATTACTTGCCGAACTAAATATATTAAACGTTATTGACCAAGATATTCCGAGTGAAGTTAATGAAGAGTGAAAAAAAACAAGACCTAAGTGCAAAAAGTGTGATCATTGAATATTTAAGTGATTCGTTTTTGTGTTTTACAACAGGACAGTTAAATGCCAAAGACATATTTAAAAACTTAGATGCGATCTACGAAAGAAGAAGCTTGGCTACTCAATTAGCTCTAAGAAAAAGACTGCTTTCTTTAAAATTTAAAGGCGACATGAACTTACTCCAATATTTTTCTATTTTCGATGAATTGATTACCGAGTTACAGTCGGCGGGTGCCAGACTCGACGAAATGGACAAGATTTCTCACCTGCTTCTTACTTTACCCTCTTCTTATGATGGGGTAATCACGGCATTAGAAACACTTCGTGAAGACAACTTAAATATTTCTTTTGTCAAAACTAGACTTTTAGACCAGGAAGTAAAAATAAAGGAGGACATGACAACAACAAGCCTAAAAGTTCTTCAAGCATCCTGTAGCTCCCAATCAATGTCTGAAGGGACAAAACATTATATGAATAAGAAAAAGGCTAAGAAACATTTTCAAAATAAAAAGAAAGTTTTTGAAAATTCCCAGAGGTCCAAACTTAAACAAAATAGAAATGTGTATAAATCATCTAATATACAGTGTGATCACTGTGGTAGAAAAAATCATTTAAAAAGAGACTGTTTCTTTTACAAACAATCGATTGCTAATCAACGCGCTATCCAAACTGTTTACCCTAAACAAAATTCCCACACGACAACCGATGAAGAAAATGGATTTGTTTTTATGATGAGTAGTTATAAAATAAATTCAACCAATTCAAATAGAAATAATAACGAAATATCATTTCTTCTTGATTCAGGGGCAACTGATCACATCGTGAATCAAGAAGATCTATTCAAGGAAATTTATGTTTTACCTACTCCTATAAAAATTGCAGTAGCTAAGAATGATACTAATGTTACTGCAATAAAAACTGGATCAATTGACGTCGTTTCCAACTAAGGAATTAAAGGACGATTGGAAAATGTGCTTTTTATACCAGAAGTACCGCACAACTTGATTTCGGTCACACGCCTTCAGCAACAGGGAATGACAGTGACTTTTGGACCAGAAGGAGTAAAAATTACAAAAGACCGTGTCATCATAGCAACTGGTAAGCCCTTAAATGGATTAATAGATATAAAATTCAAAATATCTAAAAATTCAGGGAAAAATAATTTATATATGGTTAATAATAAAAACTACCAAGTATGGCATGAAAGGCTAGGGCATGTAAATAGCCAATCATTCTTAAAATTAAAACGATTTCAAATGGTAGAAGATATTAATCATATAAATAATGTTATTCCTGTACATAATTTGTGTGAAGCCTGTATATATGGAAAACAGACTAGACTACCTTTTTTAAAATCAAAATCCAAAAAACCATGTTAAACGACCTTTATTTATAATACATTCTGATGTTTGTGGACCAATAACACCTCCTACTATCGATCACAAAAATTATTTTGTAACCTTTATTGATGATTTCACAAACTATACAATAACTTATTTATTAGAATTTAAATCTGAAGTACTAAAAGTATTTAAAGATTTTGTAGCGAAAGGTGAAGCACATTTCAATTGTAAAATAGTTTATTTATATTGTGATGATTGAGGTGAATATTTGTCAAACGACTTCAAAGAATTTTGTGTTCAGAAGGGCATTACTTTCCATTTAACAATACCACATACACCACAACAAAATGGTGTTGCAGAGAGAATGAATCGTACAATAACCGAAAAGGCACGTACTATGATAGTTTCATCAAAGTTGGATAAATGTTTTTGGGGAGAAGCTGCATTAACAGCTACATACCTAATTAATATTTTACCAACTACTGCTCTGCATGTAAATAAAACACCATATGAACTATGGCACAATAAAAAGCCTAGAGTAGAACATTTAAAAATTTTTGGTTCTACAGTTTATGTCCATGTTAAAACTAGAAAAACAAAATTTGATAAAAAATCATTAAAAGGAATTCTAGTAGGATATCAACCTAATGGATATAAAGTGTGGAATGTGGAATTGGAAAGTTTTATTGTCGCTCGTGACGTAATTGTTGACGAGACCAATTTTAAAATCACTAGACCTATTAAAAGTGATACCGAATTAATTTCGGAGCCCAAAACTAAGAAAACCGACTCAAACTCGGATAAACTAGTTGTTTCTGAACAAGAAAATGTCGACAGCACTCTACAAACATCAGATACACCAGATTCTTCAAATCTCAGAAGAAGTGAGAGAATCAAACTTCATCCTCTGCCCCACTATACCGAAGATCTAGATCAAAATATAAATAAGGACATTTATAATAATATACTTTGTGCAAAAACCCTTGTAAATAATATTCCAAATTCTTATTTTGAAATTAAAACAAGGGATGATAGAGATCAGTGGGAGCATGCTATAAAAGAGGAAATTGATTCACTCATCTCAAATAAAACGTGGTCATTGGTTAAAAAACCCATCAACAAAAATATAATTGATTGCAAATGGGTATTTACCATAAAAATGGATGAACATGGAAATCCATCAAAATACAAGGCAAGGTTAGTAGCAAGGGGTTTTAGTCAAAAATATCTAAAAGACTATAACGAAACATTTGCACCTGTTGCACGTATTTCAACTTTTAGATTCCTCTTAGCATTTTCTAATCAATATAATTTATGGGTCCATCATATGGACGTAAAAACCGCATTTTTAAACGGTACCTTACAGGAAGAAATATATATGAAAGTTCCCGAAGGCATAAATGCAGAGAAAGAAAAAGTTTGTAAACTGCATAAATCAATTTATGGTTTAAAACAATCATCTAGATGTTGGAATGAACATTTTGACAAAACAATTAAAGAACTAAATTTTAAAAGTTCTTCAGTCGATCCATGTCTATATTTCTTAAATAAGGGTGACATAACTAAGAATATATATGTGGTTCTTTATGTTGATGATCTCCTAATTAGTACAGGCGACAAACAAACTATGGTAAACTTTAAAAAATATTTAATGAATAAATTTCAAATGAAAGATTTACAAAATGTAAAACTTTTTTTGGGCATACGAATTAATAGAACTGAAAATAAAATAACATTAGATCAAAGTTATTATTTAAAGACGGTATTAAATAAATTTAATATGTCTGTATGTAAAAGTGTCAATACACCTCTTGAAAATAAATTAGATTATAATAAATTAAATAGTGATGAAATTTGTGATGCACCTTGTAGAAATCTAATTGGATGTTTAATGTACGCAATGTTGTGTACACGTCCAGATCTTTGTGTAGCAATAAATATCTTAAGTAGGTACCAAGGTAAATCTAATAAAGAACTTTGGACATGCTTAAAAAGGGTTTTAAGATATGTTAAAGGCTCTGTAGATTTAAAATTAACCTATGTACGTAATGATAATTATATCAACATGATTGAAGCTTATGTAGACTCTGACTGGGGAAATAATGAAGTAGACAGGAAAAGTACAACAGGATATTTATTTAAAATATTCGGTAATTGTACAATATCCTGGAATTCGAAAAGACAAAACTCAGTAGCTGCCTCATCGACAGAGCCTGAATACATGGCTCTTTTTGAATGTGTAAGAGAAGCCATATGGCTTAGAAGCCTATTGACAAGTATAAATATAAATATCTTAAAACCAATTCCAATTTTTGAAGATAATAATGGATGCATTGCCATAGCTAAAAACCCCACAAATCATAAGAGAACTAAACATATTGATATAAAATATCATTTTTCTCGCGAGCAAGTTTTACAAAATAAAGTAATAATAAAATATATTCCAACCGGTGAACAACTTGCCGATGTTTTTACGAAACCAATACCAGCAGGAAAGTTCTCATTCATAAGAACAAATATTGGTTTATTTTAGTATTTTTTTTTAGTTTATGATAGTTTATTATTGAATAATTTTTTGTTGTTGTTTGTATGTTTTATTTTTGAGTGGGAGTGTTAAATTTATTGACACATAAATTAACAAAACCAAAACAATCATGGGACTGTTAAGAACTAAAATATTATACTCTTGAAAAGGGTCGATGTAAGCACTTAACTTATAGACCTGCTCATAATATGTATTATGATATGATTTTTAAAATATATTTAGTTCAGTCTGTTACATACTCTCGTAGCTGAAAGTCAAAATAGAAGTATAAAACTATTAACGTGTTTTATTTAAGTCCTTAACCAAATTTATATTCTAAAAGTACTGACGTAAAATGTGAGAATAATCTGAGATTTTGTGTAAAAGGGAAGCAGCTATTTTAATAAAAAATGAAACTGCGTTTGAGTGGGGACTCGGGGACTGCTCATACAACACTCGCCCGCAGCGCTGTTAGTTTCAAAACGTTACACATCGTTTACTCTCGTCTAATTAGATACACGGGTATGAAACTCGCATTACAGATTGGTCAACAATTTTACTAGGCAATAGCGCATTTCAAACAAGCATTTGGTTACTCCGGTCGCAACTGTTTTCATACCGTTTTGTATTTTGCTCTTAAATTTGGATTACAAAATAATGCTTTTTTACATTTATTATTTGTTTTCCGTGTTCATTTAATTTTACAGAATTGACATATTAAGGAATAATTTATATTTTCTTAAAATGGTAGCTACCAGAAAGACGACTCTAAAAACAATAATCACATATCATAAACGAGCCAATAGGATTAAAGCATTTTGTCGGTTGTCCTGCTCAAAAATTAGTATTATTGACAGACAACTTTTAAGAATTCTTTACCCGTTTTCTATTTTAAAATTTAGTCAAATTTAATTGATGCTTGTTGATATGTTTGTGAAATTATTATATTTGTGAATCATGTTCAAGCAAAGAATAATTAATCGTAAGTATTGCACTGAATATTATAGGTTAGAAAAATAACTGAATCTGATTAAAGCCAAGTTTCATCTTAATTTGCTAGGATCTTTTGTCTTCTACTTCTATATGAAACTAGAAATTATTAATCCTACCTACTTATGTACAAATGCAAGTATTTAAAATTGTGTAAAATAACGAGTAACAGCATATAGGTTTTCTTCTCTTTGCATTTTTATGCCCTAAAAGCATCTTTATCTCTATTCTAAGTGTGTTAAACTAAACATAATAAGACATACAAGTGCAATGAGAAAGGAGAATCGTTGCTGTACTTTTTAAAGTTATATAGAATATTCGTTTGTTTTTTAGACATGTGACTGCCGTTCAAACTGCCGACAAACACCTAAGAGGATTATAAGAGTACTTTGAAGTTCCCCTGTGAAGGGGGAAATAATTGCGAAGAAGGTTACTTCTTTAGGAGACTTAGGTCTGTTTTTGCAACGCCACTCCTCAAGAGAATTTTAATTCAACAGATTTGAGGGAAAACGATTGTTGGTCTAGATCTGAGCGATGACTTGAATGAAGACAGTCAAGCAGCCAGTGTTGTTGGTTATATTCTTAAAAAAAAATTTATATTAAAGTCTAATTTATTTTTTATAAAGCATTTGTATATAACTTTAAAGAATTTGGTGACGAAAACTTTTTTCTATCTAAATGTAATGTAATCTTTTGGTATCGCCAGATCCTAAATTGTATATTATCAACAAATTTTTTATGTGAAAAATATTCTCGATTACAACTTTCTCTTCAAAAGAAAGGTAACAATGTGTATTTGGTGGAAGATTAAATTCAGGAGAAACAGAAATTGTATGGAAATCTTGTAAATATGAATGAATATTAACTTCGTTAAATTAATGTAGTAATTAATTAATTTTTTCTGTAACTTCAAATATTTTGTTATGGTGAGTAAATTATTGTTCCTTATTTTCAGGTTATATTTAGCTTTGATATATTTTCAAACAATTTCCATTAATATCAAAACCACTGTAATAATTAATTTGTTTATAATTAATAAATAATAAGTATAAAATGTTGTATTTTAGCGTTTTCCTTCAAAGAACCAATATTTAAGCAGCAAACGCAATTTTGTTATAAGAAATTGTGTTTGCCGTTTAACTACTGGTTTTTACCAAACTGAAAACATTAATTTGAATAGGACGTGAAATTCAAGCAGCCCGCCTCTGTATGTAGTTCATGACTAGGCGAGTAGTTGCGCCACATGTCACTTCTTGTCAGTGCTGTTGCCGTCTCTTTCTTAGGAGCTCTCGTTTCTTATTCTATATGTTTTGTGATTAGATATTCTGTGACTCTCGTAATCCGAACTTTTTGTTGGTTATGGGGTTATCTGAATCTGAACTAACATGAATATTGTTTAAATGTTATTTGTGGCATTTCATAAATAATTTCTTTCTTTTTTCTTGTGATTGTGTGATTACCTAGTTGCCCGTTTATTGCTTTAACAAAATGGTATTTGTCTGTTGTGTTCCAAATTGTAAAAACACTAGTAGTGTTATAAAAGTACATCGTTTCCCTGTTTTGTAGATGTTAAAGTAAGTACATACATACCTACTTCGGTTTTTTTTTAAATTTGTAAAAATACAATGAAAAATATTTATGTGCAGATCTGTACAAACGAAACTAATAACACAAATAATTTCATGTGTGTAAGTAAGTAATTTTTGTTTTTATTTCAGGTGTATGAACAATTAATGGTTGGACTTAATAATTCAACGTGATGATTTAGGTATGTGGTGAAGGTCACAAAAGTTGGTTGGAAAAAGCCATGTTATTGTTTGTGACATACCTAGGTACCTACATTTTGCTGTGGAACATCGTATCACTTCCAAATATTATAGTCAATCTGGACTTAAAAAATATGGAGCGCTGCTAACAATAAATATGCCACCACGAGTAGAGAGTAAGTCCTATAGGTATACCTACTGGTGTATATTTCAATAGTAAAATATAATTTTTTATTTTATTAAAAACAGGAAGTGAGCCAGGTGTTTCTGCTTCAAGTAACATTATAACAATTGATGAACCACAATCAGGCCCATCAACATAAAGTGTTTCTTCGTCTGGTGAAGCATTGTATGGACAACACACCGGTATAAAACGCAAATTGTTTAAGGATGCTGATAGCAACCGATCTGCAGTTATGTCAAACTTGAGGAAAACAGGTAAAATTTCTATGTCGACGGGTAGGTACCCGTGTATTAAAATTAACGGGTATCGTCATCCCTAAAATATACTTAGTACATTAATTGCAATAATGTTTTTTAATTTTTTTTTTTTGTAGGTGTGAGAACACATATAGGAATCTTTTAAGGAGAGTGAATGTTACGAGAGTTGGTCAATTATTAACACAAAAAGCCAAATTTTTGTACACCGCACTGCAAAAATCTAATAGCAACCACTGCCTATTTAGAGAAAAAGAATGCGGGAAACAAGGAAAGATTGCAGGAGGCGAGACGAGTTTTTAGAGCTCTAATTCTTCATTCTGTTTAGGCTTAAAGAAATCTGACTGGATTAAACACGTACCAGAGCAGGGACGTGATTGCGTGGTGGTTTGGGCTCGAAGGAAATTCCATTCCAAGTGTTACAATATTACACCCTGTCCGACTGTGAATGAATGCAGACCTGCAGCGTTTCATAGAGACAGATGATTATCTAACCGATTTATTGGTAATTATAGTAAAATATTATTTATTTGAGCTTATGTTTGACCACCATTGCTGTGTCATATAAATATGTCAATGTTGTATTTATTTACAACAGACGACGCCACAAAACGTAAGTAAAAGTAAAAACCATTTAGATAGACACTTCTCCACGGAAGCCTTTTGCTTCGTAATTAAACGATAACCCTTCTAAGTCATCTCCCAAGCCCGGGACGAATTCCCCAAGGGCAACCTAGAGTAGCACGGACGGAGACAACGGACCAGCGACGACGTCACGTATCACGGGGTCGACAGTGGCCGGCAGTGCAGAGAAACAGACGTCTCACGAAGAAAGAGTAGCCCGCAGATCTGGCAGATCGAGAAAAAACCCACCATGTACTACTGCGACTATGAAATGGAGGAATTTTAGATTAAGTGTAGTTTGTTTTTGAGCTATACAAGTTAGGGGTGGCTGGAAAATTTTAAATTAGAATTATTTGTCTGTCTGTCTGTCCTCATGAAGAGAGCTAAAACCTTTAATAATTATTTGACACGTATTTTATTGAACTTTTCTGGCTATGCACAACAAAAAAAGTCTCTAGCATTTTTTGTCTAAAAGTAGTCGATTTAAAGAAAACCCAGGATTACTACGAACAACAATAGCAAAAACAATAAATTCCGAAACTGAAATATTGAAAATGATTCTGAATTTACTGGAATATCTCGTTAGTCAAGTCCTAAATCAAAATTTTGTAGGAGTAAAAAAAATGGGGAAATAAGTGTTTAATCTAAAAATAAATATCAAGAGACCATAGGCGTACGCATGAAAAAGTTGGGGGGGTTAATGGGTAACACAACCCCCTTTTTTCCCATTTGCGCTTTGACTTTTTTGACCAAAATTACACAAAAAGTGTACCTGTATAAAATGAAAGTCTGTGCAAAAATTCGGGTAAAATCTTAAACAGTAACAGAATTATTAATAAAAATAATTTTCAAAATATAAACTTTAACACCCTGTATAAAAAAAACTACGCTCCAAAATAAAAAATCACATTATAAAAGTCACATTATTTTCGCCCAAAGAATCTGTGGTTAAAAGCATGACCTAGTTTTTCTTAACACCCTGTATTACCTCAAAGCAGTTAACATTGTATTCATTTATTGCGCCCTTTTGCGAATAAATATGCATCACACCACAACTCTCGGATTGCAGCAAAGATATGAAGTAAGGTTGGAAATAAAACAATTAGAATACACCCCGAGGAGCAGCGCAAACACAAATAGAAGCCCGTGATACTTGGACCATTATTTAAACGAACGGAGCTCTCATAGGGGCAGGAATCGTTAAGGCTGTTAAATCGTGAGATACGAGTACATTTTGTAAACCGCCATGCAGTTATTTTTCAGAGATAATTCTGCAGAAGCGGCGCAGTAAAAAGTTCTACAAGGCTCCACCGTTCACATTAAAGTAGAATCTTGTCTATGAGGAACGTTTACGAGGCTGCCAAGGTATGATTATATTGAATCGTAAGGAAGAATGGCATATTTTTATTGCGCGTTTTAATAAAAAGTGGGAATTTTTATGCAACCATTCCTTCTATTAAATTGCTTTCAGTTGAGATTCACATTGAAATTTGTGCAGTATGCATAAACATTGTTAACAAAAAACATGTGATAATTGTGGCATATAGGCCCCCTGACGGTAATATTGATATTTTTAACATTAGCTTGACAGGCGCATTAAACATTGCATTTAATATTTGTAGTAGCGTTGTATTGTGTGGTGACCTAAATATTGATGTGAATAAAATTTCACACTCTACCAATATATTACTTGACATTTTCGATTCATTTGAATTAAAAATTTCTACTGTAGGACCAACAAGAGTATTTACCAATATCCATGGATACACTAGTTCTTCTACAATTGATAACATGGTCACCAATTTACCGGACGATACGTATACATGCCAGATATTTAATCCGAATATTGCTGACCATAAAGCACATATCTTGTCGTTAATATGCACAGATGAGGATAACAATTGCGATAGTAAAATAAAGATAATTGAGTCACGGTCTATTAATGAAAACAATATTCTCAATTTTATTGTCAATATTAGTAAATTAAATTGGGCTGAACTATACTATCTAGACGTTGATAAATCTTTTCAATTATTTATTGATAATAAGACTTGGTGTTTCGATATCAGTTGCCCTTTAAGAAAAATTAAAATTAACTCAAATAAAGGTAATGGTAATGATAAAGGATGGTTGACAAAATAAATGTGTTAATAGAGCAGAGTAATAAACTGAAAAATATCTTTTGGTTAATGACTACTCTGGAAATGACAGAGTACAAAATGTTTTATAAAGCTGAAAAAATTAAACTGAGACATAATATAAAAGTTGCTAAATTTAATTATAATGCCAATAAAATTGTAGATGCTCCTAACAAAAATAAAACCATATGGAATATAGTCAACTCAAGATTGGGTAGAAATAAATATAGTAATAACATCTCAAAATTGATGCATAACGGTAACCACATTACTGATAGTAGTAATATAACTAATGCTTTTGCTAATCACTTTTCTTTAATTGCAAAAAATAAACTGGAGGAACATTTCGGCTTAAATATGTCCTTACCTTGTACTATTTCTGCATACAGGCAAAGTTTACAGAATACTATAAGTTACCTCACTGTGTAGCGGTACTTTCATATTTGGACATCAAAGACATACAGCGAACACGTCTTGTTAAAATAAAGCGACACGGATACCGGGTGTATTAGCAACGCTTAAAAACGCAATTAGCGCACGAAATCATGTACCTAGGCCACAGAAATCATTCGTAGAGTGAACGAGTGCCACTGTGTAAGGACCCTGGGTCTATATATCGCTGACGCGCGAGTCAAAAGGTAGGGACAGGCTAAAGTCGAGCTCACGAATGTTTGCGGATGACTCAGCCCTGACCGTCGTCCGATCTAATCTGTTGAAGGTCCCGCTTGATATGATTTCACTGGCGGCGCGCTGTTTCGATATGCTTATCAACAACGCAATGTTCTAGATTTATACGTAATTGATGTAAATAATTGAGAAATCCGTATGGCAAAATGTCCTTTGGTACTTTCATACTAATGTAGTTAATTTATTACAAATGTATTAATACAAATGTATTAAAGCGTCCAAAGCGGCATCCCTGAGAGAGTCTAACATACGCCACTGGTGGAGTCTGAACCTTAAGTGACATTGTGCGATACGCACAATAGCAATGTCTTTGTCAAACGTGTTTACGTTATAGAGTGAGAGCGAACCGCACAGATGGCGTAGATTGGACCGGACAACTGAAGACTAACGTTTCGGTAAGGTTCCATATTGCATTAAATGTGCAAAGGAGATAGTACTACAGCGTGCACGTCTGTGATATTTTCAGTATGTAATTAGTCATCCGCAAACATTCGTGAGCTCGACTTTAGCCGAGTAGTAGGGCAGGCGGAATCACTCATTTCGTAGAGTGAGCTAACTTATAGTTATTTAGTAAACTTTGATACAGGGAACAATCTATGTTTTTTGGACCAATTACAAATGACGAGGTCATTAAGGCTATTGATAAATTAAAGAACAAAAATTCTGTCGGCTTTGACAATCTGACTGCACATTTATTAAAAACTATAAAAGAAAATATAGTTGACTATTTATCGTATATTTTTAAACTTTCATTAACTCAAGGTCACTTTCCCAATATACTAAAGCAATCAATTGTTGTACCACTCTACAAAAAAGGTCCCTTGGATGAAATTGAGAGCTACAGGCAAATATCTGTATTAAGTGTTGTATCTAAGGTATTGGAAAGAATTGTGTATGATAGAATTGTATCATACTGCGAAATTAACAAAATTTTAACTTCATCGCAGCATGGATTTCGAACAGGAAAGTCCACAGAAACTGCCTGTTATCATTTTGTGGAGTATGTGTATAGGTCTTTGGATAGTGGTAAATATGTAGTATCATTAATGTATGACTTAACAAAGGCTTTTGATGTAATTAATCCTACGCTGCTTAAACACAAATTATACAGTTTTGGTGTAAGGGGAACATTATTGACATGGCTCTTGTCTTATATGGAAAATAGAACGTTAAAGTAAAATTAAATGAATATGAATCTGAAATACATGATATCGTTCTTGGAGTTCCTCAAGGCTCTGTCCTGGGACCGTTACTTTTTTTACTTTATGTCAACAATGTGCCTGAAAATATAACTTCAGGTCATGTAACAATATTTGCTGACGACTTAACGGTTACCCTGGTGGCACAAAGTATTGAGGAGCTTCAAGCACTTGTTGATAAGACAATGGAGGAAGTTAGTACATGGGCCCAGCGTGATAAACTTATATTAAATGATAGCAAAACTGTGATTATGAACTTTACGGTACAAAGGGCTCTGCCAGCTAATTTAGCTATGTATGACAATATTCCGTCATCACAGAATACAAAGTTGCTAGGTACTTATATTGACCACCATTTACTTTGGGATGTACATATTAAACATGTGTGTGAAAAGTTAAATAAAGCGTTCTTTGCTATATTACAAATAAAGGACAGCTTAGATGAAGCAGGACTTCTGAATGTCTATTACACTTTAGCATACTCTCACATATCATACAATATAATTTGTTGGGGTACTGCCAGAGACAGGGAAAGGGTGTTTATATGCCAGAAAAGAATAATTCGTTTAATTTTTAAATTAAACTACAATGAAAGCTGCCGGAATAGATTCATTAATAAAAATATATTGACCGTGCCTTGTATTTTTGTTTATAAATGCCTAACTTATATAAAAAAAAATATGGACTTATTTATTAAACGGAATCAGTATCACAGATATGATACTCGAAATGGAGAACTATTAAGTGTACCAAAACATCGTATCTCCAACGTATAATTGTATTGTCTTGTATAACAGTTTACCATCAGATCTAAGAAATATCACCAATTATATAAAATATAAAAAAGCTGTAAAAAACTTACTTTTACAGGGAGGCTTTTACAGTACCCATGAATTTTTAAATAGAGGACCTTAATTTTGTGTATAAATGTTCCTATGTCCTTGTCTACTTTTATGTCATTACAATTGTTTTTACTGAATTTTATTGTTATTATTTTAATTTAATTTTAAAGGAATTGTACCTCTACATACATTCCATGTATTTTTTGACTTGCCATATATACGTTATATGTATCTTAAATGGTTAATAAAGTATTATTATTATTATTGTCGGTAATGAAAAAAATGCCCGTAAAACTTCCAGCTCGGCTTAATCGCTAATAAATTATTTATGCCAAATACTTACATAAATGAATTAAACAATCCAACAAACACCAACAGAGAAGAATTACTAACACGATTACGAAAAAGATTTATGAACAACTTCAGAGCAGATACAACAGCGGTTTTCACAGGAAACAGGGTATATATACTCATTTTTGATATGGAACTAGGGGATCACTCATCTCCCACAGAATTAACCAATCAGCCTGCCAATTTTCAATATGATCATGTCACAAATTAACCTAATATATTTAAACATTAACAGTTACACACGCAAGAAACAACTGATATATTACATAATTATATGGAAAATAACAATATCGATGGGGTAATGTTCGTAGAGTCCAAAACTAAGGAACACAACTTATAGAGATTGGAACGTCATACAATACAATGGGTACCAGTTACACAATCATACCAGAGGCGGTAGTCTGGTCCAAATGCGCTCAGAACTGAAGATGGGAAAAGCTAATGCTCCAGTAATTAATAACCTATTAAATGAATGCATTCACTTTACTATTCCATGGTCTACATACATCCCCACTCAAGAATAGAGGAAAATATCTTTATTAAAAGCACATTATATAAATATTCCTTAATTGTGGGAGATTTTAATATAAGTACTCGAATAAAAAAGAAGCAACTCAACGACTTCATTAAGAATACGAATTTCAGCAAATATGACACACCTGGCACGTAATAATAAGTGCCATGGTGACGCTATGTGATATCTGTTCATCGGATGTTAAAGCAGAGAATTCCTTAGAGTGTGATGGCATCTGTAAAAAGATTTTTCATAATAAGTGCATGAATATTACTAGTAGAGATTTGCAAATGATGCGAAATATCCATGGGTTGAAATGGTATTGTGAAAGCTGCAACGATTTTGTAAAGATAGCTATAGACATAAAAAATGAAATAAACGACTTGAAATCATCCATCTCAGAGGAAATTAGGAATGTGAAAAACATGATTAAAGTCGACGAAAGTGACAGGCAGGAGGAAAATAAGAATATTAGTTACGCAAAGGTGGTATCAGGAGAAATTCTAATTATTAAACCAAAAAATAAGCGAGATAGCAAGAAAACACAAGAAGCAATAAAGAAAAATTTAAAACCAGTAGAACTAGAGGTTGGAATAACTCAAATCAAAAATGTAAAGGATGGGGGTGTTCTTATTAAATGTAAAACTAAGGAAGAAATAGAAAAAGTTAAAAAGACTGCAGAGAAGAAACTGGGAAAAAATTATCAATGTAATATTCCGACACAAAGAAATCCATGTGTGAAAATTTTAGATTTTGAAGAAAACTGCGATAGCGAACAATTAATTAACTGCTTAGTTAATCAAAATT
Organism: Rhagium mordax; assembly: GCA_963680705.1. NCBI lineage: Eukaryota > Metazoa > Arthropoda > Insecta > Coleoptera > Cerambycidae > Rhagium > Rhagium mordax. Next base: position 60,775,721 of record OY796662.1, on the reverse strand, counting down.
CACAGTTAGGAATTGAGAAAGAGAAGTTAAAAGTATTAGCAATAAAGAAGATGAAAACAAGGTACATGGCTATTGTAGAGTGTGACCCCGACTCTTTCAAAGTGATATAGATAATGGATATTTAAGTATAGGTTGGACACCATATTGTAGAGTTTTTGAATATGTAAAAATTTACCGTTGTTTTAAATGTGGTGGCTTTAAACATAGGGCGATGAATGTAAGTTTGACAAGTGTATAAAGTGCGGAGAAGATGGTCATAAAAAGGAAGACTGTGATAAAGAAGACCCTAAATGTAGCAACTGCTTACAGGTTAATGAAACTATGAAGCATACTTATAATGTAGATCACTCGATTTTTGATCATTGTTGTCCTGTATATCAGCAAAGAATTCAGATGGAAAAACAAAAAATTAGGAATAGTGGGGAATAGCAATTAAATGAAAAAAATAATTTAACAAAAAAAGAAAGTATAACCACTGCTATAATTGTTCTGAATACTCAAAGTTTACTTGCTCATATAGATGAACTCAAATATTTTTTAGCAATAAACAATCCCGCAATAGTCTGCTTAACTGAAGCTCGTGTTACATCCGAAATTGAAGATATTGAAATATTGATTAATAATTATAAATTGGTAAGATTAAATTCAGAAAGCCGATCTACTGGGGGAGTTGTATATTATATTCGTTGGGATATTGAAATCAAATATATTTTGTCGCATTGTATTGACAAAAATATATGGTTTTTAATGGTTAAGGACTGATGGTCGAGATGGTAGAGTACCTGCCTCTCACCCAAAAGTCCCGGGTTCGATTCCCGGTCGTGTCAATGGAAAATACTGTGAGAGGGATTTTTCCATTATACACGGATATTGGATGTGTGTCCCTGGTCTTTAAATGTGTAGCCCCCCCTCCCGCACAAGGCTCAGCCTTCTGGGATAAAGGGGGTCGTAATTACATGTGGTTGTGTATTTATTTAAAATAAATAATGAGCTTTATTGTATTGCCGGAATTTACCATTCCCCAAATGAGTCTCACGCTGTATTTTTGGACTTTATGGAAAATTGAATTGAACAAAATTTCTTAAATATAGAAGGTACATTATTTTAGGAGATTTTAATATTAATTGGCTATCTGATGGTTATACGTATACGAAAAGGCTTAAAAGATGTTGTAATGATTTTGGGTTAAAACAAATTGTGGAAAGTCCTACTCACATCTTCGATGGAGGTGCGACATTAATTGATTTAGTAATTACAAATAATTCTGATATTGCAGCTACAGTTTTAGATGAGCCAAATATTTCAGATCATTGTATTGTAAAAATTGATATAGTAGACCAAACTGTTAAAAAACGATATGTTTGTAGAAATAAACAATATGATGTTAGTTTGTTAGAAAAGGAACTAAATAAGATGCAAGGAGAATATGATTATAGAGAATCTGATATAAACAAGAAATATGATTTTTTATATAGTAGTCTTTTAAAAAGTATAGATAACGTTAATCCAAAAAAAGAAGTAATTATCCAAAATATACATAAAGGATGGTTTAATGCTAGAGTATTAGAAGCAATTAAGGATAGAGATAAGAAATACAAAAACTTTAAAACTAATAAAAACCAGTTTAATTCGTCATGTTATAAATCAAGTCGAAACAATGTTGTTAAGGTAATTAGAGAAGAAAAATGTAAATACTTTGAAGAGAAAATAGTGTTATGACTTTAATGTAGAGCTCCCCAGAATCACAAGTGCACCACGTTAGTACCCCAATTTAAATAAAACCTATACGTGGAGATACCCCATTTTAAAGTACCACAATGTTTAAAATGGTAGGGGAAATTTTTATAATTTTGTTTAATGGGATTTGAATTTATTTGACAGATCTAGATTATATTTTAAAGTTGCATCCTAATCGTTATTTTGACAAAAATATTAATATAACTTATTTTGATTTTATTTACCTGCGATTTTACACAGCGACCAGTCTATTTCGTTGATAAACGATAATATCCACTGCTTGTAGTGAATAAATTACTTTCAAGTTAATTTATTTTGTGTTTTCCTTTTTATTTTTAGGGTCGCTTTTTGGAATCACTCTTGGGAAGAAACTTACCTTTGAACTCTTTGACTTGTATAGATTCTATTAATAAATGAATTTACGTTTATTTTTGTTTGATTGATAATTAATGAATGATTTTTAAATTTACAGATTGGTAATGCATGAAGTACAGGGACCTATAATTATTATAATAGAAATTTATGGTATTTATAAATTTTTCCAGGGCTCACAGATGTCGCCCCAATAAAGCATAGATTTTCTATATGATAGGTATTAGAATGAGCAAATATTGTTCAGCATATTATCAATACGTAGGTTAGAAATTCAACATAATTTATTCAAGAAACAATAATTCATCCAAGACACTTTTGGGTGATATCCTTATGTTATATGCCTGAGTTAACTTATCTAACTTAAATCTACTGACAAATATGATTCTTAAATTAAATTTTTTACTAATAAAACGTTATCTTAATATGTCCGATTCGGACATATTAAGATAACGTTTCGCATTCAGTGAATTAACCTTGTTTAGATACATGTGACCTTCACTGATATTCAATGTCTTTTTAGGCGCGTTTTATTGGTCTCTTCTCAGTAGCATAAGTAGAACGTTGCAATAAAACGACTGGTAGAATCCTCCCCACTCATTTGTGAAACATAACCTATTTTTAATAATTTAAAAATGGAAGAAAGACAACTTGTGCCCATTGTGTATACTATTTGGCAGAATATTAATGATGCTAGTATTATTAAATTCCCCGGAGTATTCTTGGATGCAAATATCCTTCTCCAATTAATTCTGTGGTATTGTACTTTTGCTTTTCATTACCTAGGTCCTAGGTGTAATTTATTTTGAAATGTACCTATCCCCTTGAGTAAATAATAATAAAGGGGCGCAACTGTCAAGTTTTCGAGATTTTGGTGTTGTATTTTATTGCCAATAACTACAGAATTATCTACAATATTTAGGGGTATGCAGTACAATTAATTACCTTCCAGTAGCACTAAAAATTGATGACAATCCTGAAGCTATTAGCGAAAAAATACAATACTAAAATCTCGAAACCTTAACAGTTGTGTCTCTTTATATTATTTCTTTACTCAATGACCTATCCTTTTTAGCATGAGCAATGATACAATACCAAAAGTTATTGCCTACATGGATGTTGTAAATCATCTATCAGGTAGCACATTTCGATCTCATTTTAGAGTAACCAAGACGACATTTGAAATTTTATTAAACCACTTGTCACCTTGCCGTGAATTTCAAAAAAGAAATGCGGCTTTAGGTGGTCGTGAACAAATTACAGTTGAAAAAACACTATTGTTGATTTTATGGATATTGGCAACGCCAGAAAGTTACAGGTCAGTGGCTGACAGATTTAATGTTGGAAAAGGAACTATCGTTCACTTAATGAAAGTGTTTGTGGATGCCGTTTTAAATAATCTTTGTCAAGTATTTATTAAGTGGCCTAATGAATTTGAAAAGCGACAAATATCAGCAGGGTTTTCTCATCATGGTTTACCTAACATTATTGGTATAATAGATGGATGTCACATTCCTATTGAAAGGCCTATTCAAAACCCATTTGATTACTACAATAGAAAAAAATTCTATTCCGTAGTCCTTCAGGCAATATGTAAACATAATCTCATGTTTATAGATTGTGATGTTAGATGGCCTGGTAGCGTCCACGACAGTAGAGTACTCAGAACATCAGACTTTTATCCATATGCGGAGGAACTTTGCGCACCAAATTATTTTATACTTGGGGATTCCGCTTATCCAGTTAAATCTTGGTTAATCCCACCGTTTAAAAAAACTGGAAATCTGACACAACCACAAGTATATTTTAATACACATCATGCAAAAACTAGAGTGGCTATAGAAAATGCTTTTTCACTTCTAAAGGGTCGGTTCAGACGTTTAAAAAAATTAGAAATGAAACATGTTACCGACATAGTTAGAACAATAATTTGTTGCTGTGTTTTACATAATATTTGTATTGTTCAGTCGGATGAGGATTTACTAGAATATATTAGGGAGGGTAAAGAAAATGATCCCATACGGATGGTTGGTGGAATAGGACAAGAGGCACAAAATGGAAATGCTAGAGACCGACTAGTTGAATACTTGTGGAATAACAGAAGACAGAGAAATTAAAGATTTTATTTTTACCATTATTGTAACGTTATATATAAAACATATATACAGGGTGTGCGATTTAAGACCGGAACACCCCATTATTTTGGAACGCGTTGACCGATTTTAATAAATTTTTTTTTCGGACATAGTGCTCGATGAGCTCTATTTGACCATGTGGAAAAATTTTAAATTTTAATTTTTTCAAGACTTGCTAAGACCCGCTAAAAGGGTCGAAATTTAGAGATCGACCATTAGGCAATTTTTTTTTGGAAAAATGGATATAGCGCATTCGATTCAGATGTGCCTCAAATACCTTTATACAAAATTTGAGCTCAATACCTTATATGTATAGGGTGTTTGTCACAGCATAGTGAATTTTCAAATTTCTCACTTTTCGACTGACCCTGTATAAAAGTCTATTATGCTTACAAAAAAGGTAAAGTATTCATTCGACTTAGAGCCATATCAGATATCTATGAACGAAGTTTTATCGCTCTAACTTATGCAGGTAGATGTCCTGGATTCCAACAATTTTTTTTTAGTAGATAATTTATTGCTGAAATCCAGACATCTACCTGTAGAAGTTAAAGCGATAAAACTTCGTTCCTAGATATCTGACATGGCCCTAAGTCGAATGAATACTTTACCTTTTTTGTAAGCATAATACTTTTATACAGGGTCAGTCGAAAAGTGAAAAATTTGAAAATTCGCTACGCTGTGACAAACACCCTATATAAGGTATTGAGCTCAAATTTTGTATAAAGGTATTTGAGGCATGTCTGAATCGAATGCGCTATACATTTTTCCAAAAAAAAATTGCCTAATGGTCGATCTCTAAATTTCGACCCTTTTAGCGGGTCCTCGAGCGGGTCTTAGCAAGTCTTGAAACAATGAAAATTTAAAATTTTTCCACATAGTGAAATAGAGCTCATGGAGCACTATGTCCGAAAAAAAATATATTAAAATCGGTCAACGCATTCCGAAATAATGGGGTGTTCGTCTTAAATCGCACACCCTGTATATAAAATACATGCACATTGTAATAACATAACGTAACTTTTATTTCTAATCTTAGAGCTAAACAACAAATTGTAACAATAAATCTGTGTAACTTTATAGCTATTAAAAACATCATTTTTATAACATGTAATATGTAGTTGAATAAATAGTACATTTTAATGATATTTATTGATTTGAAGTGGCCATATCCTAGAGAGAATAAGGAAATTTTTATTATATTAGATAAACTTTTTTTTTTACATAGATTATGAATAACCTATCTAACCTATCTAACTACAACAATAGTAGAATAATTATAAATCTTCACTTAATGTCAGAAGTTTAAAAAATTTATAGATTTAAATTTTAAAATAATTACACCAATTTTCGTATTTCGTAGTTTTAAATTTATAAATTTTTCGAACAGCTAACATTATTGAGTGAAAATTCATAATTCTATTATTGTTATAGCTCTATTTACGTATTTCTATAATTTATTCGTAATATATTATGTGTAGAAAAAAGTGATAGCCAAAAATAATAAAAATTTCCCTGTTGAATCTCTCTATGATATGGCCACCTCAAACAAAATCTAATAAGTATGTTTTTTATTTTTTTAAAGTATCTATTAAGTGCAAAAGAAGTTCTTTATTTTCTGCATGATGTCTCTCAGCAATTTCCATACGCTTTGCTTCTTGTGCTTTTATATTATCTTCATAGGACTTCAACCATTTAAACATTTCGCTGCGTGGAGTATTATGAACTTTATTTTTCTTTATTGGTGGTTCCTGAACATCATGAAATGTTGAAGACTCTTGTGGATTTCGAGATGAACATCCCGCTACAGGTGTCACGTTCGGCCTATTTCCCAAATATTCTGAAACAAGTTCTTCAAATTCCCAATATTTATTGTCATTTCCTGTTTTAGAATTATGGTCAACTATTTCACGATATTTTGTAATCAATGTTTTTAAACGATTTTCACACTGAATTGCAGTGAATCTGATTCCTTCTTGTTTAAGCCGTGTTGAAATGTCTGTAAATATATCCTTCTTCTTATACCTTGGATTTTGCAATTTTTCCCTATGCTCAATACATAAGTTTAGAAACATAAGAGTTTCTTCACGGGTCCAGTGATTGGGTCTATTTTGTTCAACAGCAGTTATATTTTCTAATGGTGGAGTTGTCGAGGCAGTAGTGGTTTTTAAAATATCATTACTATCGGCATTTGATGAGACTTGCTCTTGCTGCTCTTGTTGCTCGAGAGCAACGGTCACAACTTCATAAGCGTTATCTAAAAATTACATTATTTGTTAGTAACATTTTTACATTATGTAGAAAATACCTAGTATTTACTTTCTGCATTGTAAATTGCATATTGTCCATTGCTCAGTTTAATAAGGCCTGCTGCTGCTGCTATTTCATCCATTTTAAAGAATATTATTAAATATTAACATAAAAACAGAAGGTATAACCTCACTTTCACCTTCAAACTTCAGAACAATCAGAACTATTGTTGTTTTTGGCGCCTTTATTCTCCCCTCCATATTGTGCTGCTTCGTTTTCTACGACGTTCAAACTGCGTAGGAAAAGTTGGAAGAGAAGAGAAATAAGTAACCAATAAAACGGGTAGAAGTAAACTTCTGGAAGTAGTAGAACGCCAATAAAACGCACCTTTTATAACCTGGTTGTTTTGACAATTTTTCAGTGGGTTATACACAATTTATGAATACTGTTTTATGAAATAACTCGTCAATTAAATCTTAGGTAAGTACCTGTGTTTTTTATGCACCTTCTTGTTGATTTCTGGCGTACCAGTGTATTATCCCGTTCCACAATAGTTAGGTTGGTAATTTTCTATATTGCGGAACGTCCGATTTTTGAAAATTTTTAGTTTTAACATACGTAGTATTGCCTCCTGAACAAAAAATTCTAATAAAAAAATCGGCGGTCGGCAACGGTTTTCGAGATATTTGGCCCCAAAGTCTCTGAAAGTCGTATTTTTCCACTGCCATAATCACTTATTTTCGCCAAATTTCTCACTTTATGCTTATGAACACCTCTAATACAGACTTATTTAAACATTATTAAATAGTTTCAACATATTTATTCCATCAATAACTAGGTATTTTCTGAACCTTCTTATAAAAGCCATCCAAACATAACCTAAAATTTCAAACAACACTAAGATCATCCGAGGTTATGAGAGTGCCGTAAGATCTAGGGTATGGTATAAAACGAATATATTCCTTCTTTGATATAAAAATATACTGCACCCGCCCGCCCCGGGCGGGCGGGTGCAGTATATTTTTAGAGAAGGAAAGAAGGAACATATTCGTTTTATTCGCGGAACTTGTAATGTTTGAAATCTAGAATACGCATAAAACTAATATGTTCCTTCTTTGAGATAAAACGATAAAAATATATTGCACCCGCCCGCCCGGGGGCGGGCGGGTGCAGTATCTTTTTATGTTAAAGAAGGAACATTAGTTTATGCATAACATAGATCCACTATCCACTATCGTAATGTTTGAAATTTTAGGTTATGTTTTCATGGCTTTTATAAGGTTCAAAAAATAGTTATTGATGTAATAAATATGTTGAAGCTATTTAAAAGTGTTTAAATAAGTCTGTATTAAAGGTATTCATAAGCATAAAGTGAGAAATTTGGTGAAAATAAGTGATTATGGCAGTGGAAAAATACGACTTTCAGAGACTTTCGGGCCAAATATCTCGAAAACCGTTGCCGACCGCCGATTTTTTTATTAGAATTTTTTGTTCAGGAGGCAAAACTACGTATGTTAAAACTAAAAAAATTTCAAAAATCGGACGTTCCATAATATAGAAAATTACCGTTAGGTTATCTACCTCAGCTGGTTTGTATCGTTTTCTTAAGAATTCTTGCAATTTTTTAACATAAATTTTTAATTTTCTTTCAGGAGAAAATGGAGACGTCACGCCCCCCTAGAATTGGTTTCTCAACAACTTTTTCTTTTTGTTCCGTATCCATGGTAATGCTGGATTTTGTATTTTTGGATATATTTTTCTTATATTTAATTTTACTAAGGAACTCATTTCATTTTTGGATTCTGGGTCTCTTGACCGACCTATACATATGCCATATGTCACATTACGTTGAAATATAATTTCACTCACCGATCTTCGTTACGTTGAACCCATAGAGTAATAAATAAAAAAGAGTAGCAACTGTCAAGGTTTCGAGATTTTACTGTTGTATTTTTTTTGGCAATAACTGCCGAAATATCCTCAATTTTTAAGGCTATGCAACCAAATTCCAAATGCCATCCCGTAGCATCAAAAATTGATGACAATCCTGCAGCTATTGGCAAAAAAATACAATACTAAAATCTCGAAACCTTGACAGTTGCGCCTCTTTATATTATTCCTTTACTCAATGGTTGAACCACTAAGTTTTAAAGTTTCACTTCACTATTTTAATTAACGGTTTTGATTTACAATGTGTCTATCCTAGAGGCATAGACGATCAATTTTACATAAAATTTAATCTTAACTAGTCTTACATATTAAAATTATAGTTTTCTACGTTGGTCCTTTTTGCTGGATTAGAACACAACTTGTTCATTCTTTTTAATTCTATGCTTATTTGACACTATTGATTGATTTACTTGTTTATTATTGATACTCATTGTTATTATTGTTTACTTATCAATTATGTGGTTTTATTTTTTTGTTTTAGCTGAAAGAAGCCACATCTGGTGGAATATCCGCTATCCCGTAACAGGAGTTTCTGCCACGAAGATGAGATTCCTTGAAGTGATATCCTTTACGTTTCTTAACTTAAAAGTATTGAACTTAAATTTTATTTATTAAAATACATGACAATAGATAATTGTAGGTACGACACAAAGAAAATGTGGAAATCGCTTAAATCCATAATTTCGAATAAATATGATGAACTCTTTGCGGAAATTCAATTTGGAAATGAAATATATAAAGACCCCATTGTATTGTCTGATAAATTTAACGAATTCTATATCTCAAGCATAGATGACATAGTAAGTAGCATACCGGATAATGATTATAAGTTTGAATTTACCGAATTGGGCGGTGTAAAAATGCAAAATTTTAAGTTATTAACTAAGTCTGAATTGAAAGTAATTATATGGGATTTAGCCAATAAAAGTATTCCGGATGAAATAGATATGTCTCTTTATAGGAATCATTTTGATGTCCTATCTGATCCGCTAATAAACATAATTAATAGCTCTTTAGAAACAGGTATAGTACCTAGTTCCTTAAAAGTGTCAACAATAGTCCCCATAAGAAAAGTACCTAAAACTATTAAGGCGGAGGAGTGTAGACCTATAAATATGTTACCAGCATTCGAAAAAATATTAGAAAAAGTAGTGTATCTGCAATTTTTAGAGTTTACTTTACAAAACTAAATACATAGTAAATTTCAGTCAGGTTTTAGAGAAGGCTACAGCTGTGAAAGTGCGTTGCAATATGTTATAAATGAGTGGAAGGAAGGCAAGGATAAAGGGCGTATGACGGGGGTAATATTCTTAGATTTAAAAAGAGCATTCGAGACTGTTGATAGGAATATTTTATTAGATAAGCTACGACAGTATGGAATTAATGGAGTAGTATGGAAGTGGTTTGAGAGTTACCTAAAAAATAGGAGACAAAGAGTAAGGTGTGAAAATATAGTGTCGAGTGAAAGAAACATTGATGTGGGAGTGCCGCAAGGAAGTATACTTGGTCCTTTGCTTTTTGTAATATATATTAACGATATGTCAAGAATATTTAAATATTGTAAATATCACTTTTTTGCCGATGATACTATTATTTACATTGATGAAAATGACCCTGGGGAGTTGGTAAGGAAAATAAATTATGATTTGGAACTTGTGTCAAATTGGCTGGAAGTTAATAAATTAAAACTAAACATAACAAAAACAAAAAGTATGCTTATAAGTAATCAACAGAATTTAAAAACTTTTAAAGATAGAAATATGAGTTTCACCCTTCAAGCAGTAAATTTGACGTTGATTTCAGAAATTAAATATCTAGGAGTTATCATAGATTGCAACTTAAATTTTAAAAGCCATGTGGACTTTATATGCAAAAAAATATCTAAAAAAATTGGCGTTCTTAAACGTGTCAGCTGGTATTTATCTATAAACACAAGGAAGATTGTATATAACACTATACCGGGTGACCACGAGATAAGGTTACACTCTGTAACTTATTTGTTATTAAACCGATTAATTTTAAATTTATAGGTGCGGCATAACATCTAAATGCGCAACTTTTGATACTTGGAAGCCTTATTTTTTACTTCCGATTTAGCCGGAAGTGATGTCAACTTTCTTATTTTAACAACAACTCTACCTGTTTTTGTAATGTATCTTATTCGTTATAAAATTTACAATACAATAATATGTCACACAATGACATTTTATTTCAAAATGGCCGAAAAATTAAATTTTTTCAAAAATATTAAAATGTCAATTAAAAGATTTTGTAAATTTTGCATCAAGATTTCGTTTTGGCGGCAAGATATTAGAAAAATAAAATAAATATTAGGAGAAATTTTTATTTAATTTTTATATTTTGTGAATAATTCGCTACGTTAATGGCATTAAATCAAAGAGAAGAAACAAGCAATTGCAAAATTTAAAAAAAAGTCAGGTAGGTGTATTTAAAAAAAAATAGTTTTGAGTATTTAAAAATTGCAGAAAAATATTTATCTTGTTTTCCTAATATCTTTCTGCCAAAACGAAATTTTTGTACAAATTAAAAATTAAACATGTCAAATTCATTACTCTTTTGATTTCACGGCCAACTTTGGAAAAAAATTATTTTTCAATATCTTTTAATTATTGACATTTTAATATTTTTGAAAAAATTTAATTTTTCGGCCATTTTGAAATGAAATGTCATTGTGTGACATATCATTGTATTGTAAATTTTATAACGAATAAGATACATTACAAAAACAGGTGGAGTTGTATTTAAAATAAGAAAGTTAATATCACTTCCGGCTAAATCGGAAGTAAGAAATAAAGCCACCCAGTGTCAAAAGTTGCGCATTTAGATGTTATGCCTCACCTGTAAATTTCAAATTAATCGGTTTAATAACAAAGAAGGGAGTCTCTTTCCAACAGTAATAGAGTTAACACCTATTTATCTTTTGCTCTTAAGTCAAGTTGTTAGTAAATAATTTGAAATGTCTAGTGAAAGTGATGGAAGTTATTATAGTGAAATGGAAATATGCGATGATGGTCAATGGAAAAAAGTGAGACACAAACGAAAGGCAAGGAGTAGATTAGGAAGTATCTCAAAAAAAAACAAACACCTCTCACCAGAAGAAATAAATAATATTATTATAGGACATCAACAAGCAGGAAGCTCAGAAAACTCAAGTATACAAAAAACAAGTAAAAAAAACACAGATAATGATAACAGAAACAGAACAATGATAAAGAACTTCCACATCAAAAACATTCAATTAATACAAACACATATACACTGCCCAACACTAGTTTAAATGAAGAGACCTTCACACAAAATGAAAGACACATCAGACAAAAAAATATCTCAGCAAAAATGAAAGAAATATCGCAAAAACCTTTTAAAACACTATTCTATATAAAAGCACCCGAGACTATAACAAGAAAAGCGATGGCAGATATTTGGGATAATGAACACCCGAATACCGACGATATGATACTTAAAACAAAAATGGGATTCCTTCTTAAAACTAACCAAGACAAAAACATAATAGCTCTGACACTAAGGAAGCTTATCGGCGAAAAATATATATTAAATTACAAAGAACCCCAACTCTCAACTACACCAACAAACACTAATGCCCCTATTAACTCATACAGTGTGGTCATCGGATCTGTAGAACACGACATCTCAGAAGAAGAAATTGGTGAATTCCTTACGCAATCGCATATCACCCACAGGTATTGCAAAAGAATTGTGTCAAAAACTACTAATAAAGCCACCTACCTCATAAGAATCATAACTGGGTGCATGAGCTCATCAGAAAAATTATTAAATGAGGGCCTCTTTTATAAACACAGACATTATCCGGTCTACCCAAGTTTACCGCCAGCTCCAATACCTCAACCTTGCTCTCGCTGCCTACAATTTACTCATACGCGAGATAACTGTACTACACCAATAAAATGCACCAAGTGCAACGGACCACACCATCACACTAAATGTAATACACAACTTCCACCAAAGTGCACAGGATTCGGAGCAGAAGATCATACAGCATGGTCATTAAAGTGCCCGAAAAGACCAATGAAACCAATTTAAGGCATACCAAATAATCAAATAAAATTCCTAAATAAAAAATCAAGCGAAATAAATCCAAAAATTACCAAAAACTCAAAGATACACTCCACAATTACAGTTCACGATATGATCATCAATACTTACCTAAACAAACTAAATAAAGAAAAGTACACAGACAGGGAAGAATTAATTTCTAAGCTTAGAAAACGATTTGTAGCACAATACAATATAGACACAGTTACACATTTTTCAGGAAGAAGAATGTATGTTTTGATGTTTGATCTCGATCAACCCTCGACAATATCGCCAACTCAACCATTACAAGGAATTAATAATGTTCAAGTTCACGTCGATATTTAAAATTTTATACGCCAATGTCAACAGCTATATTCCAAAAGAACATATTATTAACAATATTATAGAAAGAAATCGTATCAATTGTTCACTATTTGTAGAAACAAAGACCAAAAACACCAGTAACACAAAATATAAAAATTGGGATGTCCTGCAGTTTGATGGTAACATGGTCAACAATAATGTGAGAGGAGGTAGCCTGGTGCAAATACACCCTGGTTTAAAGATGACCAAAGACAATCCACCAAGAATAAATAACCCCTTATGCGAAGCAACCCATTTCACCATACCGTTTCTGGAAGACAAGTTACACATATTTTTAGTATACATTCACCCAACAGCAAACATAGAGCAAACCATATTCACGAAAGCAGCATTATACAAATATTCTTTCATTATAGGCGATTTCAACGTCAACAGGAACAAGCAAAAACAGATTAAGAATTTTCTAGAAAACTCCAATTTTATGAAAGCAAATACGCCCCCTACTTTTCACATGCCAAACAATCCAGATACAACACCAGATCTAATACTCTATACAAATAACCTTAAAAACAACATCGAGAAAATAGAAACACACCCAGACATTGGCTCGGATCACTCAGCAATAGAGATATCTATTAACCTCATCAGGAATATTGAGGACAAAGAGGAAAAAAGAATTAACTACAACAAATGTAATATAGAAGAAACGAACAGTATTATGACGAAATACATTGAAGACACGCAACATCTACCAATGAACAAGGACACAATCAAACAATTTAACGAAAAACTGATGACAACAATCTTAGAAAATACACCCAAAGAACGAGTGAGATACTTCATATATAAACTGCCACCATATATCATTAGAATGATAAAAAACAAAAGGAAAATGTATAGAGATTATTTAAACCACCCAAATGATGATCATAAGAGGCATATCAATAACTACAACAAGGACATTCAAAAACTTATCAGGCAATATAAAGAAAACAACTGGATGGAAACGTGTAATGAAATAAATAAGCAGCAGGGGAAAAACTACTGGCAACAAATTAAGAAACTGACTCAATATAAACCACAACACAGATTACCTTACCTTGAGAAAAATAATAGAATGTATAATTCTGACCCTGAGAAAGTTGAACTATTTGCAGAACATTTTAGAGAAACCTACATGGAAAACAACAATGCTCAATTTGACGATATACAATATGAAGAAGTCAACAATTGGTATGAGGCATATTTCGCGGAAAACCCAGTGCCAGACACAAAAGAGATAGAGGAAGAAACCTACTTTGAAACGCTCAATAAAGGTAAAAATACAGCACCAGGATATGACAACATCACGAAAAACATAATAAGAAAACTCAACTACGAAATACACTTACACATTAAAAATATACGAATACTGTCTCAATCACTGCTATTTCCCGCCTGAGTGGAAACAGGGAATCTTAATCACAATCCCCAAACTCAATACAGACCACACAAATGTTAACAACTATCGTCCCATTACAATACTATCTGTCCTAGGAAAAAATTTGGAAAAAATCTTAAAAATTGTTCTACACGAAGAAGTTGGGCATGTTATCCCAAGATATCAATTTGGGTTTCGGGAGAAGTATTCCACTATTCACCCTCTAACAGTCATCACATCCAACATTCAGACTGCAAAACTTAGTGGTCAGTGTAGTGCTGCCATCTCTCTTGACATCCATAAAGCCTTCGACAGCGTTTGGCATCGTGGCATATTATATAAACTAATGGTAATCAACTGCCCCAAACATTTGATCTTTCTAGTCAAAGACTACTTGTGTGGAAGAACCGTACAAGTAAGAATTAACGACAATCTCTCACAAAACATTGCAATCCAACAAGGTGTTCCACAAGGTTCTCCACTCTCGCCCTTGCTCTACAATATATATTGTTATGATATATATAACTTTACCCTGGAACCAGAATATCTAAACCTAAATTTGTATATTCTCCAATATGCCGATGATACCGCACTTGTAAGCCATAACAAGAACATCTATAAGACAGTCGAGGCACTTCAGCAGTTGATGGATAGAACATTATCATGGTTCAACAAATGGCGAATGAAACCAAATCCTCTAAAATCACAATACATTGTGTTTAACCATAATATTTCCCCAAACACACCAACAATAACTATTGAAAATAACTCAATACATTGTCAACCCGAAATAAAGTATCTTGGAGTCACAATAGACAATAAGCTTAATTTTAATAAGAATACAAAACTCATTAAGAAGAAATGCATTGCAAGAGGCAGACATTTCCGAAGCCTAACATATAAAAACAGAGGAATCAACAAACAAACTGCTGCCCATATCTACAGTACAATATGTCGACCGATATTAGAATACAGCCATCCGTTATACCTTAACACAAGAAGACCAGTCATTAAGAACTTAGAAATAGCAGAAACAACAACATTACGATCCATTACCAAAACCAGACACCCCAGAAATCCTCTTTATAACCCCCCTAACAACCTGCTATACCAAATCACAAATATTACACCTATTAACCAAAGACTACAATCCCTATCAACAAAATTTGCTAAAGAAGAAAAAAACATACAAATTATCCAACCCCTCTGCAAAATTAGGGAACAAGGAACACCCAACAGAAGGAAACATCCAGAGCTAACGCTGTGGGAACACATCACCGTACTTAATAATCAATGAGATTCACATTGCCTATTCATTGTTTTTTTTTTTTTTTCTTTTTTATATATATATTTAAGACAATACCCTATCATGACACAAATGTTAAACAAAAAATGTAAATAATTGTAACAGGCTGAAGGACTTCGGTCGATGGCCAATTGGTAATACCAATAAAATACTTTTATTATTATTATTATTAACAAAGAAGTTATAGAGTGTAACTTCATCTCGTGGTCACCCGGTAGTATTACCACATTTTAATTACTGCAGCACAATATTATATATGGCGAATCTGACGGATATAGGACGGTTACAAAAATTACAAAATAGAGCCATGAGGGTTATCTTGAAATGTAGTGTATACAGTAAAGACCGAGGAGGTTCGAACATGGGTTTTAGCTTGCGCGATTTACTTGTGCCAGTTGTAGGCAAGCGGACACAGTGCCCGGGAATCGTGGATCTCCGCGCCGTAGCCGATGGCTCTCGGTCTACTATTATTCCTTGCTTGGATTCTTTTATTTTATAATAATTTTTATTAGACCTCCCGCAACACTCGAGGTGCAGCGACAATTAATTTAATGTTGTAGTATCACATTTTTTATAAATGACTTTATTTAGGCTTTATACAAGCATAATAACAAAAAACATAAACATATCCAATTTGATTATTCACATTGATGTTTCATCTCTAAACATACAATTATTAAGTTTATTGGATCTTCTTTAATGCATGATAAAAATGTGAGTATATCAAATTGGATAATATGTTTTTGTTATTATGCTTGTATAAAGCCTAAATAAAGTCATTTATAAACAATGCATATCAAACAAAGAAAGAGAATTGTAAAAAATCACATTTTTGTTGCGAAAAAACAAACAATGGAAATATTTAAATGTGTTTA
Source organism: Rhagium mordax (assembly GCA_963680705.1). Classification (NCBI taxonomy): domain Eukaryota; kingdom Metazoa; phylum Arthropoda; class Insecta; order Coleoptera; family Cerambycidae; genus Rhagium; species Rhagium mordax. The sequence goes on along the minus strand of OY796662.1, from coordinate 60,759,275 downwards.
GAGATTTTTTAAAATTACAATAATTAATCTTATCTAGCATGGTTTATTGAAGTTAGAAAAATTTTGAAACGTTGGTCCAGAATACGTAAATCAAATTTCTTTCAGACATGAGTTTTACATTGGTTAATGAGATACTATTGATACTAACAACAGTCTGCTGACGTGCTGACTGCTGAGGTTGAGCAGCGAGTGGCCACACTACTGGTCACAACGCACTGCCACGCCCTTCTAATGTACAAATTTCGAACTAAGGCGAGTTGTCGGCCATTAGTATATTCGTCCCAATCCCTGTCGTGTTCGAAGCATCCTGGACTTATCTGTATACTAGAATAGAGGACATGTTAAAATGTCTAAACTGGATGAATATAGGGGATTTTCTTAACTATAACGTTCTAATATTTATACATAAAATAAATATAGGTATTATCCCAGATTATTTAAAAACTATTTTGGTTAAATTACGAGATGTACATGAATATAATACGCGCGGTAAAGACAGTTTTGTAATTAAGCAAGCCAATAAAGCAGCTACGCATTGTTCCATCTTTTATAAAGGTGTAGTAGAGTATAACAGATTGAGTACAGAATTGCGCAGTACAAACTTGAATACTTTTAAAAGACTGCTCAAACATAACATGCTGGAAAACATGATATAGTAGTGTATATGTATATAATTTTTAGTGAATAGTTGTTATTACATTATTTTACTTTATTTTTATGTTAGTCATATAATAATATCTACAATGTAAATCGGAGTTTTTTTGTGTAATGTATTGTTGTTGTATAGCCAAGGGCTAAATAAACGTATTATCTATCTATCTATCTATCCCACCTTTCTAATGCCACTAAATAATGACTCAACACCAGATGTACTCCTCTACTCAACTAATATAAAAAATAACCTGTTAAACGTTGAAGTTGTGCCCGATCTTTGCTCTGACCATTTAAGTTTCAAAATCACCATTGATATGCAGATCAATGAAGTCAACAAATCCATAATCAATTACATCCAAGATATTGAAGGACAAGCCCTAGATCAACAGCAAATCACCAATTTTAATTTAAAGTTATCTCAGGCAGTATTACAGAACACACCTAAAAGGGAAGTCAACCACTACACACAAGAACTTCCCCCATTCATAATTCGTCTAATCAAAACAAAACGTAAAATGTATAGAGACTACAGAAGGAACGGCAATCATGAAATTAAAGCTCAACTGAATAAATATAACAAAAACATTCAGCTACTTATCCAGGAATATAGGCAACACCAATGGATCACCACATGCGAAGAAATAAATCATAAGAAAGGTAAGACATACTGGACCGATATCAAAAAATTGTCAAAATATAAAAATAACAGTAAATCCCAAATTTCCTTAGAGGAAAACGGGAAATTTTACGAGACCAGCGAAGAAAAAGTTAACCTATTTGCCAAACACTTTGAAGAAACATATCAAGAATCGCAGCATGTTAGCTTCAATAACGAACACTACGCTCTCGTCAATACCTGGTATGATACCTTCATGGCCGAAAATCCGAGGCTCACAGATCATGTAATCGATGAAGCGGAATACTTCGAAATTGTTAATCAGAGAAAGAATACAGCGCCGGGATATGATTACATCACAAAAAATATAGTACAGCAACTAGACTATAGAATACACACATATATAATAAAGATCTACGAGTACTATATAAAGCACTGTTACTTTCCTGAAGAGTGGAAAGTGGGCACGATCGTAACTATAGCAAAACCTAATTTAGACCACACTAAACCTAACAATTACAGACCTATTACTTTATTGCCTGTCGTAGGGAAAAATCTAGAAAAAATAATTAAATACAAAATTCAAGAAGGCATAGGTCACACTATCCCCAGCTACCAATTTGGTTTCAAATCCAAATGTTCCATGATACATCCACTAGCCATACTTGTCAACAATGTTGAAACTTCCAGACTTAACAACAAGAAAACAGCAGCACTCTTCATGGATATTAGCAAGGCATTCGACAGTGTGTGGCACAAAGGTCTAATTTTCAAACTGCATCAACAAGGTTGTCCTAAATACCTAGTGCTACTTGTCAAAAATTTTTTACAAAATCGTAAATTAAAGATAAAAATAAATACGTCATATTCTGAAGAATTCATGCCACAACAAGGATTACCGCAGGGATCTCCATTGTCACCACTTTTATATAATATATACTGCTCAGATATTTACAGCGATTTCCAATATTTCTCGCATGAAAAATATATATTGCAATATGCAGATGACACCGCCCTCATATGCCATGGAAACACTTATACCAAAGATCATTTCATATTCTAGATAGTCAAAGCCACTGTTTATTTCATCGCCCCATCTTCTCTCTCTAACACATGCAAAATTGGATGCCAAATAATAGAGAAGTATTGCAGTATAATGAGTTAAAGTGAGATGAAGCTTAAGTTGGGAGTTGGGGTCCATTTATGAGCGATAAAATTAAACAATAGATCTGACTATCATCTAGTGTATACATAATCTTTGCTTATACCAATACAATTGAAAAACTCCAGGACCTCACAAACAAAACAATTACATGGTTCAACAAATGGAGGCTCAAACCTAACCCTGAAAAGTCACGTTTAATTGCATTTTTTCACACACCATGTGGAACTTCACCAACCTTAAGAATGTACAATTATAATATCCGACCTGAAACATGTGTTAAATATCTTGGAATAACCATTGATTACAAAATCAATTTCAATTATCACACCCAAAATACGAAGAAAAACTGCATTTCAAGAGCGAAACATTTTAGATGTTTGTCCTTGAAAAATAATGGTATAAACCTAGAAACAAAAAGCAAAATCTACAAATTAATTTGTAGACCCATCATAGATTATGGAAATATAATATTATTAAATCTGAAAAACCCTGCATTACAAAACTTAAAAGTTGCTGAAACTACTGCCATACGTTCCATCACCAAAATTCGCCATCCTAATAACCCAATTCACCATCCCCCAAATAATCTATTATATCAAGCCACGCAGATAGAACCCATTGAAGATAGACTTATTCATCTCTCCCACAAATTTTGCCAAAGACCAGAAAACAAGGAACTGATTGCTCCTTTTGTATCACACGCAAGAAACAATTACAAACATCCAGAAAACACCATCTGGGAAAAAATTGAAACGATCGGAATTCATTGAAATCTTATATAACAGTTAGTTAAATAAACACAAGTGTACCCTGTTTTTTTTTTTTTTCTTTTTTTTTTTTAATTATACATATACAGGCTGTCTATTTTACGAGGGCCACACCAAATATCTCGCTTAATATCTATTGTTGAAGAATAAAGTTTTAGAAATAGTAATCCCATTTTTTGTGAGCTATATTTCAGTAAAAAGAAATTTGAAATCCATAGCCTACTTTGTGAGATATATTACAAAAACCTGAAAAGTAGGAAAACTACAAACGGTTATAGCTTCCTTATTTGAAGAGACAGGAAAAAAGTTGAAGGGATGATAGTTGACGGCAAAGACAATAAGAATAATAATATGTATAAAAAAATTAGAAAAACGCAGTTGGGTTTGACATACGCTCTTGTGCAAAAATTAAAAGAACAAATCTCAAAGTAGGCCATGACACCATTAATTCCGTTTATTTTTTCTCTTTCCAACGATATAAAACATGTCACAAAAATTTTAACTGATAGTGCCAATATTTAATATTTTACGAAAACCACAATTCATATCGTTAAATCGTAAAAATCAGCTATGCCATGATAGTAAAAATTCACTTTATAATAATTATAATTCAGTAATTATTTATTACAATATCCAAAAAAACGCAAAATTATGTACAGGGTTTTCCACCGAAAATGATCACCCCGATAACTTTTTAATTTGTAATTTTAGAAAAAAAAGTTTCAAGTAAAAGTTGTAGGACACACCCTGTATTTTTTTATAATTTTGGATTCTATACGTTTTTCTGATTTTAACCATATATATGTCATATGTTTGCTCCGGTAATTATTAAAATATTAATTTTTTGGGAAAGCAAAACTAGCTTTCAGCGTAGTAGCAGTTTGTTACAAGATGCCGAAGGGATAGCAAAATATTATTTAAAATAAACTACCGGAGCAAAAATATGACATATTCATATGGTTGAAATCAGAAAAACATATAGAATCCAAAAATATAAAAAAATACAGGGTGTTCCATTTAAAAAAACATAACTTGTATCGGTAGACCGTAAATACGATATTCAATTGTTTTTCTAAAAATGGGATTTTTAAGCCCTTAACATGTCCTATAACTTTTACTTGAAACTTTTTTTCTAAAATTACAAATTAAAAAGTTATCGGGTTTTTCATGTTTGGTGGAAAACCCTGTACATAATTTTTCGTTTTTTTGGATATTCATTTTGTACTTTTATTTTTATTTATGAGACATTTGTTAGTTTGTATTAAATTGTAATAAATAGTTACTGAATTATAATTATTATAAAGTGAATTTTTACTATCATGACATAGCTGATTTTTACGATTTAACGATATGAATTGTGGTTTTCGTAAAATATTAAATATTGGCACTATCAGTTAAAATTTTTGTGACATGTTTTATATCGTTGGAAAGAGAAAAAATAAACGGAATTAATGGTGTCATGGCCTACTTTGAGATTTGTTCTTTTAATTTTTGCACAAGAGCGTATGTCAAAGCCAACTGCGTTTTTCGAATTTTTTTATACATATTATTATTCTTATTGTCTTTGCCGTCAACTATCATCCCTTCAACTTTTTTCCTGTCTCTTCAAATAAGGAAGCTATAACCGTTTGTAGTTTTCCTACTTTTCAGGTTTTTGTAATATATCTCACAAAGTAGGCTATGGATTTCTAATTTATTTTTACTGAAATATAGCTCACAGAAAATGGAATTACTATTTCTAAAACTTTATTCCTCAACAATAGATATTAAGCGAGATATTTAGTGTGGCCCTCGTAAAATAGACAGCCTGTATATATATTTAAATAATACTTATGTATGTATTATTATTATTATTATTATTATTACTTATTTATGTAGCAAAACAAATAGGAATAATATACAATGTAAGAACTATGTAACGGGCTGAAGGACTTCGGTCAATTGCCCTTTGATTGTCAATCAATAAAGTTCATTATTATTATTATTATTTATGCCAATATTAGTTATTCATTGGATTGGAAGTTTATGCTGCTTTCAATAATCGTTAAAAATGTATTTTGTCATTAATATATTTAAAGAGCCGTAGGGCTAATAAATTCACTAAGTATAAATAAGTAAGAAGCTCGGTAGCATCGAGGAAAGGATAATCATATACAAAGAAAAGTAATACCAAAAAAACCGCTGCCAATTATGGAATCAAAAATTCCTCACCTGTGTGTGGTGGAGTTTCAAGCGAACACCTCATGGTCTGCTTTCTTACGCTCCAAATTAATAACAGTCATCAAACTATACGGGGTTGTGCAAATGTGTTGGAACGCCGGATTTCTGGCTAAAATACAAGTGGGATTAAAAAAATAATCTGTTAAAAATGACATAGTCATTATTCATACCTACCTCACCCCTCCATTTAAATTCTTCAAAATATTTATTTTAGGACAATCATTTGCTTATTTATTATTTTAGTGACTCCATAATAGGATTCTTCACGTTCTCAAAAACCTAAAAAATACGTCAGTCTTAACTCTTTATATTAGATCATGATAGATAATCTTACCACTTGACCATATTCCATTTCGTTAGTATAATAATAATGCTCCAAAGAGGTTAACCATTCTAGTGCCAAAGCATAAACTATTTCGTTTTGATGTTTTAAAAGAATCCATAGAATAACTGGCATTTGTCTCTTCCTGTTTCACATCTCAAACACTGTCGCTTTTCAAGGCCCACCATGCAACAAAGGAGAAAATAGTTACTCATCTAACGGTAAAACTGCTCTACAGGACTTACCTTCTAGGCTAGTGCTAAAGGACGCACACGTTGGTATTATCTTTGTTGACGAGGGCTCTCCTGTGGATAAGAAGGCAGTATCAATAATTATATAAATTGATAATAATAGGTAACAAAGTTAAATAATTGCCAGGTGGTTAAGACATACCATTTTTAAACGTTTTTCTTTTGCACCCCCTCTCCCTTTTACGATACATTCTAAGGGGGCACAATATAAACCCCACCACTCACCCTGAAACAAAAGAGAAAATAGTTAGATATTTAGTAATAACCCTAATAATTTTTTGAAAAAAAAAAAAACAATACCGGTCCTACTTGTATTAAATAATATTTTATTAACTGATTTTGATTAAAACTCAATAATTTTTTTTTATTGAACTATCCTCTCGATCATTTTGATCTGGGAAGGACGACACGACGTTTTGACTGATTGGTAAAAACAGGTTTTTCTTATTTTGCTAGAAGATATCTATGCACATAGTGGTCCTTCTCGTGATCAAAATAAATCGAATATAAACAGTGGTTATGTATATTTACCTTACGATGTCTTCACCATGTCCTATCTCGTTCGGAACCTACCTACATATATAAAAATACAAATTAGTAAGAATAATAATTGAATAATATAATAATACATGCCTTTATCTCCTTTCCCTAAAGCGGTTCGTCTCCATAGTACCATCACTCGCACGCGAAAACCAGAGTCTACTAACTGCTTCTCTGGGCTCCGAAGCCCCCAGAAAATCCCCGAATACAGTTACAAGCCTTAACACTTGTAATATCCCAGCTATTTTAGAAATAACAAAGATATTGAGATAAGATGGTTTAACGAAACCGGTTCTCTCTACGATAGAGTGAACTATGAACGATACCCAATCCTAGCCACTGCCCTCACCACTGGAACTTGTTGGATATATAAACCTTTGACCTCTGAAGTCTGATATTTATATACCAACAAGCACCAGCAACAAGAAATAGTAGACGGATTTAGATATGTCCATCTATCTATCTATCTATCTATCTATCTATCTGTCTGCATCTCCTATCTATCTATCTACACTCCCGATGCACTTTGTCGTCCATGGTATGGATGTCGAAACTACAACACGCGTGAATATCTGTTTCTTTCCCTAATAGTTCGTCCCTGGGCTTAATCTGAAAAAAAATTGCAATGTCAAAAACTTTTATCTAAATTATAACTTACGAGCTAGTAATAGAATCTTCCATTATAATTTAGTTGCCAATTGACAGAGATTTTCTCAAATAATTAATAGACCAGAAAAAATTTCGAGACCCTAGTTCTTTGGTCAGTGAAACATTTTTTGTTTATTTTTGCATATTGTAACGTATTACAGTCTTACAGGGTGTTCACGTTTTACCTGTCAACATGGACTAGGTTATTGACGATGAAAATAGGGGAGCACAGCCTCCCTTGTTATTGTTTCTGATGACTATAATCCGCCTGAATCCGAGGGTGGCAGCACTAGCTGGGATTCAGAAGAATCGTCATAATTCGTCTATATTCGTCGAGAAATGCAATAAAAATTTTTCAAAATTTTTCCACGAATACATATGCTTCCTCACTTTTGGTGCGGAAGTAAAAAAACATTAAACAAAATAATTAAATTACAATTAATAGCAAAAAAATACAATTAGGGCGAGGTTCAGAGGTAACCTAACTAAGATTACCCCTGTGTTTCCACCTAACCCTTAATTCACAAGAATTCCTGTAATACAGGGTGTTAAGAGAAAGTAGGTCATGCCTTTAACCATAGATTCTTTGGGCGAAAATAATGTGACTTTTATTATGTGATTTTTTATTTTGGAGCGTAGTTTTTTTATACAGGGTGTTAAAGTTTACATTTTGAAAATTATTTTTAATAATAACTCTGTTACTGTTTAAGATTTTTACCCGAATTTTTGCACAGACTTTCATCTTATACAGATACACTTTTTGTGTAATTTTGTTCAAAAAAGTCGAAGCACAAACGGGAAAAAGGGGGTTTGTGTTACCCATTAACCCCCCCAACTTTTTCATGCGTACGCCTATGGTCTCTAGATATTTATTTTTAGATTAAACACTTATTTCCCCAGTTTTTTTACTTCTACAAAATTTTGATTTAGGACTTGATTAACGAGATGTTCCAGTAAATTCAGAATCATTTTCAATATTTCAGTTTCGGAATTTATTATTTTTACTATTGTTGTTCGTAGTAATCCTGGGTTTTCTTTAAATCCTTTTAGACAAAAAAATGCCAGAGACTTTTTTTGTTGTGCATAGTCAGAAAAGTTCAATAAAATAAAAATCTTAAAAAAAACAGTGGCGTACACATTTTTGCTTAGGAAACCTAAATTAATACTTAGTTATCTATGCCACTAAGGTAGGTAAAATAAGGAAATAGAAACACTAATTTAAAGAAAATACTATAAAAAATAAAACATTGCTGTGTTTAAAATTAAACTTTTCATATTATTTACTTTAATTATTTATTAATTTTTGAATAATTTATCCAACGGGCGAATCCAGTTATTGTACATATGGTAAATAAAGCAGACAGCACAAATACAGAAAATACAATTATTACTAAAACAAAATATCAGGTAGAATACTAATTAATAACCACAATACGTATAATGTATTAAATTAGTGTTTCTATTTGCTTATTTTACCTACCTAGGTGGCATAGATAACTAAGTATTAATTTAGGTTTCCTAAGCAAAAATGTGTACGCCACTGTTTTTTTTTTAAGATTTTTATTTTATTGAACTTTTCTGACTATGCACAACAAAAAAAGTCTCTAGCATCCCGATTGTGCTCTGACTTTTTTTACCAAAATTACACAAAAAGTGTATCTGTATAAGATGAAAGTCTGTGCAAAAATTCGGGTAAAAATCTTAAACAATAACAGAATTATTAATAAAAATAATCTTCAAAATGTAAACTTTTAACACCCTGTATAAAAAAAACTACGCTCCAAAATAAAAAATCACAATATAAAAGTCACATTACTTTCGCCAAAAGAATCCGTGGTTAAAGGCATGACCTACTTTTTCTTAACACCCTGTATAATGTTATGTTACCATTGAAAATGAAACTTGGCTGTGGCGCAGCAATTATTTATTTATTATTATTTATTGTTAACCTATAGTTTAGATTGGCTTTAATTAAAATTTCATACGCCCTTAACGGAACCGTCAGAATTAAGAATTAAGGCTGGGTGTGGGCATGAGCGCTTATGTAAATTTTGAGCAAGTACCTTATTCAAGAAAATCCGACCGTTCATTTCGTAAGTATCGATTGTGGTAAAACTGTGCTAGAAACCCATTGAATAATTTTGAAACTTTAATATGCATATCTAAGTTGTTGTCGATAAATCATTTTTTCTTTAAAAGATATCATGCAACACAAAAGTATGCGATTTTTCTGGCCGAATGCCATTTCATTAATATTCCTATCAGGCATAAGTTTTTTAACTATAAGTTATGCTTGCGTTCGTGCAGTTTGATTTATAATCAATGAACGTTGAACGTGAAAAATACTTACACACAAAAATAAATTATTTAAATACTTGATAATCAAATCAAACTCATATTTAATGAGTGAGGAAATTATTTGGTAACATAAATGTTGGTGCAGACCAAAGAACTGTGATAAAAAATAAATTATTAAATATTCTTTTAAAAAACCTTCCTTGCAAGGAAGTACAGGGTGTCCCAAAGTTGAAGTCTCGGCACTATATCTAGAGAATGAAAAAATTTATCACAAAACCGTTTACGTGGTTTAATTTGGGGTGCACTAAGGTACATTTTACGCAATAAATTTTTTTTTTCGAAATTAGAAAATGGCGAAACTGACGTCATCAGAACTTTTTTCCCAGGAACATACACTTTTTTTGGGCTACCTGGAAAGTGCTATTTTTCCTGAACATTTTCTATTAAAAAAGTTTTTTCGTATCTTTAATATTTAAAAATATACAGGGTAAAATAGTTTGGAAAATACCCTCAATTGCATACGAGTTAGCCATGATGTAATCGAGTAACAATAACTTTTGATTTTCAATTTGAACACCCTATACATTATTGCATTTTTGAATTCTGAATAATTTTCTGAATCCAATTAGTGATATTTCAAACTTCAAAATATTTATTTTAATTTATCTTTTAATTTTACATTTAAGTCTGCCATGAGTGCCATGCTAGTTTATGAGCAAACAAATTTCATCAAAGTGGTGTTTTTGGAACCGTGGCACCATTTTTTATTAACTACCTATTAATAAAGAATTTATTTATATGCTTAAAATGCGAGATAAATAGGATAAATACCGGCTTATAAAATAGAAACTCTGTGATAAATGAATAGATACTTACTTGCATGTTTTCACACGTACTGGCGATTTCACATTTCACGAGATATTTTGTAGATTATTTTTTGATTCACCACCGTTCTATCACTTATGAAGTATATCTTAGTAATTATAGGTAAATACTAAGTACTTATACATTATTTTTTCACAAAATTACGGGAGCATAAATGAAATCACTGCTAACGAGTAAGTAAACCCCGGACGCCATTTAAATAAAAACAAAAGTATGTCATAGATCGAGTCTCGTCAGGAGATGTGTTCGGTATCCTGCACCAGTGTACACTTTCTACACACACCTTTCCAAAATATTACGTTCGTTATAAATATGAGTGTGTAGGTACGTGTAGAAAGAGATAAGTTTGGTTTTGGTAAATCAGAATAGTGTACACCACTTTGGAATGATGTTAACCTGAAAAATGGCAGAAAAAAAAGTTCGAGTTATTTACTGATGAAAATAAAATAAGGATCAGTAATAAATCAAAAATACGCTGTAATACAAATAAAGAAACCAATAATAGGTTAAGGAATCGAATAAGTGCAATTCTTTTTGAATTTGTATTTGCTGTCAAATATTCCTATCTGAAACACACATACAGCTCATATTGCAGATTTGACTAATACCATTAAAAGTAAATAAATATAAAGAGGAGCAACCGTCAAAACGTTACCTACACATCGTTTACTCTCGTCTAAGTAGATATTCTGTGACTCTCGTAATCCGAACCACAGTTTTTGTTGGTTATGTTATGGTTATCTGAATCTGAACTAACATGCTTGCTTTTTTCTTGTGATTGTGTGATTACCTAGTTGCCCGTTTATTGCTTTAACAAAATGGTATTTGTCTGTTGTGTTCCAAATTGTAAAAACACTAGTAGTGTTATAAAAGTACCTACATCGTTTCCCTGTAGAAGATGTTAAAGTAAGTACATACCTACTTCAGTTTTTTTTTTAAATTTGTAAAAATACAATAAAAAATATTTATGTGCAGATCTGTACAAACGAAACTAATACCACAAATAATTTCATTGTTTTATAGTGTGTAAGTAAGTAATTTTTGTTTTTATTTCAGGTGTATGAACAATTAATGGTCGGACTTAATAATTCAACGGGATGATTTAGGTACCTATGTGGTGAAGGTCACAAAAGTTGGTTAGAAAAAGCCATGTTATTGTTTGTGACATACCTAGGTACCTACATTTTGCTGTGGAACATCGTATCAATTCCAAATATTATAGTCAATCTGGACTTGAAAAATATGAAGTGCTGCCAACAATAAATATGCCACCACGAGTAGAGAGTAAGTCCTATAGGTATACCTACTGGTGTATATTTCAATGGTACTTAAAATATTATTTTTCTACAACCACTATCCAAAACACGCTTTTGTGCACTGTTTATTGTACGCAAAGTAGATAATTTCTCACACTACTTAAAAACTAACATAAGCGTGCCGCAAAGTGACATGACTGTGCCGCAAAAATTTTATCTGCACAGTTCACAATATTATAAGAGAAAACATAGACAGCGTGTGCGATTGTTCATCTGTTGCTAGGCAACGATTAAAACTTGTTAATTGGTTTACCTCGACAAACGTTAAAGGCATAATAAATTCGTCACGTACGTTTACATTGTTATTTTAATATAGTTTTATTACCTAATTATTCTAAACAAACTAAAATGGATAGTGATAGTAGTTGTGACATTGAAAATAAACCGCCAGAAATCAGAGAGCAAGTTTATTCATTTTCGTTGAATTTGTTACCAGCAATTTCAAGAGATAAGTATGAAACTGCCTATCATCACTTATAGACTCGAAGAAAAAATATAAAACTAAAACATTTTCTGAAAATATAATGATGGCGTATTTTGAGGAATTATCAAAAGTAAGAAAATCTTCTACTTTATGGTCTATTTATTCTATGTTAAAATCAACCATAAATATTAAAAAAATTTTTACATTTTTTATTGTTGAAGAAACGTGTGGTTGTAGAAAAAGTATCGTGTGCTACACGTGCAGAAATGCAAATTTCTCACTCGTTTGAATTGTGGCACTCGCTTTCGCTCGTGCCACAACTTCTTCAAACTCGTGAGAAATTTGCAATTTTCTGCACTTGTTGCACAATATACTATTATTATTTTATTAAAAACAGGAAGTGAGCCAGGTGTTTCTGCTGTAGTAGAAGCTTCAAGTAACATTATAACAATTGATGAACCACAACCAGGCCCGCCCATCAACATAAAGTGTTTCTTCGACTGGTGAAGCATTGTATGGACAAACCCACCGGTATAAAACGCAAATTGTTTAAGGATGCTGATAGCAACTGATCTGCAGTTATGTCAAACTTGAGGAAAACAGGTAGAATTTCTATGTCGACGGGTACCTAGGTACCCGTGTATTAAAATTTTCTATTTCTATTTCTATTAACGGGTATCGTCATCCCTAAAATATACTTGGTACATTAATTGCAATAATGTTTTTTAATTTTTTTTTTGTAGGTGTGAGAACACATAAGTAAATAGGAATCTCTTAAGGAGAGTGAATGTTACGAGAGTTGGTCAATTATTAACACCAAAAGTCAAATTTTTGTACAGGGTGTCTCAAATTGGTGAGGATTGAGGAGTTACACCCATTTCCAGAGTAGCTGGAAAAAACCGATGACACATTCCCGAGGTCAATTATTTTCGAGACGAATCGAACGGTCAAGGACTCATTTCGATATCTGTTACCGTTTTCGAGATACAAGCCAAAATTAGTATTTCTGTCATTTTAAGAGGGTACCGTAACTTCCTTATTTATGAATATTTTTTCAAATTTTAAAAACTTTCTTGGGGCACTTTTTTACGTAGATTCAGAATCTGAAGACTAAAATTGCCTAACTCTTACAGATTTTCCGCTACGATCCAAACTTCAATTTTTTTAAATGGAAACCATAGTTGGCTGTGGCTTAAAAAAATTTCATATTTTTTAGGCTTTTCAAAAATATAACACAAGTCATATTCGTTTTTAATAGGAGCCGGATAATTTCGATTCTCATTGAAAATTTTAAATGTTGACAGTTCACCGTTACTCAAATATAGAGGAGCCTTTGAAATATTTATATTCATCTTTTAATGTTCTATTTTTAATATAATCAGTGTTATTCTGTAAGCCATTGAAAAGTTTCCAATATTGAATAGATTCCAATTTATGTTTCAATCACATTTCCAAGGGTGTTTCCAATAATTGAGAAATTTTGCAATTCTGTAAACCTATTGGGAACATTCAATCTTAGTCACTAAATTTAAAACGGTTAGTACAATTATTGACAAATAGTGCGTAATAAATTTGAAAGAAGCACTTTTGTTGTTTTTGCGCCATTCTGCGGTGTATTTTGAATTGTGATTTGTGGTCGAGAAAATTTGGTGATATGGCCCCTGCTGAAAGAACAACTCCACTGTAGTCCACAGTAATTTGCCATATATGTTCGTTACTTAAAACAGTATCCTCTTCTACGAACGGGCAAATTCACGTCTTTGGTTGGCCCAGATGAATTAAAAATAATTTGGGGCGACAATTACTATTATCGTGCATTTGTAAGTATTTGTTTGATTAATTTAGAAATATTTTATTTTTAATTTATCACATTGTTTTGAATACTCACACTTCAATTATATTTTCGACTGCATTTATTCTATTCATTCTATTCATTATGAATTACAAACGCCTTTTGCACAAATCAGTTATTCAAAATAAACGTTTGAGGTTATGTTCTATTGGAAACTTAATAACAAGAACAAAAATCGGTTGTTAAGATTTTCAAGATATTGATTCAATAAATTGAATTCATTGTGGTTACAGAATACGAAAATGACAAGGTCATTGGAATCTTTCCAATTATTGGGAAATATCCAATATTGAATACTTTTCAATGGCTTACAGAATAACACTGAATATCTGTTAAAATCTCTTATTTAATAAATAGAGTATGATTGCGTCTTTTTTACAAAATAAGCAAAGGGTGCTTTGGAAAAAATACAACATAAAACAATGTTACATGGAAGTTTGACAGTTAATTTCATTATAATGTGATATAGGTAATATTGTTTAGTGGCGTGAATAAAAATGTTTACAAACGAAGAGAAATATGATAATATATGCTAAAATGTTTCATCGAATGCAACGGAAACTGTGGATATGCGGAAGATTTGTATTTAAATAGATATCCAGAGAGACACCAGCCAAATGGAAAAATATTTTTTAAGTTAGATCAAATGTTCATAAAACCTCTACATGAATGTAAATATTTCAAAGCCTCCTCTATATTTTAAGCAACGGTAAACTGTCAACATTTAAAATTTTCAATGAAAATCGAAATTATCCGGCTCCTATTAAAAACGAATATGACGTGTTATATATTTGAAAAGCTTGCAAAATATGTAATTTTTTTAAGCCACAGCCAACTATGGTTTCCATTTAAAAAAATTGAAGTTTGGGTCGTAGCGAAGAATCTGTAACAGTTAGACAATTTTACTATAGAACTATTGCACATTTTGTTGGATTTTTTTTTTTTTTTTTTTTTTTTGTAGATATGAATATACCATACCGTTATATAACTATTTTTGTAAAACATATATATAGCTAAATGGGCTGAAGGACTTCGGTCAATTGCCCTTTGAATGTTTTTCAATAAAGATCTAAAATAATAATAATAATAATATTAATAAAAATAATTTTCAAAATGTAAACTTTAACACCCTGTATAAAAAAAACTACGCTCCAAAATAAAAAATCACATTATAAAAGTCACATTATTTTCGCCCAAAGAATCTGTGGTTAAAAGCATGACCTAGTTTTTCTTAACACCCTGTATTACCTCAAAGCAGTTAACATTGTATTCATTTATTGCGCCCTTTTGCGAATAAATATGCATCACACCACAACTCTCGGATTGCAGCAAAGATATGAAGTAAGGTTGGAAATAAAACAATTAGAATACACCCCGAGGAGCAGCGCAAACACAAATAGAAGCCCGTGATACTTGGACCATTATTTAAACGAACGGAGCTCTCATAGGGGCAGGAATCGTTAAGGCTGTTAAATCGTGAGATACGAGTACATTTTGTAAACCGCCATGCAGTTATTTTTCAGAGATAATTCTGCAGAAGCGGCGCAGTAAAAAGTTCTACAAGGCTCCACCGTTCACATTAAAGTAGAATCTTGTCTATGAGGAACGTTTACGAGGCTGCCAAGGTATGATTATATTGAATCGTAAAGAAGAATGGCATATTTTTATTGCGCGTTTTAATAAAAAGTGGGAATTTTTATGCAACCATTCCTTCTATTAAATTGCTTTCAGTTGAGATTCACATTGAAATTTGTGCAGTATGCATAAACATTGTTAACAAAAAACATGTGATAATTGTGGCATATAGGCCCCCTGACGGTAATATTGATATTTTTAACATTAGCTTGACAGGCGCATTAAACATTGCATTTAATATTTGTAGTAACGTTGTATTGTGTGGTGACCTAAATATTGATGTGAATAAAATTTCACACCCTACCAATATATTACTTGACATTTTCGATTCATTTGAATTAAAAATTTCTACTGTAGGACCAACAAGAGTATTTACCAATATCCATGGATACACTAGTTCTTCTACAATTGATTACATGGTCACCAATTTACCGGACAATACGTATACATGCCAGATATCCGAATATTGCTGACCATAAAGCACATATCTTGTCGTTAATATGCACAGATGAGGATAACAATTGCGATAGTAAAATAAAGATAATTGAGTCACGGTCTATTAATGAAAACAATATTCTTAATTTTATTGTCAATATTAGTAAATTAAATTGGGCTGAACTATACTATCTAGACGTTGATAAATCTTTTCAATTATTTATTGATAATATGACTTGGTGTTTCGATATCAGTTGCCCTTTAAGAAAAATTAAAATTAACTCAAATAAAGGTAATGATAAAGGATGGTTGACAAATGTGTTAATAGAGCAGAGTAATAAACTGAAAAATATCTTTTGGTTAATGACTACTCTGGAAATGACAGAGTACAAAATGATTTATAAAGCTGAAAAAATTAAACTGAGACATAATATAAAAGTTGCTAAATTTAATTATAATGCCAATAAATTTGTAGATGCTCCTAACAAAAATAAAACCATATGGAATATAGTCAACTCAAGATTGGGTAGAAATAAATATAGTAATAACATCTCAAAATTGATGCATAACGGTAACCACATTACTGATAGTAGTAATATAACTAATGCTTTTGCTAATCACTTTTCTTTAATTGCAAAAAATAAACTGGAGGAACATTTCGGCTTAAATATGTCCGTACCTTGTACTATTTCTGCATACAGGCAAAGTTTACAGAATACTATAAGTTACCTCACTGCGTAGCGGTACTTTCATATTTGGACATCAAAGACATACAGCGAACACGTCTTGTTAAAATAAAGCGACACTGATACCGGGTGTATTAGCAACGTTTAAAAACGCAATTAGCGCACGAAATCATGTACCTAGGTCACAGAAATCATTCGTAGAGTGAACGAGTGCCACTGTGTAACCCTGGGTCTATATATCGCTGACGCGCGAGTCAAAAGGTAGGGACAGGCTAGCCGAGTAGTAGGGCAGGCGGATTCACTCATTTCGTAGAGTGAGCTAACTTATAGTTATTTAGTAAACTTTGATACAGGGAACAATCTATGTTTTTTGGACCAATTACAAATGACGAGGTCATTAAGGCTATTGATAAATTAAAGAACAAAAATTCTGTCGGCTTTGACAATCTGACTGCACATTTATTAAAAACTATAAAAGAAAATATAGTTGACTATTTATCGTATATTTTTAAACTTTCATTAACTCAAGGTCACTTTCCCAATATACTAAAGCAATCAATTGTTGTACCACTCTACAAAAAAGGTCCCTTGGATGAAATTGAGAGCTACAGGCAAATATCTGTATTAAGTGTTGTATCTAAGGTATTGGAAAGAATTGTGTATGATAGAATTGTATCATACTGCGAAATTAACAAAATTTTAACTTCATCACAGCATGGATTTCGAACAGGAAAGTCCACAGAAACTGCCTGTTATCATTTTGTGGAGTATGTGTATAGGTCTTTGGATAGTGGTAAATATGTAGTATCATTAATGTATGACTTAACAAAGGCTTTTGATGTAATTAATCCTACGCTGCTTAAACACAAATTATACAGTATTGGTATAAGGGGAACATTGTCTTATATGGAAAATAGAACGTTAAAAGTAAAATTAAATGAATATGAATCTGAAATACATGATATCGTTCTCGGAGTTCCTCAAGGCTCTGTCCTGGGGCCGTTACTTTTTTTACTTTATGTCAACAATGTGCCTGAAAATATAACTTCAGGTCATGTAACAATATTTGCTGACGACTTAACGGTTACCCTGGTGGCACAAAGTATTGAGGAGCTTCAAGCACTTGTTGATAAGACAATGGAGGAAGTTAGTACATGGGCCCAGCGTGATAAACTTATATTAAATGATAGCAAAACTGTGATTATGAACTTTACGGTACAAAGGGCTCTGCCAGCTAATTTAGCTATGTATGACAATATTCCGTCATCACAGAATACAAAGTTGCTAGGTACTTATATTGACCACCATTTACTTTGGGATGTACATATTAAACATGTGTGTGAAAAGTTAAATAAAGCGTTCTTTGCTATATTACAAATAAAGGACAGCTTAGATGAAGCAGGACTTCTGAATGTCTATTACGCTTTAGCATACTCTCACATATCATACAATATAATTTGTTGGAGTACTGCCAGAGACAGGGAAAGGGTGTTTATATGCCAGAAAAGAATAATTCGTTTAATTTTTAAATTAAACTACAATGAAAGCTGCCGGAATACATTCATTAATAAAAATATATTGACCGTGCCTTGTATTTTTGTTTATAAATGCCTAACTTATATAAAAAAAAATATGGACTTATTTATTAAACGGAATCAGTATCACAGATATGATACTCGAAATGGAGAACTATTAAGTGTACCAAAACATCGTACAACTAACTACAAACATTCTCCAACGTATAATTGTATTGTCTTGTATAACAGTTTACCATCAGATCTAAGAACTATCACCAATTATATAAAATATAAAAAAGCTGTAAAAAACTTACTTTTACAGGGAGGCTTTTACAGTACCCATGAATTTTTAAATAGAGGCCTTAATTTTGTGTAATTTTGTATTATTATTATTATTATTATTATTGTCGGTAATGAAAAAAATGCCCGTAAAACTTCCAGCTCGGCTTAATCGCTAATAAATTATTTATGCCAAATACTTACATAAATGAATTAAACAAACACCAACAGAGACGAATTACTAACACGATTACGAAAAAGATTTATAAACAACTTCAGAGCAGATACAACAGCGGTTTTCACAGGAAACAGGGTATATATACTCATTTTTGATATGGAACTAGAGGATCACTCATCTCCCACAGAATTAACCAATCAGCCTGCCAATTTTCAATATGATCATGTCACAAATTAACCTAATATATTCAAACATTAACAGTTACACACGTAAGAAACAACTGATACATAATTATATGGAAAATAACAATATCGATGAGGTAATGTTCGTAGAGTCCAAAACTAAGGAACACAACTTATAGAGATTGGAACGTCATACAATACAATGGGTACCAGTTACACAATCATACCAGAGGCGGTAGTCTGGTCCAAATGCGTTCAGAACTGAAGATGGGAAAAGCTAATGCTCCAGTAATTAATAACCCATTAAATGAATGCATTCACTTTACTATTCCATTTCTAGACGATAAACTCCATATTTTTCTGGTCTACATACATCCCCACTCAAGAATAGAGGAAAATATCTTTATTAAAAGCACATTATATAAATATTCCTTAATTGTGGGAGATTTTAATATAAGTACTCGAATAAAAAAGAAGCAACTCAACGACTTCATTAAGAATACGAATTTCAGCAAATATGACACACCTCCCACCTTTCTAATGCCACTAAATAATGACTCAACACCAGATGTACCTACTCCTCTACTCAACTAATATAAAAAATAACCTGTTAAACGTTGAAGTTGTGCCCGACCTTTGCTCTGACCATTTAAGTTTCAAAATCACCATTGATATGCAGAAACCAATTAACAGCAGGAAAATTATGAGATACAGCTTTAACAAAACTAACAACAATGAAGTCAACAAATCCATAATCAATTACATCCAAGATATTGAAGAACAAGCCCTAGATCAACAGCAAATCACCAATTTTAATTTAAAGTTATCTCAGGCAGTATTACAGAACACACCTAAAAGAGAAGTCAACCACTACACACAAGAACTTCCCCCATTCATAATTCGTCTAATCAAAACAAAACGTAAAATGTATAGAGACTACAGAAGGAACGGCAATCATGAAATTAAAGCTCAACTGAATAAATATAACAAAAACATTCAGCTACTTATCCAGGAATATAGGCAACACCAATGGATCACCACATGCGAAGAAATAAATCATAAGAAAGGTAAGACATACTGGACCGATATCAAAAAATTGTCAAAATATAAAAATAACAGTAAATCCCAAATTTCCTTAGAGGAAAACGGGAAATTTTACGAGACCAGCGAAGAAAAAGTTAACCTATTTGCCAAACACTTTGAAGAAACATATCAAGAATCGCAGCATGTTAGCTTCAATAACGAACACTACGCTCTCGTCAATACCTGGTATGATACCTTCATGGCCGAAAATCCGAGGCTCACAGATCATGTAATCGATGAAGCGGAATACATCGAAATTGTTAATCAGAGAAAGAATACAGCGCCGGGATATGATTACATCACAAAAAATATAGTACAGCAACTAGACTATAGAATACACACATATATAATAAAGATCTACGAGTACTATATAAAGCACTGTTACTTTCCTGAAGAGTGGAAAGTGGGCACGATCGTAACTATAGCAAAACCTAATTTAGACCACACTAAACCTAACAATTACAGACCTATTACTTTATTGCCTGTCGTAGGGAAAAATCTAGAAAAAATAATTAAATACAAAATTCAAGAAGGCATAGGTCACACTATCCCCAGCTACCAATTTGGTTTCAAATCCAAATGTTCCACGATACATCCACTAGCCATACTTGTCAACAATGTTGAAACTTCCAGACTTAACAACAAGAAAACAGCATCACTCTTCATGGATATTAGCAAGGCATTCGACAGTGTGTGGCACAAAGGTCTAATTTTCAAACTGCATCAACAAGGTTGTCCTAAATACCTAGTGCTACTTGTCAAAAATTTTTTACAAAATCGTAAATTAAAGATAAAAATAAATACGTCATATTCTGAAGAATTCATGCCACAACAAGGATTACCGCAGGGATCTCCATTGTCACCACTTTTATATAATATATACTGCTCAGATATTTACAGCGATTTCCAATATTTCTCGCATGAAAAATATATATTGCAATATGCAGATGACACCGCCCTCATATGCCATGGAAACACTTATACCAAAGATCATTTCATATTCTAGATAGTCAAAGCCACTGTTTATTTCATCGCCCCATCTTCTCTCTCTAACACGTGCAAAATTGGATGCCAAATAACAGAAGTATTGCAGTATAATGAGTTAAAGTGAGATGAAGCTTAAGTTGGGGTCCATTTATGAGCGATAAAATTAAACAATAGATCTGACTATCTAGTGTATACATAATCTTTGCTTATACCAATACAACTGAAAAACTCCAGGACCTCACAAACAAAACAATTACATGGTTCAACAAATGGAGGCTCAAACCTAACCCTGAAAAGTCAGGTTTAATTGCATTTTTTCACACACCATGTGGAACTTCACCAACCTTAAGAATGTACAATTATAATATCCGACCTGAAACATGTGTTAAATATCTTGGAATAACCATTGATTACAAAATCAATTTCAATTATCACACCCAAAATACGAAGAAAAACTGCATTTCAAGAGCGAAACATTTTAGATGTTTGTCCTGGAAAAATAATGGTATAAACCTAGAAACAAAAAGCAAAATCTACAAATTAATTTGTAGACCCATCATAGATTATGGAATATAATATTTTTAAATCTGAAAAACCCTGCATTACAAAACTTAAAAGTTGCTGAAACTAGTGCCATACGTTCCATCACCAAAATTCGCCATCCTAATAACCCAATTCACCATCCCCCAAATAATCTATTATATCAAGCCACGCAGATAGAACCCATTGAAGATAGACTTATTCATCTCTCCCACAAATTTTGCCAAAGACCAGAAAACAAGGAACTGATTGCTCCTTTTTGTATCAGAAGAGACCCCCACGCAAGAAACAATTACAAACATCCAGAAAACACCATCTGGGAAAAAATTGAAACGATCGGAATTCATTGAAATATAACAGTTAGTTAAATAAACAAAAATTTTAACTGATAGTGCCAATATTTAATATTTTACGAAAACCACAATTCATATCGTTAAATCGTAAAAATCAGCTATGTCATGATAGTAAAAATTCACTTTATAATAATTATAATTCAGTAATTATTTATTACAATATCCAAAAAAACGCAAAATTATGTACAAGGTTTTCCACCGAAAATGATCACCCCGATAACTTTTTAATTTGTAATTTTAGAAAAAAAAGTTTCAAGTAAAAGTTGTAGGACATGTTAAGGGCTTAAAAAATCCCATTTTTAGAAAAACAATTGAACATCGTATTTACGATCTACCGATACAAGTTTGTTTTTTTAAGTGGAACACCCTGTATTTTTTTATATTTTTGGATTCTATACGTTTTTCTGATTTAAATATGTCATATGTTTGCTCCGGTAATTATTAAAATATAAATTTTTTAGGAAAGCAAAACTAGCTTTCAGCGTGGTTGCAGTTTGTTACAAGATGCCGAAGGGATAGCAAAATATTATTTAAAATAAACTACAGTATTAAATTAATTAAATCTTGACCATCGGCAAGCGCCAACAGCCAACACGAAATTTGATTCGGCAATAATAGAGAACCCTGCGTTATCTCCGTCAGTTCTCAACTTCCTTAGCGTCATCTACCGACTACCTGTGGAATATGTAATTTTTAGGAAGTTTTAGGCAACCAACAATCCGCTTTAGAGATGGCATTTTACATTAGAGATGGGCGCAATCGAATGCTCCCATCCATCAATAAAAGTACCTAATTTCGTTTCCTATTGCAAGAATCTAATGTTAATTGTACGTGTCCAATGAAATATTGATATGTCATTATGTCTGGTGCAGTTATTATAAAAATTATCCATTTTGTAGACGTACATAACCTCAAAATTGACCTCGACGAAAATATAATATAATATAATGTAATATAATATCCTTCGACCGTTTATTTGGGAAGGCTCCCGTGGAGAAGCGTCTATCTAAATGGTTTTTACTTTTACTTACGGTTTGTGGCGTCGTCTGTTGTAAATAAATACAACAATCGACATATTTATTTATATGACACGGCAATGGTGGTCAAATATAAGCTCGAATAAATAATATTTTACTATAAACTATAATTACCAATAAATCGGTTAGATAATCATCTGTCTCTATGAAACGGTGCAGGTCTGCTTTCATTCACAGTCGGACAGGGTGTAATATTGTAATACTTGGAATGGAATTTCCTTCGAGCCCAACCCAAACCACACCACGCAATCACGTCCCTGCTCTGGTACGTGTTTAATCCAGTCAGATTTCTTTAAGCCACACTAAATAGAATGAAGAATTAGAGCTCTAATAACTCGTCTCTTATGAGCCGCCTAGTTTAAAATACTTACGTAAAATCCTTGCGCATAGGTACTCGATTTAAATATATATCTTCCAGCTTAAAGTGTCGCACACGTATTCCTTCTTGCTTTTAAGAAGAGAGGCTGCAGTAAAAAGGCTCATGGTACCTACTCTTGCCAATTTCCGCCGGAACAGTTAGTTATACCACCCCTTCTTCTATCCAATTATACGCCACACCGGTGTACTGTATATGTTGGGCATATTTTGGCAAGTGAAACGAACGTAGCTTTTAAAAAAAGTATCAGGCAGGCAACCAACATTACGCTACATTGTCATGTTGGTTATCTAAACCCGCTCCCAGCAGTTTCCTTGGCGCCATCTACCGGCGGAATCTACAAATTATATAGAAAGCATTAGACGACCAACATTAGACTAGAGACAACTAGAGTGTAATGTTGGTTGCCTATCGAAATTTGTATCTGAGACCGTCTTCTCTGACGTCGTTTAGGATCGGCTTATACAAACAAGAAGCAGCGTATATAGCAACACCAAACAATATAACAACAAAAAAAAACACAAAGTAACACACAAGTAAAAAACTTTAAAAGACCAACATAAGCTCGAATAAATAATATTTTACTATAATTACCAATAAATCGGTTAGATAATCATCTGTCTCTATGAAACGCTGCAGGTCTGCATTCATTCACAGTCGGACAGGGTGTAATATTGTAACACTTGGAATGGAATTTCCTTCGAGCCCAACCCAAACCACACCACGCAATCACGTCCCTGCTCTGGTACGTGTTTAATCCAGTCAGATTTCTTTAAGCCATACTAAACAGAAAGAAGAATTAGAGCTCTAATAACTCGTCTCTTATGAGCCGACTAGTTTAAAATACTTACGTAAAATCCTTGCGCATAGGTACTCGATTTAAATATATATCTTCCAGCTTAAAGTGTCGCACACGTATTCCTTCTTGCTTTTAAGAAGAGAGGCTGCAGTAAAAAGGCTCATGGTACCTACTCTTGCCAATTTCCGCCGGAACAGTTAGTTATACCACCCCTTCTTCTATCCAATTATTCGCCACACCGGTGTACTGTATATGTTGGGCATATTTTGGCAAGTGAAACGAACGTAGCTTTTAAAAAAAGTATCAGGCAGGCAACCAACATTACGCTACATTGTCATGTTGGTTATCTAAACCCGCTCCCCGCAGTTTCCTTGGCGCCATCTACCAGCGGAATCTACAAATTATATAGAAAGCATTAGACGACCAACATTACACTAGAGACAACTAGAGTGTAATGTTGGTTGCCTATCGAAATTTTTATTTGAGACCGTCTTCTGTGACGTCGTTTAGGATCGGCTTATACAAACAAGAAGCAGCGTATATAGCAACACCAAACAATATAACAACAAAAAAAAACACAAAGTAACACACAAGTAAAAAACTTTAAAAGACCAACATAAGCTCGAATAAATAATATTTTACTATAATTACCAAAAAATCGGTTAGATAATCATCTGTCTCTATGAAACGCTGCAGGTCTGCATTCATTCACAGTCGGACAGGGTGTAATATTGTAACACTTGGAATGGAATTTCCTTCGAGCCCAAACCACCACGCAATCACGTCCCTGCTCTGGTACGTGTTTAATCCAGTCAGATTTCTTTAAGCCATACTAAACAGAAAGAAGAATTAGAGCTCTAATAACTCGTCTCTTATGAGCCGACTAGTTTAAAATACTTACGTAAAATCCTTGCGCATAGGTACTCGATTTAAATATATATCTTCCAGCTTAAAGTGTCGCACACGTATTCCTTCTTGCTTTTAAGAAGAGAGGCTGCAGTAAAAAGGCTCATGGTACCTACTCTTGCCAATTTCCGCCGGAACAGTTAGTTATACCACCCCTTCTTCTATCCAATTATTCGCCACACTGGTGTACTGTATATGTTGGGCATATTTTGGCAAGTGAAACGAACGTAGCTTTTAAAAAAAGTATCAGGCAGGCAACCAACATTACGCTACATTGTCATGTTGGTTATCTAAACCCGCTCCCCGCAGTTTCCTTGGCGCCATCTACCGGCGGAATCTACAAATTATATAGAAAGCATTAGACGACCAACATTACACTAGAGACAACTAGAGTGTAATGTTGGTTGCCTATCGAAATTTGTATCTGAGACCGTCTTCTCTGACGTCGTTTAGGATCGGCTTATACAAACAAGAAGCAGCGTATATAGCAACACCAAACAATATAACAACAAAAAAAAACACAAAGTAACACACAAGTAAAAAACTTTAAAAGACCAACATAAGCTCGAATAAATAATATTTTACTATAATTACCAATAAATCGGTTAGATAATCATCTGTCTCTATGAAACGCTGCAGGTCTGCATTCATTCACAGTCGGACAGGGTGTAATATTGTAACACTTGGAATGGAATTTCCTTCGAGCCCAAACCACCACGCAATCACGTCCCTGCTCTGGTACGTGTTTAATCCAGTCAGATTTCTTTAAGCCATACTAAACAGAAAGAAGAATTAGAGCTCTAATAACTCGTCTCTTATGAGCCGACTAGTTTAAAATACTTACGTAAAATCCTTGCGCATAGGTACTCGATTTAAATATATATCTTCCAGCTTAAAGTGTCGCACACGTATTCCTTCTTGCTTTTAAGAAGAGAGGCTGCAGTAAAAAGGCTCATGGTACCTACTCTTGCCAATTTCCGCCGGAACAGTTAGTTATACCACCCCTTCTTCTATCCAATTATTCGCCACACCGGTGTACTGTATATGTTGGGCATATTTTGGCAAGTGAAACGAACGTAGCTTTTAAAAAAAGTATCAGGCAGGCAACCAACATTACGCTACATTGTCATGTTGGTTATCTAAACCCGCTCCCCGCAGTTTCCTTGGCGCCATCTACCGGCGGAATCTACAAATTATATAGAAAGCATTAGACGACCAACATTACACTAGAGACAACTAGAGTGTAATGTTGGTTGCCTATCGAAATTTGTATCTAAGACCGTCTTCTCTGACGTCGTTTAGGATCGGCTTATACAAACAAGAAGCAGCGTATATAGCAACACCAAACAATATAACAACAAAAAAAAACACAAAGTAACACACAAGTAAAAAACTTTAAAAGACCAACATAAGCTCGAATAAATAATATTTTACTATAATTACCAATAAATCGGTTAGATAATCATCTGTCTCTATGAAACGCTGCAGGTCTGCATTCATTCACAGTCGGACAGGGTGTAATATTGTAACACTTGGAATGGAATTTCCTTCGAGCCCAAACCACCACGCAATCACGTCCCTGCTCTGGTACGTGTTTAATCCAGTCAGATTTCTTTAAGCCATACTAAACAGAATGAAGAATTAGAGCTCTAATAACTCATCTCTTATGAGCCGACTAGTTTAAAATACTCACGTAAAATCCTTTTGCGCATACCTACCCGATTTAAATAGGTATCTTAACCAGCTTAAAATGTCGCACACGTATTCCTTCTCGTTTTTAAGAAGAGAGGCTGCAGTAAAAAGGCTCATGGTACCTACTCTTGCCAATTTCCGCTGGAACAGTTAGTTATACCATACCATTACCACCCCTTCTTCTATCCAATTATTCGCCACACCGGTGTATATGTTGGGCATATTTTCCGGTTAAAATTACACCTCGATTGGGGCAACATATTGGCGGATTAACAAACCGAAATGAGTCAAGTATATTCTCTGGGTACTGCTTAGGTACTTCCTGTAGAGTAGTGTCGAACCAACAGCGTTTTACCATAACCTCAAATGTTTTCATCATTCATTCATTGCGTTGCGGTACCTAAAATAAGGATGCGTTCTTTTTTACACCAGTATGATGTGGTGGATTTAAACATTGGTTTTCAAATTCATAAATTTCCCACTCTTTACCTTGCTAAATCCACCAACTCACCGAGCATTGCAGCCGGTGACTAGTGGTTCCATCAGGTTAATTCCAACAATACTTTAAGAACGCTTACGATTAATTTAACCAAGCAATTAAACAGTTTTGGGACACCGGTTACACCAGGTGGATCCACCGCCGACCGGTGTAAAAAAGAACGCAAGGATACGCTATCATCTTAGTATTTTTTATATATTTGTTTGTCATCAAAGTGTAGTGCAGAAAAGTGTAGGTTTAAAAGTGTACAAAATGTTAACTAGTGCAGATGTGTAATTCTATTCGCGAAAATCACAAAGGGTGCGACATCTCTTATGTAAATATGCAACCAGTATAGTGAGGAAAACAAATATTTGACGTTTTAGATTACGCGGTAATGTTATCCGACAAATAGTAAGGGTTCATATTTGAAAGTCTAAAACTGTTTAATAACATCAATTAAAGTTGTGAAATTAATAGAAAATGCAAAAGATTCTGTTTAGTGCCTCAGTGCGGTACTTACGCTCAAAAGTAGTGTCCGCATGCACTGGTTTCCGAAAGACGCAAATACTTGTAATAAATGGAAAAAGGCTTTAAAAATTGCCATACCAATAACTAATTTGTATGTGTGTATGTAGCCAACATTTTATTCTTGATGATTCTTTCATTAGTAAGTATTATACGCATATCAAATTACCTATATCTTTATTTTATTTTCTTATTTTATTTTCAGCTACCTGATATTTTAAATAGTGACAAAAAGTTGTATTTCACTGGAGTTGACCTTGATGTGATAAAGTGTTGTGAACAATGCCTTAAAAATATTAGAATATATAAAAATCATCAAATTGAAATTTTGTTCGTCTATGCTTTCATAGCTTTTGACATCACACTTCTTTTCAGGATGGCAAGACTTTAGGACTCCTTCACACTTGAATTCCTTGAATGGCATTCCGGAATCTGATTCCAGAAGCGCGCTGAAACTTTCTATACATTTAAATAAAGTCACAGAGATTCCGTAGAATGCATCTATGTATATGCATTCTACGGAATCTCTGTGACTTTATTTAAATGTATAGAAAGTTTCAGCGCGCTTCTGGAATCGGATTCCGGAATGCGATTCAAGGAATCCAAGTGTGAAGGAGTCCTTAGAAATTGGTTCAACTTCATTTTCAAAGCTTCTTTTTCCTTACCCCATGCCTGCGTTACATCTGTGCAACTTAGCTCCTCTAATTCCCAATCCTCATAACTAATATGTATTTTCAGAATAATTAAATAGTAATAAGTATAATAAATACAAAAACTACTGAATTATTTTATAATTTAACAAATCTTGCCGGATTATGTAAATGAGCGTGGAGATTATATGCTTACAAAACCCAGATTGACCGCTTTGCAGCTGCATACGCATTGCCATTTATTGGGCTCATCTCGTATTTTTATATCATGAGGTAGAGAATTTAATGCGGATGTTTGCAAACACAGGGCAAATATTTGTTACTTGATGACATCTTCAACCTGGCAGAGAATGATATGACCATTTTTAAATACGGCTTCGCCTTCTTTCATGGGTCTACTTTTGGTTCCAACATAACCAAAAATGTCGCTCAATGCTACTATAACTTTCGGCATGTCGGAAAACCTTTCACGTAAATAGTTATTTATACGAAAATAATACACTTCAGGTTATGACAGCTTCAATGTTTTCCTCACTATATCCGACATTTTGAAAATTCACTAGCGCCATCTGTTGAGCATGATTTTCGCGAATAACAAACAACTTTAGAGTGTACGTACTCTTGTCAGAAAATCAACATAACCTATAAATAATAATAATAAGTTTATTCATAAAGAAAATAATTACAGTATATCCTGCTTAACAATAAGAAATAAAATGAATAAACCACCGAAACTCACGAAGAACTCAAAGAGATCTTGTTTGTGAGTGTACACTGTACAGTCTAACTTAACAGTAATTATATCATATTCCCCCTAGCCATTGAGTAAAAATAATAAAGAGGCGCAACTGTCAAGGTTTCGAGATTTTAGTGTTGTATTTTTTCACCAATAGCTTCATGATTGTCTTCAATTTTAAGGGCTATACAGCCACATTACAAATACCTTCCCGTAGTACTAAAAATTGATGACAATCATGAAGAAATTGGCAAAGAAATACAATACTAAAATCTCGAAACCTTGACAGTTGCAACTCTTTATTATTTTTTACTCAATGCCCTAGCTTAATTGCTATAACAAACAGTAAATCGTACAACACAGCAAAATACATAGTAAAGTTGAAGTTAAGAAGAAGATAAACCATTTTTCTTTTACAAATATGTTAGGTATTCCATCTTATCTGTTTATGAAATATTAATTTCAATGTTATAAATAACTCTACCTAACTAGATTGTATGAAAAAGGTAAGTACGACTATATATAATATACACATACACCTTTCACATATACACCTATACAAACATATATTGCATATATAAAAGATAATAAAATAAAATATAAAAAAAAATTAAAAATCAATAGTAAGTTCAACAATTTTTACAGAACGTGACAAAAAGCGAGGTATCAAAAATAAAAGTTAGTGTAGTCAGTAGTGGTCAATAACCATTCTTTAACTTTTCTTTTAAAGAGATTCACATTATTAATTATTTTAATATCTACCGGTAGGCGCTCATAAAATTTGTTGGCAAGATATACACAACTTTTTTGTCCAACTGTTTTATTGCATTTTACAACTACTGCCCTTTTATTTCTAGTATCATAATTATGCTGCAAATACTTAATCATATCTTTATTTTTATAGGTTTCTACTACCAAACATAAGAAAAACAACTGCCGTATATCTAGTACTTTTGCGTCACTAAACAGGTCGCGAGTAGGGTAAGTTATTGGTCTGTTATATATTAATTTTAGGAACCATTTTTGTAATATATTCAAATTATTAAGAAAATTGTCGTTTACTCCTCCCCACCCAATAATCCCATAGTTAAGATGAGACTGAATAAGTGAATAATATAATGTTTTCAAGTACTGTTCATTTAATACATCTTTCATAAACTTAAAAATTGGCAATAATGGTATAAGCCTGCGGATAATATTATTCACATGTTCGTCCCACTTGAGATGTCTGTCTATATATACTCCAAGGTATTTAAATACTATAGTTTCATTAATATGAATTATATTTTCAGTTTCTATGATTAGTGGCCCAAAGTTAGGAAGATGATTTATATATGATGCAAAGGGCATGTATTTGGTCTTATCAGTGTTCATTGTAAGAAGGTTACTGTCAAACCAGTTTTTAATTGTGACAAAATCTTTTTCTGTAGCATCTTTAACTTCTTTCCACGTATTTCCTTTATATATTATGGCCGGTATCGTCGGCGAAACTGAGAATATCGCCCACGCAAGGCATCTTAAGAAGATCATTCACATATATGCTAAATAACAGAGGACCGATGACCGTACCAAATTGAATATTTTGTAAAGAACTTAATGTTGAGCCCACTTTGACCATTTGTTTTCGGCCTAAAAGATAAGATTCTATTAATTTATATGACAAGCCTCTGAAACCTAAATTTGACATTTTTTTTAGCAATATTTCATGGTTTACAGAGTCAAAAGCTTTTGCCAAGTCTACAAATATACACATACCACATCTGCGTTCATCCGGCCAGTATTTGATATATATTTGAAGTAAGGTAAGCAATTGCATCTTGGGTAGATATTTTCTCCCTAAAGCCAAACTGTTTTATTGATAAAATATTATGTTTTTCTAAGTATTTGTTAATTCTAGCTTTTAATATTTTTTCAAAAATTTTGGCAAGTGTACTTGTTAATGTAATTGGGCGGTAATTGGAAACATCTAGGGGGCAACCATTCTTAAATACCGGTTTAATTATACCAACTTTAAACATTTCAGGTACCTCTCCAATTTCTATAATTTTATTAATTAGATCACAAATTAATCTAGCCATAATATCTATGGTACCTTTTATATTTTCTGATGTTATCTCATCTAATCCTGGCGATTTCCTATTTTTTAATGATTTTATAATATTCCTTTACCTCATTTTCAGTGGTTGCATTTATGAAAATGGAATCTGAAACGTTAGTAATTTTGTTTCTGTCTAAGTTGTTTATATTTTTAGGAATTTCATCTGCTAGTTTTTTACCAATATTAGCGTAGAAGTCATTAAAAGTGTTTGCCATTTCATATTCATTTAGTACTATATCTCCGTTTAGTTTTTTTAATTTGTTAATTTTTTCCTGTCTAGATTTTGTTTTGTTAGAAACTTTAGCAAAAATTTGCCAAAAGTTTTTGGGATTGTCTTTATTTCTATTAATTTCTGCTTTATAATAATCGACTTTTGCTTTTTTTATTAATGATGATAATTTATTTTTATAATTATTATATTCTTGTTTTATGTGTGTATTATTCGGATTATTTTTGGCATAACTATATAATTTATTTTTTTTTATTTACAGATTTTAGCAGACCTTTCGTTATCCACGGTTTAAGTTTGCGCTCTCTATTTTTAATATTTTTAACAACTGTGTACTCTTTTAAATAGTGTTTTAATTTACCAATTACCATCTCAGTCATTTCATTTACATTATCACTATCATAAAAAAGTTGCCAGTTTTCTTTATTTAGTTCTTCATTTACTTTTTTGTAGTCAATATATTTTTTAGAATAAATGCAGTCATTTTTTATATTAATTATTTTTAAGATTTATATGTAAAATAGTAGGGTAGTGGTCAGTTATTGGTAGTTTTAGCACGACTGATATGAAAGTTTCCTGTAAATTATACGACTTAATAAAGATATGATCTATGCATGAGCCTGTATTTTCATTTTCGCGTGTAACTTTATTTATATACGATAGAAATCCATTTTCACTCAATATATTTAGGTATTCATGCATTTTACAAGCCTGCTTTGGGAAAGAATATTTATATTCATATCTCCAACAATAATATGTGCAAATTTATTGTTAAATAATAGCAATAATAGATTCACTACCAGTATCTTCACTCTCATCATTAAATAACTGTGACAAAATCACATTATTTCAATTCATATCTCTGTCAGACAACCCGTTTCAGTAAATCTCAAACTTCAAACCACAGAACAGCTTCAAACTTCAACTCAGGTGCCTGCGCTGCACTATCGACACTCGTTACACCTTCTCAGGAGTCAGTGTCAAAAGTGCAAGAAAGTATACACTATACTGCACAAAACATAGCTATACTGGTATACCAAACGGCTAGCACTGTCTGCACTAATTTATAACAAACGACTTATTGGCAAAAAGTGTAAAAAAGTGTACACTAGTGGCTGATGACAAACAAAGCTATTTTTGCAACTGTATTACACCGTTGCCTTTAGTATTAATTATTAAATCTTGACCAACGGCATATTGCATATTATTCTCTATATTATAAACTCTGCCTCTGGCCTAGATGTCGTTATAAAGTAAGTTCACGGCTCGGCTATTCCCTTATCTCTTCTCACTTCTATCCAACCAATCAGAAGACGTCATGGGTAGACTAGAGTGAAAAGAGTTAAAGGAGCGAGTAAGTAACCCGAACGCAGCTTTTGGCAAGTGAAACAACAACGAACATAGTATACTTTCCTTGGCGCCATCTACTGGCGGAATCTACAAATTATGTAGAAGCATTAGACACCAACATTACACTAGAGTGTAATGTTGGTTGCCTAGCGTTTAAATTTATATATTCTGTGGTTTAAATGATCAGGAGCAGACCAATAATGTCCCGTCGTCGCGTCCTAAATTTCGTTTTTTTAATTTCCTTTTATAACCATGAGGCAGCAAGAATCTAAATTTAATTGTATGTGTCCAGTGAAATATTGATGTCTGGTGTAGTTATTATAAAAATGAACTATTTTATAGACGTTAATGAAAATATACGTAACCTCAAAATTGACCTAGATGAAAGTATAATATCCTTCGACCATTTCCTTATATACATAGGAAAAGGAAATAATGTCTACTATTAATTAAGTACCTAATTCTGCAATGCCATTTTGCATCTAACTCGATGAGAAGCCGTTTGAAAATAAATATGCTCCGAAAGTGTACGATTTGTTAAAATAAGGACAAGTTTAAAAAAGTTATAAAGGCGTCAAAATATTTCCAAATATGTAACCAGACTCGACTCGTATAGTAAAATCCTTATATGATCGTATTGAAGTACTAGTTATATAGATGCACACTTTTTGAGGTACCTACATCTCGATATCGTATCCCGATACTAAAGATTTTCAATTCCGACACATTGGAGATACAAACAAGTAAAGTACATACAGTAAAGACCGATGAGGTTCGAACATGGGTTTTAGCTTGCGCGATTTACTTGTGCCAGTTGTAGGCAAGCTGACACAGTGACCGGGAATCGTGGATCTCCGCCCTGTAGCCGATGGCTCTCGCATCTACTCTTCTTTGTTTGGATTCTTTTATTTTATAATAATTTTTAATAGACCTCTACACTCTAGGTGCAGCGACAATCAATTAATTTTATGTTGTAGGATCACATTTTTTATAAACGACTTTATTTAGGCTCTCTCTATACAAGCATAATAACAAAAAACATAAACATATCCAATTTGATTATTCACATTGATGTTTCATCTCTAAACATACAATCATCAAGTTTATTGGATCTTCTTTAATGCCTGATAAAAATAGGATATGTATTCGTTATTATGCTTGTATAAATAAATATAGAAATTTAAAAATCAATTTTTATTGAAGACAAAATTAAAATTTCAATTTGGACAATTATTAAAATTTAATGGAGCAATAGAATTCATAACTTACAAGAAACTTATTATAATTTGTGGCAAAAATCTTATCTTGGAGAAATTTCTAATGACAGCAGATGTCATTTGATAATAAATATTCGGTCTCATAGTAACCAAAGCGACAACTTTTAAATGTATGACTTTTTTATATATATTTTATATATTTTCAAAATATTAAATTTTTTAGTTTTAATTAAATTTATTCAATATTTGAGAGTGCAAAAAACGCCATAAGCACTGCGGTCATTAAGTGTTTTACTGGTTTTGGATGTTTTGGAGATCTCGACTTCGTCTCGATCTCCAAACATTCTCAACCAGTAAAGAACACTTACTGACCTTAATACCTAATATATATGCTATTCAGATTTTATTTACATGAGGGGAGGCTATGATATGTTTTTCTTAGGTTGTCTCGGGGTTGTCTATTCAGATTTTCCAAAGCCTCCCCTCATGTAAATAAAATGTGAATAGCATATACCTACTATTAAATTTACAACTTCCCAAAGTACTTTTTTAATGTGTGTGTGTTATATAATACATTTGTTAATGTCTATGCACTAGTCTATGGTGCCTTTTCTCTGGAGAATCGTCCACAGACGTTTTTCTTTCATCAGGTGAGATATTCTGGAAATCAACTGAAGTCCTTCGACTGTCAATAACAGATGTTCTTCTGCTGCTGACAAAAGACATTTTTCTGGTTGACTCTGTGTATATTTTATTATCATTGATGAGTCCACAGTTCATAGTCATAGTATGTGGCCCAACAGGAAATGAACAACGACGATGAAGAGACGGAGGAATGAATCCTGGAAAATATAATGAAAAAAATTCATCATAATTCATCAAAGCTGTTGTTAATAAAGAGATAGTCGAAAATTTCTTATCTATTTGTATCACTAGGGTTGTGGTTACAGGCCCACCGCACTAAAGCTCAATTGGCTTATTGTGCCCCCTTATAGAAATAATGATCTTATTTAATTAATAAACATCAATTAATTAGTGCACACAAGATGAATACCTCAAATTTCAATAAACGTTGCCATGCCAAAAATCACATAAATGCATTTCTTTGAGATAGTGGAGTGAGACTTACTAATATTTTATGACTCACACCTTCATACAATTTTTAGTGGTGTATATAAGGCCTCGGGGAAAAATAATTTCTGAGGCCGCTAGAAGAGTCATATACAAAAAAACACATATAGACATATTTACATTAATTTAAATACTAACCATGACAATTAAGACTTTTTTCTAGCCTTAGCATTGAAAAGTTATCTAAATATAATGCATAAAATTCATTTTGGAAGCACTGACTCAATAAACAATTAATTATGTCAATGAATAATAATAATAATAATTACAATAATAATATACTGACGACACCTCATACAAAATTTATGATTGTTAGAGCTTTGCAGCTTGGAGCTCGATTCCCGATTAGGTCTAATTATATAACTGCATCTCGTGCAACGAAAAATTTAAATTTGGCGCCTATACATATATTTCCACCAAATTGTAACCCATGTTCATTGAGCTCGACAAAAATGGGCAAGCGTTTAAGTAACCCTGAAGTAGTTTTCCACTAACGTCAAAATACTGCATAAGGTAACTATTCGACGTACGTTTTGGCCATCCAAGTTAGCATCATCTGGAGATGTGTGATTTGCAATGTCAGTGCCGTGAAGGTAACATCGAGCGCCATAGGTTTTCCTTGTGCGAATTTATTTAAATATTTTATCGTGTGTTTTCTGTGCCTTTGCAATTTTTTTTGCAATTATGACAACAGCATGTTAATAACTGTTTTAAAAAACCGCTTGATTAACTATACACTTAATAAAAACATTGCACTAGAGTGGCAAAAGAATTGTGCTGACATATAAATTGCATGTAATGGACATTGCTGAATTATTAAATCATAGCTATAGAATACCTTGTATCTCGTTAATGAAAACGCTATGTGGAAATTGTCAAATATAAGTGCAGTTTCCATACAATTTATTGAAATAGGAGATGATGAAATGTATTTATGAAGTCTGGTACTATTTATTCAGTTTTTATAAACACAGTTGTCATTGCACAAAAACGTCAAAATAATACTTAATTCAGGAAGTGCAGAAAACCAACAAAATTATCAAACCTGTACGGAGAAAAACTAGCGCTATTACCTGCATTTTGTTGAACAATCCATTGTTACCATTACAATTTTTTATAAACTTGTAGCTTGACGTTTGTTACAAAATTAATCTTAATAAATATATAAACATTACATAATCAATAATTCATAACAAATCATTAAATGTAATTTTTTTAAAAAGTGAAAACATTTTTATTATATCCCAGGCGGTTCCCAATATTATTTTTCGAATTACATTTCATAATTCTGGTTATGTTATAAATATTTGTTTAAATAATATAAGTATTGCAAATTTATGATATTAATGGTTTTTAATTATGAAGAAATTCTGCATAATGAATGATAATAATTTAACAATGCGTACAAAGAAACGTTTATATCCACCAGTGCATTAGTGACAGATAAATCTTACACGATTAACATTTTGACTGCTGAAATAGAATGTCAAGAATACATTTTCTAAGAAGATTTAACCTAACCAAGGATACAATGCAGTGTGCAGTCCATATGGTACGAAATAAATTCATTTTATGAAATTTTAGGAAAAATCTTTACGAATTTTAATTTAAAATACCATTTTTTAGCTACTTTAGAGAAGCAAAACCATCTTTCGAACAAGGTGCCCGTATGACTCCCTTTCTAATTTAAAATTTTCAAAAGGGAGTCATAATAAATGAGAGGGGGTGAACGAAGAAGGTACTTTTTTCATGCCAAAAGATGGACACTTTAAATTAAAATTCGAACTGTTTCAGGATTTTTCCTAAAAGTTCATAATAATTACACTTAAAATGAATTTCTTCCATACATATGGACCGCACTGTCCACACTGTATACTTGGTTAGGTTAATCTTAGACTTCTTAGAAAATGTATTCCTAACATACCTTATTTCATCAGTGAGAACGTTATAATCGTGCTTAAATTAATCTGTCACTGGTGAGTATCAAACGTTTCAAATTCGTAGGTACGTATTGTTACCTACTTGGCAATTTTAAATTAAAATCGATCCTTTTCAGGATTTTTCCTAAAAGTTAAACCTTTATAACTGAAACATCAACACATTTGTGATAAAGATAAGAATGAACTCGTTTTTTGGCATAAATAACTTTATGTCATATGAGAAATTAAATAGATATACCTATGTTTTATATCGGAATAGATTTATCCTTCGCATTGAATGTTACAAAAGTATTATAAATACAAAAATATCATTACTTATATCAGTATACGCCACCAAATGCGCTACCTTAATCTAAACGCAAAGGTGGTCTGGACACCTTCCTACCCAGTTGTTTTAAGTGGCTGCTTTCTTCAGGGACCTCCATTATGGACT
The DNA here is from genome assembly GCA_963680705.1 of Rhagium mordax. Lineage (NCBI taxonomy): Eukaryota > Metazoa > Arthropoda > Insecta > Coleoptera > Cerambycidae > Rhagium > Rhagium mordax. Next base: position 60,721,842 of record OY796662.1, on the reverse strand, counting down.
CTCTTCTAATGAGTTCCTTCCTGTGATGCTTCAAAACCGTCAAATCGGCCAAAGAACACTTTCTGTTCAATGGATTCTTATCATTTTTCTTCGGAGATTGCCTTTTGGCTTTGTACAGTTCAACCAAGGCTGCGCCTACTGAAGCGATGAGTAGGCCACCAACTGCATAATTGATTATTGCTGGAACTGTAGAATTACATTTTTAAAATTGCAAATAATTTTATAAATATTATTATTAAATAATGGTGTCACAAAATTTTCATTGGTACCTATCTTATTTGTTTCACCGTTGAGTGAATAGTAGTATATGTATAGTTCACTCAACGGTTTCACATGGAAATTATAAGAATATTTTTTCTACAAATATTTGTCAAAATGTTAACACTTTCAATTTCTCAAAAATACTAAAATAATGTTTTCAATCACCAATGGAACCTTTCAAAAGTACAAACTGGAAGAAAATGTGTTACGAAATAAATTATGCCATTTTTTTTTAAATTTCACACTGGAGACTACCTGAGAAAATTTCTTATTTAAAAGAGTAAAGTAAAAAGATTTAACTTGACATTGTTTCACTTCCTCACCAAAAGTGAGGAAGTAAAACAAGTGCGTGCGTGCGTAACGCGTTTTGATCCCATACTTGACAGCGGTTTTTTTATTTAATATCGAAGTGGCATTTACAAATTGACGTTAATGTAGGTAGGTAATAGTTGTTAGGGAGATAAACAAAGATATTATTTAATGGATGTTTATAACTACAAATTTTCTCCTTTCGTGGCACTTTTACTTCTTCAAGTGAATAATATATTTTCTACACTAAAATGACACAAAATAATGCATATACTTTGTAATTTTTATTGTGAAAGAGTACTTATGGAGCCTGCTGCCACCTTTGACGACGGCGCGGCGACGAGAGGAAATAATTAACTTTTTGTTGGGCATTGCGGATATAAAAGCGTTTAGGTAGGTATACCTTTAGGTTCATCTTTTGATAGACTTTTGCGGTTGCTTCTTGGATTTTCGTGTTTATGGTGATTGTAAAAGTCCTCTGGGGTGCATATTTCTCTTTGCGCTATTAAATCTGTGCAAATTTTTTCCAAAATTACTAACGAATAAGATTTTGGGCATGATGACATCTTTACTTTTTCAGTAACTTTTGTTACTACCTCTTCAGATTGCTGAATTATTTTTGGTGGGAGGTCATTCTCTACATCGACTTCAGCACTTTTAGCAGTTTCATTCATAAACTCATTTTCAAATAAGTCAGTTTCATTTCCATATTTCATAACTACTCTTGATAAAACCATTATAATTAGAAAACACACTACCGATCTTATCACCAATTTTATTAACACTTCATTAGAATGCTGAGGGAGGTTATTTTCTCGGTCGGGAATCATACTCCTGTTTTAATAGTACAAATAACTTTCGTTTATTTGAATGTTATAATTCAACCGATTTATTTTGTTAATATCAAAGAAAAGCAGATAGATACATATAAACAGCGCATTTCTAGTACCTACCGAGAACTCTAGGAGACAGGGAAAATCGATAAGCCGCACGTACCAGTGTGTCTTCTCCATGGGCTGCGTATCTATTAAATTTGATTGCCGACTCAGGCACGCGCGCAATAGTGCTGTTTATTGGAGATTTGGATTTATCGTGTTTAGACAAATTTATATAGGACATTTATTCAGACCAATCAATGTTTACTGTACAGGAGCTGGGCATTAATTCCGTACCTATATGGTTTTTTATTGAATTTATGTAAATGTGTATTATACCTATATGTATAGTCTCTTGGTTTTATTTTAGTAGGTATTTAGTTTTTAGGGGTTCATTTATAAGGGTTGTTCTCTTTAACGAAATTTGGTATACAGGCGTTTTAGGTCATGCTGATTTAAGAATCTGTAAAAACAAAAACCCTATCTCAATCGCTAATATAAATTCCTAATTTTTGTCAATTTCCTTTGATCATAGTAGGCGTATTTAAGTTTGAAAAGTTTTTTTATTAATAACTTTTTAAACACAATCTGAAAGAAAAGAAGTATACCAATGATCTAAATCGATCAACAAATGGCCTATATAAGAGATTGGGGTGTAGTGGTGAAAATGAGACACATTGTATATTATGTATAATGTATACTTATATATCCAAGAATATTTATATCAATGTAGATTTATTATTTACTTTTATTGCATTGTCCCTATGAGAATTTTTTATTTAAAACACACTGTCACTGGCGCGGCGGCGCCCTTTCGTCAGTGACAGCAAAAATACAAAGTAGAGAAAGCACTCACAGTCACGACACGACCATACCACAGCCTACCAAATGATAGGCTGTGACCATACCGTAGAGCTAATCGGCCTAATCGGAGCTAAACAAAACAAAACGCAACTGGTTGATGCCAACAACAATAGATACCTATATTTGCCAACAACCAAGTAAGTGGTCGTCGTTATAATTTAAACCTGTCAAAATGGAATAAAACAGCTTGCGAATTCTAGTTCAATATTCATAAATCTACAACTTTTACACTATAGGTAGGTACTGACTGGAACTGATGAGTAGCGGTATCGATTCATATGCACAGAAAACCTATTTGAGTAAAGAAATGTAATTTTACACTGTACGTACTCTCGCTACTAGATGTCGCAGAAATTGTTAGCAAAGCAAATTGTACATGGGTGTCACTAACGGGGGCGGGGAGCAGGGGGGCGGTTGCAATTTTTCAATCATCCATGTATAAAAATAAAAAAAATAAAAATCTTTATTTAAGTAACAATTTCGGTATCTTTTTTTTCCAATAAAAGCGCCAAGACATTTCTAAGAAAATTTGCTCTGCCCCCCCTGGAAATTTTGGAGGCGACGCCTTCGAAATTGTAAGGTACGTAACAACATAGTTTCTGTAACATTCTAAATTGCCGGAGCAACTATCTGAGATCTAGTGCCTGGATCTGAATTTGTAAACGTGAAGAGGAGCAATCAATGTATGTATCAAGAATTGCGATTGAGCCTGTATCATGCAATGTTTAGTTGGACGGACAAATGCGATCAATACATTAATATTATTCGAAATTCTATAACATAAAATCTTATCTATCAACGATTCTATAAAATCTTAAAGAAATTAGAATTATTACAAAAACAATAAAGTAGTTTTACCGTATTATTTATATTATTATTAATATTATTATTAATATAATATTGCGAACGCGAATTAAATGATGAAAATGTTATGATTCATTATGGTGTTTTCGGATTTGTTTATCGAACTCAAATTTAGTACCTATACATCGCTGTATGGATTAAATGTGCCCAACCGCATCAAGCACCAAATCACCAAATTATTCCTATACATATATCTGGTCGGTCCCAACTCTCAACTTTTGACATATCTATCATCATTAACTGCGAAAACAACAAAATGTTCGCCTCTTCTTTCAAATAGGTAAAACACGTTCTATATTTTAATTTACTGATGAAACATATTGTAATTAGATAAATATCAAATTGTCTGGTTTTATAGTACCTACTTAGGTATTTTGTTAATCAATGGATGTATAGAATAGAAAAGTGACTAAAGTGAGGTCAGTGAGGAACAAACCTCCAATTGTCTAAAAGTAGAACCGTCTTGTCAGGAACCAGAACTTGAATTTTAAATAAAATAATGAAAAGTTAGCAAACAACTAGGTATTTTATCTACAGTGTTATTTGAAATGGAGTTAATAAATCTATTACAGAGCAATCGTGCGAATAATTCCTCTTCGGATTTTCAAAAATGTGCCGGGTTTGCCGCCCTAGAAGATATATACCTTGCTTTATGATTTTTATGATATCTCAATTTCAACATGTCGCGTTACAGACCGAAGTACAAATTCTGAGGTTTAATATAGCTACAAAATACTATTTAAACTATTATTATTTTTAAAGATTATACTTTTCTGCTACTGTTACACAATACATTTTTTCCCTTATATTTGCATAACTGGCACCTTTAATTCTATTCTGTTTTGTGTTTATGGAAGTTACCTACTTATATCAGAAAACTAGAATAATAATTTCCCAAACGCTCCATCTGACTTCCCCTACCCTAACTATTGAAGTTGCCCGATCACGCCTGCACAGGTGTTATTAATTGTTTAAATATTTGTTCAAGTGCATATGGTAACCTTTATGCCTACGATAAGAGCGAACAACTGATAATTCATGACCCCTGATAAGCTCTACAATAACAGAATTACTTCACCTCGATTTGTTCGCACCTACATATACCTACCTGTGCAACGCGTATTTAGTTTTTAAACATTAACGAGAGAATTAATAAGTGGACATCGTGTCGTTTATGAAATTAAATAAACGTAGGTGGTAAAATAGTGAATTGTATATATTTTTTCACGCGCGTAATGATAAATTAGTTTTCATTTTGTTTATGTAAGTGGAACAACTGATTCAAACAGGAACATACAACATACGAAAAACATTAAATATTGTAAACGTAGAGAATTAGAATAAGACTATTGTCTGTACTCCAAATTAGTTACTTGGAATATTGCACAACGGTATTTTATTCTGGCCCATTTTTACATACATTCACCGACAACTACTGTAACTATTCTGTCCAGCGACTTAATAATATTCTGTCCATTGGATTGCCATGATGATGAAAAGCAGTGACCGACTTTGAAATTTGACAGGGAAACTTGACGTTATTATATTTGTCAAACTGACGGAGGAATAAATCTCATTAATCTTAATTAGGAAGCAACGTGAGTATCTTACCGTTTTCGGCCTATACCTAATTATTAGTTCTCACATATAAGGAAATTATAATTTGCATTAATAAAACTGCAGCGTTAGCCACACTGCATAATAACAGTTACCTACTAAATTGTCATCTGTTACCTGTCGACTTTTCCAGTTTTGCAGCTATTATCTTTCCTAACTCAAATACATTCATAATCATAACGTAATTAAGAATTACGCCTGATTAGTGTTTAACTAAAACAAGAATTATTTGTCTTCAAAACTGCGTAGAAATATTCTCCAGTATGGTCGTCTTAAATGCCAAAATTATTTGTTAAAATAGCAAATCTTAATGCGCATTGGGCAACATTAGTACTATTAGTTCTTCCATATTCGAAATGAGCTATAACATAGTTTGAAGTGTCTCGTTTGTTCAACATACTTTAGATTATAATCTTTACAACTAATTACGTAAATCCCCTATCATTCGCTTACTCGTTGAGTGTACGAATTATAAAGAGGCGCGACGCTGGCAGCAATCGGTTCAGAGACTGCCAGTGGGCTTAAAACTGTCACACTCTGATGATACCTCCACAATGTTTCATACTACACTGTTGTACATACGAATGTAACAATTAAAATTTTAATTACGTTGCCAACAATATTACGACGGTTTACTCTAATGTTATTCTTTGGATTACCCAATAAATGTTGCTTCATTTTATTTCCTGAAAAGTGAATAACTTATACCAATCGATGTTCTCTAAAAATCCTACTGATACCTACCCCTTGTATACTAAGGTTCGTATGGAGTTGATGTAAATTTTGAAATTTCTCTTTCAGTCTCGGCATACAAGAGATAATATGTTAGTTATAGAAATGCTATATGTATAGTGACATCGGTATCGGTATAATAGTTATTTACCCTTCAGGAAATTAATTAATTAAATTAATATGACTGCATGATGGTCGAGATGGTAGAGTACCTGCCTCTCACCCAAAAGTCCCGGGTTCGATTCCCGGTCGTGGCAATGGAAAATACTGTGAGAAGGATTTTCCATTATACACGGATATTGGATGTGTGTCCCTTGTCTTTAAATGTGTAGCCCCCTCCCGCACAAGGCTCTTCTAGCGCCTTTTGGGATAAATGGGGGTCGTACTACATGTGGTGTATTTATTATTATTATTATTATTATTAGGAAATAATAATTTGAGGCAACTTTTTATAGGCGTCCCAAAGAATTAAATAGGAGAGAATGAAAGATCTCGGAGATTTATTTATTTTTATTTGTATCAAAAAATGTTTATCTTACAGAAATCATTACCAACTCTGTCGAAGGCTGCAACTAAGTAATCATTACCTAATAAGATAATTTTAATTAAAGTCAAATTTTCAATAAAGTAATAGGCGTACCTCTTCATGGACTATTTTTAGAGTATATCTGTGGTCAGAAATCAAGTTTTATTTCCTCCGAAAGGTGTCAGCTATTTTGAACCGAACATTTTTAGATGAAAGAGGTCGTCTCAGGTCATATGCTGAATACATTAACTTCAACCTATATACAGGGTGTCCCAAAGTTGATGTCTCGGGACTATATCTAGAGAATGAAAAAAATTATCACAAAACCGTTTACGTGGTTTAATTTGGGCTGCACTAAGGTACATTTTACGCTATAAATTTTTTTTTTTCGAAATCTAGAAAATGGCGAAACTGACGTCATCAGAACTTTTTTCCCAGGAACATACACTTTTTTTGTGCTACCTGGAAAGTGCTATTTTTTCTGAACATTTTCTATGAAAAAAGTTTTTTCGTATCTTTTATATTTAAAAATATACAGGGTAAAATAGTTTGGAAAATACCCTCAATTTCATACGAGTTAGCCATGATGTAATCGAGTGGCCTATGGAAAAGAATGAACTAGGGCTGTTGTTTAGTGAATATATTGTTTGTGTCAAATAGTTTACGGGTGTCAATTAATTTAAATAGCGCCGAAATGTTTACAAACAATGAAAAAGTTGACATGATTTTAATCAATTTTTTTTCTATTCCTTTTCTTTTTGGGATTTATTACCAGATCTCTTGAAATTCCTATCCAATTTATATTAAGTAAGTATCTAAAAAATATTCAAATTAACCAGTTTAAAACTGGAAAATAACCTCTACGCCTTTGAAGTAATGTCAAAAACACTGCGCTGTCGTTTCAGAAACTATATCTGTTTCCTTTTCTTTAGATTTTTTATGAAACATGTAGAATAACACGGCATAAAAGAAAATTGTTTATATCATTTCCATAGATACTTACCATAGAAATGTTAAAAAATATTCTAAATAATATTAATTTTATTGAGTTCTTCTCTCAACATTGGTAACCAAGTTGAACAAAATTCTACCGAACAATTTGATATGCATTTAACTTCCTTCATTAAGTAAAATTATTGCAGATTCTTTGATTTTTCTCTTTTTGCTGTCTGCTTATTTGGTCAAAATTTTTGCTGAATCCCATTTTATCCTGTGATCGTTTTCCCAAGCATGTTCAAAAATTTTAGATTTTTCTATTTTACCTTTTCTAATATAACTTTTGTGTTCGCCCAAACTTAAATTAAGTGGTCTAGATGATTCACCCACATAATGTTTATTACACTCACACGGAATACTGTAAATACAGTTTTTTGAATTTTGTTCAGGATTTAATGGTTTCGTTTTTGTCAAGATCGATCTTAAAGTATTATTTGTTTGAAAAATTTTCCTAACGCCACAAAAAAACGATTTAGAATTTTGTTATTGTTTTAAAATATTTTTTTTTATTAAAATATACTGTTACAAATCTTTGATAAAACATATAAATAGATTTTGTTCATTGTTTTCCATAGGTCACTCGATTACATCATGGCTAACTCGTATGCAATTGAGGGTATTTTCCAAACTATTTTGCCCTGTATATTTTTAAATATAAGAGATACGAAAAAACTTTTTTAATAGAAAATGTTCAGAAGAAATAGCACTTTCCAGTTATCACAAAAAAGTGTATGTTCCTGGGAAAAAAGTTCTGATGACGTCAGTTTCGCCATTTTCCAGATTTCGAAAAAAATAAATTTATAGCGTAAAATGTACCTTAGTGCACCCCAAATTAAACCACGTAAACGGTTTTGTGATAACTTTTTTCATTCTCTAGATATAGTCACGAGACATCAACTTTGGGACACCCTGTACATACTCTGAAACTGAGAGCGTACGGTTCGTTACAGTTTCAGTACCGTTCCAAATTTTGGTCTATTTAAAACTAGTAGAGTGTGTTTAACAACAACACGTCACATCGGGGATATATATATATATATATATATATATATTGTTAAGTATTAACTCCTTTGTATAATTATTATTATCATCTTCGATAAATACGTAAGATATAATTTTTCGGTATTTCGACCCCATTGTCACACGACAATTTGTATTGAAAAAATGTATTTCAGATTTTATTTAATTCCTACATTATACCATTTAAATTTGTTTTAATGAACTTCCTATGCTATGTATCAGTCCATCTAAATAAGAACATATCTAAATACGGTAAGTCCAGTTGACTTTCGTTCGTTGGTAACAGTCGAATCGAAATACGACGATTTCTGATGCGCGGCGGTTATTAAAGAGCCTTTGATCGGCAATCGTACATCGCTATTACTCATTTTGCTCTAAGACGATATACTCGTATATAGATGATTACAAACTCGAGAAAATGTAAGTTTTTAAGAAGATTCAAAACAAATAACTAAATAGCATCACCTTTAAGTAATACAATCAAGCAAAAATTAGAACTATTAACTATTATGTTATCACAACTGGCAATATTGTCACAACCACAACCACCCTTTTGCATGGGTGAGTAGGACATTGCTCACTTGGCTTGCGATAGGGTTATTGAATAAAAATCAATTGAGTTAAACTATAAAGACATTTCGTTTTATTAAATCAGCTCATACAGAAAAATTGGTTTTTGTACTTACATAATCATAAACATCTTGGTACTCGGGGGTTAATTGTGTCATCACAGTTAACTTTTCTCTTTCCTAGCCCACAACTAACTGAATTTTTTCTCTAATGTGTTAATCCACATCACCATGCACTGTTATTTTCCCCCTCATAAATCTTTATTTCCGCATAATTGATTAATTTTCATAGTCATGGTGAAATTGGAAGTCTCATACATCCTTTATTCATTTTACAGAGTAAGTCTACACTATTTTATTAGAACTTAGAATTAGATTTTACTTACTGGGTGTTATAATGTACTTGATAATTAATTTAATAAATTTTAATATCTCCAATAAATGGTGAACTAATGGTGGATATATATATTGAATTGATTTTTATGTAATAAGAGAAATAAATTAGGTTTAAATAAATTCACTGTGTTAACACATCTCCCCGGCTCGTTGAAAGCTGGCCGCTAGCTTTAATTAACATTTCATGGCACAATGCGAAAGGTTCCGGGATCGCTGCCCGGCGCCTCCACCATATATGTCACGACCACCCTTTTGGGTGGGTAGGACATTGCTCACTTGGCTTGCGAGAAGCTTAATTAATGAAACGAAATGTCTTTAGTTTAACTCATTTGATTTTTATTCAATAACCTTCTTGCAAGCCATGCAAGTAAGTAATGTCCTACCGACCCCCACCCACAAGGCTGGTCGTGACAGTATAACATACACTGACTTGTGTTCCATATTTATAATTCTAAAATCCGTAATTAATTGTCATAAGTACCTAATTTATTGTATTATCTGAAAATTGCAGTGATAACATATTTCGCGCGCATCTTATAGAAAGCTGGCGAATACGAAATATTAAATACCTACCTATCTTTGTGGATACAGATACATTTATAGCAGAATCGTGCTTAAAAATTCAACTACTTATTCAAACCAATAAACGCAAACATGTTCTATTATTGTTTCCCACTAAACTTCTTGGAATAATCGGGGAAACTACGACATGATGAATCACAAATAACTCTTTGAATACAGACAAAATTGCTCAGTCTTCTGTTGTTGAATGGGACCAAATATTTAATTAACATTCTAATTATCTGTATTGCTTATCTGAACGCTAGCCTCATTTTAAAATATATTTTCAGAAAATGGAAGGAATCGGATATCAAGCTAGTGATGCTAAATCTGAGCATAATAATGTGTGTGACAGTACGGGAATAATTCGGTGCTATAATAAAGACTCTATTACGAACTGTATAAGACGAAATGGATTGTTTTCTATTACTGAAAATTTAAAACATCATAAGATTTACGTGAAAGGTAAGTGACCCAATTTAAAAAAAATGTGAACCTCAAGTAGAACCAAGATAACATCAAAAGGCCAAAAAATTATGTTGTTTTCTAGAAACAATATCGTATGTCTTCAACTTTCGAGAATACCCGGTACAATTTCTTCGCACGGGTGGATTTCCTATCCTATAAAAACAAGAAAGTAATATTGTAAAATATATTCTATGTAATTTCCTTCCTGGGTTATGCTATGCTTATGTCACGGTTGGCACACATGGCCTGGACGAAAACTCGTCTCTAAAATATATATTGTTAAAAAGAGAGCATACCGCACGGTTATATTATATTTCCGGCGCGGCCGCGGAGGTCGCGTGCCTCTCGTTGGATCGCGTCGGTCTACCATTCATGCTCACTGCACATCATAACAACTAGCTTTGTCATGTTGGGCACACTTAAATACAAATCCTCTACCCGGTCAGTGTGATACTCGAAAACAAAGTTTGAATCACATTTTTTTGTTTTTTTAGTAAATTATCGCAAAAAATCACATTTTTAGCCTTCAATCATCAATGAGAAATGTCAAATCAAATTGGCATGTGGCATCTTACGTGCGAAATACATAACTACGAGTAGAAGAGTTGTTTTATAAATGACCCGTGCAAGTACAGTTTTTTGGCTGTTATCATTAGTTTATATTTTAATTGAGGTTATTAAATGATGTTTAGTTTGATGTTGCATCAGGTAATTATAGAGAAAAACCCTCATTTCTATCGTTCATAGGAAACAGTCGATTTATTAATAACTCGCGTTCCTATAATATGTATAATATGTATACCTATAATAGGTATATGCTATTCACATTTTATTTACATGAGGGGAGGCTATGATATGTTTTTCTTAGGTTGTCTCAGGGTTGTCTACTATTGACAAAATAATGAAGTGTCAGATTTAATTGATTGTCACCGTCATTTTTTTTTTTGACTGAATTGCCAAATTTTTCATTGATTACATTGCTGTGCTTGCTTTAGGGTCTCACTGTGGCAACTATGTAGAACCAATTTGAATTTGTGGTTATGTTTTGACTTTTCAACATAACCTCAGTAATTAAAACAGTCATTCATACCAACAGAATTCAGATTTTCCAAGGCCTCCCCTCATGTAAATAAAATGTGAATAGCATATATGGTACTGCACTAGTACACACAACCATAAAAATCTTCCACCAGTCTTCATGAAAGCAACCGCTGTCGACGACCGAACTGGATATGGTAGGTACTTCATAACTAAAAATAATTGTCAGATCTGCATACTGTGTGTGCACTTTGATGCACTAACTTACTGACAGGGAAACAAATATCTCCGCGGCATAATATTGAGATTATAGGGTGACCGGAGAAACTCCCTTTCAACAAGGGCGACGCCTCTATCATTCAGTACTTTCCTGTGATCGAATCATTCACGAATTACACATCTCTAGAGCATACGATACTAGATAAAGGACGGTGTACTGTAACTGTTTTATAAGAATTCGGAATTCTTTACGTAGGTACCACTTTGCCACTCCTGAAGTATTTTTCTCTCGTCCTGTAACTCAATATAATATGATTAAATATTTTTACAACTAATCGATTTCAGTTTTTACTGCTTCCTGTGCAGAGTAATGCCACTGAACAATAGAATCGCGATCGAGAACTAGAAGACACCACATCTGCGCCGATAAATCACGAGCAAGTAGGCGGTACCTTTGGGCATCCGTGGTGGTTCCAAACAATCCAAACGCTCGTCTCCCGTCCGGAAAGTAAAACATTACAGTACTCATATGCGGTCGGGAAGTGAGATATTACGGTACTAGAGACTGTAATGTACCGGAAGCCACCGGAAATTCATTACGATCCAATCACAAACTGTTATTTGACACATTTGACGTTTTCACTTTTGGCAGCTATCAACTGAATAAAAATACCATTTATTTCCACAAATGATTTAGTACTTTAATAATGCATTTTTCTGTAGGTATTGCAGGTATACTGTATACGAAAGCAATATGAAAAAGATATATGTACAGGGTGGTCCATCTAAGCGGAAACGTTGACGTAGGGGCTTTACGGCTGTACATACTAGGAAAAAAATTTGAACGCTGAAAAGATGGTATTTTTTCCTGGCATTCCGAATCTGAGGTCAAAAAAACAATAGAACATCGAATGGTGAAAATATTCGCGAAAAACCTGTGTCGAAAAAAAATCACCTTGTATATTTCCACTGGAAATGAAATGTTGTGATGTTATCAATGATAATAAGTATTCAAATTCAAAATTTGCGTTCGAATTGGTCGCAAAATCGCAATGAAGTTCGTATTTTCTAATCAACCCTGTATAATTTAAAAAAAATCAGATTTAAATTTTTTTTCATAAACATAAAAAAACATTGGCGTTGAAGCATTCCTTGCAACTCTATGCACCAAGTTGGCTTTGGAAATTAAACAAAAATATAAGTATTCTACCTGTCAATATTGTTATAATTACTTTCAAATGCTTCAACACCCATGTTTTTCATAGCTTACTACTATCTCTTGTAATTTAGGTGTTAATAAAATGTGGGATACCGTTTTCTCGAATACCTAAGGACCTATCTGTAGCAAGTATATCAAATATAGTATCGTTAAATTTTAAAAAACACTTACAGCCTTTCTTCAATGGAAATTCATATTGATTCCAAGAAAGCATACTTTTAAATTTGACAATTATTATTTTGGCAGTTATCGCAAAAAATATAATATATTTTTTTTAAACTAATTTCGTATTCAATATTCAATACCTCCGGAACCTATTGAAAAACTTCTGCTTAGTAATTTGTTCAAATAATTAATTAGATGGTATTTTCATTCAGTGGACAGAAAATTTGACAGTTGCCAAAAGCGAAATCGTTATTTTAATTTTAATAATAAAAATAGAAAGATATAGATTTATAGAATTTGATCTCTTTTTCTATAAAACTGGCATTGTTTTCAAAATTACAAAGAACATACTTGTACAATTTTAAATTTGACACTGATGTTCGCAGCTGTCAATAATAAAAAAAGAAATGAAAATTCTATATTTTAAAATAGAGATTTAAAACTAAGTTGGGCGAATCTTTATAGGTACATTTGTGACCTGTAGCCTGTTTTAATTGAGAAAAAGGATATTTTTTAACAAAAAATCAATTTTGAATCTAAATTATAGAAAGTTACCTAAGTATAACTTAAAATAAAAAATGAAGAATTTGAAAATGAACATTAAAAAAAAATAAGATGATCTCATAAATTCTGAGGTCTATACAGCGATTTTTGAGCGGTATTTTGTTTTTTTCACCCCACTGCGCGCTGCCATCAACGAACGTCTGTCCGACCCTGTTATGCAGTTATCTTCTTTGTTGCAGATCTTGAGGAATGACTCCGTATGTTATCTCTTTATAGAAACCAGTTTGAAATTTTTTATTGAAAATACATATTATGTGTAACTGAGAGAAGCTGATGACAGTATTTAATGGGGTCTATTCCTACAACTACCTTATAAATATCTGTTACAACAGAGAAAATATTGTTCGCTGTGGAAGGTGGACGTCATTTTGCTCTTAATCTAAAGGAAAATATTAATTATTTTTCATTAGATACCTATATAAATATGACGAGGAGAGCGTTTGTTAAACTGGAGTCGCACAACAGCTAACAATTTGTGGGTACAGTTAAAATTCCTGTGTAAGCAAATAATTAAAGCGATGATAAAATAAAAACATTCTATCTTATAGAGAAGCTCACGCCGTGAAATAAGTCATTACCAGAAATGATTCGGCAGATTCATTGCAGGTAGCACAGAGGTCATGGCAACTATACTTGGGCAGCGGCAATCCTTATAACTTGATAATGATTAGATGACGGGGAATATGCACTGATGTAACGTTCGCCCATTTCTGATTTTGTTTATCGCTTTACTAAAAACTACTAGTGCATGTAATAGTTGCAAATGGTGGGACCGAGCGATTCACGGTGTAGTTGAACCCTCTACCTTGGATTTCTTGCCAAAATGCCCCCCCGGCGGCGGTTTTTCATTTGGAAATAGCGTTGGAAATTAAGTTTTCGTGTTTTCGCAATAGTAAAATTTTTTTTACTATTTTCTAAAACACGTCCCCCTTCCGAGCTTAACAACTCGCGGCTCCTTCGAAGTAGACGGACGGGACATTTTTTTCTGAAAATGATAAAATTTAGAAAATTTCCGGTCCAAATCGTTTTTCTCGATTGTGCTTCCTAAGGAAGTTATGATTTCTTTTAGAAGAGGCGATTTTTTCGGATTTCAGCGAATTTCCCGACACGTACTTACCCTTTAGAAATGTTCCGAAGCCTTTCCATTTTTGACCTGGAGGATCCGGACTTTGAAGGCGACCAAGAACAAGGATAAATGAAGCACTTATTTTTGTCTTTTAGGTTCGTCTTGAATATATTACCCGAGGGCCGAGATACGAATTTTTTTAAAAAGGTCGATTTTACCGATAAACGGTGCTTTTCCGGGGGCCATAGCTTCTTTAACCGGAAGATTTTTTTGACCGGACTTTAAAGGAAGCTAGGCTCGTCATTCCTGTCGGATCCCTCCAAATTTACCCGAGTCAAGATAGTTCAAATTTTGGGTAAACCTAGACAAAAATAATATAAAGCTAATTTTTGGTACAGATCATAATTGAGGGCTAAATAGTAATATACTAAAAGTCCTGGAGAATCCTCCTTCCGCAACCCCCTTTTTCGCCCCCCAAACCCCCTCCTTTTAATATTTTGATGATTTTCTCGAAAACTATCCACTTTAAGGAAAAATATCAAGTGAGCATTTTTGAAGCTGACAAAATTTCCCTTCCAAAGACGTATTGCGAGCCCATATAGTACCACGTGGTACACACCAGTGGCGTATCAAAAGAAAGTCTGCCCGAGATTAATTGAAATTTCTTGAAGGACACGTCGAATTTACTGATTTTAACCAAAAACTATAAGCTTGGCGAAAAATATCGTTACCATTTTTTTTGTAGGTGATAAAATTGCAAATCCATTGATGTATAGAACGACCCCCCAGAACCAAAAATATTGAAACTGCTGTTTAATTTATACGTACATACATAACGCAAACATAAAATAAACAATTGAATTTAACATAACGTAAATATAAAATAAACAACGTAAACATAAATGTAAACTATAAAATACTATTTACACAGTCAAGCACAAACACCTCAGTAGTTTAAAACTTCGCCTCCGGGTCTCGCATCCTGTCTGGATTAGTGGGAGAGGGAGGGGGAGGAAATACGAGGGTTTCTGGAGGTGGAGGCGAGTCGTCATATGTTATTGGGTCATCCACATCCTCGTCCTCCTCGTCCAGGACGACAGGGGTGGCGTTGCTGCAACTTCGCCCTTGGTAAAAGGATAGGATAGAGCACTTGAGCCCTATGCCTTTCTGCAAGTGCACGGCCCTAAGCACCCTTTCTTGCATTTGCAAGCCACCATTTTAAGCAGGGTTTGAGGAGCGGGCTCTGCGCACATTGTGACTGGCATGAGACCTTGTTCGCTGCCATATTTGCACCTGGTGATAGGTCCTCCAAGAATGATATTTTTACAACCTCTGTGATGGGGGGGAGGCGGCCAATTTTACAAATGCTGAGTATCGCAGGGTGTTCAGCGTTCCCTCGTCTTCTCCGTAGAGGTTCATCAAGATTTTCTCGCCAGCATTTCCTACTTCTTCCTGGTTGGAGTTTGGATCAAGGAAAATGCTGGCGAGGTCTATCCAGTGGGTTTTCTTTTGAAGACGTTGCACCACTTCATCTTGCCTTGCCAGAAAAGGGTAGAGGTGGTGTCACACCCACTGATGGCATGCAGGAACAAAACCGTCTGTGGTACTTGCATTTCTCCACATGTGAAGGAATTTGCTGGATATTGGGCGCACTCTCCCATCTCTGCCGTCTTTCTGAAAGTACACGTTTGTATATAGAGAGCTTAAGCCGTTGAGAGGGACCAGTAGGTCGACGTCCTCTCCAATGATGAAAACTTGGTCGAACGATGAGTCCTTGGAGAGGGCAGTCCTCACTATATCAGCATCGCCGTCTTCTTGAGTTTGATGTACCTCGATACCATGCCTCTCAAATTCAGTACGCATCATGGTGATCAGTCGGCGTTTGTTAGATTCATTTGAGAGCAGTTTTGCTTGGGACACTTGGTGGGTATTGATTTATTAAACAAAATGTCACTGCAGGAGAGAGAAGCAGAGCGTCGAGGCATTCAGCTGATTTAGCGCTCCTCATAGCGCATCTTGTGGGTATATCCATCAAAAACCACAGCTACGTTTTTACCAAAGCGGTTGACAACGTAGCTGACGTATCCCGCCACAATTGCTCTGACGGAATCATATTTATGTATATTCAACATATTTCATTGTAAATAAAACAAGAAAAACGGCACCTATGTAATTTTGTTTGTTTAATGAATTTTCGGTATTTGCTTAGTATTTGTTTAGTGTATGTTTATTTGAAGCCATATGTTACATCTAAAATGTTAAATTCAAATTCTTGCACGTTTTTTTAAAGAAATATACCAACATTATTCAGTACAATGTTTTCCCAAAATCCGATGTTATACTATTGTTTCCTTATTGAGGAAACTATGAGGCCTAGAGGCACTATTTTGGGATCAAATTGAAGCTAATTCAATTATCTACAAATTCATTTTCATGACTTTTCTCTAGGAGCATTAGTTTATTCGGTACGTGTCTTAGGAAATGACCCTACCGATAAATTTTCACTTTTTAGAAAAAATTGCCCATCTTTCACTGGCTGTATCTCCGCAACCAATGGACCTAGAGAGCTGTGGTTGGGCTAAAATTGTAGCAAATTTAGTTTTCTTTACAAAAGTATAGAATGAAGATACCCGAAAAACGCTTCCTTAAGTTATTATTTAAAAAAAAAATTCAACAAGTGTCAGAATTTCGCAGTGTTTCGAGCACCACGGGAGTAGCACAGAGTTTTCGGGGTTGCAAACTTCGGTATAAACTACTCCCGATGTTTGCCTTTCCTTGTGTCGATATTGACTGGCCTAATATTGGTAGTAAAAATTAATTTGCTCAAGATTTACGTAAAGCTGAGAAGTCTCGGATAAACTTTTTTTTTTGGCTGAAGTAATTGCGATGAACTTCTAAAAGATTCGCAAGTAGACCACCTTTTAATGGTCGTTTTAGAGGAAAATATGTTTCTTCTAAAAAAATGATGCTTAGGTAAAAAAACTGAGAATAAATAGCAAAAACTCGAGCAAAAAGTATATTTTTTAAAAGTAACCCTTCATTTGATACGCCACTGGGGGTGCCATGTGCTACTGAATATGGATTGCGATACGTCATTGGAAGGGGATTTTTATCAGCTTCAAAAATGCTCACTTGACATTTTTACGTAAAGTTGATAGTTTTCGAAAAAATCACCAAAATATTAAAAGGGGGGGGTTTGGGGGGCGATAAAAGGGGGTTGCGGAAGGAGGATTCCCCAGGACTTTTAGTATATTACTATTTAGCCCTCAATTATGATCTGTACCAAAAATCAGCTTTATATTATTTTTGTCTAGGTCAAATGCTATCTTGACTCGGGTAATTCTACCCATTTATATACTAACGCGTCCGGACAATACATTTTTTAGCGAACCAAGATTTGTTGAAATTTTGCAAATTTTTATCTTGAAATTTATAGTCCGTCCGACAGATTGCAGCTTATAGTCGATCCGGTGAATTATTTTTTTGTTTTGGTCCGAGGGTCATTTTTCACAGTTTTTTGGAAAATCAACGAAAAAATGTGGTACTCATCCAAAGACGGTCCCGAAGGGGCCGTACCCATTCCCAACCGTCACTTGTTTCCCGAAATCTTTAACCTTTTCCAACTAAAAACCCATGGTGTTAATAGTTAGATGATTAAACGTCAAAATGGCGGACGGAAATTGAAAATAGACTTTCCTTTGCCCTTGTTCTTTTTAATTAAAAGTTGCCAAGATGCTTTAACTGCTTCAGAATAGTATGGTTCATATAAACGATGGATCGTACATATTATATTGTGCAATATGCGTTTAAATATGTGCTTCCGACATTCGATGGGAATATTTCACCGGAAGCGATGGACATGGGACACTGAAAAACCACTAGACAGAGCAGAGATGCAATTATAAGAACTAATTTTAGTTGTGCACGTAAACCAAGTAGTAGATACGTGTTGAGTAAATGAGGCTTTTACGGTTTTTTTCACATTATCTGCGCGTGCTTTATTTCCAAGGAAAAGCGAAATTTGAAAATTGATTTTGTTTTTTTTTCCGTTTCACCAATGTTTTATTTTGTTGATACGAAAAAACAGTGAAAATTTCAGTCCTAAATAACGATCTATTAGGGTTAGTCATCGGGTCAAACGGAAGAATATACCTACTCTTCATCTTGCAAAATATCAATAATTCACCTTTCGCACAACACTAGCCCTGGTCTGAGCTTTGCCTCTATTTTCCTGTCTTCCTGTGCGGTACCTATTAATAATTAAGAAAATTACATAGTAGAAGTACCATCCTGGCGTAACAACTGACGTTGCTCCGGATGTTTTCTATAAAATCCAACTGACCTGTGACCAGACGTGGGTCAGGCGAAACGGTTCCGCCACGCGCCCGTCTTTATTTACAATTGTAATATGAAATTGTAATTACCACCCTTAATTGGGCGAGCACGAGCTATATAACTAATTAACTGCTGCACAACACTACGTTTTATAAGGATTTATTCTTGGACTTCCGTTACAGTTTAGTTGGAGATTGAAATTATACTTACTAGGTACTGCTATTAGAATTGAAATAGGTAAGTAACGTACGGCCTGAGGCAATGGGGAAATGAATTTTGAGGTTTACCTTCTTCATCTTCCTCTTTAATATTTAATATACAATATACGAATTTACCAATATTAACGATAATGCTAAATACATGGTTTGATGGTGAAGAGAACCGAACTGTTTAAAATATTTAAAATAGTTGATATTAATCCGCTATTGTACGATATGAAATCTTTTTTTAATCGCACATAATTAAAGAAGGATTGAACACTTACTATTTTAATAGGAAATATACAAGTGCATCGGATTGTTTATTTTAAATGGAAGGTCAAGTCGATGCCGATAAAATGTTAAAATACCTACAAAAATGAAATAAATCTATATGTATGTAATGACGTTTACGCTCTTTGGTAAATAAACACTTTTCCGTTCTTATACAGGGTGTCCCGTAATAAAGTGCACAAAATTTAACTGGAGATTCTTCGTCGAAAATTAAGGTGGGTACTTCATATAAAATTTTCCAAAATAAGCTTTCCCTGTTCGGCTACACCCCCTTAAAAGGGATGTGCTAAAAAATGGTTTTTAATTTCTATCTCAAAATAGCGTAATCGGAAAAAGATGAAATTTGGCACATCTTGGTTTCTAATCAAAAGGCATCTAACGAAATCATTTCATCCACCTAGCATGTACACAAAGGGGTGAAATTAACTACCCTTCTTGAAAAAACTCGCTAATTTATACAGTGGCGGAGTATTCACTTTTTTAATTTTTACTTGTTAAAAAATAATGATACGCCACTGGATAAATTTAAAAAAATTAATATTTTTAAAAACTACAATTATTTCTTAATAAAAAAGTATTCTTGACATTTTCGTCATAACCCAAAGCTTTGTCCAAGAAATTGGTTCAGAAAACGTTCTGCAAAGCTATAAATTAGATTCTTAAATACTCCGACACTGTATAAATTAGCGAGTCGAATTCTTTTCGGAAAAAGTTACTTGTTACTGTTAATTTGTCAAGCAAGTTTCGTAAAAATACCTCAACTAATTAAGATTATATTTAAAAAAATATTTTTTTAAAATTAAACTTTGACCCCCTGCATCTCAGAAACTATGCGTTTTTAGATATGTTTATTAAAGAAAGTCCATTTATTTTAACGTAATCTATTAGTTCTCGAAGTTTAATCGGTAAATTCTGAACCACCCTGTATATATGTAATATTTATAATCGCTTCAGCTTTCTAGGGTTCAGAGGTAAGAGGTCCTAAACCCCGGTGACCTTAAATATCAAAATCGTGCTACCATCTCCATGTATTATTGGATTAGTTAAAATTTCTCACAATAATCATAAATTCAAATGAAGAATTTTTTTGTACGTTATTGATGTATGTATACGTTTTTGTCAGTTTCTCAGCAGTATCTTATTTTTTCAAATTTATCCAACCATTTTTGTTTTGTAAAAAGTAGGTATTTAAAAATTAACAATAAGTACAGGCGTCATCAGTCAAATTCGATGCTCACCATTGGGATCTCGGAAAAGAGATAGATAACAGATAGAGAGTTGGATAAATGGGGGCGAAGTTGCACAATTTTATATCCAATAATATGCCGTAATGAAATCAAGAATATCTTGCTTGGTATTTGAGATATTTGAATAAAAAACCAAAATTTTGCTAGGTTTGTTTGAAGAGATATAAAAAAACTGAAAGAACTTCTTCATTGCGACTTTACTAGCTCTACAACATAGAGTTATAATATTTTGAATGGAACATTATTTCGTCAGATCGGGGCCACCCTCAACTTTATTTTTTCAAATATGGACCTGATATTGTTTTCCTTAATTAATTAGTATTTTTCATCCTGATTCCAACGATATATGACACTCGTTGATTTGATGTCTGTTCAAAACAAACCTAGAAAAAAACAAAAACCAAACTAACGATATAGTTTCTTATTTGAACAACCTACCTTTAAATGTTTTAAATACCTACGTACTTTATTTAGAGACTACATATTTTCTTTTCTCTCCCTTCTACTGGAATAGTTTAAATTAGGTCATACAGGGTGTTTGGATAACACCAGAAATATATTTGAAAATTCTCAAAAGATCAACAACCCATCACACTCGCACCGGATACAGATGTATTTACTTTTTTTTTCGGGTTTCACTTTAATTAGTGAGAAAGTGATATAATCTTTATTAAATAACGGATAAAGTGATCGAAATGTAGTACATAACAAAAACTAGAGAAATGTCAACTATAATGACCATTTGTTTTCCTTGTATATGCCCACATCGCCCCCATATTCTTATACTGGTGATATTAAACCCACATAAAGAACGTCTTTAGAGAGAAACCAGTAAAAGTAAATTTCAAGCAACGTAAAGGTATGGGTATATGAGTATAGAAGGTCATAGGTCTTAACCCGGCCCTGACCTACGACCTCTGCACGCCTTTGCTTTTGTATACTCTGCTTAGCTTACTCACACCACACTTTGCGTTTTAAACTTGTTCTCCACACAGAAGACGTCTTCTTGGTGTTCTCTAAACATAACCTAGTATTTTCAAAATACCTATAACCGCGCTATTTTAAATAAAATAAATGTTACGATAACGTAATTCCGGCAGCTACTATGCTTATGATGATCGTCGTATAAAGTGGCAATAAACATAAAAGTGTGCATATACAGTGCGGTGTTGTGTAAAATAATTGTTACATTTTTTTATATTGTCATGATGGAAACGGAGATAAAATCTGAATCAGTCTGGGAACTTTTTTTTACTGAACGTAAGTCATAGAATAATTGTGTATAGTAAGATAGCGTAAGACGTCACACTTAAATTAAATTGGTAAAAGACTTTGATAACTGATTTAAAATTAAATGTTAATGGTGTATTTGATATCACATATTTACGATAACAACCCATAATGCCGGCCTCCAAATTATCAAAAACGGGCATCCGAGGCGTTTATTTTTTGTAATTTTTTGATAAATCTTACGATTTTTGTCGACCATTTAAAATCTAAAAGAAAAATCACACGTCATCTGTGGGGCCCCAAAAAGAACACTTTTCAAAGCACAACAATTTGTTTTAGAGATTATTTTGTTGATATATTAAAGGGTGGCCCATAATGTAGTGACACATTTTGAAGTCTAATAACTTGGTCTTTGAAAAACCTATAGGTAAGTTTTTGTTGTTGTTCGATAGAAAAACTCAAAAAGTTTCTTTGTGTTGCAAAAAATACAGGATGTACCAAGTATAAAAATTCAAGTAAAAAAATAACTACCTATGTAAAGTTACATTCTGTATACAACTATTTTTTTAAGGCGTAACCATGCATAGATATTTATAATTGTTCTAATTGTCAAATATAAATATATAAATATACACCACATGTAATTACAACCCCCTTTATCCCAGAAGGCTGAGCCTTGTGCGGGAGGGGGCTACACATTTAAAGACAAGGGACACACATCCAATATCCGTGTATAATGGAAAAATCCCTCTCACAGTATTTTCCATTGCCACGACCGGGATTTGAACCCGGGACTTTTGGGTGAGAGGCAGATACTCTACCATCTCGACCATCAGTCATATAGACAGTAAAAATAGACAGGACGTACTGCCGGTCTCAAAAAAGAATCATCGCGCATTTATTGTTGAAAATAATTGGAGAATAATAATAATAAATCAACGCTTTTTCTTTTTCAGATAAATCTCCTATCGCCGAAGCAGTCGACATATATGGTAAGCCAATAGATTTAACAATTAACCAACGTTGTAATTGTTTTTTTTCGCTAGCGTCAGCGCCGGGTTCTACTAATACAATTTTTATTTTAGACACAATAATGTTACCACTTATCTCTGCCATCTTTTTCGCAAGAAATATCAGCATCTACGTGACTATCTACCGATTAACAGTTGTAGTACCTACGTAGTGATATGAACAAACCACTGTGTAAGAGATCTAGTTGAGATTCTTTTGCAATTTATATGAAAACTATTAATTTGTCGGTTCCTCCCATCCTTATACCTACATACGCATAGTTAATTTCGTGATTTATTTCTACGATTGTCTTAATGCATTCTAAAACCAAGTTAAATTCGATTTGATAGGATCTACTAGTGTTTTGCTCGAATGGGAATCATTTAATCGCTTTCCGTACATCTATTATTTTGTTCCACGGAAATAAATGGTACTCATTGTTGTAATTAACCGACCACTTTTATTCCTAGTAATTTGAATACATCCACCTATATGCATGAATCTAACGATGTACGATGTTTAATTTTTCGACTTAGGTTTTATATATGATTAGTATTTCAAAATATCAATTATTTCTTAAAGAAAAGGAAGAACGATTAATGAGTAAAACTGGATCCTCCGCCAAAATCGGTTAATTCTCAAATAATTTTAACATACTAATTTCAACGGTGTTTAATGTGCGGTTTGTTTAAGATTTTATAATAATAAGTGTGCACAGATCGAATCAACTCTATTGGTCGGTTGTAACTTATGAATGAGACGTGAAACTGATTCAGTCTTAGCGTTGTTGAATGTATAGTAATATTATGTCGTATTTCGTTTTGTCTAAATTTTCGGAAATCGAATAAACTTTTTTAACTACGCCAATGTGAGGGCAGCAAAGCACCTGGTGCTTACATACGAACAGCTTAGTTTGTTAAGTAAATATACATCTTGAGGTTACTGACAGTTCATATAGCTATATATCTGACAATTTAAAATTGCAGCAACGCAGTTTACCAATAAGGTAATGGTAATAGTGATAAATATAACGGCGAGTAATTTGAGCTGCATATTTTCCAGTTATTTTAGAGTAGACGACGAGTAGTTCGGTATGTATAGAAGCTTTGAAGCCATTTGATCCCGATCGGAATGATCATGACATATTAATATTCAATTGTACCTACTATGTATATAAAGATTTATTAATAAAAAATACTCATGCACGTTTCCATTTTAATTTTCTACATTTCGGAAGCATGGCACTTAATTTATTGCGAGAGTCTCTTAAGGTATAAATACTTCTTATCAGTAGAGTAATTATTGTAAACATGATTGTGCATGTTGTCGGATCAAAAAAATGTCCACGTGAAGCACATATTCCAAGCCGGTCTCCACTCTCCAGCTAATTCACTTTTGAGGTATAAAATTATTGCCTACCTTATAGGGTATGTAAACTTTGAAATACTCAGTTAATTACGACAATGGGTACCATTTATTTCCATGAAACAAAACAGTAGATGTACCGAAATCGATTAAATGATTCCCATTCGAGCAAAACACTATAAGTAGTAGATCGTATCAAATCGAATTCAACTTAATGGTTTTAGAATGCACTAAAACAATCGGAGAAATAAATCACGGATTAAATATGTATAAAGATGGGAGAGACCGACAAATTAATAGTCTTCATATAACCTGAAATAATTTCGGATGCTATTCAACATTACAGCAATACCTAAGTTAAAATATGAGACTGTAACGAATCTTTATTTAACAACGTTAATTGTTTGAGAAATTAATTAAGTTAAAAATATTTAATGAATCTCTTTTTTTTTTTTCAATTCACTTCGAGACGTGCTCTTAACTCTCTTGTCTGTTGGTAGCTGGTATATGGTCTGCAAACCTGCAGGATGTGCTGTGCTACCAGCAGCGGATGCTACAAGACCTATCCGACCTATCACGCTAATTACCGACTGCGCGGACTTGTATTTCATAATGCGAAAAATGTATTGTTTTTTTACATTTTATTTGTACCGAGATCAAGAAGCGAAGACCTTTAAAGTTCAACAGTGGACTTACATCGTATACTTTACTCTTAACGGAGCAAGTGCCAACGGTCATATGAAATATGCGTATGCTTTTTATTATTAATTGGGTACAAATGGTTGTTGTAGATATTATTTACAATGTGTTGTATTATTCTAAGATATTTTGGATTTAAATCGAGCGAACGTTTCGGAAGGAGGATATTGACTTTAATATATAAAAAATAGCAACGTCGACATTTTGACAATTTTCATTTCAATTTAATTAGTATGGGCATTTAATGTTACTTATGTTCTTCACAGAATAATGTATTGCAACTAACAAAAGAGAATGGGTACTATATGTCAGATAATTAATTGAAAGATGCGGGTATATTAAAAATCAAGAAGTTGTTTAAGATCATATTGCAGAGCAGATTGTAAGGTTGTGGATATACGCACAATATTACGAATGAAACGTCAAAAACAAATAATGTAGCAGTAGGAAACGGTTACATAAACCAATAATTGAAGACTAGAGTTATCTATCAACACATTAAAAATTCATAAAAACGTGGCGTTGGCAACGCTGCTGGCTGGCTGAATTGACCAGAGGCCATGCCTATGCCGGTCGGCGAGCGGTGGCCAGCGTGACCGCGCTAGATAATGCTCTGCTTCCGGTGACCTGCCTGCGTAACTAACAGCAAGGTTTACTTACTTCTTGCTCTCATTATATTGCTTTATCTCCACGATAGTTTGTTGGCAAGTAAGAATAAGGATGTAATTATTATTCATTTTTAATAAGATAATAAATGTCTAATATCGCTATGGAGATCGATAGTGTTTAAGGTGAACCCTTAGCTTAGGAGTCCTGCGTCCTGCAGTAATCCTGCCAACAAACGAGCGAGAGCTGCATGCAGGCGGACGCTGCTGACAGTAAACATAATTTCGTTAATTTTACTTAGATGCAGTACGATTAACTTTATACGAACACTTATTTGCATAATAACTTGAAAGTAGGAGTGTAATTAATTATTATAATTCAGTTATTTTTGGCGCTTTTTTGCGTCACATACCTACGTGCTTTTTACATAAATTTCTCGCATGCTTATGACACTTCTGTTGCTGTATTTAACCAAATTTAGAGTCACGAAGGTTTGCAAAACGCTTTTCTTAGTTACTCGATCTGTTATTTACCTTCAAATATTTTAATTATTACGAAGCAACTTACCATATTACTGCGGCATTGAAATATTTCCAAATAGGTGAAAACCACGTTTAAGACAAAATTTAACGTTGCAAGCTGCAATTAATATTTATTACTGGCATTTAAAAATTTTGGTTGGGGCCTTTTATCCGTGAAAATTTATAACGAATTAACGTTTACAAATCTGAGCTAAATATAACTACCTGTTATATTAATTATATTATATTCCACAACCTTGAGAAGACCGGCGAAGGGAGTGTTAACTTTGTTTAAGCCACGGGTGAGTGTTTTAACGTACGTCTTGCATTGCTTCTTACTGTAAACCTCCCGGTGACTCCTATCGTCACTTTGCTTAAGAGGGCGCCGTCTTCAAAAATGCCGCTAGATGGAGGTTATGTAGTTAAAGTTTCTGGTAGCTTTTATGAAAAATACAATTTTTTTTTTATTTACTTGCAATCGATGAATAGACAACCGTTCTGAGATGATCGTAATATGAAAAGAATTTTTTTAACATTTAAGATTAGCTTGTAATTTAATAATTTGTTAAAAACATAAAAACCCATTTAATTCTTTTCTAGCAATTTTAGGTCATTATGCGCCACATCACGATCTTCTTTAAAGTATTTTACACACATTAATATTGTTTTGACAGCAATTTTTTTCATATTTTGGGAAATTCCTGGCAAGAAAGTATGCGGTGACTGAAATGTTGATGACAATACTATACATTTAATGTTTTACAGGAAACACACACTCCACTCCGTTAGACTCCGTACTGACGGGTTTAGCCACTCTCTAAGAGAGGGCTACGCGTTAGCGATCGAATTAATTGAATTATTGCCACTCGGAGGTTTAGGTTGTTATTGTGTTATTAATATTTATAAATTATCATTAACTTTAGAAGTTAAAAAAATAATTTCAAGTTTTTAACCACAATTACTAACATTCACTAGGTAAAAGCCGGGTAGTAATATCCTTGAGACAAAGAATGTGATGGTGCAATGGATAAGACGTTTGCTTCACAGCGCAGGGATCGGAAGTTCGAATCACGTGGTAATTTCTTTTTTTTTTTGCGGTGGTCACGGGAAAAAATATCGAAAATTGATATTTTCCGTTTAATAGAACAAATTTTATATCTGGAAATTTTCAGGTCATTGGTATTTTCAATTTCGAATATAATACCAAAAATCTCGAATTATTGTATCTAATAAAGACCTTTATTATTATTATTATTCTTATTATTATTATTATTATAAACTATACATACAGTATTTAAATAATAATAATTGCTAAATAAACTGTTGACCAATTGAATCCAAGTGAACTTTTAGGATGTATCTGTAGTGATAGTGAAATAATTTGAGAAGGATAATAGATATGAATGTATGCGATTTTATAATTTATTCGTGAAAACGCGGGTTTGGTCCGATTTTTTTAATTTGAATCATGTCAACAGTGTGAAAGAAAAGTATGTTTTTTAATAAAATATAGTCATAAACTAAGTACAGAGAATATATATTTTTTGATGCGTATTTTCAGTCACTGATTTATGGGGAAAAATCAATTTCAGAAATTTTTAATTTCTCTCTTATGTTATTATGTTTTTTATCTAAAAACCTCCGTCATTGTTCTCTTTTTTTTGCCGTTAAGCCTAATTATGTTGTTCGTTGTATGTGATTATATACCTATGAAGGGCGCTCTTATAAGTACATTGTTTGTACTTTAATTTCATGGTGACCACTGGCGTACCCAAAATCGGTATACGTTTGAAAATATACAATGTGTTCCATTTAAAATGAGCAAGTTGGTATCGACTTCCGGTATAGCCGATAATACCAAATGATTGTAATTATTTTTGCTGGATTGGCCACACTGACTAGTAATTCCTAAAATTTTCAAAATTTTTTGTTACATACTTTTTCATATTATTGTTTCAGTCCCCGGTGAGACACCGTGTATAAGGAAGGAGGATGGAATATATATATAATATATATTTATAATTTTGAGGTTTTCAAAAGATTAACGGCCTTTATCTCATAAAACTTTATTTAAGTTACATTAGCTATATACGCTTCTGGTCTTACTTTTTTTTATATACGCTTTTATAGCATCCAAAATAAATGGTGGGTCATTTACAAAAAGTAGTAAAGGGGTCCCACAAAAAATACTAGAAAATTCAAACCTATCTGTCAAAATCTCGACACTTAGGCAGTCTTCTGATATCCATCCTGCTTCATTGTCACTTGTACAATGAGTAAAAGCTAGCTCACTAAAAATAAAAAAGTTTAAGGATGGTGCTGCGTAGTGTGGCACCCTATTTAATTTACGAAAAAAGTAATAAATACACACCTGTCTTTTACTGTCTCATCAGTACCAGGAATTTCTAAATTATGGATATCAATATCTACTGCCCTAAAAAAAAAAAAAATTATAAAGAACACACGAGAATAAATAGGATATTCGTAATCAAGGCGTACTATTAGAAAATCGACCAAATAGTTGGCAGATTTTAACTTATATATGTCGATAATTTTTTTCACCCCTTTAGCAACGAGATAGACGTCAGTCGCAATAGAATTTTTTTTTATATTGACAGAACTATTAAAAAAAAAAATTAATTCTCGTGTCGCGATGAGGTCGAAAATCCTGGTCGAGGGCTCTCCTACTATAAAATTAGTCGCAAATTTTTTTCCCTTTTTTCACGATTTTCTCAAAAATGATTTCAAATTTTCTTTGCAGATAAATATTTTCACCTAGCCTTTAATTCTAATAAAGCTTAATGCTACTAATAGTAAGCTTCAAATTTAAAACACCCTGTACCTACATAATAAACATTTTAGACTATTTTAGAGTATACCATTCAGGTAATTCAGAAAAATAATACACATAAACATGAAAGCAATTATGTAATACTTACCGCCGTTTCAGCCACAATTTTTTAGTGCAATTTGATATTTTATTGCGTTTGCGAGATCTAGAGTAAGTTCGCGCCATAATTTATAAAATAAAAAATGTATCTATCTCTAAAATAAATTTCAACTAAAATCTCTCACTTGTTTAAAAACCTATTAAATAAACAAGTACCTAACTCAAAAATAAAATAAAATATTTTCCTCAAAACAGCTTTCAAAATATCGGAATTAGGTACAGTCTAGTAAGGAATCTAGCATCCAAAAAGACGCTTCTAAAATGCCGAACCCTGCACTCGCGAGGTATATGATTTTAAAAATATGGATATTATCCAGAATTTTATGCCGAGTCCGATTCCAGAGGGCGCGATGTCGGCCAAGATTGCGAAATTGCAAAAAAAGTAATATTTCCAAAAAAAAATTGGAACTTAAATATTGCATTATCTGTCGTTTACATTGCATTTACGAGCTTATTTATAAAGATTTTTTAATAATTTTTATATCAATCGAAAGCCTAATGTTTGTAGTTTCATACAAGTTGAATAGGGATACATTATTTTCATTATAAACAGCACTATAAATTGTTTAAACAATATGTGCTCGGAAAGTGTAGTGTAATTTTCGGCATTGAGGTACTTTTGTTATTATTGCAGATAGATATGTAGTTATGTGAGACGAAATACGTAGAATAGACCAACGAACATTTTTTATTAAAATAATTTTTTAATTCGCTGGATAATTTAGGAGATATGATTTTTTTAAAATGAAGCGCATTGTCTGGTCTACCGCGCGCGCGGTCTTGTTTCTGTAGGCAGGCCATTTACACATGATTTCGATTTTCGAGGCACTCGAGATGATCAAAGAATTTCGCACACGAGTTGCAAACAATATTTTTTCTACAACGACTTTAATTTGATTAAACTAAAACCGTAAAACGATATTTTGTATTATAATATTTAATGCAAATTAATTTAAAAAAAATATAATAGCAGATATGTCTCCGAACTATGGAAACTAATATGTTTGACAACAAACATTTTTCACTGACGTTTTCGATATTGTGAGTGTTGAATATTGTGGGTTTTTTAAAGTAAAATAATACCTAAGATAATAATGGAAAGTCTCGAAAGTCATTCTTAGACTGTTTTTAAAATAATTGCAATGTGCAAGTAATAAAAAAGGGAAAAAATCACCACAACACGTCATTTTACACTATTTATCAGACTAGCCATGAAAGAAACAATTAAAAGACGTAACTTTGACAGGGGAATGAGTTTTTTTGGACGTACATTTAATTACTGCTGCAAAATTTCATTTGGATAGCTCAAGAATTGTGGAAATGGCGGGGGTTTACCATGATCCGTGGTCACCCGGTATAGTTCCAAATACAGTGGTTTTCTGGGGCAAACTGTTGAGGTTTGCCTTTGATACTACACTTTTATCTTGACATATTTTGACCATTTTCTTATTTCTATTTATTTTTTAGAATTTGGCGGGATTCCCAGAAATAAGTTTAATGACTATTAATTATCATTATTATCATATCTATAGCTACTTACCTATAATACTCCAATTTTAGTTATATCATAATATGTACAAAGAATTTACAATACAACCATCATTTTATCAAGACGAAAATTATTTTAATATCATTGTAGTTTTTTTAAATTAAATACCGATAGGATAGAGCACTAATTTGTTCTGTTTGTGAGCATTATTTATGATCTGTACGAACTTTCATACAAGATGTTACAAAAATGTTGCTTACCTTACAAAAAAAAAAATTGTAAAATAATGCACGTAATAATACGAGTAAATACTTTTTTCTACAACTGTCAAAAAAAGGTTGTTTGCGCATTAACGTCAGTGTCTAAAATGAGACATTTTTTCATTGACATTATTTTTTTTGCGTTACCATGACCCCGTGCGCAAAATATTTTGCACATCACATGCCGATTATAAATTTAATTATTGCCTGTTTTTTATAATTTTTAATGTATACACAAGAATTAAGCAAACATCTAGTTCAAAAAGATTTATTGTTTTATGAAATAAATTAACTGAAAGTAGAAATTTTTAAATTATTTTAAAAACAGTCTATGACTTTCGAGACTTTCCATTATTATCTTATGTATTATTTTACTTTAAAAAACCCACAATATTCAACACTCACAATATCGAAAACGTCAGTGAAAAATGTTTGTTGTCAAACATATTAGTTTCCATAGTTCTGAGACATATCTGCTATTATATTTTTTTTAAATTAATTTGCATTAAATATTATAATACAAAATATCGTTTTACGGTTTTAGTTGAAATCATGTGTATATGGCCTGCCTACAGAAACAAAACCGCGCGCGCGTTAGACCAGACAATGCGCTTCATTTAAAAAAAATCATATCTCCTAAATTATTCAGCGAATTAAAAAATTATTTTAATAAAAAACGTTCGTTGGTCTTTTCTACGTATTTCGTCTCACATAACTACATATCTATCAGCAATAATAACAAAAGTACCTCAATGCCGAAAATTACACTACACTTTCCGAGCACATATTGTTTAAACAATTTATAGTGTTGTTTATAGTAAAAATAATGTCTCTCTATTCAACTTATATGAAACTACAAACATTAGGCTTTCGATTGATATAAAAATTATTAAAAAATCTTTATAAATAAGCTCGTAAATGCAATGTAAACGACAGATAATGCAATATTTAAGTTCCAATTTTTTTTTGGAAATATTACTTTTTTTGCAATTTCGCAATCTTGGCCGACATCGCGCCCTCTGGAATCGGATTCGGCATAAAATTCTGGATAATATCCATATTTTTAAAATCATATACCTCGCGAGTGCATACCCCATGATCGAATTCGGAGCTTTAGATTCTTGACTAGTTGCAATAATAAAAGACACCTGCTGCGTGCTCGATGGACGATGACCTTCAACTATTTGCTGCTGAGAAGTTTATTCGAGTCTGAAGTTTTCACCAAATATACTCATATGTATGACCCTCTAGTGTGCAGTAGGGATACTAACGTTTTATACCACAACCCAAATTCATTCTCTATTCTACGGCGGCGCGCTCTTAAGTTATGTCCTCTGCTTCTCTTTTTAATAAATATAACGCAGGGGAGGACTCTACCATTAATTTTTTTAAATCTAAATTTATTTTAACTAAATATTAAAAAAATTCGAACAAGTGCGACGAGATATTTACATGCCAAATCATAAGTTTCTAATTTAAAGAATTTGTATTTTCTATAATGAACATGAATCCAAGGTTCTATAAATAGTCGTTTAGAAAGAATCGCCAAAGATTTGTATGCAAGGCATTGTTTAATTCGCAGCCTCTGAAATTATATAGTTAATTTTTTATGATGGGCGGTCTTAAAAGACCATAATGTCCGCAGATATCCATTAGATCTAGTTAAAGTGCTTGGACGAATAACTTTGCATTTCTAAAACATCGAATGAAGGCTTTTAGGCAGTTAGATTTCAGATTTCAGATTTATCTGTCAAATCATCAAAATTTTGTTTCTAAGGCATTCGCAGAGCGCAGATGATTTGTATAATTTTGAATTAGCATTTTCACAATCTTGTTGTATGGGTCTTCTTCGCTTCAAAAGAAGACTACGGCAAGATGGTTAATACGTCAAGGATTCAAAATTCGATACGGAAGAGAACCCAAAAACTATCCAAATTCCAATTTCACACACAAATGCGGATCTACAACTCCTGTGATATGGTCGATGTTTAGCAAGCAAGATGGATATGATTTATTTCAGGAATATTTGCGGGGCCAGTCCCATCCTGCACGGTATGCGCTAGTTTTTTCTCATTTTATTCACATGAACCTGTTTTCTTGACCAATAAGCTACTGTTATCCATTCCTCTCCATCTGCTTCCTTTTTGCGTTTTCTGTCTCCCTCTGTCGCCGTTAAATCCTTTGATTTTTGTTCATCTCGCTCCTGACAGGTAAGGTCATTACTCTCCATCTCCATCTAACTCATTAACGATTAGCATCTCGCTCTTATTTCACGTACAAAGGTCGAGAGGTTTTTTATTCATTCGTTAACCAATAATTTTATCTCACCCGAGTTGGACGTGAAGGGAAAAGTTGGGCATACTACGTGCGAGTGCACGCGAGAGAGAGCTACGCTACCTAATTTATTTACAAACTATGTATGATGAACGGCACGGTATCCTGCGTTATGGGATCTAGCAACTAGGTAGGCTCTGTATTTTTTATGTGGTCTTTCATTCATAATTTTAGATGTCTTTTAGGAGCGTACAGAATTTAAATTCTTTTGGGTGGTACAAAATCTTACCTTTTGATAAATTAAAGATAAATAAACGTCCACCAATGAAAACCACCGACTAGATCAATTTTACGTACTGCTCAAATATAATATACATATTATATATTATACATGTGAGAAAAAAAAAAAATGATCGGTGATAAATATCTCCGACACCCCATAAGTTTAGCCTGGCAAGCGCGGTGCGGTCTTGGCAATCACTTGATCTCCCTGTGAGGTAAAAGGTAAACGAAGGGTATCAGCCATGGGCGTCTGTGAGGGTTGATTTGAAAAATATAATTCGAATATCATATGCACTAATGCACCTAATAATAAAAAATAGATTGTAAATTAATATTAAAACGACCAAACTCTACAAGAATATAGGGTACGAAGTACTTCTTTTTACAGAGCAGGAACAAGTAATAAGTCGCACGTGGCAAATAGGAAAACAAGACAAAAATTAAGCGAGGAAAACAATGCATAAATGATTTCAAATAGTAATAAATATTATTCGTAGGTAGTCCTTTTCTCTATAGTCAGCCCATAAACGCGATAACATTCTTGTGCATCCGGTGATTATAAACTAACATCACAAACGCAGTACGTAAAATTAAAACAATGACTGCAGTAAGCTAGTGGTGAAGGATATATTTTTAATTGTAAGGAACTACCCATTCGTAACCCGATTTCCGGCTATCGGCCTTTATCGGCACATATATAGGTAACTTGAGGTCTGTGGGCAAACATATTGATAAGGAGAGAAAAATATATGTTTCGAGTAAGTCATCGGACTGCGACTGTTAAAGGAAAAGAACACAATTAATCACAAAGACAACGATTGGAGATAGATACAAATTTTTTATTTTGTCAATCGTTACACGAACGTGAGTTCTGTGCATTTTTTAGGAGTACTGTGCACGCAGATACCATCTCTACAAATTTAGGGTTCATAAACATTCGTTTTGCTCAAATACTTTACAATTTGTATTTACAAAATTGTACGTCTTCAATACCATCCCTTTATTACCGTAGCATGGGTCGCCTATGGGATCGAGGGGCAAGGAGGGGCGTATAAAAAGTCTGTAACCTGGGGACATCTCCTAATTGGCAGCACAACCTGTTATATTATCAAGAATCTGGACCAGAACATTTCGATGAGTCGATGCATGCGGCCTCCGAAATAGCTGATGACCGGATATGGCCCTGTTGGCTTCTTGCCTTTGCTGTACATACCACCGTTGGAATCGAAAAAAAGATTCGGTTCGGTTGCATGGGGTCAAATATAATGGGCTTTTGGCTTTTGTAACGACGATGGTCAGAAGTACCCTGGCTGTAAATACAAAAACACTTATAATGGAGAACAGACGTCCTCATCGATTCGAAATTAATTGCGTAGGTACCTAGTTATTAATACATTTTTACATCTCACTATTAACCTTTGTTGAGCGGTATTAAAAATCACTAAAATAAAAAATGGTGCAAATTTAATACAATTATTAATTATCAAGAAGAGAAGAGATATGGGCACTAGTCCCTAAAAGCAGAAAGGATCAAGTGATACTATCCAGGCTACGAATAGGACATACCAAACTCACCCACGAATACCTTCTTAA
This sequence comes from Rhagium mordax, assembly GCA_963680705.1. Classification (NCBI taxonomy): domain Eukaryota; kingdom Metazoa; phylum Arthropoda; class Insecta; order Coleoptera; family Cerambycidae; genus Rhagium; species Rhagium mordax. Next base: position 60,687,160 of record OY796662.1, on the reverse strand, counting down.
AAAAAGTGATGAACCTAAGTGCGAAGTATGCCAAACAAAAACAACAGTTAAACATTTTTTACTAGAGTGTCCAAAATATAATCAACAAAGAAAAAATAGACAAATTCCTAACGTTTTAAAAAAAGCCTTAGATGATAAGTGTAATATAAAAAACTTAGTGTTATTCCTATCAGATATAAATGTTCTGGAAAAAATGTAAATTTGTAACTGTGAAAATGTATTGTAATGTCGCTAATAACCTACATGGTTGATGCGACACACTCAATAAAATAAAATAAAAAAGAGATATAAATATTCTGATATACATACCTTGCTGCACTACCTGTACCGAAAAAAAATGTAATTTTACTTGAATCAACACAAGAATTTACGTTTCTTGCTGCACGATATTGACATTTGGGCTGTGCAGAAGCGGAAGTTCGAGATAAAACTCTAATAATTTTGAAAAAATATCAATATGCAAATAAATAAGTTAGATACCTACTACTTTAACAAGTAAAATGGGCCTATATAGAGAGAGCGTCAAGTGAAAATTTCTGTTAGTATCTCGGTTAATTTCAACGTGTCCTAGGTTGTGGTAGCGGAAAACTTTACAAAGCATTTTGAAACTATATACTTATTTGAAACATTATCTTCTTTCATTTCATTATATTATGGAATGTATTACTTTCAGATGCGTGAGGTACGTGAATAAATTGCTAGATTGCCATTATGTGGCCGATTCTAACATCAGGTTTTCCTGAAATAAATAATTTATATATTTTATTCGTGAACCACAAGGGCAGGTATTTGATTATTATTTTAATTAACCCGACAATCATAAATCAGTTTTAAGCTGCATGGTTTAAACTTTGTATAAATAAAACAGATATTTTGTTCGGTCATAATAATATATGTTTATTTATAAATATTGTGTCTATAAATAGCAGATATTTAAATTTTGTTGGTGATTTGAAATTTTTTAATAAACTGAATTTCCCACGAACTTAAAAAAAATTCTTTAGTATCTACAATTTATATAAATTCTAGAGCATCAGTTCTTAGCCTTCCGTATAGTCCAGGCTGTCATTCAAATTCGTTTGGAAGTGGCGGATTTTCAAGATTTCACTAAAAGACGTTTAGAAATAGAAGGATCGACTAATCACATAGTGGCTACTTATTTTTTGTATTAAACTCTCTGTTCCCCATTTTGCAATCGTGAATTGTTTTTTAATTTTTCGTTGGGGGATCTATAAATGATCAGCTTTAAACATAACAATCACCTTTGAGCAGTATTTCTTTCATGAATAGAAAGAAGCCCGACGACTTGATATTTTAATATTTTTAGCAGTTAAGAGGGATTAAGAGGTACAAATTAGACGAATCATTACACGAATTTTAATAAAACGAAACCATTTTAATTATCATCTTGACTGAAAAAAGTGTAAAATGCAATAATAACGGACAATAATATGATAATGAGGATATTATAGGTAGGTATTATGGAAAAAATTGCAAAAACGTGCGTCACTCTTATGACACGATAATATTCATCATCAAATACACCAGCAAATCATTGTGCTAATATTAAATTTCGGACTGATGCGATCTTAAATTTTTATTTTTCAAGAACATTTAATTACTCAGTTGGCTGGTTTTAGTGCATTAATTGCGAAAGGCTCATATTAGTTTGATAAATATACTTAATACAATTGCTCCACTTTACAAGTTTCTTAAAATGAAAGTATGTACTATCCAGTTTAGTTGACCTGTTACACCTGCTCGCCTTTGGCTCAAACAGGCGATGAAATCTTAAAAGGTGTTGTGACCCCGCAATTGCCAAATCTTAAAAACATCAACGTCCATTTCAAGAATATAGTAGGTAGGATTCGAAGAACAAGGTGATCTTAAATGATTTGAAGCGGAAGCTCCACAGATGAATCTTATCTACCTACTTTAATTAAAAAACAAAATTATTGTGAATATCTTAAGAAACCATAAGAACATGCTTTAAAGAAAACGATTGAAAATTTAATTTAAAAAAATATACAGGGTGTTATTGAACTTTAGGAAAAAAATTAACTGCATGTTATATTTGATGTTTTAAAACAAGTGCAGTATAAATAAATTGAATATCTGAAGAAAAAAAAGCTAGTTAAAAATCAGAACAATTAAGTATTGTATTTGTTTGAGAACCACTTATACTTAAAAGATTGCTAGCTGCCAACAAATTCTGTCTAGCTTCACCATAAATTAATGTCATGTCGACAATTTTAGAATTCGAATGACGACGGCCATGATCTTCTTCGTTGTCATCCATAACACACACCTCGACACATACACTTAAAATGGGGTACAACTGTTTCCAGTGGCTATCAAACGTATTTTATTGTGATTTTATTTAAAGAAATAAAATGAGGATATCTCTGTAAACAATCACTTTTGATTAGAAGAAATTCGTCATTAGATGTATTTGACCAAGAGTTTTAATCTGTTAAATTTATTTCCTAAAGTTCAAAAACACCCTGTATATTTAATAGTGCCATGTTAGTCAAGCCAAAGCCAAATGATTTTTAATGGTAGTCAATAATTTCAAACGAAACGAAAAAGACTCCCAACAACGCCGCGCCATGCCAGTAAAAATTGATCGCGATAACTGGAAGGCAGCAGTGTGTGAAGAACTTAAATCATCTTACCCATGGGTAGTACGTAAACAAATGAATGTACTACCTCTACAACTTCTAGTTGCAAACCTCGGTCAAAGCGAATCGTTGGACAAGTGAAAATGTGGAGAACAAAAAACAACACACCTCCCAACGTTAACCGCAGCCTCCTACTGGTCTCTATAGTGAATGACAGCACAGTGAGTGGTGGCGACCGATTCCAAAGCAGAGCACTTTAGATCGGTGCGCGCCTTTTGTCGACCTGTAGAGGCCATCCGAAGCCAACTATCAACTATCTCACCTTTATTGCACCTGCCGTGGACGTCGCGCGGCTCGCTCATCGTACCCTGTGATAACTCCTCAGTTGAATCACAGTAGTCTGTGGAAGCCACTCTTAAGTATCCTGGATTGTTTCGTCATCGATTAATAAGACCTGTTGAGTGCGCGATTTTACTCGGGTTTTAGTGAAAATGCAACAGAAACCGTAGTGACTTCTCAATAAAAGTGACAGTGATGTAGTATATTTAGTGTGGGATTACCAGCTGAAAGGTTAATATTATCATTTGTGATTTGTTTCAATAACAATCGTCATCGTCGTTAAGCAGCTACTTGTTGATTTTATGGCGAAATTAAGGTTACACATCACTTTTAATAGATTCACATTGTGCCTTTGAAAAGTTTCGCAAAAACATCAGTTTTCCTTTCGATGGCAAATAACGTCTCTTGTTTCTTTTATTGGTATTTAATGAGCACTTTAAACAATAATTATTATCGTAAAATTGCACTCTTTCATTTTGTGGTACATATTTCGGAAGGCGTGTACCTACATTGTTTTTATTTACCTAGGTACGCAGGAATACAGTAGTTAGTTGTGAAAACTATTTTAAACTAAGTATTTTTTAAGTAAAAAGTCAAAAATGTGTACATATTTAATTTCTCTGATATAGGTATTAATGGAATCGTTCCCGCTGCACACTATAGTTTCCGAGATTTTTTGGAAAATGATCGAGAATCACGAAAATGTAATTTTCAAAATGCATCAGGCATTCCAAAGTTTGCAACCATTTCGGTGACTATCTTCTTGTAATTTCTGATTCCCCATCAGGACTGTCAACGACATTTGCAGCTTTTTTTCAATATATGCATTGGTGGTAATGTAAATTTTATCAACATACTTTTTTCATTTAATGGCTCTTCCGCTCGCTACTGTCCCAGGGAGATAAAAAGCACGGATTCTTAGTAAAACTTGATTGTCGTGCCAGAATTATATATATAAGTAAAATTTTATATCTCCACAGATTTGTCAATTATGCTCTGTGCATTTTATTTCTCTAGAGCGCCTTTGATATTTCTAAAATCTTCTTTTATCAGAATTGAGTGCCTTATCAGAATAGATACATAATACACGTTTGTACTTTGCAGCAAAACGGCCTTCAGTCTTGGCTTGGAAGAGTCTCCACCATTAATTTTTGTAAAAACCTATAGTTTCAATTCATTCAGCAATTCGTTAACGTCGAAACAGTATCTATATGAAGATTCTTTACTTCGAGAAAAATATTCTCTTTCCTTCTATTTCGAAATAAGTACGCTATCGTTCCTTTCCACAATAACTGTTTTTTCTTCAACGTTGAAGTCAAGAATTTCTTATATTTAGACAATCTTAAATTTCAAACAAGAAATTCCAGTTACGTAAATTTTTTGTAGACCTTTTTGGAAAATAATTAATCATAAGTATATTTAACCCTGTTTTGGTGTACTTACATCAATAATGTTGTAGTGCATTTCGACTCCTCTCTATAAAATAAGTGTGTTCCGCTTTTGCAGATTTACAGATAAACTTTAAATTACTACATGTCACAAAGGATGATGTTACCTTTAAAACGACACGTTTTAGAGGGCAGAGGGTGAGCAAAATAATTTGCGTAAATATTAACATCAAAAATAAATTTAATCCTCCGTAGCGCACTTTTTGACGATTAATAAAAATTGTAAATTATAAAGTTAGGTATATTATGCTTTTAAACAAAATTTTGACCATATTAGCGTTGGAATCAATCGACAAGTAGCTAAATATAACGTCGCTTCTGCATGTTCTCCTAATATTTGATATTATTCCACAGGTTTCAACATAGCTTCCGTACGTAATAGTGTCAAAAACGAATACAAATATTTGCCGTATTATAGATAGATAGATGACGCTACACGGAGAAATTAACCGCATTTCCTGACAACAAACCACTAAATTACGAGATAATTATCCGTGAGCAGAAATATTTATACCTACGTTTAATACACCGTCGGCGTCGAAAAATAATACTGTTTAAAATTTTGCTATTGCTTTACCTGCATATTTTCTTAAGTCGGATTAAGTGCTGGTGAAAGATTCGTGTACTCAAGGATTATGATAATCGTAAAGGCTAGTGATGTGTTAAAAGTTGAAGGCACCACCATGTACCTAAGAAAGGACTAACAGGGATTTGGGGCCTTTCCGGGAAGTTTCAAGATATGGATACCGAAAGCCCTGTTGTGTGGCCAGCTTGGTGTTACTCAGGTTAGAATATGTATTTATTACCTACTGGCTAAATATTGAAAATAATATTAATATGCAGAGTTGTATGTGAATAATTCGGCAATTACGTATTTAACAAACCCTATATACATATACAACTCCAATTCTATTTGAGAATTATTAATAAACACGGAAACCTTCCAACATTGTCTTTAGCGTTGTAGCGGAATCTGCCAATAAAATCCAAACAAAATGGATATATGCTATTTTACTTACGTTTATTATTAATATTTTACGATTTACACTTACCTCACGCCCTAAAAAGGCATTAATGTCTTGAGTTATGGAGTATACTTTAAGAAGAATTACATTCATATGGCGAGGCATAAGTACCTATTGTTTAAAATTTATTGTGAATGTACTTTTTCCAAATACAAACGGATGGTAGGTACCTCGGATGGTACTAATACTTTTAAAATGAAGGCCGAATAATTTTACCACTAGGAAATATATTAATAATAATAATACTTATCATCGATTATTTTATCACAATTTCAAGATGCTTTAAATTCCGATATACTATGGCAATGCCTCTGTGTTAATTGAGCGTTATTAATTTTCAAATTGTGTTTTTAACAATTTTTATTTGGTGTTTCATAAAGTCAACGAAAAATTTGAATAAAAACTAACGGAACGACAAAATGTTCTCCGCAGCCTGATATCTCACTTACAAATCCCTAATTTATATGTTAGCCGTTTTGTTATGAACCATAATATAAAGAGGCCGTAAAACAGATCGAACATCACAAGCCAATGGGTATTTAAAATGTACCAGTATGTGAAATATGGCCAATAAAAATTGTTATTTTTGAGGCGCCTTTTCGTAATTTATGTATCGTACCCCACAACCATACGGTGACATGAGATGAATTCACAAAACATGTTTGTTAACGTAGGTACTGTTTTAAATTTAGTATTCGAAACGTTTATAAAAGCCGCTGCCCGAGACGTTTTTTTATAGAAAATAAAATATGTTAAATTATATACAAAATCATAAGTGTTTAGTATTAGTTTTTTAAAATAATATTCCAAGCAAATTTCGTTTTACATGGGAAAAGTTATGAGACAATTATATGGTTCATGATTAAATTTGGTTTGAGTAGTAAAATTTTCATTTGCAGCAACTGGCCATAACCTTTAACGAAACGGGTGTTTAATATATTGTCGATTTTCATCAAAAACCACTAAAACACGCCATCCAATGGTTACAAATTCTTACAGGTAGCACGCACTCCATTGGAATATTTAGTAGCGATCACTAATCAGTATTCAGACATGTCAAACACGTCCATCGATTCTCCATTTCGTTCTTATAGCTGACAGTGGCCTTTGTACCTGATAAAGAGGACGGATGGCACGTCATTGTTTAAGTCCAAGTTCCAGCAATTTAGAGGAAATGACAAGCTCCTGTCTGACATTTAACAATAACTTGGTTGATTCCTCCAATGTCCATCCTGTTTCGTCTGACCATAAGCATACACGTTTTCTGTTCGGAATAGTAATCGTGACATTGAGGTGGCAAACGAAACTGAAAATGTTTCGGAACGTTATATACAATATTACATGCAAACGGCTGACTATTAATAAGGTTATATTTTTCTTCTGCGGGGGTTCAAAAGGCATTAACTGTACCTATGTTAACAAGATCCATAACGCGAGAATTGTCTGAGATGATACCTAAGACCCGAAAACGACAAAAACTATACAAAATACAATACAAAAGTCAATTTTCTTTATTTGAGTGTGGAGAGATCATAATAAAAAACGGTTTCAAAGTCTGATGTTCCGTAAAAAGAGTTTGTCAATTTCTACATTTTAAAAGAAAAAGTATCAAAAACGACGAAAAACACGCACCTCACGATCCAATTTGTCAGACTTCGGTGGTCGGCGCCAACTTAACTAACGTATCCTTTTTTCTATTTCCCTTAATTTTCAAAAGTTTTCATAACTTTGGACTATACGGTACTCTAAAACATGCCTTTTTTGACGGCGGCCTGTGGAGACCAATAGCCGCGGTGGAGTCGGATAGATTGATCATTTGAGTAAATTATATTATGTCAGAATTAAATGCTAGTATTCGCATATAGTTGACTCCAGCACGCACTTGCACATAGACAATAAATACCCCTAGCCCTAAAATACCCCGCCCAAACAAATCATTTAGGCATTTCTCTACCTGTTTGACCCTAATTCCCACAAATCAGGACACCTCACATTTTTGATTTTATGAACTTGTCGAGTCACTGTACAAGGGTCACCGCAGAGACCTCTTAAATTTACTATTATAAGTGTAGGTTGAAAATTCCTTCTACAAAAGGCAGTAACAAGAGATTTACTCAAAGGGCAATCATTTAAAATAACTTTCATGGCAGTTGTAATTGCCGAACACTTTTTCATAATCAAGCAGTTACAAACATCTTGAAAATAATTAATTGTGCGTTGTACGTTTAAATGAGTTGCAGATATTTCAATAAGTTTAATGTTTATATAAATTTACTTCAGTAGATATTGGTTTCGCTTCAAGCATTTTCACCCCATCAGGATTCGTTTTGATTTCATTAAAAATCATCGGGTACTTATTTGGTCCTTTCTTCCTTGAGTTACCGTGTTTACAAGTAACGTGACGGACAGACGAACAGGCAGACTTATTGCAAACCATTCAGACTTCAATGACTAAATGGTGTTGAAATGTTTGCTCTACGCTTGATATTTACGATTTTAGAAGTCTTTTCGCAAAACGTAGTATACCTACTCCTCTGCGAACAGGGCAGTAGGTATATGCTTTACGTGTCACCTGCTAGATGACAGGTAGGTAGAAATGTCGACCTTTTCGACAAAAAGGCTTAAAATAACAATACTTTAGAATTGTATTGCATACCGTTTAGTGCAACCATAAAGTATGGTAAATGCTAATAGAAATTGGATTTAGTTTTCATGCAAATCGTTCAGTTCGATGCATAGTGAGATTTTTGTTCAAACGAAATAATAAGCTTATTTAAACGTCGACAAATTTTGCTGGTGTTTATTATTTTCTTCTAGGTTTTCCTCACGAAATTTACTTAAGGTCAGTACAGTCACCTGTTTCTTCAAATCGTAATGGTATTAGCGATATAATTTACAATACAAAAATATATGTGATTGTCCCATTCCCAATCAAAATGTTAAGGGGTTGAAACTAATATGTTACGTATTTTATAAATAAACTATAGCTGTCACGTAATCTGGCCACGTATGTGTGCATTATAATAGTACATTTTTTGATTAAGATATTTCCTGTCAATATTATTAGCGATGGTAGGTGTTACATCGTCAATTCATTTTTGTTTCTATGCTGCAATGTCGATAACAATAACACTAAATTTAAGCAATACATATCGCGCGACATTTAGAATTAATTTTAAGCCTTTATAAATATTAATTTATGTAAAAGACAATTCCCGAAAGATTTGAGAACTATAAATTACTTTTAATGTACCATAAAACTATTGCTTACAAGTTATCCAATAAAACGTCGGGTCTATTTTTCTTTATATTTCAAATTCATCCATAAATTTGCTTTAAACGAACATCTTTATTAACCGCGTTAACAAATACTTAAATTTCTTAGAATTTGTCCAAATAATAAGCAAAATATGGAAACGAGTTCTGCGTTCGATTTTTATATTTTCATCGGTCGGATTGGATGTGTCGATTGTATCGTGGTAATAAATATGTTTTATTATTAAATCTGTGAAACATTTATGAATGTTGTTACTTTAACAGGTGGATAATGTAATTAATGTATACTTAACAGGTACAATATAAATTTTCACAATATCTCAAAAATGTATTACCTACTTCTATTGCGAAATGAAACCCGTGACCTTTTATAATTAAGAGTAATTTAATGTCCAGTAGTATAGTAGAAAAAGTTATTGATTCCATTGACAAAAATTGAGGTATCTTACTCCAACGTTTTATTACGGTGCCGGTGTTAGGAAATCGTCTCGTCACATCTTGTTAATCAATGGTTCGACATTTTTTTTATTTATTATTTTATTTTATATGCATATATTTGTATAGTCGAAACTGAACAAAGGCAAGTGTAAATTATTTTTTCTTCAAGCGTATAACAATACTTACATTACATAATGCAACACGTCCTGTAGAAAGAGCCTATTATTGTATTAGTACAAATATTTCTCATTTTTTTCCTAGTACAAATATGAAGTAATGTATCCATGGCAACTAATTAAAAATCTAATTTATGACTTGTCATAAACTGTCATTTTAAAAGTTGACGTCGCGCGTCGAGCCGTTTTTTAAATTTAAAAGCGAAAATGTCTGAAGAAATGCAGTGCATACCACCTGAAATACTTGAAATTGTAAATTCACCTATGACATGTTTCATTGATAAATAAAATGGTTAGTATTACATATATTTTTTTTTACTAAGGTTGAACGCATTTGACCTGATGTAATTTTTCAAAAGTAAAGTTTTGATATTTTTGATTTTAACGCTTGAAGAAAAAATAGTATATGTCACTCGGAGTAGAAGGCTCATTATGTGTTTCGCCCAGTTTGCTGCCTCGGCTTAAGCCTCGGCTGAGCAAACTTCTGAGCTCAACAATAATGGTCGCCTTCTACTCCTTGTAACATAATATACTATTTGATATAATTATAGGTCCGGCCATGAATTTGCATATTATATCGTAATTTTATATAAGATCACGTGACTAGATTTTCCTCAATTAAAGCAATTATTATTGTTATATGCTTTGTTGATAAATATACAAAATAAACTTTAAGCTTCAATTTCTCAACTTTTACTTTCTTTAATTTAGACCACTCTGGCTTTCAAGGGCTCTCATAATGTAAATAGTTTCTTAAATAAAAATAAATCGGTAAAACTGGATCCTCCGCCAAAAACAAAAATTACCTTTTGTGTAAATTTCCAAATAATGTCGATAGGTATATGAGAAAAGGTTTTCAATTTGACAGGTATTGGCAAAAACACACAAAAACACACGACCCCATCCTCGATACATGCTAGAAAGATTGTATTACATAAAATTAAAAAAATTAACCGGTTACAAATAGTTTCTAAAAATTCTAAAACAAACATATTTGAAACATTTGTAGGTACCACCTTTAAAATTTCTTAAATACTTAGTTTAAAATAAAATTTCACTCAACTGTACAAAAAACTTTCTATTACTAAAATTCTTTTCGGTTTGTGCATTTATCACCCGCGAGAGGATTTTCAGTTACTGCAAGTGTTCATTTTATGCTAATGATGATGCCAGGTTGAACATTTTTAGGTATAAAGGCCGGTAACCACATGCTTTAGAGTAAACAAATGGACAGTAATTTAACGGCAGATGGACAGCGTTAGCCAACTTCTTTTCAAAACTGTTTTAGAAGTACACAAACGTATAGGTAAATGAACTACTTCAAGAAGGTGGCCTATCATCACAGTAATGATATGATAATAATAATATTTATATTATTTTGAACACACATACAATAATTTGAAAAACAGTAAAATCGTTGTTGAAAAGGCGACGTTGGATGCAAAATCAAAATACTAAAGAAACCGCACCGCACCGCACCGTCCACCACATACCAGTGATATTTTATTTATTATATAGGTACGTCATTTTCCAAATCGCACTCAGCAGCGTTTGGCAGCCGGCTTCTTATATAGAGGCGCCTTTTAATCTTCTTCTTATATATTTAATCAAAATAAATAATACAAAATATTTTATGTAATAAATTTATAATCAAAGACATATTCTATAGACCACAAGTTAAATGATTGATTTTAAAATGATCTTGATTTATGCAGTTACGCACGTAGTAAGCATAATTAAAACAAATTAAGATGAAGTACTAAAGTACTACGAAAAATGCAAAAATACAGACATTAGGTTTCAATTTTATACTGTCTATGGTCGTTTCAGCAATATAGCATTCACTCCATATCTATTTATATTTCAAATTGATATCTTTATATGTGCCTATGTGCAAATCCAATTAAAATAATACTGCGATTGCATGTTCAGACCACATAGAATACACAAAATATTTGGTATCTAGGGTGTTTCGATCTGATTTATATTTTTTTCCACGTCACCTATCAGTTATCATCACCGATATTGTGTCATGACTATAGATTGTCCTTTTCCCCAGGACCTTAGAGTTCGTGCACGTAAAGTGAGATGATTTACAGAAGGGTTACAAATATTTTTTAGCCGAGCAGTTATAAAATATCAAAATAGTTTTATTTAAAAACTGATACAAGAAGTCGCTGACGTTTTACTCACTTCTTATATTAGCATAAATTTATACATGCAATTAAATGGAATTCATAATAAAGTGAAAATAAACCAGCAACATCACAGTCCGCAGATGCCGGCTGCGGACAGGCCGTATGTATAGATGCAAGAAGGTATCATTAAAGCGTATTTGAAGGAAGCCCTGCAACCTATAATGAACGTGTAGGTATATACATGATTATCATTATGTAATTATTTATATGGTGCCATATTTTGTTACGTCATTTTCTGAGGTTAATTATTCACGTCCTGCTACAATCGCCGATTTATCCGTTGTTTATATCAGTGACCCAACCGTAGCCTACTTCAAAAGCTAATTTGATTGCTCGAGCGATTAACTAACTGCTATTATTATAATAAATAATTACTTTGCATTTATCATAAAGGGATCGAGGCTGTGCTGCAGTTAATATTTAACATTACTTTGATGAACTGAATCTATATCAGCGGTAACAAAATAATCTCCTATGGTAAAACTAAAGCACGAGACAAAACGGACACTATTAACATATTTTAATATGAAATAATATCAATAAAATGAACACATTACAGGTCTACCTTTGTACGTTTGGAATAATACTATCTACCTATACCTTCCTAGAAACAAACAATTAGCACAAGTCTCAGGTCAAGCTGTAACCAATAACCCGTCATGGCCTTGTGTCGCATTTGCTTTGGGTATAACATCAGATGTTTACCTATATAGTTACCACTAGAAATAATAATGAAGAGCCTAAGAAAACCTCCAGGCCACTCAAAATAAATCAGATCAGATTTTTGGTAAAATATTTTTAATAAAAAATCCTCTCTAATAATATATACCTACTTCAATATTTGTTACTGATTTTAAATTAGGGACAAGATCTGAGCCTGCGTGATCATATCGCGATGAATTTACACCCACTTACAGAAGTCTGTAAGTATGTCCTCTCACTACAGATTCCTAAGACACCCACTTACAGGTGGTGGGTTCAGCAGTCGTTGGAGAGATGGCGTCAGTTGTACGAAAACGAATTAGGAAAACAAGAGAATTGTGGAATGATCTAGAGAAACATCTAGATTATGCTAGAAGGTATATCTGCAGGAATATAAAGGCCAAGATGGTCCACTGCAGGCAGTTGAATATTGGGAAGTAAACTGAACACAACAGAAAAAAATTTACGAGATTTCCGATACACTTTACCCTTCTTACAATATAGGTAGTACTTATAGCTCCTTATGCATATGTTTATGTCAAAACACTTCTTGATTTCTGCTGTCACTTGCTGATACCTATAAATGTAATTTAAGTTGTGGATGTTCTATATCTTTGAAAAATTGTAGTTGATTTGTTTAAAGAAATATGGGCCATAAAATAAATGATCTACGCTTTAGTTTCGGTTCATTTGGACCACCGTAATACCAAATTCTCCTTCAGTTTACCATAGAACTGTTAAGTAATTCAAGAATATTAATTTTATCTTTTATATATTCATAACCTCGATTAATAATTTTGACGTGAGCCATTTTAATGTTTTAAATAACAAAGAACGCTTGTGGTTATTGACCAAATATTTTCTAATTTGGCTCATTGAACGAATATGTAGGTATGGAGCAAGCAGGCCATTAATTTATTATGTGTGTGCAAAATGTATCATAGAAATACAAAAGGTTCGTTTTGATTAATGGCAAACTTTCACCTGTTAGAATAACCGCTTTACCTTAGTGCATTATTTGGCGGTATTTTTTTTATTACAATAACTGTTTTTGTAAGAGATGGCTCGTCGCGTAATAATTAATGTTATTGGTTACTTCCAGAGTACAATTTTAGAGAATTCTCAAAAACTAATCCCCGCACTATAATATCGCCCATATTTATAAATATAAATATCATACGACTCTAAATATCATTTTCATTATATTTGGCACAAAACGTGGGGCCTGAAAATTATAAACTATATAAAAACAAAATAAAATATTTAAATAAAATTATTCATTTATTTATATTTTGGCGCCTGAAAATCATGGGCAAAATATAAAAATAAAATAAAATATTTAAACAAAAATTAGCGTTTCATTATAATACGGATGAAGGTCTCCACGTGTTGTTCGCATTAATGTACCGACTTAGGAGACGATTTTTTACTGTATACAAGAACCAACATTTGAGAATTAAAATTGAATCGAAAAAGGCGGAGGTGCCGGTAATGGAGCATAGCTAACAATGGACACCAATAGAAGCTCATGGTAAATGATGATGATTGTTCATAAGATGCATATACGAATTACCTTTTTGTTTCCTTTAAGTGGCCTACACACAAGCTCAGAGTAAGTCTTAAGGATGGCAAGGACGAGTCAAGATAGCGTTTAGGTCTAGGCGCGGCATGAACCTAAACTATAAACCAGGCTCAGGCAACGACTTTTTTTCGAGTGAATGCCAATACTGACTTGTGCGTGTGTATAAAGAAATAGAAGGCGTACAGATTATTTTTATAATTTTAACATCTCGGATGAGACATATACCTAATGGCATTTATGAAAAAATTGTTTTAAAATAATTTTTCTATTATTACTTTAACGCACATAAATTTTAAATATAGAAATATTTAATTCCGGGAAACCTGTATTTACGGTTATAAACTTGTATCTCTCTTTGCAGGGGAAACCGCTTCCACAACTGAGTCTCTCGAAAACGTCCAACTGCACCAATCAACAAAACCAATAAGAAGAAGGCGAATGGACCGAACGATCAACAACAATGGCCCCATTTCAACCATTCTGGCGTCCACAGATTACTCCCTACATAATAACAACAATCACGTTAAAACTGAAAGGCTGAGTCCGGGGACACCGGACACCTCTAGCAGGTCTAGGTCAGTAACTCCTAGTTCTGCTTCCCATCCGGATACACCTCCTGCGGTAGAAAATCCTCTCATTCCCGTTTCTGGAAGAAATTATAGCGACTTTATGAGGAGTTTGGCTGCCAAGTACAATAACGCAAACCCGAATGAGTAAGTGAGCAGAGCCCTATGAATTTTTATAAATTACTACCTGAGATACCATCTAAATTTCTCCTTATGCCAGAGGCAAATTAAAACAAAATCGTTGTAAACAAAAAATTTCTTTATCCTTTGTTCAACTCCACGACTATTTGATTATTAATATTTATATTCTCTTTTCAGTTATTTTAACGCTGCAAGAAATGGATTCCCTCCACCCTTGGACCCTCGGTTTAAACCCGCAAATTTTCCAAACCTACTGCCTTCCCTAACCCCACCAAATAAAGAGAATGAGGCCAATAACAAAAAGCCTGACTTTTCTGTACTTAATTCCTTTGCCAGTGTCGCAGGAGCGGCGATATTCCCACCTCTAATAGATATGTCCACAACTCAAACCCTCTTAGCAATGGTTAGGACGGCGAAAGAAGCGGAATTACAGGTAAGACAATATTATTATCTCTTACAAAATGTTACAATAGATAAAGCGTTACCTAACAAGGAAACTTATTTATACTACATGCAAATATCAAAAAATTATTTTCTTTCTGTTATAATTTTTTGCTATTTGCCCTATACAAACTAGTTGTAACTTCCAGATGGAAATATTAATCTTAAATTTTCTGAAGGGACTCTTGAAAAATGTCAAAAGGCAGGACACCTCATCGCCCCTGGATTTATCCTCAGCCGCACCTCCTACCAAAAGGCCAAGGATTAAGGTGCCTTCTTCTAGTAGTCCTAATTGTGTATTGCCTAAGAGATCGGAGAGCGAGAGTCCAAAACTTCACGAGGATATTTCGCATTGGACAGTGGACGATGTGTGCAATTTTGTTTCGGGCATAGACATATGTGCGGAGTACGCCCAGGTGAGTTATTGAAGAATATTTTAATTGCTATGCACATGCCAAAAAGATTTGGACTTGGTACAAGAAAAAGTAACATTTCTTGCGGTGAAAAAAAATCTATTACGAAAAGCCTGTTAGGCATCAGTAGTCAGTACGCCCCTGAGCCATGCCATTGAATTTAAAATTAGGCATCAGGCTGTTCCCCCATAACCTTGAAATAATATCGTGTGCCACGGTGTGCCAGATTTGAGAACTATTTATTTTTGGAGCCGTAGGTACGCGAGATATTCATAATAATTTTTCTCTTTTTAATTTAAAGGTTAACTTTGTGGTTTAAATAGGAGGTGATTTTAGAATAGATATTACATGCAGAGTGTGAAATGTTTTTCCCCATTGTGTAGAATAATTTGTGAAAAGATTATGGTAATCAATTAATTGTTAATGTCGATTATTATTTGTTAATAAAAAACATGCATATTTATATTTTCGTCACGTACCAAAAATTCATCAATAATTTTAACGCGTATCTTTCACTTTTGCTACAAGTTTCCTCATAGTTGCAAATGGCTAATTATTAATAAGTTAATCACTTTCGAACGTCAGTTTACTCTGTATGACCCAAATTAGTTGTGTTCTTGGGCTGGCTGGATTTTTTTATGTGTAGAATCGTGAGTGTGAGTTTTAAAATTTAGAGGGGTTTAAACCCAAACTTTCTTTTGAAATACATTTGTCGACTTTCTATAGAGAAAAATGCCGAACCTATTCGTGATAGAGGTCTTGATTAATAATGAAGTTATCATATTTTTATATTTACGCATTCGTTGAAAAAGTTAAAATTCTATACCAAGTATATAAATAAAAAATTCAAAGAATAAGGTGAATTTTCTCTCGGTGGAAACGCCGCTGTGGTACGCCGCTGCTGCGCCTTTTCACCCCTAAACTGTTTGATCAGATTCGATACAATAGCATCACGACTGATCGTAATACCACAATAATTCAAAGATCTTCATTGAAATAAAACTTACTTATAGATGTTTCACGCTGGTACAATGGTACAGATGTGTTCTCGCGTAAACTCTTGTACGTGATGGTAAAGAGGCCCCGGAACGTGACCACCGGCCTTTTGAGAAGCTGCGACTTGCTCTATGCGGTACTACAAGTCGTTCGATGGTCGCAATATGGGCCGGTTGGTTGTTTTTCAGCCTATATACGCTTTCATCTCGAGTTAAATTCAATTTACTCAACGTCAATCCGGTTTACCTACCGACTGCGGGTGTTGCGTAAACCCTTATATTTTACAAAGTTGTTTCGTTTTAAATTTTATGTTTCAAAGATTTTAAGTCGTATCATTTGGAGGTTCGTTTAAATGAAATACCTATATGAGATTTCATTTATATAATTTTTTTCCGTTAGCCCTCCTTTTAATTTATTCATTTATTCTTGCATATATTGTCACGGAATATGTCATGGAATTTTTACTCTTTCTTTCATTGTCAAACAATGCTGTGGAACAAGTAAAATAAAATTATTTAAGTCGGTCCTGGCGAGATCGTCGTACTAAACATATCTTATGCTACATTTGTATTGTGTTTCCGAGGAATTCTCTCTATCGTGTTTGAACACCGCGAGTATCTGTTCTGATCAGACGCTGCGGTCTCCAAATGTATGATCTTGACAGAAACTTACTGATATATAATAAGGGCAATATGGGAAGATATGAGGTCGTTTATTTGATGTATGACTAGCTGCACTCTAACCTTCCCTCCTTCGTACCGAAGGCAAAGGAAAAAGTAGTCCTGGATTCAGTAATAACTCTACCTATTCTTGTCTAGATACTTACAAACCGGCCGAGTATTTACTTCGGCATAATATGCAGGTGCAATTGGTATCTGGTAGGTAATGAAAGAATTAACATATTTAAAACAATTTTTTTAAATAATAATAATGATAATAATATCTTAATAGTAGTACTAAGTATTATATAAAAATAAATTCATGTTGAATTCAGTCACATATATTACGATGATTTAATTTACGCTACTTTAGTAAATTTATTAAAAAAATTTATAATGTTTTGCTGTCAAGGTGAGGTACCTACCACTGATACTGTTCGACCTATAAGCACGTCCGTGTCCTAATTTTACCATTGCATTGAATAATATTAAAAATACTGAATTCTAATCCATTATGTTTGTATTCAGGCGATATTTTCCTTGCTGATTTTATTGACTTACATCGAACTGCCGCGTCGACTGACCGCAACAATTTGATTGACAATTTTTTGTTGTCGAGATTTTCGATTCAGCTCTCTCCGATACGATTCACACGGATATCTGTGACCATTCCCACAGAACTGGAAAAAAAAAGGTTCCACAAGATTCTTGTATTACTACATCCTTCTTACTGCTGAATATTAGTCAGATTCTGCCGTAAACAGGAAACAAATCCACTGGCGAAAGAAGGTTTAATAAACGCGGTTAACGCCTTTATTGGTTAATTACTTATTTTAATCGCTTTATTCCGTATACGCTGTTGACCATAAACTATTTTTATATGGTTTGACATCAATTGAGTATTCGTTCACAATATTGTAGCTGGGTATCGTTCTTTAATTCAACCACATCGAAATTATTATTGTAAAAAACTAAACACAAATACCTGAGCATATACAGGGTGATTCTAAAATGTATAGCCAAATTGATACAGCGTCATCAGGGGACCAAAATAGGTTTATTCAACCCAATTTACCTATATACAAAAATGCACCCCTAAGAAGTTACAGCCCTTTAAATTTCAAATAAAAAAAACTTTAATTATTAATTATTATTATTTAATTATTAATTAATTATTAATTTAATTAATTGTTAACCAGCCTACTTGTACATTAAATAATAATATTACATATTTGCTACTGAGGTTAAAAATAGTTCGATGCATCTTCTTCATTTTTCTTGTTTAATTTGCAAACTATTGATATTATAAAAAAAATAAAAGATAGAAAAAAGTTTCCAAATTAAATTATCTATCAAATGATACTGGAAAATCGACTATACGTTAACGCACAGAAAAATAAGGGTGTGAAATAAAGGGTGACTGCCCCTAAATTACCCCATCCCTTTAATGTATTTTATTGCTGTTAATCTCAAAACATTGGCGTTTATTGGTAATGAATGTACACTGAATTAGAAAAAGATATCTACAGCCATTTGGGAATAATCAATAATTAAAGTTTTTTTTATTTGAAATTTAAAGGGCTGTAACTTCTTAGGGGTGCATTTTTGTATACCTATCTATAGGTAAATTGGGTTGAATCAACCTATTTTGTTCTCCGGATGACGCCGTATCAATTTGGCCATACATTTTAGAATCACCCTGTATAACCCTTATAATTAAATCTAAAATGGAAGAGATACTGCGCATGGTCTGGAAGGAAAGTTTTGATGCACGCTTATAAACAATTTTTCTGTAAAAATGTAAAATCGTGGATTTTTTTTATCAGATTAAGTTTGTGAAACATAAATAATGATATAAAAAATCGTTCACTCCTTAATTACCTGCACCAAAATCCCATAATATCTCATGTAGGTATACAATTATATTATCTCTACTAAGCATTGTAACTTATTACAAATTTGATGCCAATATAAATAACGATTAATCAAATTTTGACAAGGAAAATAAAGTAGGTATACCTCATAGGCTTGTAATAAACAGTATTAATACGTTTGGCATCGGCATTAACTTGATATATTTTTATATTCTGACCTTTGATAATGCATTCTAATTACCATTTTATGTGTAGGTTTAGAGATAATTGGGGACCCGGAGTCAAGGATTAAAGTTTAGATGAAAGTTGTTCGGTCAATCTAGATCGAATTACAGATAGAAGGCATGCCTTAGAATAAATTAATACGAAGTAGAGGTGCTGTCAGACTTAAAAATAACATTGTTATATAAATATTATAATATGTACAGAGTGTGCATTGTTTATTGCCTATTAGGTATTAAGGTTTCGTGGGGCCTTCCCGTATAGGGATTATGGCGGGAGTCGTTTGCCTTCACGATTCCTAATAAAGGCGAATTTAGACTTTTACACTTTCGATGTGCATCGCGGATGAATCATCTGCAGTGAATGTGAAAGATGAAAACCAGAGTATTTACACCATTCAATGGTTGAATTCATTTCATTAGTTCTCAAAATGGCGGCAACTGAAATAGTGAGTCTCGGAATTGAGTTAATAAGTCTAGCCCTTACAGAAGAATGTCGTAAAATATTACAAAAGAAAAAACGTCGTCCTCGTCGGTGGTGGGTAAAACGTTGAATTCCACGACGAGAACAATTGGGAGCGTCGATAATTTCCATATATCTCTAAAAATGTTTCCATATGTTCATCCTTCCACGGAAAAAACATTTTCTAATTTTCTTTGTAAGTACATCTAATTTAAGCGACAAAACAGTGTATTATTTGAACACCTGTTTACTTGATCTGGATGCACACACTTTATAAATACAAGTTTAAACTTTTCACTGCCGCTTCACTACGAATGATTCATCCATTCGCTTCATCAAAAGTAGAGAGTACCTCTACTTTGTTCACTAGTCATTTTGAATGCACACTTTGGATGAAAAGCAGATGAAAACAATCTTTACACATTTCACTACAGATGAATCATCCGCGATGCACATCGAAAGTGTAAAGTCTAAATTCGCCTTAAAGCCTGGAAAAATTTTGATTATGGCATCTTAAAATTAAATTAAATTTCTGGGATTAAGATATAGTTACAAACATTTTCAAACTGGAATTTTAGCATCAACGGTGGTTGTCTCGCTTTTTATTCTTTTCTATATTAATTCATACTGGGGCTCGGAGTCTGGACGATTCAGCAATATAGGTACAATAAAAAACTCGATCAGTTCATCGGGCAACGGACACGGACTACTAGACCGGACCGACACCGGACGGTCAAACAATTGAAAATCAACCACAACCGTTCCGGTCAGTAGATCCGATTGAATGATAGCGGTCATAGATGTGATATCTTTTCTTCTTTACGTTAGCTACACTCGCCGTTATTGTTATTTAAATGCCTAAGTTATTCATTAATACGGATACTTAACGTTCTGGTTCTTTTTGTTCTCATACCAGATCCCCAAGGCGAATGAGGTGAATTTTCGGTACGTCAAAAATTTAGAATTATGTCAACTTTTGCCTGCCAATAAAATAGACGGTTTGCATAAACTAAGCAATGCAAGTATATTGTGTGGAGCACTTGCTGATGGTTAAATACGAATTGCTGATAATCGTGGAATATAATGTGTACAGCAATTATTAAGTAGTTATTAAGTTACCGGGGAAAAATATTTTTCTTTCACGACCGGTATTATATAGAAATGCTATTAATTAAAACAAACTTGTCCATATAAAATATAACATACTGAGCGTTTAACTACTGGACATGCAGGTAATACCGATAAATAATTCACGCTGCGACGTAAAAGTTCGAAAGATTGGTTTATCTTATTTCTCATCAGATTACTTCCGTCATGCACTTTTATGTAGGTATAGCGCTGGCCTTGCTGCGATATAAATCCTCAACTTAATACATATTTTTTTGATCTACTTTGATTTACATAATGGGTTTTACGTAATGGGATTGTGGTGCAGGTTTCGTGTTTACAGAGAAGCGTATAACACTCACGTTTTGAACTGCAAACGTGTCTTTTGAATGCGTATTTAGTAATAAATGTCTTATGGTAAAACAATTTGATATTGATGCTCTTGCTACAGAGCGGAAAAGAAAATAATGCAAACTAATAGAAATTATTAACGAGTGCTAGAACCTTTTGTTATTTTTCTCGAAACAATTTTAAATTATTTTTAATATCTATCCTAACTAAGAAGATGCCCAACTTTTTGTTGCTTTTTACCTACAATGTTTAAATAAAAACTCTTGGTTTTTCTTTTAAAATTATCGTAGTCTTGGAGAATTAAAACAAAAACAAACAAAATCGAAACAGCTATATTGTTTTCAAGATATATTTTATAAACAAAAAAAGGCAAATCCAATTTTGTACTAATAAAACCATCGGTAGGTATAATGCATTATTTATTTAACATGTTTAAGTACCTAAATGTACGTAACAATAACAAAAATCATAGGACTGCCTAGTCCGTTCCTGTAATGGCGTACCTCAGGCCTCGTGTCAGAGGTCGGGGATGGTCGAGGGGGCCGGTAGCCGGCACGTGCCCGGAGGCCCCCGTAATAACACGGTGCACACCGTCTGCCTTGGGCTAATGGCGGTCCAACGCCCAGAACTCGCGTGCATACCTAGGCCTTCTTGATGCTTTTCTGCCCGATGACTGCCTGCCTACACTCACTCCAGTGAACTGCATATTTCCGTAATTACAATATGATACGGATTGTAAAAAATCGTTTCCTTGGATAATTAGAAGAGCGTTCGGCACTGGAGTGTATTCATTTGTTATTTGTTAAAGACCGTACAGAGAAATGGTTTGTAACACAAAAAGGTGGACGTTTCAGTAGATATACCTATTCTGAACTTGTTCTATGTCTGTCTGTCGTAAATTTGACGTGACAACGCTTCGAGATAATTTAATGGAAACCCGTTCAGAATTGGTTAATAAATATTTTGCCAATTTGTGTTCATAAAGCAAGCCGGTTCGTTAATAGGTTTATATTATTATTTGCCTATTCTTTAAATAAGATAGTGTTATTTTACGCCACATTTTCAAAACGAAATACCTTTAATGACCACTATAATAAATGTTGGAAAACCATAATATCCAAAATGAAGTAGGTAGTAATTGTGTTTTATAGAATTCATAACAGGTACAACTAAGTATACCTATTTTATGTTTCGAATTGGCGAAGGCGCCGGTAATTTAGCATTTGCCCAAAAAAAACCGGTATATTCTGCGGAGCTCTTAATTTTATTATTAATGCACGTTCAAATAGGTTAGACGTATTATGCCGTGTTACTTGCTAATATATATCTATACTGGTTACGTTTTGAAGATGTGAAAGAATGTTGCCATGGCCTGAATCAGTCAATCAAGGGAATTTGTCGTTGTCTAGTAGCGTCTTTCTTTATTTAGTCGTGACATTATATCTTGCCATCATTCAGACGGTTAAGCTAAGGTCAAATGTAACTGATTTTTATGTAAAATTAGTTTTGTAATGCGGCATTCTTTAATAGTCTGCATGTTACGAGAGCGGCCGGGCGGCCGGCTGCTTATAGCCGTCTCAAATCAATCAAAATTATATGGGCAAAAATTCAACATGGTGGTAATAATAATATCGAAATTAATTTCCAAAATTTAAAGACATTGCACTATTTACCTATTAGGTAAGATAAGAAAAATAGGTACCTAACTAGGTAAATTAATTCAAAACAATTAAAACATCGATTTAAAAAAACTGGAGCGGTTGAACTTTACGCAGAGATAAAAAACAGTTGTTGACATTTGGATGTATTAAATTTATGGAGTAGGTATTCATTATTTACCTTCATGCTTCTATTAATCTCTTGAGAAAAGGTCATCCAATTGGTTTAAAAAATAATTCGCTTGTGTGTCTATAGATCTATATAATACACCGGCTTTTGCACGACTTCAAATTAAAATTGTTACAATTTCATTGCCTGAATTGATTTCGAGTAAAACGTGAAGGATTTCAAGAAGAAAGAAGACTTTATCTGGTATTATTAAATTATGTGGTATGCAATCTACTTACCGCACGTATTACTTATTTTAAATAATTCATGCCCCAGTTCAGCCATTTTAATTCAGTTCACTATACAAGAAATTGCCCGTGATTTGTTCCAATTTCACATTTAATACTATAATGATGGAAAACAGATTATATACATATACAGGGTTTATTTACGCTGAATGATTGTTTCTGCATAAAGCGGCAATTTGGAAGGCATTTTTCCCTAATACATAAGTGTCCGGTGTGTGAATTTTTGAAATTCCTGTATACTTATAAAGCTTCTTTTTGAATTTCAAAACCGATAACTTTACGGTTACTGAAATTATACCTCGACTATTAAGACTATTTAGCAAAATTGTAAACTAGTCAGTAATTCGAGTGTATAGTTGAGATGGGTAAGTTTTACGTAATATAGAAGTAAAAAATATCCTTCGCACTGGTCCAGTTTCCTCACGAATAATTCTTCCTACAATTAATTACTATACTAGATCCCCAACGTGGCATTCGAAAGTTTTGGACGAATAACAGTATGCGACAACTAGGTATATATGTATAATGTTGCGGAAAGCGATACGTAGCAATGATTACAAATTATCATAACTGACAGTACAACATTCGCTTGAAACCGAAATCAATTTATTCTGATTTCCTGCTGATGTCAATTGAAAATTAACAGCACCAATCAGAGATTTATCGCTAACGGAGTGGATGGAAACAAACAGGCCGGTGTCAACTCAATGATAAAGTGTAGTGAACGACCTTTTATTATAACACCATACCACCATCCAGTTTTATAAAAAAGCTGCTGTATATTAGCTATCGGCAGCCATATACATAGATATATCTATATGTATATTGTAGGTAGGGTAAGTCCGGGATAGATGGCCATGAAGAATCATTTTTGACGGTAGTTCGGGTTTAAATATCATAACGAAAAAAATGTTTAGGTACATTTTTTACATGATATCTTGCCTACAAAATAAACCAAGTATAATTATTGTACAAGTAAAAGCGTTACGAAAATTTTGCAAAATTTAAAATTATAACAATTGGCCATCACTCCCACATACTGTGGGGGAGATGGCCACATCACTATGGGATAGCTGGCAATGGTAAAAAGTGTGTTTTTTGTTTAAAGAAACAACAAATAAATAAAATGATCCTTTGAAAATAGTGGTAGCTAACATTTTTATTAAGTACAGAATTATAAAAATATTTTTTTATTTGCAAAAATTATTTCACATGTGTTAAGATCTTCTTTCTTTAACAGCTTCGACAGCACGGAGAAGAATTTCTTGGGTCCTTAAACCTCGAGATACTCCAGGTTTTCTAATGTACCTACTTGTTTGGCATATGAAAAAAGAATATAGTTTACTATGGCTGTCTCACCCGATTTGCCAGGGAGAGATGGCCATCCCACCTATTCATAAAAAGACGTATGTGAACGAGACTATTTTGAGGTTAGGAATAACTTCAAAGTGTGTTTTACTTGTATATTTAATTTCAGCTAAACATCTGATGCGAAAAACCAAAATATGAATTGATCATGTAATATCTCAAAACTACTTCACTTACCTTGATTTCGTTTTCGCGCGGTATTACAGTTAAAAACAATCCAACTCAATGTATGTTTTATTGCACAAGTGTGGACGTATAAACTGACTATATTATGGTACAAGCGCTGCTATCTATCGTCAGATGTATGAAATACTAAGCATGGCCATCTCACCTAGTATGGTCATCTATCCCGGACTTACCCTATATAAACTAAATAGCGTACGGTTGTCTCTAATAACCTTTACCATGGTTGTTTTTTTCCAATCCAGTTGAGTCCATTCTGCGAATGTTATCGATCGAGAATTATGCATGTGCGATCAACTCTGCCGAGGCAAACTAAGATAATAATAAGATAAAATAAATCATTAATAAGCATAGGCTATACTGTATGAACGAGTGACAATATAGAAAATCAGTATACCTAACACAAGAAATTAATATTGTCCAATACCACGGCGAGGAAGAATCCGCAACGATGCTCTTCGCCCATATGCAGGGGCCTGTCAGAACATTTAAAAAAACACATAGGGAAACAAATCTAACCCGAGTTAATTATGGATACTTATATCCAGTATACCTATGGTCTACGAATTTAAGAATATGAGTAGCAATCAACCAAAGCCCAAGAATGGTCCAAACGTAAAAAATTTCAAGGCTGATGCATGGATCTTTTACCTATAGGTACGTTAATATTAATTTTAAAACATTAATATTATAATATTAAATACAAAATTGATGACATAGTTTTCCACGTGTTAGTAAAATTGGTAGCGAAGACACTTTTGTACAAAAAATCATTAGTTCTGCTCATAAACGTCGCAGGTTACTGTCTTGACCGATAGTTGATGTTTCCACTGATCTATTATTTGTCAGTTCTCAAGTAACTAAACTAATATAATAATATAAGGTTTATGCAGCATTGTTGATATAATATCCGTTAAGGTCTATATCGATGAAAAAAGATATTTGCAGGTCGTGTGGGTTATTTGTTGTTTTTTTTGTAGTTGTGTCACTCTATAGCTAGATCTTCTGACGAATTGCTAAAGCAATTAAGATTAAAAATTCGCATTCCATTGAATCTTTTATAGCTATTGTCTTAAGGGCGTGAGGTGTTACTCGCTGCTATATATACCGGGTGACCACGAAATGACGCTCGCCCTTATATCTTCTTTGTTTTACAGGATATAAATTTCAAATTTGGGCACGTCAAATAACGGTGAAATATGCATTATTTCAACAATTTTATTACTTTCTGTCGCTTCCGGTTTCACCGGAAATGACACTAACTTTCGATTTTTAAATGGAACACCCTGTATATTTTTACATTTTTGGATTCAGGAGGTCATTTTGAATATAGGTAAGGCATATTGAGCTAAAAATATTGTTGACAGACATTTTTATGAGCAAATTTAATTTTTGATCTAGGCGGCCGTGACCCCAAAAATATGTTTTGTTTTGCTTCAATAATTAATCAAAAAATACAATTATGATATTATATCGTATGACATTTGTGTTATAAGATCTTAAACATTTCGGAAATCGTTTTTCCAGAATAACTCATTTTTTTTTAAATGGCACCATGGTGGCTCACTACGTTATTTAAATAAAGCATTTCATTACCGATAATTTGGTACCAAACACTTCATTATTTGTTCATATTATAATACATAAAAATTACATTTACCAAGTTGTAAATGCAAATTAACTCTCTCTTAATATTTAACACTGAATTTCTATCAAATAGGTGCCTTTGAAATGTAACGAAAGAAACAAATGAATAGTTTGACAGCTTGATATCAAAATCGTATTTTTTGGTTAATTATTGAAGCAAAACAAAACATTTTTTTGGGATCACGGCCGCCTAGATGAACAATTAAATTTGCTCATAAAAATATCTGTCAATAATATTTTTATCTCTATAAGCCATAACTGTATCCAAAATGACCTCCTAAATCCAAAAATGTAAAAATATACAGGGTGTTCCATTTAAAAAACGAAAGTTAGTATCATTTCCGGTGAAACCGGAAGAGACGAAAAGTGATAAAACAGTTGAAATAATGCATATTTAACCGTTATTTGACATGCCCAAATTTGAAATTTATATCTTGTAAAACAAAGAAGATATAAGGGCGAGCGTCATTTCGTGGTCACCCGGTATATACTTATATACAGGGTGATTCTAAAATGTATGGCCAAATTGATACAGCGTCTTCAGGAGACCAAAATGTTGATTCAACCCAATTTGCTTATATACAAAAATGCACCCCTAAGAAGTTACAGCCCTTTAAATTTCAAATAAAAAAAACTTTAATTATTAATTATTATTATTTAATTATTAATTAATTATTAATTTAATTAATTGTTAACCATCTTGTACATTAAATAATAATTTACATATTTGCTACTGAGGTTAAAAATAGTTTGATGCATCTTCTTCATTTTTCTTGTTTAATTTGCAAACTATTGATATTATCAAAAAAATAGAAGATAGAATAAAGTTTCCAAATTAAATTATCTATCAAATGATACTGGAAAATCGACTATACGTTAACGCACAGAAAAATAAGGGTGTGAAATAAAGGGTGACTGCCCCTAAATTACCCCATCCCTTTAATGTATTTTATTGCTGTTAATCTCAAAACATTGGCGTTTATTGGTAATGAATGTACACTGAATTAGAATAGTATATTCTGTAATAAGTTTGAAATGAAGCATATTCTGCGTGAGCGGAAGTTTGTCACCCGAGCGGTAGCGAGGGGGACGGTCCGCGAGCGCAGAATATGCCATTCCAAACGAATTACAGACTATACTTTTTCTACGCCTATAATTTAATTAATTATTAATCTACTTACATTTAACTTGTTTTGTGCAACGACCTTTTAAGGTTAACTGTCAATAGAAACGTCAACTGTCAGCAGAAACGTAATTACAAATTGCACTACTTCTAGATGGCGCAACCCATGCTTGTTACATACTTTTGTTATACCTACATTTTAGGCATGTAATGAATATTACATATCACTCACTGGAATATAGGTCATTCCTTATTTAAAATCGACATCATAATGCTCATATTACATAATAGGCGTAGAAAAAAAGATATCTACAGCCATTTGGGAATAATCAATAATTAAAGTTTTTTTTATTTGAAATTTAAAGGGCTGTAACTTCTTAGAGGCGCATTTTTGTATACCTATAGGTAAATTGGGTTGAATCAACCTATTTTGGTCTCCGGATGACGCTGTATCAATTTGGCCATACATTTTAGAATCACCCTGTATATAATATATAGGAATAAACGAATAATGGTACTAACCCAGGACGTTTATATAACAAAGTGCTTTCTTCCTCTCTGCGCAACACCTTCCTCTGTCTCTTTTTACACACGTAGAAAACGAGATTTGGAGATGATGAATACTGATTATGTAAAATGTAGAAATTTCTATGTAAATTTGGATAATTTACATTTTATTATAGCTTTATTACATCAATTATCGCACGAAGTAAACTCTAGATTTATGTTCAAGGCGGTCTTTAGTGTTTGGCGTGTTTTATAGACATAAACTTCAGTTCCCCTGAATATAAAAATATAATAAGTCACCTATACTGGTACACCGTAGGTATGTCAAATCATCAGGGTCTAAGTACTTACATTATTTCTATTTCTTCCGTTAAATGGCGATTTTGTATTTAATTATAAATTTATTTTTTCAAGTAAATAATTGTCCCCCGTCCTGCTGCGATATAATCTACGAACACCAAGACATCCACATAGAACCTATGTGGCCCTTGCTAGGTCACCGCTGATGTCACTAGAGATCATTTGATTGACCCCCTTTCCACCCCACTTTCTTTCCTTTATTTACGCGGGGTTCAACAATCAAGTTATCCAACAAATGCATGGGCGTTACTGAAAAAGTTATATCTAAATTCAATATTGTTGTTAATGTGTTGCTACACATTTTTTATATAAGTAATCTAATGTGAGACGTCACAAAAAATGGAATTGTTTTATAGGGCATCATTTCAACGAAATATGGTGGCGTTCTCATAATTTTTTTAACAATCCAATGGTGCGAATAACCTTTTAACAGAGAAATTCTTCCATTCAATCTCATTTCACGTATATATAGGTATATACAGAAAAAACAGACGGCATTTGATCAGAGGGAAATCTGCTATGGCTTGAGCCGGATAAGTCGTCCCATTAGCCATTAACGATAGCTCTAGATCTGAAACAAGAGCATCCCCGTGGCCCCGCTCATGTGGATCACTTCGGACGCACACACGCACATAAGGGAGCGGCACTCGGAGTTGTGGGGTAGAGGAGGTCAGTGGGGGGCTCAGGGCGCGGCATGTGACCCGCAGTCACTTGGCGAGACCGCGCCCCGTGTTCTGTGAGGTCACTCGCCGGCTGAACCAGATCAGAGATCGACTAAATAACCTGTCTTGTCTTGAATTGACCACCGCTGGACGAGGTTATGCACCAAAGCAGCTGCATTCCGTACCGGCTACCGGTCTATTGCCGCTACCATGATGCGGACGACTTCATTAGGGCGATTAGTTATTGGGAATGCATATTATCTAGGTTTGTTTAACAGGATTTTTTGGCGAATCGTGGGGAGGGCTGGAGGGCACGCCATTTTTTACAGCCGGGGACGTGTTGTAGGAAATCTCAGATATCATATCTGTGACCTCGTGAGAATGTGGCCTTTGAGAGGAAGCAGATATTGTTTGGCCTAGGTGTGGCGATTTTATAACTAGTAAAATTGATGACCAAAGGCGTCCCAAAAATGATACGAATAAAAATTCTAAAGCCGATGCGTAGGCGACTCATTATCATTTTTTTCTTTAGATTTAGGTGGGGTTGACGTTAAGAATCGAAACAACAAACTGTCTTTTATTAAAGTCGACGTTTCGGAGTAATTTATTTCATCTTCAGGACACTGAAGTATTACACAACGGTAATTTTTAAAATGGCCTTCTCAATAAAATTGTTGATTTCCTTTACACAATTCTAAGAGAATTTGATTTAGATGCAGGCAGATGCCTTTGGTAAGATACTATCGATATTAAATTTTCCAACTGAAAATAAAAAACGTCCACCTGTGCTTGCGTCTCCATACAAATTATGATCCGTTTTTAAGTGCAGGTCACAGGTTGCATCTCGGGGCACCCGCATCTCCCCATCTATTCCATTAATGCCCGCTGTTTTGCATTTTCATGGCGCGTAAGGAAATCAACTGATAACATCTCGACAGCTTTAAACGTTGGAGGTTACTTTGTTTATTGGTACTAACGCCTTTCTTTGTATTCGACGTGGCTCCTCGCATCGGTGCTTTGAAACTGATACGGATTAGAGTTATCTCTTTCGAAATATTTATAAAACATCTTCAGCGTACCTATAATTTATCATGTGAACGGATATAGGTGAGATTCCTACTCAGACGCATCAGAATAGAAACGCTCCTTGTTTTATGTTTCTGGACAACATAATAATATTTGTAAAAATTGCAACGGCAAGTAATGCTATTTGATAGAAACGCAGTCAACGATTATGAATGCTTATTAAACTTTGTGAAATCCTCAAATGGGGTTGCGTTAAATTGTAGTCGTTGGAATCGATGTACAGGGTTATCCAAAGAAAAGACTCACCCTTATATTTTCTTTATTTTTCGAGTTAGGAAAAAATGTTTCAAATAAAAGTTGTAGTGAATCAAATGAACTCATTTAAAACCCCTGCAAAGAATATACAGGGTGTTCCATAAAAGCGGGACAAACCTAAATTACATTTTTTTAAATGGAACACCCTATATTTTTTTTTCATATTTCAAATCTGTGTTTTTTTGTGATTTCAAATATATTTATATGTTGTAACTTATCTTTTACTGTTTTTTATTTATTACAAATTTCGTGAACAATATTATTTATAACATCAGCATCTGCAATCTGCATGCGTGTCAATCAGTTAGCCATGGATGAAAAACAATTAATTTGACACCTATTACAGAATAATTGAATACACTCAAAAAGCACACTTTTCATCCATGGCTAACCTGATTGATACGCATGCAGATGCTGGTGGTATAAATAATATTCTTCAGTAAATTTGCAATAAATAAAAAACAGTAAAAGATAAGATACAACATATAAATATATTTGAAATCACAAAAAAACACAGATTTGAAAAATATAAAAAAATATATTGTGTTCCATTTAAAAAAATGTAAGTTAGGTTTGTCCCCCTTTTATAGAACACCCTGTATATTCTTTGCAGGGGTTTTAAATGAGTTCATTTGATTCACTACAACTTTTATTTGAAACATTTTTTCCTAACTCGAAAAATAAAGAAAATATAAGGGTGGGCCTTTTCGTCGGATAACCCTGTACAAAACATGTGCCGATCTGATGCTTAGAATTAATATGTAAATTTACTAGTTTGTAGGTACTTACAACAAAACATTCAATAGGCGTTAGTAAACCTGATGGTTCAAAATTATAATCCTAATCAAGAGGCGGATTAACAAATTGTCAAGATCTAAGTATACTCTATTTATTTTACGACAAAGGCAAAATAGCTGCTGCCTATGTTGCAACGTCACTGGACCGGTATAATATTCCTATTTTTTTATCTTTGTCACTGCTGGCGTGGGAAGACCGAGCATGTGCATGTTCAAGTTTTTTGTTTGTATTGCTCATACTAAACTGTAAAAAATCAACAAGATAATAATTTTTCTAAGAATGCTTTAAATATTATAATAAATGTGATAAGCTGTTAGAAGTATAAGTACGTACGTGGCGTGGAGAATGGATGCCTTAAAAAGTACCGACGAACAGTCTAAAATTATTACGTTTATCTTCTGTAAATCTAGCTCATTTCGCGGGCTCGGCGATCCTTCTTTCCTTCGGATCGCCTCTCCTTTCGCCACATGTGATTGATAATCATTTTGGTGACCTTGTGGCATTGGTCGGACCGAGAATCGCAGGCTCATCAATCCTTCGCTTTGCGAATCTCAAAACTACCTGGCGTACGCTCATTATTATGTTCAGAATTGAGGATCGTGTATAATAATCCAAGCACATTAACTAAATAAAAAATCTGCAAAAATTGGTCCTTCTTACAAGTATCATAGCGTGGTATGTTCCTGCCATCAATGCCTTCATACCGCACCAAAAACGAACGTAAATCCTTATTTTAGCCCGGTATGATGTTTCTCTCTTATTTTCAAGAGTCTTTGACGGAATATCATTTTCAAAATGGAAGTAGGTAATTTAAGTGTATACCTACTAGCCAGCAGCCAGATCCCCTAATCCTTCGATAGATACTTTGTTGAGTAACCTCCGTAAAGTGAAATTTGAATAAAAACCGAACTACACATGATTATTTCAATATGCGGTTGAAGTAAAAAAAGTAGCCTATTATACGGCCACTCAGCTGCGGCAACTTTACGAGGTACTTAAAATCAACTATGAGATTATCAGTTCTGTTTACGGCTAGCACATATATGCGATAATTTACTGCCATCGTTTTGTATGTAGGGCCGCTCATGTCCGTTTTCTTGCTCTCTTGGCTTTTACACATTCATAACCGTGGCTGTGCTACGTTCTCTTTTCGAACGAGCCGTGGACGGCGATGGTCTTATGGCGGTGCAGATTTTACGATGACGATGATGTCGCGAAATTATCTAAAACATGTTCATTATAGAACGCGCTACAAGACGGCCGATTTATCGGACGATTCGGCTTTATAAGTGGAGACAATAAGGAAGGGCGGTTCGGCATGTTGTGTGCGACAACTGGGCTATAACTTTGACTTCGGTAGGATAGGTATTCAACATTCATATTTTTTACATTTTACATGTAATATACCTATACATTATGCGAGTTTTGTTGGTGAAGAATCTACTTTATTTTTCATTCAACGCTATACAGGGTGAGTCACCAAGGGCGCCTCGGTCGATAGCTCCTTTAATATTTATTATACAGAAAAAAGTTTCAAATAAAAGTTGTAGGAGATGAAGAGTACCATATTTTAAAATTATTTCTAATCATACATGGTGTTTGATATTAGAGTGGCATATCAAAAGTATGTTTTTTTAAACGGAACACTCTATATATTTTTGCAAATTTTTATTCTTTCTTTCATTACCTTTTCGAATATAAGTATCTGGTTTTTGAAATTCCGTTGCGGCGTTGTCGAATTATTCAACTTTTTTCAAAAAAATTGGCACTTGCAGACCTCACTAATGAATTCTGCATGAGCGGTATTTTTACAGATTAAGCAAATTTTTTTTGTTAAGTGTTAAGCAATGCCATGTCCTAGCCTCCAGATATTTTAAAGTTGAAATTATTTGTACAGGGTGTTTATTACGATGATACAAAAATGGTTAACTTTAATCTACAGGGTGTTTCATTATTAAATGTCGTCCTTTAAGGAGGTGATAGAGCATCGAAAAATAAGTCGACCTGCCCAAAAAACCTATATCAAAAATGCATAATAACGAAGTTACAGGCCTTCAAAGTTGGAATAAAAAAATCGTTTTTTTGTCATAACTTCTAGACCATACGACCGATTTTAACCAAATTTTGCACAGGCAGTACTGAACTACATACCTACAATCCTATAAGAATAACTCATGTCAAAAATCACCAATGGCGTAGATACTGGGGTGACGCCCTCTATTTCTCACCCTATTTCCCACGCCACTGGATATTTTTTTTTTGGGCAGGTCGACTTATTTTTCGATGCTCTATCACCTCCTTAAATGACGACATTTAAAAATGAAACACCCTGTATAATAACTTCATTTTTTAAAATGGAACACCCCGTATATTTTTACATATTTGGATAGAGTTTTTGTCGCTCTACAATTTTTATTAACCAACGGTTTCCAGTGAAACTGCATTCTAATAAAAACATCAGGCAATTTCTAGACATTCGAATATCATAGGAGGCATTGGCACTGTTTTTTTTTCTGTTTTTGCAAGAAGGAACTATGAGCATTATTGTTTCAATTAATGTAAGTTTCATCTCTTATAAATGAAAAGAAAGTTGTCATATTATTCTACATTTAAATAACCGGTGTGAAAACAGCAGCTCAAGATAGCAGCTCAAGTTTATGGAAACGCCCGAATGTTCATAGACGTTCGTGAATTAAGGAGTAAAAAATAACAAATCAAAATATTCATTAAATCTACGCAGAATATAAACCAAAATAATTATAATTATGTGGAGTGGGGTGAGAGAGGCCGATAGGGTAGAGCTGAGTAATTAACAAAAAAATGACCATAATAAAGCTATTTAAACGCTTATTATTTAAATAATTAGCTTCAAAGGCATTAACAACGTCAATAAAAAATAGAGGTAGCAGTCGTCATCCAGAATTTCATTGACTTCCAAATACTTGAACTGTGTGAATTTTCCAAATATCTAGATGGCATTAATTATCACTGACATTTGTTTGTAACCAATTTGAAACGCTTTTAATTTGTAGACTTTATTGTTACGTTAATTTCTACTTAAATTAGTACCTATTTAAAATGAATTTTTCTAAGCAAGATAGAATTAATATGATTTACTATATCGGGGAGAGTTATGGTAATTTTTTGTTGGCCTCTAGATTGTATGGTCAAAAATTTCTACGATTTTCTACGAGGTTTAGCACAACAGAAAATGTGTTTTCTTCATTTACGACTGGTTTAATTCACTTCGGCTTCTTAAACATATCTTTTCCGCTTTCATCGAATTTAGTTTTTAATTTAGTAAAGGCGCGACAATTCGGATGTCTTTGGTCTGGATATTTTTGACCATACAATCTAGAGGCCAACAAACAATTACCATAACTCTCCCCGATACAGTAAATCATATTAATTCTTTCTTGCTTAGAAAATTCATTTTAAATACTAATTTAAGTAGAAATTAACGTAACAATAAAGTCTACAAATTAAAAGCGTTTCAAATTTGTTACAAACAAATGTCAGTGATAAATGCCATCTAGATATTTGAAAAATTCACACAGTTCAAGTATTTAAATGTAGAATAATAAGACAACTTTCTTTTTATTTATAAGAGATGAAACTTACATTAATTGAAACAATAATGCGCATAGTTCCTTCTTGCAAAAACAAAAAAAAACACGTGCCAATGCCTCCTATGATATTCGAATTTCTAGAAATTGCCTGATGTTTTTATTAGAATGCAGTTTCACTGGAAACCGTTGGTTAATAAAAATTGTAGAGCGACAAAAACTCTATCCAAATATGTAAAAATATACGGGGTGTTCCATTTTAAAAAATGAAGTTATTATAGATTAAAGTTAGCCATTTTTGTATCATCGTAATAAACACCCTGTACAAATAATTTCAACTTTAAAATATCTGGAGGCTAGGACATGGCATTGCTTAACACTTAACAAAAAAACGGTTGCTTAATCTGTGAAACTACCGCTCATGCAGAATTCATTAGTGAGGTCTGCACGTGACAATTTTTTTGAAAAAAGTTGAATAATTCGACAAGGCCGCAACGGAATTTCAAAAACCAGATATATTCGAAAAGGTAATGAAAGAAGGAATAAAAATTTGCAAAAATATATAGGGTGTCCCATTTAAAAAAACATACTTTTGATATGCCACTCTAATATCAAACACCATGTATGATTAGAAATAATTTTAAAATATGGTACTCTTGGTCTCCTACAACTTTTATTTGAAACTTTTTTCTGTTCCATTATAAATAGTCAGAAACTAATAAATTAATGAATTAGGTACCAGGTAGACGGAAGACAAAATTCCATTATAGACAGTAAATTAAAACGTGTAATAACAAAATTGTGGGCCAACTGCATTTGCATTTATTTATTAGCGGAGATACATTTAAATATATCACGAATCACGAAAAAAATATATCATATCCGAACATTATTGATGGTAATAATTAATCAGAAATTTCATCGACCGAGAGATTATAATGGCGGAATTAAATAAAATAAAAGGAGCATAAGCGTTTTAAAAATGAGCATCATCAATTCATGTCTTATTCTTTATTATATAATTTCTAATTACAATTTATTATTTTACGAGCATAAAATATGTGCCAACATAAAAATCGTGTAAATTAATATTTTATGATATACCTCGACCTCGGAATAATGAATTTACTTTCATTAAAGACTAAATAGTATTTAAATATATCGACATTGAAAATTTTTATATTATAACTTTTGTACAAAGGTAAATAAACAGAAGGTGGAAAATAAATCTTGTTACAGAATAAATACTCAATTCTTAGTTGGATTTTTTACCCAGTTATTTGTTACTGACTTATTTCAATTATTGTTTATAAGGTATGAGGACTGATGACGTTCCACGTACGTAAGAGGACGGAAATTCCACAATGTCCCACTTTTACTGTTTACACAGTGTAACAAAGAAAAACAACGAGAATTTATACAGATATTCCTTCGGTTATGGCTTATTTAATATATGGGGATATTTTTCAGATTGCAAACATATCTAATTAAACTATATGGTACCTAGGACTGCATTTCGACTGGGAAAAATACTTGCCAGAGAAAGAGTTCTATGAGAGTCAAAAAAATTATGTGTTTCAACCTCATAATCATTTATTATTGTCCATTTTTTGTTCATCCATTATCGAATATAGGAAATATAAGAACTACTTTGATACATACATTTTTTAAACAAAATGGTTACACATATTATGGTGCGCTGCGTTAACGAAATATTAAGCCTAAACACCAAGAGAACGGTGCCAGCTTTCTTATCTCAAAAACCGATTGCAATCCATACCGCTATTATATCTACATTAGACGTTAATTTTTCACACCTGACACGGAACAAGTGGTAAATGTGAACGTACAATGTACGTGTGTGTTAGAGAGATTAATTAGTTGTGTCGAGTTTAAAAAGTTGTGTTTGAGCATTCACTGCGGTGAAGAAGTAGAGCGTTTATAGAATGAGTAGCATGTGCTACACGATCTTGAAGATCGTTTCAGATGCGTAGTCTAAGTTGAAACACGCGAACCATTATAATTTTTGATACAGGTGATGGCTTGTCAAAATATCACCAAGATTCAATTACCTATGTCGCCTTGCCATTATTCATCATAGCTACACGTGATAGCTCAGACTGAATATTTTTATTTTACAAAAATGTTTTCGTGTAAAAAAAATAACATAACTAAAGTGAAAATGCGTTTGTTTTACGTATGACTCGAAATCCGATCATTTTAAATTATTTGAACTTTTTTAAATTTAATTTTCTACCACCATATAAATTTATTAAATGGTTCTGCGCGCATTCCTATCCGTGCAATAGATAATAGATCATATCTTTGAAATATTATACCAACACCTCCATTAATCGGTTATTAAATTTCGAGACTACTACCAGTGCTATTTATAAGACACGGGTAAAAGAGTTGGTGGCCCGTGCCACGCGAGCTACACTATACAGTATACTTTATAAATAATTTTCAGGTTACCGCACATAATTTCATAATTATAATCATAATTTAATTCTTTTAACAGTATTATACATAATTAGAATTAGTTGATGGTAGCTGAGGTAAAACGAAGCTTACCGTCGTTCTCCTATTAGAAATAAATTATATTTCAAGTGAATCTACGCAAAAACACGATTCAACGATAATACAAATATTATTCCTGAAGAGGGGTTGGAACCTTTGGTGTAGAACTTACACTTGGAGTAGTTTTCCACACACACCAAAACACTTTTGCACACACTCGACGCGCGTTTCGCCAACCAAGTTGGCATCATCGGGAGATGATCAAAACTTTTTTTTTAATCATCTCCCGATGATGCCAACTTGGTTGGCGAAACGCGCGTCGAGTGTGTGCAAAAGTGTTTTGGTGTGTGTGGAAAACTACTCCAAGTGTAACAACTAACAAATATTATTAAATAAAGTCTTTCTGTAGGTAATTATAATTATACTTTTTCTTATGGTCAGACAAGTTCAGCTTTATCAACTAGCTAACTGCCTTTCCTTAATGTTCAATATATACATGGTGGGGCAATAATAGTTAGTGGGTCTTTCCTCGATATTTCCAGTCCTATGATAGCTAGAAAATTTATTTAAAAACGTAAGTAAATCAGACAAATGATCCTACGACTGGAAATTATTTAGATATATCAAGTTAGACCTACCACTTGATTTTTAAATCGCTTTCGCCCCATTAATTGTAGTTTTTTTGTTGCGGAAAGAAACAATTTGTAGCTCTTCATTTTTTTAAAATAACCTATGGTAATGCTAACTTGACAGTCAAGATAGCATTACCACGTAGAAAAATCGCTTTAAAAAGTGCAGACACATTTGTTTATCATAAAAATAATTGGTTGCGAATTTGTTGCGCACGACTACTACGAATAAATTAATTTAAAAAAATTTTTTGTTCAATAATTCCTGGTGATGCGAATTGGATGGTCAAGATAGCATTAAAATTCATAAAAGGCCCTTTAAAAAATGCAGAAATAATAATTTTGGGATGGAAAAATTGTTACAAAGATAAAACACAAAATTTGCAATAGCAATAAAGAACGAAATTTTCAGATAACAGGTTTAAAATGATTTTGTGGACAAAACGTAGAC
Source organism: Rhagium mordax (assembly GCA_963680705.1). NCBI lineage: Eukaryota > Metazoa > Arthropoda > Insecta > Coleoptera > Cerambycidae > Rhagium > Rhagium mordax. The sequence continues at coordinate 60,648,893 of OY796662.1, read as the reverse complement.
TTATGTAATTTATATTGAGAACATTTTGTTGTTTAGTTGTAGAAGCTATTTATGCGAAAACTTTATTATTTTTCGATGCAACAAATTCGTACACGATACGCCACAGTCTCGGCCACAGTGCATTGAAGTGAAAAACACATGGAAAAATTTGCATTTGCGAAGGTTATTCGTAGGGGTAGTAGTAATTCACGATTTTATCGAATTTTGCGAAAACTTTTTTCGCAACAAATTACGTCTCGGCGCAACAAATTCGTACACGACACGCGACAAATCGTCCGCTCCAATCAAAGATTTGATTTGATTTGATTTGAGTTAATTGACCGTTGTAGTTAGGTATAGGGAAGGTAAACTATCCATATTTTTAGCCGTAGATGTGACAAAATGAATGAAAAAAATTGAGGTTTCTATTTGAAAAGTGGAGGATATTTGATGTTTCTGAATTTAAAGTTGTGACCACTCCTGTACTTACCCTGTATTATATTTAATTTTTTTAAATAATCTACGGCTATGGGCTTGTTATACAAAGCGGCATTGGAATTCAGAAACCTAATTACCTATCAATACCGATAATAAAAACAAAAGGGTGTTCCATTTAAAATAACGCTGTTGACATCTGCTTCCGGTAGAACCGGAAGTGATAGAACTGTCAACATATTGTTCGTCTGTAAGCCGCAAAGCTGAATTTGGATGGACAATCTGTTACTACAGAAAACCCCTTCAAATGAGCTACAAATCAGGTGCGAAAAAATGTTAATATTTCATTTTTTCCATATATTTTCCTTCAATAAATCTAACGAGGTGTTAAAGTAACCTCAAAATTTTGATAGACTAGACTATAAGCGCACGGTACCACCGGTGTTTAAAATTTAAAGCCGTGTTTCTTTGTGATCGCTAGAATTCAATATTTTTTAACAAATAAGCACTATATACCTATCTACCAAACATAAGTAATCATATAATAAAATGTTTAATTTAATTATAGTACTCAATACTTGTAAAAATTTAGTAAATATTACTCACCTTGAAGGTTGAACGTCTCTAATCACATAAGTCTTAGAAAATGAAAATAATCTAACCAGCCACACACTTCAAAATACATTACACGCCTAAATTAAAACACAAGCCATTTTATGATTAGATATTTATAAATTATTATTTGCCCACACGTTTAAAATCACGTCTGTCTGTAAGCATAGACACCACTCAACTCAACCCCTTCGGGCCTCGACTTTCGACTTCGGTTTCTAATTAGGTCAGCCGGCTTGACCCGAACGTCGCCGAACGGAACCCGTCGTTTATTGTTGCTAAGTTACCGACATCGCTGCTTAACCGATTCCACGAATTCACCAGGCGCCGCGTATGCGTCTGTCTTCCATAATAATATTATAATCCATCTGTTTATTCTGGGCTTTTTAGGTTATGTCTTATGTCTTGTTGTGTTTTTGTGCTGGTCGTTTATTATCTATGGCGTGTTTGTAAATATAAACGGTATTTAAATTTCGATTAATAAATATATGTGAATAGTGCATGTTTTAAAGCGATGCAGTGACTTGTTTTTAGCTGTGGTTCATTAGACAATACTTCTTGGGTTAATATTATTTAAGGAAGATAATTGTTGTTGAGGTTTATTATTAAAACCAAGAAGAATATGAAAAGTCCCTATTCAGTTTTAAAATATGGTGTCATTTTCTAAAAGTCGCGAATTTTGATAGGGCATCTAGGCAAGAGATTAGCTGGATAGTAACTTAAAATGGCTTTAAAACCCAACCACGAGGCGCCAGCACTTTGTGCCCTGCTAAATTATTAAAACAGTTTGTTTTGTCATATTTATACATATATTGGCATCTTTCCATAAGCAGACCCGTCAGCTACCACAACAGGGAACAGCGAAAATAATAAACTTTTCACAAATCTACTACAGGTATATTAACAATGTGTATAACAAGATATACCTACTAACAATAATTACATACAAGCTGTGCCTTCCGATGCCACTCAGGCAAGGACATCCTGTATAAATAATAGTACAAGTTCAACAAAATAAGCAGTATCAAATCACAAAGGTCAAAGGTGAGTAACTAGTATTTAAATCCTCTAAGACCTTTATTCGTTAATGATAGAGGAAGGACTGTTACTAAGGACTGTAAAAAGTGACGAAGTGGCCTGAAGACATATAAAACTGATTTTAAATAACAATTTTATAGTTATTCCTCAAGTCACAATATATATCATCACATGAATCGTACACTTTTACCTTGGTACGAAACCTTACAAAAAATCACCCTTCGTCTTTTCCTCTAATATTAATATAATCTGAATAACTCCAAATTATTGGAGATAAACATATAATTTTAGACTTTAACCTATATCGCACTTGCTATAGAATAAATACAATTATTTTAAATCTCGTTTACCAATGATATTAAAAAATTAACCTCACTTATACATATATTAAATACTAAGTACACCATTTGAAAGTGCTCAGTGTTGGTTGATTTCGAGTAGGCGTGGATGTTCTGACAAAATTACCAACAGAGGCAGCCATGAGTTGCGAAAAATTTTTCTCAAAATTCGATAAAATCGTGAATTATCATAGCAACCTGGTACTACCCCTACGAATAACCTTCGCAAATGCAAATTTCTCCATGTGTTTTTCACTTCAATACACTGGCGTATCGTGTACGAATTTGTTGCACCGAGAAATAATAAAGTTTTCGCATAAATAGCTTCTACAACTAAACAACAAAATTTTCTCAATATAAATTACATAAGTCTACGTTTTATCCACAAAATCATTTTAAACCTGTTACCTATCTGAAAATTTCGTTCTTTATTGCTATTGCAAATTTTGTGTTTTATCTTTGTAACAATTTTTCCATGCTAAAATTATTATCTCTGCATTTTTTAAAGGGACTTTTATGACTTTTAATGCTATCTTGATCATCCAATTCCCATCACCAGGAATTATTGAACAAAAAATTTTTTTAAATTAATTTATTCGTAATAGTCTTGCGCAACAAATTATTTTTATGATAAACAAATGTGTCTGCACTTTTTAAAGCGATTTTTGTACGTGGTAATGCTATCTTGACTGTCAAGTTAGCATTACCATAGGTTATTTTTAAAAAATTAAGAGCTACAAATTTTTTCTTTCCGCAACAAAAAAGCTACAATTAATGGGGCGAAAGTGATTTAAAAATTTTAAAGTGGTAGTGCTAACTTGATATATCCAAATTATTTTCCAATATACAGGCCGAGCCAAGACGATTCTACAGGGTCTTGCTAATTTTTTTAAATGAAATGCCATGTTACGTACATCAATATAGGCATTTTTTGAAACCTTGTACTAGTCTTCTTACACTCCTTTATTATTATTATTATTGATTCAGATGTAGGTAATGATTCTTTTGTCAAAATAATGCCATTTATTTGTGCATATTGAAAAAATTACTATCACAAATATGAATTTTTAGAAATATGGTATGTAATTCCAGATCTTTTGAAAGATTACTTTTGATATGTTTATCGAGTGTCACTGTCACTGATGTAGACAACTTTTATCTATTAGGTACACTATAAATTAAAAAATTTCCAAAGAAGAATATTGAACCTATTCAAGACTTAAGAATTTACCTTCAAGAGTTGCGTCAATATCATTTATTTTTAACAGAAGAAAATTACGGGGAAGCCAACTCAAAAAATCATTTTCCGTGCAAAATGGTCTATAGAAATAAAAACTGTTTTATTTAAATTCGAACAAACAGTTTACAAATTTCATTTGTTTGAAAAACGATTTCTTGCAATAGGTATAAAACCAAAATCTGCAGAATATTTCTGTGAAACCCACAAATTTCTCATCGTGCCTTTTGTATTATTTTCTGCTTTCTTTTAGATATTCCGTGATCAACGCATAGACGGCTCAGGCCTTCCCATGTTAACCGAGGAGCACCTCACCACAACTATGAACATGAAACTCGGTCCAGCTCTGAAGCTACGTTCTATTCTAGCAAAGAAACTGGGATCGTGTAGTGTCTGTCTGCACTGTACTCACTGCCACAATTCATCCAGTTCTCCGGAGCCTGCCAACACCACCGGAAATACATCAGACTCCGGAGGTGCCTCTTGAAACTGTATCATAACTGTATTCTTATTAAAAAAAGGTCTCAACGTTAGATTATAGTATTTATTATTAAATGGATTAATGCAATATTTTAGTCGTATACGTTTATATTCATGTGTATAGTATCTATATAATATATATAAATATATATTTTTTGTACATGAGGAAAAGTAGACTTTGTTAAATACCAATATTTTTCGTTGGTATTATTTTGATCGTTTGTTGTGCACATAAATCTTATTGGTATTAGAAACATTTAAATTTATTTAAGAATGCCGAATGATGTTCATCTTATTCAGTAAGTTTACTTTCTAAATAGAATAATTTGTGTGTAAAACGACAAGTGGTAAAGTGCAAGTACTGCAAATTGAGTAAACTTAAAACTTACTGAATACTCTGTCTGTATTTTACACGGTCAATAAATAAATCAGAATAATTTGGAGCCTTATCATTGATTAAGGAATGAATAAGATACGCGACTTCAATCGTAAAGTGCGAGGCCTTTCTTGGCAGCCAGAATCTCGGTAAGTTGCGAGCATTCCTGTGATTCATGTAGTATGCTTTTGATAAACCTGTGTCGTGTCTGGTTTTATATAATTTATAATCTAGTGAAAACAAAAATTAAATGTTCAGATTGATTTGAGTTTAAAATTATGTGACGGTTAAAAGTCAAACAAACGTTGAGAAATAGCTGGCAGAGAGAACATACTACGTTAATAATTTTAAACTAAAATTAATCTGGATATTAAATTTTTATTACCACTAGATTATTAATGATATAAAACCAGACACGGCAGAGGTTTGTCAAAAGCATACTACGTAAATCACAGGAATGCCCGTAACTTACAGGGATTCTCGCTGCCAAAAAAGGCCAACTTTACCATTGAAGTCGCGTATCTTATTCATTCCTTAATTCGCCTCGGTCACCGCCTGGCGGATTTAGTCAGAACCCTCGCCGTGTACCGCAGTTTACTGGTTTTTAAGTTTCCATAAAGAAAATAGGTAGCAAAGACGTTGAACTTAATACTGGAATTAGATATTTTAAAAACTACTCAGGTTATTTATACGTTGAAATGACGATTGCGCATAAAAAATTGCATTTTTGTAATAACAAACTTTGAAAACCAGGAAACTGCGGTACACGGCGAGGGTTCTGACTAAATCCGCCAGGCGGTGACCGAGGCGAATTAATGGCCTTATGCTAATGCTCAATTGTGCCTACTATCAAAAATGTGTAATTACTTAAGCAACGAACTATGTTAACAATTGCTCAATATCTTTAATATAACTTAATAAATTTTGTTATTAAGTTTTTATAGATTTTTATATATCCAGTGTACATGTTAATCGTATTGTGACAGAAATAAAAAAAAAAAAATGTTATGGGAGCAAATGAACTAATTTAAGGCCTTGTACATTAAATGAATGCAATATTTTGTAAAAATGATGTTTAAACTAAATAAAAGTTATATATTTTAGGAAATAATTTTAAATCATACGATAAGTACAACGTATGATACATTAGCAGATATATTTTATAGATTTTGTACAGTATTTACTACTTTGTTATATCATTTCTTTTCATGTACCTTGTATTTTGTTCAATGACGAATAAAACTAAATTTATAGAAAAATTTACAGTTTACTTTCAGACACAATTGAAACTAAATACACACTTGGGCGCTACCGATGAAATATGAACTTATTTAACATTCTCAATGGATGGTATTTTTCTATATTAGACGTATGATTACAAGCAGGATGTGACTTCATAGTAAAAACATTCTTTGTGCTGGTATAGTCTAATACAGTCGAACTTGGATATAACGAACACTCGGTTATAACATATACCGCATTTTTGGCCCGGCGGATCTCTAAACTCGGTTATAACGAACTAGCGAGTGGTTTGTTGACTCAATGTCGAACGAACGGCGCGTGACAAATTTGCAAACAAGTCTCAGCAAGTTACCTACAATTAATCTTTTGTTTGAGTGGGTGCTAAATTGCGTGTTGAATTTGCATTTGAACAATGGCTAATGTTGAAAGCAAATAGAAAATCTATTTCTATGTCGGATAAGTTAAATATAATTTGCAAGCTGGAAAATGTCTGTGCAAATGCACAAATTTGTCGTGATCACGGGTTCTCTAAGTTGAAGCTGTTTTTTTGTCGATCTTTTATAACGAACAGTTTTACGGGTCCCTTGAAGGTTCGCTATAGCCGAGTTCTGTATTTGTCTTTATATATTTTGTATTTTTAATATCAAAGTATATTTTGACCATGTACCGCAACCGCAGGAATACTTTCCAAGAAAATTCTAATATTGTTAATGCATAAATAAGATCAATAATTAAGATTAGCCTAATTTATTAAGTACTGTAATGTATATAAGGAATACACACACACACACACACATCTTGATATAAACCTTAAGTACACAATAGTACACATGTATATTATAAACATCTACGAAAAGACGTACCCGACATACCTACAGATGGAAGCGCAGGGAAAATTGTATTAATCGTATAACTTAATTAAATAAGTAATAGAACTTACATTTACACGTCAGCACACCATTTTGTTGCCCATTACTTTAACTGCAGAATAATTAGTAACGGAGCTACTGAACCTCTCAGGTTGATGTCTTGTTCACCATCATCATATTTTCTCCAAACATCGTTGAATTGTGTTATTCTGTTTTTGGTTCTGGGCCTCAAATATCACCAGAAGCAACACGTCGTGTCTCCGACATTAGCACTGTTTTATTTGTCCTATTTTGAGTGTTTTGTAGGTTAGTTTTTGTTAAATGGCATGAAAATAGTTTTTAAAATGATAACCGCAAATCTCCAGTCATTTATATCATTTCCACTATAATTAATCGCACACCGACAAGTTCTAGCATAAATGTTTAATTTTTACTGAGTCTTTGGACACCAGAACTTCCCGCTTCAAAATTTAATTTAAACTACAAAGATTGTACCGCCGCCCGCCGCGTCATAAACAATGGACGTACGGTACTGCGCATGTCATTATTTTGCGTCGACCAATAAGATTAGAGGATTTGCGTTTGTTGTTGGTCGGACAAACACAAGAATACTGTTCTTGGGACAAACGAACGAACCTGTCACATGGGTTGCCTACCCTGTTTAAAAATTATGAATTTAAACAAGACACTTTGTTCTGTCATAATCTTTTGTTTTTGTTTTAATCAGCGGGAACGCGGGAACTGATGTCAAAATTGCACAAAACGGAGTCCATAAGACGTGATTATTTTATTGTGGTCAGTGTTACGTTTTAATTTAAATATATATGTGAATAAAAATTACTGGCAGTGAAAATAAAGTGTTCAGCTATATGGTAAGCTTTTAATTATTTTTAATATAGCTCTATTCCCAGATTTTTTCTGTGTGTTGTACGTATACCTAGGTAATATTCAAAACTCTTACATTTCTCATTCGTTTGACCGTTTGTTAATGAGATTTCATTCTTTTTGGACTAGAACTAATAATCTGGAGATATGCGAAATCATTTATTGAATATTTTATAAACATCAAACTATTACCTCAAAGGTTGCACATCAGCAACCTGTTCGCTACTCCCAAGAACTGCATGGTTAGAGAAGTCCATTCAAATTCTTTCCACGGGCAAAGAAATCTGCACAAAATGCATAGAATACACAATGTATGCAAACTCCTCGATAGTTTTGTTTTCGTGTTCAAAAGCACGGCACTGCTCAGGACAATATATGGTGACGTGGTACACAGGGATGAAATTCTAAAGTTTTGCAAAACTTGTACTGTTGGCTTTCCTACATTCCCATTTCCATTATCCATAAAACTTGTTTTGACAGTTTGCTACTTCACTTTTTTAACTGGTGAACTAAAATAGTACACGTCGTGGCTATACAGTAAATTCACTTTTCAAACAAAGCACTTTGTGAGTGAATAGGAGACAATAAAGCGAGAGCGCGAACATTCTGAGATCGACATGCAGTCACGCATGTTGTAGTGCTCTCGCTTTACTACTATCTCCTATTCACTCACAAACTGCTTTGGTTTAAAAGTGAATTTACTGTATATTTATTTTGATGTAATCATATTTGAACAATACGAAGTATTTTTTGCTACCAGTTGCTCCAAAGGTAAAGCCCCTATAAATACAAAACGTGTATACAGTGTGACCCATTCGTTTGCAGGTGACTTATAAAAATCTTTATTTTTTTTATTGATACCCTATTTTGCTTGTTTAAAGTACGCCTCAGCGTGTTCAAATCCAATTTTCAAAAACGCGGGTTTTTGAAAGTTACCATGGCAACACCAATAACCCGAGAAACGTGAAGTGTAAATGTCAACTTTTTAATTATTGATCTGACAGAAGTACCTTGTAACGTCAAATAAAATATTACTGAAAAATGTTTCAAAAGCTTTAACTGTGATGACAACAATTAATCTTATATGACAGAGATTGCAAATTAATTTTTGTTTTTCTCATTTCGATGACAACATTGACAACTAAAGGTATTTTATATTATTAGTTCTTATTTCCATTTTTTGAAGTAAGTATTTATGATTTCAAAGTGTAGCAATAAAAAAAAATAGCGTAAAGTATTCGTGGATAACTGGTCTTTAAAACACTTGCTCTATTTCGAGCACTCCGGCTGCGCCGTCGTGCTCGAAAAATCGCACGTGTTTTAAAGACCTTAATATCCACTTATACTTTAATATACTATATTGTGCGATTTTAACCGGATTTTTTTTGACGAACTCTATTCTTGAAGCAAAAACGCTGTATTCCTACAAAATCCAAGGCCTGCGTCAGTTTTTAGAAGTAAAATTTTGAGAATTCAAATTAGCGATTTTTTACGAATAATCTTTGCAGACCATTGGATTCGCCATCCGTTAAAATGGGCCGAATTTTAATAAAATGGTGGATTGGTATATAGAAGTGACAACAATTTAGGGTAGGGCTGCCATACGTCCCGGCACACCGGGACATGTCCCGGTTTACAGAGCTGTGTCCCGATGTCCCGGTCATCAGATTAAAATAAATGTCCCGGTTTAAAAATCAAATTATTTTTTATGAATAAATAGATAGATGAATAGGTAACGTTTTATTCTTAACTTAAAATGCAGATTATTTTCCATATCTAATTATGTTGTCCCCCGACGCACCGTAGTCAGCCCACCTGCTGCGAATTGGTTTTAAAGTTTTAGTGATTTTAGTTGATTTGTATAAACTATCGAGGGTCTTTTTTAATACTTACCTACCAAAGTTTAATACCAAAAATTAAAATTAAGGGGCTACCCCCCCCGCAGCACGCTCACCGTGTGCACACATTTTTCCACAATGTCCCGGTCAACATAACGGCATTTATGGCAGCCCTAATTTAGGGTCGTTATATACATTACGTGTACCTCGAATACATAAACGATAATGGTACCAATTAATACTACTCACCTTGAAACTTCATATAATCCAAGAATTTGTTGGCGCAAATGAAGATAACCACTAAAAAGAAAACATTTTATGTAAATGTTCTAATTCGAAAATGTTACTTAAAAACGGCATGTAATTTTTGGAACAAAGTTGATGTCACTTCCGGATTGACTTGCGTATGACTCAAAATTGCAAATCGACTTGTCCGAGCATTTTCAGCAAAACCACGTTGCAGATTATATTGAATTTATTCCTTTATAACCTTTCTCGATAGCTCGACTTATAGAAAACAAATTGCGACTTACCTCCGGAACATAGGTACCATAAATTTTCGAGAAATGTATGATCTGACGTTTTCAACTCTTACTCGTAGTTCAACGTTTATACTTCCTTGTCCTTATGTATGCCCGACAGAAGCAGCATTAAGTAAAACCGTGCATTTTTTCTTATTTTAACCATCTACTTGAGTATTTCCTAAGGTTGCACTCTGCGGCCTCCCTGACTTTTTGGTTGTCTCCATCCTATTCAATTTCTTTGCTTTGTTGGTGCTACTAAGAGCAATGTTACAGATTGAATTTTCAATGAACCCTGTAACCAAGATTTTAACATAATGTCACTTTTTATAAAGTAAGAATACGTTTTCAGTAATTTATTGAGCTGAAATAAGAAGTACATAAATAAAATCATTTGTGAGTTTGTAGTTCAGATACATAAACTTTCTTTGCTTCCAGGGTATAATAGATCTTCTTATTCTTGAGTTATACACTCGTTCTGTGTAAACTTGTTATTAGGGAGATGTCGTAGTACAGCTGCTTTCGTTCGTGCTAATCATACGTGAACAAAGTAATCATGATTCACATTTACATGTTCGTTTGTTCTGATTTGTTTTCTCCCTCTCTTGTTTTTAGAATCATGTTCAGCAATCCCCTTGCCCCTTCGATTCATGGATTTTTCGTGTTCAAGTAATCATGTTTTCATCTACTTATAACCTCGAAATTATTTGTCATTTGTCAGTCAAAGCCGGTAAAGTAAAAATTAATGATTCCAGACAAGAAGTAGAGCTTGTACATCCTACTAATGGGACTAAATTTAATGTGTTCTTAACAGAACGCCATAAAATACAGATTTTCTGTGTCTTGTATCATGATGATTGTGGTTATGTTTTTGTTTTGTATTTGGATCGTCGGATCGTGAACGTAACTTTTATGTAGGGACGCGTTCGATTGTTGACACTGTCGTAATCCATGATTAAGAAAACATAGATTATGTTCACGTGAACAGTGATTTACTTTTCATAGACGAACGAAAGCAGCTGATATAATAATAATAATAGGTTTATATAAATCGACACTTCTTTTCGGCAATCCTAAAATGGAACATAGCTAGTTTAGATTGGTATGTTAGTAAATTAGGTATCTTCTTACCTGTAGAGCAGATATCTATCATGTTCCGAACTAGTGTCCATATAAGTTAGGTTAGCCAGGTACGAAGGCCTTCCTAGGTTATAGCGCCATGGCCATGATTCGGCTATGTAACTTAGAATAGTTATGGGGAATCATTAAGCTGTTATTTGATATGCCCAGACTAATATTCCATGCAAACTGATAACTTCGTTCCATATCTAGAAATGAATGTATAAAGAGATTAATGTTTATGAATGATCTTAATTTAAAAGTATGAGCCTCGTCGCATCAGTAGAGGTTCCTAGCATGATTATATATAGACGATGTCAGTAAATGTTCCCTTTCTGCTTTACGCTCATTTAGTGAAAACGTCATCAGACTGATAATTGGATGCAAACATTGAAGTTAGGAAAAGCGATAATAATTTAATTATTAAATAAAAATATTTAAGCACTAAAAAGGTATTATACTTACCAGTATTTTATAACCTGTTATAATATAACGTTTATTTATTTATTTTTTTGTCTGGTTTTTGGCCTTACATGCGGTGTGTTTTGGCCACATAACGTTTATAATAATGATATAAACTTATAACAAAAATATACATACCTTGCAAATGGTTATTTATAAATAAATACAGTTTATTTGATCAATGTTACAAAATTACACGTGTTTATAGTAGTTGATGTTTATAAACATAAACGTCTTGCCAACTTGAACATTTTTAAATAACTAGTAGTGTGTTCATGGTATAATTGGTTGCCTACTTGGCAGAATCCGGTTCGATATTGATCAATAGATGTCGTTATATGTATCCTTGGCCTCTTTTTAGGGTAGCTTTTTGCAATATTTTGCATTTCCTCTTGTCGATAGAAAATGGAAGACAGCCAGCAGCCAGCCAGCTAAAGCATGAGGTTGTAACAATTTATGGAATATTTTATGCGTCTTAGGAAGATCATCATTTATCGATGAGATAATTATAGCTGAAGTGTTGAGTGTTGTTATAGATAATATAAACATAAACCCACCACAGAAATTAGACCAACCAAATCCAAAGCCAAGGTTGTCCGGAAGGGGGTTACACATTTGAAAAACGCTGACACGATATGCAATGACCGTCACTCATGCTCTAGCCCACTGATTTATTTTTGATTTTCCAAGCTGAAATGGATTTTTTAGTAAGCATGTCAGCTTTTATTGCTAGGGTTCGTTATTTAGGCTTTATCACCTTTTGTAGGTATCAGTATTTGGTCGTTTAAGAAGACAATTGGATGCTAGATTATGTTACGTAGATAGGATGGTGATATTTCGACTTCATAAGAACTTTTTTTGAATATTCGTAAGGCCCTCTAACCAAGAGGTAGGCATTACTTAATACTACCAACCTCTTGGATTTTATGTACCTTGTGTTTTAATTTAAGAGCATTTTTCAGCTTTTGACCGTATTTCGTTAAAGGAATTACGTGCTATAGGCAACCAACATACAATGTTGTTAAATAATTATCTCACGAACAGGCACTACCAAACAAGTTTAGAAAAAAAAATAGAAAGATGAAACGAAATTATTAATATATTCTCATTATATTTCTATAAATACTTATAAAGAATGAATTTATGTTAATATTTCATAAATTTTTTTTCTTAAATAAATAAATAAATAATTCAACTACCTAATAAAAATTTAATCACAACGTTTTTTCTTGAAGCCTTGTTTAACGAATGCTGGCTGAGGTGCTTATATAAATATTCCGAGCAATTTTTTAGGTACAGGGTGATTTATATTTTTACATCCTCCCTTGACTTCTTTATTTTTGGAAACAGAAAAAAAGTGTAAAGATAGACGTTTTAATTATTTTTACGTAGATTTTAAATACGATATCAAAAAAACAATTGAGTAACGCCAAAGAAAGTTATAATACAAACTTGTGCTTTTTTTTTAACAGTATACTGTATATTTATCTTTTGCAGTTTTTGAACTATTTACTTTTTCATACAGCGTGTTACTATACAAAGAACACAAGTTTGTATTATAAGTATTTTTAGCGTTACTCAATAATTGTTGTTCTAATATCGTATTTAAAATCAACGCAAAAATCTCTATTTTCACATATTTTTTCTTTTTCCAAAAATAATAAAGTTAATGGGGGTGTAAAAATATAAATGATCACCCTGTACCTATAAAGTAGATAATATATGGTGATACGTACTGTGTATAAATCAATTATTTTATTATAATTAATGTATTGTTAAAATAGTCAACTTCTTCGACAATTTTGACGTCAGGTCAGGAATACCTTATGTGGTATCTTTCTGTACAGGGTTATCCAACGAAAAGGCCCACCCTTATATTTTCTTTATTTTTCGAGTTCATTTGATTCACTACAACTTTTATTTGAAACATTTTTTCCTAACTCGAAAAATAAAGAAAATATAAGGGTGGGCCTTTTCGTTGGATAACCCTGTACACTTTATTTATTTCTGATTGGATTGATCTGATTGGACTGGTCTGATTGGGTTGGTCTGATTGGATTCGTCAGATTGGATTGATCTGATTGGATTGATCTGATTGGATTGACCTGATTGGATATATCTGATTGTCCGACATTTTTTATGTGCACTATAAAGATGCAGTTGACCATTCTATAACATCGAGAAATCTTTTAACTCTTTCATGTTTTGATATGTATTTGCCCGAGCCGTCTCTATGTCAGTTATGAATGTTATGATATTTAACTGAAAATCTCTAGTTCTTTACACATGGAATACATTTATTTAAAGGTGATTCAAATAAATAGGTTAAAATAAATACTTAATTTAAACTTTAAATGTAAATACCATTTTTGGATGATGTCTAGTTTCGACCAGGGCATAAAATTTCCATGGTTTCAAATAAATTACCTATCTATAAGATACATTTTATTCAATTTATGTTATAATTTGAAAGTGAGATATTTGTAATCAAAATATAGACAGTAATGTAATTGCGGTTTAACGAAGTGAAAATTTATAATTAACCCTTTTGATAAGATCGTACGTACGTATTATAATATATAAACTGTTTCGGTTTGACAACATTTTCATCCATTTATTCACACGTTGATAAAGACGAAATTATGTTTAAATTACTTTTCCTCGCCATTTACGCAAATATATCTTAAAATTGTATTTTTACAAAAGTGATGTTTAGCAGGGTTCGATATTCATTTATTGTATTTTTACTTCATGGGTTTTTGTAAAATAATTTTCTGTTCAACCTGTTTATTTTCTAATGCGTTTTTTTCTTTAGCATTTGTTTTCATTTGCCGTAATTTAGTGAAAAATAAAACTCAGGTGTATAAAACGAGCTCATCAAGCCAATATTACGTTGTTCACTTCACTTTACTAAATAAAAATATTACACCGTCACTTTACGCTCCATTTAACAAGGCATAAAATAATATTGTATATTACTGTAATAAATCTTAATGTAATATAGAGAAGAACAATATCACGGGACGTCGTTAAGAAAGCCAAAATATAATTTCAATGACACAATGACACAATTACATAGGTAATGTTCGGTAAAGACACACACGATACGTGGTAGAAAATACAAGGTAGTTTTTAGTAATAACCATAGTTGCGGCTCACTCCCTCAGATCGAAAGTGGAACCAAATAAGTTAAAATAAATTAAAATAAATATTTTTCTCTCTGAAAGTTTTTGAGTACAGGGTGGACCAAATTCGATGGGATTTGGAGGTTTTTCTGAAAGTATGAGAGATTAAAAAACCGACAATGGAAGAAAATTCGAACATATTTTGTTTTATAGTTTTTGTCTTTTCCTATTTTTGACAAATTCATTGTATATTATAAGATGTTTGTTAATAGTTTTTCATGGCCTCCTCACAAATATATTTAATTTTTCTAAAATTAACCACTTTTTCATTTAAAAAACAACTCAAGTATCGATTTTTTCTATCTCTCATATTTCCAGAGAAAACCCCAAATCCCATCGAATTTGGCCCACCCTGTACATATGTAGATGTCTATATAAAAATAGTAATAGTCTACAGTATAAAATTATCATCGTACAAATCATTTAATGCACCCCCATTATTTCCATAAGATAAGCAGAAAGAAAATAAGCGCCAGTTGATATTTTTTTCTATTTGCCCTGATTTGGTTTTATTACAAACAGTTGACAAGGTTCACCTTTGAGTCCCATATAACAATTTTTAGAATCAAAAGTAGAACACGACAAGCAAAGTATTAAAGTTGTTTATTGAATTTCCTCTTTTGATGTGGCATATCAATTGCTTTTTCATTCTTGGACATTCTCCCAGAGGATGTATCCCACTATACCCGTATATACATGTATACGATTGCTTTCTCCACCCGGGCCTTTGTGAATCTGAGATAATATCTGAGAACGAACAGCTATGCGATTATCTGGATGTCAGACATACCATGAGGGGAGTTACGGGAATGACCATCGTAAAACTCGACCCTACAACTTTTTCTCGCATTTACATCTGAATGCATCATTTGCACGAATGTGACAAATACTAATAGAACTGTAAATTTTATTATATGCTTTCCGGCAAACCGGGTTTGATTGAATCTTTTATTAAACTTTAAGCAAAATGACATTAATATCGCATGCATATTGTGTTTCCTTCACGAGATGAGAATACAGAGTGTTATTGAGCCTAGGGGAAAAAATTAACGGCATGTTATTGAATATCTGAAGAATAAAAAATTAGGGTAAACAGCCTAAACTTTGGCACTCAGCCAATGATTGGCACTCAGCCAATGATTGCCACTTAATAATTTAATGCAGATTTGGCGAAAACGAGAATAATTTTCTTCAATTTCGGTACATTTAGGACAATCTGGCCATTCTCATCTTCAAATATACAACGCGGCATGCTAGGTAATTAAATAATTATTGTATTTGTTTGAGAACCACTTATAAAAGATTGCTAGCTGCCAACAAATTTTGTCTAGTTCGCCATAAATTAATATCGTGTCGACAATATCAGAATTCGAATAAACATGACGACGGCCATGATCTTCTTCGTTGTCATCCATAACACACACCTCGACACATACACTTAAAATGGGGTACAACAATGGAAATAGCGAATCGAAACGATAAAAAATAGCACTGCAACAGCTGACATGCGTTTCAATACTGAAATTAGGTTAGTAGGTTATTAGCACAGTAGTTGTGTTATTAGTCTGTTTACCTTTTACTTACGTTACTTCAGTTGTCACAAGGTGTCGCTACACTACGCTACGTTTCTCAGTCATTGCTCTAATAATTCCACTAATTCCAGTGACTATCAAACGTATATTATTGTGATTTTATTTAAAGAAATGAAATGCGGACATCTCTGTAAATAATCACTTTTGATTAGAATAGAAGATACATAAGTATTGTTCCTAGAAGGCATAGTGCTGGCTCAGGTGTACTCTTATCTCCTGGCCCTGGCCAGGTCATGTAACTGCTGCGTTCGCTGCTATGCAAGATAGTGACATTAGTGATATGTAGTGGAGTCATTTCCATGAACTTTGGCATCTCAAAGATTTCCTCGAATCGAAGGATATGAGTAAACAGAGCAAATTAATTAGAAGTATTGCAATTCTCTCGATGGTGACAACTCGAATACGCGTCATCGAGCGCCTATTTTAGTATATTGGCACATACGATCGAAGGGAGGAAGTGAAGGATAATAAAAATCGTAGTAATAAATGTGATTTATTTATTATTACACTATTCTACATTAGAGACGTAGACCGACATAACGTAACTTGAAATTAAAGGAAATGGTTTTGACATATTTTTATTATAAACGATTTTCACTTGTAAAACCCTCGTCGCCTTGGATTTCAAATTATTCTGATATGCCTCTTTATAAAATAATTTAGAATCAAAAATATTTTACATTTAACATTTATTTATTATTATTATATATTACATAGTTTGGATCCACTCGAATAAAATAAATAAATATTCTGTACGATGACTTTACTATAAGGATTTTTAAAGCAATGGTGAGATAAGCGAAATAATGCACTACACTTTAGTTGGGCTCATCAGCAACGTTAGTGGGGTGTTCCGTTTACACAGTGTATGTAACATGGAAATAAAAACCCTTTTAATAAAATCATGATATCAGTTATTAGAGGAAACAAATGTTCTTAAAGCTTTCTTCCCTTTACTTCTTGAAGCAACTGACCGGATTGAAGTAACAGAGACGATAACGACTTTGACGTTTGATTTCGTTTCCACTCCTCAATGACCGCTCAAATCCATAGTCTCCGTTGCCCATGTTAAGTTCCGCCAATTTTTGCGCCAAGAGATCCATTTGCCATTGCTTGTAACCCGAGTCTATTAAACTGTTCGTTTCTTGATCGGGAAGAATCTGTAAATTAAACAAACTGTTAGCATACTTATTTTGGCGACGTTTAGATAAAAAAATAATAATAATTTATGTATCAAGGGCTATTAAGATACTCGTATTCATTACGATACTCGTCTGCGGCTCGTATCGTATTTCTCATATTCGTGTCTTAATTAATAGTCATCATTAAATGCACACACAGGAAGTCGAGCTCAGTGGCGTAACCCTCAGCAAAATCCACGTATACCAAACCAAAACAGTGAACACTATACTTTACTTTAGGTGATTAAAATCTATCATCAGAAGCTTAAATCATCTTTCAGTTAGTTTTATCACTTGGCTTTGGCTCCCCCCTCAATTCAGTTCTGGTTACGCCACTGGTCGAGCTTTAATATAATATTTAGTGTAGGTACCTACCTGATTAGTTTCTCCTAAATGTGACGGCCTCGCGTTTGCTGCAATAAAGAAGACGACCAAGAGAATGAACAAGGATTTGGTTAAAATTTGGGGAACGTCCTGCATATTGATTCCTGAAACAAAATTATGCCATCAGTATTTCATTAAAAAATATTTTAAACGTATGGTTAGCCAATGAAATCGACCACCTCTATTAACTCTTTTATTTTTAAAGCTACAAAAGAGTTTTTATGAACGTTGAAGGGTGTTTTGAAAGCATTCCTCAATGATAAATCGCATTTATCATTTTCGAATCGATTGAAATCAGCATACTTTTCTGATTTGACATATAACATATATTATCTTTTAGAATTTAGTGCTTGTAGGGTTGTTGTAAATTTTAATTTATTTATTTGATGCCAACATTTTTGCATTTATTGCATTGTCCTTCAGCCATAAGTTTACGACCAAAGCTATTCCTCCGTTAAAGATACTTCTTCCTTTTATTTTTATGAGCTCAAGACGAACTGCAGTGTCTAAATCTACGTTATAAATACTTATAAGATTTTCGGATGTCGTAAGATTGCGATTATTCTATTGAGATACGTTCCCATATAAAGGCTCGTCGTATATAGGAAGATGTAAAGTTATGCGCCAATAAAAGGAAAGTGATAATACAAAATTGTTTAACTGTAAAAGCTGATAAGGATTTAGTATACCTAAAGTGGAATATTTATTTTAATAATAAACGCTCATGCGAGTCATTAGTTAGTTAGCAGATCTTTCTCTCAGTGTTGTACATATACAAACCTAGACTATTAACTGTGCCATTAATCCATCCAATCCCATGAAAATGATAATTACTACAGATATCATGCAGAGTAAATTTTTGACTGGAAACCCTACATTTCATTTCATTCAGGAAAGTTCATAAGAGAAAAATATCTATTGATTTAGTTAATGTTTAAAACAACTCGTGTTACGAAAATTATGCAAGAGAGAAGGCCTGAAGGAAAAGAACGCAAATTTCGAAAGTATTGGCAATGAATATTCGAATCAAACGCAACAATTCAAAACGTAATCGTTCGTTACTCGTACGAAACTTAGATAAAACCTAATAATAACTGGAATCGTCTGGTTTATTTATATCTACAGTTGCTCTTTTATATTTTTCCTTTCGCATCTACCCGAAGCAGCGAAGTTAATTAGGTATATTAGGTACACGTTATACACTCTAATACCAATAACGAAGATACGATACGACATTATAATCTACTTAGCAGTCAGTATATAATTTATAATGCATCGCTTCGTAGCTCGTAATTAGGCGCAGACAAATTTTCGTGATGTTTGGAATAAATTCTTTGATTCTAACACTTTATTCTTGAAATGGGCTTTTAAGATGATCTTAATGACAACAATTAACTTCGATTCCTATCTGATATCGAAAAGATTTATCCTTGAGTATCAATCATAAAATGGCGAAGGGGCAGTTAAAAGCTCTAATTTGCTGTTCGGCGAGATTTTTTCAGAATGTATATTTCTCATTTTTACAAAAGTTCACGATCAGCTGAAATATCCTTTCTCGCTGTATATCATCGGCGGTGAGCGAAAAGTAATATGCAAAGAGGCGCAACGCTCGTGTTAAAACATATGTGTCCCTATTTTCAATTAATTATTTAGTAAATCAATTTTTCGTTCCAAATTGCTTGTGGATCTTTCTCCCAGCATTAAGAGCGGACGTGAATTAAAAATTACAAAATATAGAAAATGTCCTTAAATTTAATATGGGTAGAAAAGTTAATTTTAATATATCATATAGAAAATATACACATGGAAATTGAATTAGCTTATATGTATAGTTCTATCGAGCCGTATACCTATACGTAAATGTTCCTGTCGGTGTTGTTGCTTTATATTAAGCCTGTGCATCTAACGAGTCCGTATGTGTAGACAAGGTAAAAACAATTTTGTGGTCATTAAAAACTGAACAATCGATTTCGTTTATTGCCATTTCAGCTCTGCTCTGCGAGAATTCATTTAGTCCCTCATTTTTCCTGTTTTTGAGTGGCGTTTACTAAAATGTAATCGCTTGCAATGCCGTAATAAATGCCACTTTATTCGCCTTTGTAAATTCATTACCACCAGACGCGGAAACTTTATTTATTTTTGTGGATTTATGTCAGGCCGAATTAGATAAGTATATTATATGAGTTTTATTAGATTTTTCATGATTTAGTGGATATTATCAAGGGGTTATTATAGCTGATAGCGACGATACAAAGTACGAAGTAAAATATTGCATCTGTGGTATTTAATCGCAAATTTTTAACGCACGAGACATAAAATGTGAAGATTCGTAGAGTAGGTATTTTCCAAAAATAAGATAGAGCAAAAAACGATATGCATGTATCTCGTTGATACAGAGCATAAGGTTTAGCTAAGTTTGCCAAAATCTCAAGAAAAGGGGGCGCTGGCGCTTGTATTTCATCTTTTTTTTTTTGTTATTACCCTTCCGATTATTATCTGGTATATAAAATGCGATTAGAAATCAGAAAAAATCAAGCGTCGTCTGTGAACCCAAAAAGCTATTTTCTTGTCAGTATATTATTTCGATCTTTTTTTGGACTTTTTGTTTATATTTGCTGTATAAATAAATAACCTTCAGCTATATAAACTGTGCGTTCCCGAAGTATTACCCCATACTCCCTGTTTAGGAATAAGGGAAACTAATTGACTTTATTACAGCGCTGTATAATTGCCTTGTTTTTAAACGATTTGTTGTGGCGTAAAAATACTAATTTAAAACCAAATCAAG
This sequence comes from Rhagium mordax, assembly GCA_963680705.1. Classification (NCBI taxonomy): domain Eukaryota; kingdom Metazoa; phylum Arthropoda; class Insecta; order Coleoptera; family Cerambycidae; genus Rhagium; species Rhagium mordax. The sequence continues at coordinate 60,628,332 of OY796662.1, read as the reverse complement.
TGACAGTGAACACGAAATCCAATTTACTTACGGAACATAAATAGTTGTGTAGATTAAATATTCATATAACTATTTCCACCTGAGCAGTGTAGCTAATCTCCTTCAGGAGAGTGAGTGCGGCCGACTGTATTTGCGCTAACACAACTCAAGTTACAAATGTTTAAGTTTAATTTAACTTTAGCACTTGGGTATAATTAAAAACAGTCGCGGAACAATGTACTTAAACTCAAGTTGACAAAACATCGAGCAGGATGTATGTGTAAAAGTAAAAGTGGGCTGTAATAAAAAGGCTAATGGAGAAGAAAATAAACAGAATGTTACAACGATATCGTTCGTAATTTTCAATGCTATAGTCATTAAGTTCCTATTTATAATACTCATCTGCGAAGAGTGTATTAAATTTGCTAGTGATTTTTTAAAACCTGGCTGTCTGTTCGTCCGTCCTTTCTGTAAATACGATTACTCAAGAACGAAGTTCGAGCGCATCAAAATTCGAACTGACAGTGTTAGCGAGGGGAGGAAAAAAGTCAAAACATAGTGGCAATCTTTGAAGTAAGCCAACAAAAAATGCAATAAACTGACAACGACAAGTACTGCTTCATATCACTACATAGTTCTAAAAAGTAATTTAATGTTTTTTATCAGAACAAATCTTATTCGCTAGAAGGTTTTAGAGAGAACAGGGGCCTCTAAATGTGGCGTAGCCTCGAGTATAGAATGTTCAATTCCAATTAAAAAGTTACTTACGACGGCAATTTATTGCAATATATATGCTAATTCAGGAACTACCTTTAATAATTACAGGGTTATTTTCCTCTAAATAACCCTAATTTTCAAAGTTACCCGCTTAGCATAGCAGCTCACAACTTGAAAATTGTATCCACCCAAACTTTTCGCGAAAAAATATGTTGTAAATACTTTATAATGATATTTATTACCGTGTAAGAATTTAGCGGGGCAACTTGAAACTTTCTTAAATTCAGTTAGGTATTAGTAGATATGGTTATTCATTGTGTTCATATAGAGGAATTATTAAAAGTGACGGAATCGTTTTCAGGAAAGTGCTTTTTTAAATATACCCACAGAGCGAGTCAGTTTATTATTAAATAGTAAGTATATCTTTGTTAAAAAATTATGAGCGGGAAACTTCTTTTTTGAAAATAAAATTGCCCTTTTAAACAGAAATGTATATAAGAAGAAAATAAAATAATTTGTTTAAATAAACAGACAGATGGACGGAGGGAGACAGATACATAGATAAAAATATTTTTATCAGCGGTGAACTCTTTGTGTTTTCTAATCAGAAAGTGCAATAATTATAGTTTTTCTTCTATTTATTTTCCGAGACCTCTCACATACTCGGCTGTAATAGAAATGAAAAACTTTCATTCAACACTCATTTTATAGTAGTTTCTTGTCATTATTAGAACGCGAGTATTTGTAAAACAGATCACAAAAAACAGTCAGCACATTAGTACGTTCTATACGAAATTGGGTATTTTTCTTTTACGACTGTTTCACTGTGGAATATATACAGTTGTTTTAAATTCTATGCATTTTAATGTGTTGTACACTGTTTTTTCCTTTCTTGTAATTCTGTATAAACTATATCGCTGTTCGCTGTTCGTGTCTATGTTTATTTTAGCAAAAAGCGATATTACTTCCAACGCATTTTAAACTCACATTTTTATACAATTTTCGGATTATTTCTTATTGCAAGTTTAAAGGTGGAACAGAACTCGTTAAAAATATAGGTACAAAAAAACAAAACGGAAAATTAAGAATCGAAATTTTTTTATATTTTTTCCGGTAAGGGGCGTATACTGAAGTTGCCATTGTCGAATGTCCGAATTCGCTTGGATATTTCATTTTAAATAGACTCGCAAATATATTCAGGTATTTAACCGATGATGGCGTAAAGTTAATTAATTAAATTCTACACCTAGTCTTCTAAGTTCTGAAAACTATGGGGTTACGTTCGGATCACGTTTCTCGTCTGACACCTTAAACAAACGAATATTATTAATTACCGTAACGACACTGTCCTCCTCCGCCTTCTATGACACTAATAGTTTGGCCGAACTTCAATAATGCTCAAATTTCGTGTACCAGCTATGCGCAAGTGTTTGGGACTTTTGAGCGTTTCCTGTTTCACATCACTTTATATCGTCGTTACTTTCTTACATGATCAGGCCTCTTCCGTTTCACTCGTTTTAGGATTGTTATGTGGGAAAACGTTAAACTATAAAAAATAACCTTTTAAAAATTGCTCTTGTCGAAATAGAAATTCTCTCTGAACCGAACCTGTTTCTTAAATTTTGTCGGTAAACTTTTGGCATCCTTCTGTTATTCCTACATTTTACTTTATATTTCTGCTCCTCGCTGAAGTAATCGCTAAGTGTGCACACAATCTCCCACGCATTAATGATAAGAGAAACATCGTTTAGTGTTTAATAGCTAAGAATGTTCCACTAAATATCGTTACACTGCTTGATCCTTTGTTCTCTGCACTACCCTCCTACTCAGAGCAAATTCAATTACTTCGAGTACTTGAGTGTTGCAATATATAAGGGACTATGAATTGGTATGCTCAAGTTCAACGTTGCCAGACCTTATCAAATTCGGTTGCCAGACCTGATCAAATTCTCCTCGAATTCGAGTAATTTTTCGCATAGAATGTTGTAGTATATTTACAAAGTGTATCTCTACTAAGTATTACATATTTATTTTCCGTGTTTGAAAAAATGTTTATTGAATTAATATGCCACCTTCTTTCCAATGCAAAAATATTTGATCTCCAGTATATAGGAATACATAAGGTGACTTTTGTGAATTGCTTTTCTATATATATATATAGCAGAACCGTGAAAACGCCCACCCTGTAGATATATCGCGACGCACGAACTCTTCATTATTAACAGTATTAAATCTGTCCCACTTACAATTTGTATAATTACAAAAAATTAACATACTTTGTCGGGTGGAATATATTTCTCATTAAAATATTGTTAGATCATTTTGGTAGTAATAAAAAACTCCAAAGGGACCAATCTTTAGGCAGATATTAATCCACCCAGTTTCAGTTAAAATATAAATTTGCATTTCAAAGCCTGGCAACGTAAAAGACAACTTAAAAAAGTACAAATTTAAAAATAATTATGTAAAATACATTCTTAACAAGGAAGACAACGTAATTACGTCATTAAGTATATCAATTTTTAATTATTATAAAATATGAACAGATGTGGAGTTTTTCACCAAAAGTCTTACTGGAATAATTCATTCATACTAAAACAACTTGGGAGTTTTCTTCCTCGTTGATCGTCGGCCATATTGCGTGGTGTTCTTATTTGATTCAGAAAAATACCAGGTGAATATTGCAAACATTTCCGTTTTCCGTATATTACTATATTGGTATTTCTTTATACTTATAAATCAAAGTTATTCTAAGATAATTAAATCAAACCCAATTTCGATAAGTTGTTAAACTTGTTAAATGTTAAGTTGTTATATAATTTTCAATGCAATTATGCTGCATAGCTGACTGACTGCTCGTCAACTTAAAATTACTTTCCACCGACTGCGGAGTCCTATTTGGGAATAATTTAATCGTGAAATTTATGCACAACTTCTGAAGTTGTATGATCACTGAATGTTGTAAATTTTTTTATATTATTATTATGTTTCAAAATGTGCACACTGGAATAAATTTAGAAGTTTCTTGTGCTGGAGTCAGAAGTTTTTTTTCAGCAATTTGTTGGCGATATGAATTTTCTGAGGTGGAATATTTTTTCCGTGCTTATCAATTGCTACAGTGTTCGATGAATATAAATTGAATATGTAATGATGCTATTTGCATAAATAATTAGAAAGGCAGTTCGAAAAATCTTAATTGTTATACTAAGTACTTATATGGCACACATTTTAAACGTGTACCTATATATACCCCTGATGGAAACAAATATTTTAATTTATCATGTAAATTGTAAAGATTTTTTCATTAATCTCCGCACAGCGGCTTGTAATGAAAGAAAGCATGTAGATTTAACGACCGCCACTCAGTGATAAGGGAAAATTAGACGAATTCATTAGTATATTAAACACTCCTCTATTTGGGTACCTATCGGTACACAATACCCATTATGGAATTTACTGCAACCGATGAGCGAAAATGCAAACAACTGTATATTAATTGGATTTGGTGTTTTCACCTCTCTTAGAGTCATATGGATTATTTTTAAGCTCCGCACCGGAGGGTGAAGAAGGAAAATTTGGAAAGACAAATTTTAACATTGTATATAAGTTCATCACAAAATCCCCAGTAATCATTAAACCCCATGTATAATTTGAGAATATTTGAAAACCCATCTTTTCTTGTACGCGCGCAAGCTTTTGCTGATTATTCCTGCCGCAAGATTATGCATGATAATTTCTGGCGAAGGCGAAGGTGCGAATGCCTTCCTATACAATTTCTTACATTTCGGTTCATTTGGTACACCAATTCTATGTTATTAATAAATGATAGAGAAAATGTAATATTACACTCGTTCCAATTGATATATAGAAATTATTAAATATTACTACATTCTGCTGAGGAGTGTGAAAGAATTTCTAAAATTTTTCGAGTAGGAATTATTTGTTCTCGAAATACAAAGTTTCATTTTTGTCAATAAAAAAAATATATTATAACCAGATCATGATTCGTGGATTATTTTACCGAATTCAAGCAATCCCACACACACAACATAAAAAATTTAGGCTTATTCCTAAATGACTAAAATTTCATTTAAGTAAGAACTAGAAGACGTCTGTTGTTTGTATTATGGCAAAGTCTTTAAAGTTACCGTAATATTCCAGCATGGGATTCTTGGATCTTATTAAAAATATTCGTGCATAATATAAAGTGAATATCAATACGAAGCTAAAGACAAAGAGCAGTCCGAATAAATATTCTGGTAAAATATCTAACCATCAAGCAAATCCTGACAATGCGAAACAAACTAAAAGCTTGAGCAAATTTCAAAATGCTCGGAGATAAATACCACTGTTTTATACTAATCCCCGTTATTTTCTTTGTATTATTTAACAACGAAATGATATTATTGCATTCGTCGTTTTGATAGAATTGGTACTAAATTAGAACGTTTCGATATTTCTTTGCAAATCATTTTGTTTAACTTCATTTTGTATTTTTTTGTATCGTATACTTGTGTTTAAGGTAAAAGCTTTACCTTTTTGCTGAATATGATTTCAGGAAACAACTACTCAGCGGGCAGCGGGATTACACCTGATTGTTAGCCAATATCATTTGTCTTTTTATATTGTTTATCAGTCCCAATTCTTTGTTCGTTAATTTCGGTAGGCACTAATTTTTGTGGGAAGATGCCTTTTCTGGAAGTCTTATAATAAATACCAAATGTAAAGAAAAGTCCGTTTAATCCCATCCGTTTTTTAAAATGAAAATTTTAATCATACCATACAAGAAACTAATTTTCCACTCTGAAAGCCAAAAGTTATTAGTATCTTAGAATCCGTTCTTTAAATATTAATAGCAAGTACTAAATCAGTAGCGCATTATTAAATTCTGTAATCTTTGACAAGTCTGAAGACTTCGGTCTAGTGAAATATGAGTTTTATGTACGCATCAGCAGCCCTATACATAGTCAATTTTTCTTACATATATTTCAGCAGCTGAACGTACGGAATTGTGAGTGTTTTATTGAAATATTACGTGATAGTCGATGAGCGCATATATTTTCCGGTACGAATTATTATTATAAAAAAATATGTCATTAAATCTATACAAATCTATTCTTTCAAGAAAACTGAAAAGTATAACCTGATTTCTTTGTAAGTAAATAAATAAATAAATAATAAATACACCACATGTAATTACGACCTCCTTTATCCCAGAAGGCTGAGCCTTGTGCGGGAGGGGGCTACACATTTAAAAACAAGGGACACACATCCAATATCCGTGTATAATGGAAAAATCCCTCTCACAGTATTTTCCATTGCCATGACCAGGATTCGAACCCGGGACTTTTGGGTGAGAGGCAGGTACTCTACCATCAGTCATATCTAACGGAAAATTTTAGTATAATTTCCTGTTTTCACTTCATTTTAAAGTGACCCATATATTTAAATAGATTTTATGTAGGTATGTGAATTTTCAACTTGTAGTATCTTCACCGTGCTAATGTTAAATTCTTTTAGTTCCATTTCAGCTTTAATTAAATCTGCCTGTTTAAACAGCACTTTTTTTCCACTCCATATCTGTTTAATTTGATTAGTCAAATAAAATCCGAAAATGCTGACATAAAAACGGATAGTAAAAGAAGAAAATTAACAGTGAAAACAACCAAATTGAACATTTTATAACAGTTCGATACTTAGTATTTTTGCGGTGGTAGAATATAGGGGATTGAAGAGTGGAGGATTTATTTAGTCTACAATAAACAGACTTACAACGAGCTGCAAGCAACATGTTGCTTTTTATTCGTTTCCTTCGTCCGGGCTTTCGGTCGGTTTATTATATCTTTCAAACCAAACCAGACGTGAAGTTTGTTTAGTTTCCAAAATATTAATAATGACCTTAAGATAATTATTTAATATTATTTATAAGGTTTATTTTAGTAGGTCGCGAATAACCAGGGGTTCATAATGTATATTTACATTTCATTATTAAAAGTAATTGTGTGGTAGAATGTATACTGCATTAACACGTTTAAATAAAAGGAATCTTTTTGAAAATATGTACGTAACTTTTATTACAATGATTTTGTTTGGTCTGTTAAACAATATCCAGGGAGTTGTATGTGTAATGTTTATTTATACCAAACAAAACTTTTTAATTGTTTCGCTCATGCAAGATTTACATAGCCAACGATTCTGCGTTGCTGTAATTTAAGAAATTGTTATACATTTAAATTGGGGATATACAGAGTTGTGGTTAGTTTTTGCAGTTGTGGAGAATTTATTTCATTAAAATTACTATTGCATGTCAACATTGCAGACAATATATTTTTGGACACAGTATTTAACCACGAGAAAGGAGTATTTCCATCGACTTTTAAGATATTGTGATTACACTCAGACCCAGAGGCATTATTTTTGCTCTCAGAAATTCGAAAATATGAGGTATTTTTTCGTATGGTAGCAAAGAGTAAGGAAAAAGTGAATAAATTATGATCACATCTACTAAAATATATTAGATGCGGTGTTAAATGGAAACACAACCACAACTTCCATATCAATTGAAAATTAAGCGAATTTGAATTTTTCATTTAAAATACATGTAGATATTTTGTAACGATTTGTAAAGATTGGAATATTAAAAAATCTATTTCCACCCGGATGCAGCATGTTTGCAATTTTTGCTATTATGTAATAATAAATGCTACAGCTTAGGGTTCCAGTGAGGTTTAAGCTGATTAAAAAGGCTTATAACTTTAAATTTGTATTTTACTTTACGAAACTTAGAGCCTAAAGCATCAGCTTAGATTTTCCATATACCTACATAGAATTGTGAAATTGTCAAAGGAAACCTACTATATTTTTATGTCAGTGATTATTACCTTCCGATATGGCTATACTTAATATATTTTATTTTTATTTTTAATGTGATATGTGTCGTCCTAAAAGGACGTAAACATTTTTATTTGATTCGGAATTATAGACTCTGTTCTTTTAAAGAGCTGAATAAAATGTATAAGTATATTTTACGTCTAGCGTAATGCTTCTAATAATTATTACTTGGTACTATAATAAACTATTTTTTCTGTGTCGGTTATGGCTTTATAAACTAAAACATAGCACCTTTAAAGATGAGACACATTACTTTTTTATTTGGAAAGGCTAAGGTGTACACCAATTAATTTAAGACGTATTTTTAGTTCGCAAGATACATAAAGGCATACGGAAATAAAAAGAAAGGGAATACACGATGACGTTTAGTCGCCCACTTCATGTTTACCAAAGCTAGACTTTTTAGGATGGACCCGTAAAAGTAATTAATACGGAAACATATAAGTTGTAAAAATATGGTGACTTATTTTTACTTTTTTCGCACCCTTCACCTATACCATTTCGATTAAAAGAAATTGTCAGGATTTGTGGGTGGATGTCTGGTTCCTTCTAAACTATCAGTATTGCCAAGTCTTAAATTGAATATACAGGTTAATCATGAAAATGTAACCTTTAAATACCAATTAGTGGCTATACGGTACTAAAAGGGTTGAAAAGGAAAATGTAAAGGCGGATAAATCAAATGTCGGACAGTTGTCCCTTCGGGGGGGACCATTGATTTGCAAATTGTGTAAATGGGAAACTGCCGCTTGTGGTTTACAAAATTCCAGGCACTCTTTGGTGGTGTAAAATCGACCCTAATTTGCCCGAACGAAATTGCAGTTGCCACAAAATATTTTGCTTTTTTAAGAAGTTCCAAAACTTGCTCTTTTACTTCTAATTTTAACACTTGATTATTATTACGTTGTGAAACATTTGTGCCAAGTATTTCCAACGAATTCTTTTATTTACTTATCTCTTTTCCCTTGTTTAGTGTTTAGGGAAACGGACACATTCGAAAACAATAAAGTGGGAAGCAGAATTTCGGTGTTCGATTTACCGTCATCGTCTCTAGTGTTAGAATACTCAAGTCATATAAACGTTAAGAGAACGCAAATAAATAGCGGACTAGAATTTAATTGCCACATTTCTGTATTGTTATAGCGGGCGATTTTTTCCACCTTGGCACATGGCACGGGATGAAAAACAGATTGTCGTCGGTATCTTTTTTAAAAAGTTATGTTATCAATCTTCTATCCACTTATCATTATTCATAGTTTGAAAGTACAAACTTTTACGAATTACTTTATCAAACTAGGTTCTCGCCAATTTCCAATGTCATAAGATTAGTAGTCCAATACAGGCTCCTCACATTTTTAATATGCTTAGGGTATCGATATTAAAATGTTAGTGTGGTTATAATCAGATTTCGCGGAACTTCGCAAGGGATATTTTGTTTTAAATATACATACATATAAGAGCATGGTTTAGTATGCGTGAAACGCCCTGATATTTCATTTCCATAAAGTATTTCCTACTTTAAAATCAAAACGGTCCACTTTGGGAATACAAATCTCCTGCTGTATGGGGTAGTAAATTGACGCGGATCGTTCCTCGTGCGTGTAACAAAACAAAAACTTAAATAAGCTTGCGTAGTAATACATAGTAGGGTTATCTTGGATCGTAAAAGTAAATTTCCATTATAGCTGTTAAGTGGGTTGGAGCAATTTGATGCTGGCAAGTGGGAATAAGTGTGACTGAAACTATGTGCGTTTAGTAACTTTTAAACGTCTATACTCCAGGTCCAAGGGATATCTGCGGATATGTATATCTAATAACATACTTAAAAGTCGCGAAGAATCTGAATTGCGCATTAGCCGCCATGTTAAAAACATGGCGTGCGCGTTCAGTGGCAGAAAATATTTTCTTCTTGCTTTATTTATTAACCGATTTTAATTTTCTAAAAAAGCAATTGTAACCAAAGAATGTCGCTATAACATATATTTTTTTCATTTTACTAAATTCAGTCTTAGTCTTAAAAAATTTACTTCAAAAGAAAAAGTGTTTTGTTTGTTTTTTTATGGCCCACAACTTTTACTTAACAAATATTTTCATAAATCCCACAATTTTCTTTCTAATTACGTAAATAAAAATTTTCAAAATAAACTTTTCCTTTTGAAGTACATTTTTTATCGCTTAAATTGAGTTAAAATGTGTAAAATATATGTTATAATTGTTATAGCCACATTCTTTGGTTACAATTTCTTTTTTAGAAAATTAAAATCGGTTCATAAAAAATAAAGCAAGGATAAAATACTTTTTGCCACTGCGCGCGCGTGCCATATTTTTAATATGGTGGCTAACGCTCAATTCGGATACTTCGGGACTTTTAGTATGTCAAAATGTCTAGATTAGGCCTCTTCCTAACATATTGTGCCACCATTAAGTACTAATTGTTCCATAAGAAGTAACAACCTGCACCGACGATGGTAAACGAGCGACAGAAAAAGAAAATTGAATAGATTATATGAAAAAAATTAAAATGAAAAAACGTGCAAGGTTATAGTCACATATAAGGCGGAGCAGGAACTAAATTTCATTAAAATTATTATTTTTCAACTCTTTTGGGATTTATCTACAATATATTTAGTTTCCTTTGAATTCAATGATCTGTAGAACTTTTTAATGAGGTCATAGTTACGGAATGTCATAAATTAGCCTTTAAACAACATTATCAGAGTTGTTCAAGATTTACCGAACTACCTGGGGCTTTAATTAAGTAAAAAAAATTCCTATGAATTTAACGTTGTTTAATTTTTTGTTATCTATATGATTTTTTAAAGTCTAAATAATGTTTTGTATAAAAAGAAATATACAAACTTTCCGATTTAGCAGCATTTGCCGTAAAATAAATAAATAAAAAAGTAAATAAACCTTATTAATAATTTTTACTACGCCTCTGTAGATCTATTTCGAACTTGGTGTTAAGTTGTATGCTACGTGGGAAGGGATTAGGCAGGGTTTTTAATAAAACATTATTTATGCAATTTTGAAATTAAACCGCCCGCCGCGAATAAATTAATAAAGAAACACACGTTAAAGTATTCATTTGTATTTTAAATTTTAAAAAATAGTCTAGGTCTCTACCTAATGAAAATGCGGAATTTCCATTTTTCAGAAAACTGTAGATATCATTATTTTTTATTATGGCTTATTCGTTTGTAGAAATACGTTAAGTGACAAAAAACATGAAGTAATATTAAAACACTTATGGTGTTCATTTGGAGCACATTATTTAATTGTTTTTTTGTTCATTACACACACCTATTTTTATTAAGTTTATTTCATCTTGTTAACCTAAATAACATAACACCCAATATAATGTGTCTCCACTACAATAATTATACAAACTTTCTTATTACAATTAATTAAACACAATCATTTTAAAGAAATAAACCTTTTTTTTTTGTTTCGTCCAAAACAATACGATATACAAAACTACTTATAGGTATATAGGTACTGCCCTGGAGGCTTAACCCATCCGTCGTCCATAATAGAAGTCATTTCTAACAAAGGACCCAGTTTTAACAAAATATTTATCATTTCTTTGGGCAACGTAAATTCTTCCAAGTTCGTTTTATTCAGCGCCATATTGAAAGCAATCTTCTATATAAAATAATCACCCTGTACAATATATGTACTCGTAGAGTAAATGATGTCTTAAAATACGCATTCGCCCGTCGCCGACGCCAATGTAATAATAATAATAATAATAATAAAGTTTATTTACCAAAAAGAATATTTTACAGTTTTACAAATTATAACATATGTTAGCAAAGGTTAATAAAGGATAACATTATAAACATATGTGAGTAAAGAGTAGTATTAGGTAAACAAACAAACATGGGGAAGGGGGCAATAGACAATAATTTATAACGGTAAAATATGAATAATATTCAGAACTGATAAAAAGAAAAATAATAAATAAGAATAGTATTTGCATTAATAAAATATAAAGATTACAATCAATATAAATCAGTATAATACATTAAAATAAAATGTTAATAGTTACGTTCCATCCCACAAAGGAAAACCCGCGCGTGCAATATACCAATTAAAAAAATAATAATAATTGAAAACGATTGATATGTCCACTTATAGGCCTATACTTAAAATAATTGTGATTAAGAATTTTATTATTTTAGAGATAATTTTAATACTGAAAATGCGAAACTGCCCTAAAACAACAATGCAATAACACCCGACTTCCTACAGATTTCATTTTCTCGTGAACCCTCTTTTGTCAGCCTGCAATCCCCTAAATAAAACCGTCGTCTATGTATAAAGCGATCCTTCAGAGGCCCTAACCAAATAAAATCACGGCAACCGGATTATGACAATTGATGACAGATTGACAAGAGGAAAACGATTCTTACCTTCAACTTTTCCTGAGCACTCTTGTTTGGACTCACAACTTACTATGAGAGAACGTGATGCGATTTCAGTTTTATATCAACGCCGCGATGCTACCGACGCCAACCAATCGCCCCGAAGAAGCGGGTGACGTAACGTTGAAGTCGCCCAATCATAAACGGACAGTTCGTACATTTTTCTGGTAGAAAATTATGTGGGCCCTTACCTGGCACGTAAGGTTGGTGTAGGATGTATTTTGGAAAAGTTTAATATGCCGGTATTAATTGTTCAATGGGTGCAATTGTACCAAAGCTTATGGGACGAAACTACCATCAGTAGGTAATACATGAATTTTGAAGCTGATTAGTGTATAATTTTCTGCACAGCAGATTGTACCAATACGTGACCCCATAGCTTGTGTCGTATTTAAGTAATTAATTAGTTTTATCAAGATTGCCTTAATCGAGGTTCGATAGGAATATATATTTACAACAAATTTTTAGACTCACATCTTAGAAGATATACAATTATAAATTGTTTGCTCTATTGAACTTCCATTTTCCACATAATAATAAAAAAAATGATTTGAATTGGGTACTTTTAACAGAAATACCTGAATCCAGAGTTAATTATAAAATGTTTTACTGTTACCAAATATAAATATGTACTGCTATTTTAATATGAATTATTATTATACCTAGTACACGACTAACACGCTACTCATGCACAGCCTTCCACCCCTGATTTATGAAATGGTAATCTATATACAGCGTGTCCAGTTTCTCATGTATAAACTTCTAAACCGCGAGAAACGTAAGATCGGTTAAATTAGAGAAACGTTGTGAATTTTAAGGTTTATTAACATGTCGTTTTAAAATTTGCTAATTTTTCAGTAGTTTCAGAGATAGGTATCCTTAAAATACTTAGTGAAAGTCGTTATTTTTAACTTTGAGATACTTACACTCGGTAGAAAAAAATGAAAATTTAATTTTTTCACTACTTATATTACGACTCAAATTGAGTATCCAGATGAGTTTTCAGGGTTTAGTTATTAATGCAAACATATCAAAGAGTCTGGCAATCTTATTTGGGTTATTTCTTAAAAGCTTTTGAACTATATCCTAAGGATATCATATCATTTTCCGTGAATCATACAAGAAGTGTAGTACCATCATAGGTATACTAATTTACTAAAAGTGTCATATTTGTTCATTTAATAAAATTATTTTGTTAGCGCTGATCGTAGGCGTTTATTATCCTCATATAGCGTGGGAAATTCCCATATATTATATGACTTACCTACTCACTAGACACTAGACTATTAGAATAAAACAAATGCATGTTTAATAAAAAACTCAGAAGTAGTGTCAGCCAACATACATTTCCTCAAAAAGTTTATGAACGCGATAAACGTCGATTTTACTTATTTCTTTGGCATTCTTAATAACTAGTAACGGACATTCCTAGATGTCAAGGCGTGTATAAATTCTCACAGGTTGCAGTATCCGGTGTTGTTACTTTACCAAAATTGATACAAAAATTAAAATCGTACTCGATCTTAATGTAGAAAATGGCGGAGTCGCCAGTTAACATTAGTTGTAGCTTGAATTTCATCTGAAGGCTATCTGGTTTATGGCAGACACCCCAGATGTGAGCTTTGCTAGGGGTGATAAAAAACCGCGTGCATAAGTATATAGGCGTAAATAATCGAGTTGAACTAACTAATCAACTGAAAAATAGATCAGAAAGACCATCAGACAGAAAACGCAACGCTTACGATAATCACTCATACATTAATGTTTTAGAAAGACAAATTATGTCCATTGTCTTCCGGGTATATGTACTGTAATAAAAATGTATTGTTTGCTTTATAGATGCAGACTTCTTACACAGTCCTTTGGTATAGTATACCTACAGGGTGGATCACTGAGAAGGGAACAGATGTGCTTTCGGGTGGTTCAATTTAATTTTTTTTTTTCGGCGGTCATTTGAAAAGTAAAATCTGTTTAACGGAACCAGAGGCTGTGAAATAGTTGCGACGTCAATGGCCCACCCTGTACCCTGTATATACACATCGTGTTCGCTTTTATGTGGTAATGGTAACTTTTAAATCGTAAGAAACAGAAGGTCGATTAAATTAGAGGAAAATGGTGATTTTAAAGCTCATTAAGATATTAGGTTCAGATCTGCCAAATTTTCAGTAGATAGTATCAGATTTATATCCCGAAAATAGTATGATGATTGTCAATGTTAAATTTCGCAAATTGCTGTCCTTAAGCTGTCGATCAATTCAGAGTGTTCATATTAAATTTACCTTTTAATGAGGTGCGTTAAAATTATGCGTTGATCCAGATCCACCTTGTTAAAGTAATCATTTTGCACTGCTTAATGTTTCGTTTCTTAGAATCAACCAGCTTCACGCTGAAAATGACGAATTTATTAGGTTTAATTAGAATAATGGAACCAGATAAGTTATTTGCAAGGTTATTGCGATCCGAACTCGGCGAAGGGAGAGAGAAAGTGATTCATTAATAATAATTAACAAAATATAAGGATTAAGTTGCCTTATATCTCCCGTATTTTTTAACAATAAACAAGAAAAGACCGGAAATTATACATCAGACACTATATAGGAACTTGGTGCGACTTGTCTCAAACAAAAACAGAAGTGGGCGAATCGATACAAGAAAAAATGTACAATTTGGTAAATAGTGAATATATGTTTTTGTGTTATAATTTTGTAATATAGTGATATAAAACGCTTTGGTACGTTTATGCTGCGACCTACCGAAAGGCTAAAGTCCAATTAAAAATATATTGTCAACATTATGTAAATTATAAACTCGCATAAATATTAATCCATCCGTGCAAAGTGATAAGAGCGGAAGGTTGAACTGGAAATAAATGATCATCCTTCGTATACCGAGATTTAAAAGGCAAGATAAATCCTATTTATTAAAATGCGGAGTTGTGCAGCAATTTATCAATCAACCAGCATAATAGTGCACGCGTACGAACAAAACATAAATACGTCTATGACGAAACTTGTCCATTGGTTATTTGATTAACATTTTTCTTAAATAATATTATATTGGTTGGTTAAGTTTTGGTTCTAAGGCTTTCACCTGTCGTGATGTTGGCTTAATCATACACTAGTGCGGAAAAGTGCAACTTTCGAAACTAAAATGTGTGCAGAAAAGTGGTATTTTCCGCACGCTCGTAGGAAAAATAATTGTTCCTACTTTTTGTTTAAATTAAGCAGCAGTAAACCAAAAACACCATAGTAACTCATTTCATTGTATAATATTTCACAGGCTCCTTCATAATGCTTCAAACTTCCCAATAATTTAGTTCACGGGTGGGGCGAGATAGATTTTCGCATTTTCATTTCCTTCTGTCTGCAATAAGTTTCCTTATAAGTATAAATGACAAGATTATTTCTGAATAAATGTACAAATCCGCAAAATGTAATTCATCTTTCCAAAGTGTGTGAAGTAGGAAGTTGGTAATTACACAATAATATTTTAAACCTATAATTTCTGCATAATCTAATTCGGAATGTAATTTAAACAGTGCAGATGTTTCACAATTTTACACGAACATGGAAAGGATAGAATGCGCAAGGATTATGGATAAATTTTGGATTGTCATAACCAAGGTATTTTTATTATAAAAATTTTATGTCGATGTGTGATTAATAATTTCTCTTCAACTATAAATCTTGCTGGTCTATTATTTATGTATATTACGAAATAGTTATACCTATAAGTATTGTAATATTATGTGTGTCTTCAAATAGGGCACTTGTAGTTTTTATCTATACGCCCTATTCTCGGTTCGTTTAATTTTTCTGAATTAGACCTAATTTTTCACGGAACTCTAAACAAACAACTAAGAGCTTTCTCTATTCTATCTAATTTATTTTTATTATCTAGTGGTAACGTGGATTAATAGCCGGAACAGGGGCGATATTCTTTAAGCAAATTAAATTTTTTATCAAGCCGAACCGAAACTCGGTTAGTTGGTGTGTAGAAATATACCTACCCAACTCAAGTTTTATATTTGTCTTATTTATCTAGTAGATGTAACTTTGAATCTTAATCGAAAAACTGAACAACAACCACCCGGTGTATATTTTCGCTTCAAATGTTCTCCATGCAACAACATGTAAAGTAGAAAACTTAACAATTCGCAATCGCTTATGGTATTCCCTGGGACTAATAGGGATGTCAATTTTCGAATCTTAAATATGATGTGTGTATAAATTAATATTCCAAAGGGGTGGAATTCGTAGTTATAATGGCAAATAATGTATTAATTTCGATCTTGTAGTTCATCTGTATGAAACATAAATATTTTAATACCATCGGTTCTGTCATGAATTACGAGTCAGAAAGATACATTTTAAGTTTATACACGCCTGCACATGAATTTCTCATCCTCCTCGTATCAAAGTTAGAATGTAAATCGGATATTTATTTATTGCTCCTCAAAGTAGTTTCTTCAGTAAATGATTTTGTGATAACAATGTTAATTTAAACATTTTATAATTTTTTTTACATATGTTTTCCAGAATAACATATCTACGCAGCTCTTTCGCTTCTATTGCAATTTGTACAACTCCAGAACTACGAAGAAGTTTTTGCATATATGAATGTGCATATACCTTGGCATCACAATTATTGAAATATAATTCGGCTCTGTCGACTTTTTCTAATAAAAGATAATAATAATTCCTGACTATCCATAAAAAATAACAAAACAGATTCTATATTGACAAAACAGATTCCAGTCGTACACGCCATTACCGTTGAGAATTGTATCGTATTTCTGATTGAAATAAATATACTTTGAGCACAGAAAAATAACATGAAAACTCAGATGGATTAAATTATAAAGGTGAATATCAGGTGTCAGACGAAAGTGTCAATCGCAGAGGCATAACAAAGATAAAAAAGTCCCAATCACATGAAAACAGTTACGTATTACACGTATTTTAAATTAGAAATGGGAGCGTGTATATCCAGAATATGCGTTGGCCAATATGAAAAAAATATGTTCAATGAATTTATTAAGATGGTGTTACAGTGCACAGACAAAATATTTGCTTATTGGTGATTTTAAATAAAAGTGAAATAGGTACTTGTAGACTTCCGCGTTGATTATTTTAAATTGTTGGCGCTTCGACCATGGTAGTATTATTAGAAGGAAGTTTTTTTATAACTTAACTAAAAAAAGTGTTTTTGCAATTTGAATTTTGAACATTGAATCTGTAGAATCTGAAATGTAGCTTCTGGGGAGGAAGAGCTTTCAAATGAGTGTTTCGATTTCAATGATGCACCCTGTATAATATCCCTCCAAAATTATAGATTGACGTGCAACAGGAATTGGGTTGTTTTAATATCAATTCCAGCAAACTTACAGTTTCACACGTTTTCACAGGGGCGCGAATGGATATTTGACCTCACCATGCAGTCTTCTAAAACACCGACCCTGAAAATGCTCGTCGGACGTCACAGATTGCTGAATGTCCTGAAGCCTTCCCAACGAACGTTGTGAGAATAATTGGATAAACACTCCAACTAGAATTATTTGACGTATACAAAATGCTTTTAATTGTCAATCCGGTCCTTAAAATAAAATTTTACGAATATTTCTACTTTCGAAAGCTCGTAAAAAGTCAGTTATAATTTGTTTGTACTGAAATAGATATTTATCACTAAAATCATAACGTACCACAAAATAAATTAAGATGGAAAATAAATACCCATATTGAAATCAATTCCTTCAAGAGTAATTTATTTTTCTCAAGACTTACCCCACTGAAATTTCATCTGTTTGTATAACATATTAATTCTGCCCTCAACAAATATGTCTTATATAAACTTGTAACGGCAACAATTTCCTTCAGACCCAACTAAATTTAATATGTACACGTAAGTGAAAAATAATCCGTTATATTATTGTTTAAAATCTAGGCTGGGAGGGGACAACTGTCTTAATAATTTTGATGATGGTTCTAACAATATTTCATAATAATATACAAGTCTTCGTTTAAGAGTTAACTGAACTGAGTTCCTTAAACCCATAAACTTTGTACAGGACGACAAAGTGAAAATCTTATCCGCACGATACAAAGACAATCTACTCTGTATGTACACAGTCCAAAATTAATGGTAGAAACTTTAACCAAGGATTCTGGGATTAAATAGGAAAAGTTCTTGCATAAACAAATACCCAAAGTACCTTCTGGGGAGTTGGTCCTTAGAGAACTATAGAATGTCTAAAATAATATAATACATAATATGTATTATATTATTTCTATTTCTGAATTCGTCTAGGACAATAATCTATAGGGGTCTCTGTCCCCTTTCCATTTGTTATTGTCCCTTTTACACTAGTCTTTGTTCCTTTTACAACAATATTTGTCTTTTTACATTTGTATTTGTTCTTTAATTAATTATTATTCCTTTATATTTTGATGTGTAAGTAGTTGTTTTTTTTCTTTCTTTCTTTTGTAAACACTGCTTAAATTTAATTGACCTATCCAATATCATGTAACATGATCTAAATGGACTAATAAAATTATTTATTTATTTATTTATTTATTTATAATAACAGAAGTACACGATTATTTAAAGACAATTTTTAGGATTCTGATAAATTAATGAATGGCATGTTATAAATGCTTCAATAAAAATATCTTACCGGTAGCAGCATCTGCAATCTGCATGGTTATCAATCAGGGTTGCCATGAATGAAAAACAATTAATTTGACACTTATGCCTTACAGAATAATTGAATAATTTCAGATAGCAAACTTTTCATTCATGGCTAACCTGATTGATACGCATGCAGATGCTGTAATGTTGGTATAAATAATATTGTTCACGAAATTTGCAATAAATAAAAAACAGTAAAAGATAAGATACAACATAATATATATTTGAAATCACAAAAATACACAGATTTGAAAAATGTAAAACAATATAGGGTGTTCCATTTAAAAAAAATGTAAGTTAGGTTTGTCCCGATTTTATGGAACACCCTGTATATTCTTTGCAGGGGTTTTAAATGAGTTCATTTGATTCACTACAACTTTTATTTGAAACATTTTTTCCTAACTCGAAAAATAAAGAAAATATAAGGGTGGGCCTTTTCGTCGGATAACCCTGTACATTGAAACATAACACGGTGTGTAAAGGCATTTTGTTCCTTTCAGTTTCAACGTTTTAACAGTACCACCACGTAGCCAAGCCACACAATTTTGTAATATGAACAGAAAAAAATTAAACGAAACAAATAGCGTGAATTTTTGTGAAATTAGCGCAGAGATTTTACTATATAAACAGGAATTTAAATTAAGCCCACATTCAGTCCGCCATGCATTGTACAATTAAGCAAATATTTTAATACGTTAACACTGTCATTCTGCACTGTAATGTACTCTACGGCGTTGCTTTCCTGTTTAATAGTTCTCCGGTGGCGCAGCTTCTGAATGTTTTTCGGCACGTAATAATTGCTATCGTTCTTTAAAATTCTGTAAATGAGGTTTTGGTATTGAAAATTCCAAATTCATCTGAATATTGCCAATAATTTTCTACTGCATACAATATAATTTGATACATTTCAGCAGCGGCCACAGTAATGGAGGTGAAGGAAGAAGTACTGTAAAAATATCTCTTGGTTTCTGCGTAGCAATTATTAATTACTAACTATAGAGCATAAGCTCGAGCTTAAAACGAGCGTTTTTCTGTATTAATTGTTATTATCGGATAGCATCGTGTGAAAATAAGCCGATGCCGATGGTAATATAATAATATATCCTAGCTTCTAAGCTGATAATTTTTTAAATAAAAATCAAAATTTAGTCAATCGTCAGTGTTTGTCGAAATAGAAATTTTAAATTTATTTCCGATTTCGGACTTCCCACAAAATTTTGTGTTGTGTTTTACTGTTTTAAGTATAATGCTATCTTTCTCAATGAATAGATTAATAAAATTTGTCTCATCAGAGCCTGGGGCCTCGTTAAATTAGGGAATTAAAATATGCGGGGTTTGAAGTCCTACCTAAGCAAACTCTCCCGTATTGCAGAGAAAAATGAACATACTTAAATAGCTCTCCTTTGTACGGAGTACGGAGATTATCATTTCAGTTTAAGCTCGTTTTATTAGATACTTATACTTATAAGTCTTGTCTTGTATATAAGAAAATATTAAGTATTAGCTTTTGTATTTCTCAACTAGTCTTTTTCAATGTGATATGGCTTTAGGGATAGTTGAAATACGTCCTTCAAAAAATAGGTCTGTAGCAATATTATCGATAATGATTACATATAGTTAACATAAGAGGCTCCGAGCATATGCTGATGCACGATAATAACTCGCACTATAATCAGCTTGGGAAATCAAGCACTTGCAGGTCGTTTGATTTTCCACATTGTTTACGAAAATATATATTATATAAAATAGAAATTCGTGACACGTAGGATTATTGCATCAAATGTTTTTCCATGTAAATGGAAAGTGATCAGGTATATTAGACACGCTGTAAAATAATTAACTGTAATCGATACTGATTGATTTGACACTCGATCATAATTAGCATAGCGATAAAACGCTAAAACCCACGCAATGCTCGAAAAGGTTTTGTTTATCAAAAATGTTATTTCGAATATGTTATTGCATGAGTTAATTAATATCAACTATATTATTTATATATTAACTGTTCATTGGTTTGTTTCTATTGAAATTAATCCAATAAATCAATCGGCAACTGACCCAGTTAGACTTTCCACTTGGTATATAGGTATGTCCATACAGTTTGCAAAATAATAAACCGAAATTAACCATCTCCAATTCCGTATGTTCCTCTCTTCTCTCGTGGAGCAGGGCGCCGCGCAAGCAAAAGGGATATAGTCTGCTACTTGTGCCCCTAACACGTGCTTTCAAAGACATCTTTGATGTAATATAACCGACGTGTCGTGGGACAACAGTTCTTTAGGCGCATTAATGTAACTCTAATTGCCAATTACTCTATTTATGACCCAACTCCCATTTCGTAAATAGGCGATTGAGATGCGAGTTGTTTGTTTTTCAGCGTTTCGTTTTCTCTACTCACATTTAAGCTCGTTTATTATACATTCTGCAGTGGGAATGATATGCAGCAAAAACCACGAAGGTGCGAACGTGAGAGTATAGATGCGGATAATAATTGATGTCCTGAATTAACTCGTTTCTGTTATTCGGTGTTCGAAGTAAAATGAAATAACGAAAGACAAGCCATCGACGACGGGCTCAAGAAAAATAAATTAAGTATTTTTTGAGTTCACAGTTCACTACAAAGCAACCAAATGCATCCAACCATCTAGATATTAAATTAATAATATATTCCTGTATAGAATAAACTTGTCGCAAAAAGTATCGCGTGTATAATTAATGCATGCATAGACATTTAATCCATAAACTTCTTGTTCCGGAAACTGAGTTTGACCGACAATGTAGCTTAGTTGAGGAGTTGTTAATACTTGACACCCTCGAGAAACATGTCTTCATTAACTCTGAGGTCTATTGTTTAAATTTCTCCGCCTCAACCGTGTCGTCTGTGTTTCTGAAAATTGTTACGACGCACCATATTTCTGGATATTTTAAGGAGAGGCTAGATTGGGCGGCGTCAGACCCTATCGAAGAAAAATCGAAATAAAGCTTTTTTTGAAAAAATAAATTTAGGGTTTCTTCGTTAAAATTGGAAAAATAAAAAGAAATAAAGCAGACAGCCCATTAATTAAGTGAATCGAGGAGAAATAAAAAAAAGATTCAATGAATTTTTTTGGGTACAGCCCCTTGGGGCTATCTGCGATTGGAAAGTACGTTTTTTTTTCGTTCAATGTTAAAAAAAGGCAGTGATGTTTGGGAATGTGTACGGCTTCTTCGGGACCGTCTTTGGATGAATAGCACGTTTATTCGGCGATTTTCCAAAAAAACTGTCTAAAATCCGTGTATTTTTATGTCGTCTTGATTTTTCATAGAAACAATATTTTTATTGCTTACAACATGCCAAGTCAATAAAATAACACATTAATATCAATTTAATCAACATCGAGTCTAATATTCCTGTCAGAAAAGATATATATTGTTATTTATGAGCTTGATTAGAACATATAGATCATTTATCTGTAACGGAAAAACAATGAATAAATCGACGAGAAGATAAAAGATAGGGGCGAAAAATTACAAAGTCGTGGATCTTGTATTTAACGCCCTTCTGTTTAGATATTCCATCTAACTTGTGTACGTGATGTTCAATTTCTTTGCGCAAAAGTAACTCGTGACAACAAGAAAATCATTTCTACTTTTATACTCAGAAAATTTTCATTTTTTCTTTAATATCAATTTTGTTAGTATTTATTCTACCCCTTTATATAACTTCCTTCCTTATCGAAGCATAAACTTGACCTGAAACACGACTCCATCATGCCGCATTTCTTTCATCTAAAGAGGCAGTTCTGTCTGCATCTCAGCAGGGCGCTAAATCTAAATTTTCCGGCCCTAGGAGTTAGTTTTTCCAATTAACTGTGAAGTGAAAACGAACACCACCATGTAAAGTGTCACGGCGAATGCTATTAATTTGGTACGTGAGAGCTCATTATGTGAAAGTCTTTGTTGTTCAAAACGTAAATAAGGTGTAAAAGCCTTAGCACGGTTAATATGTTAATTGGTGTGTAGGTATGTCGTATGTCGTATGTATATGCGCGGTTCAAAAATCTTAGGGGCGGTTTTGTCAAAGAGAAAGGAATAACTTTTCGCAAATATTATCGTGATGGTGGTGAATAACGAACACGCGTTAGTATTGTTTGTTGATGCTTAAACAAACAGCAAAATTTTGATAAGATGTGAAAGCTGAAGTTTAAAGGCGACATATTATTTCTGATAAGTACTCTTAACGATTTTTAAGAATCAAGGTAATTTAGTCGATAACGATGGATTGCCAATTAATTCTCTGTAAGACGATGGCTGGTTCGTTTTTGTATCATCACCAGATCAGAAGTTACAATATTTATAAAAAAAGTATTACTAACTTTAGTGTTTTCGGTTCGCCTTTGTTTTAGTATTTTATTGGAGAACTAATATAAAGTTCTGGTTTGTTTTCGATTTCTCATATGATTTTTTTGTTTCGATTTTTTTCAAATTTTCCCATTAGAAAAAAATATATTTCTCTTGGAAAGGTTTGGCAAAATTCTTGCTTGAAACTTGAAATTCAAATAAATTGGATTGGGGCAAATCACAGCTCGATATATGTTATAGGTTTGTCCTTTAGTGGCCGTCGATGTCATCGTACATGTGAGATTAGTCCGGTTCCTAGTATACCGCCACCATTGTTGTTTCAGAACGACCCTCAATTTATCTCCTAATGCCCTTTGTTTCTGATATTCAGCATGTTTTCTATTTTTTGCCAAATACTCGAACGGTCATATTTTTTAATAGAATACATGCTGTGTATATCAGAAACAAAGATCATTATGGGTCGCTCTGAAACCGCCTCGGGGTTCTCGACTTCCCACTAGCGTATGGCCGGTCACTCAGGAAACACCCTGTAGATGGAAATTTATCATCGATGACAAGAACGTTATTCCTTGTTAAAACTATTACAATAATGAGATGTGCCTGTACGTACTAGATCGACTATATTATGTGTTAATGTACTTGTATAACGTATAACTTATTTCCATTATAACTTCGAATTGCAATTAACCTTTCAGATGCATTAGTTGTTCATTAATTTGCAACTTGATAATCCTGCGGCACTCCGACGCTTAGAATAAAAGTTTTAATCTGATTGCAATAAACGAGTAGTTTTTACGTTTATATTTGTAAAATGAAACTTCTCTGCTCTCTCATTTGGAAATTCGATTATTGCACAATGCATTATTGTTAAATTGCCATCTCTTAACTGTGCAGTGCAAATTATTAGGAAACTGAAATAAAGGGTAGTAACTACAATAGCAGTTCATTATATAAGTATTCAAATAGTTATAAGCAATTTTTATTGAGAACGTAGAATACATCAAACACTGCCTCGGGCAATATATGAATGTATTTTCACGTTTTAATTATTGCTCGTTTGAGTAAATCAACGACATATTATGGAACTCTATATAAATACATATCTCATTAGCAAATCATGTAAGTTCTAACGGCATCTGGCGCCAAGTAGACCAGTTACCGATGTCGTCAATAACTTGCAAAAGATAAATGAAAGATACATAAATAAACGCGGAGCGATCTGGATAAGGTGTATCGATTTTTTATTTGTCATTTCTGCCAGAAGAGATTATTGTACAAATAATTATATTGCGATTACTGTCGTTAGATGGTGTGAAACGGATATCAAATTTATATATTGCATAAAGAATTTGAAGTATACCGGGTGGAGCAGTAGTGCGTCTGACTCTGACTTTGATAACTCGAGTTCCATGATAGGATAAGTTTATTTATTTATTTATTTATTTATTTATTTATTGACCAATTAGATACAAAATCGTACATTTGGTAAGTCATAGACATGCACAGAATATAATAAACATAATAAATAAAATTGTATATAACGGACACGAGATAAAAAATGTATAACAGTAGTTTGATTTAAAACAAATGGGAACTAATTAAACGAATCTATAACTGATAATAATTATTATTTTCAGAACCAAGACGATTCTATAGGGAGAAGTGCTTTTTTTAAGTTAAATGCCATGTACAGGGTGCGCTAATAAAGTTCTGAATTTGGTCGATTACGGCTGCATTGCAAATTTTAGAAAGATTTTGTCTGTAGATTATTTATCGAAGACTGCTTGTACTGCTACAAATTTAGTCTGAGGCAGATAATTAACGTTAATATATCAACGGAAAGGTAATTTAACGCTTCATTAGATGACAGAACTGAAAATAGGGCGTTTCATCTGAAGACATTGAATTAGGGCATTGTTTATTAGCGAAAAAATAACCTCAATTTTTCCAGCACTCTGTATAAGATTATTATTATAACATTTTACCCTACTAGCCCCTTAATATGTCCAACATAATAGAATAAGCAGAATTTTCAAAACACTTGTGTATGAAATCAGAGCTACTAAAAAAGTTATATGCAAACCTCACTTTTTTCCAATAAACCTCTTTTATTTCGTAAACAGTTCATTTTAAGTGGTACCTACCACCGTAATAGAGTTATGAATATAGGTGGGTAACTCAATGAAGGAAAAAAAATAGGGTGTTCCATTCAAAATAACAAAATTGATGCTCGGCCAACGAAAATGGAACACCCCGTATAGTTCTACATATTTTCGGGTTATGCAGAATTGAAAACCAAGAAAATAGTCTACAGGCAAAACCTTTGTACCATTTCAAATGCAGTCATAAAATCGACCATGTTCAGAACTTTGGCTCGCCCTGTATTATAAATCTGTGAGAATAATTACAAATTCGAACAAAACAACGCACATAAAATAGCAAGTAAAAAATTGTAGTAATTTTTCAGGTATGAAATAATACGTAATATTCACGTCTCTATACTAGTTATCATATTTCAGTGTTTCGTTACTGATTACTCTATTTAACATTTTTCTCTTGCAGCTTCAATTCTTTTCTTATATTCGTTCAATTGACTTATCCTGTTCTGCGGCCTGAGATCTCTTAAATTAAATAAAATAAATGCGCCCGTTTCAGGCTTTAGTACTGGAATAAGAATTTTAAATTTTATCCCAAACGATATCGTTAACTGTTACATTTTCTATCTTGCTTGTGATCGAAACTTGCTCTGTAGACTGTTGAAATTTAGTGTTTAAAAATAAAAACACCCTGTTTTTACCAATAACCATAATTGTTTATTATATAGTCGAGTAAACTTTAACTTGGCGTGTGGATGAGTTGATATTGTGTGTATTATTGTATTTTCTCTTGCACACAAAATTGAAGCAATGGCCCAAAACCATTGTTTACGTATAAACATACGTGAACAATGTTTTAGGGTTATTGCTTTAACTTTGTGTGCAAGAGAAAATGAAATAGTATGCACAATATCAACTCATCCACACGCCAAGTTAAAGTTTACTCGACTATATGAAGGTTGAGATAATAACACATTCATCATAATAATAAAAGCCAGTCTGATTACATAATAATTTAATTGTGATAATATACAATATATTATATCAGAATATATTACACAATTGAAAATATTAATACTGATTATGAAGTGAAACAAAGTTAAATATTAAAGCTATATATTATAGAGATCATGAATTTTATATGATTTATATAAACATGGAAAAACGATACAACTGATAATTTGATTCGTTCATATGCCATATTGATATTAGAAACATGTTACAGCGTTGAAGTAGCATCGCCAGTATATTCTTCCTTTCTGTTGTCCCATGTTCCCGTGCCCTCTTCGCTGTAGGTCCATCTGAAAGAAGGAAAAAACAAATTAACGAAATTCTTAATGCGGTAGCACTTTTTATTTTTCCTTGTCAAATTCTTTTTTCACTTTGATTCTATTACCTACATAATAAGACCAAGTTCATTGAAATTGATTGAGAAATAAGAAATTGACAGAAAAACTATCGAAAGTCTGTTATTGTTCCAAGTAGCTAGCCTGGGAGTTTTTATTGATACACCCTGTATATCTCCGTAGTGCCTAGAACTATTGGACAGAACAGATTTCATTTTAATTTGAAAGCAAGTGTTAGTCGAGATAGGTATCTACTTGATTTTGAAACGAATCATGGAGGTATTCATTTTATTAATATTCTGCGAGATCTCTACCTAATACTTGATGGTCTTCTAAATGGCGGCGATACCAAAAAAAAAAAACATTTTATTAACGTAATCACATTAAGTATACATTTTATGTCAAAACCAAGGAAACTAATTTAATAAGAAAGTGATGCCCTTCGGCGGGGCATTTTAAAATTTCCGAGGAACTCCTATATCTGTGGCAGCATCTAATATCGGCGATTTCAGCGTCTCCACCGCACCCAACGCCCCCACGCCACATGTCTGTTGTTATCTTTAGGAATTTCAATTTGCCACCATTTACTTGGACGTTATCTGTGCTCCATCAAACTATTATTGTGATCCATATTTGATAAATCATTAAAACTGTGAATGGTGGAGAGGTTCTCGTAGCATAACAACAATTCATTTATCGCCGGTCATTCAATGACAATTTCATATAAAAATATAGATACGAACTAAAGTGTGATAGGTACATATATAATATATAATTCGTGGGCTTGCGGATTAAATAGGGTGTTAATATAATTTGAATGTTCCTACACAACGATGCACGCCTATTCAGTATGCAATAAAGACCTGATAAAGTTCTGCCAATCATCATCTATTTTTTATTGTAGCCGCTAAAGCTAGATTTTAAAAAATCGAATTTCGACCCTTCAACGGTTTAAAATGTGTCCTAGCAGTAATCCGCCTAAATAGTCTTCCCAAGGTAGATATAATATAGTATTTGTACGTTTTTAACGTACTCATGTGTGTCGATAATCTGGTTTTTCTCTTCAATAGATCGGCGGAATTTTGCCAACAAATTAACTTGATAATGCTTATGCAAACACACTGGATTGTAATTTTCGGAATGTCTATTAATTGAAAACCTTCAAGTACGGTATATTTGTTGGAACTGGGGTATTCGAATTGTCACTGAGGACTTGTAAACCTTCATGTGCAACTCACATGATCTGTTTCTTAGTCGTAAGCAATATTAATCGACTAATTGGAACAAAGGAACCGCACTCTTTATTTTTTATTAAGAAATTTTGGTTTCTCTTGAAATATAAATCAAAGTAATTTTTTCCACGATTAATAATATCGTTTTGACGATTTTCATTCACATAAAGATAAACGCAAAGGAATTAAGGCTTATGTCCATTTTGTATTTGGTTATTTCGTTCGCAAATCCTTGTCTGCATAACAAGACCAACCTCATTGAAATGGGTTGAGAAATAAAGAATTGACAGGAAAAATATCAAAGTTTTTTTTAGATTTAAGCCGGTCATGCAAGTAAGTAGTCCTTTTTGGATTCGCCATATCTCCACAACCGATAAGCAGATTTAACTCGTCGTAGTCTTAAACTGTAGAGAAAAGTTCATTCTTTCGAAATCTCTCATCAGTCCTGTCACTCTGACACCTTACAATTTAATAAGAACAATTGCGTCAACTATGTTGATTTCTGAAATTTCGACCACTTAACAGTTGATCTTTGTAGCCTATTCATACCAAGTTTGCCAAAATCGGCTTACCTATATATGGAGAAAGTGCGTTTCTTATAGTCCCTTCGATAGACTAATAATAATATACTTAGATGTTTCGATTAATGGAAGACTGAGAATCCACGATATGCATTAGAGTAGTTTACCTACCGATCGTACATCTTCAGGTGACATGGGATAATTTTTGTTGGATCTCGATGAAAACCTGTCCAGGCTGTTGCTATTCTTGAGGGCTTCTTCCCGTTCATCATCTTGCATGGCCTCCTTCAAGGCCACCATTAGTCGATTTACTAGGAGGGCAGTCCTTTTTTTCGGTACAATCAACTGGAAAAAAATATATATTTATATACATATTGCTGTCTCGTTTGCACCGTATTTAATGTTATTCTGGTTCCAATATCAACTGAAGAAACCATCGGTCTTAAGAAATAAATTAATAACAAACGGCCTGTGTTATTATAAAGTTTAGTCAATTCTGAGTTGATTGTGATACTTTAATAAAGTTTCTCTGTTAATTAATGTTTATTTTGAGTGTTTATGAACAACTCGAAATTCAACAAAAGTTAACGAATAGGTTAACAAAATAATACGCTTTACTCTTAATTGAAGACAAACATTTATGTAGATACGTACTTATTTGTTTTATTTTTCTCGTGACCACTGCAATACAAATCTTTCCGTATAACAATAATTATAAAAGCGACACAACAACAATGAATTTTATGAAGTAATTTAGAATTAGGGGCTCTGTTACACCTTCCAATGATCCCTGTTTGCTTAATCGAGCTAATTATTGTTGCAGTTATGTTTACGAGACTAGCAGTAGCAGTAATTATACATATATTTTAACTATAAAATATAGTTTACATTCGATTAAAATTCAAATTTTATTTTGTGTCAATACGTGTCGTGTGTTTATTTTCATTTCCATAAAAATCCAATCGTGTCTATATATAAATATGGTAATTTGATATTAAGGGTAATAAACTGTTGATTTCCATATAAAATTTCGTAATTAGGAAATATTATCCCTTATAAGATTCTTTGAGGATCCGTTTTCCTTCACACAAAAAATAAGACTCCTTAGAAATCTCAGAATTAAAGACGTTCATAATATGCTTTGTTGTTCCTCCCTAATTCAGACAGTCCTACAAAATTTCAAAGTACCTTTACACAAACATAATGAAACTTTATCTACATAATTCTTGCCATTTACTTTTTGAAATATTCCGTTGTACCGACCTGTGGGAGGCTAATGCAATTGTGTGTTACGACCCCTCAGCATGACTTCGAATTTTCCCATCAGCTTTTAACAGAAATGATGCACTAATGGTTTCATATTTAACTCTCCGGATTTACCGATAAAGCACTTGTCAAACATGCTGAGAGGTGATGAGGCCGCGCAGGATAGGAGCAAATATAACATATACCGAGACTTCGCCCGCAACAAAGTTAACTGACCTGTTACTTAAATAGTTCCTCCCAGTTTTTTTTTAACTTGAATAAAGTGGCAAAATCTACAGAACCAATTTTTCAGGACCAAATAACGATAATTCAAAATATTGTAGGTTGCAGATAAATTGTTATGTTTACGCTTTTATTTTATCAGTTGCACAGGTCCTTTAGAGCAAAATTTGCAGATACTCCTCTAAATTGTATGGCAAGTTCCATAACACAAATTCCTCGGTTACCCAAGCCTCCTGATTTAGTGATTTAGAAGGATCGTTTTCCATACCTCTATCATCCGTTTCTTCTGTTCGTAAAATAATTGTATTTATATTTAAATATAAGCGATTTCCGTAAGTCTAAGTACCTATTCAATTTTCCACTATCGTAGTAATAGAACACACAGGCTCTTGCAGGATTTCATAAATTTTATGCACATCCGCTAGACGCCGGCCGTTCCCGTTCATAAATAAAAGATAAAAAGTTAATCTGCAATTAATGCAGCAGCTTATGCAAGAGCCAGGAACGCAATTTCAGAAAAGGATATTGGTTTGTAAAACTCTAAATTTCTCAAAGCTCTTGATTCGAATCCGCTGCAGCCCACGTGGAAATTGGCTGTTCGTGTTGGATTACAGAGGCGGATATTTGTCATACTTTACTGTACAGGGTGTTTTACGCACCCGAATAAAAATTTGCGACTCAAGTCAATTCCGCTGCCAGAGCAAGATGTTACGTCCCACTGCAATAGTTGAAAATTAAGCTTGTAATTATATAAAGCGTCACTAAATATAATCCTCATCTACATTATGTCAGCCCCAATAGGCAAAGGATTTTCAGCTTACGGTGCGATATCCGCAGGTAATTCCAGTTTCATGTAAATACTGACAAATATCGGTTTGTCTGGTATAATGAGCGAGTACTGATACACCTGGAAATAAATATTCAGATAAAGGTGTAGTAGGTATGAAAAATTACCTATTTTGGCAAAATGGTATTTCTGAAATTAAGAAACTATATCATCGCACCTGCTACTTCTTTATTTATTTTTCGTAATTGCACATATCTATGGCCGTAGAAGATCTATACGGCCATAGTTTTCGAAAATAGGGCACTTGTGTATTGACGGTTGATATACAGGGTGATTCTAAAATGTATGGCCAAATTAATACAGCGTCAACAGGAGACCAAAATAGGTTGATTCAACCCAATTTACCTATACAGTAAATTCACTTTTCAACCAAAGCACTTTGTGAGTGAATAGGAGAGAATAAAGCGAGAGCGCTAACATTCTGAGATCGACATGCAGTCACGCATGTGTAGTGCTCTCGCTTTACTGCTATCTCCTATTCACTCACAAACTGCTTTGGTTCAAAAGTGAATATACTGTATACAAAAATGCACCCCTAAGAAGTTACAGCCCTATAAATTTCAAATAAAAAAAACTTTAATTATTGTTTATTCCCAAATGGCTGTAGATATCTTTTTCTAATTCAGTGTACATTCATTACCAATAAATGCCAATTATTTCATTTTGGTCTCCTGTTGACGCTGTATCAATTTGGCCATACATTTTAGAATCACCCTGTATAAGACAGTTCATTTCTAATTAATTTTTAAGTCTTAAAAAATGAAATCACGAATTATTAAAAGTTACGTACTACTAAATCGGTTGCCATATAAATTAATTTTTCCTTCTTTTACAATTTTTTGTTGCACTATTTTCGACTATGCTGTATAACTACAACTTTGCTATAAAATTCTTTGACTAACACAAAGAGGCCATCGATATATCTACCAAATTTGATTAAAATATAAAAGATCAGGTTTCAGGTTAATTATTTTACTGCTTGATTCTTTTTTTTTTAACCTAGATATAAACTTCATTTTGTAGTCTTTGTGATTTACACGATCCTCAAAAGTGACATGAATTTTTGTTGTAGATTAAAACGACATGAAGAAGCTGAAGAACTTACACAACGAACGTCAGAAATATTGACATGCAATCAAGATTCATTTGCAGAAAGAGCAGAAAAGATAATGTGGAAACCTCTACTCAGAAGGAAAACGCGTATTATTGTTGTTGCCTAATGCTAATATGTTAAAATTTTTAATATGCAGGAAGCATAGCAAGATTTCTCCGATTTTTGGTACTTGATGCTTGGTGAGTATTAAACATCAGTAATTATTTCTCTAATAAAGTCACTAATAGGTACTGTAAAAATATGTTTGGAATTACAAACAGTATTAGGTAAACGTTTCCAGATAACTTTAGAAACAAGAAATCTTTTATTAAATTTCATAATCCCTCTAATACAGGTATAATCCGCCTTTAAAGAATATCGTTTTTAAATTAAATTCGGATGTAACCAGCTTCAGTTTTTTGTAAGTTGCCTCATTTGTTAAAGAATTGCAATAAATTTGGCACATTTCGAAAATCTGAAAAAATCTCTGTTAGGGTATCTAAGTCTCAAACCAAATCATATTTTGATATATAATCTTACTTGTCACTTTTGTATTTGCCTATATGTATATGTATGGATTATCCAAAATCATGCAAGTATCGTTTAACGGATCAGGTCTAATAACATGCCTGCATGTACATTGACATCACTATTTATAAGTGTGACTAATTAATGCTCGGCCGCACAACGTTTCAGTAAACTCTATTTGTATAACGCCACATTATATGTAGGTACATATTTTGCATAATAATAATTGCGATAATCCAACATTTTCCGCTGCCATTATACTATACTTAATCTGTATCCATACAATAATATTAAAGTAAAGTAACACGGGAATGATCAGAGGAAAATTGAATTATTAAAGGGTTATCGTTTATGAGCGGCTGCTTGGATCTGTACACGTATCGTAAGAACTGCTACCCCTGTAAACACGGGATTAAGTTTAAGAGAATGCAGAATGTTTGACTTACAACGTTACTCTTGACATGCTACCTCAACGCCACGCTCCACTTCAGCAAATCCAGAATTTATCCGATTTAATATTAAAATATTGTGCACACGGCTTTGCCTCATATTTTCACATCCGCCTACAGGGTTTATTTTAACAGATATGAATAGAAAACGATTTTTACGATTTATTAAAAAGTGAAACCTGCGGCGACCACCCCTTCTTTGACCTCTCAGTATTCTTGAACCATTCGAGATGGAACGCGCCCTTCTCCACCTTTACACAAGTGACTTCATAAATTAATTAACAAACGATTCTGGAAAAAAATATGCACTGTTTCCAATTATTAAACGGGCCAACTCAAGTACGCCGTCATTAAGGAGTTTAGTGACCTTTCGCTGTTTAGTTTTTGTCTCAGTCATAAATACGCGAATCCACTGAGGTCAATTAAAATTTAAATTAAAGAACAGAGGAATGGCGATAATTATATTGTCACTGAGATTCCAGAAATTGTATGTAGGTATCGTTGTTTACAACCAGCTATATTTGGTTCAACGTTCGCAAAATATAAAAGATTTAAGTAGGTATCTAACGAGAATTTGGAGTTTTAAAATGGTGAAAATATTACAGCCACACAAAACTGGTCAGGCCCAGAAACAAAGCCTGTCTTCCTATGCATTTCCACGTGCTGAAACCGAATACGAGATCCAAATATTACGGTTTTGGCATTTTACTACAGTTTGTTTTGCAATGGGTAAAACTTTAGGAAGTAAAACGGAAAGGAAATACAGACTTCGCAAACTATATGGGTGAACAAAAACAAAAATTCATCTCTCATAATAAACTCGCTCTGAAAAATTGTTTGCCAAATCTTTGAATAAGGAAGGTTCATGCTTCAATCATCTACTACACAAACTTCCACATGAATCTAAATTTTAAACATTTTCAGAAACTGCTCATACAAATGCCGAAATTTTGCAATCAAGTACGGAATAATTGGTATATAAATCTGATTCGTCGATGACATTGTATTTACAGTTTTGTTAGTCATGCCCTTATTTTTTACACCAGCAAATGTATTCATTTCCCGCTGGATATAAACTTTCATCTTATTTTAACTTGGAAGTAATAATCTTTCTCGAACTTCTATACTCTTTTATAAGTCAAAATGTACATGTCTTGGCACAGACCCGCCTATAACACAATTTACGAAGTAGTCGACAAACTTCTGTTATATGAGATTGTAGGTGAGGACATCTATCGCCGGTTTATCAATTTTTGATAAGGCTAACTCTACTTCATTCAAACTTTTTGCAAAGTTTCAACCTTTCTGCAGAAATTTTACACTGGCTATCAGATCACGATTGTGTTCAGATAGAAAACATTATATAGGAAAACAATATGCTTTTTGGGCTGGTCTATTGTAAAGATATACCTAATTATGCCTACTCATTTTTTATATTTGTCATGGGATAGAATTCCAAAGCAATCGTAACTATCATAATTAATTATCGACTGTCCTTTGTTCTTCTTGACCTAATTAATGAAAACCTTGTAAATTCACAATTTTAATTAGTTACCTACCAGTTATTATTAGTCGCTGATTTATAAATTTAAATGTCAACAAGAGTCTGGGACATACTTCGTTTAATTATTTATTATTATGTACTTCTGAATGATGATTTTCAAATAATTAGCACTGCTTATTGATACACATACAGGGATATCCAACGAAAATGACCACCCCTAATAACTTCTTTATTTTTGATGCTATAAAAAGATTTTTTCTATAAAAGTTGTAGGGTTTATTGAAAGCGTTTAGAATATGTATTCAGAAAAATAAATTAAAGTCGTTTAGAGAAGATATGGTTTTAACTTGTATTTTTTCAAATGGAGCACCCCATTTTTGTGCATTTTTGAAATCAAGGTAGGTACTTTTCTCATTTCGAATATATAGATATGTATATATAAAAATAAAGAAGTTATTAGGGGTGGTCATTTTCGTTGGATATCCCTGTACAATTTACTCAACAAGGTACAATTTGGCATTTTTTAAATTAAATTCTGAAAATTAAATACTTATTTATCCTCAAAGTAAGAGAACAAATATAGGTAATTTTTCTTATATGCATCCCCTCAGTTATGCCTTTCAGCAAATATAAAATACTACTATTAACATTCCCAAATTTTTACTGCAAAAAATTCAAACGTACGGCCTCCTCCTCTGCTTCATTAATTTATTTTAATTATATACTTATTTGTGAAAACATGTTTATCTATCCTATATTATTTTTTCTCATTTGTGGCTGTAATTTTTCTCTCTATTTCGGGTAAAATCTATTGGCAATTAAGTAATAAAAATATAACCCCCATGTCCCCCATTACATTATGCAGTCTAGAAGCGACAGACTAACCCAGATTACACAATATTAAACGTAATGAGGATCATATCTCTGTACACACGCCAGCCCAGTCAGATAACAAAAATGCTTTATGTCTTTTTACTGTAAAAAAAAAGATTTATGAGAAACTGCTGCCTTCACAAACTTTTAAAGCAACGAAGATATGAATGACTATTATACTCGTTTGTGTTAATAAATTAAATGGTTTTCTGGTACATCGCAGATCCACCCTCCCATATCAAATTTGTATATCATCGATAAATTCAAATTCGATAATTATTATTATCGAACAAGTTGCTCGCTCTTCCAACAAGTTGTATGAAGCTAATGTATTCATTTTTGTAAACCACCATTTATCAAAATATTATCATCAACATTCTGCGAAAATCAGGGCCGTTGCTAAAGTGTGGCAAGTCTGTGAAAGGGTAGAGCACAATTATGTTTGTCTATTTTGTGCACCATTTACATGAAATTAATGTTTAGAAGGAGCACACTTAGAGTGTAAACAGTAAATTCGAATTAGCCAAAATGTTTTAGGCACGATGGTCCTCGGAAGTTCATTACATGTCTCATAACACCCAAAGTATTTATTTTATTTCGTACCCACAATTAGATATGACGAAAATTAATACGAATACATCATGACTATTATTATTAATATATGCATATTGTTTTAAAAGCAATTTTAACGCCAGTTTCATTCCAGACAATCAATTTTGGAGATATACCTACTTGATAGAATGAAAGATGGCAAAATAATTTTTTATTGTGTAACTTGAAGGCGTAATCCGTAAACCAAATCTATACACATGCACTTGACAGTTCGGTCGGAGATCTCTTATCAAAAGTTTGAATTTGAGGACGGGAATAGAGCGGCAGCAAGTGGATGGTTAATAGCAAAAAGTTATGTTATATAAGTGTGCAACGAACCGTCTGTAAAAGCCTTATATCAACTAAAAATGTAAGTACGATAAGTTTTTTTTAAGCCTTATAGAAACAAAATGAAAGATATGAAAACATGTCAATTTGAGAATTTAAGTAAGTTTAAAATATTTGTTTTGGTGCAACGTAACAGGTAACTAAGTACGGTGATAAAAATTGCAATACAAAAAGATATAGATATACAGCATTATTACAAAGCGTCAGGATTTCCATTTCGATATGTGTGTCTTTTTAAAAAATTGACAAATTATTGATTTTTATTACAATATGTTCTATTCTACATGAAAGTGCAAGACTGACTTTATACAGATTTTGTTGTATAGGTAGGTACATTTTTTACATAAATTTCGGTATGTAATTTGTTGTAATTTTTACTTCCTTATAAGAGTCTTCAAAAAAAAAACTTCAAGTTACCCAAGGAAATGAAAATGTTGAGCTTGTCATGCCTGTAAAAACACACACGAAAGTTAAAGCATATGATGTGACATTTTAACTGGTATACCCCACGACATCACAGTCATTCATTTTTGAAATCGCAGACTTCAAAAGAAACATCACCCGAACGAGACGATCACGTAATATTTCGCCAGTGAAAAATTGGAAACAATTTAAGTCGTTCGTTTTAGTGCTGTCACAACATTCTGCTAAAGCACATTGAATTATTAAGCCGAGTTTTCACACCAATTCGGTTTTAAAGTAAGTAATGGGACATACTTCAGCCGTTGAGTGAAATAATTATAAGACGCAACTCTGTGATAACTCTTCTTCCAAAATTTATTGAAAAAAATGATTTTTTTTTTATTCTAGAAATATCGATACGATGAAGAAGGACGATGTAAATAATTTTCATTTACTTATTTAAATTACATATCCACAGTTGCTGTAAGTTTCAAGGATTATAATTAATATTTTTACCAGAAATATATAGTACCTACCCGTTATAAAACCGGACACAGATCGATGGTGTTAAGTCAGTATAAAGATAACTCCAAATTGTATATACAAAGAGGTTCCTTTAAAATTGGGTATTTAGTAATTTATAATCTTTTCAATAAAATAACGAGGCCGGCCTGTATTCATTCTGGCCCTCGTGTTGCCAAGTTTGTGTAATTTGCCATTCAGCAAATTTGCTAACCGTTAATAATTTATTAAATAGAATGTAAAAAGGTTTAACTAACCTGTAGATAGCGGCAAGGTTTGAGGAAAGCAGCAGCAGGATCTGTGTTGGGACCGATTTGCATCGCCAATGTTTAAAACGTCATTAACTAACGGTTACCGAAGGTAACCTACGTTAAAGTTGTTAAATATGAATCCATATTTAATAAGTATGTATATCAAAAATCATCAAAGCCTTACATCGTAGCTGCTGCAACCGTTTTTGGACGTGGGCAAATACAAACTTCATCATTAATTTGCCTCACTCGTCATTGATTCCCATTCATGCAAATGACCTGTTTTGTCATGGCCAATTATAAATTATCCATTTGGAACTCACATCGAAATCAAACTTCAACTTAGTAGTTAAGTTTCTCCATTCGTTTTAATATCTGATAAATAAATTTAAAAAAATAAAGATAGGTACGCTTGCGGAAAATTTTTGCCGTGGAAAATTTTTATTACCAATTTGATATTTAATTATGAAGATAGCAATTATTGTTCCTTAAAGTTTATTTTGATACTCAATCAACTCCAATGCGTAGGGTGATATTTGGAACAACCTGTAGGTATATATAAATATAATAAAACTGCCTTTAATGGGCCAAGCAACTTATTAACTTGTAGACTTCCTCAATGGCCATTAAATGCTACAAGTACGAAATAAAAGCTCTAAACTTCCGACGTAGTCTCCTCTCCGGCGTTCAACTTGTTGCTGCATCGGAATTTATTTTAATGGGATCTATAATACTTTCCCGTGTGCATTGAAAACCGCATAAAGGGGCTGTTATAGAGGCGAAAACATCTCAAGTTCAAATTTTAATATACTTTCATACACTCAAAAGAGAGATGTATGAACATGGAATTAAATTAACGAGAGCATATAGATGATTGGTTGCATTTTTGTCATCCGCGATTGTTCAATTCATACATCAAGCACCACTGCACCAATCAAATTGTAAAATACTGCATGAGTAGGTTTCCCAATGCAGCTTCTGATTTTACTAATTACCTATTATGCTTTATCGTTATTTGAGTTATGGTCATTCTAGGTTGGTATTTCAAAAAGGAGCTTATATGCCAAACGAGGACAAGGAACATTTTCAATGATTTGAATGAAAAAAAAATAGTTACCCTTGAATATAATTGAAATATTCATTTGTCTGTTTGTGCTAATTTTTAAATAACTCTTGCAAGCTTAATTTTTTCTTCAAAACATGTAATATTGGTTGGAAAAATTAAAGAGCTTCTTTGATTTTACTACTTCAAAAAATTAAACTAAAACTTAAAGGAAAGAAATAATTTATGAAATGCCACAAATAACATTTAAACAATAGAATATAAATAAGTATTTTTCTAGTAAATCTGCATTATTCATTTTCAGTTTTGTGAGCGGAATTTCTTTGTTGGGAATACCAACAGAAATATATGTTTATGGAATACAGTATACATATATCATTGGAGGATTCTTATTAATGACTTTTGTAATGGGGTCTATATATATTTACCAGTTTTTCAAGAACTTAAATCAACATCAACCTATGAGGTAAGTATTATTGCCTGTAATTTATTACAATATCATCTTTACTTCTATGATATGTGGCTATACGGATCTGTAAAAATACAACAGATCCGTTTTAGCCTTAATAAATGCAAAAAAGTTATTTAAAAATAAGTCTGTCTGTCTATTGTTTTGGCTTCCTTCCCAATTTCGGTAGGTGGTGTATAAACATTTAAATATATTCGGTATTGCTTTTACATGAAATTATGCAGATTCTGTTTTAACATTATCTGATGACAATAATTACTTATGTTGAAACATAAGTAGTCATTTTAATTAAAATAGATTTACATTCATAAAATGCTTAAAGCATATTAACACACACGCAACATAGCGGTTTAAATTGAATTAATGAGTTTTTCTTTTTTTGTCGAACTAACTGCATAGTTTTTATAATTTTTGTCATGTCCATATATAAAATATTAGGGAAATATAATACTAATAGTCAACTAGTTCCGGCATCTCGTCTATAATAAGTATAATAAATGTTAAGTCGTCGCTCGTCACTTGTCCAATTTATCTCACATTATTCCCCAACTTGTTGCTCAAATTCAAATTAAAAATGAAATATAACTCCTTTCCACGTATCGGTAGGACAAGGCTCACAAAAGCAATAAATCACACAGAATACTCACAGGATATTCATCATATTTGACACCTAGCTGATAATCTGGATAATCATCGGATCCTCTATCTGGATGAGTACTTCTTTGAAATCCATCAGTTTCTTTCGGTAAAATAGCCAGCACAATATATCCGACAACGACTAAAAATACGCGATTCATCTCAATAGATATTCTCCAGGTTATAGTTTTATGAAGTTTAGACGGAATAGAGTAACATATCTGGGGACGAATGCAGTTAATTGTTTATTAACTAAAATTATTGTTGGTGCGGAAGCTTGAGGATGTTTCTATTTAAAGTATCGTCGTAGAGCGTCGATTTATCGGGTGGTTTTCAAAGGTGGCGCGTAGAATTTTTTAGCGGTTCTGTCGTTGTTTAGGCTGTAATACGATAATACACTGTACGCTAAAGTTGGAAAACGTAGCTTTTAAAGGGGCGGTTTATACGCAAACGCCGCGCAATGTTTTGTATTTTCTGGAGTTTGTTTTATTATTGGACTACCCACATGGCGACTTTTTTTATAGTAGGTACATGTTGCCCATTACTGGCAAAACTGTTGAGGAACTTACATTAATTTCTCCTATATCAGCGGGACATAAAATCAGAAGAATTTGCAGGCATATAAAAAAAGTACACATTTGTAGGTATTATTTTTATATACGTTTTACCAATCGGGTCGGACGTTTTGGTTATCGCAATTTTAATTAATTTGCAGAAATTAAATGTCAGTAAAATATAAAGATCCAAGGCCTAGCTAGAGAAAAATCTTGACAGTTTGGTAGAAAAGAAATAGGTGCCTTTACAGGGTGTTAACCACAAATTCTTTGGACGAAAGTAATGCGACTTTTATAGTGTAATTTTTTATTTTGACACGTAGTTTTCCTTCAAGTTTAAACTTTGAAAATTATTTTTATTAATAACTCAGTTATTTTTAAGTTTTCTACATGAAATTTTGCACAGACGTTTGTCTTACGCAGATGCACTTTTTGTGTAATTTAGAAATGTGACGTATGCAGAAACATAATTACTACAATTGAAATCATTCCAAATACGTTTTTGTGCAATTCGTATCGCTAGCAAAAATTTGTACATACAGACTACCAGCTGTGATAACCCCTCGGATTAATATCACACATCTGATTTTATTGGAATATCTCGTTAACCAAGTCCTAAATGAAAATTTTACAAGAGTAAGAAAAGTTAAGGAAATAAGTATTTAATCCAAAAATAAATATCCAAAGACCATAGACGTACGCATGAAAAAGTTGGGAAGGTTAATGGGTACCACAACCCCCCTTTTCCACGTTTGCGCTTTGACATTTTTACCAAAATTACACAAAAAGTGTATCTGCGTCTGTGCCAAATTTCAGGTAAAAATCTTAAAATATAACTGAGTTATTAATAAAAATAATTTTTAAATTTGAACTTTAACATCCTGTATAAGGAAAACTACGCGCTAAAATAAACTTAACACCCTTAACACCCTTTATAATATTACGAATGAGAATTAGAAACAAAACATACAAATCTAATGTATAAGATGTGTATATACCGGGTGACCACGAAATGAGGCTCGCCCTTATATCTTCTTTGTTTTACGGGATATAAATTTCAAATTTGGACACGTCAAATAACGGTTAAATATGCATTATTTCAACCGTTTTATCACTTTCTGTCGCTTCCGGTTTCACCGGAAATGATACTAACTTTCGTTTTTTAAATGGAACACCCTGTATATTTTTACATTTTTGGATTCAGGAGTTCATTTTGAATACAGTTAAGGCATATTGAGATAAAAATATTATTGACAGACATTTTTATGAGCAAATTTAATTTTTGATCTAGGCGGCCGTGACCCCAAAAAAATGGTTTGTTTTGCTTCGGTAATTATTCAAAAAATACAATTATGATATTATGTCGTATGACATTTGTGTTATAAGATCTTAAACATTTCGGAAATAGTTTTTCCAGAATAACTCATTTTTTTTAAATGGCACCATGGTGACTCACTATGTTATTTTAATAAAGCATTTCATTACCGATAATTTGATACCAAACACTTCATTATTTGTTCATATTATAATACATAAAAATTACATTCAACAAGATATAAATGAAAATAAACTCATAATATTTAACACCGAATTTCTATCAAATAGGTGCCTTTGAAATGTAACGAAAGAAACAAATGAATAGTTTGACAGCTCAAAAAATGATATTTAAATCTATGAGAATCAGGTATTATTTTGCCGCGTATTAAAAAATTTGGATATACGGGGAAAGTCGCAGAAATAGTCTGGCAGCCCGTGATTTATATGCAGAACGCTATCCACTAAGAAAATGTAGAACGGGAGCTGAGACGAGAGAGTAGCTCAAGAACATCACTTTGTCACTTTTTGAATAAACCATAATTTTTTAATACGCATCATAATAATACCTGATTCTCATAAATTAAAATATCATTTGAGCTGTCAAACTATTCATTTGTTTCTTTCGTTACATTTCAAAGGCACCTAGGTATTTGATAGAAATTCAGTGTTAAATATTATGAGTTTATTTTCATTTTTATCTTGTTGAATGTAATTTTTATGTATTATAATATGAACTAATAATGAAGTGTTTGGTATCAAATTATCGGTAATGAAATGCTTTATTAAAATAACATAGTGAGTCACCATGGTGCCATTTAAAAAAAATTAGTTATTGTGGAAAAACGATTTCCGAAATGTTTAAGATCTTATAACACAAATGTCATACGACATAATATCATAATTGTATTTTTTGATTAATTATTAAAGCAAAACAAAACATTTTTTTGGGGTCACGGCCGCCTAGCTCAAAAATTAAATTTGCTCATAAAAATGTCTGTCAATAATATTTTTAACTCAATATGCCTCAACTGTATTCAAAGTGACCTACTGAATCCGAAAATGTAAAAATATACAGGGTGTTCCATTTAAAAAACGAAAGTTAGTGCCATTTCCGGTGAAACCGGAAGCGATGGAAAGTGATAAAACCGTTGAAATAATGCATATTTAACCGTTATTTGACGTGTCCAAATTTGAAATTAATATCTTGTAAAACAAAGAAGATATAAGGGCGAGCGTCATTTCGTGGTCACCCGGTATAGTTTGTTATAAGAATTATTAATAATTGGTGCTCCCAATAAACAATAAATATTAATTATTAGCCAAAATGGTTTGTAATTTTACATCTGGAAAAAATAATACTTAAGATATAAAATAATAACTTTTAATTCAAATATTTTTTGTTTAGACCTTTCATTTTGGATTAAATCGCAAATGAAAGTTGTGCCCTAAGAGATGGTGTAAAAAAATACTGAATCTCGGCTAATTTTCATCTTAGACATAAATTTAAAGAAATCCAGTTTGTTGACCTTTCAAATAATAAATTTTCACTCCTCTTTCACCCTCACTTATCCCTCCGCAAACTGTTTTAGTCAATTTTTATTGCACTGTACGGACAATCAACCAATGATTTTTCTTTGTTAAAAACAAATTTCCAAACAAGCAAAAACGAAATAAATTCTTATCCGGGGCATGCGATTAAGTTATTAATCAGCGCCGTGTAGCAAGGCAACAGGTAACCTGTGCTTGTTCCTACATCAATCACAACATCCTTCAACTTTGAATTCTTTTCTTTGTGCTTATATCAAGTTTAGATTGGACTTGAAAGTAAATATCTAAATCGTTGTATAGGTCAAACATAAGTAGAGTTGCAAGCTGCGGAATTCAGATATTTCTTTGTAGCAGAAGGTAAACAATATTCTTGAAAAAATTTTCAAAAGTTTTGTCAATGTAATAACTGACTAAAATGTAGAGGAAGTATTAAAATTTTTATCGCAGAATCTCTCGTATGCAAAGCCATTTTTTTATAAAATTACAGAAATAACTGGTTGTATATGAATATATACCTAGAGTTATTAGGTAAAAATATGTGTACTAAGTACTTTGGATCTGATTTGTATAAAATGGCGAATGCGACGGTCAAACTATCTCAATCGCCCATTTCAAGATTTTGTAAGATTAAGTAGGCAGGCATTAATTTATAAAATTCCTGTTCAAATGAAATTTAAACTTTTACCATATGCTTTTACGAAATGCTGTCTACCGACTACTAGAGCTAATAATATTGGGATTAATTGATTTAAAAAAGTTACTAGAACAAAGTCATTTTTTATAACAATTTTATGAGTAGGTACCTACATTAGTTTTGCCCTATTTTTTTAATTTGCAATGAAACCATTCAACATCGAAATCAAGTCCCCATGGGAATTAAATACTCCTCTTAATTCGTAACGTCATAATGGGTGTTACACCACATCTATTACGGTACAAAATCGATTGATTTTTTAAGCTCTCGATAAATTGCACGCGGAATTAGAGGAGTTCTTTGAAATTTAATTTCAGCCGAATTGCAGGATATACTAAATTGTGACAACAATAGCAGGTGTATTTTGCATAGGAGAAAGATTAATGAATATTCGGTGCCATAGATACGACAAAAAAGATTTTTAAGTCTATTAAAATGTGCCATCGTCTATTTATAGATGTGAGTAACTTATTTTATAACAGTCAGGAAACGCAAAGAAATAAAGAGACATGTATTAAAAAAGGCAGTGATAAATTTTATATTATACCTACGGGCATTTTTCATGAATGAGAACATTCGTATTGTGTGTTAGTAGTTTTCGCCCACGAAACATCACAAATCTTCATTCAATCCTTCATATTTTGCCTATGTAGGTATATAGGATTATAATATTAGGCACATAAATACACAGCAATATGATGTATTTTTTGCAATATATTAACAGAAAAATTTTTGTCTCGTTCCACATTTACGTGTGAGAAAGATGTTATATTTTTTATTATAAACTTATAAGGGCAGCTTCTAAAAATGTGTCCTATTCAAAAAACCAGTGTTTCTTTGAAACGATATCTAAATCAATGGCAAAATTAATTTTATAATTTCTGTCTGTCCCCGAAATAAATACATTTTATCAATTAAAGGCCCATTTGTAAATATTCAAATACTTTTCCGACTGTAAATTTGGTGTACCTACGTCATCCGCGATATTACAAATTGCAGAATTATTCGTTCGTATAATTTGAGGCAAACCATTCCTTATTCAAA
Source organism: Rhagium mordax (assembly GCA_963680705.1). Taxonomy (NCBI): domain Eukaryota; kingdom Metazoa; phylum Arthropoda; class Insecta; order Coleoptera; family Cerambycidae; genus Rhagium; species Rhagium mordax. The sequence goes on along the minus strand of OY796662.1, from coordinate 60,583,874 downwards.
CAGCAGCGCAGTAAATATTCTTATATTTATACTTCATCTCGAACACAAAAATGAAATCAATATTTCTTATCTCGAACAATTATTACAAACTTAGTCTTGAGAGGAAGAAATAAGTAAAATTCCCGGAATCGATTGACATTGGAAATGACAATTAAACATTAATGATCCCCTGCAAACAGAAGAGTGTTTTGAATATAAAACTGTTCATATTTAATCAGTTCGTATAATTAGTATTTTAATTTAGCTCGTTTTTTGCAAGGATAGACGTAAAAACTGGAAAGTCTCATTATTTTGTTGTCATCGTTAATGGCGTTTGAACCCGGAAAAAAGTGTACATTACGTACCTACTGTACTCTTAAACAATTTAATAATTTTTTATATAACACGAACATGTAAAGACCAAGTCCGCAGATACCTCTTTGGATTTAATTATATTTTAACGTCGAGTCCTTTTGGACTGGGCAAAGCAATTTTATTGTGTTTTCGTAAAAGTGTCGTCATCGAATTTTTCCTTACTCCCGCGACTTTGCCGTTTCACTCAGTATTTTGCAATTAATGCTTATTAATTCGGCATAATTAAACTTTGGCACCCGTGCCGAAAAATTACGTCGTTGGCCGAGTCAGCAATCACAAAGAAAGCAGAAACTGGGTCATCAGTTATTCATTTCTAAGGAATTATATTTTGCATCTAAAATAAGGTTTGAGATACAAAATAATTGTATCTGATTACGCCCAAGCGTTGAACGTAGGACTTTAATTTCATCTTTTCGCTACGCACAAAACAATCAGGTACCTAATTACTGCTATCGCTTCCTAAATTCGTCTAGAAGTTTACACGCTTCTAATATTTACCCGTATTTATACCACGAAAAACAGAAATCATAAACATGATTGTATTAAATGGCCCAAAAATTTTTTTACACTTGACGGAACATTAAACCTATTAGGTAGTCTTTAATTGAGGAATATATTTGCTCCACGTGTTGATTTGGACACGTAGGTGGCTGAAGAGTTAATGCAATATTTTCTTATTTTGTTTTTTTTGATCGCCCTTTTTGTTTATTATCGGTCACCGGCGATACGGGCGATATGATTTATACAAAAAATGAAACCATCAAATCAGCAATTGCCAAACATTCATAAAATTTATAAATATTCATAAAAATCCGAATATATCAACCGTTACGCCGCGCCGGACTAGAACTATTGATGACGTGGAAATCAATGTTTCTCATGATTAACAACATAACCCATCGAGTGACATCAACGGCAGGAAGCTTTCTAAAATTCAATGATGCTTATGACTGGCGTCGCGACGTTGATTGAACGCCACGCCTACGAAAGTTAGAGTACGCATGTTTTGCTTCACGACGTACGATTGACCCACGCTACATTGGTGACACGACAAGGTGCGAATGATACAAAATGAATATTTTAGATACCTACCCGTGCAGTCAACGGTTCGATAAAATAACACATATTTCACAAACCTTTTTTTGGCATCCTTAAGAAACTTGCTAACAAACATATTATAGACATGTACAAATGTAACTATTTCGAGAAGACCCGACACAAATAAATAAATACAGAAAAGATGAATTATTAAAACTGACCACTTATTTTTTTTATAAATTGTTTCAGGAGAAGACATCGATAACTACAGACAAATTTCTTTACTTAATGACCTATCTAAATTAGAAAACGATTTTTCTAATTGGTTGCACACACACCACGGATTCAGATATAACAAATCAACTGATATAATCATGCCGTATACTGAACAGGAAGTTCCGAACATTTAGACAAAAGGTAACTAGTTTTAATTTTTATTTTATTTGTCAAAAGCCTTTGAATAGTTTGTACTAATTTTTTAAACTATAAGCTCTTGAGTAAAGATACGTATGTTTTCTGAACGCACTCTTCGCCACTTGCTCGCAACAACGCGCCGTCTACACAAGCTTTTTTGTTCTCTGACAAGAATCAAGGAAGTTGTAACGTTGATTGAATTAATTAAATTCAACGGTTGTAATACACGTCGCCGAGCGCGCGGTCTGCACCGATAAAAGCAATTTTGTTTATTGAGTGTAAATTGTGTTTTAAGAACTTGTAGGTACTCACGCGACATTTAATATTTCGATCCATGTTTTGTTGATTTATCTATTTTTTTCAAATGTAACTTTACCGTTCTTTTATATGGGTATTATCATTATCTCCGATAGGCGGACTATATATATTTTATGTTCTCCTTGGCAAATAAATTATTACTATTATTATTATTATACTTGCGAAATTACATTGTGTAAAAAGCAACATATTGCAGAGACATCAGTCTTACAACAGGTTGAACTGAAACAGGTTGCTTTTGCATTTTGTGTCACCCTATCATTGAACTGCTCTGGGCTCTGGCAGTCTGTTGGGTGGCCTTTCTTGCTAAAATAAAAAAATGTTCAAGTTATTCCATAAAGTTAGGATATGATAGATTAAAAACTCCAAAATGTTAGGCAACCATATATACACTAGATGATTAAGGAGCAAAACTGGTTGCTTAAATATACCAATTCATCTAAATGTGTATTTACTATTTACATTAGTATTAGATGTTCATCATTTATTTTCGTTAATTTTTTCTGTAGAATAAGTCACTATTTCTTTTGTACTCAGCACTTTGTAAAAATATTGCTTTTGTATTTTGTGTCACCCTGTTATTGGACTGCTCTGGGCTCTGGCAGTCTGTTGGGTGGCCTTTCTTGCTAAAATAAAAAAATGTTCAAGTTATTCCATAAAGTTAGGATATGATAGATTAAAAACTCCAAAAAGTTAGGCAACCATATATACACTAGATGGTTAAGGAGCAAAACTGGTTACCTAAGTATACCAATTCATCTAAATGTGTATTTACTATTTACTATTTACATTAGTATTAGATGTTTATCATCTATTTTCGTTAATTTTTTCTGTAGATTAAGTCACTATTTCTTTTGTACTCAGCACTTTGTTAAAATATTGCTTTTGTATTTCGTGTCACCCTGTTATTGGACTGCTCTGGGCTCTGGCAGTCTGTTGGGTGGCCTTTCTTGCTAAAATAAAAAAATGTTCAAGTTATTCCATAAAGTTAGGATATGATAGATTAAAAACTCCAAAAAGTTAGGCATCCATATATACACTAGATGGTTAAGGAGCAAAACTGGTTACCTAAGTATGCCAATTCATCTAAATGTGTATTTACTATTTACATTAGTATTAGATTTTCATCATTTATTTTCGTTAATTTTTTCTGTAGAATAAGTCACTATTTCTTTTGTACTCAGCACTTTGTAAAAATATTGCTTTTGTATTTTGTGTCACCCTGTTATTGGACTGCTCTGGGCTCTGGCAGTCTGTTAGGTGGCCTTTCTTGTTAAAATAAAAAAATGTTCAAGTTATTCCATAAAGTTAGGATATGATAGATTAAAAACTCCAAAAAGTTAGGCAACCATATATACACTAGATGGTTAAGGAGCAAAACTGGTTGCCTAAGTATACCAATAATTCATCTAAATGTGTATTTATTTACTATTTACATTAGTATTAGATGCTCATCATTTATTTTCGTTAATTTTTTCTGTAGAATAAGTCACTATTTCTTTTGTACTCAGCACTTTGTAAAAATATTGCTTTTGTATTTTGTGTCACCCTGTTATTGGACTGTTCTGGGCTCTGGCAGTCTATTAGGTGGCCTTTCTTGTTAAAATAAAAAAATGTTCAAGTTATTCCATAAAGGTAGGATATGATAGATTAAAACTCCAAAAAGTTAGGCAACCATATATACACTAGATGGTTAAGAAGCAAAACTGGTTACCTAAGTATACCAATTCATCTAAATGTGTATTTACTATTTACATTAGTATTAGATGTTCATCATTTATTTTCGTTAATTTTTTCTGTAGATTAAGTCACTATTTCTTTTGTACTCAGCACTTTGTAAAAATATTGCTTTTGTATTTTGTGTCACCCTGTTATTGGACTGCTCTGGGCTCTGGCAGTCTGTTGGGTGGCCTTTCTTGCTAAAATAAATAACTAAATAACTAATAACCAATTCATAATTCATCTAAATGTGTATTTACTATTTACATTAGTATTAGACATAGGCGCCCGGAGGGGGGGGGGCAGGGGGGGCAACTGCCCCCCCCCGTGGCTGGCTAGATAATTCGTAGAAAATCGTATAATCGTGTTTGAAAATGTTTATTTTTACTAGAATATATTTTTTGTTTACCCTGGATTATAAAGGTTTTGCTTTAAAACATTATTAAAGAATGTCCATTTCCCTGTTTTAAAAAAGTTTATAATTTAATCCACCAAATACAGATTCGCCCCCCCATGGAAATACTTCTGCGGGCGCCTATGGTATTAGATGTTCATCATTTATTTTCGTTAATTTTTTCTGTAGATTAAGTCACTATTTCTTTTGTACTCAGCACTTTGTTAAAATATTGCTTTTGTATTTCGTGTCACCCTGTTATTAGACTGCTCTGGGCTCTGGCAGTCTGTTGGGTGGCCTTTCTTGCTAAAATAAAAAAATGTTCAAGTTATTCCATAAAGTTAGGATATGATAGATTAAAAACTCCAAAAAGTTAGGCAACCATATATACACTAGATGGTTAAGGAGCAAAACTGGTTGCCTAAGTATACCAATAATTCATCTAAATGTGTATTTACTATTTACATTAGTATTAGATGTTCATCATTTATTTTCGTTAATTTTTTCTGTAGAATAAGTCACTATTTCTTATTTGTACTCAGCACTTTGTAAAAATATTGCTTTTGTATTTTATTTTGTGTCACCCTGTTATTGGACTGCTCTGGGCTCTGGCAGTCTGTTGGGTGGCATTTCTTGCTAAAATAAAAAAATGTTCAAGTTATTCCATAAAGTTAGGATATGATAGATTAAAAACTCCAAAAAGTTAGGCAACCATATATACACTAGATGGTTAAGGAGCAAAACTGGTTGCCTAAGTATACCAATAATTCATCTAAATGTGTATTTACTATTTACATTAGTATTAGATGTTCATCATTTATTTTCGTTAATTTTTTCTGTAGAATAAGTCACTATTTCTTATTTGTACTCAGCACTTTGTAAAAATATTGCTTTTGTATTTTGTGTCACCCTGTTATTGGACTGCTCTGGACTCTGGCAGTATGTTGGGTGGCCTTTCTTGCTAAAATAAAAAAATGTTCTAGTTATTCCATAAAGTTAGGATATGATAGATTAAAAACTCCAAAAACTTAGGCAACCATATATACACTAGATGGTTAAGGAGCAAAACTGGTTACCTAAGTATACCAATTCATCTAAATGTGTATTTACTATTTACATTAGTATTAGATTTTCATCATTTATTTTCGTTAATTTTTTCTGTAGAATAAGTCACTATTTCTTTTGTACTCAGCACTTTGTAAAAGTATTGCTTTTGTATTTCGTGTCACCCTGTTATTGGACTGCTCAGGGCTCTGGCAGTCTGTTGGGTGGCCTTTCTTGCTAAAATAAGAAAATGTTCTAGTTATTCTATAAAGTTAGGATATGATAGATTAAAAACTCCAAAAAGTTAGGCAACCATATATACACTGGATGATTAAGGAGCAAAACTGGTTGCCTAAGTACACCAATTCATCTAAATGTGTATTTACTATTTATATTAGTATCAGATGTTTATCATCTATTTTCGTTAATTTTTTCTGTAGAATAAGTCGCTATTTCTTTTGTTCAAGTTATTCCATAAAGTTAGGATATGATAGATTAAAAACTCCAAAAAGTTAGGCAACCATATATACACTAGATGGTTAAGGAGCAAAACTGGTTACCTAAGTGGGCCTTAATATTTCTTTGGAGAATATTGAACGTTGCCATAGAGTAGGATTTCAGAAAAAGGATGGTAATCCGAGAGGTATTCTAGTTAAATTTGCAAGTTACAGATTCCGTAAACTAGTGTATGATAACAAAAGGAAACTGAAATCGAAAGGTATCATGGTAAAAGAAGATCTCACCACCACTAGATTAAATATCTACAAGAAGGCCTGTGAAAGTTTTGAATTTAAAAGTGTATGGTCGTACGACGGAGCTGTGTTTGTGAAGTTTCGTAACAAATCCTATAAATTTGACGAAATGAATGAGTTAGTTAAGTTTATTTTAGACAATAATAAATGATTGTCATACGTATTTCTATATGTTTATATAATCTTGTATTGTTTATTTCGCTCTAAGGAATATTGAATTCACCCATTTATTCAAGAAAATATATTTTTTTTTTTATTTTTTATTTTAACCAGTTCTTACGTTTCATAGAGCCATCTTTCTTTATTAATTTTTGAAATTTATACTTAATACACCTCTTATTTATATTTGCATGTATAAAATGTAAACACCATTTCTTTTAATTTTTTGTTTAAGCTCAAGATAATTTATTTGCTTAAAATTGACTTATTATTTTTTTAAATGATTCATTTTATCGCGAGGCCATTCTTAAAGAAACCACTCTTTTTTTTATATACATTCTTTATCTCGCTGATTATTTTCACGTATACTTAGAATATAGAACAAATAAAATCTTTTATAGTATTGTTGGAAGGATAGTTCATTCAACCCTATTGTTTACTTTTTATTTATTTATTGTTTTCTTTTTTTTTAATTCTCTTCGTCTACTTAATACTTGTTCTTTATTTTTCTTAGGTATTATTGTTATTAAACTATTATTGTAGGTATAAATTATCCCAAATTATAATTTTGTAATGTAAATTCTTTTTTTTATTATTATTATTTATATAGTATTAAAAATGTCATGTAAAATTGCTAATCTTAATGTTAGATCTTTGTTTACGGGTTTTGATGAATTAAATACCATTGTTTCGCAAAATTCTTTCTCAGTTTTAGGGGTCACTGAAACTTGGCTCTCTGATAATATTCCCTCTGATGTGGTGAAAATTTCTAATTATAACTTTTTTCGTTGTGATAGACCTAGCAGAGGAGGCGGTGTTGGTATTTATATAAGTAATAATTTTCACTGTTCCTTAATTTCGGCAAATTATAATGTTAACTTGGAACAAATATGGGTCAAGTTAAAATTGTCTAAAAAAAATATTGCAATTGGTGTAGTTTACAGACAACCCAGAGCAAATATTGCTGAGTCAATCAATTTGATTGAAAATACTATCTCCAACATTTTACCTACAGTTGACGAAATGATTTGCATGGGGGACTTTAATCTTAATTTTTTTAATGAACATGATTCTGATGTTGATAAAATGTGTAGAGCAATGGAGTCTTTTGGTTTTATTCAAACAATTAATGAGCCTACTAGAATAAGTAGCACTCTACTGTCACTTATTGATCAGATTTTTGTTTCATCTGAAAACTCTGTGATATCCTCAGGTACGATAAATGCAGATGGTATCTCTGATCATAAATTAACTTTTACTACATTCAATTTCGAAAGTTTTGATAAAGCTCCAAAATTTTTTACGTTTCGTGATTTTAAATATTTTTCTCCCGATGATTTCCATGTTGAGTTAAATTCTCTTAATTGGAATCTAATCTATCAAATTGATTCTATTGATAACAAAATAAAATTTTTAACTGACAATATTATTAGTCTTTTTGATAAGCATGCTCCTATAAAAACTGTTCGAGTTACAAAACCAAAAGCGCCATGGTTAACCTACGTGATTAAAATTTTAATGAATGATAGAGACGAAGCCAAAAATAAATATAAACTTAGTAAGTTACCTGAAGATTTTGAAAATTACAAAAAATTACGTAACTTTACTTTAGGGGCGATTCGTAGAGAGAAAAAGGCATATTTAAATTTTATTTACAACAATAAAACCAATTCTAAAGATATCTGGAGAACACTTAGCGATCTTCATGTTACCCCTAATAAATCCACTGAGATACCCCCTTGCATTTCTCGTGATGTTGATGGTATCAATGACTATTTTTTGGCTGCTGTCTCTAATTTAAACGAGAATTGTTCAGAAATGATCGAAAAGTACGAAAATAACCGTTATAATGATGATCTTAATTTTGATTTTCACCTAGTTGGTCCTGAGAATGTTGAAAACATTATTTCTAAGTTGAAGTCAAATGCCTTTGGGAATGACGGTATATCACTAAGGATGATAAAATATTGCATGCCAGCTCTTCTCCTACCTATCACACATGTTGTAAACTTATGTTTGGAATCGGGTTATTTTCCTGTAACTTGGAAAAAGGCAGTAGTGCGTCCTATCCCTAAATGTTCTCAACCGAAAGGATTTTCTGATTTGCGGCCAATAAGCATTTTACCTCTATTGTCTAAAATACTTGAGAAAGTTGTATACAAGCAAATATATGATTTCTTAAATGATAATTTGATTTTACCAGAACATCAGTCGGGATTCAGAAGGGGTTATAGCACTACTACTGCTTTGCTAAATGTTTGTAATGATATATTGACAGGATGGGATAAGAAGAAACTTACTGCCTTAGTGTTACTTGATTATTCAAAGGCATTTGACACTATAAATCACCAACTTCTTTTCTCAAAATTAAAATTTTATGGTTTCGGTGGAACTGCCAGGTTTTTTTTTTCAATCTTTTCTGACTGGTCGCAGCCAGTTTGTTGCCCTGGATGGTAATCAATCTGATTCAATTAATGTCACCAGTGGCGTGCCTCAGGGATCAATATTGGGACCGCTACTCTTCATACTATACACCGCAGACTTTTATAAATCCTTAAGTTATTGTAATAGTCATTTTTATGCTGATGATAGTCAAGTTTATTATAGTTTTGATCCAGATGATGCTGATATTGCTAGTACTCTTATTAGTAATGATTTAAATAGACTTATCAATTATTCAAAACAACACAATTTACATATTAATCCAGTCAAATCGTCGTTATTAGTTTTTGGTAATCAATGTTTTAAATCTAGAGTTGGAAATTTTCTTAACATTAAATTAGGAGATCTTACGCTTCCTATAATTCCTTCTGTTAAAAATCTTGGCTTATTTATTGACTCTAATCTAAAATTTTCGGAGCATATCAGCAAGTGCTTACAAAAAGCGTACTGCTCACTTAAATTATTGTACTCAAATAGATTCATTCTTAATCAGGAATTAAAGAAAACATTATGTGAACAACTTGTGCTCTCGCACTTTAACTATGGTGATGTAGTATATGGACCTTGTATTGATTCCTTTGATACTTACAGAGTACAAAGGATGCAAAATAGCTGTTGTCGTCTCATTCTAAATTTACGAAAATATGATCATGTCTCTAGAGAAATTACTAATATGAAATGGTTAAATATGAAAAATCGTCGTTTACTGCATTCAGCTATTTTATTCCACAAAGTTGTTACAAATAAATCTCCTCCTTATTTGTCCAAGAAACTAATATATCGCTGTAACTTACATAATGCCAACATCCGTAATCCATATGCATTACATATTCCCCAGCATAGAATTAACAAATTTCAGCAATCATTTTCCTATCAAGCACCGTATATATACAATAATATAGATGATCACCTAAAATTGCTATCTACAAACTCTTTTAAAATGAACTTTAAAAAAGATTTACTTGTTAAACAAAGTGATGACATTTATCATCATTAGTTAATAATTGTAGACATTTATATCTTAACTTTCTCTCTTTTTGAACTTTCCTTCCCCTCCCCATTAAGATTTTCTTATGATAACATTTTTTTTTTCTGTTTCTATTTATTATTTAGGTTAAAGTGTAAGAATAGTTTGTAACTAAACTTTCGCCTAATAAAGTCCATTTATTATTATTATTATTATTATTATTATACCAATTCATCTAAATGTGTATTTACTGTTTACATTAGTATTAGATTTTCATCATTTATTTTCGTTAATTTTTTCTGTACAATAATAACTATTTCCTTTGTACTCAGCACTTTGTAAAAATATTGCTTTTGTATTTTGTGTCACCCTGTTATTGGACTGCTCTGGGCTCTGGCAGGCTGTTAGGTGGCCTTTCTTGTTAAAATAAAAAAATGTTCAAGTTATTCCATAAAGTTAGGATATGATAGATTAAAAACTCCAAAAAGTTAGGCAACGATATATACACTAGATGGTTAAGGAGCAAAACTGGTTGCCTAAGTATACCAATAATTCATCTAAATGTGTATTTACTATTTACATTAGTATTAGATTTTCATCATTTATTTTCGTTAATTTTTTCTGTAGATTAAGTCACTATTTCTTTTGTACTCAGCACTTTGTAAAAATATTGCTTTTGTATTTCGTGTCACCCTGTTATTGGTCTGCTCTGGGCTCTGGCAGTCTGTTGGGTGGCCTTTCTTGCTAAAATAAAAAAATGTTCAAGTTATTCTATAAAGTTAGGATATGATAGATTAAAAATTCCAAAAAGTTAGGCATCCATATATACACTAGACGGTTAAGGAGCAAAACTGGTTACCTAAGTATACCAATTCATCTAAATGTGTATTTACTATTTACATTAGTATTAGATTTTCATCATTTATTTTCGTTAATTTTTTCTGTAGAAAAAGTCGCTATTTCTTTTGTACTCAGCACTTTGTAAAAATATTGCTTTTGTATTTTGTGTCACCCTGTTATTGGACTGCTCAGGGCTCTGGCAGTCTGTTGGGTGGCCTTTCTTGCTAAAATAAAAAAATGTTGAAGTTATTCTATAATGTTAGGATATGATAGATTAAAAACTCAAAAAAGTTAGGCATCCATATATACACTAGATTGTTAAGGAGCAAAACTGGTTGCCTAAGTATACCAATTCATCTAAATGTGTATTTACTATTTACATTAGTAATTAGTATTAGATGTTCATCATTTATTTTCGTTAATTTTTTCTGTAGAATAAGTCACTATTTCTTTTGTACTCAGCACTTTGTAAAAATATTGCTTTTGTATTTTGTGTCACCCTGTTATTGGACTGCTCTGGGCTCTGGCAGTGTTAGGTGGCCTTTCTTGTTAAAATAAAAAAATGTTCAAGTTATTCCATAAAGTTAGGATATGATAGATTAAAAACTCCAAAAAGTTAGGCAACCATATATACACTAGATGGTTAAGGAGCAAAACTGGTTGCCTAAGTATACCAATAATTCATCTAAATGTGTATTTACTATTTACATTAGTATTAGATGTTTATCATCTATTTTCGTTAATTTTTTCTGTAGAAAAAGTCGCTATTTCTTTTGTACTCAGCACTTTGTAAAAATATTGCTTTTGTATTTTGTGTCACCCTGTTATTGGACTGCTCTGGGCTCTGGCAGTCTGTTGGGTGGCCTTTCTTGCTAAAATAAAAAAATGTTCAAGTTATTCCATAAAGTTAGGATATGATAGATTAAAAACTCCAAAAAGTTAGGCAACCATATATACACTAGATGGTTAAGAAGCAAAACTGGTTACCTAAGTATACCAATAATTCATCTAAATGTGTATTTACTATTTACATTAGTATTACATGTTTATCATTTTTTTTCGTTAATTTTTTCTGTAGAATAAGTCACTATTTCTTTTGTACTCAGCACTTTGTAAAAATATTGCTTTTGTATTTTGTGTCACCCTGTTATTGGACTGCTCTGGGCTCTGGCAGTCTGTTGGGTGGCCTTTCTTGCTAAAATAAAAAAATGTTCAAGTTATTCCATAAAGTTGGGATATGATAGATTAAAAACTCCAAAAAGTTAGGCAACCATATATACACTAGATGGTTAAAGAGCAAAACTGGTTGCCTAAGTATACCAATAATTCATCTAAATGTGTATTTACTATTTACATTAGTATTAGATGTTCATCATTTATTTTCGTTAATTTTTTCTGTAGAATAAGTCACTATTTCTTATTTGTACTCAGCACTTTGTAAAAATATTGCTTTTGTATTTTACTATTTTGTGTCACCCTGTTATTGGACTGCTCTGGGCTCTGGCAGTCTGTTGGGTGGCATTTCTTGCTAAAATAAAAAAATGTTCAAGTTATTCCATAAAGTTAGGATATAATAGATTAAAAACTCCAAAAAGTTAGGCAACCATATATACACTAGATGGTTAAGGAGCAAAACTGGTTGCCTAAGTATACCAATAATTCATCTAAATGTGTATTTACTATTTACATTAGTATTAGATGTTTATCATTTATTTTCGTTAATTTTTTCTGTAGAAAAAGTCGCTATTTCTTTAGTACTCAGCACTTTGTAAAAATATTGCTTTTGTATTTTGTGTCGCCCTGTTATTGGACTGCTCTGGGCTCTGGCAGTCTGTTGGGTGGCCTTTCTTGCTAAAATAAAAAAATGTTCAAGTTATTCCATAAAGTTAGGATATGATAGATTAAAAACTCCAAAAAGTTAGGCAACCATATATACACTAGATGGTTAAGAAGCAAAACTGGTTACCTAAGTATACCAATAATTCATCTAAATGTGTATTTACTATTTACATTAGTATTACATGTTTATCATTTATTTTCGTTAATTTTTTCTGTAGAATAAGTCACTATTTCTTTTGTACTCAGCACTTTGTAAAAATATTGCTTTTGTATTTCGTGTCACCCTGTTATTGGACTGCTTTGGGCTCTGGCAGTCTGATGGGTGGCCTTTCTTGCTAAAATAAAAAAATGTTCAAGTTATTCCATAAAGTTAGGATATGATAGATTAAAAACTCCAAAAAGTTAGGCAACCATATATACACTAGATGGTTAAGGAGCAAAACTGGTTGCCTAATTATACAAATAATTCATCTAAATGTGTATTTACTATTTACATTAGTATTAGATTTTCATCATTTATTTTCGTTAATTTTTTCTGTAGATTAAGTCACTATTTCTTTTGTACTCTGCACTTTGTAAAAATATTGCTTTTGTATTTCGTGTCACCCTGTTATTGGACTGCTCAGGGCTCTGGCAGTCTGTTGGGTGGCCTTTCTTGCTAAAATAAAAAAATGTTCAAGTTATTCTATAAAGTCAGGATATGATAGATTAAAAACTCCAAAAAGTTAGGCAACCATATATACACTAGATGGTTAAGGACCAAAACTGGTTGCCTAAGTATACCAATTCATCTAAATGTGTATTTACTATTTACATTAGTAATTAGTATTAGATGTTCATCATTTATTTTCGTTAATTTTTTCTGTAGAATAAGTCACTATTTCTTTTGTACTCAGCACTTTGTAATAATATTGCTTTTGTATTTTGTGTCACCCTGTTATTGGACTGCTCTGGGCTCTGGCAGTCTGTTAGGTGGCCTTTCTTGTTAAAATAAAAAAATGTTCAAGTTATTCCATAAAGTTAGGATATGATAGATTAAAAACTCCAAAAAGTTAGGCAACCGTATATACACTAGATGGTTAAGGAGCAAAACTGGTTGCCTAAGTATACCAATAATTCATCTAAATGTGTATTTACTATTTACATTAGTATTAGATGTTTATCATCTATTTTCGTTAATTTTTTCTGTAGAAAAAGTCGCTATTTCTTTTGTACTCAGCACTTTGTAAAAATATTGCTTTTGTATTTTGTGTCACCCTGTTATTGGACTGCTCTGGGCTCTGGCAGTCTGTTGGGTGGCCTTTCTTGCTAAAATAAAAAAATGTTCAGTTATTCTATAAAGTTAGGATATGATATGATAGATTAAAAACTCCAAAAAGTTAGGCAACCATATATACACTAGATGGTTAAGAAGCAAAACTGGTTACCTAAGTATACCAATAATTCATCTAAATGTGTATTTACTATTTACATTAGTATTACATGTTTATCATTTATTTTCGTTAATTTTTTCTGTAGAATAAGTCACTATTTCTTTTGTACTCAGCACTTTGTAAAAATATTGCTTTTGTATTTTGTGTCACCCTGTTATTGGACTGCTCTGGGCTCTGGCAGTCTGTTAGGTGGCCTTTCTTGTTAAAATAAAAAAATGTTCAAGTTATTCCATAAAGTTAGGATATGATAGATTAAAAACTCCAAAAAGTTAGGCAACCATATATACACTAGATGGTTAAGGAGCAAAACTGGTTGCCTAAGTATACCAATAATTCATCTAAATGTGTATTTACTATTTACATTAGTATTAGATGTTCATCATTTATTTTCGTTAATTTTTTCTGTAGAATAAGTCACTATTTCTTTTGTACTCAGCACTTTGTAAAAATATTGCTTTTGTATTTTGTGTCACCCTGTTATTGGACTGCTCTGGGCTCTGGCAGTCTGTTAGGTGGCCTTTCTTGTTAAAATAAAAAAATGTTCAAGTTATTCCATACAGTTAAGATATGATAGATTAAAAACTCCAAAAAGTTAGGCAACCATATATACACTAGATGGTTAAGAAGCAAAACTGGTTACCTAAGTATACCAATAATTCATCTAAATGTGTATTTACTATTTACATTAGTATTACATGTTTATCATTTATTTTCGTTAATTTTTTCTGTAGAATAAGTCACTATTTCTTTTGTACTCAGCACTTTGTAAAAATATTGCTTTTGTATTTCGTGTCACCCTGTTATTGGACTGCTTTGGGCTCTGGCAGTCTGTTGGGTGGCCTTTCTTGCTAAAATAAAAAAATGTTCAAGTTATTCCATAAAGTTAGGATATGATAGATTAAAAACTCCAAAAAGTTAGGCAACCATATATACACTAGATGGTTAAGGAGCAAAACTGGTTGCCTAAGTATACCAATAATTCATCTAAATGTGTATTTACTATTTACATTAGTATTAGATGTTTATCATCTATTTTCGTTAATTTTTTCTGTAGAAAAAGTCGCTATTTCTTTTGTACTCAGCACTTTGTAAAAATATTGCTTTTGTATTTTGTGTCACCCTGTTATTGGACTGCTCTGGGCTCTGGCAGTCTGTTGGGTGGCCTTTCTTGCTAAAATAAAAAAATGTTCAAGTTATTCCATAAAGTTAGGATATGATAGATTAAAAACTCCAAAAAGTTAGGCAACCATATATACACTAGATGGTTAAGGAGCAAAACTGGTTGCCTAAGTATACCAATTCATCTAAATGTGTATTTACCATTTACTTTCATTTGTGTCTTCGAATTTATTTACATTTACGAATAAAAGTTTTTATGAATAATTCCTTTACTTTTCTCTATAATAAACTAATACATATGTAACATAATTATTGTATAAATCTGAGTTACTGGCAAAAAATATATAAATCAATAACAAAGTGCTAGTAGTAATTGTAAATTTTAATAAAGTATATAAAAATTCAATAAACAACAAACATCGACCTCATTTCCTTTAAAAGTTAACCATCACAGCAAAGCACTAGTAAAAAATGTATAAAAAGTGTACGACTACATATAGTGTTATATCCTTGAAATGTGCACTGTAGCTGAGGACTTTACTACAAGTATGAATGGCCCTTCTTGATTGGGTAAAAAAGTGGACGGAATGATTCGCAGCACCCCTGCTGGGACGTTCTCCAACTCCAGAATCACATATCCTGATCTGAAAAATGCGAAGTAATCATTACAATGTAAAAACCTGTTCAAATTAAATATATACACAACCACATAATCAGTGAAAACAATATAGAGGTTTAAATGTTTGAGAAAATTTTTTATAAGTAAATGTTTGGGAGGTATATTAAAAAGTTGCAGCCTATTGTAGCTGTTGCATTTATTACCATAAAAAACTAAAGACCTGTGGCATTACTTCTTGTAATAACAGTTTGACAAAGAAGCAAAAATGTGTCTTACATCTTCGTTAAAAAACCGATGGATATTTTAGAAACTTATTTCACTATTATCTTTATCAATTCAGACGTGATATGTGATTTGTTACCTGTAAGATCCTGAAGATTTTGATCTGAAAGGAGCTGTTACAGTTTCATCGCTAATTTGTTGAATAATGGCTTCTACACCTAACTGGTATTGCTTCGGGCCTTTCAGTTCAATAAGCAGATGATTGGTAGTTGAATTAGAATCAATTTCCACTCTGAATTTAGGATTGTTGGGGTAGGTGGCAGGGTGGTTGGGGCAACCACCAGCCGTAACGCCCCTCCATTCCCCAGTAACCTAACCGAGTAATATATTGATCAATAAATAGTCCGCAAAAAATCATTGATTAGATAACCAAAAACATTTTTTGTTTTTGCCCTAATTATATCAATGCAATGACATATTCATCTGTCATATAGTACAGTCCGCCGAAATGCGAATAAGAGTACCACTGTGACTTGACGCTGTGCTATAATTTCAGTTTGTGCCATATGAAACATTTACTCACTATACTCAACCTTGAAATTTTTGAGCATGTAGTAAACCTCATTGGTCGATTGCTACTCATGTTCTTAGTTGTGGACTACACAATCATCGGACATAAAATTTTGTTTCTGTCTATATTAGATTTTTCAACATCAACTTTCTTGCAACTACAGCTACAGTTTGCTCCAAAAGTGTTCAGTTTACTGAAAACCATATCTTACCTGTTTCTCTTCTACATATGGGTCCTTAATTTTTGTCAGAGTAAAAGGACAAGTGGCATAAGCCCGTAAAGTATAATAGATGGTTGTGGATTTTTCGTACTGCGAAACTACAATGGTGTATCTCCTGGTACTGCCAGGGCCAAGGATAATTTTACACAAATAGTGTGGACTATTGATTTTTACACCATCAATATATGGTGGAGGGTCATCTGTAAAATAAAACACATCTGAGTAAAGAGCAATCATGTCGACTCTCACGAAAACAAAAATAGATCCGGCAACGACTTTATTTTGAACTGTAAAAAAGATTACTTACATGGATAATATACTTTTTTTCCATTTTTATAAACAAAAAGTGTAATATATTCTTTATTTTCCCTGAAGTCTTCTATATCTGTGATATGTCTTGTTAATAATAACCAAATGGCTCCAGATGCTTCAGTACCCACATCTAGGGAATATTGTGGATTGCACGCAACCGTATATAAATCCTTCACTGGACCTGTGCCAGCATGCCATGATCTGAAACATAATTTATATTTGTGGTAAATTCGTCTACATTACCCTCAAAATTACTTACTGGTGGATGCAGTAAGTGTACTTGAATAATTCAGGATTCCAATTCATGTAAAACACATCGAAAAAGCTCAAGACACTATCATAGTCTATCCAAAAAACTCCATTATCAAACTGTGCAGCACTGTTAGGATCGTAATTTAAGAGGCTTTGTAATTCTGGGGTCCAGTGTCTTGTATCTAGTTCTGAATAATTTCCTCTCCATCTTAGATGAGACCATGGATTTTTTAATTTCAGTAACCGCACCTAAGAGCCGTTATATTTCTAATATTTAACAATAAATTACTAGGCAGAGGAATATACAGTAAAGACCGAGGAGTTTCGAACATGGGTATTAGGTTGCGCGATTTACTTGTGCCCGTTGTAGGCAAGCGGACACAATGGGGAATCGTGGATCTCCGCGCTGTAGCCGATGGCTCTCATCACGTCTACTATTCCTTGTTTGAATTCTCTTATAATAATTTTTATTAAACCTGAAACAGTCGAGGTGCAGCGACAATTAATTAAAATTAATAATTAATAATTAATTTTAATTTTATGTTGTAGAATCACATTTTTGTTGCGAAAAAACAAACAATGGAAATATTTAAATGTGTTTTGAGATTTTTAAAAATTACAATAATTAATCCTATCTAGGATGAATTATTGGAGTTATAATTTCGAAACGTAAATCAAATTTCTTTCAGACATGAGTTCTACATCCCAACAAAGGCTTAAACAATGAAAAAAATAAGAGATAAGAAATAAGAAATTAAAAATATGGAATAGAATTAACAAATAATGATAGCCGAAAAGCAATTAACAATTTGAATAGTTGAATTTTAAATCGAATAAGAACTAATATTATCGCCCAGAGTATTGTGTATTTAAAACTTAATATAAGATAAATAATTATTCCATTTCTTATTCCATTTTCTTGTCTCTTATTTTTTCATTGCGTAATGAGATACTAACAACAGTGCTGACTGCTGAGCGAGCAGTGAGTGGCCACAGCCACAGCGCACTGCCCTTGTCCTAATGTACAAATAATTTCGAACTGAGGCGAGTTGTCGGCCGCTCGTATATTCGTCCCAATCCCTGTCGTGTTCGAAGCATCCTGGACTTATCTGTATACCAAAGTATGTGCTTACCCCTTTCACGGTTTGTACATCCATGACGGCATAGGCATGCGTAGGCACCAGACCACTTCTTTCTGCATCGTTTTCCGACAGTTCCCCTGTTGCTACAGTTACCAACACATCTCCCTTGGCCAGTCTAGATTCTAAGGTAGCAAAAAGGGAGTCTTTATTGAAATCCTTCTCTTTCATTCTTATAGCGACTCTTTCTGGCACCCAACCTGTTAGGGCATGTAAATCGATGTTCTGAAATAGTCATATTAGTTTACTTTTGCTGCCATTGTGAGGAAAATTACAAAATTAGTTAGAAACCAAATCTGGTGAATAAACATGCTATTGTTTATTGCTGTTTTTGTGTGCAGTCATTATATTTGTGATAGATACACATGTATCCTATTTTATTTTACAATTATCTTTCTTTGCTTGATATGCATTGTTTATAAATGACTTTGTTTAGGCTTTATACAAGCATAATAACAACAAACATATCCAAATTGATATACTTATATTGATGTTTCATCTCTAAACATCCTATTTTATATACTACATGATGTTACATCACCCATAAAGGAATTCCAATATCTCGATGTTTGCTAGATTTCAAATTTGCATTTGTTACAGTGGAACTTATAGAATGACGAATTTTAACAATAGGACTGTAATCTTTGGATAGTATCAAATAAATAGATAATAATAGAAACTTACACTGTTACTGCCTGGAAAATCATAACCACCCATAACTTTCATGTAAGCCTTCTCCAGTAGAGATATCCAAAACTCGTTCTTATTACTGGAGTACGAGCATAACAATCGCCCAAACTTATCAATAGGGAAACTGTCATCAATTATGACTTTTCTTGCCACCCCGTTGATATGCAACTTTATCATATATTTGCCGAATGGATTATACACGGGTCTTTTATCTTTGGACTGTGGATAGATAATAGCCGTTACTAATTTCCTCCCAAATTTTTTCTCGTAGGATGCACTTACTGCTAGGCTGGCAACGAAAGAACAATCTGATATAACTGTCTGTTTTATGCTTAGATAGTTAGGTGCGGGGCCATATACAATACATGGATCGCTGGACAGTTCTTCAGGTCGGGCAAACTTGTGAAAATCTCTTCTTTGCTTGGGTGATAAAGTCAACTGCCCGTCTTTATCAGTGAACGGTATCGAGTACTGGAATCGTTCGGATAAATCTACACTCATAAAAGGAACATAGTCCCTTTTGTTTATCTTTGACGTATATAAAAGCACCAACTTTTCTTCCTCACTGTATGTATCGTGCCCCGAGATTTGTAAGTGTGCACTAGATCCTCTATGAAGTTCAGGTTTTTGTCTCGGCGCTGTAACAGTCGTTGGCTTTTGTTGTACGATATTATCAGGTGTGACTGGAGCAGATATTGGTGTTACAGGTGTGGGAGGGGTTGACGATGTAGAGGACTGACTTCTTTTAATACCTAAAAATGATTGTATAAATGTAAAGACAAAATATCACAAGTAATAAATTTTTCCATTGTCTTGCTAACCCGTTTGCCTATACTTATGAAAGATGTAAAATATACCTTTAAGTTCCTCTGCTCTTTCGAGGGCCCGTAAAGTAAGTGCCTTTAATTCCCCTTGCATTAAATTTGGAAACTGCGTAATATATTCAATTGCTTTCGTATATAGTTGCACCGCATCTTCCTTGTCACCTTGTTCATCTTCATCTATAGCTTGTTGCAATAAAAAGTAGCACTGCTTCAATTTCGATTTATCACTGTCTGTTTCTACGATCTTGATTTCCTCTGGGGTGGTAGTTTTCAATTCATTCGCACGACTTTTATATTCAGCAGCTTTTTCTGTTAGTGATTCCCCTCTTTCTGGATCACCTACTAGCGTAGCTTGCTCCAAAAGACGCACAGCCGCTTCGTAATAATATGCTGCTATATTTGGTTCACCGTTTTGGTCAAACTGAACTGCTTTTTTGGCAGCTTCCACAGCATTGCTTAATAAATCGGTAGGACTTGACATTTTACTGCGATTTTGATCAACTTCAATTAAATATTATCACCTTTTTCTTTTTCTTATATTAACAATGATTCATAATGTTGTTTTTAGATATGACAACTTGAAAGTGAGGTTATATTCTAATTATTCTCTTCAATTGCATGACTGATTAATCACATAATTACCACAATTAGTGTATAATAAACATTTGTTTGAATCCACATAACCCAGTTCCTCGTTAATTCATTGTATCTAATTTTTTTATTTTAAGCAATTTTCAGTTTCCAATGTCTACTTTTTGACATTTCTAATTTCGGCCATCTTGTGAGTTTTTCCTGAAGCAGAGTAGTTCATTGCAAGTGTAGCTAGCATACACTAGATGGCACTACAAAAATAATTCATAGAAGAGTTTTGTAGTTAATTTACTTGTTCTGTGGTGTACTTTTTGCACTCTGCTTATGCTTTATCTATTCTGTGCTCTGTGCTTACATCCATAATCCATATGTTCTGTGGTCCATCTGTCATTGCGATTTATGCAACAACCTAAAAAGGTTTTGATTTATTAACAACTATTGTGAAATTAATTTTAAATTTTAAGTAACCAAGTAAGGTGCAAACATGTATTGTCAGTGGGCAAAAATCGAGAAACCAGAACCAGTCAATTTGAATGTCTGAGGTGGCCAGAGACTTGCAGGCAAAAGAAGAAAAGAAATATGCAGACAAAGTTGATATCGTTGAAGTGTCCTCTGCAGAGATAAAAGATGTAGTTGATATACTATCTGAGGTACTTAAAGGCACTTAAAGCTATAACCGATTATGGCTTTGTGATGCGATGATAGCACAGATGCTGCAAATGCAGTTCGACAAGGAGTACGAAGATGAACTGAACTAAAGCCGACTAAAGCGTACCGAAGAGAATGGGTCTTAAAAGTATCTATATCATTTGATAATTACTGAAGAGCCCCGCTGAATAATGGTAACTTTCCTGCTTAGTTTTCTCTTGAGTGTTTTGTATGTTAGGTCAAGGAAAGGAGATAAAAATTCTTTTAATATATCGGGGATAAAGATCTTTAACGTAAATCACTAGTATGTTTTTAACGCCCTAGTGACATGTTCCTTGTACTAAATGAAATAGAAAAGGACAGATATTGTTAGTGATACTTGCTTAACTTTTTGGTTAATACCTACTGTATTTACCATAATTTAGCTACGTAAATATGTTGGATCAAATTCACTTTTTTTTTCAAGATTTTGAGAGCGACTCGGAAGAAGAAGAAATTGATGTACGAGATAGGAAGGACTGTGATGGATTCGATTTCGAGGGGATTCGCTTCAATACCACAATGTGGATATAAAATGCAAAAAGATGGAAAAATGGTAACCAAACATGATGTGATCATGAGTGGAAGGAAGAATGCATGTAAACTCTTGCCATTTCCTCCTGAATGTCATACTGGTGACTGAGAGATGTTCGTTTGAAATTATATAACAAAGTATTCAACAGGTAATTGCTTTATTCTTTTAATTTCTGTGTATTGTTAATGCGTGATTTGTTATTTACTTATAGCCTCAAAATGCATTCAAATAATGAACAATCCAAGCGATGCAAAGTTCGTGACAAAAAAGTATATCTCGCCACTGCAGTATTTGGCATGGATCAGTTTACTCGCCTCTTGATTTATAAAATGATCGTCAGACAGCTCCTAGAAAGGGTTAATGGTGTAATTACCATTGGTGAGTACGAAATAATGAAACTTTGTGCAATACAATTTTCCTTTGCAATTTATTGTGGTTTATTTTCTCGGTAAAGGGGCGTTTATTTTTCATGCACTTTCAGATCGATCTTTTCCCCATGCCACCAGGACATTGCCAAGAGAATGTGTGATAAAAGTCTTTAGGACGACTGCCATTTTATTTTATGTTAAAAATAATTGCACTATATCCTTGGCGGCTACTATCCCAAATTTGTACTCGCATTTGGCAAACCGGTGAAACAAAAGCCTATTTATATGTCTGTAATGTCTATAGACGTTTTCGAAAAAAGAACGGTACATATCGGTATGTATCACTGTCGTTCGATAATGTGATCGGTGAATTTATTCCATGTTCGTAATAGTATATTACGTAATGAGAGTTGTAAATAGCATATTACGCACGAATGGAAAAATTGCAATTCCATGAGTGCGTAATTGCTTTACAACTCGAATTATGTACTATACTTTACCTACGATCTTATTTATTGAAATTAAAACACAATTTTATATTATTTGTTGCTTATGTCAGTTTTGACAGAGCTAGAAAATTAAGTTTTGCACCTGCCATTTTTAATAATTTTAGCCTGGTATCAGAAATATGAACTACAAGTGTTGTGTAAAGTAGGTCACGTGGTCACATTGCAGCACATCTCAGCGGCTGAGCGTGCGATTTGTTTACGGTGTGTAAGGTTCAATTTAGGTAGGTGGCGGAGAGTGCGTTTTCAGCTATTTACGTTAGATCGTAGGTAAATTACATTACATCTACCGGTACCTACCGAATCTATGCACCGCCTGGATCGTCGATTTGAGTTGATCATTGCGGTAAGCAAGTAATTTACGCGTCAAATTTAGACATATAATTTCGTCTTCGTCACCGTCAATTAATTCTATTGTAGTTAACAATATTAATGTTTCACAATTATCCATTTTCCAATTTCAAATATTTATCTTTCATTATCTGTCACATTTCAAGCAGTGAAATTATATTAACTTATCAGATTCGTTCTAAAATAACAACTCTACCGGTTAATGAACTGATTTACCGCAATTTATCGGTATGGATCCACTAGTATCTATCTACCGTTCCAATTTTCGAAAACGCCTTATGTTCATTTGCCAGATTTGTGGTTATGTAGTAAATTAGTTCATTTGTCCTTATGGATATCATATATTAATATATTATGGCTTTTCGATTGCTGACGTGCGGTTATAACCAATCAATTATTATTGGATTAATTCAAATTGAAGGTCATTTTTGGCCAATTGAATTCAATTTCTTACTGTTAAAAAATGTTATCCAAAAGAAAAGCCCTATTATCTATGTTATGGATGATTGCATTGTTTACACACCAACAGAGACACACCAACTTTACATATCCACTTTAGCTAGTAGACGGTAGATGGCGCTCATGACGCATAATCGAATGATTCAATAATCGGATAGTTGGTATCCGAATGATGCCAATGATCGGATAATCATTTCAAGTTTGTAATAGTTGAATTATTTGATCTTCGATTTCACTTCATCGTATTGGTTGGCACAAATACAGAAATTCGAATTGCCACTGCTTAACAAGGAAGATCGAGAGTCTCAGATTTTCTGTTGATCATTTTGATCAGTCAATATTCGGATACAATAACCGGGTCGTGCCGATTACATCAATAATCGAATGATCGATTATTTTTCAATGCGCCCATCCATTGACACTTCTATCTTCTATATCCTTGCGTTCTTTTTTACACCGGTGGATCCACCTGGTGTAACCAGTGTCCCAAAACTGTTCTAATTGCTTGGTTAAATTAATCGTAAGCGTTCTTAAAGTATTGTTGGAATTAACCTGATGGAACCACTAGTCACCGGCTGCAATGCTCGGTGAGTTGGTGGATTTAGCAAGGTAAAGAGTGGGAAATTTATGAATTTGAAAACCAATGTTTAAATCCACCACATCATACTGGTGTAAAAAAGAACGCAAGGTTGGTTTTGCGATTCTGTGATTGACACGTGACTGATCCGAGTATTGCGTGTGAGTCGTGTGACTGGTTGTGTATAAAATTTGATTTTTTTGTGGAAAAGCGTAATGGAATAATGGATAAAAGGAGTATTACTCGCTGAACGTGTCTCTGTATAAATGCAACGAGAAAATTGGATGGAACTGAGTTGTTTTTAGTGATACAACATGTTGGTGCTAAAGAGTGGAATTTCAGGATTTTTTTTTGCAAAAACGTAGCGTTTGCTTGGAAAACTTATTTCAGTTTCGAGCTCTCCGATTCCAAAACAAGAACTTTCAGGCCAAGATGTGTGGTTCATAGTAAGGTACTTACATAGTTTTTTCGCTGAAGATTAATTAGGTTAGGTTTGTATTTTGATCCGTATAGCGTTTCACATCTCTTTTCGTCTTATATTATCTACATTGCTACACGAAGAGACAAATAAGCAATCCCGTCTTATTTGCTTTAGAAGTTACGGGAGGGAAAGTGTACACCTCGTAACTGGTGTAAACTTAAGATTAATTTAATATTTAGCTGATTTAATGATTTGAAGCAAATAATCGTTCACAAAATATAATACACTATCTTTCATGTTCCCATTATTGTTTCAGCTGGATATGCTACAACTCGCACAAAGGCAGGTACAATTATCGAAGTACCTAGGTGGACGCCAAGTTTCACTAAGGTTCCTCTAAGTCATCTTGATGTTCCAATTGTGGTAGAACCTGGAGTGAGTTTTTACTAGTTAAAACTAATACCTCACCCTCACATGCGGATATATATGAAACAAACTAACAGGTTTGATTTTAACTTTAATCTTTATATTAGAGTAGTTACAGTTAAATTGGTTAGTCTTTAATACCCCAGTATTATATGTTGTGGCTGTCTGGCATTGTAGATCGTGTATACCTTGTGTTCAATGTTGAAGAAAGAACGGAATTCACAACTTGTTTGAGCTCTTCTAGCTCTCTAACAAAATTTTTCTCGGTTAATTTGACAATATACCAGCACCAACTCGGTGGCGTAGCGGGCTAGAGCATGAGCGACAGTCGTGGCTCTGGTCATACTGCCTATCGCGTCCAGGATCGAGCCCGGCAGATGGCAATGTCGATGGGTATGAATGTTAGTCTATGTTTTTTCTAGTGGGAAGTATGTGTGTCCTCTGGAGGTATTATGGAAAGGACCGATTTGACTAGTATTGACTGTGTGCAAGGGGGCAAAATATAGTTTTACAGATGTCCTGTGCGGAAACATAACCTTGAAAAAACGAGCGAGTGGATCAAAGCGTTGAAGAGAGTCAAGTAAAAGCATAAAAGCCTCTAAATTAAGTTTATAAGGCGTATCTATTACAGTAGTTTGTCGAATACACTTTACTGTAATTTTATTATTGCAGCTGATATCAACATATTCTTCTTTATGTTTCACACGATAAAATGCCAATTTTCTTCCCTTCTTTGTACCTGTAGTAAATTTATTAATCTTTTAGGTTGTAATAGTGTTCAAAAATATTTAATTATAGATTAGTTGCCTTTAATTTCGCCACTCCCTCAATATTTTGAGAATTTGAAATAAATTTCCAAGTATATCAAAACTTATTTCCTTGGCGTTGCTACCTTCACACCAGTTCCGCTATGCTAGTTCTGTGTTCTGTCGTTATGATGAGTTAGTTAAGATGGCTGCCTTTTTAGAGTATTTTAGCCTGTGTGTATAAAATTTGGTTTCTTGTGGAAAAGTAAACTTTTTCGTAATGGATAAAAGGGGTATTACTCGCTGAACGTCCCCCTGTGTGAATGCACCGAGAAAATTGGATGGAATTGAGTTGTTTCTAATGATACAAAATGTTGATGCCAAAGAGTGAAATTTCAGGATTTTTTTGCAAAAACGGAACGTTTGCATGGAAAACTGATTTCAGTTTCGAGTTCTCCGATTTCAAAACAGGAACTTTCAGGCCAAGATGTGGGTTTCATAGTTTTTTCGCTGAAAATGATTGAGGTTAGGTTTGTTTTTTTTGTTCTCCTTTGCGTTTCACATCTCTTTTCATCTCATATTATTTGCACATGCAGAGACAAATAAGGAAACCTGTTCTTATTTGCTTGAGAAGTTACGGGAAGAAAATGTACACCGTGTAACTGGTGTAAACCACGCAAAATATAATACACTATCGTTCATATTACTTTTAATGTTTCAGCTGGATTCGCTGCAACTCGCACAGAGGCAGGTTTATCGAAGTAGGTGGACGCCAAGTTCCACTAAAGTTCCTCTAAGTAATCATGATGTTCCGATTGTGGTAGAACCTGGACCTGGAGTGAGTTTTTAATAGATAAAAACTAGTACCTCACATGCGGATATATGTATATATGAAACAAACTAACAGGTTTGTTTTTAAATTTGTATCTTTAACTGTAACATTAGAGTAGTTACAGTTAAATTGGTTAGTCTTTAATATCCCGGTATTATATGTTGTGGCTGTTTCTTGTAAACCGTGTATGCCTTGTGTTAATTCATGAAGAGAGAACGGGGCCACAACTTGATTGAGCTCTTCTAGCTCTCTCAACGAAATTTTCTCAGTTAATTTGACAATATACCAGCATGTATGTGTGCAGGATGCTGTGCCCTCTGGAGGTATTATGGAAAGGACCAATTTGACTAGTATACAGCCTGATTTAACTTGGTTGTTCACCAATAATGTGGCATAAGGAAATTGTTGTGCAACTTTGCTCCCATGTAACCGAATCTCTATCTCTAACTGGTTCCGAGATCCCTATTGGGAGCATCCATTTTAAATCGGCCTTTGTGTTACTAAATATTTAATAGATTAATTCTAGTTACTGTTTTACCATATATCCAGGCCCGGACTGGACCTCATTCTGCTACCGGGCAACTTTTTTGACTGGCCCCACCCCAGCCGATTGTTTTGTAACTGTGATAGTACAGATCACAATAATTTTAATCTTTAGGTACATATTTTATATTATAAACGGCAAAGATATAAAATAAGTTGTTTGTTCATTTGTCAACAGTATAAAGGTATGTTCATGCACTCGCGATTTGCGATTTTCAGGATTTAATTTGATTGGCTAGTTTCAAAAATGTTAGACGCAACTATTTGTAATTCAATTTATTGCGAGAATCACAAAATTTAAATTTGGGGGGCGGGAAAATTGAAATTGTTTCTATTTTTCGCGATTAACGCGACATTTTTTTACACTGCGCATGAGTTTTTCTTCATAGAGATACCGATGAACTATATTTTTTTGCATTTATGCCCCGACCTTTTCTTTTCATAAAAATTTCTCTCACTGCACAATATCTCCATATTTTTTTTCTTTTTCTCATTAAATACTAAGTTATAATTATTCTTCTACGTTGTAAAAGCCTCAACACATAAGCACTATTCATGGTATTTACTTGTTATCAAGTAGTTTTTTCGTTTTTTGTTGTATGTATAATTTTTTGGTTAACTGCAGAAACAGCAAGTCTGACAAGACAAGTATGTTTCAAATTCAAAAGCAACTAGTTTTCGCGTTTGTGCATGAACGAACATTATTTTTCGTTTAAAAATCGCATATCGCAAATCGCGAGTGCATGAACTTACCTTTAAAGTTAAAAAATAAGTCGTGTCAAATGTGGCATGGGCCAGTGGCGTGGCGTATTCTATACAGCACAATAAAAATATGAGGGTACTTTATATTAATTTAATATTTGTTATAAAAAGCCCACCGGGCATTTGCCCGACTGCCCGTCGCTCCAGTTCGGGCCTGATGATATTTGATAGCATCAAATTGGGCACTATACTCCAACCATCGAGTAAAAGCATAATATAAAAAACCAGAATGTGGCCTATGCTGGTGGCGAACTATGCATGGTGCTATAGTTAAATATGGTTATTTAATTTTAGTACTCAATTCATTTATTGTCACGGTATATTATTATAAAATACAGGGAGTGTATATTCAACCGAACGTTTGGTTCTTTAGTAGCGGTATTATTTAACCGAGCATATACACTCCTTAAAATATATCTATTTCTTATTCAACTGCTGAAAAAAAGTTCTATTTATTTGTATTGACTATGGTTATTTACTAATTTGTGGTTATGTAATAAATTGATTCATTTGTCCTTATTGGACCCATGGGTGATTGCATTGATGTGAACCCGGTGGTGTCGATTAATTCAATAATCGAATGATCGATAATATTTCACTCGAATGCGCTCATGTCAATCTCTATTCGCTAAGATGTGTGTGAAGTTAGCAACGCGACGAAAATTTATTTTTTAAAATATTGAGGGAGTAGTGAAATTAGAGGCAACTAATCTAGAATTAAATATTTTTGAACGCTATTACAATCTAAAAGATTAATAAATTCGATTTATATAATGAAACCTTAATTCAAAAATAAATAAAAACATTATTTTCCCAAAAATTCGCGATTGTTATAAATTATTATGGGTTCGTGGTAGTATATACATCGCCTTACAACCCCTATCTGAGCTGCTTTCCATTTGTAATTCTAATTGTTCAGTACTGTACCATTCTATACTGTACGTTACTGTACTTCGATCTGGTCAAAAGGAATACACACTCGACGCAAGTTTACTGTTGATAAACAATTATTTTCCATATTTTTATAAAAGTAGTACCACGAACGAAAATAAGCACAACGCATAACATAACCTTTATTACGTGACAACCCGACACAAACAAAACAATCAAATTTCGCACTTGGCGCTACTGCGTATGCTGGTACAGAACGTCTCAAAAATCCGGTAAGGACATTAGGGGACGGGGGAATGTAATTTTAGTACAGTCAGGGACGCTTTGTATTTTTCAAATGGAAAGCGTAAATCCAGTTTAGTACAACTCGTTACCGTACATTACAGTACTTTATGGCAAATGGAAAGCAGCTAAGGTGAAAATGTTCGATCAGTAAAAAACTGCAACGGCATATCCGCCATAATATGTCTCTCCAACACATTTTATTTTCCTAGGTGGAAATACACCACAGCAGCGCCGGGACAATTTATCCTGTATAAACGTTATTACGGCTGATCGAAGATTTTTGCCCTATAGGGGTTTATATATTGTACTTATTTCATTATCACTGAACAAACAGTCAATCATTATCACTGAACAAACGGTCAATCATTATCACTGAACAAACAGTCAACATAATGCGTCATGCAGCGTGATAAATTTTGAGGTTAGAATACAGCTGACTGAAGTTAGTTGCACTATATCAAAACTTATTTCCTTAGCGTTGCTGGCAACGAGTTGCTAACTTCAGACCAGTTCAGCTACGCTAGTTCTGTGTTCCGTGGTTATCAATCATGTCACGTTGTCATGATGATTGTTGGTTACCTTTCATGTTCTGTGGTGTTATGACAACTGATCAGAGTATTTTAGCTAATGTCATTGAGTAAAAATAATAAAGAGGTTTCGAGATTTTAGTGTTGTATTTTTTTACCAATAGCTTCATGAGTGTCTTCAATTTTAAGGGTTATACAGCCACATTATAAATACCTTCCCGTAGCACTAAAAATTGATGACAATCATGAAGTTATTGGCAAAAAAATACAATATTAAAATCTCGAAACCTTGACAGTCGCGCCTCTTTATTATTTTTTACTCAATGCTAATGTGTATAAAATTTTATTTCTTTGTGGAAAAGCAAACTTTTTTGTAATGGATAAAAGGGGTATTACTCGCTGAACGTCCCCCTGTGTGAATGCACCGAGAAAATTGGATGGAATTGATTTGTTTTTAATGATACAAAATGTTGGTGTCAAAGAGTGAAATTTCAGGATTTATTTTGCAAAAATGGAGCGTATGCATGGAAAACTTATTTCAGTTTCGAGTTCTCCGACTTCAAAAGAGGAACTTTCAGCCCAAGATGTGTGGTTGCTAGTAAGGCACATAGTTTTTTGCTGAAATTGATTCAGGTTAGGTTCGTTTTTTGTTCCGCTTATCGTTTCACATCTCTTTTCATCTTATAATATTTGCATTGCTACACGCAGAGACAAATAAGGAAACCTGTTCTTATTTGCTTGAGAAGTTACGGGAAGGAAAATGTACACCTTGTAACTGGTGTAAACTACACAAAATATAATACGCTATCCTTCATGTTACTTTTATTATTTCAGCTGGATACGCCGCAACTCGCACAGAGGCAGGTACCTCTATCGAAATAGATGGACGCCAAGTTCCACTAAAGTTCATCTAAGTCAGCATGATGTTCCGATTGTGGTAGAACCTGGTGTGACTTTTTAATACTTGGAAACTAATACCTCACATGCGGATATAAATATGGAACGAACTAACAGGTTTGATTTTAAATTTACATCTATACATTAGAGTAGTTATAGTTAAATTGGTTAGTCTTTAATACCCCGGTATTATATTATGTTGTGGCTGTTTCTCGTTGTAAACCGTGTATACTTTGTGTTCAATCATGAAGAGAGAACGGGGTCACAACTAGATTGAGCTCTTCTAGCTCTCTCAACTAAATTTTCTCTGTTAATTTGACAATATACCAGCATGTATGTGTGCAGGACGCTGTACTCTCTGGAGGTATTATGGAAAGGACCAATTTGACTAGTATCACAGGCTGATTCAACTTGGATGTCGTTTGAACGACAGTTGCTGCAATTTTTCTTGCACTTGCAGCAAATAGCTCCTGATTTATTTTGATTGGACTTGCATGGAAAAACTGGTGATTTTTTTAGTAATTTTCATATTGCTAACCCCCTTACAAATTCCCTGCAGCCTACAGAAGTGTCTAATTTGCATTTGTGAATTTATTATAATTTAAAATGGTCATGTAGCAAGTAAATACAATAGCTGTGTCTTGGCGACGAAATAGCGAAATAGTTTCAAACTAGGGCGAGTTGCTTTATTCACCGGTTGATCCACCAGATGTTTTATCTCGTTCTAACTTCGGAGATAGAACGAGATAAAACACATTTGATGGATCCACCGGTGAATAAAGCAACTCGCCCCTAGTTTCAAAACACTGCAATGTGACTGGTCTATATTCGACCGATTGCCTTGCAGTGTTTTGAAACTTGTTGAATTTATCTCGTCGCCAAGAAATGGCTTATATAAACTGATGGTTTATGCAGTGAATTTTGTTTGGTTGGTACTCCTGACGCAATAATAATTTCAGAAATAAGAATTGCTGACTGCAAAACAGATACGCCATTTAACGCAGGGAGCATTTTGCAGCAAGAAAAATTGCCGACTAAAGCGTCCTTTACATCTCTATGTATATCATTTTTTACTCAATGGCTGCAACCCATTATTATACGGGGTGTCCCGTAAATAATGGATAATCCTGAAAATGGTAATAGGCCAGGCCATAACCTATCGGAATATCACAACTTGACCTTATTGAAAACCCTGCGGTGACCTTATTGAAAACCCTGCGGTTTTCGAGACATGGGCACTCTTTTGAAATTTTCAAAAGGTCAAAATGTGATATTCTGATGGGTTTTGGCTTGGCCTATTATCAGTTTCAGGATTATCCATTATTTACAAGACACCCTGTATGAATACAACTTGAACTTTTCTGATATATTTGATTTTCCAGGGCTGGTATTGGATCTTATTGGGGCTCACTGACGCACGACCATTCGCTAGAAAATTTGGAGGACAGGGAACTTTGAAATTTGTTGTTTATTTGCTTCTGTGTTGTATATTTTTTTATGTTTATTTACTCTATTTCGTTGTGCCTGGCAATTGTAAATAAACATATTTTAAATGATATGCATTTTCATTTTTCACGTTTACTAAAAGATAAAAGTGGAATTAAGACCGTCAATTGAAATTGTGGTATTAAAAATTTCCCAAAGATGGAGCCACTTCCATGTCGCAGATAAAAATATGCTGCAAAATATGTACACTTTTAAACGTAACTGTTGCGACTTGCTATTTGTCTTAAATTCCAAGTGAAAATTGAATTGAATTGAAAAGATATTTCTTGCTAGGTTTGAAACGTAGTTGATCGATTTGTTATAAATTTTAAGAGAAAAGTGGAATTAAGACCGTCAATTGAAATTGTGGTATTAAAAATTTCCCAAAGATGGAGCCACTTACATGTCGCAGATAAAAATATGCTGCAAAATATGTACACTTTTAAACTTAACTGTTGCGACTAGCTATTTGTCTTAAATCCCAAGTGAAAATTGAATTGAATTGAAAAGATATATCTTGCTAAGTTTGAAACGTAGTTGATCGATTTGTTATAAATTTTTGCAAACGCCTTATTAAATCGTCTTAATTTTTGAAGGTACGTCATGTTGACCAAAGATGGCGCCACATAAAATTTTTGCATTTCGCTGATACAGATCTGTCGGACGGCTATATAAACTAAATATTTTCAGACTTCTTCAGTAACTCCAATGCTACGGGGGGGGTGTATTACTATTTTTTAAGAAAAATATTATAAATACTAAGTATTAATATATATATTACTATCTATCTTCTTATAAAACAAAAATTCTAAAGCAGGAAAGACACTCCATGGAGTGAGGTCGGTCTGGGATCCCAACCCTTCCCCACCCTTGTGGGTACCGTACTTATAAAGCCTCAGGACCGGAATACTTCTGCGGAATATATGTGGCGCCATCTTTTGTAATATTATTGAACTACAAATTTTCACCGAAACGTTGGAATTTTAAGCGAAATATTAACTACAACGTTAAAACTAATTTTACTCAATCCAAACATAGAAAAGAGAAACTATAAATTCTGATAAAACTTTATATCAATTGTTCAATTTTGAAGAAAAATATCAACTGGTACATTAGATTAATTTTTCAATCCATTCAATAAAGTCTATAATTTCTATGATTTTAGTAGGTATGGGATTGCAGAAATAACAAAATTAAATGTATATACAAATATTTATTTCTGAAAGAACTACAGAGTTAAATATATAATAAAAAATACATCATAGTTAAGTACACTGGATAACACTCTGTAGGAGTCTTCCACATAACGCTCTCCATCTTCTTTGTCCATCCTAAAGCTGGCCCTAGAACAAAAAATATAGGTTATTATGCATGCCTGGGCGAGAAAGTGTACTTTGGCGCCCGGTTATTCGGGCGAAATGTACAACTTTATGGCCCACGCGCACTATTATCGCCCTCGGGTGATAAAGTAACTTTATAGCCTGCTAATGAAATATAGCGAGCAGGAGATTGGCCTTGTTTGACCGTTGCTAGGTAACGACTTCGAATTGGACAATAAAGTGTACTTTAGCGCCCGGTTATTCGGGCGTTAGGTACAACTTTATGGCCCAAAGGCACTATTATCGCCCTCGGGTGATAATATAACTTTATAAGCAACAGGGGGGTCTTGAAACTGGGGAATGTGTTCCTATGAGAGAATGACGTCAATATGACGTAAGTTAACATTTACTATTGGTTGACTTACTATTATAGAGAGAAAATGACGTCATTTTCTCAAGAGAATAAATTCCCTTGTTTCAAGAAGTTAACACGTTATGTCATTCAAAACGAATCTAAGTTTGTAACTAACCCTATAAACATTATGTCGCAAATTAAACACCGAGGAGATAGATGCGGCTCTCATTCAGGAACCCTGGATAGTGAGGGGCCGCGTAATGGGACTCGGGGAAACCAGACGTGAGTTATTATATGACAAAACCTCCGATAACCCCAGGGCATGCATTTTCATTAAGAAAGGTGTAAAATGTCTGCCCATGTATGATTTCTGTTCTAGGGATCTAGTGACCATCAGGCTGAAACATCAGGACGTAGGATGGGCATGTGAGGGAGCTAATAATTTCCTGTTTACATGCCATACGACTCCATAGATCCACCACCCGGGGAAGACTTAAGAAAACTGGTACAATACTGTGAGGCAAACCGACTCCAGATAATAGCCGGATGCGACGCAAACGCGCACAATACTGTTTGGGGCAGCACGGATAACAACCGTCGAAGGGGACGGGAGTAATAATTTACACATTGCTAACCAAGACAATGAGCCAACCGTTGTAACTCAACGTCAGCAAGAAGTCATCGACCTGACCCCAGCCATGGAATATCTGTGCGATAGCATCAAACGATGGCATGTATCCCATGAGCCATCATTATCTGATCACAGATACATTAGGTTCGAACTAGCTGGTTTCTAAAGGGAACTAATAAACCACCGAAATCCCAGAAAAACTGACTGGGACGCTTACAGAAGTCAACTGAAATGCAGTTTGAAAGTCTACGAGAAAGGCAGCTTGCAAAATGTTCAACAAAGTGAACAAAACCGGCCAGTGGGACTTACATGCCCAGGCCCACACGGAATATAATAAACACGCCTCAACAAAATTCTGTCAAAGGATCCAATAAACCCTGGCGGGACTATAAAGCGACCGACAGGCGAACACACGGGAGGGAAAGACTGGATGTTCTACTACAGACAAACTTACCAGGATCGACAATAGTTGATGAAGATTCACCGCCACAACCTGAATCTCTTGAGGCAAAGCCTACAAGGGTAGACTGGAAAATGGCGAATCAGATCGTCAATTACAATAAAATTGAATGGGCGATCAAATCCTTTGAACCCTACAAGTCTCTGGAACCGGATGGGATACTTCCCGCATTATTGCAACGGGCAAGTGACATCCTAATTCCGTCTTTAAGTAAAATCTTTCGAACATGATTGGCAATGGGATATGTGCCTCTGGCATGGAAATCGGTAAAGGTGGTTTTCATACCAAAACCAGGGTCCTACGACCATGCCAAGTCATATCGACCAATCAGCCTTTCGTTTTTCCTCTTGAAGACGCTGGAAAAACTTGTTGACAAACATATTCGGGATGGGCCATTAATAGAAAACCCACCCAACAGTAGACAGTATGCCTACCAGGCAGGGAAATCATGTGAATTGGCTCTTCACAACCTCGTTAGTAGGGTAGTGGAGTCGATGAACAATAAGGAGATAGCACTTGGTGCTTTCCTTGATATTGAGGGTGCATTCGACAACACCTCTTTCAAGTCAATGATCCTGGCCGCTCAAAAGACATGGGATTGATGACACTTGTTGTAAGTGAATGGACAACATGCTGAAGAGCAGGCGGGTTCATGCCACAATTGCGGACGACACCCTAGAGATACAAGTAACTCGAGGGGGTGTCCACAGGGTGGAGTATTGTCACCCCTACTGTGGAACCTCGTCGCTGACGATCTGTTGACAACACTTAGCGACAGTGGCTCCTACGCCCAAGGTTATGCGGATGACATCGTCATACTCATAAGGGGAAAGTATGCCAACATTATTGCAGAGCCATTGCAAAGAGCTCTAAATATTGTACAGCAGTGGTGCGAAAGGAAAACTCTGAGGGTGAACCCTTCTAAAACGTCGCTGATACCCTTCACCAGAAAAAGAAACGTTGGGAATTACAACCTTAACATCTTCGGAAAACAGATAGAGGTAGTCACAGGGGTCAAATTCCTAGGAATAATCCTGGATACCAAATTCACATGGAACCAACATCTGTCAAAAGTCACAAACAAGGCGAAAGCATCTCTTATGAGGTGTAGACGCATTTTTGGGAAAACATGGGGCATAAAACCAAATATGGTACAGGCTATACACCACTGTGGTCAGACCCATAATCGCCTACGGTGCCCTGATTTGGTGGCCAAAGGTTGAACAAAGAACGACCATCACAAAACTCGCCAGCTTACAAAGGCTGGCATGCTTGTGCATTACGGGCGATATGAGCACCACACCAACAGCATCCATAGAAGTCATCCTGGGCTTGATTCCGCTTGATATATTTATAAAGGGGGAAGCCCCGATGAGTGCCAAAAGGATGCGGTCCATCGGCTATTGGAACGCCAACCAGAAACAGTATGGACACTTAAAGATTATGGAGGCTGCGGAGGCTTAATAATGGTGCTGACTGCATGCTTCCAAGATACTCCTTTGACAAGCCATTCGCAGTAAAAATTAACCACGATGAATGGCGTCAAGGTACTCCATCCTATTTGTCCATTTGTCCAAGGGAATCGTCTGGTACACCGATGGTTCCAGAACAAATGAAGGATCAGGAGCTGGAATTCATGGCGTGAGACCTAGGGTGAACGTTAAGCGGTTGATTAAAGTATAACCGAAACAACCGACCTCTCTTGCTTGGTTGGTAACGGCAGAGATTTATCATTTCTGTCAATTCTCATCTGTCATTTCATTTTTATTCTATTCACTTAACCTTAAAAAACGCGGACGAATCAAATAAATAAATATAAATAAAAAATTTGGCAGGATAATTTGTTTAATTTCATTTTAAAACGATCAAATTTTGCACCATTTTTAGTTTAAACTGTTTTTTTTTTACATACTGAATAAAAATCACTGTTAGTGGAATGGATTTGGAACTGAGAGAATGTCCTGCCATAATGGCTGATACCGAAAACGAACTCCTGTTATCTAGCGATGATCAGGAGGAAACTCAAACCAACCAGTCGGACCTTAGGAAATCAATTGAGGACCTGGGGTTAAAAGACCGGAGAATGAAACTTGGAGGAGCTGCAAGAAAGCGCTTCAAATGGCTGCTAGAGCACGGGCACACACCAGAGTAGGCCCGCAAACTAGCACAAAATCCTATTAAGAGGGAATCAACCGAAAAGGGTCCCAAGAGGAACCGATTGGAAGATACACCTCCTAATAAGGAAACAGCGAAAAGAGCCAAAGGTACACACGGGAATCCAGTGCCCCTCCACCCCAAACATTCAAGCAGGTCGCTGAGTGTTAAGGTGGGTATCTTGGCCACAACTTTTCCGGATACCTCTGTGACAACGGAGCAATTTAAAGCCGTTCAGGAAGAGATCCTAAATAAAATAGTGGAACAAAAGGAAAGTACCATCAAACCAAAATTCCTTGGTTCCACTTTCACACCAGGTTGGCTAGTTCTAACTTGTGCCGATAAAGCCACTGCAAACTGGCTAAAAGGCATAACGGAGGAACTCAAACCTTGGGAAGGAGCAGCACTGAAAGCGGTAGAGGAAGCCCAAATTCCTCGCCCACAAATTCTTGTTACTTATTTTCCCAACAGTTCAGACGACTCCAATGAACGAATTTTGGGTTTCCTTAGCGCTCAAAATGAGGGTCTGAATGTAACGGACTGGAGGGTTCTTAGAAGAACACCGGAAAATACCGTTACACAACTCACGCTCTCAGTGGACCAGAAGTCCATAGAAAGCTTGAAAAAGCAGGCTTACAGGGTGAACTACAAGTTTGGTCAGATTCAACTAAGACCAAGGGGGAGTTCATCTAAGGAAGCCAAAGCTGAAAAGAAAAAGGAGGACGTAGCAGAGGACCCAAAGCCTTCAGGAAGCTCAACCAAAGATTCCAAAGTAAAGGCTCCCCTGCAAAACAAACCGTCCACCTCAAAGGACACGGGAAAAAGTGGTAAATCTTTTTACAAAGGCTCAAAGAAGCCTAAGAAGACTTACCAGCGGGAAGATTTCTTGCGAAACCCACCCAACACCAAAGGGGACACGGGCTCCAAAAAGGGAAGCAAATAATCAAAATGACTCCAAACATAGGATGCATCCAGATAAACCTTCATCATGCAAAAGCTGCCTCTGACGTGCTTAGCAGAAGGTTTGTCTGGCAAAAATTGGACATAGCGCTCATCCAAGAGCCTAGGACATATGGGAGCCAGGTAAAAGGACTTCCAACCAACACATGTAAAGTTCTATTCAAAAGAACATGACAACCTAAGAACAGCAATACTGCTTAGTAACAAAATAAACTTTGTTTATCTTCCAGAGTTCACATCAAAGGACTTGGTGGCAGTAGTCGTAGAGGTACTGCCAGAAAAGGGCAAGCAAGAGGTAATTTTTGCCTCGGCTTACTTTCCTGGAGATGCGGACAATCCACCTCCTGATGAAGTATCAAACCTAATCAGCTACTGCAAAAGAAGGAACAAACACTACATAGTAGGCTTTGACGCAAATGCACACCATACCATCTGGGAAAGCACAGACATCAACAAACGAGGTGAGTACCTTTTTGATTATCTGTCTGCGAATAATATAGACCTAAGGTGCTTTCCAGCTCTACGCCTGTACAACTCAGAGCTGCTCCTGTACAACTCCGAGCTGTTCCTGTACTGCTCCGAGCTGTACAGGCGCAGAGCTGGAAAGCACCTATTGTCAATAAGGGTAATAATCCCACCTTTGTGAATGCCGTGCGGAAAGAGGTATTAGATTTAACCTTAGCTAGCGCGCATTCATAAGCAATAAAATAGTAAACTGGCACGTATCCAGTGAAACCTCAATGTCAAACCATAAACAGATAAGGTTTGATATAGAGGCAGCTATAACGCGCTTCGATGAACAGAGGATACCAAAACTGAGCGATTGGTGTCTCTATCGTGAACACTTAGGCCCTCCGCACATTAAGCTACTAAAAAGAAACTAAACTAGTTCGAAACATAAATCACAAATTAGTTACAAATTATGAATCGCACACGACGCTACTGAAAGTTCTTCTACTAGTCTTAAATTGAATGATTGTTCTGCCAACTAAACGCCAAGCGACTCTGCATGTCGGGTTGAGACTGACTGATTACCAACACGTTACAAACCGGTTACCAACTAGTAGCGTTGTGTGCGGATGCTCATTGAAATACATGGGCAGTGACTAATAACTAACTGCTAGGTGATTTAAGTTTGTAACTAGTTTCTTTTTAGTAGCTTAATGTGCGGAGGGCCTTAAAGTCGGAAGTTGCAGACCTAGGCAATGTAATAGAGACCACTGAGGATCTAGAAATTGCCTCCACACAATTGCAAACTCTCATAAAAACATCATATGAGAGAAGCTGCCCTGTAAAACGAAAGGCTACAAATAGAAACGTGCCTTGGTGGAATAGGGAGCTCAGCAAAACTAACACCAACAAGGCTCTTTAACAAGGCCAAACGCACTGGAAATTGGGGCGAATATAAAGAGGCGTTAACAGAGTACAATAAGGAATTGAGAAAGTCTAAACGAAGAACTTGGAGAGGGTTCGGTGAGAGGATCAATGAATTGCCCCCAGCTACCCGACTTCAGAAAGTTCTTTCAAAAGACCACTCAAACGGAATTGGGCTGCTGCAAAAATACTGAAAGTAGAGAGGAAAGTGTGAAACTGCTTCTGCAAACTCACTTTCTAGGCTCTAATATCGTGGAAGATAGAGAGGCTGAAAACCCGACTCTCAAGGACGTACACCGTCCTACGAACCGGGAAAAAAAGCATCTCTGGAAAAATCTTCACGCCAAATAGGGTTAGATGGGCTATCAGCACATTTAAGCCCTATAAATCACCCGGAGGAGACAGCATTTTCCCGGCTCTCCTACAACAAGGAATCGAGGAGCTGTTACCTATATTGGTACAAATCTTCAGAACCAGCTATACCCTACTAGCTTACATTCCCCAAGCTTGGAGGGAGGTAAAAGTGGTATTTATACCCAAGGCAGGGAGGCGACCAAGCGCCCAACCCAAATCCTACCGCCCCATAAGTCTGACCTCATTTCTCCTAAAAATAAAAGAGAAAATCTTAGACTTATACCTAAAAAGCGAAAAACTAACAAACTTACCGCTTCATAAAAACCAATTTGCCTACCAAGCAGGCAAATCCACAGAAACCGCCTTGCACAGCCTAGTAAATAGGATTGAGAAAACTTTTGTGGCCAAAGAAGTGGCTCTTTGTTCATTCATAGATATAGAGGGGGCTTTTGATAACACCTATGAATCAATAAAAAGAGCCGCACAAAGAAAAGGTTTTGAACCTTCAACTACAAGATGGATTCAATCCTTGCTTAACAACTGGAAAATAACGGCTACAATGGGAAGCGATTCAGTAACAGTAACAGCCATCGAGGGATGCCCGCAAGGAGAAGTTCTATCACCCTTGTTATGGTCTATAGCTGTAGACGAGTTTCTCACAAAACTAAGTGACTCCGGATTCGACGTCCAGGGTTATGCCGATGTCATTGTAGTAAGAGGAAAGCATGATAGGATGCTCTTAACATCATTAAAAAATGGTACTTGGCAGAAGGTTTAAACGCCAATCCAAGCAAAACAGTCATCGTACCATTCACAAAAAGAAGGAAGCTATCATTAATAGCTCCAACGATGAATGATACGCAAATTGACTTATCAGGTTAGGTGTCATTCTAGATAAAAAACTTACCTGAAATGCACATCTGACAAGATTCACAGAAAGAGCAACAACGGCTCTTTGGACATGCCGAAGACTTTTTGGCAAAACCTAGGGTCTAAAGCCAAAAATGACCTAATGGTCATACTTAACGGTCGCTAGACCCATTGTCACCTATGCATCATTAATATGGTGGCAAAAAACAAAACATATAACAGCACAAAACAAGTTGCCAAAAGTGCAACGGTTGGCGTGTCTTGGAATCACAGGAGCAATGAACACCTGTCCAACAGCAGCAATGGAAACTCTGCTTGACCTGCTCCCTTTACATATTTATGTAAAGAAGGACGCAGCTCTCAGCGCCCAAAGGCTTCACTGATCTATATAACTGGATAAGCACTTTAATTATTCACTGCAGTGAATAATGAACAAAGTTTCTATGACAACAAATCGGATACTTGCTAAAAATTTCATTAAAGTGGCCATGATATGCGAGTCAAAGCATGAAATTAATTGCAAACAACATTGATGTTTAAATTTAATTTATGATCATAAAAAATGTTAATAATAAATACAGTAGAGTCGTGATTTAGTGAACTAATTCCGACAAAGCAATTGCACTATTTCGGGGATGTTCACTTTTGCTAAGTTTGAAATTAAGGGCACCTATTCAAAGAGATAATGTTTATTCTGTAAAAAAAATAACAGTACTATACTCGAGTAAACTTTAACTTGGCGTGTGGATGAGTTGTGGATGTGCGTATTATTGTATTTTCTCTTGCACACAAAATTGAAGCAATGGCCCAAAACAATTGTTTACGTATAAACATACGTGAACAATGTTTTAGGGTTATTGCTTTAACTTTGTGTGCAAGAGAAAATGAAATAGTATGCACAATATCAACTCATCCACACGCCAAGTTAAAGTTTACTCGACTATATGTATGTATGTACATACTAAAGAAACGTTTATGGAAGATGCATGTTGACTGTATCGCGACACACTGATAAAATCTAGTGTTCACTCTACAGGGTAGGTCACTCGAAGCAGAGTTCACTAAATCACGACTCTACTTATAAATTTCTTCAGTAAAAGATTTTGTCAAAAATATTTAATAGGCGTGAATAAAATAGGGTTATTGTACTCGCAAATAATGGCTATTATTTACTCGGATGGTTTGCGAGACCCGCCTGAGGCTCGTACCGTAGACTTTCACCCTCGTGAATAATATAGGCCATTATATGCTAGTGGAATAATAGTATATTATATACCAAGGGCCTAAAGTATGCTTTTTAATCCTGAGTGTGTGTGTGAATTACATGACGGATTAAAAGGCACATTAGTCCCGTGTTATATATGCTATTTTTTACACCGCGGGAAATAAAACCTTGTCTTATCACAAATTTTAATACAATTATTTTAAAAAATAAATCAGTATGTGCGTGCTACGCTTTATTAAGTTAAAAAACGAACGGGAATTCTAATAGGCCAGGACTTTGACATATAACTTAAATTTACATTCAAAACGTCATTTAAATTTGTGTGTCGCAACTTTAAATTTAAAAATGAGTGTTTTTAATATTGAACAAGCTGCAGAAGATGTAATGTAATGTAATGATTTAATCATAAAAAATAATGTTAATATTGCGAATTATGCAAGACTTAAAGCATTTCTGAAAAGAAGACATGATGGTTATAAATCTAAAAAATCTATTCCATATCCATTGTTTTAATTTTATTCCCGCAGGGATTAAAAATTTTTTACTCCCTGAGGGAGGCCTTAAACAATAATTACCCTATGCTGGTATAGAGGTAATTCAAAACTACATTCAAATACATAAAGAGAACGTTTTGGGATAAGTCTTACGTACTTCTTCCATCGGAGCACTGCAGTACGTACTACAATTTAGGTATAGTTTATGTATAGATTTGGTGAAACGAGCTGTGCATGAAAAATTTAGAATTTTTGAGGTTTTGAATGTTATGATTATAAATCATCTGTATAAGTATTTTCGTTTCAAATACCGCTAGATACCGCTTACTACCCGGTAGTAATTCTGATTGGTAAATTCAAACTAAAGACCATTAACATCCAATAAAAACCGAGCGGGTGTAACCAGTGGTTACTGGTACTACTCGAATCAAAAAGCCCTTGTCATTTCCGAAGTGTCCGGCCAAACTTTTAGGTACACCTCAGATGTACTTACTGTCCCGTCGCACATGTGCACCGAAGAGTGGAATGTAACCGGTACATGTAAGAAACTGTACGTTGCTACTGTGGAAAACTACTATGGAAATTATGAAATGTCAAAATATTAGTCCCAAAGAAATTATCCCAAAAAGTTGTCCGTCTTCGTTAAAAACTAGTAATAAAATACCTTTGTTAGAATAAATCTTTTAATTTACTGACTTAGCAGCGCAGCAGACTAGAGCATGAGTGACAGACATGGCTTAGTCACGCTGTCTATCGAGAACTGAGACTGAAATCTTCCAAATTTTTAAATATTTAAAATTTCCCGTTAAACAAGCAACGATCGTAAAAAAATATCGTATGTAAACTGCGCAAAAAGTGTGTTCATGGCACTTAGCATATTACCGAACATGGCTGCGCCTTAATTTTCGCTACGTGCCATAAACACTAGCTTTTCGCACTAGATACATATATAGCTATTTTTTAATAAATATCTTATAAAATTCACAGTTGGTACCTTATAAAATGACACCCTATAGCAAAATTTGCACTGATTTTTAATTCACAAAGGCTGACATTGCAAAAAGGCACATTGATCGCCCAACGAAGAAAAACAAACGTCATCAATATTTTACAATTGTACTTACAAGAAGAATTAAAGCCTGGTGATACGATTTTTCTGAACAATTTGAGTGAAATGATGTTGCATCCTCCCTGCAGCTTCCGACTCCTTAATTTGTATAATCAGTTGGGGTTTACGCTGTGAGGTAATGTTCAGCTCATATAGACGGTCGGTTGAAGAAATCTTCTTTATAGATATCACCTGCTATGGAGTTTTTCCATCTGAAACGAACATTACAATAATTAATTTCCTTATTACTGGTATTTGTAGCGACTAAAGTTCCATGCATATTGCTGAAAAGTGTTCACGTAAACAACGGACCCTTCTATCGTTTTAATCGATATTCAATTCAATAATTAATTACCAACAAAAGTTACACAACTGAAATACCTAGTCCTAGTACATGACCTGTATAGAAGATAAGATCATCGTCCAGTACACCTGAGTCAGCATTATGCTTTCTAGGATTAATGCTTATCTTACTATTTCAGTTAATATTCTCATCCCGTGTGTGTTGACTGACAAAGGCCAACTCTACAAGTATGTATTAAACTTTTATGTATTTTGTAACAGACCAATCAACTTATGTTATGATTGTCGCAAAACGCTAAACGTATGAAAAACGCGAATATATAAGCAGCCGACCTCACTGTCAACTATCATATTAAGAATTAACCTTATATGTTTTGTGTATTAAGTATTTTTAAGGCAGGTAATGCAAACGATTAATATTGATTAAATGTTAAAATGTTTTTTTAAGGTTAAGTTTTCATTAAAGTCTAATGGTTATCCAAATATATTGAGACATAATATATTTATGGCTGTCGCAGCTTTCATTACTTTCATCGAGTAAAACTGACTACTACGTACACCGTTCTGCGCTCTTTCACACCAACATTTTGTATCATTAAAAACCGATTAATACCATCCAATTTTTCGGTGCATTAACACAGGGGGACGTTCAGCGAGTAATG
Source organism: Rhagium mordax (assembly GCA_963680705.1). Taxonomy (NCBI): domain Eukaryota; kingdom Metazoa; phylum Arthropoda; class Insecta; order Coleoptera; family Cerambycidae; genus Rhagium; species Rhagium mordax. Next base: position 60,540,035 of record OY796662.1, on the reverse strand, counting down.
CCAATGCCCCTTCTATCAATTGCGAAAAAGTTTGCTTTTCCACAAAGAAATCAAATTTTATACACATACATAACCATCATAACCGACATAACCACAGAACTACCGTAGCTGAACTGGTCTGAAGTTAGCAACTCGTTGCCAGCAACGCTTAAGGAAGTAAGTTTTGATATAGTGCAACTAACTTCAGTCAGCTGTATCTGGTGTGAAGTTAGCAACGCGGTGCCAACTCCAAGGAAATAAGATTTGACAAAGTGCAACTACCTTCAGTCAGCTGTATCAGGTGTGAAGTTAGCAACGCGTTGCCAGCAACGCCAAGGAAGTAAGTTTTGATATAGTGCGACTAACTTCAGTCAGCTGTATTCTAACCTCAAAATTTATCACGCTGCATGACGCTTGATGTTGAACTGCGTTGTGATAATAAAATAAATACAATATATTAACCCCTATTGGGCAAAAATCTTCGATCAGCCGTAATAACGTTTATACAGGATAAATTGTCCCGGCGCTGCTGTAGTGTATTTCCACCTAGGAAAATAAAATGTGTTGGAGAGACATATTATGGCGGATATGCCGTTGCAATTTTTTACTGATCGAACATTTTCACCTTATAGGGGTTGTAAGGCGATGTATATACTACCACGAACCCATAATAATTTTGACTGAGAATCGCGAATTTTTGGGAAAATTCACATACATCTTAGCGAACAGAGATTGCCATGGGCGCATTCGAGTGAAAATTCCATCATTCGATTATTGAATTAATCGACACCACCGGGTTACTGTGTATCAGCGTATTCGAATGATAAATAATGGAATGAAAATCAGAGTAATCAGACAAACAGTACTCAACGATAAAGTTAAGCATTGACAAATCGAGTCAAATCGGAGAAAATAAAATTTTAACGACTAACCCCACCAATCTGAAGACGTGAAATGATCATAAATCATACGATTATTAGTATCATTCGGATACCTAGTATCCGAATATTGAAATCGTTCGATTATGCTCATATTGAGCGTCATCTACTGGCTACTAGTTAAAGTCGATATGTAAGGCTCGTGTGCAATCAATGCAAAATCACCCATGGGTCCAATGAGGACAAATGAACTAATTTATTACATAACCACAAATCTGGCAAATAACCATAGTCAATACAAATAAATAGAACTCTCTTTCAGCAGTTGAATAAGAAATAGATATATTTTAGGAAGTGTATATGCTCGGCTAAATAATACCGCTACTAAAGAACCAAACGTTCGGTTGAATATACACTCCCTGTATTTTATAATAATATAACGTGACAATAAATGAATTGAGTACTAAAATTAAATAACCATATTTAACTATAGCGCCATGCATAGTTCGCCGCCAGCATAGGCCACATTCTGGTTCTTTATATTACGCTTTTACTCGATGGTTGGAGTATAGTGCCCAATTTGATGCTATCAAATATCATCAGGCCCGGACTGGAGTGGCGGGCAGCCGAGCAAATGCCCCGTGGACTTTCTATAACAAATATTAAATCAATATAAAGTACCCTCATATTTTTATTGTGCTGTATAGGATATGCCTCGCCACTGGCCCATGCCACATTTGACACGACTTATTTTTTAACTTTAAAGGTAAGTTCATGCACTCGCGATTTGCGATATGCGATTTTTAAACGAAAAATAATGTTCGTTCATGCACAAACGTGAAAACTAGTTACTTTTGAATTTGAAACATACTTGTCTTGTCAGACTTGCTGTTTCTGCAGTTAACTAAAAAATTATACATACAACAAAAAACGAAAAAACTACTTGATAACAAGTAAATACCATGAATAGTGCTTATGTGTTGAGGCTCTTACAACTTAGAAGAATAATTATAACTTAGTATTTAATCAGAAAGAGATATTGTGCAGTGAGAGGAACTTTTATGAAAAGAAAAGGTCGGGGCATAAATGCAAAAAAAATATAGATCATCGGTATCTCTATGAAGAAAAGCCCATGCGCAGTGTATTAAAATGTCGCGATAATCGCGAAAAATAGAAACAATTTCAATTTTCCCGCCCCCCAAATTTAAATTTTGTGATTCTCGCAATAAATTGAATTACAAATAGTTGCGTCTAACATTTTTGAAACTAGCCAATCAAATTAAATCCTGAAAATCGCAAATCGCACGTACATGAACTTACCTTTATACTGTTGACAAATAAACAAACATCTTATTTTATATCTTTGCCGTTTATAATATCAAATATGTACCTAAATAATAAAATTATTGTGATCTATACTATCACAGTTACAAAACAATCGGCTGGGGTGGGACCGGTCAAAAAAGTTGCCCGGTAGCAGAATGAGGTCCATTCCGGGCCTGGATATCATACGGTAAAACAGTAACTAGAATTTATCTATTAAATATTTGGTAACACAAAGGCCGATTTAAAATGGATGCTCCACATAGGGATCTCGGAACCAATTAGAGATAGAGATTCGGTTACATGGGGGCAAAGTTGCACAACAATATCCTTATGAAACATTATTGGTGAACATCCAAGTTAAATCAGGCTGTATACTAGTCAAATTGGTCATTTCCATAATACCTCCAGAGGGCACCGCATCTTGCACACATACATGCTGGTATATTGTCAAATTAACTGAGAAAATTTAGTTGAGAGAGCTAGAAGAGCTCAATCAAGTTGTGACCCCGTTCTCTCATGTTTCTTCATGATTGAACTACAACGCCAAACAGCCATAACATATATAATACCGGAGTATTAAAGACTAACCAATTTAACTGTAACTACTCTAATATAAAGATGCAAATTTAAAATCAAACCTGTTAGTTTGTTCCATATATATCCGCATGTGAGGAGAGTTTTTATCTATTAAAAACTCACTCCAGGTTCTACCACAATCAGAACATCTTGATTATTTAGAGGAACTTGGCGTCCTCCTACTTCGTTAAAGGTACCTGCCTCTGTGCGAGTTGCAGTGAATCCAGCTGAAACATTAAGGGCCGGTTTATTCACATTCAGATAATCTTGCTGGTAACTATCTATCAGATAAATTTATCGGGTAGCAGATAATCATTTGGGTTTATTCACGTTTATTTATCCCACTGATACGTATCTGGCTGAAAACGACGTTTTGGCGAGAGTAGTATACTCGTGGATAAATGTAAAGGATACACTTATATAAATACTAATGAGTAAAAGAAAGATAGTAACATACTTGAAGAGCGCGATTCAGCTTGTCGAATTTTAAACTGTAACAGGTATTGTGAATAAAGTTCTGCATTATATTAAAACAATGACTGCAAATTGCTCTCGTTACCTTTTTAATTATTTTGCAGCAAGTTGACTTGTGCATTTTGCCAAAGTCTCCAATAACAATATAAAATGAACATGTGGCCTAAAATCGTAGTGCAACTAATAAATTGTTCATGTGGTGTAAATGGATTATTCCTAAGAAATAAAAATGGTTTCAATTAATAAAACTTATAAGTATGTAAATAATATTTTACCATTGAATCAATGATTTTACCTAGTAGTCGGAGCTTTAATATGATCTGCAATAGAATTACAAAGTTCGAGCACACTTATTTCTTTACTTAAACGAAATCTTTTTTTAAAATCACGACCATCTAATTCATTAAAATAATCCACATGTTGTATGCGATTCACCGAATTATAGGATTTTCGATTGTTTAAAATGTTCAAACATTTCAACTTCTTCTGTGGTAAAAATATCCTCAAAATTTTCGATAAATTCCATTTTTAAAATAAGCGATTTGTTGACAACTTGAAATAAAAGAGGTTATATATCGACTGGTAACTCGGAATCTGGCCGATGTACCGGCATATAAATTAATCTGCCTGATAGGTCATTTATCCGTACTATTTTATCTATCAGAGAGTGAATAAACACTTTTTATGCTTATCTTTTAGATATTTGCTATCCGTAACTTTATCAGAAGATGAATAAACCGGCCCTAAAAGTAACATGAAGGATAGTGTAATATATTTTGCGTAGTTTACACCAGTTACACGGTGTATATTTTCTTCCCGTAACTTCTCAAGCAAATAATAATACGAGATGAAAAGAGATGTGAAACACAAACAAAAAAAAAAACCTAACCTCAATAATTTTCAGCGAAAAAACTATGAACCCCACATCTTGGCCTGAAAGTTCCTGTTTTGAAATCGGAGAACTCGAAACTGAAATAAGTTTTCCATGCAAACGGGCGTTTTTGCAAAAAAATCCTGAGATTTCACTCCTTGGCATCAACATTTTGTATCATTAGAAACAACTCAATTCCATCCAATTTTCTCGGTGTATTCACACAGGGGGACGTTCAGCGAGTAAAACCCCTTTTATCCATTACTTTTCCACAAAAAAACCAAATTTTGTACACAGGTTCAAATACTCTGAAAAGGCAGCCATCTTAACTAACTCATAACCACAGAACACAGAATAGCAAGGCGGAACTGGTGTGAAGGTAGCAACGCGTTGCCAGCAACGCCAAGGAAATAAGTTTTGATATACTTCACATGCATGCAGGGCACTGGCACTTGGCAGTATCCCACAAGTTTAATTTAAAAAAATAATCTAGTGCATGATCTGCCACAGCCTTTAAACAGTAAAATAACAAGGTGGCGAATCATGCAATACAATATTTTTTTTTATTAAGAACCAGCGCAGCGCAGGGTAGAAATATGTTCTGTCAATTTTCGTAATAAAATGGCAGTTTTGGAAGTACGAAATCATAATCGAAAGAAAGATAAAGTTAAAACTGAATGAACTGGAATCAATCATATTCTCTCAACATTTAATCCAGACGTGCTGCATTACACTGATTTCTCCAAGGCGTTTGATCGCCTGGATCACAGTATATTAATAGAAAAATTAAGTAAATTTGGATTACCAATGGCATTATTAAAATTCTTTACCTCATATTTACAAAACAGAATGCAATATGTTGAGTATCGCGGTTTCAGGTCATTTGATGTCTTGGCTAATTCCGGTGTTCCACAGGGATCTGTACTGGGACCATTGTTATTTATTGTTTTTATAAATGATATAGTGACAGATCTTGACGTTCAAACCCTACTATATGCTGATGATTTAAAGATGTTTCATGTTGTAGAAACTGAAGATGATTGTTGCAAGCTACAAGATAATTTGAATAAAGTAAATGATTGGTGTTTACTGAATCAGTTATATCTCAACGTATCTAAATGCAGTTCATTTACGTTTTCTAGGGCCCATAACCCTGTCATTTACAATTACCAACTGAATAACCAAATGCTGCAGAGACCTAAAACAATTAAAGATCTTGGTGTTATTTTCGACACAAGCCTCAGTTTTAAAGAACATATAAATATAACTGTTTCATCAGCGTTAAAAAGCTTAGGATTTGTAATTAGAAATTGTAGAGAGTTTAAAAATACGGCAATCATGAAACTACTGTATTATTCCTTTGTACGGTCGAAATTAGAGTATTGCTCATTGGTATGGTCACCGGGATATGATACTTACATAAATCACATTGAAAGCATTCAACGCCGTTTTGTTAAGTATTTGTGTTTCATTAAAGACGGTATATATCCTGAAATTGGCATTTCACAGAGTAGTATGTTAGAACGGGTTGATGTGTCTAGTCTGGAAAACAGAAGAATAATTCATTCGTTAGTTTTTCTATATAAAATTATCCACAATGATTTTGACTGCCCGTATATCCTGGAGCAACTAAGTTTTCATGTACCTCGTATTGGAAGTAGAAATTGTGATACTTTTTATTTGACTACTCCACGGACTAATTTATTAAAATTTTCTCCTGTACACTTTATGTGCGGAAATTGTAACTTGCAGAATGACTTTGATATATTTCATTGTAGCATTCAGTCAATTAAAAAATTATTCTCTGTATAAATTTTGTCTTGTTTTAAATTTAAATTTCTTGTTTTTTTCGTTTTTATTTATCACTTTTCTGTAACTGTGAGAGATAAGTACATCCCTCTGGTGGTCAGTTGCTACTACCAGTCAAGACATCGAAGATGTCTCGTGACCGATAGCGGCTTGCCAAGCAAGCACCAAGAGCGGCGACCTCTAGCCCTGATGGACTAAAACATGCTTAATAAATAGGATTATAGGAAACAACTACTGGACGGGCAAAGGCCCCGACTCCCATTGAATTATACCTATAAATCCAAAATTGGTAGCCAAATTTGTTATTTGTCTTTTCTCCACCAGACACAGACCGGTTTCGAACTCTTTATGTTCTCATCAGTGTGCCACAGGTAGCTGAAAAGACAAATAACAAAGGCAAACCAAACTGGTCTATGGCAGACCCAGCACATGGTAACTGTGAGAGATAAGTACATCCATCCAGAGGGATGTACTTATCTGGTAACTGTGAGAGAAAACAGGTTCGGTTGTTACCAACATAGTGAGAATCGGCTCGCCAGAAGGCACCCTGGAAGTATAATGCGAGGGTAGGGGGTCAAACATGTAATTTTTTCATGTAAACAAATTGATAAGGTGCAGCACTGAAAATTTACAGAATGATCGAAGACAGCATAAGTAAGCAGGAAAAAAATCGCCAGAAGAGTGGGCGGAAGATAAAGGGCCGCCAGAAGGCGCCAATGTTGCAGAAAATTTTGCAATATTTAGGTGACCAAGTGCACTTCTGGCAATTTGTATACTTATTCTTTAATTTAAAATGAGATTACGTGCAAAACGCCAGAAGGCTAGGTAGAAGAATAATAGAGATAATTCGATACTAAGAGCGTCGGTGCGCCACTCGATCGATCACTTTTCTTTGTATTTTCGTATTTTACATCATCAAATGTACTTCTGGCGATTGGTCAACATAATTTGAGGTTGTTCAGTAAACTATTGGTCAACTGTCAGAAGTCAATTAGGAAGACATCAATTGTTTTCCTAGATTAACATTAAAATAATTTTTATTTCTACTTCTAATGCAATATTTAACTTCTGTTTGGGCAACTGCTAATAACTATGTTATCAAACCATTAAAAACCTTGCAAAACAAAGCTATAAAATGCATCTTTAATTTGCCATATTTGGAACCCACAAAAAATTTATATAAACCCAATAAGCTACTTGATATTTTATTCAATTTATACACTAAAGATCTGTACTTTTATTCATACTGTAATAAGAAAATGTAAACATTAAAATATAAGATTTATTAAAAATTAATAGGTACATTGATAATATTAGGCAAGCGAGAAATTTGTTAACAACTCCCTTTAAAACAAAATTTGGAAAAAATTCTATTATGGCTTACTCATGCTGTCTAATGAGGAATGGAGACCAAGATCTTCCAAATTTTTATACATTTAAAATTTTCCCTTAAACAAACAACGAACATAAAAAAAATATCGTACCTAACACGTGCAAAAGTGTGTTTATGGCACTTAGCATATTATCGAACTCGGCTGCGCCTTTTCATGCTACGAGCCATAAACACTAGTTTTTCCCACTAGATACATATATAGTTATTTTTTAATAAGCATCTTATAAAATTCACAGTTGGTAACTTATAAAATGACACCCTATAGCAAAATTTGCACTGATTTTAAATTCTTAAAGGCCGACATTGCAAAAATGGGATTAAGGTAAAAGACAGTAATCACCCAACGAAGAAAAATAAACGTAATCAATATAATTTTACAATTGTACTTACAAGAAGAATTTTTCTGAACAATTTGATTGAGATGATGTTTCATCCTCCCTGCAACTTCTGACTTCCTAATTTGCTTAATCAGCTGGGGTTTAAGTTGGGATGTACTCTTCAGCTCATATAGGACGGTCGGTTGAAGATATCTTCTTTATAGATGGCATATATGAATTTTTCCCATCTGAAACGCACATTAATCATTAATTTCCTTATTACGGTATTAGTAGCGACTAAAGTTCCGTGCATATTATTGGAAAAACTTGTGGCAAATTAATGATGTACAACTAAAACATACAGGGTGGTCCGTTCACGCCGTGTATGTCAACAAACTTTACCGGAAAATCACGTCATTATAAACCACGCTATATTACAAATAATAATGAACGGAAATTAATGCAATAAAGCACACTTGTTGTCAAAGATGTTATCTTTGGCGACAAGTTTTTGCAGTCAGCAATTCCTATTTTCTGAAATTATTATTGCGTCAGGAGTACCAACCAAACAAATTTCACTGCATAAACCATCAGTTTATGTAAGCCATTTCTTGGCAACGAAATAAATTCAACAAGTTTCAAAACACTGCAATGTGATTGGTCGAATATAGACCAGTCACTTTGCAGTGTTTTCAAACTAGGGGCGAGTTGCTTTATTCACCGGTGGATCCATCAAATGTGTTTTATCTCGTTCTATCTCCGAAGTTAGAATGAGATAAAACATCTGGTGGATCAACCGGCGAATAAAGCAACTCGCCTTAGTTTGAAACTATTTCGTCGCCAAGACACAACTATAGTATTTACTTGCTACATGACATTTTAAATTATAATAAATTCACAAAAGCAAATTAGACACTTCTGTACTTTGGAATTTGACTGAATAGGCTGCACGGAATTTGTAAGGGGTTGGCAATATGAAAATTACTCAAAAAGTCCAATTAAAATAGATCCGGAGCTATTTGCTGCAAGTGCAAGAAAAATTGCAGCAACTGTCTTCAAACGACATGCGAGTTGAGTCAGCCTGTAATACTAGTCAAATTGGTACTTTCCATAATACCTCCAGAGGGCACAGCATCCTGCACACATACATGCTGGTATATTGTCAAATTTAGTTGAGAGCACTAGAAGAGCTCAATCAAGTTGTAATACCCCGCGCGTTCTCTCTTCATGATTGAACACATGGCTTACACGTTTACAACGAGAAACAGCCACAATATTATGTACATATAACCAAAAAAATTAGAAGTCTACTGTCGCGCTTTAAATACTTGAAAGGAATTTTAGATGTATCCCACCTTAGAACAATATACTTTTCATTGGTTCAGTCCCAAATCTCTTATGGTATTCTAGGCTGGGGTGGAGTAAACGATACCCATTTAGAAAATCTAAATGTGGTTCAAAAATGGCTTTTGAGAATTATATACAGTAAAAGTCTGAGGTATTCTAGTGATGCTTTATTTAAAGATAGCCATATTTATGATATTAGACAATTGTACTGCCTAAATATGCTACTAAACATATATAAAACCAAAATTAAGCTGGATCCAATTAGTCACAGACACGAAACTCGAAAAAAAGCGATTAAATCTTACGTACCAAAGCGTGAAAAAACTATAAGGCAACAAAACTGCGACTATTTGGGACCTAAGCTATACAATATCTTACCTGAAAACCTTAAGAACGTAGATAGTTTCAATATATATAAATCTAAAGTAAAAAAGTGGTTACATGATACTGAAAGAATGGGCTCATTTCGGAAATTTTTTTTAATTCATATTCCGAAAGTACACCTTGTAATTAGTAAATGTGCAAAATATTAAATTTTTTTTTCAACTGCTTCTCCCTCAAAATAAATAATGTAAATAGAGCGCTGTGACGTCACACCACTCGCAGCGGTCGGCCGCTAGCTTGTTTCCTATAGTTCCATACCGGCGGCAGTTACTACACACGCGGCGGAAGTGGTAATTTCATTCATCTTTTAAGTGCTTCGTCCTTGGTACAGCGAAATCTAAATACCATATATCCGCATAACTCATAGAACCAGTGGAATCGGGTGGTGTGACGTCATAGCCGCTTCCAATATAATACGAATTTGAAATCAAATATTAGGGTTAATGTTAATATTAACGCTAGCGATCTAATTTTTTCACTATATACTTAGAGGATGAAATACTTACGGAAAATGCTAAAATAAATTAAAAAGCAAATATCACGAAATGAGCCCATTGTATTTCTTAATTTAGTTAGCCTAAAATAAATTCGACAAAAATTAAATAACAAAAATCGAATAACTGAATCAAATAACTAATTATTTTCATACTATTATATTACGTAGATGTCCTATTCCCCAATTTTGATCTACAAAATACCTATATTTTCACCCAAACTTGACTAATTACCCTAAATTGACCTATTACCGATTATGTCCTTCTACCTAAACTTGACATATATACCAAATGTTGATACCATTAAATAATAAATATACTTTTTTTTTAGTTTAGTTTTAAACATAAATTTTTTAAATTATGTGCATTAATTAATATGTTATGTAAATCACTTACAAGCAGCAATTCTTATTACTGCTTCTGTGATCACTTCGTTTATTTACATCTTGTTTTTGTTTATTACAGCTTATGTAAGTATATTTTATATGAAAGTTGTAAAGTTGGTAAATAAACATTATTATTATTATTATTATTATTATTAATACCGGAGTATTAAAGACTAACCAATTTAACTGTAACTACTCTAATGGAAAGATGTAAATTTAAAATCAAACCTGTTAGTTCGTTCCATATTTATATCCGCATCCACAATCGGAACATCATGCTGACTTAGAGGAACTTTAGTGGAACTTGGCGTCCATCTACTTCGATAAAGGTACCTGCTTCTGTGCGAGTTGCAGCGTATCCAGCTGAAATAATAAAAGTAACATGAAGGATAGCTTATTATATTTTGTGTAGTTTACACCAGTTACAAGGTGTACATTTTCCTTCCTGTAACTTCTCAAGCAAATAAGAACAGGTTTCCTCTGCGTGTAGCAATGTAAATATTATAAGATGAAAAGAGATGTGAAACGCTAAGCGGAACAAAAAACGAACCGAACCTCAATCAATTTCAGCAAAAAACTATGTGCCTTACTAGCAACCACACATCTTGGTCTGAAAGCTCCTGTTCTGAAGTCGGAGAACTCGAAACTGAAATAAGTTTTCCATGCAAACGCTCCGTTTTTGCAAAATAAATCCTGAAATTTCACTCTTTGACAACAACATTTTGTATCATTAAAAACAACTTAATTCCATCCAATTTTTCGGTGCATTAACACAGGGGGACGTTCAGCGAGTAATGCCCCTTTTATCAATTGCGAAAAAGTTCGCTTTTCCACAAAGAAATCAAATTTTATACACATTGGCTAAAACACTCTCATCAGGTTGTTATAACCACCACAGAACATAACATAACCATCATAACAAAGTCATAACATTTACATAACCACAGAACATAGAACTACAGTAGCTGCACTGGTCTGAAGTTAGCAACGCCAAGGAAGTAAGTTTTGACATAGTGCAACTAACTTCACCACTAGCGTGGTAGATCTCGTGAAACTAGCAACGCGTTGCCAGCAACGCCTAGGAAGTAAGTTTTGATACAATGCAACTAACTTCAGTCAGCTGTATTCTAACCTCAAAATTTATCACGCCATGATGCATGATGTAGACTGCTTGTTCAGTGATAATAATATAAATACAATATATAAACCCCTACAGGGCAAAAATCTTCGATCAGCCGTAATAACGTTTATACAGGATAAACATTCGACTATTGAATTAATCGACACAACCCGGTTACTGTATCAGCGTATTCGAATGATAAATAATCGAATGAAAATCAGAGTAATCAAACAGAACGGTACTCAACGATTAAGTTTTGCATTGGCAAATCGGGTCAAATCGGAGAAAATAAAATTCTAACGACTAACCCCACCAATCTGAAGACGTGAAATGATTATAAATCATACGATTATTAGTATCATTCGGATACCTAGTATGCGAATATTGAAATCATTCGATTATGCTCATATTGAGCACCATCTACTGGCTACTAGTTAAAGTCGATATGTAAAGCTGGTGTGCAATCAATGCAATCACCCATGGGTCCAATAAGGACAAATAATAAATACACCACATGTAATTACGACCTCCTTTATCCCAGAAGGCCGAGCCATGTGCGGGAGGGGGCTACACATTTAAAGACAAGGGACACACATCCAATATCCGTGTATAATGGAAAAATCCCTCACAGTATTTTCCATTGCCACGATCGGGATTCGAACCCAGGACTTTTGGGTGAGAGGCAGGTACTCTACCATCTCGACCATCAGTCATATGAAATGAACTAATTTATTACATAACCACAAATCTAGCAAATAACGATAGTCAATACAAATAAATAGAACTTTCTTTCAGCAGTTGAATAAGAAATAGATAGAGTGGGTGCGTTCAGCCATGCCTAGTGCTGAGCTGCTTAGTGCATCATGCGGTCATGTCCGCACCGCTTAATTTCATCACATAAGCAAACGCTTGGTAAGCAATACGCTGATTAGTGATGACGTATAGCTGCCATTTTTTGTATCCAAACAAACTATTTTACCTTTGTTTTGTATATTATATGATGTTTCCGTTTGTGAATTTTAAATGTATTAAAAGCAGTTTTGACAAAAGTCGAGGAATATAACTATCAACGGTAGGTATCTCCTTTTATAAAATATTTAAATCTTCATAACCTTAAAGTTTGTTTGGATACAGCGGCGACTTTGACGTCACACTAATAGCCCATATTCATCACGTTTGATTTACGGTGATAAGTTCCAGCTTATAACTCTAACCTAATAATTCAAATAATAAAATGTCAGAAACATATTATGAAATAGAGTACGTGTTTAATGATTATTACACCATTTATGAATCTCATGATATTCATGAAAAGTTAGAAAATGGTAAAATATATAAAAAATAAATCAAGGTATACAGACAATTTTAAATTTTTGTAGATCCTGTTTTTGCTGAAAGTTATTATGAACAATTTTAGAGCATTAATGTTAAAATCTTCTTCTATCAGTTCGAATACATCATCGTAAACTCCATATTTTCATTTTCAAATTTTTATAAGGTTAGGCAAAAGTGTGACAGAACTTCACGATACCGCGGACCGTTCAACACAGAACCTGCCTGCTAGATGTAAGCAATCACGCTAGAAGTTAGCACATAGCGGTTATGCGCGGCTGAACGCACCCAGTGTATATGCTCGGTTAAATAATACCGCTACTAAAGAACCAATCGTTCGGTTGAATACCTATACACTCCCTGTATTTTATAAGAATATACCGTGATAATAAATGAATTGAGTACTAAAGTTAAATAATATTTAACTATAGCGCCACGCATAGTTCGCCGCCAGTATAGACCACATTCTAGTTCTTTATATTATGCTTTTACTCGATGGTTGGAGTATATTGCCCAATTTGATGCTATCAAATATCATCAGGCCCGAACTGGAGCGACGGGCAGCCGGGCAAATGCAAATATTAAATTACTATAAAGTACTTATATTTTTATCGCGTATTTTTTATTGCGCTGTATAGAATACGCCACTCCACTGGCCCATGCCTTATTCGACAAGCCTTATTTTTTAACTTTTATAGTGTGACAAATTAACTAATATCTTATTTAATATATCTTTGCTGTTTTTAATATAAAATATGTACCTAAATAATGAAATTATTGTGATCTGAACTCATCACAGTTACAAAACAATCGGCTGAGGTGGGGCCGGTCAAAAAAATTGCCCGGTAGCAGAATGAGGTCCAGTCCGGGCCTGGATATCATATGGTAAAACAGTAACTAGAATTTATCTAATAAATATTTAGTAGCACAAAAGCTGATTTAAAATGGATGCTCCCCATAGGGATCTCAGAACCAGTTAGAGATAGAGATTCGGTTACATGGGGGCAAAGTTGCACAATTTCCTTATGCCACATTATTGGTGAACATCCAAGTTAAATCATCAAGCTGTATACTAGTCAAATTGGTCCTATCCATAATACCTCCAGAGGGCACCGCATCTTGCACACATACATGCTGGTATATTGTCAAATTAACTGAGAAAATTTAGTTGAGAGAACTAGAAGAGCTCAATCAAGTTGTGACAGCGTTCTCTTTTCATGATTGAATACAAGGCATACACGGTCTACATCGCCAAACAGCCACAACATATAATACCGGAGTATTAAAGAACTATATACAGTGGTTTTCTGGGGCAAACTGTTGAGGTTTGCCTTTGATACTACACTTTTATCTTGACAAATTTTGGCAATTTTCTTATTTCTATTTATTTTTTAGAATTTGGCGTGATTCCCAGAATTAAGTTCAATGAATATTAAAGACTAACCAATTTAACTGTAACTACTCTAATATAAAGATGCAAATTTAAAATCAAACCTGTTAGTTTGTTCCATATATATCCGTATGTGAGGTACTAGTTTTTATCTATTAAAAACTCACTCCAGGTTCTACCACAATCGGAACATCATGATTATTTAGAGGAACTTGGCGTCCACCTACTTCGATAAAGGTACCTGCCTCTGTGCGAGTTGCAGCAAATCCAGCTGAAACATTAAAAGTAACATGAACGATAGTGTATTATATTTTGCGTAGTTTACACCAGTTACAAGGTGTACATTTTCTTCCCGTAACTTCTCAAGCAAATAAGAACAGGTTTCCTTATTTGCCTCTGCGTGTGCAAATAATATGAGATGAAAAGAGATGTGAAGCGCAAAGGAGACCAAAAAAAAACAAACCTAACCTTAATCATTTTCAGCGAAGAAACTATGTACCTTACTATGAACCACATATCTTGGCCTGAAAGCTCCTATTTTGAAGTCGGAGAACTGGAAACTGAAATAAGTTTTCCATGCAAACGCTCCGTTTTTGCAAAAAAATCCTGAAATTTCACTCTTTGGCATCAACATTTTGTATCATTAAAAACAACTCAATTCCAACCAATTTTCTCGGTGCATTCACACAGGGGGACGTTCAGCGAGTAAAACCCCTTTTATCAGGGCCGTTCAACTGGAATAGGGTAGCGTGGATCACGTTAAACTAGTACCGATGTCGACCAGAGATGGCGGTGTATTAGGACAAGATAATTTGCACGTGACGCCACAGCTAACCTTAAAAATATGCATTTTCTACAATTTTCGAATATTATGTCAATTTTATCAAAATTTCTGCTTGGTTCTGGTACTATCAACTAAAATCTTGTTCGGTGTATTATTAATAAAGTACTAATTGTCTTAATCTAATAAAACAAGAAGCTTTTTGTTGGTTGTAAAACCAACCTATAATTAGCAATCTATTTTTAATAATCTACAATATTGAAACTTTATAAATCTACTGTCTAAGAGAGTTTTTAAATGTAATAATGGATCCAAGCTAAAACTACAAAAATTAAATTGAAAACTAAAAATAAATTTGCAAAAACTAAAAATTTAAGGTTGTGTTTGTTAAATGATGCGCATGATACATTTTTATCATCTGAGTGCAACGTCAAAACTAACCGTCAGTTCGTTTTGTTTAAGTTTTGAAAGTATTATATTTACGTATTTCAACGACAAAAGTGAATTAATTGTATTATATCTACATATATGGCTTACTCCACTCGTACATGCAGCGTTTTCGGATGCCCTAAACAGCCTGTCGGGACATCATTTAATTGCCAAATCCCTCAAAAAGGTACGATATTTGTAAAACTTGGCTAGAATGCTTGGGAAATCCAGAGTACAATAATTTGGATTTAATGCAGGCATGCTCTAGCAAAAGGCTTCTCGTGTGTGCCAAACATTTCAAAGGAAAAGATTTTGTGACTCCTAATAAGTTAAAAGAAAATGTAATACCGACCTTATATTTGCCTGGTGAGTAGCAGTATTTTTCAACTGCAAATGTTTATGATTTTAACATAATTTTGAATATTTTCTAATTGTCAATTATGTAAATGGTTTAGGTTTATAATGTACCGATCTTACAATATGATAATTTACAGAAAGAATAATATATAGTCAGTTTAGAATTAATTAACTTCCATCAGTTTTAAAGTATAAAAAATGTTAAAAGGTCCTCATATGTATAATTGTAGGTACTTAAATCTTAAACCATTCTAATTTTAATATTCTCTATAGTAATAAGATTATTTCTTAGATTAATATAGACATATTAAAAACATATAAGTGTTTTATTCCTACAATCTTGCGCATATAATAGTATATACCTCAACCTACGAAATATAATGTACCGATCTTCAAACCCAGTTATGTGATGAATGACAATGATTGTTTACCAACAACTTTCAACACTCATTGGCTGATATTTTACTTACATTTTTTTAAATATACAAGTATAGGCAAACTAAAGAAATTGCTAAGTTAATCTATATGTTTATTTAAAAATAAAATGTAAGTATATTGGCCCAACAGAGCTGTCGTTGTCCAATTAAATTTTATTTCAAGAGGATAAAAAACTATAGGGTCCATTTGAATTTCCCTCGCATTTCTAGTTACCGATGTCGACAAGAGATGGCGCTTTATGGTTCGTCGGCAATATATATATGGCAGTTGGCGTTCTATAAATCCTACTTATTCTATATGCCTTTTATCCATTACGAAAAAGTTTACTTTTCCACAAAAAAAAAAATTTTATATACACAGGCTAAAATCACAGAATTAATAACAATCAGAACCCAAACTCAAAGTTTTCACCATTTATCATTTGTAGCCAGATTCGGTGACCTTCAATATACATCGGCCATATTCTTAGTCAAAACGTTCAGGGCCGTACTCGAATAATTTGTAGCTCTTTCATAAACCAGTCCTATATAATTGTATCATTTCCTCCGTTTAGCATTATTTTTTTTCATAGGCACTTCAATTCAACTCATACACAATAGATATCAGGGTTTTGCTATTTAGGAAACACTATTACCGATGAAAAATATTTTCCTAAAATTAATTTATAGTCGAATTGGTTCATTCTACCACCACTTTTATTACACCAAACACTTAAATAACTGATTATACATTGACGAAATTGTCTAGAGACTTGCGAACACTAGTTGTATAAAAATTATACTAGCGGGGTACTGTCGCTAATACTGGCCTGGCACATTCACTTCTTAAGAACATGGCGGACTAACGTGCGCGAAGACGGTGCGCGAACTTTTCCCGCCAATAGGAGTTAGTATTCTGATTGTTATTAATTCTGTGCTAAAATACTCTGAAAAGGCAGCCATCTTAACTAACTCATCATAACCACAGAACACAGCGTCAGCACAGAACTAGCATTGCGAAACTGGTGTGAAGGTAGCAACGCCAAGGAAATAAGTTTTGATATACTTCACACGCATGCAGGGCAGTGGCACTTGGCAGTATCCCACAAGTTTAATTTAAAAAAATAATCTAGTGCATGATCTGCCACAGCCTTTAAACAGTAAAATAACAAGTTTAAAACTGTGGCGGATCATGCGATACAATATATTATTTTAAGAACCAGCGCAGCAGGGTAGAAATATGTTCTGACAATTTTAGTAATAAAATGGCAGTTTTGGAAATACGAAATCATAATCGAAACAAAGATGAAGTTAAAACTGAATGAACTGGAATTACATATTCTCTCAACATTTAATCCAGACGTGCTACACATACCTAAAGTTGATATTCCACGTCCAAACTTTCCACTAGTCATGATTCATTCTGGAAGGAACGATTCTTGTTGGTCTCCTCCATCTCTCGGTGCTCAAATATTGATCAGAGCTACTGAAATTCTTTGGATTAATCCAACATCCAACAGGTTGCAACAATCTGAAACAGAAATAAAGATGTGTATAATAACCGAGTACATTATAAATTTAACAGCACTATATCACACTACGAATATGCAAATCTACTTCTCAACGTCAGAAAACATCGTCAATAAAAGTAAATACCTTAAGATGAGCTCATTTAAACATTTTTCTCCCTTGGAAAGTAATACAACATAACCTTAAATAAATGATATGCACAACATAAAGGTAATGGTAATGATATGGGCACAGAATTAATAACAATTAATTCTGTGATATGGGTAAATGAACATCATGATATCACCATAATCGATGTGGTTATGTGCTAAATTAGTTCATTTGTCTTTATGGATGATTGCACACCAACTTTACATATCGACTTGACTAGTAGACAGTAGATGGCGCTCAAGAACTGGTGTGAAGTTAGCAACGCGTTGCCAGCACCGGGAGGAAATAAGTTTAGATACAAGTAAATTTAAAAATCAACATAACCTATAATAGATTTTCATTTAAGAAGAATAGATACCTACCCCATAGCGTGACTAGTTTTTTTTTTAAATGTACAAGTGGGAAAAACTGAATGTTGTAGATGAACCCTGCAATAACTTCGAAACAAAACGGTGGCAACCCTACATTTTGCCTACATGAACACAAAACTCAAACTTTAAACTTATTATAAGGCGCCTCGCTGCACTATCGACACTCGTTCAGAAACTCGTTACACCTCCTCAGGTGTCAGTGTCAAAAGTGCAAGAACGTGTACACCGTACTGGTATACCAAACGGCTAGCATTGTCTACACTAATTTATAACAAACGACTTATTGGCAAAAAGTGTAAAATGTGGCTGATGACAAACAAAGCTATTGATATAATCGAAATACCGATTACTGCTGAATAACCGATCATTCGATTATTGCAACTGACTAACCGAGAGATCATTCGATACGAAATGATTGTGAATGTGTTTAAGTTTTAAGAACAATGACTTCGAATTCCTACCGATATAAATAACTAATATATAGGGATGTTCAATAGGAACGTTCGATGTTTAGCAGCAGCGCATGACGAAGTCAGTTGTCAAATAGGTGGTATCTTTGACAGGTGTATTCAATTAGACTTTACATGTCATTACGGAACGCTACACGATTCTACGTGCCATACTGCACGTGATACACTGACATTATTGCATAAGAAGTTCGAAGGTTTCGGTATATCGCAAGGTGGCGACGTCAACTGGCCGCCCAGATCTTGCGATATAACGCCACTGGATTTTTTTTCTCTGGGGCTTTGTGAAATCTCGAATTTATGCCGACAAACCATGGACGGTTGCCGCCTTAAATGCCAACATCACGCGCGTCATTGGTGAAATTGAGCCACTTCTATGCGATAGGCAAAGCCACGAAGGACATTTAGCTAATATAATTTTTAAAACATAATGTACTGACATATGCTTTCAAATAAAAATACAAACATGTCAGTTTCATATACACAATTTGCTTTATTACAGTTCGAAGATCGAGCGTTCCTATTGAAAAACCCTTTAGTTGCTTTACCATGTATTACTTACGTTACTAAGGGTAGCATCATGTTCATACCACATGCACTCAGTCCACGTTTCATCTGCACTTCTAGCTTACATTTTGTCTCTGTAGATTTCTTTTACCCATCGTTGTTTTATTTGAATCGAACAGTGACTTGTTGCTCTAATCCTTTTTCCATACAAGGAAAATTAGGACGAAATTGAAAAATTCCTACAACAGTCATTGAGAAATATTGCGTCATATAATAACTATTATTTAACCTTTTAAAGCCATTAAAATGTATTTCGCTGCCATTATAAGTAGCCACTGCATATTTATTAGCTTCCTTAACTGTTCTGGTAGACTGGTGAAATACCTTGTCCACTAATTCGCCTTAGAAAAAAACACGTTTATCTTTCTTGGAAGAATCTACGTCCCATCCACCTCGTGGGCAATTATTTCAGCCCTACTTGTGTCGAAATTTGGGGGACTCTATATTTATAGCCAGTTCTAACTTTACTTTATGATTTTATAAAGGCATTGTGTCATGTGTAGATATCTAAAAATTTAAAGTAAGCAATTTAAAAGTTAAACAAAAGGCATGTTCATTTAACCTACAAAATTAACACATTTGGCTGTTTTATAACAATAAATTACCTCTCTCACTACAGAATCATCACTCAGATCCACTACATTACAACAGGTTCATTCATACGGTCTCATAACATCATACCATACCACAGATCCATACTTCTTTATTATTCACTCTGGCCTCTGGCTAAAATTAAAAATTAAAAAGGTGAACGAGCCCTTCGACTTTGAGACAGGAATGATCAACGAGAAGTTAGCCACTTGCTAGAAAGCTGAGAAGTTCAGTCACAGAAGTGTTACTTGTCTATGGTGTTACTGTCAACCACAGAACTATTATTTAGGTCTGTGCTGTCAACTGCATTTACTGCGTTCGGTTTTTACATATCTGAAAGCTCGCTTTGCTCGTTTACCTCATTTGCCGTTCGGTAATAGACAATGCATGCTCTTTTAGATCTGCTCTGCGTTCGGTAAGCATAAATACGACCGGTCAGCGATACCTCGTTTAGCTCGGCTTCAAGACAGATTTTTTAGGGTTCTTCTGTGATCTGTGTATCAGACACTATCTAAGTACAACCAAGAAGACTGTTCTCTAGGTTTCTTGAGTTCAACATAACAGAACACATAGATTAAATAAACTGCATTGTTTTTTCTGAGTGATACACCAAAATAAAAAAATAATAATAATTTATGGGGTTATGTTTTATGTTCCTCCTTGGTATCCGTTCGGTAATTAAATTAAGCTCATTTGCCTCGGTGATCACGTGTGATAAATCTGTATCTGCTCGCTCGCCTCTGGAATTTTAAAACCGAACGCAGTAATTGTAGGTTGGTGTCACTGTCTCGACCATAGAACATATAAAGTTTCGACTGACTGAAGGGAATACAATGGGCGCGTTCAGCCGACACAACAGTTGACTTAAAACCATAAACATGTTTCTGGTGTGGTGGAAGACAACATATGAAAACACCTGAACGGTATTGGGTTTGTTAAAAGTTCACCGAATCTCAATGGATGAAATAGACTGGAATGCTATTCAGATTGCTGTGGATAATCTAGGAGCACCAATAGACTTTATTCCAAATCGAGGAAACCTACGTACAATGAAAATTATGTAGCTCACACTATTCCTAATTACTCAGTATCGGAATTTAAAAAAAACTTGCTTAGTTTACAACAACGTTCGAAAGACAGAAAGACACAGAATTTCTGTGACGTGTTCTGTGCTTCTGTGGCTAGAAACCGTTGGTTTCTAAAGTCACCATAGAATTTTTGTGGTGCCTATTGTTAAGCAGCGGTTCCAATTAACCAAGCTCAACAAATGCCGTTCAGCGGAATCAACAGGTCACCATACTCAACTGGGGCCCGTTCAGAAAGAGAAAGTAATACCGGGGTAATGGTAAACAATGAAACTTTGCGTAGTGTACCGAGGCGATGTTCGTTAACGCGCCCAATGTCATGATGGTGGGAAAAGTTCGCACACCATCGTTGAGCATGTTAGTCTGCGATGTTCTTAAGGGAGGTATTCAATGTAAATATGTACGGTATTAGCGGTAGTAACCAGTCGATTTGTTCTGTGGTTTGGCGTTGCTCTTTTTGATGTCTGAGACTGAAAACCTTACTTACGAAAATGTGTTGTATTTGTGAAACTTGTGATTGGCGAGTATAAATACCTAATAGGTATACCTATTTATTAATTATTTTCGTATATATTATTGTAGGTTGTTATATGGCATAACGATCATTATTTTCCTCGTGAGCCTAGCAATAACTATTGGCACAGTGCTTCTAGTATTGTATTTTATAGATGTAACAAAATTTCTTTAATAATGTGTATATACTGATGTTGAACCCGGAATAACAATATAGCATGGAGTGAACCTACATTAGCTATACTAAAGGGAACCTAGACGGCCATATAGTAACTATAAAATATGGGATGAATGTTATTTGACAACTAAAATTCCAAGGGTCTTCTAAAAATACAGGATCGAAAGCTACCATCAGTTTGCCGAACATCCAAAAGTCTGTTTACTATACTGTCTAATAATAAATACTCCAAAACTAACAAATAAATCTGAATTATTTTAATCCGGCAGCAAAAACGTGCCGTTCTTGCGAGAAGAGGGGGCATGAAAATAATACAAGCCGGCCCTGATGATCAACTGACTGTAATGCCTACTGCACACTAGGCCAGTAGCCGAGACCCGAGACAGGCCAATAAGCTAGCATAGTCTTCATAATATATTTGGTATTACTACAGTATTACCATTTACCATGCACCCGAAGATTTTAATATAATACTGGCCTGGCTTATCGGTCTTTCGTTTTTGAAACCGATAACGGTGAAATCCGTAATGTGTTGGTACACTTTGACTTCTCTTCGTCTACTGAGCGGCAGAGGGCGCATGCTTGCTATTCTGAGCACAGAGACTTTTACAGAAACAGTGGCGACAAAGAGCTGTCAGCATTTTGATTGGCAGTTGGATTCACATGGTATTTACGTACCGCCAATTTATTGTGATTTTGAACATATGAACACCATTTGTGATTAGTTTATTGTGAATACAACTATTTAAAGACTTACTTAATAATTATTTTTTTTAAGGGAGGTGTTGGTTTAGTTTATTTCTCATCATGCCTTATTGTTGGCCATTTGGCTGTTTACTCGTTTATTATTTAACTGAAAAAGTATAAGAAAGAGCTGTTTTAAAAATAGTAGAAAACATAAATTATTGTATTTATTTAATGAAATTTACAACTTTCCCTAACCTCACAAGTGCATACATATTTTTATATTTTTAAGAAGTACACAAACTTCATTTTACCTACTGCGATATTCTATATAGTATTAGTAATACGGACCGTTGCAATAGGAACAGCGAGCAATCTTATATGTGAAAAAATCGGAAACAATTAATGCTTGGCCCAGAAAGAAATTATTACCTTGAAGTATTAAATGATCGACGATCAAAGCCCAAGCAACATGGTGCCGTCTTTTACACGTCCCAGTTAAGTAATTTTTGGTCAACGACGTCATATGACTAATTGTTGACGTCTGTACGATGTATTGTGACGTCCTTCGAGAGACGTATTTATGACGTATATTTCTGACTTAAAACTACTGTAACAAAAGAAAATGTTCACTTGTAATACCAAATCCTGAGTTTTCTATTCAAGATTAAGGAAATATATTTGGTAATTGACAAGAAAGATCCTTAAATTATAGCTGTACATGTCCAGTTTTTAATTTTATTGCAAAAAAAATTGTCACGATCTTTAAATATTCTTTAAGAAAATTTAAAAACGAATGCTTTAAATTTGTTGTTTTTCTGTTGAACTCCCAAACATTTCTGCTTAATTTTTTAATATAAAAAATATGTTTTGTTAAAGAAATGTTCCATTTTTTGAGATCAATAGGACCCCTAAATGTGCCAATGCTGGTTGTCAAGAAGGTAGAAAGTACGTCAAAAGATGGTTAAAAAGACGTCACAATTACGTCATGTAAGTACGTTTTTTTGACGTCCCTGGCTGTTACTTTTGGCCGTCATTTTCACGTATTTAGACTTCAACTATGACGTCGGTAGTTCGTCAAAATTACGTCACCATGTTACTTTTGGGAGGTTGTTTAACTGTCGCACGTCGAGAATCGTTGTATTTCGACTCGACTCTTACCAATGAACGAAAGTCAACTGGACTTATCTTATAGCATTTATGTTCTTATGTAGACCGACCGATCTGTATATTACAAGGAAGTTATCGAAACATTGAACTTGATAGCAGGTCGCTCGCTCGCTTAATTTGGTGGGAAAATAACATATTATTATTACTCATCATAAAAATTAAATTCGTTAACCTCTAAAATGTTTTGCAAATTCGAAGGTCTCTCCATATAGGTTCGTTGATCTTCTCGAATCAAATAATTCTGAAAATACTCTAGTTGTTTATGTATCATGTGTTCATCTTATCTTTTTTATTTATTTTAGAATAAAAAATATAAGTCGTAGGTAATGAGATTAATACACGTAGGTAAGGACAATTACCTGTGTTTGTTGGAACTCAATCAAATTTTGAATTGATAAAAAGTTTTTGCGAAAATGGCATTTTAAACGCAATAAAGAAACATCTTGGACTACAGTAATTATACCTTCAAATGAAACTAAATATATCATTGTAATTAGTAATAATTACTATTAGCAATAATTATTATAAATAATAGATTTGTAATAAAAACGCTAATTTGTTGTTTCGCCATCTAATTGTTCAGTTCATAATTATAGGTTTCCAAGAGATGCTTGCTTTTATGAATAAAAAACGCCATATGTCCTGTTGTTTTGTTTTATAAGGAATTTTGATTCCATCCATCTGAATTCAATAACAAATATAAATTCCATTTGTGTCCTGCAAATGGAGGCTTGCTTGACTTCTTTATTATGAGGTCATAGCACCTTCAAAAGCACAACAGACACTTTGCAATGTGTGTGTAACTAACGCAAGGAAAGACGAAATAAGATCCCTCTAACTATCAACTTGAAAAAAAATATTATGGCAACTAATGCAATAAAAGACAGTATTCCAGATCCGCACCAAGGAGTACAGGGTGTCCCAAATTGCTTGATTTTGGCTGGTTTTCCTATTTCCAGACCAGATAGAGAAAAACTGACATATGAGTCTAGAGCTCGATTTTTGTGAAACGCCGATTGGTGAAAACCACATTTCGATATCTCCAACCGTTTCCGAGATATCGGCAAAAATTGACATTTTACAGATTCCGAAAAACTTTTTTTAATGTTAAAAAATGTTGTATAATTTTTTCTTCAATGTGGACTGTAGTTTTACTTCTTCTATGATGTAATTAATTCACTCGGGAATATTTATAAGCTTTAATGAATATAAAATGTGTAACAACTAATAACATGAAAATGAGAAATATATGTGAGTCGTATTGATACTCAAAATTGTCATTGACAGATTTTTTTTCTTGACACCCCTTTTTTGATCGCCGCCTCCTGACACCCCATCACGACTTTCGAATCGCCTTGCCTGCTTGTGTGTCCAAGACCATCTCCGAGACTTTAACAAATGTCATTTTTAAAGTGAAATGTGTTATATTGGCAGCAAGGATGACTGGACATATCTTGGCATATTTATTTTTGGAAAGCTTATTTTTTTTTCCTATTTTCTAAAGTCGACGCCAACTATGGTTTCCATTTGAAATAACAAAGTTTGCTTTGATATCAAACAATCGAAAAGAGATATATATTTTTTGACAAATGCGTCTTATTCTACGTTAAAAAGTGCCTATAGAAAGTTATTACCGTTTGAAAAAATATCCACAAATAAAAAAGTTGACAGTTTTTCGGAATCTGTAAAATGCCGATATCTCGGAAACGGTTAGAGATACCGAAATGTGGTTTTCACCAATCGACATTTCACAAAAATCGAGCTCTAGACTCATATGTCAGTTTTTCTCTACCTGGTCTGGAAATAGGAAAACCAGCCAAAATCAAGCAATTTGGGACACCCTGTACATAGAAAATGTAGGTACCTACCTACAGAAAATAATTTAATAAATAATGATTTCTTCGAAAAGGTTTGTTTTTTAGTAAATGACTACAAGAATTTTTGAAAATTTGTGTGTAAAACTTACTAAAAATATTAGCCAATAGCCTATTCATGTGATTAGACTTTTATATAACAACCGAAGACCAAAAATGATTACGGCATATAACGGTGGCTACTACTACTGCTAAGCATAAAAACACAAACACTCGTCATTTCATTTCCTCAATTAAAGGCCTAATTAACTTCTAGGTTGCAAATAGATAATTAGTAGGTAAATATTATGTCGAGACTGTCGAGTTGATGACTTAAGATGTGTACTCAAATTTTAAATCCAATTGTTTCTCGAAGATAAACCTTGATATATCAAAACATTACTATTTACTATTACTATTTTTTTATTTAAATAAACAAAATCAAAATTAAGTCGACCTCCCCAATAATCCAGGCAAGATCAATTTTATTTACATTGAAAAAAACAATTAAAAAAAATATATATGCAAGCACTAAATTTTAGTAATTACACAACTGGCAATGTGCATGGAAAATCTTCAATTGAAAATTGAAACAGACGGTGGAAATATTAATGGTTTATCACCCTGTACAGGTATTGAGAGTATAGTAGAGAGGGTGGATGGATGTACGATATATTGTGTAAACGTCTGTAAGTGAAAGCACTTTCTCTTTTTTTTTCTAATAGCACTTTTAATTTAATTGCTAAACACTTTTTTGCGAATGCAGCACATTTCAAATGTCAAGTGTTAACCATTGAAGCTTTATTTGTTGTTCCTGTGAAATCGTGTGCATTAATGTTGATCGATACAAAAGTATGGCGTCTTCGGAATTGACCAAATAATAATCTAAAATTTATTCAGCTGGGTGCTGGGTGTCATATCTTTACACAGATAATCATTTAATTTAGAATAGACTGTCCTTTGATTGTTAATAGGCAAATATATTGTTTATTCATTTGTTCAAGTTGAGGTCGCGTACTTACAGAAGCTTAAATTGTTTATTCTATAAACTGATCTTGAGAGCCAGCATTTTTGATTTTGACTGTTCTTGGGCCGATTTGGTTTTTTAGCACATATTTTGAGAGCTTGCAAACCCACCTTTGATGGGCTGTATCACAGAAACTGTTTAGATGTAAAAGATATTAGAAGGAGAGACACGTCTGTCTCTCCTTCTAATATACAGGCTCTGTATATCAAACTTTTCTAAAAAAGGTAAGTCTAAAATAAAAATAAACCTAAACATGCTGAGGCAGATCGCAGATTGATTTTTCTATCCAAAATAATGTTAATATAAGTAGTTGCACAGGGTGTCTCATCGGGAACTAAATCAATTGATATAGGGAATAAATAATTTTGGAAATTTTGGGAATTACTAAAGCCAGTGTGGCCAATCCAACAAAAATAATTACAATCAGTTGGTACTTTCGGTTATACCGGCAATCGATACCAATTTGCTTATTTTAAATGGAACACCCTGTATATTTTTCGAAATGCTCTTATACCTAAACTCAGCAGTTTCGGAGATATTTTAGTTTTATAAAACTTTCTTCATTTGGTTTTTGGCAAGTAGAAAGAGCACACCCTGTATTTGTAAGATCTTGCACAACCAAAATGCTATGTACACATCTAAGTGTGCAGTGCCGAACACCCCTTTTAAATGCCATGAATAATGATATTTAAACTACAAAGCAATCTACTTAGAGGAAACCAATAAACAGTTACAATCGTGAAGATTATACTTCGAATAATAAAATAAAAGTTGACATGGGGGCCGCCTTGGCATTTGGGTTACACACAGGCTGGTTGTGTAACGGTGGCAAGCAACATCTGCGGGTAAGTAAATACCTCCAGCTCTAAAAAATAAAAATGATTTTTGCGTTTAACATTTTTAAAAATGATAAATTTCTCCCTCAACTCCAGACAAGACTTAGAACGTAGGGTAGATACAGACAGTACAGGACTGTCATTGTAGCTCATATAGTAGTATTAATGAGGGCTGTCGGTCTGTTCCAACTTTATATTGTATTGTAAAATAATTTATGACATGATCATTTTGGTGTAATTGTCTGCTAACAAGTATATTTAGTTTGGGAAAACTATGTCCTACGTTCTTTTAGCTCACCATGATAGATGGTAGTAATAATAGGCCGTCGATTTCTCAGACCCAGAAGAAATGACGAGTATCTAAGTTGTACTCTCGTTTGTTATTCAGTGCAATTTTTGTGCAACAACTTGGCTAACATTTAAGACGGCATCGACTCTTCCATATTAGAACGACGATACTTATGAACGCTGCGTTGACATTGCGCAAAGAGAGTGAGCAACCTACATGTTTACACACCGAGAAATTTATTTATTATATATCTAATCATCTTCGATTAGTATTTTAATAACATTGTAATATATTGGCGATGGTAAACAGAAAATTGTAAAATAGATATGTGACACCATACCTCCTTGGCTATTGTAGATCTTTAAAACAAAAGTTGTTCAGCAACCAACACTGCATATCCCAAAAATATTTCTAGTTGTATAGCCTGCATGTATAGGGTGTTCCATTTAGGCTGGGCAGTAACCAACTTTGTTAAGTTAAAATTAGAGTGTGTACAGGGGCTTAAAACAAAACGAAAATTACCTATAAACATTTTTGGTTAATACTGCATATTAAAGGAGTTAATAATAACCTTCCAAAGATAAATGCACAATTTTTTTGGATGCTGTAACTCAGAATCCAAAAACGGTAGGGACATCCAAATTTAGATGTTACTTTTTATTTAGGTTTTCCACCGTATCCAACATTCATTTTTGAAAGAACTGATCAGGGGCGGCGCGTTAGGGGCTTATAGGTTAGGTATATTAGTAAATATTTTTGAATCTGTTAGCGCTATTAAAAATTTGATCTTAAAATGAGAAATATTTTCGGAATATGCAATGTTAATTGTTTGAAATATTTTAATAACTAAGGAGCTATATGGAAGAAATTCTCACTACGCGGACACGTATACCTGATATTTTTCCTACGACACTTTTATGGTACAAAGTGCTCTGCTGAATAATTTAAAATCAATTTTTTGTAATTAAACATATACTTAACTCTACCTTGCGTTTAGTGGTCGATCACTTGAAATGAATACAAATGGTCATTATTAGTAAAGTAGGGCAAGTAGGCAAGCAACATTATCCATTATCCTTTATTCGAACTTCGAACATCTAACGACCCGGCTGGAACCGATCAAACGACATTAAAGACTCATTAAATTTGGGTTAAAGACCCACAGCGCTCTGACGCATAACCTCGTATTCCGATATCGACCTATGCTAATTTAATAAGTTATATTTCTTTAATTACGACGAATAAGTACAATTTAAGCACGATTATCGATGCAAGTTCTGTGTAGGAAGGTTTAGGTCATCCCCTTGTTCGACTGGATGTTATTAACGAAGCTTATGGCGAGGGATTTTCAATTGTTTTTTGGAGAAAAAAATTCTGCTGAAATCAAGGGGAATCAAAATACATAGGAATACTTTTTTTTTTTTTGGCGAGCCTAATGGACGATTAGGAAAATATCTAAAAATAATAGTGAACCGTTAATAAAATAAATAATTATATTTTATAAAACATATTTCTGCATTGTGTTTTATAGAAGGACACGTTAGTCATATAACAATAATTGTTATTATTACTTTAATTATCATTATTAATGCAAATGTCTGAGAAATGACTAACGCGTTGCGATTCGTTTGAAAATCGCCTCTTTGTTATTTTTGACAAAGCAGAACAATAACGAAAGTTATTTATTTATACGAAATCCGAAATAAGGTTAAATAAACACGATAGCACAATAATAAGTGGGTGATTGTACTACAGAGAGCAACAATGTTACTATGTTATGTTAATTAACCACGACACGGGGAAAATGAAACGATTTGTTTGTTTATGTTGTGCTCTCGAATCGTTGCTTGCCTGATTACCTACTTAAAGTGGCTAGTTTCTGAAAAAAATCAAGGGAAAATAATTGTCCACTGAAAAATAACATCAGTTTGAACTTGATTCATAATGACGAAGCTGGATGTTATGTAATCCACAGCACATAAGTGACAATTTTATTGTTTTCTTTTTAAGGAGCATAAGTACCTACGTGCTAATGGTTATTGCAGAAGGTCAAAAATACTTTACAATGTGACCTGAAATAGCAGTTCCATTTGCGGAGTTATATGAAAAAGAAACTGGTCTTGATGAAAAATTATGTAATTAAAAACAAACATTTTTATTTTCGTTAAAAATCTAAAAAACAGCATTTCTGATTCCTCGCCTTAGATATGAGCACGTGCCGTACAATTACAATCCCATCCCATAAATACTGAACGTTGGTATCACTTAATTAATTATTTATTAAAGATCTGAAACAGACTATCCCAGAGTTCTGTCAAATCATAAATTAGTACGACAACAAGGACACCGAGAAAATCCGCTTGGTTATTTATGTTCATTGCACTTGGAATCGTTGCTGCTCCTGCCCCATCTCCATAATTGAAAACTCCCGGAACGGTTGATCAGATCTATAACTATTGAATAAATCTTTTTTTTCGGCACGGATGGAAAGTTTCTGACAGATAAATTCGCACACGTCGATTACAACAACAATTACCAAAACATTTATGTCAACAGAATCGTTGATACCCTCAGCATAATTCCATTAGTCCGCCCATTTCCTCTCTGGCATTTGCTGCTTGGCTTGGATTGCACCGATAAATGAAATAAGGAGCTGTAGGTAGTTACAACCGATACACTTAACTGCTTATTTATTTGATTTTAATTAGAAGTTTACTCGGATTTGCCAATGACCTGGACCAGCAGACCATAAACAGTTGTTGCACTTTAAATGTGAGTCACTCAATGGTCTAACCTTAACTTTACCGTTTTAACAGCGGTCTCATTTTATTATATTTAAAATCCATGAAATAGATAACGATCGAATACGAGCCAGTTGTGGAATAAGTAATTGCTTCCCGGATAGTTTGATTTGTTATTCAATAAAAAAAAAAAAACAGCCGATTATGTGCAGTTTCAAACCAAATGAGTCACGTTTGTGTACTGGAGGCGCAGCAGGTTTTTTATATTTACTACTTGAGGTATAATACAACGCAGTACTTTTTTTTCGTCGAAAAAATTGGCCATGTAAAAAAAGTTCTTGAAAATCTTACCTCAACTATTTCACGCTATGACTGATGGAGCGTCGTATAAGGCGTTCTGCACAAATTCTGGTGTTCCTCTAGGACCTGTTCCATAATAAACTGTGATCCTTCTTCTTGCTCTCTGCAGTACCTGACAGTGCCCAGTTTCGTTGACATACTCGTTCGATTGAATCTTAAACAAAAAAATTATAATAATTCTAAAACATACTGAGCAAATTGACCTTTTTCTAATATACTAGTTTTTTACATAGAACATAGAAAGCAGAATATCGACAAATATTTCCGCAATAAGAGCAGTACCAGTGCGAAATACTTTTAAAATGATTCTTCTCATCGATCTAATAATATAAAATTTTACTAGCAGTTATATAGGTGCCTATTGATGGCGGCTCTTTTGAGTTAGGGCAGATAATAACGCGTGATTTTAAAAATATTTTTATCATTTTATCGTTTAATGCTTGCTCTAAATTCATAAATTATGATGGTACTGATATCTGCAAACAAAGAATAGCTTTTCTGGAACGTAAAATCTTCCCCCAGCAAAATCTTGGATTTAAATTTGAGGGTTGACAGGCTAGAAGTGGAATCGCTGGAGTTAGGAAAATCAACAGCAAAGTACAACCGGAGCAGTTAGCTTCAGTATGACTCCTCCGGCTAGCCAATACGAGACATATTATGAATAAATCAATGATGATTTATCGCGTATGTATAATTCATTTTATTTAAATCCGGCGATTAGAAAAAAAAGATAGCGTAAATCATGTGTCAGGAGAACATTAAAAACGCAAAACTTGATTGATATTTTTATTACCTACTATCAGGCTGCGACTCTATGACTAATTAGGTATTGTTCTATCTTTTCAAATATTTTTAGTACTACGTTCCGCCAATAAGGTTATTCATTTATTATCGTTGTGTAGTATTTGTAAATATGTAAACGTATTGGTCATTCAGGGTTAAACCATTTAAATATTTGTTGCTCGATTTGTAGCTATATAGTACCAATACAACAACTGTTTTCGGGCACAATTGTTTAGGCCATGAAAAATCAAGTTGCGAAACTAATAACAATTTTCGAAAATATGACTGTGGATTAGGGATTAGATGATATAGATTGTCAAAGTTGGCTTTACATGATCTCTAAATACTACATTTTTCCTTCATGTCTCTTCCTCTAATTTTAGAGCCGGTGTGGTGGTACTATTGAGCATTTCTTCACTCCAACGCTTGTACAGGGTGGTCCATCTAAGCGGAAACGTTGACATAGGGGCTTTACAGCTGTACTGGGAAAAAAATTTGAACGCTGAAAAGATGGTATTTTTTCTTGGCATTCCGAATCTGAGGTCAAAAAAACAGTAGAACATCAAATGGTGAAAATATTCACGAAAAACCTGTTTCGAAAAATAATCACCTCGTATATTTCTACTGGAAATGAAATGTTGTGATGTTATCAATGATTATAAGTATTCAAATTCAAAATTTGCGTTCGAATTGGTCGCAAAATCGCAATGAAGTTCGTATTTTCTAATCAACCCTGTATAATTTTTAAAAAATCAGATTTAAATTTTTTTTCTGATTTCAACGATACCATATTTGATGTACCTGCTACAGATAGGTCCTTAGGTACCTATTCGAGAAAACGGTATCCCACATTTTATTAACAACTAAATTACAAGAGATAGTTGTAGTAAGCTATGGAAAACATAAAAAACATTGGTGTTGAAGCATTCCTTGCAACAAACTCTATGCACCAAGTTGGCTTTGGAAATTAAACAAAAATATAAGTATTCTACCTGTCAATATTGATATAATTACTTCCAAATGCTTCAACACCAATGTTTTTCATAGCTTACTACTATCTCTTGTAATTTAGTTGTTAATAAAATGTGGGATACCGTTTTCTCGAATACCTCAGGAACTATCTGTAGCAAGTATATCAAATATAGTATCGTTGAAATCAGAAAAAAAATTTAAATCTGATTTTATAAAATTATACAGGGTTGATTAGAAAATACGAACTTCATTGCGATTTTGCGACCGATTCGAACGCAAATTTTGAATTTGAATACTTATTATCATTGATAACATCACATTTCATTGCCAGTACAAATATACGAGGTGATTTTTTTTTCGAAACAGGTTTTTCGCGAATATTTTCACCACTTGATGTTCTATTGTTTTTTTGACCTCTGATTCGGAATGCCAGGAAAAAATACCATCTTTTCAGCGTTCAAATTTTTTTCCTATTACAGCCGTAAAGCCCCTATGTCAACGTTTCCGCTTAGATGGACTAGCCTGGACATCTAAATGCCTAAAGATATTTTTTACTATGTACTATGTGTAAACTACCGGTATCGCAAACCATGATGACTTATGATCTTATGAATGAGGCCTGGGCTATTTTTAGCGCCATGAATCCTTTTACGTTTGTTTCACACACTCACGCGGAAGAGATTTGCATTTAACAGTTTGCTGATATTTTTTAAACCAACCATTATAACAGATAATGTTCCGCCAAGGCTAGCCTAGAACTCAATTATCAAAATAAATAAAAACGCGAGCTGGTAAATTCGACGAAGGTTTAATTAATTCACGATTATTATTATTATAACGTGGTAATCACTTTAAACAGGTTGAACCGATAATTAAAGCCAAGGTTGCATAATTTGTATTTGAATCCACGACAATGGTAATGGTAACAAATCGTGAAAGCTGCATAAGTGTTGTAGTATTGGCAAAAAACAACTGTGGGGTCATCACAGATAGGGATCGATATCAGGAGTTTGTGTAATTTTTTTAGAAAGATGCTTTGGCATGGTTTCGTAAAAAAATTAATATCTCCTTAAATCCTTGTCTGAATGGTAGCAATGTATTCATTTAAAAACAGACAGGTGGTGTTCCATTTAAAGGAAGCTCATAATTTTAGATTGAAGGAGACCATTTTTTTTTTAGATAATTTCTGACAACATTTAATAATTGGCACCAATGAAGTAAATCTAAGAAGTTTAGTGAAGACCGCATGTAGAATAGCTCTTTTCGTTCTCGAGTTATAAACTGTCCAAATGTGGTACTTTATAGATGGACACCCTGTATTTTCAAGTGTTGTACATTTCCATCAAGCGTCAACATACTCGAAAGTCATTGCTAGATATAAGGGTTTATCTTATATATTTTGTTAATATGGCAATAATTGGACAAAACCCTGGAATTATTAATTATATCGATTACGTGTTTCGTGCATCGTTACCTTCACATCGGTGACTCAATTGTGCCCATAATTGCATCATATAATGCCAAAATAATAGTAAATAAGACACATATGAGCGAGTCGTAAATAATATCGAGAACGGGTTTACAGGGCTGGCTTAAGTCGACGAGTCATCCAATAACTTTTTTTTTTCGTCCTACACGAGGTCCTACATACATTAAATAATATGTGATGGTGTAAAGAAACGACGTTGAGGTTCTAATGAAAATTCATTGTTGATTTACCGATTCTCTTGAGGACTCAGCTCGGTCCAACAATTTTGCCCATTACGACACTGATTACAAATTTAATGTTTACCAATTACCGCTGAATTTCCGCAATTATAAATTTATCATAATTATTTACAACTGTGTATCCCCACAGTAAATTAACGTACGGTATTCGTAAAAAAAATATACGTTATTACGCAAGTGAAAGTTCTCAGGGTAATAGCTGGAAGTACTTTCACTGAGACGATTTTTATGCAGAACGCGCGTAAATATTGGAATAAATTCGATCTTCCAATCCTTCCTAAGCGAGGGAGAAAAAATCACTCGTGCACTTTCGTGTGTTAAAAATCTGTTTCCAACATTTTTTACAGTGTCATTTAACAGAGAGGTCGTCCTCCAAATCATCTGTGAGTAGACCCAATGACACTGGAAATTAAAAGGCAGAATTTTTAATGAAAACAAATCGACCAGAAACCAGAAATCGTCGAAACTCAACTCCTACCTACATGATTTTATAATCGTAGTAGTGGAAAGCTAAGACTCAAAAGTTGTTGCAATAGACTTCCTTCCATGGCATCCTCTGTATCATCAAAAAATATCGCCTACTATTTAGTACTATTACCTTGAAGAATGACATTGCTGTTCCCAGAGATAAATGATATCGAGATGACGATTTGCAACGCCGACGTCGATAAAAAATGTCCATGAAAATTTAACAAAAAAATTAAGGATTTAATGAGTTTGTTGAAGAAACGAGAAGAGGGTCATTCGAAATCAATTTTGTTACTGGGTAAATGAGGCAATTCTCATAAAAAAGTGCATTTACCTAATCAATGACATCTATTAAATAAATATATTTTTAGAAAGTTTTTTCAACATTTGAAATCTTTAGCACTACAGCCTTTGGAATATTTTGAAATTGTAAT
Source organism: Rhagium mordax (assembly GCA_963680705.1). NCBI lineage: Eukaryota > Metazoa > Arthropoda > Insecta > Coleoptera > Cerambycidae > Rhagium > Rhagium mordax. The sequence continues at coordinate 60,505,179 of OY796662.1, read as the reverse complement.
GATCTTTGACTCAGAGCATTACTTAAAAATATAGTAAAATAAGTGAGCAAAAATATATTCGTTTCGAAAACTGGTGTACAAGTGTCAAATCATAATTATTATAAATGCAATGTCATTACCTATTATCTGAAATTAATGATTTCTTTTGTTAACGTTACTTCATTGTTTGTATGTTCATTCATTTTTATGGTGTACGTGTACAAATCATATAAATAAATATAAATCAATAATTAATTCAAAACAGATTAGTACATAATTCATGTTATTTATAACCGTCTATGTAAACATTAAAATCCACGTCATCCCCTCTTTCTATTCACAGAGCGAGTATACAGGGTGTTAAGAAAAAGTAAGTCAAGCCGTTAAACACAGATTCTTTGGACGAAAATAATGCCACTTTTATAGTGTGATTTTTTATTTTGGCGCGTAGTTTTCCTTATACAGGGTGTTAATGTTTAAATTTTGAAAATGATGTTATTTTTTAAGATTTTTTCCTAAAATTTTGCACAGACTTTTATCTTACGCAGATGCATTTTTTGGGTAATTTTGGTTAAAAAAGTCAAAGAGCAAACGTGGAAAAGGGGGGGTTGTGGTACCCATTAACCTCCCCAACTTTTTCATGCGTACGCCTATGGTCTCTAAATATTTATTTTTAGATTAAATACTTATTTCTCTAGCTTTTCTTACTCTTATAAAATTTTAATTTAGGACTTTATTAACGAGATATTCCAATATCGGAATTTATTATTTTTATTATTGTTGTTTGTAGTAACCATTATTGTTTTTTTTTTAAATCGATTACTTTTAGGCAAAAAATGCTAGACGGTTTTTGTTGTGCATAGTTAGAATAGTTCGATAAAATAAAAATTATAAAAAAAACAGTGGCGTACACATTTTTGTTTAGAAAACCTAATATAGTTCTCATTTAACTATGCCACTGGCGTAGGTAAAAGACGCAAATAAAAATACTAAATTGCAGAAAATATTTTTGCTTTAATTGCTTTGCACCTTCTATAAATCGTTTTCGTAATAATTGCTGCTCATTAAAATTGGAACCGAATAAACAAAATCTTTCATAAAAAATATTTTTATGATCTGAATTTGTGGTAATTTCGAGGGTAATTTAGAGATGTGACGTTATGCAGAAACAGAATTACTGCAACTGAAATCGACAAAGACGTTTTTGTGAAATTCGTATCACTAGCAAAAATTTGTACACCGACTACCAGCTGTGATTTCCCCTCGGATTAGTATCACACATATGAATTTATTGGAATATCTCGTTAACAAAGTCCTAAATTAAAATTTAATAAGAGTAAGAAAAGTTAGGGAAACTAATTTTCAAAATTTAAACTTTAACACTCTGTACAAGGAAAACTACGCGCCAAAATAAAAAATCACACTATAAAAGTAGCATTATTTTCGTCCACAAACAATCTGTGGTTAACGGCTTGACCTACTTTTTCTTAACACCCTGTATATTTATTTATATTTATTTCGATTAAAAAACCTAGTAAATAATTCAAACCCCTCGGTGTGTTGGCCACGTACTCCTAAACTTTACTACTAATGGCAAAGAATTTAATGATACTTTTAGTTTAGTTATCCAATGCTATTTTCATATCGATTGGATATTAACAGTATATAAAATTTTTGGGCCTCAGTCTATATTTTTACGTTTAATTTGAATTTGAATTTATTTTATTTTGGCATATTTTATCGGGACTATTTCGTACAGAACTCAGAATTCTAGAACGGGCTTCCACTCCACTTAGTAAACATTTTAGAACCAATTATTTTACTCACAGCCCCAAACCATGATCCTGATTTTGATTTTATGAACGATAACGCCTTATCCCACAGAGCGAGTGTAGTCAATGATTTTTTTGAAACTATCGAAATCAATATAGATGATGTCATGGCACAGCGGAACGATTTCCTCAAAATATGATGCAAGTTGTTCCACAATCGGATCATTTTTAATCGTTTTAATCATTTGAAATGGACTGGACTCATTTGTGGGGGTGTCCCAATTCAACAGCATAGGTATGTATTTTCGATCCTAACGATAAGAAACAATATACCTACTTTAGATTGGCACACTTACGTTGTAATAATTATTTTATCTTTGACGATTACTTAGTTTAATTGAAACGTGGACATTATCAAAAATCTACATCAATCTTTTATTTTTAAATTACACGGGGCCAAGATATCGGTCCGATAATATTTGTGCGCGGATATGTAAACGAACAAAAACGTCTGGCTTGGAGAAAATATACATATAAATACACTGACCCAAGTGAAACGTGTAATAGAGGAAAGGACTACATTTAAATCTTTGTTGGCTCCCAAGCCCTCATCGTTTCGATGACGTGCTATTGAGATCCAGGTCGTTGGTAGGTGTAGGCGTGGCTTGGTTCCACCTATGCCGCGTGGTCAGTCACCTAGTTGCAGAAAAGGCGTGGCTCCGTTCCACCAACATCGTTATAATAAAACGAGAAGTCGCACAATTTTGCCAGACTTTGGAAATATTTTAATAATGTCTGTGGGGAAATATTACCGAAAATGATAATAAGGTGTAAGTTTTCTTATAAATATGGTAAGTTTTGTATCCGCGTAAAAGTGTCAAATATGTGATGGAATGCCTCTTATAACGTTATCGGATTTATTAATTTCGTAATAGGTTTTATTTTAGATTTATCAACACTCGTGGCTCCAAGAAATTGATCGGAATCGCTTAAACCGCGGAAGTTAGCTTTTTAATCTCTGACGCATTGTTCAAAATCTCAGAATCTTGGTCTCAGTTATTTGCTTTTTTTTAAATTAAATAATATTTTAAATATAATAAAAAATTTACCTGCGGACACCCCTTTAATTATTGTTATTGATGTTCCCATTTTCAATTTGTTGCCAGTATTGAAATTGCAATTTTTAATTCTGATGTCAATTTAATTGGTGAAACGCGCAAAAATATTTTCTATTATTTCCTATTTTTAAATGTCGCATAAAAAATAAGGCTATAAATAAATCGTACATTCTAACGTAGCCATGATTTGTAAAAATCCATTTATATTGTTTTGTAAAATAACAACGAGAAATGGCAATGAACGTATTAAAAGCAGCGTTAATTGCAAAAACCGATTCTTAAATTTACGCGATAACAAAAAGATAGCAATTGTTGTACTGTTTGTGTCCTTTTTCTTTTACACCCACATCGAGTATTGTAAATTCAACTTAGAAGGATAATAAAGTGTTTCACGGAGAGAATATTTCCTTGTCTTGTAACCTTTCCGCTTCATTTGTTCCAATGCTGTCGGTTTATGTCTCGATTTTTGGTGAATGCCATTTATTTCAAAGGATATACAGATTTTTTAGGTAGTGGGCCAAGCCCGTTAAAGTCCTTAGAACAGAAACAATTAAACCTGTTTTCTGCTGGTCTAGTTGTCACCAAATAAATCTTGATATGAATGTTGCGCATTCGGAGAAAGTTAGATGGAGTTGTATTGAATTCATTTTGTACAAATTTTAGCGAGACAACATTACATCAGAGTTCCCACCCAAATACGCGAGATCTCTGTCACTATATACTAAAAAATGTTTTTTCGGATAGCGTTTTCTTAATTTTGCGGGCTAAATTAGTTCCATTTTTCCAACCATCCGTTCATCTCCCTCCTACTGACCTAGCAGATAAGTTGGATTCGTGAGCCATGATCTTTCAATGTTATTATTTGTATTAGAAAATATACGGTGTCAAAGGCCAAAGCGATTACCATAAATTCCAATACCAAATACCATATGTTTACGTTAATCACAATACTGCGTATTTTTGTAGATTTGCATAAAAATCGTTTCCAATAACTCGAATAGCTTTCAAAGAAATATCTGCGATTCTCAAATTATGAATATTCCAAATTGATTTACCCGGCATAAATCTTCCATGGAAACCTTCGAATTTAATTCAGTATAATACATTTCAAAGTCTAGACAATTTGTGGGAAACATAGGCGTATCGTGTATCCCAAAAATTGGATAAGGAAATTTCATCATAACAATTTTCATCAATTTTATTCTTGAGGTTGCCTCTAAGACGGACTTCTAGAGGGGTTAAATTTGCTAGTCATATGGATTAAGGTTCTCCAACAGATACTCTATAACAGCACTTACCTGCCTCTATCACACGCACGCCTATGAGTGGAGATTTACAATAATGTTTACCGTAGATTTTTTTCCACCACGCAAACCATTTTCGAGCACACGCGCTTGTAAATAAGCATTGATGTAAGATCAGTCAATATTGAATCATTCCACGAGGATTTTTAGGTCAGCAATAATAGCGATCCGTGATATCATTTTTAATTTCTTGTAATTTAATGTTTCTAATTTATTGTGCATAAGGAGGAACAAGGAAGATAAATGAAATATCATCATTAAATACGTTGCGTGTTCATCCTTTATGTAACGGTATCATAGGTATTAAAGGTTGCATTACATGTCATTACCAAGTTATTTGAGATTCTGCCGGTGAAATAACGTTCATTTTTTTATTGTATACCACGAATTATATGTGAGATTCACAACCGCCACTTCCGATGTGCGGATGCGGAATATAGAAGAAGATACTTATTTCCTTTGCCATTACATTGGAAGTTTGTGAAGAATGGAAGGCAGGGAAGACGGGGAAGGCTTGGTGAGAATTCCATAACTTTGTCGTTCAAGCCCGATATGACCTCCGGTGTGGGCATCAAACCATATCTAAATAGGAAGCTCCATCCCGACAAATTTTAAGGAGGGCATGAAGAAGAAAAGTGGAAAACTTGCATCCACAACCAATTTTCATCCATTTTAACCGTTCTCAGACCATGTTCGACGAAGTACTTTGTTTAGGAATAACATTAACAATTTTGTTGCGAGTGTGAGAGGTAAGACATACTGTATATTAGCGTATATATATCTATAAAAATGTAATTTGTGTCCGGTGTCCAGAAGCCTTAAAAGACGTATATTTAGTAATTAAAAATACTCGTAAATGGCAATCATTAACCACTGAAATTGCAATTAATGCCGCTGAATAACGATCATGTGGGAACGCGTGCCATGTTTCTGCTTTTGAATAAAGGTTGTTGAACCGGTATGGTAAGAATAAAGAGACTACCGGCCTTACATGCTACTTTCTTTATGTGTATGTATATTGATAAAAATAATTGAAAATTATTGTCGGCATGGAATCGAGGTTAATGTAAAGATAAAGATAGATTTGGTTATTTTTCAAACGATGTCAATACTGTCATTACTCCACCGTGGTCCGGGAAGTATCTTTTCTGGTTTTATCAACTCCACGTTACATTAGCGACACGTACTGTTTTGTAGATATACGTCGCATAATGTGGGCCACCAGAGATCTTTGTAATGCTGAGGGGCGCCTTGCTTGGGTCGCCAGTTGTCTTGTCGAGGTGATCGCTGATCTCCATAGCCTACTTTCTCAAACCTCTTTGATAACCCAGTTCAGCGAAAGTAACCAACTGAGATGTCTGAAATTGTGTGAATGGCGTCAGCGCAACCTTGCTGGACTTTATATGGTGGACATACATTTAAACGTGGAATCCTGCATCCGATTATCATCGCACAATGTGTTCTACTTGTTTAAAGGCATCTGCCATAAAAAGAGGAATCGTTGTGAGATGGTGCAAAAATGGGCATACCAGATTCCTGCATTTCGTATTTGACATCGGCTTGTGTCTAAGAAAAATATTGTTACTTCACTAAAATCTGCAGTAGGTGCTTAATCAAATATCTGCGTCTCGAGTATGTTCTACTTTAGGCCCTATACAGGGTGTTAAGTAGGTCAAGCCGTTCAAAGAAACTGTTTTTTGAAAATCTCGCTTACAAAATGGTGAAACTATGATGTTTTATATATCATTGGATTCGTAATCGATAGTATTATCTGAATTAATTAAAATATACAGGGTTAATAAAAAATTGCTATAAATTGTAAGCACTTCCGGCCAAACCGGAAGTTGGACACATCAATGAGTATCACGTGTATGTCTATAATATGTTACCATATCATTTTATGCAATAATATACAGGGTGAAATTTTTTAAGAAAATCGTATTTTTATTATTATTATTTTAAATTGGGATTCAATTGTTTTCCTGAATACATATTCGGTTTCTGCAGGACTTTCTACATATATACATATTTGAAAACAATCAAATATATTAACAGCAACCGAATTATTCACGATGAAAAGAGACCCTGTACAAGGTGATCATTGTAAGTGCCTCATTCGATTTTCCTGCTTATTCTTCACCTAGGAAAAAAATTCAAAAACTATACTTGTGTACTTTTTTCCGAGGAATCGGATTCCGAAAAGATAAAAACAATTGAATGGCAAAGAAAAAAGTTATGGCCGAAAAACTGAAAAAGAAAAATATACACCTTGTATATTAATGCGGAAATGGATATGTGACATTTCACTGATTGTAAATGCGTATCAGATACTTATTTTTCACTTCCGGTCTGACCGGAAATTGCTTTAATTTTTTTATTTTAGGTGATACACCCTGTATATTGGGCTCAGTTTAAAGAACGTTTCTTTCTGAATTCAGCAATATATAACATATCATCATTGTCTTTCATATTTAATAAGATATTGAGGTTTTAATTTAATTTAAAATAACACAAATATATGTTATGAAATAAAGTCATCCATGAAAACAAACAAAAGCATTTAAATTATTTTTTATTTATTTCAAAAACTAAAGAATATAAGTTATTATGCTATATCTTCTTTTGTTTTTGAAATAAATAATTTAAATGCTTTTATTTGTTTTCATGGATGACTTTATTTCATAACATATATTTGTGTTATTTTAAATTAAAACCCCAATATCTTATTAAATATGAAAGCTAATGATAATATGTTATATATATATTGCTGAATTCAGAAATAAATGTTCTTTAAACTGAGCTTAATATACAGGGTGTATAACCTAAAATAAAAAGTAAGTAAGGAAGTAAAAAAATATGTATCTGATACGCATTTACAATCAGTGAAATGTCACATATTCATTTCCGCATTAATATACAGGGTGTACATTTTTTCTTTTTCAGTTTTTCGGCCATAACTCTTTTCTTTGACATTCAATTGTTTTTAACTTTTCGGAATCGGATTCCTCGGAAAAAAGTACACAAGTATAGTTTTTGAATTTTTTTCCTAGGTGAAGAATAAAGCAGGAAAATCGAGTGAGGCACTTTAAATGATCACCCTGTACATCACTGTTTTTTTTTTTAATTTTTATTTTATCGAACTATTCTAACTATGCACAACAAAGAACGTCTAGCATTATTTGCCTAAAAGTGCTAGTGCTAGTACTACAAACAACAATAATAAAAATAAATTCCGACACTAAGATATTGAAAATGAATCTGAATTTATTGGAATATCTCGTTAATAAAGTCCTAAATTAAAATTTTATAAGAGTAAGAAAAGTTAGAGAAATAAATATTTAATCTAAAAATAACTATTTAGAGACCATAGGCGTACGCATGAAAAAGTTGGGGAGGTTAATGGGTACCAAAACCTCCCTTTTCCACGTTTGTGCTGTGATTATTTTTACCAAAATTGCACAAAAAATGCTTCTGAAGTACCGTGACAACGTGATTATGGAAACGCACGTCTAGTGCTAAGTATCCGACGTCTTCGTGTCCAGAAAAAACTACTTCAAAGGTTCCAACTCTCTTCAAATATTTTCTGTAATTCGTGTTGGAAATATTGTTTTGTTTTCATTTCCTTGAACGTAATCTTTGGAAAAATACATAAATTGCGAGCTTTACAGCTCGCGACATCAACGAAAAAAACCACATTTGGTGACTGACGGAGTTTCCAAGACAATCAGACATCCTGTGTAGTTTATAGATAATATGCACAATGCGAGATTATCGTACAGTAATAATATACATACAGTATAAGCATCTTGATATGAATTTGTCGAGAAGTATTAAGTATTAGATAACAGTCACAAGGTTACAGAGTTGTTACAAATTACAAATGGCATCGTGAAGAAAATTTTCGTAGACCTTCACTTACATACGTTATAGTGGGTAAAGATAATAAAATAAATTATTGAGAAGAGTTGATTGCTGATTAGTGCAAAACACAGATATTTATAAAATTGCCATCATTATCGTGGTACTTGCATCTTATTTACATGATCAACGAGTCATCGTGGACACATTTTTTCACACTGACGCGACCAAAACTATAATTCTGGTTATTAATCATGAATTGGTCCGTTTTGAAGTGCAGAATGCACTTTCTGGTCTTTGAAAGGAATAACTGAAGCCTTTAGTACCTTATTTATCTTCTACATTTCTCAAAGGTGGAACATTATTGAGTGAAATTCTCTTTATAAATCAAAACTGTTTAATCTGAACTTCGAACACTGATTCACCTTCCGGTAATCGGTACCTACCGCATTAAAACGCTTGCGGTTTATGAATATTCATCTGCATTTGATTAAGGCTTCACGTCATACCAAACTAAAAAAAATCAACAAACTTATTCGTATCTGCATCACTGTTGCCAAACTATGACCCAGTTTAATACGTCTAATAAATGTTATCTTCGATAATTTTATATATTTTCGGCGCGCAATATCTTCAAAACGCCTCATTAGCCCCGCAAAATAAAACATATCTATGAAACAACAGCGCGTGGATTTAATTCCAATAATCCAGCGCCGCTTTCTTATCATTATACATCATTATTTATGTTGCGTCAAGTGACGGAGGAAAATCGAAACAAGTGAAAGTGGTTACGTCACGGAGTTGTCTGAGGTGCCTCGCACGTTACGCCAACGAAACCACCGCACACCAAAGGCAGAATAAAAAAAACGAATAATTGCAACGACGCAACGCCTACTCCACGGATCTGAAGACGGTGCCTTAATTGGGCAAATTTTAATGTAAAAACTTAATCAGATTGGATAGTTGCTAGTTTAGTTAGTTGTTATGTCACGGAGGCAATTGGATTTCGCAGTATAGGTACATTTAATTTCTCCTTGGGGACTTGCGTGTACACCTATGGATTTGGATTAATCGCCGGTGGTCAAGCACCGGAATTCGTAATGAATTGAGAGTGCTGCGATCGTCTCTGAGATAGCTCGGAATCGATTTTGGCAGTACTTGGTGGAAAGCGCCAAATTTTTCAGTCACCACACACCAATTCTACGTATCTGCGAGAAAAACGTAGGTACCCAAGAAACAAAACATACTTGAGGTTTGACACACGTTGGTTAAATTTAATTGTGATCTCATTGAAATATCTGATATACGTGGAATCTAATCGTATAAAGAATCTATTCGGAAAAATTCTTCGAAACTTAAATTACTTATTATTCACGTGCCAATAACTACGTCACTCGTATTACGGCGCGGCGGCGAAAATGAAATTGAACTTCACTTTGGTAGATTATAGAATCAATATCCAAGGTTAGATGATATTACGTTATATTAGAAAGACGCGTTTAATTATAAATATAAGTATCTCACAATCAGTTTATTGCTAGTTGTACAATTTAATGTATAAATTAAGATAATACTTATGTGAGTTATTCAACTAGCAACGTTTATCTTGTGTTGTGGTCCAATTAATTAATCTGACCATCCATATTTAACGAACTTAACGTCCTAAATCATTGATATTTACCAAATAATCCGAAATATAGTTGCTTGGTAGGCTATCACCAAAGACTGTTGCTAACAAAATATTTTTTAAATCGTTTTTTTATAATTTCGTAATACAATAATAAAAATATATGATCCTTGATCACGCCCAAAACGGGTAAATAATACGTAAAATTCAAGTTCACTGCTATAGGCCATCATCACTTTGTTCATATTGAATGTGATGTTTCCAAATTAACATACATTTGCTAATAAGGACTCTGGAGGTTACAGTAAGCGTACTTAATAAACATGCGCATCAATTTGCATAATTTTTTATTGTCTCCGGTTATTATAAATACTTCATGGCAAGGTACTGTATGGCTGGGCGAAATCGTGTTCCTCGATTTTGCTTCCTAAAGAAGAAAGAAGAAAAATGTTCCGGAGCCCTTCCCTTTTGATCTGAAGGCGATCAAGAAGAAGAACAAATGAATAACTCTTCTTTTAGGTCCACTTGGATATTGCTCGAAATACGAATTTTTTAAAACGGTCGATTTTACCGATAAACGGGGGCCGTGGGTAGCTTCTTTAGATTTTTTAGAACCGTCATTCCTGTTCCTCCTAATTTTAACCCTTAATATCCCAACGCGCCCGGTCAATTAACTTTTTAGCGAACCAAGATGTTGAAATTTCGCAAATTTTTATCTTGAAATTTATAGTCCGTTCGATAGATTGCAGCTTATAGTCGATCCGGCGAACTTGAATTTTTTTTTGTTTTGGTCCGAGGGCAGAAACGATATCAGTTTCGGAATCCGGACAACTTCAGGACCCCGAACCATTTTCCCTTTGACATCGAAAAAAAGCGTACTTTCAACCGCAGATAGCCCCGAAGGGGCTGTACCCAAAAAAATGTTTAGGATTTTTTTTTTCGATTTCTTCTCGATTCTTAATTTCTTCAATTTTAAAGAAGAAACTCTAATTTTTTTCACTTTCTCTACCCCGAGACCCTGTCTGACTCTACTTTTTTCCGAAATCTTTAACCCCGAGATAAAACAACTGTCTGTCGCCGCTCAATGTAGTATTGTATGATTTCGAGATGAGGCTGAATGAATTTCATGGTTTCAAGTTTGTATAGGTGTAGTAATCGATAGATCAATATTTAACGGTTGTAAACTCATTTACCAACATTCAAACAATACCGCAAAGTAAAGAGCCTTGATTTTATATAAATAATACCTCACTGTTTGTATTTATTACTCATTTTCATAAAATAAAAGATATTATGTTATACAATTAAGTTAAACATTAAACCGCGCAGGCCGAGGCTATATCGTACCTACTTATTTAATTCGATTTAAGAAAAAAATAAACACAATATAAATTAATTGTTTATTGTAGTTTTCGCCGCACTGATTGTTACTTTTTAGATGGAAATTCAAGGTTTGCTCGTTCAAAACGTAAAACCTAGGCATAAATATTTGTGTTTAAAAAATGGCCATCGAAGGTAAAAATTGAAATAGCTAATTGCTAAAATTGTTTATTAATTTTAGCATAGTCGGGTTTGTTCAACTTTTCAAATACTTTCTTATTAGGAAATGAGTATGCTTTGGCTTCTTCATTTGTCAAAACTATTTGTTTCGTAGACAAAAGAAAAATATTAATAAACATGATTTGCCCAGTTTTTTTCTAGATCGTTGAATATGCATCGTTTGTTAAGTTTCATAATAATTATTAAATAAACATGTTTTAAGCATTGCAAATTTCAAAGGCAATAACCTGCCACCTGCTCTCTCGATTGGAGTCAAAATAGTAAAAAAACATGAGAATTTATGTAACTGATCATTACTGCTGGCAGGTCGTTGAACAAGAAAAATACGACAGATTTTTATGTATAGGTAGGTATATAAAATGAATTAAAATACATTTAATACATAAAAATCTGTCGTGTTTTTCTCCAAATTAAAATTGGGATTTTTTGGTTTAATTCTTATGATATAATTTTAAATTCTGCTGCATACAGTTAAGGTTGGATATATAAAACCGGTTGCAGCAAAAGTAAGTTAGTGACATATCATCAGTGGGTTATAAAATTCTTCCTAAAATACGTATTACTTTTTGCACTAAAACCTGTATTTCTACGAATTTTTTATCTGATGCAACAACAAACATATTTTATTCGTCTTTTACAATAATATGTATAAACACGTGTGTCAAGCACTTATTAGGAATTTAGCAAACGTCGCATATTATTTTGTTGAAGGTATTTGCGTTTTAAAAATATTATTTAGTAACAACAACTTGAACATTTCAGCTGTATTCGCCTCAAAACAGCACGTTATCAGAGCGCTATTTACTTTGGATATAAGATAGCGCGAGGACCTGCATGGATTTTGCCAATAAACTGTCGATCTCATTTTAGTCGTTAGCAGAAAGCAGAAAAGTAAGAGGATGATCCAATGGATCCTAGTGAAAGGAGGCGCATCATTGATCTATGATTATGCATCTGCAGCAGTTTTAAATTTTTGTACCGAACATTCTCCCGTCAATGATTGTACAGGGTTATCCAACGAAAAGGCCCACCCTTATATTTTCTTTATTTTTCGAGTTAGGAAAAAATGTTTCAAATAAAAGTTGAAGTGAATCAAATGAACTCATTTAAAACTCCTGCAAAGAATATACAGGGTGTTCCATAAAAGCGGGACAAACCTAAATTAGATTTTTTTAAATGGAACACCCTATATTTTTTTACATTTTTCAAATCTGTGTATTTTTGTGATTTCAAATATATATTATGTTGTATCTTATCTTTTACTGTTTTTTATTTATTGCAAATTTCGTGAACAATATTATTTATACCACCGGCATGATACGCATGCAGTATCAATCAGGTTAGCCATGGATGAAAAGTTTGCTATTTGAATTTATTCAATTATTCTGTAAGGCATAAGTGTCAAATTAATTGTTTTTCATTCATGGCTACCCTGATTGATAACCATGCAGATTGCAGATGCTGCTGAAATAATATTGTTACCATTTAACATTTGAAGAAATACACTACTTTGAGAATACTGCTTATTAACAATTAACAATTCAAAGGCCAAACCAGTCGAGCAACGACGAACGAAAATAACTGAATCCTGCTGGAATCATGCGTTGCGATCCTTGCTTTAATTTTCCGTTATCGAAGGTCGCGTACCTATAACAGTAATGTGAAACTGAATTCGAAGAATTTCCTCTATTGCTTTTTTTCAACGGATTCGTTTGTAAAAAAACAACTGGTTATATTTCTCTCTTCTTTCTCGATAGTCAGTTCTACCATCCCGGCCGGCGACATGGCGTGAACACGTCGTTATATGACATGTAATTGAAAAAAATTAATGGTTTTTATTATCGCAACGCATGCACTTCGTTAAATTATCATCAGCTATAATAGCGCTAAATTATATGTTGTCTGGTGATATTTACCTATTATTAAATTTATGTTACTGCAACGCTTCTTGCAAATCATTTGGCAACAGTACAAATTTTTTTTCGAAATATGTAAGCAACTTTCATGTAACTATCAATAAAATAGGTTCGAGTGGGTATGCACAATATTACTGCAATCGGCACTGTCAGTCTTCTATCAGTGTAATATAAAAAAGGTATAATAATAATAACTCATACTCATACAGTTGAAAATAAATTCTCAAAAACAACTTTATGAAAAATCAACACTTCTGTCGGGCAAATAGTTCGGCTTGGGGCCTTTGCTCCGATACCAAGATATGGCTAAATCATTTCCAAGGTGCCGTAACTACCCATAAACTATTATATTCTAGGTAACTGTTTGAATTTATTATTTAATTACTGGGTACCCTTGGAGATGTCTGGTTTTCAAATTTGAATTTCATCCAAAGAAATGAGGGTATTTTGATCTTCAAATAGTCGTTAAATTTACAAGTTCCAGGTAAACAAGGATAATGCGTACAAACCAGGCCAGATATGATTGTTACTACGGTAGTACAAAATAAGACGATTAAGATTTATTTTTATACTTTTCCACGAAAATAAAACGCCATTGTTCGTATTCTATAGATAAAAATATTCTCTGCGTCTGATAAATTACTGGTACATGTGGTATTTTAAATAATTTGGGCTTGGTTCTTAAGACTGGCTAAAAATATTCAGTTTTTGAGCCTCAAACGGAACAGAACGCCCTTACATTTACCTTTACGTATGTTGAAGTAGAAGAAATAGGTAACTTCGGCACGCAATGACAATACTCCAGTCATTGCTCTGGAAGATAATGTACGTATGTGATACAGATAAATGTAAAACACTCCAGAGAAACACAAATCATTGTAATGATATGTGGTTTTGAATACTGACGTCAATTACTTCAATTAAAGTTTGACGAACCCAGCATGTATACAAATCTAATATAAAACAACAGAGTACTTAAGAAATTGTTAAAAAAAAATACCAATCCAAAACACAACAGTGCCTTGACCTTTACAGTGTGTGTACATAAAAAAAGTAATGTTATAAATAACTATAATAGTATGCTGCAATATTTTGGTAAAACATAATAAGTATGTTCTAAACATACTGAATCCGAGATAGTGGTTTTTGAAAAAATTAAGTCAATAAAGCAGTGTTACATGAGAAACCTAGATGTGCATGGAAGTCCATTAAAAATTGTTAAAAATAATAAATAAGAAAAGTTGTTTTTTAATTCTAAATAAATAAATAAAATTAATAAATAAGTAATTTTTTAATATTAAATATTGATAAAAAAATAATTTTTTTATTATCTATACCTTTGCAGCTCAAGAAAATTCCTTTCCTATTGTCATCAAATTTAATTTTAAGAATTTTCAGCAATTTTTTCTCTAATTCACTTTTGTTACATGCGGTTTTTCCGCTTTTACGGGAAAACTATTGGGAAAATCAAAACTTTCATAGAGGCAATTTTGTAGGAAATTTAATTTTGAATAGGTAGCTTTTATCTGAAACTTTTTGCGAAAAAATGCATCTTCTTTTAGACATTGGCAGTTTTTGGTCAAAAAACGCGAAAAATCATATACATATAGAGGGTGTTAAGAAAGAATAGGTCAAGCCGTTAACCACAGATTCTTTGGATGAAAATAATGCGACTATAGTGTGAGTGTTAAAGTTTAAATTTTGAGAATTAGTATTATTAATATAACTCAGTTATTTTTTAACATTTTTACCTGAAATTTTGCACATGCCTACTTTTTCTAAAGACCCTGTACTTATATTATATCTATATCTTAAACAGCTGTATGTTGCTGGTGGTTGCGTGTGTGACATATATTTTCTGACCTCAAAACCTACACTTTTCTATAAAAAAATCTCAGCTTATTCCGCGAATCAAAATCACCGCACAATGTTTGTCATGTGAGACCACCTCGTAGTCCTGACTTGACGCCACTGGCATTAATGATGCATGAGGACGTCGCGCGTCGCATTGTTATTGTTTATCGCCAATGCCGCATAAATAAACAAGACCAGCGTACGTATCGAAGACAGCTGGCAAAACAACAACTTCCTAGTTTGTTTTGAAAGAAAACATACGAGACGACCTTGAGGTGATAAGAAGGTCGAGTTTGTGATAAAGTCGTGTACCCGTATCGCGTACATAGAACGCAATTAATTTAATATTCTGTAGTTAGTGAGATAGAAAAGTTTCAGCAAATATCAAAGAGGCAGAGTCGGATTATTTTGCAAATTTCGTTTTGCATATTATACTAACCTAAAATATTAAAATATTTTCGTTTAATCGATAATTTTGCATTTCGACAAGTTTTTATTTTAAATTTTAATGCAGAATTTTTATTGTGTATGAAAAATAAATTGATGAAATATAAAAGAAGTCGCATGAGACTTAAATCCTGTTGAAGACCTATTATAGCCTTAAACTTTCCAAAAATTTCGCGATTAAACGCAATAATGACAATGTTAGCATTAAAATGATATATTTTTGGACCAAATTTCTAAAATATTGCTAAACGTGACCTGACCACAATATATTACAATTAAGTGGTAACAGTTCAAATTTTTCAGTGTTTTTTTCCATTAGTTTAATAGCTATTGATAGAATACATCACGCATCAACGCAACGTTAAGAAAGTAACCTTTCCTTATAATTTTACGTTGCATGAATCCTCGTTGATTTCATCTAAATGACGGAAACTCTCAATTCGAATTATCTGTAATTTATGTTTTATTCCTGCGAACATGCACAAAATAACTTATATCCCACACTGCCGTTAATAAGTAGGTATGCTTAACCTTGTGAAAGTTGTCCGAGAAATGAGAAATGCAAACTTGCAACGTTGTGAACGTTATTAATCAATTAATTAAGTAATTAATTGAGGCGCCACTCATATGAAATTATGCCTGAAACTGTTTTGTAACTATAATTAAACCTCCAATTAAATGGTTCTTACTCGCTGCGAGTGAACGAAGATAAAAAATGAAAGCATTTATTTTTAGATTCTCCGGATAATGGGCACGTTCCGGTGTTCAAATCTCAGGTGGGACCATTTCGCAATACAAGGAAACAGTTCTAGACCAGTGATATCAAACCAGCTGCCAAAAAGAATTGGGGATAGAAAAGCATCAAGATACGTAAGATACTAACAGACTAGAACACACAGGATGAAGCCATTTCATCAGCATGGACCCTTCTGTATGACCTCAGATAATAATAATAATAATATTTATTGTATATTTCCTGAGACCTCTTTGTTTCTCCATGTACGTCAAGGGGTTGGAACTTGAGCCCGCAGGCGCAGGAGTCCCTCCTGCGTTTATTTCTGTTCTATACACTTCACTAACAATACCACAATGAACAATATGCTATAAATATACATATACGTGTCAAGTTTTTTTAAATGCACGAGAAGCATATATACCTTGGCTAAGGTTATATGAATAAAGTCAATACACATTAAGAGACAAGGAGACAAAAGCGTTTGAATTGGATTGGTTGTTAAAGTCGTTATTGTTTGCCAGCACACCTTTATATTAAATTAGGTCCATTTTCACTTCAGAAGAGATAAGGACACAATATATGCATGTCCTGTGCGATGCGGCCATTTTATAATATTGAAACAGCTGATTTTTTCTTCAAGATTCAAAGTTTTTAAAACTTCTTTTTTTCTGTGTACAATTAAGTACAATTAAATAAATATAGTCACTGTCAAGTGTTTATTAAAAAACATTCAAGAAGTTATAATAAAAAAAAAATTTAAAATAGTTTCAAAATTAAACAAAACACAGCCATCTCTAAAAGGAACTGAATAACAAATAATACTGATCAAATCCTGAACGAAAATAACAAAAAAAAATTAAAAGTATATACAGGGTGTTAAGAAAAATTAGGTCATGCAGTTAACCACAGATTCGACTTTTATAGTGTGATTTTTAATTTTGGTGTGTAGTTTTCCTCATACAGGGTGTTAAGTTTATATTTTGAAAATAATTTTTATTAATAACTCAGTTATTTTTTTAGATTTCTACCTGAAATTTTGCAGACTTTTATCTTACGCAGATGCACTTTTTGTGTAATTTTGGTAAAAGAAGCCAAAGCGCAAACGTGGAAAAGGGTGATGCCCATTAACCTCCCCAACTTTTTCGTGCGTACGTCGTATTATTTTCGTCCAAAGAATCTGCGGTTAACGGCTTGACCTACTTTTTCTCAACACCCTGTATATTAGTAACAGTAGCTTGGTTCAGAATTTGGCCAGAGTAGCTCGGTACCTACTTGGCTTTTTAAAAAAAGTAGGTCTCGGTGCATCTCTATTAAAAATATTTTCCCGCGCTTGCAAGGTTGCACCAAAAGATGAAGATTTTCGAATTTTGGCACATAAAATACGGTCACCGTATCCGAGGTAATATTCCAAACAAAAGATTGCGCACATAGGTATCGACTGCGATTGCTATTTTTTTAATTTAAATTATTTGGGACGTTCGTATATTAACAAAAAGTAATTACCTCTGGATTTACCTGGCCATACCACAATTGTCGAATTACGGTAAAAAATGGTTTACTTAGAAAATCCACCGTATCCAACGTATAATGTTAAAAACGTAATCGGATGACCGAATTGGAAAATTTGGGTCTATTTTTAGCTCAGATAATAGCATGTGGGCACATTAAATGTTAGATTGGATGAGATTCATCTACCTCTATGGAATTTATTTGCGTAAGAAAAAATATGCACCACTCAAAAAAATTTTAAAATAAAACTTACCAGGTCAGGCGTTGTTCACCTTCAGAACTGCATAAACTGGAGGATGTTTTAGGAGGCGATCCAATAAAGCGCTTTCCCTCCTACCTGAAAAATTACAAAATAAGTAAGGTGTTTTTGTGGTGACATACAATAGTCCGCAAGGATCCACTTTGGGTCCCTTCGAATAATTTCCGAATTGTAAAACAAAGGATTTCAAACATTGTTGCTCTTCATACATTATTACTTTTACTATATTTTACAGCGAAAAATTATCACACAGTCATCAGCACTTTGCTTATTAAGAGTACATCAGAAATAACTGTTCACACATCTCATTTGTAACGCCTAATTAATTAATACGTGTATTTTTTCGCCGCCCGCGCCCGTCTGTCAGTCAGACTGTCTCTGCGGAGACATACCTGTACCATAGCTGTTGAGAAAAAATTATTTGGCTAATTGGTACCATAAAATCTTAATGGCAGGTCGTTAGCAGTAACTAGATATCAAGTAAGTACAGTTTTACGAGTTAGAAAAGTGGTTATGTTTTATTTCGATTTATTGTAGAATGGCAGTTGTTCATGGTGTATTTTGTTGTTACTTCCTGGGCTACTGAGTTGCCTTGTTCACGCTTTCGCACCATTTAGAGTTTTCATATTGGTACCTATACACAGGGTGTTATTGAACTTTAGGAAAAAAAATGAACTGCATGTTATTTTTGATGTTTTAAAATAAGTACAGCATAAATAAATTGAATATCTGAAGAAAAAAGCTAGTTAAAAATTCGAATAATTATTGTATTTGTTTGAGATAGAAGATTGCTAGCTGACAACAAATTCTGTCTAGCTTCACCATAAATTAATATCATATCAACAATTTTAGAATTCGAATAAACATGACGACGGCCATGATCTTCTTCGTTGTCATCCATAACATATACTTAAAATGGGGTACAGCTATTTCCAGTGGCTATCAAACATTTTATTGTGATTTTGTTTAAAGAAATGAAATGAGGATATCTCTGTAAATAATCGCTTTTGATTAGAAGAAATTCGTCAACCCTCGTATTTTCCTCACAATGGCTTGTTCTTTTGGTCCATCAATTTAGTGTCGAAGATTAACAGAGATGACTTATTTTTATTTCTAGATCTTCTAAACCAAAATAAGTGAATCGACTATCTCTTTTTTGTACAAATTAAACCTAAATCATGTTTGCTTTCTAATAGCTTGAAACTGAAAGTATAAATCAAATAATTGTAATAAAATTACTAATGATGAGTTACATAAGTTTTTTAGGACTATAATAGTGGATCGTTAAATACATTATTGCATCACTTCAAAGAAGATGCAGACATAATGCTTAACTATTGATACTATTACTATGTTATTTATTAAATATAATATTAATGGGAAAGTACAAAAAACCGTTCTCTATTAGCGTAAAATGCCGTATATTTACCAATTTCGCGAGAAAAGCGCATAGAAGTGCATTTTTGATGATTTCGAGTGCATCGTTACACTATTTTTTAAATATCTTCGGCTCTACTGGTCGTAGAAAAATTAAAAAAAAAACTAAAATACTCGTAAATGAATATCCTATCAAACTGTTGGGGTATAGTTAAATTAAATTTAAAAAGAAAAAATATTTTTACGGTCACAATTGAACATTTTCGAAAAAAATAAATTAAAACGTTTTCCATTTAATGCAAAATGGTCGCAGGGTAAATTTTTTTTTTAAGAGTAGATCTTTTTATGTATGTACTTTTTTGTGAACATATACCAGAATCTGTTTGTCAAGTTAAAATGTCGTTTTTTTAATTAAAAAAAATAAATTTATTTCATTTTTGTGACATTTTCTCATATCTTTTATGCCAGATTTTTATGCTATAAGTTTTGTATAAAACGAAATTCAAATAAATTATGAAGATTATGTGACAGTTAATGTTAGGCCGAGGTAACAATTTTAATGTTTTCATGAAGTATTATATTTCTGTTATGATAAGTAACATTGATATATCTGAGAAATATTAAAATGTAAAATATATAATAAATGTTTATAAAATATTAACTTGATGTTACTAAAAAATATTTGTATAATATCATACGATACACCTCGTTAATGCATTGTAATACGTTCTCTTAATGTATCTTTAAAATTTTTTCTTAAATGTTTACAAAATGTTATACAAATATAACTTGTAATGTTAAACTGAAATATTTCATATACTTATGTAACATTAAATAAATATGTTATGCAGTTTACACATTATAAAGAACATCCATTTGATAGTAGATGAACACAATGCGTTTAAGGTGGTGAAATTCGAAATTCTCCACTACTATGTAAATACTTCATAATATGCAATGTGTCCCAAAATCATCGGAGGAGCTACTTAAGGTTGGGATTTAGTAGAGTGAGAGAGAAATATACGTATTTATTTTGATTTATTATGATTAATGAAACAAACAAATATGGTGTGATATTTATAATAGTTTTAGGTTTTTGGTATTGTTCTAAAGATTTTAATAATACCAATTTCTAAATATAAATTTTTATTATAATGAAGTGGTGTGCTCTCAAAGCGAAAACTTGACCTAAAAATGTGAAAATTTTCCTTTGAGAGTCAATTTCACGAAAGATACGTTAATTTGAGCGACAATATTTGGTGAGCTTTTAAGTAACACTTTGTACTCGGCCGTAAGCTAATTTCTTTTTACAAAAAAAAATACAAAATTGTAAATACAAGCGATTGACTGAGTTGCCTACGTATTGCCAATATATGTACAGTCTTATTTTTTTCCTTCTCAATTATAGATAAGAATGGTAATTTCAATACCTCACGGCCATTTACACTTTTTTCTGCAAAATTAGATACATTAATTTTCAAAATCCGTGTATTAGTTTCTGCAAAATTTACTCCTAAAGAAATCGCGGTTAATATCATAGGAGTAAATCGCAACCTTAAAGAAACATTCTGAAACCAAAATCCTTATACCATGTGAAAAACCATCAGTCTCGATATTCGGAGACCTGTCTCAGAGACTTTGGTACATCTTCTGTATACATCAGGTAGGACGAAGCATCCTGAGCAAATATAATTTAAAAAGGGAATTACTAGCAGTTCCTTTGTGCGCCAACCCAGACGTCGGTCGGCGTCGGTTTACAACATGGACTAGGGCTAGGTAGCAAATTATTTATGGTTATGATTCATAGAAAAGCAACAAAGTTTCTCGACAAATACAGGTAGATGAACAAGCATTAAGGGATTAAAAATGCTTCAAGAGCGTATGATAATGGAAGCAACAACACACATTGCTAATAAATTATTAGAATTAACAGCGAATAAATGTTTGACATAAAATGTAATAAATCAATATCATTGATAATTTGATAATTTATAAAACCATTCAAGAAAAACCTGTCAATTCATACAGAATATGAATTAACGCTGTTGACTCGCCTCCATCAGAAAGTTATTAATAATTATCGTGTTCCTATTCCTAATTTTTTATTTTACATTTTCACTGCATCTGCCATCGGTTTTACTGTACAGGGTGCGTCAACGGTGCGACAAAGTCCAACACTTCCTTTATTATCGATAACAAAAATAAAAATTTTATATAGAAGTTGTAGGAGACCAAAATGGCTACATTTTAAAATTAGTTCGAAATATTCATGAAAGCGGGGCGCTGTAGGTGTATAGGTTAATAGCAATATAGAGAATATCACAAAGAATTCAAATTTTCAAAAATATATAGGGTGTTCCATTGACATCTACAGCGTGTAGCCATTTTGGTTTCCTACAACTTCCTTACAAAACTTGTGTTTGTATTAACGACAATAAAGAAAATATTGAACTTTTTCGCACCGTTGATTCACCCTGTACAGTAAGTACTAAATTATTTACGATTATGAGCTATAAATAATAAAAAAATACAGTTAGATAAACAAGACATTATAAAGGATTAAAAATGTTTCAATAATGTGAGAATGGTCAGGACAATAACAAACAAACATTGCATCAACTGACAAACCAATAAATAATTGGAATTAGCTTCAATATTTAACTTCAAGATAATAAATTAAAATCATTGATAACTTCTTGAAAAATTGGTCAATTAATATTAGTTTGGAATAAGGCTTTCAGTGACGATTCGTTTTGTTTACATTTTTTTAAATACTCGACATCGTGATGGAATTGATTTTGGTCGTCCACTCTTTGAAGCATTTTCCTTCCTGTTTTCCTAACCTCCTCCACTACCTACTTTACTTATAGTATACAACTATGTTAGGATAAATTTCGTTGAATAAAGTATACGAATCTTTTCTTCTATTCTATTTCTACATTTTCTACTATTTAAATTCAAATCAATCGATATCAATATAGTTATCATGCTCGTGTTTGAATGGCTTAAAAATAGCTACTTGATATTACGATATTACCGTAAAAGGAAATCTATGATGTAATTAATATAATCATATGAAATTAAATTGGCGACTAAGTACGCAATTTAAAATGTTATCTGCGTCAGAGATAAAATGTGCCCTAAGTACTTGGCTCAGATTGTTAATTTATTGCGAAACGAAATGTTTTTGTTGTGATTTTTTGGAAGGTGCATACTCTTAACAATTTTTAAAAACCAAGATAACGCGAACTACTTAAAATAGAAAAAAACCGGCGCCACTTTTGGAAAGGTTATTGCGCTTATATATTATTATAAAAAATAGCGGTAAACAAATCTGGAAGTCTGAGTGTCATGCACCTATCTGTGAGTATGTGCGCCACAAACATTTGGATTACTACATTTCTTCCAAAACTATTTGTTACTAACGTTTTGAGCAATAACTGACAAATGAAAATTAATAGAAATAAAGTTTTCCCAAATGCTTGTCATCAAATAAACATCAGTTTCTAATTTATAATTTAGTTCGTATTTATTAGCTCAAGTTCAAGTTCACACATTCTTTCATTATTATATGTGACAGTTTAAAAACAACGTTGTATGCAGTTGACCTCAGCATTTTTAATCGAGCATGCAGTCGGCAA
The DNA here is from genome assembly GCA_963680705.1 of Rhagium mordax. Taxonomy (NCBI): domain Eukaryota; kingdom Metazoa; phylum Arthropoda; class Insecta; order Coleoptera; family Cerambycidae; genus Rhagium; species Rhagium mordax. The sequence continues at coordinate 60,482,222 of OY796662.1, read as the reverse complement.
GATAGAGAATAGAGTGCACGGTTTAATTTGTTTAAAATATAATTTTGAAACTAATAAACAACTCATAATTTTAAATTAGTAAATGTTCAAATTTGGTCCAGAAAACACCGACGTGTCAACATATTTTCAAGCATTTCCAAAATGTTGGAAAAAGAAGAAGAAGAGAACATAGGAGGCGAAACGAGCAGGGGGAGGAACAGTGGAGAGGAGAGGAGAAGAAATGAGACCAGACGAGACGTAAGGAAAGATAAGAGGAAAGAAGAAAAGAAAATAAAATAAATGTAAAGAGATGGGGAGAGGAGAGAAACAACGGAGAAGTGTGAACAAAAAATAAACGGAAACCTGAAGGGAAAAGTACAATACTCAGGAGTGCAAGGAAAAATATACTGACACAGCATTTCATTTAAAAAAAGCAGCAGACCCTTTAGAATCTTCTTGGCTCGCCCTGTATACTGGGAAAAAAGGGGACGAACATATTTTTTCAAATAAGAAGCTTCTGCATACAATACCAACAATGCAAGAAATAAGTGTTACAATACAATCAATTTGCAGTCGAGTCGAAACCTACTTACTTGTTACCTGCTAATCTTTTAGCTTTCCAGTCCAGCGTAGTTTTTGGCACATTTAAATTAACAAAAATATAATAGATTGAATCCGTACACAAATCTACCTTACATATCGTGAACGATAATTATTTATAGTAGTGTAAAATTTCGCTTTCTAACTTTCCCGTCTAATTTATGTTTACAATTTTTCCCCATCGACAAATTTAGTTGGATCGCTTTAGAGTTTGCTAATTTTTCAACACAAAGAGCCAGGTACCAGTCCTAATCCGCTAGGATTTACTTACGGCCCAAATTCCCTAATACCTTAATTACTTGAGGAAGTCGTGACCGGTTACTATAAACTTAAACCCTACGGCTCAATCATAATTGAAGAAGCAATAAAAATTTTAAATAACTTGAGTTTTATTATTACCTATTACAAATATAATTACAAATTTATTAACGAGGCAATTTTAAAATTTGAAAGAGGAATATGCACAATCTACATCGGTAAAATTGTAAAATTGACAGAATATTTAAAGCTTGCTAGTATACAGGATGTCCACGTAAGCACTACTCCTTAGCTATTGTAGATAGACAAAAATCTTTAAAACAAAAGTTTTCCAGCAATCAGCAATCAACGCTTTTATTTGTTTCTATATTTTAACAAAATATTATTATTATTATTATTTGTATTTGCACTTGTAATTATCTATTTGATTATGAAATAATATACAAGGTGTTCCATTTAAAATAAGAAAGTTATTGATGTTTTTAAATCTACATATTGGAAACCAAATTATGAACACCCTGTAGACGCAAGTTTAAATTCTAGTACATCGCATCTAGCGCTTAATCAACTGACACAATAAAAAGTTTGGAATTATTTTTTATTTGAAAAATTGGGCATTTCGACAAAACTCAGAATACTTATTTAAAAAAATACATGTTATGATAATTCATTGGAAAGCTCTTGACATTTTCTCATCAAATTTTAAGCCATCGAAACTATGTGTCGATCAAGGCGAACCCTTATCGCTTTCTGTCTATAAACAAACCAGTGATCGTGGAGTGTAACAACAAAGAAATCGGTTGTTATTAAACAAAGCGTAAAAAACAATGTCATACTACTGGCCTGGCATCGTTGATAAGATATACCTTGGGATATAAATACATACATAAACAATGGAAATACGATGAGGCGAGTTGAATGAATCATGAATGTGTGTACAAAGAATTTAGAACGCATTAAAATCCAATCTAGCAGAACAAATAACCCTTTATAAGTACAGTGGTGATAATAACTCGACATGCTGGGCTTTGCGCAACCCCGCCAACACAAACAGTTGAATCCTGCAACGTTATTCGTCGACGTGACTGGAGCACCCTATCACGTGGTTGCGCATTCGGGCAGTTATCTTCTCCTCACTGTACATTAATTACACATTACACATTGTCCAATAGTGGTTGGGCGATTACAACTAAGCGTTTATTATACCTAGTTAAGATTGTTTCAAAGGGATGAAAAATCTCTTCATTCAGGCAGTAGCGTTTTGACCGGTCAAGTGTCTCGGTTTATTGTTTTTATAAAGAAGAAAAAACCAGCTGGCTAGTGAAAAATTCTGATCAGTGTCGGACACAGTGTTATAGATAATTATACGAGCAGATCCAACGTAAATTGAGTGACAACTAATTTTAGAAAAAAGTAGGTAAGATGAACAATTTCTATACACCACATTTTTTTACCTATTTATATGTGTAATTTATGTATATTTGTAACTAATTTATTTAATTCAATTTTTTATTTCTATATCTATTTCTATTGCATCTCGTCTTGGATATAGGTATCTGTAGATTATTCTGATCTACAGAGATTCAAAAATTTCTAGTAAAACGTACCATGTTTTATCGCTTTGTTATTATTCTTCTATTCTAAATAACAATAACAAAAATCCTGCACATGCGGCGTGTGCATAACATAAATCAGTTTTTTGGCGAAAAACAAAAACAATTCAATTATTTTTACGGTGATACGTGACAGTTCAAAAGGTCAGGTGGAAATTTGTTTTTAAAGCACCACTGAAATGTTAAATAACTTTCTATTCTAATAAGGTTCTGGAAATGTAAACTTTATGTAACGTTCAGCATTGTAATACAATTACGAAACAAACTATAACAACCAAATCTAGACGTCATTTTCACAACCTTGCTGTATTGAATATTACTTATACCAACGTTATTATCGTTAATAACATGTGCCATGTGCTAATACGATTTTTAAATTTTAATTTAAAAAAATGCCAAATAATAAATTGGTACTCTGCAAATAAATAATGAAAATTATTCTACTAACATGGAGTGTTCCCAAATTATCAAGACCGACAAACAGACGAACGGATATTTTTTGAATAATTACAAACTTTGCCTGAGACCGGTCATGAGCACTTGGAGATCTCGATATTGATTTTGCTCAACTATTGACCACTTACACTTAGGTAATGCCCATGAACAAAAAAATGTCAAAAAGCACATTTTTCCAGTATCCTACGTTTACATTCAAAATGTACCTATATCCCCTACTAAATACTTTTTGTTATTTAAAAAAATATAAAGTTTTTGAAGGTCTTTGAAAATAACCAAGTCGCACAAATATACGAGTACTAATTAAAAATAATTAAAATGCATTAGATACAATTAACGATAACGAAACGTCTTGTGTAAATTACATTATCACATTACAATTCGAGTAATATCCGATTAAGTACTATTATTGCTTTGTGTGGCAGATAATTTCCTCGTGGCCACTAGACGGAAGACTGATTCACGTCCTAAAATTTAAAATTACAAATCGATTCGGTCATGCTAAAATAAAAAATAAACTCAGGTGGGACGTGGGAGAGCTTTGCAAAGCGTACAACATAACACGGGATCAAGAATTTTTTGTTGTTTCGCGATTACTCACCGATTCTAATAATCTCCTATGTATCGTTTGGTTAGTCATTTGTACAGCGTACAGCCACGGTTTATCATTTTGCCTTGTTTTTATTGACAAAGTACACAATCAATAAATATAAACACCAGAATACCAACCACGTCAGTGTTGGTTGTAGCGGAGGGTCATTTACATTTACACATTAATTAATAACACACACACCTATTATTCGTGTTCTGGATAGCGCCTGCTTGATCTAAAACTCAGATGTGCCAGTAAAATTAATTATTTGAAAGCAAATTTAAAAAAATTGGAGTTTCATAACTTTTGGAAATAAAAGTTCTTATATCAATTTTTTTAATGCTTCGCTTCTAAAACACTAAATGAATATGAATAATTTTATTAAATTTCGGCAACTCAGAAACTTTAGACCAAGAATGCCCATCCAACTCAAAAATATGCGGTCGTTATACATACACTGTTGTAGGTTTAAGGTTAGGTTATGTATGCAAAACAACCCAAAGAAATTATTTAACCAAACATTTAGGCTATGCTTACCTAGTTGTAATTTATGATCATTTGGGCTGCCGAATCACTAAATTTAAGTTTTATAATAATGTTTATGAGCTTTAAAACACTAATTTACTTTCCACCACTTCACACGACAAATTGTCAAATTGAAAGAAACGTCAAGGACAAACAAATGAACAAAAATAACAAATGAACTACTGAACCTGTGAAATGAAGGAAAGCCCTTTCGATTCAATTAATTGAACTCATAAGCACGCGTCCACCTAACTCTGACAATGACCTCTCAGCTCAGAGATTTTATTAGAGTTTAAAAAATGTCCCATATTTTTGTTGTCCGCTCGCACTCCTGAATCCTGACCGCACACAACAATGCGGGATGAGACGCTGCACGCGTGTTTGAAAAACAGTTAGCTCGATCATAGTTCGTACTTTGTGACGTCACCCGCCAACACACGCACATATCGAAATTTTTATTTACGCAACCAGTCGCATTGTGGGATGTTTTAAATAATCATAAAGAAAGCTACGCTGAACCATTAACATTCACAACATGATGAGGGAGCAGGCGAAATATGTACACCGCTGTGATGGGTATGTTAAATTTCAGTGAATGCCAAAAAAAACATGGCACGTGGGATTTATTTTTACCAACTATGCTGTACGGATAAATATTAATTGTGAGGAATCTAACATCGCGCCACGATTTCTCAAAATTTCAGTATTTCCCAGACGTTTGCATCATTGGTTTTAGTATATCAACGAAACTTGAATGCGTCACCGTTCAAACAACATAATTATTATTACTAGTATACCCTAGTAATTACTAAATCGTAGACTGGTTCAGTTAGTTTACTGCGACAGGCCATTTAGTGAGTACGCAATTTTCATTTCATTTACTACAAACGGCATCGTCTCAGATAATCTGTATGGTGTAATAAAGGTATGTAAAAAGAAGATAAATTGAATAGGTAGTAGGTAGATCGCGCAGATAAATTAAAATGGGATTCGTACCCATTTGGAGGACAATTCGCAGACTGATACATAAACCATAAAAAGAAAAAGTTATAACTTGGCGTGTGCTGCGCGCCTTTAGTCAGTTCGTCGTGAGATTTCGAGAGAGACGGTCGTCTTGCGCTCCACCATTCATGGGGCTTACTAACCTTCTAGGTAATAGAATGCTCAGTAGTAGCAGAGTGGTTTTATCTTACAAGCGTCGAATGAAAGTTCAAATTTCGCGCCTTAGCTGTTCGGAACTTTATCGTGCATTTGTCTGCAGTTTTAGCGAGAACACGGCCGCCTGAGCATCGGCACCGCGTGGTGTGTTTGGGAATTATTATTTTTATCAAGACTGCGGATTTTTCAGTGACGAAAAATGGAAAGTGTTACGGATAGTTTGTTAACGAGCCCGACAGTACTTACGGCGATATTTGTTGCAGCCAGTGCGTTTATTTTGGTGTATATTTTAAAACTGTTCCGCAAAGAAGATGATGTAGTCGAACATAATATTATACCAAAAAGTAAGATTTTCCACCAAGCCAGAGTGTTTGTTCTTCATTTATTTAGGCCGATATAATGTTAATGGCGTATTTTATATTCGGTTTGGGTTGCCAATACCGTTAAACCGTAGATATCGAGTCCTACATTACGTGTTTTGTGACACGTGCTTTGTAAGGTTATTTTTGATTGCGGGTCATTAATGATGTTAGTGCGGCCCGATGCACTCTAAGATTAAGCCCATCCACCAGCTCATTTTAGTGTAAAATAGCTAGTTATTTTTTTTAGTTTTAAGTTGTTAAAGTAAACATCATCATGTGACAGTGTTAGATGACATTTTTACTAAATTTATATTGCTTCGCAGATGAAAAACCCCCACATTACGAAAAGAAGAAAGACTCCGCTCACGCTGGAAAAACAAAGAAAAAGGTAACCGAGAACCGGTGGACCGCAAGGAATGAGAAACAAACCTACAATCATCCTTGGCTTCTAGCATCCTTAAAGGGACACACAGGCGCAATTTTGGATATGGATTATAGCAGCAATGGCAAATTTCTGACTTCATGTGGTGACGGTGAGTAATTTTAATTATCTCTTTTGCTTTTTACTGTTTATCCTTAATTAAAGAAACAGTTTCATCTAATTGCAATTCTAATTCTGAATAATAATAGGTTTCACATCTCCGTCACAAGTTAACTGTAAATTATTACAATGAGTTTTGCCTTAGTCACGATGGTTTTAAACTTTCTTTATTTAACACCTATTATTTTAATTTCTTATCTCCTAAAACAAATACGAGGGCTATCAATTTAGAAAAATACCATACCTAGGCTTGAACTCGTTGAAGATTTTAATATTTATTTAAATCAAACCGATATGAGATGTAAAATAACGAGGGACTTTTTAATAAATTATGTGATTAAGCTGTAGTTGAAAGTGAAAAGTATGGTTAAAATTAAGAATGATACTGTGCTAATTCATTGGGTGGCAAAGTGTTGAAATATTATTTTTGTGTGCAGAAGATCCAGACCCAGGTGGTTTAAAGGCCAAACGCAGTTCAGGTTCAAATAAGGAAAACAACAGACCCCCGTCAGAGGAATCGAGCCCTCGTACTAAAGGCTTGTCACGGCGACAGAGGAAAAATCGAAGGAGAGAGGACCCCTCTCCACCCGAACACCAGAAACAGAAAAAGCAGAGCCCCAAGAAGGTTACCGAGTCTCCTGTTGCACCGGCCAAGAAACAAACCATGGCTGTTGTGCCTTTGAAAGAGTACTTGAAAATTCAAATTCCTGAACGGGGTTTCACCGAATTACTCCAAAATTACCTGATGACACAGCAGCTAATGCTGATGACGGGGTACCCTATGGACTACACACTTTTTCCCGGTCGTGCTATAATTTACAGATCAGGACATTTGCCTCCGTGTACCATCCACAGTGGTACGCAATTCGACGTGAATGCCAGGGAGTTTGTGCCTAAAAATGATTGGAACTCCAGTGATAGTGGCCGAGGCTCAGGCAGCTCTAGTGACTCGGGCGAAACATTCGACTCGGAGGAGTCAAATAGCAATTCGGACCAAGACTCTGTGCTCTCTTATCAAAATAATAATGCGTGTCCGCGTTCACCATACGATGGATTGGTCTACCAAAGGACCTGCGCTAGATGCAGCAAAAATTTTTATACCACCAGCTCCGAATACCGTACATTCGAGAGGTGCTCGTACCATTGGGGTAAATTACGGAGTGCCACCTCTTTACGAGAAGGACAACACGATAAACGGGAGTACAGTTGCTGTAGCGGGAAAACAGGTTCCCGTGGGTGCACTCAGGGACGTTTCCATGTGTGGAATGGCTGTTTCGAGGGGATTAATGGCCCTTATGATGATTTCGTGCATACACGTCCGAAAAGAATACCTCCCCTGGACGGAAACTACGGTGTGTACGCCCTAGATTGTGAAATGTGTTATACCGTTAAGGGACTGGAGGTAACAAAAGTGACAATAGTGGGTATGGACGGGCGGTTAGTGTATGACAGTTATGTGAAACCAGATAATGAAATAGTAGACTATAACACTCGCTTTTCGGGTATCACAGCCAAAGACTTGCGCAGAACTGGCGCAACGAAAAGCCTACACCAAGTACAAAACGATCTGATGGGTTTCATAAGTGCAGATACAATTCTAATCGGGCACGGTTTAGAGAATGACCTGAGGGCTCTGAAGATTATCCACCATACTGTGGTGGACACAGCATTAGTTTTCCCACATTTCTACGGGCTGCCCTATAAAAGATCTCTTAAAAACTTGGCTTCGACAATTCTCAATCGGGATGTACAGTGTAGTTCCAACGGACACGACAGCTACGAGGACGCCAGTGTGTGCATGGAGCTCATGTTGTGGTGTGTAAATAGGAATCACAGGTCCCGCATTATAGAACTGCAGCAAGAGATACACGCAATACACGCACAATCTCGACAGTGAGAGAGCTTTCCTCGTTCATGTCATCCCGCTTTTTATTTATTAAAACGCCCCATAAATCATTTTCACCCCTCTCATACATACTGTAGAAATGTGATGATATTTGAAAAACCTCTATTGTCTAAAGATTTCTCAGTGTTCCTTTTTTGACTTTTTTGTTTTGCAAACAAGTGATATTGAAGAATGAATCTCAATTTTTTATTTAGGTTAAGAAATATAAGTGATGTTCTTGAGATTTTATTGTGATTGGATAGGTTAAGTTTTATACGGTTTTTAACCTGACAGCAGGATTTTATGTAAACCATTGCCAGCCCCAACTTCAAATTGTTTGTTTGGATATTTATATGCAAATTATTATCCAACCCTGTCTAATTCTGTAAGCTCACATAGATGTATTGGCGAGTTTTTGCGGTAGGTAAAACATACCTATTGTATAAATTTGAAAATAGAGGAACCTCAAAAAATTGTAAATAAGATAAAAGTAGATTTGTAAATACATATATTACTTTGATCCAAAATGAGAGACTGAAAATTGAATTAGATATAATTTTTTTCTCGAATTTTTGTTAAAAAAAAATTGAGATACAAGAGTTTTCCATTCATCCAAAAATAGTATTTAATTGTTTTTATTTTTAAGTTAGCCGTTAGACTGATTGTACATAAATTGATATTTGTACCGGGTGTCTCGGAAAGTATTTACCCTTTTCAAAATTTTAAAAATTAAATTTATAAATATGCGGAATTGAATATAGCCATCGGTGGCCATATTTTTGTGAACTGGTGATCAGGATATCATTTCCTACGTAACAGGAAGATGACCCAACTTTCTTATTTTAAATAACATCTTATACACTTAAAGCCATTTTAGGTGTTTTATTTCATTAAAAGTGTATTTTTCTCAACACCTTTAATAAGAAATTGAATAGTTTTGTTATTCACTTGGTTATTTAGAATTAGGAATTTATTTTTGAAAAATTAAAAGTAGAGAGGTAGATACTTTCTGTAGCAGCCAGTATAAGTTGCTCATTCTGTCATAAATTAAAAGGCCGCAACTGTAACGTCCACATTTTCCTTTAAATTAAAAAAAAATCGATAATTAGAATGTGGTTATATATTACGTAACTCGTCAAACAAGCTCTAGAATGTGCATATTTTTTCGAATCCTTATTTTGTGAAAAGCTGCGTAGAATTTATATTCATTTTTTCTTTCTAATTTTACATTAATTCATAGGTAACATTTAAGTTTTATTAGGTAAACTAGCACTGTTACTTACAACTGTAACTAGATGCATCAGTTGAAGCCTTTTTATTACTTGAGGAATTACTGTACTTGACAAATTTTTACGTTGACGTAAATTTTAAAATAAGTTCACTTTTAATATTACACAGTTTGTATTTGGAGAAGTTTTCAAAAAAAAAAAAATCATGTATAGTTCCCTTTTTAAACAAACAAAAATTACTTAATGTTAGTTTTTTTGTTAAACTTAATTTTTTATTTATAATTTGATTTCTGTCATTTGCCCTCGAAAACTCAATGGTTTATGTAAAATACGCATTAATCGTGTTTATCTTGAATACGTTTGATGATAACTGGTATTACAAACAATATATAGGTTACGAAACAAATGTTGCAATTGAGAGTGTCGATACCCAACTTTATGCAATACAAACAAGTAATATTTACACGATCCTTATTACTTTTATAGTTGGTCCATAATAAACATTTATGTGTCAATGTTTGGACGTTCATTGGTAAAAGCGGCGTTACTTTTGATTAGTAGCGTTATTTTTACACACAAGTGTACAGCCTCAATGTGCTCACCATGTTTTAACGTAGGTTTCAATAATCAAGCAATTCTTGTAGTAGGTGTAAGTCCGAAATTGTTCAGATTTGTTTGTTGAACCCCTTTTGCCTACTTTAAACACTTTTTTTGTCGGAATAGTATTACTTGTTTATTCCTGTTGAATTTTGTGTTCTGTTTTTCACTTTTTGTAATAATAATGTTAAAAAATACATTAACAGGCAAAAATGGCTGTGTTCACAATTGAAAACTGATTGATACAATATTTGTATCAATATTTTTTAATAAAGTTTTGTAAAATATTATAAAAAACTGTTTATTTGTCTAACCTTCATCGACCTTAATAGCTGGAAGCAGAGTGAAAGTGTTAAAAGAAATTTCTTCTTAATAACGTTAAGTAATATGTCAAATATGGCGAGGTGAATTATAAATTATTATATGTACCAACGACTAAGACCGACCCTATTAATGAATGTTCACCTTTACACGTTACAAATCTCAAGTTGTAAATATTCCAAAAATGACTGATACGTCCATACCCATATTTACAGCCTTATCGGAAAAGCAATTCAAAATATCAACAAATGTACCCCATTTGTTGATATTCCTTATAACTAAAGTTGAATAATTATTAATTACTAAGTAGGTAAATTAAAAGGTGTTCGAACCATTGAATAGTTTGAGGTGAGTTGGAAACAACAAACTTTAGCGCAGAAAAATTGGAATATTTAAAAAAATCATTTATGATGGATACGTTTTAAAATCGCGTGGCAATTTACAAGATTATCAGTTTCAATTATATTATAAAAAACGAGGTTTGTGTTGCACGATATTTTAAAAATTATTTCAGGACATAAAACCAGGGTAATTTTTATCAATATGACGTGTTCGTTTTGTTCGACTGTTTGGACATTAGAAATAATAATACCTCGAATAATACTGTTCATTTTTAATCATACTAATAACGTACACGAGCTGTTGATAATGGATTGAAAACATTCAATAAATAGCACTATCATTAGCAGAGGACATTCTTTTCATATCGATCATTAATAATGTTTTAATTCCGGAACGTCATGCCATTAGAATGTGCGCTAATTTTGCTAATGGATATGACAAAATAGGGAGCTCTCTTATAATCGAGTGCAAGGACTGCTTATTTCCGTTTACACTCGTGATTAAGGACTCTGCCAGGGTCCTATCTCGGTATACCATACCAACCTTATGAGCTGCACTACCTACAGAGGTATTGTATTGTGGAGTGAGTCATGGGTGGTATTATTTCGATGATATCTTTTAACATAGGTAATTTTTAATTTTAATTATGTCGTCTTTTATTTTCCTTAAAATGTCGGAGGGGACGAGCCCCCGAGGGCTTATCCTCTGGCACGCCATTGTGTACAACAAAGTATACCTAATGCTAAATTGTGACCCATTCAAATAAATATATTCTCTACGGTTAATGTTAAATTACAAAACTGGAAAACTTTAAGTACCTACCTACCTACCTATTAAAAAATTAAATAATTATGACGTATGTGTGTGACGTATAAGGAGTTTTTGCATTTATATGTAAGTTGAATTTTAATAAAGTCTGACGTTCGATGTTTGTCGCGCAATGTTTTACATATTAACATTCAAGCTTGGGAAACCGATTTTTTTTTATAAATTCCCATATAAGTAAGCGTAATTTAATAGTAAATAACATGGAATAGTAGTAAAACGTATTTCTATTTATCAGATAATTTTAATGCCTTAGATTGCGTAATATTCCGCGTTTTTATATTTTTTCATATCATAGGAATTAACAGGTATGTTTATTCTGATAATATAGCCTAATTAGGTAGATAATACATAATATGGGAAAATCGTAAATACAGGGTGAGCCAGCATTAATACCTAAACGGTCTTTATTCACTTATTTATTGTGTTATAGGGAAACTTTTCAAGTCAAACCAAAAAGGTTGTTCTTTCAATCAACAAAACAAATCAATATATTGAACCAAACAATTCAAGAGATGTTTACACAAAAAGTAATTTTACGCAATTCGTCTCGATAGCATTCAATTTAAGATCCATTACGTAAACGCATTAGGCAATGTTTGTTGTTTATTGTAGTTGTCGATCGCTTTTGCAAAAACCAGAATAACAACGTACCGTAATTTGATCTTAAGTTCCATTCAAGCAGATAACGTAACACGAAAACAGTTCAATTTAAGAATGGGAATATCGATTTAGCAGAATTTAGGAAAAATTAGTAAACATATACCTTTTTGTACAAATTGGTAGTTATATTATAATCCAAGTTGTCATAAGTGGGAGCCAGTGTCATTACTTATTAAGTATTAAAAGCGTGCATTTCTTCAGTTTTTCGCTTATAATTTTTTGACAATATTTGACAATGATATTATATAACGTTAAAAATGTTGGTATACCCCTCTTTTCCACGTTTGCGTTTTGACTTTTTTTACCAAAATTACACAAAAAGTGCATCTGCGACTGCGTTAGATGAAAGTCTGTGCAAAAATTCGGGTAAAAATCTTAAATAGTAACAGAATTATTAATAAAAATAATTTTCAAAATGTAAACTTTAACACCCTGTATAAAAAACTATACGCTCCAAAATAAAAAATCACATTATAAAAGTCGCATTATTTTCGCCCAAAGAATCTGTGGTTAAAGGCATGCATGACCTACTTTTTCTTAACACCCTGTATACTTTAGGTGGTATTGCATTTGCATTATTATATAAATGCTTTATCATTTTTTAAACATAACATTGATCTCAAAACGAAAACCAGCTTTCACTTCTAGTGGTCGTAGGTGCATTAATAAATATCGCTGTAGCTTTCTTCAGCACTCGAGCAAGCTAGCTGGTGTAGCTGTACAAGGTGGCGAAGCAAAAGGAGTAAAGTTGTCCTAAAAGCAAGTAAGATGTTTAGAGATGGGTATTTATTCGTTCCATCGTTTTCTATAAAGCAAAATTTTAAAAAAACTAATACGTCCTCGTGAATAATTTTTTTAGCACGAAAAATATACATAGATACAGGGTGCACAAAGGATTAGGCATTTCTCATGTACCTAGCACACACTACGACTTATATTTCTAATAGAAATTCGCACATTTTTATCGAAAAAGATTTTTTACATACCTGCCTCTTTTACTATATAGGAGTGTATTTTTTTCGACCATATATCTGATCTTATGATTTTTAAACACCGTGATCTCGTTTCCTGCAACAAAAATTTACGGTAATTTTTGGCGGAAAGAGTGAATTAAAATAATAAAAACAGTATTTTTATTATTATTACCTATAATAAAAAAAATATAATAAACAGAAAATATATAAATGTGCATAATTAAACGTAGGTACCTATATTACGTAGAAAGTATTAGACATATATACAGGGTGTTCTGTAAAACACTAGCATAAATTCAGGGGCTGATAGAATTTCAAAAAATATTACAATTTGTTTCTATGAACCATGGGCGTATCTTTTTCCGTTTTCAAGATACGGGGGCGTTGAAAATAATTTTTCCTTAAATTTTAATTTTCTGTTAGTAATGAAAGATGGGACCGAAACTAGATTTTAAAAAATTATTTTTCACGCCCTGTATCTTGAAAACGGAAAAAGATACGCCCATGGTTCATAGGAACAAATTGTAATATTTTTTGAAATTCTATCAGCCCCTGAATTTTTGCTAGTGTTTTTCAGAACACCCTGTATATAATTTTCCTTTCTCTAATTTCTGGTGTGTAGGTACTAATTGTTATGTAACGCAGCAAAGCAAGACTTCAGTTTTCCAACTGATTTTAATTCAGAAAGCTAAAAAATAGTGTGTTTGGTTAAAACAAGCATAAATTCACCGTGAATATCAAATGTATAAGGACAAACAGTCATCTCTTTTTTTTTAAATAATAATTTGCTCTGCTTTAAGTATGGAATATTTTGTCAAAAATTCCCTACGGTTAATTTTAGTACTTGTAGTTTGTTTACGTTATTGTAAACAAAAAACTATTCGAGGTTTTACACTTTTGATATGATATGCCCGATAGCAAACCACAATATCCAATAATAAATAGTAATAAATTCAAGTGAATAATTGAAACCTTACAAATAACACTACATTTTGAAATTTAATGGTGCCATATACCTACCCCGAGGATGAACTGGCGCAGCTACGGACACGTGTTTCGGAGTTATTGCTCCTCATCAGCGTAGCTGAATGGTATATATGGCACGATTAAATTTCTTATTTATTAGTCGAAAAGTTCTCATTAAACAATCCATATAGTATATGTGTTCGTTGAACTGTAAGTTAGTTTGTCATATATTATATTGACGACATAGTAAACTTTTCTTCCGCCTTTGCAAGAGTTTTTTATAATATCGATTCTGGTTTCCTTAGTTTTTTGCGCTGAACAAAAAAGTTAATTTGACGAAAGTTACAAATAAAGTAAATTTGTTTAAATAGTGCGGCGCGCGATTAATTCGCCTTTTTATGCGATTTTTTATCATTTTCCTGCAAAACCATCGACCGCGTCACATTCCTCCGGTGACACATTTTTATTTTTGCGAGAATTAACATGTGATAAAACCCGAGAGAAAGTAGAAAGTTCGCTGAATAAATCCAACTGCAGATTACTTCAAAATTATCATTTATATTATGTGAGCTAAGCAAACTCAATGCCTGCTATTTTTTCGACGCACACACGTAGGCACTTTCTTTCGATAAAGTGCCCGTTAAGAAAGTTGCTTTGACTTAAATATCAACAACCTCTGAATGGCGGATATCCATTTTTAATCAATTTGCTATAACAATTATACCCGCAAGCCGCAAACTAGCTCTCCCAGCAACTGAGAATTGTGTATATATATCCTCCTCGTTTACGGCCAATATGGCACAGATTAAATAATGTTCTTTTCCATCTAGGGTCCTATATATTATAGGTAGTCAATACATCAATCTCGACTCTAAAAAAGAAGGAAGATAAATATAAATGAGTATGACGAATATTTTTCAATATTTTGAATTCTTGGCGCTTCAACCGCCTTCTTGGTCTTCTACTGAATCGAAAACCTCACTTCATAAGAATATACCACGACAAAATGGTCGAAATCTGAAGAAAAAGTAATTTTTCGGAGAAACTGCACGAAATTAAATTAATATCTCACTTTTTGTTTGTTTAGTAACCTCTTCCAATAAATTGTTTGAGAACTGCACGTTTTAATTATCAATTTCAAGTTAGTAATTCTATAATACGCGTAGGTATCTAACCACGTGACAGTCCAGAAACGAAGCCACGCCTCTCTGTAGCGGCGTATGACTGACCACGCGACATTGGTGGAGAGAAGCCACGCCTACGCCTACCAACGACTTGAATTTCAATAGCACACATGACATGCAGTTGTTCTTTTGTTACAGATAGGGCCGTATTCATCTGGGATACCAAAGACCTCACGCAGAAAGACCGCAAATCTCTGAGGATAAACATAGACTTTGATTACGCCACGTTGGTCAAATGGAGTCCCGATTCGAAGGCTTTCATTATAAACAAATTCAACGAAAACGTCGTGGAGGTTTACAAGGTGGAGAAGAAGAAGGAAGGTTGGCTGCACGCTTCGAAAGCTCTTACTTTTCCAAAGGTAAAGAAATTTAAGAGTATCCCATAGAAAGTGCAACAACAACAAATCGACTGAGAGTGTTGTCTGTCGTGCCGTGCGTCATGTCTCATGCGATAAACTGTTTTTCAATAAAAATCCTGGATAACACGTATTGTGCGTGTTGTACACGAGTACCTACACTATACTCTTGTTTTCGTTTTGTAGTTCACAAAATAATAGAATTAATCGCTATAAGAACCGTATCAAATGCAAATTTTTAGGTCAGCTATTTTTTTTAGTTGTTTTGTTCGGCCTGACCTTGGTCCTCATTCTATCTTAATATGACATACATCATTGACCACCGATTATTGCGTTTAATAGTTTTTCATTTCATTTATGAAATAATTTCTCGCAACAGTGGCGATGCTAAAAAGTATCTAGGCACTTTACCTCTATACCTATATAGTTATGTCTGCACGTTTTCTGTCGCCATTAATAACGGTATTATCGATGTATGTTTCTATTTTTTTCTTGTAATGTGTACATGCCTTATGCCTCCTTTCCTCCCCTGCATGATTACTACCCTCACAACATTTCCGCACGTTTTTCTTTAGATATACAAAAATAGCCATTCCTCGAAATTTTTCAAATTATACCAGCCTATAGTATTTTTTAAAATAGCTTTGACATATTTTTTCTTTTTACCATTATTTTTCATTTAAGGCCAAATTTTTTTTAAAAAAACGTAGTATAATCTATTAAATTTTTGTGACGTCAAAAACGGATAATTATAGGCACTAGGTAACTATAGATCATAATGTGCACCATATGACTGACATAATAACCTTAAGTTTTTTATTTTTGTAAATTTATTTTCAATTTTAATTTTTGTAGTTTTAACTTGGATGCATTATAAATTATTATAACATTTATAGAAACTCTTTCAGACAGAAGATATATAAAGCTTTAATATTGTAGATTATTAAAAATAGACGGCTAATTATAGGTTAGATTTCCAACCAACAAAAAGAATCTTATTTTATTATATCAAGGCAATTAAAACTTCATTAATAATGCACTGAACAAGATTTTAGTTGCTAGTACAGGAACCAAGCAGAAATATGATAAAAACGAAAAATATTCTAAAATCATAAAAATGCATATTTTTTTTTGAGTTTAAATTAACCAATAGCAAGAAAGTAAAATAAAAAATAAATATGTAATAGTAAAAATTAAAATCTCTTTTTTTTCAGGCACACGAGACTGACGTAATTGGCATGGGCATCGCAAGTAACGGCAAATTCATCATGACCTGCTCCAACAGAACCGACTTGGTCATTTGGGACCTGAAGGGGCAGATACTGGCCCAAGTCGACACCTACCTCATGAATACAACCTGTGCGAAGATATCGCCTTGTGGCCGATTCCTTGTTGCTGCAGGTATGGAACTACATAACGAAGAATAGGCAACCAAGTATACATTTTGTTTCTTCCACACACAGCGTGTATGTAGGGTTGCCTAATTCTGTAGTAATATTTATGAAGACCCTTGATAAACTCTGAAACACTAGTTGTTACAGACACGAATTCCAAAGTCGAATGATCCGTATTAATTTTTATTAATTATGATATTTTGTAAGGCGCTACAGTATGTTTCTTGTGCTCTTAGGCTTCACGCCCGAGGCCCGAATTTGGGAAGTGGTATTCAACAAATCGGGGGAGTTTCAGGAAGTGAAACAGATAAAACAACTGACCCTGAGTGGACACAGCTCTGGGGTGTACGATGTCGCTTTCGACGTGGATTCCTCACACATGGCTACTGTTTCTAAGGATGGAACCTGGAACCTTTTTGACACCAAAGGTGGATAACAAACATATATATTATTAATTAGCGCGTGCACTTATACATACCATAGGTATTTCTTTAAACAAACTGATTTTTTTTAGTTAATTATAAAATGGGAGAAGACGCTCGTGTAATAAGATCTGGAAAATATGAACAAGCCAGTAATAACGCCCTTATTGCCCTATCGCCAAATGCAGAAGTTATTGCTATTGCCACCTCCAGTTCCCTAGCTTTGTATTCGACATTCACTGGAACGTTGGATTACACTATCGAGCATATCTATTCTGGTAAACATTATTATACAGCCGAATCGTCTGAGTGCTTCGTAGACTTTAACCACATACTAAATAATTACATATTAAAAAACAAACATTACGTAGAGATTCACCAGATTAAAATGTTTTTTTTTTAGGTAACATAACTGCTGTATTGTTTGATTCAACTGGAAAATATGTACTAACTTCTGGCGACAAGCAAATCAGGGTTTTCCATAATGTAACAGGTTACCGCTGCAGCATTGAAACTGCAAAGGAAAAGCTTAAGGAAAGCCAAACTTCTGCGACCAAAGAAAGACTGCAAAAATTAATCGTTGACAGCCAGGCCTTTTTAGATTCTATTGAAAAAAAATAAACAAGAAGCTTTGTTGTGCTTTTTCCGATTTCCGATTCTATTTTAACAGCTTAATTTGCCATATTTAGCAGATATGTCAAGAAACCAGTTCTAAGCAAAATACTAAATCTCTTCTCAGACTACGTCAACGCTTTATTTGTATCGAAAATACACCACCTGTCTATTACAATTATCATCTACGAGTACTATGGGTCTTTATAAGTGTGCTAATGCACTTGCAATCTAACAAACGTTGACAAACTAAGAATAATTTAAATATACAGTTGAAAGTCGTTTCACTACTGGCCGTCAATGCTGACCATCGCTGCTAATTGTCAATGTATGACTGTTCGTGCTAATCATATGTGAAAATGTTCGTTTCAACTCTTGATATTCTCTTATACATTTTGACAGTCAGTATTGATTATATATGCTTCGTATAAAACAGCTTTAATATATATATATTTTTTTTAAAATATACTTTAATAAATCTCCTACTTGGTGCACAAAATTTACTCTTTAGAATATGATACGTGTGTTATTTAATGTTACCCATAATTTTCTCTGTTTCTATTAATTTTGTATTCGTTTTAAATATGTTTAATTTCACTCCGTTATACTGGAACGAGGAAACCGGTAGAGAGCACAACTTTGTTTTCTTATACTTACACAATATTTTTTTTGAATTCCATATTGAAATGTATGAGTTAAAGTAACATTAAACATAGTTGCATAGTAATGTATAAGAAGAATTTATATTCTTGTATTTTTAATACGAATTTTAATAAAGGTCGATTATTGATTGTAACGTTTGTTTAATTTTTTATGAATTTTCGAGGAGTGGAACACAATCACAGTCCGACTCCCCATTATTTAAGAAAAGTAAGTAGCGAATCATACGCGAATAAATATTGACATTTACCCATTTCATCAAGAATATCGGGTATATTGGGAACACGAACAAATCTCATGATAATTCGTACTTCTAGACAGACAGCTAAAAACGACCGCTTAAGCTTGTCACAGTATCTGTCATTATGATACTACTAATTAGTGAGTCTTGTACTGAATCTGGGAGCATCACTGTTGGTTCTGGGTCTTCAAAAGCCCTCAAAACCAAGGTTTGCCTTTAATTTTCATCGCGTCTCTTAACAACGGAATTGAACATTTTTAGAAAACTTCCCAACACCAATAAATTATTTCCCACGTTGTCAGTTTTTTTTTTATAATTGTATTATAATATAATATTAATAATTTTAAATGAACAAAATTTGTAGCGACATGAAAATTCTGCAGTGAATAAATGGGTACTTTCAAATTTCTCGCGCGTCATATAAAAAAGCTAGTGAAAGTCACACAGATTTGTCAACGGAACATCAAAGGCGCCGACAATAGTGTCGCTTCTGTATTAGTACCTCTGTGACTTATATAGAACAGTTTTCTTGAATTCGCGGATAAATTTTCAGAAATTACTGGATCAAGTTATGCCAACGTATACACCCGCTGTCTTTCTTGACAGCAAAAGAGAAATTGAATTGAATTAAATTGCGTGCATTTTGGTGGGTAACACAAATCATGTCGAGTTATAATACAGTTGTATTGTATCCATTATTTTTCCTTTTTGATGTCTGAAAATCTTGTTTAATAAAAAGAAATAGTTTATCAGTACTGCAATGTGTTGTATTTTTGATATGTGTGTATTGTAAGTATAAATACCTACCTATATTTGTTTACTTAAATTATTTTCGTATTTATATTGTAGGTTGTCATGTGGCGTAAAGATCCTCATTTGCGTCGTGGGTCTAGCAATAATTATTGGCATAGTGTTTCTCGTATTGCACCTTGTAAATGTTATATAATTTTCTTAATATTGTATAGTGAACCCGGAATATAGCATGGGCGCGAATTAGCGATTTGTACTGAAGCAGAGAACCTAGCAGACGGCTTATAGTAACTATAAAAAGCTATATACTTAAGCATATTTCACCATCACCATTAGGGTCAATTTTCATGCGTACCCAAAATTCCGACGAATAAATATAATAATAATAAACATTCCGCACTCATGTGATTTTATTTTAAATATAGAGTTTACATCCATAATACTCCATGCATAGGCACTAAGTCCTACCAATAAGGACCAATAAAAATCTGAGTTATTTTAATCTGGGTAGCAAGCAGCGTGTCGTTCTTGCGATTCCGCCCTTGCAAGAAGAGGGGCACGAAAATAGTACAAGCCGGCACTGATCAACTGAGCGTAACTGTTAAAAATACAGATATATTACGCAGAGGTGAAAACGTGGCGAGGCGTAACCAGTATCGTATCGTATACCAACAATAGAAACATGCGATATTTTCGTAATAATGTTGAAATTTATTGCAAACATCCAGTCGTTAAATGTTGACATTAGATACAAAACGTGCGCGATTATCTCGCTCACACCTCGTAAAAATTAATTATCTTCCACCTCTATCTCTCGACAAGTTTTCGCTGTAATTAAATAAGTAAATATTGTAGCTGATTGGTGACGCATTGAATAGAGACAAAATGTGTACAGCCTTAGCTGAGCCATAGCTCCATATATGCATATTGTTTTGTTTATTCGAGGTTTATTTGTTGCCTCTGGAAAACCTGTTTGGTAAAAATAGGTGCGCGTTTAATAGAGGTGTAGAAATCGAAACGAGAATATGTGCTTCGTTTGTGATGCGTGAGTATAAACGAATATATTTGTTTATTCAGTCATTAACTGATTTTTTGTACCTTTTAGCCTTTCATGCTTGACGAGGACTATCTGCCTAATAATTTTACTGGCAATAATTGCTGGTATAGTGATTCTTGTATTGTATTTTAAGAACATAATAAAATTTGATAAATAATGTAGTGGCATGTGATTTTATTTTGAGAAGTTATGTCCTTGTTCCAAATACCAAATATTACAATGTTTTTGTGGCTTTCGGCGTTGGCAATTTTCTCTGCGCCACAATGTTTTATAATATTACAACTAAACTGTCTGTCTGTCTGTCTGGTGTACGTATTATCACAGAATTACTGTTTGCAGTGGATTGCACAGAGCGTTTTCTGTAACGGAGCATTAAAGCGCCATCACATCTACTTGTTTTGTGTTGGTAGTAATATACTATAGGCAACACACCATACATGCATCTGTACGTCTGGTTCAAAACCTAAGAGTATGGGAAATAGATAATTCCAGGTCTGGCCTGGGATCCAAGAATCAATTTTATTAATATCAAAGTGATATCAATATCTTTATCATTTTTATTGAATTCTGCTACCAGCTTTGAAACAAATTGACAGGTATTATAGAAGAAAAAAAACTGACTACTAAACGTTCCGTGAATCCAACTACCAATCAAAATGCTGACAACCCCTTGTCGCCACTGTCCCTATTAAGTCTCTGTGAGATTTTAGTAGTTTCTATTTTAGTGTCAAATCTTACCAATAGATATTGCTCGACGCGCTGATTGACAAATAACAAATTTAAAAAATAATAGTGGTTATTTGTTATTTATGAAAACATCAAATTGACTATAATCTACATTTGCAATTTGTATAACATTTTTTTAATCAACGTCAGCAGTTGGTTAAAATTGAAAACTTCAAGTTTCTTTCTCAAACAGCTCATTTTTATTTGTCAATTTGTCATAATTATTTAAACTTCAACATAAAATCCAAAAGTGGAAAATATAATAAAATATGGGACGCAGCAGACCAGCTCCTTCTAAACCTTGGAGATCACCTCCCCCAAGTAGACAGCCCCCTAGAAGTTCTCGAGATTATTCGTAAGTTACCTTTACACTTTTTTTTATCATTTTATTACGTACTTATTGAAGTATTTTACTTATTTATTAAAATTATCCGGTAATTAATTATCTTAGACATTAAATGATTAACCGAATGACTCTGCATGATGCAGCAATAAAGAAAACATATTTTTGTAATTTGTAATCAACAATAATTATTTTTATCTATTTTTGTTGCACCACTTCGGCTCTGTACAGTACTCCCTTGTTGATTAACTTCGACCCTGTCCTGTCCTGTGACCGTGTGACGTTTACATGTTGATTCAGTTCACGAAAGACGCGCATCTATCGTCCTTTTTGTGAATCACGATTATTTCAAGTAACGTATGTTCTAGAGTTGTTCGAAAATATCAGAAACCCGGTCGGAAACTTTCTAGAAAACGTCGCAAATTTATATAGTATCGTCTGACGTCTGACTGGCTATTTTTACGTAATATTGAGCTGAAAAGTAAAGTGAAAACTAAGTTTTTTACTGTGTTATATTAATTACTCCAAATACATTAAATATGCCTAGACGTGGTAGATCGTCTCCATCTCCTTCAAGGTAATTTCGAGTAATCGTATTTAAAATTTTAAGGTTATGTATTTCATTCTACAACCTTTCACTATTTCAGGAGCACTTCCCAGCACCTTCCTGCTAGAACGGCCCCAGCACCTCCGGCACATGTGCCACAGGCAGCACCAGCCACGTCTCAGGGCCCTGGGCTGTTCGGACAAATGGCTGCGACTGCTGGAGGTGTGGCAGTAGGTTCTGCAATTGGACATACAGTTGGACACGCTATGACAGGTGATTATTAGGATTCGATTTATTACCTTTTAGTTCTAAATTAATTATTACTTTAGGTATGTTCAGTGGTGGTTCCGGCGGAGAGGCCCCAGCTCAACAAGCTGCACCAGTATCAGCGCCACAGCAACAGTATGCTCAACAAGGGTCTGCAGAATCTTCTGGACCATGTGCATGGGAAATTAAGCAATTTTTGGATTGTGCCGCAAACCAGTCCGACATAACGTTATGTCAAGGTTTTAATGAGGCTATCCAGCAATGCAAAATTAGAAACAGTAAGTGTGTTGTATTTATAAGTGCTACCGATTATCTATAAAAAATCTTTAGTGTGGAAAATTTCATGAAATGTTTAAAATAAGTTTTCGAAATGGATCGTACATTCTCACATGAATTCACGAGTTGCCTTTTTGTTTCAGATATGGCATAAGAAGGAAATAGTCAACAAATTTTAGTATTGAACAATTTTATCGAATTAGTAAGAATTGTAAAATATGATTAATTTATGTAGGCTTTAGATCCGAAATTATGGTGAATTAAACTAGTACAAGTATGTTTTAATTTGTTTTCTTGTTATATTAAACCTGTTTGTTATATACTAATTAATAAAAAAGTAGCATAGCAGGGGGTCTTTTTTTGAATACCTAATTTTACTATCTAACATTTAAAACAATTCGTCAAGGATAATCCAAGCTTTGACATGAGTTTATTAATTCCTGAATAACGAGATTTCTATTTGAATTATTTATTATGTAAGTATAATAATGTCAAATTGTTACAAACGGAAGCAGAGGTTGTCAATCTAGAAAATACGTTTTGACATGCATCGCCTTCTGATCCTGATTCTTTCAAAATTATACAAAATTCTTTCTTTTATTTGTCCCAATTCGACGTGAATTTTATCAGACCTCAAACTCAATTTTTTTTCTTTGCTTAAACTGTATGTACATCCTGTATATTTTTATCTTTTATGTAGCAGAATTCAAAATAAATGTCTATAATGATAATGATGTAAAAATGTAAAAATAGGTGGCCCTCCAAGCGCTGACCTTTCACTGACAGGATCCCTAATGCTCCAGTCGACTGTATTACTATTCGTAAACTTGAATCCTCCGTAGAACGACCAGCTTTGCACACCGGGATTACATTTCTACATCCTCATGTTTACTTCTCCCTAAGTAAGGTACCTCGTGTAAGTACAATTCGAACTCGTGCATGCGATCGCCCGGGTATAGATCCTCGAGGTTATCCTTAGGTTGCGACATGATTATTCTGGCTCCAACGCTTAAGACGAATGTACGCCGTAAACACACATCATCGATGGAACAACCTGCTTTGCACACAGGGATTACAGATCCATCTAATATGTTCACTTGCCCCTTAATAAGGGAACTAACGTACTTAATTCGACCTTTTGCGTTTTAATTAGCCTCATAATCATTTAAAAAACCTGAGGAACACGGGGGATTTGAACCCGGGCTTTCTGCGTGGAAGCCCAACGCTTTAACCAACTAGGCCATGAGTGTCACCGACAGCGCTCTGCTATTTGTGAATACCTTGTTAAAATGTTAAGCGGAATCATCGCATCTGCTTTGCATAAATTATAAAATATTCTCCTCTGAAAAAATATTTTTACGGCGCCAATGCACTCCATTGGCTAACCTACGATTCATCAGGACTAATTTTAGATTTCCGACCTCTCTAGGAAAATATTTTTTCGACGCCAATGAACTCTGGTAGCTAACCTACGATTCATTTGAACTAATTTTAGAAAACATGACACCTGGCGCTGATTAAATTCGAAAAGTTGTTGGATATAAAATATATAAACATATAAAACACTGCAGAAATTAATAAATACAAGATGTTTTAAATTGGGCTATTCTTTTGGTTAGTATGAAAGAAATGATTTGCCGACTTTGCCTTCAAACAATAATTGGTGATAATTGTCAACCAGTCGAAGAAACTTTGTTGAAATCCTTAAAATTGGTGAGTTAAAAAACCGAACAGAAACTTTAATACATCTAGATAGATAGAATTTATTATTTCAGAACAGTAGAGTATATAAATGTTTAAGAATTTTTGTCAAAATACAATATATAATATAATTACAAAAGTAAAGAACAAAGTGATCGGTACTGATACTCTTACAAACAGAAGTATGAGATTGTCGATATTCCTAGTGATCACGACGTATGTAGTTTTTGCATGGGATTGGCCAAAAAGTGGACGGCTATTGTTGATCTGTGATATTACACTTCGAATTGTACTTTCTCACTTCTGTATTTTTTGAGATTAAAACACTGATTTCTTGAGTTAAGATTATATATTGCATAACTTCGTGCCCCTAATACAAAAGATGAAAGCCAACTGGCTTAACTTAATAAATGAATTAACCTCTTTGGAGTCCTTAAAAGGAATCGACAGCTGTCAACTTTGGAAAATTTAGTCACCCCTTTTTATTATTTTAATCCTTTCATATAATTTAGAGTGTGTATTTAAGTTGCGACTTGCGAGAATACTCATTTGGTGTTCTCCCTAGTTATAATAGGGAGTATAGTGCCACCACAAGAATTTGTGCTACAATGAATTAAAGTTTTTACATGGTAGAAAGATTATTTGCGAAAGTAAATAGCGACTTTAATGATGTACTTCTTTCAGAAGACCAGTCATATTTTCTTTGGCGTAAATAAACAAGAAAGTACCAGTAAACATGCCAACCTTTAAACCATTGTATTTTTTAAATCTAAACAAAAAATAATAATAAAACTATTAATCAGTACCTAACTTTAATTACAAAACGGGGAAAATTTTATTTACTCTCACATAAAAAGTAATGCCGTCGCTACGATTACTTTTAATTACAGTTACCGATAAAGTAGCTTACTAACTTTAGGGAAAAGCGACAAGTTACTGCCTAACGCTACGTTCAACAACCTATTATTACAAAAGAAATATCTCAATTAATTCAATACTGTAACCTGTAACCGCTTTAAAAAGATGTACAAAATGGTTTGTTAACAGAAAATAACACATCGCCTATTATATTTACTAATTCCATTAAAACGATACGATTTAATTCATTTTATTTATATTATAAGAAATGTAGAAAACACAAATTACAATTCATTTCACTAAATCTAGTTATCTTTTATGGCCTTCGTTAAGTTTTCCTCAAATTTTGAGGAAATTTTCTTGTGAATCTTAATACTAGTCTCTAAATCGTCCAACAAAGCATTGAACTCTGCCAGCTCCTTGCGCATTTGTAAGGTATTCTGTTTATTGTGTAACTGATTGGTCACCTCGGTAATGGTTTTATCTAAATCTACACTAACGTCCATTTCCAGTTTGGGCTCTTTCTGATTTACTTGTTCCATTCGTTCCTCTCGTAATTGCTGCTTCACAAATTTTTTGACAAGAGGATTACTAATATAAAACCAATCGCTTCTACTATAAGTTTCCAACATCTCCACATCATAGATAACAACATACTGATTAAAAATAGACTTAGTTTCAAAAGCAGTGCCTGTTAAACTCAAATTTGCCTCCCACAGCTTCTCTAAACCCAACACCTCAATAACATCAGTCCAAAGAACCTTTGCCACGTCCTCAAAATTCACATTGGGGTCAACGTTTCGAAGCAAAACGCTCATTATTTTATAGAAGGGTTTCTCGGGTTCTTTAAATGCTTTGGTGCAGTACTTCAACACGTTTGCTTCCAACTCTACCTCATTACTTGGCGGCCACTTATCCTGCCAGCTAGGTAGAGCCAAGCCTTTTAGAACTTTCTCAAGTTTATTGGCATACGTCTCGCTTTTCCAGAAATTGGGAAAGTAATAGTAGTTACAGGGTAAATAATCTGGTATTTCGCAATCTAAGTAGTCCTTAAATACTTCGGGAAAAGAGGCATATTCGAAACAAGACTTGTTCAAAATGATCTTCTTTAGTTTTGATAACCCCTCATTATATAAACTTATGATAATATTTGGGTTTCTTAAACAAGCTTTATAGTGGGAATTCCATTTTGCAAAACTGTTGGCTCTTTTCCACATTTCCGTACATAAGTACTTTGTAATAAAGGCATTCAGCGTGTCCAACTCTAAAGGCGGGGGTTTCTCCACTTTACTAGCCAAAAACACCAATCCTTCTTCAATCAAATTAACCAAAACTTGTGGAGATAAATTTTCAATTAGAATGATGTAGTCTGAAACGATTTTTTCTTCAATTAATGCTTTTAGTTTGCAATCACTTTCATCATAGTTTTCCAGAATAATGACTATGGGCACTTTAGTGAAAACACCAAAACTTTTCAAGTTCTCGAATATCCTTCGTTGCAAAAGAGTATTAAAGTCCTTTGCGACAAATATGATACCATTTGCATCAGCATATCTGGCATACAACCCTCGTTGTCTCTCTATACAAAAAGTGACAGATTGTGCTGGATTAGGTTTCGTCTGTTCCACCAACATAATGGTACCGTTCCTTTCTTCCCACTGAAAAGCATCTTTCAACGTATCTTCTATCCTATTTAACCCATTTCTAAGCTCATAATGATCTGGTAAACTAATTTCCACTTTCCAAAATATATTTCTTTGCAGTGTATGCCTTATATCGAAAAAACGTTGATACAGAGTGGGATGCGTTAACTCGAAGAGATTAATTTTATTAGTTTTATCTTCTTCGACCATGCCGATATCCAAAGGTTTACCATACTTGTACCGTTTTATCAGTTTCAAAGTCAACTCTTGAGAAGAAGTGTACAGTTCATCTGCAGACTCTCCAACTGTTTTCGTGTTAACCCAAACAGGGCTGCAGTCCATAGCCTTGCGCTTCTTATTATTCTTCAAAATAATTTGTTGCCACTTTTTTACCATTTTAAGCATCATTCTTCTTTGAATCGCACATCTTATTCTTCTCAATTTTTCCTCACGAATTTCATCATCAACCCGAATAACCATTGTGTCCAACACTGTTCTTACAGTATTTCGGATTTCTAATTCTTTAAGCTTCTCTTCTTCTCTTCTCAGTTCCTCCATTTTCCTTTTTAATTCTTCTTCTAGTTTCTTCTTCCTAATTTCCTTCAGCCTTTCCTCTTTTCTCCTAGTTTCCTCCATTAATTTCTTCTCCAATTCCTTCTGTATCCGCTGTTCTTCTAGCTCCCGTTTCTGCTTTTCTAGTGCCTCTTTCTCTTTCTTTCTTCTAAGTTCTTCTAACTGCTCAGTCATATCTGGTACGTAAGGTAGAGGTGCAGGTATAGATTCCTCAGGCGTTATAGGCATTTTTATAGAAAAATCGGGAATCCTCTCTTGGGCGGGTAAACTAGGAAAAGGCGAAGGCGCTGATTGCATTGCACCAGTGAAGAAACTAGGACCTTTTGTTTCTGTTGCAGTTTTAGGTAAATTAAAGGTAAATCCGCCTTTTTTAGTATCGGCCACGGAAATCGACTTCGGAGTCTCTTTATTTGTCTTCTCTGCAATAGCACCGCCAAATATACTAGTTGGTTTAGGTGCCGATTGAGCAAATATTGACTCTGTGGTTTGCGATGTCTTTGCAAATATACTTGTTGTAGGTGTACCCCAAATGATTGGTTCAATTTGATTCTTTGTCTGGGGAATTGTGGGCACAAAATCTGTTTGGTCCTCTGATACAGCCACTATAGGTTCTGGCTTACTGCCGAATATGCTGGAACCAGCCTCCGTTGAAAATATTGATTTTTTCTTTTCTACCGGTTGCCCAAAAATGCTAAGGATTGGTTCTTTTGCAGGTATAGTAGGCTCTTGTTTTACGCGAGCAAAAATGCTGCTATAACTAGCATCTTTCGGGTGTTTCCCTTTTGATTTAGAAATATTTGAGCTGCTTCTCTCCTGTTTTTTATTAAATACGTTGTCACTAACAGTTTCCATTTCGATAGGATTTGAATCTTCTGCGGCAGATTGTTTAATTTTCGGTTGTTCCAAGTCTGATTCCTCCAATGTTTCCTTAAAAATTAGGAAACCTTTTTCATCAAAACTGTTTTGTGGCTGGTGGGTTTCGTAAAGTTTAGGTGGCAGCTCCTTACCACAAACTATTTTGCCCACAGAGCTGGTACGTTTACACTCGACAACGTTTAAAGATCTATCTAAAACATATGGAAACTCTGGCAAGGCGAACGTGTTTTTTTCTAAAATAATATGCGTTTTCTCTTCATTGATTGAAAGCCCGTAAGTTTGCATAAAGTCCATGGTGGATTCCATATCTTCAAACGCTAGCAGATGCGCTAGCTCACTTAAGGGGTATATTGCTCTAAATGCTCGAGGCTTATAGCATTTTAAAAGCGTTTTTATAGCCGTCGTCCTCACTTGCACAAAATAACGCATGAGTATACACGCATTGAGATAGGTTGTCGAATAGACCAATTTGAAAAATTTTACATAATTGTTCTTGTCCAATGCTGCATACACTTGTAGCGCAAATTTGACTTCATTGGATTTCTGGATCTCTTCACGTAACTCTTGAACCTGTGGCGAAGTAAACACGTATTACTGAACAAAAAGATGACATAAGTGTGCCGTAAAGTGACATAACTGTACCGCAAAAATTTTATCTGCACAGTTTCAAGACCAACTTTAATTATTAATGGAAAAAACTCTATTAATTTTTTATTTTTGGAGAAAAAATGTGGTTGTAGAAAAAGTAATGTGCTACTATAATACTATTATTTTATTACTAACCTCCCACATAAAGTTGCCATCACTTAAATTCAACAGAATAATATACGCTCTAAATTCAGCCTCATTAGGGCAACTTTCTTCTTTCAACTGAAGATCATGGTACATATATTTCAGAGTTTGTAAACACTTTGTCAAATTCTCAGTATTGATTTTTTGGTCGAAAACTGACGGGTCTTCCGACACCAATCTGGCTGAGCAGTGTATGTGAAATCTGGCACACTGTTCTACGAGTTCAACTGCTCCTTGGCAGCATAATTCTTGCTGAGTTATGTCTTTTCTTATTCCCCGGGTTCTGTCCCACAGAAAGTGGAACCACTCTGCTAAATTTACCTAAATTACAATAACTACAATTAAAATCATCAAAACTGTTAATTGCAAAATAGTACGTACATCGTTATTATCACACATATCAATAATATTGTGCATTAAGTAGCCCATCGTCATTTGTAGAACTGACACTGGCCTTAGGTCGTGAGGTAGAGGCGCTTCTTGGTCAGCCGAGCTTCGAGAATACTGTTTAACAGCCCTGGACTGGTTCATCGCTTTATCATTATCTCCTTGTTCGTATAGTGCCACCTACAAAAATAAAAAATAATTTGCGATCTGGCAGAAATATAGATTGAACAAATTGTTGGAAAGTTGATTAAGAATATAACGCACCTGATGCTGCGTTTCACGCATAAGCCTCTCCTTTTCTGGACACATATCTGGGCATGTTCCAACAGTGGGTGATGACTTTAACTCTGTACTTCTCTTCAGTTTCATTCTTATTAATTTGTCCCTTGCATCAAGAACCTTATATTGCTCCTCTATAGTGATAGCTTGGGATTTTACCAGATTTATAAGTTCTAACTGTTCAGGAGATAGTGCTGTACTAAAAGTAGGACACCAACCTAATATAGAAGAAGCAATCGAACGATCTATGGTAATCGTACAAATGTTTTTAGTTTTTGAAAAGCACTAGATAAGTATGTAATTTGTTTCAAGTTCATAACTTACTTTATTTTTTCCTTGGCTCTTGTCTTTTTCTTCAATTTAGCTGCCTCACTGATCCAAGACCGTTTTAATTTTGGTACTATTTTTGGATTCTCTGTAAGACTGTCTGTTAGATCTATAACTGATAAAAAAGAAACTGATTTTTACATAGCAATATCTTCCAAATTTTAAAAATTGATGGACTATACTTAAAAGATGTTAAAGAAATAATAGTTTTTTTAAATAGATGATCTCTATTAAATCGTTTCACTAACCACAGGTGTTTCAAAATGCAAATGACAAATACTGTTTTCGATTTCGTACAAATAATTGGACATCTTCTTTTACTGATTATTCAAAGAAGTTTTGTCCCCCTTCTATGTGGCTGTCGGAGTTATAGGATAATCTTACCTTCTGGCAAGTTGTGCGTCTTGGGAGCGATACCTCCCATGGCTTCCAACTCAGCCTTAATTTCGTCATTGTCTATATATCTAGGTCTTTTCTCTCCAACTTTTTTCTTTTTAGCTTCGGGTGATTTTTCAGCATGAACTTTGAAAAGTTGCCCTTGGTACTCTCCAGCATTGTTTAATGCTTTCACAAAACCCTCTTTGTTCACATATTCTACAGTACAAATTCTTAGTTTTGGTCTGAAAACCATCCTCTTCATTTTGCCGAATTGACGAAAATACTCTTTTGCCAAGTTCTTATCCAAAATAAACTCAGAGGGGTAATTTTTACAACTGAAATGAATCGTTAATTGTCAAAGTAGAATTTTCGTTATTAGCGTTTAATTACTTACATTATTTTATATCCTGCCGGTAACAGCTTAGCTCCTCGTGAATCCATGTTTTAATATCAATATTTTTCTCGTTGAACGATTGATAATGATACCTTAAATGCCCTTAAAGATGGTATGTAAAAAAATACTAAAACTAAATCTCGGCTCAGAAATTATGAAATTTATAAATAACACTTTCTGTCACAGCAACAGAACAACTTGACACTTGACAACCGACAACCCAAGACATGACGTAGGTGGGTCCTTTCCTTTGTACGCGAAGTGTAGCACTGAACCACAAACCCCAAACTGACTGAACCAGGTTTGATTTTAATTCGCCACAGTTTTAAACTTGTTATTTTATTGTTTAAAGGCTGTGGCAGATCTTGCACTAGATTATTTTTTTAAATTAAACTTGTGGGATACTGCCAAGTGCCACTGCCCTACATGCGTGTGAAGTATATCAAAACTTATTTCCTTGGCGTTGCTGGCAACGCGTTGCTACCTTCACACCAGTTCCGCTATGCTAGTTCTGTGTTCTGTGGTTAGTCGGTTATGAGTTAGTTAAGATGGCTGCCGGCTGCCTTTTGAGAGTATTTTAGCCTGTGTGTATAAAATTTGGTGTTTTTCAGGAAAAGTAAACTTTTTCGTAATGGATAAAAGGAGTATTACTCGCTGAACGTCCCCCTGTGTGAATGCACCGAGAAAATTGGATGGAATTGAGTTGTTTCTAATGATACAAAATGTTGATGCCAAAGAGTGAAATTTCAGGATTTTTTTGCAAAAACGGAGCGTTTGCATGGAAAACTGATTTCAGGTTCGAGTTCTCCGATTTCAAAACAGGAACTTTCAGGCGAAGATGTGGGGTTCATAGTTTTTTCGCTGAAAATGATTGAGGTTAGGTTTGTTTTTTTGTTCTCCTTTGCGTTTCACATCTCTTTTCATCTCATATTATTTGCACACGCAGAGACAAATAAGGAAACCTGTTCTTATTTGCTTGAGAAGTTACGGGAAGAAAATAAATACCGTGTAACTGGTGTAAACTACGCAAAATATAATACACCATCGTTCATGTTACTTTTAATGTTTCAGCTGGATTCGCTGCAACTCGCACAGATGCAGGTACCTTTGTCGAAGTAGGTGGACGCCAAGTTCCACTAAAGTTCCTCTAAGTAATCATGATGTTCCGATTGTGGTAGAACCTGGAATAAGTTTTTAATAGATAAAAACTAGTACCTCACATGCGGATATATATGGAACAAGCTAACAGGTTTGATTTTAAATTTGCATCTTTATATTAGAGTAGTTACAGTTAAATTGGTTAGTCTTTAATACTCCGGTATTATATGTTGTGGCTGTTTGGCGTTGTAGACCGTGTATGCCTTGTGTTCAATCGTGAAGTGAGAACGGGGTCACAACTTGATTGAGCTCTTCTAGCTCTCTCAACTAAATTTTCTCAGTTAATTTGACAATATACCAGCATGTGTGTGTGTGCAAGATGCTGTGCCCTCTGGACTGCTTTCAGGAACGCTTACCGAGTACACACAGTGTACCTGTACTCGTTCAGAAATAGTAAAGTTACTCTTAGGTCAACTACCCTACAACGTTCAGAAATGGCTTAGTAAGTCGCCAAAAGTAAACCATGATCGCCGCGCTCCGGAGCCCAGCGATAATCGCCGCACATGCGTAGTATAAAAAGTGAATTAAGTTTGAAAGGCAAAAGCTATATCTTTGTTTGAAGTGAGGTTATATAGAAAATATTTTTTTATTAACAATTAACAATCTTTAACTTTTTCTTAAGTAATGGGAAGCATGTTCTCAACATGGGTCAGATTTGTCTCCAAAATGTTGTGTTTTATAATTTTATAAGATTTGAATAATTTGATCGCCGTAACGCGTTCATAAACGAACATCGCCTCGGTACACTACGCAAAGTTTCATTGTTTACCATTACCCCGGTATTACTTTCTCTTTCTGAACGGGCTCCTGGAGGTATTATGGAAAGGACCAATTTGAATAGTATACAGCCTGATTTAACTTGGATTTTCACCAATAATTTGGCATAAGGAAATTGTTGTGCAACTTTGCCCCCATGTAACCGAATCTCTATCTCTAATTGGTTCCGAGATCCCTATGGGGAGCATCCATTTTAAATCAGCCTTTGTGTTACTAAATATTTAATAGATTAATTCTAGTTACTGTTTTACCATATGATATCCAGGTCCGGACTGGACCTCATTCTGCTACCGGGCAACTTTTTTGACCGGCCCTACACCAGCCGATTGTTTTATAACTGCGATGAGTACAGATCACAATAATTTTATTATTTAGGTACATATTTTATATTATAAACGGCAAAGATATAAAATAAGATATTTTTCTTCAAGCGTATAACAATACTTACCTTACATAATGCAACACGTGCTGTAGAAAGAGCCTATTATTGTATAAGTACAAATATTTCTCATTTTTTTCCTAGTACAAAAATGAAGTAATGTAACCATGGCAACGAATTAAAAATCTAAGTTATGACTTGTCATAAACTGTCATTTTAAAAGTTGACGTCGACGTCGAACCTTTTTTTAAATTTAAAAGCGAAAATGTCTGAAGAAATGCAGTGCATACCACCTGAAATACTTGAAATTGCAAATTCACCTATGACATGTTTCATTGATAAATAAAATGGTTAGTATTACATATATTTTTTTTTAAGGTTGAACGCATTTGACCTGATGTAATTTTTCAAAAGTAAAGTTTCGATATTTTTGAGTTTAACGCTTGAAGAAAAAATAGTATATGTCACTCGGAGTAGAAGGCTCATTATGTGTTTCGCCCAGTTTGCTGCCTCGGCTGAGCAAACTTCTGGGCTCAACAATAATGGTCGCCTTCTACTCCTCGTAACATAATATACTATCGTTAATTTGTCAACAGTATAAAAGTTAAAAAATAAGTCGTGTCAAATGTGGCAAGGACCAGTGGCGTGGCGTATTCTATACAGCTCAATAAAAATATGAGGGTACTTTATATTGATTTAATATTTGTTATAAAAAGCCCACCGGGCATTTGCCCGCCTGCCCGCCGCTCGAATCCGGGCCTGATGATATTTGATAGCATCAAATTGGGCACTATACTCCAACCATCAAGTAAAAGCATAATATAAAGAACCAGAATGTGGCCTATGCTGGCGGCGAACTATGCATTGCGCTATAGTTAAATATGGTTATTTAATTTTAGTACTCAATTCATTTATAGTCAGGGCACAGATTACTACAGATTGGTCACTCGTGTCGGAAGCTTTGATATATTTCTTATCTTTGTATGACCTTGATTCAGTCGCCGCTTTAAACGGGTTAATAACATCGACGCAACACGCAACATTATTACACCAGCATCAATGATAATGCGCTGTTGCCAAAGAAATAAATTAATTTCTGTAACCGCAATATTTTCGTTTATTTAGGGAAAGGTTTAACAGAATTTTCGTGTTTATGGACTGTTTATTTTAACACCAATAACTTTTTTTTCTAATGCATATGAAAAGAATTAAAACACTTATCTTGTTGAGAACTTCAGGCTCTGCGAGCAAGAGAAATTAAATAATAAATAATAAAAAAATTATAAATTCATTAATATATTCACACTATTCACAGTTTTTTTCTCTCTTTTAGGGTTGGTTTTAAAATTAGCATTCATGTTTTTCATAAACACAATAAATTCTTATAAGAGAGTAAACAACTTTAATAAATAATCAAAAGGGAAATTTTCACATGGATGTTTGAGGCCTTAAATTATTTTTAATTGTAGATAAATACTTTTGCCAGGATGCCTAACAGCAAATTTCTCAATTTTAAAAAAATATCGTTTCCATTTCCATACGCTATACAGTACATAAAATTATAAAAAATGTCATGAGGGGATCGCAGACTTCTAAATAAGGCTGTGTATTTTTTAAAGAATACGCAATAAGGCCTTAAAGGAGAAATAAATATGATTAATCAAAAAATTAACTTGTAATGAAGTACTTAAGTACATTATTATTTTGTTTGATCTTAAATTAAACTGTACTAAAGTCGAGTATATTTTAACTTGGCATCTGTATGATTTGATATTGCGCGTATGATTTAATTTTCTCTCGCACTCAAAGTTAAACCAAGAGCATAACACTCATTGTTCCCGTATGTCGACCAAGCTTCTTTGTCCCTCCGTTTGAGACGGAAATATAAAATATACACTGAAGAGAGAGATAACATAATCTAAATTTTCAATAGTTCAGCGGCTGTCAAACTCTCAAGATTTGCCAATCGTTACAATGAAATATTATTTATTTGGGGTTGAGTCGTCTCAAATTAAAATTAAATTCGTCTTTATATGAATGATTGGTTATTTTTAGTGGTAATTAGTGGGTATTTATCCAACAAACGGACATTGTCAAACCACTATAAAGTCTTACAATTTTATGTTACCTACATATTGCACGTTTTACAACGCAAGTGATGTAGTTGCGTGGCTCAGTGTGTAAGATACTCGACTGTCAAAATAGTGGAATAGGTACTTCCGAGTTCAAATCCTGTTCACGGCGATATCGTTTCTATTTTTTTAGTAAATATTATATAAAAGTTCAAATTTTCCCTATAAAAATTTAATTTTATTTATTTTATTAATCCGCCCAGAGAGTTTTGTTAAAACTGTCTTTTAACTAAACAATTTTATTTTATTATTCCACCCGAGTTTATCTCTAACAAAATCGACTTTCGGATGTTTAGTGGCGTGCCTATTTTATTTATTTACGAATATCCAGGGCCTTTACTTTTTATTTATTATAATACATTACATAATGACTTCAATTTTTCGTATTTTATTTCTTTCTAAATAAGCAGTTAAACAAAGCCGGACTTATGGAGTATTTTTTAAGGAACGCTTCATTTCTATAAGCTGCTGATATGTGCGTGTGCGTGATTTACCAAATAACAGACGTTTTCACCACCAACAGTTTGCGAATTCAAAGTGTAGCCTAGCGACGATAATTCTATTTAAAAAAACTATTCTAACTAATATTAGTTTTCAATGTGATGCATTGAGTGTCTTAAAGGCAACTAAAATATTTTACTGTCTATTTTACATGAATCTGATTACATGTGCAAGTGAGAGTTTGTTTATGTTACAGACAAGGACAAGAAGACAAGATAAAATAAGGGCTTTAAACTTACGCTGATTATACTGGGCCAATATTCTATCTCTCGCTAATTCTTGCTTTCTTTTCTAAGTGTCAAATCTGTAGTAATCTGGGGTCACGGTATATATTATTATAAAATACAGGGAGTGTATATTCAACCGAACGTTTGGTTCTTTAGTAGCGGTATTATTTAACCGATCATATACACTCCCTAAAATATATCAATTTCTTATTCAACTGCTGAAAGAAAGTTCTATTTATTTGTATTGACTATGGTTATTTACTAGATTTGTGGTTATATAATAAATTAGTTCATTTGTCCTTATTGGACCCATGGGTGATTGCATTGATTGCTCACCAGCTTTACATATCGACTTTTAACTAGTAGCCAGTAGATCGTGCTTAATATGAGCATAATCGAATAATTTCAATATTCGGATACTAGGTATCCGAATGATACTAATTATCGTATGATTTATGATCATTTCACGTCTTCAGATTGGTGGGGTTAGTCGTTAGACACAAGGTGTCCTGGATGATTCCTATTTCATCTGAATTTGGTTTCGATATTTTTCTTTTCTTTGTTTTATGTTTCTTTTTTGTGGAATAAAAATGTTGTTTTTCAATGTTCTTATTGCATGGTTCATTCATATTGTTTAAATACATCAGTATTATTTTCAGAGTTTGTTAATTTACATAGAGCCGCAGTAGTTTTTAAATTTTTTGATATTAATATTAATGTTTCACTATCACAACTATGTGAAGTAGCTATGATTTGAAGAGCTGTTGCTTCAATATCCTTGAGCAGAGAAACTTTATCCTGCTTAACGGTACTGCCCGTCAATTCTTTTACAATTTTAGTAACTTCATCATTTACTGGAATATTTTTAGACGAAGTATCAGTGTCCTTGTTGAGGCAAACATAATGTATGTGCTTACAAATATTTGTTCTTATCAAAAAGTCTATGCATGTGCAATCATATGAATGAGTACATATGTTACAATACTCACAGTTTAGTGCACAACAAGGACTTGAATTATTTTGAGAAACCATAAACTCTTTTTCGTTGTCAATTACCAAAAAAGAGTTACTGTCACAATTATTATGTGTAATCGTAAAATTGGCGGACAGTGAAAGTCTATGTCGCTTATTAATGTTTTGCTGATGACGAGATGTTTTACCTTTCGTTAGTTTTATTAATCTCTCTACAGTCTTGTCTCTTATAAATTTTTGGAGTGCATGTAAACTTTTATCAAGGCGTTTAATTTTCTTACCTTCAAGATAATCATATTTTATTACTTTGTGCATACTTTCTAGGTACATATTTGTATTTATATTACATTTAAGCCTATAGCAGTATGCCCATTGTTTTCTATTTTCGTAATAATTCAGTTTTAGATATTCTCCCATTCGTTTAGTATCCGCATCATTTAGAAGCAATTCTGTGAAGTCTTTGAACCCCTTTTCAAACTCAGTTATATCCAACAACATCTGTAAATATTTAAGGGTTTTATACACCCAGCGTCTTTTTTCTTCGCCTGCCACTTTACACAGATTTGTTTGCCAAGCCCTATCTATATGCCAAGAACAGAATAACTGTTTAGGTATTGACCCCATAACCTCACACCATGGATTGTAAAACACATTTGTGATATCGGTCATAAAAGTGACAGGATTTATAATGCCAGCTGTTTCCTTTACTTTCATAAAATATACCTTGTTGATGTTCGAGTCTTTTTTATTAGAAAACATAAATGCCACTGGGAATCCTTCTTGAAACTCATCCACAACTAATATTGATGTCATTGCAAAATTATATGCATTCAAACCATGTGTCGAGTCAATACATATAATTTTGTTTCCAAATTTTTGTAAAAGTTCAATTTGCATATTCGTCATAATTATTAGACAAAAGTCATCCTCCCCTAAATTATATTCACTTGAAATCTCGCCTTGTGTTTTGTAATAAATGACGGGATTTTTTTCACTTAGTTGGCATTCTTGAACCCATAGAGAAACACTTACTGAATCATTTCTATGCCTTGTTCCATCTTTTAAGTCAATTTTATAAGAAGTTTTTATATTGTTAATGTCCTTCTTCGTTATTATATCTCTACGCTTTAGTTGAGTCTGTATACTATCTCGTGCAGAATCAAGTATTCTAAAAAAATATCGATGTAGTGTAAATTAACCATTAATTATCAAAGAAACGAATTACTTGGAGGGTGATATGCCTAATATTAATTTTGAAGCTATTTGGTCCCTTTCTCCTTTGGCCATTCTTAAATGTTCTATATTCGAATTATGTCCATAATGTGTTTTGAAATATTTAGCTGTATATTCATTAGTCTCTGTATTCTTAGACAGAATAATTCTACTGGTGCACTTTTTGTTCATTTTACATGATCCTTGGCTTTTCTTAGACCTTGATCTTTCTTCAGAGCTTAAAGAAGGTTGTTTTCCTAAAAATATAACTTGAAAATATTATTTAATAAGTACATTGGGTACACATTTTCTTACCACTTCTAACGCACTCAAAATATACTGTTTCGCACTGAAAAGACTTTTTCACTCCTGTGGATTTATAATATTGTACGGCGTTCTCCTGTTCTTGTTTGCTTAACCAAAACTTGAATTCTGAAATATATAAAGAATATAAGTACATAATATATATAAGTATGTATTTGAATAATATAATATATAAATAGGTACCTATTAGGTACCGTAGGTCTGGTGAACTATCTGTATTCTTAATACAGTTGAATATAAAGTTTGTTGCACATAAAAAAATCAAGCAAACAGTATAATTTCCAAGCAACGTGACTATTTCTAATAATAAAAATTATTAATAGTTATTAAATGTCACTTACCATCGTAAGTTGAGAAATTCATTTCCAGAATTGCAGTCTTAAGTTGGTGATTGTCGTTTAAGTGATACATTAAATCCATGTTGGATTTAAAAGAAACATTACAACCTTCCAAGCATTTATATAAACTACTTTCATCATAAGATTGAATAACTTGTTTATGAGGTTGCCCATGGACAGTCATTCTATGTTTATTAACATTACTCTGCTTTGAAAACATTTTACCACAAATCAAACAACAAACACTTTGATTCGACATTTTTATAAAGTAATAAAATTACCTTGTTAAACATTAGCACTAACGAACAGGAAGAATAGTGAATCTGGCGCATGCGTAGATCATGGAGCCTATTCCTATCTTTAGCTGCTCCTATTTTCATTTGATTATTTATCATTCGAATACGCTGATACAGTAACCGGGTTGTGTCGATTAATTCAATAATCGAATGATCGATAATATTTCACTCGAATGCGCCCATGGCAATCTCTATTCGCTAAGATGTATGTGAAATTTCCCGAAAATTCGCGATTGTCAGTCAAAATTATTATGGGTTCGTGGTAGTATATACATCGCCTTACAACCCCTATAAGGTGAAAATGTTCGATCAGTAAAAAACTGCAACGGCATATCCGCTATAATATGTCTCCAACACATTTTATTTTCCTAGGTGGAAATACACCACAGCAGCGCCGGGACAATTTATCCTGTATAAACGTTATTACGGCTGATCGAAGATTTTTGCCCTATAGGGGTTTATATATTGTATTTATTTTATTATCACTGAACAAGCAGTCAACATCATGCGTCATGCAGCGTGATAAATTTTGAGGTTAGAATACAGCTGACTGAAGTTAGTTGCACTATCACTCAAAACTTGCTTCCTTGGCCGTTGCTGGCAACGCGTTGCCAACTTCACACCAGATGCAGCTGAAGTTAGTTGCACTTTATCAAAACTTGGCGTTGTTGGCAACGCGTTGGCAACTTCACACCAGATACAGCTGACTGAAGTTTGTTGCATTATATCAAAACTTACTTCCTTAGCGTTGCTAATTTCAGACCAGTTCAGCTACGGTAGTTCTATGGTTATGACTTTGTTATGATTTATGATGGTTATGTTCTGTGGTGTTATGACAACCCGATGCGAGTATTTTAGCCAATGTGTATAAAATTTGATTTCTTAGTGGAAAAGCAAACTTTTTCGCAATTGATAAAAGGGGCATTACTCGCTGAACGTCCCCCTGTATTAATGCACCGAAAAATTGGATGGAATTAAGTTGTTTTTAATGATATAAAATGATGGTGTCAACGAGTGAAATTTCAGGATTTATTTTGCATGGAAGAAGTTTCAGACCAAGATGTGTGGTTGCTAGTAAGGTACTATCGCGGCCGAAAAAAAGTAATCGACTGATTTTCCCGTTGTAATTATGGTTCTATTCAGTGTCGCATCAATCCCAATATTTTTTATACTAGTGTCAGCGTCATTGTCATATTAAGCAAAAATAAATTTTGTATTATAATAATCATGCCTTATCATGTTTTGAGTGAAGAAGAAAAAGGCTACATCGAGGGCTACATCATCGCCAAACTTGGAGAAGGGTGGTCTCAATAACGAATAGCAAGTGAAATTAATTGCAGCAAAAGCACGATTCAAAAACTAAACAAAAAGTGGAAAGAAACTCATGATCTGATCAGGGCAGTGGGTTCTGGGCGGCCAAGAAAGAGTTATCTAGAAAACGGCAATACCCTGGTTATCTATGTGAATTTAAACTCATTTTCTAATTCTATTGAAGCCAAAGAGCAAACCAACTTCCCAGCGTCTGTTAGGACAGCAAGAAAACGGTTGCGAGAGCAAGGTCTATTTAACTGTGCCAGCGCTAAAAAGCACCGACTAACAGATGATAATAAAGAGGCAAGAATGCAGTTTGCAAATACTTTTATTAATGAATAAGATCGTTACTGGGAGAGAGTGGTCTTTCCGACGAAAAGATATTTCAGTCCTGCTACATGTCAACTGCGAGTTTACCATCCCAGGGGTCATAAGTTTGATGAAGAATATTTGTACAAAACAGATAATAGGGGAAGGTCTGTCTTTTTGTTTAGTTTTTGAATTGGAGCCTTTGCTGCAATTAATTTGACTTGCCATGCGTTGTTAAGACCACCCTTCTCCAAGTGTGGTGAAGATGTAGCTTTTTTCTGCTTCTCTCAAAACCATACTAATTAATTGTTTTCTTATAATTAAAAAATATTAACAACTTATTTCTTATTATTTTTTTTTAATAAATACGACCCCACCAATGATTTCTTGTCAAAATAATTTAATTGACATAACTGATGTAAACACTCCCATTTACAAAGGGAAATTTTTCGAAAAAACATACTACTTGATAAAAAATCGATTACTTTTTTTCGGCCGCGATAGTATATAGTTTTTTGCTGAAATTGATTCAGGTTAGGTTCGTTTTTGGTTCCGCGTAGCGTTTCACATCTCTTTTCATCTTATAATATTTGCATTGCTACACGCAGAGACAAATAAGGAAACCTGTTCTTATTTGCTTGAGAAGTTACGGGACGGAAAATGTACACCAACTGGTGTAAACTACACAAAATATAATACGCTATCCTTCATATTACTTTTATTATTTCAGCTGGATACGCTGCAACTCGCACAGAGGCAGGTACCTTTATCGAAGTAGATGGACGTCAAGTTCCACTAAAGTTCCTCTAAGTCAGCATGATGTTCCGATTGTGGTAGAACCTGGTGTGAATTTTTAATACTTGGAAACTAATACCACACATGCGGATATAAATATGGAACGAACTAACAGGTTTGATTTTAAATTTACATCTACATTAGAGTAGTTACAGTTAAATTGGTTAGTTTTTAATTCCCCGGTATTATATATACATATGTTGTGGCTGTTTCTCGTTGTAAACGTGTATGCCTTGTGTTCAATCATGAAGAGAGAACGCTCGCAACTAAATTTGACAATTTACCAGCATGTATGTGTGCAGGATGCTGTGCCCTCTGGAGGTATTATGGAAAGGACCAATTTGACTAGTATTACAGGCTGACTCAACTCGCATGTCGTTTGAAGACAGTTGCTGCAATTTT
Source organism: Rhagium mordax (assembly GCA_963680705.1). Lineage (NCBI taxonomy): Eukaryota > Metazoa > Arthropoda > Insecta > Coleoptera > Cerambycidae > Rhagium > Rhagium mordax. The sequence goes on along the minus strand of OY796662.1, from coordinate 60,440,160 downwards.
TCTTGCCCTTGCAGCAAATAGCTCCGGATCTATTTTGATTGGACTTTTTGAGTAATTTTCATATTGCCAACCCCTTGCAAATTCCCTGCAGCCTATTCAGTCAAATTCCAAAGTACAGAAATGTCTTAATTTGCTTTTGTGAATTTATTATAATTTAAAATAAAAGAGTGATGTTTGGCGGGGCTAAATAAATACAAGAAAAATGAATACGCTACGCTGATGAGGAGCAATAACTCCAAAACACGTGTCCGTGGCTGCATCATGTTTCTTTTTTGGGGTATATGGCACTATTCATTTTTCTTATAATTTAAAATGTCTTGTAGCAAGTAAATACTGTGTCTTTGCGACGAAATAGGTTTAACTAGGGCGAGTTGCTTTATTCACCGGTGGATCCATCAGATGTGTTTTATCTTGTTCTAACCTTGGAACGAGATAAGACACATCTGATGGATCCACCGGTGAATAAAGTAACTCGCCCCTAATTTCAAAACACTGCAAATCACATTGCAGTGTTTTGAAACTTGTTGAATTTATTTCGTCGCCAAGAAATGGCTTATATAAACTGATGGTTTATGCAGTGAAATTTGTTTGGTTGGTACTCCTGACGCGATAATAATTTCAGAAAATAGGAATTGCTGACTGCAAAAACTTGTTACCAAAGATAACATCTTTGACAACAAGTGTGCTTTATTGCATTAATTTCCGTTCATTATTATTTGTAATATAGCGTGGTTTATAATGACGTGATTTTCCGGCAAAGTTTGTTGACATACACGGCGTGAACGGACCACCCTATATGTTTTAGTTGTACATCATTAATTCGCCACAAGTTTTTCCAACAATATGCACGGAACTTTAGTCGCTACTAATACCAGTAATAAGGAAATTAATGATTGTAATGTGCGTTTCAGATGGTTTCCATATATGCCATCTATAAAGAAGATATCTTCAACCGACCGTTCTATATGAGCTGAAGAGTACATCCCAACGTAAACCCCAGCTGATTAAGCAAATTAGGAAGTCAGAAGTTGCAGGGAGGATGAAACATCATCTCAATCAAATTGTTCAGAAAAATTCTTCTTGTAAGTACAATTGTAAAATTATATTGATTACGTTTATTTTTCTTCGTTGGGTGATTACTGTCTTTTACCTTAATCCCATTTTTGCAATGTCGGCCTTTATGAATTAAAAAGTGAAAATTTTGCTATAGGGTGTGTCATTTTATAAGTTACCAACTGTGACTTTTATAAGATGCTTATTAAAAAATAACTATATATATATGTATCTAGTGGGAAAAACTAGTGTTTATGGCAGGTAGCATGAAAAGGCGCAGCCGAGTTCGATAATATGCTAAGTGCCCTAAACACACTTTTGCACGTGTTACGTACGATATTTTTTTTTACGTTCGTTGTTTAAGGGAAAATTTTAAATGTATAAAAATTTGGAAGATATCGGTCTCATTCCTCGTTAGACAGCGTGACTAAGCCATGTCTATTACATTTTTTTGATAAACTATATTTATTTGAAATCAGAAACAAGAATAAAACATAAACAAAATCATAGACGTATAGAACTAGACTAACTGCGTTCGGTTTTTACATATCTGAAAGCTAGCTCTGCTCGTTTACCTCATTTGCCGTTCGGTAATAGGCAATACATGCTCATTCAGATCTCCTCTGCGTTCGGTAAGCATAAATACAAGGGGCCAGCGCTACCTCGTTGAGCTCGACTTCAAGACGTCGAGCAAACAGATTTTTTAGGGTTCTTCTGTCATCTGTCTATTATAAGTACAACCAAGAAGACTGTTCTCTAGTCTTCTTGAGTACAACATAACAGAACACATAGATTAAATAAACGTCATTGTTTTTTCTGAGTGCTACACCTAAATAAAAAAATAAATCATTTATGGAGTTATGTTTTATGTCCCTCCTTGGTATTCGTTCGGTAATTAAATTAGGCTCGTGTGCCTCGGTGATCACGTGTGAAAAATCTATATCTGCCCGCTCTCCTCTGGATTTTTGAAACCGAACACAGTAACTCTAGACTCAGAGCAACTGAACGTTCCGTGTCTAGGAACTGACAATATATTCTGTGATGTTATATTACTTTTACTGCGTTCGGTTTTTACATATCTGAAAGCTCGCTTTGCTCGTTTACCTCATTTGCCGTTCGGTAATAGACAATGCATGCTCTTTTAGATCTGCTCTGCGTTCGGTAAGCATAAATACGAGCGGTCAGCGCTACCTCGTTTAGCTCGGCTTTAAGACGTCGAGCAAACAGATTTTTTAGGGTTCTTCTGTGATCTGTGTATCAGACACTATCTAAGTACAACCAAGAAGACTGTTCTCTAGGTTTCTTGAGTACAACATAACAGAACACATAGATTTAAATAAACTGCATTGTTTTTTCTGAGTGATACACCAAAATAAAAAAATAATAATTTATGGGGTTATGTTTTATGTTCCTCCTTGGTATCCGTTCGGTAATTAAATTAAGCTCATTTGCCTCGGTGATCACGTGTGATAAATCTGTATCTGCTCGCTCGCCTCTGGATTTTTAAAACCGAACACAGTATTTGTAAGGGAGAAAAATGTTTAAATGAGCTCATCTTAAGGTATTAACTAAATTTATAATATACTCGGTTATTATGCCCATCTTTATTTCTGTTTCAGATTCATGCAACCTTGCCTGATAAAGTTGGATTAATCCAAAGAATTTCAGTAGCTCTGATCAATATTTGAGCACCGAGAGATGGAGGAGATCAACAAGAATCGTTCCTTCCAGAATGAATCATGACTAGTGGAAAGTTTGGACGTGGAATATCAACTTTAGGTATGTGTAATGCAGCACGTCTGGATTAAATGTTGAGAGAATATGATTGATTCCAGTTCATTCAGTTTTAACTTTATCTTTGTTTCGATTATGATTTCGTACTTCCAAAACTGCCATTTTATTACGAAAATTGTCAGAACATATTTCTACCCTGCGCTGGTTCTTAAAAAAAAAAAATATTGTATGCATGATTCGCCACAAGTTTTAAACTTGTTATTTTACTGTTTAAAGTCTGTGGCAGATCATGCACTAGATTATTTTTTTAAATTAAACTTGTGGGATACTGCCAAGTGCCACTGCCCTGCATGCGTGTGAAGTATATCAAAACTTATTTCCTTGGCGTTGCTACCTTCACACCAGTTCCGCTATGCTAGTTCTGTGTTCTGTGGTTATGAGTTAGTTAAGATGGCTGCCTTTTCAGAGTATTTTAGCCTGTGTATAAAATTTGGTGTTTTTGAGCAAAAGTAAACTTTTTCGTAATGGATAAAAGGGGTATTACTCGCTGAACGTCCCCCTGTGTGAATGCACCGAGAAAATTGGATGGAATTGAGTTGTTTCTAATGATACAAAAAGTTGATGCCAAAGAGTGAAATTTCAGGATTTTTTTGCAAAAACGGAGCGTTTGCATGGAAAACTGATTTCAGTTTCGAGTTCTCCGATTTCAAAACAGGAACTTTCAGGCCAAGATGTGGGGTTCATAGTTTTTTCGCTGAAAATGATTGAGGTTAGGTTTGTTTCTTTTTTGTTCTCCTTTCTGTTTCACATCTCTTTTCATCTCATATTATTTGCACACGCAGAGACAAATAAGGAAACCTGTTCTTATTTGCTTGAGAAGTTACGGGAAGAAAACGTACACCGTGTAACTGGTGTAAACTACGCAAGATATATTACACTATCCTTCATGTTACTTTTAATGTTTCAGCTGGATTCGCTGCAACTCGCACAGAGGCAGGTACCTTTATCGAAGTAGGTGGACGCCAAGTTCCTCTAAATAATCAAGATGTTCCGATTGTGGTAAAACCTGGAGCGAGTTTTTAATAGATAAAAACTAGTACCTCACATGCGGATATATATGGAACAAACTAACAGGTTTGATTTTAAATTTGCATCTTTATATTAGAGTAGTTACAGTTACATTGGTTAGTCTTTAATACTCCGGTATTATATGTTGTGGCTGTTTGGCGTTGTAGACCGTATATGCCTTGTGTTCAATCATGAAGAGAGAACGGGGGTCACAACTTGATTGAGCTCTTCTAGCTCCCTCAACTAAATTTTCTCAGTTAATTTGACGATATACCAGCCCTCTGGAGGTATTATGCAAAGGACCAATTTGACTAGTAAACAGCCTGATTTAACTTGGATGTTCACCAATCATGTGGCATAAGGAAATTGTTGTGCAACTTTGCCCCCATGTAACCGAATCTCTATCTCTAACTGGTTCCGAGATCCCTATGGGGAGCATCCATTTTAAATCAGCCTTTGTGTTACTAAATATTTAATAGATAAATTCTAGTTACTGTTTTACCATATGATATCCAGGCCCTGACTGGACCTCATTCTGCTACCGGGCAACTTTTTTGACTGGCCCCACCCCAGCCGATTGTTTTGTAACTGTGATGAGTACAGATCACAATAATTTTATTATTTAGGTACATATTTTATATTATAAACGGCAAAGATATAAAATAAGATATTTGTTAATTTGTCAACAGTATAAAAGTTAAAAAATAAGTCGTGTCAAATGTGGCGTGGCGTATTCTATACAGCGCAATCAAAATATGAGGGTACTTTATATTGTTTTACAATTCTCTTTCTTTGCTTGATATGCATTGTTTATTCCAGTATTCATCATGTAGTAAAGAAAGTCCAATGAATTTAATAATAGCATGTTTAGAGATGAAACATCAATATAAGTATATCAATTTGGATATGTTTGTTGTTATTATGCTTGTATAAAGCCTAAACAAAGTCATTTATATACTTTATATTGATTTAATATTTGTTATAAAAAGCCCACCGGGCATTTGCCCGGCTGCCCGCCGCTCCTGTCCGGGCCTGATGATATTTGATAGCATCAAATTGGGCACTATACTCCAACCATCGAGTAAAAGCGTAATATAAAGAACCAGAATGTGGCCTATGCTGGCGGCGAACTATGTATGGCGCTATAGTTAAATATGGTTATTTAATTTTAGTACTCAATTCATTTAAGGTTAGTTCATGCACTAGCGATTTGCGATATGCGATTCTATAATGAAAAATAATGTTCGTTCATGCACAAACGCGAAAACTAGGTACTTTTGAATTTCAAACATACTTGTCTTGTCAAACTTGCTGTTATTGCTGTTAACCAAAAAATTATACATACAACAAAAAACGAAAAAACTGCGTGATAATAAGTAAATACCATGAATAGTGCTTATTATATGTTGAGGCTTTTACACGTAGAAGAATAATTATAACTTAGTATTTAATCAGAAAAAGAAAAAAAAATACAAGATATTGTGCAGTGAGAGAAGTTTTTATGAAAAGAAAAGATTGCGGCTTAAATGCAAAAAAAAATTTAGTTCATCGGTATCTCGATGAAGAAAAGCCCATGCGCAGTGTAAAAAAATTTCGCGATAATCGCGAAAAATAGAAACAATTTCAATTTTCCCTCCCCCCCTAATTTAAATTTTGCGATTCTCGCAATAAATTGAATTACAAATAGTTGTGTCTAACATTTTTGAAACTAGCCAATCAAATTAAATCCTGAAAATCGCAAATCGCGCGTGCATGAACTTACCTTTATAGTCACGGTATATTATTATAAAATACAGGGAGTGTATATTCAACCGAACGTTTGGTTCTTTAGTAGCGGTATTATTTAACCGAACATATACACTTCCTAAAATATATCTATTTCTTATTCAACTGCTGAAAGAAAGTTCTATTTATTTGTATTGACTATGGTTATTTGCCAGATTTGTGGTTATGTAATAAATTAGTTCATTTGTCCTTATTGGACCCATGGGTGATTGCATTGATTGCACACCAGCTTTACATATCGACTTTAACTAGTAGCCAGTAGATGGCGCTCAATATGAGCATAATCGAATGATTTCAATATTCGGATACTAGGTATCCGAATGATACTAATAATCGTATGATTTATGATCATTTCACGTCTTCCGATTGGTGGGGTTAGTCGTTGGAATTTTATTTTCTCCGATTTGACCCGATTTGCCAATGCTTAACTTAATCGTTGAGTACCGTTCTGTCTGATTACTCTGATTTTCCTTCGATTATTTATCATTCGAATACGCTGATACAGTAACCGGGTTGTGTCGATTAATTCAATAAACGAATGATCGACAATATTTCACTCGAATGCGCCCATGGCAATCTCTATTCGCTAAGATGTATGTGAAATTTCCCAAAAATTCGCGATTGTCAGTCAAAATTATTATGGGTTCGTGGTAGTATATACATCGCCTTACAACCCCTATAAGATGAAAATGTTCGATCAGGAAAAAACTGCAACGGCATATCCGCCATAATATGTCTCTCCAACACATTTTATTTTCCTAGGTGGAAATACACCACAGCAGCGACGGGTCAATTTATCCTGTATAAACGTTATTACGGCTGATCGAAGATTTTTGCCCTATAGGGGTTTATATATTGTATTTATTTTATTATCACTGAACAAGCAGTCAACATCATGCGTCATGCTGCGTGATAAATTTTGAGGTTAGAATACAGCTGACTGAAGTTAGTTGCACTATATCAAAACTTACTTCCTTGGCGTTGCTAACTTTACACCAGATACAGCTGACTGAAGTTATTTGCACTTTATCAAAACTTACTTCCTTGACGTTGGCAACGCGTTGGCAACTTCACACCAGATACAGCTGACTGAAGTTAGTTGCACTATATCAAAACTTACTTCCATAGCGTTGCTGGCAACGAGTTGCTAACTTCAGACCAGTTCAGCTACGGTAGTTCTGTGGTTATGACTGTTAGATTTATGATGGTTATGTTCTGTGGTGTTATGACAACCCGATGAGAGTATTTTAGCCAATGTGTATAAAATTTGATTTCTTTGTGGAAAAGCAAACTATTTCGCAATTGATAAAAGGGGCATTACTCGCTGAACGTCCCCCTGTGTTTTAATGCACCGAAAAATTGGATGGAATTAAGTTGTTTTTAATGATACAAAATGGTGTCAAAGAGTGAAATTTCATAATTTTTTTGCAAAACCGGAGCGTTTGCATGGGAAACTTAATTCAGTTTCGAGTTCTCCGACTTCAAAACAGGAACTTTCAGACCAAGATGTGTAGTTGCTAGTAAGGCACATAGTTTTTTGCTGAAATTGATTGAGGTTAGGTTCGTTTTTTGTTCCGCTTAGCGTTTCACATCTCTTCATCTTATAATATTTGCATTGCTACACGCAGACACAAATAGGGAAACCTGTTCTTATTTGCTTGAGAAGTTACGGGAAGGAAAATGTACACCTTGTAACTGGTGTAAACTACACAAAATGTAATACGCTATCCTTCATGTTACTTTTTTTATTTCAGCTGGATACGCCGCAACTCGCACAGAGGCAGGTACCTTTATCGAAGTAGATGGACACCAAGTTCCACTAAAGTTCGTCTAAGTCAGCATGATGTTCCGATTGTGGTAGAACCTGGTGTGACTTTTTAATACTTGGAAACTAATACCTCACATGCGGATATAAATATGGAACGAACTAACAGGTTTAATTTTAAATTTACATCTATACATTAGAGTAGTTATAGTTAAATTGGTTAGTCTTTAATACCCCGGTATTATATTATGTTGTGGCTGTTTCTCGTTGTAAATCGTGTATACCTTGTGTTTAATCATGAAGAGAGAACGGGGTCACAACTTGATTCAGCTCTTCTAGCTCTCTCAGTTAATTTGACAATATACCAGCATGTATGTGTACAAGATGCTGTGCCCTCTGGAGGTATTATGGAAAGGACCAATTTGACTAGTATTACAGGCTGATTCAACTTGGATGTCGTTTGAACGACAGTTGCTGCAATTTTTCTTGCACTTGCAGCAAATAGATCCTGATCTATTTTGATTGGACTTGCATGGAAAAGCTGGTGATTTTTTTAGTAATTTTCATATTGCCAACCCCCTTACAAATTCCCTGCAGCCTACAGAAGTGTCTAATTTGCTTTTGTGAATTTATTATAATTTAAAATGGTCATGTAGCAAGTAAATACAATAGCTGTGTCTTGGCGACGAAACAGCGAAATAGTTTCAAACTAGGGCGAGTTGCTTTATTCACCGGTTGATCCACTAGATGTTTTATCTCGTTCTAACTTCGGAGATAGAACGAGATAAAACACATTTGATGGATCCACCAGTGAATAAAGCAACTCGCCTCTAGTTTCAAAACACTGCAAAGTGACTGGTCTATATTCGACCGATCGCCTTGCAGTGTTTTGAAACTTGTTGAATTTATCTCGTCGCCAAGAAATGGCTTATATAAACTGATGGTTTATGCAGTGAAATTTGTTTGGTTGGTACTCCTGACGCAATAATAATTTCAGAAATAAGAACTGCTGACTGCAAAACAGATACGCCATTTATAGTAGGGAGCATTTTGCAGCAAGAAAAATTGCCGACTGTAGAGCGTCCTTTAAAACTCTATGTATATCATTTTTTACTCAATGGCTGCAACCCATTATTATACAGGGTGTCCCGTAAATAATGGATAATCCTGAAAATGGTAATAGGCCAGGCCATAATCTATCGAAATATCACAACTTGACCTTATTGAAATCCCTGCGGTTTTCGAGACATGGGCACTCTTTTGAAATTTTCAGAAGGTCAAAATGTGATATTCTGATGGGTTTTGGCTTGGCCTATTATCATTTTCAGCATTATCCATTATTTACAAGACACCCTGTATGAACACAACTTAAACTTTTCTGATATATTTGATTTTCCAGGGCTGGTATTGGATCTTATCGGGGCTCACCGACGCACGACCATTCGCTAGAAAATTTGGAGAACAGGGAACTTTGAAATTTGTTGTTTATTTGCTTCCGTGTTGTATATTTTTTTATGTTTACTTACTCTGTTTCGTTGTGCCTGGCAATTATAAATAAACATATTTTAAATGATATGCATTTTCATTTTTCACGTTTACTAAAAGATAATTAAGAGAAAAGTGGAATTAAGACCGTCAATTGAAATTGTGGTATTAAAAATTTCCCAAAGATGGAGCCACTTCCATGTCGCAGATAAAAATATGCTGCAAAACATGTACACTTTTAAATATAACTGTTGCGACTTGCTCTTTGTCTTAAATCCCAAGTGAAAATTGAATTGAATTGAGAAGATATTTCTTGCTAAGTTTGAAACGTAGTTGATCGATTTGTTATAAATTTTTGCAAACGCCTTATTAAATCGTCTTAATTTTTGAAGGTACGTCATGTTGACCAAAGATGGCGCCACATAAAATTTTTGCATTTCGCTGATACAGATCTGTCGGACGGCTATATAAACTAAATATTTTCAGACTTCTTCAGTAACTCCAATGCTACGGGGGGGGTGTATTACTATTTTTTAAGAAAAATATTATAAATACTAAGTATTAATATATATATTACTATCTATCTTCTTATAAAACAAAAATTCTAAAGCAGGAAAGACACTCCATGGAGTGAGGTCGGTCTGGGATCCCAACCCTTCCCCACCCTTGTGGGTACCGTACTTATAAAGCCTCAGGACCGGAATACTTCTGCGGAATATATGTGGCGCCATCTTTTGTAATATTATTGAACTACAAATTTTCACCGAAACGTTGGAATTTTAAGCGAAATATTAACTACAACGTTAAAACTAATTTTACTCAATCCAAACATAGAAAAGAGAAACTATAAATTCTGATAAAACTTTATATCAATTGTTCAATTTTGAAGAAAAATATCAACTGGTACATTAGATTAATTTTTCAATCCATTCAATAAAGTCTATAATTTCTATGATTTTAGTAGGTATGGGATTGCAGAAATAACAAAATTAAATGTATATACAAATATTTATTTCTGAAAGAACTACAGAGTTAAATATATAATAAAAAATACATCATAGTTAAGTACACTGGATAACACTCTGTAGGAGTCTTCCACATAACGCTCTCCATCTTCCTTGTCCATCCTAACGTTGGCCCTAGAACAAAGAATATAGGATTTTATGCATGACGGACGATAAAGTGTACTTTAGCGCCCTGTTATGCGGGCGGTAGGTCCAACTTTATGGCCCACGGGCCCTATTATCACCCTCGGGTAATAAAGTAACTTTATAAAGTTATATTTCAATAGCGGGCTATGGCCCGCTATTGAAATATAATGAGCCCGAGATTGGCTTTGTTTGACCATCGTTAGGTAACGACTTCGAATTGCTTGAATGACAGCAACAACGGGTGTCTATAATTTGCTGACCAGGCATTTCCTTCAAGGTGCAGCATCCATATTTTGGATTTTGATAGTTCAGTTTGTACCGCTATTACCAGCAATATAACTCAATTTGCACCCTTATATGGGGTAGTTTACTCTTGCAATTTTAAATAAAAGTCCGCTGACTAGGTATTTCTAGATTTCCCAAAACGTTCATATTTTATATTTATATATAACTCTTATTCAAATATCTGCTTGCTACCACCCACGAAATTTAAGTCGCACCCCCAGTAACGGTAGTTTACCCTTGCAATTTTAAATAAAAGTCCACTGACTAGGTATTATTGGATTAATACCGTCAGCGGACTTTTATTTAAAATTGCAAGGGTAAACTAACCTTACTGGGGGTGCGACTTAAATTTCGTGGGTGGTAGCAAGCAGATATTTGAATGAGAGTTCAAAATATAAAATATGAACGTTTTGGGAAATCTAGAAATACCCAATCAGCAGCAACGGTAAACTACCCCTTATAAGGGTGCAAATTGATTTATATTGCTGGTAACAGCAGTACAAACTGATTAACTATCAAAATCCAAAATATGGATGCTGCACCTTGAAGGGAATGCCTGGTCAGCAAATTATTTTCTCCCACAACATTCAAGCAACCGTTAATATGTCATATGTCAATCAAAACGAATCTAAATTTTTAACTAACCCTATAAACCGCTAGTGCATAAAATTTTGTATGTACCACGGGCATAATAAACGTTCATGGCCATTAACGTATAATAATAATAATATCTTCATGCCGCGGGCAGTAAACGTTTACCTTACGCCCTTGATACACCTCTGATGTGACAGTTTCCACTAATATTAGCAAATTTTACTCAGTTCACATTTCACCAACTAAGTTGGTATTATCCATGGTATAAGAAAACATGGTATGCTCATTAGACAGACCTAAAAATGAAATCGCCGCGCATGACGTCAGCTGGCAGACACTGACACAGTCGCTGTGCTTTGCTTTGGTTTGAATTTGTTGATCTGTAGAATATTATGTTTTCCAAGTTTTCTTATAATTTCAATGCTATTATCTTAATAAAACGTGTTTTGTAATAGTATAGTGATATAAACGTGTTTTAATACGTAAATGTGTAAATCGTCTAACGTTGTGATTTACGGCTAAAATGTTGAATTGTGCTGAGCCAAAATGTAAAAACTCTACCCGAGTGACCAAAGGGAGTAATATAAAGTATTTTCGGTTTCCAAAGGATGCTAATTTAATAAAACAGTGGGTTATTGCTTGTAGTCGCCAGAACAAAAGCAAGGTATTAAGTTAAGTAAATTTTAATCTGTTTCTTAAGTTATTTTTCTGTATGAAACCTGTAGAAAAAGTAAAATGTTTAAATTTTGCATGTCAAATTTAAATAAAGCTGCATGTTTTTATAATTTGTTGTTTTTCCTACTTCATAAAAAATTTTCTTACATGCCAAGATATTAGTTCAAAAATAATATAAACTTGTGCTATTCTGTAACCCATTTTACAGCGCTGGCTGTAAGAGATGTAAGCCTTTGACCTTGACTTATTACATCCACTATAAAATAGTGTCTATTCTATACCATAAAATTCAACTGTAAATTTATAACGGAGATGTAAAGTGTTATAGAAAAACCTAACCCTAACTTAGTGAATGAAATTTTTATTTGTAGTTTGCATTTAAATAAACTGCTGAATATTATAGAAAGTAAGATAGGCTGTCTTAATAAGTAAAAATAAAAAGTAAAGTTGCCATTTACATCCTGCCAGAATTTTATAGAGGTGTATGTTTATAGCGCTATAAGAGAAAGTTATAGAGTAGCATCACGATAGATATATATTATATGTTTATTAAATTTAAATCATATAGCAACAACTTGATAGAAATGGTAACAAAACTAAGAAAAATGCCCTAAAAGCAGCGACAATAATATTTATCACAATTCTCCATGACTATTACATCACGAATTTCGAATTTTGCAATCCAGCTGACGTCATATTGTGCGAGAGAGATAGCCTTAGGATGCGCAAGAACATACCGCGTAAGCTTATGTGTATCGTGGTATTATCTGGAGATAACTCAAAACTACATTCAAATACATAGAGGACGTTTTGAGGTAAGTCCTTCCGAGAAAAATAACAGGCAGATTACATGAAATTATTTTTTTTTTCTATGATCGTGAAAAAAGTTAGTACTTTACTTACACTATTTGCAGTGTCAAAAGTGACTGTTTATACCATATTTAATTCTACTGCACTTTGCTTTGATAACAATGAAATAACATGTGCAAAAATAGCTATTTATGTAACCAGTTACGAAAAACTTTATTTTGTGTAACGAGTGGATGTTTGCGGGACGAGCAAAGCGAGTTCCCGCAAAATGACACGAGTTCCACAAAATGGTTTTTCGTAACGTGTTACATACAAGATTTTTTTTCTAATTTTAAACATCTAAAACTAAAATTCTTTAAATAAAATGTTTAAAAGCCATAAAAAATTTAATATTCATGTAATCATAGTTACCTTTGTTTCTGTCATTACGCATTTAATGTTAATGTCAAAAGTGACAAATTACAAACGTTATTAATTTAGTGCATAATGCAGCACATAATATTATGGCAAATTCAACAAATAAAACTTCTTCAAGAGTTAATTTGACAAATTTTCCAAATTATAGTTAATATTTTATAATTAAAAAATAATAATTCCTATAAACTTGTATCATGTTTTGAATATACGTTGTTTCTATTTCTTCTTGAGGGTTCTTTATTTTTCATAACTGGTGACGTAACGAACTTTTCCTAACCAGTTAGGAAACGTTTTACTTTTCCTAACTGGTGATGAAAAGTAGAACGTTTTGACACTTACGTCAGTTTTGAAAAGTGTAATTTTATATGTCAATTAGAAAAATGTGTTTATGGCACTTAGCATATTATTCAACTCGGCTGTGCCTTAATTTCCACGTTACGCGTCATAAACACTAGTTTTTCGCACTAGATATGTAAATAGCTATTTTTTTAATAAACATCTTATAAAGACGCACCCTGTAGCAAATGTAGCAAAAGGTGCACTGAAATTGGATTAGAGCACAAGGCGTTGGATCACCCAATGAAGAGAAACAAACGTAATCAATATTTTTTTACAATTGTACTTACAAGAAGAATTAAAGCCTGATGTAAGGATTTTTCTGAACAATTTGATTGAGATGATGTTGAATCCTACCTGCAACTTCTGATTCCTTAATTTGATAAATCAGTTGGGGTATGTTTACGTTGGGATGCTCATATAGGACGGTCGGTTGAAGCAATCTTCTGCTCATCTGCTATGGATTTTTTCCATCTGAAACGCATATTACAATCATTATTTCCTTATTACTGGTATTTGTAACGACTAAAGTTCCATGCATATTGTTGAAAATTGTTCAACTAAACAACTGACCTATACAACTATATTTAATATCCTCAAGTGTTTCAAATTTATTGCGTTAATTATTAAAACGCGAGTGCGCGAACCCAGAACATAATACTTTTGTAATCTATTCGAAACCTAAGACCTCTTCGGAAACTTACTGGTTACTTACTCGGTTGTTTGATATCACGTGACAGTTATACCGATCACCAATACTTTTCTTGAAGTATACGCACGCATGTTACTCATAATTCATTAAAGCAGACAATAAATAAAATAATATCATTTATTAAGTCACAGCACAGAATATAGAATCAAGCTCCGAATCTTCGAGGTGGTTGCATCACAGTTGATCGTTGATTTTGAATTTTTGCAATACGCATGCAGTTAAATTAACAACCGAATACGTAACTCAGGTAAACTCGAGTAGTAATCGGGTTGAGTATTTTCATGTTTACGAACACAGGTAGATTTAACTAGGTTAGTAAACGAACGTCATTTGATGTGATCTACTTAACTCGAGTACGTTTCCGAAAATGCCTTATAATCTATTCAAAACCTACTCAGGAACCTCGGGAAGTCTGCAGGGCAGGCTGATGTGAAGTTAGCGACGCATTGCTAACTTCACAGTTAGCCTGGTGTGAAGTTAATAACGCGTTGCCAGCATAGTAACGCCAAGGAAATAAGTTTTGATATTCTTGGAGATTTGTTTCAAATTCTTAGTGAAATTAACGGCAACTAATCTATAATTAAATATTTTTGAACACTTACAACCTAAAAGATTAATACATTCGATTTATATAACGAGACTTTATTTCAAAAATAATTTCAAAAATAAATTAAAAAATAGTTGTTGGAGAGACATAAATGGCGGATAATATGCCGTCGCAGATTTTTACTGACAAACGAGATTTTTCGAAAAATTGTTGTCATGATTGCATAAAATAAATATTCACACACGGGCACAGAAAATAATTAAACTCGCATGGAGAAAGACTAGCGCTCGACATTAAAATTAATACTAAAAATTTTGCGGACAAATTGCTAAAGCGCCACACATTGTTCGCCGCCAGCATAGGCCATGTTCCGGCTTCTGGCTCTTTCGATTATGTTTTTACCCAATGGTTGAAGTATAGTGCTCAATTTGATGCTAACAAATCTCATAGGGTAAAAACAGTAACTACAATTTACCGACTAAATAATTAGTAATAGCTTTGTTCGTAGAACCGATTTGTGATAGTTTGATGACTGTAGAGATGTGATTTTTAATAGAGCTCTGAAATTTAAAAGTGCTTCGACTTAACTTAACATGCGCAACTCTACAACCAAATGCGCATGAGTCGGACAGTCTCTGATGGTTTCTGACTACTCTACGAACAACGCTAATACAAATGCTGACTTAAAATGGATGCTCCCCAATGGGATCTCAGAAACCAAGGTGAATCAGTCCATTCCATAATACCTCCAGCATCCTACACACGTACACGCTAGCATGTCGTCAAATTAAGTGAAAAAAATTTGTTAGAAAACTAGAAGAGCTCAAACAATTTGTGATACCCTGTTTCCTCTTTATCATTGAACACAAGGTATAGACGGTCTACAACGCCATACCGCCACGTCATATAATACCGGGGTATTAAAGACTAACCAATTTAACTGTAACTATTCTAATACCGTAAGGCGCTGAGGAAAATCTTATGTATTTATGTACATGTACATAAGGTTCAGAATACCGCGGTTCTTTGGCCGCCGATCGTGGGCACACTCGATAGTCATATTGCACATGTACATAAGTGCATAGGATTTTCCTATCCGCTTAGTGCTTAGCGCCTTACGGTATAAAGATGTAAATTTAAAATCTAACCTGTTGGTTTGCTTCATATACAATACACAATCGGATCATCATGATGACTTAAAGGAACCTTAGTGGAACTTGGCTTCCATCTACTTCGATAAAGGTACCTGCCTCTGTGCGAGTTGCAGTGAATTCAGCTGAAACAATAAAAGTAACATGAAGGATAGCGTATTATATTTTGTGTAGTTTACACCAGTTACAAGGTGCACATTTTCCTTCCCGTAACTTCTCAAGCAAATAAGAACAGGTTTCCTTATTTGTCTCTGCGTGTAGCAATGCAAATATTATAACATAAGAGATGTGAAACGCTAAGCGGAACAAAAAACAAACCTAACCTCAATCAGTTTCAGCAAAAAACTATGTAACTTACTAGCAACCACACATTTTGGTCTGAAAGTTCCTGTTTTGAAGTCGGAACTCGAAACTGAAATAAGTTTTCCATGCAAAAGCTCCGTTTTTTCAAAATAAATCCTGAAATTTCACTCTTTAACACCAACATTTTGTATCATTAAAAACAACTTAATTCCATCGAATTCTTCGGTGCATTAACACAGGGGGACATTCAGCGAGTAATACCCCTTTTATCCATTGCGAAAAGGTTTGCTTTTCCACAAAGAAATCAAATTTTATACACTTTGGCTAAAATACTCTCATCAGGTTGTCATAACACCACAGAACATAACCATAATAACACAGAACTACCGTAGCTGCACTGGTCTGAAGCTAGCCGTTGCCAGCAATGCAAAGGAAGTAAGTTTTGATATAGTGCAACTAACTTCAGTCAGCTGTATCTGGTCTGAAGTTAGGAACGCGGTGCCAACAACGCTAAGGAAATAAGTTTTGATATAGTGCAACTAACTTCAGTCAGCTGTATCTGGTCTGAAGTTAGAAACGCGGTGCCAACAACGCCAAGGAAGTAAGTTTTGATATAGTGCGACTAACTTCAGACAGCTGTATTTTAACCTCAAAATTTATCACGCTGCATGACGCAAGATGTTGACTGCTTGTTCAGTGATAATAAAATAAATACAATATATAAACCCCTATAGGGCAAAAATCTTCGATCAGCCGTAATAACGTTTATACAGGATAAATAATTGTCCCGGCGCTGCTGTGGTGTATTTCCACCTAGGAAAATAAAATGTGTTGGAGAGACATATTTACTGTGTTCGTTTTGTTCGAATGGGCTACTATTAGCAGCTCGTGGTCACTACTCATGTGTTCCTTTTATCAGGCTACATGTTCATGAGCTGCTCTAAAGTATTTCCTCCCTTGCCTCTGGTGCACACCCCGAATTTCTGGACTTGAAGCGCAGATTACGTCAATCTTATGTTCTTTATATGTTTGTTTATTGGGGTTATGTAAAAATTAAAATTAATTTAATTATGTCGAATTCGGACAACACGCACTATATCACAAATAAACAAATAAGAATAATAGATACAAATATTCAAACCAACAATCGAGAAACACAACTTTCAAACATTTCCTGTACCTTTCAAATAACCACAGAACACCCAAAACAGCAAATAATTGTTTCTTTTATGAACAGCTAGTAGGAGCTCGCGGCTACAAGCGCATGTGCTTGAAGCACATAAAAGGAACACAGTAATTATGGCGGATATGCCGTTGCAGTTTTTTACTGATCGAACATTTTCACCTTATAGGGGTTGTAAGGCGATGTATATACTACCACGAACCTATAATAATTTTGACTGACAATCGCAAATTTTTGGGAAAATAATTTTTTTATTTATTTTTGAATTGAAGTTTCATTATATAAATCGAATTTATTAATCTTTTAGATTGTAATAGCGTTCAAAACTATTTAATTCTAGATTAGTTGCCTTTAATTCCACTACTCCCTCAATATTTTTATATAGTGCGTGTTCGGTAATGACTTAAATATCCTCAAAGTTGTCCCGATGCGTTCGGTTATTGGAGATTTAGACGAAAAAAATAAATCTGCCCCGTTCGAATATTCTAGCATATTCTGTCCACTAGAGGAGACCTGATAGATGTCCTCGATTTGCTCGGATATTTTAGACCGAGGAAACTGACAAATATTTCAAAATGCGTGAATTCTTGTTTTGACAGATAAATATAACCACAAAAGCTAACCGTGTGATAAAAACTTCATCTTTCAAAGGCAATTTGTTAAAAATGAAAAAACGAAATTACTTATATTTGCGAGGTGTCTAAAATTCAAATAGAAACGAGGATGTCATGAAAGCACTTATAATTGCATGAGTTTCCTCGTAGAATAACAATTTCTTACAAAATATCATTTACGAACGATATTATCGGTAATAATAAATTTTCATTCATAGTTGAATTATTTAGGGTTAAGTTAAGTAAGATCAGAGCGTAGCATACCGGTGCGTAAGTGTGGTTAGGTTAATTATGACATATAGGTTTGACACCAAATACTAATTCCGTTTGTTTATTTTCCAAGCAACGGAGCAATTTTCCATCACGTGATTAAAAATCTATTGCATTTTACTCGGATCTGCGATGTAATTACCGAACACGCACATAGATAGATAGATCGACATGGGCGCATTCGAGTGCAATATTATCGATCATTCGATTATTGAATTAATCGACACAACCCGGTTACTGTATCAGCGTATTCGAATGATAACTAATCAAATGAAAATCAGAGTAATAGACAAACAGTACTCAACGATAAAGTTAAGCATTGGCAAATCGGAGAAAATAAAATTCTAACGACTAACCCCACCAATGTGAAGACGTGAAATTATCATAAATCATACGATTATTAGTATCATTCGGATATCCGAATATTGAAATCATTCGATTATGCTCATATTGAGCGCCATCTACTGGCTACTAGTTAAAGTCGATATGTAAAGCTGGTGTGCAATCAATGCAATCACCCATGGGTCCAATAAGGAGAAATTAACTAATTTATTACATAACCACAAATCTGGCAATTAACCATAGTCAATACAAATAAATAGAACTTTCTTTCAGCAGTTGAATAAGAAATAGATATATTTTAGGGAGTGTATATACTCGGCTAAATAATACCGCTACTAAAGAACCAAACGTTCGGTTGAATATACACTCCCTGTATTTTATAATAATACATCGTGACAATAAATGAATACGGGCTATTAGTGTGACGTCAAAGTCGCTGCTGTATCCAAACAAACTTTAAGGTTATGAAGATTTTAATATTTTATAAAAGGAGATACCTAGCGTTGATAATTATATTCTGATTCTTTATATTATGCTATTACTCGATGGTTGGAGTATAGTGCCCAATTTGATGCTATCAAATGTCATCAGGCCCGGACTGGAGCGGCGGGCAGCCGGGCAAATGCCCGGTGGGCTTTTTATAACAAATATTAAATCAATATAAAGTACCCTCATATTTTTATTGCGCTGTATAGAATACGCCATGCCACATTTGACACGACTTATTTTTTAACTTTTATACTGTTGACAAATGAACAAACATCTTATTTTATATTTTTGCCGTTTATTTATAATATAAAATATGTACCTAAATAATAAAATTATTGTGATCTTTACTCATCTCAGTTACAAAACAATCGGCTGGGGTGGGGCCGGTCAAAAAAGTTGCCCGGTAGCAGAATGAGGTCCAGTCCGGACCTGGATATCATATGGTAAACAGTAACTAGAATTTATCTATTAAATATTTAGTAACACAAAGGCTGATTTAAAATGGATGCTCCCCATAGGGATCTCGGAACCAGTTAGAGATAGAGATTCGGTTACATGGGGGCAAAGTTGCACAACAATTTCCTTATGCCACATTATTGGTGAACATCCAAGTTAAATCAGGCTGTATACTAGTCAAATTGGTCCTTTCCATACCTCCAGAGGGCACAGCATCTTGCACACGTACATGCTGGTATATCGTCAAATTAACTGAGAAAATTTAGTTGAGAGTTAGAAGAGCTCAATCAATTTGTGATAACCCGTTCTCTCTTCATGATTGAACACAAGGCATACACGGTCTAGAACGCCAAACAGCCACAACATATAATACCGGAGTATTAAAGATTAACCAATTTAACTGTAACTACTCTAATATAAAGATGCAAATTTAAAATCAAACCTGTTAGTTTGTTCCATATATATCCGCATGTGAGGTACTAGTTTTTATCTATTAAAAACTTATTCCAGGTTCTACCACAATCGGAACATCATGATTACTTAGAGGAACTTTAGTGGAACTTGGCGTCCACCTACTTCGATAAAGGTACCTGCCTCTGTGCGAGTTGCAGCGAATCCAGCTGAAACATTAAAAGTAATATGAAGGATAGTGTATTATAAATATTTTGTGTAGTTTACACCAGTTACACGGTGTACATTTTCTTCTCGTAACTTCTCAAGCAAATAAGAACAGGTTTCCTTATTTGTCTCTGCGTGTGCAAATAATATAAGATGAAGAGATGTGAAACGCTGAGAACAGAAAAAAAACAAACCTAACCCCAATCATTTTCAGCGAAAAAAACCATGTACCTTACTATGAACCGCATATCTTGGCTTGAAAGCTCCTGTTTTGAAGTCGGAGAACTCGAAACTGAAATAAGTTTTCCATGCAAACGCTCCGTTTTTGCAAAAAAATCCTGAAATTTCACTCTTTGGCAGCAACATTTTGTATCATTAAAATCAACTCAATTCCATTCAATTTTCTCGGCGCATTCACACAGGGGGACGTTCAGCTAGTAATACCCCTTATCATTACGAAAAAGTTTACTTTTCCACAAGAAAACCAAATTTTATACACACAGGTTAAAATACTGAAAAGGCAGCCATCTTAACTAACTAAATTATAACCACAGAACTAGCATAGCGGAACTGGTGTGAAGGTAGCAACGTCACAGAGTTATTAATTCTGTGGCAACGCCAAGGAAATAAGTTTTGATATACTTGGAAATTTACTTCAAATTCTCTTAAAAATATTGAAGGAGTAGCGAAATTAAAGACAACTATAATTAAATATTTTTGAACACTATTACAACCTAAAAGATTAATAAATTCGATTTATATAATAAGACTTTACTTCAACAACAAATTATTATTTCACTCTACGCATCAACATTTTGTATCACTAAAAACAACTCAATTCCATCCAATTTTCTCGGTGCATTCACAGTTTTCACACAGGGGGACGTTCTGCGAGTAATACCCCTTTAATCCAATACGAAAAAGTTTCCACAGAAAAATCAAATTTTATACGTATTGGCATTGAGTAAAAAATAATAAAGAGGTGCAACTGTCAAGGTTTCGAGATTTTAGTATTGTATTTCTTTACCAATAATTCCATGATTGTCTTCAATTTTTAGTGATACGGGAAGGTATTTGCAATGTGGCTGTATAGCTCTTAAAATTGAAGACAATCATGAAGCTATTGGTAATAAAATACAACACTAAAATCTCGAAACCTTGACAGTTGCGTCTCTTTATTATTTTTCCTCAATGATTGGCTAAAATACTGGGATTAGCTGTCATGTCGTCATGTGTCTGTGTCATAACTCATAACAGTCATAACGTACCTCCATGTTCATAACCACAGAATATATAAAGGAAGGTCATAACCACGGAGAGAGAGAGAGAGAGAGATGGGCTAGGAATGGGCGCACTCGGATGAAAAATAATCCATCATTCGACTATTGAAGTAATCGGCACAATCCGGTTATTGTATCGTGTTCGACTGATAATCGAATGAAAGTCCAAGAGATTGATACTCAGCGATTAATTTAAGCTAAGCAGTGGCAATTCGAGTTATATCTTAGAGAATCGGTGTCTATATTTGTGCCAGCCAGTACGATTAAGCGAAATCGAAGATCCAATAATTCGAGTATTACAAACTTCAAATAATTATTCGAACATTAGCATCATTCGGATACCAAGTATCCGATTATTAAAATCAATCGATTGTGCCCGTCTTGAGCGCCATCTACTGTCTACTAGCTAAAGTGGATATGTAAAGTTGGTGTGCAATCATCCATAAGGACAAATGAACTAATTTACAAATCTGGCATATAACCAAACCATAGATAATACAAATAAACCCTTCAACAGTTTGACCACTATATTTCCTGTGTTTATTTTGCAAATATTGCAAATTTACTTTTCAAATAGATTCATTTGCATGGAAAATACTAAAACGCTTTTAAGTGAGAGCGCTATAAATTCTGTGATCAATGGTCATTCTTTCACAGTGTAGATCACACATCTGTCTCTTTAAGTGCAGTGCTGTGTTACCTCTTTATTAAGGGTAAGCGGTACCTTGCAGCTCTATCTATGTAACTGGAAATACTATTCGATAAATTTTAATGTTAAATTATTTGCACCCAAGATTTGATGCAATATCACGATTTTATTTTAAACATATTTTTATATTACAGAGAAATTGAAAGAGAAAATGTATTTCAACGTCCTGCATCTCAAAAATTAAACATTCTACGACTCACGTTTATTAAGACTTTTCTTCTTAAAAGAAGTGACTAAGTCCTAAAAAACCGTCTCACATACAAAGTGGTGTATTGAAAAGTAAACTTGCTTTGTAAAAAAAATGAGTAAACAAACATTTGGTATTGTGATTTATTAATATTTGAAAATAACAGAACTGTTACGTTTTAAAAAAGAAAATTTACTTCACCTGGTACTGCATTTTGTTAAATTGAATGAATTTCTGTTATTTTTTGTCTTTAAGCCTTGGGTGGTTCGACCAAATTCACATCAACATCCGATATAACGTTCTCCACTTCTGCTGGTATTTATCCTGTTTTGGCTTTCTCCCAGGCGGTGTCAAAATTATACACCAAGTCCAAGCCAGGTCTGTCCACAAGATGAGGTTTCATTTTAAATGATTCCTGCAACTCTGATAAGGACACTTTATCCGAGAAGTAGTAGCCCGTGATATATTTAAAAAGTTCGTCAGGTGTGGCTATCTTTGGAAGTCCCTTTCTTGTAAAAAACTGAAAAGCAAATAACAAAATTGTCATCTATCGCAATTATCAAAATAACAAGTCAAAAATGTTTTTTCTACATACAGAACACTTTGATATTGCAGGAATGAATCATGGCACAAATAATATACAGATCTTACAAAATCTTAGGTCTTTAATCGAGTATATGAGACATTTTTTTCTACAAATTTGCTATGTTAATGATATTGGTGCAATCTCTAGAGAGAAACTGGAAGGCATTTTCATGGCACGGCTCAACAGATTGGCTAACGGCAATGAAATAGCAGCGTTTGTTGTGCCAGAGGATATTGTACTCTGACAGATCGGCATGAATTAAATTCGCTTTCTCGTACATAGTTTTCATTGCCTCTACTACCTATAACACGACAACCTTTATTACAATTTGTTCAACAAGAACCGCAATGACTATGACTGTACGTGTAGAACAGGTTGACAAGAATGAAAGAAAATTAAGAATTTACCTCTTCATAAGCCATGCTATAGTCCACGTCCTTCAATCTTGCATCCTTTAACTTTGGAGCCGGCATGTGATTTTCCCCAATAAATGACATGATGTATTTATCTCTGAACTCTGAAAGAGTCGTCTTAAAGACTTTTATCACACATTCTTTTGGCAATATTTCGGTTGCATGGGGAAAAGATGGATCTGAATCTGCATGAAGAATAACTGCCTCTTTACCTAGAAAGTAAACCACGATAAATCGCAAAGGAAAATTATATTGCACAAAATTTAATTATTTTATACTCACCAATGCTAATTACACCATTAACCCTCTCTAGGAGCTGGCTGTTGATCATTTTATAAAGTAAGAGGCAAGTAAACTGATCCATGCCAAATACTGCAGTGGCGTGATCTTCTTTTTTGTCATGAACTTTGTATCGCCTGGATTGCTCATTATTTGAATGCATTTTGAGGCTATAAGTAAATAATAAATCACGCATTAACAATACATAGAGGTTAAAATAAAGCAATTACCTGTTGAATACATTGTTGGATAATTTCAAATCGAACATCTCTCCGTCACCAGTATGAAACTCAGGAGGAAATGACAAGAGTTTACATGCATTCTTCCTTCCACTCATAGTCACATCATGTTTGATTACCATTTTTCCATCTTTTTGCATTTTATATCCGCATTGTGGTATAGAAGCAAATTGCCTCGCTAAGAGATCAAATCTATCCCAGTCCTTCCTATCTCGTACATCAACTATTTCTTCTTCTTCCGAGTCGCTCTCAAAATCTTGAAAAAAAAGAAGCGATATTATTCCAACATATCTACGTAGCTAAATATAGTAGGTATAACAAAAAGTTGAGGAGTATCATTAACAATTATCTGTCCTTTTCACTTAGAACAGAGAACGTCACTGGGGCAATAAAAATATACTAGCGATCAAAAGAAAACTAAGTAGGAAAGTTACCATTGTTCAGCGGGGCTCTCCAGTAATTATCAAATGATATAGACACTTTCGAAGACCCATTAAATTACTCTTCAGTGCGCTTTAGTTCTGTTGAAATGGACAATACGCTCATTTAGTGAAAACGTCATCTGACAAATAATTGGATGCAAACAATGTTTGAAGTTAGTAATAGCGATAATAATTTAATTAAAAAAAAATATTTAAGCACTAATAAGATATGTATATGATTGATTTACCAGTATTTTATAACCTGTTATAATATAACGTAATATAATAAAGATTTAAATTTATAAAAAAAAATAAAATAGTCTTTTACATACCTTGCAAATAAATACAGTTTATTTAATCAATTTTACAAAATTACACGAGTTTATATCAGTAGATGTTTTAAATTCATAAATTGTTTGCATCCAATTTTGACATTACATGACTTATATGACGCGCACTAAATGTGCGTATTTAACATGTAAGTATAATTTAATTATAGATGATAAGGAGGCCACGTTAGATTAGAACATTGATATTAATGTCAACTGATTTTGGAAGTGTACGTTAAAAATATATATTCATTACTGAATAATATTTAACCAGTGTCTATTTGTGTACCTATTTAAAATCCTGCTGCCATAATTAACAGATTATGGGCCCAGACCTATTGCGAAATTAAATATGTAATAATAAAACTATCCAAAAATTATTTGGTATCACGACGGAAGAACACAAGTGGAAAATTCCATTATTCGATGGAAGCAATTTCAACAATTGGAAGTTCAGAAGGGAAACACTGTTAGACGAATATGATTTGTATGCAGAAGATACACGGCAATGATTTATTTACCTAACGAGGAAACAAGTGAAACAAGAGGTTTATGCTCCGGTGGCACGCTTAACCACAGTGAGAACACTCTTATCAGTGATCAATAAAAAGAATCTATTTGCAAATCAACTAGACGTAAAAAAATCTTCAGGAGGAAATCTATATGAAACAACCTCAAGGTTTGGTTCATGATCCAGATCTCGTTTGTAAATTGAACAAGTCTTTGTATGGCTTAAAACAAGCTCCTCGTGCTTGTAACGCACGATTTGATGAATTTATTAAACGTCTAGGATTATTAAGATCGGAAAATGACAAATGTTTGTATATTCGAATCAAAGAAAACACGAAGGTTTATCTTCTAATATACGTAGGTAATATAATCATTGCAAGCAACAACAAACTTGAAATAGAGATAATCAAGAGAGCTTTAAAGACAGAATTTAGCATGAATGATCTGGGAAAAGTTCGCTACTTTCTGGGGATCAAAATCGACAGAACCGATAAAGGTATGATGCTTAGTCAAGCAACATACTTAAAAAAACTTTTGAGTCGTTTTAATATGGAAGAAAGCAAGGGATCGATGACACCAATGGAAGTTAAGCCAATAATTGAAACAGGTTCAGCAGATATTATCATTGAATCAAAGCCTTATCAGAAACTCATCGGGTGTCTAATGTATGTAATGCTGAATACGAGACCGGATTTAAGTGCAGCTGTTAATCTGTACAGTCGTTTTCAAAGTAATGCTACTTAAATCCATTGGAATGGTTTAAAACGCATTCTAAGATACATACACGACACCATCGACATGGGACTTTTGTATCCAAAGAACAGTAATGCGTCATTGATAGGATATGCCGATTCAGATTGGGCTCAAGACACAGACCGAAAATCCCTACGGGCTATTTATTCGAAGTTTTTGGTACAGCAGTTTGTTGGGTTACAAAAAAGCAACTTAGTGTTGCGCTATCTTCAACAGAGGCAGAGTATGTTGCACTGGCTAGTGCAGCAACAGAGTTGATTTGGCTTAAGAATCTCCTAACTGATCTTGGAGTTGAATGCCACAAGCCGATCACCATATTTGAAGACAATCAGTCATGCATACATCTTCTGAGCAAGTGGGAACATCGGCGTTTAATGCATATTGATGTAAAATATAATTTTGTCGGAGATTTGTTTAATGACGGTGTAATTGATGTGAAGTACGTACCTTCTAAAGGACAAAAAGCTGACATTTTGACGAAGGCATTAGGCAGAGATCTGTTCATTAAATTACGTTCGTGTTTGGGACTAACGGTTTACAATATGGTTTTTTAATTTTTAATTAGTTGATGTAAAATTGAGGCAGAGTGTTAAAATGGACAATTTAACATGTATAATTTAATTATAGATGATAAGGAGGCCATGTTAGTTTAGAACAATTTATTGATTATTGTCAACTGATTTTGGAAGTGTAAGTTTAAAAATATATATTCTTTACTGAATAATATTTAACCAGTGTTTATTTGTGTACCTATTTAAAATCCTGCTGCCATAGTTAACAAACTGAAATAAATTTTCCATGCAAACGCTCAGTTTTTGCAAAATTAAATCCTGGAATTTCACTCTTCGACACCAACATTTTGTATCATTAAAAATAATTTAATTCCATCCAATTTTTCGGTGCATTAACACAGGGGGACGTTCAGCGAGTAATGCCCCTTTTATCCATTGCGAAAAAATTTTATACACATTTCATAACCACAGAACGAACTACCGTAGCTGAACTGGTCTAAAGTTAGCAACGCCAAGGAAATTAGTTTTGATATCGCTCAACTAACTTCAATCAGCTGCATCCCTACCTCAAAACTAATCACTAGCGCAGCGGTCTTGTGTGGAGTTAGCAACGTGTTGCCAGCAACGCCAAGCAAGGAAGTAAGTTTTGATATAGTGCAACTAACTTCACCACTAGCGGAGCGGATCTGGTGTGAAGTTAGCAACGTGTTGCCAGCAACGCCAAGCAAGGAAGTAAGTTTTGATATAGCGCAACTAACTTCAGTCAGCTGTATTCTAACCTCAAAATTTATCACGCTGCATTGATGTAGACTGCTTGTTCAGTGATAATATAAATACAATATAATATAGGGCAAAAATCTTCGATCAGCCGTAATAACGTTTATACAGGATATATTGTCCCGGCGCTGCTGTGGTCTATTTCCACCTAGGAAAATAAAATGTGTTGGAGAGACATATTTATGTCGGATACGCCGTTACAGTTTTTTACTGATCGAACATTTTCACCTTATAGGAGTTGTAAGGCGATGTATATACTACCACCATTGTTTATATTACTTTATAAACAATGCTATCACGAACCTATAATAATTTTGAATGACAATCGCGAATTTTTGGGAAAATTATTTTTTTATTTATTTTTGAATTGAAGTTGAAGTTTCATTATATAAATCGAATTTATTAATCTTTTAGATTGTAATAGCGTTCAAAAATATTTAATTCTTGATTAGTTGCCTTTAATTTCACTGCTACCTCAATTTCGTCGCGTTGCTAATTTCACACACATCTTAGCGAGTTACTGTGTATCAGCGTATTCGAATGATAAATACAAATATAATTTCTTATTGACACACTCAGAATTAACAAATATATGTACCATTTGCAGTATTTTGCAAAATGTCAGTAACAATAATTAAAAATATGTAATAATTTAAATAGGTTTACGCACTGAACAGTTAGTGTATTACTGCATTAAACTCATTGTGGCATTTCTGATTCTAAAGTTGAAACTCTGGCAACAGTTTTAAGACGCGCTCGAGTCGGCTAGATGGCTCAAGCATCAACTTATACATTATATCGTGAATGGGTGTTTGTTAATTACAAGTTTTTATCTTTGCATTGAACCTTTTTAAGCTACGATGCGCCGGTTGTTTTCACTACCAGATAATAGATGCCTGTCACGTCGCTTTGAAAAAAGAGGGTAATCCTGTCTAGCTCTCTCCAACACTATCAATTGTAGGAGAAGTGATTTATTCCCTATCTTTAGACTTTATTTGTTACAATAAGAGAGAAATTAACGTACCTACATTATTCGCACGTTTAAATTGAAGCGGTCGAAGCGGACAAAAAATATTGTTGGCACATCCCTTGTTGGATAGGACACCTATAACAAGGTGTGATTTTAAACAATCCAACAAGATTGTGATTTTATATATCTATTTCTTAGAATAAATAATACGTATTTTATTCACTACATGAAATTTATTACTGGAATTTCGTACATTGAACTTTATTTGTTTACAATAAATATTACTTTCTTGTCCAGTAATACCTTCTGGACCGTTATCGTGACTCGGTTGATTTTGTTACGTATTATATCTAGATCAAGAGATGTAGGTATATAGTGGAGTGGTCAGCCATATGAAACAAATATTTTTTTCTACGAGCGTGCGTAAAGTACTAACTTTAACTTTATGCACGCTTTATAGTGCGTAAAGTAAACAATTGCATATTAGAGCACCTATAATAATAATTTTGTTTTAAAAACGTTAAATATGGTTATTTAATTTTAGGTAGTCCATTTATTTATTATCACGGCATATTATAATATGTACCTAATTGTCAGTATTCTTTAACAATAATGTTATAATGTTAATTTTTATAATTTTGAAGTTTCATTTATATTCTTAAGTCTTTGATTAGTTTCACTCATTTAAAATTAAGTAGGACTATAGTAATATCCTTGTTAAGAATACATATACAAGGGTAATATATTATGATGTTTAAATGACATTAAGTATTGACGTACCTAATAGGCAAGTTTGACGTTTTGAAATGTTCACATTATTAGATTTGTTCCAGCAGAAATCACAGACTAGTCAGAGCCAACCAGCTCTATCTAAATTGATCAGATGATCAATCCACAACTGTTTTTAGCCAATTATATTCATTCTGACTAGTTTGTGATTTCTGCTGGAACAAACCTATAATAGATAATTTAGGTCGTTAATATAAAATAATTCACCCTGTATAATTCATTTCCAGTTAAAGTTAAAGTTAGAAAAACCTAGATAAAAACAAACAATTATTTTAAAATAGTTATGTATGCAACAAAAGTGCGTAAGATGAGACTTTTCACGAATGGTAATTTTGATCTCTTTGACTAACATGGGGATTCTCAACCGTTGCCAGCACCACAGAAAACTCATTTTCTTCGATCACAACACGTTTTATTCTTTCATTTTTTTTTTTTTTTTTTTTTATATTCGACATTTCCAGTTTCCAGAAATCTATCGAGAAGGTTTTGGAAGCTCCTAACATCAGAAATCCTTCTTTGAGGATAACGTTGGTGATAAATTCTATTGGCAAGTAAACAATTTCTGTCTGACTCGCCCAAAACAAAAGTCATGTCTACAAGTTCCGCTTTATTAAAATTCATATTGTAAAATTCCAAATATTTTAAATTCAATACAAATTGTAACTAACGACCGATAAGTGTGATAAATACTCCGTTGTACACGACAATTTATACCTAACTGAGGTTTTATTGCTTGTCGAATAACGAAAACAGCAAAAAAACGTACAAAAAAACATTACAGTAAAGGACCTGTTAAATACTATTTACTCATTTCAATGGGTTGGAAGAAATGGTCCCACTAAATGGCCGCATTTCAAAATTGCATAAAGACGCGTGTCAATCAAAATGGGCAACACGTCGAACACCTATTATAAATTTTTCTAATAAATTATTTGAGGGAACCTCTTTTTTAAGTTTGTTCTTGAATTTGACACGTATTTATTTATAAAACGAAATTGGTTGCAATTAGCCATAAGGAAGTACTTACAAAAAATGTTCATTTTTCATTTCTACATCACACCGTTGAAGAATATACAGGGTGTTCCATTTAAAAAAATTCAGAATATTCAATTTAAAAAGTTCCTGATTGAAAAATTATTTTTGGCCACCCTGTACAGTTTTAGGAAATGAAAATGATTCAAAAAACATTAATTAGATGTCTCGTAATTGGTATTCACAAAAGCTTTTCTTAAAACTCATAATTGTGACTGTGGCGATTTTTGTAATATCCATCTGCAGATTGCGTTATTTCAATAGAAAAATTCATTACATCCAAGTGGTTGGGAGATATTCAATGCTAATATAGGAATGAATAAAGCCTAGAAAGAGGCTTCAAAAAATGTACTGATATACATAGAATTCGTTACGTTACTTGCAATTTTTAAAAATTTTTTTAACTATCGTAGAACTCTAGATATCGATGTCCGACGCACTATTGCCCCACTCTGTATAGTTTGGCAATTATTTATAAATCAATAAATGATATTTACCCGTCATAATCGCTCTGCTCTTATTTGACATCGGGGATATCACAATCGATTTGTTCCGACGTGATATCATCCTCTTCCGTCTTAATAGTCACCTCCGTGTTACTTATTTTCATATTTTATTTCGGATTCGGCCATCGTGGTATATTCTTCTTGACCTTGATTCGATCCATTTTCTAATTTATCTACACCAAACAACTTAATTTCCGATTTTATTATCGGACCGAACGTAAACTGTTGCACTTTCTTCAATTCCACTTGGCCTTTATCGTGCGTTCCCTCTAATTCAACATATTTACGTATCTCCCAAGGCAAGTTTCGCACATTACAAGTTCTTCGGTGTTTTTTAAATTCTGAAACAAGAATATTATAAACTGCATAGAATTTGGAAACTTCTGATAGGTACCCCATAGTTGAGCCCTAACCGGTTGCCCGCCATTTTAACTTTTATGCCAAAAATGTCACTCGTAAGGAAAGCGAGAAAACACCCGGCACTAGCTTCAAAAATTGAAGCGAGAAGACAGCCTAAACCAGTCGATTTTAGAAAAGTTTTATAACGGTTCAAGGCAGATTGTAATCCCACATTACCACAAAGACACATCGTTTGTCGTCAAAAGAGGCACATAATGAATTTTCGAACCGGTTAATGATTACAAACGTAAACTTATTTAATTAAAATAGCCTATAAAACAAATAAACCCAACAACAATGTGCAAACTAAAATCACTTACCGTCCGCGGAATATATTGCTCCAGCAAAGACTTGTTTTCCTTTGAAACCTGTAATGATATGAGATCTTCTCTTCCGATCTTCTCTTCCACGAGTCTTTGTACAAAACCTGCATTTTATTTTCGTTCCGTTGTCTTCCGTATAATTGGACAATACTTGCAGGCAATTAGCACATTCAATACACATCACGTTTTCCTTAGATATTTTTGGATTCTGAAATATTAGGAAATTAATAAAATATACACGTCTATATAGGTATTGATATGGTTTCAAACACCACCCGTACAATCAACGTAGATACATCATCATCGTTTCTCAAATCTACGATATGATATTTATACTTCTGTTTGTAAGAGTATCACTACCGATCATTTTGTTCTTTACTTTTGTAATTATATTTTATATTGTATTTTGACAAAAATTCTTAAACATTTGTGTACTCTACTGTTCTGAAATAATAAATTCTATCTATCTTGATGTATTAAAGTTTCTGTTCGGTTTTTCAACTCACGAATTTTAAGGATTTCAACAAAGATTCTTCTACTGGTCGACAATGATTATCATCAATTATTGTTTGAAGGCAAAGTCGGCAAATCATTTCTTTCATACTAACCAAAAGAATTGCCCGATTTAAAACAACATCTTGTATTTATTAATTTCTACAGTGTTTTATATCCAACAACGATAGAGAATTAAGAGGCGATGAAATAAAATACATAACCACACTTACTACCACCTTTTGTGTATTGATCTGAAGTTAGCAACAGAGCCGTTTGAACTACGAGAATACAAACCTACCACACACGTCAATCATCTGTTGAACGAATGGTTTATGAAGAATACTCTGTAATTTTGGTGATGAATATGGGGCGACATTTTCGAGTTTAATCAGCGCAGGTGTCATGTTTTCTAAAATTAGTTCAAATGAATCGTAGGTTAGCTACCAGAGTTCATTGGCGTCGTAAAAATATTTTCCTAGAGGGGTCGGAAATATAAAATTAGTCCTGATGAATCGTAGGTTGGCCAATGGAGTGCATTGGCACCGTATAAATATTTTTTCAGAGGAGAATATTTTATAATTTATAAACAAAAGCAAAGCAGATGCGATGATTCCGCTTAATATTTTAACAAGGTATTCACAAATAGCCGAACGCCGTCGGTGACCCTCATGGCCTAGTTGGTTAAAGCGTTGGGCTTCCACGCAGAAAGCCCGGGTTCAAATCCCGCGTGTTCCTCAGGTTTTTTCATTGCTAATGTTGTTTGGTAACAATCAAATAATACATTAACATGAAATTAATTGATTATGAGGCTAATTAAAACGCAAAAGGTCGAATTAAGTACGTTAGTTCCCTTATTAAGGGGCAAGTGAACATATTAGATGGATCTGTAATCCCTGTGTGCAAAGCAGGTTGTTCCATCGATGATGTGTGTTTACGGCGTATATTCGTCTTAAGCGTTGGAGCCAGAATAATCATGTCGCAACTTAAGGTAACCGCAAGGATCTATACCCGGGCGATCCGCATGCACGAGTTCGAATTGTACTTACACGAGGTACCTTACTTAGGGAGAAGTAAACATGAGGATGTAGAAATGTAATCCCGGTGTGCAAAGCTGGTCGTTCTACGGAGGATTCAAGTTTACGAATAGTAATACAGTCGACTGGAGCATTAGGGATTCTGTCAGTGAAAGGGCAGCGCTTGGAGGGCCACCTATTTTTACATCCTTATACGGGCCTTCCTAATTTGCAGGTCAGCATAAAAGATTGCAGGTCAACCCCTTCTAGTGATGCGGTCAATTTGAAATTTTGCACAAATGCCACTTAATAAAGGCTCTTTTCATTTCCACACTCAAACTCGACTTACCCCTATTTTCAAAACTACCCCTTCCATAAAAGCTTGCAGGTTAACCCCTTGTAGACCGCGGTCAACTTGAAATACGATTCAATAAATGCTCCTTCCATTTCCACACTCAAACTCGACCTACCCCTGTTTTGAAAACTACCCCTTCTATAAAAGCTTGCAGGTTAACCCCTTGTAGTGGTGCGGTCAACTTGATATTTAGTGAAAATACGATTCAATAAACGTTCTTTCCATTTCCACACTCAACCGACCTACCCCTATTTCTAAACCTACCCCTTCTATTAAAGCTTGCAGGTCAACCTCTTCTAGTGATGCGGTCAATTTGAAATTTTGCACGAATGCCGCTTAATAAAGGCTCTTTTCATTTCCACACTCAAAATCGACCCATCCCTATTTTCAAAACTACCCCCTTCTATAAAAACTTGCAGGTCAACCCCTTGTGATAGTGCGGTCAATTCGAACTTTTGCAGAAATACCATTCAATAAATGCTCTTTCCATTTCCACACTCAAACTCGACCTACCCCTATTTTTAAAACTACCCCTTCTATAAAAGCATGCAGGTCAACCCTTTGTGGTAGTGCGGCCATCACGAAATTTTGTGGAAATATGACTCAATAAATGCTCTTTCTATTTCCCCACTCAAAGTCGACCTACCTCTATTTTTAAAACTACCCCTTCCATAAAAGCTTGCAGGTTAACCCCTTGTAGTGGTGCGGTCAACTTGAAATTTTGCGAAAATACGAGTCAATAAATGCTCTTTCTATTTCCACTCAAAGTCGTTCTACCCCTGTTTTTAAAACTATCTCTTGTAAGCAAAGTCTATAAGGCCGTGCCTGTAGTTTCAAAATTGTTACGCTGCCAACAGTTCCACTCTTAAAGCGAACCACCAATTTTTTAAGCTTATAGCTCAATCTCTTTTATTTCCAAGTTTTAAGATAAATATTTATGAAGCTACCGCAATCATCATCGTTTTTAAATTCCTTCTTGTATACTCATATTTTATTAATATATTTTCTAAATAGTACTTGCAACAATAACAATTCCTCAATAAAAACTACATACAAAATTATATAAAAATTAAAAAACAATTCTTTATTAAATAAGTTTTTATAGAAGCAAGCAAGTTTTATAGAAGGGATAGTTTTAAAAATAGGGGTAGGTCGAGTTTGAGTGTGGAAATGGAAAGAACATTTATTGAATCGTATTTTCACAAAATTTCAAGTTGACTGCACCACTACAAGGGGTTAACCTGCAAGCTTTTATGGAAGGGGTAGTTTTAAAAACAGGGGTAGGTCGAGTTTGAGCATTTATTGAATGGTATTTCTGCAAAATTTCGAATTGACCGCACTACCACAAGGGGTTGACCTGCAAGCTTTTATAGAAGGGGTAGTTTTGAAAATAGGGATAGGTCGAGTTTGAGTGTGGAAATGAAAAGAGCCTTTATTAAGCGGCGTTTGTGCAAAATTTCAAATTAACAGCATTTGCAAAGTTTCGCCGGCATATGATACGTCCACGTATTGAAGTGTGTACACGTTAAACTTGGTCTCTGTGAAAATACCTTTATTCTTGAATTACAACGAAAATTAATTGTTGGTTTTGTGATAGTGGTGAAAATCAGTGATCACTCATGAGGATCTTGCTTTTGGAATTACTTAAAATATAGTATACAGGTATTTAATTAATTATTTACCGATAATAAAAATAAACACAAGCGATAAACATCGACTTAGAAAAAGAGGCAAACAAAGTAGTGAGTTCTTTTCGCCAAAGGTAGTTTTCCAGATTCACATTTATTGCAGGAATGAGTGACCAACAGTTAACCAATAATGAACTCTTAAGTAGGTTATTGGAGGTAATTAAAATAGAAAGTGAAAAAACAAAAGCCGATATACAAAAGAGCATCATTTCTGAGAGCAAAAAAATTACTAGTTTAATAGAGGAACAGAACAAGAAGATTAATATACTAGAGGGTAAAGTTGCTAAATTGGAAAATAAATATTTAAACATAGAAAGACAATTAAGAAAAAACAATGTGATTATTTTTGGAATGCGCATTCAAGTTCAGGAAGATGTATTGGCTGTAGTAGTGGACAAACTAAATCACTTACTAACAGTAAATTTACTTCCGTCAGACTTTAACAACATATACAAACTAGGTAAAAATGAGAACTCACCCATTAAATTAGAATTTCTGTCCCATATAAAGAAAGACCTACTATTTAGAAATATTAGTAAACTTAAAGGAACACCCGTGCCCATAGTAAATGATCTCTGTGTTGAAGACAGAGAAATTAATAAAATACTAGTTACGCAAATGAAGGAAGCAAGGAACAAAAATTTATCTGCAAAAATAAGACAGAAAATAATTATAAATGGCGAAGAATTTACAATTGAACAGCTGGAACAGGGACGTAACTTAGCTGAGAAGGTAATTACTGAAGAAAACAGTAGTGATAGTGAGATAGCCCAGTCCAGTAGTGCCCCCACTACACCATCTTCTGAATACACGTTTTTATCTGAACCTGTGATACGCCGTGAAGCAAATCCCAGGAATTTCCCGGAAAACATAAATCCAACTACGAAGAAAGTGGAAGTTTCCCAAGGGATTAATAGAGGTACCAGAATGCGCCTACAGAGTCTTAATATAAAAAAATAGTTCAAATACTTAGATAATAATACATATAAATAACACTAATATAAAATATCTTTCATAATGTCGTTCATAATTTCAATAATTTTGATAACTTTTAACAATTTTTGTCGTTGTACTTATTCAGTACGTATATTATTCCATTTATTTTTCTTTATTTTGTAATATATATTTGAAATGTAGCTTGTTTATTAAATTTTATATCTAGTACTACTCCAATAGGATAGGTGGCGATTAAAATATTCAGTATGGACCCATTTATACAAGTATATCAAAATAATCCAATTAAAGCCAAAAATGTCCAAATTTTCACAAACTTTAACGAGGATCTAAAAATAAATCAAAATAACTTTAAAATATTTCATACTAACATACGAAGTATTTAAAAAAATATAGATGAACTGCATATCCTATTAAGTCAACTGGAAGAAGATTTTGAAATTATCGTTCTCACAGAGACTTTTCAAATTACACAAGCAAATATTTTTGGAATGCATGGACATAAGGTATTATATAATGAAGGTACTCGAAATCGCAATGATGGTGTTATAGTGTTTGTCAAGGATTATCTGCAGTATGAGAGTAATATTGTTCACATAGGGGAAATTAAAGCTTTACAAGTTAAAATATGCATTAATGAAAATACAACTACTCTTACTTGTCTATATCGGTCTCCAAGCTGTGTACACTTATTTAACAATGATTTTTTAAACTTTATACAAAATCTACATGTTAATGACACTCACATTATTACTGGAGATATAAATATAGATCTGCTATCAGACGAAGATTAACAAATTAAATTAGACAATGATAGTATTTTAGTAAACAGGCAAGATATTGTAAATGAGTTTACCTACGATCGCTAACGTAAATAGCCGAAAACGCACTCTCCGCCACCTATGTAAATTGAACCTTAACACACCGTAAACAAATCGCACGCTCAGCCGCTGAGGTGCAATGCAATGTGACTACGTGACCAACTTTACACAACACTTGTAGTTCATATTTCTGACACCAGGCTAAAATTATTAAAAATGGCAGGTGCAAAACTTAATTTTCTAACGCTGTCAAAACTGACATAAGCAATAAATAATACAAAATTGTGTTTTAATATCAATAAATACGATCGAAGGTAAAGTATAGTACATAATTCGAGTTGTAAAGCAATTACGCACTGCGGCGTCGTGCGCAATTTTTCCATTCGTGCGTAATATGCTATTTACAACTCTCATTACATAATATACTATTAATACACATTATTGTGAGGTAGGTAGAAAACTTGCATCAAAAATTGATGAGCCCATAAATTATAGCACAAAAACAAATATGTTAAAGAACAGTATATACTTATATCCAACGGATAAAAACGAGGTACTAAAAACCATACATTCATTAAAACCAAAAAAATCTCCGGGAATTGATAAAATATCTGCAGAATGTTTAAAAAATATAGCTAATGAAATTACACCTGTATTGACATATATAATAAATTTGTGTTTTGATACTGGGCAGTTTCCAAAAGTACTCAAGACAGGTGTATTAAAACCACTATTCAAAAATGGAGACAAACAGAAATTAATAAACTATAGGCCCATATTGCTAATCTCTAACTTTGCTAAAATTATAGAAAAAATTTTAAAATATAGGCTGACTAACTTTACAAAAAAATATAATCTAATCTCCAATAACCAGTACGGTTTTAGAGAAGGAAGGTCGACCGAGGATGCAATAAGTAAATTAACAACTTATATATATATATATAACTGTTTAGATAGCAGTACACCTACAATATGCATCTTCGTGGATCTTTCAAAAGCGTTCGACACGGTTTGTCACAAAAGGTTACTTGAGAAATTGCATAACATTGGCATTAGAGGCAAGGCTTACAATATCTTTAAAAGTTACCTTTCAGGTGGTTGATGTGGA
Organism: Rhagium mordax; assembly: GCA_963680705.1. NCBI lineage: Eukaryota > Metazoa > Arthropoda > Insecta > Coleoptera > Cerambycidae > Rhagium > Rhagium mordax. The sequence continues at coordinate 60,402,868 of OY796662.1, read as the reverse complement.
TGGGGTCATGAGTGATCCTGGGACCATTACCTATGGCGTTCCCCAAGGTACGGTTTTGGGACCACTCCTGTTTACCATTTATATAAACGATCTGTTAAACTACCAGTCAAGTGGAAAGATCATTAGCTTTGCTGATGATACAGCCATTTTATATAAGAGCCACTCATGGACAACTCTGAAACAAATAGCCGAACAGGATTTTTTTCAAATTATGCAATGGTTTCGGTATAATAAGTTAACCTTAAATTGCGATAAAACGAAATACTTACCTTTTACATCGTATATTAATAAATTACCAAACATGGGTCCGCTAGTTATTGATCACGATATTAAGATTCCTGAATCCGATTCCATAAGATATTTGGGAATTGTTATTGATCGGCACTTAAGATGGGACTTACATATCAAAAACCTGACTAATAAAGTGAAAGGGGTTTATCTCAAAATTCAAGTTCCTAAAAGATTGTCTTGACATACCACATCTAAATATCCTTTATTATGCTTTAGTGCAATCCCAGGTATCTTATGGAATAATCGGATGGGGAGGAGTAGCCGATTCCTACTTAAATAATTTAAATGTTGTTCAGAAGTGGATTTTAAAACTAATTTATAATAAAAATCGCACTTTTTCCAGCGATATATTGTTCAAAGAGGCATCTGTACTTAACATCAGACAGATATTTGCTTATGAGGTCCAGTCGGGGCCTGGATATCATATGGTAAAACAGTAACTAGAATTTATCTATTAAGTATTTAGTAACACAAAGGCTGATTTAAAATGGATGCTCCCCTTAGGGATCTCGGAACCAGTTAGAGACGGAGATTCGGTTACATGGGGCCAAAGTTGCACAACAATTTCCTTATGCCACATTATTGGTGAACATCCAAGTTAAATCAGGCTGTATACTAGTCAAATTGGTCCTTTCCATAATACCTCCAGAGGGCACAGCATCTTGCACACGTACATGCTGGTTTATTGTCATATTAACTGAGAAAATTTAGTTGAGAGAGTTAGAAGAGCTCAATCAATTTGTGATACCCCGTTCTCTCTTCATGATTGAACACAAGGCATACACGGTCTACAACGCCAAACAACCACAACATATTATACCGGGGTATTAAAGACTAACCAATTTAACTGTAACTACTCTAATATAAAGATACAAATTTAAAATCAAACCTGTTAGCTTGTTCCATATATATCCGCATGTGAGGTACTAGTTTTTATCTATTAAAAACTCATTCCAGGTTCTACCACAATCGGAACATCATGATTACTTAGAGGAACTTTAGTGGAACTTGGCGTCCACCTACTTCGATTAAGGTACCTGCCTCTGTGCGAGTTGCAGCGAATCCAGCTGAAACATTAAAAGTAATATGAAGGATAGTGTATTATAAATATTTTGTGTAGTTTACACCAGTTGCACGGTGTACATTTTCTTCCCGTAACTTCTCAAGCAAATAAGGACAGGTTTCCTTATTTGTCTCTGCGTGTGCAAATAATATAAGATGAAGAGATGTGAAACGCTGAGAACAGAAAAAAACAAACCTAACCCCAATCATTTTCAGCGAAAAAACCATGTACCTTACTATGAACCCCATATCTTGGCCTGTAAGCTCCTGTTTTGAAGTCGGGGAACTCGAAACTGAAATAAGTTTTCCATGCAAACGCTCCGTTTTTGCAAAAAAATCCTGAAATTTCACTCTGGCATCAACATTTTGTATCATTAAAATCAACTCAATTCCATCCAATTTCTCGGTGCATTCACACAGGGGGACGTTCAGCGAGTAACACCCCTTTTATTCATTACGAAAAAGTTTACTTTTCCACAAAAAAACCAAATTTTATAGACACAGGTTAAAATACTCTGAAACGGTAACCATCTTAACTAACATAACCGACATAACCACAGAACTAGCGTAGCGGAACTGGTGTGAAGGTAGCAACGCGTTGCCAGCAACGCCAGGGAAATAAGTTTTGATATACTTGGAAATTTACTCCAAATTCTCTTAAAAATATTGAAGGAGTAGCGAAATTAAAGACAACTATAATTAAATATTTTTGAACAGTATTACAACCTAAAAGATTAATAAATTCGATTTATATAATAAGACTTTACTTCAACAATAAATTATTATTTCACTCTTAGGCATCAACATTTTGTATCACTAAAAACAACTCAATTCCATCCAATTTTCTCGGTGCATTCACAGTATTCACACAGGGGGACGTTCTGCGAGTAATACCCCTTTAATCCATTACGAAAAAGTTTCCACAGAAAAATCAAATTTTATACGTATTGGCTAATAGCGTTTTCGGATGGCCTGCTCTAAAAACAATCAAGATTGACCTGTAGATTGCATTTGATCTGCTCGAGATCTGTCACGATTTCAATTTATTTCAATATCATCCGAAAATGACTAACGCAGACCGATCCTGTCATGGATCAAGGTTATGGATCCTCTTTTTGACACATAACCTCAGTTATCAGTAGGCTCTACCACAGACTACCTAACTATATACATTAAATCACAGAATAACAACACACTCTTGTTTTGACCTTGCTTGAACTGTGAGAGCGGGTGAGAGCGATCTAAGATTGATCTAAATCAGATTTGAGCTCCAATCGAACATGAAGATCTGAGTCGGAGCAGCTCACCCGAACATGATTTTACCGAAAGGGCGCTCTCAGAGCGCTCTAGAGCAGCCATCCGAAAACGCTATAAAATACTCGGATTAGTTGTCAAGTCGTCGTGTCTGTCATAACCTACCTTTATGTTCTCTGGTCATAACCACGCAGAGAGAGAGAGAGAGAGAGAGATGAGCTAGGAATGGGCGCACTCGGATGAAAAATAATCTATCATTCGACTACTGAAGTAATCGGCACAATCCGGTTATTGTATCGTGATCGACTGATAGTCAAATGAAAGTCCAAGAGATTGATACTCAGCGATTAATTTAAGCTAAGCAGTGGCAATTCGAGTTATATCTTAGAGAATCGGTGTCTATATTTGTGCCAGCCGGTACGATTAAGCAAAATCGAAGACTTCAAATGATTATCCGAACATTAGCATCATTCGGATACCAAATATCCGATTATTAAAATCATTAATACATTAATCCGATTATTAAAATCATTAAGTACCTCAGATGGTATATCATTTATATTAACAACATCTTTTAGCTCTGAATTATACATAATTCCCTGTTGCAACAGAGAATTAAACATAATTCCCTGTTGGAACAGAGAATTATACATAATTCCCTGTTCCCTGTTAAAACAGAGAATTTGTTACGGCATATTTTGTATTTATGATCTTTCCCAGTAAGCTAACATACAGTTATCAAACCGCAAGAGAAAGGATATACTTTGTTTATAATTTTATTTTCCAGCTCGTAAAACATATCTCATTCTTTTAACCTTCGACAGCACTCGAATTGAACTTCACTTCCTTTCCTTCACAGTGTTTGATGGACACCAATATCTTGTTACATCCACAATGGGACAAATACCATTATCCAATTCTGACGATTGAACCAATCTCACCTGTCACCTGTTGAAAACGATACACTGTCCATATGACGAGGGTTAAGCGTGGCTCTTCGCACCTTGTATTATACATTGTGGGTATAACCTTCACTTGGCACACTGGAATAGGTCAGAGCATCAGTGTTTTATGCTGGAATAATTATCGAGGCCAGACATACACCCTTGGAACCCGTTAAACTGATTTATAGCTAAAACAATACAGTATTATGAACTTAACCTCCTTTAGATTCGACATAGTTTGCATGCTTGTCGTGTCTAAATCATGTAATTAGGGGTATTGTGATTAGTGCTTATCTACCTTGTCGTTTCATAGTCCAAATTGCCAAGATTTATCCTATTTTAGCAATCTTCTGGGTGTTGTGTTTTGGTTATGATTTCATAGCTGTCAGATGCACAGAACTCGCAGGAGAACACAAAGGCACAGAATTAATTGTTATTAATTCTGTGACAAAAGGTGCTGTAAGCAGAAATCACAGAATAGACAAAGCATAAAAAGCACAGTCAACACCTACTGCGTTCGGTTTTAAAAATAATGACATTTATAGCGACAAATAACAGATCAACGAATTCCATCATTTGATTGGTCTAAAGGCAAAGGGCGATCATTTTGACGTTCGACACGTTTTAGGTTACTTTTGAGATGTCAGTCTAGTAAATCTATATTATTTATTTAATTTAGTTACCAAAATCCGATTGTAGGCTTAAATTGTAATGTTGTAAAGTGTGAGAAACTGTTATCAGTGTGTGATGAAGCGGTACGGGCATGTCTTTGTCAAAAATATCGGCCAAGGAGGCTAATACGTTGCTTGAAAATAGCCACGATATTGGTGACAATAATGCTATCAATGAGCCTATTTCAAATTGTAGCGTTGATAGTGAAAATAACGAGGCTCCGACACAACTTATTAACCTTCAAGAGATAAATGACAACGAAATTCCCACATTTGCTGCAAGAATGCTGAATTTATGCAGAGAACTTACAATTTTTTGTCTTATCATGATAACATATGCAGCACTGACCAAGGAGTAAGTACCTCATTTCTTATTTTTGTTGCTTAAATACATCGATTAATTTCAGCCCTCCAAAAATATCGAAAGCTCCAGCAGCTTATCCGTTTTTTCCAAAAGATTCTATCGTCACTGACTGGTATCGTGGACAAATAAGCAAAGCCATAGAGCATGCGAGATCATTTGACGTGGCATTTGTTATGTTTTACGCTCCCTGGGATGCAGAGAGTCAAGCTGCACGAAAAGAATTTGAAGCTGCGGCGCAGTATATGCAAGACTATATTACATTTGCCGCGGTGAACTGTTGGCAGCCTAAAAGTGAGTGTAGAAAGCAATACAATAAGGTTTATAGGTGGCCTGTTTTGATAGCGTATCCATCTCACGGAAGAGGGGTGCAATATAACGGCCCTATCAGTGCTCCTCATATAATTAAGTTTCTGCAAAAAGTGTGTAATCCTATATTTAGGCTTGGTAATGAAAAACCAATGGTGTTTGAGGAAGTGAGTAGTTTTAATGGTTGGCATATGTTTTACAATGTTAAATGAGTAATTTTTAGGCTTATATCATCGCCAACGTGAATACATCGCCTGGTAGTATAGATTTTGCCGTGCTATATACGACTGCTTTAAAATACTTGGAGAAGGATCCCTTGCAGTCTGTTTCTTTTTATGTTCATCCGCAACCTGTTTCTGAGCCATCTCTTTATCTTCATTTGTGGAATGAAACTTTAGTGAGTTTTTATATTCTAGCCTTTATTACAAAAGAATGTAAACGCCTTTTATATAAATTAATTAGTGGATTGTATCGTGAGCAATATTTTTTAGATATATCCGGTTACTGATAGAGAATGGAGGCCAGATGAAATTTTACAGTGGATGTTTGAGACTTTTCACCAAGTTACAACGTGGGTGGCCCCCAGCGGCTCGAAAAGCCTTGTCCTCTCAAACAGCCTTCAAAATGGACCATCTCTTATTGTATTCACGCCAAAAAATCCACTACATGTCGGTACAGACTATTATAGTATGGTGAGTTTCGTGAGTTACAATTAATGTGTTTTATAGTAATGAAATTGTTTACCAATTTATAACCTATTTTTCAGTTGCAAGAGATCGGTTTTGAGTACTACAACTGTGAAGATAGTGTAATGGTAAATCTGCACTCTATCAATATAAAGTTGAAGAGATCAAGTAAGTTCGTAAAGTTGTATGAGTTTTCGTGAAATTGATTAAATTTTTTTAGCCAATTTGTTGCAATATGAGAACTTAAAGGAAACATGCAAAATGAAGCAAAACATATCAAGTCGAAAAATAATTTCCCATTTAAATCATAAGACGTGGGCCAATACTTCCAGTTGCAATCAAAAAACTAACCAGAAAGACTGCAACTTACTAGACAATAAGATTAGCTACTTTTGTACAAATTTAAAGGATTGCATCGAGATTGCTCCTATAATTTCAGAAAATGTGGAAAAAGTTTGTGAAAAAGACATTACCCAAGTTTATGAAACTTCTATGTTAACAGGTGGGTAAAGAAACTACATTTATTATTTCTACATAAAATTTGTTCTGTGCTATTTTAGGTAATAACGACCCAAGATCTCCAGCAAATCTTTTTAAGTTATTGCGTAGAGAGAAATGCAGGCAGTTTTTGACTGCTCAAAAACTACAACCTGCCATGTTTGAAAATAAAGTCGATAAAGAAGAGAAAGACTTTAATATTAGAGGGCTAGCCTGCAAGAGTAATAAAAGTTTGACGCTCATCGCCATGGATAGTTTGCTCCATTACCATTTCGCTGAGAAACTTGGAATTGATTTGTCGAAATGTATGGACAAAAGTGCCGTTGTAATAATAAACGAAAAGGTAAAATAGCAGATCTATAAGTTGATTAGCCAAAGTTGTGTAGCATCTGTAACACTGATAACAGCAATAATTTTTGCTGAGTGTATTTTTTACAAATTCTAATTTCAGATGGAGTCGCATTACATCATGGAAGGTCCCATAAATAGTTTAACTATACGCAAGTTTATTCAAAATTTTACAAATAATCAACTTCCTCGGGCACTGGGTTCTAGTAGTACTCTCCCGATGAAGGATACTCCAAATATCGTACTTAACAATAAAGTCAATGACAAGGCGAAGATATTTATAGAAGAATTAAATACTAACTCATTTCTACCGACCGTATTACAACAAGATAAGGTGCGTTTTATACAAAGACATTCGTTAAGTGATGAAAATAAGCACATATTATACATATGCGACACTCCTTTGATCTAGCAAAAATGCCACCGGTGGCCTTGGCGGTTTACTATGGATGCGCGACGTTGCCATATGGGCTAATATCTTGGCTAACGGAAGGCAAAAGGAAGCTGAAATTTACCGACATGTCGACTGCAAAGCAAAATAGAGATGGCAGTGCTGCTTTGTCTGAAAATGTATTTCCCTCCTTTTCAATGTCGCATATGTATAATATTATGTGATTGCAGTATAAGGAATTAATGTTGAGTTTGTTTCTTTCAGGCCGTAGTTGTTTTCTACTACTCAAAACAATGTTCTTTCTGTAACGGTATCTCTTATGCGTTATTAACAGCTGCTAAGAAGTTGTCTTACGTCGAAAATCTTTTATTTAGACGTATAGATGGTGATATTAATAACCTTCCATGGGAGTACACAATGGACAGTTATCCGACTATCCTCTTTTTCCCAGCTAATCGGTTAGTATGTCAAATACGGTATAAATATATGAATATGCAATTTTATTATTTCAGAAAATCCGAGAGTAGGGTTTTTCCTTCCAACATTCCTCTAACGGTGCCTAATTTAATTGGATTTATTTTAACAAACCTCGATCCCAGCATAAGACTCCACGCCATGTGGTCAATCTGCAACCAAACAAAGGTAAAATATTATGCGTGAAGATGTTAACAAGGACAAGGAATGAACCATCAAATTTCCTTTCCTTTCGTAAAGTTGAAGCAAAAAGCGCCAAATTTCTATGTCGGATCTCAAGGTGAAATTGCCAAGCAAACACTAGAATTTTCATATTTACATTGTAATACAATGATCACTGTATTTTTGCAATAGAAACAAATCTATTTGAATCATAATCAAGTTATAATTAAAAATTTGTGCACCATTTGTTCCTCTTTTAGTTTAATGGCTGTTGTTTGGTTCTATATAATTTAAAAATTGATACTGTTTCAGTTTGAGGACGAAAGATCGTCGTGTTTTTCAACTATCCAAGCGGAAACGCTGACCTTGATAGACCAAATGTTGAGCGACTGGCGAAAATCCAATAAGAGGCAGAAGCAGGCACTTTTACATAAATTGAGCCAATTAAGACAATTACACTTGTTATTTGCTCACTCTCCGCAAAAGCATCAGTTAGCCCAAAACTACTTTAAAATGTTAAACTCGAAATTAAGTCACAGCGAAGACTATTATAATTCAAGCGAGAATAGGATCTTTCAAGATGAACTTTGAATATTGTGATTTTATTGCATATTTGATCTCTAATAGTTTTCTCATATTAAAGGTGTTAATTGAGTTGGGTAGTTTTACGTATATAAGAATAATGCCAAATTTTAAAGTGCACTTAACAATTACAGACATTCCGAATTGTTTTCAGCTAATTAGCTAGCTAGCTAGGATATAAACGTTCTTCTTGAAGTAATTTTACAATATTTTTGTTATTCAGTTATCTATTAAAACTGTGATAAAAAATTATGTAAACTTTGTACATACCTTATTTATAATGTATATAAGATAGCTCTATATAAATACATTTTTTAACAGTGATGTAGTTTAATTATTACCGGTAAAACCGTAAAGTTGGTTCACAATGTAGAAAAGTTGGCGAAATAATATAAAGAGGCGCAACATCGAAATATTGCTGGCAGTGAGCAATAGATGGCGCTTTCATAACATCGGTTCACAGGCTACCAGCGCGGTTATAATTATCACATTCATATGTACAACAGTATAGTATGAAACATTGTGGAACTATCGTCAGAGTGTGAGAATCTTAACCCACTGGCAGTCTCTGAACCGATGCCGATTGTGCGGAAGCGCCATCTATTGCTCGCTGCCAGTAATATGTTGTGCCTATTTAAAATTTTTCAACATAACGGCCATGGGCATGATAATTAATAAGAAAACCGGCTGCCCTTAATAGTGAGCACCTCCTTCACAAATTGTTTTTTGGCCATGCAAATTCAAGAACTTTTCTTATATCCGTCAAACTCCTCTGAACAACAAAACCATTATAAATATGCCCTTGTTATAATATGAAGACAGATTTAAAGGAATGTTGGTGTGGGAGGAAATAAAAGTCCAGATAAAAACAAAATTTATATAATTACATTGAATACAATAAAATGATATATAATTACTCTTAACAACCACAAAATTACACCCAGTGGAAATTCCATCTGATCTTATATACAAAGCTGTAAAAATTAAAAGCACAAGGAATACGAATCTGAAATGACAAAATTATCATTTCAGATTAAGTTCCCGGAGCACTGCAAATTAATTTTAGGACTATGAATCCTTTGTGGATCCAGAAACATCAGCATTTTCATTGTAAAAATACCACGATATAAAATTGCTATATATAATAAGAAAAATTGCAGTGTAAAAAAAAGGTATAAATGCATATTGTCCACGTTAACAAAAACACTATTACAAGAAAGAACGAGAATACAATAAGGAAAACACAGTCTTCGATAATATGTGCACAATTAATTAAATCTGTTACAAAATTACATTTACAATTGCACCAAGCAATTATCTGAAAGACTTGAATATACCAAAATAAATTGGAGAAACCACCCCATTTTCTTACAAGAACAACATGGAAGAATATTTTTCATTCCCTTAATAGAACTTCAGTTTCTTTTAAAATATCACCTATGTCATCGTTTCCCCTTTGTTTTGTGCTGCTTTTCTTCTTCGCCATTGGGCTATCATCAGACTCGATTAATGACCGAAGGAAGCCATTGTCGTCTGCTGTTTGCAGAGAACTTTTAGATGTACACGGCTCATCATGAAAAATTTGTGAAAACAGCTCTTCTTTTTTATAGAACATCTGTGTCTCATTATCTAGATGGGGTGATGAAGGGCTTACATCTGTACTGTCGATTATTGACATTAGAACATCATCATCTTTAAGTGATTTTGAGCAATTTGGTTCGTCTAATTGATACTTGGTAGTGGCAAAATTATATGGATGAGCTACAGGCTCAGGGGACTTCTTAAAATTTCTGATTATCGAGTTTAAAATTGGATTTTCGTCCATGCTCGGTAAATTCACATAATTTGGATCTCTATCATCTACCTGTTCATCTTCGGCTTCATAAATAATTGTGTCTTGCGAACTCTCTTTCTTTACCTCATCTTCATCTTTAATGTTCTGATCGTAAATTATTTCTTGGTCTTTATCTTCACCGTCACTATTATTATATGTCTTTCCAGATGATTCCAATTTTTTTATTACTTTGTTTTTCTGTTCATCTTCGCTATTTTCTGGCGTGTCTTCTATCATTTCAATTTTTTTTCGTTTTCTCAATTTTTTCGCTGTTTTCACGGAAGAGACATTAGATATATGGTTTGCAAGGGCCCATTTTGTTAAACTCCTGATATACTCCTATAAGAAGCGTTTTTTAATTCTGTGATAAGATTTACATAATACTTACCTGATTTTCTTCGTAAGTTATTTTACTTAAGGATTCACAAAAATCCCAAGTGAGTCGAAACCACCAGTGCCTGTAATTATCACGGAAATTTGCAAAGTTGTCATTATCAGCCCTGCAAATAAACAAACAATGACGATATAATTAAGACGAATTTGAAACAAATTACTCGTAAAAATCAGCCAACTTTCCCACACAACCTGGGTTAGACCAATTGATCATTGTCCACTGTAATTTCTGATTTGGGTTGACCTAAGAAATTTTTTGTAAACATAAAGAAATACTGCCAAGGACTGATCGACTTACATAAAAACTTCTCTCCGTTAGTCCTATATTAAATTGACCAGTGAGCCTTTTAATAATCAGTTTGGAAGCTATTTCATCAAACGAACTGATAACCACAGAGAAATAGTCATAATCTATTAGATACTCTGCCAGTTTTAGGTTAGAAAATGACAATATGAGCGCTAATCCGTGTTCTTGATCGAAATCTTCTGGACAAGCTAAAAAATACATCTCTAATATTTCATTTATTCACATTTATACTTTTTGACTGCAAATATTCCACAAAAACGCGACGAGCACTTTAACTCTAAAAAACATACAATTTGAACTTACTATTGGGACTGATGATTTGAACTTTAAGTCCACCATGTACCTTTAAGTGATAATGCCAATTGACTACCAAATCATCAGGAGTTATAACCAAAACAAGAAATTGCTGTTCCACAGAACTGAACGTAGCATTTAAAAACGCTGCCACCTGAATCTGCATATTCATTCCACTTTCTTCATTTAGAATAGCCCCCTTCAACTAAAATTCAGCGACATGATAAGAAATACAGCGTGTACTGTGTGAAATGTTAACGTTATATCAAGGCTTATTTATAGCGTACCTGTTTTCTATAGTTCCGATATAAGAAATCTATGCCTAGAATTTGGTGATTTTTTAAATCCTTTGTGGTATCTTTCGAAATTGCAACCACCTGCTTGTCGCCGTGGTGCGACAAAATCCATGGTGCTCCCAAAGTTGAGGGCTAAAATTTAATAAAATCGGTATAAAACTATTTCAAAATTAGGATATCCTTACCTTTTTGACAAAAAACATAGCAGATACTTTTAAGATAAAATTTCATTATATCTCGACAGTACGTACAAAGTCATGACTAGTATATATAAAACTTTTATGTATAAAATGGCTACAAATACAGAGAAGCTGGTTTTTGATAAGTCGTTATCACCATCGAAAAAACCATATAACTCGATCATCTTTAAATATAAAAATTCATTATTTTTGTTTTCCAGCGTACTGTCATTAGCACATTATAGAGGGTTGAAAACAGCTGATCTTGACATTATTCTTCTTCTTCATTTTCTTCTAAAGGATTTCGATTAAAATATGTTAAAAGCAGTGCAATTCGAGTAGAGTGGGATTTACCGATATTCAAATATTATTTAATCGATATTTAAATTTACTTTATTGCCTTATTTATAAACTTTATAGACAAGGTTAATCGATATTTATTTAATTTTCTAGTGATGACGTGATATATGTAATTTAATTACATATATCATCTTTGGACGTAACATGTAACTTCTATCGCACCTACGCCATTTTGTATTGATTTGGTCTCCAATTAGATAGGTCCTTAAGGTTTCTAACCTTGAGAGGGTCCTTGCATTTAGCACAGTCCATTATTTTATTTTACATCACAAAGCTTTTGCTATTTACACATCATAGATGTCATCTTTGGTTTACTCTACTCTGTCTACGTCAGAGACAATCTACGTTCGTCCTTTACCACAGAATTAATAACCCTTTACCTTTATGTTCTGTGTCACAAAAAGGTGTGTCCTATTTTATGTTCTGTGTCGATGGAATCTCTTGATTCTCTTTTTGTTTGTTGTTTCGTGGTGTGTGTGCGTGTGGTGTGTATTAGTGCAAATTTGTTCAGTTTGGTGTATGTTTTAAACACAATTGTCTATTAATATGGAGAGGAGAAAATCCAAGATATTAGCACATTACGATGAAATAATAGATGAAAATTTAACCCTTCAGGAAAATTTAGAGAAAGTACTTAATCAGGTAAGGACACGTAACCTCCTATTCGTTGCATATCTATATCTGAACTGAGCTTTTTTAGGCATTTTCTTGTGTTGATCTTATAAAAACTGTTGAAATAAAACAAAAAGACTGTTCTCTAATTTCAAAATACCAGCTGGAGGTTTTGAAGAAATTAACCGAAATAAATTATGAACTAGAAAGTATAATTGAAGAGAGCCCTTTAAAAGTATTAAACATAAATGAAAAAAAATATGAAGTTCATGCGAAAGTGCCTGAACTTAGTGAAAACGTTAATACAACCAAATTGGAAGTATTGGAAACTTCAAGTTTAATTTCGAATCAAGAAGTGGCCGAATCTTCTACCGATACAGACTTCAACAGTGTTGCATGTTCTTCGTCGTACATTTCTGAACTAATTTCTGGAAATCAGATGGCTGAAACTCAGAGCAATTCAGGTGATGATATTCAGACCTTGCGAGATACTCTTAAAAAGTTCAGTGAAAAACTTGGGTTAAATGCCGATTGTATATCTTCAATAAAAGATTACTATCAAAAACCATCAACAAGTTGTACGAAAGAAATTTTCGACAAACCGTCCAGTAGCCAAACTCTTGATTTTGGTGTCGACAATGCTCATTCTAATAGTACAAATTTTGAGGCAAATGTAACTAGTAACTTTGAAATTCCTGAAAAAGACACTAATGTAGTGATAAATTTTGAACCGGATGTACGGGAAAATTCTTCTTTAAATGTCTCTCTACCTACTGAACCTTGTCCAGGCACATCGGGTACAACTAAATCTAATTTAAATGAAAATAGTGAGGTTGAATGCAGTATTTCCCAACGAATCTATACTGTCGATGAGAGCAGTGAGAACACAGAGACTGAACTACTAAGTACTCTAAATACCGAAGAAAGTTCTAGCGAAGAACCTTGTGCGGCCGATATTGATGTAAATAGAAATAACGATCTCTTACCTAACACTACTACAGATAGTGACGGCACTAAGAGTGAAGACGATACAAAGCAAACTAGCCAAATTGTATATACAGCTTTAGAAAAATTAAATAATACTAAATTTTTTGATAGACGCGAGGAAGCCTTAAAAAAAATGTTGACGGTAAATGTGCCCGACATAAAACTGAAACCGACCGACTCAAAATGTTCGTCGGTTATTAAAAATGATTTTCAGGCCAACGACGATAACAAATTAAGGAAAAAGAGGAACAAAAAGAAGAAAACTCACAGTGCGACGGATGATGTTTTTTATGGTAATTATTCTCATTTTTATTTTAAGTGCTAGCTACTGTTACACAATGAAACTATTAGTCATTAATGATTTCGTATTGAAAACAATCTGTTTGGATGTTGTGGAAACTTAAATTAAGATTCTGCTTACCACATAAGGGCGTTATCAAAACGAATTTACGTTAGAAAATTAATGCTTCGATTGAGAGTTCATTTGACCTTTTAAAACTTGAATTGGAGCCTTCTATGTTAGTATAACAATAGAGTAAATTGATAGTAATTTATCCATTAAATAGTATTAAAGACATTGGTTCAATTTGGTTCCTTTTTTCAACACTTCTTCAGTATTTCAAATTTCTTGTTTGTTGTTTCCCATTGAACACATCTATCATAATGTAATTATCCTTTTTCTAACGAAATAAATACTTTTTAGAATTGAAATTAAAACGGACGCCAACAGTAGGAACTATTTGTGCCTTTAGCCACATAGAGTCGCCAGACGAGTTTTATATTCATCTGGTCGATGATGAGTGTGCCCTAGTAGATACGTAAGTTTTTTCTTTTCTACTTAAATAGTTCTATTTAAATATTTTTTCTTATTGTCGGTATTTATATTATTCCAGGATCACGGAACAAATTAATGAATATTTTATGAATTCCATATCTGAATATACTTCCAAAGAAAAAGCCTCCAGCATGATAGGGAAATATTGTTTTGCCTTTATATCTTCATACGATGGATGGTATAGAGCCAAAGTTTTAGACTGGTTTTTGGTAGGGTTTACTGACAAATTTTGTTTTAAAACCTGAAAATATTATTAATATAATTTTAGGATTGCCAATCCGATGAAGTCTTCCTGCAACTGGTAGATTATGGTAACACACGTAGAACGTCTTACAAAGATCTCCGTAAGATGACCAAAGACATGACTGACATTCCTATATTAGCCATCCGATGCCATCTCCCGCTGGTAAGCATGATTTTATTGGTTTTGTTAAAAATAATCCCATTACTTGTATGTTCGATTGCAGATATATATATTTAATTTTTAGATGTACCCTCCAAGCTCAACACGCCTCAACAGGCTCACTGAATGGCCCCCCGAGACAATAGACACTCTAATACAATTAAGCGGTCTGTGTCCGATGGACGGCACAGATAACAAACTCTTTAAAATAGTATATGCACAACAGGAAGGGTAAAAAGAAATGTTTTATTAATATCAAACAATCAAGGTATCATGTTTTTTTTTGATAGGGGTTCAGTGGCCATTGATTTATATAATCCTCAAGAAGTGAACGATGAGCACACCGTAGGGCAAATTTTGTTGGACTTGGGAGTAGCTGTACAAATTATAGAAGACTGTAAGTAACATCGTTGAATAGTTGGTGCGTTACTGTTATAAGATTTCTAAAACCGTTGTCATTTTTCATGCAAACATATCAAAGATAAGGTATTTAAATTATGTTATTCGTTATTTCTCATCGCGTGTGAATAGATGTTTAGAGATAACCGGTGTTTTAATTTCAGACGATGAGGAGCAATTGGATCTAGAAGTTTACGTCCAGGACATCGACTATCTGGAAAGAGCCGAAAATATTAATGAAGCTGTCATCGGTTACGACCCACGAGATGAGGTACGAATATGCCCCTACACAAAGAGAGATGGATCTTGCTACAAAGGGAAACACTGTAAATTAGAACATGTCTCTTTATCTGCAGGTAATTGACGTGGCATAAGTACTTGTATACAATATTTTTGTTTTTGCTTATCGCCCGACGGCGATTTTTCGTTTGGAAATAGCGCTTGAAGTTTTCGTGTTTTCGAAATTTTTTCAATTTTTTATATTTCCCCAAACACCTGTCAGGTCCAAGCTTAACAACTCGCGCCTCGTTCGAGATGGACCAGTGGGGTATTTTTTTCTGAAAACTATCCCAAGAGTAATATTTTTTCTCGATTTTGCGTCCTAAGAAAATTATGATTTTTTGAAATATTAATATTAAATTATTCTCTTTTATTCTCTAGATGGATTCACAACAGACACTGATCCTGTCTTTAAGGGAGCTATGTATAGCCTACGGTTACCTGCACATGGCGAAGTTATCAGAGTTTTAATAACTGGCTATAAGGACACGTGCAATTTCTTTGCCCAAATTGTAACGACTCCCCACAACGATCAAAGTAAGTCCGATTCACCCGTCTCTTTTAGTTTACTAACTCTATTATTTCACAGAATATGTCATAGATAAAGACCTTTATATGTTACTGGGTGATATGAATCATGCCAAGATGGTGAGTACTTATGAGACTTTCAAAATTTCGCCAGCTATCGGAGAGATCGTCATAGTCAAGCATTGGAGCAAGAAATGGCTCAGGGCTGTTGTTCGAGAACGCCTTGTGCGGGACAATGATGAACCAGAGGAATACCAAGTACGTGATTAAAGAGTGAGTGTAGAAACAGATAAATAAATGGTTCATGCTTTTAGGTGTTTACGGTGGATTTTGGGGATTATTTGAAAGTTCCCTTGACTGAACTAAGAAAAATAAAACCTAATTTCCTACAGCTGCCGTTCCAGGTAAGAAGTTTCTCCACAATTCCAAATTCCGATAATTTGTTCATAAAAATATAGTTTATTATGATTATTATGACATAGATATGGTAAATATGTGAGTATGCATTAAGTAGTGTAATTGTTTTCTCTGTCTAGGCTGTGGAGTGTTATATCTACAACTATAAGGCTAAAAAAGACTGTGATCCACAAAAGGCGAAGAAGTTTTTTTATCAGAATCTTTACTTCCAAAATTTCGCTGCAGCTGCCATGTAAGTACAGCAGATACATTTATTGTTTATCTCAAAAATGTACTAATTTTCTTAGTAGGTCCACTTGGCTTCCTCTCAAGGTGGGCATTAAAGCATTTAATGGAATGGACGTGGGGAAAACACTAGCGGAACAAGGCTTTGCAGAAGAAAGGATTGACGATAAGAATCCTATCGACGGCTGTGCTCTGCAACTATACTGATGTTTTTTTTACTGTTTAAATGTACACTTTATTTGTAGATCTTTTTATTGCGATTACAAAATTATATCCAGCGGACACTAAATATTGGGAAAATCCGGAACTTGGTATAGAAAACCACAAAGCACGGTGTAAAATGCCAATTCATAGAGATTATACAAGTAAATCAAGCGATCACGTTTATAGCCACCCCATGTAAGCTTAATCACTCTAGTCGGTGCACTGTAGACAGGGTAGTGGCACAGTTCAAGTCTATACCAAGATTTGCATTTTCTCAACGTGTGTACAAATAATTCTGTAAAATTTGTCTCATTCATAATGGCTTGTATTTGTTGCAATTGTCGTAGTCTGTATGAGAGTTTTGTTATTTTGTGCTATTTGTTTATATTAATTATTAAATCACATACAGCTATTAGGAACTAGCTATATAAATTCCTTGGTTATTGAAGAAACGTTGTTGTTCGTGTAGACCTTTATTTGACGGTCAGTTCTTAAGTAACAAGTGTGAAAAGTGATACTTTATTAAACGAGGAGTCACTCATGTTCTGAAAGTTCTCTTTATTTAAATTTGATGCCTTTTAACAACTGTTTTGTCAGAAAAGACCACTGTGGGTCAAAGTTTACACTTCCTCAAACACCAAAATGATTTTTAGAAATACAAATAACCGGTTATGTTTTGTGATTTTTGTCGAGCTCGATGGACATAGGTTATAATTTGTTCCAAATATACGTATTTATACTTCGATTATAGAAAAAATGAGTTCATATAAATGGCGAATTTAAAAGAATGCACATAACTTTATTTCTTTGTCAACTATAGTAAAGGTGCTTACTTATGGTGATTTTGATGAGCTGTTTTTATATGGGAAAATAATAGGCAACGATGCAGAGGATGATGCTACATGACAGAAAGATTTAAAACACTTATTAAGGAAAAATCGTTTAAATTTTAACACCCTGTACCTCGAGAATTTGTTTACTTATTTTGAAGTAATCAAATAGAATCTGTTTGTAAGGTTTCACACGAAAAACTTTATTTTCTTCATTTATTGTTATTACAAGAGTTATTCTTAGAAGTTGCCTTAATCTTGTGTTCTATAGATTCTAGTTATTTTGATTATTTTATAGATAATATTGTACAGTAAATAACTTTTTTACAAATTTTATACGAGTAGTGCTAGAAAGAATATGTTTTAATCAATAAATTGATTTATATTGAATATAATTTTTATATTATGCAAGTTGTTGCAGAACTGTATTACTTTCTTGGGGTTTTCAGTTTCCATTGATTAATATTTGTCCTCAGACAAGAAGAAGTGGAAGGGATTTTATTTTATAATTTCCGTGTTCAACCATCGAGTAAATGATTTTATTGGCAAAATAATACAATACTAAAATCTCGAAACCTTGACAGTTGCATCTCTTTATATTATTTCTTTACTCAATGGTTCAACAGAACAGTATTTTTGTTTATATTTTTAGTACAAATTTGGAAAATAGTAGTGTAATTATTTTTAATAGAAATATGACCGACTCATTTTGTTTTTTAAATTTTTCATCATCCTTAGTAAATAAATGCCTTGTTTCTAAGTTTATGGTAGAAAATAAAAGGTTAAGAAGGCAACTTTCTTTTGTTTATGCATCCACACATCAAATTAATTTATGCAAAGCCATTTCTACAATATCATTTTTGATTAGAGAATAGTATCTGTGTTCCAACTGATTTTAAAAACTTAGAAGTCAACAAAATGCTCAGGGCAGCGAGTGGAGGACTGACTTGACTCACTTCATAGCGATATGAAGTTAAGCAACAGCTACCGCGTTTAGTACTTGGATGGGGACTATCCACGGAAAGACGCGGTCTCGTTTCCCTACTTCTAGCGGCTTGTATATCAGCTATATCGCAGAAGCAATACAACTGTGGGCGAGAGGTGTATTGAGGATATACCATCCTTACCATCCTTCGGAGAGGATGTAAAGCAGTCGGTCCCTTGTCTATTAAATGTTAGGCAAGTAAAAAATCCCTACTCTTAGTAAGATAAGAGGTTCGGCAAAATTTCCAGGTTGGGGGTAGCTCGTCTCCTGGCGTCGGTGATTGGCCCTGGTAGCGGAAATAGGCCGACGTTAAATAAATGATTAAAAAAAATTAAAAAAAAAAACAAAATGCAGAGGTAGAAGTTGGAATCCCTCTAGCCAGTAGACATGGAACTGTAACTAAGTCGCAAAATATGCTACAAAACTACAAAATTCTGCTGGAAAATTTCGGTTCAATATACTTGTGTAGGCACCGCAAGAAGAAACAACATGTACAATTTTACATTTTATTGAATATATAAAATTGATAGCAACATTTTCTTGGTTACTTATAATAATAAAAGGACTAAAAAAAAAAAAAAAACACAAAACTTAAATAACAAAAGGAAGCTAAATATAATTTTATTTAATTAAGTTTTCGTCACAACACGTAACGAATATAAACTCTTTTATTTACATCTGAACTTGTCAAAAAAGCTACGGCATTATTTACTTTCATTTGTTTATTATTTGAAAAGTTAAAAGTTGGCTGTAAAAGGCATACAAACATTATGTCCACGTAATTGTTCTGGGTCTGCTAAACTTCTGACAGGTAAAGAGCCTGAAGGTATTTTCGTTTGTACATCACTGGGGCACAACGACTATAACATTTATCCATTACTTTAGCACCACTTTAATTCCGTTATATTATACAGAAGTACAATTATTTCAAAAATAAATTATATCGGTCCCCTAATTAACACATGTCTTCCTCTATTTTAGTTAGCTCTTGCCCTTCCTACATATCGCATGGTAAATAGATTTACCAGTGAGTGGAGACTGTCAGAAAGCTCTCGGACAACTCAACGAATGAAAAATAGGCCGATTTCAACGCACACTTGAGCAACGAACATAAAATACTTGTATAAAAATTCTAAGCTATACAAAAATCATACGTAATAAATATTAAGTTTAAACCTTCCTGAACTAAATACCTTCATCTCTTTATTATAAGTTTTTCAACTTAAGCACCTGGCGGTTAATTATCAAGTAAAAAAATCCAACTGAAATCAACTGTCTTAATATTTAACAATATGATGAAAGACACCACACAATATTAACGTTAATGAACAAAAGGAGTACCCTCGAATGTGAACTTAACATGATAAAATCTACAGGATGCTCATCCAGGACTCAAACCAGCAAGTTAGCTATGAAAAACACCCTGTATGTAATTATATAATAATACACAGAAATAAAAATAAAATAAACCAAAACACCATATAAATAATATAATTATGAAGTAAAGAAAAAAATCTAAAAATAAATACGTTTTACAGTTCGAACTTCGGCCACAGTTTTTTTTTTTTAGTTTAGGCAGCACCATACTTAGTTCTTCAGAAAAACGAAGCACGTGTGTCGGACATCCCATCGCTGATGATAGCATAAAGATGAACATTGTGTGGTGTTCCCTTCTTTTTATTTTAGTAATTCATTTGAAAGAATGTCCTTTATTCATCAGTTCGTGTTTGTATTGGGTAAAATATCAATTGTTAAGGTCTACAACAGTCTCTAGAGCAACACGGGGGCGCCTTATTCCACCAACTTCAGGACCTTTCCAATGGCAATTGTCCTATCTGCAATGGATGAGAACACGTCAAATATGCACGGCGTGAAAAGATAACGATAACATTAATCAATAATATTAGAACGCGTAATGAAACGGACAATAGACAAGCTACTTGGGATCAAAATGAGAATATCGACGAAAAGAAAAAAATTGCATTTACAATATATTGATTTAAATTTTAAATAACAATAAAATTCATAGCATCCAAAGCAAAAAAATATTGAATCGAACACAATTATTATCGAATTCGTTGGATGTTTTTGTTACTGTTGTTGTAAAGTCTAGATTGTACAAAACCTAAATAAAGTTATAGATTACTACGATTTTACGAGGAAACAAAACAATTAGAGAAACTACACTTACTTTCATCTCTGAGCGTAAATCTACCCATTTGTGGCATAAATTTGAACGGTTCTAAACAAATTACACCAGCACATTCTATTCTCATAATGGCTACTTGGTCTTGTTTCACAAACCTTGGGCGAGTCTTACTTTTTTCTCCTGTCTTTTTGTCAACGAGACATATTAAGGCCTGTAAAATAAAAACGTAATTTTGATATAGACATAAACAATGCCTGACAAATTGCTTACTTTAACGGTGACCTCCTCAGCAGCACAATGGATATGCATAACCGCACTGTATCCGGCGCAAATAATGGATTTGTGTTCCAAAATCACCAGTTGGGCGTCGAATATACGGCCAGTATGGATGGGGTTGACCGAGTCACACAGCACAAAACCAGGGCTGACATCTTCCTCCTCCACACCTTTCACCTTGATTTTGACATTTTCTCCGGGAACCACTCGACTCACCTCGTCATCATCGGAAAGCAACATATCAACCGTTACTGGCGTCTAAAAAAAATTTGTCAAGTATTCTTGCCTGCTGCCTATATATAATTCAACTAACCCTGTTGGGCATTATGAGCATGGTCTGACCCTTCTTGCATTCTCCCGACTCTACCTTGCCCATAAGCACCGTGCCCATATCCTTATATTTGTCGACGATGGGCATTATGAAGGGCCCGTCTGCTTTTCTATTGAGCGACGGCAAATTATCAATAAAAGGAATAAAAGCTTCTCCCCTGTACCAGGAGCATATTTTTTCGTCTACCTTGTCCTTCAACCCTTGGCCTGTTTGCCCTGAGCACGGCAAGAAAAAGAGGTCCTTGTTATAATTGAATCCTAGTTTCTTAAGATAGGGTAAGATTTTGTCCTTACACTCGTTGTACCTAAAAAACCATTAGGGCATTACAAACGTTTTAAAGAGGTTTAAATTCGACTTAGAAGGATCCTATCTATATTGATAAGTAATACAATAATTATAAGTGGACCTACCTTATTTCGTCCCAGTTTACCGTTGGATCATCCATCTTATTAACAAGCACCACGAGATATTTCACACCAGCAGTTTTGGCCAACATGGCATGCTCCCTCGTCTGCCCGCCCCTATCGAACCCAGTTTCAAATTCACCTTTCCGTGCCGAAATTACCAGCACGGCGAGATCAGCTTGAGCAGCACCACCAATCATATTAGGCACGAAACTTTTGTGACCAGGAGCGTCTAGGATTGTAAAGTGTTTCTTGTCCGTTTCAAAGAAGGCACGACCCACTTCTACAGTTTTGCCTTTGTCCCTTTCTAAAATGTAACAAAATACCCTTTGTCATGTAACTGCCCATATATATATAATTATATATATGTACGAAGAGCATCAAGACAAATAAATAAGGTCAAACCGTTCTAATTTTATTTGACCTAAGGCCCGCCAATTAAAAATGTTTTTTAAAATATATTTGCGATAAATTACATCACAAAAATAATTAATTATAACATAAATTAAATGTAATTTACTGCTTTCTAAGGCATAAAAAGTACAAATTTCCATTGATATTTTTCAAACCGAGACAAATTTAATAAAATGTATAATAGGTATATATAACGCGCTTTCATTTCAACATAGGGAGATGCGACAGCGGCCTGAACCGATAGATGACGTCCAATTGCTGGTTTCCCATGACACAAAATTCACGACCTTATTTATTAACAAAACAATGTTTTGTATGCAACGAATATACTCTTAATAATATATAAAAGTACTGAATTGGTTACACACTAAAGAATTATATAGCTCTTGCTAGCGACCAATTAAAGAATACTTCTTAAACCGGTGGATTGAAGAGCGCTTATAATAAAAAAAATTGTGGTAGCAAATTATTAACATATAGGAAGAAAAAAATGCAATATTTCTCCACGTAATAGTAAATAAAAACCAGAACAAACCTTCCTGATTTGTGTCCAATGCCCAACTGAGATACCAACTCTCTCTGCTCTTCTCCCTCGCCTCCCTCTCATACTTTTCCAGTGTTCTCTTGTCGACCATACCCGTCAGAGCCATAATTTGTCCTCCTATAGTACTTTTACCGGCATCCACGTGCCCGATAAATACGACATTCACGTGTTCTTTCTTTTCTTCTACGACCTTCTCCTTTATCGGTAGTTTCTTCTTCACTTTCATGGGAGCTTCCTCAGAGGAAGGTTCCTCGTCGTCGTCACCCTCGGGTGGAGTGGCAGGCGGAGCCGATGCAGAGTTGCTATCATCGTCGGCTGCATCTTCCCAGGTGCCTCCTTCCCCTACGGGAGATGCATCGCCATCTGCTGGAGGGATGGGCGGAGGTTCTTTGACTTCGACTCGTTCAGCGGACGAATCGGCATTGGTTCCTGGGAAAATAACCTTTGTAAAAGACGCAATCACTGTACATTAATTTGCCTATCGTGCAGGTCGGAACGCATTAAAGACAATCAAATACTAGATCAAGAATAAAACGTAGCAATTTCTGGAGGAAACAACATGGGAAAATATTAATTAAAGCAAATTTTCACGACCTTATTTATTAACACGAAAAAATGTTTTGTATGCAACGAATATACCCTTAATGATATAAAAGTACTGAATTGGTTACACACTAAAGAATTATATAGCTCTTGCTAGCGACCAATTAAAGAATACTTCTTAAACTGGTGGATTGAAGAGCACTTATACATGATACGTTATTATGGGTTATGTAACAAATAATAACAATTCGGGTAGACATTTTCTTTCAAACGTGCCATTAGTGGACAGAGGCAGTAGACATTACATCTTAATTAGCAGCACCTCAATATTCATTGTTGTAATGCGTAAAGAAATTTAAAAAACTAGTTTGCCACAGTTATACAAATTATTTCCCGTTTAAAAACTGCACCTTCGCACTAATCGTAATAGAATAGTTTGAAGTAACACACTTGGTTTGACATGGCAACAACCAACAAGTGGCGATTTTCCCACAAGTTTTTCCAAATAATTAATAAGATACGGGCACAGTTTGGTTTACCCTAGAAATAATACCAACTATACTATCACTCACCATATGGCATGATTAAAGCAGGAATTTTTTAAGAGTATAAAGATGACACACCAAAACTGACAAATAATTGAGTTGCACAACAAACTAAAGGGGCAGACTGTAAATTCTGAATAAAATATCTACTACTAAAACTACCAAAATCCAGACAAAACTGGTTTATTGGAAACTGTTTAGCTTCCAGTAAAGACTACTCATAAATTGTTTATCGCAAAATATAAATTTCGATAATCCGTTAGTTGTTCTGAATAATACAATAACGATCTTTTAGTTTAAAAAAATTTGGCAAGTAGTTTTTTCTAAGAAAATTGTGTCCTCTTTGTTGCAAAGACCTTGTGATACCGTTATTTTGCGTTAAACTTAAATATTGTGCTTGCACTGGTTTCTGGTGCCGTATAGTTGTAAGCCACGTACATGAGGGAGTGAATAGCCTCATTAAACGAAAGGATGTTTAAAAATTGAGGGTGTCTAACCTAAATTTGAGTGACACACGTCAGTTTGTTATAAACTTTCGGTACTTACCATTTAAAATAGGATTATGTTGTGGCGAACTACTAGAAGCTTGTGAGTTTGTTGGAGATGGCTTTTCTGTTACTTCAGGAGTTTTTCCAAATGAGAATGAAGGCACAAATTCGACAGCATTTACATTCAACGTGGAAAATTGAGCTGTCACATCTGCATTATGTTGTGGTGAGTTATTTGTCGATGTAGAATCGGCTTGAGATTCCCAACTGTCCGGGGCTGTGTTATTTGACATTTTGTGCACTAATTTTTTAACAATTACAATATAGTTACTTCAAAAATCCAAAATTTCCACTCGAATTCAACACTACTTCCTCCGCGTGCGTTCTCTCGACTTGCCACCGGAACACAATGGCCGAATGTCATTCCAAATGTCTTTTACCGGCTGAGTCCTTGTGGAATGTTCCGCATTTCTCATTCCCGTTTGAATCCAATGAATATTAGATTGTTATCGATAATTTTACAAGCTAATTGCATCTTCAAGAACACCCGACTGGATTGATAAGATTTTAGCATGATAGATAAATTTTTCGGACCGGAAGTCCAATGGCGCGAAATTTAAATTTTCAAATTATAAACTAAACCGAACTGTTTTGACCAGAGCCGTTCAATAAATCTGCTTAGCAGACGCTTTCCTTGGGACACTGTACATTAATTATAGTTTAATATTCCAAAGAAAACCCAGCTATAAATAGTGAAGTCAGCTTTTTCCTATTAATACTCTTCAAGGTCAAATTTTTAAGGGAAAAGTTGCATTACTGGAAGCCCCCAACTCCAATTACGTTGGCACAGGCGTTTTTTGGTTACTTTAAATTCTTTCTTTTATTTGTCCCATATTCGACGTGAATTTTATCAGACCTCAAACTCAATTTTTTTTCTTTCCTTAAACGGTACACCCCCCTCTGTATATTTCTATCTCTTATGTAGCAGAATTCAAAATAAATGTCTATAAGGATGTAAAAATGTAAAAATAGGTGGCCCTCCAAGCGCTGACCTTTCACTGACAGGATCCCCAATGCTCCAGTCGACTGTATTACTATTCGTAAACTTGAATCCTCCGTAGAACGACCAGCTTTGCACACCGGGATTACATTTCTACATCCTCATGTTTACTTCTCCCTAAGTAAGGTACCTCGTGTAAGTACAATTCGAACTCGTGCATGCGATCGCCCGGGTATAGATCCTCGAGGTTATCCTTAGGTTGCGACATGATTATTCTGGCTCCAACGCTTAAGACGAATGTACGCCGTAAACACACATCATCGATGGAACAACCTGCTTTGCACACAGGGATTACAGATCCATCTAATATGTTCACTTGCCCCTTAATAAGGGAACTAACGTACTTAATTCGACCTATTGCGTTTTAATTAGCCTCATAATCATTTAAAAAACCTGAGGAACACGGGGGATTTGAACCCGGGCTTTCTGCGTGGAAGCCCAACGCTTTAACCAACTAGGCCATGAGTGTCACCGACAGCGCTCTGCTATTTGTGAATACCTTGTTAAAATGTTAAGCGGAATCATCGCATCTGCTTTGCATAAATTATAAAATATTCTCCTCTGAAAAAATATTTTTACGGCGCCAATGCACTCAATTGGCTAACCTACGATTCATCAGGACTAATTTTAGATTTCCAACCCCTCTAGGAAAATATTTTTACGACGCCAATGAACTCTAGTAGCTAACCTACGATTCATTTGAACTAATTTTAGAAAACCTGGCACCTGGCGCTAATTAAACTCGAAAATGGCTTTTACGCCTTCCTGAACCAAGATTCCTAAACGACTTAGTAATCTTGGTCCATACATACGTATTTTTGCCTGGAAAATTTGAATTTAAATAAAATTTGAAATTCCAACCTATAATATAGGCCTTACATAAGAATTGAAATTTCCTACGGTTTAAAGAAAGCAGCATTTCTGAAAAAAAAAACTGACTTTAAAAATGTCAAAAACAAAACCTAGGGTCGTCAGCATTTTCATTCGTGGTTGGCAACACTGGTCGTGCTACCGTCATTTCAAATTGTTTAAGCTGTCAAATTATACTGTATACTTGTGCATCTTTTAACAATTTATTGTGGCTTATTAAACGTATAAAAACTGTTTGTGATTAGTGTACTGTGAAAAGAATTATTTAAAGACTTGTTTAATAATTTTATATCGTATTCTTATAAGGTAAATCTTGGTTTAGTTTATTTCTCGAAATGCTTCATTGTTCGCCATTCGTTTACTCATTTAGTATTTACTAAAAAAGTCTAGGTAAAAACTGCTTTAAAAGTTGTAGAAAATATAAATTCATTGTATTATTGGCTAGTGTGAAATTGAAATTTTTGCCAAAAACATTTTAATGAAATTTACTACTTTTAACCTAACCTCACACTTGCACACATATTTTTATATATTTGAGAAATACGTACATTTTAGAATAATAAAACGAAAATTGAAAATAAATTTGTAAAACTAAAAATTTAAGGTTATGTTAGTCCTGATCGTAGCCATCGTATTCCCGATGGCTACGTCCTGATAAATTTAGCCTCATAATGGAGGGTGGGTGTGACTTTGGCTCTATTATCTATGTAAGTAGATCATCCAAGCTCGATCGTATTCAACTCCAGTTTAACTCCACAAAAATTTACAATGCATCATTAATTAAAAAAAAAGAAAACACCTGTCAGAGTCATCGCTGCACATATTTAGAAATATAACAATGAACTGTAAAACATTTATTTACATAATGAAATATTAACATTCATTATTATGATGTTTGTTTCTGCTTGTCTTTTGTGCTCCTGTCTAAGGAAGCTCCGCGTTGCCTCTCCATTTTCAATTGCCTTTTGACAGCCTTATGCTCCAATTCCTCATAGTGCTCTGCAAACATCAACCTCAATGCAGGATATAAGTTCGGTACTAGGGGCAGTTCGTCGACCCTAACCTATAAAAGACATTACGTCAACTGGATATAGATCGGAAACGTGAAGTGTTACTGACCTGCATGTAATCGAAAGCAATCCCGACGTTGTCAGCGAAATTATCATTAAATCTGGGCAACTTGGCATACCTCTGACTAAAGTGAGTTAGGAGGATGTTCTTGGCATTCATTTTTTTACCCACTTCTATTGCCTGCGAAGTGGTTGAGTGCATTTTTATCACAGCTTCGTGTGCCAGTTCATCCTCCATGGTTGCCTCATGTATCAGAACGTCACTATTAGTGCCTACGATAACAACAAAATATATTATTGGGCATGCATTAACGAGTGGCATGCATCATTCGTCATTTGTGAAATTAGAAATAATTCAAGTCGACAACAGCTTAACAACCAATGACAAGTAGGTTTACCAACAAGGTAGGTATTATCTAAATACAACTAAACTGATAAATGGTTTATACGACAAGCATTTGCATGTTTAGTTCAGACAGTAAATAAATTGATTTCAATATTTTACAAACCGAGCGCTATTAAATTCTCTGAGGGCATCGTGTCACCAGAATAAGTAATTTTATATCCATTGTCAAATGTAAAAGCAACTCCAAACGCGTTTGGGCAGTGCTTAACCAAACACGTGCTTATATCAGACATTCCCAATTTTTCTAAAATGGTATTTTTAGAGGTTTCTTGTAGAGTTTCATCGTTGAATACCTACAAAATGAAAAATAACATTATAGCGGTAATTTACTCACCACCCGCTTACCAATTTCCCATTAGGCACCAAGTGAAATTCCTTTTTAATATTTTCAAAGCACTTATTATAAAAGTTCAGCCACGTCAATATTTGCTTGGGCGCAAATAGATACAACGGCTCTCTTTCTAGTCTCAAATTTTCCATGGCCCTTCTTCTGCCCTGCAGTAATCCAATAAGCCCTATGTGGTGATCAGCGTGCAAGTGAGAGATATAAACGGCGTTAACTTTAGCTAAAACTTCATCGGCATGTTCGTGCCCAAAGAACCTTATTATTTGTCCGTAGGTACCTTCACCACAGTCCAAAAGAATGTTTTGAGACTCGCTAAAATAAAAGAGATTTTCAGATATTGCTAATTTTTCAATTTGTTATAAGATTAAGTGCATATTACTACAAAAAGCTTACTTTGGGGACAACAATATTCCACTCGTATTTCTCGTTTTGTTTGGAATGCAGGAACCAGTACCTACAAAATCGTTTTTGATTTATTTTTAATCGTAGAAGATTGATTAATTACCTAAAAATAAAATTTTCGGATATTCCCCGATGGTTATATTCCTCTTGCTCTCATTCATATTTTGGGACAGTTCCTGTAAGGCATCTGGAAAACTTTCAATTGCCATCGTTTCGTTAACATAATCTGTGGGGTTCAATTTCAGCTCTGACGTTCTGTAAAAATGTATTTAGCAATTCAAGCAAAACTAACAAAATAAGGAGTAGACTACTGTTAGTAATATATGATGTTGAGAACTAAAGTAATAGAGATATTATAACTACAGAATCTTAAGAATTATTTATGCCGTAAACATGAAACAGTAATCATCAGTCCTTGTAAATAATCAAATGAGATGTATATCTACTATAGTAGAATATTTAATTTGTAATCAACAATACATCATTTTCCTAAACAAATATATGTGCACTAAAAATTTAACAGATAAATCATCTATTGCATATTAAAATATAAATACCTATCTAATCCATGCTTAGGCCTTAAGTGGTAGCTACAAAAGGTATTAGGGAATATATATGGCTCTATAGGGCTCGTCGGTCTGGATTTTACCGATAAATTTTCCAAGTCAAGATTACTCTGCGCACAATTATTGGTCAAGTTGTTGTCCAACTTATCTTCACACTTTTGCTTTTTACTTATGTGAATGCCAGAGCCCTAAACAATAAAATTAAATAGAAACAAAGTATAGCATTAATAATATCTTAATGCAAAGACGGCAGTTATTATATTCATATATATACCTCGTAAACAATTTCTGTTCCTCTATCCCCTAGTATAGGGAAAAGGTCTTGGGATAACATGTGCAATTTGTGTTGTATTCTGTGCACTGCCTGGCTGCCCATGCAAGTATTTGATTCATTTAAAATCAGATGACGTGTACTAGCCGAAAAGTCTTCTATCCATTTCTTATATCTAAGATATAAAACACGTGTGCATACATAGAATTATCAGAACCACTAATTATTTACCTTGGATGTTGTACCACTTCCTGTGGGGTGAAATGCACCACCAAACTTGCCAAATCGTCTTCGTTTTGTGCAGAAATTTGATGTTTTTTAAGTACCTCGTTGTTTAGCAAAGAATCCAGATATGCCTCGGTAGGACAGTCCACAACTAGTCCAAATAAAAATAGTACATAATACCGTATTATATTTTTATTATACAAAAACTTCCCTTAATCCCACCCTGAATATTACTTTACATTCACTGATTCTAAGATTCTTTTAAAACAATTTAAATTCAAAATTGGTTCACAATATCCAGTAAATTTAATTAAACACAAGATACCATTTTTATTATTTAATCTGAACCAGTTACCTATAAAAACGGGGCCAAGATCATCTGGTTCGCACACATCTTTGGAAGTAACCACATTGCCATTTGGCAATGTAATGGTTTCGCCCCCTTTAAGTTTCCCAAGAAGAGGCCCTGGCGGAACACCTAGCCTGACGCATTTGTCCAGGTTTAGCGCCCCCGGCCTAGGCTGTAGTCGACATATATAGGTCATGGATACCCCTTTTTCCTTCGTCTCTTGCAGAACTTGCTGGGAATTTATGCTAACAAGATCTGGGGCTGTGCGGTTTCCACTCTCTACAAAATACGATGACGATTAATTTGTTTATATACTATAGACAGAAAATATATGATTTTTCAAGTTAAGGATCTTTTAAAGGATACATAGTGGAATTGGAAATGTGAGGGAGAAAGTACCAAGGCTTCGGGCTCGGGATTTGGAACGATTTCTACTTCTATTGCGACGTGTCTTACGTTCATGGGCATAATAATCAATATCATCTTCTACAGTTTCTTCAGAGGTACTAGAGCTTGAGGCTGACCTTCTTCGTTTTCTTCTCCTGTTGCCTCTTGTAGAAGTGCATGCGTCCAACTGATGACAAAGATTTCAAAATATTACGCCATAATGTGTAACTTATAATAGTATCGATGAAAATATGAAAATCAGAATTGTACCTGTTCAGTCGTTGCATCAACTTCGGAATCCTTAAAATTATCACAACATTCAACCGCTCCATCGATTTTCTCTTCTTCAGAAATGTAATCTGGATTCCTCGTCAGCGATACATATTTCACTTCCATCACGTTATCTTGAAACGTGCTACTTTCTGAACAATCAGCCATATGAATTTTTAAATCTCTTATTACTACAAATCTTTTAGTTGCAACAAACATCTCATCCTAGAAATAGAGACGTTAAAAAAAATGTTGATGTTTATAGTCATGTTTAGGAAACGTACTAGGCCGGGTGGGCCGTGTAAGGTAATTTCTGGAACTCCTACATCCTGAATAGTTAAGGCTGTTCCAGGAAGACCACCAATATTTTTCCAAACCGGTTGGGTAATAAAAATATGTTCTAATTTTGCCAATTTCATTTTGTGTTCATGCGCAAGTCTTTGAGTTCCCTCTCCGCAATTAAATAAATACCTGCAAGTGGCTGATATTATTTTAAAATAAATAGTGAACGAAATACATACCTGGACTGGTCGGAGAATAGATACAACGCTCTAGGGGCTCCTTTGGCTCCTGTTCCGAGGACTTGCAAAGTAACTTTCCCTGGAACATACTTGGAAATTCTTTCTTTTATTTTTTTTCTCTGTTTCTGAGCTTCTGCAATATGCTTTTGGTCTTTAGGCATGGTTTTGAGGATGTTTAAAAGGTTAATGTGAGAGGTTAACTTTGAATAAAACCTGGGATTTGGGTGTATTGCGATTCTAAAATAGGAAACTTTAGGGATAATAGGCATTAGAACATAAGTGCTAGTAATACTTTAGTGTGGATGATGAAATATAAATGGGTAACTAATGATTTTGATGTAAATGTAAATACAAATGGGTTTTTCAGACAGTGATTTTAGTTTTTTTAAATGAAGTTTTGACGTTTCACGTAGTTGATAACATTTTGTAGGGCATTTCGATTGCAGTACCTCGACCATATAAATACCGTTGGTTAACCAAGTGTAGTAAAACTAATAAAACTATTGTTTATAAACAAGGGACAAGGGTAAAGACTTATAAACATAAATTAGTTCATTTATTATGTGGAAGTACTTTTCCGGATGCAATGGTAAAAATGTATGCTTAATTCTTTGTAAATAGTCTTCATAAATGATAACCACGTGACTAAGAAATTAGGCAACCTCATTCAACACTTAAAAATATACAAATGTATATTTGGTTGCCTATTTTTGAGCACTCGAGCGTAAAGATTGAGAATAAATTGAAAAAAAGACAGAAGCATTGCTTATAGATCAATCGCTTGAAGTGTGAATAAAATATCGTAAAGTAACAAAAAATATATTTTATTTTATACAACAAAGACAATTTTGTATGAAATAATAATTGCATTTTAGTGCTTCGTAAAAAAATAAACAATAAAAGACATAGGCATAATTATGAGATGGTGGGTAGGTGACAAGGTTACAAGTTACAATCCTAATTAAATGTAGTGTATTTAAATTAGTTAGGGATGATAAATTCTAACTAATATTCGAAGTAATTCTATCTCTTGTTTCGACACTAACTGCCAAAATTCTGATTCCAGATCCACCAAACCGCTGGTATCCAATGATTGACATATTGTAACAAGGGACTGAAGTAAGATGAACATTTTCTCAGTCATCTTACAAGCTGAAAAGCATTAATACATTCGTAAAAAATTTATTTTCAAAAGAACAATATTAAACTAGACATTTTCAAGAACCGCCTCTGTATATAGTAATTATTACCTTTCAAACTCTTATCATTTTTGTCACCCCAAGTATACTTCTCCAATATTTTTGCCAAATTCGGAGATAATTTCTGTGGACTTGGACGCAATATTAATAGCAAAAAGACACAGTTTATTTCACATTTTAACAGAATCTCGCATCTCGAACCATTGGATGGCAGTTGATCTAATAATTTAAAAATCTCTAAGTAGGTTTCTAGGGCTGCTAAATAATCACCTAAAAAATTTGATAAACTAACGTATGTAAAAAAATACAAATATCTGCGTAACTTTAATTTTAAATTTATAGGTACATACTTATCTAAGTTTATATAATTTTACGCCTTTATGAGGCATAAATATACATTAAACCTACCCGAGTCTATAAAGTGTGCTGCAAGGAGTTGCAAGCAATATATATTTGTATCAGATCTTCCTTGAGATAATTCTATAGCAGTTTCTAAATAACTTTGGATATATTCAGATCTGTCTAGTTTCTTTAAAAATTCCACTATTTCCAAATTGAGTCCTATGGGGATGGTGCAGTTCTCAGGAAATCTACTAGCTGCATGTGTGTAACAGCTAAGCCCTGCCTGAAATAGTTTGGAAAATCAAATTGTTTGAGAAAAATGTTAAATGATATCTAAAAGCTTTTTCGCATGAGATATACCTTAGCTTACTAAGTACTAAGTAAGAATCTGGGTTTGTTTGTGCGTGACCTTCAATCGCTTTTTTATAATTTACCTGTAGATTTTCCCCTGAAACACTGCTGCATCCAAGATTAAAGTCATATTGTTCTGCCCTTAAAAACTGCCTTGCCGACTGTATTAAACAGGAGGTTTCTCCAGTATTATTCGACAAAGATCCCTCGCATCTGGCAGCGGCTATCCAACATAATCCCGCATAAGCAGGTAATTCGAAGGTTTCACACTGTTTGGCCAAAGTAACGAAAGACTCACACGCCTCTGTTAAATTCGGCTTTCTCAAAAACCTCCTAGAAATAACATATTTCTG
The DNA here is from genome assembly GCA_963680705.1 of Rhagium mordax. NCBI lineage: Eukaryota > Metazoa > Arthropoda > Insecta > Coleoptera > Cerambycidae > Rhagium > Rhagium mordax. The sequence goes on along the minus strand of OY796662.1, from coordinate 60,369,786 downwards.
TATTACCAATGCTTTTTCAAGATAAAAGTCGCTTACTTTTTTAGTTTATTAGAAATATTTCTGTATTGATCTAATATTTCACTACCAGTCGTTTCTCCACTCATTCTTTATTTCAAAGATGAGTTTAAAAAATAGTAAGTATATTCCAAGTATATTCGACGTCTTTATTTATTTTGGTTGGATGTTTTGAGTTTTGATTTTTGACACTTGTCATATATTTTTGACATTTATTACGGTAGCCAAACAGCACTAGGACTTTTCGATTGATTGTGCTGGTTGCACCTACCAGCTGTGTCAACATACAAAATTTTAATTGCAACCGAACGTTTAGTTACTACATAATTTGATTCGCTTGTTGATTTTATTTAGTTAATGGCAACTTCTATAAGAGACCACACTAGGAAAATACAAACAGAGGGTATAGGGTATTCGGCATTCTTTAAGGATAGATAGGCTTACATATATATAAAAATCAAATACCAATTAAATTTGTTTTTGTGTTTATTTATAAACCACAACCATAACAACGCAATAATAAATGACACCATAAATAGATCCAGGAGTACTCTGTAACTTAAGGTAAGAAATAATTCTGAAACAAAATTACTTAATTAATTAAATAGGTAGTTCTAGCGATAGCTAATATTGACTTACTGCTGGATTATCGGCATATATACATTTTGCAATTTCATAAGATGCCACGCATTTATCATCCGTTTTTACTGCATCTTTACAATTTTCTATGGATTTAGCGCCGGGTTCTCCTATACTTGGAGGAGCATTGGCATTAAGAGCCTTGATACCACCTTCCCAATCAAACGTGTTGTCTTTTCTAATCTGCAATATATTTGACAGTGAGAAGCTAAATTATAGTTGCTATTATCACTGCCTAGCTCATAATAGGACAAGTAGGTACCTAAAATTAATCAGCTTACCAATTTATACGTATTCAATATGCAATGTAGATAGCACTGAAAAAAATCAATATTGTAGATTTCAAAAAATAAATAAGTACCTACAATAGTGTCGAAAAAAATCAAATTGAAATTAATATTTAAGACATAACTGGCGAGTATTTACCTGGACATTTTTATCTTCGGCGAATTCACCTTTTTGCATAGCATCTACCAGTTCTAAAAAAATAATTTCTATTAATTTTATCTAAGAAATATAAAGTTGCAAATTATTGGTTGCAATAATCTACAGAGACGGATCTAGAGAATTTGGTGTCCCCGGGGGTAATACGAAATTTATTGTTCTGTATAATGGTTGAGGATGAATTTGTTAGTTTCAAATATGTGAATTTCATTATCCAGAGACCCTTCTGTACCCGTTTGTTGCAACGCCCATGGCCATCCCCTATCGTACTTACCAATGGTTGGCTTAGCTTTATTTAGGCAAGTGTTTCGAACAAGTTTTTTGGTTGCAGCCAACTGTTTTTCACTCATCTGAAAATTAAAATTGGCAGTGTAGTGTATCAATTTGTAGAGCCAAGAAGGATGGTTTTTCAAATTAATTTGGAGAATGTTCGTGACAAATACATTAAAAAAACTTACCGCAGAATACACATAACGAGTTCCAATGAACAAACACAAAAAGAATAACGTAAATTTCATATTTCACTGAAGAAATGCTGATTGCTACAAAAAGAATTTCGTCAGTTCTTGGCGTTTTATATGTTTTCTTGTTAGGTAGGTACTAATTCATAATAATAAAAATAATACATAATATATTACTATTAATTTAACTTCATTCATAAACGAATTATAGTTCGCTTTTCTAAGGCAAGGTTAAAAAAAACTGTTTCCACTAATTACCATGTTTAGTCAAAGAAAATAACATACCAAGGAAGGAAGCACCAATTTGTAATTACTATTTATTAAACTGTTAAATAAGATTAAAAACATGTTACTTTAATATAAAGGTACATACTAGGAATAACAAAAATTAGATTTGCATTCATTTCTTGCACCAATGAGCGTAAAAAACTCGACGATATAGTGTTCACCTGAGGCTGAATAAAAATAATAAAAGAAGAAAAGTTCGAAATTTTTGTCAGTTTTCACTAGTAAACCATGGAAACAATTAAACTTGTTAAAATTAAAAATATAATCATGAAATAAAAATAAAATCATGGCTTACTAGTGAAAACTGACAAAAATTTCGAACTTTTGTGAAAATAAAAAAAAATTTCAACATCGAATTTTGTCTCGAAACTCGGTAGCTAGGGTTAAAATAAGATTCTGAACAACTTTTTTTAGTAACTTTTTTCGATATCTCCAACGCGAAGCAAAATAATGAGAATGTGTCCTATTCACCAGGTCGCAGTAGGCTGGGGTTACACCTGACATTTGAGTTGAGTAATGTAGGAAATGCAGCTCCTGAAGTTCTACTTCTGTACCGAAATTCAAATCTCTACTTTTAAAAATAAATTAAATACAGGGGTGTCTTCATCTTAAGTGTGTCACACACTGTATACCTATATGTTGTATCAGCGATATATGGAACTACAGTTTGTATCTTATCTTTTACTGTTTTTTATTTATTGCAAATTTCGTGATCAATATTATTTATACCACCAGCATCTGCATGCGTATCAATCAGGTTAGCCATGGATGAAAAGTTTGCTTTTTGAATTTATTCAATTATTCTGTAGGCATAAGTGTCAAATTAATTGTTTTTCATTCATGGCTACCCTGATTGATAACCATGCAGATTTGCAGATGCTGCTGGTATAAATAATATTGTTCACGAATCACGAAATTTGCACTAAATAAAAAACAGTAAAGATAAGATACAAATATATTTGAAATCACAAAAAAACACAAATTTAAAAAATGTAAAAAAATATAGGGTGTTCCATTTAAAAATATGTAAGTAAGGTTTGTCCCGCTTTTATGGAACACCCTGTATATTCTTTGCAGGGGTTTTAAATGAGTTCATTTGATTCACTACAACTTTTATTTGAAACATTTTTTTCTAACTCGAAAAATAAAGAAAATATAAGGGTGGGCCTTTTCGTTGGGTAACCCTGTACTAGCAGAGGTGCCTTCTTTACGAAATTATTAGGGAAAATATCTCGGTTATTATCAATAATGTAGTTTATTTTTTCATGCGCTTAAAATAGATTTTTTATGGCAGCATTGCTTATACGTTTGGTAAGAATGAAGTACATCATGGTTCAATGGCGTCTCAAATGTACTTACGTACGCATAAAAATGTTTCCTACAGAATTATTTTACGCCACATACATAGATTTGTTCGCAAAATATTCTAGCAACTGGATAGGATTTTGCTCAGCAAGCTTTATTTTTCATTTGCGGATCTAAATAAAATCAATGAATCAATTTTAAAAGTAGCAAGGTGTGTTTTCTACTATATTGAATCTTAAATAGTTTACAAAAATGTCTGTCGGTCAGTTTATATTTATTTTGTTGCCCTGCAACTAACTGGTGATATTTTAGGTACAGGGTGGTCCATCTAAGCGGAAACGTTGACATAGGGGCTTTACGGCTGTACTAGGAAAAAAATTTGAACGCTGAAAAGATGGTATTTTTTCCTGGCATTCCGGATCTGATGTCAAAAAAACAGTAGAACATCAAGTGGTGAAAATATTCGCGAAAAACCTGTTTCGAAAAAAAAATCACCTTGTATATTTCTACAGAAAATGAAATGTTGTGATGTTATCAATGATAATAAGAATTTAAATTCAAAATTTGCGTTCGAATTGGTCGCAAAATCGCAATGAAGTTCGTATTTTCTAATCAACCCTGTATAATTTTACAAAAATCAGATTTAATTTTTTTTTCTGATTTCAACGATACTATATTTGATACACTTGCTACAGATAGTTCCTGAGGTATTCGAGAAAACGGTATCCCACATTTTATTAACAACTAAATTACAAGAGAAAGTAATAAGCTATGAAAAACGTAAAAAACATTATTGGTGTTGAAGCATTCCTTGCAACTCTATGCACCAAGTTGGCTTTGGAAATTACCTAAACAAAAATATGAGTATTCTACCTGTCAATATTGTTCTAATTACTTTCAAATGCTTCAACAGTTCAACACCAATGTTTTTCATAGCTTACTACTTACTATCTCTTGTAATTTAGTTGTTAATAAAATGTGGGATACCGTTTTCTCGACTACCTCAGGAACTATCTGTAGCAAGTATATCAAATATAGTATCGTTGAAATCAGAAAAAAAATTTAAATCTGATTTTTTTTAAATTATACAGGGTTGATTAGAAAATACGAACTTCATTGCGATTTTGCGACCAATTCGAACGCAAATTTTGAATTTGAATACTTATTATCATTGATAACATCACAACATTTCATTTCCAGTAGAAATATACCAGGTGATTTTTTTTTCGAAACAGGTTTTTCGCGAATATTTTCACCATTTGATGTTCTATTGTTTTTTTGACCTCAGATTCGGAATGCCAGGAAAAAATACCATCTTTTCAGCGTTAAAATTTTTTTCCTAGTACAGTCGTAAAGCCCCTAAGTCAACGTTTCCTCTTGGATGGACCACCCTGTACCTACTACTAAAATATTTCGTGGAGCTTTTTAAACATTTATTTTTGTGGCAAAATACAGTAATAAGAACCTAGTTAATTACATATTTAAATTAATATTTTATCCATTAAATGTGAACCGAATAAAGGAACCATTGACCTTTCCAAAAATGTACAGATTTTTTTTCTATTTTAAGTGTAGTTGGCGCTATCTCGGTTCTTAACAACTGCTAAAAATATCCACTTTTCAGTCTTCAGGCCCCTTCTCGCCCCTAAGCCACATTTTCTCTTGATTTTTATTGCATTTTTACAGTGTACTGTAAAATACTCAAATACTCGTACTATACAACATGCAGCTTTTGACATTTTGTTCTACCCTAGTGATTAAAAAGTAAGTAAATAAAATTAAGAAAACGTTCTAAAATGGTTTTTCGAGTTCGGCTCAGGCCGACGCGCTACGTCGAGACGCCAACGTTGCTTTTCTAAAATAGATGCCGGTTCATCGTCATTTTTAACAGAGTAGATTCATATTTAACGTCTTCTAGGTAGTTGTATTAGTTTGTTTGTAACAAGAATAATTGTTTTTCTGCAACAAAATGGCATATAGCTGGGATAACAGAGTGTCGTTCGTCGTCAAGTATCTGTACGGTATGTAAAGGCTTTCTTGCTTTTTTTTTACTTAATTTGGGTTTATTTTTAACTGAGCCGACACTTGTTGAAGACTGCCTGCATGAGGTACAAATATGTAGGTACGTGAACTCTATGAAATGTTAACACCAACAAAGTTTTGTCTTAAATTGTTTAACTGTTGTAAAATTTCTTTATCGATTTATTTCCACCATGCACTTGATTTCACTGAATTACGAGCTTAACTTAAGGGTCAAGAGCTCTAAGTAAATTTACCACAAATCGATTCAATGAACCAGAAACCAATCGAAAAAAACATGAATAATTAATAACATAATATAGGACTGGAAGGAGGATAGAAAGAGGCCTTAAAAATATATTGATGGTACACATGGCGTTCCATTTAAAAAGAGCTCTTGACCCTGTAGATGTATATCTTGACTCGCCCTGTAAATTCGAAAATAATTACCCAGCTTTCTTATGTCTTTCAATCAAATTTCTAGCTATAATTTAATAGACCTCGAAATATCAAAGTTGGACTCACTATTGCCCCACCCGGTATATTAAATAAAATAATATGAACGGTAAAATGTTTGAGGTAAATAAATCAGTTTAATTTGGTAAAGGAAAATACATTTATATTTCTGGCATGGTAACGATTTAATAAGAAAAAGTAGGTCAAGCCAAAACCACAGATTCACAGACGAAAATAATTAGACTTTTATAGTGTGATTTTTTATTTTGGCGCCTAGTTTTCCTTATACAGGGTGTTAAAGTTTAAATTTTGAAAATTATTTTTATTAATAATTCTGTTATCGTTTAAAATTTTTACCTGATATTTTGCACAGACTTTTATCTTACGCAGATGTACTTTTTGTGTAATTTTGGTTAAAAAAAAGTTAAAGAGCAAACGGGAAAAAGGGGGATTGTGGTACCCGGCCATTAACCTCCCCAACTTTTTCATGCGTACGCCTATGGTCAATAAACATGAATTACATCGGAACAAAAATAATTTTAACATATTCGCAGCCATCTAGATATTCGAATTATTTTTCGTGCAATCCTGTATAAATTGTTTAAAATAGTATAAATGTACCCAAAATGTGATCTTTATTTCAAAAATGTAAAAACATACAGGGTGGTCCAATTAGAAAAGACTATTGGGGCCATTTTCGGTGAAACCGGAAGTGACAAATATGGCGGATAGGTCTCAAAAAGTTGGAAATTTTACCTAATTTCAACACACAAAATTTTATCCTGATATCTTTAAAAACAAGGAAGTTACAGGGGTGGCCCACTATTCGTTTAAACACCCGGTATACCTAGGTACTATTTATTTACATTGTGGTTTGAATATCTGGTAACTTGTCAATCTTGTCATCAAATCAAATTAATTAATTATTATTTCCTATAAATACTGACCAGCAAAGGAAAAAAAAAAAGATAATTAAAAAACCGTAATAAATATTTACTAAAAACTTACGTATACAGGCATAGTTTTGTCCTGAAATTGGTAGGATCTCTTTCCAATGCACCACAAACGAGTAATTAGTCTTGCTTCTGGCAATGAGTAGATTCGATGAAAGGTGAAAACAATAGATTGTTTTTCGGCTGTAAAAATAGAAAAGGGAAATAGAACTTTAAAATTAGTTATAGTTTATAGGTTTATGGGTTACAGGCTTAAAATTAGTACAATCCTATACGACTCAGGGGTGGGCAACCTACGGCCCGCGGGCCAACTGCGGCCCGAGAAAGTGCTTAATGCGGCCCGCGAAAATCTGTTTTAAATACATAAGAATTGGCCCGCAGATCGCAGAACTCAAATAACTTTTAATTTTGGTATCGATTCTTGAGACAAATTGGCAAATTCTTAAAAATATCCTTCACTGTTTTTCCGCGAAATTCGTTCCTCGTCCTAAAAAAAGCCAAGAATTTTTTTACGCGAGCGAAAAAAAAATTTCTGGCCCGCGTCAGCTAGTACGAACTCTGACTGGCCCATCACCTAAAAAGGTTGCCCACCCCTGAGTCGTCATAATATCTGCACATCACGAAAATATTCATATTCTTTTGCCAATTATATGTTTAATTGGTTTTAGTAAGGTAACGTCAAAAGCTATTAATTATTCGAAATCGTGGAGTCGTACAGATAGAACAAAATTGCAAATATCCGATGCCAGTTGTTATTTTCAACTAGACAACTTGTCTGAAAAGTCAGTTTTCTTCCAATTCCCAACCAGAAGAGTAAATTCATTTGCCAAGATTTTTCGGTCGATGATCTTTTTTATTTCGAATCATTTGTTTCGCGTAACTTCTAGGTACGCGATATTTTTAATCGTGTGGTTTATTTATTTACCTTGGCTCCCACCAACGACAATAAAATTTTATGCTCCACCACCACGGTTAAATAACCAATAACTCGTAACAATGTAAATTTGGCTTGTCCTGATTTTTCAACGTATCTTTGATATCGAAATATCGATTTTACAGCCTTCATGACTTCTGACTCTGTTGGCCCGATCTCTACTTATTCATTTGGCAGGAGGTGTGGCTCAATTTCATGGCTAGGCATTGGTGGGCTCGGCTTGGTTCCGCCAGTGTCGCGTGGTCAGTTCTACGCCTTCAAGAGGCGTGGCTTCGTTCCGCTTAGATTTTGTTTTCGTTATAGATATCGATAATAATGGATACCTGGACGAAAGAGACTTTGCATGCTTGGCGTTGAGGGCAACGATCATCGAGGGGAAAGGAGAATTCAGTTTCAACAGGCTTCAGGAAAACCAACACATAATGCTCAGTCTTTGGGAGGAAATCGCCGAGCTCGCCGACTTCAACAAGGTATTTACGATTTCCCACGCACGCTTGCGAGATGAGATGAAAGATAATCGTTTAGTTTTTGTGTGCGAATACGTCGACGGTTTACTAAAATTCGCATGTGCGAGTGGATTTCCGATTATGTAAGGATGCACTGCAATTAGTACAGAGGGTTATCCAACGAAAAGGCCCACCCTTATATTTTCTTTATTTTTCGAGTTAGGAAAAAATGTTTCAAATAAAAGTTGTAGTGAATCAAATGGACTCATTTAAAACTCCTGCAAAGAATATACAGGGTGTTCCATAAAAGCGGGACAAACCTAAATTACATTTTTTTAAATGGAACACCCTATATTTTTTTACATTTTTCAAATCTGTGTTTTTTTGTGATTTCAAATATATATACAGGGTGAGTCACCAAGTGCGCCTCGGTCGATAACTCCTTTAATATTTATTATACGGAAAAAAGTTTCAAATAAAAGTTGTAGGAGACCAAGAGTACCATATTTTAAAATAATTTCTAATCATACATGGTGTTTGATATTAGGTGGCATATCAAAAGTATGTTTTTTTAAATGGGACACCCTATATATTTTTGCAAATTTTTATTCCTTCTTTCATTACCTTTTCGAATATATCTGGTTTTTGAAATTCCGTTGCGGCGTTGTCGAATTATTCAACTTTTTTCAGAAAAATTGTCATTTGCAGACCTCACTAATGAATTCTGCATGAGCGGTATTTTCACAGATTAAGCAAACTTTTTTTGTTAAGTGTTAAGCAATGCCATGTCCTAGCCTCCAGATATTTTAAAGTTGAAATTATTTGTACAGGGTGTTTATTACGATGATACAAAAATGGTTAACTTTAATCTATCATAACTTCATTTTTTTAAATGGAACACCCCGTATATTTTTACATATTTGGATAGAGTTTTTGTCGCTCTACAATTTTTATTAACCTATGGTTATACCTAAAACCAACGGTTTCTAGTGAAACTGCATTTTAATAAAAACATCAGGTAATTTCTAGAAATTCGAATATCATAGGAAGCATTGGCACGTGTTTTTTTTTGTTTTGCAAGAAGGAACTATGAGCATTATTGTTTCAATTAATGTAAGTTTCATCTCTTATAAATGAAAAGAAAGTTGTCATATTATTCTACTTTTAAATACTTAAACTGTGTGAATTTTCCAAATATCTAGATGGCATTTATCACTGACATTTGTTTGTAACAAATTTGAAACGCTTTTAATTTGTAGACTTTATTGTTACGTTAATTTCTACTTAAATTATTATTTAAAATGAATTTTTCTAAGCAAGAAAGAATTATTATGATTTACTGTATCGGGGAGAGTTATGGTAATTTTTTGTTGGCCTCCAGATTGTATGGTCAAAAATTTCTACGATTTTCTACGAGGTTTAGTACAACAGAAAATGTGTTTTCTTCATTTACGACTGGTTTCATTCACTTCGGCTTCTTAAACATATCTTTTCCGCTTTCATCGAATTTAGTTTTTAAAAGCGCGACAATTCGGATGTCTTTGGTCTGGATATTTTTGACCATACAATCTAGAGGCCAACAAACAATTACCATAACATAGATGGGATTCGTGGGATCAAATATAAATAAATAAAAAACTAAATCGTACACCAGTTTCATCTTTTGGGGTATATGGCACGATTTAGTTTTTCATTTAATTACCATAACTCACTCCGATACCTACAGTAAATCATATTAATTCTTTCGTGCTTAGAAAAATTCATTTTAAATACTAATTTAAGTAGAAATTAACGTAATAAAGTCTACAAATTAAAAGCGTTTCAAATTTGTTACAAACAAATGTCAGTGATAAATGCCATCTAGATATTTGGAAAATTCACACAGTTCAAGTATTTAAATGTAGAATAATATGACAACTTTCTTTTTATTTATAAGAGATGAAACTTACATTACCTAATTGAAACAATAATGCTCATAGTTCCTTCTTGCAAAAACAAAAAAAAACACGTGCCAATGCCTCCTATGATATTCGAATTTCTAGAAATTGCCTGATGTTTTTATTAGAATGCAGTTTCACTGGAAACCGTTAGTTAATAAAAATTGTAGAGCGACAAGAACTCTATCCAAATATGTAAAAATATACGTTGTGTTCCATTTAAAAAAAATGAAGTTATGATAGATTAAAGTTAACCATTTTTGTATCATCGTAATAAACACCCTGTACAAATAATTTCAACTTTAAAATATCTGGAGGCTAGGACATGGCATTGCTTAACACTTAACAAAAAAAGTTTGCTTAATCTGTGAAAATACCGCACATACAGAATTCATTAGTGAGGTCTGCAAGCGACAATTTTTCTGAAAAAAGTTGAATAATTCGACAACGCCGCAACGGAATTTCAAAAACCAGATATATTCGAAAAGGTAATGAAAGAAGGAATAAAAATTTGCAAAAATATATAGGGTGTCCCATTTAAAAAAACATACTTTTGATATTCCATCTAATATCAAACACCATGTATGATTAGAAATAATTTTAAAATATGGTACTCTTGGTCTCCTACAACTTTTATTTGAAACTTTTTTCTGTATAATAAATATTAAAGGAGTTATCGACCGAGGCGCACTTGGTGACTCACACTGTATATGTTGTATCTTATCTTTTACTGTTTTTTATTTATTGCAAATTTCGTGAACAATATTATTTATAACACCAGCATCTGCATGCGTATCAATCAGTTAGCCATGGATGAAAAACAATTAATTTGACACTTATGTCTTACAGAATAATTGAATAAATTCAAAAAGCAAACTTTTCATCCATGGCTAACCTGATTGATACGCATGCAGATGCTGGTGGTATAAATAATATTGTTCACGAAATTTGCAATAAATAAAAAACAGTAAAAGATTTGTTCGTTTTGGTTAAGTGTAAGAATAGCTCTGCTAAACTTCGCCAAATTAAATAAAGACCATTTATTATTATTATTATTATTATTATAAGATACAACATATATATATATATATATATATATATATATATATATATATATATATATATATATATATATATATATATATATATATATATATATATATATATATATATATATATATATATATATATATATATATATATATATATATATATATATATATATTTGAAATCACAAAAATACACAGATTTGAAAAATGTAAAAAAATATAGGGTGTTCCATTTAAAAAAATGTAAGTTAGGTTTGTCCCGCTTTTATGGAACACCCTGTATATTCCTTGCAGGAGTTTTAAATGAGTTCATTTGATTCACTACAACTTTTATTTGAAACATTTTTTCCTAACTAGAAAAATAAAGAAAATATAAGGGCGGGCCTTTTCGTTGGATAACCTTGTACAAAATTCTGGAAGTATATCGAAAATCTAAATTTTGATGCGGATTTTATCTTCAGTTATGATGTCGTTAATGTTTTTTTTTTAAAGGTTCACACATTATTAGCGTATGGTAGATATGGAAAAAGATTCAATTTAACGCTTGGGAAAATTAAAAAATAATTGGACTAAATTGTATAATTGATTTATATAGCCACTTCTCAGCTTCTCTAAATTTGAACCAATTATGAAGTAAAAGAAATAATTTTTAGCATTGCATCGTGAACGCTTTGGCTGCGGTCCAAAATATTGTTCTCTGTCAAATAATAAACGTAATAATAGCGGCATAGGTGAACATACTTGTTTATGTTTAAATGGAAGACTAATAAAAATATTTCTTAATATTTTTGGTTTCGGGAAGAGGAACGATTCTTTAATATTCTATATGTATATGTTTTCAAGGAAAATCTGTATTCTAACGATCACGTCTATAGTTAAAAATAATAAAATTTTGAACTATCTTTTTGCCTCAGTAACGTTTTATAAACCAAATGCATTATTATAAGTACTCTTTTTGGGCCTTTTCAAACTTTCATGCTGACGTCAGGCAATTTTGCTTAGAACAAAGCTCTACTTACTAATAACATAAGAATAACTAACAATGTTATTCTTGTGCTAATAACCTTGTTAATTTCTTAACAAACGCAATGCTTTCTTTTTCTTTTTCATTAATAACCCATAATATACCATCACACTGCACAACCTTTGTACACTTACATTTATGGCTCTTCCGCGTGACGTCATGAAGGCAAAACATCTTTGTAACAATTTAATAAGCAAGTCAAAAATGACAGTCTTCAGTTGTTTTACCAATCTCTGTGATCATGACGTTCGCGAAGCTATTCTACACCTCACATTATCAGTTTAGCTGTAGGAGTCATTGTTTCTTCTAAAACTAAGTTTCTTGTAAATAACCTCGCTTCGTGCACCTTTGTAGAAAATAGTTTGTTTGGTCTGGAGAAAAACATGTTTGCTCGTAGTACATATAGGTACCTACCTACTAGTTAGTAGATTACTGCTTTCCATTTCCAACTGTTGAAAAATTTTCTTGATCCTCGGCTCTACCAATCGTTACCTCTACCATCTGAAAAACAAACCCATCAAAATCCGACCTTCCATTGAAAAGTTAAGGAGACCACAGATCCATTTTTGGCGACTGATTAATAAGCTATGAGTGCAGAGATTAATAATTTTTACCTACATAGAAAGTTCTTCAAATATTTAAAAGTCTGCTCATTCTCAATTTGGCGTTGCAGTCTCGATAAAATAGCATAAAGTTAAATTTAGATCGTAACTATATTTGTATCATTATCTATTCTCAAAATAATAAAATATATTGGCTTATTTCTAAACCATTACAACAAATTCTGCTCGATTTATTTCTGTTGGCCCGCTTCCATTAATACGTTTTGTCAGTTCCCCATTTGTCAACTTATACAAAGTCCGGCAAACACATCTGACTGGTTCAAAATTTACAATAGTTCAATGTCCAATCAAAGTACTTAACGGTTAAATTGAATAATGATACATATAAGTGAAATTTAAAAAATTGTGGTACCGCCAAAACCCTTCATACTGATCGTAAACCACGTGACCACAAAAATAGACAACCTGTAATACCATAGAGCGTATATATTGTGGCCTAATTCTATAGTCACGTGATTTACGAGATTACTTTTACCAAATTCGTGTCGGAATGAATGGGCGTGCACATGCATGTATGTGCATACGCGAGGTATTTTCACAGATCCCCACACAGAGACACACCTTGTTAACCCCTATGAACGTGTGGTCCAAAAATGTAGGACCTGTTGCAGGACGGCAAGATTACGGTGGACGAATTCAAACAGGCTGTGCAGCAGTGCTGCATGGGCAGGAGGTACGAGGACTTTCCTCAGGCGATGAAGATGTTCATAGACTCGAATTTTAAAATGGTGGATCTCAACGATGATGGGGTGATAGCCGCAGACGAGTACAGGTTTAACTGTATCACCAAGTTTGCCATTGATGATGTCGAGGTTGTCGATGAGGCCTTTAACAACTTGCTCAGTGTAAGTGCTTTTGTTTAGTAAATCTCTACCCAGTGTTAAATCCCCGAGTGTTTTCGGAAACAAAAAATATATTTGTCTAATATATATTATACGTAGATACCCATCGAAATTAATGATCTGCTACAATGAAATGTTTTAAATATGTCAAGAGTCTATAAATATCAAAATACATATTATAAACACACGTTATTAATGTAGCATTTAAAAATACTGTTTGTATCCATGCTTAGTTAAATTTGGATCAATACAGTCCCAAAATTTTGTAGATGAATATTTTGTATAAATAGTGATTGATATCCATATGACTGTCTGAATAAGAGTTAGTATTTATCTTAATTTTCAGCTGCATTGAAATAGATTTATGGAACAGACAGATAATGTTTTTAATCTTAGTACTAAGCAGTCGTCTTTAATTTAAATCATCGCCAGTTTAAAATAAAATATATTAAATCGACGCTAATTGAAACGACTGTTGGCCAAAAAACAGTAATTCCAGAATTTTTATAGACTTAAAATTTATCTGTTTTTGTGAAAATTGACTGAAAAATATTTTTATTAGAAACTGTTTCGTAACACAAAATTAAACTAGGTAAGGATGCTGCCAAGAGTGCCGAAATTGCCAAAAAGTAATATAAAAATGGAGGCAACACTTAAAACTGAAATATACAGGGTGTTTCAGTTCTTTCGTTCATAACTTCTGTAAACGATAGAACATATCAAAATAATAGGAGGCTTTCCTGTAACAGTTTTCTCTAAAACGTTTCGTTTTCAAGATACAGGGCGTTAAACTTTAAAAAAATTATTACTATTTATTCATTATCTCCTAAACAAATAAAGATTTTTTATTCAAATTTTGTACACTTTAGTCATAATAAAAGACCAATTTTTTGACGTTCCAAGAGTTTTTCTTACAAAAGCAGTGGCGTAGTTATGGGGTTTTGTCCGCATTTAAACCCCCTGAACTTCTACGCCAATGCTCAGGAATTATATTTTTATACAAATTGTAAAACTTTGATGTATTTCCCATAAAAAAGTACTCTTGATAAAAGTCGCTAGGGGGCTTTCTGTTCGAGATATTTAGATTCCTACTAATCAGGGGTATATTAAGGAATTACATCTTGGTTGAAAATGACAGGATGAAGTAATAGTGTAGTGCTCGCGGCACATAAAGTCGCTTAAAAATCAGTTATGTGGGCATTTTAAGACTAAAAGCTGGCACCTATCGGAAATGAAAGCTTATGCCCTAAGTACCTTAAATCCGAATTCGTCAGGAAATCGTCCTGTGCAAAAGGGCACTATCAAAAATTTTCGAGTTATTCATATGGGGTTATAGCTCATGACTCAAAGATTTTTCTGGTTGAATTTCAAAACGTTTTCTGTAGCCGTTTGGCAGCAAAAAAATAAAACAATTTTCGAAAACCATTGGCCCTTACGGGAATGCACAACTTTGGATTGCGATATCTCGGCTCGACTTCGACTAAAAATTAATTCAATTTGCCGTTTTTTTGCGTTCCACAACGATTATCTCGAAATATAGGCTCTAAATCAAAAAATCTATCTCTTGTAAAATTGTTGCCCTATTATTTGTTACTCCTGTAGTGCTATTTTTATATTTTTATCATTGATAATAAACTAGTATGAATAATAAATGTAAGATGATGCATAAGTTACAACATCGCCGTCGCGTACCGGCATACGTTCGTTCGATCACCCTCTCTGACCCCTCCTCCCGCTCACATACCCTAGTTTGCGCAGGCCGTACTAAATAATAGTAAAAGACAAAGGGTTTATTTAAGAATATTGTGTTATTTGTGTTGAATTAACAATATTATTTATTAATCAGTGGGTGTATTACTGCAGCACTACTGGGAAACCGAATAATAATTACATATTTTATTGGTAAAGAACATTCCATATAGGTTAAGGACAATTCAAATTAGATACTTATACTAAATTAAAAAAATCGAGAAAATAATGTACAATTCCCCTATTTGTACAGCAACTTAATTTTTAGTCATGCGAATGTATTACAATTATATTAATTAGTTTTGTTTAAAGTATGCTCTAAATATAATAAACTTTAATAAAAATACATTTACACACAATAATAATATAGGTAACACGCATGCTCATAAAATAAAAACCATCGCGGAATATCTAATTTATATAAATATTTTTAAGTATAATATTGGTGACTATTTATTTAATCGCGTAAAATGGTTTTCATAAAATATCGAATTTTAAAAAATTGATTTTATGTTCCCATCCTGAAAATTATTCATTATCAAGAATCATCAATAAAGAATGCAACCAGGATTAAGAGAGGATCGACCAACGCAATAAATAAAATAATTGATACGGGCAGTGTGCCACTAGGTACCCCAGCAGTGGAATTTATTTATCCATTCTGCTTTCAACAAAAATCAGTTGTCGAATTTTCTGTCCTGTGAGGCCATCGAACATTCAAAAAAAGAAAACGTGAATTTTGTGACAAGCGGTGGATTTTTCGACATATAATGATATACCAGTATGAGAGCAATTTTTCCCTCGAGGATAATTTGTTAAATTCAAACCATGAAGAAGCAGACACAGGAATCTTCTCTCCGCAAAAAACACTGGTTGCAATATTGTATTTATTTTTGAATGCAACAATACAGATGTTTTAGTACTGCTTTCCCACTTTAAAGAGCATTTGATTCCTGAGATGTGGATGAAAGTAGGAAAAAAGGGCAGTATTCGCTATATACACATTCACCATATAAATATCGAACCAAAATTGTTAAAAAATCTCCCAGCTTTCCATGCACTTACGGGATGCGATACAAATCAGTTTTCTGGTTTGGGGAAAAAACTTGTTGGAAAATATATCTGAATTTTCATGAACTACTGAATGATCTTGATCTTACCTTTGACGAAAATATATTTAATAATATCCATAGTTTTGTTGTGAAGTTGTACACGATAAATCGAGATATAATTTCCATAAACCATATTCGCGGAATACTAGCTGCAACCAAAACCATTGATAAATTACCCCCAACAGAAGACAGCCTTTATCAACATTGTCTACGGGCACATTATCAGCTATAATATCCCTAAGACATTGATAATGTAAGTACGAGATAATTTTATGACAATCGAAAGCACGTTGGTTCGTAATAATATTACCAAACAACTTGCTTGAGGTTGTCATAAAATTATGAGACATTTGTCAATGTCTGAGGGATATTCGGTCAGAATTTTTTAGAAAAAATAAATTCAAAATGTAGCAACACAACAAAACAATTATTTATTTATTAAAAGTTCCTAGATTGAGAATTGGCATTGCCAAAACGTGACATTTTGATATTTATTTGGCAGTTATTATGAAGTTGTCAAAGTAAAGTAATTTTGTTGTCATAGTGATTGAAAATTTCCCTGGATGGTGTTATCAGTGTAATGTTGAAATGATTGGGTGATTTGTGTCACATGACAAGAATTAACGAAATTTAATTGGCTGTTAGAACTGTCCCGAGATTGTGTCATTTTTGGCGACATGTAAATGTAGGAAATGTAACACACGTGCCTCACAGTATTTAAAAGTTTTTGAATTAAAATTTTTCTTTGCCTGTATAGATTGTCAAGCTAAATGGTGTAGCTGTCGAAAAAACAAAATATGTTGTATAGGCTCTTGTCGATGCATGGACCAAAATGCCATCCAATGAAACTACAGCAGAGTCTACGATATTTATTGAAGAAGAAAGTGATGTTGATAGTGAATAAGTATGAGCTACATTAAAATTTATTACTTGAATTGTTAATGTTGTTTTTAAAAACTATTGCACACTAAATAAGTTCATTTATTACGTAAAAAAATTACAAATTTTTACGATTCGGTAATTTAAAGTAGTTAATTTTAAAATAAATTAGCGCTAGAATCGGGAATCTGTGTAAATGTCAATATAATTATTTATTAACAACAAAATCCAAAATAAAAACTCAAAATTACGAGTAACTTAACATAACCATGTACCGTTCGAAGTGTGGGTGAGACGTTGGTCGGGGGTAGGAAAGGGTGATCGAGCAAGCATACGCTGGCACGCAACGGCAGTGTTGTAACTTATGCATCATCTTACATTTATTATTCTTACTAGTTTATTATCAATGATAAAAATATAAAAATAGCACTACTGGAGTCACAAATAATAGGGCAACAATTTTACAGGAGATAAATTTTTTGATTTAGAGCTTATATTTCGAGATAATCGTTGTGGGACGCAGAAAAACGGCAAATTGAATTAATTTTTAGTCGATGTCGAGCCGAGATATCGCAATCCAAAGTTGTGCATTCCCGTAAGGGCCAATGGTTTTCGAAAATTGTTTTATTTTTTTGCTGCCAAACGGCTACAGAAAACGTTTTGAAATTCAACCAGAAAAATCTTTGAGTCATGAACTATGACCCCATATCAATAACTCGAAAATTTTTGATAGTGCCCTTTTGCACACGACGATTTTCTGACGAATTCGGATTTAAGGTACGGAGGGCATAAGCTTTCATTTCCGATAGGTGCCAGCTTTTAGTCTTAAAATGCCCACATGGTGATACAATTGACCACGATTTGCACCCTACTATAAGCGTTAAATCATTGGCAGTTATTCACAACATAAACATAAAAAAATGGATATCATTTTAGCATTTATTGTAGATTATTAATTATTTATCATTTTAAATAAATATGTATTAAAATAATTCTTTAATGTGTTTAGCAAATAGCCTGTCAATAGAAAGTGCATAGGATACCCCTGATTAGAAAGAATCTAAATATCTTGAATAGAAAGCCTCCTAGCGACTTTTATCAAGAGTACTTTTTTATGGGAAATACATCAAAGTTTTATAATTTGTATAAAAATATAATTCCTGATCATTGGCGTAGAAGGTCAGGGGGTTTAAATACGAACAATACCCCATAACTACGCCACTGCTTTTGTAAGAAAAACTCTTGGAACGTCAAAAAATTGGTCTTTTATTATGACTAAAGTGTACAAAATTTGAATAAAAAATCTTTATTTGTTTAGGAGATAATGAATAAATAGTAATAATTTTGTAAAAGTTTAACACCCTGTATCTTGAAAACGAAACGATTTAGAGAAAAATGTTATAGGAAAGACTCCTATTATTTTGATATGTTCTATCGTTTACAGAAGTTATGAACGAAAAAACTGAAACACCCTGTATAAAGAAAGATTGTCTCATTAAAAATGTGTACTTTAGGAATATAATTATTTATAAATATATGTCATTAATGTAATGTTTACCTTCTTCGTTTCCTGGAATTGAGACTCGGCAGTAGGTAGGATGGGTTTCAAGGTGTGAGAATGCTCTTTCAAATGGCATTGTCAAAAGTGTACGTGGGTTAAATTTATAGGTACTTGAAAAAATTCTTGATGACGTCATATCGGGACAGGATGACATCACAAATACGATTATCTCGTCAAAAAGTTGCGCGATTTTGAACAAAATACGACGTGTCCGAGGATTTTTTCGAAAAACTCTTTTTTTTTTTCGAATAATTAAATTTATTCCTTACTTTATGTGCACGCACTGTATATGACTGTCAATAATACATCATTTACAGTAAAATGGTCAAATAGAAACAGCGTTACACGCGTTACGCCAACTATTTATCTGCGAAAGTAATAAAATAATAAAATATGTAATAAACTAATGCTGTTACAAATGGCGTGGCCTACTATAAATAAAGATGCTAATATTTCAGTAAGACATATGGTACGGTTTTGATTTTAATGTTCAAACACAAATTCCTTCTCAGAATTAACGACTGAAATTAACTAACTATTTGTTATATTATTACCAAATATTATACAGGGTGTTAAGAAAAAGTAGGTCAAGCCGTTAACCACAGATTCTTTGAACGAAAATAATGCGACTTTTATGGTGTGATTTTTTATTTTGACACGTAGTTTTCCTTATACAGGGTGTTAAAGTTTAAATTTTGAAAATTTTTTTTTAATAACTCAGTTATTTTTTAATTTTCTACATGAAATTTTGCACAGACTTTGGGGAGGGTAATGGAACCTCCCTTTTCCACGTTTGCGCTTTGACTTTTTTAACCAAAATTACACAAAAAGTGCATCTGCGTAAGATAAAAGTCTGTGCAAAATTTCAGGTAAAAATCCTGAAACATAACAGAATTATTAATAAAAATAAGGAAAACTACGCGCCAAAATAAAAAATCACACTATAAAAATCTCATTATTTTCGTCCAAAGAATCTGTAGTTAACGGCATGACCTACTTTTTTTTAACACCCTGTATAATCACGCCATCGTTTCTAAGTATAGGTATGCAAGTATACAGGGTTTCCCAAAACTAATAGGTCAACAATTAACTGGACATACTAGACATTAAAATACACCGTTTGAGCCAAATATGGCAATTATTTATGACGTTTTGCCCCAAAATTATGAAAAGGGCACTATAATTTTGAGTAAAAAAGATATAAAAAGTATTATTATTTACATTATTGATTTTTAAATAAAAATATTGTAAGACTATTAGAGGAATTGATAAATTTAAACGTCCAGGCAAAAATATTTCCGTCATAATCTCCATATAGAATAGAATAGAATCTCCAATAGAAAGTACTTACAAATAATGTAATTATAGAGCCGTTTCTGTCTATAGGCATATCCTAAAAACGTATGTCATGCGTCGTCTACTTCTACTTTTGTACCAATAATAAGAGTTACCTACAGTTTACATGTTTCACGTTTCACGTGCCTGTTTATATTTGCTACGTGGATATTAGATAAACTGGTATTCTTAATTTAGTTCATAATTACGCAAATCTACTTCAATAATAGAATTGGCTATGCCGATAGAAAAAACACAATCATACTTTTTATTATTTCCACGAACCACGATTACTTATTTCTTGTTTCAAAGGCAACACACGAGAATTGTATATACACACGATCAAAGTATAAATTTATGAAAATGGTTATACAGGGTGTTTCATGACGAACTGTACAGGGTTATCCAACGAAAAGGCCCACCCTTATATTTACTTTATTTTTCGAGTTAGAAAAAAATGTTTCAAATAAAAGTTGTAGTGAATCAAATGAACTCATTTAAAACCCCTGCAAAGAATATACAGGGTGTTCCATAAAAGCGGGACAAACCTAACTTACATTTTTTTAAATGGAACACCCATTTTTTTACATTTTTCAAATCTGTGTTTTTTTGTGATTTCAAATATATATATACGTTGTATCTTATCTTTTACTGTTTTTTATTTATTGCAAATTTCGTGAACAATATTATTTATACCAGCAGCATCTGCAATCTGCATGGTTATCAATCAGGGTAGCCATGAATGAAAAACAATTAATTTGACACTTATGCCTTACAGAATAATTGAATAAATTCAAAAAGCAAACTTTTCATCCATGGCTAACCTGATTGATACGCATGCAGATGCTGGTGGTATAAATAATATTGTTCACGAACTTTGCAATAAATAAAAAACAGTAAAAGATAAGATACAACATATAATATATATTTGAATTCACAAAAAAACACAGATTTGAAAAATGTAAAAAAATATAGGGTGTTCCATTTAAAAAAATGTAAGTTCGGTTTGTCCCGCCTTTATGGAACACCCTGTATATTCATTGCAGGGGTTTTAAATGAGTTCATTTGATTCACTACAACTTTTATTTGAAACATTTTTTCCTAACTCGAAAAATAAAGAAAATATAAGGGTGGGCCTTTTCGTTGGATAACCCTGTACATACTTCTAAGGACGATAGAGTATCCCTTGACTATTCACGAATGCGTATAGAAATTTGTCTGTTGCGTTTTAATTACTGAGATACAGGGTGATAAACTACTTATGACCAATATTTCTTTTGGCCAGAACTTCCTTACTATTTATCACAGTTTGTTCAAATTTTATACAATTCGTGTACTTATCACAGTTCATATAATGCCGTTTTTAATATTTAAAAATTCCAGTACCGGACTATTTTAATTTCAGGATGATGACAGAAGAAGAGGTGGGATAACCCTTTCCCGATACCAGGAATTGTACGCCGAATTTTTAGGTAACCCAGAAGAGACCTCTGCGATATACCTCTTCGGTCCCCTTTCAGAGTTCTTCTACAGCGACGATTTAGACATTTAGCATAATTTTTTATGGAAGTCTGAGTATTATATTGTATCTTGTAAGTATTAAAACAAACGCTTCGATCCAGTGCAGCGTGTGGATTCAGCACTTGTTTTGTACTGATAAGTTTCGTTTTATGTTGTATTTGGAAATTGTTGCATTTTATAATTTTTTTAAATAATAATTGTTTTACATAGCTGCTCTTTTATTTCTCTCACAAAAGGCGGTTGTTTTAATCATGTAAACCAAACACTACGAATTAGGTACCTACCAAATTTTGTTCTGGATCATCTGGGATGATGTGTGTATTTCAATGGTTTGCAGGAAGGGACTTAAGGCATTCAAACTATGTAATTCATTTACACATTTAATAATACATAAATAGAATACCTTGCCTGAAGGTTTTGATAGAATTCACAGTCGGTATGATCATACATTTGTCCATATTTAATAAAGTTATTTACTATTTATATAATAATATCTATTTAATTGTATTATATATATATTTTGCTAAACTACAGAAGGTACCTTGGTTCATAGCGGTGGTCATCATTGTCAAGACTTTTTGGTGAGCAACACCAATTCACGTGTTTTCGCTTATTGGATTTTTTCCTTTATGGAAGTTGCCATTGATAAAATATTGTGGAACCTATACAACAAAAATACAGTACTGAATTATCCGAACCAATATCTACTCGTTACAAGCAAATATCTCAATGTATTCAAGGTTAGCATATTACATATACAATTATGTCAGCTACTAGTTATTTTAATCCATTTATTGGCAAAGAAGTGTCAACAGAACTTTTACAATAAATATTAATAAATAAAACAACTGGCTCAGAGTTCTATTGTTTTGCCAATTTATGTAAGCAAGGCAAACGATGTTTATAATATTCAAAAACTGGATGCTGATCAATATAGTTGAAAAAACGTTTTTAAATTGAATATGATTTACTTTAGAAACTCGCTTACCTGAACTTATTCTGTTTGGAGGAATTAACAAAAATTTGCCCAATTAGGAACGCCGCCAAGACAATTTTGGCGGTGTTAGCCCAGATGTTAGTGTCGACCTTCGTGGTTAGGTGCTCGACATTATTTCTCACCGATTCTAAAGCTCCTCTTTCTGTATCTCTGGTGGTCCTCTGGGAAACGAGCGTCTCGAAAAATTTGCGAGAATCAGCCGTCAATGGATTATACCTGTCGGTGGCAACGTCTTCGTTTTTCGATGATACGTCAAGTCTTTGTCTTCTGTGGTTGTTTCTTTGGTTTTCATGAGAAAGTCTGGAAGCGTCTCGTCTGTAAGTTATCCTATTGTAACGTGTGTTGGCCTTAATATTTCTAGTGGAGTCGCTTCTAGAATCTCGGGCATTCCTCACACTATCTGGATTTTCGCGACGTTGATCGATACTTCGCTCTTGGATGGAATTTCTGCTGGTATAAGCTTCCTTAGAAATGCCTCTTTCCAGACGCGGTGCAGACCTCAGCCTATCCGACAATCGGCGTTGTTCCGTGCTACGTCTTTCAACGGATCTTTGTCGGCCTGAGAATCGAGATTCAATATTGCCCCTTTCAGAAGGTTCTCTAGTTAATCTAGTGTCTCTAGAAATACGCCTTTCAAGGCGTTCGGTAGACCTTTCCAAAAGTCGTGACTCAGAAGACCTCATAGCTCGAACAGTAGTGGATCGTCGATCTTCCAAGGATCGAATTTGCTCCGTGTTGCGTCTTTGTTGGTTTTCTGTGGATCTAGTAGAGGATCGAGATTCTGCAATATCTCTGGAGTGAATTTCTCGGCGACTTACACTCCTTTGTCTGACCTGTCTGTCAGCAGTGTTAACGCCTGGTCTTTCTATTGTATCTCTTGCGTCTCTTGAAACGCTCCTCTGTAGACGTTCAGTAGGTTGTCGAGTTTGATCCTCTCCATTTTCTGAGGATCGTCGATCTTCAAGTGATCGTCTGGATATATCTTGAGGTGACCGGCTCACTCGGCTATCCCTGTTTAGTACTTCCCTTCTGAAACTATAGGGACTATTCTCTCTGATAGAGCGCCTTTGAACGTCTCTCTCTGTAGATCTTCTATGGTCTATTTGTCTCCGGTTTGATTCTCGGTCTGTCAACCATGTCCTTCGATTTTGAAGTTCCCGGCGTTCCGCAACTCTAGTTTCTGGAGTGTTACGTATAGTCAAGTCAATGGATCTTCTCTGGGAGGTACGTAGAATTTGGTCCCTGGTTTGCCCGGCATTTGAGTTGCTTCGGATATCTAGTTCACGAACATCTCGACGTTCATCTTTTCTGCTATCTGTCCTGACATTTAACTGACGTCGTTCAGCATCAGGCTGTCTATTTCTGGATATCACAGCTTGTTCGGTGAAGTGACGATTTTCTCGTAAAATATTGGATGCAAAAGATCGTCTGTCTTGACGATTGTTGTTGACGTCTCGAATATCTATTCGTACATTTCTTGACGCTCGGTTTGTGTCGATAGATATTTCCCTGTTTTGTGCGTCGCTTTGGCGGATGTTTTGGGAGCTTCTTTCGATGGGTCCGGTTCTGAAACTGCGTCGGTCGTAAAGGCGTTCGGCAATGCTATCTTTTTCGTTAATTTGTCGGTTGATCTCCAATTTTCTGATGGGCAAATTTTGGACTTGGATATTTTCCTCTCTTCGGTCCATGGATAAAATTGTGCCACGTACATGTCTGGTTGTTCTGGGCGTCTCCTCGTTGCTTCGAAGGAAGCCAGTGGTGCTTGTCGTCAAAAACAGCAAAAATAGTATAGCGGGCTTACCGAGTGGTATTTTTTTGAACTGTATCATGATGGATGCAAAATTAAAATTATTTCTTAATATTCTTGGTGCCTTGTATAGTTTTCTGGGTATATAACAATGTTGCTTGGGAAGATTCGACGACTTTCTGAGGAGCCCATTGGCATAGCTTTGTATTTATACTCTTCAGACTCCAATTTCATGGCTGGTTAAATTTTGGTTCGTTTAGAAGCAATTTGTGGCAAACTGTGTGTGGTTTAATTTAAATTTAAAGCTGAACGATATATGTGTGATACACTGTTAAAACTCGAATGAGTCAGAAACATGGGAAAAATCTTGGTTCCTTCGTGAATTTAAAGTAGGTATAGAAATGAATATCTAAATAATGTAATAAAATTCTTAAATGTTGAGAGGATCAGGAGATCAAATAAGCTATCTTTGATTAAGTCTATAAAATTATTGGCTTACTTAAATTTACGTAATAAGTATATTTACCAATCGGAATTGACATAAAATCTGCGTCCAACAAATCATATTCGGCTATAATTTCAATGTATACACATCCTATATTTAAAATTATGTATTGGTACTTTATTTTTTCTATAAACATAACAGCGAAGAAATGCTCAAGAGCCATATTTATTATTTATTATATTTTAAATTTCTATCCACTGAACTGTGAAATTACAAAATCTGAAAAGCTGTCCTCAAAAGATATTCATTACATGCTCAGCCAGTGTCGCAGAACAGGGGTTTTTCTATAGGGAAACCTATAAACAAAAACAAGAAACTGCTGAACATATAGGTACCTCTAGCTGATGAGGTTCTTTTTACTGCCATTCTCATCTGGTTTAACAGGAAATAAATTACTCATGGGTTAATTTTGAACCCGCCTAAAATACGTACAGTAGGTAAATCCAGAGTGGAAATCCTCCTTGGTTACTGCAGTGGAGAAAACAGAATGAGAAGCAATAAATTCCCTAACGAGGATCTGTCAGAATAATCGAATAACCTATAGACTCCTTTATACTCCTATATAGGGTTTAATGGATATCCAGTGACACATATGGTTATCGCTCAAATTGCAGCCTTATTTAATAATAAAAGGACTTATCAGCGGTTTGCCATGCTCGTCCACTGCTGTGCAGCTTAAGTGAAAATTATTCGTCGATCTATTTCAGTTCTTACACTGTTACGAAGAAGACAAAAGTGTTTCGGTTCGAAATGCATATTACACATTAGTTTATAATACATAGTTTATAATAGTTATAATAATTTACTTACGGGCTATAATAAAAGCCGATTTTATAGGGCGACCAATTTTTTCTACCGCCTAAAACTTGGTAATAGACAGACATACAGAAAGACAGGCAGGCAGGTAGACAAGCAAAAAGGGTAAAAATATTTACGATAATATATACTTTGTTTTGTTAACAATTAAGAATTCAATTTGGAGTTGTCTATGTTCATATCATCACTTATTATACTAACATTAAACATGCATTTTGTGAATTCTAGAAATAAGTGCACAATGTTAAAATTATTCCTGAGGTAGTGCGCTTTTAAAGAAACTAGTGAATGAATCCTCTGACTTTTGTGTTCTACTGCTAATCTAAACTTTATGTTCTGTGGTGCTAACCTAACCTGTCTTTATGGTTGGGTATGGGAATACCCAGCAACTCAAATGATTTCGTTGCTCGAGAGCAATTAATCGAATGGACTTCGTTGTAAATGTATTTAGTATTAAAGCACGCATTCAAAAATATGATATAGTCGGGGGGGTGCAGAGCATTCAGTCGTCTTGGCGTTGCTTTTATATTCGTTAATTTTACATTCATTCATAAATTTAAGATACTCGAATGCTCAATATTCGATAATTTAGACTGTCTAAATTACCGAATATCTAGATTTAAGTAGAGGTATCTTAAAATTAAAAGTGAATGTAAGCAGTGTTTAAACTGCTCATTCAAATTATATCATTTCGCATTACGTTTAATTCGGTTGACAGCCATTCGAATAAAATCATTCGATGATATGATCTCGAGTTACATGAATAATCGAATGAACGATTATTTTTCAATCGAATGCGCCCATCACTATTCTCATAGATAAATATTTATCTATGGCTATACTTACTTATGTCACAGAACAGCTGTTCTGTCGTTCAGTGTTCTGTGCTTATGTTCTGTGTTCTGTGGACTACTGTGGATGTGGAGTGTGCACTTATACTTTTGTACATAAATTGGAAATTGGAATTGGAAATACTGGAAATAGTTTTCAGTACAAAGGAATTAAGTTTAATTGAAACCAATTCTTGCTATTTTGTGGTATATTTAATTACTAGAGTAATTATACCAATCATAATATAGTCAGTGTAGATTTCCTTTAATAATGTAAGTATAAGCAAATTTTGGGGTATCTTTTGTAGAAGGTAGATGGTGCATTAGTCTATGAGTTTTATTTTATTTTCAACTATACATTAGGTATTTAATCAAAAAGGAATTAAAACATTTTTTTCCATACAAAAAATGATGTACCTAATTTTATTTGAGCGAAGATTTTAAGGTTAGGTGTTAATATAATACCTAATTTTTTATATACATTTCTGATATAATAATTTAACATTTTATAGGACGGAACGACTGGTAAAATGTCCCTTTAATTCACTGCACATAATGACTGAAAGCTCTTTGCAGCGTCACATTATTCGTTGTATGGTCAACTACCCAAACTACGTGACGTGCCCTTACAATGCCTTGCATCGATTCAAAAACAAAGACTTACTTTGTCAGCATATGTTGGAATGCAATTCAAAAGACAAAATACATTTATTTCATGAACTGGAGGAACGTAAACTAGAGCAAACCTGCATTCATATAGAAGACACAAGGGCGTTTAATTTGAAGGAAGAAAATTGGGATGAGAACTAATGTTTGTTTTCATTGTGATAAAGTTTAAGTTTGTTTATTGTTTTATAATCTCATAAATGTAGGCCCAAGTATTAAAATATGGGCAAATTTTTTTAATGCATTTTGTAATAAAACTACAGTTTATAAATAAGCAGGTAAAATATCTGTTGAACTATCCAGGCAATTAAATTCCTAATGCTTCAGTGAAATTTGTTTAATATGCAATTATTATAAGAAACTCGTCAGGTATTCAACACATGAAACTCATTTTATTTCAAATTAATTTCAGAACAATTTAACTTTTATTAGACGTCGGCTGTTTAGCTCAAAATTCCAATGATTGATCGTAAGTACTGTATTTAACAAATGGAATATAGAGTATTCATGAACATGCGACTGTGCTAGTTCTAGCTCTTTATTTTACGTTAGATATGTATAAGATATATTCGCTTATTTGCCGTTAATTTGTGGGTTATGCACGTTACCCTACCACTAGATTATTTTGTAAAGAACAGTTTTAACATAAGAAACAGTAATTTCTAAATATGTAAATATCAATATAGAGCACAATACAAGTTCACACTACGCACTAATTTAATTCATTTTATAGGTAATGTATTTTTTAAACTATAATCTCACGCCACATGGCGCTGTGCTAATGGCTATTCGCCAAGGCCAATGAAAGGCCGATTACAAAAAAGGAAACTACAGAACATAAGATTTAAGATTGGAAAGTTGAATTGTACGATAGTGAGTGTCATTAAATACGTACTGATCATATCTAAAAATTAAAACGATGTCTCATAAAAATATTTGCACCTCAGAAAACTTGCCTGAGCTTTAACAATCAAAATTTACTTTTCAATATACGATATACCACAACTTGTTTTTTAAGGAAAAAAAATCGGTAAGTAATAATTAAATGTTCTCACTCCGGCCCTGGCTTTCAGATAGCTTATCATGGCGGGGTGACAATACATTGCTGATTGGTAGATATCTGTAAATATCCCATGACAGTTAGAGAAAAGATGATTTCAATTCATAGATGTCAGGATCTGTGCGTTTGTATCGTGGAATTATATTTAAAGTTTGAAAACATGTTTATCAATTATTAATTTAACTCATTTAACCGATAAATAAAGTAGCACGATAAACAGGGAACATTATTTAGATAGGCGTTGCTATCGTGTAGGTAATTCGAATACAGCAATTTCTCTTTAAATGTTTACTTATAAATAATAACAAGCGGGTGATTAATAATAATAATTAATCACCGTAATACCTGCTATCAGCGTTATTTCCCGTTTGAAAAAATAGAGAATTCACACCGCGAAGGTCAAGTATAAGTCGCTGCGCACATGCGCACTGCACGTTGCCTTCCTCGCTCAGTTTTTGACAGATGTCTGCCTTCGCGGAATGTGCGACGTGTAAAATCGTGTAAAATGCAGGTGTGAAGATGAAAACAGTAATAATACGGATAAATGAACAATCAACTAACTTATTTTTTAGTTAATATTAGTAAAATAATGTGGCTGTGCGGTTAAGTAGCTTTGTTTCTAGGACATCGTAGATTTTAATTAAATATTGTTTATATCATTTTTGACGTTCAAGAATATTAAGTTTTCCAAGAAAAAATCTGTGATAATATTAGCAAGTTGTAATTTGTGATGTGTAGCGGTTAATTAAATAGATTTCTATAAAATGTTACATGGGAAATTAAGAATTCACACCTGCAGAGTGATACTCCTAACCTCTCTAGTTTGGTTCCTGGTTGATGTGGTGATTTTGTCATTTTATTCAGAATGCCTCGGGGGTGTATGCAAAAAACCGGAGGACATGAAACCTGGTGCCGAAGCGCTAGCCGATGATCTGGACAACGATTACGACCAAATGTTGGACGTGCGACAAGACCAAAATGTCGATCCCCCCAAGAGGTAAATAACTATAGTTTTTCCTTAAGAAACGAGATAGGTACCTAGTTATTTATTATGGAAATAAGTAGGTATAGTTAGTTTACTAGAGGTGCTTATATTTATTCCTGTTTAAAACGATTTATTTTCTGATTATGCACTATCACGGGACATATCTACAAATCATCAAGTGCTTTCTCAGTTATTTATATTTCTTATTTCTACCTAGTCATAAATGTTTATTTTTTTAATTAGTTTATAAAATATTATTTAATTTACGATTACATCGTACTGTTTTGATAATAAGTAGGTAGAAGTGATACTAACCTAGATATTCGTGTAGGTATTTCGTTCGCTTTGCATTTTTAAATCTATTAGACGTTGCAGAAATTATAGAAAATCTCAATAGGTATCAGTTTTTTTTTTAATAAGTTTCTGGGTACCTACTTGCTTATACAGGGTGGACCATAACTGATGGAATATAGAGTAGTCGTTACTTTAGGCAACGAATATGATATTATTTATTTTAAACTTTGTTATAGGTGGCGCCACATGAGTGAAACCTGATGATGTAATTCGATTATAACTTTTTTGACGAAATTTTTTGCTAATTTTGACTAGAAAATATGATCATTCATATATGTAAAATTGGGTCGTTCTTCAGATTACCCGATTACCCACTTCTCGCCTAGTGGCAAACCAAAGGTTGTTGTACTTGTTTGACGTAAACAGTAATACCTAGAAGACTATTTTTTTTAATTGCTAAGTTTTGGCAAATTGAAATAAAAAATTGGAAGAAAAAATTGTATGGTTTAACCGAAAAAATAATTGTTAAGTTAACAGACTCCTATGAATAATCGTAATCAACCAAAAAGTAACTAAAGCAACGTTTACCAGACGGGGCGTTTTCAGTTTGAAAAGAAAACAGTAATTAAGTACTGGGAATCAGAAAACCTGCATGCTTAAAGAAAGACATTTTTAGCATGAATTTAAGTCGATATTTGGTGTGCTATTAGGTATATGCGATCGGCTAGTAAGTTCATATTTTTTCCTCCAAATTTAAACAGTGAATTCTTACAAAATACTTCTAGGGCAAAATACATAATGCAGCTACTTAATGTTGTTAGGGGACAAAGTAATATTTTTTTAATGCCAGAAAATGTTTCATCCAAAGGATTAGAAAAGGCATAGAAATAATAGGAGACCATGAAAACAATTTTGAGTTTGTAACGTTCTTACGCTAACTTTGTTTATTATTCAGATTTGTCGACCAAATGAAACACATACAAGTCTGCCTACGTTGCTTTATTTAGTCAAAAATACCAAAAAGTTTCGTCGAAAAAAGTTGTGATCGAATTTCATCTTCAGGTATCGCTCTTGTGGCGCTGCCTATAATAACAAAATTTAAAATAGTAAATAAAATCATATTCCTTGCCTAAAGTAACGCCAGTTTTGTAAATCCTATGTGAAATTATTACCAAAACAAGAAAAATTATTTCAACTCTAACACCCTATGTCTTTTCCCACAGTAACATTTTACCCATCAGGCGTATTTGGCCAAAACCTCATATTTTAATCCTAATAATATAGTTTATGTCATTGATATTACAACTGCCCATTTTTGTATGTACAGGGTGGTCCATCTAAGCGGAAACGTTGACATAGGGGCTTTACGGCTGTACTAGGAAAAAAATTTGAACGCTGAAAAGATGGTATTTTTTCCTGGCATTCCGAATCTGAGGTCAAAAAAACAATAGAACATCAAATGGTGAAAATATTCGCGAAAAACCTGTTTCGAAAAAAAAAATCACCTGGTATATTTCTACTGGAAATGAAATGTTGTGATGTTATCAAAGATAATAAGTGTTCAAATTCAAAATTTGCGTTCGAATTGGTCGCAAAATCGCAATGAAGTTCGTATTTTCTAATCAACCCTGTATAATTTTACAAAAATCAGATTTATATTTTTTTTCTGATTTCAACGATACTATATTTGATATACTTGCTACAGATAGTTCCTGAGGTATTCGAGAAAACGGTATCCCACATTTTATTAACTAAATTACAAGAGATAGTAAGTAGTAAGCTATGAAAAACATTGGTGTTGAAGCATTTGAAATTAATTATAACAATATTGACAGGTAGAATACTTATATTTTTATTTCATTTCCAAAGCCAACTTGGTGCATAGAGTTGCAAGGAATGCATCAACTCAACACCAATGTTTTTTGTGTTTTTCATAGCTTATTACTATCTCTTGTAATTTAGTTAATAAAATGTGGGATACCGTTTTCTCGAATATCTCAGGAACTATCTGTAGCAAGTATGTCAAATATGGTATCGTTGAAATCAGAAAAAAAATTTAAATCTGATTTTTGTAAAATTATACAGGGTTGATTAGAAAATACGAACTTCATTGCGATTTTGCGACTAATTCGAACGCAAATTTTGAATTTAAATTCTTATTATCATTGATAACATCACATTTCATTTCCAGTAGAAATATACAAATATACATTTGATGTTCTATTGCTTTTTTGACCTCAGATCCGGAATGCCAGGAACAAATACCATCCTTTCAGCGTTCAAAGTTTTTTCCTAGTACAGCCGTAAAGCCCCTATGTCAACGTTTCCGCTTAGATGGCCCACCCTGTACATACCTACTTGTATACTTACAGGGTGTTAGGGAAAATGTTGCGAACATTTAAATGGGTGCCGTAAAAAGATCCAAGGATCAAAAACGTGTTTTCAGTTTTTTCTTTTAATTTACCTAGAAAGACAAAATTCTTATTATAGTTGTGGTTTTTACCATTTCTCACTCATGTTCCTACACTTGGCATGGCCCTAACTGATTTCTTCTTCCGCAGCTCGGAGATAGGTAGCGTCCCGGCGACGTACAAATCAACCAGCCTGCGGAGATGGCGTCCGGCCCCGTCGGTGCTGCCCGTCCCTGGACGGCCCGGCGAAAAGGGAAAGGCGGTTCACATCCCCGCCGACCAGGAGGCCCTCATGAAGGAGAAGTTCAAACTCAACCAGTTCAATTTGCTGGCCAGCGATATGATATCGCTGAACAGGTCGTTACCTGACGTCAGGCTTGATGGGTGAGTTTCTTATTACCGTTTAATTTATAGGCTCGTGATCGAACCAGGATCGTTTTTGTAATGCTTCCAGCATAAAGCTAAATGTCAATGTCATGTAACTACAAGCTTTTTGTGTTTGTGAAGTGATGACGGCGAGGGTAGGTAGGTAACTGGCGGAAAATTATTTACGCCTATATGCATTATCAAGAGTGCTCATTTAGATCATGAGTTTATACTCAAAGAGGATACTTACAGTATTATTATACAGGGTGTTAACCAAGTCCTAAATTAGAATTTTATAGGGGTAACGAAAGTTGGGGAAATGAGTATTTAACTCGGTATTTAATCTAAAAATAAATATCTATCTGGTGATCATGGGCGTACGCATGAAAAAGTTGGACGGGTTAGTAAATCCTCTTTCCTCTTTTTTCCCGTTTGTGCAATTTTAGAAAAAAAGTCAAAGCGCAAACATAAGATAAAAGTCTGTGCAAAATTTCAGTTACAAATCTTAAAAAATAACAGAATTATGAATAAAAGTAATATTGAAAATTTTAACTTTTAACACCCTGTATAAAGAAAAGTACGTGCCAAAATAAAAATTTACACCATAAAAGTTTCATTATTTTCGTCCAAAGAATCTGTGGTTAACGGCGTGATCTACTTTTTCTTAACGCCCTGTATAATTCATTGCCTGAAGGATCACATTCTAACAGTACGTAACTTTGCCAATACGTAATAAAATATTTTTCTCTCCATGTAGTTTGTATTTCTGAATTCGATTCTCAATAACTTTTACATTTTCGAAATTTATTATTAAATTTTAGGTTAGGATCTCGCAGGTTTATAATTTTAATATTACGAAGTAGAATAATCAATAATTAATTATACAAAAATGTTAATAAGCTTTTTATGTAGGTATTGGTTTATTTAAAATTCTTGTTTCTAAAAGCAAAATCGAAATTTTAATTAAACCGCTAAATTGGCGACGATTAAGTAAATCTCTGAAGAAGGTGAACCGGAGTGAAAGCGTTGAAGAGTTAAAGGTCACCTTAAGCTATATTTACAGGATGGCTATTATCTATCTCCTTGCTTGGTTAAAATTTTTATTTTTGGGCTACAGGCTACAGAGTCTGTTAAATAGGCAAAATCGGGCAGAATTGCGAGAGCAACTCTTTGTAATTTTTATAATTGTGGTATGTCTTCAGGTTGCTGAATTGACCCGAAAAAACAAAACAATTTCTCCTCATGCCAGAAGCAAATTAAAACAATAAAATCGCTGTGATCAAAACAGGCAGTACGGCCCTGACTGCCTGTATAAAATACCGGAGTAACCTCCATAAAATTCGATTACAGATGGTAATTTGTTCACATTCTGTAAAAGTACAATTTAATTGTTCGACATGCAGGTGGTTACGGTAAATGTTGATTAAGAAATATGTTTCCTTACTTCCGGCGACACATTTTTTTCTTTCATTTTTATACAATGGATTGATCTAGGATGCATACATATTTCGCGTTTAATTATTGTGGTGTTGGGTAATTTTTACCAAACGTCGAAAAGGGAAAGATAGGAACGATACCTCCTAGCCGAAAGATTTCACAAGTGTTTCTCTTAAAGGAGATTCAGTAATTTTTCAATTAAAAGTAAAAGTAATTCCTAATTACAATAATGAAGTTAACAGTTTTGAGAATCTAAATTAACTTTTTCGGCTGATAGAGTACCAACTTATATTTTAATAAGATTTATTGTGGCTGTAACCATTTATTAACCAATCTCCGATTATGAAATACAGGGTTCTCCAAAAACCGTTTTTGTCTCTTGGTTTGTCTGGTCTCGACCAGACCAAAAATGTTGACTAAACTCGGGCACATAAATAGGTATATTACGTACAAAGTCTTAATATCTTAATTTCGGTCGGTCTGTCGGTCTTAACAAAAACTAGGGCGAGGCGCGTAGACGAAGATGAATTAATTGTAGGTAAACCAGCTTACAGCGAAGCTTCAGGAGCACTTGTGGTCGTTTACGAGAAAACACCTAATACTTAGTTATTTAACACCTTTTACATTCCTGTTTTCAGATTTTTTGGAAATTTACGACATATGTTTTTTGGCAAATGTTGCAGATGTAAGGATAAAAAATATCCGAAACTTCTGCCTACTACATCTATTGTGATAGTTTTCCACAACGAAGCATGGTCCACTCTGTTGAGGACCGTCTGGAGTGTCATTAACCGGTCGCCAAGGCCGCTCCTGAAAGAGGTTATCCTCGTGGACGACGCCAGCGAGAGGGGTGAGTTCTAAATCAGCCACTTGTGTGATTGTAACGACCGTAACTGTCGGTTTCACGAACAAAAGTACGAAATTGTGAATTAACACAGACGCATTTTAATTTAATAAGAAAAATTTCTATTTTATTTTTATTATTAAAAAAAATTAATTTATACCCAGAAATGTTCAAATAATCGCCTCGGTAAAATAATTTGTGTATGAGTTGCTTTTATTCACTTATTTCATGAGTTACTTGATGCCCACAATGCATTTCCAGGTATAAATTAATTTTTAAAAGTAATAATACTTATCAATTTTTAACACTCGGTATTTTTTGATGAAATTTAGTACAGACCAATTTTAGGGGACGCTGGACACAGTGGCGTACTTAGTTTTCACGTAAAAAATCGCTAATATGATTTCTCGAATTTTCGCTCCAAAAAAATTGCAAAGTAGGCCTTGATTTTTGTGATAGACGTCTATCAATTTGCCACAAAATGCAGTTTTCTATGAGCAACAGTCTAAAAAAAAGTTGATCAAAATCGGACCAAAAATAGCCACTTTACAGGGGTGGCCCGGTTTCAAATGGGTCACTTTGTATATTAAGTATATTATTAGATATATCGTTGGAGAGCTAATTTAAATTGTGATAGAATAATGAAATAATTTACAGGGTGTTCGATTTAAAAAAACAAGTTTTGTCGATATTTCAAAAGTTATTACTGATACATGCATAATTTTCTTATTCTATTGTTTAAAAACTAAATACCTAGTAGTATACCTACCAGGGACAATGCACTAAAAAATAATGCAAGCAATTTGTTCTAACTAATGACTAATGACGTGTTATCATTGCTGTTATCTGAGCAAAACGCGTATTCCAAACATTTATCTTCATTATAGAAAAATACCGGTAAGTAAATGCATTATTATATTATCGGTAGGACTATTCGCAATAGAAAATAGCGATAAAAACCTTGATCAATGGCAGTTGAAGAAAACAATGTAAAAATAAAAATATCCCCAAGAATTATTATGTAGTTTATTATAGGTTTTAGCATTAAGTTTGGAAATATAAAGAGGAATAAGGAGCCAGTTTCAGTGAAGCAAGTGCTTGTATTACGAGTTGCCTACCAGTGCTGGTCAATTAGGCCCAAATCGGTGTCGCCACCAAGTGTTCAATTGATAAAACTTACTCTAAGTTTTATGTTGACATGTGCCTATTGCAGAAAACATTGTTATCATCCGAAATGCCTAGTTGGTAATATATCTCAAATTATTTTCCTACAAGTCAAGAATCACAGTTCAGTAGCCAGGGGCGTGCGTAATAAAAGGTCGGTTTCGTACTTATTAGATTTTATCCGTGACGATATTATATTATATAGGTAATTACCATTTAATAAAATATAAAATTAATGATTTAATGTTTTTCATGTATTACTTGAACTAAAGCTCTGAAAAGATTTTAAAAATTTGGCCTGATATGTATACCTATATCCAAAATTGCTTCGTTTGGCCGTTGGAGGGCGTCAAAGTTTGAAAAAAAAATTATTTTTTTTAAATATATCGAAAACCGCCGCTTTAATCAAAACGTATCAAGAAACAAAAAAATTTTCAAATCAAATCCCTTACTACAAAAAAAAAATTAGGTAGTCATTGCATAGACAGTAAAAAAATATGGACCGATATTTACACATCACATCTTTTCTCTAAAGTTGATAGTTTTAGAGATATGAATTATTTGAAGTTCGAAAAAACGTAAAAATGGCCATTTTCAACCCTGAAAAACAATATGAAAAAAATTTTTTAATGTTGCTAAAGTCCTTAAATATTCTTTAGGCACACCTTAACAAAGTTCCAAAGCGTTTTAGGCTATTATGTTATGGCAACCCCCGCGTGCATCATTATGGTCGGCCGCGACTTCTATGCTCCGTCGCTTTTCCACTCAAGCGGAGTATACGTACGATGCTGGCGCTCATATTTCAATGGTAAGTAGGTATAATTGCAAAAAACGTGGCAAAAAACCGCAGACAACAAACGCACAGTCGCAACAAGCTACTATTATGCGTACTTTATTTTGAAAAACTGAAATTATGGCAGAAAATCATTTTTAATGACGCAGGACTTGTTTCCTAAAAATGGAAAACGAACTCGCAAATTTTTGGTCTATAGTACCTGCCTAGGTATTGTTGCGTCAATCCGTGAACACACTGTAGGTATATTGCATATTTTTAATAGTTATTACAAATAAGTATATAACAGTTCAGTACCTAGCTAGAATGCGAAATGTTACTTTCATTCTCGAACGCAAAAGCATTTCACAGTCGAGAAACAATTAAATCAAATTTTTTCGAAAAACATCATTATTACTTAATATGTAGAAAAATTTAAATACAAATTATAGAATCATCAATATTATTTGACAGTTTCTGAATAATTATAAAATTAACCTGCATCAGAGATGCCATGAAATAGATTCATGAATGTTCCTGGACGCGTAGTACTTTTTCTAGAACAAAAGTATGTCGCTTCCGACGCTTCGTGTTTACGACAATGACTCAAATCAAATCAAAATTATTAGGCATAAAAATACTGCGGTCATTCAAGGAATGAAAATATCCACATATTTGTAGTTTTCGAACTAGGTATGTTACTTATTATTCACGTAGTAAAAACTATTTTAACAAATTTTCACACAGGTCCCGGAACAATTTCACTTACCTCTGTTTCTGATGAATTTGGTTACACTAAGAAATAAATAATAATGTCACTAATATTTGAAATAGGATTTTAAGTGTCTCTATCACAAATCACAAATAATAGCATTAAGTTTTAAATGCTTATGGTATATTTCTTGGGCATATCGGTCATATATATTAAAACAAATTTATTTTTTTCCAACGTTTCGGTTTATTAAAACCATCATCAGGGACTACAAGGTGAAATGTTTAGTGAACAAGGTATATATAAATTTTACACATAACTTATGGTGAACCAACTTACAATTTTTTTTTTTTTTTTTTTTTTGTTTGAAATTAAAATGTATTACACATATTATATAAAGTAGATGTTATTCTTTGAGAGTCTTAAAAGCAACTGAAAATATTTTTGTCAGTTTCACATTTAAAATAATGCGTAAGTGAGGGTTTATTTATGTTATGGACAAGATAAGGGCTAGCAGGTATACATTATAAGTGGATGGTTTTTGTGACATGAGTAATAAATATTAGAATTAAGTATTTGGTGTTAACAATTTTTGTAAAGTAAATTGGGAAGATGTATAAACTTACTAATTATATTATACCCCATTTGTTTTATTTTAGTAAATTAAAATAGGTATTGCTTAAGTTCTCTATATCAGTTCGGCTATTTATTGAATTAGAATGTCTTTTTATTTGCAACATTTCATGTACGATTCTTCGGTGATAATTGGGCTCTTTTTCCAAGATATGAATGTTGTTAAAGTTAAAGTTATGGTTATTTTCTAAGGCATGTTGTGCTAGCGCTGTTGAGGTATTTCGATTTTTAATGCTGTATTTATGTGAGTACATTCTTTTATGCAAATATTGTTTTGACTGACCTATATATGTACTATTGCAATTGTTAGTCAATTTTATATACAGTATTAGTTTCGTCTTCTATGGGTAGTTTAGGTTTAAGATTTGTGAAAAATGATTTTGTGGTATTATAAGGTTTATGTGCTATTATTACGTTGTGGTTTTTAAATATTTTTGCAATGTTTTCAGAAACATTTGGTATATATGGCATGGAAACATATTTATTTTGGTGATTATTCGGATTAACAGTAGTTTTATTGTAAATTTTATGTATTCTTTTTTTTTTTTTTTTTTTTTTTTTGATAATTGTCCATAACATAAATAAACCCTCACTTACGCATTATTTTAAATGTGAAACTGACAAAAATATTTTCAGTTGCTTTTAAGACTCTCAAAGAATAACATCTACTTTATACAATATGTGTAATACATTTTAATTTCAAACAAAAAAAAAAAAAAAAAAATTGTAAGTTGGTTCACCATAAGTTATGTGTAAAATTTATATATACCTTGTTCACTAAACATTTCACCTTGTAGTCCCTGATGATGGTTTTAATAAACCGAAACGTTGGAAAAAAATAAATTTGTTTTAATATATATGACCGATATGCCCAAGAAATATACCATAAGCATTTGAATTTTAACGGTCAAGAAATAAAAAACTAAAACTATATATTAAGTTTTAAAATAAACTTAATGATTAATAGTCCAACACAAAACTGTACACATAAAAATAAAAACGAGGAACGCAACAATAAATAATTCAAAATAACAGTAAGAATAATAAGGCACTCTACAAAAATGTAAATAACACCGTAGAAGACTACAAATTGTAATGAGCATTGAACAGCCTGCGCAGCTGTGTTTTTATTTTTTATACGTATTAAGGCGCGTACTGACTTGAATGTACAGGGATATCCAACGAAAATGACCACCTCTAATAACTTCTTTATTTTTGATGCTATAAAAAAAATTTTTCTCTAAAAGTTGTAGGGTTTATTGAAAGCATTTAGAATATGTATTCAGAAAAATAAATGAAAGTCGTTTAGATGAGATATGGTTTTAACTTGCATTTTTTCAAATGGAGTACCCCATTTTTTTGCATTTTTGAAATCAAGGTAGGTACCTTTCTCATTTCGAATAAGGTATCGGCTTTGTATCGAACATGAAGGGCGTCATATTGAACAGTTTGTGTAGGATAGTTTTAATTACTTTTATTTATAGTTGTAATTAATATCTAAATTAGCCAAGACTAATGCATTCTAAAAATAAAAATTTGTTCTGTTATTTTATTTCCTTGTTGTTTTCGGGCCACAAAAATTGCAATAATTAGAAAACCCTAAAAGATAATATGATATATATATTCGAAATGAGAAAAGTACCTTGATTTCAAAAATGCAAAAAAATGGGGTGCTCCATTTGAAAAAATGCAAGTTAAAACCACATCTCCTCTAAACGACTTTCATTTATTTTTCTGAATACATATTCTAAATGCTTTCAATAAACCCTACAACTTTTATAGAAAAATTTTTTTTATAACATCAAAAATAAAGAAGTTATTAGGGGTGGTCATTTTCGTTGGATATCCCTGTACATGCGTTGAGTCGGGACGCACGCATATGCACATTCAAATCTGGACGTCCCATTTGCAACGACTCAACGCATGTTTAACCTCTCGCGAGTCATCACGAATGCACATGGTCCGAGCCATCGGCTGTCGGTTTTTTCGCCACATCAAAGGAATCATATCGTGCGTGCGTGCTCAGTTTGGACCAGTTTTTGTTGTTTTGTTAGTCTGAATGCATGTTTGGTGCGAGTAGCATTTTCTCTTCTGGTGAATACATGTGATTTTTATTAATAAAATGGAGTGGTCTAATGAAGACTGCTTACAATTAATTGATATATACGAACAATATCCCGTCTTGTGGGACGCAAAGCATTCCTTCCATTTCTCCAAAAATAAGAAGGTATATTTCATGGATCCAGAATCTCTTTGGTTTTTTATTATTATTATTTTTTTAAATAAATTTGAAATCACCATATAAGCAACCCCCGCAATAATAACTTCTTCCATCACGAACAAGAATGAATGACCGGAAAGGACTGAACCAACACGCATATGTGAAGTGAAAATAAATTTACAAATATACCCCGAGTCGCTACACACGCATGCATGTGCGTGCGTCCCGACTCAACGCATGTACATTCAAGTCAGTACGCGCCTTTACGTACTCGAATACCGCCGTTTCGGGGTGAAACAGAGGCGGTCTTATAAACGCGTAAGAAATAGCATTGTCAAAGATAGGTACCTAATAGCATATTTTAAAACTTATTGATAGTACAATAATCTCTGATAGTAGTTATTAAGTCTACCTATCTAAAGTCGGCTTTGACCAGCCTTATAATATAAATAGGTAGATGATACAGCAATAGGAACTTTTTATCCGCCGAAATAAAAATCTGAAAATATAATTTATACTTACTGAATTTAACCAAAATACAAAAACAAGAATTTGCGACTTATTGCTTGGTATCACCAGATAGAGGTATATGTACCTATAAGTACTTCCCTGTACTATTATGTATAGGTAAGTACGTCGTTGTGGCGAAAATGTTCCAACCAAAAATAAAGATACAAAATTGCAATAAATATAATACAAATAAATACTTCATCATTTTTAGTTTTCCGACGTTTTGTCTCTGCCGTGTTCCATTTCTAAAAACATTCGTTACATATATTCACGATGAGCGACCTTAAAAACCCATAAAATCGCTCCCTATCGTATATAGTCCGCCATATTGGATTACATGTCCATCATGGAATTCCAAAAACCCCCGTATACCAATTTTGAGAGAAAACGGTCCAAATTTCGAAAGTTTGGTCGCGCCTTTTTGAATTTTTGGGTGTTCAATTTTTTTTCTTTTGTTGTCACCGAAAATACATAAGTGTGCCAAATTGTGTGCTCAACGGGAAGTGGACGAAATTAGTGTTACCATTTGGAGGATATTTTATATACCTACATATTTGGTGCAAGAAATATTTATTAATAAAAAATATATATACTCGTATAGATATCAATCTAATCACGTATTCTCCATCAATGACTTAAATTAATGCAACGAGGCATTTAAAATATTATTATATTCTGTGAATGTTTAAAATAACTATAAATTCATAAATGTGCCCATGTAATTATGGCAACCACGCTGCGCCACTGCTACTGCCGACGTACGCATGAAACTTTTTAAAATATATATGTCTACGCCATCTACTGGTCAATAGCAACAGGAAACTGGAAATTAAATTCTGCAGTTTCTGCGTGCGAATATTTTTTAACACGGGTAGCCAGCAGATGTCTTTGCAGCGCCATCCAGTAGTCACCGGTGTCTTTCTTGCTTCATATGAAAACAAAGGATTTCCCCCTCTATATATTTCCAAACTTAATGGTTTTAGTTAATAGTTCGTGAAAATTTACGACAGCGCCGATAAAAACTTGTAATATCGATGTTTTTAATGTAATTTTCATGCCATTAAAACGGTAGTAAAAACCATAATATGATAACATGGATCTCCCAGAAATACCTAGGATTATCTTTGATAAAAGTCGGTCCTCAGAAACAAAAAAATGTGAACTTATGAAATTTTATTTTCACAGCCAACTTTTATGCTTACCTATACTTATCTAATTCTCAAATTAGTCTATACCTAAGTATATCTTCGCTATTATTAGAAATACTATATTATATAAAAATTATGTACCTACCTATTTCTGAAATCAGATAACTGTACGAAGAAGCTGCTGCGCTGCATTGCTATGCAATTCTTTGTCTACTGAAAAAATTAAATTTCTCTTAAAAAGTAGGTATCTACTCAATTGAGATATTTTTCTTATGCCTTGAAATAAACAAGATAATGGTGATGGGAAAGTTAGGTACCTATGTTTTACGGCCACCCTGTATACATACATAGCTATTATTATTTTATAATAGGTAATAGATACTGTTTTTTAATATGCTGCCTTCCGTTTATAAGTGTGACGTCAATTCCTTTTAAAAGATAAACGTAAATTCCCCAAAGCAACCGCAAATAATTTCTTATTCCCCATGTTAAATGGAAATTTTAACAAACATTGGTGAAGCCAAGATTTAACGACGATTTTGTTAATAAAAATCAACATGTTTTTGCACCGTGCAGTTTGTTATGCTATATACAAATATTGTTATCGGTTTGCAATGCCTAAAAAAAAATATACTTAATTAGTAAAGTTAATAAAGATAATTATTCCGGTTGAGAAAAGCTTATAAAGAGCCAATTAATATGGCATGACCTAATGCAATCGATATGTACCTATATACAACGATAAACAAAACAATCAATGTATTATTCAATGAATGATTATGATTATGATTACCTTCACCTCAGTCTCTGTTTTATAACTCTCATTGTAAAATTATTAGCTTTCACAAGAGTATAACAGTTATCGTGGTCGACCTCCAGATACGACGGTGTATACGGCGATAAGAGGTACTGGATGTTCGGACAGCGGAAACGCTAGGTTAATAATAGCATATATTATTTTTCAAACGAAAGTAGACAAACTAGGTGTTCGTTTTAATTCATATGATTTTGTGAATTATTTCACACCCAGTGGTCCGCGCGGGCAACGGAAATCGAGAAAAACATCTGAACTCCGTCGCCCCACTCCCCCTCTTTATTTCTCTAGAATATTTTGAACATTGGATAATAATTATTCCGTTGAGTGAAAAATGATAAAGAGGCGCAACGTAATAATGCTGGTTGCGACTGAAATGGCAATAAGTATTTTCCTATTTTTATTTACGCATCTACAAATTCCCTTCCCTTTTGTGGTGTTGTCTGGAGTAATCTGAACGTCATATGTTTGTTTTTCGAAACACTCAAATTAATTAATTGCGTTACTCTTCTGTAAGGGCTTCTAAAAACCGCAAACTGTTTTTTGTCTGTTCCAAGTTCCATCTCGTCTTACCAAGTTCTTTGTAATTCATTTTTAACAGACAAAACAAATTATTGGTTCTTTCGCCTCTGCCACGGCTACGTGACTTTAATTCCAACGCAACTTGGCATTTTTGCGTCGCTCTGCAAAAACTACCGAGTGGAGAGGATCATAATATTGTGTCATCAGTATGCAAAAGTTGCATAATATAGCGGGTGCTGAGTCATGCCAATTCAATGGATTTGTAGGCTTTGATTTAGATTTTGGATTAATGGGGTCACGACGGCCACGCACGGGTAGAGAGTGAAACTTGCAGTTTCTAAAATCTGGCATGTATGGTCATTTTGCATAAGTATACGTATAATGACCGGTTTATTTAAATTTTGTCGTGAAGTGAGTAAAAATTTAGTAAAAAAGTCTAATGATTGGCAACTATTAGACCGATTCGATCGAAGTGACGATATTTATAGCGATGTACTGAATTTCAAAATAAATCATAACACTATTGAAATTATCTGAGGATTTTGAATATAGATTTGACGATCGCATTTTCTCATTTAACACAAAACATTGCGCGATTTAAACTTAAATTGCAGTCCTTGATTGAATGCCCCTATTGCCCCTAGTGATTTTGTTCAATCGGTTTTCATTGGATGAAATCAACCAATCAAAATCTAAACTTTGGTTGTTCTGCAGATCGCAGCAAGAGGCGCATGATCCGTCTATTTGTATAAATATCTATGATTTACAATGTAAACATAACCTATCTTTTATGACAGTTTTTCTACTGTCATTTCAATCATGATAATAATGGTATTTAACCAGTTGTTGATTTAAACCGTGCGTTGTGCC
Source organism: Rhagium mordax (assembly GCA_963680705.1). NCBI lineage: Eukaryota > Metazoa > Arthropoda > Insecta > Coleoptera > Cerambycidae > Rhagium > Rhagium mordax. The sequence goes on along the minus strand of OY796662.1, from coordinate 60,325,870 downwards.
TTGTGCCTTGTTCTAACAAAACCAATAAAAATCTAAACTACAAGGTTGTTCTGCGAATCGCAGGAAATAATGTAATGATCAAGGTACGCATGATAGAACATAACCTAACTTTTGTGACAGCTTTTCTACTGCCTTTTCAATCTTGATAATGGTATTTAAACCGTGCGTTGTGCCTTGTTTTGACAAAAGTGAAAAGAAACGTACACAATTGGCTGAATTAAAAAAAAAACCATTGCGACCATTTACAGCTTAATTAGCGAGGTGTTGACCACATTTAATGTGCTGCTTTTCCAGAGGAACTTGGTAAAAAGCTGGAAGACTATGTGAAGACCTTGCCGGTTCCAGTGTTCGTCCTGCGCACGGAGAAGCGATCAGGCCTAATCAGGGCCCGGCTTCTGGGTGCCAAGCATGTGACAGGCCAAGTAATAACCTTCCTGGACGCCCACTGCGAATGCACAGAGGGGTGGCTAGAACCCCTGTTGGCACGGATCGTTGAAAACCGGAGAACCGTCGTTTGCCCTATCATCGACGTCATCTCGGACGAGACTTTCGAGTACATTACAGCGTCGGATATGACATGGGGAGGGTTCAACTGGAAATTGAACTTTAGATGGTAAGTATTCTTTGTATCTTAATAGAAAACACTACCACGGGAAAATGCAACCAAAAACACTTATTCCGAAATTGTTTTGATTTATTGTAATCAATTTCTGTAGGTATCGTGTACCTCAAAGAGAAATGGACAGGAGGAACGGAGACAGAACAGCTCCCCTGAGGACACCCACAATGGCCGGTGGGCTCTTTTCCATCGACAAAGACTATTTCTATGAACTTGGCTCGTACGACGAAGGCATGGACATTTGGGGAGGTGAAAATTTGGAAATGAGTTTCAGGGTAAGAACAAAAATTAATCCATTGTTGTTATAAATGGATAAACATTATCGATTTAAAATGTGGCCTTGGTATTTGTCCAATATATGTGTGCGTTTACTTTTAAATGGCTTTGGCGTAACCAATTAGCCAGATCCAATATATGATAACACTGTGTTGGAAATTAACTAGAACTGTCCAAGTACAACTACAGACATCTTTTCTGTCACAAGCAGCGAAGTTATGGAATTGATTACAATATTTTCTTGTGGGCACTACTATCCCCCAAATTTTGTACAAACAAATTTAATATGTACCTCAGTCCTCTAGGCATAAAATCGGCTATCCTTTATTGAAACAAAAGGGGTTGATCCTGACGAAATTTTTTGCAGTTTTTAGACAATTTAAAAATTATTCTACACACTAAAATGCGATATAGTTGATTAAATTTTTTTCTCATCTTGGCCCTAGCTGTAGAATGCTGAAATTTATTATTCCAGTGTAAGGTCGATATTTAGAAATAAAATTTGTATAATTTAACGTGAACTATTCATGAATTGTGAACACTTGGACAGAACTTGCAGAGTCGGCATAGAGAGTTACCTATTACTTTGATAAAATAAAGAAGGAAATTTGAGTGATTAATGAGGGAGAAGAGTTTTGCAAAAATAAGTCTAGTGAACAATACATAGGACAACAGGACTTGAATCATATGAAATATTAATATAGTGAATTTGGTTTCAAGAGAGTGATAGACAAATGCCAAGAGCTAAAGAAAACTAACAGTTCTTTGGTTAAATGTTTAAATTATATAGTAGCAAACCTTGAAAGAAAATATGTTCCCGATAATTTTGATCCATTTTATAAAAATATTTCTGTCCAGTTTATTGTAAAAATTTATTTTGATACCACCCTGTGTCTGATAAATTATTTGGCATATTTACAGGCGAACAAATGTTTTCCTTCTTTTGCTTTAAATATTTCTAATGAAAATGTGTAGGTGTGGCAGTGCGGCGGAAAACTGGAGATTATCCCTTGCTCCCATGTTGGGCACGTTTTCAGGGACAAATCGCCGTATACTTTCCCAGGTGGCGTGTCCAAAATTGTACTTCACAATGCGGCTAGGGTTGCCGAGGTGTGGATGGACGAGTGGAGGGACTTCTATTATGCCATGAATCCAGGTTTGATATATTACAGTTTTGGAGAACATTTTTGGGATTTTTAATTTACTTAATTTATGGAATGATTATTGCTATTAACATATAGTTTTATTGAAAATGATTGTGTTTAATTAGTACTAACGAAAATTCGTACATGAGTTTCGAAAAGTTGCGATCGTACGGACCACTAAATTTTTATTTGTTCGAAACAGATTTTTAATAAAATTAGTTCTCAGACGATCTCAACTTTTTGACAACTACTAATGGTTGAGTTTTGACTGTTTTGAGTGTAATATTTTAATCACCGATCATGTTTAACATATACGTATATCATTTGATATGAAAATAGATTGTTCACTTCCCCAATAATAACTTTATGCTTGAGGTGTATTAAGTCTTTCGTATTGATTGAATGCACACAAAACTCACGTGAACCACTGTATGCATATGACAAAATATATGTTCAAAGATCGTGTAAGGTTAGTATGCAATTTTCACTATTTCATAAATGAAGCAACTATTTAAATATATAGAATTGGTATGTAACCTGTTAAACCAGTATATAAAATTTGAGACTTCCCCGAGGTAATTCCACGCTAAGATTCAGCCTTAATTTCTTTTGGGATATCATTTAGAACCTCTGCTATGAATCACTACAATACTTAGACACAGGGTGCGCCTAATAGACTAACCAAGAACCATTAAGCATGAATAGCTTGTTATGCTTAATTCTTTCACCAACCTGATGGATTTACGGAGGATCCTCGGTTGATGATTGTTTGATGAAAATCTAACTTTGAAAATATTGCTAATGAAACAGTTATTAACATGCATGTATGTATCTGCCTCGGTGCTATAGGTGTGGATGTGCGGGGGTCAGCTGGAAATTGCGACATGCTCCCACGTGGGGCATGTGTTTAGAAAGTCAACACCGTACTCGTTCCCAGGAGGAACCAGTAGGATTGTCAACCATAACAATGCGCGACTCGCCGAGGTCTGGTTGGACCAGTGGAAGGAATTCTACTATAATATTAACCCAGGTCTACTTTCTTTTAACAGCATGTGCACGTCTTTTATTTTCCCGTGGTCTTTCTAGTGTGGTGTGTGTGGCTTTGGTGTTTTGGAGCTTATTTTGTTATGTTGTTATTTGGTTTTAAATGTGCGGTAGCTAATGGTTATAACGACCGCGGGTATATTCGAAACCTTGTACCGTTAATCTTGTACAACAAACACACACAAACACTATTTATAACACATCTACTTGCGTAAATATTGTAAATATGCTGTCATTATATTCAGTACCTAACAGATGTTGGGTAACTAAATCAACCCTAAAATTATTGTGGAAGAAATAAAGAATTGTAATATCTTTATCAAAAATACATATTATTAAAATCACCAGTATAATGTTTTTTTTATATATTATAGACAGAAGCTCTACTTTAATATTCAGGAGAGAAAGAATTTTTTTTTCTGTCTAACCTCATAAGGGCGATACTTTATTTTTAATTTTAATATTTTTTTAATGGTCATGTGATCTTTTTTTTTAATTTTTTAGAAACCCGAAATTGGAAATTGCACTAAAAAAATTCGGAAACCTATAATTGTAAAAACCATGGCCAATCATGCAAAGTGTTGTATTTTTAAATTAATAGCCAGTGCTGCATTCTTTGCAGCACTTCTTGAGAAATCTCCACCGATAACGTATTACTTTTCAACCTTTCAACGCACTTACTTTATCAAATCACACATGCAATTTTCATAATTTTACACCATTAGATACGTCAAAGCACCCATATATACATTTTTTACCTAAACACGCACCGTTGTTTATACCGGGTGTAAATGAAATTAGGCTCACCCCTATTGTTTTTTCAGATATCATTTTGAAATTATGTCAGTTGCAATAACAAGCAAATTTGAATTAATGCATGTTAATAAAATGATTATAGCACTTCCGGTTTCACCGGAAATGACCGTAACATCTATTTTTTAAATGGAACACCCTGTATATTTTTGCATGTTTGCATTCAGGGATTCATTCTGCATACGATGGTATCAACTTCGAGGAAGAACATAACCTCAAACAGTTTTTTAAGATAATTTAAGTTGGCATCTAGGGAGCCATGACTGCTGAAAAACTTTTCTTTCTGAGCCGTTGAGTATTAGAAAAATAAAATCGTGATATTAAGTGAGCCAACTTTGCTTTTATAGCCATTTAAACATCTCGGAAATGGTTTTTTCGATATAAGTATATTTTTTTAAATGGCATCATTATGCCTCATTATGCTATTTTAATAGAGATTTTCTTTACCTACATTTTGATACCAAACTCTTCATCATTAGTTCATAAATAACTTACAAAATATTATACTTTATGACCTTCCCAATAAACACAACATACGTGGCCCAATAATGGTAAATCACAAACTGCCATCTAACTCATCAATGGTACTTCGATGGCTGCTTAGTACTGGACTGTGCTGGACCGGAAAAAATATGTCCCACCGGCCATCAGAGATTTTGCCATCATTTAACCAGTAATGTGTCGCCACTGCTTAGCCTCCAGTGGTACTTCATTTAATTAATATTGGGCCATTATTAGACCACAATTCAGCCATTATTCAGCCACTCCAAGACCAATAATCTGTTACCAGTGTCTAACCAGTACTGTCTGTGCTATTGGCCATTTCGTGTGCCAATATAGGTACAGTGCTATCAGTGGCGACTGGTGAAATTTAATTTGTCATTTCTCCGTATTGCAGCGAGGGTCAAGCGACACTTTAAATTAACTACCTACTAAGACTGAATGAAGAAGTTCTGCAGAACAGAATTGAACTTGAAATATGCGAAAACAGTTGCCAAAAATGGGTTTGCTGCCCCTGATAATTTTGTAGATATAATTTGAAAAATGTTTGCCAAGCTTTCGTTCAGATTCAGATGTCAAATTTATCTACGGATTTCAATTTGTATTAATATTTTATTAAGTTGACATTTAAAAATACGATAAGTATAAAAATTTAATCAAAAACAAAATTTACAATCTGATATCTGAAAAAAATGTTTTGCAAACATTTTTCAAATTATCCACAACATTTATTATCAGGGAAGGCAATCCCATTTTTGGGCAACTGTTTTCGCAAATTTTAAGCTCAATTTTGTTCTGCAAAACTTCTTTATTTAGTCTTGGTAGTTATTTAAAATATCGCTTGACCCACGCTACAATAAGTAGAAATTACAAACTAAATTTCATCAGTCGCCACTGAGCACACTGTACCTATATTAGCACACTAAATAGCCAACAGCACATATTTTACAAACCATTTACAAATTAAATAGATCCCATTTTTCAAAGCCGCCACTGACATGCTATTCACATTTTAGTATATGAACATATTAAATAAAAATATATAGCATTTAAATACAAATGTTACTTTTTCAATGAAAGGCCTAGTATATTTATATATTAACATATTTATTGTAAAACAAATAAAAACAATTTGTATCATTAAAACTATAACAAAAAACGTTTTTCCAAGGTGAACATCAATATAGGTACATATAATTAGACATATGATTTTTAGTTTATTGCTTACCTAAATCTACCTAAGCTAAGATAAGAACTAGTTTTTGCCAAAAAGTGCAGGTGACCGGTGTTTGGGTAGATTAGGAGCGGCCTATCACAGTTATAGGGTTTATCTATACCAAAAGACACAAATCGATATCCACTCAAAAAGTTCAGCTGACGTACGTTACCTGTAACAAAGGATTATCACAATAATTATTTTTTTTTTCGTTGTTTCACTTCACTTACTAGAGAAACTAATTGTTCGGGTTTGTCGGTTAATAACCCTGTTTTCTTGATGTTTCGTAACTTTTTTGAGAGATATTTGTAATGAAGGAGGCGGCAGGAAAAGATATGACGGTTTTAATTTTTACTTCTAAATTACACGTTTGTCAGTACCTATTATCCATATTTCAAACACTTTACACTAACAACTGCTTAAACACTTTTCTTTACTAACGACATTGACGACTGACGCCACCACAGGTTAAAATGGCGAATGATAGTGGTGGTACGGAATGTGACGCGCAAGCGCAGACTCAAGTAGATTGCGCCGGCAATGAACCATTATTGGTTCTGAAATGGCAATAATGCAATATATAAAATACTGGCAGAAACTCAGTAAACCATTATTGGTACTAAAATGGCAAAACGTCATTCATAAACTACTGGTAGGACTGTACACAACTTGTAATGGACCATTAATGCTTAACCAGCAACATCACATAACCATCAATAACTCTACTGGGCCAACAGAATGCCACACATCATGTGTTTACTGGGTTAGTTCAAATTTATTTTAGTAAGCTCTGACCAAGTTAAACATTTGATATGAAATTAATCGGGAATGCCTTGAAAAAAAAAAACAAATTTATTGAACTAAAATAAATTTGAACCAGGGTAAAGTATCATTTTTTGTAAGTTATTTATGAACTAATGGTGCAGAAGTGTTTGTTATCGAAATGTAGGTAAAGAAAATCTCTATTAAAATAGCATAATGAGGCATAATGATGCCATTTAAAAAAAAATACTTATATCGAAAAAACCATTTCCGAGATGTTTAAATGGATATAAAAGCAAAGCTGGCTCACTTAATAATATCACGATATTATTTTTCCAATACTTAACGGCTCAGAAAGAAAAGTTTCTCAGCAGTCATGGCTCCCTAGATGCAAACTTAAATTATCTTAAAAAAATGTTTGAGGTTATGTTTTTTCCTCGAAGTTGATACCATCGTATGCAGAATAAATCCCTGAATCCAAAAATGTAAAAATATACAGGGTGTTCCATTTAAAAAACAGATGTTACGGAAGTGCTAGAATTATTTTATTAACATGCATTAATTTAAATTTACTTGTTATTACAACTACCAAAATTTCGAAATGATATCTGAAAAAACAAAAAAGTTATAAGGGTGAGCCTAATTTCATTTACACCCGGTATTTTGTTGAGTTTGTTTTGTGCATGTGTTTAACGCTTGTCAGTTAGCTCGTTGAAATAATGAAGACCTCTTTTAGGTGCCAGGAATGTTCCTGTTGGCGACATATCGGCCAGAAAAGCCCTGAGGGAAAACTTGAAATGTAAAAGTTTCAGGTGGTATTTGGAGAATGTCTATCCAGAATCCCAGATGCCGCTGGACTACTATTATCTTGGAGACGTAAGTCGAATTTGTGGGTAACTTTGCTTATGGAATTAGATTAAATACGTTCATATTTTTCCCAGATTCGAAACGTAGAAACCAAAAATTGCCTGGACACGATGGGCAGGAAGTCTGGCGAAAATCTCGGTATGACTTACTGTCACAATTTAGGTGGCAATCAAGTGTTTGCGTACACCAAGAGACAACAAATCATGTCCGACGATAACTGCCTGGATGCGAGCAGTAGAACTGGTCCCGTCAAACTCGTCAGATGCCACGGAATGGGTGGTAATCAAGCCTGGGTTTATGATGATGTGGTAAGGACTAAAACTTTTTCTACAGGTCTCTAAGTTTGCTATGTAACAAATTATTGTTGCTTCAGGATAAAACGATAAAACATGTAAACACTGGAAGTTGTCTGACCAAACCCGAGACCACCGACGTGAACTTGCCTTTGCTCAAGTCGTGTAGCTACCAAGAAGGTCAGCAATGGATTATGGACAGCGATTTTAAATGGCAGGCTAACCATCATCAAGGAGAGAGATAGGTATCGTTTGACCTATCTCAAGTTTGTGTGATATTAAAAAAATATATCTAAATAGTTCCTCCACAATTGAGGAAGGTAAGAAATATCGTGGAAATCAATTTGAATGTGAAGGTTTGTTTGGTCATCAGACCAATATTTTTATTAAGATTTTTAAATAATTTTTTAAATAAACAATTTTTCCGATAACCCTTCTCAGTTAATAAATCGGTACAAAAACTAATAAGACTTCATTAATGAATTTAATAATTTCTTGCATTGTGCGTACTTTGTATTTAATTTCTTCGAATTATATTATAAATCTGTATCTAATTGGTTTTTCCATTATTTATTTCGCATTTATTTATAGACTAATGTTTTTTATTGCATTCCATTGAACGTATTAGGTTTTCGTTAAAGCTAATGAAATAAGCACCTCTTCCTTAAGATAAGACTTTAAAAAGAAAACTAATAGAATATGAAGTTTTTACAGACTGCCATTTGTATATATAGGATAGATGGAGACCAATAGTTAAATCAATATTATCTTAGAAACAGAATTTTTAAGGTTAGGGTTAAGACAACTCAAATACTTTTCGACTCGGACAACTTAAAAGTGCTCACGTCGACTCCCCCCCCCCCTATAGCTTAGCAACATATACTTGACTTCCTCTTGATATTGAATATAATAAATCCATCAGTTATAAGTGAGGTATTGTAAAGATTTGTATTTAGGGGTTGTTTATAGTCTAAAATGCCCTTATTGGAAGCGGTGGTGTGTTGTTGCTGTTGCTACGAAGATAACACCTTGTAAAATTGGCTTTATACAAATTTTGTCCGAGTTGAAATGTCTTTTGTTAATGTCTATTAAGATTTTTTACAGCAATTGTAAAATCATACTTAATCATTTTGTCTTTTTCGGTGAGGAATCTCGGTGAGGTTTAATATTAAGAGATGAAAGCATATCATGTACTAAGGGTTCAGCAATATCGTGCCAGAGATATCAGAATCATCTTGTCACAAGCTACATTTTCTTTAATAACATTGTGTAAGATTTACTAATTTTGACTAAAATTCTAAAATAAAAAAAAATGTATCCAATCACAGTGTCTGTACCTATATTGCTCCTAAAACAGTATAAATACAGATATTGAATGTATATTTTGCTATTTTTACGTGTTAGAGTTATATTATTAACATCATGGATATTCTATCACTTATTACTAACTAAAGTGCATCTCGGCACAACTAATCTCCATTTGTAATAAATTTTTTTTTACGTTCCACCTACCCTAGGCCTATATAAAAAAATAATTATCAAACAACGACAAGTAGTTCATTTGTGCAGGGTCTATACATTTGACTGTGTCGAGATGCAAGTATGTAATAAACGAATTATTTTTTAAGTGTTTAATTAATTTAAGTTGTATAATTGCTCATAAATTAACCTGATTTATTTTAGTTAAACAGTGAATTTTAGTCACTTTATACTTAACATTAATTATGAAGAAATGTAAAAAGTAATCTAGTGAAAATCTATTTTAACGTGTATAATTTGCCTTTGAAGACATATCGTACAATTTATAGCCTCGTTTTGTTTATTTTTTATAACTTTATGTATATGTAGAATTTCTTGTTTGTACATTTAAAATTTTTGTTGTAAACAAATTTTATAGGCTAGGTGGTGGTGCAATCCAGCTTCTAAAATAAATTTAATAAAAAATTCATAATATATTCGTGTTCTATTGGTTCCTGACATCAATAAACCAATTCCATTTCTATTCCTAAACCCACAAAAGCGCGGTGTTATTTGTTTTCTTGTGCATTATCTGGTCGAAGGTAGTGTAGTAGGTAGGTGTTTGTTTTAAGTTTGAGATTTTGTGGAGTAGATAAACGAATTTATCTAATATTGCAGTCTCAATATAATCAGTTATCAGCACAGAACAATCAATATTCAAATGTTTATTCACCTATTGCATTGTATTGCACAAGATTTAAAAATTTTTAGTTTCTTCTCTACTGTGACAATATTCTGACATTTCAATAAGTGAGAAGTGAGGCAACATGTCTTGTCCATGGGTAAAAATTGAACAATCAAACTTAACAAACCTTGAAGATATTATATCTGAGGAAGCTACTAAAAACTTTCAAGCAAGAGAAGAAAATAAGTACGCAGAGAAAATTGACAAAGCTCGCACTATTGAGGTATTTAATGAACGTGATATTGTATCAACCAAAACTGAAGATGACTGGGAAATTGTGATGCCTACAATGCAATCCGATAAAGGTTATGATGGAAAGTTAATGTGTGTCGGGCAAAAATATAGTGAGCCTCTCATATCGTTTGACGACTACGGTGACACTTCTTCAGACTATGGTAAGATTTGCACACCTAGATAGTATTTAGTTCTCTTCAGTTGGCCCGCATTACTCGACTGTCGCCTCTTTGTGCGAATTTCCCACCTGTAAATTAATAATGCCCTTTATCCACTTGTGTTGTAAAGATCTATTGGTTCTTTTTGTTTATTAACGTATGTTACAGATATTGAGAGTTATTCGGAAGAGGATGAAATAGTTGACATCCAAGATAGATTTGATCTGGAAAGAGAATTCGACTTTAGACCTCAATGTGTATTCAAAAGAGATTGTAAAATGAGAACCAAATATGTCTTAACCACGAATGGAGTGAAAAATAAATGTAAATTATCTAGTAAAACCTTCAACAGGTAATTTTTTATTTTGTCTGTAAGGTAACACCTAGCATTTATCTCTCTCCGTAGTCTTGATTTGCATTTGTATAGTGAAGAATTCAGGAGATATAAAGTTGTGTGTGGCAAGAAGAAACGTCCTACCTTTACCTTATTAGGAATAGATCAACACCCTGGCATTTAATTTGCAAAATGATTAAAGGCCAAATCTTTGTAAAGGTTGATGGTGTAATTCATTTTGGTAAGTACCTACTTAAGAGTTACTTAAATGGATCTGTTACTTGGTTAATTACATCTGAACCTACATTATTTTTTCAGATGAAGATGCAATTACACTTCGCGCCATTAGAACTTGGACGCCACGTAGCTGTAAATGCCATAAATCAATCAGGCCAATACTATGTTGGATAAAAGTCTTTAAAACGAGCTTAAAGCCAAATAACAAAGCGCGAGTAACTGCTCGCCAAAAAGCTGAAAAGGAACTGGCTAACTACACGAAATTAAAGGCAGCTGGTCTACTTTGTCCGGATATTATAATGTTGAGAGAACATGTATTAGTCATGTCCTATCCTGGAACAGTCCTTAAAGATGAAAACTTGTCTGTATATGACTCTGAATTGGTTTATAAAAACGTAGGTTTTTAAAATATTGCCGCAATTTGAGTTGTAAATTATTATCAATTATAAATTATTAACAAAAAATATACTTGCAAGTTTTGAGGTTATAGAAATTTTTGTATCAATTTATGAAGAAAAAACTACGAGTTGTTCAGTGTTTTTGTAAAACAGACTGTAATACTTTCATTGTTTTTTAATAGGTAATAAAATTCATGAAAAAGCTCTATACGCAAGGAAACTTTATTCATGCTAATTTGTCTGACCACAACATCATGCTGGATTGGGGTCAGTCTTACTTTATTAACATGAGCCAGTCTGTTGAGCCCAGCGATGAAAATGCATTCCAGTTTCTATATCGAGACTGCACTTACATCACTAATGTAAGTAATATTTATAATAATATTAAAGTATTTAATTATATACAGGAAATTAGTAATTGGTTTTAGTTTGCTTCAATGGCTTCTCAGTAGATGTTTACTCTCGAAGCAAAATTATGCTTGGGATAACTTATTGTTTATTTTCACTGTCAGTCGCCATAAGAATTAAGACGAAGATACTCATAGTATTGGTGTTTTTACTAACTTCTACTTTTTTTTTCCAGTTTTTTAGAAGAAAAGAAGTTAAAAATATAAGAGACGCAGAAAAACTCTTCTTATATATTACAGGTTTTTCCTTCTATGACAAAATATCTGTTCCAAAATACAAAAATCGATAGAAACAAGATTATTTTATGTTGACAGAAGCCAAAACTATTATCAACACTTGGATGCTACATTCTGTATATTTTTATGTGACAAGCACGATCCTTGTCTTAACTAAGTATAAATCTTTACCCCTTTGCTATTTATATATTTTTTACGTAATAAAATATAAAATTGTGAGAACAACAATTCTGTTGTAACAACATATGATACATTTAGCACCGCCGCACAACCTATGTATCAGCATATTATACATTTTTTCTGCATCGCAAGTGCTGATGGCTCAGCATATGTCGCATCGGTCCCAATCAGCATACCTAGAGAGGCGACTTGGGAATAATTTTGGCCGGCAGCGAACGTGTTAACTGCAAAGTCTAATATGATTTTTCTAACTGATAATTTATATATTATATTTATTTGTATAACTATATTTATTACAATATTAATTGTAGATTTAAAAAAGTTTAAAATATTGTTCATTCTCTTCCCAGTTGATCAGCAGAAGTTTATTTCGTTGTAAATATTTAAATCCGGCCCTGGCTTTGACAGATTGTCCTGAAAAACGGATCTGGCAGCTTATCATGGCCGCTAGTGTAGGGGGTGTTTGTATTCCTAACGTTTCGGTTTGTGTAGTTCTCTAAATTGAATGTTCTGTGGTTATGGTAACTGATCTATGTATAAAACGAACGTTCCCATCTCTCTTGATGCGACACGATTTAAAAAGTCACGTAGTAGTCCATTTGTCCATACGTTATAATAAATTGTTCGACTTATGTATTTGTGCACATTTTTGTACCGCTCTTTACAGCGACCTAATATATAAGTCGTTGCTCATCGGTTTAATACATCCAGTTAATAATAGATGGCACTATAACAAATTTGTTTTAAAACCAAGTGTTCTGTGGTCTATCATTTGAGTTCCTCGTTCCTTTCTCTCCATCTCTCTCTCTTTGTCGTTGCAATCTATTGCACAAGTTTTAATAACAACGTAAAGTAACAGGTGTTCTGTGATTTCTGCGAACATTATTTGAATATGAATTTCCTTTCACGTTCTGTGGTAGCAGCAGATAACAGGTTTTCACCAGGGTCAATAAAAGAGGCTACAATCCTGTTCTTTACGAGTATAAATTGGTTCACGTTATAGACCAGTCTTTCAATTTTAAGTTAATAGAATAAAGTACAAACATGTCTAGTCCGTGGGCAAAATTAGAACAGTCGGAACCTGAAGATTTAAGAAAAATTATATCCCAGGAGGTCACCAGAAAGTTACAAGCAAAAGAGGGAAAGAAGTATCCATTGATAGTTGAGGCTGTGGCAGAAACGGAGGCATACAATACTCCGCCTAAAGGTATGTCTTTACTTTTACTTGTGCCGTAGAGAGTATAAAGAGGTCTCAAAAGTGTCCGTATCTTTTAACAAGTACCATAAGTCTTAATTACGTTGTACAAAAATTTACTTATTCGTTATATCATGCGCTCGTTAATTATCCTCCTATTTTTCAGATTTTGATAATAACATAAATGATGATGAAGAAATAGGGGATTGGGATAGATATGAAATTTTAGAGGAAGATCAAATAATCGGGTCCAAATATGATGTGGCTGTGAGTGGAAATAAACACACAAGTAAATTATCGAAAAAGGTCTTCAATAGGTATTGAATTGATTTTTCTTATTTATATCAAATACTGAATAATCTGTATAGATAAAAATACTTTTAATTCTTAATATGATTGTGTATGGTTAAAAATTGATCTCTTTTGTTTTAAAGCCTTGATAATTCATATGATGAAGAGTTTCGACGGTATAAAGTTCATGGCAAAAGGAAACGTCATACTTCTACTATATTAGGCATAGATCCACATACCTGTTACTTAATTAATAAAATGATCAAAGATAAAATCTTAAGAAACGTTACCGATATAGTTAGTTTTGGTGAGTAGATAAAAAAGGAAATATTTATGATGGCTTTTTGCAAGCTTATCAAATTGACGACCTGCATGTGGACTGTTGTACTGCAGCAATGCATTTATACTATCAATAAATACAATGATATGTATAACAAGTCTAAGTCGTCCAACTGATAAGCTAATAATAATTATTTGTACGAACATGGTGACGTGCAAACATCAGTCATAAGACTATAACTGTCATTAGATATATATAGTGTGAAGCTATATAAACAAATGTGATTGAAGGCCATTAAATTTAATTAGTGCTTTAAATAATAGATAAGCAGATGGCCTTATTAAGTTTCATATGGATTATTTTATTTTTTAGATAAAGGGTCTGTTACCATTCGAGCGATTCAATATTCAAGTCCTTCATGGTATCCGATCCAATGCTGTGTAAAAGTTTTTAAATCTGAGAAAGGCGGATTAACTGCTTGCCAAAAAGCAAAAAACGAAGTGGCTAACTATAGAAAACTCCGGGCAGCTGGAATCCCTTGTTTAAATATCATAGCAGTAAGAAAGCATATATTAGTTATGCCATATTATCGACTCTTAAAAGATGAAAAATATTATTATACTGTTTATGATCATGTAAGTTGAAACCCTGGATATATTGTGTTTGAAGCTTTTTAATTAAAATTAAATACTTATGAACTTTTGAAAACTTTCCACGCTCTACTTTTAAGCGGTGTAAAAAGTTTATATTGCTGCTTTCCATAAAAATTGCATTCAAATTGTGTTTCTGATAATTTCATTTTCTACGCAGATCAAGAAAATGATGTATAGATTGTATAACGAAGCAAATTTGATTCATGCCAATCTATCTGAAAACAACATCTTGCATTCCTTGTATGGAAGTGGTTCATATTTTATCAATATGAGCCAATCGGTTGAGCCTAGCCATGAAAATGCCTTCCAATATCTTTTCAACGATTGCACCAGCGTCATTGAAGTTAGTAAAAATTGTATATATTTTTTATGTAGTCAAGTCGAAAAACATTATTTTCGCTCATCTGATGCTACATCATTGCAACTCATTAGAAAAACAAAGCTGATACTCTAGATAACATTTTTGTCTTTTCAGATTTTTAAAAGAAAAGATGCAGACAACACAGAAGAACCTGATGATCTTTTCAAATATATCACTGGTTATTCTTTCTTAAATAAAGAATCTCTTCTAAAGTTGCAGGGTCTGGTTAAAAAATAGCTTCTCTGAGTAAAGACAACAAAAATGGCCTGAAATAAGGACAATGCCGGATTAACCGGGGCGCAATGGCGCAACTGCGCCCGGCCTCCGAGTCTCGAGGGCCCCGTGCATCGTGGTAATGTATAATACTTTTAACAGGAAAATAAAAAAAGATCTACGAGAATAATTTTTTAATTTTTACTGCGCCCGGCCCCAATGATCCTTAATCCGGCATTGAATAAGGACTGTTGAACTATGCAGTTAATACTATGAAGGTATACGATTCATAGAAATTACTATTCATATAAATTAGGTAATCAGTGGCTTCCGCCATTGGACCCTTATTGCACCAGCTCGAACAGCTAGCATTGGGTATATAGTACATTTCCTTTTAAAATTTTTAAAGGATATATTTTGTTACTAATAATAAATGTTATCTCTCATACCACGTGTTTATTTTTTATTAGAAACAATCAATTTTTAGACGTACACATGATTTTAAAAGGAACATCAAGGAATTAAACTAGTCACAGTACATAAGAAGTAACCCTGTTTCTAAATCTAAAATTTAACGAAACTTGATTACTGTGTTCTAAGACATTTTATTGTTCAATAATTTTGTAAAATAAATGGTGGTATATCTGTACTACTTTATTTTATGCTTGTCCCATGTTTGTTTTATTTACTTTTCAATTTTCAAAATTTTATAAGGAACTTGTCGGTAAGAGTTTTTAAATTTTTTTTTGGTTTTGACCTTTAACCATCTTGAATATTTGACGTTTCTAGGGTCGGCCATCTTGTGAGTTTTTTCTGAAGCAAAGAGTAGTTCATTTGATTTTATGGCTATTTGCGCTTCTATGCGGCAAGTGTAGCTAGTATACACTAGATGGCGCTACAAAAATAGTTCGTAGAAGAAGAAGAGATTTGTTTAAATGTTATTTGATTTCTGTGCTTACACAGCACCTTTGTGTTC
The DNA here is from genome assembly GCA_963680705.1 of Rhagium mordax. NCBI lineage: Eukaryota > Metazoa > Arthropoda > Insecta > Coleoptera > Cerambycidae > Rhagium > Rhagium mordax. Next base: position 60,309,977 of record OY796662.1, on the reverse strand, counting down.
TGTGGCTACAGGCTACAGTCCATCTGTCATTGCGAAGTGTTGCACAAGATTTTGACTCGTCGAACTTTTGTATATATATATTAACTATTGTGATAAATAATTTAGTAATTTTAAGAAACTAAGTAAGGTGCAAACATGTCTTGTCCGTGGGCAAAAATCGAGAAACCGGAACCAGTCAATTTTGAGGATATTATGTCTGAGGAGGTTGCCAGAGACTTGCAGGCAAAAGAAGAAAAGAAATATGCAGACAAAGTTGACAGAGTTGAAGTGTCCTCTGCAGAGGTAAAAGATGTAGTTGATATAAATGATATACCATCTGAGGTACTTAAAGCCATAACTGATGATGGCTTTGAAAGTGATGCGATGATAGCACAGATGTTGCAAATGCAGTTCGACAAAGAATACGATGATGAACTAAAGCGCACTGAAGAGAAATTTAATGGGTCTTCGAAAGTGTCTATATCATTTGATAATTACCGGAGAGCCCCGCTGAACAATGGTAACTTTCCTACTTAGTTTTCTCTTGATCGCTAGTATATTTTTATTGCCCCAGTGACGTTCTCTGTTCTAAGTGAAAAGGACAGATAATTGTTAATGATGCTCCTCAACTTTTTGTTATACCTACTATATTTAGCTACATAGATATGTTGTAATAAAATCGCTTTTTTTTTTTTTAAGATTTTGAGAGCGACTCGGAAGAAGAAGAAATAGTTGATGTACGAGATAGGAAGGACTGGGATAGATTCGATCTCTTAGCGAGGCAATTTGCTTCTATACCACAATGCGGATATAAAATGCAGAAAGATGGAAAAATGGTAACCAAACATGATGTGACTATGAGTGGAAGGAAGAATGCATGTAAACTCTTGTCATTTCCTCCTGAGTTTCATACTGGTGACGGAGAGATGTTCGATTTGAAATTATCCAACAAAGTATTCAACAGGTAATTGCTTTATTTTAACCTCTATATATTGTTAATGCGTGATTTATTATTTACTTATAGCCTCAAAATGCATTCAAATAATGAGCAATCCAGGCGACACAAAGTTCATGACAAAAAAGAAGATCACGCCACTGCAGTATTTGGCATGGATCAGTTTACTCGCCTCTTACTTTATAAAATGATCAACAGTCAGCTCCTAGAGAGGGTTAATGGTGTAATTAGCATTGGTGAGTATAAAATAATTAAATTTTGTGCAATATAATTTTCCTTTGCGATTTATCGTGGTTTACTTTCTAGGTAAAGAGGCAGTTATTCTTCATGCAGATTCAGATCCATCTTTTCCCCATGCAACCGAGACATTGCCAAAAGAATGTGTGATAAAAGTCTTTAAGACGACTCTTTCAGAGTTTAAACAACGAGATAAATACATCAAGGGTGACTATCGATTTAAGGACAGAATCGGCAAGCAAACAGCTCGCAAAACAGTTCACTTGTGGGCCGAAAAGGAAATGGCTAATCTTATGAGACTTAAGAGAGCAAACATCCCTTGTCCTCAAGTTGTGACGCTGAAACAGCACGTTTTGGTCATGTCATTTATTGGGGAAAATCACATGCCGGCTCCAAAGTTAAAGGATGCAAGATTGAAGGACGTGGACTATAGCATGGCGTATGAAGAGGTAAATTCTTAATTTTCTTTAATTCTTGTCAACCTGTTCTACATGCACAGTCATAGTCGTTGAGGTTCTTGTTGAACAAATTGTAATAAAGGTTGTCGTCTTATAGGTAGTAGAAGCAATGAAAACTATGTACGAGAAAGCGAATTTAATTCATGCCGATCTGTCAGAGTACAATATCCTCTGGCACAACAAACGCTGCTATTTCATTGACGTTAGCCAATCTGTTGAGCCATGCCATGAAAATGCCTTCCAGTTTCTCTTTAGAGATTGTACCAATATCATTAACGTGAGTAGCAAATTTGTAGAAAAAAGCGTCGTTCATATACTCGATTAAAGACCTAAGATTTTATAAGATCTGTATATTATTTGTGCCATGATTCATTCCTGCAATATCCATAAGTAGAAAAAACATTTTTGACTTATTATTTTGATAATTGTGATAAAAAGTTTCCTGATACAGTCAGTTGACAATTATGTTATTTGCTTTTCAGTTTTTTACAAGAAAGGGACTTCCAAAAATAGCCACACCCGACGAACTTTTTAAATATATCACGGGGTACCACTTCTCGGACAAAGTGTCCTTATCAGAGTTGCAGGAATCATTTAAAATGAAACCTCATCTTGTGGACAGACCTGGCTTGGACTTGGTGTATAATTTTGACACCGCCTGGGAGAAAGCCAAAACAGGACAAATACCAGCAGAAGTGGAGAACGTTATATCGGATGTTGATGTGAATTTGGTCGAACCACCCAAGGCTTAAAGACAAAAAATAACAGAAATTCATTCAATTTAACAAAATGCAGTACCAGGTGAAGTAAATTTTCTTTTTTAAAACGTAACAGTTCTGTTATTTTCAAATATTAATAAATCACAATACCAAATGTTTGTTTACTACTCATTTTTTTTACAAAGCAAGTTTCCTTTTCAATACACCACTTTGTATGTGAGACGGTTTTTTAGGACTTTGTCACTTCTTTTAAGAAGAAAAGTCTTAATAAACGTGAGTCGTAGAATGTTTAATTTTTGAGATGCAAGACGTTGAAATACATTTTCTCTTTCAATTTCTCTGTAATATAAAAATATGTTTAAAATATAATCGTGATATTGCATCAAATCTTGGGTGCAAATAATTTAACATTAAAATCTATCGTATTGTATTTCCAGTTACATAGATAGAGTTGCAAGGTACCGCTCACTCTTAATAAAGAGGTAACACTGCACTGCACTTATAAATACACCACATATAATTACACCACATATAATTACGACCCCCTTTATCCCAGAAGGCTGAGCCTTGTGCGGGAGGAGGCTACATATTTAAAGACAAGGGACACACATCCAATATCCGTGTATAATGGAAAAATCCCTCTCACAGTATTTTCCATTGCCACGACCGGGATTCGAACCCGGGACTTTTGGGTGAGAGGCAGGTACTCTACCATCTCGACCATCAGTCATTAAAGAGACAGATGTGTGATCTACACTGTGAAAGAATGACCAGTGATCACAGAATTTATAGCGCTCTCACTTAAAAGCGTTTTAGTATTTTCCACGCAGATGAATCTATTTGAAAAGTAAATTTGCAATATTGATAATTATTTTATGTTAAAAATAATTGCACCAAATTCCTGGCCGGTTACTATTCCATATTTGTACTCGCCATTGGTAAGCTGGTGAAAACAAACAAATATTGCTTTGCCGAACACAGGAAATATAGTGGTCAAACTGTTGAAGGGTTTATTTAAATTATCTATGGCTTAGCTATATGCCAGATTTGTGAATATGTAGTGAATTAGTTCATTTGTCCTTATGGATGATTGCACACCAACTTTACATGTCGACTTTAGCTAGTAGACAGTAGATGGCGCTCTAGACGGGCACAATCGACTGATTTTAATAATCGGATACTTGGTATCCGAATGATGCTAATGTTCGGATAATCATTTGAAGTTTGTAATACTCGAATTATTGGATCTTCGATTTCGCTTAATCGTACTGGCTGGCACAAATATAGTCACCGATTCTCTAAGATATAACTCGAATTGCCACTGTTTAGCTTAAATTAATCGCTGAGCATCAATCTCTTGGACATTCATTCGATTATCAGTCGGAACACGATACAATTAACCGGATTGTGCCGATTACTTCAATAGTCGAATGATAGATTATTTTTCATCCGAGGGCGCCCATCTCTCTCTCTCTCTCTCTCTCTCTCCGTGGTTATGACGTTCCTTTATATATTCTGTGGTTATGACCACAGAACATATGAACATAGAGGTAGGTTATGAGTTAAGTTATGACACAGACACATGACGACATGACAGCTAATCCGAGTATTTTAGCCAATACGTATAAAATTTGATTTTTCTGTGGAAACTTTTTCGTAATGGATTAAAGGGGTATTACTCGCAGAACGTCCCCCTGTGTGAATACTGTAAATGCACCGAGAGAATTGGATGGAATTGAGTTGTTTTTAGTCGTACAAAATGTTGCTGCTTAGAGTGAAATAATAATTTATTGTTGAAGTAAAGTCTCATTATATAAATCGAATTTATTAATCTTTTAGGTTGTAATAGTGTTCAAAAATATTTAATTATAGTTGTCTTTAATTTCGCTATTCCTTCAATATTTTTAAGAGAATTTGAAGTAAATTTCCAAGTATATCAAAACTTATTTCCTTGGCGTTGCTGGCAACGCGTTGCTACCTTCACACCAGTTCCGCTACACTAGTTCTGTGGTTATGTTAGTTAGTTGTTAGTCCTTTATATATTCTGTGGTTGTTAGTCCTTTAACAAAGTGCTTTGGTTGAAAAGTGAATATACTGTATATTCTGTGGTTGTTAGTTTAGTTAAGATGGCTGCCTTTTCAGAGAATTTTAACCTGTGTGTATAAAATTCGGTTTTTTTGTGGAAAAGTAAACTTTTTCGTAATGAAAAAAATATTACTCGCTGAACGTCCCCATGTGTACCGCACCGAAAAAATTGGATGGAATTGAGTTGGTTTTAATGTTGATGCCAAAGAGTGAAATTTCAGGATTTTTTTGCAAAAACGGAGCGTTTGCATGGAAAACTGATTTCAGTTTCGAATTCTCCGATTTCAAAACAGGAGCTTTCAGGCCAAGATATGGGGTTCATACTAAGGTACATGGTTTTTTCGCTGAAAATGATTGGGGTTAGGTTTGTTTTTTTATGTTCTCAACGTTTCGCATCTCTTCATCTTATATTATTTGCACACGCAGAGACAAATAAGGAAACCTGTCCTTATTTGCTTGAGAAGTTATGGGAAGAAAATGTACACCGTGTAACTAGTGTAAACTACACAAAATATTTATAATACACTATCCTTCATATTACTTTTAATGTTTCAGCTGGATTCGCTGCAACTCGCACAGAGGCAGGTACCGTTATCGAAGTAGGTGGACGCCAAGTTCCACTAAAGTTCCTCTAAGTAATCATGATGTTCCGATTGTGGTAGAACTGGAGTGAGTTTTTAATTGATAAAAACTAGTACCTCACATGCGGATATATATGGAACAAACTAACAGGTTTGATTTTAAATTTGCAACTTTATATTAGAGTAGTTACAGTTAAATTGGTTAGTCTTTAATACTCACCGGAGTATAATACCGATTATATGTTGTGGCTGTTTGGCGTTGTAGACCGCGTATGCCTTGTGTTCAAACATGAAGAGAGAACGGGGTATCACAAATTGATTGAGCTCTTCTAACTCTCTCAACTAAATTTTCTCAGTTAATTTGACAATATACCAGCATGTACGTGTGCAAAAAGCTGTGCCCTCTGGAGGTATTATGGAAAGGACCAATTTGACTAGTATACAGCCTGATTTAACTTGAATGTTCACCAATAATGTGGCATAAGGAAATTGTTGTGCAACTTTGCCCCCATGTAACCGAATCTCTATCTCTAACTGGTTCCGAGATCCCTAAGGGGAGCATCCATTTTAAATGTAGTGTAGTGTAGTGAGATGGGGTCATGCGTACAATTGCCGGTCTTCGGTCAACGAAGTAAAGCAGCGTTTGTCGAAGCTGGTGCTTGGATGGGTGACCGTATCTCATTACATTACCGAGGATAGTGCAGCGGGCTAGATCGCCCTAGAGTGGCACAAGGCGACTAGCTGCTGCCTATCTCTCCTGGGTTCGAGTCCCAGCTCCGGCAGATAGCAATGTCGGAGGGAAGAGGTGTATGTGGTGTGTCCTGGTATGTCATGTAGCAAGTAAATACTATAGCTGTGTCTTGGCGACGAAATAGTTTCAAACTAGGGCGAGTTGCTTTATTCACCGTGGATCCATCAGACGTGTTTTGTCTCGTTTTATCTTTGGCAACAAGTGTGATTTATTGCATTAATTTCCGTTCATTATTATTTGTAATATAGCGTGGTTTATAATGACGTGATTTTCCGGCAAAGTTGGTTGTAATACACGGCGTGAACGGACCACCCTGTATGTTTTAGTTGTACGTCATTAATTCGCCTCAAGTTTTTTCAACAAAATGCATGGAACTTTAGCCGCTACTAATACCAGTAATAAGGAAATTAATGATTGTAATATGCATTTCAGATGGGAAAAATCCATAGATGCCATCAATAAAGAAGATATCTACAACCGACCGCCTATATGAGCTGAAGAGTACATCCCATCGTAAACCCCAGCTGATTAAGCAAATTAGGAAGTCGGAAGTTGCAGGGAGGATGAAACATCATCTCAATCGAACTGTTCAGAAAAATCGTATCACCAGACTTTAATTCTTCTTGTAAGTACAATTGTAAAATTATATTGATTACGTTTATTTTTCTTCGTTGGGTGATCACTGTCTTTTGCCTTAATTCCATTTTTGCAATGTCGGCCTTTATGAATTAAAAATCAGTGCAAATTTTGCTATAGGGTGTGTCATTTTATAAGTTAACAACTGTGAATTTTATAAGATGCTTATTAAAAAATAACTATATATATATATATGTATCAGCTAGTGGGAAAAACTAGTGTTTATGGCTCGTAGCATGAAAAGGCGCAGCCGAGTTCGATAATATGGTAAGTGCCATAAACACACTTTTTGCACGTGTTACGTACGGTATTTTTTTTGTTTGTTTGTTTAAGGGAAAATTTTAAATGTATAAAAATTTGGAAGATCTCGGTCTCATTCCTCGTTAGATAGCATGACTAAGCCATGTCTATTACATTTTTTTGATAAACTATATTTATTTGAAATCAAAAACAAGAATAAAACATAAACAAAATCATAGACGTATAAACTAGACTAACTACGTTCGGTTTTTACATATCTGAAAGCTAGCTCTGCTCGTTTACCTCATTTGCCGTTCGGTAATAGACAATACATGCTCATTCAGATCTCCTCTGCGTTCGGTAACTATAAATATGAGCGGCCAGCGCTACCTCGTTGAGCTCGACTTCAAGACGTCGAACAAACAGATTTTTAAGGGTTCTTCTGTCATCTTTCTATTATAAGTACAACCAAGAAGACTGTTCTCTAGTCTTCTTGAGTACAACATAACAGAACACATAGATTAAATAAACGTCTTTGTTTTTTCTGAGTGCTACACCTAAATAAAAAAATAAATAATTTATGGGGTTATGTTTTATGTCCCTCCTTGGTATTCGTTCAGTAATTAAATTAGGCTCGTTTGCCTCGGTGGACGACAAGTTTCTCTAAATAATCGTGATGTTCCAATTGTGGTAGAACCTGGAGTGAGTGTTTAATAGATAAAAACTAGTACCTCACATGCGGCTATATATGGAACAAACTAACAGGTTTGACTTTAAATTTGCATCTTTATATTATAGTAGTTACAGTTAAATTGGTCAGTCTTTAATACTCCGATATTATATGTTGTGGCTGTTTGGTGTTGTAGACCGTGTATGCCTTGTGTTTAATCATGCAGAGAGAACGGGGTCACAACTTGATTGAGCTCTTCTAGCTCTCTCAACTAAATTTTCTCAGTTAATTTGACAATATACCAGCATGTATGTATGCAAAAAGCTGTGCCCTCTGGAGGTATTATGGAAAGGACCAATTTGACTAGTATGTTCACCAATAATGTGGCATAAGGAAATTGTTGTGCAACTAACTTTGCCCCCATGTAACCGAATCTCTATCTCTAACTGGTTCCGAGATCCCTATGGGGAGCATCCATTTTAAATCGGCCTTTGTGTTACTAAATACTTAATAGATAAATTCTAGTTACTGTTTTACCATATGATATCCAATCCCGGACTGGACCTCATTCCGCTATCGGGCAACTTTTTTGACCGGCCCCACCCCAGCCGATTGTTTTGTAACTGTGATGAGTAAAGATCACAATAATTTTATTATTTAGGTACATATTTTATATTATAAACGGCAAAGATATAAAATAAGATAAAGAAGAAACTAAATCGTGCCATATACCCCAAAAGATGAAACTAGTGCAGCTACGGACACGTGTTTCGGAGTTATTGCTCCTCGTCAGCGTATGATATTTGATAGCATCAAATTGGGCACTATACTCCAACCATCGAGTAAAAGCATAATATAAAGAATCAGAATGTGGCCTATGCTGGCAGCGCTATAGTTAAATATGGTTATTTAATTTTAGTACTCAATACGCTGTATTAGTGATGACGTATAGCGGCCATTTTTTGTATCCAAACAAACTATTTTACCTTTGTTTTGTATCTTATATGATATTTCCGTTTGTGAATTTTAAATGTATTAAAAGCAGTTTTGACAAAAGTCGAGCAATATAACTATCAACGCTAGGCATCTCCTTTTATAAAATATTAAAATCTTCATAACCTTAAAGTTTGTTTGGATACAGCTTCGACTTTGACGTCACACTAATAGCCCGTATTCATTTATTGTCCCGGTATATTATTATAAAATACAGGGAGTGTATATTCAACCGAACGTTTGGTTATTTAGTAGCGGTATTATTTAACCGAGTATATACACTCCCTAAAATATATCTATTTCTTATTCAACTGCTGAAAGAAAGTTCTATTTTTTTGTATTGACTATGGTTGTAAATTAGTTCATTTGTCCTTATTGGACCCATGGGGATTGCATTGATTGCACACCAGCTTTACATATCGACTTTAACTAGTAGCCAGTAATGGCGCTCAATATGAGCATAATCGAATGATTTCAATATTCGGATACTAGGTATCCGAATGATACTAATAATCGTATGATTTATGATCATTTCACGTCTTCAGATTGGTGGGATTAGTCGTTAGAATTTTATTTTCTCCGATTTGACCCGATTTGCCAATGCTTAACTTTATCGTTGAGTACTGTTTGTCTGATTACTCTGATTTTCATTCGATTATTTATCATTCGAATACGCTGATACAGTAACCGGGTTGTGTCGATTAATTCAATAATCGAATGATCGATAATATTGCACTCGAATGCGCCCATGTCGATCCATCTATCTATGTGCGTGTTCGGTAATTACATCGCAGATCCGAGTAAAATGCAATAGATTTTTAGTCACGTGATGGAAAATTGCTCCGATGCTTGGAAAATAAACGAACGGAATTAGTATTTGGTGTCAAACCTATATGTCATAATTAACCTAACCACACTTACACACCGGTATGCTACGCTCTGATCTTACTTAACTTAACCCTAAATAATTCAACTATGAATGAGAATTTATTATTACCGATAATATCGTTCGTAAATGATATTTTGTAAGAAATTGTTATTCTACGAGGAAACTCATACAATTATAAGTGCTTTCATGACATCCTCGTTTCTATTTGAATTTTAGACACCTCGCAAATATAAGTAATTTCGTTTTTTCATTTTTAACAAATTGCCTTTAAAAGATGAAGTTTTTATCACACGGTTAGCTTTTGTGGTTATATTTATCTGTCAAAACAAGAATTCACGCATTTTGAAATATTTGTCAGTTTCCTCGGTCTAAAATATCCGAGCAAATCGAGGACATCTATCAGGTCTCCTCTAGAGGAGAGAATATGCTAGAATATTCGAACGGGGCAGATTTATTTTTTTCATCTAAATCTCCAATAACCGAACGCATCGGGACAACTTTGAGGATATATAAGTCATTACCGAACACGCACTATATAAAAATATTGAGGGAGTAGTGGAATTAAAGGCAACTAATCTAGAATTAAATATTTTTGAACGCTATTACAATCTAAAAGATTAATAAATTCGATTTATATAATGAAACTTCAATTCAAAAATAAATAAAAAAATTATTTTCCCAAAAATTTGCGATTGTCAGTCAAAATTATTATAGGTTCGTGGTAGTATATACATCGCCTTACAACCCCTATAAGGTGAAAATGTTCGATCAGTAAAAAACTGCAACGGCATATCCGCCATAATTACTGTGTTCCTTTTATGTGCTTCAAGCACATGCGCTTGTAGCCGCGAGCTCCTACTAGTTGTTCATAAAAGAAACAATTATTTGCTGTTTTGGGTGTTCTGTGGTTATTTGAAAGGTACAGGAAATGTTTGAAAGTTGTGTTTCTCGATTGTTGGTTTGAATATTTGTATATATTATTCTTATTTGTTTATTTGTGATATAGTGCGTGTTGTCCGAGTTCGACATAATTAAATTAATTTTAATTTTCACATAACCCCAATAAACAAACATAAAGAACATAAGATTGACGTAATCTGCGCTTCAAGTCCAGAAATTCGTGGTGTGCACCAGGGGCAAGGGAGGAAATACTTTTGAGCAGCTCATGAACATGTAGCCTGATAAAAGGAACACATGAGTAGTGACCACGAGCTGCTAATAGTAGCCCATTCGAACAAAACGAACACAGTAAATATGTCTCTCCAACACATTTTATTTTCCTAGGTGGAAATACACCACAGCAGCGCCGGGACCATTTATCCTGTATAAACGTTATTACGGCTGATCGAAGATTTTTGCCCTATAGGGGTTTATATATTGTATTTATTTTATTATCACTGTACAAGCAGTCAACATCATGCGTCATGCAGCGTGATAAATTTGAGGTTAAAATACAGCTGTCTGAAGTTAGTCGCACTATATATCAAAACTTACTTCCTTGGCGTTGGTGGCGCCGCGTTGCTATCTTCAGACTAGATACAGCTGACTGAAGTTAGTTGCACTATATCAAAATGTACTTCCTTAGCGTTGTTGGTACCGCGTTGCTAACTTCAGACCAGATACAGCCGACTGAAGTTAGTTGCACTATATCAAAACTTACTTCCTTTGCATTGCTGGCAACGGCTAGCTTCAGACCAGTGCAGCTACGGTAGTTCTGTGGTGTTATGACAACCTGATGAGAGTATTTTAGCCAAAGTGTATAAAATTTGATTTCTTTGTGGAAAAGCAAACCTTTTCGCAATGGATAAAAGGGGTATTACTCGCTGAATGTCCCCCTGTGTTAATGCACCGAAGAATTCGATGGAATTAAGTTGTTTTTAATGATACAAAATGTTGGTGTCAAAGAGTGAAATTTCAGGATTTATTTTGAAAAAACGGAGCTTTTGCATGGAAAATTTATTTCAGTTTCGAGTTCTCCGACTTCAAAACAGGAACTTTCAGACCAATATGTGTGGTTGCTAGTAAGGTACATAGTTTTTTGCTGAAACTGATTGAGGTTAGGTTTGTTTTTTGTTCCGCTTAGCGTTTCACATCTCTTATCTTATAATATTTGCATTGCTACACGTAGAGACAAACAAGGAAACCTGTTCTTATTTGCTTGAGAAGTTACGGGAAGAAAATGTACACTGTAAACTACGCAAAATATAAAACACTATCCTTCATATTACTTTTAATGTTTCAGCTGGATTCGCTGCAACTCGCACAAAGGCAGGTACCTTTATCGAAGTAGACGGAAGCCAAGTTCCACTAAGGTTCCTTTAAGTCATCATGATGATCCGATTGTGGTAGAACCAGGAGTGAGTTTTTAATAGATAAAAACTAATAACTCGCATGTGGATATATAGGAAGCAAACCAACAGGTTAGATTTTAAGGCGCTAAGCACTAAGCGGATAGGAAAATCCTATGCACTTATGTACATGTGCAATATGGCTCAGAATAGCACCATATAAATAGTGGGATGACTATCGAGTGTGCCCACGATCGGCGGCCAAAGACCACGCGGCCAAAGAACCGCGGTATTCTGAACCTCATGTTTCATAAATACATAAGATTTTCCTCAGCGCCTTACGGTATTAGGATAGTTACAGTTAAATTGGTTAGTCTTTAATACCCCGGTATTATATGACGTGGCGGTATGGCGTTGTAGACCGTCTATACCTTGTGTTCAATGATAAAGAGGGAACAGGGTATCACAAATTGTTTGAGCTCTTCTAGTTTTCTAACAAATTTTTTTCACTTAATTTGACGATATACTAGCGTGTACGTGTGTAGGATGCTGGTGGTATTATGGAATGGACTGATTTGACTGGCATACAGGCTGATTCACCTTGGTTTCTGAGATCCCATTGGGGAGCATCCATTTTAAGTCAGCATTTGTATTAGCGTTGTTCGTAGAGTAGTCAGAAACCATCAGAGACTGTCCGACTCATGCGCATTTGGTTGTAGAGTTGCGCATGTTAAGTTAAGTCGAAGCACTTTTAAATTTCAGAGCTCTATTAAAAATCACATCTCTACAGTCATCAAACTATCACAAATCGGTTCTACGAACAAAGCTATTACTAATTATTTAGTCGGTAAATTGTAGTTACTGTTTTTACCCTATGAGATTTGTTACCATCAAATTGAGCACTATACTTCAACCATTGGGTAAAAACATAATCGAAAGAGCCAGAAGCCGGAACATGGCCTATGCTGGCGGCGAACAATGTGTGGCGCTTTAGCAATTTGTCCGCAAAATTTTTAGTATTAATTTTAATGTCGAGCGCTAGTCTTTCTCCATGCGAGTTTAATTATTTTCTGTGCCCGTGTGTGAATATTTATTTTATGCAATCATGACAACAATTTTTCGAAAAATCTCGTTTGTCAGTAAAAATCTGCGACGGCATATTATCCGCCATTTATGTCTCTCCAACAACTATTTTTTAATTTATTTTTGAAATTATTTTTTAATTTATTTTTGAAATAAAGTCTCGTTATATAAATCGAATGTATTTATCTTTTAGGTTGTAAGTGTTCAAAAATATTTAATTATAGATTAGTTGCCGTTAATTTCACTACACTAGAGAATTTGAAACAAATCTCCAAGAATATCAAAATTTATTTCCTTGGCGTTACTATGCTGGCAACGCGTTATTAACTTCACACCAGTTCTGCTGGGCTATGTTCATAAAACGAGAGTGTCATCCGAGTACACTCTTGCCGTTCCTAAACTATGTGTGACTGTAATTCTGTAAGGATAAACTTTGTTTTTGAACGACTTTGGCATCACTCAGCGCGTCCCCATGTTCCCGCAGTCTGGAATGCGGTAGAAAATCACTCGTCATGCGCATTACGGTTTTGATTTGTTTTGTTTACACATGATTTTGTCTGTTGACGTTTCTTTTGTGTTTGTGTCAGGCACGTCTAAATATTTAAATATCTACAACCTACAAATCCGACACAATGGAATCCATTTCGCCACGTATCATCATTTGCTGGTAGTAAATCACATTTCCGCAAAATTCCCTTTGATGCAGCAATAGAAAATGCAATAATTGTTATTTTTCGAACATTTAAATCCATCTTTTATAAACATAATTAATAGGTCAATGCACAGGGTCAACGTTTATGTTTAAAAATCTCCGATCTTTGTTCGTCTGAGCTAAAAATCCTCATCTTAACCTCATAAAACATCATCAGCTGATAGATATCAACATAACATCACATTAATAAATCGTTCAAAACTCCTTGGTAGAGTGATGCTCACGTGACATTACCTTCACACTACCCTCACTCTTCTTTTCTGAACGAGCTCCTGATATTGCTAACTGTGAAGTTAGCAATGCGTCGCTAACTTCACATCAGCCTGCCCTGCAGACTTCCCGAGGTTCCTGAGTAGGTTTTGAATAGATTATAAGGCATTTTCGGAAACGTACTCGAGTTAAGTAGATCACATCAAATGACGTTCGTTTACTAACCTAGTTAAATCTACCCGTGTTCGTAAACATGAAAATACTCAACCTGATTACTACTCGAGTTTACCTGAGTTACTTATTCGGTTGTTAATTTAACCGCATGCGTATTGCAAAAATTCAAAATCAACGATCAACTGTGATGCAACCACCTCGAAGATTCGGAGCTTGATTCAGGTTAAGCTATTCTATATTCTGTGCTGTGACTTAATAAATGATATTATTTTATTTATTGTCTGCGTTAATGAATTATGAGTAACTTGCGTGCGTATACTTCAAGAAAAGTATTGGTGATCGGTATAACTGTCACGTGATATCAAACAACCGAGTAAGTAACCAGTAAGTTTCCGAAGAGGTCTTAGGTTTCGAATAGATTACAAAAGTATTATGTTCTGGGTTCGCGCACTCGCGTTTGAATAATTAACGCAATAAATTTGAAACACTTGAGGATATTAAATATAGTTGTATAGGTCAGTTGTTTAGTTGAACAATTTTCAACAATATGCATGGAACTTTAGTCGTTACAAATACCAGTAATAAGGAAATTAATGATTGTAATATGCGTTTCAGATGGAAAAAATCCATAGCAGATGAGCAGAAGATTGCTTCAACCGACCGTCCTATATGAGCATCCCAACGTAAACAAACCCCAACTGATTTATCAAATTAAGGAGTCGGAAGTTGCAGGTAGGATTCAACATCATCTCAATCAAATTGTTCAGAAAAATCCTGACATCAGGCTTTAATACTACTTGTAAGTACAATTGTAAAAAAATATTGATTACGTTTGTTTCTCTTTATTGGGTGATCCAACGCCTTGTGCTCTAATCCCATTTCAGTGCACCTTTTGCTACATTTGCTACAGGGTGCGTCTTTATAAGATGTTTATTAAAAAATAGCTATTTACGTATCTAGTGCGAAAAACTAGTGTTTATGGCGCGTAGCGTAGCGTGGAAATTAAGGCACAGGCGAGTTGGATAATATGCTAAGTGCCATAAACACATTTTTCTAATTGACATATAAAATTACACTTTTCAAAACTGACGTAAGTGTCAAAACGTTCTACTTTTCATCACCAGTTAGGAAAAGTTCGTTACGTCACCAGTTATGAAAAATAAAGAACCCTCAAGAAGAAATAGAAACAACGTATATTCAAAACATGATACAAGTTTATAGGAATTATTATTTTTTAATTATAAAATATTAACTATAATTTGCAAAATTTGTCAAATTAACTCCTGAAGAAGTTTTATTTGTTGAATTTGCCATAATACTCCAAGAGCTGGTGGACGATTTACATGGGGTGTTTTATAAAAGCTAATTTTTGTGTTGCGAGTATTTCTACCTTAGACGAGTATAAAACTGGCGGCTGGCTGGCGGGCGGTGGTTAGTTGCCGCCCAGCAAATGTTGGGAAGCCATCACAATTTTACTTTAAGTGGGGTGTTTTATAATAGCTGAAATTTTAATATGTTATATTTAATAGTCAACTCTATAAGGAAATTGGGTCGCCAGACCAGTTGGCAGGTTAGTTATCACAGCCAACTCGTTTGAATGTGGTAAACTAAAAAATCTTGGATGGGGTGTTTTATAAAGGCTGAAATTTGTACGGCATTTTCTTTTTATACCCCTCATTACGTGTGTAAAAGCACAGACCAATTGGATGGTTGTAACTGGCTGCCAACCGGCAATGAAATTTGCGTCTGAGTGCGAGTGAGAGAAGCTTATGCAAGTGGGAGCGTGCGAAAGAGATCGTTTATCGGCATGTGATTTCTATTACAATAAACATAATAGACAAAATAAAAATTATGTTTTATAATTGTATGATATGACATTGATTTTGAAAATTATGCCACTTGGAGTTTGGAGTTAAATCATTAAAAATGTGTTAATTGTAAATTAATTAATATGTAATATAATGACTTTTTATTGTATCTTATTCAATTGAGGAAGAAGTGTGAAAATGGGGTTTACTTTGATTTTGTTCTATTTGTTAAGTTATTTTATTAGATAATACATTTTTATTTAATTGATTGATTGTCTTTAAATGTGTAGCCCCCTCCCGCACAAGGCTCTTCTAGAGCCTTCTGGGATAAAGGGGGTCGTAATTACATGTGGTGTATTTATTTATTAAAAAACAATTGAATTACATTTTGGTAAATTAAACATATTAGTCATCATCACTGCTCAATATGTCTTCCTCCAACTCATCGCCGGATAGGATACCTGCGTCATCTTCAGGTTGTAACTAGGGGGTGGGCGATATTGAAAAAAATAGCGAAAATATCGATATCTCAAATTTATCGATATAGTCGATATATCGATATTCCGATATATCGATATATCCGATATGTCGATATATCGATAAATTTGAGATATCGATATTTTCTTCAATATCGCCCACCCCTAGTTACTACCTGAAGATGACGCAGGTATCCTATCCGGCGATGAGTTGGAGGAAGATATATTGAGCAGTGATGATGACTAATATGTTTAATTTACTAAAATGTAATTCAATTGTTTTTTTTTTAATAAATAAATACACCACATGTAATTACGACCCCCTTTATCCCAGAAGGCTCTAGAATAGCCTTGTGCGGGAGGGGGCTACACATTTAAAGATAATCAATCAATTAAATAAAAATGTATGACTGATGGTCGAGATCTGCCTCTCACCCAAAAGTCCCGGGTTCGAATCCCGGTCGTGGCAATGGAAGATACTGTGAGAGAGATTTTTCCATTATTCACGGATATTGGATGTGTGTCCCTTGTCTTTAAATGTGTAGCCCCCTCCCGCACAAGGCTCAGCCTTCTGGGATAAAGGGGGTCGTAATTACATGTGGTGTATTTATTATTATTATTATTAAAAATAAAATAACTTAACAAATAGAACAAAATCAAAGTAAACCCCATTTTCACACTTCTTCCTCAATTGAATAAGTTACAATAAAAAGTCATTATATTACATTGCCGATAAACGATCTCTTTCGCACGCTCCCACTTGCATAAGCTTCTCTCACTCGCACTCAGACGCAAATTTCATTGCCGGTTGGCAGCCAGTTACAACCATCCAATTGGTCTGTGCTTTTACACACGTAATGAGGGGTATAAAAAGAAAATGCCGTACAAATTTCAGCCTTTATAAAACACCCCATCCAAGATTTTTTAGTTTACCACATTCAAACGAGTTGGCTGTGATAACTAACCTGCCAACTGGTCTGGCGACCCAATTTCCTTATAGAGTTGACTATTAAATATAACATATTAAAATTTCAGCTATTATAAAACACCCCACTTAAAGTAAAATTATGATGGCTTCCCAACATTTGCCGGGCGGCAACTAACCACCGCCCGCCAGCCAGCCGCCAGTTTTATACTCGTCTAAGGTAGAAATACTCGCAACACAAAAATTAGCTTTTATAAAACACCCCATGTAAATCGTCCACCAGCTCTTGGACTATAATATTATGTGCTGCATTATGCACTAAATTAATAGCGTTTGTCATTTGTCACTTTTGACATTAACATTAAATGCGTAATGACAGAAACAAAGGTAACTATGATTACATGAATATTAAATTTTTTATGGCTTTTAAACATTTTATTTAAAGAATTTTAGTTTTAGATGTTTAAAATTAGAAAAAAATCTTGTATGTAACACGTTACGAAAAACCATTTTATGGAACTCGTGTCATTTTGCGGGAACTCACTTTGCTCGTCCCGCAAACATCCACTCGTTACACAAAATAAAGTTTTTCGTAACTGGTTACATAAATAGCTATTTTTGCACATGTTATTTCATTGTTATCAAAGCAAAGTGCAGTAGAATTAAATATGGTATAAACAGTCACTTTTGACACTGCAAATAGTGTAAGTAAAGTACTAACTTTTTTCATGATCATAGAAAAAAAAAATAATTTCATGTAATCTGCCTGTTATTTTTCTCGGAAGGACTTACCTCAAAACGTCCTCTATGTATTTGAATATAGTTTTGAGTTATCTCCAGATAATACCAACTTAGTTGGTGAAATGTGAACTGAGTAAAATTTGCTAATATTAGTGGAAACTGTCACATCAGAGGTGGTTCAAGGGCGTAAAGTAAACGTTTACGGCCCGCAGCATGAAGATATTATTATTATTATACGTTAATGGCCATGAACGTTTATTACGCCCGTGGTACATACAAAATTTTATGCACTAGCGGTTTATAGGGTTAGTTAAAAATTTAGATTCGTTTTGATTGACATACGACATATTAACTGTTGCTTGAATGTTGTGGGAGAAAATAATTTGCTGACCAGGCATTCCCTTCAAGGTGCAGCATCCATATTTTGGATTTTGATAGTTAATCAGTTTGTACTGCTGTTACCAGCAATATAAATCAATTTGCACCCTTATAAGGGGTAGTTTACCGTTGCTGCTGATTGGGTATTTCTAGATTTCCCAAAACGTTCATATTTTATATTTTGAACTCTCATTCAAATATCTGCTTGCTACCACCCACGAAATTTAAGTCGCACCCCCAGTAAGGTTAGTTTACCCTTGCAATTTTAAATAAAAGTCCACTGACTCGGTATTAATCCAGTAATACCTAGTCGGTGGACTTTTATTTAAAATTGCAAGGGTAAACTACCGTTACTGGGGGTGCGACTTAAATTTCGTGGGTGGTAGCAAGCAGATATTTGAATAAGAGTTATATATAAATATAAAATATGAACGTTTTGGGAAATCTAGAAATACCTAGTCAGCGGACTTTTATTTAAAATTGCAAGGGTAAACTACCCCATATAAGGGTGCAAATTGAGTTATATTGCTGGTAATAGCGGTACAAACTGAACTATCAAAATCCAAAATATGGATGCTGCACCTTGAAGGAAATGCCTGGTCAGCAAATTATAGACACCCGTTGTTGCTGTCATTCAAGCAATTCGAAGTCGTTACCTAACGATGGTCAAACAAAGCCAATCTCGGGCTCATTATATTTCAATAGCGGGCCATAGCCCGCTATTGAAATATAACTTTATAAAGTTACTTTATTATTTCAATAGCGGGCCATAGCCCGCTATTGAAATATAACTTTATAAAGTTACTTTATTACCCGAGGGTGATAATAGGGCCCGTGGGCCATAAAGTTGGACCTAACGCCCGCATAACAGGGCGCTAAAGTACAATTTATCGCCCGTCATGCATAAAATCCTGTATTCTTTGTTCTAGGGCCAACGTTAGGATGGACAAGGAAGATGGAGAGCGTTATGTGGAAGACTCCTACAGAGTGTTATCCAGTGTACTTAACTATGATGTATTTTTTATTATATATTTAACTCTGTAGTTCTTTCAGAAATAAATATTTGTATATACATTTAATTTTGTTATTTCTGCAATCCCATACCTACTAAAATCATAGAAATTATAGACTTTATTGAATGGATTGAAAAATTAATCTAATGTACCAGTTGATATTTTTCTTCAAAACTGAACAATTGATATAAAGTTTTATCACAATTTATAGTTTCTCTTTTCTATGTTTGGATTGAGTAAAATTAGTTTTAACGTTGTAGTTAATATTTCGCTTAAAATTCCAACGTTTCGGTGAAAATTTGTAGTTCAATAATATTACAAAAGATGGCGCCACATATATTCCGCAGAAGTATTCCGGTCCTGAGGCTTTATAAGTACGGTACCCACAAGGGTGGGGAAGGGTTGGGATCCCAGACCGACCTCACTCCATGGAGTGTCTTTCCTGCTTTAGAATTTTTGTTTTATAAGAAGATAGATAGTAATATATATATATTAAATAGTATTTATAATATTTTTCTTAAAAAATAGTAATACACCCCCCCCGTAGCATTGGAGTTACTGAAGAAGTCTGAAAAATATTTAGTTTATATAGCCGTCCGACAGATCTGTATCAGCGAAATGCAAAAATTTTATGTGGCGCCATCTTTGGTCAACATGACGTACCTTCAAAAATTAAGACGATTTAATAAGGCGTTTGCAAAAATTTATAACAAATCGATCAACTACGTTTCAAACTTAGCAAGAAATATCTTCTCAATTCAATTCAATTTTCACTTGGGATTTAAGACAAAGAGCAAGTCGCACCAGTTATGTTTAAAAGTGTACATATTTTGCAGCATATTTTTATCTGCGACATGGAAGTGGCTCCATCTTTGGGAAATTTTTAATACCACAATTTCAATTGACTGTCTAATTCCACTTTTCTCTTAATTATCTTTTAGTAAACGTGAAAAATGAAAATGCATATCATTTAAAATATGTTTATTTATAATTGCCAGGCACAACGAAACAGAGTAAGTAAGCATAAAAAAATATACAACACGGAAGCAAATAAACAACAAATTTCAAACTTCCCTGTCCTCCAAATTTTCTAGCGAATGGTCGTGCGTCAGTGAGCCCCAATAAGATCCAATACCAGCCCTGGAAAATCAAATATATCAGAAAAGTTCAAGTTGTATTCATACAGGGTGTCTTGTAAATAATGGATAATCCTGAAACTGATAATAGGCCAAGCCAAAACCCATCAGAATATCATATTTTGACCTTCTGAAAATTTCAAAAGAGTGCCCATGTCTCGAAAACCGCAGGGTTTTCAATAAGGTCAAGTTGTGATATTCCGATAGGATTATCCATTATTTACGGGACACCCTGTATAATAATGCGTTGCAGCCATTGAGTAAAAAATGATATACATAGAGTTTTAAAGGACGCTCTACAGTGGGCAATTTTTCTTGCTGCAAAATGCTCCCTGCTATAAATGGCGTATCTGTTTTGCAGTCAGCAGTTCTTATTTCTGAAATTATTATTGCGTCAGGAGTACCAACCAAACAAATTTCACTGCATAAACCGTCATTTATATAATGACGGTTTATGCAGTCGCCATTTCTTGGCGACGAGATAAATTCAACAAGTTTAAAAACACTGCAAGGCGATCGGTCGAATATAGACCAGTCACTTTGCAGTGTTTTGAAACTAGAGGCGAGTTGCTTTATTCACCGGTGGATCCATCAAATGTGTTTTATCTCGTTCTATCTCCGAAGTTAGAACGAGATAAAACATCTGGTGGATCAACCGGTGAATAAAGCAACTCGCCCTAGTTTGAAACTATTTCGCTATTTCGTCGCCAAGACACAGCTATTGTATTTACTTGCTACTTGACCATTTTAAATTATAATAAATTCACAAAAGCAAATTAGACACTTCTGTAGGCTGCAGGGAATTTGTTAGGGGGTTGGCAATATGAAAATTACTAAAAAAATCACCAGCTTTTCCATGCAAGTCCAATCAAAATAGATCAGGAGCTATTTGCTGCAAGTGCAAGAAAAATTGCAGCAACTGTCATTCAAACGACATCCAAGTTGAATCAGCCTGTAATATTAGTCAAATTGGTCCTTTCCATAATACCTCCAGAGGACACAGCATCCTGCACACATACAAGCTGGTATATTGTCAAATTTAGTTGAGAGCGCTAAAAGAGCTGAATCAAGTTGTGACCCCGTTCTCTCTTCATGATTGAACACAACATAATATAATACCGGGGTATTAAAGACTAACCAATTTAACTGTAACTACTCTAATGTAACGATGTAAATTTAAAATCAAACCTGTTAGTTCGTTCCATATTTATGAGGTATTAGTTTCCAAGTATTAAAAAGTCACACCAGGTTCTACCACAATCGGAACATCATGCTGACTTAGACGAACTTTAGTGGAACTTGGCGTCCATCTACTTCGATAAAGGTACCTGCCTCTGTGCGAGTTGCGATGTATCCAGCTGAAATAATAAAAGTAACATGAAGGATAGCGTATTATATTTTGTGTAGTTTACACCAGTTACAAGGTGTACATTTTCCTTCCCGTAACTTCTCAAGCAAATAAGAACAAGTTTCCCTATTTGTCTCTGCGTGTAGCAATGCAAATATTATAAGATAAAGAGATGTGAAACGCTAAGCGGAACAAAAAACGAACCTAACCTCAATCAATTTTAGCAAAAAACTATATGCCTTACTAGCTACTACACATCTTGGTCTGAAAATTCCTGTTTTGAAGACGGAGAACTCGAAACTGAATTAAGTTTTCCAAACGCTCCGTTTTTGCAAAAAAATCCTGAAATTTCACGCTTTGACACCAACATTTTGTATCATTAAAAACAACTTAATTCCATCCAATTTTTCGGTGCATTAACACGGGGGACGCTCAGCGAGTAATGCCCCTTTTATCCACTGCGAAAAACTTTGCTTTTCCACAAAGAAATCAAATTTTATACACATTGGCTAAAAAAACTCTCATCGGGTTGTCATAACACCACAGAACATAACCATCATAAATCGTAACAAAGTCATAACCACAGAACTACCGTAGATGAACTGGTCTGAAGTTAGCAACTCGTTGCCAACAACGCCAAGAAAGTAAGTTTTGATAAAGTGCAACTAACTTCAGTCAGCTGTCTCTGGCGTGAAGTTAGCAACGCGTTGCCTGCAACGCCAAGGAAGTAAGTTTTGATATAGTGCAACTAACTTCAGTCAGCTGTATTCTAACCTCAAAATTTATCAAGCTGCATGACGCATGATGTTGACTGCTTGTTCAGTGATAATAAAATAAATACAATATATGAACCCCTATAGAGCAAAAATCTTCGATCAGCCGTAATGGCGTTTATACAGGATAAATTGTCCCGGCACTGCTATGGTGTATTTCCACCTAGGAAAATAAAATGTGTTGGAGACATATTATGGCGGATATGCCGTTGCAGTTTTTTACTGATCGAACAATTTCACCTTATAGGGGTTGTAAGGCGATGTATATACTACCACGAAACCATAATAATTTTGACTGACAATCGCGAATTTATGGGAAATTTCACATACATCTTAGCGAATAGAGATTGAAATGGGCGCATTCGAGTGAAATATTATCGATCATTCAATTATTGAATTAATCGACACAACCCGGTTACTGTATCAGCGTATTCAAATGATAAATAATCGAATGAAAATCAGAGTAATCAGACAGAACGGTACTCAACGATTAAGTTAAGCATTGACAAATCGGGTCAAATCGGAGAAAATAAAATTCTAACGACTAACCCCACCAATCTGAAGACGTGAAATAATCATAAATCATACGATTATTAGTATCATTCGGATACTAGGTATATTAGGCATATTGAAATCATGAAATCATTCGACAATGCTCATATTGAGCGCCATCTACTGGCTACTAGTTAAAGTCGATATGTAAAGCTGGTGTGCATTCAATGCAATCACCCATGGGTCCAATAAGGACAAATGAACTAATTTTACTAATTTATTACATAACCACAAATCTGGCAAATAACCATAGTCAATACAAATAAATAGAACTTTCTTTCAGCAGTTGAATAAGAAATTGATATATTTTAGGGAGTGTATATGCTCGGTTAAATAACACCGCTATTATTGCCCGGTAGCAGAATGAGGTCCAGTCCAGGCCTGGATATCATATGGTAAAACAGTAACTAGAATTTATCTATTAAATATTTAGTAACACAAAGGCTGATTTAAAATGGATGCTCCCCATAGGGATCTCGGAACCAGTTAGAGATAGAGATTCGGTTACATGGGGGCAAAGTTGCACAACAATTTCCTTATGCCACATTATTGGTGAAAATCCAAGTTAAATCAGGCTGTTTACTAGTCAAATTGGTCCTTTCCATAATACCTCCAGAGGACACAGCATCCTGCACACATACAAGCTGGTATATTGTCAAATTTAGTTGAGAACGCTAGAAGAGCTCAATCAAGTTGTGACCCCGTTCTCTCTTCATGATTGAACACAAGGTATACACGGTTTACAACGAGAAACAGCCACAACATAGTATAATACCGGGGTTTTAAAGACTAACCAATTTAACTGTAACTACTCTTATGTAAAGATGTAAATTTAAAATCAAACCTGTTAGTTCGTTCCATATTTATATCCGCATGTGAGGTATTAGTTTCGAAGTATTAAAAAGTCA
The DNA here is from genome assembly GCA_963680705.1 of Rhagium mordax. Lineage (NCBI taxonomy): Eukaryota > Metazoa > Arthropoda > Insecta > Coleoptera > Cerambycidae > Rhagium > Rhagium mordax. The sequence goes on along the minus strand of OY796662.1, from coordinate 60,286,259 downwards.
CATCAGGTTCTACCACAATCGGAACATCATGCAGACTTAGAGGAACATTAGTGGAACTTGGCGTCCATCTACCTCGATAAAGGTACCTGCCTCTGTGCGAGTTGCAGCGTATCCAGCTGAAACAATAAAAGTAACATGAAGGATACCGTATTATATTTTGTGTAGTTTACACCACTTACAAGGTGTACATTTTTCTTCCCGTATTATTGTCAAGCAAATAAGAACAGGTTTCCTTATTTGTCTCTGCGTGTAGCAATGCAAATATTATAAGATAAGAGATGTGAAACGCTAAGCGTAACAAAAAAACAAACCTAACCTCAATCAATTTCAGCAAAAAACTATGTACCTTTCTAGCAACCACACATCTTGGTCTGAAAGTTCCTGTTTTGAAGTCGGAGAACTCGAAACTGAAATAAGTTTTCCATGCAAACGCTCTGTTTTTGCAAAATAAATCCTGAAATTTCACTTCTTGACACCAACATTTTGATCATTAAAACCAACTTAATTCCATCCAATTTTTCGGTGCATTAACACAGGGGGACGTTCAGCGAGTAATGCCCCTTTTATCCATTGCGAAAAAGTTTGCTTTTCTACAAAGAAATAAAATTTTATACACACAGGCTAAAATACTCTGAAAAGGCAGCCATCTTAACTACCTCATAACCACAGAACACAGAACTACCGTAGCTGCACTGGTCTGAAGTTAGCAAAGCGTTGCCAGCAACGCCAAGCAAGGAAGTAAGTTTTGATATAGTGCAACTAACTTCAGTCAGCTGCATCTGGTGTGAAGTTGGCAACAACGCCAAGGAAGTAAGTTTTGATAAAGTGCAACTAACTTCAGTCAGCTGTATCTGGTGTAAAGTTAGTAACGCGTTGCCGGCAATGCCAAGAAAGTAAGTTTTGATATAGTGCAACTAACTTCAGTCAGCTGTATTCTAACCTCAAAATTTATCACTCCATGATGCAGACTGTTTGTTCAGTGATAATAATATAAATACAATATAAACCCCAATAGGGCAAAAATCTTCGATCAGCCGTAATAACGTTTATACAGGATAAATTGTCCCGGCGCTGCTGTGGTGTATTTCCACCTAGGAAAATAAAATGTGTTGGAGAGACATATTATGGCGGATATGCCGTTGCAGTTTTTTACTGATCGAACATTTTCACCTTATAGGGGTTGTAAGGCGATGTATATACTACCACGAACTTATAATAATTTTGCCTGACAATCGCGAATTTTCGGGAAAATAATTTTTTTATTTATTTTTGAATTGAAGTTGAAGTTTCATTATATAAATCGAATTTATTAATCTTTTAGATCGTAATAGCGTTCAAAAATATTTAATTCTAGATTAGTTGCCTTTAATATCACTACTCCCTCAATATTTTTAAGAGAATTTGAAATAAATTTCCGTCGCTTTGCTAACTTCACACACATCTAGCGAATAGAGATTGACATGGGCGCATTCGAGTCAAATATTATCGATCATTCGATTATTGAATTAATCGACACAACCCGGTTTCTGTATCAGCGTATTCGAATGATAAATAATCGAATGAAAATCAGAGTAATCAGACAGAACCGTACTCAACGATTGAGTTAAGCATTGGCAAATCGGGTGAAATCGGAGAAAATAAAATTCTAACGACTAACCCCACCAATCTGAAGACGTGAAATGATCATAAGTCATACGATTATTAGTATCATTCGGATACCCAGTATCCGAATATTGAAATCATTCGATTATGCTCATATTGAGCGCCATCTACTGGCTACTAGTTAAAGTAGATATGTAAAGCTGGTGGTCCAATAAGGACGAATGAACTAATTTTACTAATTTATTACATAACCACAAATCTGGCCAATAACCATAGTCATGACAAATAAATAGAACTTTCTTTCAGCAGTTGAATAAGAAATTGATATATTTTAGGGAGTGTATATGCTCGGTTAAATAATACCGCTACTAAAGAACCAAACGTTCGGTTGAATACCTATACACTCCCTATATTTTATAAGAATATACCGTGATAATAAATGAATTGAGTACTAAAATTAAGAATATGTTCCGTTAATACACAATTAGGAACCAACAAAGACCAAAAATTTTGACAGCGGTTGAATCTTGGTTAATCGGTTACGTAATTATTAACGGGACGCTCATCGTTTTGTTTCTGCCGGACCTATAACCTAAGATTGGTTGTTGGTATACTTCATATATGATTTATAATTATTATTGTCATTGAAAATAATAATTATTATTATATATATATATATATATATATATATATTATAATTTATTATAATTATAATTTGTATTGTATGAAATTCGGAGAGTACAAGTAAAAACCCAAACACTTTTTACTAGGGATGCACCGAAGCTTCGGTTCGGCTTCGGTATTCGGCCGCTTCGGCCATATTTATATTTAGTCACAGATATTCGGTATTCGGCCAAAGTGGCACCCAAGCGGGCGCCGAAGCGGACGCTGCGTCGAACCGAGTTATACAAAAGACGTGTTTAGACTTGTTATTTACATGTTCTGTAATTTTACGTTTATCATTTTAGTCGATCATCGTTTGCTTTATAGTTTATAGCTCAGTTTATAATTAATAAGTTATTAGTGAAAATGAGTAGTAGAAAAAAAGTTTTATGACAAATAATAAATATAAATTATTTCTGATTCAAGCTTGTTCATATTTTGTACTGTAGGTACCTAGTGGCTTTATATAATAATATAAAACTAAAAAAATTTTGAGTTCTTCCTTTGTTATCGGTCTTCGGCTGAAACTTCGGTCCCACCGATGACCGAATATTCGGTATTCTGTTATTCGGCCAAAACACCGGTTCAGTGCATCTCTACTTTTTACACTTACTGGTCTTCAGTCAATACAGTTTGACATTACCACTAGAAGAAAACCGCTGACTACTGATCTAAAACGTCGGTTGTTTTGGTCCTAGCTGAAATACCAATTTTTCAGGAACCGCGTTCCATAATTTGCTTAAACAACCAAGTCGATTAAAGGAACATATTCTAAATAATCATATTTAACTATAGCGCCATGCATAGGCCACATTCTGGTTCTTTATATTATGCTTTTACTCGATGGTTGGAGTATAGTGCCCAATTTGATGCTATCAAATATCATCAGGCCCGGACTGGAGCGGCGGGCAGCCAGACAAATGCCTGGTGGGCTTCTTATAACAAATATTAAATTAATATAAAATCGCGTATTTTTTATTGCGCTTTATAGAATACGCCACTCCACTGGCCCATGCCTTATTCGACAATCCTTATTTTTTAACTTTTATAGTGTGACAAATTAACATATATCTTATTTTATATATCTTTGCTGGTTATATTATAAAATATACTATATAATGAAATTATTATGATCTGAACTCTTCACAGTTACAAAACAATCGGCTGGGGTGGGACCGGTCAAAAAAGTTGCCCGGTAGCAGAATGAGGTCCAGTCCGGACCTGGATATCATATGGTAAAACAGTAACTAGAATTTATCTATTAAATATTTAGTAACACAAAGGCTGATTTAAAATTGATGCTTCCCATTGGGATCTCGGAACCAGTTAGAGATAGAGATTCGGTTACATGGGGGCAAAGTTGCACAACAATTTCCTTATGCCACATTATTGGTGAACATCCAAGTCAAATCAGGCTGTATACTAGTCAAATTGGTCCTTTCCATAATACCTCCAGAGGGCACAGCATCTTGCACACGTACATGCTGGTATATTGTCAAATTAACTGAGAAAATTTAGTTGAGAGAGCTAGAAGAGCTCAATCAAGCTGTGACCCCGTTCTCTCTTCACGATTGAACACAAGGCATACACGTTTACAACGGGAAACAGCCACAATATATGTACATATAATACCGGGGCATTAAAGACTAACCAATTTAACTGTAACTACTCTAATGTAAAGATGTAAATTTAAAATCAAACCTGTTAGTTTGTTCCATATCTATCTGCATGTGAGGTACTAGTTTATATCTATTAAAAACTCACTCCAGGTTCTACCATAATCGGAACATCATGATTATTTAGAGGAACTTGGCGTCCACCTACTTCGATAAAGTTACCTGCCCCTGTGCGAGTTGCAGCGAATCCAGCTGAAACATTAAAAGTAACATGAAGGATAGTGTATTATATTTTGCGTAGTTTACACCAGTTACACGGTGTACATTTTCTTCCCGTAACTTCTCAAGCAAATAAGAACAGGTTTCCTTATTTGTCTCTGCGTGTGCAAATAATATGAGATGAAGAGAGATGTGAAACGCAAAGGAGAACAAAAAAGAAACAAACCTAACCTCAATCATTTTCAGCGAAAAAACTATGAACCCCACATCTTGGCCTGGAAGTTCCTGTTTTGAAATCGGAGAACTCGAAACTGAAATAAGTTTTCCATGCAAAAAATTCCTGAAATTTCACTCTTTGGCATCTACATTTTGTATCATTAGAAACAACTCAATTCCATCCAATTTTCTTGGTGCATTCACACAGGGGGACGTTCAGCGAGTAATAGCCCTTTTATCCATTACGAAAAAGTTTACTTTTCCTCAAAAAAACCAAATTTTATAGGCACAGGCTAAAATACTCTGAAAAGGCAGCCATCTTAACTAACTGTCATAACCACAACAAAACATATAGAACCACAGAACACAGAACTAGCATAGCGGAACTGGTGTGAAGGTAGCAACGCATTGCTAGCAACAGCGACGCCAAAGAAATAAGTTTTGATATACTTCTCACGCATGCAGGGCAGTGGCAGTATCCCACAAGTTTAATTTAAAAAAATAATCCAGTGCATGATCTGCCACAGCCTCTAAACAGCAAAATAACAAGTTCAAAACTGTGGCGAATCATGCAATACAATATATTTTTTTAAAAACCAGCGCCGCAGGGTAGAAATATGTTCTGACAATTTTCGTAACAAAAAGGCAGTTTTGGCAGTACGAAATCATAATCGAAACAAAGATGAAGTTAAAACTGAATGAACCGGAATCAATCATATTCTCTCAACATTTAATCCAGACGTGCTGCATTACACATACCTAAAGTTGATATTCCACGTCCAAACTTTCCACTAGTCATGATTCATTCTGGAAGGAACGATTCTTGTTGGTCTCCTCCATCTCTCGGTGCTCAAATATTGATCAGAGCTACTGAAATTCTTTGGATTAATCCAACATTATCAGGCAAGGTTATGCAAGAATCTGAAACAGAAATAAAGATGGGCATAATAACCGATTATATTATAAATTTAGTAAATACCTTAAGATGAGCTCATTTAAACATTTTTCTCCCTTACAAAGTAATATAACATCACAGAATATATTGTTAGTTCCTAGACACGGAACGCTCAGTTGCTCTGAGTTTAGAGTTTCAAAAATCCAGAGGAGAGCGGGCAGATATAGATTTATCACACGTGATCACCGAGGCAAACGAGCCTAATTTAATTACCGAAGGAGGGACATAAAACATAACCCCATAAATTATTTATTTTTTTATTTAGGTGTAGCACTCAGAAAAAACAATGACGTTTATTTAAACTATGTGTTCTGTTATGTTGTACTCAAGAAGACTAGAGAACAGTCTTCTCGGTTGTACTTATAATAGACAGAAGAACCCTAAAAAATCTGTTTGCTTGACGTCTTGAAGTCGAGCTCAACGAGGTAGCGCTGACCACTCGTATTTATGCTTACCGAACGCAGAGGAGATATGAATGAGCATGTATTGTCTATTACCGAACGGCAAATGAGGTAAACGAGCAGAGCTAGCTTTCAGATATGTAAAAACCGAATGCAGTTAGTCTAGTTCTATACGTCTATGATTTTGTTTATGTTTTATTCTTGTTTTTGATTTCAAATAAATATAGTTTATCAAAAAAATGTAATAGACATGGCTTGGTCATGCTGTCTAACGAGGAATGAGACCGAGATCTTCCAAATTTTTATACATTTAAAATTTTCCCTTAAACAAACAACGAACGTAAAAAAAATATCGTATATAACACGTGCAAAAAGTGTGTTTATGGCCCTTAGCATATTATCGAACTCGGTTGCGTATAAAATTCACAGTTGATAACTTATAAAATGACACACCCTATTATAGCAAAATTTGCACCGATTTTTAATTCATAAAGGCCGACATTGCAAAAATGGGATTAAGATAAAAGACAGTAATCACCCAACGAAGAAAAATAAACGTAATCAATATAATTTTACAATTGTACTTACAAGAAGAATTTTTCTGAACAATTTGATTAAGATGATGTTTCATCCTCCCTGCAACTTCTGACTTTCTAATTTGCTTAATCAGCTGGGGTGTACGTTGGGATGTACTCTTCAGCTCATATAGGACGGCCAGTTGAAGACATCTTCTTTATATAGATGGCATCTATGGATTTTTCCATCTGAAACGCATATTACAATAATTAATTTCCTTATTACTGGTATTAGTAGCGACTAAAGTTCCGTGCATATTGTTGAAAAAACTTGTGGCGAATTATGCAATAAATTTTTTATTAACAACCGGCACCACAGGATTGTAATATAAGTTTCTAACATCATATTCCCTCAACATTTACCAGACGTGTTACATTTTATACACATACCTAAAGTTCATATTCTAAGTCCCAAATTTTCACTAGTCATGATCAATTCTGGAAGTAACGAATCATGTTGGTCTCCTCCATTTCTCGGTGCTCAAATATCGCTCAAATACTGAAATTCTTAGAATTAATCCAACACTATTAGGCAAGGTTGCAAGAATCTGAAAGAGAAATAAAGATTAGCATAACTGAGAATATTGCAAATATAAGAGCAATACGAATATCCAAATCTACTTTTCGGCATCAGTTAACATTGTCAATAAAAGTAAGTACCTTAAGATGACCTCATATAACATTTTTCCCCTTTACAAAACTTAATATAACATATTAACATAACCTTAAACAAACGATATGGGTAAATGAGCAAGTCGCGATGCGATAATCGATACGATGTGGTTATGTACTAAATTAGTTCAATTGTCTATATGGATGATTGCACACCAATTTTACACATCGACTTTAACCGGTAGATACTAGATGGCGCTGAAGATTGAAATAATCGAATGATCTCAATAATCGGATACTTGGTATCCAGTGATGCTAATAATCGAATAATCATCATTCGAATGACCATTTAGTTTATTTGAATTATTTGGTTCTCCCCGATTTAACTCGAATTGCCACTGCTTAGGTTAGGTTAATCGCCATAGATAGACTTATTTATATGCATGTTAATCGCTGGGTACCGTTCTGTCATTCGATCATTTTCCATTTGAATACTTGGGCCGATTTCAAGTGATGGAACATATTAATGGTTTTGGTCAACCAAATCACGGTCGAGCGCTCTGGTTACTCACTTGGTCATATTAAGTTAACCAAATCAGTAACCTTGCTCCAGAGCTGGGTTATTGAGCATTGAGCTAATCATTTTTAAGATAAGCTTCCATCTTGGGAATTAAAAAAATCATCTACCAAACGGTTATTGGATTCATCACAGATCACAGAACATATAATCAAATTGCGACGATTATTCCAATAATCGAATGATCGATAATTTTTTCAATCGAATGCGCCCATCCTGAGTTAACATCATAGATTTAAGTTCTGTGCATAGATAACACTATCTATGATTCTGTGGTTAATGTCCGACTGATACCGATGATGACCGATGGTGTCAAGGTCAGAAGTCAGAATCGAATAAAATACAAAAGATAGATAAACAATAATATTGCATTAAGATTTGGCATTAGCAAGTAATTTATCTTTACATAATTGCATACCAACATTACATATCGACTTTGGTTAGTAGACAATAGATGGCGCTCGAGGTAATTTTATTTTTATTACAGAAGAAGAAGAGTTGACTTCTACCATTGCGACATATTGCACAAAATTTAAAATTTAAGTTTTATTTAAGTATTTTAGTTAGGTTTTGTGATATTTATTTTAGGAGAGTATATATATATAATATATCATTTATCAGTTTTATGCGACTAATTAAAGTGCAAACATGTCTTGTCCGTGGGGAAAAATCGAACAATCTGAACCAGTGAACCTTGAAGAAATTATTTCCGAGGAAGTAGCCAGAAATTTGCAAACAAAAGTGGACAAAAATTACGTACAGAAATTTAATGATGCAGTTTCTAATGCGGAGGACAATAATATTGGACACGATGTTGCATTCGAAATACCAGAAGGTCCAAGTGACGAAGTTATTGCACAGATGCTTCAAATGCAGTTCGATAAAGAATATGATTGCGAGTTGAGGCGAACTGAAGGGAATAGTGGGTCTTCAAAAGCGTCTATAACGGTAGCACAAGACTACGGTAAGTTTCATTACTTGGAAAAGAAAATTGTCCAGTGGCTTTAATTGCTAGAGCATTTATTATTTTTTTTCTTTTTCATAAGAGTTTGAATGTGATTCAGAGGAAGGTGATAGAGAGGATTGGGAAAAGTTCGATATTTTAGAAAGAAAATTTGCCTCGATGCCACGTGGATATAAAATGGAAAAGGCAGGAAATATTTTAAGACATAACGTTGTAGCAATGAGTGGAGGGAAGAAAGTAACTAAACTATTGCTGTTTCCTGCCAAATTTCATGTTGGAAATGCAGATATGTCCGATTTGAAATTATCAAACAAAGTTCTCAGCAGGTAACCTTTTTTTTTAATTTGTGGTGTATTACTAACCGTTTTTTCCTTCATTGTAGCCTTAAGCTGCAATCAAATAAAGAACAATCCAGTACACAAAAAAAGGATAACCGTATGTGCGCCTTATTTGGCGAGGAGCAGGATACACGCCTCTTACTTCATAAAATGATCAATAATCGCATTTTGGAGAGTGTTAATAAAGTGATTAGCATAGGTGAGTACTCGAAAATTAATATTATGTTGAAGGTTGGGATAATGCGGTTACCCTCTTTACCGTATTTTCGTTTATATTTTCCAGATTAGATAAAGATTAATTGCTAAATAATACTAAAAATAAAGATAAGATACAACTAATCTGTAATTCTCAATTTTTGATAATATTAGATCTCAAAAACCAAATAACTTTCATTTTCGGTATAAACGAAATATTTTTAGGTAAAAAATCTATCATTCTTCATGCCAACCCGGATTTATCTTATCCCAGAGCAACTGAGCCTTTACCACAGGAATGTGTAATAAAAGTATTCAAGTCGATCCTCCCTGAAGTTAAACAACAAAACAAACACACCACAGATGACGACCGATTTAAAAACAAAATTGGAAACCAAACTGTCCACAAAGCCTTGAACTTATTGGCGGAAAAGGAGATGGTTAACTTAGGAAAACTCAGAAAAGTAGGAATCCCTTGTCCACAGGTTGTCGCGCTGAAACAGCATGTCTTGGTTATGTCGTTCATTGGCAGAAATCAAGTACCCGCCCCAAAGTTGAAGGATGTTTACGACATGACTGACTATCAATATCTTACGGCTTACGGAGAGGTAAGTTCATAAAATTTACGAAGCATCTGATCTGGTAATCGAAAAGCTTTCCCATTTTTATTTACTATTAAGCGTCAAATTTGTTGGTTACTATAAATGATATTTTTCTGTTTCATTTATAGATAATAACGGCAATGGACACCCTCTATAATAAGGTAAACTTAATCCATGGAGATCTGTCAGAGTCTACCATCCTTTGGCATAAGAAACGGTGCTATTTCATTGATGTTGGCCAATCTGCTCATATTTCTCATGAAAATGCATTCCATTTGCTATATAGAGATTGCGCACTAATGTTTTTAATGTGAGCATTAAAATTTTTCCTGTTTAGTTGTTTTTCTTACAAAATTATTTTTATTAAATGCATTGGCAATAGTCGTTTCTTTAAAATTACACCTATGCCAAAGAATATCTAGTTTACGCTATTTGGATATTTTAATATGATTTTTTTTTCAGTTTTTTACACAAAAAGAAACTCCTGAAATACTAACTCCTGATGAAATGTTTAAGTCTATCACTGGTTACGACTACAAAGGCAAGTTTGTACTTACTGAGTCACAGCAAGAATTTAATGGGAAATCCCATCCAGATTGACTCGACTTAAAGAATTGCCAAAAAGTGCCAAATCTGGACATATCAGCGGATATAGGGAGTTTTTTCCCGGAAATAATATAATTTTAATTGCGCCACCAAAAGTGTAAGAATCTAGTCCAAAATAACAATTTCTATCTTTTGTTAATTAATTATTATATCATCCGAGACAAAAATATGTTGGTTGAATATATTAATAAATCACAATAGTAAATGTTTATTAGTGTTTTTATATACCTTGGTAATAGCCCGTATCAGTTTCGTTAAGCGAGATATAACACGTCTATGTAGTATAATTATTCTTAATATAACACAATTATGACATTTATTTATTTGTATTCTTTATCGTCCGGAGTGTATATTTGACTCTATAACCGGAGTATACATTTAACTCCATGCCTTAATAACTCGGAAAATAGTAATTTGCAAAAATTAAAACTGCATTTTTAAATGAACACTTCCGAATATGTCCATGTTTGTTTTCTGCCCAGGAAGCCTGGTGAAAACAAAGCCCCATCGTTCCATCTGCTACAACAAATGGTTGGCATCCGATTTCTAGCAATAATAACTCTCGTGACAGTAGCTGCGCTTGAGTTACTCATTCCAAGTTTATTTTTGATTGAATAAAAGTAGACTTAAAGTAAAAAGAGTTAAAGAAGAATGGCCCAACTTTGACGACAATAGACTAACATAACCTTAAATTTTTAGTTTTGGAAATTTATTTTCAATTTTCATTTTAATCGTGGTTTTAGCTTGGATCGATTGAAACATTTAAAAACTCTCTCAGACAGTAGATTTAAAAAGTTTCAATATTGTAGATTATAATAGACTGCTAATTATAGGTTAGAATTTTAACCAACAAAACGATTTTGGCTTGGTTTTCTTCCGTTGACTATTGAACCACTCGTATTATGACACTATAATAATTAGCGTAATTTAATGGAGGTCTAGTTACGTATTACGCAAAAATGTATGCACTTCTTAAAAATATAAAAATATGTGCGCAAGTGTGAGGTTAGGTCAAGTTGTAAATTTCATTAAAATGTTTTTAGCAAAAATAATTAAAATTTCACACTTATATAGCCGATAATACTACAAATGAATTTATATTTTGTACAATTTTTAAAACAACTTTTTCCTGGACACAGTTAAATAATAAATGAGTTAAGAAGTCGAATTGCCAACAATGAGGCATGACGAGAAATAAACTAAACCAACACTTACCTTATAGATGCCATTGTACAATAAGTCTTCAAAGTTCAAATACTTCTTTTCACAATACACCAATCACAAATAAGTTTTTATACCTTTAATAAGTCACAATAAATAGTTAAAGATGCACAAGTACCACAGAATTATAAACTCGTATGGTCAAAGTCGTATGATGACAGCACAGAATACAAAACATGCACAGAACATAAAGGTAGATGACTAAGTTCAATATTTTTATGTTTATCCTTTATTACCTGTATATGTTAATAAAGGATAACATGATGCTCAGTGGCATTAGAGCTACACTAGTGTGAACTGAGACATAACCAACTTAAAGTATCTGTCATAGAAAATGTGTCTGTAGTGCGCACGTGCGACAACACTCAGGAGTACCAACATAAGGCAAGAAGCAGTAAAAGTACTAGGCAGTGACTTTGTTTAGTGTTCTGTGTTCTGTGCTGTGGCGCTGGAGTTAGTTTGCTGTTGTTGTTTTTTTGACATTTTGTCGGTATTTCAGTGTCTTATTTCGTAAAAATGGCTGTGTTAGCGGCTGCCCAGCTTCTGGACGAATTAATGGGGAGGAACAGGAACGTGGCCCCGAACGAAAAAGTCAAAGAGCTGAACTGGGAAGATCCAGAGGTAAGGTTTAGTTTTTTGCCTGCTCTGCCAAATACTTTACCTTTTCCATTTTAGTACTGCAAATATTTTATGGCGAAATTCTGCCCTCATGATCTGTTTGTGAACACGAGAGCAGACTTGGGGGCCTGTACAAAAGTGCATGACGAAGAGGTTAGGAAATTATTCCAGAATGCTAAACCAACCCACCACAGAAAGCTTCAGTATCAAGAAGACTTTCTTCGATTCTGCGTGTCTATGATGAATGAGGTGGAGAGGAAAATAGTGAAAGGTAAACAGAGGTTGGCGCTGAGCGGAAAGAATGAGCTACCCGCGATATCTCCCGCACAATCACAAAAGAACCAAGAGCAGATAAATATTTTAAACGAGAGAATAAATGATTTAGAAGCCGAGGCCGAACAAGCCGGGACCGATGGCAATGTGGAACAAGCGCAAGGACTGATGAAACTCTGTGATCAATTGAAAGAGGAACGAGATAACCTTCGAAAACAAATTGAAAATGGGTACGTATTTCGGGTGTGCCTACGTTGTTAATTTTGTAACCCATTCATTTCATTTATAGCCATTGGAATGCAACAGCTGAACTTGCAGCAGCCCAAGAGAAACAAATGGAAGTTTGTGAGGTATGCGGAGCTTTCCTTATAGTTGGCGACGCGCAACAAAGAATAGACGATCACCTCATGGGCAAACAACATATGGGTTTTGCCAGACTGAAGGCTGCAGTAGACGAAATTACTACCTTGGTGAAAACAGCGAAGGAGGAAAGACAGATGGGTAGAGGAGGAGGTGGGTTAGGATCTGGCACAGAGGAAACGAGACAGCGTGACAAAGAAAGAGAAAAAGAACGGGAAAAGCGACGAGAAAGGGAGAGAGAGTTGGAAAAGAGTAGGTCAGAGCAAAGGTAAGTTGTAGAATTTGTTGGGTTGCAATTATTGTAATGTTGGTTATGTAATACTAGGGAGAAGGAAAAGGAGAGGGATAGGGATAGAAGAGATAGGGAGAAGAGGTCGAGAACCGAGGAAAGAGTGGATAGAAGGGACAGGGAGTCACGTAGGGAACCAGTGAGGGAGAGAGATACTCACAGGGAAAGGGACAGAGAGAGGGAGCGAGATAGGAAGCACCGCTCTGACCGAGAATCAGGTGAGAACAGCCGACATGTTAATTATACGTTATTATGCACAACTAAGAAATGTTTTTATTCAGCATTGTAGTTAATAATGTGGTTTCAGGCCGCCACCATCACCACCATGCGCACCACCACAGACGTTAATTTTGTTCCCCCTTTTGACCAGTAAGATCACCCGTTACAGGTAGGTGGCGTTCTAGTTTATGACTTACCTTTTTTCTTTCAGCCACCGTACAGGTTAGTGACTATTATAGAGCTATGTACACATTCTAATAGTTATGATGTGATGATGTGTCTACCGAAAAAAATGTAATGTATGTAATAGTAGACACATTGCTTCGTAACACTCTAACTGCCTTTTTCAATTTTACTTGTTTAGAATGGTTTTGGTATAGGAGTTCTCTTGTAAAAGTACGGAGCCAAGAAATTTAATTTTACAAACCGATAATAAAACAAGACAAGACGAGGGAGTCTTTTTGAGCTGGAAAGAATTGGTTTGAAATGAGTAATTGTGTTTGTTACACCTTGGTAAATTTTTTACGCCACTTACGTGTTTTGTTTGATTATTTTGTTAAAGTCTCGGCTTTGCTTATCATTTTTCTTTTATCTCGTCTATCTAAATTACATACTTTTATTATTATTACTTCCTGTATTAAGTGATGAAATCATAAGCGTTTTTATTTTTATATCTTAGATTTTATACAGGTCTGGACTTTGGTGCCCTTAAGAAACAATCATAACAAAAAATTTTGAACGTAATAAGCACTCACATATGCATACAAAAAACTCAGGTGCTAAAATTAAAAAAATATATAACAATATAACAATACCCAGTACTAGTGCCAAAAGTTGATTGTCGAGCTGTGTGGCTGCAATTTGAGATTACGCCACTACTTTGAACGCTCCTTTTGCTTCCTCCAGATCTAATACAGTGTTGTTACCTTTTATGGAGCATAACATTTAATAAACTTTAATTTCATCTTTGTCGATTTAGCGTTAATATTTTCGGGTAACACAGTACTTACTTAATAATATAGGTATTATTCAACGTGAATACCTTTGCAAGAGAACTCTAATATATTTATCGATCATTTATTACACCCTTAAATGTAAAATAGCAAATGTTGGAGTAACATTAACAAGGACAGACATAAAGAATGTTAATTATTTAATTGAGCTATTATGGTGTGGTTTTTACTTATTTTTTATATCTTCTGGAAGAACAGGGAAATGGTTGTTGATGCCATTTTGTTTTCTTATAAGTTTTCAGCTGTGAAACAGTCGACAGTGCTCGCCAGATTAAGCTGTCAAAGCCGCAAACACGCTCTCATATCGGTTTTTTAACTATTGTAAACGAGGTATTTATAAAATTGTAACTCCTTATTTTGACAAATCACCATACTGTGTTACTCTAGATACTGAAAACTGTGTATCTCCATTTCATGTCAGAGGTATTTATCCTTGTAATTATAGAAAGAAACACAAGCCCCCGGAAATTTTCTAAACGCCTTCCTTAGAATGTCACGCCTAGCAAGTTTTGATGAATATTATGTTAAGGTATCAAAAATTAATAAACATTTCTCCATTTTCACACTGATAAGCTCGGTGACTAATTTGTAAAGAAACTGAACACATAAGCGACCTCCGTCGACCAGTTAGTCCACAACTTTCTTAAGAAACTAAGTTCCTATTAAAAAAAGCCATATATTAATTCAAATTCTTAACCCGACTTAAGAACGAGCAATGCAAATACCGAACACTGACAAAACCATTGACCGGATGATTTATTATTTTATTGGACTGAAAATTTATATAAATTGCCTATCGGAATTAAAAAAATCAATTCTATAAATATGTTTAAAAACAAAGTAAAATACTAGTAAACCTATCTTATCTTAATTCTTCTCATAGTTATCCTATATTGTTGTATAACTCGAGTGCAAGGTTTCTAGCAACCTTTTTCAAAATCTCTTCGTTTAAGTTAATTTATTGTTTAGAAAGTTTTCGTGGGTATTTTTAAAGACAAATAGTCGTCCTTTCGTGTGCCTGTCTCATGCTGTCGTCTGGATCTTTACAGTGTCACAAACAGGTGAGGTCTATAGGAAATAAGGAAGCTCCCATCAGTGTACCCGTTTTTTACTCAACGCCTCCAGCTGGCCGGTCTTCTATTGTAAATTGAGGTGACGATTTGTAATTTTATTTTTTAGTTAGTAAGTAACGTTGAATAGAAAGATCTTTTCTAATTTTTATTAATGTAAAATATAGATTTAAAGAATAAACATTTTTTTTGTTAGACAATTGTACTTGGATAATCGAAGTAAATAATCATTTATATATTTGGTGTGTTTATTATTTTGACTCCTCTTTATGATTATGGAATTGTTAATGAAAACATGTATTCTCTGACCTGAAGATAAAAGCAAGGGTTAAACTTCAAACAAATCCGTTTCTGCACGAGACGTCACAATATTAACCTCAAAAATATGAATTTCTTACGATTTTGGAATATTCTGTCACTTTTATCAAAATTTTTGCTTAGTTCCTGTACTATCAACTAAAATTTTGTTCAGTGCATTATTAATAAAGCTTTAATCGTCTTGATCTAATAAAATTAGAGTATTTTTGTTGGTTGGAAATCTAACCTATAATTAGCTGTCTATTTTTAATAATAGGTATACAGTATTAAAACTTTATATATCTTCTGTTTGCGAGAGTTTCTAAATGTTATAATGGATCCATGTTAAAACTACAAAAATTAAAATTAAAATTGACAATAAATTTATAAACAAAAAATTTGAGGTTATGTAAGTCATATGATGTACACGATTTATACCAATGACTATCCGTTTTTTACGTCACAAAAATGTAATAGATTAATTACAATTAAAATTTTTTTTTGGCCTTAAAGGAAAAATACGTTGCAGCTAATTTAATTTAAAACACTATAGTCTGGTATAATTTGCAAAATTTCGGAAGTCGGTAAGTTGTGAGTAAATTTTTGTGTTGAATTCAGGTTAAATACTAAAAGCAGCGGTAATTTGTCAGTTTTTACTCGGTTTTTATTTTCTTTATTTTACGATACTAAGTACAAGTTGTACATTTTATTTTTGCTAAAACTATTGACAATAGAAACGAAGAACTGTTCTGCTATAAAGACAGAAAAAGGCACAGGTAGAAGAAATAATTTAAAATCTTTCATAATTAGATAAAAAGCTAAAAATGTTTCTTAAAAATTCGTTGAAAATCAGAATCTACATACGATTTAATAAACAAACAAGTATCAAACGTTAAAGTTTTATAAGAAACGATAATATATCCAAATTGGCAAGGTAAAAAATGAAAATATTTGAATTTTTTCAACGAATTTTCAGTTTAAGTAACGATTTATTTAAAAATACAGACTATTCTACAGAAGGGACTAAAAATATCACAGACCCACAAACAAACTGACTTTTATAGACCGGTAAAAATCAATTTGTTTTGACTAACTCATACAGAAACCTTTGAAATTCCTATTTAATAAAATAAACACATTTTTCAATTATTTTCTGTGTAAGATAGTCCTTATTTTTTACTAAGAGTTTACAACTAAAAAATTATATACATATACGTTAAATCATATCTGAATCTATTTCACAGATGTATCTGCAAGATGGGAAAGGTGCGTCTTTTTGTTTTTTTTTAAACGTCACTTAAATGAGACGTCTCCTAAGGCGGTCCTTGTGAACGTGACATTTGGAAAAGCACGGACAATCACACCATTATCTACCGACGTTGTCAGTGTCATAATCCACCGGCGGAACTATCTAGCGACGGTTTATCCAGACAAAAAAACGTTTACTATTATTATTCTAACTGTGGCTAAATTGAGTAAAATTGAGCGTTAGGTATATTCTTGAGTAGATCTACTCTTGTTGAATTGCGCCACATTGAGCCATTATTCTCTCCCCTGATAAAGATTTTAAATAAACGAAAAGCTGAAAGTTTGCACGTGCGTGCCATTTAAGGTCTTGAGTAATGTAATAATATATTTTAAAATTTCAAGGCCAAAGTTGTAAGTCATAAATCTTAGTCGATGTTGGACTATTGATAAAAAATCCTGTTCACAGCGCAGATACATCGTATGAAAATAGGGATAGAGATATCTATAATTTGACATTTAGATAGTTTGTTTTACCTTTTTCTTTGCTACATCAGAAAAAGCATATGGAAGGCGAAATTGAGATTGTCAATTTAAAGTTGTTTCCCTTATCTTAAATACAATTGTATATTTCAAGAATTCGCAATCAAAATCTGTTTCCTGGTGCGGAGATAATGCTGACCCTGTATTTCTCGTTCGAATAAATATTTTCAATTGAATTCTATAACTTGCGGCAAATTATACTTGAATAGAATGTCTGGAAACAGGTTTTCATCGATTTCCTTTAAAGTGTAGTGCACGTCAAGTTACAACTCAACAAAGTAAGTAACGTTGCTGTGTCTCCTCCAGCCTTAATTCGTTCTAAAATAAAGCGCACCATGAAAAATGGTCTCGTTTGTTTATTTTTGTTGCTTACAAAGCGAACGGAAAATATTTTGATAAAAATAAACCTACGAGACAATGTCCCACTGGTGTGTATATTTGGAACGTGTTTTCTACAGGAAACAAAAGACGTTTTAAAGGAACTACACCTGCACTGCTTCTTTTAACATTAGAACGTTTTAAACGATAGGTTTACTTTATATTAGCATTGGCTAACACTAACATTAATTTTAGAGAGTAATTTACTCTACTTTTTTATTCTATCTAATAGTTTACCTTAAAATTATGTCACAGTTTTTAACCAATATTCACCAAGTACTTATAACATTTAAATTCCTGTTTCTGCTCTACTGTAAGTTATAGAATTTTAAAAATCGCGTATCCTGAACGACCCTAGATCTGTTATTAGAAAAAAAAAACTCAGGAAAAAAGAATCAGAATAAACAACAGTTATAACGTATTGAAATAAGTGCATCAAAATCAAAGTACGGATTTGTGTTTTATATACGTTTAAAGTTTACGGATTTTTTGTCTGACAAAATCGACATTTCCATGTGTTTCTACATTTCAATTAAATTTTTATATCAATAAGATATGAAATATTTAGAAGGAAGATGGAGAAGGATAAATCTATAACTTATAAGCATATTCTCTATCTAAATAAGGATAAATATACCGATTTAAATTAATTTTATTTTTGAATTTTTTGGAAAAATGCCGTAGGAACTTGTGGCATTAATTTTTCGAATGGAATATGTTTTGTTCCAGTGCTTAATTGACCGTCGTAAATTCTTGGATTGAACTAGACACTTAGAAAGACTAAAAAATACCTAAAAAATATAAAGGTTCAATTCTATTTAGAAATATAATCAAATACGGGTTCTGTTTCGCTTCTGGTACCAAGAAATAAAAGCGTTCCGATTCAGTCTTCATTCAAATAGAAATTGGGTCTAGAGCCTCTCATTAATTAAACCTTGAAATCCGTTAACAAAGGTCAAATTTGCTTGATATTTATTCAGTTTACTTAAATTTTATTTTGTAATTTATCTCGACCTAAAGGTCGGCTTAACATCAATTTTACATTCGTTATTTTATTTTTGTTGGTAATAATAAATAGAACTAATTTGCAACAACTTAAAAATTGAAAAATCCTCATAGCAACGCTTTTACATTTCAGAACGATTAATTACGAGTTGCCATTAAAGTAAATACATTTATCAAAAAACACAAAGCCGACCTTCATTTCAAGTTTTCGACCCGTTAATTTTAAGTTAATTATTCTGCCGTTGATTCCCTTAAATATTTGTTTGTAACAGCACATATTAAAATAATAGTGCCGTCCCCAACTCACCAAGCCTTATAGAGAATAATCAAGTGAACAAAGTTCATTGTTATCCATATAAGCAACGGCTGTTGAAAACGGCAGCTCCCTAAAACAACTTACCGCTATAATTACACGTAGTATTCACAATTCCTCTAGATCAATTTAATACTTATATAACAATGTACAAAATACTAAACATTTACTACAGATATGTAAAAATAAATAGGACTAGGTAAAGGTTTTTTTACAACTATTTACATATATAAAAATAGGTATAATCTAACTAACATCGAGTATCGTGTTTGTCGTTACTTTTTACATCGCTTCCCCCTCGTTGTTCATCTTTGTCTACCAGATTCTCTTCACTACTGTTTCTGGTAACATCAAAAATATCATACTGGTTTATTTCTCTGAGGTTCTCGTCTAGCTTTCTTCGTTCCGTTATAATTCGTTGGACGCTCTCCTGGCTGTCATGTTTTGGAATTTTCGGTTCGCCCTGCTGCGCCCCAGGAACCGTCAGCAAGAACGGAGTTTCCTCGCCGACGTCCATCGACTTCTGTTTCTGGAACAGGTGCTTCGTACTTCCGTACAACTTGTGCATCGGTTTACTCTCCAACGGCACCAACAGAAGCTTATTGCTCTCGTTAGTTTCGTTTACTCTCTTGACTCTAGGCTCGTCGCTTCTCGCCGGCTTCAGAGTCTCGGTTTGTGGGCTTATCGTTACTATTTCGTCCAAGTTGGTTTGAGCGACATGTCGGTAGTTTTTCTCGTAGTTTTCCGGCACTTTGTATTCCTGTATGCTGTAGATGTCTGAAATCGACTCGTCGATGTTTTTAATGTCGTCTAAGTTCGACATCATTATTGGCTGGTGGCTGTGCAGGGTCTGACGCCTCGTTTGAGACGGTTGTCTCTCCAGGATTATCTTCGTGCCTGGGGGGTTGTACGTGAAATTGGATGGCAGTGAGAGAACCTGAAACGTAGATTTATAGGCTAACTATTAGAATTTTGTGATGCATAAGATCGAAATTTATACAGGTGACTGCTGTTCGGAGAAGAAACTTACCTTTGTTAGAGGTTTTTGTTGCCTTTGACACTCCTGATCGAGTTGGAGCGCAAGGCAGAGTTCCCTTCTCTCGTTAATTTCTTGTTTCTCTGCAAACTCTCTTTCTAGCTGTGCATCCATGTCCTGTTCGTCCTCTAAATGTTTGTGTGATTCTTCGAGATGTTTCATTAACACCTACGGAAGATCATTTTTGAGTATTACCATGAAAGAATAGAATAGAATAGGGCATGTGCATCATATGACTCAGGTTATGTGAGTAAATTTTTTAGCTTTTGAAAAATTTTCAATTTTAGTTTTAATTTTTGTAGTTTACCGTCTGTGCCAATTAACATGGCAGATTTATCTACTTACCGCTACAACTACGTTTACTAGCACGAATTGCGCCATAAGTACGAAAATAACGAAAAAAATCGGCGCTATTATCGGCGATATGCAGCAATTCCTGATGCAATCCTCTTTGGGATTGCAATTTTCATCGTCCAAGGTATCCTTCATAATTCCATTCCAATTGTCGCCAGTGGCTACCCTAAACAGTGTGAGAAAAGCCATTCCAAAATTCTCAAAATGCGCGTGCTCCCCCAAGCCTACAAAAACATTTTTTATCGTGGTATAGTGGCTCTTCGTCACATTACCTTGACACGGTGTGATGTTGCAGTCAAGTCTACCAAATAGTTCGACACCCAACGCAGCAAAAATAAAAAACAACAAGAAAAACAACAGTCCAAGATTGCCGACCTGCGGCAATGCTTGCATCACAGTATCCAAAAGGGCCCGAATGCCTTTGGCCATCTTTAACAATTTTAGCACTCTTGCTATCCTCATAACGCGTAATACCTAAAAAATGAGGTTTAAATTGGCAAAATATATATACACAAAGGTGGCCACACCACCATTACAAAAGCGGCAAAGAGAAATGGTTAATTCAAATCGTTAATGATGTATAGAAAATTGATGAATAAATAAGGATTTTTAATAATAATAATAATATTGATTGATTCTATATTCTATAATTTTGCAAAAACCTATACTCACTCTAATAATAGTGGGGTTGATGGGAATAATCTTCAAATCCTGGACGATCTCCTCTATAACTATCCCAACGACAGACAATATCACAATGGCGACATCCAGCAGATTCCACTTATCCTTCATGTACATTTTGAAACCCAGCGCGATGAGCTTCATCGTGCTTTCCAGTATGAACACGGCGGTGAAAAAATAATTGAATATCCTGAGTGCGTACTCCCAGTACTCGGGCATCTTGTATCGTTCGGTGGCCATCGTTATGACGTTCAAACCAATCACAAGGGCAATGGCCAGGTCGAAGTATTTGGAAGTGACGATTTTGTGGATGTCGAGGCGCCAAGGGGCGTAGTTAATGTAGTAGGGGGGCTCATTCATTTCTGGAATCATATCTAAGATTACACTAGACCAAGGGTAAAAAGTCTGTCACAGTAAGTTTGGAACAATACATAAAACAAGGGAACCACAAATTGAAAGATGAAAGGAAACTCTTTTCTTGGTATTGTGCAAATAATTAAGAACAGGCACATCCTGATAAATCTAATCACGCTCAATGATGATCAAAAATGCTCTTCAATAAGCTTCAGATGGTAAAGGGTCTTCGTAAATGATCGAAAACCACGTACGCGCAGCATTAGACAACCATACATACACTTAATGCACAATATGTATACCTGGTTGCCTATTTTTAGTAATGTGGTTTCCAATTATTTATAAAGGCTCTGTAACATTTATTGTACTTACTTCTTCTTCGTTTTTCCATCTGTAAAGCCCTTTTTGCTGCTTTCCTTATTCGTTCTTCCTTCTCCTGTTCTTCCCTGCATCTGTGAAAATTCTCGACCACCACTCCAACAAACATGTTAAGGACGAAGAAGCCCACAAGGAGGATGAAGGATATGAAGTAAAGGAGCCTCCATTCCGAGTAGTTAACTATGGGCTAAAAATTACAGGGTCAGGTGAGATTTAAAGGGGACGTGATGCAACGCTTATGTTTACCTGTTTATCGACACCTACGGCATCTAGCCCTGTGTACATTATGTTGACCCAGCCGTCTCTTGAGCTCAGCACGAAAAGCGACATCAGCGCTTGTACTAAATCGTCGAAGTTGTATTTTTGGTTTTTCCACTCGTACCCTTTGTCTGCACAGTCTTGCCTGGTGACGATACCGGTGAGGTTTTCTCCGGAGCAGTAATAGAATGTGCCCTTAAACAACTTAAAAAAAATCTAGTTAGTAATTAAATATTCTTAGTTTGCTTTGTGCTTCCCATAAATTTGCTGTCGTAGATATTTACCTGTACTCCTAAGATCCCGAATATTATAAAAAACGTGCAGCAAATCAACACTATATTTCCGATAGGCCTTAATGAGGACAATAAGGTTTGTACGACCAATTTTAAACCAGGCGCTCTATTTATTACTCGTAGCGGACGAAGAGACCTCAATAAACGAAATACCTAAAAATGTGCAGAGTAAAGGTTTGTTTCAGTTACATACCTAAATAATGTTTTGTGCAATGGCTAGTTACCCTTAATATTCCGAATATTCTCGAGGTGGTGTCGTTGATTAAAAACATTATTATATCTACTAATGAAATTATTACTAGAGAACCATCCATGATGTTCCAGCCAGACGTGAAATAAGCATTGGGACCGTAGCACATACCTGTCGCCACTACCTAAAATCGCAATTAAAATACTGTTCAATAAATTCTATTAATGAAAATAAAAATAAGTACCTTGACGAACATCTCTGTGGCAAAGACAACAGAAAATATGTAATTACAGCTCTGAAGAAACAATTTCTCGGTACTATCAGGAGGGATATTAGGCCTTTCCATGGCTAAAGTTATGCAATTTAATGCGATAAAGAAGAGCACCAAGTTGTCGAACCAATTTTGCTTTACTAGCCAACGGCAATGCTTTCGAAATCTGAAAAGAAAACGATTTTATTACACAGGGAATATATTGGACCCAATCTATACATAAAGGTAACTAAAAAACTTACATGTTATTGGGCGAAAACAAATAGAGAGAATAGTCGTCCTTCTCTTTCAAGCACCCGGTAGGCTCCAGTATCATTTCCAGTCTATTAAAAACGCTTAGTCTTGGA
This sequence comes from Rhagium mordax, assembly GCA_963680705.1. Classification (NCBI taxonomy): domain Eukaryota; kingdom Metazoa; phylum Arthropoda; class Insecta; order Coleoptera; family Cerambycidae; genus Rhagium; species Rhagium mordax. The sequence continues at coordinate 60,263,112 of OY796662.1, read as the reverse complement.
GAGAATCTGGGCGCACACTCGTCCAGCTTAATTTGAGGCAGACTTCTCTCCGTCACGCTTTTATCGTTTAGACTGTTCACGGACTTCAGCTCTATGTGGCTGTTTTTCCTCGACACAACCGGGCTGCTTGGTTTGTTGGATTTACTTTGAAACACCGGGGACCTATTCAAGGAGTTCTTTCTCGTCAAGGCTGGAGCTGCAGGCGCCTAAAAAATTGTTTTCGGTGAGCAAAACGGTAGGCCGAGAAAAGTACCGGATGATTTTTTACTTGTGGTGGTACAGTGCTGAATGTATTTGATCTACATCTAATGGAATTTTGGGGACTAAGTCCTTTGGCACTCTTATTATTGGGAGTGTCCTTTTGAGTGTCATTTTGGATCCTTATCGAAGATTGTAATAACGAATCGTTTCGCAAACTTGCCTGAAATAAAACGTGCAGACAACAAAATACAAGCGACATGTAATGGTGACATAGCCTAGACTAATATTTATTTCGTACAGTCAAATAATGGGAAACATAACTTAGTACCCTTGGCACAAGTCGATGGTCGAGCAAACGATTAATTACACAGGTGTACACAAGCAGGTTGTAGCCATGGCTACGTTTGCAACTTTTAGTTAATTTTAAAAAAATTAAGGAAGATACAAGGGTGTGAAACACATTGTATATTACCCCATAAAGAGATAAAAAATACATGTTTCCTCTATAATTGGTAAATAATTAAAAATACTCTTAGTCCGGCCCTGGCTTTGGGTACAGGAGCAGCTCTGAGCTGTTCCTGTAAAGCTCTGAGCTATATAGGTGTACAAATGGAAAGCACCTACATCTGGATTTGGCAGCTTAATTATGACGGTGGCCAACATAGGGGTGTCTCTTTTTGGGATTATTTCACTCAAACCCATACGGAGTCTATTTATTTAAAAAGTTCGTGATACAGAATGTATACTTGGTTGCCTATTAAGTCACGTGGTTTACAATCATTTATGAATGCTCTGTACTATTGGTACTATTTCATAAAACGATTAATTAGACTTAATATTTTACTATATAGACCGCAGTTGAATTATTCGATAATACATTATATTTTCCCTTATTAAAAGAGCCAGCGTTGGCGGCGTTGACAGGATGGTGTTCGCCGTTCTTTCGATTTTGAACTTTATTTTCCACGTGCTTGTATAGCGCATGCTCAGTTACGCCAAGACGGCCGGCGGTCGTTTGGTTTGTTTACTATTTCTTTGGCGGGTTTTTGTCTTCCGGTTTGTGTCGTCTTGTACGTAATAATAAATAGTGATATTGTGAGGAAAATTTTGTTAGTGGTTCTTAAGTAAAGGTATAAAAATGAGACAGTGCCAAACTGATTCAAAGTTTAAAACTTAAAGTGGAATGTGTTTAAAAGTTTGTGGTTTGTTTTGGTTTTAAAGGTAAGAAATGTTACGAATTACTTTATTAATGGGTAGGTAACTATTATTAGATCGTATTTTACAAAAAAATAAAATCAATAACTGGATTTCGGTCTATTTATAGCGTTATCTGTGTAGAAAATAAATCGCAAATATAATTTAAAAAAGGTTAGGTTATGTGCGAGGTTATATGATAGCCTACACTTTATCCATAAAAATGCCAAGTAATCATGTAACACATTTGTAGCAACAGTTTTTGAGAAATCTAATTATTAAAATCCCAAAAATAAAAAGTAAAAACCTATACACAATTTCTTGAATCTTGAACATGAAATTGTACAGTTTTTGTAACAATCACAAACACAAATCTAGTCGAGCTTTTAAACTAGTAATCAATCAAAATGGAAATTGGAAAAGTATGAAAGTATAAACCAACTTTAGGAACCAGATCTTAATCCGCTATAATAGTTTCCTAGTTGTTCGAAATTCCTAAATAAATCGCAGGCACATTTTATGTGCCTGAATATAGGCAACCAAGTATACATTACCTCTAACACAGAACTTAGTGATCTGTGCCTCTGTGGCCGCCATGATAAGCTGTCAGATCCGTGTTTAAGAATTCTTTGCCTAAAGCCAGGGCCGGATTGAGAACATTTAATTTATTTACTAATAATGACTAATGGGGTGAATATCGAGAAAATATGTAGTTTTTAGCATATTATGAGATAATATATAAAGAAATTATTTTGTGTTCTTTTTAAAAAATCTGGGTATTAGCTTGCCACTATGTCAATTATCCTGTAGACTTAAAGATAATTTTAGAACATGAGTTCTTGATGTCAAATTTTTATTCCAGGTGTTTTTTTTTTTCAAACAGTTGAGGGAAGATATTAACCGGCCACAACTTATTAACTATTATAGATTTTTAGTTTTGAAACTTTCTTATTTTTAGTAATTTTTACAAGATTTTCAGAAAAACATATCAATTATGAGCTCGACAGCATTTTTACCCATTAATATTAATGACAAAACGCATTTCTCATTATGTAGTATTTTGGTGGAATTTTGAAAATATTATTTAACTGTACCAGAATTTCCTAACAGCTATGAACGTATCTACCATATTAATTACAATAGACCAAGCTAGTATTAACTATCCAGAATCCAGGCGTGAATCCAACAAATATTTTTCGTTTTTCAAAACTCCAAAAAGAGAAAGTTTGTGACCAAAACCTGGAAATTCAATAGTTCATCTCGAATTCTATATTTTGTCAATTTCAGTTATTAGGTACCCAATTCATTGTCATATCTCTTGTTTCAGTGGTATCATGGCGACTGAAAAGACTTTTAACTGGGTTCATAATGGTGGGGAGTTGCGCAAGGGAAGGAGTAAAAGGTACTTATTGCTTTCCTAAAGTTAATATTCTTGCTAATATCACTCATATATACAGGTAGGTTCCGAACGAGATTGGACGTGGCAAATACATGGCAAGGTAAATTTTTAAAAATATTCGAAGTTAGTCCGGTTCCAATTATTTGACTGCTCTGCTGGTAGGAATTACTCCTAGAGTATTTGTATACTCCCTCTTATAAATATAGCCGGCCAAATGGCTTCAAAATATAACCACTTACCACTCGAAACATTTGTTGGATTCACCCAAACTATACTAAATGATAAAAGACATAAGCAATGAGTTCACTTAAACCGACATTGTCTCTACTTACGTGTCTAGTTACCCCACCACCATTACACTGGGAGTGGTCCCTACCATTATTCAACGGAACGGCCTCCGAATCGGACCCGCTCCGGTTCTTCTTCCTCCTCAAACTCGGCCTGGACGCCAGCTTCCAAGAGCACTTCCTCTGGATCTTGTTCTTGTCCTGGTTCTGTTTGGTGTCGTTTTTGTTCGGCACCGAGCCGACCTTCTCCGAGAACGCCATCGTCTTCGACCCGACCTTTTCGTTGTGTATCACGATTTTTCCCGATGGCTGGTGCGGCTCGTCTGGCGGCCGCTCGAACTGGCGGAACGTCAGCGGCGGTGGCGATAGCGTGGGCGGCTTCAGCAAACTCAAACTCTGGAAGAACACGTTTGTTTTAGCAAGTTGAATACGTTTCCAGATAAATGTTTGGTTTTTAGTCGCAGTTGCATCGAATTTCAGCCCTCTCGAAATAATTCCGGTTCGTCGAGGAAATATTAGAAACGACAACGAATTTCGGATTGCAATAGTAACATTCTAACAACATACCGAGGTCTTTTGTGTGGTCGAATCTGCACTAGATGGGCAGCCGGGGCTGCTGTCGCTTGCAGTGGGATTGTCGTTTGTTATGGTTGTGACGTTATAGCGAAATTCGGGGAAATCATCCAGCGTCGTACTGGGGGAGTCTTGGGGGGTCGCGGCCGTGTGCGTGATAATCGGCAGCGAGGGCTGGAAAATAAAAATCCAGTGGTTTACCAGTTTATAAACTTTATATTTTAAGACAAACTGCTTTTGAATTCGTACAGTGCCTGCAGTGCTCACTTATACATTTTCTGTCGATTATTTGTAAAATTCCACGTTAAAATATTCCGAATGCACATTTTATTGAACCATTTAGTACTGCAGGTTAATGCAGATGGTGCTATTTAGAAAAGTGTCATAACCTCTAGATGAACGAGGGGGGGAGTATCTTTGGATGAGTGCGCTAAGAACAATGTATGAATATAGATGTTAGTAAATGATTGGAGGAATCAAAGTTGTCACTTTTACCTGTCTGCCGGGTTGCCTAAGCATCGACTCCTTCTGTATGTTGCACTTGGGCTCTTTACCAACGTAGCAGCAGTCCTTTTTCGTAAACCTGTCTCTGCAGTCGCAGTTGGTTAGAGCAAGCGGTGATCTTTGCCCGTTCAGGTCTTTCGGCTTCCTTAGCTCTTCTGCAGATCTCCAGCAGTTTTTTCTGTCCTAAAATTCGCAGAAGAAGAAGGTAAGAACCGAAACGACTGAGCAGTGCCAAAAACTATTATATAAGTACGTAGATTTTATGGTGTACCTCAAAGTTCAGTAGTTGGGCCACTATTAAACAAATGTATAATAAAACCAATGCGAACCTGAATAAAAACGTTTCTGTAGGCTTACCTGCGTGTAGCTGTCTGTTGAGCTGGACATGGACTGGCTGCTATTGCCTGGGCTGCCCCTCAGGCTGGCTTCTAAAATACAAGACATTTTTCTCCTAGCCAACTCCCTTTGCTCCCTCTCCCTGCGCTCGTTCCTCTCGGAGCTGAAACCCTCGACCAAAATGGCGACCAGCAAATTAAAAAGAACGTAATTTCCAAAAGTCATCAGCGCTACGAAGTAAAGCGCAGCCCAGTTCGACGTCTTGGCCATGCCATTCGATAGCACCATGTTCCAGTCTTCTTGCGTTAAAATCTAAAAAAACACGAGTAAAGCCGGTTTTCCTCCGCCCCGTTGAAACAGTTTTAAGGCCGGAGCCTACGTTTAAAGCAAGCGTACCGTCGCGCTTGCGTAAAAGCGTAAACCTAGCCTGAAGAAGACAGAGAAGGGTGACAGAAAAAATTAGAAAAAAAATTTGTCTCACTTGGAATACTGTGACCGTGGCCCAGAGGATGTTGTTAAAATGTTTTCGATCACACAGGCACCGTTTGTCGTTCATCATTTCGCAGTCGCAGTCTTTCGTGACCCCATTCTCGTCAGTATAGGTGCAAAACTTACCACCGAACAGGTACATGCCCAGAATGCTGTTGGAATGTGAATGTGAAAACATGTGTTAGATGGGTGAGCATTCTAGCTGTTATCGGTTATTTCTAAATTTTCCTATTTCTAGATTTACACGTCAAAAATCAATAAATTCGGGATAATTTTTAAGTAACATGTTGAATTATGCCTATTGTAAGAGCCGTGAGGAAATGTTTAAGGAAAATATTTAAAACGGGGTGAAATTGGTTCTTTGGGGATGAAAACGCCCACTCAAAATGAAAGAGAAGAAGAAGAGCTCTCTTATTTTCTTGTCAGACGAAAAAGACAAAACAAAAGAGAATGAAGAAGACAAAGCAGAAGAGAAGTAGGAGGAAGAAGAACTGGAGAATGCCGCATTTTGATTTATCTCCAACAGATCCTGTAATAGTATCTGATGACATAGTTAACTGATTTATCTATTTTTCCATGTGATTTACTGATTATCAATTGACCATTTCGATAGTCAGTAAGTCAGGAGATTCGTATCAATAATATTTTGCGTTGGCAGGAAGTTCGACCTCTTGAAAATCCAAAAAATCAAAAATAAGCCATATTTTCATTTGTTGTAATACGACTCTCGGAAAATGGATACAACCAATTTTTATGTTTCGTGTATAATTTCTATTGCAAAGGACGAGTTTTAAATATTTTCGAAACATATACCTCACGTCTAAAGCTACTAATTTTATATCAATAATAATTATTAGACCAATCAGTCTTTTCCAAATTTGAACAAATAGAAAAATCCAGCTTAGACAAATTTGGGAGGGGTGTTACAAGTTCTATCTCAACCACGCAAAAAGTCAGCACTATAGTAGCTGTTAAAGATGGACGTGTACTTTCTGGTGTGCCTCTTGGCACCTATCTTAGGCCAGTGATCTCAGTAGGTGAAATATAAATGTGCGCCTCACATTGGCTATAAAAATAAATAAATAAAAATTGGATTTAGGGAAATTATGATTTCTTGATATTAAAAATTTTAACCAGCCTGATCTCCAGGCATGAGTCCTTCGCTATATTTAAATTAATACATTTTAAACTCCTCTTGTTCCTCATCTGATGTATAGACTCCCTTTCTGCATGTTTAGTAAGAAAATGGAACATCCTCTGCTAAATTTAATCTCTGTTGGAATATTTCCCACAATATTTCGCAATACGATTGGCATCTTATTGTTAGTATCTATTTATGGATAAACGTTTATCAACTAATACTTAATCAACTCAACATGAACAGTTTCGTTTCAATAAGTGTTTGAGGATGTAAGTGGTAGGTATAGCGGTTCCAGTGCAGGGTGAGGAATATCTATTATAATTTCAAACTGTCCACAGGCAAACTACTTTTTTTGTTCTTTATTATGATGAATAATAATATTTTTTGTTTTTACCCCAAAGGAAATTTCAAAATCAAATAGAAGTGAGGTAGTTTTTGTTTTTGGAACAATGAGCATACAAATCCGACTACCAGAATAAAACATACTAATTTTATATAAATTTTTCTCACCGCCCACTGGATTTATTTTTGTAATAATAATGTTTCTTCTTCCTCCCTGACTCATCATTACTCGAAAACTTCCTATTTAAGAAAAAATGTGTTCCTTGGTCTTTTTGCCCAAATTAATAAAATAATAAAAAATGTGTTACTTAAAACAGGTTATTGAAGAATCAATCACTGAATTATATCCGGTAGAAGAAGAAGAAACATTATTAATACATCCCAGGAATATCATAAGTACTAGTCGAATATGTTTTGCTGAAAGGGGTGTGAAAATGTGTCGCTTTTAATTTTTGTCTAAACTACTCTATCTACTGTATAAAATTTCAATGATTTAACTCTAGATGTCTTCATCAGCTAAACTAACTTCTACAATGTCAAATAACGTAAAATCCAAGTGTGTCATTAATTCCTCTAAGGTCTACAGGAATGTAGTGTTAACAATAAACATTGCTGTTAAGAGACACAATACATATTTGCAGGGGTGACATATTGATAAACACATTTAAAAATTCAACAAAAAGCATTAATAACACTCCAAAACAAGCATAAAAAACACACAAGGTGTAAAAGGTATTAAAGAGTGCAGTACAATTTGTCAATCAATGCCTAGCATTAGATTTATTCTCTATGAATTCTAATAATTTCTTGTGACGTAAATATGCGTCAAGACTAAAGTAATGTTATTTTTCCTATTTTTACGAGGGTTCGGCCCGGCTCGGTGCATAAGAAAATACGTCTAATGCTACGCATTACATTCTTATCAAACTTACTAGAAAACACATGCAAAAAGGAGTAAACTGGAAATTGTAGAAAAAAGTTATAAAATTTACATGACAAAAGTTTTTATACAAAAAATGGAAACACGTCTGCTAAGTTGTTTGATATTTTGTACAGATTTGGAAATTTTTCGTTTTCGGTCTGCAATTTTTGCGAATAAGTGCAAGCGAAGCTTTTAACGTCCTGTTCTGGCTTTCTGGCATCATTGACGGGTCTACCACCACTCTTGCAGATTGGTTATCAAAAGAGTATTATAACTCGTGCTCGCTTGCACTTATTGGCAAAAATTGCAGACCGAAAACGAAGAATTTCCGAATCTGCATAATTGCACATTTTGTCATGTAAAATAAAATGCTACCTACCTTTAAATGGGGGGCAAGATTAATGCAATTTTCTCAAGGTTTTACGTTAATAAAATTCTTATGATACTGCCATTTTTTTTTTCATTTTGAAAATATTTTTATATTGATATTGATATTTTATACGCAAAATGGCAATATATTTAAATTTACAGACTATATTAGTGTGTACAATTTTGGGAACTTGTCATATCAACTGGATTTAGTAATTTTATAAAATTTATGGATACAGTGCGGCCGAGTTTAATCAAAAACCTGTTTAAATAAGTGCTTTCGTGGCAGAGGGCAGAAGAGCGTCAGGAATAAAAAATAATAACCCACGCTTGTAGGGAATTTTTTCATCGCTTTTAGGTTTCGGAATTAAATTATGTACCTACTACATTTGTTTTAAATAATGTCACGCATAATTTATGGCTAGTATATTCTAAATAATGGCTCTAGTGTTCACACGATGAAAAATTACGAATTACGAATTATTTCAGCAAACAATCGTTTAAAAAATGCTTTAGGTTAATAGCCGCCACGATGAGCCTTATCATTTTGTACCAAAAAACAATTGATGATGATGTAGCGGTTACGGAATCGCCTCGAGAAATATAACTCGTGCTGATATATTGCGTTCGTTAGGAAAACAGTTTCTGAAATGAATTGCTTATCAGCTGAGGATGCGAACGGCCGCAGCAACCCAAATTAATTGATTTAGTGACAAAAATAAGCTTTTTGTGTGGAGGAAAAATCAATTTCCAAAGTTGACCTATATATTTTTAATTTAAAACACTTATTTTCGGTTACAGGTTTGCTCGCGTATATTTTATAACGTTTACCAAATCCAGCTTTCAAAAGTCGTTTCATATAAATTGATATGTACCTGAAAAACGGTAACAAGTGACCATAAAAGCGAATCGAAATTTTTTCTATCTTTGTCTTCGTCGAGATCAGATTTACATATCCCCTCCGACGTATATTTTGTGGCATCGTTACAAAACTTGCAACCAAAAATATTCATGCCAAGGATACTAGAACATCCCAAAAATCATATATTTTTAGTAATTCCTGGTGGCTAGTTGATGCTAATTTTGATGTGCTTATTATCTCTATGTATTCTACAGGTTTTAATTGAGCCCGAAAAAAAAATTGTATAATGTTGAGCGAAAAATGCAAAGAGCCGCAATCTCTATTGTCTTAAGCGTGGCCTTGAGAAGAAGGTCGAAACGTCAAGAATTTAAAATGTTAACCTCACTTTTAGCCAATTAACCTCTTTCAATAAATCATATGAGAATTACAACGTTTAGTTATCAATTTCGGCACCTCACAAATTATCTTCAAATATTCATTAGAGCAATGTTTATATCACCACAATTTTTCTGCGACTCTTAGGTACGTTTACCGTAGGAAATTTTATCAAGGCGCGATTTTCCATATTAAGGACCTAGATACTATCTAAAAACACTTGTGCAATGGAAATTAAATTAAAACCTGCAGTTTAAAAAAAAAAACAACTTATCCATAATGCAAATTATTTTACTTTTGAACCTCCGAAATTAGTTCCAACTAGCCTCCAGATACATCAGCTTTAAGTCAATTTTTATTAAAACATCCACTAACACTTTCCCTTTAGGTACTTCCCCTATGTAACTGACTTTGATACTTATTTGAACCAACTTAAGATTAAAAAAAACACCGTGTAAGCCTGTTTTAATAAAAAATCCCAATACGTCTCTGTCCAACTCAAATTTAAAATAACTCGTGTGAGGTTCAATGTCTTTAATGTATGGCAAGTGAGGGGATGCCTGATTATTTTAAATTTGTTTATGATCTGTTGCATAATTGAGCTGTTGGTGATATTTGGAATGTTTGGTGCATGTAATCTCATTAATTATTCATGTCGTCGCCCTAACGTGGCCAGCCCCCGGTCATTTTTCCTATGCCAAAGCCAATGATAAAACGAAATCGGTCCGACTTTTATGATAGCTAGAGATTTGATTGACTGATGACTGAATTTAATTCTTTTTTACCAATATTATGACGCGTTTACTTTTATCATTGGATTTGCCTGAAAGAATGGTTAGCTTTGTTGTAGTTTTATGTAAATTTCTAGGAATATTTTACTGATCGTCACTCAAAATGATCCGCCTTAAAATTTGCTAAAAATTATATATTTAATTGTTACTTGTTGTCTGAAAGTGTTTTTTTAGGCTTCGACTTTTTCGTTTTTGTTTTGTGTCGTTAAAAAAATCATAGCTCTTCCCACAAATGAGCTAAAGTGAAAAATTAAAAAACAGTGCATAACTAATACACAGGGCTAAATAGTGGCGTTTAAATAAAATATACAGAGCGTTCCATTCGTTCTGTGTACATCGACATACTTTGCCGGAAATTCACGTCATTATAAACCACCCTGTGGAACCAATAATAATGATCAGAAATGAACGCAGTAAAGCATACTTAATGCCAAAGAAACGACCTTTCCATTGCTGAAAAAAATTTTAAAGATTCATCAACGTTATCCTTTGTAATTCGCTGATTTGTAATTTGTAATTTTTACGCAAATCTCCAAACCTTCACTCCATGCCTCTGATGATATTTTACGTCTATATATCCCTAGAAATTCACATTCGGGTGGCCACCAATTCGGTTTTCCTGTTTAAAATTATTTTATGTTCATCAGTTATTAAATCAAACGCAGTGAAAAATGCAGAGTGGCGATGTGAGTCAGTTTTATGACTGAAAAAATAAACGTACTTTACACATAAATCTTCATGTTTCAACACTTTCTCCATTTCCCTGACTTATTATTGTTATTTTATTATTTAAGGCTGTCTTAATTCAAACTGGAATAGTTCATAAAACTGATTCACGTATAGTGGTAAAGCAGATCTACTTAACATACTGTGGTGTATGTGATATGCCCACTAAATCCCCCATTGTAAGAAGCTATATTCTAATACTAAAACATTAAAACTTGGTGACTTATAAATATATATCGTACTTTAGTTCAGCTAACGTGTCCATGTTTCAAAATTTTCATTTCCCTAGCTCCGGACGTACTACATCGTCCATTGTAAAAAAACTATGTACAAAAAGTGTTCTGTATAAAAAAACAGTGTGCTATATATATTTTATACAGTAGGTGCATTTTTGCTTTGTCAGATATATATAAGAAAGAGAAGTGTTGTAAGAAGTATATAGTGATGTGTATAGAGTATACAGATTTTTCTAAACATCAAATAAATAAAAATAACGAAACAAAACTCTTTTTCTAAAAAAACTTATTTACACAAAAAAAAAATATAAAAATCAAATGCCACCCCTACCAAATTTTAAAAAACCCTTACCAATTAAGATACAAACAAAAACATATTTAGAAAAAAAATTGCCGGCCATATTTTTCTTGTTTCTCTGTGTTGACTTGAATAAGTATATATCTGTTGTTTTATTTATTTTGTTAGAGATTACTAATAAAGGATAAATCATAAGAGGACTTACCTAAAAATAAAAATAAACAATATAAGAAGAGAGAAAAACACAGCTACATTGTCCATCGTCCGCAGCATAACAAACAATTGCCTTCGCAAATTGGGCATAAACCTTACTAGTTTTAATATCCGCAGCAGACGAAACGTCCTCAACACGGACAAGCCAGAATCTGCGTGCGGCTCGCCCATGAAATTCTTGCAAAGTTCTATGGCACTGAAAACGAAAAATACGTTTCAATAAATACTAAATTTTCTGGTGAAGCGATAAATCTTCTCCTCTGTATATCCTACCTTAAAATGACAATAACTCCATCAAACACGTTGAACCCATTGGACACGTACCCGAATGGCCCCTCGGCTATGACTTTTAGCACCATTTCCACGGCAAAAATTGCCGAAAAGATGATATTGGTGATCTCGACTACGTGAGTCAAAATTTCGGACTGCTCGTGGTGCTCAATGCCCATCGACAGGGTATTGATCAGAATGGCCAACAAGATGCCATGCTGGAACAGCTTGTGCTCTACGAGTATTTTGATGTACCTCCTGAAAGCTTTGAATATCTTCACCACGCCTTTCATCACCAGGCAACAAAAGACGTAAACTTTCGACCGTTTCTCGTTCTTGTACTCTGACTCGCAGTGCCACATGTCCTGGCAGCAGGTGTAGTCGTCTTCGGGCAACTGTTGGATGTACAGCTCCTCGCTGTTCTTCTGCCTGCTGCCGATGCCCTTCGACAGCGAGTTGAAGAAGGTGTCCAGCACGATTTGGCCCGTGGGCAGTGCTGCGTTTATCGCGCCTAGCGCCAACAGTTCTTGGCAGGTCAAGGCTTCGCCGTTCATGAGGACGTTGCAGTCTTGCTGGATCTGCTGCTGGGTTTGGAGCAGCTGCTGCTGGTTTGTGACCGAGCTTATCTGCCAGATGTTGCCATCCCCTGAAACAGAGAAAGTTCATTTACTGGTAATCGAAGAAAGTAAAGAAACGTACAGGGAAATGAACCATGGAGAAAGGCTGAGCAAGATAGAGGGGATAGACGGAGGCGTTAGAGTTAGTTGTGTTTTTGGGGTGGTCGAGGCAAGGCGTCTCAAGGGTGCCCCTTCAGTACCTCGTGCTTTTATACTCTGTATATTCATAAAATAAGTATCGAGTCGTAATTGTGAAATTATTGACTACTCCTCGTTTGTACAAAAACGGTATATATATATTTTCAGCCAGTGTCTAATCCTCTATTGTCTGGCGTCTCGCGAATTTTCCGTGAGTTATGGACGGCCCTGTACAGCATTCCAACGGTCAAAGACGCCGGACGTGTAAACGCTGACACTGCTGACAGTGCAACGATAATATTATAAATATACCCCATACAGACATTTTTACTCAGTTCTTATAATAATGTTCATTTAGTTCACTTCTACATATCTTTGTAGTTTAAATTTATATTGTTATATTTACTCATTTGTTATTTTCGAAATAAAAAGCGTACCTCTTAAATCTTAAAGTCACTTTTTAAAAAGTCAAACCGCTCGACGACGATAATAACTGGCGCAGTCGGAACGGATTTTCTTTGAAGTTTTTCGAACGAATATCGGAAAACTCTTCGTCCCTTCGATTAATCAGAGAAAACCTGCGAATCAAGTTACCATACCTTTGGTAAATCAACGTAATTTTAAGAAGCCTAGCAAGTAAGAAAACTCAAGCAAGAAGATTCAAGAAACGAAATTTAACAAGTAAGAAAACTCAAGCAAGAAGATTCAAGAAACGAAATTTAGCAAGTAAGAAAACTCAAGCAAGAAGATTCAAGAAACGAAATTTAGCAAGTAAGAAAACTCAAGCAAGAAGCCCTCTGCATACCTAGACATACCATCCCCTCTAAAATATCCTAATTCCCTGAGATATAAAACTGGTGTACTTTGGTTAAGCAAATCCCAACTAAACCAATAAGCTAGACCACCAGGCGCTCAGTAACCTCTCATCGGAAGCGCCGTGAGGCTTTGCACTTGTAAAAGCAATTTTACATAAGCCCTTGAAGAAACCAAGATCGTGCACTCTCTTTCCTAAGACTACATGTGACCCTAAATCGTGTACAGGAAAGATTGGCCCAAGCAAGAAACCATCTCTAAAGAAAACATCTTTAAAAGCACGTAGCCTCGCGCTACTTAGGGAACTGACAAATACAGACTAAATACCAACGTGACAATAACTGCCCTCCAGCTCGAGAAAAATATATAATCAATCAAAGTGTAATAGAGCACGCCCTGAGAATATACTTTCGAGTACTCTTGGCCTCCCTCGTTATAACATTGTAATCGATTATATATACCAGAGCCTTCATGTTTTCTGCCATCAAATTATTATTCCTGTAAGTACCTTATGACAGACAATAATAACGACGACGAAACATTAGCTAATCTTGTTTTACAAGTACTTGGTCCTAACCAATTTTTATTAACAAATACCCCACCTATTGAAACCGTAGAATCAAATTTAGATACAATGGCTAAAATCGATATTAGTGTTAAAGATTATTTAGATCTCATTCCGCAATTTGACGGAGATGCTTCTAAATTACCGATATTTTTGGACACGTGCGAGCAAGTCCTCGGTATGTTAGTAACTGATAATAATGCCGCGAGAATTCAATTTTTAATGCTACATTTTAGAAATAAAATAATAGGCAAAGCAGCTCAAATTTTAGCAGCCAGAGAAATTCATACTTTCCCTGAATTAAAATTTTTATTACTAAATACTTTCGGTGATCAACGCAACGAAGAATCTCTACTAAATGACCTAATGATGTTAACACAAAATCACAACGAATCTCATAGCCAATTTGCAGACAGATGCATATCGCTAAGGAGCCTTTTACTCTCTAAAGTACAAATGGCAGACATATCAGTCGAACTAAGACAAGAAAAAATAATGCTCTACAACAAAATGGCACTAAGAACCTTTTTATCTGGACTTAATGCACATCTGAGTCATTTACTAAGATGTAAAGAACCAAGAAGTTTAGAAGATGCCATAAACATGGTAGTCGAAGAAGAAAATATGAACTACAATCGTCAACAAAAGTTAGGCACAAAAAACAACTTCCAGAAAAATAATCAATCACAACTAAGGACAACGTCAAATAATTATGGACAACAAAAAAATAACCCTACCTCTTATTCACAACAGTTCCAACCTAAAACAAATCCCACAATGTTTCATCCTATGACAAATAATTCCCATCGTCTACCAAATTATTTCAACTCCAGATACCCGCAACAATCATTTCAACAAAAACCATTTCAAACCTTCCAAAATTTCCAAAGACAAAATTTCCAAACTCCGCAAAACTTCCAAGCCAATCAAAACTTCCAAAATCCCCAACGTTATAATTTCCAACCTAAACCACAAACAACATATCCCCAACCTATGGACACCTCATCAGGAAACACAAGAACGAAATTTCCACAAACGACAAACACACCAAGATGGACAGCGCAAGAACTGCATTTACAAGAAATACCCAGCACCTCTTCAGAAAACTACGAATACGAACCAGACTTTTATCAACAAACTACATTTAATCCAGAAAACCCAGAAAACTATTATTACCCCGAAGAACAATTTTCAGAAGACTATCAAAATTTTAATGAAAACGAAAATTTTCCTATACCGGCCTCGGAGACGGATATCATGAATCCTATGAATACGAAGAACCAACAAAACAACTAGAAATAAACGTCGCAGCTAATACAAAACTTCCATATATTATTATTCCGGAAATAGAAGCCAAATTTATGATAGATACAGGATCTACAAAAACGTTAATAACTGAAAAAATTGCTGAAACATTTTTCCTGAACAAAATTAAAGAAGATCCCTTTCAAATTAAAACACCTCATAGCATTTCACTACATTACTATTCAGCTGAAATTCCAATCTCGAAAATTTTTAAGAAACCCGGAATGTTACATACACATTACATCTTTAACTTCAGCGAAACTTACGACGGACTCATCGGACTAGACCTTTTGCAAGAAATAGGAGCTACCCTCGACTTCAAAAATGGTTATTTATTAACCGACAAAGCAAAAATCCCTTTGTTCATTGAAGGAAGAAGACTTGTAGAAGATAAAACAAATAAGAGACAAATTAAATACGAATACAACATTCAACCCAAAACAGAAGTTGTTGCAAAAATACCAACGACGCAACAATCCGGAGAAGCCTTAATAAATTCCATAATATTCAAAAACCAAGTAGAAATTCCAACAGGACTCGTCAACATCGAGAATAACGAAGCAACAGTACTACTTATCAACAACACGGATGAAGAGAAAAACCTTATAATAACTGAACCAATTCCATGTATACCCGGTTGCGAATTAAATAACTTTACAACAGAACCAATGGACATCGACACAGACAGCTCTCATAATACAAATATAAACTACGATAACTTACGAAAGAAAAACTTAGAAAATCTTGATTTAGGACATTGTAATAAGGAAGAATACGATGCTATAAGAAAACTTTGTTACGAATATAGAGATATATTCTATTGCGAAGATCTTCCTCTTACCTTCACAAACCAAATTAAACATGAAATTCGAACCACAGACAATATTCCAGTTTACACGAAATCATACAGATTCCCGCAAATCTACAAATCAGAAGTTAAGAAACAAATCGACTCAATGTTAGACCAAAACATAATTAAACATTCGACATCACCATGGTCCTCACCCATTTGGATTGTTCCAAAGAAAATGGACAATAGTGGCAAAAGAAAATTCCGAATTGTTATAGATTATCGAAAACTCAACGAAAAAACTGTACCAGACAAATTTCCAATCCCAAATATTACGGACGTTTTAGACAAATTAGGCCGCAGCCAATATTTCACAACCCTAGATTTGGCGAGTGGATTCCACCAAATCGAGATGGAACGAAAAGATATCGAGAAAACAGCATTCTCAACAGACGAAGGTCACTTTGAGTTCTTACGTATGCCCTTTGGACTCCGAAATGCACCCTCGACTTTTCAGAGAGCAATGAACCACGTATTATCAGGCCTCCAACACAAATGTTTAGTTTATATGGATGACGTACTAATATTCTCCACATCACTACAAGAACACATAGAAAGTATACGCTTAGTGTTTGATAGGTTCAGAAATACAAACTTTAAAATTCAGTTGGACAAATCAGAATTCCTGAAACAAATTGTAAAATTCCTTGGACATGTCATTACTCCAGAAGGTGTATTACCAAATCCAGACAAAATAGATGCCATTGTAAAATTCCCGATACCAAAATCAAAAAAGGAAATACAATCATTCCTTGGACTAATCGGATATTACAGAAAATTTATAAAAGATTGTTCGAAACTCACGAAACCCTTAACAGCTTGCTTAAAGAAAGGTGCAAAGATAGAACACACAAAACAATTCATAGAATCATTCGAAACTTGCAAGAAAATTTTAACAAACAGCCCACTCTTACAACACCCAGACTTTTCAAAACCATTCATCCTCACCACAGATGCATCCCAATTTGCGTTAGGTTGTGTTTTATCACAAGGAAGTGTAGGAAACGACAAACCCATTGCATATGCATCCAGAACGCTAAACGAATCGGAAAAAAACTACTCAGTTATCGAAAAAGAATTACTAGGCGTAATTTGGGCCACCCAGTATTTCAGACCTTATCTATACGGCAGACGTTTCACTATATACACAGATCATAGACCACTTCGATGGTTATTCTCGTTAAAAGATCCCCAAAATTCCAAGTTTGTCAGATGGCGCACCAAATTACAAGATTATGACTTCGACATAGAATATAAAAAAGGCAAACTAAATACAAATGCCGATGCACTATCACGAATTGAAATTCACCCTATCGACACCGAATCTATGCAGGTAAACTTAGACGATCCAGAACTTGACGAAATAATACAAGAATTAAACAGAGAAAATGCATTAACAACACCAACACCAGAAGAAGTTGATCGAACACTTAATCCAACCGAAAATATACAAAACAGAGATGTCGAAACCAATGACCTAGATATCCCCGAAATTTCTACTATTCATTCCAACGAAGATGATGAACCACGAAACACAATTCCAATCATAGACGACATAATAAACGCAAAACCCAAACAAATATTCATAAAGACGGTTCTTATGAACCCCAGAAAATGCAGAACATTAAATGTAGACAATAAAACCATCCTATACGCCGAAATAACTAAAGAAGACAACGAAGATCAAATTATTGAACTAATCAGAGACCACACAATAGAAAAGTCCACGTTCTACATGTACTTCGATAAAGATAAAACATACGAAGACTTTTGTCGAATATACGATCGACATTTTAACAACAACGGACCGAAACTGATAAGATGTACACAAGAAAGAACATTTTTAAGAAAAAAGGAAGAAATTAACGAAGTAATCCAAATATACCATGAAGGAAAAACGAATCACAGAGGTTCACAAGAAACATACGACAAACTGAAACAAAGATACTATTGGAATAACATGTTACCTACGATACAGGATTATATTAATAAATGCAATGTATGTCAAAAAGGCAAATATGATCGACATCCACCTAAAATACCGATGAACTTAACACCCACACAACAGAAACCCTTTGAGATAATTTTTATGGATACATTTACAATCGAACAAAAAATCTACCTGACCCTAGTAGACGCATTTTCAAAATTTGGACAAGCAATTCCTATCAAATGTAAAGAAGCATGCGAAGTAGCTAGAGCCCTCACCGAGTACTTCGAACATTATGGAACCCCAATTGCAATCACAACAGACAATGGTCGTGAATTTATCAACAACCAGATAAAAAATCTATTAGCATACCACAAAATTGACATTCATTTTACAACGCCATTTCATCCAGAGTCAAATGGCATAGTGGAACGATTTCACTCCACTATAATTGAACATTTCCGAATATTTCGATTAGACCCACAACTAAATAAAAAACCTGATGAAGAACTTATGAAATTAGCCATTATTGCGTACAATCATACCAACCACTCTACCACCGGACATACACCATTTGAGGTCATATTTGGAAAATCATCCAGCAAAAACTTGTTTGATACGAAAACAAACCAAATAATATTTGATTATTCGCTAGACGAACATAGAAAGACACTTTCTCAACTTTACGACAAAATTTATGAAAGAACTGAAACGAGAAAAGCAACAATTGTTGACAGAGCTAATAAAGAAATAACAAATCCACAAGAAAAATATAAAATAGGACAAAATGTTTACGTTAGAGCACCCAAGAAAAGAGGTTCTAAAACAGTTCCCAAATTTAACGGACCATTTCCCATAATTTCTATTAATAATGATAATACATGCTCAATTAAACTAAAAAATAATAAAGAACGCAGAGTTCATTTGTCTGATCTAAGATCTACTCTTACAGATGGACAACCCTTGCAGCAGCCGACAACATCCAATTAAAGAACTATCTACTAACAATCCCAAATAGATGTTACAGCATTATCGACAAATATAAACTCACTCCAAATGCCAATTTTCGAAGAAAATTAGAACCAATAGATATTCCAATGTTAAATATTCAAAACGACTCATCATTTTTAAAATATCTACAAACAATCCCATAATGGATCACCTTAATCTAGACGAATTTTCGGAATTATCCAGACGTACAGAAAACCTACAAGAAGAAATTAAAAACCAAATACTAGAATCAGATCTAAATCAACCAAAGTCATGGCTTACTTATACCCTCATCACCATTGTAACTATTGCTGTTCTGATTATAGTATGGAGCATTTATGCCAAATACAGGAATAAAAGAGTTTCAATATTTAATATATTTTCATCCGAAACAAAATCAGAGGAAAAACCCCAAGAAATGGAAACAACGAACGTCGGTTCTTTCTGACGAAACCCCGAGTTCTCTTCTAAGGGTGGAGGAGTTATGGACGGCCCTGTACAGCATTCCAACGGTCAAAGACGCCGGACGTGTAAACGCTGACACTGCTGACAGTGCAACGATAATATTATAAATATACCCCATACAGACATTTTTACTCAGTTCTTATAATAATGTTCATTTAGTTCACTTCTACATATCTTTGTAGTTTAAATTTATATTGTTATATTTACTCATTTGTTATTTTCGAAATAAAAAGCGTACCTCTTAAATCTTAAAGTCACTTTTTAAAAAGTCAAACCGCTCGACGACGATAATAACTCGTGTAACCTCGGCTGCACGTAATTTATTACGTAGTTCTTGTAATCCGATTAACTTTTTAAGTCGCAAAGAGGTGTAGCGTAAGCTGGATTACACGACTTTTTCGCTGAACGTTCAGTCAGAATCTTAAGTGGCTGTGGCTCTACTCACCACTATTTGCTCGGTGGGAAACTTTAAAATTGTTACTCGACACGAAATTGAATGCGCGTCTAGAATTTATTAAAAGTAATTTTTTTATTAAAATTGAAAAAGTGGGCGCAGCTGATAGGCGCGGTGTGTACCTTACCTGCTTGCGTTGTTTTCTCGCTGGAGCAAACGTTTTTCTTGTCGATATTGGTATTGGTGGAGAGCAGGTTTGAGGATGACGTCGCAGGCGAGTTGTTCTGGCCGTGTAGAACGATGACGTCACTGAACATCACCGACGACCGCCTACGGTTGTTCGGCACTGTTGGCGGCGACAGTAAATTGGTGGGGCTCTAAAATAAAACAAAGCGCAGTTGATCAACTCGATTCGCAACCGAGGAATTTCGTGGCAAAGGATTATTTTTACTTGTTCGACAGACACAATGGTGAGTGGTGTTAAAGAAAGGTAAAGTGCACTACAACCTTAACACAGAGATACACTTACTTCATTATTATTGTTTGTAGGGATGTCTAGAAAAAAATCCTAAAAATAATAATAACTGATGAAAGTAAGGGATTACAATAGTATAAAAAGTCCGCAGCAGGCCTTTTCCACGTGACGTCACGATACAAGTCCATATTTTATAAATTGTGAGATATTTTGCGAAAGTAGCCCTTAATGGAGATATCAAGGTTCGTCGCCGTTTGAGAGACATCCATGGAAAAGGTCTGTTGCGTTGTAAATACACAGCCATTTTAACGCTACAAATAATAATAATAATAATAAATTTAATAAACCCCCTGCGTATAAATTGTCCAAGGTAACGGCCGATCCGATAGAAGTCGACAGTAATATTCCGTGCCAATTGGCACACATCGATGAAATTCTAACCGTCTCGTTGGGGAGATAGAATTTGGTCTGAGTGTAGGACTTCAGTTGGCATAACGATTAACCGGACTGTATATTTCGTAGCATGAAATTTTCAAGGTCTGCCTTACTCCCTCATTCCATCCATCCTCACACTAAATTCATCCAGAACTCTTTCATGGTTTTCCCGACATACACATAATAATAATAATAATAATAATTGCTTTTATTGTGGAAATATAATTGATATTGATGAGGAATTATTTTAATTTTATTTATTGTAAACATAATTTATTTAGTATCGCATAATGAAGACATTGGATTGGTTATCCGCCTCTGCTGCAAACGACGCAGAGAAAAAAAATACAATATAATGTAATTATTTAGAGTGCAGATGGATGTTCTGAAGGCTTAAAACGCGTATTCTCTTTCAGGGATGGCAACTTGAAGCGAATTGTAAAGAACGCTTAGAAATATATAAGAAGAAAATCACTTGAGCATAATATCATTTTAGTTAAAACTTATCTATTCAAGTTTGAGTGAAAGAATCTGTCGTTTTCATCGCATACTCGAGCAAGGCAGGGTCGGACTAAGTACACAAAATTAAGTGGATAAAACCTTTTATTTGAAAATCCATTGTCGCACAAATCCGTAGTCATGCTACGTAGTGAGTACCTATAACCGACCCGTCAAGTTTTCACTGCTAAGTTTTTATTAATAGGTCGAGCTAAGGCTATATTTCGGCCACTGCGTGGAAGCCGTTGACGCAGGACGCATACCAAACGCACGCGTTATATGCGGCGAATGACATAGGATTTCATCGATAAACAGCACGCCAGCGTTGTATTTTAAGCTCTCCGCTAAAGCAGTGCACTTACGTCGTTATTGTGGGAAGCGATGTCTTGATTGGAAACAGACGGCACTCGGAGCAGGCTCGGTCTCTTCGGCACTATGGATAACTCCACGTCGTCAGTCCTGTTGTCTCTTGAAGTGTGCTCGCTTAGACAAATCGAACTGGTCCTCGAAACTGCGCGAGTGGCTGGCACACTTTGGGACTGCTGTCGAAATTAATGGATTAAGTTTCGAACGGTAACTTTGGATTTACAGTAAATACTAGCAGGATGGGGATTAACGGCTCCATTAGGCAGGGAGGAGAGGGGGGAATCTGTCGGTGATACATATTTTTGAGGCCCTATCTAGTTATTGGACATTTTTTCAGATAGTCTACTTGTTAATTCTCGGTTTGTTAACTCATGGTTTTGGTATGAATCTCTGGCTTAGTTAGGTGTCAATTATCTCCAGATGATGTCAACTTGATTGGCGAAACACTCATTGGTGCTCTGTTTGCAAATTTAATAAATAACCTTTTTTTATCCCAATCGAATGAAGTCTGAAAGGATTTGACTGAAAATTAAACTGGCACTAATAGGCAGCGAAGGGATTCCGCATTTTAATCGAAATTAAAAATCCCCGCCGTTGACTTGTAATAAACTTGGCCATCGTGATAAATGGGGAAGAATACGGATCTCGGCATTGTTTCGCTAATCCGGCTGGAAAAGGAGGCGGAAGGCCGCCTGAAATTTGTTTAATTTCATTGTTAAACACACGGATATGGGGCGAGGATAATTAATATTCCAACTTAATGTAAGACTTCTTTGTGCTCCACTCAAAATATATTATGATAAATCTACTTAATTGTGAAATAAATTGCTCGGCATCTGCAACGCTTGCTTTATTTATTTAAATTAAAGTCTCTAAGAACGTCAAGTCGCTGCAAAAACAATGAAACTGTAATTTTTCATCTCGAGGGGCACATCAAGCCTGATTCATCGCGCAATGAATATTTTAATATCAATTTTTTCACCTCGCGGAAACAAACATTTAGAATAAATTGAGCTTACTCCACGCCTGACACTTAACACTTACATTGGGTCTTAACCTAGGGCAATTCGGATGGTGTCTTCTAGCATAATTAAGTCTTATTGTCTCTCCCGCTAACATCTTCCTGTCCCGCCTGTGATCCCTGCGCACCCTGTAGAGCCTTATCTTCTTCAGCATCCTCCGTTTGCTCCTCCTCCACAGGTGCGCGATGTACTTGACGATCTCCGCGTAGCAGCTGGTGGGCTCGCTGTTGTTCGTCGATGAGGCTAAGGTGCTGCTGCTTTGAAACCTCGCCCGCTCCAGCCTCATCCTCTCCATCTCGCGTTTCTTCGTCTCCGAGAACTGGGTGGCTATTACGACCAGGCAGAGGTTTATCATAAAAAACGAACCGATCTGGAAAAGAAACAACCGTGACGTAAGGCGGATGGTAGACCACGTGACTAGAGAACTAGGCAACCCTATATACACATTTGGGGTCCCAAATTGAGGTATTGCATACGTATGACTTTATTACTTACCACAATGAGCAGTACAAAATATATCCAGTCCCAGAAGCTGTGACCGTCTTGGACGTAGTACATGATTTCAGTCCAGCCCTCCAATGATATGACCTTGAAAAGAAATTGACGTTTAAAGTTCAATATTGAATTAATTTAATCAGTTTTAGCCACACTGTCAACCTGAGAAGCGCCATCTATGTCTCGCTGCCATATTAGTGTGCGCCTCTTTATAGTTTTACTTTAAAACTAGAAATATTTACTTTAAAACTAGAAATTTCTGCTTTAAAACTAGAAAATTCTGCTTTACAACTAGAAATTTCTGCTTTAAAACTAGAAATTTCTACTTTCAAAACTAGAAATTTCCACTTTAAAATTAGAAATTTCTATTTTAAAACTAGAAATTTCTACTTTCAAAACTACAAGATTCTGCTTTAAAACTAGAAATTTCTGCTTTAAAATTAGAAATTTCTACTTTGATATCTAAAAATTTTTACTGTAATATCTAAATATTTCTACTTTGAAAGTAAAAATTTCTGCTTTCGAAAACTAGAAATTTCTACCTACTTTGAAAACTAAAAATTTCTGCTTTCAAACTAGAAACTTCTATTTTCAAAACTAGGTATTTCTACTTTAAAAGTAGAAATTTCTACTTTAATACTAGAAATATTTCTACATTAAAAGTAGAAATTTTTAGATCGACTATTAGGCAATTTATATCGAAAAAATTTATGGAGTGTTCGATTCGGCCATACCGCAAATACCTTTATACACAATTTAAGCTTATGTAGGGTATTTGTTTGGAAATTTTATTCTTTTCTATTTTTCGACTGACCCTGTATAAAAATCTGTTATGTTGACAAGGAATGTAATCATTTGATTTAGGGCTACTTACATCATTTTTATCTATCTAGAGGTGAAGCAGAAACTACACACGTAGAAATTCCCAGTTTTGAAAGTAGAAATTTTTAGTTTTGAAAGTAGAAATTTCTGGTTTTAAAGTAGAAGTGTCTAATATTCAAGTAAAAATTTCTGGTTTAAAAGCAGAAATTTCCAGTTTTGAAAGTAGAAATTCTTAGTTTTAAAGCAGAAATTTTTATTTTTAAAAGTAGAAATTTCTAGTTTTAAAATAGGAATATCTAATTTTAAAGTAGAAATTTCTAGTTTTGAAAGCAGAAATTTCTAGTATTAAAGCGTTTTAGAGTAGAAATTTCTAGTTTTAAAGCAGAAATTTCTAGTTTTAAAGTTGAAATTTATAGTTTTAAAGTAGACATTTCTTTGTACCTTCTGTGTTAAAGTGTGGATATTCAAGTAAAAAATTGCGTGTGTTTATAAACACCCGAAATGATGGAACAATATTCGTGGTAGGTTTCAGTAAAAATTCATCAAGAAGCTGTTCCGGAGTAATTTTTCCTCATCAGCAGAAGATAACGAGATAATTTAACATATCTTTCGGATGTTGTTCCAGGTGTGTTTTAATACCGTTCTTTGCTAAGCTGTACTGATAAAGATCAATAACCTCGAAACATCATTTCTGTGAATTTTTCCCTGTAGACTATAGAAACGTAATTAAACAATAAATTTCAAGTGCTATATAAATTTATGTTTTATGATACGTGCAGCTATTAATTATTATCGTTTTATTGGCTTTGCCGAGCTGATAAATCGACAGATGGATCGCGGTTTTTATTTGTGAAAAACGCATTCGCCGTCGTAATTAATTCATAATTTTACGTCTAATAAAAAATTCCATCTATTATTAACGGTCGTCGGAACTATTAAAAAAGTGCTGTATGTTTTAAACTGGAACTCATGTCGCAATTAAACTCGACCGGCTTGTTTTATTGGTGATTTGAATGCGATTTGGTATCGTGAACTATCAAATGCAACATTATATCATAATTTTATGACGCGAATGCCACAACAGTATACAAATCGTTAAAAACAGACGTAAAGTATGGTTGGCATAAAAAATAAGTTCTTAATATTTGTCACAAAATCAGTTCAAAGTGTAGCTGGGGGTTGAATAAGGTGTTGCAGCCAGTTGCGTTTTTGGGGTTGTCAAGCCAAGTTGTCCACTTACCAGAAAAATGGCAATCCACGCCAACCCGATATTGTCGAATGATATGGTGTCCTGAAAGGGATTCTTGTTCTTGTCCGAGCAGCTGGAATAATAATAATTCCAGTTGACGCAGTAGGAATCATTGTGGGCGTATTGAGGTAGTCTTTTCTCGGCCACCGTGAGGTTGCAATAGTGAGAGCCGTTTTTGAAGGGGGGCAGATCCGTGCAAAAGTGCATCCCCGAATAGTTGCTCTTGCTGCAGATGTAGTCCGTCTCCACCGGTTTGTAGAAGTACCCTATTTCCCTGTAAGATATTTGGGGCATTGTTAGAGGTATTTTTAAGGGC
Source organism: Rhagium mordax (assembly GCA_963680705.1). Lineage (NCBI taxonomy): Eukaryota > Metazoa > Arthropoda > Insecta > Coleoptera > Cerambycidae > Rhagium > Rhagium mordax. Next base: position 60,237,839 of record OY796662.1, on the reverse strand, counting down.
GGCAAGGCGGCGTGCACGCGAAAAAGATGACAAGTCTAGCTAAATCTCCAGAGATTAGTTCACTGGGTCGAATATCTTTACCTGTCTCATTTTCATTGCCTCCGCCTTAAGTTAAAGAATAAACAACGACAACAAATACTCCTCGCCTGCGCTCGTATTTGTTATCGTTATTCATCTGTTTTTTTTTTACCAGACCATACTTATTCATTTGCGATTTTTCCAACACTAAAATATTGACATAGCAAATAAATATAATCAGGTTGGCTTTGCATATACAAACTATGAGAGAGTACTGTGTTAGAATGTTTATTGTTTCTCTGGTATTGTGTGGGCAAGAGATGTAAAACACTGAGAGGAAGAATAACATAATAAAAGTCAGAAATGAAAAATAAAACAGTATAGTAGTTTTTTAAAATAATCCGTTCTTAAAGCTGTATATTTATCTAGAGGTTAATAAGGAATAGGTAACCAAACTTTCGGGAGGCCGTACCTATTCACATGTAGTAATGACGTGGCTTGAAGCAGATACAACTACTTTTTACATTTATTTTTATCATGTTTTTGTTCTTTTTCTTGTAATAATATGCTTCAGTTGAAATTGTAGTAGAAAAATTTCTACTTTAAAATTAGATATTTCTATTTTAAAACTAGAAATTTCTACTTTCAAAACTAGAAATTTCTGCTTTAAAACTAGAAATCTCTGCTTTCAAAACTGGAAATTTTTGCTTTTAAACCAGACATTTTAACTTGAATATTAGACACTTCTACTTTAAAACCAGAAATTTCTACTTTCAAAACTACAAATTTCTACTTTCAAAACTAAAAATTTCTACTTTAAAACCAGATATTTCTACTTGAAAACCAGACCCTTTTACTTTAAAACTAGAAATTTCTACTTTCAAAACTGGGAATTTCTACGTGTGTAGTTTCTGCTTCACCTCTAGATAGATACAAATGATGTAAGTAGCCCTAAATCAAATGATTACATTCCTTGTCAACATAACAGATTTTTATACAGGGTCAGTCGAAAAGTAGAAAAGAAAAAAATTTCCAAACAAATACCCTACATAAGCTTAAATTGTGTATAAAGGTATTTGCGGTATGGCCGAATCGAACACTCCATAAATTTTTTCGATATAAATTGCTTAATAGTCGATCTAAAAATTTCTACTTTTAATGTAGAAATATTTCTAGTATTAAAGTAGAAATTTCTACTTTTAAAGTAGAAATACCTAGTTTTGAAAATAGAAGTTTCTAGTTTGAAAGCAGAAATTTTTAGTTTTCAAAGTAGGCAGAAATTTCTAGTTTTCGAAAGCAGAAATTTTTAGATATTACAGTAGAAATTTTTAGATATCAAAGTAGAAATTTCTAATTTTAAAGTAGACATTTCTAATTTTAAAGTAGATATTTCTACTTTCAAAGTAGAAATTTCTAGGTAAAAATTTTTACTTTCAAAGTAGAAATTTTTAGATATCAAAGTAGAAAAATTTGTAGTTTTAAAGTAGATTAAAGTAGAAATTTAGAGTTTTAAAGTATGTAGATATTTCTACTTTCAAGGTAGATATTTCTAATTATAAAGTAAAAATTTCTAGTTTTAAAGTAGAAATTTCTAATTTTAAAGCAGAAATTTCTAGTTTTAAAGCAGAATCTTCTAGTTTTGAAAGTAGAAATTTCTAGTTTTAAAGCAGAAATTTCTAGATTTAAAGTAGAATTGTCTAATTTTAAAGTAGAAATTTCTTGTTTCAAAGTAAAAATTTGTAGTTAACATTTCTGGTTTTGAAAGTAGAACTTTCTAGTTGTGAAGTAGAAGCGTCTAATTTTCAAGTAGAAATGTCTGGTTTTAAAGTAGAAATTTAATGTGACGGCTGTTTCTATTGTAAAAAAAAATGTATTTAAATTTTTGAAAAAATATACCCAGTCTTAGGATAGAGAGAGAAAGAAAATATAGGATTTTTTCCTTAAACATAAAAAAAAATTTAAAGTGACGTTTCTAAATGTTTCTAAATGTGGTGTTGAAAAAAATGTAGAGTCCGACCATGTTTCCCTGTCCGCCCCCAACATTTTACGCTGAGGACTGGACTGGACAATTTTTCTTGACCAGCAGCCATTGTTGAAAGCATTTTTTATCATCACAATTTTTTTGTATAGAAAAATGTTTGAGCATCGCTGCTTATTTGTTAATCAGATTTGGGAAATCGACATTTTCCAAACGACAATCTGCACGATAACAAAGTTACAACACGGTCAAAAAGCGGCGCAAGGATCGCCGGTTATTTCCTTAATAGAAACGGGAACCAATCCCCGTCTATCATCCGCGACTGTCGATCCTGCAAAGCCGTAGGGCGCAATTTCCTACCGAACACTCCTGTAATAGAATTTCTATTGTCGAGTACCATTTCCACGCGCTCAGCTATGTAGATCAAAGATCTTTCGCTAAACTGTGCAAATAAAATCAAGGGGACAACGTTTATATTGTCCGAAATAGGGAAATGGCTGCCGAAAGTATTTGCTGATTCGATTGCTTATCCAGGTTTCGTGTGAATGAATTTCTCCTAGCAAAGCACCACCTGGGGAGCAATGCCTTTTTGCACATTGTCCCCGAAAAAATCCTGTTCAGTCGATTTGTTAATTGATTCGACGAGTAAAAGTCCGCCAGCCCGGAAAAGACCCAGTTTGAAACGCACAGAAGAAAATACAATCAACATAATCACTTTATCTTCCAGATTTGGGTCCCGTATTGTGACGCGGATAGCAATGATATCTACTCTACAATGAACGCAAATGTTTGCGGGCCATTCAATTAAATACAATGCCATTAACAATGGGCTTTGTGATATGTTACCGACTAGAAAACGTCGTTAGGTTTATCCTTTTCAGCGGCATGCAAATGGAATTGCATTTCCTATTGAAAAACCCACCGACTCGGCTATTTGGACGCGAATTATTTTTGTTCGCTGGAAACTTTCCGATATGTGCATAACTCGGTAAAGGCCAAATAATCTTTCATATTTTCTTAGACCTAATAGTTTTCAGTTTCTTATTTTAACTGAAACACCCTACCCTAATGATTGATTTGGCGTGCATCAGTGTCAAGCCGTTCAAACGTATCTTGTTGCTTTGATCGAGGCGTCACTTTTTGTTTTATGTATCCTGCAAAGCCATCGTTTTGCTACATTCACAAAACAAAAGCTTGTAGAAAAGAGTGATAAGCAATTTAATGCAACTTAGACATGATACTGGTAGTGAGCTACAAATTATTGCTGACCGTAGCTGGGGCTCAGAATAAGGTGCTGCAAATGTTCCACTCCTTAAAAACGAGAACGTTTTCTGTAAAAATTAGCTGCTTCTAAAATCGCTGACATTTCAGTAATTAAGAACTTCAAGGCACTGGGCAGTTTCCTTTGTATCGATGCCCTCGTTTGCTTCCTCAGGTGAAAAGTGGAGCGCAGTCTTTGTCGGGGAAACTTCACAGATAAAAAACCCTGCGAGCGTAAACAAACTGTGAAATCCACCTTTACTATTTGGTTTCGTACTCTGCGAGGCGACAAACTGCGCGTTTATGTGCTAATAGTTGTCACAAATCTTGCGTGGTGCTCCAAGTTTGCCGGAGAGTTGTTTAAAGTTCGGTTGAGGGGCGACTGTGACTGACGTGAGGGTCGGGAGTATTTATTAAGGAGTTCCGGCGATGATAATTTAAAAAATAACGCTCGAGAGCTGGAGGTTTATCGTATGAGAAATGTGAGAAACTGCTCAAGTATAAATCAAAATACAAACTGTATTTTCTCTTAAAATTACCGTCTCATTAACGCACATTAAATATTTAAAAAGTAATTTCTTTGTGGAAATAATTGCAAGGAGAAAATAATTATAAAACTTTGAAAATTACTTTAATCAAAATTATTCTGCAGAACGAGTGGTTATCCCGGTTTTAAAGCCGTTCCTTAATTTGATATTCAAATTAATTATTCAAAACTTTTTCACCCAATTTACCAAAAACGTAATCATACGCCGACTGCATTCGAACATCGTATTTATTCCTTGCTTTGCTATTACGGAACGTTTATTTACTTGCATTTTATACTAAACTGACTTTCAACTTGATAATTCGATCAAAACTACCATCAGGCAATCATTTTTGCCTGCTCGCATAGTGTCCGTGTAGTGGCCAAAATGTTAACGTAGTACAATATCGCGAGGACGCATAGACTGGCTCGACTGGCCAGACCTGAATCCAATCGAACAATCTGAAATCGTCTAAGATTAATTATTATTACAAAAGAAAGCAAATATCTGTTAATTTACACACCTACAAATTTATTTATTGCCTCCTCCCTAGGGAGGGAGTTTTATTTTCTTCCGTAAAGCGTGAGGAGAAAATACTACTTCCTGTGAGAGTAGTAAACTTCACTCCCAAGTTATACTGGTGATTTTTTTTCTACGATCATTCAACTGAGGCATATTTATTACAAGAAGAAGCAAATACAAGCTCGTAGCACGCCATATATATTACCTCCATCACGGTTATTATGACAGTAACCTACAAATTTATTTATTGCCACTTCCCTAGAGAGGTAATTTTATTTGCCTTCCTAAGGTGTGGGGCGAAAATGTAATTTATACCCTCCTCCCTAGGGAGGGAATTTTATTTCCTTCCCTAAAGTGTGGAAAGAAAATGCTACTTCCTGTGCAACTAGTAAACTTCACTCCACGTTCTATCTATGATTTTTTTCTACGATCATTCAACCGAGGCATATTTATTACAAGCCAATAAAAATCTGCTGGTGCCATATAAGCTCATAGCAAGCCATATGTATTACCGCTATTACTTTACTATGTCAGTAACCTAGAAATTTATATATTCTCCCTAGGGAGGCAATTTTATTTCCTTCCCTAAAGCGTGGGGAGAAACTGCTACTTACTGTGCAAGTAGTAAACTTCACTTCAAGTTTTACCGATAATTTTTTTCTACGATCATTTAACTGAGGCATATTTATTACAAGAGGAAGCAAATATACGTTTGCTGATCTCATACAAGCTCGTAGGCACGCCATAAGTGTTACTATGGACAGTAAGTAACCTAGAGATTTATTTACTGCCTCCTCCCTACGGAGGTAATTTTATTTGCCTTCCTAAGGTGTAGGACGAAAATGTAATTTATAGCCTCCTCCCTAGGGAGGGAATTTTATTTCCTTCCCTAAAGTGTGGAAAGAAAATGCTACTTCCTGTGCAACTAGTAAACTTCACTCCACGTTCTATGATTTTTTTCTACGATCATTCAACCGAGGCATATTTATTACAAGCCAATAAAAATCTGCTGGTGCCCTATAAGCTCATAGCAAGCCATATGTATTACCGCTATTACTTTACTATGTCAGTAACCTAGAAATTTATATATTCTCCCTAGGGAGGCAATTTTATTTCCTTCCCTAAAGCGTGGGGAGAAAATGCTACTTACTGTGCAAGTATTAAACTTCACTCCAAGTTTTACCGATAATTTTTATCTACGATCATTTAACTGAGGCATATTTATTACAAGAGGAAGCAAATATACATTTGCTGATCTCATACAAGCTCGTAGGCACGCCATATGTGTTACTATGGACAGTAACCTAGAAATTTATTACAAGCCAATAAAAATCTGCTGGTGCCATATAAGCTCAGATTTATTTACTGCCTCCTCCCTACGGAGGTAATTTTATTTCCCTACCTAAGGTGCGGGACGAAAATGCTAATTTATAGCCTCCTCCCTAGAAAGGGAATTTTATTTCCTTCCCTAAAACGTGGGACGAAAATATTACTTCCTATGCAAGTAGTAAACCTCACTCCAAGTTCTATCGTTGATTTTTTCTACGATCATTCAACCGAGGCTTATTTATTACAAGCCAATATAAATCTGCTGCTGCCCTACAAGCTCGTAGCACGCCATATGTATTACTTCTATCACGTTTACTATGGCAGGAATCTAGAGTTTTATTTATTGTCTCCTCCCTAGGGAGGTAATTTTATTTCCCTACCTAAGGTGTGGGACGGAAATGTTAATTTATAGCCTCCTTTCTAGGGAGGAAGTTTTATTTCCTTCCCTAAAGCGTGAGGAGAGAATGCTACTTCCTGTGCAAATAGTAGATTTCACAAGTTTTCGCGGTGATTTTTTTGCTACGATCATTCAACTGAGGTATATTTATTACAAGAGGAAGCGATATACACTTTTTGATGTCTTACAAGCTCGTAGCCACGCCACATGTATTACTTCTATCACGTTTACTATGACAGTAACCTAGAGGTTTATTTATTGCCTCTTCTATAGGGAGGTAATTTTATTTCCTCACCTTAAGAGTGCAACGAAAATGCTAATATATGTGCAAATGATAAAAACAGCTATTTGTTGAACTAGGAAAGAACGTGGTGATTTCCTCTTGCGGGTGAGGAGGGAGGAAATCACACTCCACTCCACTCCCGAATTATACATATAATATTTTACGATTATTTCACTCAAAGCATATTATTACAAGATACATTAACGTCAACCAATAAAAATTGTTTTAACATTACACACCGTCATCAACAGCATCAGTTTAATTTACAGCAAAACGAAATAATTATGCTCTTTTTTCATCTTAATGCCTTCGTCTCTCATAAGTGGAAAAACAATCGCCATCAACGATTTGCTGTTCAAGCTAATGGAGCTGCTCGGGTTTTTCGAACTGTACGTTTCAATGTTGGCATTACACGACATTAATAATTTACGCTACAATAGAAGCTAGGCTTTTGTCGAATGGCAGAACAATCGGAACATGTATACTGTATACAAAACAGAAATGATCTTGTAACCGGCATCGGTAGGTTCAGAGTACTAGAGCTTTTTGTCATCGTCTATCAAACCGTATCTATTTTGGCGTTTGACTTTGACAGGCTCATTAAATCGTCTTTGTTCAACTCCGATTCAAATTAAACGTAAATTGTGCCGATAATTAATTACCTTTCGCTTTATTGCGTAGACTGTATTTTTCCCAATTAGTACAGGAGTTTTAGTCCGTTTCCCAAAAAAATTTGAGACGATCAACGGTATGAATATCTAGGGAGAGTATTTATTTAATATTTAAACGCATTTTAATCGAAATAATACAGTTTCTGTGCTTGTGGGTGAGGAACGTATTAAACATTGCGTTAAGACAAAATAGGTGTGCCACTGACTGCTGAAAGAACTCTCGAGCACTTGTCGACACCTCATCATGCTCAGCCAGCAAGACAATTTTGACATAAAGGGGGCACTACACATTTTGTTGCAAGTGCGAACTCCGCCTGAGTTTGCGTATATTTAAAATTGCACGGGAAATGAAATTTCGTATTATTTTGTACGAAATAAATGAGTAAATTTTATGCTCTAAGCAAATTTTTCATGGTAAATAAAATAGTTAAATAATAAAATAATTTTGTAAAAAACCGAATTTAGAAAATGAGCATCATGTGACTGCCTAATATACAGGGTATTTCAAATGAATTTATGGAGATACTTAAAATTTCCTTTTATCATGTTTGGCAGTGCCGCGCACCAGATGGACACCCTGTATATATTTTGTAGTGGTTAAAGCAAGCCCTATTTTCTCTATTCATGCAATATTAGGTAGGGGGCGTAGCTTCGTTTCGCTGACGTTGCGTGGTAGGTGATCCAAGGCGTTAGTGGGCGTGGGCGTGGCTTAGCTTCGCCAATGTCGCGTGGCCAGTCAAAGAGAGGTGTGGCCTCGTTGAGCCGACGTAACGCAAATAAATAATGAGATAAAAAAAACTAATAGAGGTTACTGAAATAAACGATGAGTGAAGAAGAGGATAGACAAAGTGAATATCAATGTATGTTCTGTTGTGTGACGCATACGTGTGCTCTGTGGTGTGTGAACATTTAATTCTAACACATAATGGAAACCTCTACAACGCTATATGCAATCGAAAATAGCCAGTAGAACTTCGCTAAAGGTAGAACTGAAAATTGAAACAAACGATCCGTGTGGTCGAGCTGATTTAAAATATAACCATAGGGAGAAGTGTATAGAAAATTAAAATACCGCACAAAATGGGTGGGCAATGAAAAAAAAAGTTGAATGTTAAATTGCTTCGTGGCACGGTCCTTTCGTGTCGAAGTTTGATTTAAAAAATTTTTTTTTGCAATCCGGACTTTATTCAATTGATATAATATGGCGGTTTCTTCAAATTGTGCACTTCCTGAAAAATAAGTCAAGGCAAGTGCTTTCTTCTACTTATTATACGAAGGGCCTGAAATATCGACCGAAATGACCGTGCTACAAATTACCTCGGTTACATCAACGTGGACCAAATGAGACAATTGGTGGATATGTGAGCAGCAACAAGTGCACGAATTTTGTGCGGTATTCTACAAGAGCGGTTTGTACGGGAAATGTATAGATGAGATCGATTCAGGGCATGCAACATTCATTCCTCATTCCGTGATGTCTGCGTTTTCTTGTAAGGGATATACGTGGGCTTTTTTCCAGCCTTGTTTTACATAAAGGAATATTAGATAGCAGCTGGCGTTGTTCTTTTTTCCTTGGAAGCATTATTTACTTTCAACCATGATATTGCCTGCACAGGATGTAGATCCTTGTGGGCTACCATTACGGGCAAATTACAATTGCAATTATCTCGAGCACAAATATAAATTTAGTGATGATTATGAGAGAATTTCTAATAATGGAAAAGTAATTAATACTCATGGCATCAATAATGTACTGATATCTGGATTTTGCAATAATGCCACACATTGAAAATTATTGGATCAAACAGGAACGGAATTCACGTTTAGTTTTATCAAAACTTAATGCATTTTGGTTTGTGGTTAAATTCCCAACTTTATTGCCTTTGTAGTCCAACCAGACCTGATACGAATCAATTATAAAAAAAGATTGAAAGTAAGTGTCGGATATGGAAAGGTTTTTGAAGATTCAATTTCGAGGCGAAACCGTTTTCATTATTTAATTCGTTCTATCAACGCCGGCTCTGACTCGGAATCGTTTAACTCAAGTTGTTGTTAATCAGGTCCCAAGTTTGATATAATAGATTACTTAAACTAACACCCTAAAAATTCTTGTTGAAAATGTTCTGCACTAAAAGAATAATTTTTCATGGCGCATAGGTGAAAGATCTGGCAGGATTAAAGGCCGACCCCCTGTGGAAAAGCATATCTAGTCCAACACCGAGTAAAATATAATTAAATAAAAAATCAATTACTCCTACCCCGCTTTATTTTTATGTTAAATAAGTAAGGTGTATCTGACAGGTCCGCACTAACTTCAGCCAAGTTTTATTGTACATTAAACAAAGTTTATATGTATAAGCCCCAAAAGTTTCCTTTCTGAGCCACGCGAAAGTTTTTCGTTTCGAAACTTTTGATGGAAGGCAACGTTCAAGTGCGCCATCCAAGGAATCAAAGAACAACACTCCCAAAATTCCCCAACATATTTTATGAATATTAAGAGCCAAATAATATTGAAAGGCAAACAAATACGATAGGTAATATTATTTGTTTATACGGCCAGAGAGTATCACAATATTTTTCTGTAGGCATTTCCCTAAATCAAATATACACGTTTTACCCTGGCGCACGCGCCATTATATGCACATTTAATAATACAAAGGTCCGGAGTGCAACTACCTACTTATTTAAAGTATCTATGGCATGGCAGCTCCGATTATGGAATTTAATTGTTCTTAACACTATTGTTATTATTTGTAAATAAACAATTTTTAAAATATTATTATTCTCAATAATTAATTACCTATAGGTATACAATTTTTTTTATTTATTTAAAAAATCTAAAAAAAAGTATAATTACTTGCTCCAAAATTTATTTTTTTTAAATTTTGTAATAACGCTTAATAGTGTTTTCCTTTACTAGCTAGAACGGAATATAAACGTCTGAAGTATAAAGTATTTCTTCTTAATTACCTAATTGAAAATAAATTCATTTTGTTTACAATATTTTGATCTTACCGACTGCGCCAATTACACATGTCTAAATAATAGATAATTTGAGGGATAACTAGTTTTTTTTTAATTCTTCTAGTATTTAGACACTTATTCGATGTACCTTGCCTTCAGAATTTAGTGAACTCCGCGAGTTAACCCTTAAATCCCCGAAATCTACGAAATTTAGTGGGAAATTTGGGCCAAGGCCGTGCAGTTTATAGCAAACGAGCCACTTGTGGATAATAATGAGAAATTATTTCGCAGTAAGCGTAAACCGCCCCTACCTTCCTGGGTAATAAAATAGGAATGTCCTTTTTGTTAACAGGATACACTTACTAGAGGCTCTCGTTCTCCGTTCCAGGGGCAGAATTTCCGCAAACTATCCATTATATAATTTAAGTACAGGGTTATCAAACGAAGATGTCTCAGGTCATAACTCTTTTGTTTTTCAAAAAAAAAAACAATTGAGCATCGCACATAGAAGTTATAGATGTAACTTATGTTTTTTTAAATAGAACACCCTGTATATATATGAATCGTAAGCAAGCATAGATTTCAAGAACTGAAAAATATACAGGGTGTTCTATTTAAAAAAACATAAATTACAACTATGTGCGATGCTCAATTGTTTTTTTGAAAATGCATGTTTGAAACCCTTAAAACATCTTATAACTTTCAAATTACACTTTTTTTCTAAAGTGAAAAATAAAAGAGTTATGACCCGGGACACCTTCGTTTGATAACCCCTGTACAGGGTGATCATTTTAAGTGCCTCACTCGATTTTCCTGCTTTATTCTTCACCTAGGAAAAAAATTCAAGAACCATACTTGTGTACTTTTTCCGAGGAATCCGATTCCGAAAAGATAAAAACAATTGAATATGTCAAAGAAAAAAGTTATGGCCGAAAAACTGAAAAAGAAAAAAATATACACCCTGTATATTAATGCGGAAATGGATATGTGACATTTCACTGATTGTAAATGCGAATCAGATACATATTTTTCACTTCCGGTTTGACCGGAAATTGCTTTAATTTTTTTATTTTAGGTGATACACCCTGTATATTGAGCTCAGTTTAAAGAACTTTTCTTTCTGAATTCCGCAATATATAACATATCATCATTGTCTTTCATATTTAATAAGATATTGGGGTTTTAATTTAAAATAACACAAATACCTATATGTTATGAAATAAAGTCATCCATGAAAACAAACAAAAACATTTAAATTATTTATTTATTTCAAAAACAAAAGAAGATATAGCATAATAACTTATAGGTATTCTTTAGTTTTTGAAATAAATAAAAAATAATTTAAATGCTTTTGTTTTTTTTCATGGATGACTTTATTTCATAACATATATTTGTGTTATTTTAAATGAAAACCCCAATATCTTATTAAATATGAAAGACAATGATGATATGTTATATATTGCTGAATTCGGAAAGAAAAGTTCTTTAAACTGAGCTCAATATACAGGGTGTATCACCTAAAATAAAAAAATTAAAGCAATTTCCGGTCAAACCGGAAGTGAAAAATATGTATCTGATACACATTTACAATCAGTGAAATGTCACATATCCATTTCCGCATTAATATACAGGGTGTATATTTTTTATTTTTCAGTTTTTCGGCCATAACTTTTTTTCTTTGACATTCAATTGTTTTTATCTTTTCGGAATCGGATTCCTCGGAAAAAAGTACACAAGTATGATTTTGAATTTTTTTCCTAGGTGAAGAATAAAGCAGGAAAATCGAATGAGGCACTTAAAATGATCACCCTGTACTTAAATGTTTATTCCAGCATTTTGAAAACTTGGTCAATTTTTACATTGAATCTTATCCCTTAACACTCCCCACTAGACTCCTTGTGTCGCCTCGGGATAAATTATTGTGATACTCTCGATTGATTGACAAAAAAATCATCGCCTCCACTCTATTCCTATTCGCTTTTGTGCGTTCCTCCTTTCGGCAGACATTTCGAAGAGATAAAAATAAGTGATAAAGTGAGATAGGCACGTAGGTGACAATACACGCACTGATAGGCACACAGAACAAGCTGCCAGCATGTGATCTTACGTATAAGGCACGCGCACAACGTACTGTTCCGGTAATTCCCTGGAACAAACCAAAGCCACACCATTCAAACAGGGCAAGGCCATGGCAAAAATGTACATCAACAAATCATGCATGATCACTTTTTATCAATATTTTTACAGGTCGGTCTGCTGTCATCTGTGTACCTGTCGATTTATTTACGACAAAGTGTGTTATTTTTTGTCGTGTATGGGTTGAAATTTGATCTCATTAGCGCATAAAATGGAACGCAAAACTAATTTGATTCATTGTCGCCGGAATTGACGGCTTTGAAAATCGCCATGATGCATTTCTATTGACCGACCAGTTAGAATTTAATTTCCCCAGCTTTGCAACTGCAATTTTACATAAATTAGCGCCCTGATAATAGACCAGAATCGGCGATGAATTATGAGCCCAATCGCGCGTTAAAAGTGATTTGGTGTACATTTTTTGCCATGGTGTTGCAGAACCGTCAATAAATAAATGGGAGTGCGTTCATTGTGAAATATTTTATAGGCGAAGTGCCTAGGGGCTGCGAGACAGTTGTCTCCGGACATCTCTTTCCTTCTTGACATTTTAGTTGTGCTTGTGGGCGTCAAATTTTCTCTTTCACTGCTTACTTTGAGATCGCTCGTGTTTCCCAGAATGGCAGAGTTATGGAATTCATTAAAGGATTTTGTCGTTCCAGTCTTGTCTTTTTCAGGCCTTTAGACACACTTTTGATTTAAAAAAATAAATAGTTTTTTCAAAATGAGACCCATGTCTCGCAGCACCGTCGTGACGTTTCATTTGCTGACGATTCTGCGTTACTAAGCGAAACCATTAAAACAAAATATCAAATTGTAGGACAATTTTTAAAACGGGGCAGTATGGGGGTTCAAAAACAATTCAAAAAAATGGAATGCAAACATTTTTACATGCTTGGATATACTTTGAACGTGATGAAAAAAACTCTTCGGTTTTTGTGGGGGTGTTAAAAATCGTATCGTTGGGTCTGTTGTATGTAAAAAGGAGGGGCACGTTATAGTGTAGTAGAAATTGGCAGAGCCCAGAATTAAATGGTACGGAAGTGAGTTGAACGGAGTAGTTAAAAAGGCTGAAGAAATTCAAGGTGATCGCCTGCCTACATTACCGTCACCTACTACATGTATTCCTATGAATTTTTTGTTGGGCTGACCGGTATACTTGTATATATCTGCAACGATCTCAACATGATTTAAAACAGTTAATAATAACAGTAGTATTGTCGCTTGCCGCTGACCCTGAGGTCTCGGGTTCGAGTCCCAGCCATGGCATTATTGTGGCGGTTAACGTTATGGTATTAATTAATATATAACTTAGTAGTTAAAAATGTTATAAGAGCAAGAAGGGGGGGTTGCTTGTTAATTTTTAGGCAGTGTTAAGCCGCTCTCACACCTGTCACCTACGTAAGAACTTCCGTAACATTTTATTACTGGTTAAATGGCGGTTCTACCACACTATTAAGCTAATTTTAAAAATACACATCCAAAGCACACAAAGAATTTAGGTACATTTTATGTTTTACCCCTTGCTGTGCTGTTTTTTTATAGCCGATAAGGATACAATGAAAATTACTGAAGATTCCTCCTGATTTCATGTTTGCAGATGGGGATGCGGATCATCTGTTTATAAAACAATTGCGGTTTGCCCGGCCTGCGGAGAGGCAACGTCAAATGAATATTTACTTCAGCAACTAGGATCACGTGGAATTGAAAAATGAGTCGGGTTATAATATCATGCGGAATTAATGGTTAATTTCCATTAGGTATGTTATACAGCGGATATATGTTTCTCTGTTTGCACGTTTTTAATATATTCAGCTAATCCGGGCTTATGTGCGAACTCCATTGTAATATTTAAAACGAAAACTTTGGTCCGTTGCCGGGAATGTTCTATTCTCTGCTAGGCTTTCACATGGAATAAATGGACACATTAATATGGCCTTCTTTATTCTTACATACCCCCCCCCCCCCCCCTTGTATATATTTTACGTTGTTTTCAAGCCATACGATATGTATGTAGAGAGTAAATAAGAGCGCCCCCAGGACGTGACCCTGTGGAACACTTAAAATTGCTCCCCAATTTTACCGATTGATACCTATTGGAAACGTATTTCGACCGGCTTTCGCCAATTCTGACGCACCACCACATACATGAAATCAGGGAGTTGAAAAAAATGTAAATTTTTTAAAACCTACAATATAATTTTGGCACGTAATTGAGACATGAAATAATTGAAAAGTTACCAACTAATTACTTACTCGGGTAATTCCACGCCTGGATACAGTTTTGAGTTAAATACACACCGTTGCCTTAACACCCCCTGCCACAGTTGCACCCCCACTATACCGAAAATAAAAAATACGAAGAAACAAAGTAACAGCACGTTGCCCAGCATGGGCAGGGTATCTAGAAGTAGCATCACTAGTATCCTCATGCCTGAAAAAGAAGAAAGATATGTTAATATAATAACAATAAAAATCTGGCACAGCTTAAAAAAAATTACGTATTTGCATAATATTATTGGTTGTTGAAAGAGCAATTTTTTTGTTGCCAAAGTTCACTAAATAACTTGCCGATTAGGCGATGTATGGAAATTCGAGCTTATTGTCCCCCAAGGATCTAATACCAGCCTCTTCCTATTTCTTATCTATATTAATTATTTGCGACCAAGTCTTCTGACTTTATTATAATCCGACCTGTGACCCAAACCAAAGACTTCTAGATTTTACATTTTAAGAATAAAAATAAAAATTATAACCTCATTGTTTGGTCTATCTGAAAATATTGACTCTGGGGATTTAACCCTGTACACTAAAAAAAGTGAGGTTATGTTGATTCCAATTTGAGGTTAGAATTTGCGACAGTTTTATCTCGAGTTTTTCCGTAGAAAATACTGTCGTGGACACACGGTACGTATATATATTGTATCCCTTAGTATACTGAGGTAAAAAGGGCCCCATTGTTGATCTTCCAATTATTATCACATCAATTTTCACTTTCTATTTACCTTCGCCTCTTTAAATGGAATCTGAAGAGTGATGAATGGTTTTCAAGCGTGACTATTGCTCCCGGAGGTTTTTTTTATAAATATCCCGAGAATATTGATTTGGCATACAACAAGAACAGAAATAAGTGACTGTCAGTCGGATAGCAGAGAAGAATTATAAGCTAATCCCCCGCGTTTTATGGCAGGCTGCGTTGGGTGTTGTATTCGGAAATCGAAGCTGTTACATTAGAATGGCATTGAGGTGCGTTCCGGGCCGGATTGGATTCAATAAAACGAGCGTATTTTATGATTTCTTTGCAAATTTTTGAATCGATAAGGCAAATCGTCGTGGGACCCCACGAAATTAATACCACAACAGAAACAAAAGCAGGGCCGTTCTCAAAATTTGAAGAATCAGAATTGGTCGGATCTGCTGTGGTTACTGTGTTTCCGTTTGGAAAAGCTTGAATTAGATAGTAAACGTATTGTTTAGAAAACAATATGTATATAACACGAGAGCGCCCTGTTTATTCCATCCAACTCAATATTCGCTCGGAAATTAGAAAAAGGGGAAAATAAGCAAATTTACCGAGTTTATATTCCCATTTGTGCCATATAGGCAATCCGAAATGCGCGTTGAAAGTAAATAAAATTTCCGTCCTTGTGCGAAATACATCTTGGGAACACATACTTTCCTTTTTGACTGCTCGTGGGTAAATCCGTTTCTTTTATTACATTGTAATTCAATTCTAGCCGTGAAACCACCTTTGCATTCTCTCTCAGATATCCTGCTGGTCGATATCGGGCGCCCGCACCTCTCGCCTCGAAGGAGCAATGAAGCAGTTGATGCGATCGTCCAGAAAAACAAACGGCGATCTGTCATTAGCTGCCCAATTTTTTAGTAATTATCATTGGGAATAAGTTCGTGGCCACCCGGTATATAAAATATATATTTACAGGGAATGTGACGATTTTCTCATTTAAGAAGTATTTACGGGCCATTCGGAGCTGTTGTTCTGTTCATACTTCCCAGGATTACAATTCAAGAAATATACAGGGTGTTATTAAACTTGAGGGAAAAAATTTAACTGCAAGTTATTTTTGATGTTTTAAAACAAGTACGGCATAAATTAATTGAATATCTAAAGAATGAAAAAACTAATTATTGTCTTTGTTTGAGAACCACTTACGTTCCTCAGTCATTGCTCTATTAATTCCAGTGACTATCAAACATTTTATTATAATAATGAACTTAAATTTGTTTCCTTAATTTTAGTATCACCCTGTGTTGTCCCGTAATAGCAGAGGCAATTTGCGCTACATTTTCTTCTAATAAAGAGAATGACAACGTTTTTGAATCATATTAGACGCGAACTATCGCGAACTTTTAAATTACAACTTTGAAACTTCAATACGAATTTCTGGATCTTCGGCCTTCCTCTCGGCGAAGTATTTGGCACGGAAACTTTATATCCGGACCAAGCCCCATTTCAGCTACGACAAGCTCTCAGGAATAAGATATTTCACCTACACCATTAAGATAAATTAGGGCAAAATAGAAACGTATACAGAGAAGCAATTTGCCGTTTTTGAGACGGTTGGAGTGCTCTTGTTCTAACAATGTCAACAAGCACTTGTTACGTCGCGCTGGTGCTGTCGAGAAAGCGAGGAAATTTGTAGAGAAAAATATTAGAAAACAGCTGTTTTACCGCGCGATTAATTGTGGATGGACAACTGAAGAAGTCGAATTAGGTCGTTGAATAAAATTGTTAAATTCCCGAAGAAATTATGAGCGTTTTTTTGCCTCACTAAGCGTTATAAATCCAGTGCATTCGTTGACGCGGTCTATTTCGAACCTCCAGACGAAATTGGAAAGCAAATTTTCCCGTCAGCGCGTCCATCAAACAAACAAGTTAATATCTTACTTGACAGCTGCCATATCATTTCTCTGCTGTTCATTCAGTTTTAAAATTAATATTTAGATTCTCGAGTTAAAAATAAGACTGGAGAAATGTAACGAGCAAAATATACAAAACTTTGACGCAGTTATTATAAATCAGACCACGTACAATAATCTGCTTCGGGTTTTAAAGTAAGTACGACGTGGGCTGAAGCTGGGCATATTTATGTGAATTAAATCTTGCCTGAAATGGTGTCACTTGGTTTCATCAACTGCGCCAAATTGCTTTTTGAAAAATCTATATTCTTAATTTTAACCGTATTTGCTATTATATATATTGCATAACTACCACTCGCCCCGTCCACATACTTTGCCACTACGGTACTAGTGCGCCACTAGCCGAGTTACAAATTTTATTATTATTATTATAAATTAAAATAAATAATACGAATTTTATGTAGCAACTTCTATAGAAACAATGTACTTTGTCACATTTGAAGCAGGGAATATTCGTGGTTGCAGCCAATTGAGGTTAAGATTTTATAATTATATAATGCATCGGGGAGCGATGAATATATAAATACCTAGATTGGAACGACCCAGATTAGACAATCTCGGGCTTAATAAAATTTGTTCTAATAAAATTTTCAATTAGCTTAAGATGCAGCAATTGAGTCGAGTGCATTAATTTAATTAAAATTGTGTGGTGAGGCGAAAGTTTTGAGAACTAATTGGACATTAAATTTAATTGGTAAGAAGATAATTGTGCAAGGGGCCGTCACAGTAAGGAATATTTTTTTATTTTATTATTATAATCGCGTCTGTGAGACGGTGGAGATAAAAAATAAACGAGTATAATATTAGTACATTTTAAAATGTCATAGGCTATAGGCAACCCATAATACACTGGTGTTTGGCTGCGACTATAACAAGAGAATTATTATTACGAACCAAATACCGATGTATTATGGGTTGCCTATTGATCCTTAATTTAAGTAATGCCATTTGAAACCCTGGAGAATTTAAGTAAAGATTTATGGAATGCTTTTAACGAATTATATGCCACCCAAACTATAATTGTTTTAAATTCCTCCTAAGACGGTGAACAATTTATGTAAATCGTGTCTAGACCCCATTATTTTATCGCCAATTTTTCCCCGATTCTCTCTTTGGCGCATTAAACCTCCCAGTATATCTTCCCGAATAATTGCTTCGGATCGGGAATTGGCGAAGCGCAAATTGTCGCTGCCTTAGAACAACACGAATTACTTCTTACCCATTCAGAGCAAGTCAGCAACTTTTTAATAAAGGTGAAGTCCTCTTTTCAATTATAGCCGAAAACGTGCTCGATAAAAAGTTTTTAAAGTTCTCCGGGTCATTCGGGACGCGCCGCGCCGCGCCGTCTATAAATTATTCATCGGATCGTTAGGGCGATATATTGAACTCTGACGTATTTAAGGATACCCCTAAAAAAGTCGAGTGTTCATATGCTATAGGCTATTGAAAACAAGCTAAACATTTACCAATATTATCGTAAGAAAGAACCTCCCAGGGAAGGACGCCTACTTGACTTTCTTGTTAATTATTTTACTTAGGAGTTATTACGTTTGTCAACTGTCTACTAACGATGAGGGATCGCCCGTGCAATTCTCATCGAATGTTGCAGGAGTGTGGCCGCCACTTTAAAAATCCCTCTACATGCGTCGGTGATATTAAATCCTCTGTGTGGTGGGACGTAATTTAAAATTATTCCGGGCCGCTTACTGCGGTCCAGACAGGATGATCCGGTCTGACATGGCGCGTCCCATGTAACATCTAGAATTCCATGATAATATCCTTAAACCAACAGTAAAAGTGAAAACATTAAATTTCAATTAACTTCATGGCGACCTCCCATGTAATTATCTTTCCGCAACAAAAGCCGCGCTTTTCCTTCATTTAACGATCTTTCCAAGCCTACCAAATCATACAAATAGCCCGAGTGCGTGGTCTTGACCATTCATAAATGATATATTCGGTAAACTTCTATAAGCTGCGGCACTAATTATTTTTTTGTACCCAATTAACCGCAACAAACCTCGAATGGCATTAAAGTTGGCCGCGGCATAATCTTATTTAAGCGTGGATTTACTGACCGAGAATTAAAGGTAATGGCATCAAGCAACCTTTTTCGGAAGCACCGGTTTTATTGCCGAACATTAATATTGTTACGTTCATTAATAACAAGTAAAGAATTGTAAATACGGCGTGTTCCGTTATTTAATTCAATGTTTCATAACGTGGAGTTGTGAAAAGTAGTTGTTTTAATAGATTCATCAATAATTGATTTCTAAAGTGGTATATATATATATACGCGTATATACAGGGTGAATCTTAGAGTGGCGGCCATATTTTTGGGGTTAATAGTACTAGTCGTCATGAACATGAATCCGATTTTTTTTTTGTAGGTTGTAAAATGGCCGAGTTATGAATTTTTTTAAAAAATTCGCGATTCATGTATAATTCTTGTAATTCTGGCGCCGCTGGGCAAGCACTTGCTGCATTACGTGTGGCTGATCGACAGTGTTGCCAAGTGTAGATGATATAAAACCAATCGATTACATTTTACATTTTCACTTTTCATTAATAATCCAGAGATACCCTATCACGAGAGAGAGATAAGGGTACCTAGTGAAAATGAAAAATTAATTAATTCAATTGGATAAACAGGTTTATTGAAATACGCAGTTTTAACTTCCATAATGAAAATTGTAATACAAAACAAAATGAAAAAGCCGGCTGCATAGTCTGCATAATTTTTATGATACAAAATGAAAAAGATTTTAAAAACAGAATTAGTTCTACATTCTACAGGAATTTTACCACCCATCAGCTGTTAGAGTCACTGAACTCTTTACAAACTATGACACTGACCTAGTTAAAGCAGGTGCATTAACAAAAAAGAGCGATAAAAAAAGGTTCTCCTGAAATGCAAAAGCCGCGCACGGCACGGTTTTAGTTTTAGTTTTTAGTGTTAGTGACCAGTCAGACAGCAGCTAGAGTGGTTTATTGTGATTATAAAATTAATTTAGTGAAATTTATAAAAGTGGAAGTTTTGTGTTTGTGTTTAATAATTGAGTGATGTGTACCTTCTACGTGTGTGTAGTTTTATTTTAGTGGTGTTTTAGAGGCGACTTTTATCTGTGGGGGCACATGAAAAGTTTGGTGCACCGTACATAAAATGTACGGTGGTTTGGTGTACACGACTCCTGTCAACAACGTTGAAGAATTACGGGAAATCGTAGAAAACGCTGCGAATCACATAAGGCAGAATACGGACTTCAATAAAGTTAGAGATTCTATGATGCGGCGAGCTACAGCGTGTTTGGAAAATAAAGGAGGACAGTTTCAACACCTGCTATGAGAAATGCCGATCCAAGATAAGTAAAGATTTATTGCTATTAGAAAAAATAATTTTCTGTTCATTATTTGTTACTAAGTATTAAGTTTTTTAGGTATTACTTTTTTTATTGTTACACTCACGGAGAATAGTTTTTACTTTGTTATTGTTTAGATAGTTCATTTTATTTAGTTTCTTGTTTGCTTTACAATAAATTCCCCGTATTTTATTTCAGTCGTGAAGTTTGGCAACAACGCACTGTTCTAGACAGGCGTGTGCGTCTCAGTTATTAGACGTTACTCTCGCTAGCACATTCCACTGGCGGGGTACCCAAATTCAAATAAAAAGGGTTTAAACAATATTCATTTTTCATAGCGCGTTAAAAAAAAAAAATTTGTAGTTTTGTGTTCCCATAGTTGAACGGTGTCGCCTCATATAAATATGGCCGCCACTCTAAGATTCACCCTGTATATACTGTTACGATACTGACAAGAAAGGCTTGTGTTTTGGTAAGCTTTTTTTATATATTAATACAGTTGGTGTATGCGCTGCAATAATTTGTTGCTCTTGGCACTCCTCCAACTGCAGTGAAATCTGTGTTAACATATGTACATGTTTACAGCCGGAAGCTGAAATTGGAGTGCTTGAAAATAATGCAATCATTTTTTTCTGTCACGCGTATTTAGTCCACTCTGATTAAATTCGCCTTGAATGAAATAAACCCACTGGTGAAACACGTTCTATAATTTATTTGCTGCTTCTCCATTCACTAACATGTCAAGTTCATTATTGTTATAAATGTGCATCATTATTACTAACTAAACCACTCGAGTGAACACAACTGAAACGACGCTCTTGCGTAATTGCACAGAGCCGGACTGAGAATCTTAAATCAACCCCTTATTATAAAATTTTTATTAGGGTTATTCTTAAGCAAATAGCTTAGGAGAACACCCTGTATATTTATACCAAAACGTGAAAGCAACTGGCATGCCTGCTAAATTACCATGTGTATCTAATCTACCGCAACAGCTAAATCTACACCCTCTTACCTCCTAACTGATGACATTTCAATTAGTTCCAACAGTTTAACGCATTATTGCTGTAACGTTCGCCGAACGGCCCTTATAATTTATTCCTCTCGCTCAAACTTCATTATTTGCAAAGTAAACAGGCTCGGTCACAGTTTACCTCCCAGGGCACAGCGTGTTTGTTAACGATATCGCGAAAGGGCCGAAATGGCAATTTATGGGCGAACTATTTCGCTGAAATATTTGACGAAGATATTTATGCCCCAAAATTGTTAAATTTGCATCCATGAAGTTCAGAACATAAATCAACAGGACAGACTCACACATTTTCTATGCCCTGATAATAAAAACGTTTAGGGTTAGCGACTGTAGATTCCAGTGTCATGTGCTCGAGGCGGTCGAGGAATGGCTGCCTTCTGTAACCTTCGCTTGTTTATGTTTACGTCAATAAGTGCTTTGTAGCTAAATAAAAATACTTGTCGAGTTTTACTTTTCGCTTTCCGTTTTCATATGCAAACACTCCACCCTCCTTTTGTGAATATTGCATTAACTGCGATAAAGGATCGGACCTTCCAACAGGAAGCGATTCGATATTGTATTTCAGAAACTCATCTTACGTATTTTCTCAGCAAATTGTCCTACATAATTTATCATTTTTCAGCAAGACCTGCAGCTCTTGAGGTCTTCAGACAATCACCAGAGGTTCTTTAGCTCTTCAGACTGCAGTCTTAAGAAAAATTGGCAATGACCAGGAGGTTAGTTCTAAAATTAGCCGCCGCATTTGCCGTGATGGTGCTGTAGTCGATGACGTCGAAGCGATTAGCTGTAAACAAAAAGCATAGGCGTACGCACAATTAATTAATATAATTATATCCCTTTTCCAAGCATTTTAACCTGCGCTGCGCTGTCGCCCTACATATTTTCTGCATGGAAAAACTAGTTACGATTCAATCCCACTGTGTGTCGATCTCTATAAAAAACACATATCCAAAGGAATTTCGTCGGGATTTATATTTTTCCCTTGGAAATATTACTCTCTCGTAACATACCCGGCTCATCAATGTATCGCATCATCAATCGAAAATGTTTTATGACCAGCGACACGGTTCTCATATTGATTTGCCCCGTATCACAATGCATTTATGTGATCCGAGCCTGTTTCGGCATGTAAAATGAATGGAACATAGTTGAAGAGGCTACGCTGCACGGATTTATGTCGGCGAACAAATATAAAGTTGCACTGGTAAACGTATCTCTTTCCTTTGTGAACAGAGAATGCCGCAGATGAATTATTCAACGGTATTACATCGGTAAACACAAGGAAGTTCTCTTAACTTTGTATTTTTATTTGTTGTCACTAGTGGTCGTATCTGGGATTTTTTGGCATCATAACCTTCTAGGTTAGGATTTGATTTTCGAACTAGAAATGTTTTGCGCGTATGAACATTAATACAAACCGTTACAAATTATACGAAGAGAGCCATCAGCTTTTATGTTCAATTCTTCTAACATCATTGAGAATATATGCAGTATTTAATGGGTTTCCAGACTTTTAATGCCAGTGATTTATATTACGATTATGCAGACGCGATGTAGAAGTGCAAATTTAAAATTACAACAGGGTTTTAAATTTCCATTTTATATGGATATTATGTACATGGCTGAATAGAAGAGCGTTCATTCTGATGTATGAACTGAAGTGTAAAGAAATACATAGCATTTTATTTTCAGAAACGTATTTATAACTCATCCCTCTGATGCTTACTTACTATTACTTACTTGGTATCCTGTTGATCGCCCTTAAGGGACGAAGTACCCTAATTGTCCTAACGGCTGATAAATTAAGATTATTGAAATTTGGAAGTCCGTACTCCACAGCGCCTGCGCACACTATGAAGAGATCCAACCTGTTCCAGGCGTCCGCCAGATACGAACCCCGGCCATACACACCCATGGCGATCATCTTGATGGTCATCTCCAGTGAGAAGAAGGCGAAAATGAATTCGTCGAACCTCTGGAAAAATACAATGGCATAAGTAATTGGGTCGATAGATAGCTTCAATCAATAATAATAATAATAGTAACAGAAGGCCACAGGAAATATTTGGGATCCAAACAGTTTTCGTCCTGTCCAAGAAGAGATGCCCATTGAAGTTGCACACTATTTGGTGCAGGGCATGGTCATCAAGCAAAACCAAAACCTTACCTCCGAGAACGACTATATAAATTTGTGCGATGTGGGATTGCTACTTCAAGAGTAAGGAAATTGCAGTGGAGCGTTACAAGAGCATCTCAGCTATTCCCGGGGTTTTGCTAATTTAATCGCGCCTAATTAAATATCGATCACTGCTTTTAATTAAAGAACCAATTTAAAGGTAATATCGAGTTGATGGTTGATATGACAAAAAATAACGACCCTATGCAAATCAGATCCAACCGTTGAAATACAGCTTCAATATTGGCTCTGATGCGTTTGACGGGTCGCTAATTGAAAAGTAATCTCGACAGAAGCAACAGTGCTGTTTGGATAAAAAAATAGTCGGCCGGACGCAAATTACGCAGAGTTCGACGAGTAGTTTCGGATCTTTGTCAGTACTTATAAATCGGCCCCTTTTGTGGGTCTGATATTGGATCGCTGCGGTTTGCATTGTGTCTGGAGAGGCACGGACTTGTAGAAAGCAATTTATAAGTCCTTTTCAATTTGGAAAGGCAAACAATTGTTCTACCGACAAAAGCACCCCACGACGCGCCGACAATAAACTTTCCTTTTAGCGAGTTTTATCTAATATTAATTCAGTATTTAATAGTCGCGTTACTCGCCGTTTAAGTAATTTGCTGACGGTCAAAACGAGGAACATGTTCTTTCCTGCTCTCGGCGTTCTCTTCTTCTTCTTCTCTCTCTAGTCCACGAGCTATAATTTTGATTTTTACATTCTAGTTTATTTGTTGCACCTTTTAATCCAACCATTATTGGACGAGGATTAACACACAACACCAGCTTGACACCAGTACCAGTGTTCAAACGCCAACACGTTTCATAGACCCGTGTTGCTATGTGTCACTGATAATTGTATCCCTTGCCTAATTCTAGCTTGCCGCTTGGCGTCCAAAATGCCGCGTGAAAGTTTATAACCGAAGGGGAGCGTTATTGCAAAAGTCGCTTACTAATTGTTCAACTTCCAGGCATGATACAAAATTGAGGCAATTATTCTCGAAGGGGACGGCCGAGCGTCGTTACGGTTATGATAATTTTTGCGTCTTGAATTCAGCACTGCCCCATCTAACTGGATTTTAATATCCTTCCGATTGTCGTAAAGATCGATTATCGTCAATTTCTTCAATAAATTTTCGTGATTTATCGGCTATGATTTCCATAAAACTGTTGGGCCACAATAACAGTTGCGGTTTAAGTGCCATGAAAGTCAGTTATAAATTATTATCGGTGGATCGTATTATTTTTATTGATCTGTTGTCAGCAAACTATAAAGTTAATTTTAAGTTGCTTGCTCATCGCTATTATGGGCTTTCAATACGGCAAGGTTAAGAACAACCGACAAAGCTGACTTACGGGGCCAATCACTCGCTGAACATTGGAGCAACTTTGCCTGATTTGTGGTCAGAACGAAAGTGGCTGGGATACCAAGACGCACGCCATGTATAATATGCCAAAAATTTTGGAAATTTAGTCTTAACCTACCTGTAATATCTTGCATCTGTTGGTGGTGCACGGGTCCTTATCCAGGCAGGGTTGGTACATCCCCAAGGTCACGCAGTTCAGTAGAATTACCATCATGGAGACTCTCTCGAACCATGTGTGCTTGAGTTAAGGAAATATAGCTTGGGATATGACAAGAAATGTGTGTAATTATACAGTCTTCCAGCGACAACATCATTAATAAAAATAGCAAATAGCAAAGGGCTCAAAACAGAACCCTGAGGCACATGTGATGTAGTGGCCATTATAACATGCCGCAGTTAAGAAGAGATTTTTTGCTTTAGAAATAAATAATAGCGATTGCATTTGCGACGCCAGTCCTAATAATTGGTAGACGTGGACATTGCTGAAAATTCATCAGGATGGACCGTCATTTATTATGACTTAATTATCTCCACACCGTCCTCGTCCACGAGTGATTGTAACCCGACGCTATTCCGAAAGTAGCGACGCCGATTCGGTTTATTTCCGGTTACTAATTGGGCCTGCAGGAACGGCGCTCAATTAATTTCCCTAAAACTATTTTTAACGGTGCTGCGCGATTTTCGAACTCGACTTTAAGTGACCGTTTAAGCACTGATTTCCTCGGGCTCTCGTTTATTTGCGCTCCAATTCCAGCTTTAAAACGAATCCATTATTTTAATATTATCTCTCTTTGGGGTCCGTAATTTTCAACAATTCCGCGCTGATAGAATTAGAACTTCGTAAATTAGGACAAATGGTGAAGGAATTTATTTGCGGAGTGTGGTCCCAAAGATAAAGTAATTTTGTACTGAATCATAAGAGGACAAAACTGTATGTAAATATGATATTCAATTTATATATACATATATACGTCTTTCCGTCTCAATCGATCCCAATTCGTCTTCAGTTGCTTCACTCGCAGACTCATGATTTTCCCATTCCCGCTCCTTAATTAAATAATTACATTTTGGAGTATTAAAGCAGTGTTTGCAAACTCTGTCTCTAATATACTACAACGACTGACTTACATTACCATAATTTTGTTTACTCTAGCGAAATTAAATTTCTGTCTATCTAAGTGGTTGTTATCCAGCGGGTTATTAGAGAGCAATATTAGTTTGGCAGGAAAATTATGGAATCTTGTCACATCGTACCGCAGAAGAGGGGCTGCAGAGACAAGCTATAATACGCCTTTATGATGTTTTTATCGTTCATTTTCTTGCTCTTGTGCCCCAGGCGCAGTTGGAGAACGGCGCTCATCAACCTTTTATCGCCCGGGCTCACGACAGTTAATACACATAATGTATTGTACAAATAACGCGTATCAAGATACTCATGTCGACATAATCATACACACTTGATTGGGCCAATTAAACTTTCGCGGGAGCTGTTTTGCAGAAGAGTTTTTAGGTTATGGAAAAAACCACGACCCATAGTTTCATTTTTCTTGAAAAAAAATTTTAGGCTTGTGTCACCTGTATTGCATTTCAGAGCAAAATGAATAACAGCGCAGTACAATCAATGCACGATCACAAGCTGGTTAGCCGTCGTTTCTCGATTTGACTCCTACCAATGAGCAAATCTCATTCAAGTATTGATAGTCTCAATAGTGTTGTCCAATATAATTTAAATCGCTTTTTGTTTGAATAAAAATAATCTTCAAATGTCATATACAGGGTGTTATTGATCTTAAGGAAATTTTTTTTACTACATGTTACTTTTGATGTTTTAAAACAATTACGGGATAAATTCATTGAATATCTGAAGAATAAAAAACTAGTTAAAAATCCGAATTTTTGTATTTGTTTGAGAACCACTTATATAACAAATCGGAACTATAAAAATATAGCACTGCAACAGCTGACATGCCTCTCGACGTTGAAATGAGGTTAGTAGGTTATTAACAAACAGGAAACAGTTCAGTTGCTAATCGAAAACCATAAACATTCCTAATTAATCGTAAAATATTCAAAAAGAACTTTCATTGCAAGGAAGCACTATTAAGTGTGTTGTATTGTAGTTAATAAGTATAGACATAACCTTAAATATTAAGCAGCAGGCAATTTAAAAATTCAAAGCCAGACATGAACTGTTTATGAGCACTTAATCAATTATTATGCTAGAATTCTTAAATAGCCACTCGTATTCGTCATTTTAAGTTAGCAGGGATAATATTAGTTGTACACAAAACTCAACGATCACTAACGTTTTCGATTTGTGAATGTTTAAAACTGCAATTTATTTCAAGGATAAATTAAATGCATATTTGAAAAGATAAAGGCAGTGATCTTTTATTTATTTGTCCATACTGAAGTATATGCAACATAGTATACATTTAACAGTTAACAAAATGTATGCAGTAGGTTAGGCAACACAAAATACAAATTAAATAAAATCCATTTAGACAATATCAAGTAAATAAATCAAATTTTAATATATTCAAGGAACCCAGATGAGCCTGAGAAAAGAGTAAAGTAAGTGAAATATTATAAATTATTTGTTATGTACATAGAAACTAAAAACTAATAATAAAAATTCAATATAAAAAAAAAAAATTAAAGGAAATTCCGAAAAATTAACAATAAAATTCTGGGTTATTTATTGGTCTGTTTACCTTTTACGTACGTTACTTCAGTTGTCACAAGGTGTCGCTACGTTCCTCAGTCATTGCTCTATTCATTCCAGTGACTATCAAACATTTTATTGTGATTTTATTTAATGAAACGAAATGAGGAAGTAAATGGTCACTTTTGATTAGAATAAATTGGTTTGGGTGAGTTTTTATCTCTTAAATTGTTTTCCTTAACTTTAGTAACACCCTGTGTAGTGTAATCTGCCTTTAACTCGATCAAATTCTTGTCGGTAATAATTATAACAGCCTGTTAACATTTAAAGTGGAAAAATGCGGAACAAGCCCTTGCGCTGTTACATTAGTTAAATCCCAGAGGTATAACGCACGTAACAACAAGGCTATACCCGTTGTAGCATGAAGTGTGAAGTAGTAGTGAACACTGATTACCTTCACTCTGTTGCGCTTTCGCCATGGGCGCACACGGATAGGGCCGTTTGTGCAGATTGGGCTCGAAATTACCTTAATCATCCGGTGCATGGGGCACTCCGACTGTTGGTCCTATGATGATTATTTACCATAAGTCGTTAGCGAGATCTTGTCGCTCTCCATGCGATTCTTTTGGGCTTACTTTTCAGATACTAGTGGTTGTAGCAGTAAAGTAAGAAGGTTGGTTGGGCGCCAATTTACTTTATAAACAAGGTCAGTAGAAAGGTAAATGTACACGTCTGGCCATTCAGTTGTTTCGGATACAGTTCAGGATCACGCTTTGGGAGCGCACGTGTCTCGTTCCGTTTTTTTATCATTTATTTTTTTAATTAGATATTATATGGCGAATGCGCCGAGCTTAACGAATTGTCCTCACCGTTTTCTAGTGAGTCACTGTGTAAAGTGACTTAACGCATAATTTAAATTGTTACGTTGGAGATACTACACATACTACAAAAAGGGCTAGCTGTGGTTTTTTAATTAGCTATAATATGGCGAATGCGCCGAGCTTAACCAATTATTGTCCTCACTGTTTTCTAGTGAGTCACTGTGTGAAGTGACTTAGCGTATAACAGTGGCGACAATAGACAGTTAATCCCCGCCCCGCGACACTGACTTACATACAAGTGGCGACAATCTGGGGTTGAGACAGTCAGCATTGATTAGTCAGTTTCAAATTTGCTCTAATATCGCCAGTTAATCTATTTGTCAGTTTACGTATTGAGGTTATGATCGTTTTAATTTTAAGGTTAGAATTTATGACTGCGAAAGTTGAAGCCAATTTTACATGAATTTAATTTGAACCAAAGAGGCATAGCTAAAGTCGTTACGAAGTTACTCCACTGCACATACTAAAAAAGACTCGCGAATATTTTTTAATTAGCTATAATATGGCGAATGCGCCGAGCTTAACCAATTGTCCTCACTGTTTTCTAGTGAGTTACTGTGTGAGGTGACTTAGCGTATAACAGTGGCGACAATAGGCAGTTAATCCCCGCCCAGTCGACATATTGAGGCAAATTAATAAGATTCAAAGCTAGGTGTTTTTTTGTATATTACGAGTAGTTTTAATATTAGAATTTTACGTCAGTAACAGTGGCAACAATCTGGGGTGGGACCAGTCAATACTGATTGGTTAATTTAAAATTTTCTTATACTGCAGTAGCCTGTCACTCAATCTGTCATTTTACTCACTGAGGTTATGATCGTTTTAATTTTAAGGTTAGAATTTGTGACAGGGCAAATTTACATTGATTTAAATTGATCAATGAAATAATTTCTGTTTGCTCTACTTTTTAATTTTGCTGCAATAAGTATATCGAACGGATGCAGCTTAACATATTTATTGTCATCACTGTTCTTTAAGTGATGCACTGTGCGTACAGACATCTATGACTTGGGATATAACAGTGGCGTCAATAGGTAGATAATCCCGCCCTACTCAACATTATTTTAATTAACACCTAGCTTAACCAATTGTCGTCACTGTTTTCTAGCGAGCCACTGTGTGAGGTAACTTAACATATAACAGTGACGGCAATAGGCAGTTAATCCCCGCCCAGTCGATATACTTGCTGCAATGTATCGAAAGAATGCAGCTTAACTTATTTATTGTCATCACTGTTCTCCAAGTGAGTATAGACATCTATGACTTGACATGTATAAATATAATTGGCAAATGTTATTGAATTCGTGATTGGGCGCCAATTTGCTGTCTATATCAAAGTTTGGACATCAGGCCTTGACCTGTAACTTTGCTTGTGCCATATCTTAGTCCAGTTTTGCTTCTACGCGTTTTTTCTGTAATATATTTGGCGCGATCTCACTTGAAGTTTATTTCTGACGATTTCTGTGATATATTCGTCCTGTAAAAACACAGTTCATCCCGAGTTTCGTAAGTAGGTCGCAGATCGTATAAAATTACTTTTGCACCCCAGATGAGCCGGTCTTATCCATTCCGACGCATTACGTTGGGTCACTGTGCCATTGTTTGTTTTCCATTGTCGGCCGGCATTCGAAACACTGGATTTGGTGCGTTTCCATGCCGCAACGGGATTTCCACAATATATGCCAGAATAAAGAAATGAGGGATGCTTTTACGAAATACGGTTGCTGCAAGTATTATCCGCTTTGCATTGTGTACATGTTCTTCAGTGAAAAGACCCGTGTTGTTGAGACGTTCCAACAAAAGAATTGTTTGACTGTTATTACGGTATTTTTGTTTTCAAGAAGGTGCCTTCCTCGTCTAGCCACGTACTTACTTCTTTAGTCTCAGATGTAATAGACTTCGCTCCCAGGTGTACAGAACCTCGCCGCTAGACTTGTACCCTAAAGAAAGACGTTTGAATTATTTTGATCAAATTTCCACTTAATGAAGTTGCTTAACAAAAACAATAGCTGTAATTATACAAGCTATTTACCTAATTCACAGAGCTGCCAATGATCTTTCAATGTAAACATCCAAGTAGAACTAGAACAGACATAACCTCACTTCTTAATTGTCGGAATTTAACAAAATAAAATTTCTATTTTACCGTTTCCCACACATTTTGTTTCACTTGGAGCCCATTCACCGATATAATTTCCAGGCCGGGGCATATCCCAGAATAAGATAAGAGTTCGTTTGCCATTTCTAAACGGGACTCACCCAAGAGAATAATAAGAAAATGAAAAATGTGCCGCATCACTCACGCTGAAATGTATTTTGTCCGGCTGTCTTTAATAAGTTTCTCCCAATGTTTCAAGTAATTTGTCCACTTGTCAGGGCTACACGCAGAGATCGATCCGTCCATAAATCCTTGATCTTATCTTAACGAGGAAGCGAATTTCATTGTCTGCTACAGCGTGGCCAGGCGGGAGCTCACACGATCCATATCCACTGAAAAAATTTCCTTTCTAGACCTTGTCGGTGGATAGCAGAGTTTTCCTTGGTCCTATTGGATTGGTCCCATTAGATTGATCCCGTTGGATTGCTCCCATTGGATTGCTCCCATTGGGCCAATTCCATTGGATCGAACCCATTGATTTGATCACATTGGACCAATTCCATTGGATCGGTTCCATTGAATAGTTCCCATTGAATTGATCACATTGGATTGGTCCCATTGGATTGATCCGATTGGATTGATGTGATTTGATTTGGATTGGATTGGATTGGATTGGGTTCCTATTTAAGACCATTTCTGCTTGAGCTGAACTTAATATTAATGGTGACAAGGCGATTTGTTTGCTTTACTCTGGCAAGCACACAACCTAGAACAACAACGATCTAATTGTGTGCGAGGGCTTTGTAGTCCGTCGACTCCATACCCACCCGTATACAGATATATCAAGTTTCCAGGAGAATATTAAGGTAATGTTATAAAGCGGTTTGCAGTTAGGGTCTTATCTTAATATTCCATGAAGCAAGTGTGCCGACAATCCGGGGTGTCAGATGACGTACGACCCGCATCGATTTCATCATTATAGATAATCTGGAGATGTTGATGTATGGAAATTATGTGCCACAAGCACTAGTCGAAAATATTTGGCTCTTTGAGAGGAAGATGATATACCGATGGGGATGATAAATCTTTGCACGTACTGTGTATTTTATCAAACGAACTGAGGAACTTATCCAGATAAATATGCCGTAACATTCACAACAGGAAGTAAGCGATGGCATTATTTATCATCCAGAGTTTGATAGTATGAATATATTTCCTCCTTATTTCATATTTAATGAGGTAAATACAATACCATACAATAAATCTTTATTTTTAGCTATCTTGGCATTCGTACGAGCACATTAAAGTGGTCTATAATAATAATAATAATAATGATAATAATAAATTTTTCATCTAAGAGGTCGTTTTTCATGATTAGGATATGTCCAAGGTAGTGAACTAAACAATTTTTTAAAAAAATACGATTTTCTACAAAACGAATATATTTATTTGCAGACGATTTCACTAAAATGATCATCTCCAAAATTTTCGCAATACAATAATAGTCTCTTTCTGCCATCATAATTTTTCATACGTCCACCAGACCGAAAGTCTTACGACCCACCTGCAATCCAGTCTAATCCAACACCAATTTGAAAGAAAATATCGTAATAGAAACAGCCCAGAGCTGAGGCCGCATCCAGGGATCCGCTGTATAAAAACGAGCACACATTGTTAGCAGTGTTTAGCCATTAAAACTTTATTGTGCCCGGTAATTTTCCCATAGTGTGTTGTTTACGTTCGGCGTTCTCTCAAGTTTATCAACTTCTAAAATAACTCTTAAGTAAGATTCGGCGATAATAAAAAAATCAATTAATTTTCCATTTGCAATTTAAAAGAAACAGTCGCACTCGTAAAACTATGTTCATAAAGATAATGGATTCCAGATGAAATTAAAACGTTCACCTAAGTAACGGTGACCATTAAAAAGGAGATCGTGCGCCGTAAAAATGTGGGAATTAAATCAAGTTAAAAATAGTGGCAAATTTTTGCCTCCAAAATTTCCTCATTGCTCCAATTTTAAGCTATGGCAAATCTGGCCGCCACTGCCTTCTAAAGCAGAAAAATCCGACTCTTCCTGAAACGTTCATGGAATTACCGGCACGTGTTCATCACTGTAATTGTATCTTGGCTGTTGCTAACAGCTTAAAGCTGTTACGATCGAGTTTCTGTAAATTTCTCTCTGTTCGATCGGTAAGTGGTTCGGTACGTTCTGCTTAAGCATGTAAACATCTTGACTGAGATAGTACACGGAGATTCGAAAATCTGCATCGAAAGTAT
Organism: Rhagium mordax; assembly: GCA_963680705.1. Classification (NCBI taxonomy): domain Eukaryota; kingdom Metazoa; phylum Arthropoda; class Insecta; order Coleoptera; family Cerambycidae; genus Rhagium; species Rhagium mordax. The sequence goes on along the minus strand of OY796662.1, from coordinate 60,204,960 downwards.
TTTTTTGTTTAAAGTTGGCACCAATTCAAAGAGTGCTTCTGTTAAAATCTCTTCATTACAGAAAATCGATTCTTTCAACAAATTCTCTATAAGTATAGAATAATTAATAAAAGGAGAAGACACGAGTCCCAAAACTGAAGCAAAAATATTGACTTTTACTCGTGAAGTAACTTCGCTTCAGGAAACCACGACAAGGATCAACGCAGAACGGAATCCGGAAACTCCTCCACAAATCATCAACTCAGCAAAAGCTCCAGAATCACGCAAACAAACTTTGTCTGTAACAAGAATTTTCCAATACATAACTAAAAAGTATACATAAAAACCGAAGCGGCCCCAATACTGAGCCCTGGTGCACACCTTAATAACTCGCAAGTTTCTTTAACCACTCATTTATCTGACATGTCTACTCAAACGTAACGACTTCCTTGCATGAAACATTTGAATTGGAAGTGATTAATCGCGCCCTCTTAACTAAACCTATTATAAGTCTGAGGATATGACACATAGCCGTTTATTTCCTTGGGTCACGATCTCCAGACGATAAACTAATTAATTATTATGATCCTCCGCGCCCCCAGTGTTCTTTATTACGCTTCTGAGTTAATAAACAGAATTCAGCGTTTACGAGATACATAATCCTCAAGTCCAAATTGCTTGTCATCTATATAGAACCAATATGCTGCTTCTTAATAAATCGTAATTGAGTCTAAGAAAGTTTGTTAAGGAGCTTGGAAGGCATCCAATTAGATCCTTTCAAGAGAATTATTGCTTCATAGCTGGACAGTGAAATACATAACTCCATGCATAAATCATACAGTAATAAAAGTCATATACTATGTGTACGTTGTCCTCGCTTAGGTTTAAATTAAAATCGACATAGCTATTAGATCCAGAACGCTGTGTTTTACAACAAGAGCAACAGCGCTACATAAAGCCCGTTTGCATAATGAATGTACGACCCAAATCTGTTTGTACTTATTTCTTTGCCTGCCGTCCAAGTGATACAAAGGCGCTTTGTAGCTGGCGCTGGCTGCAAAGAAAGCGAAACATTTAAGTAATTAGATTGTTTTTCGCCGTCGAAATGTTGGTACATCTTTCATAAGCTTTCTATTTTAATTATTAGCATCCCGAGTTCCGATGTTCAGCTTTGATACACACACGCGTGAAAATATTTCGTTTAGAATTACCAAGACATTGGAGATTCATGAGGGTCATCGATATCTGCTCGTTTGTGATGCTCACATGGGCTCAGATTCAAAACAGAAGTTCTGGTGCAAGTTTATCCGCTCCATTTGTCTTTGTCTTTGGAACACCGCTGGATCCTGGGATATCCACAAGAAACTTACCTCTTTAGGTTTGGCGAGCTCTCCAAGAACATCTTCACGTTCTTCAATGGAGCTGATAAAGGATCAGACCGCTAGACCATCAAAGTAAGAATTGGAGCAGAGATCGGTTAGTTCCAAACTTTCTTTTCGGTAGCTCCTTTATTCCTTCAAGGACTGTTGATCCCTAGAGCTCGTTCCACAATCCTCCTTAACGAGGAGGTTATTTTGTTTCTTTACATTGTTTTACTCAAACCCCAGCTTCATTATCACGGAAGATCATGGAGGTAGAGGAAATATCATGTCCTACCATACAATTACGAGTTTCTGTTACGAAATCTTCACCTTCAGTGCTACGCAAACTCAATCATTGAGGACTGTTGATGCTTATTTCTGATCTTTATATTAGCTGCCTTCTGTCTTTGGAATCGTTGTGTTCAAAGAAGACTTTTTAGGCTTCTTCTAAACCATCTCCATACACTCTGAAATGGTGGCTGACCTAGTTTCGATGAGCAGATTGGAGCTTCACTTTGTAGTGCTTCTTTATCATCTACCATTGCTGGGATGGAAAAGAAACACTCCTGCCGTTGTTAGATTAGAAAATTCTTTAATCTCAGCTTTATCGTCTTGAAGGTTGTTAGTTAGCTTAGTGGATGGGTTAGAGGCAAAGAATCCTGATAAAGAATACATGGAGCCATCATCTAAGAAGTCAAAATGAAATACTGTTCCTATTTCCTTCATTTCCTGTTTAATGCAGTTAAGATTCTTATTAAGTGGCACAGCAGCGAACTTTCCACGCCTGTACTTACTTCTGCAATCTACTTTATCAAACTTATATTTAATGTCGGTTTTTGTTAGATCTGGAAACTTTCAGCAACACGAAGTCTCAACTTCATAAGGAACGCGGAGCTTAACCTATGTACAACTAGAATATCCTAATCGTAAAATAAACAGCGAAGGTATTCGCAAAAGTTGTAGCTAAGTTCAAATTAAATAAAGATTTAATGGGGTAAGTTTGTGCACCTGAAATACTGTTGAGGTTTCGAATTCTGTTTGTGTGTTTGGTTTGAACTATGTCTAATGAATTCGGAGCAATCCTGAGAAAATTGAAATAGTAGGGGCGGGGGCGGTTCTTGAGCTGCAGATTTAATTGTTGGATGCGAGATTTAAATTCGTTAGAAAGCTTTAGACTTACACGCCGTCATCATTAGCAGCGATGTACTATTTACGTAATTCCCTTTCAGTCCATTGCTGCCCGACCTGCAATCTATTTTCTTTCAGCTGAAGGTCTAATTTTCCCGAGACCCACTGGACTTTACGTGTCTTTACTGTAGCTACCCGCTCTGCACAACAAACAAAGCGCCCACTGTATTCGTAATTGTTACGAAAATCGATATTGCAATGGCGTGGACATTCTGCTATTTTTAATCATCCATGTCTTTATTACGAGCACAACCGACCGGTGGGCAGAGCTCAGAAGCTGGAAGAATGGCCCTACTACATCTAATAACATTGATCTCACAACTTTATTACTACCCCTGCACCAGTCACGTGACGTTAATAAAATAACAATATTTCCCGCCGGCAGCTTACGCACCCCATCAAAATAGTTGGCTGTGTCTTTCGCGCCCGTTCCATAACTCTCCCAATTTTTATTAACGTTTAAGTTATTTCTATATCCACTTCCTTAGCTCTTTGCTTCGCGTATATCAACCGCGCTGAAGATTTATATTGCCTTATCTACGAGGCTTACGCGGATTTTGATAGGCCGAAACTTTTGGATTTGCCCAATTTATGAACAAAAGTACGGGCGAAGTTCTGGGCTCCTCGGCTTAAGCCGGGAATAAAATAACACACTTTGTATTGTCAAAACTGGCTCAAGCCAGAGTGGCGTTATAAAGGGGGAGTTACCCGAGGAATGTGCCGATTAGTTGCGATGGAAGCAAGTCGATGGATGGGGGATTTATCCCGAATTAAGGTGTTCTCCCTCATCAGTGCGGAGCAGGCCTCGGTTCTATATTCCTGCTACTAGCAAAATTCTTCAGCCCTTTGTGATTTGTTGCCAAGGCGCCTCATAATTTAGGCTCTGCGAATTAAGCAAAAATATGGCGTACAGCAGATGGTGACATGCATATTGTCAGGGGTATTAAGTCGTTAATTAAATTATATTTTAGTTGAATTCAAATAAATTTAATTAGCCCTCGCGTCGGTTCCAATTTAGAGAATAAATTGTATTTGCCATTATGGCTTTGCATTTAATGAAAATAATTTTGTATCGTAAATTACATTTCTGGGCCACAATTTGCTTTCATTCGCTTTGAAATAAACGAACTAAAAATAGTCTGTATTGCATATATGATATTTATTCAGACTAGTATTTAAATTTCAAATATTACAAGTTCATTCAGTGATATTCCGCATAATTCCGCAATTCAGCGTGTAATAATAATTCTTTTTTTATTTTTTGCTCAGAGTAATAATAAATAATGTTAAAATGATCCTCCAGCAATTTGCCTCGACGCCCAGTGGGGTGAGAAAAAAAATACCGTTTAAAAATCGCTGTAGACCTCAGAATTTATTAACTTATTTTTTTTAAATGTTCATTTTGAAATTCTTCATCAGTCTCTCGAGCCAGATTTTTTTATTTTTGGCTATAACTACCAAAAGTAGTCGTTATTTTCAATTAAAATGAGTCTACAGGTCACAAATACATATAGATTGCCGAAATAGAATTTTCATTGAAAGTAATACGAAAAACATATACTTGCATATTTTTGCGATTTTTTTACGGTATTTTTTTCCCACCCGGTACACGACTAACCCACACCCTGCGACACCCATTTTCAATCTAACTTCGAGAACGTTAAGTGCCACAAAAAAGCACACATACATTCGCATGCCAAATCGATGTAACGTACTTTATAATCGTACATCACCCGCGGTACTATACTACCTCGAAGTTCAAGTGTATTGGAGGTAAATCGTTTTCTCGCAGAGCATTTATTTCCAACAGGTGACAGATTTGAACACAAAAGTTTCCTCGGAGTGAATATTTATTTGCCTCATCAGCTCTTAATGTCTGCTCGCCGTCACGCGTGTGACAAAGTGGCACCATCACATAAATTATTCAATAAATACCGCAGGGGGATGGGTTTTAAGGGAGCCGGTTAACGGTTGTTATTACGCTCAAATGCGGCGGCTCCACTTCGACGTTGGGGTCGATTACCGCAGGAAAATACAGAAATAATAAACGCTGCTATTTGCAGAATGATGCTGAGACATAAGGCACACGATTCTGGAATGTACAGTCACTAACCTTGTAAGAATGGAGTCTGCCCTCTACATTTTTGAGCTTGGCTTTTATTCTCAGAATGTTACGAAAGGTTTTGATGCCAAAATGATAAAAATCGAGCCCGTACTTCAACCTAAATTTTCTAGTGGAGACAAATGGCAAAAAACGTTGCTCTTCTTCTCCCTATTGACCGTTTAAGTATCGTTGATGGCGAACAATTAGCGCTCCAGTTTTTCGCGAAGTTCCGTGAGCCTGCTTGAAAATTCCGGATGCGAGGATACAAGGGAAAATAATAAAAAAAGGCATGATTGATAACTAGAGCGTCCGTGAGGTATTGTCAAAACGCTGCACCGATCCAGACGGGCTCGCAAAAAGTGACCCTCTGCTTCTTATTGATTGTCAAGGAAAAAGTGTCGAAACATTTTAATCTTTGTGCATGTTATAAGGCCACGGCGTGCACCATTTATTATCACTGTCACTGTACATTTTGACTGCCAACATATTTCAAATCTCCTAATGAAAATTAATACGAAATGCGCCATTATTTTAAAGCCGCTGCGGGCTAAAACAACGTTTACTGAAATTTTTTTTTTTTGTAAATTTGCTGATTATTTATAAATGCCTTTGTTTAGGCTTTATACAAGCATAATAATAACAAACATATCCAAATTGATATACTTATATTGATGTTTCATCTCTAAACATGTTATTATTAAATTCATTGGACTTTCTTTAATACATTATGAATATTGGATTAAAAATTATAAAATTCAAATCCTCTAAAAACAAATTATTATTATTTTTTTAACTCAATAAAGAATATTTGGTGGTAAAAGGGTTTTAACAACCCTCTGATCTTGCATTGCCATTTTGTCAATTTGCGATGCGACGAACAAAGAAACATCCACCCGAATTCCCCGTCCGTTCAATTAGAGTCTTCTGCAATTGTTACCGCGACGGGGGCCGCTAGCGTGTGCACAAATTGTGTGCTGAAACAGCCTGAAAACTAGACCTGGGAAATAAATTTCAGGTTGATGTATCGTTTGTTCATCCCGTCCAACTTTAATGTCGGACGCAATAGGCGTTGCAAATTGGTGGTAGACCGCGGCTAACCTCTGTTAGCTGTTTTGGCGCAACAATCGCATCAAACTGGGGGGTCGCTCGTTACTTCTTTGAAGGAAGCTCCAAGGGGTTGCGAGCAGTGACGGAGAGAACCGCCTGGAAATCAGTCGAGACGATATTATGTCAATGTATTGCTATGTTATTTTATATTGGAATTTTATTGTTAATTTTTCGGAATTTACTTTTATTTTTTTTTTTATATATTGAATTTTTATTATTAATTTTTAGTTTCTATGTACAAAGCAAATAATTTATAATATTTCACTTACTTTACTCTTTTCTCAGGCTCATCTGGGTTCCTTGAATATATTAAAATTTTATTTATTTACTTGATATTGTCTAAATGGATTTTATTTAATTTGTATTTTGTGTTGCCTAACTTACTGCATAAATTTTGTTAACTGTTAAATGTATACTATGTTGCATATACTTCAGTATGGACAAATAAATAAAAGATCACTGCCTTATCTTTTCAACTATACCTTTAATTTATCCTTGAAATAAATTGCAGTTTTAAACATTCACAAATCGAAAACGTTAGTGATCGTTGAGTTTTGTGTACAACTAATATTATCCCTGCTAACTTAAAATGAAGAATACGAGTGGCTATTTAAGAATTCTAGCATAATAAATTGATTAGGTGCTCATAAACAGTTCATGTCTGGCTTTGAATTTTTAAATTGCCTGCTGCTTAATATTTAAGGTTATGTCTATACTTATTAACTACAATACAACACACTTAATAGTGCTTCCTTGCAATGAAAGTTCTTTTTGAATATTTTACGATTAATTAGGAATGTTTATGGTTCTCGATTAGCAATTGAACTGTTTCCTTTTTAAACAGAAACTTCTTATTTGTCTCGGTAAGTAAATGACTTTGATTATTAATAAAATGATTCATATTTTCTTACTTTTCCTGAGGAGGAGCTTCTATACGCAATATTATCATCACTAGCACTCTGTAAACCATTAATAGTTGCACAGGATAGGTCGTTAATGTGGAAGAAAAACAGAGCGGGCAAACGAGGGTTCCTTGTGGAACACCAGAACTGGTATTTGCTATAAATATTTTTTTTTTATAAATTTCGTTAAGCTCCTCCAGTTTTTGATGAGCCTTTCCTACGCCGCTGACTGATCCCCATTCTTTTTCGTCTAAACGCCCGGGTAGGTCTTTAATTGCACGTCGCAGTAACAGAGGATGCTGGCTGCCTAATTGTACTCTTTACCCATTGTTAGGGTGTTAACAATGATATTTTCTATTGATAGGGGGTCGAACCTTAGGGAGTAATCATTAATTCACATTAAAAATATCCCGGCCGATACAAAAAGGTACATTTATGAGTTGCCTAAAATTAAAGGTAATAGTAATAATATTTTTTTTTTGATAAATTTGCATAGTGGTGTTTATGGTGACTTCAGAACACCATTTTTCTGTGGCTTTCATTACTTCCATTTTTAGCTTACAACAAGGTCCGCCCTGTAGATCGTTCCCCAAATATAAAAATGTAATACCGCCATTTATATGATAAGCTGTATAAGTTCTGGCAGTTCGGGAACTTTTTCCGTAAATACCTAATTTATCAAATTGCGTCCGCTGGAACGAAGCAAGATAAATGTTACTAATCTTAATTGTTTCAACACGAGCTCAAAATTTAGTTAATGTCTGTCGAAATGTAATAACAGCCGCAGAAAAGTTTTTAGCATGGCGGGCAGGGATTACGGGCGGCTTCCAGGAACCAGTGGCGCGCCATTAATAGGGGCATAATGTCACCTAAAATAAAGGACAGTTTATATTTTTCTCTTAAAATAAAAAAAAATAGAAGCTGACGTTTCTAAACTAACCCTTGTAGTCTTTGACAGGAACCTAGATTTCTAGTACCATCACGTACCATGACCCAAATATTGATTCTTTGACTATATTATGGTGAATTTCTTATATTTGTCAGAATAGGCTGCGGGAGTTCCTCAAGGTCATATTTTGAGCCCATTGCTTCTTAAATATTTTCTTATTGATCTCATGGTATCAGCTCCATTTTGCTGACGACACTCTTAACCTTATTGAATTATTAGAAAAGACTCGACCAGTGATTACAAATGTTTCGTAAAAAAATCTAGAGGATTCAGGTCAAGTGAACTGGCCAGAAAAGTAGTCTCGGCCTAAATAATTATGGTAAACGTTTACTGGCGCGTTATGCCGTTCCATTGTTACAAAATCTAAACCAAAATTTAACCCTTTTTCCTCTAGTAAAATGCGAACGGTGCGCCGCTGGCTACGCTTCTTCCCCAATTTGCGGGTTGCCGCGGACATTTTTTGCTTCCCAAAGTTTGGCAACAAGTGGTGCGAGCTGTACACCAGAGATGTACGTTTTGAACGATGTATCAATATTAATGGCGCAACTTTTAGGGAACCTACATTTTTAATGTCGAATTTACAAAAGTACCAGGCCGGAATTTACAGAGGGGAAGCATGATAAATATCAAATACAGTTTGTTGGAAATTGTTTTGGTCGCAGTTATGAAATATTTGTGGCGAGCGAAGCTCAATTTGTAATTGTAAGCTTGTTAGGAGCTTTGTCTTTTAATGTTGACTTCCTAAGGGTAAGGATATTAAGTTAGTGTTCAGTGGCCTATTATATACAGGGTGTTGGATTTTTAAGGACAGGAACAGCACAAAATAATAGTTTTGATTTTTTTTTTTAGCTCAAGGGCATGGAAAAAATTGATAAAATACGTCATATCCTTTACCAGAGGCGTGTCCTTGGGACGCTGAACCCCTTGAAAAAAAATATGATACGCCAATGGTCGGTTAAATTTGTCGCATTTTCTTAAGATTTATGTAAACCGAAGGCCAGAAACTTGAGCCCCCCCCACTTATTTCTCTATCCACAGATTATGCCCCAATAATAATAGTAATAATAATAATAACTTGATCACGTATTTTTTGCCTTTGAAGCAGTTCTGCTGTGCCTTTCTAGTTTTATTACAAGGAATCTTTGAAAATCATTTCGGTTCAGGAAAACGATTTTTCATGCAGCATCGATATTTATTCAACTTCACCCCCAATATAACTCCCCTTTGTCCACTAGACAAAAGTTCTTTGACGAATCAGAATCATTTCGACTGAATTAAGATTTATTGTTCTCGATCATCTTGAGAATTCGTTGAGGCCCTGTGTAATATATCAAAATAATCCCAGGGAGGCGTATCAATAGCGGTTTCATTAACCAATCCATTATATGACCTTTTCTCTGGGAGAAGTATATAAGAAAGGCTTAGAAGGTGCGTTTGTAGAAAAAGCCTCGGGAACAAACGACGGGCCATTATTCATAATGTTTTACGTGAAACGCCGCCAACTAAACGACAAGGGGACGGCTCTTAAATTCCATCAAAATATCACCATGCACGAATTTTTTGAATTTAAATTATCAGATAATTTAAATTCAATTTTCATTATCTGATAATGGAAATACCGTATTTTCATTAACAGATAATGACAATTGAATTTAAATTATCAGATAATTTAAATTCAATTTTCATTATCAGATAATGACAATTGAATTTATATTATCTGATAATTTAAATTCAATTGTCATTATCTGATAATGGAAATTGAATTTGAATTATCTGATAATTTAAATTCAATTTCCATTATCAGATAATGACAATTGAATTTAAATTATCAGATAATAAACATTCAATTGTCATTATCTAATAATGGACATACACATATAAACGGTACATTGTTGAGCCCGATATATAAACAGATCGCTGTTGATCCCACCCTTTAGAACCAAGATAGATGAGTAAATTTGATCGCGTATTTATTTTTCTGCTAGTTGCAGCGTACGTGAGAGAACTAATCGAGATATACACGAAGATGGGAATAGTACGTTGCTGAGCCCTCCTTAAAATTTGCGTACGGTGTCCTAAGACCATATTTAACGATATGGTCATGGTATACAGCTCGATACGTTGTTGAGCCCGAACAACAGTGTAATTTTGGGCTTCACAATGACCGTTTATGTATTGAATGGGCTCAACAATATCTGATTAAAATTCTATATATATATTACGTTTTACAGTCCAATTATCTATTTCTAGATAGCATGGATAGTGCAAATGGCTAAATCCGGTGGTTGCGCGGAGACATACGCCGCCTTGGATGCTACCCGCTGGATTTGTATTCATGGCTTCGGGTAATTCCACGTTTTAGATCGGATTGTGGCTCGCTCATTCCAGCAGATAGTTTCGCACTATTGTTCGCGATTTTACACGCCTCGCTACCTCCATGACGAATTCGCTAAACGCCATGCCAGTGCGCTTAAACCACCGATTTCGTTTCTAAATGGTATTCATCTAGTCTTAGGATTGTTAAGAAGATTTGCCTGTTGTCTCGTGACAAAGCTGATTTCCCTGGTCTGGTAACAAACCAGACCTAAGATATAAATGCTCTGCTTCTATAGTTACTGAAAAAGTTCGCGGAGTGTGTTTTATAATCAGGGGGGAGCATGTAATGGGCATAATTTGAATTCTGTATGACTAGCCAAGTCGCAGTTGGTGGCGCCCTAACGCAGCCTTTTAGCTAGTTAAAATTTGACTTCCCTCTCTCTCTTTAATTTGTTCAAGTTTAATGTGGACTATGAAACTTAGCGAATAGCCTATCATTTAATGAGCACTTTGCCGAAAAAGCTCGTCAATTCTTAATGTTAGGTAGTTTCACTTGCCAGTTTTGCTTCGTTAGTTTTATAAGTAGCAATTTGTCGTAATTATCTTTTAAAATCGCGTCTTACCTCTTCGCTCCATTGTTGGGCGCCAACAGAGATTTAATGTCTTAGAATAGATACAAAGTCATGTTCCCTGAAGATCAAGCGTTGGCTTTAAATTATGTTTCGGTACACACAAAGTAATTTTTGAAAGTTATACACGTTGTCTTCGTATTGTAAAGAACTGTCATGTCTAGTAATTAATTAATGCGAGCCGCAGTTTACATCGTTTCACCTTTAACTTCCCATCGAGAATTATATTTTTTTGGTTTGTACGTATGATAAAAAAGTAATCCTCAAAGGAATTTGATTATGACGCTGCGTATTTTCCATTTAAGTTTACCCCCAGTCTCATTAAAATTCTTTTTATCGCGCCAGTATTTTAAATGAGAATTTATTCTGTTTGCCTCAATTAGTGCTGGTACAAAGTAGTGTAGAGTTTATGAACTGTCTCTTGCATTTTAAGGCCGCTTTGTAATTCGTTGGAGGCTGCTTTAAATACTTAATAAATTTCACTTCCAATAAATGCATCGGATAATTGGACGGGAGTTTAACGTACAACGTAAATGAATTATGACGAATGGATGATGTGGCAGGGGGCTTAGGTGGGCAATTAATGGACTCGGCCTTTGTACCTTCAGGGATTAGTCGGCGGAATAAACCAAGTTCTCTGAACGTTGTACCATGCGATTTATTTCTTTAAAATGTTCAAGTAGGCTCTCAGACATTCTTTACAGCTAGACGACTACTTTGGGTCGTATTATTGCTCCACAAAGTTCCTTTTTATCTGAATAAATTACATAGCTGCCCTTTTATTGTTGGGTGATCACACTGGTACTCACAGATTTTGCGTTCAACAAATAGCAGTGAAAATGAAGTGAAAAACAGAAGTGGGATCATAAATAATAATTAAAAAAAATATATATTTTTATTTATTTGTAATATTTTTACATTTTTAAATGAAAAGACGTAAAAAGAACGTGATTAATGGACTATTATAAAACTTTTCCAAGAAATGAATGATGAAAGATTTCCATTTGATTGTATTGTGATCTTATTATATGTATTTCTTCCACCCCTGTACCTTCATATGTGAGCTTCCCAGCCAAATTCATGCTGTTATTTATTTAGCAGCGCCCGCGAGAATATGAACAACAGAGACAGAATCCCTGCGTTGACTCTATTATATAAATCGATCCATTCGCAATAATCTCGCAAAGTAAAAAAGAGTGTTTTTAATGCGGAAGTTTTATAAACCGATCTATTTTTCTTCGGAGGCGATACACTGTTCCCGACAGAGACATTCATCCACTTTCTCCGTGTACAGATCAGCTCTCGGTATAAAAAGTCTGCGTAAAAACTGGTAACATTAACATAATCCATCAGTTTAGAAAATAACACGGTAACTGCCGTCCGCTTGTCGCCTGTAATGCGGGACCTGGCTCAAGTATTGTCGGAAAAATGAGAATCACTTGAGCGTTTTATGTTTTCATGTCGTCCTAAAAAACAACACTTAAACCCATTAGTATTGTCGAAATATAATGAACGCCATTAGTGGGTACTTTGCATGATATCAAATCAATAGGTAGGTACACGCCGATTACCCTTGACGACCTCGCCGTATTTATAAACAGCCCTTAACTGTCTCCACTACATGAAATAATGCTGAGTTCAGTTGGAAACGTTCCCTTCGTTAATTGTCTAAATATTTTATTTGTGAGAAAGTGATCCGGACACAAGTTGTTCAATTACTCTGGTCATGGAATCTTTTTTTTGTGAAAGAGTTTCTGGATTGTGTTTCGAAACGCCAAGGAATCAAAATAATCAAAACGAAAAATGTTTCTACCAGGCATCAGCTCTGCGAAAGCCTTTTATTTGACAGTTGTAGCCTTCAACGATTATTTTATAACTAAAACAAAGAAAAAGATAAGAAAAGAGGACAACGAAGAGGAGTTTAGGAGAATTTAATCTCTGTTGGAATATTTCCCACAATCTGCCCTAATATGATTCGCATCTTATTATTAGTATATTATTTAATCTACGGTGGGTGATACAAGTAGTATTTGTCAGCCGACTGCAGTAAAGATGGGTCGGGGTTCACAAAATATAATCTCTCGTTTTATGGGTGCCAAGTAAAATTTAAAATATATATATATAAAGGCACATTTTCAGCCAAATTTGTCCTTAACTGCAATGTTTTACGTCTTAACTTTATCAGTTACGCGAAAGTTTTAATTCTACTTTTATTATTATACACGGGTCTGGATGCATTTGAGTTGGAGGAAGAAGACAAAACACATATAATTTAATTTCTGTTGGAATATTTCCCACAATCTTCCCTAATATGATTCGCATCTTATTTAATCTACGGTGATACAAGTAGTATTTGTCAGCCGATTGCAGTAAAGATGGGTCGGAGTTCACAAAATATAATAGCTCTCGTTTTATGGGTGCCAAGTAAATTTTAAGATATAATATATATAAAGGCACTTTTTCAGTCAAATTTGGTCTTAACTAACTGCAATGTTTTGCGTCGTAACTTTATCAGCCACGCGAAAGTTTTAATTCTACTTTTATTATTATACACGGGACTGGATGCATTTAACCCATATAACAAAGTGCTTTTGTTGTAAAACTCTCTAATGCATTTGGGACTTATATTCCAAACTGAACAAAAGCGAATAAGCCTCGATTACCCCGAAATTCAATCAATAAAATGTCTGGAATTACATTTAAAATCAGAACAAACAAGAACAAGAACGAGAATAAACAACCTCGTGACCTTCTCGCATGGTTCCTATTGTTAGTGGTAGTGGTAGAACTAAGAAAAATGCTTGTAAATGGCGCTAAAAAATGCCTTTCATGAAAAGCCACAGCCTAGATAGATTGAATTTTTCCTTTAAGTTCTCCCATAACACGGCGGGTACTTAATAAATAAAATCTCGGCCTCAACGGCGCTTCCTTCCTGCATAAGCCGAACAGTCCTTGCAAATCCTCATATCCTTCAATCCCCGTTCGGTCATAAACCACGTATGAAGATACTAATCCTAATAAATCACGCAAACTTTGTTCGCCCGGTGTCCGACAAAGATATAGACCCTGAAAGTTCGGCCGGCGACATAAGGTATTCATTAATTTTGTAGCTATTCAGGCCTCTCGACTCGGCAAGGGCTCGCGGAGCGATACTCTTTAAAAAACATGATGGGCCATAAGCGAACGTAAAGTAGCTTTAAAAAGTATTTAGTATCACAGCGCAAACTTCGAATAAAATATGAAGTTTTAATGATAACAACGAAGGTACAACGTGAGCTGGGATTGTAGCTTATTAAATTTTTCTACAGGAATTTAATGTCGGCTCGTCTTCTCAATACTTGGGCTCTCTCTCTTAGCTACGGCATGAATTTTAACAGTCACGTTTTATCAAGTGCATCATTGATTAAGTTTATTAGATTCAAGTTTGTGTTCGTGCTTTTATCGTCAGCCTATATTCGAGGAATTTGTGTTCATGTTTTACTAAATCATTAACGAATCTCTAGGATCAGCTTATAGCTTCCCACCTATTCAAAACAGCATTCGATTTATACCCAAACTGATTTGTCTGCCAATAGTTTGTTTTTCCTCATCTCCGTTTCAGAAGTGGGATTAATTAAATTCAAATCGCGCCTTAGAAGGGTCCATTACAATAAAAGGCCCTTTCTGAGAAGTCATCCGTGTCTCCCGACAATTTGCGGTCTCAATGATCGCGTAGACATCCCGAAAGCAGGACGCATTGTCCGGGTTAACAGCCGAAATCTGCTTTAACCAAGTTCACTCAACAAACGTCGCTATCATATTTTCAGCCTTAATTATCCACACTGATAATTCGACAAATGTTTGGCAAGCAAATTTCTTCCAACTCAAACAACGTTAATTACGCTACACACACACATCGCCTACAATGGCGTCAAAATTAACGCGCCTGGTATAAGTTAATACAACAACGATACTGTATAGGAAGCTAAACTGGGGGAAGTTGTGTAAATAAAGTGCAACATGTAAAACGGCTCCAACAATAATGTATCGGTTATCAGCTTGAAAAGGCTTACACGCGTCAGCTTGTTCGGGCTTATGCTTTAATCTTGCCTATGAAAAGCAAGCACAACGACACAGCTGTAAACCTTAGAGCGCACGTTACCCATTCTCATATCCGTATTTAACAAATCTCTTGTGCGGCTATGAAATACGGGGTTTTACTTGAATTTTGGTTACTAGTAACGACATTATCCGATTCAAGAGCCATCTGTTGGAGGATGTAAATGATCCCTAAATTTAAAGAATATTATGTTAGTACTTATAAGTGGATCTCTTCTTTCATAAATCAATGATTTATGTCAATTGACTTGGGGATGACAATTAGAATCAGAAACTAGTATACTAATAAATTCACTTATAATTTATTGACATTTATTAATTTGAGAACTTAAATGGTCGCAAACGCCATTCTAAGTTCCTTAAGTTAATAAATATGTCAGTGACTTATAAGTAGATCTCTCTGTGGACGACAAATAGTGCCATAAACCAGTAAGTTAATAAATTGTTAATAGACTAGCAAGAAACGTTTCGTGTCAAAAGAGTACAAATACTATCCGTAGAGAGATGCACTTATAAATAATAGACTTATATTCAATGATTTGGGAACTTAAAAGTGTCGTAAATGACTTTATAAGTTCCTCAAGTCAATGAATATGTCAATTATTTATAAGTGCATCAATGAATTTTAAGTGGAAGGACTATTTATAGTAAATGATCCATATTTATTGACTTGGGGAACTTATAGAGTAATGGACGACAATTAGTATCATAAATTAGTACGATAATAAATTATTGATGACAGTAGACTAGCAGCGAAGGATTTGTTCTTGATTTAAGGAACATCTTATATCAAGACGGTGCAAATATTTCGTAGATGGATTCACTTATAAATCATTGACTTATGTACATTGATTTGGGAACTTAAAGTGTCGTAAATAACTTTACAAGTTCCCCAAGTCAATGAATATGTCAATTATTTATAAGTGCATCAATGAATTTTAAGTGGAAGGACTATTTATAGTAAATGATCCATATTTATTGACTTGGGGAACTTATAAAGTAATGGACAACAATTATTAGTATCATAAATTAGTACGATAATAAATTATTGATGACAGTAGACCAGCAGGGAAGGATTCGTCCTTTACTTAAGGAACATTTTTATCAGGACGGTGCAAATATTATTCGTAGATGGATTCACTTATAAATCATTGACTTATGTATATTGATTTGGGAACTTAAAGTGTCGTAAATGACTTTATAAGTTCCCCAAGTCAATGAATATATCAATGACTTATAAGTAGATCCCTCTTTCCCTCTCCCATTCTCTATCTCCCTCTTTCTCTCTCTCTGTGGAAGGGCTATTTATAAGTCAATGATTCATGTTAATTGGCTTGGGGAACTTATGCTTGCATAAATATTTTTAGGTGAAATAACCTCTCTGGATTTTACGTCATAATGCGCGAGATAAGTTGATATAAATGGATTTTTATTATTACAGTCACTGGGAGCCTCGATTTGGAATAAGGGAAGTTATTTTAAGCATGCGGTTTTCTGCAGAGAAAAAATATTTTCGTTGGTTGGCAAAATGAGATTTAATTATATTATAAAACGAGTTATAAAGAAGGGTAATTTTTTCGTCAAGAAAGCCAGGGAAACTCAATTACGCGTCCGAACACTCGCGTTTCAACAAATTCCATTCCGATACCGAAAGTTTGTTGAAAAATCTAATTGGTGTTCAACCAAGGCAACATTACGACTGAAATCAATTAGCAAAACTTAATTATTTCGACGAAAGGCAATTTAATAGGATATGTGTTGTAGTAAACATGCCCATGTGTCTCTCTAGGTACTTTCTGAGCCGTAGTACGCTACATTTCAATCAACATTGGTAGCATAAGACGGATTCGTCTTAAGAGGGCCTGGTTTGTTTGCTATTTTTATAGGAGAATATAAAATATTCATTCGGCTTGAAGCTCCAGACGGGCAGAATCGATTGAAGTGATAATAATAAATCGAGAAACATTCGAGTAGGGTCTTACACACACCCTGTACATCGTCTATATGTATTTTTTTTAACCCGTGCATTTCAACTGAAAGGGGCCGTGGAATAATAAAACTGGTTTGCGTTTTAAGACTTTTTGCTTTGCCACGGCTGTCTACTCTGCTTTAGAAAGTATACACGTCAGATATAAAGAAGCCTCCTTTCTTTATTGATTCAAGCTTAATGCTCTGACAGCTCACTCGCATAATTTATAATTCTACATATTTCACGTTCTATTAGACTCACCACGTACCCGAAAGGCTTTTTGTGTAAAAGGATGGATGGAACCTGGAACAAAAACAGAACAGGTTTAGATATCAAGTGATAGATATTAGAGAATTTGCCACAAACATATACATAACTTAAATTTAAAACGTTTAATCATTGGTAGCGTTGCATGAGCTGCGCCAATTAAATGAAGATCACGTGTGTGAAATAAAACGAATTACTTTTATGACGTATGAATAGTGTATCTGTTTATGACTTAGTCTGACTTAATTAACTTCAACTAATTTTGCTTGAAAATATACCTTTCGTAATAAAATGGATTGCGCTGTAACCGATAATAAATTGCTGACTATAAATTGCGTAATACGATAATCTTAAGTGCATTAAACTACCGTTGCATGCGAGTTTTAAAATAGTAACGCGAGAAGGAGGTTCACTGTAACTGTTCCTACGCCGTACCTCAAGGATCGCACTTGGAGCCGTTACTATTTCTCTCATATATTCATACGTATCATAGCACCCCTTATACTAAACAACCTCAAAGCCAAGGCTGCGTGAGAGTTGAAAACCCAGTCACACATTTATTACCCACCGACATTGCCAGCGTCTGAACTAGGAATCGAACCTACTTCACGATAGCATACTTGCAACAGGTCGGTCAATTGAGGCTAATTAAGCTCAAGGTTTCGTTATTTGGTGCACAACTAAGATTATTGATTCGCTCTCGAATACATCGCGTTGTGCCGCTGCTGGGGCCGCCGACAATATTATTTGACAAATATGGGTAGGCCTGGCGGCAGCTTCGCTTCCGCCGTTTGCGACTAGAAAACCGGCAAAGTTATATAGGCGTTCTCTTCTGCACAACAAAATGTTTGAAAATTTCTAACGAGAAAGTAGAAAGAAGTATCTTCGAAGGCAAGGCGGCTTTGAGGGGCGGTTGGTATTCACGGAACACAAAGGGGGCTTTGAAAATGTCGTACGCGGATGCTGGGAGCTCTTTGAATGCGAGCAACATTTTATGTTAAACCGATATGGCTTTTAATTTCCAACGAGTCGCAAGGTTCGATGCGATTTCGATCAACATTTGCTAAATTAGAAGCGGCCGATGCCTTGGGGGAGAGTGGGTGAAATATTAAGCAAAAATCGCTCGATAAGCTAGAACTCGTGATCCTACAATAGACAATTTCGTTACTGTACCATTCATTAAGATATATATTTCGTAAATCTTCTTTGTTTTTTTTTTAAGCACATTACGACGTCCTTCTGTTCAGTTGAAAATTACCGTTTCAAAAAGTTATATTTAGTCGACCTGTCGACGTCAGCGGTAAAAAGAAGAACATTTCATTTTCACCTCTTGTAATTTAATATAAAGAATAAAGGGGATCTGTCTTTATAACATGGCTTTGGAGCAACATTCCTTGGATATTTTTGCATGGAAGTTAACAGAACAAAAGCCTTAAAAAACTCATTAAAAAGCCTTTGTGAGAGAAAGATAATGGTATTTAAATTCATGTAAAAATATGGAGTAACAAAAAGCTTTGATATTAATTATTTATGTAGGACTATTACTTTAGACGAGCTGCGTGCTGTCTCAGTCTTTTATTATTCATAGATGTATCATTCATTTCCTCGAGTTTAATGAGATATTAAACCTCAACAGTTTACTTTCAACGGCACGAACAGGGACTTTGTAAAAATTGGCGAATTGGAAACTTTATGTATACATTTAAAGCTACTGTTATTGTTCGTGTTCGTAGGCCTACGATATCGATTCGATTGCAAAACAGCTGCAGAACAATGTAGAATTTAGTAGTGTAAAATGCGGGTTCTGGACCTGAAGGTCCAGAACCCGCATTTTACACTACTACTTTATTCGATTATAATTAAGGTGGGCGGAAAAATAGGTTAGATTTGCCTAAAATAAGCACTTCGTAGTTCGACAATTTCTGCCGCATCCCTAAACCGATTCAAAATATTTTTTGACTGGCTTTTAAAAAAAACTCGGTAGAATAGTACTGGACTATTAAAAAACTCGAGAAAATGACGATTCTCTTCTTACCAAGCTGTTAAACTTCGTAAACTTTTAACCTAATTTTGAAATAATTAAAAAAGTCGTGATCTCAATAAAATAGTACTGGTCCAATCCGCTACGCTATATTAAACACATACATGTTTAAATTTTGATTTTTTATTAAGTAATTATTGAAAAAATGTCGAACTACTAAACCAATATCACTGAAAATAAATACGTTATATAATGCAGAAAATAAGTTTTTTGGTTCGAAATTATACTAAAGAATGACATATAGAACTTTGGCTACTGTCTCGTAGATGGCAGCAAAATCAAAATTATAAATTGAATATTCTGTCAATCTTTTAATTTATTTGAAAGGTCGTATAAAAATATTGAAATCAATTTCAGGATGATTATAAACCGCCGCAGTAGTTTGTTATAAAGGGGCATTCCCAACCATTTTCGTTTGCATTTTGCTTTCCGTACCTTATACATTCCTATTGGTGCCTGAAGTACATTTATGAGGCACCACCAATAGAATCTCGTAAAGGGTTAACGCTTGGAATATTTTCATGTTGCCGAATTTTGAGGCTGCGCATTTAAGCGCACGTGAATGACAACTTAAGTAGTGACAGCTGACAGAAGAAAATGTGTTAACGACTATGAACATTGGAAATGTGTTATTTATTATTAGTATTATTTAAAAAGATGAGTAAAATTGAAAAGGAATTGACATTTACGAGTTGTAGACAACGATATGGTAATAAACGAACGTGAAACTTTTAAGTGCCGAAGTTCATACCACCTGAACATGGCTGCACCAACAAAGGGAAAAATCTTAATTAACATCTATAATCTATAGTATATTACTGAAAACTGGAAATTAGCTAGTTTGGCAAAAGTGGGAAAAAGTAAAATGTGTGCATTTCAGCTGTATTAGAAAAGGAAGTACCCAAATTGAAACTGGTTTCTACAGCAAGTTGTTCAGATTAAAATGTTAGGAACCTACCTACCACTAGTTTGATGATTGTAAAACATTTCTTATTATTTTTAATAATGCAATCATTCTATTAAATATAATAAATATATTATTAAATAATGTCTTTCTGTTTTATGTTTTATTACTCCTACCTTAAACATATATCCGAAGGAAAATGATTTTGTTTCTCAGGAAAATTTTCGTATCACAGGTACGCCAAGAAAAGTATACAAACAGCTGTTTCGGGGTGTCACAACTAACCTCAAAATTATGCATTTTCTAAGTTTTTCGAATATTATGTCGCTTTTATCATAAAATTTCTGCTGGGTTCCTGTACTATCAACTAAAATCTTATTCAGTGTATAATTATTAAAGTTTTAATTACCTTGATCTAATAAAATAAGATGCTTTTTGTTGGTTTGAAATCCAACCTATAATTAGCTGTCTATTTTTAATAATCTACAATATTGAAACTTTATATATCTATTATTTGAATGAGCTTTTACATTGTATGATGGATCCAAGCTAGAACTACAAAAATTAAAATTAAAATTGAAAATAAATTTGCAAAAACTATAAATTTAAGGTTATGTTATTCATATGGTCGTAGTAACAAAAAAAATGATAATGCTCAAACAGTTAGATTATTTACAACACTACCCATAAAAAAACACAATTGTCCAAGGCACAAATAAATATTATAAATATGTATATACAAATATCCAAATCGCAAAATAATATAAATATTTATAACTAGATAAAACAAGCTGTCAAATCTAAAAATATTATCAGAACAAAAGTCACTAGTAATTAAATTAGATATGTATGAATGTAGTTATAAAAACGAATGATTGCGCGTAATAATAATGTAAAAGATGTGAGTATAATGTCCCCATCTATCAAAGGGTAGATAAATTACAACACATCACTCCACCTATCTCATAGTAGATAAATTACAATACGTCAATACGGTTATATTGGAAAAAGCTACATGTAGTTCCATCTGTTGGAATTTATAAGGTTAGCGACTGGGACCGCCGCCGTTAAATTTGGCGCTTAAATTAGGCGTAGAAAGCTGTATCTTACCCACTGGCTGATAGATGGCGCCAGTAAAGACTAGGTTGCGAACACTGCGTACGGTTGAAGGTCAAGGTTGCTCCAGAACCCGCATTTTATACTACTTAATTTTACTTCCAGAACCCGCATTTTATACTACTTAATTCTACGTTTAATTTTTATTATTATTTCTATTTCTATTTCAGAAATAAAACCTGACCGGTTATTTTTAATGACTCGAATTATATCGTTTTTAATTTTCTTAATTACTTTCACAATAATCAGAAGATATTTTAACGAAGCTATTATTTCACGACGTGCAGGTTCATCTGCTTTCATAGAACGGATTATTATCTCTGTAATTACCGCTTCTATTGTCCATATACTACAGAATAACACACAAAAAGAAATCAATATTTAACGATATTGTCAATTGAAATACGGAATAATGAATAGGGGAGAATTTGAATAACCATCATTTGATATTTGATATTCGTTTTAAATTTTACTGTTGTAATAATTCGCTATCGTCATAATTATTGGTTCTAACGTATAATTGTTTGACGACAGTTGTCTTTGTTCATTTTCTCCTTCTTAGGGTGCACAAGTATTTCTTTATTTCGTTTGTGCCCACGCTCATACTAACTGCGCAAGCGACTAAAGAGACTGAGCCGCTGGCTGAATGCGCATATTATGTTGAAGTCACTTGATCACCACTTTTCAAGGTCATCATTTTTTGTTATCCTAAAATCGTCTATTTCGTAAAAAGCAAGATCGATAGATTGAAGCAGCAAAACAATTGATGGAATTCACCCCGATGCGACGTATTAAGTTTTTCCGTAGCACAACCTTCATCTGCCCTCGTGGATACGTTTACTTTAACATAGAGTTCAAGCGTGATTCTCCCTATTGTGGATAAATAGCGATACTGGAACGCTCATGTTCACGCAAGGGCATCGTGTTGTCTGATGTAGCAACCCAGGCAGGCGGAAATGTTACGCAGAACTCTGATATGTGCAAATGGTTCGGTTAGTTATGATAGATTCAGCTCCAACGACTTTGTTGCTTTGTATTCCCTCATTAATATTAATATGCAAGTCGGAGATCGTATTTGTCTTATTCTGTTTGTGATGGGGGACGTGACGTCATTCACTCGAAACAATTTTCTACCTAAAAAAGTTACTTTCGATCATTTATGTCTACTCAGGACTGGGTTCGATCTCCAGCTCCAACGTTTGCAATACCGTTTTTTTTTTCTGAAGAAGAAATTAATCTCGGCAGCCCTCCATTACCTCTAAGTGGCACTCCTCTTGCATCAGATGATCCTCCACCTCCACCAGATCTCTTCAGCGATACCTGTGACCTGAGTTCTAGGCCTTGGCCTTTTAAAACTAATGATGCAACATATTCGTTTGTGCTAAACTAATATAATTTCTGTTTAGCTACGAAAACAAATTATTAAATTCGATATCGTGTAACTAACAACCAACTAAACTTTTAATTAATAGTTTGGTACAAACTACATAATAACGTGAAATTAATTAATTATTCATATCTGGTTTCGACCTAACTAGCTCAACATTGCGTACTGAATGTTTGTCTATCATTTAAATGAACGCTACATAAATATGTGCGCTTTAATAGAGAAAATATAAAAAGAAAAAAACACCACCTATGAATGAATTTAGTGGCCTGAAAGGTTCGTCGTCGCATTTTTAAGTTTCAGACATATACTTGCGGGAAAGTTAAGCAGTGAAATTTAACATCTGCATTTTCAAAAGGTTTATCATGTTCGGGGAGCCGCAACTACAGCTACTTAACCGTAAAAGTATATTTCAAGTTTGAAACGGAAAAGTTTCTGGAACAAATATGTAGACAACTGGAATGAAATGTGGTAATCCAGGGAAAAGTTTTTGAGCGCTACTAAATGCATTTCCCCCAATTAATGTAAAGTTCGTAGAGGGAGCTCGGCAGTAGTTCGGAAAGTATCGATATTTCCATTTCAGCTCTATTTAGAGAAATATTTAATACAGTTAGTACGATGAAACTAACTCTATTGCGACAAACTACCGCGCATTAGATTTGTTAGGCTCGCATCACATTATATATATATGTATATATATACATATACATATGTATATATATGCATATATATGTATATACATGGATATATATGTATATATGTGTATATATATGTATATATAGAAAAAACAGT
Source organism: Rhagium mordax (assembly GCA_963680705.1). Taxonomy (NCBI): domain Eukaryota; kingdom Metazoa; phylum Arthropoda; class Insecta; order Coleoptera; family Cerambycidae; genus Rhagium; species Rhagium mordax. The sequence continues at coordinate 60,181,851 of OY796662.1, read as the reverse complement.
AAAAAAAAGTAAATTTTGCAGTACAGGAAAGAATGGCTCGCGTTCAGGACCGTCCGAGTGCAACCGCTGGGACTAATTCAATTTAAAGGGATATCCTGATTAGAGGATTTGGTCGTATATTAAACGCTTGCCGCCCGGTAGTTCACCTCGGAGTCTGTTCTTAGGAAGAGAATTAGGGATAAGAGAGTAACCCATAATTTATTATCCTTTATAAACGCACCGCTATAACACAAAGGCGATATTACGGCGGAAAGCATCTGTCAAAATTTCAAGCGGGCTCAAAGGGCCGATACGCGAGGATACCATTTGTCTTACACTCATTTACATTTAAAATGTCTCGCTTCATTATCAGCAAAAAACAAAGTCCAAGTCATTAATAGTTTGCCATTGTTTTCCCAAGATGGAACAATACTTGAAAATGGAAATAAATGCGCGGGGGTTGTTCGCTATTTTAATAATCGCCGGCCTGGCTCCGATTTCTGCAAAAGCAAGGCTTCCTTAGACAATCCGGTGTATTTCCTTACACAAATTTCTTTAACATTCGTGAATCCAAACCGGTTATTTAAGAACGAAATTGTCTGAACGGTTAGAGTTAGAGATTTTTGGTATCCCAAAGCACAACTAAGAAGCATTTTTCACTGTAATGGCAGTGGTTTAATTGCACCCATATCTCTGCCACCGGGTTGTCCGGATTTAAGCTCTATAAACCGGTTTCGACGGTAGTACAATTGTTATTTTACGGTATTTTTTTTTGATATGGGATATCAAATATATTCATAATAAATTGAATCTTTTTATAATGGTAAGCAAATCCAGAAATAATTCCTAAAGCAATTTATTTCGAAACAAACTATAAACATTAATTACAGTACTGTAATTAAAAGATTAAATGGGAGGATTTGGTTGAAATTTAAATAATTTTAAACAGTATTTACATTGACAATGACTAATAAAGTATTTAAATTACGAATTTTACGTCCCATTTCAAAACAATTTGAATAATATAATAATAATAGATTGCAAATATTTTTTTTAAATTACTCTCTCTGCGCTAATTAAATTTTAGAGCTATAACACACCTATGTATTTGATCTCGCTCTTCGGATTTTCTAAAACAAACATTTATTAAAACCAGCGGCGGTTTGCGGAGTTAGGTAACGGTCCTGGGGTAGCGCGGCCTCCACTTGGGCTGCTTATCTACGGGGCCTTTGTTCAAAACTCGGTTTGCTACATTGCGGAAATTAATAACAGAACTTTATCGAACCTGATCTTTGCATTCTATAATGTAAAGTTTTATAGGCCGTTGAAGGGAAAACGCCGTCGCACCGGTCGCGTTCTCTGGATTCGTAAAACACGGGGAAATTTAACGACTTTGATTAATTTCCGAAAACGAGTGAACGTAATACAAGAACAAACGAAAGGCGATGAGCATAATTTACGCGCTAGAACATTACAGCATAAATACATAACTTACGTCTATCGACATCAAAATGCGCATGGTGGCGACAGCCCCGGAATGAAGCCACACCTCTTGATGATGAACTTATGACTGGCCACGCGCCATTGGTGGGACGGAGCCACGCCTCTCTGGGCCGGCCTATGACTGACCACGAAACATTGGGGGGGCCAAGCCACGCCTACGCCTACCAACGGTTTGGAGATCAATAGCAGCGCCACGTCTACTGCTAAATAAATGGACAAATGGGGCCAACAGAGCTCGGGCAAATAGATTTTCTTTTGTTTGCGAGTGACGGAATACAAAATTAAACTATTTTTCTAAGACTACGATAATATAGCTCTCATAAAATAGGAAAACTCTTGTCTACGCTTTTCTGTTATGGTAAACATGCGTATATGTATAATATAAACAAGAACTGTCAATCTCGGATTCAACATATGTTTTTAGTTATTATTAATATCGAGTTAAAGTGACGCCTGGCTGGGCTTCAATGCCTCCTTGGGTAAATATACCTGCCGCTGCACTAATATTACCGAGTCATTTCCACGTGAGGAATCGATAAATGTCTTCATAACCACCCAAGTTCCACCATTTGACTTTATAAAATGGAAGTTTATGTAGATTTAATGCATAGTTGCTTTGAACGCCAGTTTTCCGACAAATATTTTAGTATTCATACATTCGACTTTTCCGTTTAGCGTATTCAGGACATGATTTACGAGACGAATACTTCACCAGAAAACATTTAGACATAAATTTGCGAAATGGCAACGGCCCTTTCGGGACTTAGACACCTTTCCAACTCTACGTTCCAACAGTATTGTGCTGATATCTGCTTCTGCTATTTGTAGTGGATAATTGAGAACTGACTCAGCCCCACTCTTGATCCTAGTTTCCTTTCGCCTTTCTGAATTACTCTAAATATCCCAAGTTTTTACCCTAAATACCCAAATTTTTTACCCTAAATTTTATTACTATTCAACGAAACATTACAAGCCACTCCCAAGGTCAAGGTCATTCTCAGAGCCAAAATCCCCGATGCCCTTCGACGTGGGCACTGAAAAAATAATATATTTTACGTGCATAGGCAGGTTTTCTCTGGGGCTTACTTCAGCTCTGGAATGGAATCATCAATGGGGAACCTCGCGAATTTGCTCCCACCGCAAATGAATTTAAACTATAAACTGTTGATTTAAGAGTGATAAACGCGTTCTTAAAATAGACGTAATGCTGGTTAATAAAAAATAAAAACAAACATAGCCGTCTTACATCGGCAAAGTTTATGCTGAAGTAACAGGCCAATCTCCGATCTGCGCCTTTGTGCCTCCAACACACATAAATAATATATAAAACCTAACAAATTCCGAATGTTAGGTATACACAGAGCAATATAAAGAAATAACGGTGTTGTTTATGTTTACTTCCGAAACTAAAGCGAGAGTTCCTAAAAAAAAAAACAAGAGAAACTCTTTCCACCACTAATTCTTTTGGTTGACAGATTGGTCCAGACCAGGCCCACTAGACCGAGAGTGCAATGGGCACGAAAACTCGACGGTTTACCTACTTTAAAAATATAATATTTCTAACATATTAAAGGAAAGTAGTGGGGGATTCTTAAGATAATTTGATTTTAAAAATCCTTCCTCCCTTCAGTGTCCTTCAAAAGTGCGCTAGTCCATCATATCGATGTTTCTCTAGGAGGGAAAAACTTCATTTATTACTTTCAAGGATAAGCTCAAGGATGACCAAGTCGCCCATCATCCGTTTAAATTTTCTGTTGTGCGAACCAAAAACCTGAATATCAAACTTAGAAGTTATGATTTATAATTCCATTTCCATTACCAAGTAAGGTTCGGTGAAATGGCTTTATACGTTTGAAGCCACAATGCCGAATATTCCACGTCACCTCGTTTCTAACTTCAGCTGGCAGCTGAAACAGATCTCGGGCCCGCTTAATTGGATAATTGTTCCGGAATTCGTGTAATGATAGACAATGATATGCACTTTTACTGCCTAATTACAAAGATTCAGATCTCGGCGGATAATCTGCAGAGCTGGGAATTGATTTATTGAAATCCGTATAATTAATTTAACTAGGAACTGGCGGTTATTTTTGTCAGAATATTCATGTCACGCAACGATACTTAATTTTTTTTACCCACCCCCTTCCCGCTCGATGCAACAGGAAGTAACTGGTTGTGACCGGACTGCAGAGAGGTTGAAATTAACGTTTCTGCTAGAGCAGGTGAAATTGCACATTTCGTGCATTTAAATCGAATAAAATTGCTTTATTTTCAACTGATAATAATACGATGTGCCATTACGTAACATTTTATTCATAAATGTGCCTGAACCTCGGCTCGAACGTACAATCAAATTTGCTCAGCGATGCAAATGCAAATAAAACCGTAAAACAAGTCGTAGAGTTGAAATGTAAAATAGGTGAAATGTTTCAATAAAGGAGTTTACTGTCAACAGAGCAGAACAGTTTAGAATACATAGTTGCAGATATGTATAATGTACAATAACCATTAGCCCGAGAGTGCAATGGGCACGAAAACTCGACGGCTCTACCAAGACTAACGTTACTTTAGTGATTTTTAACTCAGTAGCCAGACCAGGCCCACTAGACCGAGAGTGCAATGGTCTTCCCAAGAACTAGCGTTACTATTTCATTTATTAATTATGGTAGCCCAACAATATATAACCAACTAGTACTGGTAATGAATCAACAACATCAATTGAAACACTTCCTTTACTTTTTAACATGCAATCTGGCCCTAGATCCTGAAACCTCAGCAATGAAAGATCCCGCGCAATATATGTAAAACCTTTATAGTCGAATCTACATACCGTTTTCTTTTCTCATTTTACAACCCCTGAACCTCCTGGAAAATCTCGCAGTGGCGAGATTCCCGTTTTTTGCTCCGGATTGTATTAAAACCTGAGATCGCACCCGACGCATAAACCAAACTGATGACCGCCACATATTCCGCAATAACCTCCGCCATAAAAATCGGGTGATAAAACGGAAAATGGGTGTTAATGACGAAAATTTATTGCAATTGAAAGATTTTATGGATCACATGCATCGGAGTTATGTATACGCGGCTGTCGTAATCCGCAGATTAGTAAGACGTTAAACTACTTTGTGCCTACTAAGAGAACATTGATACGACGATGAAGAATTAATGTCAATGTTGAGAAATCAGTTCACGGTTGTTATTAAATTATCATAGCAGCGGTTCTAGTGTTCCAGTTGCGTCAAAGGGTAATAATTTACATTTCGAGAGACAAAGCAGTCGTTAATATTGCAATTAAACAGGTAATTATCAGGAGACAAACGTCTATATCTGTGGCGTCCCATAAGGTGATTGCGGAATTGGTCCGACCATAATTGAAAATTCGGCCATAAATAACACAATAATCAAGCGTATAACTCAACCTATTTGCAAACACAAAGTTAAATACACAGTTCCTAGGTTTATTTCTTTGTTTACTACGCTCAGATGTGGGAACGAGTAAACTTTGACTATCGGCCAATTTATGTACTGGTGTTATAAACTCCCGACTAATAACTAAGTTTCTATTGTGGTGTGTTTGGCGAGCGCGATTTGTTTCCGTTTATTTTACAAGAAAACTATTATTAGTCTATTGCACTTAAAACTGGATATCCACAAGCGCAACTGAGGTGGCCTAAGCTGGCAAATCGTAGGAACAGGTAAGAGGCTTTGATTCCATACTTAAGCACATTTCTCCCGTTCGGTGTTCTTCAACGTGACCAATTTTCCGACTAGCTCGTCTTATTTTCGCTCGCATCTTGTGGTTTTCTTTAGAAGTCAAGTTACTTTGCAGATAATCCAACCGTCAAGCGAGAATCAAGAAGATCTTCTATAAATCATCGGTTTCGCGAAAGCCGTGATTGCAAAGTATCATTAATAATTGGTATTAATAGCAATGGCTTCAAAATTGGACCTTGCGGAACTCATAACGTTACTAACTCTTTAATAAATGAAAAACCGTAATACTGTATATTTAACGTTCTGTTATCAAGATAGGGCTTAAAAATTGTACTGTCATAGAATATGACAATAATAAACCACGACAACTGTCTTCCCTGTCTTTCTTTTAAAGTGACATTTCTATCGGGCTGTAAATCTTTCCCGAGACCTTCAAACCTGATCCAACCCGAATCGCTGAATTAAACTTAAAAAAACTCAGCCCCGCAGGGGCTGTTTTACATTTTTCCCCCCAGTTTATAGAAAAAAACGAAACCCATACCTTCTTTCTCTCCGTTCCACGAGACAGGGTCGGCCTCTACTTTTTCCGAAATAAAAAAAATCTTTGACTGACGCTTGTATTAAATATGTATTGATTTTATCTCCTGTTTGAGGATATATGCATACAAGCCTGGCGTGGCATAAACTATCGACCATTCCAATATGACTTCTTAATCAAACTACGCTCACAGCCACATTATTCCTCACGAGCCCATTCAATAATAAACCGACTCACAGATGAGATCGAGGTAAAAATGGCTCGGGTATATAGACGATGATGAATGGAGGAACATGCCAAGCGATCTGGGAAGACGGTTTAAAGTGATGGATGGCGGTAGTGGTACCTAAAATAGTGAATTTACCAGCGGCGGGGATTGGATTATTAGCCTGGGATTGTTTTTACGTTATTCTCGCGTGATTTATTTTTTACTTTGTGAATCTGTGTTTCGTAGCTACTTACTTTCGAATATATTTGCGCTGTAAATCAAAGTTTCCGCGCCACCGCCGACATAAAGAAAAAGGTTAACTGCTCCCTTATTATCCTTAAAAGCGCCTCGTGTGCCCCACGAGAAAAGCGGCCCTTCGCCGCTGGATCTCCTAGTTGGCTTATATCCTATTCCTCACTTGTTTACGGATTTGCAATGGTTTATTGGGCTGCTGGATTCTCTCAGGTGTACAGAGCGAAAAGAGTGAGCCATTAAAATCGTATTAAATTTGCGTCAAGATATAAATCCTTGAACTCGCCTAGGCAGGCGGCATTTAGCCGAAATCGAGGCTGAAATATTACATTCGAGCATTAGGAATAATGTGGCATATTTATGCGACAAAAAAAGCAATAAGTCTAAAGGTTGCAGATTTATTTGATGCTATGGTTCAAATTTATGAAGCAGGTTGAGTAATCTGTTTCTTTTATAAAAATGGACATATACGTATCAAGTAAAACAGGATGCTCGCAGGTAAAATATTTCGACCTTCCTCAAAATGCTTCCATCAGAGGTTAACGACTGGTCGTTCAGTTCGTTTATCTGGTGAATATAAATAAATGATCCACGCGTCCTAAATATGCGTCCAGGCAAGAAAAACGTATAATAGCTGGTAATAATAGCAAAGAAAATATTCGGTATTGATTTATGGCATTCCTTATAAACAAATCCCGGGGCTGGATTTACTGGCGAAAACATATCCAGTGATTGAATAGAAATGGAGAAAACCTCAGCCAAACTATGGACGATTTCCCTTTCCGGAATAAATTCGTCCAGAGCAGATTTCAGTTCATAGTCGGAATCCGGAGAATTCTAAGTAAATTACGGGGCTTATATAGCGAACAAGTGTTCTAAATTGGCGGCGGCTCTCCTTCTCCATTAAGTGTTTGCAGGAAACTGCGTCTGAGCCGTCTTAATAAATTCAATAAAAGAAAATAAAGGCTGTCATATAAACCAATAGAAAAATACTTTCTATGCTGGTGTGTTACGCTTTATTGGAAGAAAATTAGGGCGGAATGTGCAGTTTATTGCCAGTCGCGCAGACATGGATCGAATTAAGGACAATCGTCAATATAATTTAATTAAGGAGAGGCAATTGTGGAGGAAACAATGGTTGTCGTGTTGGCTGTTCATTTACTGGTTGGAATGCTCATAAAAGTATTCAATTTATAGGAAAGTTGTAGAGTATTCAGTGGTTAAATAATATACAGGGTGTTTCATTTGAATTTGCGAAGATATTTTAAATTTTCTTTCATCATGTCTGGCATGATTTTATTCACAACCTGTATATTCCTGTAATAAAGTTACTATCTGCCCCAAAGAAATGGGACACCCTGTATAATCGGCATTATTTTGAATTCGTAAAACTTGAGAAACTAGGCACATAGCAAAAAAAAATTTTATTTATGTCTTTTATAACCCAAGATATTGCTTTCCGCGCACCAGGTATCTTTAGTAACACCCTGTATGTGTGTTACTTTCCGATTGACACTGCAATGGTCATAAAAGCTGTCCATCGGCTCTAATGCGTGTGTAATGGAGTTTTATCAAGAGATTAATAAAAAGTCTGATAAGCGTTCATTAAACGACCGGACGGAGCAAAAACGATACATTACCTAACGTGTTTATCTCGATACACGCATTTTTGCTCGGACCGTATGTTATTAATTCCTGCCAAATCAGGAAATAAATGACCGATGACGGAAAAAAACATTTAGAAGTCGGCAGCGGGAAACTGTCCCCTATTCCTTTGGGAATCGAAGCAACCTCAAATACATCTGACATATAATTTAATTCTTTATATGAATATTATTGATTATATGTCGTAAAAAATGTAATTGTGAACGAATGTGTTTTTCTGTTTCACAAATACATTAACTTAATCTCCCATGAATAGTTCCAAGAACGTGGAGTTATATATAATTTTTAGCTGCATAGCGCCCCTTCCATTTCGATAGTAACTTAACATTTCGGTGTCTTCGCAAGTTTTCCATCGTCTTGCCAAAAACGGCATTTATTAATAATTTATTCAAATTTTTTTAATGAATGACATATCGAGTTTTATGATGGAGTGTCGTCATTAATTTTGATCCCGGGGCTACTAGTTGGTCTAAGCAAATGCTTATTAAATGTTGTTTCATGCTTTTATTATTATTATTATTAAAATACTTATTCCTGGCGCACGAACGATTAAAGTTGGAGGACTCGCTTTTAAGTGCGAACGAACAGGCTGTGCATCTATCAAATCAGCACGGCAATCGGCGGATTGTATAGGGGTACATTTGAGCGAAAATTGCAAATATTGGACGGAAATATTTCCTGAAAGCTTCCATGCATCGCCATTTGATTGGCTTTGACGCTGTAGATTGTGCAGACCAATTTGCTTATTGCTTTAACATCCAGTTTTGTATATGCAAATAAGCGGAAATGTGTTATCATAGCTAGACCAGTCAAATAGACCACAATTTATTTTTTTATAGGAAAATATAACCATGTGGCTGCGTGAAAGTAAATTTGGAGTCCCACAAGGCTCGGCGTTCGGGCCAGTCTTGTTCCCGATCTACATTAATTATATTAAGGAGGTGGTGCCTTTTTACACATCCAACATTGTTCAAGCGCAAATAAAATACAGTTATTAGGGATTCACGCCCCTAAAGGATTTTGACGTTATCATATTAATAATAATAATAGTAAGTTATTATTAGGTATGTATTATTATTCAAGTTATTTGCTTAATAAATCTAGCACACGAATTTTGGATTTCAAAATCACATAGATTCACTTTAATGTAGGGGAAATAATATTTAACGTGCCCGCATCGCAAACATTCAAACATAAATTTAGGGGGCAATATTGGGAGGGGCTATAAAAAACGTCAAGGCCAACTCCTGGTAGATGCAGGCTGGCCAACTGAGTTCACTCGACAAGTCACCTACTTAATCATAGCTATTTGGCAACCTCTCGAGCAGTTATAGCGAATAATGGCGGCATTAAACAATATGCTAAACAGCGACCAGCCGACTAAATAGATCTCCCTCTGTCACTGAAGCTTTAGATCGGTTGTTTGCTAATAGATATATCATGAGCTGTTAAAATTAATTGCTAACTGAACCCACACTCCAATCATGCGTTTAATTACCGCAAAATCACTCGGTTGGCAAATCCGTTAAGTTCGCCGACAGTCCCTGTCGATAGACGGCAATCAGTCTCGAAGGAGCGGGGCCCGTTTCGAAATGCATCACTCCATATGTCTTAAGTGAATCACATCAAAGGAAAGGCGGTTGTTTCTTCCATCGATGTCCGAAGAAAATCTCTTAATTTTTTAACTTGGCAACCAAAAAAAAGCCCTGTACCCATTGTTTCTATTTCTAGTATAGTGGTTATTGTTTTTAGTTTGATCGTGGACGTGTTTCCATGTTGGATACTGAACATATATATATCAGCGATGAAGCGCGCAATTTATTCTCGCGCATTACAACGTAAGAGGTACATACAAAATCAGCAAGCCAACGCATTTTTTTCACATGCATAATAAAGTAAAAATAACTTTTGAATTTCTCCTGAGTGCTGAAAAACCCGCCTCGATTTGCAAGCGCGCGTTCCCGCTCCGAATTCTGCGGCTGTTAGGGTTTAAAATATTCAATAAAGTTCAGCGTAGTCGGGAAACTACACCGAATGAATGTTAAGGCGGCTCGAGGAGTGAATCTCCTTGAATAAGTTGTCCTAGTTGCATCGGTAAAGGTCTTGGAACAACCGGTGGCTGTTGCAGCTTTTAGCACTGTTATCAGGGCACGTCATGGTCGAAACGTTTTACCTGCTGGTAATACCCGCGACGATACGTGCCGTATATATACATATATACATATATATATATATATATATATATATATATATATATATATATATATATATATATATATATATATATATATATATATATATATATATATATATATATATATATATATATATATATATATATATATATATATATATTACATATCTATATTGTGTGTGAAAAACCCGCACGCGGTCCGCCAATGGCTAAGTTAGTAATTTTAATTAAATCTGAATATAAAGTTTATACAGGCATGTACTTTGTGCGCTGTAAGAGTTATTGATTTTCTGTGATATAAATAATGTATGGCTGTAAGTAAAAGTAAAAATGCCCTTCTGCAAGTCTAGACGGTGTATTTTATATAATACATAAACAGAGGAAAATATTATAAATTCAGATAATGCTATAGAAGATATAATTACGTAGCTGTTGAGATTTTTTACGCCATTTTGAAAGTTTTTTTGACCCAAAGTTTCAGGATATTTAATTTGTTAAATTATATTTAAATGTGCTACTAAAATTTCTTTGCTTATATCTGTGAATTATTGATTACCACCAGGAGAAGGACGCTCCAAACATATTTTTTATAGCCCAGGACAGGTGAACTTGCCACAGAAGATAAAAAACTTAATTTATTACTAAGAAACTTGTCGTGGTTAATAAAATGGCTCGGTAAAAATATGGGAATATTCGCCCTGAGACGCTCCCTCCTGGTTTCAGGTTCCCGGCGGCTTAGAAGACTCGCAATGATTTACCGCAAATGAGAAATCAAGGTGATTTCAACGCCATTATATCACGATTATCTAGCAAAAAGAAAGATGGACAATGTGCTGGGTCTAATAAATTTATCAGCCACCACGTCCCGCAGGTGATTTGTGCACCGAAAAGGCTAGAAATCTGCCTGGAAACGAGTGTGTTAGCGATAAGACGAGGTTAATCAATTTCAGGCAACAAAAACGAAGCGCTATCAGTAGAACGGCACAAGCAACAGGGTAGGCCGTGCACACGCTGGTTGAGGCCAAGATCGCCAGGTAATATTGATCCGACCACGCTCCATGCTCTCACCTGCCGGCTGCGAGGCTGCGTCCTATATTTAGATGTATTAAACATACATGCAGGACATGCTCGTGGGGATGGAGCCGCTCGCGACGCGTGTACCGCCCCTGTAGTTACGAGGACATGCAGGACGTGAGGTTTATCTGACAACGATAACCGTAAAGGTGGCGATGACTCCCAAATTAACTATTCACAGTTGTATGGCTAAGGACGAATATATTAACGAGTTGTAGCCACATTTACTACGAAATGATTTGGGATTCTGGAAATATGGACCTACAGCGCAGTCAATTTGTAATTTGCTAAAATAAAGTCGCTACTTATTGAGGTTATGTTCGTTTTAATTTTAAGGTTAGAATTTATGACTCATTTGATTTGAATCAAAGGATAATAATTTAAATTGTAACTACAAAAGAGCTGCGGTTTATTAATTAGATATTATATGGCGAATGCGCCGAGCTTAACGAATTGTCCTCACCGTTTTCTAGTGAGTCACTGTGTAAAGTGACTTAACGCATAATTTAAATTGTTACGTTGGAGATACTACACATACTACAAAAAGGGCTAGCTGTGGTTTTTTAATTAGCGATAATATGGCGAATGCGCCGAGCTTAACCAATTATTGCACTGTTTTCTGGTGAGTCACTGTGTGAGGTGACTTAGTGTATAACAGTGGCGACAATAGACAGTTAATCCCCGCCTTGCGACACTGACTTACATACAAGTGGCGACAATCTGGGTTAGAATTTATGACTGCGAACGTTGAAGTCAATTTACATTTCAATTTGAACCAAAGAAGCATTAAGTTGTAACGCAGAAATTACTCCACTGCACATACTAAAAAAGGCACTCGGTGATTTTTTTAATTAGCTATAATATGGCGAATACGCTTAACATAACCAATTGTCGTCACTGTTTTCCAGTGAGTTACTGTGCGAGGTGACTTAACGTAAAACAGTGGCGACAATAGGCAGTTAATCCCCGCCCCAATCGACATATTGAGTTGAGCCAATTCATTTGATTTGAACTAAAGGAACATAATTTAAATTGTGACGTTGGAAATACTGCACATACTACAAAAATAACTTGCTTTGGTTTTGTACTTAGCTATAATATGGCGAATGCGCCGAGCTTAGCTTTCCTATTGTCCTCACTGTTTTCTAGCGAGCCACTGTGGGTACCGGCATCTATGACTTACGACTTATAACACAGTTGAGAAATAATCGGTAGTGTCACTCGTGCCCACAAAATCACACTGCGCATGAGCAACTCGTGGGGTAAAACAGTCGTAAACTCGTTTTCGACGCAGTTTACTACGTTTACATGTGGTGTTGTGCTTGTTGTGTTTATTTACTCCAATAATTAAAATTTGATTTAGTGTTTTTCTAAAAAATGTTGAGAACTTTTAAAATAGCGTTTCAAGATGTCTACCAAATCTATTTTGAAACGTGTATTATTTTAAGGTCTCGTCCCAGGAAGTCATGACTAACCCTAATGACAAACTGTACGTCAATATGGCGCACATCAAAATCGTAGAACGCACTTGTTGACTTTATTTGCAAATGGACAGTACCTCTTCAAAAGCGAGCAGCCTATCATTAACAGGTAAAGCGTTGGCAAACGTTTAATTGTACGTCTTTTGATCTTGCACCTCGATTCGGAGATCTTATTTCCTCCGACAAACCTCCGTTCACCAGCCAGTGCAATTCAGTTGCCTTTCAAAGTCAAAAACTCCCGTCAAACGTCACATACCTTGTTTGTCTTACTTTTTTTTCTTTTCAGAAAGCGAGCCGTTCGTATCTTCTCGCCTTCGCAGTGCTTGTTATTGTGGTAAGGCCAATTCACACGTATTTTTGATTAACCAGCTAGAACTCTCTTTCAGAAGGTCGCGCCTACAACTCCCGAACGCTCTCAGGTAATGTTCGTTTACGTTTTCTCCATATCTTCATCCTTGCCTTTCTTTCCAGGTGGTAAGTTTCAGAATCGCACTAGACTCTCAGGTGAGGCTTGTACCAGGACGTTCACGCAAGCATGTTTTCTATTCCAGTCATGTTCTAAATTGCAGCGTCTTTGTCCACCTCCACGCCGCTGAAGAAACTATACGTGGATCTTAGTAAGAGTCGGATACCAGAGCCCAACAAGGACTTGCAGCTAGTGCCGCGGGTTTGGGACCACAACCGGCTAAGACGGCAGAGCAGCTCCAGCGAGGACAGCAGGGAGTTCGACTTTAGGAAATATACCGTTGCTGCTCCGTTGGAGCTCGGAAACAAAATTATGGACCCGAGGAATCCCTGTAACTACAGGAGGAACAACTGGGTGAAATATTTTATATTGTTCAGTAAGTTACATGTACCTTGATTTTAGACAGACTTGGGCCTCCAATCATTACAAACTTTAACCAATAAGATCGCCAAAACGCCACTGACGTCATCAGGGTGCTGTGTTGGGTATCCTTTGGATTGATTTCCGTCTTTGCTAAATTTTAAAAAACTTCCTTTAAAATTTGTAAAATTATAGAAAGGGATGCAAAATATCCAACCACGTGACAAAATGGCCGAAATCTACAAAAATTTAGGTGTCAAAATTGTTCGTTCGCTCCTCCTCCTGCACCCCATTTAATCCTCGATCCTTTCCATGCCCATATAACATACTGTATTTCTATTTCAGGTGTTACTGCTCTTTTGTACGTCTACATCCAACTTTTACACAACACCGATAACATAAAAAAAATTCAAAGCGATCTGGATGCGATTAGACTGCAGCTGCAGGACTTTACATATAAACTGAAGAAAATTGATAATACCTTAATTAATATCAAATTAGAACAAGGTACTTATTTGATTTCATACACAATTTGGTATATACACGTTGTAACAGCAGCTGTTGAATACGGAGATAGCCGAGCACCGGCTGACTGCGATCGAAAAGGCTGAAATGTGTTACAGCGTATATATAGCGACGCCAACGTAACTCGTAGGAAATTTTCTAAATTTGGCTTGGCTATTTTCAGACAAATACAAGATCACTATGAAGAGCATGATATCTTACGAAATTGAAAAATTCGGCTCGGACAAAACCGGCAAGACTGACTTTGCACTGGAATCCACTGGTAGTATATCAGATAAATCTGCTGTGTTTAGCGTAACACTAATTTTTTATGTATAGGTGGAAGGATCATTCAGTTGTCGCCAGGCACCGAAAATTTTGAGCATGCCGTTACCCTTTTTGGTGTGGCTTTATGCGATGGTAAACACGGCCCGAGAGCCATGATACAGGTACCATATTTCCATATGAATCTAGCAAAAGAGATCAGGAGCACATTTATAATAATAATAATAACTTTGAAGCGATGATTCTAAGGCTCTCGCGGAGCAGACGAGTTTTTGGGCTTTCTTCCGCGTTGATATTTCGACCATCTTCACCACCTCGGAAGCCTGAAAATCAAGATTTGAAGACGATTTCTTCTTCTATTACATTCCGATTGAGTTGCTGATTTAGCTTGGATACGACCAATTTAATTTTCACTTTTTCAGGCCGACATGTCACCAGGGCACTGTTGGGCTATCAAAGGGACAAGTGGAGGCGCCATCGTTAAACTGCTTGGGAAAGTCCAAATTGACGGAGTATCTCTGGAACATATATCCAAACACTTGTCGCCCACTGGGGAGATCTCCTCAGGACCAAGGAATTTCTCAGTTTGGGTAAAAGGCCTTCAATTTTTGCTCTCAAAATTTTGGAATGAAAACTATTCCTTCTTGTAGGGTTTAAAACATCCGTCAGACAGAGGCCAGTCGCTAGGAGAATTCACTTATAACATACATGGACCTTTGGTGCAAACCTTCCAAATATCGAATTCGAACTTTTACGATTTCGTGGAGTTTCGGGTCCTGACGAATCAAGGGAATCCTGATTTTACATGTATTTATAGGTAAATTATCTTAAAAAGAGGTTGTCAGTTTTGCATCTGGTGGGCTATAGTAGAAATCTTAATGGTTTTTACTTAATTTACTCTCTCTTTCAGGATTAGAATCCATGGTAATTTGGACAAAGGCTCTGGACATGGCTAAACCACCAAACCATATTGTATAAAATGTAAAAGTAAGAGTTTGCTGTATATTTATTTTTTTTATTGATAAATTTTATAAGAATTTGTTGTATAATTTCAAGAATTCCCAGTTAATTAGTGAGTCTCTCTCTAGCCCGAGGATAGTTCAAAATACAACGTTCCTTATGAATATCCACGAAAGGCAAACGAGCACGCCTCGAGGCCTGCACCAAACACTTACCTTGCCCCCCCTAACGTCAAAATCATGGTGTTTTAAACTAATAATTTTGACTCGTGCTTTTTTAAGATTAAAACGATTTATACCTTCCGCAAAGAATGTCCGCCTTGGGGCGCATTATTTATTTCATAAAAACAGGCCTCGACTTCCTCAGCCCTCAGCAAGACCACGGAATACAAAATTAAACTGCAACTCTGGCGATATTCTGCGCTATTCCGTTGTCACATATTTCTAATTTATGTAAGTACTCCCCCCTATACTTGCACCGATAAAATCGATATTAAATCCCAGATTTTCTTTAAATAATAAATAAACGGGTCGCCTCTAATTTTAGACGCGTTCGTCTACGTGAAACACCTGATGCTCCAACCCGAAGCAACAGGAGAGCCCTACTCTATATACGCTCACGAAATTATTCCTATTTCTATATAGATTCTATATAGATTTTATAGTAACTATTATGCTTTAATTCCAAGCCCCGCATTGATGTTTTGTTGCGCAGTGGGTCATGCGTACTAATGTAGGCGTGTCTTGGTCCCACCAGCTTTGACGCTGTCGTATGTTGGGTTGCATACATTTTTGCCCTGTACAAGTTCTTGTCCGCCGTGTGCCTATTGCTCTCGTTCCATTGTTAGCCAGTATTAATTCTAATACGAGATAATGGATATAATAAACAAAAACCGGACGTCCACGTATGATATATGAATGCATTTTCACGAGGAAATATATTCATCATGAGGAATGTTCTAAACCTGGGATTACTGTAAAACAACGCAGTTAACATTCAAATTTATGACACGGATGATTAAAATGTCATAGAGTGAAACCCATTCTGCGAATTCAACGTTTTGTGATCGCTCCCATCGGGTCCGGCCTATGGCCATCTATTACTTTTTGCTCCTCCGCATAATTGTTCGAGCTTCTTGCAAGTACGTCGAGTTAAATGGAATAACAAATGACGCATCCATCGCGCCACGGAATAAATCACATACAGGGGAAGTAGCTTTTGGTGATAACAGATGACCGATGTCTTTTGCTTATCAACGGAGCTTTCATAAATAATCGTAAACGACGTGACTGAATATAGGCAACCAGGCACACATTTTGTCTGATGAGTGGTTGCCTAACTTTGTAGTCACGTGATCTTCCACCATTTGCTTGTAAATTCCCCGGTATAAACGCGATTATTGTGGCGATACCAAAAGAAAGAGGCAAGCCACATAACCGGGCCATTCATTTCTTTGTTCGGTCCACTTATAGGATTGTTTTTTACTGCAAAAGCTTATTCGATCCTTAAAACAAATAGCTGTTCTGGCACGGGATTATTCTTTAAAAACTCCTCTAGCGGCTCCGTACTATAACGATTTAGTACAGTTAAAAACTCCCGAGGCCCGCTACAGATGAAAAAGGAACTCATTCCCGGGCTTTGAAATTAAATTATTTTTGTTCTCTCGTGGAAAAACAAACACCGCTGATCTTTCATGCTTTTATCATTTTTATTGAATTGGATTTTATCTCTTTTAAGGATGGAAATTTAGAGGCTTTGCTTTTATATGGCGAAGAAAATTAATTTGCTCCGTTTCGCAATGCGGGTTGCCGGTCAAAGCGGTTGGGAACGTCTGGAACTGGGGAAAAATACTCGTCGTAACAAGGCAGGCGAAACTCTAGTGTAATCCGGTAACTTCTCTCGAATTCCGTCAAATTATCCTTAACGATGAGTTGAAGGCAATGAGTCAAATTGCAATTTAACTAACATTCAAAATGAACAGAAAAAAATGATACCTTGTATAGTGATGAAAAACGACTTTGCTTAAGGCTCTAACACGTCAACCATTAATAATTACCATACAATTCTGGAAAAAACATTCGCTACCACATAATATAACACGAAATAACACACTTGACCGAATAAATCGACAGGTGAACAGCTTACAGTTGTACGCTGACCTAAATATAAACATAAAATAGGTTAGCAACTATATTGAACTCACCCTGTATAATCGTGCGTATGTATGTTAAATGTTCCCTCGAAAATAGACCCATTCAAGCGATTGCCTCGCGTTTATTCATTATTAATACCTTACAAAATCCCCGGTTATATTTTATGAACATTATTCACGAAACACCATGACATGTGATGCTTAAGCACCCCATTAAACCTGTTAATACAGTCAACAGCAAATTTATCGCTTTTCATAATTATATATTTTCAATTTAGTTACGCCTGAAACTAACTTTCTAATTAGCGAAATGTGTTCTGGCAGCAGAAATGGCTGTGGGGATGTTTGCGGGTAGCAATTCGGGCGTTTAGTTTTTAAGCAAAAACTGTCCGTGTCTAGCGCGTACATTGTACACGTACGTAATCTCTGTTGGAAGCTGTGTTCGCTTTTAGCATGATTATAACTACCCGCTTACTAATTAATAAAACGAGAAACAATGTTAATAAAAAAATATATATACGCTTTTTTGTAGAAAAGGTGAAGTGGGCTCTGTTAGCCAGATCATAGTGGGCCGTGCGTGCTATTAAGATCCAAGTCGTCGATAGGCGTAGGCGTGGCCAGTCGTCCTCCACGTTGTGTGGTCCGTTATGCGCAGCATTGCGTACGATACTAGTAGTTTGCATGACCAATCACATAACGTCACCGAAATGAAACCAAGCCTCTTACCAGAAGCATAAATAAAAGGACTCGGATCTACATTTTATTCGGTTTCTGCAGAAGAGTATATTAAATTTTCTTGAGAATGAAAACGTTTTTTTTTTTTTATTAAATACATTAGTTTTTTAATATTCTTCCAGGTTAACCCTCAAATGTTATAGTGTTGACGTAACCGCGAGAGGCCGAGGCAAATAGTAAATCAATATGAAAAGAATCTGTAATAATGTGGGAGGAATGCCAAGGAACGGTTTTGATAATATTAAATTTATTCAAAGGGGAGGGCGGTTTATTTTCTGCTCTGCCCGATATTTAAAATAATAAAGTCTAACGGACGAATTAAATTTTATTTCCGAGCTCTCCTCACATACAGTTTTCAAATTTCATCCGCGATTTGCATAAAGGTATATTTTCCCTAACCTGGCACGCGGATGGCAATCGACTTTTTTTATTCTTTTATAAAAAAGCACCAATATTCTCTATACTTGCTCGATATGAGCTTAAGTAAGAAGCTTGCAGAATTTTCAAAAATATATATACACTATTGGTAAGTTCCAATCTAGGTTGCCGATATAAATGCATCAGACGGAGATAACTTAAAGCATTTACAAGTTAAACAGACAACGCGCTATCCCCTACCTCCCACCTTCCATTCTTTACAACACGCGGTCGAAGGGGACGACGGAATCGCGATGTCGCGCCCAACAATTATTCATCAATAAGCCTTTCTCCTGCGAAGTACAAACTGTTATTTTTAGAATACAAGTTTTTATTTCGTTTTTAGGTTTAAGTAAGGCTAATAAATAACATCAACTCTTAAACCGCTGTTGTATTGTCAAATGCAACAGCGATAAACATGATAAAAGAATGAAAACATCGTAAAAATATCGCACGGCCGTAAACATCATATACTCGCTTCACCGAAGGTCCTTACTTACTAAACATAAGTCTCGGCTCGGCTTAGGTCGGCTGAACCGCTGTCGTCGCGCGCCACATCAACACACATACCCCTCTTTAGTAGGAGTGTAGGAATGGTTAGGCGTCTCTTGTTAACTGAAGGCTTTGCCCCTATGTACCTTCTCTCTTAGTTGCATTACAGATTTCGCACTCTAAGTTGAACCTTGCCAATAGTGTATACGAACGTATATTTATATATACGAACGATCTGCACGGCGGGAGGGAAAATATGCGCGCTCAACAAGTGCCTTCCAAGTCACGGTATTCAGAGAGCGAAACCGTTGGCCTGCTTGCCATTGTTTTATATCGTTGCCGGCGTAATAATTGAAAAACTTTCGGGCGTTTAATGAAAACGTCCAAATTGAAAAATCTATATACATTGCTTTGCTTTTCCGGGCGCAGACTTGAACAGTTGCACATTGTCCTTAAAATTCAGGACGGGGTTAATCGAGGTTAAAGAGACGAAGGATCGTAGTTATATGAGATCCTTTGATCGTGCCTATTGGGGCATCGTACTGCGCTAGATCCCAATCTCGCCGATATCAAAAATAATCTTAATAACCTTCTGCTGGCTAAATTACCGATTTTCGGCTCGACTGAACCCCTGACCTTTGCGGTCCAGCTGTGTACTTACACCTACAAAAATATGTACGCGAAACAAAGACGGGATGTTAGTTTTAATGATACCGCCCACGCTTCCGAGCTGAAGCACTCGCTATTGATCACTGTCATTACGGACGCTCTGCCCTTTATATATATAGTAATTAAACCTTTATACTTTTCGTTTCTATTCATCTCACACGTTCCAACAATTATTCGTAATAAATTGGGGAAGTTGGGCACAATCTGCGTGAATTACCGTGTCGCCATTATTGTGGAAACAGCCGAGGTCTAAAGTTGTATAGATGGGCGAGACACATTTCAATACAAACGAGTGGATGTTGGTAAACGAAATATGGTAAATCAACAATGACAATAATGGTCGCTGCTGGTGTACGAACACAGAGATTAGCGACGTATCTCTGTGTTTGAATGAATGTGTTGGATATGAGATTGGTCGGTAAAATATAATCCCAAGTTTGTTTGCTATTTTGTATGAAACTGGATCGTCCCTGCTGGACTATGCAGATATGACCTTGAAAGTTTCTATTTGGTACTATACAAAATTATTTTTGCCTCAGCAGTGGCAGTAGAAAAGGACTTAAACATTTGATTCAATTTGTTGTTGACAGAATGTGACAAACGTTGGGCGCCAATTTGCTGTGCAAATTTGAAAATTTTTTCTGTCGTTCCTGAATTTACTATTATTTCTTCTTCTGAAATGAAATCTCAAGCGATTGGTGCCTCACACAACCCCTGACCCCAGCTGAATTTATTTAAAACGTTGCAGTATTTTTCAGAGATTGCGGACTAGGTAATTTCATTTGAGCCATCTGAAATTGCTTCCCTTGATTGATTCCTTTAACGCGTTGATTGGATCTCTGTAAATTGCATTGTGCGAATGTGATAAGAGAAAATAATCACAACAAGCAAGGGAAAAGAACGTGGGAAAGCTGTAAAATTCGCTTCGGACATTTCTCTTCCAGCCAGACGTTAGGAATCAATAAAACAGTTTAACGTCTGTTTACCTTTGCAAAAATGGTACACCTCTTTTTTTACCCACCCTTGGTAATTCCACCCAGGTTATGTGACTTTTCGAGGCGCTCTCTATAGCAGCTAAACATCCATTGAAAATGGTTAGGCGTTTCCGTTTCCTCTTTATCTTTATTCTTTATAAAGTGAGCGTCCATTTCCAGCTTTTTGTCTTGGCAAGGGCAAGGCAACTTTTGGAGATTTATTCTTTGTTCCGAGGTTTTATATGGGAACCGTATTATCTGCTGGCCAAGGGCCCCTACACGTCTAATTGACCGCAGCTATCTATAACGACCTATAAAATCACATAATTAAAAAAAAAGTGGTATAAAAAAATAATCTGCTGTGAAACAATAAAAATACATTGTTGCACGAATTATTGTGGTCTTCGAAAGAAACGTATGCGAATAACTGTTGTCGTACTTTTACAAGTTGTATCCACAAAAAAAGAGTCGTATTTCAGGATACGAAGCGTAGGTGGAACGTAAAGAGGATACTAAGAAAGTAATAAATGTAAAATACCGCTGACACTAGGCTAGGCTAATATTCTATTCTACCTTGCCATCTTCCAGGTCTCCATAGACGTCCTCTGCGTTATTTCCACGGCTTTCGTGGCGAAAAACAGAAAATTCGAATCTAAGCTCTCGAGTTGTATCTCAACATTTCGGCTTTGGGTTGGAAATAATTTTAAAACGAAAAAAAGGGTGATCGATTCCGATGCCTCGATATGCAGATTAAACCGTCTTGTTTTAAGGTCTCGATATACTGGAAGGAGGAAATTAAATATTGCGTAGTGGTGGATGTGCTCCTCTATAAAAAACTTTGCAAGCATTCGGCCACGATGCTGTTGACAAATCTGGATCAAATTATTTTAGCATACTTTTAAATTTATGATATACACAGTGCTAAATTTACACATTTTTAGTTAAATTTAAACAGCAATTTTGCACACCTGGGTTCTACTTATAGAACACACCGTTATATTTTTCAACATGAATCGTTTTTTGTTAAATCTTCGGCAAAGTTAACGTGGGAGAATAATAATGGGTATACATATACGAAATTTCCTGAGATGTATCTTAAAATAGTGCACGAACTTATAGTTCGCCACGATTTCTTATCACGATTATCTTGGGGCTTAAAGCAATTAAAGCTGTAGGTACAATCATGTACTTACAATTTTCCTACAATCTGTACTTTTATGTAAAACTGTAGCTGTAATAGTACAACCATGTACCTACAATTTTCTACGAACCTGTGCTTTAATACGGTTTGCACCGATTTGCAGATTGTACCGGTCTGTACTTACAGCTACAGTCTACGTAAAATGTAGTACAGAGTACCTTGGGTTTATCCGGTACACGATTGATACAACTTACAGCTAATTAGGAGAGTAAATACTTGTTAAGAAATGCTGTAACTATAAAAGTACAACCATGTACCTACAGTTTTTCTACAAATCTCTCCTTATATACGGTTTTCAAGTATCTGTAAAGCACAGGCTTGCAGAAAGGCTGTAGTACCGGTTTGTACTTACAGCTGCGGTTTTTCGACAGTTAGGTGAAATTAATATAAAAATTGTAGCACAAAAGTATGTTGATTTTATTAGGTACACGACTGATAGAAGTGTAAAGTATAGAAAAATGCTGTAGCTGTAAAAGTACAACCATGTAAGTACCTACAGTTTTCTACTAATTTGTTCTATAACGTACAAAAACAAAAAATCTGTAGTACTGGTCTGTACTTACAGCTACAGGTTTACGTACAGTTAAAAGGGTAGACTTTACCTTTTCAAAGGTGGAAATTTATTAAATTAATTGTAAAAATTAACTCTCTCTGGTAGATAAATGAAATACCTGCAGCTAAATAGAAGAGTAAATACATAAAACGGCTGTTACTATAAAAGTACAAACGTGTACATACAGTTTTTCCACGAATATGTCCCTTTATTAGCTTGCAGGTATCTGTAAAGTACAAACCAGCAAGAAATCTGTAGCACTGGTTTGTACTTACAGCTACAGTTTTCTCTAGGTTTACGTACAGTGTGGGGATGTGGCCCGTAAAATAACGTATCTGTCTAGTCTACGTTACGCCTCACCTACACAAAGATCAAGGGTTTACGAAATTAATTGTAAACATTGTACATACAGCTAATTAAGAAGACTGATTTATAAGGAAAGGCTGAAGCTGTAAAAGTTCAACCATGTACCTACAGTTTTCCCACGAATATGACCCTGTATCAGCTTGCAGGTATCTGTAAAGTACAAACCAGCAAGAAATCTGTAGCACTGGTTTGTAGTTACAGCTAGTTACTAAATTTGCTCTCGAAAAATCTCACAATCTCTTAAAGGCACTGAACTTTTAGTGACAATTAAAGCAATGGAAGATATTATGGAGCCCACATACAAATACTCTTAGTTTCTTTTGGTGCTACTTCCCCCTACCATTAATTCTCTTGTTTTTCTTTAAATAAGCGGTTTATGTTAGAGATGCATAGTTTCAACGATATAAGGCTAACTTGTTTTAAAGAAAGATCTGTTACAACAACCATCTTGGATATTTTACGATTAAAATGTTCGTAAATAATTAGGATACGCTACAAAGGAAGTACAAGCTGGAACTTCCAACTCCCCACCCGACGCCTATGATAACGTCTGCATGAACCTCACCTGTTGCGAAATGAAACTGAATTTTTCATCCGGCCGAATAAAATCGTCCTCATTTGTACGACTCAGTCGTCGCGGATATATATTCCATTGTTGTCCTTGTTTGTGCAAAATGGAACGGTTTGACCTCGGGTGCATCTGATAAAAAAATTATTTCAATATTTTATTCACGGGCCCTCTCTCATCCCGTCCTAGTCGGTGTGTTATTCAATAATTCAAGATGGTTTTTGCGCCGGCAGATAGCGCGACAAAAAGCATCATCGAAAGTGCTGATTTTAATCACGTTTTGACGCACGATATCAGCGGAGGCTGCTCGGTGCCAGGGCAAAATAAAAAAATGCGCTCAAGTGGCGCCATTGGGGCGCAACGGCATTTGAACCATAATTAAATACGTAACTATCCAAAGTTTACTGCTTGACTTGATTGGGAATCACTTGAAATTGTTGTGTAAATAAGTGGCATATCCGGCTCGAAGGACCAAAATTTTATATAAAAACTAGCCAACTCAGTCCTTTAGACTTGTATTTATTACTAAATCTTTACCTCTATATTTCGAAAATTATTATGAAACGTAACTTACTGGCGGCTTCTCTTGTTTTTATCAAAAACTACACATTTTACATAACGGTCGCACTTTGCAGTCGAGCCATGTGCTGAAATGCTTCGGGCATTACACCCACACAGTCAATTTAACATTTGGCACGCGTAAAAGACTCAGATCACCGGAAAATCCATTCAAATCCACTGCAGAAAGGAGGTAATGTGACGCGTCTTGTCACATCAAGGAAAGATTTACTTTGGAGATTCTATCTAGGCGCACTCTCGTTCTTTCGGTCAGTTGTTCCTTTCACAGGAGACTCGATCAGACGGTGATTTGTGAGGCCCCATAGTCAAAACGAGATACTTTATGGCTTAGATCTGCAGCGTGTTATTTTTAGCTTTCATACACAAGGTGTAAATTCGTTATCCCTTACAATAAACATAAAATGTAGTAACAGATCCAATAAAAACATTATTATCCCAGTGCACATATGTCGTGGATTAGGCATTAATATCGGGTGGCCACGAAAGTATTGCCTACGGAATAACTCGGCTATTATGAATGTTCCTATATTTTTTTGTATTGTCGTATTCGCCTTGAAATTCCGATTTCAGCGATATGTCACAAGTTGGCATTTGTTTAAAAAATGGCGTCGAAAATGTGAGAAAATTGAAAATACAACAGTCAGTTCCCGACGACGATGACAGATCGATATTTGCCGAATTAGAGCAGATGGTCGGAGGTCATAAATATAGTTCGATACGAATTATTTTGGTTAAATTAAATGGTAACGGTTTAAAAAAAAAATAATTTTGGTCGTCAGTGCATATAGGGTGATCCATTTAACTTAACAAAGTTAATTACTGCCCAGCCTAAATGGAACACCCATACAACTAGAAATATTTTTGGAATATGCAGTGTTGATTGCTGAACAACGTTTGTTTTAAAGATGCTTGTCTATCTACAATAGCTAAGGGAGTTATAGAAGAAATACGCACTACCTGCAGATTCTATAGTGGAAAATATTAATACTTACTGAAACACACGGTGTTAAAGTTATAAAAATAATTCATTAATGTTGTTATATTATTTTTCAGTTATTTTTTCACACCTAATGTATCGCATAGAGGGCGCTACGTAAGTTATTTTGGTTTAATAGAATCCGTCATAACTTTTTATATATCAACTGGCGATGTTGGTTTTTAGCAAAACTAATCCAGTGGCGTGCGTTTACACATTTTTTTCGGATAAGGATGCCGATAACTGTACCCCTGATGGATTTTCTCATACAATTTCGGGATTGAAAACCTAATAAAAATTACTAATTTGCACTGTAACGAGAAATATTTAATATTCGCCGCATTCATAATACCCATAAGAATGTAATTTAGCTACGTTAAAGCATAAGTAACATAAATCATCTCAACAAATTTACATCAATGATGTACAAAAATAACTTACGTCTGGCCAATATATTACACCTGCAATATTGAAAAATTAATTAATATTGAACGTAGTTTCCACCTAAAGATCCACCATTTACTTGTAAAATACTACATCCTCCTACACCGCACAGGATGTTTACCATACATTCGTCGATTACATATTTCTACGCCAGACACATAAAATCGCATCAAACAAAAACTCTTGTATATAAAAAATAATCTAAAATACAATTTCTAGCTGAACACGAGGCAGTCATTTTGGGGTACCGCAAGGATCAAAACTAGGGCCAACGCTACTTTCCAACCCACACAGATCTATCCATGCCCGTCACCCAGGGTATTAATCCAGGCGTTATTTCCCTCACAAAAGGGGTAAAGTGCAGGTTTGACATTATTTTTGAGATCAAACGGCATTCTAAGATATTCATAGTGCCCGCTGTTTACAGTAAATAAATTCAATAGATTTATATGCCATTATGCTAACTAGTATTAGTACGGAGCAAATTTTCCACTTTCTAGTTGAACGTATGCCGAGAGGATAAAATTGGATAACTGCGAAAGTCATACGAGACACGACAAAGCTGGGGCCCCAACTCGACAACTAAAACAAGTCTAGTTAGCCGCAAAATACATCCGAAACGCGGCGGTCCTGCACTTCAAAGATACACAACTGTAAAAAGCCCTCTCCAGCCTCCCCACTAATCCCTTTGTGAAACAGACTGTCGGATTATAGAAAATGCAGTCAACAAGTGACGGCCCTGAACTCAATACCCAACTCAATCCCTCTTGGCCGGCTCATTCACTGCGAACCTCTCAACCCCCAAGGTTCACCCTTTGGCCCATTTCTGACCGCATTAAGCCGGCCCGGATCCTACCCCCCTAGCCGTGTTTCACCGTTTCTTGCATCTAGTTTCATAGGTTACAGTGCAGTGCGGCAGGGCTTGAACTATCCGTGCCGTAAGGGCACCGTAAGGGGTCACGTAATCATTAGAACCGAACCGGAAGGCGAAATATTCACCTGGTAACGGTTTAGGTTATTTGACCACGGTAACACTCGGGATGGAGTTTAAATATAGATGGATAGATATACATATTCTATGTTAATTTTGGAGGACCGCTAGGGTCAAAACTGGGGCCACTGTTATTTTTCAGATTTCTAAATGATTGTAAAGTGTGCTCCTAAATCAAAATTTGCCAAAAGAATCAAGTAGGTGAGGAGATCCTTATAAAACAAGAATAAGTTTCTTCGTTCGAAAAAATCCCGATGCCACGAAAGGAAAACGAACCCGCGACCCCTGGGTGAGAACAAGCGTACATTTATAACCGAATATTTAATAATTACCTAATCTGTATTTCCAGTCCTTAATGTTATTTTGTTTGCTGTAGCTGTGAGCCATTTGAGATTTTTATTTAGGCGTCCTGTCCTATCAGATCTGTGGTGGGGTTTTGAGGAACTTTGTCTCTAGTTTGAAATACAATTAGGTCCACTTCCAGAGATACGTCACTCATTTTGCATTAATTTCCTCTAGAGCCATTTCGCTTAATACTGATACGTCGGTCGGGCTACTCCGAAACCGCTGAAACTTTCAGTTATCTGAAACGACGGCATGAAAACGAGAACAGCTGACATGGAAACTCGTAAATACCATCTCAAGTGCAAATTAAGCTGTTTTGGTTAATTGGAAATTTTCGTGAGGAAAATTTATATTGCTTTGTGATATTGCTGTTTCTGATTCCGTTGTTTGTCGCGAGTTATTAATTACGTATAGACTCTTAATTAACGCGCCGCCGTATCAAACTTAATATCAGTGAGCGCTGGAATGATGCTGGTTATCGCAATTATTTATCTCGCAAGGTTTTTTTAATAAAGATAGGTTAAGAGTTCACATGCTTGCAGGCCAGATCGATAAAATACGAAATATGGTTCCATTTAATGAACACATATTCTAAATCCAGTAGTAATTTTTTTCGATAAAAGTGAGCTACGAAAATGCAAATTAATTCATCTGGACGAAGCCGCGCCTACCGATGACGTGGAAATCAATTGTGCGCGCGACTAACCACACGCCTCCTGACAATGCCTAAATAAACCAGTTTTGCGACTTTAGGCGAGAGTTATGTAGTTGATATACCATCATTCGGAAGGGATGTAAAAACGTCGGTCCCTCGCCTAATTTGACAGTGGTAGCTTGTCTGCTAGCGCCTCGGTAGCGGAAATACGCCGTTAAATAAATAAACTAGTGGTGGATAATTTAAAATTTGAAAGATTACAAATGGGAAAAATATCCAACGTACCAAGAAATATTACTTTTCATTTTCATTAGCGTGGTAATAAATATCTGTATATTAGCGAACATACTGAATCATTAATATTGTATCGTTTATCAAAGCATGACGTATGCTTATTTTACCGTCAAGAAAGACTTTGATGTAATTCGCCAGAAATTCCGCGCCCTCTCAGAAACGATTTATTTACTCCCGACGCGGCGTCCTAAACCAAACTATTTATTTTTTCTCGGGAATATAATAGGCCATAAGCCATAAATATAATGGCTGGCTTCATATTGCCCGCGTAATATATTTCCACGGAAACCAGCCGCAAGAAAACACCTGTTTTACTTTTTTCTAATAATCCTCGAGGGTGTATTTGCAAGATGTTTCGCCTTGTAATAAATTACGCTGGGGGAGGGTGCAATGCAGGAACAAAGATGTGTTCAACAAGTACCGGCTTCCTTATCCCGGCGAATCCGGCGAAATGATACAGTATAGAGCTACAAATGTGCAGGCGCCCCAATGGAACTGGTTCTGGCAGAAAACATGGAAATTAGGTGCGCTATCAGCTATAATAACCATTTTTTTCGAAAGCACAACTCTATTTTTCACGTGGTACAGTGCAACTTATCTCTACCTATCGAAACGGTCCACCCAAAAAAATTAGCCGATTTTGATGGCTCATAACTTTTAAACAAACAGATGAATCTTGATTTGTGTGTCAGCAGTGAAAAGATCGATTATCTGGCAGTAAGTGTGCTTTACCGCGATCAATTCTGATCATTATTATTCGCTACACTGGGCGTTTTATAATGACGAGATTTTCCGTCTAAGTTTGTTGATGTGCAGAGGATAAACCGACCACTCGGTATATTTTATTTCTGCGTGATTGTTTAGTCCAATGTGTTAGCTACGCATTGTTTTTTGAATTTTCATCCTAGCTCGTTTATTTTAAGAGCTACGCTTTTATTTCCATATTTATGTCAATAAAATCAAGAAGCATTTGGTAAAAATAAAAGTTGTCGAGTAACTCCAGCGGCAGAAGGAAGAAAAATAAATGCTACTCAGTTAAAATGAGTTAAAATGACTTTGTTGTTATTGTTATTTGGTAACTGAAATTAGAAATAAAGTGTTTTGTTTTGAATTTTGTCTCGTTTTATTAAAAAAATCATAGCTCTTAGCACAAATGAGCTAGGGCGAAAAATATAATAGCGCTATATAACTAACATATGGGACTAAACCACGACGTTTAAATAAATTATACAGAGAGGTCCGTTCATCCTGTATATATCAACCAACCTAGCCGGAAAATCACGTCATTGGAAACCACCCTGTGCAACGGTTAATAATGACTGGAAATGAACGCAATAAGGCACACTTGTTGCCAAACAAACGACCTTTCCTCTGCTGAAAAGAAATTGTAGATTCATGTATTCGTGGGCCTCGAGCTTATACCTCACAACTATGAAAAATAACGAAGGTTTGGAGTGACAGCAATACTTGACCCGTGAGGATCACCGGGCATAAAATTGACCATTGAACATTACTCCAGCGGTCAAACGTCTGCGACACCGGCGTTTGAACCCCAATTTTTCAGCCGAAATCAAAGAGCCGGTGGCACTGCAAAGTACGCGCTGGAGTGGACTTTTTATATATTACACTCGGGGCGGTGCCGATGGAAGGAAACCGCGAATATCTTATGTGTAACTCTTAGGAAATTGGATTGGTGCAGATTTTATTGCGGGGCAAGCGAAAATATGCTAAACAAACAAATCAAAAGAGAGTCGTTCGTAAACTTCCACGATGCAATAAAAAAAATGCAATCGTAAGAAAATTTGTCTACTTTGATGGCTCATAACTTTTAAACGAGCTAATGGATGTTGATATTTTTTCGGCAGTGGGAAGATCGATTCTCTGGTACCAAGTCTGCTTCATTACGTTCAATTCTGACTATTATTATTTGCTACACACGATGTTTTATAATGACGTGATTTTCCGTCCAAGTTTGTTGATGTGCAACGGATAAACGGAGCACTCTGTATATTTTATTTACACAGCATTGCTTAGTCCTAGGTGCTAGTTACGTACTGTTTTTTAATTTTCATCGTAGCTCATTTATTTTAAGAGTTACGCTTTTATTTCCATGTTTATGCCTACAAGGGTTATTGCAATCAATAAATTTGTTTTAAGTGCTGCGTTTCCAAACATTTTATATTTCATATTTCAATAACAGCTTCGGTTGAACTTTATATGTATGTACGGTGCGATTTTATTCACGGGGTTCTACGAAATACATAGTCATGTATGAAATATTTGCAATTAATGATCCACAACACTGCCCTGGAATTATGCCAGCTATTATATTGTATTTGCGTGCAGAATTAAGTTCATCTCAAACCAGGAATGCCGCTATTAATTTCACAGTTGCCAATATATTTTGCAAATGGAATTCACGGTGAACTTAATTCTCCTGGCTGATCGTACTGTGCTCTTTACTATGCCATAAAATAGAGTTTCGAGCTTGAAATTTGGAAACCGATATTTGGCAAAATCCATTCCTTGTCCCTTGCGTATAACCTTATCCACTCACAGTTTAACGTGCGCAAATCGCAAATAATAACGAGGAGTATTTTTTTCACAACATTTTTCGCTTATTGGCACCCGATTCCTGGAGCAGCAATAAGTTACTTAATCGCGTTAAACATAATTAAACCTGTCACGGTGTTTACTTTCGCTGGCTGCTAATGAAGACAATAATTTCTAATTAAAATTATTGTTAGAGCTAACGAAGGCGCCTCCCGCCTGATACTCTCATTTTGTGAAGTGGCTCTCCGCGCGACCTGTAATTACAGGTAATGCAAACAAACTGTTGCCTAATCCACTCGTTTATTACAACGCAAGATTTCCATGTAAACCGAGGGCAAGCACACGCTTGGAAGAATAAAATTACAGTTACGAGGCTTACAGATGGAAGGTGGCACATTTCGGGAGCTTAATGAGAGAGAGCTTCTGTAAACTAGCCGTTTAAAATAGTATTGCTTTTTAATTGATTTGTTATAGGGGGCGACAAAGCTTAATTGATTACGGAAAAACAACGCTTTTAATATTATGTTTAGTTGATTTTTGGGTCGCTGAAGGATGTTCTATCGCATCGTTTTCGTTGTCGTTGCCCATCAAAAAAGGCCACCGGTTAATGCCGTTCGGACGTTGGCAGAATGTCATCATTTATATTTAAAAGGTTCCGAGGCCGGATTTTCCTTTATGAATATTAAAATAAATAGGTTCGCGCGCCCTTGCGGCCGCCGCACATCCTAAAGCCCAAATAAACTTGTGCATTCGTTATTTATACTTAAGTGGATTTGTAATACTTCGCACGCTACGTGTTCGTATTGGCTTGCGAACACGAATAAAATTGTATGAGTAAAATAACTGATTACTCCATTACAACTTCTTAACGAGTAGAGATAAAAAATCAAACGCATCGCCATGATGATCAGCATCTATATCTGAATCGATTGAGCTAATGAAAAGGGGGGTCAATTTTCTTTTAAAAAAGTTACAGCACTTGAAAGGGAAAAGTGTCAAAAAACGATTCGAAATCCGCGAACTTCCGACTTTGACAGCGGACAACTTCTTAACGAGTAGAGATAAAAAATCAAACGCAGTGCCATGATGATCAGCATCTATTTCTGAATCGATTGAGCTAAAGGAAAAGGGGGGGTCAATTTTCTTTTAAAAAAGTTACAGCACTTGAAAGGGAAAAGTGTCAAAAAACGATTCGAAATCCGCGAACTTCCGACTTTGACAGCGGACAACTTCTTAACGAGTAGAGATAAAAAATCAAACGCAGTGCCATGATGATCAGCATCTATTTCTGAATCGATTGAGCTAAAGGAAAAGGGGGGGTCAATTTTCTTTTAAAAAAGTTACAGCACTTGAAAGGGAAAAGTGTCAAAAAACGATTCGAAATCCGCGAACTTCCGACTTTGACAGCGGACAACTTCTTAACGAGTAGAGATAAAAAATCAAACGCAGTGCCATGATGATCAGCATCTATTTCTGAATCGATTGAGCTAAAGGAAAAGGGGGGTCAATTTTCTTTTAAAAAAGTTACAGCACTTAAAAGGGAAAAGTGTCAAAAAACGATTCGAAATCCGCGAACTTCCGACTTTGACAGCGGACAACTTCTTAACGAGTAGAGATAAAAAATCAAACGCAGTGCCATGATGATCAGCATCTATTTCTGAATCGATTGAGCTAAAGAA
Source organism: Rhagium mordax (assembly GCA_963680705.1). Classification (NCBI taxonomy): domain Eukaryota; kingdom Metazoa; phylum Arthropoda; class Insecta; order Coleoptera; family Cerambycidae; genus Rhagium; species Rhagium mordax. The sequence continues at coordinate 60,150,022 of OY796662.1, read as the reverse complement.
AAAGGGGGGTCGATTTTCTTTTAAAAAAGTTACAGCACTTGAAAGGTGTCAAAAAACCCGCAGTTAAAAAACTTATATACAGGGTCAGCCTCGCAGCTATTTTATACGTTACTATTGTAGCTCATTTAACGTAAACCTAGTCTAAAAACGAAACCGCCCCTAACGTCAAAAGGTCCGCAGTGAACAACTGGCTAACAATAAAAAAAATACTCGTGTAATTTTAACCGACATTATATTTATAGCTTTTCAACAAGCAGAATGACAAATTCAGATCCCGGTCCATAATTAATAGCTCCGACTTGGCGTTTATTGTGGCAACAGCAAGATCTTACGCCTCTTGACAGGCTCTTATTATGAAAATAGATGGTGTAGTGGCTGGCTATTTAATAGGCGCAAACGTCGAAAGGCAATTACAACTGCGGGCCGATGAACCCGATTGCCATTATTCAGGAAACAATCAGATACCAAGGATTTACTTCCTAAGGACAAAACGAATCCTTGCTAGATAATAGCCCACCCCAACGAAATAAAGTATCTTTTACGAGCTCCACATAATTAAGAAGAGCTATTTTATTTACAAGAAAGAAGGAGGAAACCCTCACAGAGAATAGGGTACTCGATATGCAAATTAATGTCATCAATCGAAAAGAAATTAATATCCGGCTCGAAGGACCATGTCCCATAGCTTTGCCAACAATCTGACAAATGGCATATCAGGCTCGAAGGACCACAATTTTCCAATACTAATCTTTAAGCGCGCAAAAAATCGCCACCGAGTTTCTAACTGATATCCGAAACGAACAACCAATCGGATAACGCAATGTTTTTATGTCTTCCACATCACGCAATACAACCATAAAATCTGAACAGCCCACACACACACTCGCATGAATCCCGGCAGCGAAAAGATAAATCAGGAGTAAGCAAATCGAGTGTAATCTAATTTAATTTCTAAGATAGCAGATCCCCTGCGGTCTTGGCCGGGTTCTCAGCGGTTCATAATAAGTCTGATTAGCAGATTGTTGTGGAGGGTATCAATTTAGGTAATTATAGCGGTCGCCGTGAGCTGCAGGTAACGACTTTACCGACACTGTGGACTATCTACAGGAAACTCCGATGTGATAGGACGGGTGGTTAACTACTCGAGTGGAAATTATAGTAAGTTGTATAATTTTTGTACTTAAAGACATTATTCTTCAGTTACTAACCTTAATGAACTATAATGGTTCTATAATGTGGTAACTGTTACAGATCTTGAGTTATATAAAGGTTACATTTGTTACTATTTGAAATTAATCTTTGTAATAGTAACAACCAACGCCAGTATAGCCTAAAGTATTTCTTCTATACGCAGTTCTATAGCCACACTTAATGAACTAATAGTTCTATAATATGGTAACTGTTACTCAGGGGTTCTTGTAAAGGTTACATTTGTTACTATCTAGAGCTGTATTTTATAGTGGCAACAATGAATTCAACTGTTCTTTAGGTTTATAGTGGTAAACCTAAAGAACTAATAGTTTTATAACACAGCTCTTGTTAATTTGTTACTATCTGAATCGGGATATTATAATGATAACCACCAACATCAGGATACCCTAAAAAACTAATGGTTCTATAATATGGAACTATTACAGTTCTTGAGTTGTATAAAGGTTACATTCGTTACTATTTGAAACTAGTCTTTGTAATAGCATCAACCAACGCCAGTAAAACCTAAAGAAGTGTTACTTCTCTAGTTATAGGCCTCAAGTACTCAGTGTTCTGATTATAATTAATGAACTAATAGTTCTATAATATGGTACCTGTTAGTCTAGAGTTCTATAATATGAAAACTGTAACCTTAGTTGTCTTGAGTTATGTGAAGGTTACATTTGTTACGATCTATAACCGCAATAAAACTAGAAAACTAATACTTTATCATCAAAATAATAATAATAATAATAAGGTTCTTTCCTCCCAATGTTGCATCGCCAAGATTAGATATTTACCTTTCCTTACGGGCTACCGTCCGATCTAATTTCGCTGCTGCCGCTCTATACGTCTATACAAAATCACAACACAAAAGCTTAGAAGAATAATTACCCTAATTTATGCGAGCATCGTCAGGATACAATTAAATGCGAGACAACGATTTGCGTTAGAACGAGAAAGTTTCTAAACAATACAACTAGAGTTTGTGATGTGTATTTCGAGGTAACGAAAAATGTGAGGTGACGTGACGTGTGCAAATAGTCGATTGGAAAAGTGGAAACCTTTGAAATTGGGTTTTATTTATCGTGCGAATAAATGGCGAAGGCGCCAGTATTAGGAATTTTAGGATATTTATTTAGTTGTAGCTCCTTAATTTAGGGGACTTCGATGTTTCTGCTCTGTGCTGATGAGGGCCAAGAGCCGGAAACCGGCATACGGATCGTGTTGACACTATAAATAAAAATAACCGTTTCACTAAATATTACAATGATTTTATATATTTTTATCCACTGGCTGGCTCTTTCCTTTCTGTGCTTATTTGTTTCTGGCGCCACGCATGTATTAGTAACAAATCTCCGACAGTCCGACGTGTTAAATGCATCACATTAAATCGGCGTGTGGAATGGCGAAACCAACAAAACGGATGTACAAAAATAACTGTCAATGGCAGTGCTAGCTGGAAACTAACAGCTGACTACAATGTTTATTTACCTTTCGCTGAACTTGGTTGTATATACCAATACGAGTATACAGGGTTGCCCGAAAGCCCGGCATAACATTCAGGTATTTGTTGGATTTTTCAAAATTTTTTTGGGCTTTTTGACAACCCTGAAAAATGACAATAAAAATATTAATTCTGATCATCTCCTTGTATTTGCCTGTTTGGCGCTCGGTATTTTGTCAGGTTATTCGCACGACACAAGGAAAATTGGCTTTTGCTTAAACAAAATCAATCCCGAGGGTAGCGTGCCCTGATATGAAAATAAATATAGGACCGGACCGAATATCGAGCTCATAAATTCGCAAATAAATATCCCAGAAATGCTGTGCGGTCACTGACGTGATATTTCAATCTTAACGGTCAAGTGAACTTGGTTTGTTTGGCAATTAATACATGTCAATGATTCTTGTGGAAAAACGAACTTTAAGCTTGTTCCCGGCGATCCACGCACGTCATTTGTCACAATATCTAATTAAAGCTTTAAAAATGTAAGACAACGCTACTGGTAGTATTTGTTTAGGGAAAGACTGCCTAATTACCGACCGCCCGGGGGCAGGCGTTTCAAAGGACACTCACACTTGAGAGACACAGGATCATTAAAACCCCGTAGCAGAAAACTTTTGCATCCTTCATTCACAGCAGATTTAAGCAACCTAATGAGGATGTTCTACCGCGGCAAAGGTTTTATGAATAGTTCTTAAGGAAACGTGCTCGAAACCCCGCATTGACGCGTTTTGTGTTATTTGACAATGACTCCGGGTTTAATAGAGTAGCGTTGTTGATTTGGTAACGATGATTATGGTAAATTACGGTTACAGCGGAAACGTGGACGGTCCGCTGCAAAAAGGAAGGTCAGGTCTGGGTGAGTGCATAATTATTTAATTATCTTTATCTTTATTTTAAATAAAATAAATAGTAAAAAATAATTTGTAGAACCGCCGACGACTGAAATCCAAGACGATTCATCTCACAAATTTGAGTAACGACGTCCGCCGAGGAGGCGGATAGTTGAATTATATGATGACTCTGTTATGTCACACAAATAACATCAACCTGCCTATCGAATGTTTCTACGACCGCGGGGATTTCCATTCGGAAACGTCATGTGATGCGTGATTATGGAATGAATAATTCATTTCAACGAAGTTGTATGAATATTACATGGAGGGTAAATATATGGGGATGTCACCTGTGCAATAAACGGTGTATTATTGAGCTTCACCACAACAGAAACATTTTCGACCATAAGCTCTAAGCCGCTTATGAAGATTTTAATTTTATATCGCTACATTCATTTTCAAATATGCCTATAATGAAACCGCACATTAAATATTTACTTGCTCCAAGCATCTGGTAAATATAAATATTTGACGCGTACTGCATCTATGTATTATTTACTCTAAACAGGAAGTTTCGCTCACCGCCGCAGGAAAATATATACGTACATGATTAAATTTTAAAGAATAAGCCGGCAACGTAATGCCCGGCTCGGAGGGCACTCGTACATATAAGTAGAATGGGAGCGAATACACTAGTAAAAAGCGCACGGACACTTACAAACACGTTCATCAAATATTCCTGCGTCCGTATATATCATGTATATAAATCTGGCGTCCGTTATTGGACGCCACATTCGCCTTGGATGCTTAACAACTCAATTAATGGCAAACAATCGATTTTTAAGCCCTTGCTAAAAGTATCACCATCAATTAACATCCTCTGCGGTCGAAAAATCTACCCATATGAGGCCAGCTTCATTTGTTCCGACCTATAATGGCCGTCTAAAAATACCCCTTGATTATTTTATGACGTACCCGTTTAGTCAGCCCGTTCGGTGCATCCGCATGCTGGCGGCGTTTCATTTTATGCCCTTTCGTCCACAATTCCCTTTGTGATGAATGGGGTTTGTGACGGTTATTCTGGGCTGAAATGTATACGTTTTAATGAGGAGTTTTTCGTAGATCCGGGCAATTAATTGACTATCGCGAAAGTTGACAGATTGATGAGGGGAAAATATACGTTTAATTTATTTAGAAAAACCGCTCAACAGTGGAGCCCCAGGTTCAGTACAAAAAGTGGTGCACAGACAGAGACTGTTTGCGTCTGATATCCGTAAACATCCTCCACGTAAAAGAGCCGCTACAGGAGATGTCCAACGTGGCGATCCCTTCCACTCCCTAGATACTTCTTCGCCCACTGAACAATAAAAGTGGCACCGCGGCGAGAATCACTGAATGAACGTGGCAGTTTTTATTTTTAGTAAATAAACAGTTGAAGTACACAAATAGATGTGCACGACGATTATTCTGAAAGACCGCGAGATTAATCACGTCGGGGGAATCCGGATTCGCAGTTGGTATTTCTGTGTATTTGTTGAGTTGAAGAAAGAATTTAAATCCACATTAAAATGTATTTCGTTAATAAACGTCTGCTATGTTCTTCATAAAATACGTTTATTGGAAGTCTGATTATTTTTCCTGCACAACAAATAAACAGTCTGACTGACTGGCAATCGAAATATTTCGGACGCGCCTCTAATATTTATAAAACAAAAAAAATCTGTTCAATTATTTGAATATATGTTATCCTAGTAAGTGCATAGATTAATTTTTCGTTTTGGTATTTTTACCCACGGCTGAGCAATACGTTTAGGGCACTTGTAGAGCCACAATCGCCATGAACCAAGAGAGCTGTTGAGTTTCCGGTCAGATATCTGTACTTTACGCAAACAAAATTAAAATTATATTTATGATTTATGAAGTTTTCACATAAATTTAAAACGAGCCTTACTTACAACTAGTGATAATTGATATTTTTAATATCTGGGCCTGAAAGAGATCGGAGTTAAAAATAACTGTAAATTGATTGGGTCGTATAAACAAATTGTGTGAGTCTCCTTCAACCGTTCACGTGTTGTAGGCTTTACGTATATATACACAAAGCGTGTGGTCGTGTTAAGGTTTTTTATTGCGAAATCGCATTATTTTTACTCAGCATCGACACAAAGACAAAAGCAAAATTATTATGGCGTTCACCCTGTATAATTAAACCGATCTCAGTTGTAAGGATTAACATCGCTGGGCTATAATTTATTGAATTTTCGTGCACAAATTTGTGAAAGTTACAGGGTGTACATTACGTTCGAAAAAAAAAATTCAAACGTCTTTCTTTAGGGTACACTTGGAAATTATTTACCCAGTGCCAGTGATGAACATTGTTCGCTGGCAATTATAAGGCGCTGTATTCGATTTTTATTCCAAGCTCGCCCCATCGTCAACGGGGAAACAAAGCACCCTTCACGGTCACAAAAATGTCTTCGCTAACAAAACAAACCGTTACATTATAAATAATTATTAAACTCACCTGTATTGTCCTATGTGGCACGCAGCGGAGGTTGTTAATAATAAATCTAAGTGCGCCGGGCTTACGGGGCAGACAATGGAAAGTTTGGCACTCTAGCAAGCTGTGGCGGGCGCGAATTTTATTAGGTAATTTTTGGGGGCGATAATGAAACGGCTTAATAAAATTGAAAGTTGTTTGCTGGAAATTTAAAACTTCTGCCACGGTCCGGACGGAAAAAATGTTTTGATATAACAATAGCGCAACGGCTACGATAAAACAATTGGTGGAAAAACCGACCTGGACAGGTTCACATAATTTAGTTAGTCAAAGACGTTTCGACTCCTTTGGGGAGGTTTACGACGTCCGTCTAATATTTTATAGAGGGCGTTAGTTTCCCAGACGCTAAATTTTTGAGGTTAGATTATGTACAACTACTTCTTTGAAGGGCAATTCAATTCTATTAACACCTACGATATGAATGTATCTTTGTTTGTATAACAGAATTAAATTGTGCTTCAAAAACAATGGATGACAATGTCAAAAACCTAACCTCAAAAAAGTGTCAGAGAGAAGCGCTGTAACTAGCGCCCTCTACAAAAAATTATGACCACAACCTCAAAAGCATAAGCTTTGAGTTCAACATCCATATCTCTAAAAAAACATATTTATATGCCATAGCTTTGAGTTTCCACGCTTTTCCGTGCCCGCCCTGTAATCCTCGCGATGAACTGCCAGCATTAAAAGGATATGGATTAGAGATGAGTGCCAAGCACCAGCTTCGGGGCCTGGTGGTCTGCGAAAGATACCGCAGTGCCACTGGCGCGATCCCTGGATACGGCAGATTCGGGTCCACGTCCACCCCGGATCCAGAACCAGACTCCGACTCTGAAAAAAAAAATTAGAAGTATTGCTTGTGCTGTTTAATAAAAAGTAATAATTAAATTAAAGAATAAAGATATTATTATTATTATTATTATCAGGTCAGGTGCTTTTAGCTCCCTTCACATACCAACTTTAACATTGGCAACACTGTAAAGGGAATTTGTCTACCTAACCTAACCTCAACAAGCTGTCAATGTAGGATTGCGCCAAAATCCTAACCTCTTGTAAAACATCTGCAACTGAATTTACGTCTGTCACTGTCGCAACTGTCTTCAGTTTGATAGAAGTTTTTTCGACATGAGTTTGTCTTCGGCTCCCAAATCAACCGATTCTAATGCGTCGCCGACGTCCTCTGTGAAGCAGGTATCCCTAACTCCGTCCGGAACCGGGACAAGCCCCCAGTCTGGAGACGAACCGAGATCAGGTCCGGAGGATGTATACGTGGATGATGACGATGGATCGCCTCCGGATGACGGGCACAAGTACACTTTTATACGTCAACCTTATCCTAGAGTGACGTTGGAGCAGTACCAGCGAAAGCAGCTTAAAGATGGCCCGCTCTTCGCTGACATATTGACCCTGGACGACACCAATGACATACATGCTGATAAGACGTCCATAGAGCAGTCTATTTTGGTGACGGGTTTCGGCATCAGGAACTTGGAATCGCTACAAAATGCGCTTCAAGAGGAGGAAGAGAAACGGTAAGAGGTTTTATTACCATCATAAAGTGAAGCTAACCTGTTTGTTATATTTTTGGTCAAGGTTGCTGGAGCTGTACAAGTACCAAAAGGACGAGAGCAGGACAACGCTATCTTCCACTTCGACGTCCAAGTCCTCCTCCAAATCCACAGAAACCGAGACCGAGTTGCCGTCGATAAAGTCCGCCATTTCCGTCCAGAAACAAAAGCTCGAATACCTTATGGGCATAGAAGTGGAAACCGAAGAGTTTGTGGAGAAGATTCGCCCGGCGGAGGAACTGGAGGATCAATTCATGTACAGCGCGTCGGTGTCGATGAAAACTGCGCAGAAGTACCTGCGCACCCACAGAATATTCGACTTTTTCCAATACATAATAGCCCACCTGCTGAGCGCCTTGCCGGAAAATCCGATCACCTTCATTCTGGTGTTGCTCAGCAAGTGCCTCATGTACAGATCCGGCCTGGGCAACCCCCCGCTGCTCTACGAGGAGAAGCATATCGAAGAGCTCTACGGGCTTATGGACAGAATGAAAACCGGTTACATCGAACTGGACCAGTACAGGAAAGGGATGGTCACCCTAGGTATATGTAGGTTCAACAAAACTCCGCCCTTGTCCAAGGATGGGATGGTGGCCAAGGAGTTTTTCGTTCAGGAAGCCCTGGATAACGAAATCGCGCTGTTCGAGGACCTCATAAAAAGGAAGTGGATCGGGAAGAAGCCGGCGTCGGAGCCCAAGTATTCGGACGGTGGCAGCTCCCAAAGCCTCACCGGGCCCTATTTCATTCCTTCAGACCTGCTGAAGACTTACAAGAGGAAGGAAGACGATTTGTCCAAAATTGACGAGGAGGGCGCCGAGAGAGAAGGATCAGCCAAATGAAATTGTCGATAACGTTTATAACATTCTAAATTATATGTAGTACAAATGTATTCATTAAAACAATGTGTTTGTTGCAATATGCGATGCGTCATCTAGTGCCATTGGTGCCATGTTATCTCAAAAATTATAAGTAATGTGTAGTGTAACAAGCCTTCTGAAATTTTGTCAGGAGCAAACGCACACAACCCCAAGTTGTTCCTGGCGCAGGAATGAAATATGGCTTTCTGTAAATTTAATTTATATGACTGCAGCGGGTGAACGAGACGCTGGCGGTGAAGACAAACACATGTTGTGTGGGTAGTCACAAAAATGTATTAAACTTTTTGTTAAACGCGTTTAATTACTTTCGCTCTTACATACCGAGAGATCAACAAAAAGCATTCTATTATTACGTATCCATAACGTTCGAGCTGGTACACTGGTTTGTATCAGTTTTATATTTCATTACGAGCTCGAGGATGAAAGGTTTGAAATAAAGGCCCTTCGATTCATAAAAGTGAAGTGCTATTAATTCTTACATCAAGAACCAGTGTTCTGGAATATACATTGATGTATTGGAACGCGAACGTAAAAAATGGCTCGAACGGCCCAACTTAAGTTATTCTGAGGACGTTACGCCGAGCAAAATATTTAATAAATCATCTTCGGTGACACGCACGAAATCGGAGGCGTTGCGGAATTTGTTTCCAACGAGAATGAAACAAACAGTAGGAATGGCCGGCCACTTTCATCGCATAATCTGCCATTTTTTTAAATATAATTTCAGGTAAAAATGTTCCAAACAGCAACAGCTGCGCCAAATTGTTGACATAATAATGATTTAGCTTTGAGCACACAAGGCCCGATTAAAATTTGTATCAACTGTAAGTTGTCAAATATAACTAACCTAAAAGAAGAAGAAGAAGAAGAAGAAGAAGAAGAAGAAGAAGAAGAAGAAGGAGGAGGAGGAGGAGACGAAGAAGAAGAAGAAGAAGAAGAAGAAGAAGAAGACGAAGAAGAAGAAGAAGACGAATAAGAAGAAGAAGAAGAAGAAGATGGGGTGAGTAATGGCAATGGACCAAGGTCCTGCAGCCTCATAAAATTAAGAAGAAGAAGTCATTGTAGCAAAGTTGTCTGAAACAAACAAACACCTGTGACAGTTAATAGGAAGGAACACACATGGCGCGTTCCCTTTTTAGAGATTTTTGTTCGTTTTTGTCCGCAAACCGAATTGCACCCGCCACCAGAGCAGACGAGCAATTTAAGTAACATTTTAACCAAAACTAATCAGGTTAGATACACACATTAATATTTTTATTAGACGTTTAGCAAAGGCTGCTAAAGCGGGACGTTCAAAGTGGGTCCTTAAAATAAACAGAATTTTAACACCCGAATTAACCTTTAGAATTGCATTAAAGTTAGTTCTACGTGATGTACGAAACTTTTCTAGCCGTGTGCTTTGAGGATGATTGTGCGAAGTTCGTAGCCGCCAAGGACTCTTGTACGTCCTATTAGATTTACTGTGAGAGATAATGCAAATGATCAAGCCAGAATCTCACGATTCATTTACTGGTCTTTGAATTCCTAAAATATCTGGTGCACGACCGAAATAAAGCTGTCGGCATGTTTTCAAACACCTCTCGGCTTGCAATATACACAAAGTCACACGTGTCATAAAAATAAGTATTAGTCACTGTTCCTTTTCTCCTCTGTTCAGTTCTCTTTCCCTATTCAACTGCTTGCAGTGGACCATCTTGGATCTCATATCCTGCAGATATACCTTCTAGCATAATCCAGATGCTCCTCTAAATTATTCCACAATTCTGTAGTTTCCCAATTTGTTTCCGTACCATTGAGGCCATCTCTGGGACGATTGCTGATCCACCACCTATAGCGTGACTTAGCACCTGCCATAAGAGGACATACTACAGATTTATATGGGTGGGTGCAAAGTCATCATAATATACATAAACAGACATTGTTGAGCCCGTTCAATATATAAACGGTCATTGTGAAGCCCAAAATGACTTTGTTGAGCCCAGGTTCGGGTTCAACAACGTATCGAGGTGTATATCATCACCATTTGGTTAAATATGGTCTTAGGACACCGTACGCAGATTTTAAAGAGGGCTCAACAACGTAGTATTCCCATCTTCGTGTATATCTAGGCAACGTTGCCTTAACTTCTTCAATTTTTTTCTTCGGAAATAGCACAGGTGTGGACTCGCCCTGCGTATTTTTGATAGATGCTTTGGGTGGCTGGTTATTGTTGCGCAACACGGTGAAAATATGTAACCGCCTACCGATTTATATGCCAACTGAAACGTATATCTGTATCGTACAAGTCGCAATGGAATTTTTAACGGTAAACTTAAATCAGACCGGTGTTTATGTTTAAATCTCAATCGTTGATGCGTTTTTTAGACAGAGCAAACGAAGTTTACGTTAGAACCGCCTTTGATAAAACTTTGACATTGACAAATTGTACGATAAACGTTTTAAGGATAACCAGCGTCGAGGTCCGAAATTAAATTACCGCGAAATCGCTATCGCGTGTTGTAAGAAATGTGTATTATTTTCGTTTGATTGCCGTCTGTTTAATTTATTATATTCGGGTTGCAATGCAACGATTATTTGACTAGTCAATTTTAAACTACACTTTGTTTTCTGTTTTTTACGAAATCGTCAACTGAGATACAATAAAATTTGTTGTGGCATTACACGCCGTCATCTATAGCAGCGGGGCGAAATAGGAATTGCCCCTCGTAGGGGAGGAATGCGGGAAGAGAATGCTTCTTTCTGTACAGATGGTTGTAAAAATTGTTATTTTTCTTAAAAAAAAAAAAAAAATTTTCTAGGCATCCTCGCACTAAACTCACTTGTTACAGAAGGTACAAGAAAAAATTCAACCACCTAGAGAACAAATTCACATTTTGGAAAAAAACCCTCGAGGACTTTGTCTCTCACCCTGTACAACATAGTCTCGCAGGACCAAGCTTTGGCCTTGCGAATCCGCAAACTAATCTACAACGTCTAAATAAAACAGGCTTACCATCCAGGTCGGAGAGGGTGGAATCGCCGCTGTCGAAGACATCGACGTCCCTGTGGGAGCCCCTCCGATGAAGACCGCTGTCGGACCCGGATCGACAGTGAGTGTAGCCTGCGCTGGTGAAGGCCGTGCTGGGATAATAGTGCATCGTACTTGCACCCGTATCACCGATATCACCACATCACCACCTCATCGCACTTCACCACAGTCATGGCAGGGATCACACGTTTATTTACTCGGAGGGCGTCCATAAGTCCTAGAGGACGCTCATGAGGTCCTGGAGAATAATTATTCGAGATTATTTACGCGTACTTTCTAGCGACTTTAAGTTTTCTCTTTGGCAGCTGAGGAATTTAAATTTAAGCGAAATAAACGGCAAATCGGACGAACTGAGCGCTGCTTGGGATGGGCTCGTAATTCGGGTGGTGGGAAACCTGGAAAAGAAAACATCGATTAATGTCATTGTTAAAAACGTGAACAAATTTTTTTAAACAGCATAATTATTATTATTTTAGTCTCTCACACCCTAGCCTAGCTCCTAAATTTTGGTGTACCGCAAGGGTCCATTCCGGGGCCTCTGTTATTTTCACTTCACATCTTTGACTTTTATACATTAGTTATGAACTTTAATATACACCATTGTGCGTATGATACACAGATTTACGTTGATTTCTGCTCTGAGGGTTAAAATCTTGTAACAGAGGTAACTAATGATGAGTTGAAGTCCTCCAATGGCACACGGTTTGAAATTAAACGCCAGCGAGTGGTTGACATGTAGCTTGGATCAAGAGAAAAAAGAAACCCTCACAACAATCAAAATAATGTTGCAGTTCCCTCGAGGGAAATAAAGTTTCATGGCCTGCGGCCTGCACGCTTACCGGATTTATCACCACTAGACTATCCGGAGATAATATACCTTATAATTTGTGCGATTTTCGATTATGTGATTTATTGTTGAGCCAACTTATTTCAGGACGTCCTAGGATATTTCACGAATTAAGTTACAGAACTACTTGCAGGATCCGCCATCTTATGAACGTAATGAAATTGCATTTAGCAGCAGTCCCTCGGCGACGCCGGAGAAAGAATCCGCGTCCTCCAGAGACCAATGATGAATTTGCATTCCTTTAATTTCTATGTTAAATTTTCACAGGACAAGCCGTTGTTAGGTCCTGATTAACTTAACTTTAAAAAGCCGGATAGAGGCTCTATCCTCTGTAGTATTGTAAGTACGACGAGGTAACTCTACTCTACTAAATTAATTTTACTCGTTGAGATAATTTCGCCTGACTGTTTTAAAGTATTGGCCGATCCTCCCGGGGACTTGCGTTTCCCATTATTCGCTTATTGCCAGTTATCCTTGCCATGGTGGTAAAATTATTGCGACAACTTCAACATCACTACTATCGACTGCGCCAGATTTTCCAACGCAAGGCTTCACTGACTTTGCATACCACTTGATTTTACACCTCTCAAGCTCCAATTTCAACGAGTTGTTGGCGATTATTTTAAAATCGTGTGCCATTGGGGCCAGTTCAACTCACTAATAGTGACCTCTGCTGCAAGATTCTAATCCTTAGAGCAGAAATCAACGCGAATTAGAGCATCGTAGGCATAACGGTGGATGTTAAAATCACAATTAAGATATATAGAAGTCAAAGATGTAAAGTGAAAATAATTGGGGCCCCAGGTTGGACCCTTGCGGTGCATCAAAACTGAAAGGTGGTGGCGTTTAAAGCATTCTACAAGTTTTGGCAAACGAAATTTCCAAAAACATTGAATATCACCTGTCTGTCCTGTGTGGTGATTTGTATGTAGAAATCTGTGTTTAATTAACTGACGCAGCTTGATTACGATCCAGAAAAATCTGGAGCGGTTTTATCGAATACCTGATACATAAAAACGTTATCGCGCCGCCAAATCAATCAATTCATCAAATAAATGAGGCCGATGATTAGGAAAGTTTTCTATAAATGATAGATTTATCGAAGTTCCGTAACGAAAATACATTTTGAATAATTTAGTGCCATTTATTTTAACGCACTGTGACGAGCAAACATAAAAGTACACCCCCTGCATGTAAATAATTGACTGAATTGGAGCTTTCAGGTTTTAATAGCGCCGAAAATTCTACATGGGAGTATCTTAAAGGAAAATAAATACAAATTAATTTTATTTTTTCAACTTCCAGAGCCCTTATTTAGACAGCGACTTAGAGACGGTGTTTTTCATCCTTATTTACTTTCCTGGGATCCTTTCCGTTCCTCAACGCCTGTGCCCTTTTACGTAGTGCTTTTAGAAAACTAATACGACCGGCCGCATTTGAGAATGCTCTATTTTTGAGCGAAGCCGCATTTGTTAAGTAAATTTATTCGCCGGTTTACTCGATTACAAATAGTAATCAGATGCATGGACGCCAGTAACAACAACGTATTTGTGTATGTATGAATGGCAAACTAGTCCCGATTACCATAATGCCACAAAATGACTCTTTCAGCACGTAGCAACCATATGCTGGTTAACCGATTTTGTCAGCAGCGATATTGGTTTTATAATTAAAAGTACTCCAAATTTAACGTTTTATAAACATCGCGATCGGATTTAGATTTGCTTATATTAGCGATGCTATTCTGTTTATTTCTTTTTACCTACGCTCATATTAGTGTACTAAATTATATACAGGGTGGTCCGGTATCCATGGCGGAAACTTCAGGGGACAATAGAGTACCAAAAAACAATATGACTTTGCTTATAAACATAACCTTCTAAACGTACCGTTTTTGAGATACAGGGTGTTAAAGTTTTGATTTTTTTAAATATATTTTTAAATATCTCTCTAACGAACAACAATATTAAAAAACTATTTGGTGATGTGAAATATCTCGCAGAGCACTAGTATTTCACCATTAGAAAAGTTTGCGAACATCACCAGTGGCGTCGATCTGGGGCATTGTGACCCTTTCTCCTATCAGAACTTCTACGCCACTGGTCCTAGACACCAATTCTATCTTGTTTTATATTTTCTGATGTTTTTTGCACAAAAAGTCACTCTTGTGATTTTTTCGTAAGATGCACCATTTTCGAGTTAATAGCATGTAAAGATATTAATGTTTAAAAAAAAATTATTATTATTAAAAATTTATTAACATTATTACATTTTATTAACAATTTTTGAGCTCTAGTTAGGAAGAAAAACATCACAAAAATAACAGCAGATTTAATAGCATCTTACGAAAAACTCACAAGAGTGACTTTTTATGAAAAAAAAATCCTAATTTTTTTTGCACAAAAAGTCACTCTTGTGAGTTTTTCGTAAGATGCTATTAAATCTGTTGTTATTTTTGTGATGTTTTTCTTCCTAACTAGAGCTCAAAAATTGTTAATAAAATGTAATAATGTTAATAAATTTTTAATAATAATAATTTTTTTTTAAACATTAATATCTTTACATGCTATTAACTCGAAAATGGTGCATCTTACGAAAAAATCACAAGAGTGACTTTTTGTGCAAAAAACATCAGAAAATATAAAACAAGATAGAATTGGTGTCTAGGACCAGTGGCGTAGAAGTTCTGATAGGAAAAAGGGTCACAATGCCCCAGATCGACGCCACTGGTGATGTTCGCAAGCTTTTCTAATGGTGAAATACTAGTGCTCTGCGAGATATTTCACATCACCAAATAGTTTTTTAATATTGTTGTTCGTTAGAGAGATATTTAAAAATATATTTAAAAAAATCAAAACTTTAACACCCTGTATCTCAAAAACGGTACGTTTAGAAGGTTATGTTTATAAGCAAAGTCATATTGTTTTTTGGTACTCTATTGTCCCCTGAAGTTTCCGCCATGGATACCGGACCACCCTGTATATTCTATGTAAATATATTTTTAAATTGTTCTGGTACGTACAGGTGAACCAAAGCCATTAAATCATCCCAACTACTATAATCGTCTTTGTTACGGTCGCGCGGTCAGTTTTTGCCGGTATTTTCACGGAGATTGTTCAGCATAGTTGGGTTTCTAAGGCAGACAGTCTTCACGAAAATATCTTGCAAAATAACCGATTAGTGTAATAAATGTCAAAGATAATTATATTTCAAGTAGAATATCTCAGCTATCCCTGATCTACGGTCTGCATAAAAAAAAAATTAGTTTTCGAACGGTATATGTTTAAAAGCTAATTTTTTCCTATCGATCTGTAAAAAGAGCTATAAATTATCACCTCGGACAGGGAAGATATGAACATATCAATGAGCCAATGCATAAAATCCCGGTATAAAAATCGAAATTTTTAATTAAATAGTCCGTATCTTAGCTATCCCTGATCTACAGTATTTCAGTAGTACACCATTCGAAAGCTAGTTCTTTTCTCTGTCGATCTGTGAAAGGAGTTGTAAATTATCTCATCGGACATGGAAGATATGACCGCATCAACGAGCCAATGCATAAAATCCTGGTATTAAAATCGAAATTTTTAATTAAATAGTCCGTATCTTAGCTATCCCTGATCTACAGTATTTCAGTAATACACCATTCGAAAGGTCGTCCTTTTCTCAATCGATCTGTGAAAGAAGTTGTAAATTATCTCATCGGACAGGGAAGATATGAACATATCAATGAGCCAATGCATAAAATCCCGGTATAAAAATCGAAATTTTTAATTAAATAGTCCGTATCTTAGCTATCCCTGATCTACAGTATTTCAGTAGTACACCATTCGAAAGCTCGTTCTTTTCTCTGTCGATCTGTGAAAGAAGTTGTAAATTATCTCATCGGACAGGGAAGATATGAACATATCAATGAGCCAATGCATAAAATCCCGGTATTAAAATCGAAATTTTTAATTAAATAGTCCGTATCTTAGCTATCCCTGATCTACAGTATTTCAGTAATACACCATTCGAAAGCTCGTCCTTTTCTCAATCGATCTGTGAAAGGAGTTGTAAATTATCTCATCGGACAGGGAAGATATGAACATATCAATGAGCCAATGCATAAAATCCCGGTATAAAAATCGAAATTTTTAATTAAATAGTCCGTATCTTAGCTATCCCTGATCTACAGTATTTCAGTAATACACCATTCGAAAGCTCGTCCTTTTCTCAATCGATCTGTGAAAGGAGTTGTAAATTATCTCATCGGACAGGGAAGATATGAACATATCAATGAGCCAATGCATAAAATCCCGGTATAAAAATCGAAATTTTTAATTAAATAGTCCGTATCTTAGCTATCCCTGATCTACAGTATTTCAGTAATACACCATTCGAAAGCTCGTCCTTTTCTCAATCGATCTGTGAAAGGAGTTGTAAATTATCTCATCGGACAGGGAAGATATGAACGCATCAACGAGCCAATGCATAAAATCCCGGTATAAAAATCGAAATTTTTCACAACTTCCCTGTCTAAAGAGTAAAAAGATCGAATATTTTACTTCACCAAGAAACACATTTAAAAGATATTTGTCTGTCGGTACGTCTGTCTTGCATAATTTTTTTAACTATGGCGATCACGGAGTACGGGAAATAAATTAAAAAATTACAAGGATCCGTTAGAGAAGGAAAATCTGGACTATGTCGTTTTTTAGGTTGAAGGATACGTGCAATTAACTACCAACTGTCCGAACCTTTTGATCTATCCCACTGGCACGAGAAAAATCGTTTTATTCGCGCTATATCAAACAATTTTAAAAATATGCTGATCTTGACATTGGCGTGTTATGATTTAACAGATGTATTGTAACTAATTCCGTATTACTAACATTCCAGTAACACAAACAACGGATAGAAGCCCACATCATTTATTAAGAAAAAAAAAATTGCGGTACAACAAATCGGTCATTATTCGACGTCCGTAGATAAAATAAATACCTTATCACTTATTAGTAGTCGCCATTAATTTCCCGAACCAACTCACAGAAATAACGTTTATTTATTTATTCGCGATATTTTTCGCGAAATTGATCATATCCTAGAAACGGTACGTAATACGGTAAAATTTCTTGTAAGAGAATTTAATTATCTACAAAAACTTTTATGCACATTAAAATATAAGCTAGATTATAGCGACACTTGATAGGCACTAACAGGCCACTTTTACTCCCTAGGCTGTAAAAGTGATATTTTGGTGGTATATCACTTTATAGCATAAGGGGCAAAAGTGACTGACACTCTAGTGCCTCTTAAATATCCTCAAAAACAAACTTTTAAAGAACAATGTACTAACATGAAAATAGTGGCATGTTTAATTTACTGCCTCACAAAAGTACTTTTTCCTGGCTCTTGGGTTTCTTTCTTACACGCGCATTCAAATCCTAACATGTACCAAGTGCCACGTTTACTCCCTAAGCTGTTAAGTGGTACTTAAATGCATCTAAATTACCAAAATACCACTTTACAGCCCAAGGGGTAAAAGTGACTTATACTTTAGTGCCTATGGAATGTCCTCAAAATGAAACTTTTAATGTCAATTTTACCAAAATGGTTATTTGTATAATAGGTGGCATTTATTGTTAATAGATAATAATACCACTTTACTCACTAAGCTATAAAGTGGCACTTGTGTAACTTTAAAACACTAAAGTAACACTATTACAGTCCAAGGAGTAAACGTATCCTATACCTTAGTGCCTGTCAATATGCTTAACTTAAAGTGTAGACTTGACTCTTTGGTAGTAAAAAAGATGCCACTAAGTTACCAAAGTACCACTTTATAGCTTAAGGAGTAAAAGAGACCGGTACATTAGTGCTTTTCCTCAAAACCAAACTTTACTCTCTAACTATAAAGTGGTACTTGCCTTTAAACCACTAAAATAATACTATTATACCCCAAGAGTAAACCCACCTTATACTTTAGTGCCTGTCAACAGGTACTATAGTGTAGCTCTGACTCTTTAGTAGTAAGAAGATAGCACTAAATTACCAAAGTACCACTTTACAGCCTAAGGGGTAAAAGTGACCGATACTTTAGTGCCAGACTCTTGATAACGGTCAAGTGGCATTTTTACTGGAGGATGCTTATGCAAGTATTAAGAAGAAAGTTATTCCACGTGTACATATAGAGCCATTGGTGCGTTACTGCTCTTACTGATTGGAGCGCGTTCGACAATATTGTAAACAGTTAACGTAAAAAAAAAATCACAGCTGATACAAACACACGCCTACTCGAGCGCTGACGTATACATTTGAAGACAACGACCGCACGCACACAATTTCTTTTTTCTGGAAAAACCGCAGTTTCCAGGCCAGGATCGAGCTCGAGATTCCGGACCTTTATTAAGTGAGTAAAATGGTATTTTATTTCCGGCACATCGCATACGAACCCCGTGTTCTTTCATCCCGTCACAGTTCACTAAACTGTCGGAATGTTAGCGGTGGCGTTAGGCTATTATGTAGAGGAGGCGGTTTTGATTTTAATGACGAGACTCTCCGTGTGCGTACGGGGATGTTTCCGGTTTCCGATTGATTAGCGGTTTTTCATTAACGACAGGAGGGTGTTTCGGGTGAAGTTGTGGTTCCGTCAAATAAATGACTGGCGTAGAAAAAAGGGTGAATGATGTCAGTTTAATTGCATTAACCATACGCCTGTCACGGCGGAAAATGAAGCGGAAATGTCCCGCGGGGTGTTTAGACTTAATTTTTATGGATATTTTGCGGCTCAATGCAACCACCTTCGATAAAGCAGCGGCACGCTCATATTGGTATTGATATATACGTGTATATATACATATATATGTGTATATATATTTATGTGTGTGTATGTATATCCCATTTGACCTATCAAACAAATCCCACAGTAAAAAATAAATGGTAGGCCCTCTAACTGGTTAAAATTAGACTGTATTACATGTTATTTGTGCTGCTTACTCATTTGTTGCGTTAAGCCGTTAGGCAAATAACAACATATTCCGCCCCGTGTAAGTAAAAACGTTAAGTATTGTAAACACGTCCCGAAAATGTAACTTCTACAAAGCTTGTTGTACATTAAAAATGACGGCTGAGTCACAGAAAAAACATTACAAACGCTTACATTCCTGTTTATTGTTTCAGAGAAAGCAAATATTCTTAATGGGAATTTATTTAGAAGAGCCATTTTATAGCCGAGTGGGAGCAGAGGCACTTAAATTATATTTATTTGTCGGAAATTAACGGCAAATAAGTAGGATTGTATTTATTTTTCATAAAAATATTCGAGTTTTAAATCCGGGCGTCCAGCTGGAAAAATATACGGCACATTTGGCGTCCATTAAAGAAAAAGTGAAAATTAATCATGTAAGAATTGTGAAATCAAATCAATTTAACTACGCAAGGAAGAAGCAGCATTTCTAGTTGTATAGGGTGTTCCATTTAGGCTGGGCAGTAACCAACTTTGTTAAGTTACATGGAACACCCTGTATATTATTCCAAATTTGACTAGTGAGTATCAAGAGCTTTCCATTGAACTATCATAACATGTACTTTTTTTGTGGTTTTTGAAATATTCGCTTTCATTTTTTTTTTTTTTAACAAAATATTACCTCAAATTGCTAATATGTTCAAAACTACTCAAAATAAATATCGTGTGTGGGGGCTCGTCAGAAAGCCCTTGTATATCCCTATTTGATTATGAAATAATATACAGGGTGTTCCATTTAAAATAAGAAAGTTAATGATGTTTTTAAATCTACATATTCGAAATCAAATTATAAACACCCTGTAGATGAAAGCAATAGAAAGTTTAAAATTATTTTTAATTTGGAAAATATGACATTTTTCTACAGGTTCTACATCTGTCAAAATTTCGACAAAATTTAGAATATTTCAAAAACCGATCAATAGAAGTACATGTTATGATAGTTCATTGGAAAGCTCTTGACTTTCTCTAATCAAATTTGAAATAATATATGGGGTGTTCCATTTTAACAAAGTTGGTTACTGCCCAGCCTAAATGGAACACCCTATACAACTGAAAATATTTTTGGAATATGCAGTGTTGATTGCTGAATAACTTTTGTTTTTAAGATTTTTCGTTTGTCTACAGAGGTAAGTGGAATAAATATGAGATATGGCAACATAGAGAGAAGCATTATACTTTTGGTAAGGCGATATCATAACAATAAATAGAAACATTACGAAATCAAATAATACGTTAGAAATTGTTTATGATATTAGTTATACAGTTCATGTCGCGTCCTGAAAAAAGCTGCGATCATCCCACGTGGGAAGCACCACATTTTTTCATGATAGATAACATAAACAAATTGAACAGTAAAAATATGAGCCGCGTTTCGTGTCATGGGGTTACATCCGAAATTCCTGCCGGTCCGCGAATATTCGCATCACCCGCCGCGTACGTGGCCATAATCCGGGACCAGTTGAATGTAACTATTATTATTATTAATAATATGTAAATTTGCGAACGTGCTGTAGGTCAACAAATAAACATATAAAAGCCGAATAAAATGCAATAAAATCGGTACCGAAATAACTTTTTCGCATAAATACGTCTCCATCCCGGTCCGTGTTTCTCCTCAAAATATTTTTTATAATCAAAACATCACAACTAACTAACTGGGTAACCGTAATTTGTTTTATATCGTAAATTTATGAAAGGTGTTTATAAGGTTGGCATTTCTTAAAAAAGAACTGATGTAACGCCGAATCATAACAAAATAACTTAACCTCAAGTCGGTTATTATAAAAAAAAGTCTTACCTTGTAAATAAAAAAAAAAAAACAACGCAAACAATCCCACAAAAAACCACTGGAACCGAAAGTAAACGGCGGACCGAACTCAACTTCACTGCTAATTTAAAAAGTTTCTTAAGTATTGATTAATGAAATCGATGGTTAATCGAGATCTTATGACGACGTCGATCTACACAGGATTTTCGCGCTTCGATGTTCAACTGTCGAACGATAACTGAAGATGCAACAGCGTTCAGCATGCCACAGGATACTGGGCATGCTCCATCCACAGGCATATGCACTGAAATTACTGAATAAACGTGTTTCAGCGATGTTTTCAGTTTCTGATATTACCTAGATTGATTTTATGTACTAACTACTAGAACCTGTTATTTTTTAGGCCTCCTCGATTGGGGTTGAGTGTTTAATAGGCAGGTCCTGCGACGCCGGCCACTCTGCCTGCTGCTGGGGTAGTTTTAATTTACCGTTTGCCATCCACAGGACGGTGATGCGATAAAGAATAGGTGGATTTATGAATACAGGGTGGGTCCAAACCCTCCAAAATATTAGCCCAAGTTCAAATTTCGGTTTCTTTTTTTTGTATCTTTAAGGGTAAAATTAAAATCCTGCTTGACTAATATTTGATTTTATTAATTTGCTGCGACAATAAAAATTAACTCTAAAGCTGAACGTAATACCTAATGTACAGGGTTTTTTCTTATAATTAGCCACCCCCCTACAGAGTTTATTTGAAGAAATACAGAAAAATTTTACATACAAAAATTGCAGTAATTTTCCCGCGACTAGTTTCAGAGATTCCTGAAAAAGTGAAAATTGCACTTACGTGCAAACTCGATTAAGAAAGAAATTTTTAAATAGAGTTTCTGTTTCCTGCTTAAAACTCCCAAACTTACATTTTTATCATTTAAACGGTAGACGTCGCGCCGCCAAACTTTTGTTTTCGTTATAGACGCCTATGCTGTTTTTAAGGACGTCGAAGAGGAAGCACCGTAAATCGTTAAGTATTAACAATGGAGAAAAGTTGTAGCTTTTTTTTATTTCCTGCGATATTGGCAGTAACTAAGTTTGGAATAAAGCAGGAATTTCCCAAGGTGGCCGCCGCAGCGGCAACGATATTTTTTTGGAAAACGTAAATTGATTCCCTTTTTAATAAGTATATATAAAAAATCCTCATCAAATTATAATAAGGTAAAATGATAGATTAACTGTAGGTAATTATTATTATTATTATTATGGTATAAATCAAGTTTGAAGGTATATAATTGATTGTTTTTAAAATAAAAAGTTCCAACTTAATTTTTAAAATATAAACAAAAGAGCCCTAAAAACTAGTTGAGCTCAGTCCGCCATTGTCTATATTGTAGCAAGCAAAAAAGATGATTTTTTTGAAGTTTTAGTTCAATTTAGTGACAAACTAGGTAACTCACCTACAATTAGTTGGCAATACTGGCGAGGTGGTGCTTCCATTATTCTGTTGGGTTGGGACTCTTGTTTTCGCCTGTTCGTCTGTTTATTTGGATTAGAACGTTGTAATAAAACACACAAAATCGAAGGGAATTATCTAGAAGGTAGATCAGATGATTTACCTAAGAAACAAACGAAAAATGGCGTTACGATCAAATGTTTTATGAATTAACCTAAAAACAACAACGACGCGCACGTGACGTCACAACTAACCTAAAAAATATGCATTTATCCAAAATTTTCGGATATTACGTTAATTTTATCAAAATGTCTGCTTGGATCCTGTACTATCAACCAAAATTTTGTTGGGCGCATTATTAATAAAGTTTTAATTGCCTTGATTGAATAAAATAAGGTGCTATTTGTTGGTTGGAATTCTAACCTATAATTGGTAGTCAATTTTTAATAACTACAATATTGAAACTTAATAAATCTACTGTGTGAGAGTTTTTAAATGTTATAATGGAGCCGAGTTAAAACTGCAAAAATTAAATTTAAAATTGAAAATAATTTTGCAAAACTAAAAATTTAAGGTTATGTTAGTCATACGTTGAGCATGATCACGAGTCGTAAGCCAATTTCGTTATTTCGTCACATGTTTACACTTTTAAATGAATATAAACAAAACACTTGCTGTTTATTTACATAAATGGCGAATGCACCGGTACCAATGGTACTTTGCACAACAGTAAACATTACACAAAACCGACAAAACGGATTATTATATTTTATCCACAACTACTAAATAATGTTATGCATTATGTACGTATTTCCTCAAGCATAATGATTTCATTATTCACTGCAGTGAATAATAAACAAAGTTTCTATGACAACATATCGAATATTTGTTAAAAAATTCATTAAAGTGGTCATCATGTGAGTCAAGGCAAGAAATTAATTGTAAACAACGTTCACGTTTAAATTAAATTTATGACAGGCCGTTCTTTTGACACGTAACATACTTATAAATTTCTTCAGCCAAAGATTTAGTCAAAAATTAGGCGTGAATAAAATATGGTGTTCTACTCGCATATAATGGCTATTATTCACTCAGGTGATTTACGACACTCGCCTTCGGCTCGCGCTGTAAACTTTCACTCTCGTGAATAAAACAGGCCATTATATGCTTTCTACATCCTGTCGAGCCAAACACTTAGTTCTTTTGCAATTCGCGATGCCATGAATGTGGACAAGGGCCAAGGATTAGTACTAGACAGTTAAAGAATCAGTGGTGAAGAATTAGACTTAAATAAACTTTAAACATTAAATATGTTGTTTTTAATTCTGTGTTAGGGCACACGAGTCTGGAATCTACAGCCACTACTGGAACGCCACAGCCAGAAAGAGGTGGTCGCGGCTCTTGATTTTTTAATTCCCTTTGCAGGCAACTGATGGCAGAGGTACACAACAGAAAACTCGAAAATGCAATTACCTCCCCTGGCCCCTTGTAAGCATTACTCGAATGTGCTGCTAAATAGGGTAGAGCCGGGGAGCCGGAGTGATTTCTCCGTGCTGTTTTATTTACGCTCACCAACGCGGTCTTATCGCCAAGCGAGTGTTTTTGTTAGCAGTCCCATTCCTTCCCATTATCTCGGGTTTCTAGTTCCTAAAAAACGCAGAGAGCTGTTAACTCCTCGTAACTCTATACTTAGATTTTTTGGTTGGGCGAAATTTATCGCCGGTAAATTAGTAGTCACGAGGCTCCGGAATGGCGAAAACAACCCTTTAGAAGCACCAGAAATAAACGGTGAGGTTGCCGCCCATCGGCGTTTTAATTCTCCGGGCTGTAATTTCGTCATAAAACGTATCCTATTTACTGAATTAAAGACTAGAGCGGCGAAAGGGGACGCAAATTGGCAGGGCTGTTGAAAGTTAACGCTACGCCCAAATAATAACTTCAGTGAAACGATAATTCAATGAAGACTTCGGGGTTGATCATCCTATCCTAATAAAGTTTATTTCTTTTACGCTCTATAGTTCGTTTTCCATGCAAGGGCAATGTTTTAGGGAGGTAAAAGAAATTATTCCGATTATCCGTAACCGATATTTGATCCCTGCTCTTTTCCACCCTGTACCATCGGAGCTCTTAAGCACCAATTAAATGTAAATTATCCTCTCGGGCTGCATTTACCCAGTAAATGAAATGCTAACAGTCCTAATTGTTATTTTCACTCGTTAAACTTAAAAATTACCTACGTATAAATTTTAAAGTAAATGCTCAGGGTTTGCTTAGTTGAGTCCACAAATACTTGGAAGTCTCCGTGCAAACAAGCTGCACAAAGTGGATAAACATTTAGTATCATATATGGCGTCCTCTGAGACTTGCCAACTTGGTTGTGCTTGTGGACACAGAATTTCCTCTCCACCTCAACCTCCCACCCTTTTGTTTGTTTCTCCGGCGAGGCGTTTTAAAATATTTTAATTACTATGGAAATTCAAGCACTACGCATACGTAAAATGTTTCCATTTCGTTTATTCATTCGAAATAATAATCTTGTAATCCCTATCGATTTTTTAAAGTTCACGTTTCGCCACCCCCGGATCCTAAATAATCCGCGGCACGCGAGTTTCCAGTGTAGACATTTAATTTATTTTTCATCTTTATTAAAAAAAAAAAAAATTCATTCGTGTTCAAGTTCTTATTAAATTTATGACACCGCATCTGTTCTTTCTTTCTGTTCGCAATAATTATTCGGTGTCCTTTTTATTCCCCTTTCGGTCTTTAGACAATGTGACATGGTTTTCGGCAAAACAAAGGCCACTCACTGTGTTATATTTGATTATGCAAATATTTTTTTATGTATATTCATGTATGTAACCAGAACTTTTGTGAATTGACAGATGTTTTATTTTTGCTTTCGAGTATACAGAACATCATAATAAATATTACAATTTTGTTACAATCAATATTTTTTGCTTCGAATGCTATAAATTTAGTTATTTAATTCAACGTTTTATAACATATAGTTATGAAAAGTAGTTGTTTTAACAGATTCGATAATAATTGCATTCTAAAATGGTTTAATAATTTTTATGTCCAACAGATTTCGTATTTGTATGTTCAGAAGCAGAATATATATCAATATAATAAATATACCAAATTTATACAAGACCAAAATAAAGTGTAAACAAAATATATCAAGCAAAAAAGTAATTTGTAAGAAGAATATACACAATTCAGAATTTATGAAATTAAATCCGTTGTACCCATTTAAACTTGCCGCTCTAGGAAAACTATAATTTGGAATGCAGGGGCGTCACAGGCCCACAATCGGGGAGGACTCACCGAGGGCGCCCCTGCAACATCTTTACCTATATTTAATCAAACGAAAATTATATTCTACAAGGAAATGGAAATAAGACTGCAATAAATAGAGTATTATATATATTATTATTCAAATATGACTAGAAAATAGATTTGGAAACAAAAATTTCAGTATCAAATTTATATCTGCAGCGTCGCACACTATCATTTTTTGTTCCCTTTCTTAACAAACTAGACCAGCATTTCTAATGTAGAAAAAGCAGTTCACCTCAAAACAATAATATCCCCCATTTAAAAACATATTGTAACGTTATTTAAAAACATATTTTATTCGTAATTTCGATTTTGATCTTTAAAAAAGATGTGGTTTTTTGTTCATTCCGAGAGAAAAACGAAAAGAAGAACTTAGAGAGATTATTGGTATGGGGCGACATTTAAAAACAACAATTTTTCAAGCAAAGCAATTTATCGAAACGTCCAATCTTTCAACTAACATAGAAGAACTTATAATCTTCTTTTGTCATATGTACAAACTATTCGCAAGCTGGACGCTACTATAGCGGATAAGAAAATTTCCGTTTCAATTCCCGAAATTGATGCATTATTATTGCTCTCTTAGAGTCAAGCAGCATTACAGTGAGCTCGAAATTCCTTAACACTAACATATTAATCACCTCTTATATACATAGAGTAAACATATCAACGCCATAAAATTTGAAACAAAAGTCAACAGCTATCACCGACCAATTTTCTTAAACTAGGATGCTTATGAAGCACAATCAAAATGTAGACACTTTTCTCTCTCCCAAAAAAGATTACAGATTATCCTCGTCCTGGCCGGTCTTCCTCGAGCCGTTTCCGTCATCTAGCGACGTGGCGAGTTCATCCGGCTCTGTCACTGGCAAGGAACAGGCGAAATTCCGGCACACGTACGCAGCTGGTTTGCCGTGGATAGGCCGCAACCGCGACAGCGTCTCGTGGCGGCGGTAGAGAAGCCCCGCGCGCCCCCCCGGACCGTCGGCCACGGCCAGAATGCGGCCCGGGAGGAAACGCGCACGGACCACGTCGAGGAGGGCCTGGGTGTTATTGTCCTCAGTCTGGCCAGCGATGAACACCTAGAACAATAAATATTCGACTATGAGGATGTATATATACATTATGTTCGCCGAAAGGAGACAGCGACAGCAAACAGCGTCCGCACGTGATCTGCTTCACAAGAGTCTAGAGAGCCAACGTATGTCTTGCTCCTAGGCTTGCGCAATGGTCATGCGCGTTGGAGAGGTTGACAGTTAAACCTAACCTTATTTTATGGTTTTCACATAACCTTAAATTTTTAGTTTCTGTAAATATATTCTCAATTTCAATTTTAATTTTTGTAATTTTGGCTTGGATCTATTATAACATTTAAAAACTCTAACAAATATACATAAGTTTTTAATTACCTTCGCGGACGCGTACTTGACCCTAAACTCTATCATTTAGTACATCTCGACTAACCTGCGTAGGCGAGTTATGGTAGAACATCAGGGCCGACGTCATCTCCGGCAAGGCGACCGGAATTGACTTGAGCCTCTCTGAGAAGGCAGTGAGGGTCCTTCCGGCCTTGTCTCGCAGATCCCGCCTGTCCAAATACACCGCCAGTCTGATTAGGTTGTGGACGGCGACGGAATTGCCGCATGGCTCGGCACCATCTTGATCTGAAACAATACATAATAATATATATATATACATATATATATATATATATATATATATATATATATATATATATATATATACTTATAGATGGTATGTTGTGTAGCCCGGTATACCAATGGGTCGTTCTGTAGCCCGGCCTCTACATAAAGAATAAAAAAATATGCATCATACATCCATGTATTTCTGGTTGCTGTAATGCAGGGCAACCGCAGAGGGGTAACTTTTTTTTACCATTTAAATTTTTTATATATGCATAAGACGTTGTGTGGCCAGGATATACGGTTAGGTCGTTATTTAGCCCGATTATATGTAATTACATATCTAGCAGACCCTGCGTGGCCCAACAACGTTGCCAGTGGTAGCACCTATTTGTTTCAGCTAGATGTGCTGTCGTCCGATGCGCCGGGCTACTGTCCCACTTTTCAGTTACATAAAGGTATTCTTGAACTGATGTGAATTTTATTAAAAATCACAAAAAAAGAAAGGAAATTGTTATCACATAACTTTTTCATTCATAACTTCCTTACTTTATTTAGTTAATTTGCAAAATGGCTGAAGTAATAAAAATTGTATTAATTTAACAAAATGTATTACTTAGTTTGTCCACGACTACTAAATGCATTCATTATGTATGTGTTTCCTCAAGGATAATGCTATCCATAATTCACTGCAGTGAATTATGGTTTCATAATTCACTGCAGTGAATTATGACTGACTTCATTAAATGTCATCGATTGGGCCATGACATGTCAGTCAAAGCACGAAATTGTCATTTGATTTGAAACGTAATATGTAAAACCGTGAAAATCACACGTTTTTTTTAATCATATTCTTACTTACTATTAATAGTCAGAAAAATATTATAGGAATATTAAAGGGTGTGGGAGGGTCATTTTTGCTTAATATTCCTATAGTAACTTTTCTGACATAATATATGTGTATATACAGGGTGTTCGATTTTAACTTTACAACTATGGGAATTTCACGTATCTTACTAGCTACATCGGTTAAATTAGAAAAACTTGTGTATGTTTCTTATACTACTTCTTTACCGAGACGGTAGCGCAATGCTAGCGCGTGCTTGAGTGGCACAAGGCGGTTAGTTTCTGCGAGACCCAGCTCCGGCACTGACAATGTCGGTGGGTATGGATGTTTGTCTGCGTTTTTTTCTAATGTGTAACCCCTTTCCAGACAGCCTTGGCTTTGGATTTGGGGGGTTGTCTAATTTCTGTAGTGTTTTTTTTTTTATTAAAAATCTTTAACAGAACTTAATTATGTGGTTTGATTTTTCAGAAATCTGAAAAAAACTGAAAGTTAAATTTTTCGTTTTTCTCCCAAATACCTATTACTTATTTGGCACCCACGAATAATTTTGCCAAATTCTAATTTTTCAGTTTTTTTCTGATTCCTCAGAAATCAAACCAGATAATTAAGTTCTGTTTTCGCTAAATTCCTTTTAAAAACAAATACAACTTTTCTCAAATTTAACCGATGTTGTAGCTATTAAGACACACGAAGTTCCCATAGTGGGAAAGTTTGAAGTCGAACACCCTGTATATTATACCTACCCACATAAAAATTATAAATATAATAATAAATAGTAATATAAATAAATATTTATGTAATGTATATAATAACAATAATAAACTTTATTGTAAATTCAAATTTTACAAAAGGCGAACTACTGCTTTTACACTTAACCTGTATAATAGATATATAGATATATGTCGCAGCCTTTTGATGTAATTGGACATTTCATGAAAAGGCTAATCATATAATGTAACATACAAGTAAAGGTTAGCTGTTAGATTTCCTCCTGTTTTACATTATGTGACTAGACTTTCATGAAATGTTCAATTACATCAAAAGGCTGCGCCATACATAAAATAATATTCTTAACCTATATACAGTGTGTCCACGGATGGAGTTACAAAGAGGAAAACTTTTTTATTATGGACTTTATAAAAAAAAGTCATTCTTTATAAAATGTTCTGCTTGTCAAAAAAATTGTAATGCCATAAAAAAAATCGAGATCTGATATACGAGGTGTTCAAAAATTAAGAAAACTTGAAAATGGTTCAAGAGAAAATATCATAAATAAAAGTTGTTTTTTATTGAAAATTATTCCTAAATACAACATTTGACATCCATCTAAATTATTAAAATTAAGAAAACTTTATTTTTTATTGGACTTTAATGTATTATTAGAACAAAATTCCTAGATTTTTATTAAAAATTAGTTGGAGGAAGCTATGTGGAGTAATTTTTAATAAAAATCTAGGAATTTTGTTCTAATAATACATTAACGTCCAATAAAAAATAAAGTTTTCTTAATTTTAATAATTTAGATGGATGTCAAATTTTGTTTTTAGGATTAATTTTCAATAAAAAACAACTTTTACTTATGATATTTTTCTCTAAAATCAAAAATAAAGGTACTTTTCTCTTGAACCTTTTTCAAGTTTTCTTAATTTTTGAGTACCTCGTATATCAGATCTCGATTTTTTTTATGGTATTACAATTTTTTTGACAAGCAGAACTTTTTATAAAGAATGACTTTTTTTATAAAGTCCATAATAAAAAAGTTTTTCCTCTTTGTAACTCCATCCGTGGACACACTGTATATTATTCGAAGGAAAATGCAATTAAGCAAAAACTAATTTGTTCCTTAGATATTAATACAAGCTACAATTTGTTATCAAAATGGTAGTAACCATAATCCAAGGGCGCTGGACATCGGGACACATCGAATATATTTTTCACATCACATCCTTTTTTGAAAAGCGTATATTTTTCATAGTAAAATATGTAAATATTTTTTTATATTTTGCACTGTTTTGAGGATATGGAAAAATAAAACAATTACCTATTCCACGATCATCTATCCTGTTAAAACTGGGTTTCTTATATCTATACAGGGTGGTCCGAAATTAGTGGTCATCATTTTACCCGCGTATTCCTCGATCAAAAATAAGACAAAAAGTTCCTACAAACATGGTCCCGAAAATGCTTCCTAAGGGAGCTACAACCCCTTAAAAGTGCATCCTTGTCGATGGTTTTTGTTTAATATTTTCGAAACTAATAATAATAATAATATAGGGATCGACCGATATGATTTTTTGTGGCAGATACCGATATCGGCCGATACCGATATACGCATGGCCGATATCGGCCGATACCGATATATCGGCCATAAATTTTTATTATTAATATTTTGCTATAAAAATTAGGTAAAATTGACTGATTAAAAAAATCAAATATAAATAAAGATATACCGTTACCATTTAACACGGTTTAACCATAAAAACACTGCTAAAAAGTAAAAAGAACACAGAACAAACTTCCATGTCCTATAAACCGCCTTAATCGAATACATTTCCAAGCGGTGTATCCCTGAATTTGGCAATTTGGTTTAATTTTGTTACATTATAACTTGCCAAAACTTAACTTTATATATTAAATTTTATTTAACATATAGTATGTTACCGGCAGAACCCGATATTATGATAAAATAGAATTACCATTTATTACAACGCAATTATTGCCACAAGCAATGAAAAATTTATGTTTACCTTTTTCTGTCATCTCTGCTAACTGCTAACTACAAAAATCATACGCTAATGGATTACTTTAATGACTATTTCTATCACTTTAATGACAATTTCGAGGTACTTTAATGTCGATTTAAAAAAAAACGATTTTATTGCTTTTTAGAGTTAAGGGCGAAATGCCTGGTTGTGCAGCAGTAAATTGCAGTAACTATGCAAAATAGGACTTTTTAATGAAACGCTTCTCCAGAGACCCTGCAAGGAGAAAAGGATGGTTTATCAAAATGAGAATAGATAATTGGAAACCAACAGATTATTCTTGTTTATGGTCTACTGCGTCATTTTCAATGTTTTATATTTAGTATTTGTGTTTTAACTTCTTTAAAAAATCCTTAGCAATTGAAATACTTAATAATTGATATTTGTATTAGGCCGATACCGATATCGACCGAGAAAGCCGATATGACCGATATACCGATACCGATATCGGTATCGGTCGATCCCTAAATAATAATAAAAATAATAATAGCATAATTTTTTTATCAATTACTAAGTACCTACCTAGAGAACTGTGCATGTTACTCGTTCCATTTTAATGTTTTTGTGATTAATGTTTTCCAGAAACTCAAATAACTCGAAAACGGCGCGTCCTATCAAAATTCAACTAGAATACCTTTATTGTATAACAAACTCTGGCATTCCATAATTTGCTATCAAAATCTGGAAAGACGTACATGCGAAAAGGTTTAGGGGCATTTTACTCTACCCCCTCCCTGTTTGACCCACCCCTGAGGGAAATTTTTGGATCATTATCACATCACCTTATTGGCCATAAAACGATTAGTGATTGGCCAAAATTTCATGTTTTTATTTTTACCAGTTTCGGAAATATTAAATAAAAACCATCGTCAAGGATGCACCTTTAAAGGGTTGTAGCTCCCTTAGGAAGCATTTCCGGGGCCATGTTTGTAGAAACTTTTTGTCTTATTTTTGATCGAGGAATACGCGGGCGAAATGATGACCACTAATTTCGGACCACCCTGTATAGACATAAGAAACCCAGTTTTAACAGGATAGATGATCGTGGAATAGGTAATTGTTTTATTTTTCCATATTCCTGTACATATTTTTAATTTGTTATTCTGATTCTAAGTTTAAAGGATTCCTCATCTGATTATAAATACTATACACTAAATGATAAACAAAATTTATAGTACCATAATTTGATATTACATAAAAAGTGTATCAGTATCTACAATATAGTCTTATGGTGGCCTGGGCTACAGAGCATCACATATTTTAGCACGGAACCTAGTATTTAAGAAAGAGAACAATGTTGCCAAAAGTCAGGCTGCATAGAGTTATGTCAATATAATGGGCTTTCGTATCTTTTACTGTATTTATATATCCATGTGAAGCGCCCCCTATAGGGAGGTACCATGAACTTCACAGTGTATGTTGTATGGGTAAATACGACTCTGTGTGGCCCAGATGAAAATTCATGGGGGGGGTCCTAAGAACCTATCTAACCAATTAGCATTGATATACACATCGATACCTTGTTTAGCCCGGATCCGGGTTAAACAATGTCATTTCGGGCTTCACAAATGACCGTTAATATATTCAACGGGCTGCACAATGACCGTTTACATCTATATATATATATATATATATATATATATATATATATATATATATATATATATATATATATATATATATATATATATATATATATATATATATATATATATATATATATATATATATATATATATATATATATATATATATATATATATATATATATATATATATATATATATATATATATATATATATACGTTAAAATAGGCGACGTGACATTTTATTCTCAACAAATTAATAAGCAAATAGGTATGAAATTGCGTGCATTGAATATATAAACGGTCATTGTGAAGCCCAAAATTACAATGTTGTTCGGGCTCAACAACGTATCGAAGTGTATATCATCACCATTTGGTCAAATATGGTCTTAGGGCATCGTACGCAAATTTTAGGAGGGCTCAACAACGTACTATTACCATCTTCGTGTATATCTCAATTCAACAAATTAATAAGCAAATAAGTACCTATGAAATTTCGTCCTTCTAAAGAAGCGTCTTCATAAATGATTGTAAACCACGTGACTACAGAATTAGACAACCATATATACACTCACCGGTATTACACATGCAGGAATGCGTACCTGGTTGCCTATTTTTGTATCGAGTGTACGTTGGGTTGCATAACTGCGTGGCGCCATAACTAATATAGCTTCTAGGCCTGCCTCGTATAAATACTGGTGGAATAATCGCCCGGTAAATACACATTGCTTGGGAGTTGTTTTGTTGACTGGTTCGTTTTCTATGTGTTGGGTAATGGGTATCAAAATATTGTTGTTCAATTTAAGCCGCACCGAGAGGGGCAGCGTTAGGAAAGAGCCTGACACGAAACATATTTCTTGGGGAATTAGGACTGTCTAAATATTTAGGTTGGCCAGTGGCCACCTGTTCAGTGTAACAGGTAGCGTAAACACACTACAGAAGCGCCTTGACTGCGAATTGTAGTTTCTAAAATTCTGGACTGGACGCTTCCGACTCAATTAAATGCAATTGCATATTAAAACAAATTCTGCAAACTCTGCCAAATAGATCAAGCAAGTGCCGTACGTATACGTCACTGCACGGTCTGGGAGTCATTTGTTTTCGGTTCTCCTTCGACATGTATATATATCGAAGCACGCCAGGCATGCGATAGAATGCATACCAGCACGCTCTATTGTTTTGTTACATTTTCCAGCCAGCTATGTGTGTGAGGATATTTACGAAATCCTGAATGCATTTTGCGGCAAGCAAGTTTAAGCTCTTCCAGATACGAAGTGTTTCGTCGATATTTCACACGTCTGGAAAGGGAAGTTGTAAACGGGAATAAGGAGGAGGGGGAGCGACGATTAACAAGTCAAGTTGGCAAATTAATATACGGCTTGGTCGATAATTAAGTGCTCTTAAATGCACTTGGGCCGTAGCTCGTAAAGGAGCTGCAGGCTCTTGAAGGGGCACTTTAACACCCAGCTATTTGCCGGTAAATACGAAAGTCGAAACGAAATGTTAAGGGCAGTGGGCATCGCAACAAATCCAAGTTCTTATATTTCCATTGAAATTACCAGCATAATCAGTCCTTTTGCTTGCGCTAGTCTCGTTTCGCATCATTAGCAAACAACCCGAGAGAATCTTTTAAATCTGCTTCTCGCATCGGCAAGGGAAAGATCACAATCAATCAGCGGACGAATCAACGGAGGCCTGTCGCTGATCAAACGGAATATCTGGATCCGGCCGGCTGGAGTTTGTTCTCTCCTAGACGCGGCTCTCGTATTTCCTAATAAAAGTGTTTGAACAAGTGCGTTTAATTAAAGACGGTTGACGTACACGTCGCGGTATCGAATTCCCATCGGAAGAAGAGATGTTTTCACAGCAACTCCAGAGCTGATCCATCATAGACGTCGACGGGGATCGATTGTTTCGGCAGAGGAGCCCGGGGAACAAAGGAGGTTCGCATGTTCGAAATAATTTTACAAGGTGAAATATTAGTTGGGACATTTCTTGTATTAATCACGATTTATGGACGCGTGCGACGGTTTGTTCCATTCATACATTCACCCTTTGGAATCTAAGGGTTGCTGTTCCCATATTTATTGGCCATTTTTAAGTTTAAACTTAAAGTTTCATCAAAATATCTACAGGCAATCTTATATTGCCGTGATAGACAGACAGACTGACAGATTTATTTTTAAAAACTCAAAATTTGTGCGTTTATTAAAATTTTACTAACTCAGCCTGGGTTAGAAATATAAACCGTAAACCGTACACCTACGAAATTTCATTGAAATATATCAAAAGATTGTTAAGTTGTCCGGTATGCAGACAAACCGACAGACATTTCTTGAAAACATTTCTCTGAATCCAGTAAAGTCGAAAAATAATCACTCTAATAAAAAAAAATTCTTAAAAGGCAAAAATTCAACTTTAAAACGGTCCGGTCCTGTCGCTACGAGTTTCACCTGGCACAGGACCGTACTCCACTTTTTTTTATTTTTTGATTATCTGCCTAGGTGAGTTTTTAATTACTTTAATTAATTTAATTAGCATATTTCAGAGCAGACAAATTTAAATAAAGCTGTGCATAACAGTCAGTTTTTAAAACGGAATAAGGCAGACTTGTCACTAATTTAAATATCTGTAACTGAATTAAGATCCCCGCTCCGTACAAAATTTAAACATGTAGATGTTGAATATTCATCTCGCGGCCGAAAATATGCAGACAATAAACCCCATCTGTCAATATTATAGGACTGGTGATATTCTGGGCGAGATTGGATTAGTTAATAGAATCAATGCGATTAAGCCTAAGGGATAATGAAGCCATAAATATTGAATGGTTCATTAAAAGCGCCGTTAAATAATTAATTAATAATCAGACCTTATAGATTTTGTATTATGCCATCACTTGCTGGTGGTATTGAAATGATTATGTTCTAATATAGTTACATAATTACGGTTGATGTTTCGCCGTGGAGCGTGTACCGAAAAATCGCCCGGAATGTCGTCATTTGACAGCCGCCTACGCTGCTTTATTAAATTAATGACTGATTTTCGTGACACGATTTCTTTTTACACTCTTTTAGGTATAATAAGTATTGTGATCCTGACGCCCAGATTTAAACGGAGCCTATTTGTCGAACAGAAATCGAGCGATAAATTTCGACATTACAAATTTTATGGAATATATGTGTCCATTGATCTGTCGATCTGTCTGTCATCTCGCGTTGGCAGTTAAATTTATTAACTCCAAAGGTAACCAAGGCAATTTTTTTTTTATAAAATAACCGGTTCGGAATTTAATTATGTACTTGTACAGGATCGTACTTAACCAAATTTTTTTCTACAAATTCTAACTGGTCTAAAATCAGGCTTAGGCCTAATGGTAAATTCGAATTCAGTGGTTGTGGCGAATCAACAGAGATGTCGATGTTTTTCTTTAAAAGCCTCTTTATGCGATGTCAAGTTTGCCTTTAGCCGCGGGCCGGGATAACGAAAAGACGGAGGGAAGAAGAAAAAGACTAGTCGGCCTTTATTCAAGACTTGTTTATTATTAAAATAATTCCTGTGCTGGTCTAGCTATGACGTGGCGTTATTGGTAATTTACTGTGTTTTTAATGAAGAATTAATAAGAGCAACGTTGTTTTAAAACTCATAATCAAGAATTCTATACACATTAAAAAAGCGATAAAAAGGTTTTATTTGGCGTTTTATTACGGTCGCATTTCTTTCCGCCTTCATCTAGAGGCGCCGATAATGTAAAATGCCACGTTGCCAGATTGACGATAACTTCCACAAATTCTTAGAGCACTTTTTGATGCAGATTTTGAAAAAATTATATTTTTGCTAAATCTTAAATTTTGAGATATCAACAGCAACTTTCATTTTTCAAATACAAGTCATGCATATGGCTTAGTTAAAACCCAATTTTTATTCTGTAGCAATGCTACATTTTTGTAACAAATCTAAAAATGTTTCTTTATTATTTTCTTAAACTCGGTAAATTTTTTTTGGAAGTAATGAAATTGCTAAAAAAAAACAGAAGAAAAATCTGTTTTTAATAATTGTATTCAAGGAGTAAGAACATGCAGTAATTAAAACATGAAATACCATGTACATAATAAGACAAAAAAAACAAACTAATAGGGACGTTCGTAAATACTCTTCCTATCATTTAACTAAATAAGATCTGAGCTGACAAAAGCAAATACTTAAAATCGAAATTTTAGACGGGCAGCGCCATCTCTCGATACCGCTGAGAACCATCAAAAACTCTATATAATATCAAATAGGTTTCTACTTCGGCTTTACAGACAAATCTACTTATAGCATTATCGCTTCTTATCCTAAATTGCATCACAGCAAAGCATGCAGTTCCATTTATAACTCATGAACAAGATTAAACATAGAATATCCAGTTCATTTAAATATTTTAACATTACATAATCAATAACTTTCCCCGACTAATAAATATAAATAAAATATTCAAATTAATCACGTTCCAACTATCCGTTGTCTGACACATACAAATTAGGCGAGTTCTAGGTCACTTCTGTTTACGCGTATTTATAAATATAAATATTGATTACGCAAGTAGGCGTTTAACCCATTATTTCAAAATGTTGCAATCCGTTTAGCATAATAAGGGTACCGTTAGGCGTATTAAATTAATTAACAAAACAACAGCCCACAGACAATAAAACTAATAGGCGTTGCGCTTTATTATGAAGCAGAAACAAAAGCGTTGGTCAACAAAAGCACCAATGTTTTTGAAAAATGAAAGATAATTAATAGAGCTCACCTTCCTTTCCCCGAATCAGAATGGATGGATCTCCCTCGGGACTCGTAAAGTACCCAGCGCCTTTGTGGTCCCAAAACTTTTTGTCTTGCTGCTCCTGCAAAGTTTCGGCCCACTGCAGCCAGTCCGCATCGAGGGAGGCTTCGTAGAGGTCTAGGAGGCCCCTTATTAAGAAGGCGTAGTCTTCTAGGAAGCCGACAATGGGGGTGGATCTGCAAAGAATAAGGCAATGAATAATTTTTACCCATAGGACTAACGCTGCGTACGATATAAACAGTCAAACGCAATTATTTTTGATATTTTGAATTCTCTAGTAATTTTCGACAGAACTCCAAAAATTATGTAAAAATGAAAATATTTTTTGAAAGACTCAAATACGTATTAGGGAATATTTGTAGAAAAATAGTGTCGTAAAAAAATAACAATGGCAATTGAACTTTATATTGTGTATTCTGCCGTTATCTATCAATAATTTGGACATATGGTTATTCTATTGAAACTTAAGCAAACACCTAACCTTTTTCGAGGAATTTAACCTTCTAGTGTTTATGATTGAAAATGTTTTGATCTGTTCCAAATAGTAATCCATTTCCAAGGGAATAAATACATTAGTTGATCAAACAATTTATCACTAAGAGTAAATTCATGTTCCTTCGATATATCTATGTTAAACAGTGACTTTGGCATGATTTTATCTCTGTGATTAAGTGTTGTATGCACTAGAAGTAGAACAGGATATTTGGGCCAAAAACAACAAACTGCAACTAACGTTTATATTTTAAGATCAATAATTGTATTTCCTAGAGCAAAATAACAGAATTCTCCCATTATGGAATTGCCTATTAAGCATGTACGATACGTTACCCCTAGAACTACTGTAAAAAAAATTTTATTTTGACAATGATTAAACTACTATGACAAAATGAAAAATAGCATACACGAAGATTTCGAGGCCACTGCTGGCATGCGTCTATTAATTTTAATTCACCAACAGCCTCGCCAACAGCTGTAATAAACAATTATTTCGAAATATCGACTACATTACCAAGCAGTTCATTGGCCTCTGCCGCACCTAAATCTTAATATGTATATAAATAATGCATTTTAAAATGTTGTGTGATTCGTTTTTCCTTAAAATTTTATATTTATAATGTCCTGATCTAGTAACACGTAAATAAAAAGGTGGTTTGATTTCATATTAAACGATACGTCTAATAGAAGTACGAAAGAAAATGAAAATCGCTTAATAAGACTGTAACTACAACTCACGCCGACAACTAAATAATAAGAATTTAAAAAATGTTGCTTACGTTTGCACAACCTGCCCCTCGTCTCCTTTGTAACAGCATCTAAGCAGGCTCTTGTCTTCCTCGTTGTACAAAAACTTCTTGATAAAGTTGACTGCCATGATAGCCCTATTTATGTACGCCTGGTCCTTCAGCACAAAGCCCGCCTTGGCATACCCGGATATCATTAAGCCGTTCCACGAGGTCACTATTTTGGTGTCCACGTGTGGCTTGGGGCGTTTCTGCCTCTCCTCGTACAACACTTTATGGGACTTCTCCAAGATTTCCTTTAAAGTTTCTACGCTGATGCCAAATTTATTGGCAGTACTTTCATAGGTACCGAAGCAAACCAAAACGTTCTTGTTGGTAAGCTCCTTATGCGGGTCTTGGGACGGCTTAACGTTCCCTTCCTTTTTTACGTTATAGTGGTAGGCGATGACTTCTGCATGCGATATATCGTCAGTCTTTTCATCAAGCAAGTTGAAAATCTCGTCATACTCCCAAACGCAGAAGGCACCTTCTTGTTTGTGCGGTGCCCCATCATAAGGATACGAATCAGCATCCTCGGCACCATAGAAACCACCAAGTTCATGACTCAAGTCTCTGGAAACGTATTCGAGAATCTTCCGCACAACATCGGCGTAGAATTCGTCTTTGGTGAGTACGTACGCATCACAGTACGACACAGTGAGCTGAGCTTGGTCGTAAAGCATTTTTTCAAAGTGAGGGACGTGCCAACGTGCATCTACGGAGTACCTTGCAAAGCCTTTATTGACATGATCATGGATTCCACCGTATGCCATTTTTTTGAGGGTGTGCAGGCACATTTCCAAACACTGAGCACCCTGCTCGCTTTGCTTGTTTCTCGAGTACATGTGGAAAAGGAAGTTGAAGTTTGAAGGTTGGGGAAACTTCGGAGCTGTGCTGAAGCCACCGTAATCTGACTCATAATTCCGAGACAGCTGCAGAAGGCACTTCTTCCAGGCATCTTCGCCGGGTACCTCTATATTTGAAGTCTGCTTCTGTTCCTTTTCGGAAATCTTCTTCAGGACCTCTATCGCGTGCTTACCAGAATTGAGGATGGCAGTGTGCTTGGTTCTCCACTGCTGAGCAATGTTTTTCAAGACCGACGTGAATCCCGGCTGCCCGTACCGATCTTCAGGGGGGAAATATGTTCCTCCAGCCAGGGGTTCCAGGTCCGGGGTTAGGAACACAGACATCGGCCAGCCCCCACCTCCCACCGTGGCCTGGATGAAGGACATGTAGAGTTTGTCAACGTCAGGTCGTTCTTCTCTGTCCACCTTTATGTTAACGAAGTGCTCGTTCATAACTTTCGCTACTAAAGCGTTTTCAAACGATTCCTTCTCCATAACATGGCACCTAAAAGAAAACAAATACGTAGATACTTTTCTTTACCATAAGTAAGGAGACGATGCGAATCAAAAATTCGATTTAATTTATAAAATTCTTACCAATGGCATGTTGAGTATCCAACGGAGAGGAAAATTAGCTTGTTTTCGGCCTTGGCTTTATCAAACGCCTCCTGCCCCCAAGGATACCAGTCGACAGGGTTAGTGGCATGTTGCAACAAGTAGGGGGACTTTTCCAAAATCAGTCTGTTAGTTATCACATCCTTTTTCGAAGAACCTGCCTCGGACGACATATTTCGTAGTATGTCTATATTAACAGCAGCTGTTGCCCCCAATGACCCTGACCTAAAAAGAAGAAAAAAATAGTATCACTAATAACCGGAAGACCTGCTGAATGCCACCGACTTCAAAGAAAGGGACTGACTGTTTTTATTAGTGGCAACCTCCAAAACAAGGTTATGTATACGTGACATTTCGAACGTAAACAAAACATGACGGTGCCTTCTTGGCCTAAAAAATAAATATTACCTTTTCCGGCTGGCCCAGCCCCAAGACTTGTCTTGGTCCAAAACTTTATTTGAGATAATTAGCGACGTAGTTTGCAAATTTGCGACGCGCAAATCTCCGTTCGATAAGGATATTCTTCGATAAATACTATGTAAAACCGAAGAGTTCAGTGCGACACGAGTAAAAAACATTGTTAAAATTATCCTGACCGCACCATAGCCAAAACTGTCTTTATGTAACCACTAAACACTAATGAAAAATTATTTTTAAACGTAAAGTGAAAGTTTACACTACACTCTGTCACTCGGCTTATGAGTTTGTTCAGAGTTGTCTCTGGTTTGTTTTTGTTTTGTGTCTGAGGTCACGTCGTGCCAAAGCTAAATGAACACGAGATTCGCGAATCGCGACCTTAGTCATGTAGCCACCACCTGCAGAGTCAAAAGTCTAATGAGTAGGGAAAAACATCGAAGGAAAAGGAATTAATCCATACGCCGCACGTAGAATAAACAATTTGTTCTACATAAATAAAACAGGTTGCATTATCAATTTTTCGAATGACGTCAAACGAAATAAAATAAATAAAATTACAATTATTCATGAGCTATTTGTTTTTATTTTTAAATTGACGTAACAGGAGATAACCGCATGCCTTAAATATTGATTTTAGGGTACAAAAGCAGATTGGAACAATTCTCGTTTTTAAATATTTAACCACAGTTGAGAATGAGAAAGAATCAGCAGTTTTACTCTGCGTCGGTGATCATGCGCAGTCTAATTTTATGGACACTGTTCTACACCAAGTGCAACCTAGAGTAAGTGAAAGGAAAATGCCTAATTCGAAAGTTATTAGGCATTTTCCATCCACCTACACTAGGTTGCACTTGGTGTAAAACATGTATGAAAGTGCACCAAATAACAAATAACAAAATATGAAAGTGTAAATGGCGGACGTTAAAGAAAAATATCTAATATATGTTCCAGTCAGAACTAATATGAGTGGTTGAACAGTATTACTTCCCTCAAGACTACATATTAAAAGTGTAATTTCACGTCACAATAAGGAACCAGCAATTTTTGCATAAATATTGAAGAACAAAGTACGTAAATATTATCATGTGAACGTGACGTTTCGATACTATAGTGTAAATCGACCTTTATGAGACGGAAACGGAAATTGGGCACTTTCTGACTTGCGTAGTGTCGATTACACAAGCAAGTGTTTGTGTCTCTTTCTATTCACCAGCCAGTGAATCTTGCGTCTCTTTCCACTGCCTTTACGAAAGTTCCATCGCATTGCCGAGCAAAAAGTCATTCTTTTCGTGAACAGCACTCGAAGAAGGTGGACTGGGTAAGTTTTCTTGTGCTACTATTAATTTTTTTATTTCAATTTTAAACATACTCTATTACCTTAAATATTAATCTATAATTATAAATCCAAAGTTGCTTTGGCTTTAGTTAAATAATATTGAGAAAGGACTTGGAGATTAACGAAATAATTGTGGATAAATATTTTAAGGTTATGCCTTGTATTTTGGGCAAGGTGCTTTGTGAAATCTTCCAAGGACTCCTAATCGTACAGGGCTATAAGAATTTCTCGTTTAATCCCGGAAAGTACCAATTGCTTGTCCGATTCATGGCGAGAAAACATTTTTTTGCTTTACTTTGTTGTGCCAAGTGCCACGTTTTGCGTTGGTCGTTACTTAGGTTATGTTGTTTTTGCAGTGAAAATTCGCCAAAATGGTCAACGGAAGGATACCTTCCGTTTATTCGAAGACTTATGTCACCCCCAGACGTCCCTATGAAAAGGCACGTTTGGATCAAGAGTTGAAGATCATCGGAGCATTCGGGCTTCGTAACAAGCGTGAGGTATGGAGAGTCAAATATACCCTAGCCAAAATCCGTAAGGCTGCTCGTGAGCTGCTTACCTTGGAGGAGAAGGACTCCAAGAGATTGTTTGAAGGTAGGAATATTTGTAACCGTATGTTTCTGTTGCCCTGACGCCACGCTCCGATAGATTTTATTATCTATTGAGAGTGCCAGAAATTTAACTAGGGGCAGAAAATATTCCCGCTAGGAAACAGGCAATGTCTTTCTATGATTTTGTCTGTGCCGAAAGTTGAGGATACAATTTTTTAAGTAGAGTTTTCGTATATTTCATGTAATTGTTCTATGAATAGCTTGTGATACAAATTTTCTTGTAGGTAACGCATTATTGCGTCGTTTGGTCCGTATTGGAGTGCTGGACGAAAACAGGATGAAGCTCGATTATGTGTTGGGTTTGAAAATCGAGGATTTCTTGGAACGTCGTCTCCAAACACAAGTATTTAAGTTGGGACTTGCCAAGTCCATCCATCATGCACGTGTGTTGATCAGACAGCGACACATCCGGTAATAGCATTTTACTTTCGTTATTACGATGCAGTTTGAATTCTCATAAAGGCCACTTAGTTGAAACACTAATGCCTTGAAATTTTTGCCGGTGAATCGTAAAGGCCACTTGGTTGAATAACCTATGCCTTGAAATTTGCTAGAATTGTGGTTGGAAGCAGGTAAAAATTATGTAGTATTTTACTGTACTTATTAAATATTTATAATTTGGTAGTAACGTTGGTTCGTCAGGATGTTAGCAATAATAGTCCGAGTCTTAGAGTCACTGGTTAAGGTAATTTATGCTTAAACTTGTGCTAAAGAAACTCGAAGAGGAAAGACACCAGCTCTTATGCCCCGACCTAGTTAGTTCATAACTTTGTTGGGTACCTTGCGAGGCGACAAGATCCTAAAACCAACTTTTTATCGTTTCCCATTTTGCTGGTGCCGGAGTGACTGTTGCTTATTGTTTTTTTCTCTTGCAGTGTCCGTAAACAGGTAGTTAATATCCCATCGTTCGTCGTTCGTTTGGACTCGCAGAAACACATCGACTTCTCCTTGAAATCGCCCTTCGGTGGTGGCCGTCCCGGACGTGTTAAGAGGAAGAATCTTCGCAAGGGAACCGGCGGTGCAGCTGCTGAAGAGGAAGAGGATTAACCTGACGTTGATTTTGTATATTGATATAAATAATAAATTTATTTATAAGGCTGTTTTGTTGTATTATTGAATAATGGACTCGTAACTACTAAACATTGATACAAAAATTTGATTTGATTTGCCTTGTTTGTTACTAATATTCATCCCGTTTCATCGGTGAAACGAGCGTGGCATATAGTGTTGAGTTTAGTGAAAGTGTAGAGTTTAGGAATAATCGAAATAAGTAAATTATTTCCAAGTTTTTTAATGTTTAATTGAAATATCGCCACTTATTTGCTACAAAAATTTTGATTTTTTTTAAGTAGGCAACCTTCACAACAAGATTACTGTTCGAGGAAATGCCTACTCGCCAAGAAAACATGATTTTTGAGAGTAGGCTGAGTATGTGACACGTATGTCTCAATTGTTGTATATCGGGTTGCCTACCCTAAGAACTCCCCCAACTGTAAGAGAATGATTTGCCAACACTGACACGTTATTATAGGTACCTTTAATCATTGTATACACATAATTAGATATATACTAAGGTCTTTTTTCATATTGATCAGGGTACATATTTGTTTTTGTCTTTGTAGTAATTAAAACTTGTCTTTCTACAACCGAAGTTTCCATTACAAAACGGCCGATATTATTGATTTTAGAAAGCAATAGAGTGAAACCTTACGAGTTAAAAGAAATTAATGGCTTCTTTTACTGTCTGAATTCCAACTCCTTGTAATCTAAAATATGTAAAGGGTTTTGGTTTCATTTGGTGCAACCAAAGACCTATGTATGTATGCAACACACATTACATGTGTGTGATATTGCATTACTTATTACATAAGGCCCTTGTCTCTTGCATAACCACCAAATGCAAGTGTTTCGTGAGTCACTGGACTCAAATAACCCGCCTCGATATTCTCCTTTTCCTGAATACGAATCCTCTTCAAAATTTAGCAGGGCTACAAGGGCCTAAAATCGATGAAAACCGC
Organism: Rhagium mordax; assembly: GCA_963680705.1. Classification (NCBI taxonomy): domain Eukaryota; kingdom Metazoa; phylum Arthropoda; class Insecta; order Coleoptera; family Cerambycidae; genus Rhagium; species Rhagium mordax. Next base: position 60,105,265 of record OY796662.1, on the reverse strand, counting down.
ACGAATCGCTTTTGTGAACGAATTTTCTCCTGAAAGTGAACGCACGTACCGGTTTGTATATTAAAATGTATTTTTTAAATTGGCTTGGGCGAAAGCGAAATTGATAGTATTGGACGTACGGTTTTTGCTAATAAAAATGCTAAATGGGTTGTTTAAACGGAGTTAACTATTTTCGTTTTTATGAGTTGCGAACGTGCGCTCGGTTGTAGGTGAAAATCTGTATGTAGTGAAGTTTGGGCTAGAAACTTTAGAGGTTTGGGGGAAAATTGGAAATACCGACAGTTGGCTTCGAAGTGAGGGAAGGTGGTTGTGTTTTTGTTATTATTTCGCGGTTTTCTTGCTTTTTATTTTATTCTTTTGTTGCGAGAAGTGGCAGTGCGCCCGGGACAGGGGTGTTAAAATTTATTTGTGTGGTTTTGGTAGACAGGAAGGGCAGGAAAGAGGAACGAGAATTGCATTGCGAAAACTACCAAGGTGGCAAGGTATGTTTGGATTTCAGCAGGAATGTTTACATTACATGGAAATAGTTTTCAGAAATGTACGAATATAGTACGTATGGGTGCGTATCTATTTTTAGACTTGTTATACATATATATGTATATATAGCACAGATATGTAGGTAACTACTTCGAATTAATTATTGTACTAATAGCAGAATATTTTGTATGTTGCTAGATGTCATAACCTCTATATTGAGCTCAATGGCTTAATTAATTAAGCAATGAGTACCTGCATGTTTTTTTTAATAATAAATGTGTATTACTTGGTTGTCTAGAAATTAAACTAATAATAATGAGGATACGGGACGCGGGACGCTTGTACCTGGCTTCTTTATTTTCTATGTAACAGTTAAATTAGTAAAAATAATTGATAATGAGGCTTTTTTTACTTATACAGGTTCCTAGATTGTCATTTACAGTCTTTTGTTTTCATAACAGAGTGGCAGATCCAGCGGGGAACATAAAAGGGCAACTGCCCCCCTCCCAGAAATTTTCAATTATGTTGGTCAAGTGTTGTGACTATTTTATTTTAAAGAGAACCCTGTTCTTTTTATAAAAACTTAAAGCATAAACTTTTTTCTCACAATTTTGATTTTTTACCACACACTTTTTGGTAGATATCTAGCGAGTCTAGTGGGCTTAGCTGGTTACTCAGTAAACAAACCACATGATTAAAAATAGGCAGCCAGGTATACATTTCGTTTTCTACCATTGAGTGTATATATGGTTGCCTAATTCTGTGGTCACGTGTCTTACAATCCAAACTGTTCATAATCAGGTGTATATTTTTATGTAGCTTCCAAAACATAACTACTTAGTAAAAGTTAATTATGTGATAATATACCATAGCATATTTAGTATGAGCAGTCAGAAAGTGGAAAGAGAATCCCGCCGTATCCTGATCGATAAAGTAGATAAGATTTGCTTGGGGAAAACTTAATTTTAAAAGCAATTTTCAGCAGCGTGCCCGCACGCTTCATCTATTCCTTATCCGAATATTTAATATCTCCTCCGAGGCCTCGATTTAAAATTCTGAATAGGCCTCAGTTAAGCATAACGTAAATTGATATAGGAACTGACATATAACACGCCATCATTATTAAAAGTTTCTTTAAATAAACGCCTAGGAGGAAAACTGACTAATTACCGGCGCATCCGGCAAATCTTACAACGAACGAAATGAGCTAAAATACAATATTGATGGATTTTATGTAAATTTTCTCGAGTTATGTGACCAACATTGCCTGTGTTTCTCTTCCAGCGGCTAGCGGAACCTCCAGGCCCGCCATTACAGGCCCCTGCAAGCTATGCTCTCGCATTCCGCCTGGCCCCACCGTCTGTCGCCATCTACCACACAATTCCTGACTACCTCGCTAGCGCACGCCCAGTCCGAGGAATCCGGCATCGAACCCGGACACATCGCCACAATCACCGGATCCTTCGTCTCCTTTCCCGGAAACGAGCCGGATCACTACGACACCGACCACACCGACTTGGCCAGCGAACCCGACGAGGCGTCGCTCAGGAGGGAACTGTTGAGAGATGTATGACGATTTTGTTTATTTGCCTGATGAATGTAACCAAATACATATAGTAAATATTTTCCCGCTATACCTCTCTCATTTTCTCTTAGAGATTCTTAGATATGGCAGCATATTTATTAAGAGCTTATATACAAAAGAAAGATGTTCGTCAGGAAACATTTACTAGTTTTGGTTTTATATTTCTTAATAAAATTATTCAAAAAAGAGCCCTAATGGGAAAACATTTACTAGTATTTCATAGTTCTGTTAGGCTACTGCTGTAGTTTATTTGGCAGTGTACTCATTAAGTGGTACATACAAAAGAGAGAGGTTCGATAGGAAAATATTTACTAGTTTTGATCATATATTTTTCCATGAGATAGTCATAGTGGCCTAAGAGAGGTTCGATAGGAAAATATTTACTAGCTTTAATAATATATTTTTTTAATAAAATCGACATATTCAAGTAAGAGAGGCCTAATAGGAAAACATTTACTAGTCTTGTATAATTTTACTAAGCTATTGCTGTAGTATATTTGGCAACGTATTCAGTAAGAGCCTCATATGCAAAAGAAAGACGTTTGATGGGAAAATATTTACTAGTTTTAACCATATACCTACTTTAAAAAAAAATCGACATATTCAAGAAAGACATGTCTAATAGGAAAACATTTACTAGTCTTTTATAGTTCGACGATCCCACTGCTGTCAGTGTATTTGAAAAGAGGTTCAATAAAAAGGAGAGAAGTTCGATAGGAAAATATTTACTAGTTTTAATAATAAATTTTTTAATAAAATCGACATAATCAAGTAAGAGAGGCCTAATAGGAAAACATTTACTAGTCTTGTATAATTTTATTAAGCTATTGCTGTAGTATATTTGGCAACGTATTCAGTAAGAGCCTCATATGCAAAAGAAAGACGTTTGATGGGAAAATATTTACTAGTTTTAACCATATACCTACTTTAAAAAAAAAATCGACATATTCAAGAAAGACATGTCTAATAGGAAAACATTTACTAGTCTTTTATAGTTCGACGATCCCACTGCTGTCAGTGTATTTGAAAAGAGGTTCAATAAAAAGGAGAGAAGTTCGATAGGAAAATATTTACTAGCTTTAATAATAAATTTTTTAATAAAATCGACATATTCAAGTAAGAGTGGCCTAATAGGAAAACATTTACTAGTCTTGTATAATTTTATTAAGCTATTGCTGTAGTATATTTGGCAACGTATTCAGTAAGAGCCTCATATGCAAAAGAAAGACGTTTGATGGGAAAATATTTACTAGTTTTAACCATATAACTACTTTAAAAAAAAAATCGACATATTCAAGAAAGACATGTCTAATAGGAAAACATTTACTAGTCTTTTATAGTTCAACGATCCCACTGCTGTCAGTGTATTTGAAAAGAGGTTCAATAAAAAGGAGAGAAGTTCGATAGGAAAATATTTACTAGCTTTAATAATAAATTTTTTAATAAAATCGACATATTCAAGTAAGAGTGGCCTAATAGGAAAACATTTACTAGTCTTGTATAATTTTATTAAGCTATTGCTGTAGTATATTTGGCAACGTATTCAGTAAGAGCCTCATATGCAAAAGAAAGACGTTTGATGGGAAAATATTTACTAGTTTTAACCATATAACTACTTTAAAAAAAAAATCGACATATTCAAGAAAGACATGTCTAATAGGAAAACATTTACTAGTCTTTTATAGTTCGACGATCCCACTGCTGTCAGTGTATTTGAAAAGAGGTTCAATAAAAAGGAGAGAAGTTCGATAGGAAAATATTTACTAGCTTTAATAATAAATTTTTTAATAAAATCGACATATTCAAGTAAGAGTGGCCTAATAGGAAAACATTTACTAGTCTTGTATAATTTTATTAAGCTATTGCTGTAGTATATTTGGCAACGTATTCAGTAAGAGCCTCATATGCAAAAGAAAGACGTTTGATGGGAAAATATTTACTAGTTTTAACCATATAACTACTTTAAAAAAAAAATCGACATATTCAAGAAAGACATGTCTAATAGGAAAACATTTACTAGTCTTTTATAGTTCAACGATCCCACTGCTGTCAGTGTATTTGAAAAGAGGTTCAATAAAAAGGAGAGAAGTTCGATAGGAAAATATTTACTAGCTTTAATAATAAATTTTTTAATAAAATCGACATATTCAAGTAAGAGTGGCCTAATAGGAAAACATTTACTAGTCTTGTATAATTTTACTAAGCTATTGCTGTAGTATATTTGGCAACGTATTCAGTAAGAGCCTCATATGCAAAAGAAAGACGTTTGATGGGAAAATATTTACTAGTTTTAACCATATAACTACTTTAAAAAAAAATCGACATATTCAAGAAAGACATGTCTAATAGGAAAACATTTACTAGTCTTTTATAGTTCGACGATCCCACTGCTGTCAGTGTATTTGAAAAGAGGTTCAATAAAAAGGAGAGAAGTTCGATAGGAAAATATTTACTAGCTTTAATAATAAATTTTTTAATAAAATCGACATAATCAAGTAAGAGAGGCCTAATAGGAAAACATTTACTAGTCTTGTATAATTTTATTAAGCTATTGCTGTAGTATATTTGGCAACGTATTCAGTAAGAGCCTCATATGCAAAAGAAAGACGTTTGATGGGAAAATATTTACTAGTTTTAACCATATACCTACTTTAAAAAAAAAATCGACATATTCAAGAAAGACATGTCTAATAGGAAAACATTTACTAGTCTTTTATAGTTCGACGATCCCACTGCTGTCAGTGTATTTGAAAAGAGGTTCAATAAAAAGGAGAGAAGTTCGATAGGAAAATATTTACTAGCTTTAATAATAAATTTTTTAATAAAATCGACATATTCAAGTAAGAGTGGCCTAATAGGAAAACATTTACTAGTCTTGTATAATTTTATTAAGCTATTGCTGTAGTATATTTGGCAACGTATTCAGTAAGAGCCTCATATGCAAAAGAAAGACGTTTGATGGGAAAATATTTACTAGTTTTAACCATATAACTACTTTAAAAAAAAAATCGACATATTCAAGAAAGACATGTCTAATAGGAAAACATTTACTAGTCTTTTATAGTTCAACGATCCCACTGCTGTCAGTGTATTTGAAAAGAGGTTCAATAAAAAGGAGAGAAGTTCGATAGGAAAATATTTACTAGCTTTAATAATAAATTTTTTAATAAAATCGACATATTCAAGTAAGAGTGGCCTAATAGGAAAACATTTACTAGTCTTGTATAATTTTATTAAGCTATTGCTGTAGTATATTTGGCAACGTATTCAGTAAGAGCCTCATATGCAAAAGAAAGACGTTTGATGGGAAAATATTTACTAGTTTTAACCATATACCTACTTTAAAAAAAAAATCGACATATTCAAGAAAGACATGTCTAATAGGAAAACATTTACTAGTCTTTTATAGTTCGACGATCCCACTGCTGTCAGTGTATTTGAAAAGAGGTTCAATAAAAAGGAGAGAAGTTCGATAGGAAAATATTTACTAGCTTTAATAATAAATTTTTTAATAAAATCGACATAATCAAGTAAGAGAGGCCTAATAGGAAAACATTTACTAGTCTTGTATAATTTTATTAAGCTATTGCTGTAGTATATTTGGCAACGTATTCAGTAAGAGCCTCATATGCAAAAGAAAGACGTTTGATGGGAAAATATTTACTAGTTTTAACCATATACCTACTTTAAAAAAAAAATCGACATATTCAAGAAAGACATGTCTAATAGGAAAACATTTACTAGTCTTTTATAGTTCGACGATCCCACTGCTGTCAGTGTATTTGAAAAGAGGTTCAATAAAAAGGAGAGAAGTTCGATAGGAAAATATTTACTAGCTTTAATAATAAATTTTTTAATAAAATCGACATATTCAAGTAAGAGTGGCCTAATAGGAAAACATTTACTAGTCTTGTATAATTTTATTAAGCTATTGCTGTAGTATATTTGGCAACGTATTCAGTAAGAGCCTCATATGCAAAAGAAAGACGTTTGATGGGAAAATATTTACTAGTTTTAACCATATAACTACTTTAAAAAAAAAATCGACATATTCAAGAAAGACATGTCTAATAGGAAAACATTTACTAGTCTTTTATAGTTCAACGATCCCACTGCTGTCAGTGTATTTGAAAAGAGGTTCAATAAAAAGGAGAGAAGTTCGATAGGAAAATATTTACTAGCTTTAATAATAAATTTTTTAATAAAATCGACATATTCAAGTAAGAGTGGCCTAATAGGAAAACATTTACTAGTCTTGTATAATTTTATTAAGCTATTGCTGTAGTATATTTGGCAACGTATTCAGTAAGAGCCTCATATGCAAAAGAAAGACGTTTGATGGGAAAATATTTACTAGTTTTAACCATATACCTACTTTAAAAAAAAAATCGACATATTCAAGAAAGACATGTCTAATAGGAAAACATTTACTAGTCTTTTATAGTTCGACGATCCCACTGCTGTCAGTGTATTTGAAAAGAGGTTCAATACAAAGGAGAGAAGTTCGATAGGAAAATATTTACTAGTTTTAATAATAAATTTTTTAATAAAATCGACATAATCAAGTAAGAGAGACCTAACAGGAAAACATTTACTAGTCTTGTAGTTCTACTAAGGTAACGCTGTAGTTTATTTGGCAATATATGTGGCAACAGATTTGGTAACTCTTTCCCACACCGGCTCAAAATCCGCCTTTGTTTCAGCAATGGAGGCAGTTTTTTGACAAAGTAAGTACCACCGACATAACTTTAAGAACCAGTTATCAAAATCATTTTTGAAGTACGACCCAGAAGGTTTCGGCGAGATACCATGGCCGGATTTCGTGAACGCCATGTCCGACCCGGAGTTTAGGCAGAGGGTGAACACGGGCAAACGAGAGATATTGCTGGAGAAGTCCAGGACGACCAACACACAGGCCATCACATTTCAAGACTTCGTCAATGTGGTAAGTGGATGTTGTTTAATTTCGCCACTTGAAATATAAATATTTAATAAAGCGGTCCCAAAATTGGTCCTTGAGGAACTCACGCATGAAATATGAAAATTTCTCGTAATCTCGTAATAATATATAAACGCGTAAATTTTAGTTCTCACGAACTCCTTTCATATTCCGACATTGGTATTGTCAACATCGCTTTTTGTTATGCTTGACCGAGGCGTTTTATTCGTTCTAAATGAGCTAGAAGAACGTCCTTTGTCCCGGAATCGAGTTAGAACGAAATGTGAAGTGCGTGATTCAAGAGGGCTGGGAAAAACAATTGAATAACGAACTCCCTTAAAGCGATCGCAGTTTGACAAGAAAAGTTAGCCACTCGACGTTCAGTTTTTTCATACAGTCGGTCCAACAAAGGGGCGCAGAATAAGTTCCCGCTTTTGTTTTACGACTTGGGTGTGTTTTTGTTTTTAGATGAAATTGGCGCAGGCCTTGGTTATTCACTAGAATATAAATGCAAGGAAAATACTTGGTACTATAAAGGGTCGTTTACAGTTTTCATATCGTGTCGTGGTGGATATTTAGTGTGTGTTTAAAATTCTTGCGTAATCAGACCTCGTCTTGTCATCGACTGTGTAGATAACTGTTTTAACACCAGCAATACATAAATAACAAGTCGGTCCATCATCTTTGCATCGCGCTGTTGCGTAATCCCAATAAACATACAAATTCCAACATCACATGTGCGGATTACTTGCTCAACTCATGCCGATGCGCCACGTGACAATTCGTAAACAGCTGATTTACAAATTAAAATAAATCCATCGGCCGGCGTTGATGGATTAGACGAGATGAGTTTTTGCGATGACAAAGTTGGCGAATTCCGCGCATAGCGGTGGCGGTCGGTTTCAAGGTCGATTGCGGGTGGCGCCCCTCCATCAGAGAGGCCCGACCGCCGGGCCCGCTACCTGAGAACCACCGCGAGAGATAAGGCTCCATTGCGAAAATTATTACACATACCAACAGATAGTTAGCCGGTCACGGGCAGTGCCAGGACGAGGATTTCCAGAAAGGGGTTAGCCGAAAAGAAATTTAAAAGATATATATATGTATATTTACCAAAACTCTTCATTTTGTAGAAGAATGTTCGGGTTCTCCTCAAGCTTCAGAAGAAAACCCCAACAAGGATTCGAAATATTTAACAGAAGAAAACTCGACAACTTCCATAAATCATCAGCTCCACAACAGCTTTAGAACCGAAATTCTTCTTCGTTGCCTTCTTCTCTGCTAGCCTCCTGTTTTTCGTTGTATTCTTCGTTTCGTAGAAGAGTTTTTGGGTCTTCCCTCGTCCTTGATATTTTGTCTTGGTTTTCTTCAGAAGCTTCAAAAGAAAATCACAAAGAGATTGAAAATATTTAACGTAGAAGAAAATCCGGAAACTCTTCAACAAATGAACTGCTTTGCGGAAGCCTCGAAGACAAAATTCTTCTCTGTTTTCTTCTTTTTCGTTGTCTTGTTTGTTTCGAAGAAGCGTTATCTGTTCCTCCTCCACGTTGAATATGTTGTGGCCTTTCTCTGAAGCTTCAGAAGAAAATCACAACAAGAATTCAAAATATATACCGTGTGGAAGAAAGCCAGGAAACTCTTTTGCAAATCAACGGCTTCGCGAAAGCTTTAGAACCAAAATTCTTCTTCGTTGTCTTCTTATTTGGTGTCTTCTTCTTTTTCGTTGTCTTCTTCGTTTCGTAGAAGAGTTTTCGGGTTCCTCTTTGCATTAAATATTTTGTCGAGGTTCTTTTCTGAAATTTTAGAAGAAAACCACCGCAAGAATTCAAAATATTTATCGTAGAAGAAAACCCGGACACTTTTCCAGTAATGATCAGCTTCGCGAAAGCTTTAGAAATTAAATTCTTCTTCGTTGCCTTTTTTTCGTTGTTTTCTTAGTTCCTTAGAAGAGTTTTCGGATCCTCCTTCATACTGAATTGTATCGTGGTTCTTCACAGCAAGATATTACAACATTTGACGTGGAAGAAAACCCGGAAACTCTTCAATAATCATCAGCTCTGCAAAAGCTTCAAAACCAAAATTCTTTCCTGTGATTTTCTCTGTTCTCTTCTTCTTTTTCGTTATCTTCTTCTTTAGATTTAGGTTAAATTTCGGTGGTTAACATGCACCTTTACAATTATTTGCATTTCGTACATCCATTCGCGTCCCTTCCCAGGCTGCGCCCGTGCTGCTGGAACTGGTTCGGAGCTATGTGAGATTAAAAATAAAACCACTGATTAATCCATTTAATTAAATCATTTGGCCATTTGCTGGTTTTTGTTTTGTTGGATGCTCTCGACGATGGAATCCGAAGGAGCGATTCTCGGTATTCCGTAATTGAGGCTAAATTAAGCAGTCAGTACGAAATGTTGTTAACGATAACAAAAAACGAATAACGTTTACTTAACGACGAGATACGCGGCGTGCGAGGGATAGCTGGGTGGCGGACGATTTTTTCGAATTGCCCCCGCGAAAAATGAGACAGAATAATATACAAGGGCTACTTTAAGCACCAAATCAAACCAGCAAAAGCAGCTTGAATTATGAGGAATGTTATTTATCATCACGCTTTTACTTCTTTTACATCCAAATCAATTGGATTCAGTATTGCCCAGTGGCTGGATATGGTTCCAAAAGAAAGCGGTTCGAATTTCACTTGGGCGTTTTTGCTTGCTGGTACTTAAACGAAATCTTTCCATTTTGGTAGATGGATTGACCAGCTAGGTTGCCGGATCTAAATCTTCTGGAGTTTTGTCCATATTGTTACCGAAGAAGTATCGTTTTACGTCCAGGGCCTAAATGAACATATTAGAAAAGGAATTGGATGAATTTCGCCTGAAAAACCTGCCTCCAGGGGCGGAGCGGGACTAATTTTGTTACCACCCGGTATGCTGTTAAAATGATCGAAAAATTGCACTAACCAGCTTGTTCGGTTTAATCAGAACGGTCGAAACGGACCTCATCAATTCTCTCACACAATGCCCCTTGGAAGTCCACGATTTTTTTAAACTTAGGCATTTCCTCGATGGACATGATGAATACGGGCACCGCTAATGACCGCGGACCACCTATAAAACAAGGACACCGACCGGGTCCGGGATAATAGGGCACAGGTCGTTTAGCATTGACAATGTCAATTATCGGGCACCTTTACTTAGACGCCTCACCGCCATCACTCGCCGGGCTCTCCTGGTGGCGGTTCATTACCAAGGCCCATTTTAATTCGGCAGCCGAAATTGCCAGGACTTCTGACCGTTCGAATGCGGCCATAGACGTACCGAATCGTTTTTATGAAAATTTTTTGACAGTTCTGACAACCAATTAAATTTCGTTATTTCTTGTCATGTGACGCAAATCACCCAATCATCAAAAATTTTCTGATCGAATGTCCCTCTGAAATTGACAAATGCCTCATAATTTTATGACAATTTTATGAAAAAGTTCAGTCAAAATAATTTTAATTTCTTTTTTTATTTTTGACAGCTGCCAAAAACAATGTGATTTGTGACTTTTTATAGAAAATGATATATAAAATTTTTTAAATCTAAATCTTTCTATTTTTATAATTAAAATTAAAATAATCCTTTCGCCTTTGGCAGCTCTCAAATTTTTTGTCAGTTTAATGAAAATGGCATTTAATAATTATTTGAACAAATGATAGTACAAAGCAAAGTACACATATTTTTTATAGGTTTCGCAGGGACTGAATACGAAATTAATTTTAAAAAATATTATGTTTTTTGGTAGCTGTCAAAACTGCGGCTAAATTTAAAAATGTGCAAGTATATCTTTTTCGCATTACTTTTGCATTGAGTACCTCCAAAACCTATTGTAAAATGTTTGTGAAGCATTTTAATTTGTTGAAATAATAAAATGACATTTTAATTAAGTTGACAGAAAATTTGACAGCTGTCAAAGGTTGCAAGTTTATTTTAATATCAATTAATGAACTAGAAAGCTTTAAAACATTTTATGTATCTTCTAGGAGAATCAACATTATTTTCAAAATTATGAAAAGTATACTTATAAATTTTTAAATTTGACAGCAATATAATATTATTTTGACATCATTGTCTTATTCAGTACGTCCAAAACTTATAAAAAATGTTCGTTATGTAGTAATCGTCTTGTTTAAATAATTAAAATTATAAAATGTCATTTTCATTAAGATACAAAATTTTGACAGCTGTCAAAAGTGAAAATTTTATTTTACTATCCATTATGGAACTAGCAAATTTCAATACGCTTCTTTATGGAAATTCTCGTTATTTTCAAAATTACCAAAGGCACACTTGCATTTTTTTAAATTTGACAGCAGGTTTGACAGCTACCAACAAATATAATATTTTTTTCACAACTTTGTACCCATTGAGTTCCTCCAAAGCCTATAGAGGAATGTCTGCTTGGTACTTTAAATTGTTGAAATAATTATTAAATGGCATTTTCATTAAGTTGACAGAAATTTTGACAGCTGGCAAAAGTAGAAACTGTATTTTAATGTCAATTATGCAACTAGCAAATTGAAAAAAAAACCACTTGATTTCCCTTCTATAGAAATTCATATTGTTTATAAAATGATGGAAGACGAACTTGCATTGTTTTAAATTTGACAGCTACCAACAAACAACAATTTTATGAAATTAATTTCGCATTCAGGACCTCCAAAACGTAAAGAAAAATGGCTTTTTCATTGCTAAAGGCATTTGTGGAAATAATTATTAAATGGCATTTTTATTGAGTTGACAGAAAATTTGACAGCTGTCAAAAGTGAAACCGTTATTTTAATTTCAATAATAAAATTATAAAAATTTAAAAGACTTTATGTCGTTCAAAGACAGACTTTTCAATTTTCAAATTTGGCTGATTTTGACAGCTATCAAGGATAAAAAATAAATGAAAATTCTATTTCGGCAATCTATATGTATTTGTGACCTGTAGAATCATTTTAATTGAAAATAGCGAGCCTTCGGCGTCGGGCTATTACCAAGCAACGTGCTTTCGATTGTCATAAAATTATGAGGCATGTCCTAGGGATATTATAGCTGATAATTTATGATCTTTTTCGAAACGGATTTCGAACAGCAAATACAGCAAATTTTGAAGATTTTTTTCTTGCTAGCGCAAAATTAGCGGACCTACAAAGAAGAGATGCAGCGAGAATATTTTTACGGTTTACAAAAATTACAATTTTCTAGTTTTGCCATATTGCCAGAGACCAGGAGAATGAATTCCTTGCGGATTATTATATAAGCATATTTTTCAAATTTTTTTTTTTAAATTTTGGTTTAACGACTAATTTATAACTATTGGCCAATTTTTTTAAAAATTTTTCGAAAGCACCTCGAAAATTTTTCAAAAATTTTTTTTTATTTCTTCAAATGACTAATTGACTATTGCAGCATATAAATTTTTAAAAAATTTAAAAAAAATTATTTCGTTTAAGTGCCCGAAGCCCCCACGTCCCCGTCGCTGGGTCCAGTCCCTGACGAGCCCCGCCGTACCAGCCCCCTATAATCATCGACTTGCCGATTTGTAATTATTTACCTTTCTAAACACTAAACGGCCTCAATATGTTGTCTTGTTTAGATGTTTGTTATTGGTAAACAGTTTTTGTTTGCTAAGAGATTTACGGATGGAAAAATTAGCATCGGCTGTCGGCAACAAATAAGGGTAGACACTTTTAACGAACGTCGAAATCTAATCGTTGCCGCATTCGAGGGCGTTTCGGCACGGATTATTTATGACACGATCTTTAACGCTTGGTACCTGTACGGTTTTCGTTTGTTTTACTCCTGTAGTAGCGTTTAGTTATTCTGGATGAGTCAGGGGGATGAGAATTATCATTTATCAACTGAGTTTTGTGGGAATCCGATATTATTCATTAAAACTCCATAGGCGTCAAATCCGGTGATCGGGGCGTCCATTCTGAACCAAAATAGAACATAGGACTGCACAGGCCACTGTGGCTGGAAAAAATATGAGTATCCTCCTTTCATAAAGAGAACAATGGCGTAATAAGACACGTGTCATATCATTAGCAGGTAAAATGCCCCGACCTACGTGGCATTCCTAAGTTATGAAGATACTCGCAGTGTTTGCAGATCGCGTCATTGACTTGCCCAAGAATTAGCAACACGCTGGCGAAACAAACCCAAATATTTGCCAGGCGTTAAATATTCGATAAGTCAATATTTGCTGTTAAGTTGGCGGCCGATAATTGGGAGCGTTATCAGCAACGCAGGCCGGCGCTTATCGGGCCTGGCGGCACCCGCGTTACTTCAAAGTTGACGCAGAGTTGCTCATTATCCATGAGAAAAGAGATTATACCCACCCACGGGCGCCCATAACGTTTAAAGTATATCGGACTTGTTGCATAACGAGCGGCATGGCATGTAGGTAATAGAATTTTTATGTGGTTTTACGTCAGCCATTAAAATAAAGGTAAGTCAAATGCGTATTGTTATTTTACGTATGTTATGTATGTGCAATTTCGTGGGATTGTAAGCGAAGAGATTTTGGAAGGAATTTTTTTGTTCCTTCACGTCTCTCCCTTAAATATCTTTTTGTTGTTTAGAGCGACAATATTGCATGCAAGATCAACTAAAATAGACTATATGATAATAAGAATAAGCTTGAAATTATGATCCTATCGGTAGTGGCGTAACTTTGATTTTTGACCCCCCAAACGAGAAATGTTTCACGGCTTCATCGCGGTGACGAGCTTAATTAAATTGCAACCTTCTCAGTCGCCTCGTACCAGTTGGCTTGTATTTGTATCAACAGATCATCAAATTAAAAAGGGATTAGGTACGCAGCAACAAAGGCCGAGAGAATTGTAGAGTAAATATATCTAAGAGCCCCACAGCTTTTGTGAGACTCGTCCGGCGACCCATACAAAGCCCTCTTTATATCTCCATCTGAATGTTATTATAAAATTTGGTCATTGTTGGGCATGGGTTGCCTCGATCGGCAACAAAAACAAGATCTTAACCACCCCAGAAAATTCATCGGATCGGCACCAACAATACGTGACCGCATAAAAATAAGATGTAAATCCCTGAGAGCATTTGTTGCACTTGTTCCCGACCGGCCGAGAAGTCCTACGTGCCCTAATGACACGGAATTTTCGGCAAATGTCAAAATGCCTGCGGGCCGATTGTGACGGATGAGGTACCAACAAAGGGGATTTGCAAATGCGTTTACGGAACGCTTTCAGATGGCCCAGTCGGTCATGCAGATTAGGCGGATAAATGGGCAGATCGGGCTTCTGTGTTCGACCGCACGGAAAATTGTAATGGCATTACGGTTATCATTGTTGGAGGAATCCGACTAGCATTTTTGCCCGGATTAAGGCTTTGAATGCGAAATTAAATCACGTTAAGAAATTGTAACGGGTGGTGCGGGGCGCACAGTGGGGTGGAAAAAAAATACTGTTCAAAAATCACAATTTTTTTTTAGCTATAATTTTTTATAACTTGGATCTGAAATTGATTTTTTACCAAAAATAGCGCTATTTTCAATTAAAATGATTCTACAGGTCACAAATACATATAGATTGGCGAAATAGAATTTTCATTTATTTTTTTATCCTTGATAGCTGTCAAAATCACTGCCAAATTTGAAAATTGAAAAGTCTGTCTTTGAAAGACAAAGTCTTTTAAATTTTTCTAATTTTATTATTGAAATTAAAATAACGTTTTCACTTTTGACAGCTGTCAAATTTTCTGTCAACTCAATTAAAACGCCATTTAATAATTATTTCCACAAATGCCTTTAGCACTGAAAAAGACATTTTTCTTTACGTTTTGGAGGTCCTGAATGCGAAATTAATTTCATAAAATTGTTGTTTGTAGGTAGCTGTCCAATTTAAAACAATGCAAGTTCGTCTTCCATCATCTTATAAACAATATGAATTTCTATAGAAGGGAAATCAAGTGTTTTTTTTTTCAATTTGCTAGTTGCATAATTGACATTAAAATACAGTTTCTACTTTTGACAGCTGTCAAAATTTCTGTCAACTTAATGAAAATGCCATTTAATAATTATTTCAACAATTTAAAGTACCAAGCAGACATTCCTCAATAGGCTTTGGAGGAACTCAATAGGTTCAAAGTTGTGAAAAAAATATTATATTTGTTGGTAGCTGTCAAACCAGCTGTCAAATTTAAAAAATGCAAGTGTGCCTTTTGAAAATAACGTGAATTTCCATAAAGAAGCGTATTGATATTTGCTAGTTCCATAATGGATAGTAAAATAAAGTTTTCACTTTTGACAGCTGTCAAATTTTTTTAGCTTATTGAAAATGACATTTTATAATTTTATTATTTAAACAAATAAACGTGCTTAACAAACATTTTTTTATAAGTTTTGGATGTACTGAATAAACAATTGATATCAAAAAAATATTACGTTGGTTGGCAGATGTCAAAATTGCTGTCAAATTTAAAACTATGCAAGTTCGTCTTCCATAATTTTATAAACAATGTGAATTTCCATAGAAGGGAAATCAAGTGTTTTTTGTTAATTTGCTAGTTGCATAATTGTTATTAAAATACAGTTTCTACTTTTGACAGCTGTCAAAATTTCTGTCAACTTAATGAAAATGCCATTTAATAATTATTTCAACAATTTAAAGTACCAAGCAGACATTCCTCTATAGGCTTTGGAGGAACTCAATAGGTACAAAGTTGTGAAAAAAATATTATATTTGTTGGTAGCTGTCAAACCTGCTGTCAAATTTCAAAAAATGCAAGTGTGCCTTTGGTAATTTTGAAAATAACGTGAATTTCCATAAAGAAGCGTATTGATATTTGCTAGTTCCATAATGGATAGTAAAATAAAGTTTTCACTTTTGACAGCTGTCAAAATTTTTTAACTTAATGAAAATGACATTTTATAATTTTAATTATTTAAACAAGACGTTTACTACATAACGAACATTTTTTATAAGTTTTGGACGTACTGAATAAGAAAATGATGTCAAAAAAATATTATATTGCTGTCAAATTTAAAAATTTATAAGTATACTCTTCATAATTTTGAAAATAATGTTGATTTTCCTAGAAGATACATAAAATGTTTTAAAGCTTTCTAGTTCATTAATTGATATTAAAATAAACTTGCAACCTTTGACAGCTGTCAAAATTTCTGTCAACTTAATTAAAGTGTCATTTTATTGTTTCAACAAATTAAAATGCTTCACAAACATTTTACAATATGTTTTGGAGGTACTCAATGAAAAAGTAAAGCGAAAAAGATATACTTGCACATTTTTAAATTTAGCCGCAGTTTTGACAGCTACCAAAAAACATAATATTTTTTTGACATCCATTTGGTATTTAGTACCTGTAAAACCTATAGAAAATTGGCTGCACTTCACTTTATTGAATTAATTATTAAATGGCATTTTTATTAGGCTGTCAAAAATGTTGACAGCTGTCAAAAATGTTGACAGCTGTCAAAAGTAAAAAATGTATTTTAATATCAATTATGGAACTAGCAAATTTAAGACACTTAAATCCTTTCTCCAATGGAAATTCACATTGTTTCCAAAGTTAGGGAAAACAAATTTACATATTTTGAAATTTGACAGCAATTTTGGTAGCTACCAATAAACATAATATTTTTTTAAATTAATTTCGTATTCAGTCCCTGCGAAGCCTATAAAAAAATGTGTACTTTGCTTTGTACTTTCATTTGTTCAAATAATTATTAAATGCCATTTTCATTAAACTGACAGAAAATTTGACAGCTGCCATAGGCGAAAAGATTATTTTAATTTTAATTATAAAAATAGAAATATTTAGATTTAAAAAATTTTATATATCATTTTCTATAAAAAGTCACAAGTCACATTGTTTTCAAAAATACAAGACATACTTTTTAATTTTTAAATTTGACACTGATTTTGGCAGCTGTCAAAAATAAAAAAAGAAATTAAAATTATTTTGACTGAACTTTTTCGTTGACCTCGCATTTGCAGGTCTGTTCATGTGTTGCTCTTTAAGTAGCCACATAGCAAATAATCCAATGGGGTTAAAACCGGTGAGCAAGCTGGCCACTCTATACTCAGTTTCTTTTTATTTGCCTGTTTTCCACCAATTTTGCAACAACCATTGGCCCTTGTAGCGAACCAATTAGTTTTGCAGATTTACATTGTTAGGTTATTTTTGTAGGACTATAATGGCGTAATAAATTTCTGCTAGCACGGTAGACAATACGGCAAAACACTTTGGTGGTAATAATAAATTGTTTGGATAATTTACAGACCATTAAGGAATGATTTATCGTAACAAGGCTTAATTTAAGGGAATAATAAAGCCGGGAGGATTTTTTAATTGGTTCGGAAGAAAAAATACAATTAACGTTAGAGCTATAATTTTGAAAAAAATTGTAAGAATAATTATGAAAAATAATAATTTTTTTTCGTGTTTATAAAGTTGGTATTAATAAAATGAACTGATTTTGCTTAAAAGGGGCCGAAAACCGCAAGAGCACGAATCGTCCAAATCAACTGTCAAGTACAGAAAAATTAACTCTTTGATAATTCCGCCGCGCCGGCGTGGATTTTCTTCGGGGGGAATACCAACCAATAAGTAGACCTAATACAAACATAATTGCATTTGGCATCATCAAACATCTGGTACATTTAGAACTAAGAGTGTGGGTCGGACAAAAAATGAAAATCACATAATTAATGCCCAATTTCACGCGGCATCATCTTAAAAAGGACTCAGTCTGGAGAAAAGAGCCAGCATACCTGTAGGTGACCACCCAAACACCCAATAAAGGGGCGGGCCTTTTTTCCTCACCAACAAAACAAATTATATACAAAGTCAGTCTCTAAATGTCCTTTGTGCAAACAAAATGTTCACACGTATTAAGAAGTATTGTCCTGGTAGATTGCTTTGTTTACAAGAGTCCAATATCCAATTTGTTTCGAGTCAGAGCGTGGAACGCTTTGTTTAAATAATGGGATTTTTTCAGCCTCCGATGATGGCTTCTTCATTTTTTTTTTATAAAGGAAAGGGCTGACGCCTTCCTAATTAATGTTATTAAAACTACGCGTTTTGACAAAGGCCTGATTTCGACGGTTTCGAGGGTGAAATCCGACGATGCCGAATGCGTTGGCTGGTTATTGGAGGGATCCAAATAAAACAATTTTTTTGTTAAGATTAATTTTTCCCTCGATTTCTATGCCTCGAATTATGCTTTCAATTGTTTTCCTTTTCGTAAAACACGCTATTCCTTTAAGAAAAAAACACGATGAACCTTAAATGACCTTGAAACGTCCACTGAAACTGGGATTTGCTGCTCTGGATTTAGTAAAAATTTTTTCTAAAGCTCCTAGCCACCTCCTGGCTTTGCCCTGGGGTCTATTATGCGGCGAGATCCGACCCCAATTTAATTTCTGCATTGCGCCTTATTGCGATAATTAAAGAAGGCAACAAAGAACCAAAAATAATGGCCCAGTGGAGCGGCAGCGACTGGTTAACTCCAAATTATAGCGCGTTTTTGTGCGTACCTACCTACCCGTCGAGCACCTGCCGCATCACCTTCTAGTTACCGTCCGTCTGCTCACGGCACCGATCTCTCGAATCTACAATTCCGATCACGACTACATCAGCGACGATTAGCATTCCTTACGTAGTGCGCACAGCTGACTTAAGCCAACGCGCTTAACTTTTTAAGTAAAGTGAAAAGGAAGTGACGGGACATGCGTCGAGCCGGGTGATTTCGGTGTCAAATCAAGGAATGCGTGCTCCGATGATGGAGCCACCAGGAGTTTAATTTGTTTAACGCCTTCGCCTCGCACAGCATGCGAATAAATGTACTAAGAGTGTAGGGCTGGGCAGATTCTGCTACAGACTTATTATTTTACATTGTTTTCCCATTTACTCGAATGCCCATAAGCGTTAAAGTTGTCGAAAAAGTGCAAGTACAGAGTCTTAACCGCATTCGCTCTAAATTACGTTTACAATATTCAAAATACTACGTTTTTCCTTCACGTCTCTCCCTCAAATATCTCTCTGTTGCTTCTAGCATCAATAATGCTTGTAGGATCAAGCAAAGTAGACTATATAACGAGGAGAACAAGCTTGAATTCATGATCCTACAATAAACGGTATCAGGAATACAGGGCGACAAAGTTGGGTATGCGAAATCTCAGAATTTTCCTATTTTTCTCCACGTCTCTCTCCCTCAAATATCTTTCTGTTGCTTCAAGCGACTATAATGCATGTAGGATCAAACAAAGTAGCCTATATAACGAGAAGAATAAGCTAGAATTCATGATCCTACAATAAACGGTATCAGGAATACAGGGCGACAAAGTTGGTTATGCGAAATCTCAGAATTTTCCTATTTTTCTCCACGTCTCTCTCCCTCAAATATCTTTCTGTTGCTTCAAGCGACTATAATGCATGTAGGATCAAACAAAGTAGCCTATATAACGAGAAGAATAAGCTAGAATTCATGATCCTACAATAAACGGTATCAGGAATACAGGGCGATAAAGTTGGGTATGCGAAATCTCAGAATTTTCCTATTTTTCTCCACGTCTCTCTCCCTCAAATACCTTTCTGTTGCTTCAAGCGATAATAATGCATGTAGGATCAAACAAAGTAGACTATATAACGAGAATAATAAGCCAGAATTCATGATCCTACAATAAACGGTATCAGGAATACAGGGCGACAAAGTTGGGTATGCGAAATCTCAGAATTTTCCTATTTTTCTCCACGTCTCTCTCCCTCAAATATCTTTCTGTTGCTTCAAGCGATAATAATGCATGTAGGATCAAACAAAGTAGACTATATAACGAGAATAATAAGCCAGAATTCATGATCCTACAATAAACGGTATCAGGAATACAGGGCGACAAAGTTGGGTATGCAAAATCTCAAAATTTTACTATTTTTCTCCACGTCTCTCCCTCAAATATCTTTCTGTTGCTTCAAGCGACTATAATGCATGTAGGATCCAGCAAAGTAAAGTATATAAAGACCTTTAAATACAAAATAATAATCAGAATATGAAGCAATTTCTTGTATCGTGTTGCCTCAGCTGACTCTTTAAAAAAATGGCGGAGGCGCGCTGCGTCACGCCTTTCGCCGGCCAACGCTGCCCGCTGTATACATTGCTGTCTCAATTTTGTTGTGAATTATCGTTAAAAAAATTGCGATTATTTATACCCTGTCGTTGGCAATGACGTACGGTGGCTCCTTGGGATGTATTCCCAGCCTTGGCGAGATCAGAGATCAAATTGCCATTTTCGCATTCCGCCGCCGTAATCCATGAGAAAAATCAAGATAGCCAGGCCTAAATATAAATAAAAAATCCATGGCAATTTATTATGGAACAGATTTCCCGCAGTTGGCGTTTGACGTGTTTGATTGCAAAAGCTGTCTTCTCCTCGTATCGCCCGATCTAAACGATATGATGTCGTTTTTATGGGCGAACTTGCACAAAAGTAGTTGTCGCAGGGCGCAATGGGCCTCGGATGCAGACTTGGAATGAGAATATTTCGTCTGGACGGGGCGCCGATTGGGCGATAACAAGTGACAAACGCGCTGCACCCAGCGCTCCCATGTTATGAATACAAATATGTGTCTCTCATAACGCGCCGCCTGCCCACTCTTCTTCTTCGTACCAGAGTTGTCGTGGTCGACGCGATGTTGTTCTACCAGCCCTCGAGAGAGGACAAGAAATAGAATAATAATTAGACACCTTTTCTGGTGCCTACTCCGCCACGATGATTAATTTCTCACAGGGAAATGACAAAAGTTAACGATCGCCTTTCAGGCTGTCCCATCTACGGTTTCTGTGCACGTACTGGTTCAGTTTCTAAACCACGGAGAACTCGAATTCATCGCGACCTTTAAATATCACTATTCCAAAAAATTCTAAAAACTTCAAGAAAATAAATGGAAACATGACGGATCGAATGTCGTAAGTCGCAGTTCGATATCTCATTTTGTTGGAGAGGTACAGCCTTCTAAGTGCGCGGATTTTAAATTTCGGTACATCGTCATACTTAGAAATTTATAATGTGAGAGACCTATTATCGAAAATTCTCAAAAAATTCAGGGAGATAGAGAAAAACATGACGAATCGAATGTCGTAAGTCGCAGTTCGATATCTCATATCATTGGAGAGGTACAGCCTTCTAAGTGCGCGGATTTTAAATTTCGGTACATCGTCATACTTAGAAATTCATAATGTGAGAGACCTATTATCGAAAATTCTCAAAAAATTCAGGGAGATAGAGAAAAACATGACGAATCGAATGTCGTAAGTCGCAGTTCGATATCTTATTTAGTTGGAGAGGTACAGCCTTCTAAGTGCGCGGATTTTAAATTTCGGTACATCGTCATACTTAGAAATTCATAATGTGAGAGACCTATTATCGAAAATTCTCAAAAAATTCAGGGAGATAGAGAAAAACATGACGAATGGAATGTCGTAAATCGCAGTTCGATATCTCATTTCATTGGAGAGGTACAGCCTTCTAAGTGCGCGGATTTTAAATTTCGGTACATCGTCATACTTAGAAATTCATAATGTGAGAGACCTATTATCGAAAATTCTCAAAAAATTCAAGGAGATAGAGAAAAACCTGACGAATCGAATGTCGTAAGTCGCAGTTCGATATCTCATTTCATTGGAGAGGTACAGCCTTCTAAGTGCGCGGATTTTAAATTTCGGTACATCGTCATACTTAGAAATTCATAATGTGAGAGACCTATTATCGAAAATTCTCAAAAAAATCAGGGAGACAGAGAAAAACATGACGAATGGAATGTCGTAAATCGCAGTTCGATATCTCATTTCATTGGAGAGGTACAGCCTTCTAAGTGCGCGGATTTTAAATTTCGGTACATCGTCATACTTAGAAATTCATAATGTGAGAGACCTATTATCGAAAATTCTCAAAAAATTCAAGGAGATAGAGAAAAACCTGACGAATCGAATGTCGTAAGTCGCAGTTCGATATCTCATTTCATTGGAGAGGTACAGCCTTCTAAGTGCGCGGATTTTAAATTTCGGTACATCGTCATACTTAGAAATTCATAATGTGAGAGACCTATTATCGAAAATTCTCAAAAAATTCAAGGAGATAGAGAAAAACATGACGAATCGAATGTCGTAAGTCGCAGTTCGATATCTCATTTCATTGGAGAGATACAGCCTTCTAAGTGCGCGGATTTTAAATTTCGGTACATCGTCATACTTAGAAATTCATACTGTGAGAGACCTATTATCGAAAATTCTCAAAAAATTCAAGGAGATAGAGAAAAACATGACGAATCGATTGTCGTAAGTCGCAGTTCGATATCTCATTTCATTGGAGAGGTACAGCCTTCTAAGTGCGCGGATTTTAAATTTCGGTACATCGTCATACTTAGAAATTCATACTGTGAGAGACCTATTATCGAAAATTCTCAAAAAATTCAGGGAGATAGAGAAAAACATGACGAATCGAATGTCGTAAGTCGCAGTTCGATATCTCATTCTGTGGGGGAGATAGAGATGTACAGAATTCCGATTTAGAAATAGAAGTTTCCATAGTTTTGGAGAGCTCTGTGTATCGTGAATTATCAAAAACCCTCGCAATACCTTTCTAGAAACAAGCCCAACATGGGACATATGGCTTGATCAATTATAATATCTGGATTATCGTCGGCGCCGACAAAGGCCCGATCGGGGCCTTACCGAGTATGCCTTCCATAAGCCGCCTCCAATTTCAATTTAATGGTGAGTGTTTATTTTAATTTACCTTAAATAATGAGGCAAGATATTGATTCCTTTGTTACCGTTCTGGTCGAATAATGGTGACGGTGATGAACCCGTCACGGTGCCTGTGCGTATTTTCTTTGCTCGCAGGTCGGCTACACGGGAGGACGAGAGCCACCTGACATGGGGCACGCGTCGCCACCTGGCTCAAATTATTACTCTTGTCTTCCAGTCGCAAGCTGATGAAATTGTTAGAATTGTGACGAGCTCGGCGCCGCGGGCCAATTCCAACGCAGGAATTGCAGGAAGATCCTGAGGCGCCAACGTTTACAGGACACTGATCCGATCCTCCTAATCTAATCTCCGGTCGTGGGCGATTGGCCTTGGCGGCGGAAATAGCCAGACGCGAAGGCTTCAAAGAAAAATTAAAAATAAAACCTCCACGCTATTTTTAGACATCCGACGGCGTGTCTTCGGAGGGCATGACTGAAATGGCAAAAAGGATTAGCATCTGGCGTCGGCCGCTCGGAAGGACGAAAGGAAACAATGGGGCCCGCTACCGCGTATTCGCAATTACAATACTTACGTCATTAAAATAATGAATGATTGCGTTGATGTTAAGAATTGCTGAATTAAAATTCCATTTAGTTCCAGCGAGTGCCCGGCCGCATAGTAATTCCACTTCCGTCGGAAGTCCAGGTGATCCTGCGTCCATTCACTGCTCGCCGTGCGTTGTTCTCTATTATTGTACGGGTCTGATGGAAAGCGAATAGTGGCCTTTGACAGCGATAACCGCCAGAGAGGTAGTTCAAGCATGTACAGGGTGATCACACAATATTATCTCTAACCGTTAGCTGTACCAATACGGTACGCGTTATCCTGTGGAAAAATTCAAGCTTCTTCTTATTCTTCTTCTTCGAGTCTGTATGTTTATTTCGGTATTCTTCCTCTTCATTGCATTCTTCTTCTTCGCGTTCTTCTTTTTCTTTGTATTCTTCTTCTTCGCGTTCTTCTTCTTCATTGTATTCTTCTTCTTCGCGTTCTTCTTCTTCTTCTTCTTTGTCATCATTGATATCTTTGTCTCTAGATAGAACGCTGAACAAACTTTATTAAATTGAGTAAGAACCTCCCCTAACACATCACGCGTCGTCTCTGTATTTGTTTCAATGTTTAAATACTTTCGACTGCACCTTGTAGCGGATATGACTTTGTCGGGGGCTTCTTCTGCTCGTTAGTTGCTCGAAGCAGCCCGCTATCAAAGCGATAATGTGACGGTCCATTTTTACAAACTTAATTGCCAGAATAACGATTATAATTACGGCAGAGGAGAAACTAATTAAGACATGTCGGTAATTAGCAACGTGGTATGAAGAACAAGATGGATAAAAAGCCAATTAAATGAGAGGCAGGAAGGATGGATTTATTGCAGCGCAGAATGTAATAAAAGCAAAGATATTTATTTTATTACTATTACTTGAGGTAATGGCCGCGGTGTGGGGCTAAACGAAGAGTAGGCGATTCTTTGGAAGCTGAGTAAGCGACTCGCCTCACAGGTATCTTCGAACGCTGGGAAGTTAGCTGCAGTATCCTAGCTCATCGTTAATGCTCTAACAGGACTTGCCCATCCGCAGATAGCGGAAATTGATGATTTAGGACAATTAATATGTTATTAATGAGTAGAATGTAAAACAAGAGGCCCAGCACAAGTCCTTGCGGAATACTAGATTTTGCGCAGCGCCGATTGCAACCATGCGCTCGACCGTTTTAATTAAAAGTTATCAAAATGACAGAACAATTAGTATATAACTTTGCTCTGCATTTTAAGACCACGGCGAATTACAATGTCCTGTTCATGGTGGTAAAATCCAGTCTCAGTGGAAACGTGGATTTATCATACGCCGGCGAAACATTTCACTGTCCTGCTCATGGTGGTTATGTGGCCCCAGTGTAAGATTAAAATTGTTGCTTCCGGTCAAGGGTTTGAGGCAGTGGTTATCCGCGTTTATTAATCAGGAAACGAAATAGAAAAGAATAGCTGTGGCTTATTGAACGCGCTCCGATATTTTGGAGTCCTGTAGCCGCTTGCTTTTCCCCGCGTTAGCAGCAATCAGTTCAAACTCGGACCGCCGGCACATTTTCTATTTTTATTAGAAACTTTTTTTAGTTTCATAAATATTCACATACCGACGAACATGCGCATTGATAATAAATTAGTTTTCATTATTATTACTCGGGGCAGTTATTATTTGTGTAAACCTACTCCGGATAATGGAGGACGTCTCCTCTATAAATCCACCGGCATAAAGGGACAGAAATCAGTGCGGACAGTCCGAGGGTCGTGAGCGCCACACACGGTGACAACTCACCCTGACGGGGCTCGATCCGGACGACAGCCACCCCGCCCCGCGCGTCCCCAGCCCCTCGGCTAACAATGCCTTCGAAAAATGTGTCCTTTACAGGACCAAACTAACCCACTGTTGTGATCACTTTGTCGGCGCCCTCTTGATTTCTTAAACGAAAATATCATAAAGGCCCGATTCGACTGAGTTATTTATTGGTTGTCACTTGGGAGGGAAAAAATTCAGAAAATGTCATCATTGTGGGCGGTTTGTTAACTTTATACCGGGGCCGGTGAGATGAGTACGAGACCTGCTGGAAAGTTACCGGCGTTAATGTGCATAATTTGCCATTATGGTGAATTCAGATAACGCTTTTAAGTGTTTCATCTCCTGTGTGACTAATTAGTCATCTATTTCCGGGCAGTTTAACGCTCCGAGAGGAATGCATCGCTGGAGTTCGTGTGTCTTTTGTTGTTTGGTTTATATGGTGATTCTAATAAGCAGCTGAATATTCATATCTTAATTAATCATAACGGAATATAATATATTTCTTCTTCGTATCTTCTTCTTCGCAATCTTCTTCTTCTTCTCTAGATAAAACGTGGGCAGGGTGCAATGCGGGAGGAAGATTAAAGAGAGAAGGAAATAGGAACACGCGATTTCGCATTGTACTGCGGCTCCACTATATTTTTCACTCAACGCATAAGCACCTGGACACATCAGCAATTGTCAACTTATTTTTTTTGAGCCTTTGCTGATACGTACAAGTTCTCGGACGCGGCTGCTCCATAATTCATACCGCGAGGCAGAGGACTGGGAAAAAACTGAGATCAGGTAAATGACAAACTGCCGATTATAAAATTCCTCGGCCCGTTATTTATTGTTGTTAATATTCCGCGAGCGTTCGGTCAAGTTTCGATCCTATTTTTCACGCGTTATGAATAAATAATCATCGCGACGCTGGCTTCGGAAAAAAATAGTGCTCGATAATCCACAAAGAGAGATTTTTTAAATTTATACTGTACATGCATTTTTATGGGCCAGATCCATAACGCCGAAGGACAAATCGTCCCATTCCACGTAGCCATGAAGTATTTTACTCATGTAAGACTTCTGCGCGCAGCGACTACCAATTTTTCTCATTTCTTTGAGTTCTGGAAGTGCGCCGGCTGTCCGGATTAATATTCCGGCGGGGCCCCGCGCCGACACATGTCAGCATGCCTGATGACGCGAGTCATAATCACATCGTAGAACGCCGTGGCTCATTGACAAAAAAACAGCGGAAGCTGTCCATTGAGTACATTGGCCAGTATCCGGTACGTTCGCGCTTATCTTTTGTCTTACGTTATTGTCATTCATTGTTACGCACCTACGCGTTCGTTGCCAGATCTCATGCACGTATCAATTCGCCCATTCTAACGTTCCTGCGCAAGCGACTAAGGAGACTGAGCCGCTGCCCACCTTCAACTGTTTCTCAGTTACATTCACAATTATTTGCAGCTCTCCTTATGAAAAGGAAAATTACTATTTAGGTTCGCCTTGCCCCTTTTGAAAATGCAGCGTATGTCTCTGGTTCATTCATTACAATAGGATTACTAGTAGGCGGCTGCGGTGGCTTACTTGTTCCTACTAGCACGGTTTATTTCAACAGCAACTAACCTACTTAAGCGAAAGTTTCCAACTGTCCATATATGTTCATCGGAGGGCTATTAATATACAATAAAATAAACGATTAATAATTGGTAGTGACACCAATAGGTTTGCTTAGGATTTGCATAAACTAGCTGGCATTCTCATTGGAAAAAAAGTGATTTAAGGGTATATATATTCATCAGTACCACGTTGTTGATTCACCGCGAGCGATTTCTTTAAATTCTCCATTAAACGAATCCGTTCATTTTTAAGTCGGCATCAAAGTTCACAGGGAGTGGCACCCAGGTACGGGACACCCCCGCACTGGTACCACACTCGACCACGATTCTCCGGCTCTACGTTCTACCTTTTACCTAATAGACCGTCGCTACAGGGTGTCCCATGATAAATTACCCGTAGGCTTTTCGCACTTATTAGGTAGTTGCGGCCGTTCCAATTATGTCCGATAACTGTGCATCATTATGCTTGTTTGTTTGTTATTTGGGCAGTTTTTGGAAGGTAGTCAAAAAGTGTTTGGGGAACGTCGGTCGGAATGCATGCCATGCGCATTTTTAGTACAGACCAAGGCATGAGTCTGTAAGGCTCCTTGAAATAATTTTTTATTCTTTTCAAAAGCCAAGAAAAAGAAAGAGCACAAAAAAGGAAAATAGGAAGAAGCCGAAGAATACGAAGAAGAAATTGATTCCATAAAGCTGCTTTGAAATTTACTTTTAATAGCTTTGAGAGCCCAAGACGAAGAAGAAATAGCACGAAGAAGAAGAATATGAAGAAAAAATACGAAGAAGAAGAATACAAAGAGGAAGATGAATGCGAAAGAGAATCACTGTTGCATGAAGGTCACAAACCGCGACATTCCATAAAGCTGCTTGCCCTAGACCAAGAAGAAATAGGATGAAGAAGATTGCAAAGAAGAAAAATACAAAGAAGATGAATGTGGAGGAGAATCACTGTTGCATGAAGGTCACAGACCGAGGCATCCCATAAAGCTGCTTTGAAATATACTTTTAAAAGCTTTGAAAGCCCAAGACAAAGAAGAAGAATACCCAGAAGAAAAATACGAAGAAGAAGATGAATGCGAAGGAGAATCACTTTTTCATGAAAGTTACAAACCGCGACGTTCCATACAGCTGCTTTTAAATATATTTTTAATAACTTTGAAAGCCCTAGGCCAAGAAGAAATAGCATGAAGAAGAAGATTATAAAGAAGAAAAATACAAAGATGAATGCCAAGGACCGAGGCATTCTGTGAAGCTGCCTTGAAATTTATCTGCTATAGCTTGCTCGAAACAAAGTAAATAAATGAAGAAGAATATAAAGAAGAAGAAAATACGAAGAAGATGAATACGAAGAAGAGTTAATGTTGCACGAAAGTCACAGACCGAAGCATTCTGTAAAGCTGCTTTGAAATTCACTTGTTATAGCTTTCAAAGTTCAAAACAAAGAAGAAATATGGAGAAGAATATAAAGAAGAGATAAATACGAAGGAGATAAATATGAAGAATATGAACCGCGGCATTCGATGAGGCTGCTAATTTACCTTTAGTAGCTTTGAGGGCCCAAGACAAAGAAGAAATAGTATGAAGAAGAATATAAAGAAGAAGAATAATAAGAAGAAACACTGTTGTATGAAGATTACAGACCGAGGCATTCTATAAAGCTGCTTTGAAGCCCAAGCCAAGGAAGAAATAGTATGAAGAAGAATATAAAGAAGAATAATACGAAGAAGATGATGAATGCGAAGAAGAATCACTGTTGTATGAAGGTCACAGACCGAGGCATTCTATAAAGCTGCTTTGAAATATACCTTTAATAGCTTTGAATGCCCAAGACAAAGAAGAAATAGTATGAAGATTATAAAGAAGAATAATACGAAGAAGATAAATGCGTAGGAGAATCGCTTTTTCATGAAGGTCACAAACCGCGACATTCCATAAAGCTGCTTTTAAATATATTTTTAATAACTTTGAAAGCCCTAGACAAAGAAGAAATAACATGAAGAAGAAGAATATAAAGAAGAGAAAATACGAAGAAGATGCATGCAGGTCACAAACCGCGACATTCAATGACGCTGCTTTAAAATATACTTTTAATAGCTTTGAAGGCCCAAAACAAAGAAGAAATAGTATGAAGAAGAATAATACGAAGAAGAAGATGAATATGAAGAAAAATCATTGTTGCATGAACATAAGAGACCGAGGCAATCTATACAGCTTTGAAATTTATTTTTTATAACTTCCAAAGCGTAAAACAAAGAAGATAGTATGAAGAAAAATATAAAGAAGAAAAATTCGAAGATGAATGCGAAAAAGAAACACTGTTGCATGAAAGTCACAATCTGAAGTATTCTATAAAGCTGCTTTAAAATTTATTTTTTATAGTTGTCAAAGCCCAACACAAAAAAGAAATAGCATGAAGAAGAAGAATACGAAGAAGATGAACGCGAAGGAGAATCACTGTTGCATGAAGTTCACAGATCGAGTCATTCTAAAGCTGCTTTGAAACTATTTTTTATAGCTTTCAAAGCCCAAAACAAAGAAAAAAATAGTATGAAAGGAAGAATATAAAAAGAAGAAGAATACGAAGGAGAATAACTGTTGTATGAAGGTCACATACATTTTATAAATGTTCTATCTAGAGGATAAGAAATCGAAGGTTACAAAGAAGAACACTGCGAAGATGAAGAACATTTCTAAGAAGAAGAAGAACGCAAAGAGAACGAAGACGAAGCAAAAGAAGAAAAGGAATACAAAGAAAAAGAAAAATATCGACAATAGGTTCGAATCAAAAACCAAATTGGGCGCTCCGTGAGAAAAATATTTTCCGTGTAATTATGAATAAAAAGACGCCGCTAATCCTTCGCCGTCCCGAGCGCACTTTCTTTTGTTCATATCTATAAAAAGGCCAGTGACTCGCTCATAAAAATATTCTAAACAAAATAGCTACCTCTCCGCCCACGTATTTAACAATAATAAACATTAACAATTTAATAACGCGACATTTAAGGCGATCGTTTTAAATTAACTGTCATTAAAATTTCGATTAGGGTGATTAAATAATCGAGCATTAGCTTTTTCTCCTTTCGTCCGCCGAATGTCATAATTTATGCCACGAAGTTATAGGGCGCCTCGAATTATTATCCACTAATTCTCCGGACCCATATATGCCAAACATTCCAAATTTTGAGAGTGTTATTATGGAAGGGCCCCCGTTTAAAATTCCTCCGGTCGGAGATAACGATCGCTATTTTCGATTAAATTATCTAGCAATTTAGAGGACCAATCGGCCCAGGCTACCCAGTGACCCAAACATACGTCGGTAGCCCATATAAACATCGTCTAATTCAATGTTTCGCAACATGCAGTTATGAAAAGTAGTTGTTTTAACAGATTACAAGCTTTACACCGATTCTTATATGGAAGCTTTTAAACACTTAATTCCTAGACATATTAAAGATATGTTACCTCGGCTATTTATATTCGGCCACCGTATACAATTCATAATTCGAGGGGCATCCATTAAATGGTAGTGGCTCGGGGTTGACGTGGGGGTTAAAGTGTTAATAAATATAAATCTGGCTGCCCTAAATCTTCGAACAATCCACAGCGGGCGTGGCGAAATGAAACCGTAATTAGAAATTTGAATATTAATGATTTTTTTGTAATATATGGTCAGCTCCGTTGGCCTCTGGTCGTCCATTTTTTCTAATTTATGTGCCGATATAAATATCAACGACGTCGGACATTGTGGGGATTGTTTTAGGATTTCAACTAATTCCGTCCACACTTTTACATCTAAGAGCAATAAGTATCTTACTGTTTCTCCATAGTTTTCCCAAAATAAACATTGATCAGCACACGATTTTATTAAAATTATCATGTCCTAAACATTTTGCATTAAAATAAAATTCGACAGCAGACACTAATACTACTGTAATTGTTATAAATACGGCCCTGTACTGTCGTCCTTACCTACTCTATGTTCAAAGCCTTGTGCGGAGGTAAGTACAGGTAAATATTTCAGCAACTTTAATGCACTGCATACCCTCTCATTCCTTCGTTATGTCAAAGTCGGAGATAGCCGTGCATCGGCTGGTTGCGATCGAAATGCTTGAAATGTTGGAAAACATGCGAAAGTAATTTTGTAACTGGCGAAGGCGCCCAATTCGCTTTTAAATCGTTCAAGAGTGTAACGAAGTGATTTTTTCCAATCAAGGAATATTCATTTTTGCTTTAAATATTACCATCACTTGGGTACACCCTGCCGCTGTTTTAGTAAGTAGGTCCTGTTTTAATTAAGTTATTAATGAGTTGTTAAAAAGTCCGCTGGTAAACAAGCAATAAAGTAATTAATTGATTAATTTTCGACAATCCCTCGTATAAGTAAAATCCGAGAAATATTATAAATAATGGCCGAGTCGGAAATAAAAATCATTCGTTACTAAAAATGTTAATCCTTGCCCGTTTTAATCCGTTTCTTCTTGCAATATAGTATAGAAAGTGCAAGTAACTCGTTTCCGGTTATTGACGTTCTGAATTGATGCGCTAAATTGCATAATCCGCATAGAAAATTATTTGAAAATAATTTTGGTAAGAATACGCCGTAGTCCACTGCAATTTGCATGTACTGCCTTCAGTTAAGTATAGATATTCAAATGTCTTTGTGTCCGTACGTATCGTTGTAGTTCACTACCCAATCAAACCAGAGCTCATTAGTAATACCTCCGTTGGTCTTTTGTTTGCTAAAATATGCATCGGCTGCTGAGATTTGTTCACTAGGGCCATCTTAAAAGCCTCCATGCATAATAGGTTACCGGAAAACCTACGTTAAGCCAAATAGTCATTATATGCATCAACTGGTTGGATCTGTTCGCTAGGGCCATCCATATAGGTGATCTGCATAGAGCCTACAAACGTAACATCCTTTTAACTTTGCGGATACATCATGGAATAATTTTAACTTGACAAGCTCTTACATAAAAAAAATTATTGCCATTCCATTCTGTTAGCTAACGTCAAGGCAGATACTGTTACATACAGTATATATTACATCGTTTGTAAACAAAGCCTTCAGCACGGCTTTATTTGTCTCGGTAGGAGGCAATATTACGTTACAAAATAACAACAATTAGAGCATTTACCGATGGAGAGTTATTAGGTCGCATCAACTGTTGTACAGGGGGAACCTACGATCAGTTTCATCGAACGGAAAGGTAATGGTGAAAGAAATGTTTGCCATGCAAAAAAATCTGACTTTACTAATTAGATCGTGAATGGAGTAAATCTTCTGTGTTATTGTCGCCAAAACAGTGCATCAAGTGTGTTAAAATTCCTCCCGTCCTTGAGGAGTCCATTACGAAACGGACCTTTATTGTTTTTTTTGGCGCCCTGTATCACGCCGGTTCTCCGTTGCGTAACCAAAGCTGGCTCGTGGCGGAAGCTCGTCTATATCCTTCATTCGTTTCCACTTGGTTGCCGCCAACTTGCAGGCGGCGAAATCGCTGCACTGTTTAATGATGCCAAAGACAATGAACCTTCCCCAGAGGATGTTACAGGTTCAACGTAGCAGGTGGATTTTAATTCTCGCTTTGCATTGAATCCGAAATTAACATGTCAGAGCCGAACGGAGGGCCAAGTAAACAAAGACGGTCCACTTTTAATTCACGGTGCCGTGCGTATCCGCGGCTTTCTAGTTTCTTAATGGGTGTTGTAGTATTTGAAATATTCATGAAATTCTGAACACAATTACTTGTTTCGTATTCAAAACTTGATTAAAATTCATAAGCTAATTGTTTACGATCTCCACTTTGCTCAGTCGTGCCTATACTACACGTAGGGTCATTGTTTGGCCACCAAACATACCGGATTTCATGCATTTGGACCTTTTCGTACGAATATTCATGAGCGCATAAAAACCGCCCTCAACAATTTTTGTTGAATGAGAAACAATTGTAACACCCCAAGGTTCGTGGTTAGGGCGGAAATAATGTCAGTTTTGGATTTTGTCAAAAGAAAGGCACCAGAGATGGATTTTGGCAACGTATTTAGTAATTTTAAGTCGAATTAGTCTCTAACTCGAGCGCCTTGCACGATATTACCTTTTAAACAATGCTGGCGAAAGATTAATGTATCGGTTAGAAAGCATGGGACCCAAAAGGGTACCTTGTGGCATTCCATTACTTGCAATTTTGGAGCAGAGCACCTGCTAGAAGAATAGTTTTAAATAATAGCCAATAATTCACCCGTTTATCTCACTTTCCACTTTTGCGTCGTAACTTCCTTATTTGCGTGTCGCCCTTCGGCCAACAAAGAACCCGGGCCCCACGAGGATCTCGAAATAGCGCCGAACTGTTTGCCAAACAGGCAGGACATATGGCAGGGTGTTTGGATAGGACGCGTGCCCCCAGACAGTTGATAGTTCGAGAACAAGAAACAGCCCTTGAGCAGGTGGCAGAAGACAAACACCACGATTTGCATACAGCACACAAGTCGCAGAGGCCTAATAAGGGCCCTCGAAGAGGCCGGAAGCGTGCCCTTCGCCGCGCGCTCCCACAGGAAGAAGGCTATTGGGTTTCAGCACACGCCAGCGCCGGTGATTGTCTGATAGGGAGGGAGCGGGCAATAGAAGTGCGGATATGTATTGTCTGCTTTCGGATTTTTTATTCTCGGTAGCGGGCAGGAAGCGCGGTAGGTGTTAAAAATTTAACGGGCACCTTATGAATTATAATGGTAATGGTAAAAAATAACTGTTAGTGTACAACGTAATCGCTTTACGAACGGTCGAATTATTTCACCTGCTATCCGGTGAACCGGCGCTGGTGCGATGACACGTGTTTTAGGTCGCAGTTCGTTAAGCTGTACGCGCATTGCCAAATCTGCGAAATCACTAATAAAGTTCACCTACTTCAAATACGCACCTTTACAACGGGCCTGATAAACATCAGTATTTAACCTTGAACATAGCAGAATTCATTAAATACAATCACTCAGTAAGATTCTGTATTATTATGGCGAAAAAAAAAATTATTTATAGTTTAAAGTATCGCTGGAGCCGACCCTAGCCTTTGACGTCACGATTGCCACAGGTCCGGCCTCTACATATTCCTAGTTTACCAAAATGTTAGATAATACGATCGAATACGCTTGTTTTCAGTGCAAACATGATAAAAAAAACTGAAACTCAAACAAAATTATGCATTTACTCGGTGAAGCCCCTGGAAGGCGAGCGCCGCAACTTGATACCGTATCGGGGGTGTAAATGGAGCACGCGCCCTTAGCAGATGGTGTCTGACAATGCACCGGGCAGTATCAAGTAACCTCTGATCGCATAAACACCTGGAGGAGTCCGCCCCGAGTGTCTGCACCTTCCTAGTCGTCCGTCTCAGTCCTGCGTTAAAAACCGCCCTTAGAGAGCGAGAGAGATAGGGGGTGGAATTAGAAAAGCATCGATACGTCGGGCACATGTTATTTTGATACAATTGAGAGCTTTTGTGTGCTGCCGATCGAAATCTACAAACTATTATGAACGGGGCCATGTGGCGATGTGTATAAAAATATTATTGGGAAATTGTGTTGGGCCACCGGCTGTTTGTTGTTTTCACGCGATTACCAAAGGGTGGCGAATTTGTATTGAGATACATTGAAAACGCGGCATGTGTGCATTATTTTTAGTCCTTGCCATAACTACTCCGTAATGCGTTTAGCACGAGGCGTGGCTTCGTTCGGGTGACGTTGCGTGATGAAACCACGCCTACCGATGACGTGGCAATCAATAGAACGCATTCGCCAAGCGAAGCCACGCCTCTAACTGCATCTCAGGTTAACAAAGAGTGGTATTATCCATTTCTTTATGTATAAATCAATTTGCAATGTAAATTGATCTGGAAAATCGAAATTATTTTTTAAATTCGAACTTTGAGCAGCGCTGACACCTAAACAATTGCAGATAGACATACGCCGCCGCTGACATTTTTTTAGCAAATTCAATTATCTACAACCTTGTCTGCCCATTTTTGCGATAGCTCTTACGGCATTCACAGCGTGTTGACTGAAAGCGCGCAGCGCGCTTTTTTCTCGATAATAAAATTATTATTTTTTGAAATTCCTCAAAGAATTCATGAACATAGTTGGATGTGGAACACAACAGCTGTTATAACTCGCCAAGTCATTGGGTGGATGAAATCTCCCCCACTATGATATATATTCAGCGTCGGGACGCCTCGCCTTGACAGCAAAACAGCCAGCTACAATACCAGTAACATAAACAAAAGAAATGCTTAAACGCCAAAAACGTGTGAAGTCAATGACTGGTGCCTGCGCTTAAGTGGCCCCAATATTGGACCTTGTGGGACTCCGTGTTGCAAATTTTAATTTTTACCGCGCAATTTTTATTGATTTAAGATCCAAATAACCATTTATTATAGAAAAAGTTTCCGTGTAAAGTTTACAAGTTGAAATGATCTCTCTTGTCGGTGCCCCATCGAGCCCCGGCAGCGCTTAAGTACACCCGACACAAATATTCTACAAATCATGAAATGCCCATCAACCGAGACGAATTTACTTTACAAACAGACCACCTACACTGTCGCCACCTTAAAGAAATCTAAATTAACTATCTCTGGAAATTTTAAATTAATGTCTTAACTCATTTGTTAGCGGAGCGCTTTTCTCCCACAAACACACACACACACACACACACATCTTTCATGTGTAATTAACTACTTTGGGGCTCCGGACATTTATTTCGCTACCTAATGGATTAAATATTGTTTCGTAAGGTAACAACTAATGGATGCGAAGGGGTATCGGATGGATTTAAATAAATTATATCGGCTGCTTATAATTTTAACAATATGGCGTTATAAATTTATACCGGGTGGTCACGGTATTGCCCATGGAATAAATCGGTTATTATGAAAGATAGACTTCTGAAATTTGGAACTTGGATAATAGGGCGCTGAAGCCAGAATCTGGCACCGTTGTACATAAGATACTACTTCCGGTCTAACCGGAAATGATACCAACTTTCTTATTTTACGCGAAGCACCCTGTATATTTTTGCATTTTCTTGTTCGCCATTTTGTACTGATTTCAACGATATGTCACAAGTTGACATTTGTTTTAATAATGGCGTCGAAAATGTGAAAAATACAAGTAAGCCCCTGCAGTATTTTATTTTTGAATCTTATAAAAAATCGTCCATATTAATTATTGTATAATTTAAATAACGATCCGCCAAAGCTAATAAATTAATGAACAAACTCGGGCCGGAGGCAGACGTTAATAAATTCCTGAGGAAAACTTGCCCGATAAAAAAGAGAAAACTATCCCTGATATATCTGAAACGTTATATCGGTTACGGTTGGTGGCCGAACTATCCCTAATTAGATTAAAGATGTCACAGTTTAAGAAATAATTGACTGGTTCTTAGTTTTAGTGGTCACGAGAGCTCACCAGCGCCTAAGCAGGCCAGGTCGGATGGTCAGATAAGACAATGGTGCTTTATAAGTAGTGTCACAAAATTGAGACGTTTAAATACGGTTTGACGTTATAGTTGTCGGGAATGCCAACGGACGTAGTACGGTCGCTGCGGCTCGCCCATTGTTTATCTCCGCTTATCGCAGCCCTGACAAATTACAAGCCAGTGACGAACCCGGAATATATGCGTGTATATTCCACAAGTCCATTTTTTTGTCGAAGTATATACATATATGTAGATTTTCAACTTTTTAGAGGATTTGAATTTTATAATTTTTAATCCAATATTCATAATGTATTAAAGAAAGTCCAATGAATTTAATAATAGCATGTTTAGAGATGAAACATCAATATAAGTATATCAATTTGGATATGTTTGTTATTATTATGCTTGTGTAAAGCCTAAACAAAGTCATTTATAAATAATGCATATCAAGCAAAGAAAGAGAATTTTGATAAAAATCGAAAGTACCTGGAAAATTCTGAAATAATTCACGGTTATGTAATTCGACGAGAGAAATCGAATGGCGTAAACGCGAGATCGATATCTCGTTTCCTAACCGAGATACGGACGGCGAAAGTGGACAAATGCCTTTCTCAACTTCCGCATTACTTGGACACCCTGTATAATGAGTGAATTTTGCGGTAAGTTAAATATTTTTTAATTTCAATATGTTTTTGCTTTGGACGCTATTAATTGATATCGAATTCAATGTAACATATAGAACTGAAAAGTAGTTGTTTTAACAGATTCGACAATAATATATCTCGTATAAAACCTAAAAAACGTTGTAATCAAAGATCTTTTTTTAGGTGAAGCTGCGAGTGTGCAAGTTTGTTCACCCGTAACGCGTTCGTTGTCAATAAACGTATCACTTGTTTTAAATGTATAGTAATCGTATAGGTATATGGGGCTATCCATGGTGTCTGTTGGCCGGAGTTGTTATGGTTTTTTGCTGGGCTTGGTCGAAGAGAACACACACACGGTCGCCCACGGATGATTATTTTATATATTCATTGTCTGAGTCATGTGGTGCGGGCCGTGAGAACTTGGACACCACCGTTTTTAACACTCCCCGACAAAAATATTGTGTCACTGTTTGTCGTGGACGAGGACAATTAGCATAGGGCTCAGTTGACGGCCTGGCGGGGCACTCCACGATAGGAGGGACCTGGCCAGGCGTTCGAGTCGATAATTTGACTGCGACGCCGACGATAGGGGGAGGCAACCACCTCCGCCGGGGCCCAGGCTCCATAAAAAATATGAATAATAGGAGCGCTACAAACCGACCGCGATAATTTATTAGTATAGGCTCAGCCGGGCATTGTGTGGCGTAAATCGAGTTAAAATACACTAACATACAATATTAGCAACGAATCAGGCTTTAAGAGGCGCATGCTTCGAATAAGGGGAAAGGTCTTGCCTCGACAACCCCAAAAACACAACTAACTTTATACCTTATTCTATCTCCTCGGTTACAGTCATCAGTTTTGCGTCAGCAATAGAATATCTTGCTCAGCCTTTTACCGCGGTTCATTTCCCTGATTCTGCTGTATAGTATTTGAAACTGCTTCATAAAAACAAGAAATGTGAGTAGTGAGGTAATAAAATTTGTTGAAATCAAGCCAGAAAAGTTTGTACTTAAAACTCTTTTCTGACGATGACAAGCATTAGTTTGCTCACCGTTTACTTTATGGTTTATAACTTAATCGTGAGAAAATATCATAATTAGCGCCATTGATTTTAGCGGAGAAAGCTTCCGCGCAATATTAATCAGCAGCGCTGTTTGGGACTTGGAACTGTTTAAAATGTTTTGCTATTTTGCGAATATGTGATGAAACGCCAAAAAAAATGCAAATTTTCGATTACGATATTTAGTCCGTTACCAGCGACAATCGTGGGCTAAACTGTCAATACATTAATCCCGCCGGCCTTAATTAACAAGTTACTCTCGTAACAACTGAGTCTTCCTGCTTCCAATAAAAAAGCCTTTATGCTCGTTTCATTTATTCCAACAAATAATGAGATTTCTTTGTTGTGATCCGAGCGAGTCCGTTTTTTCCAATCAGAGCCGCATTAGTTTTGCCAAATTAAAATAACCAGGCGTCAGTTTGTTTTTCTTTGATCTCGTAAAAACCTTAAAACGTAATACACCGAAAGGCGGAGAACCACAAAGTGAGAATTTCAACGCAATCGGGCGTAGTGCTGGCCGGCCCCGAGGTGTGGGAAAGTAAAATAAATATCGGGACCCAGTGGCGGCCCGCAGGGGCAACCCCGTACTTCCATTTTGTATGTTGGCCAATCCCCAGCCTCAGTATTACCTTCTGGATCCGACACTGTGGGGAATTATCTAGATGACGAATCAATAATTTTGTCGGCCAGTGTAGATTATTTATTTTTTGTTTAGATTTAGATTAAGCGTGTCGGTGGTAGGTAAATGTTTCATTTAGGGTGGGTTTTTTGGTATTTTCAGTGTAGCTTTGACACTGAGAAATGCTGCCTCGGATTAATTTGAGATAGCCTCGGGCCGGAGGGATTGTAGTAGTCGCCGCGATGATCAGCATCTAAGGATCGGACGGACCGTGGACTGGCTGCCATACGAAACAATGGTATTTTTATTTATCACCTTCGGACGGCGACTTTGCCTCTAGAGCAGCGCCTAAATGTACCAGGTGGCCATGAAAGTATTGAAGTGACACAATTTTTTTTTTCTAGAGCATCTTATATGTTTTACATTTTTTGTTCGTCGTGAAATTCTGATTTCAACGATACGTCACAAGTCGGCATTTGTTTAAAAAATGGCGTCGAAAATGTGAAAAAACTGAAAAACGCAAAAGGCCCCTGCGGGATATTGTTTTTGAATTCAATTGAAAGTGGGCGTTGGATTTGGCGCATAGACGTGTCTTTTGTCAATCTATGCCCGCAAAGTTTCTCTTAGTTAAAGAAGCGTGTTTTTTCGCAGGTTTTCCATTTTTCAGAATGCCTGGAAAACTATTAAATTTACATATTTTTTTGCACCATACCACGCACCCCTTATCGTTCCTAAACTCTTCCGGTCTACGCCACTGGAGAAATTCAGTTAAAGCGTGCGCCTAGGGAAATTCAGCTTAGGCCTACTAGTGGTGACGTCACGCCGAGCACTGAGGCCTTGTTTGTAAAGCCGTATCCTCTTAAGTATTAACCGAGTCGCCGAGAAATCTGCCTTTATGCAACTTCCTAGTCGATTATAAATATTCATACGGCAAGTACTTGCACATTTAGTACCCAACATAGTTACGGAGGCTCTTTTCTCTTTACCATATAGCTTAATAGGTGCCATTAAACTGATTAATGGCTTTTAAAACTTTGATTGCCATTTATAACAACTATTACAGGAGTTACACTTTGGCGTGCACGCATTCCTAACAGCATTCTACTAATAATAATATTTATTATAATCGTGCCGGGGTTTTTTTTTGCTAAGCCGGTTGCAATCGTATCTGTAACGGATGTGTTGGTGGAATGCGCGAGCGTTTTCTTAGATGGATCGGAATTCCGCATATTATGATTTAATCGGTATCTGTGCGAGTATAGTAATAATAATAATAATAAAATTGTTGGTGCCTCCCTTGTCGTCTGCACTTTGCGGGAAGGCACCAGCACAAGCAGTCAGTTCCTTATCACGCGGGGATTAGGAATATTGTATCGGACGCGACCTGGCACCGTAGTCGACCGCGCCTCTCGGTGGCTCCCAGCAAAACGTGCAAATCTCCGGGTTTTTTTCCCTGTCAGAAAAATGTTAACCCACTTCATCTTTGTCGACTTTTTTGCCCTTTTTCAGATCATAGTTTGTAATTGAATCTTTATTATGATGTTCATTCTTTATACTTTATATAATTATTTATTTCTTCAACAATTTTTTTGGTAATCGTTTTAATCTCCTTGCAATTACACTCTCGGTTTCTGTTGACAAATTCTGCGCCGCGACTCGGTTTTTAATAAGATGTTAACGAAGTGTAAAATGATAATTAAAATTGTGTGCAATAGAGCATTTGATTTGTATCTTAATAATAATAACTTACTTTTTGCTGTCAACGCCATGAAAAAAAACCCAAACAATGATCGTTCATTTTCTGCCGAGATGAGCATTGCGTTAATATTTAAATGACGGTTATGTAATATTTAATAATAATAATAATAATAATAATAATAATACTGGTACTGGCGCTCTCTCTGTGTGGTGTCGGAGGCCACAGGGAGACTGTCCAGGTGTCCAGCACTTTCTCTCGGAAACGAAAAAAAAAAAAAAATAATAATAATAATAATATTTATTATTATTATTATAACTCCATAGAAAATTTTGTTTAAAACTACGTTTATGCTGTTGAATATTGTTACTAATATTAATAGTAATACTAATAATACATATACATTATACAGCCCCAAAGGGGCTGTACCAAAAACTTTTTTTTTAATTTGACAGCCCCTGCGCCTTATTTCTTTTCATTTTTTCAATTTTAAAAAAGAAACCAAAATAATTTCCCATGACGAGCAAAGTTTGATTCCACATTCTTGCCGTCGAAAACTTTATGTCAGTGACAAGAAGGCAATAATTCCAAGGTAACGAGTGCCTAGCCTATGGTAATTACACCAAAGACGTCGCAGGTAGTAAGACAATCCGTGTCCTTGTCACCTGTTGAGGAATTTGCACAAAAATGTACAACCTGTTCGAGGTCCCCAGGGAGTATTTACTGTATACTAATCGATGGGTGGTACAAATATTTTAAACGGACTCGGAAGACCGTAGCCAATTTGTTTGACTGGTTCGTCAGCGCTGCTGCCTCGAATATTATTCCAAACAAATCGACAAAAGACGTACGTGCTTGCATTAAAAGTGTTATTTTTCAATTACTCTGACAATAATAAAATTCCGGGGCACGTCTCAGTCGGGACACGAAACAGCAAATTCTCATAAATAGTAGAAACGGAGAGCCGTTCTACCTGTCACATTTACGTGGATTATTATTAGGGGTGGGTGTGTAAGGGTGGCGGGATTTTCTCACGGTATTCCTCAACTCGTGCTTCTCGGACATTTTTGGGGATTAACCGAGCCGGGTGAATTAATTGACAAGCCAATATACCTACCTGACAAATCCGATAAAAAGATATAGACAAACTGTGCCGCTTTACTAATCTAAATAGGCCCAGAACAGATAGCCTGATAGTCCGGTCGATATTTTCATTTTTATTCCTGTAGAATAGTGACGAATAAAATGTTCAAAAGGACTACCAAATTGGAGAATTATTTTTATGTTTTTCAAGCGATTCGATCGCAGCCAGCCGGTGCGCGGCTATCTCCGACCTTGATATGGCGATAGGGTGAGTTTGCAGAGCATCAAAGTCTTTATTCAAAAGCGACTGTTACAACATATATAAGTTTAAGCAAAAGACGATTTAGCATTCATAATATTGAAGAAATCAATGGAAACAACTACTTTCTTAGCTAATACTAAAGACCATTGAACTACGTAACAGAATTTTTAGCATCCGAACAAATAAATATTCTTTTCTAAGTCTTATACAATTCCAAAAGGTACTTGTGATTCGACAAAACTTCTAGCTACAAAATGGACCGTTAAGAGAATTAACGATTTCGGATCCGGTGCTTTCCCAAATTTGCCCTTCAATAATGAGCCGAGTGACCGAGCAGTTTCGAAACATCCTTAATAAATACGTTCTTTGGATTAGCAGCGAAAATCGATAAAAAAATAAACGAATTACTCCGCCGCAGTCGACATGGGTGGTTCGAAACCCTTCAAGGTGGCGGGATCGCGCCTCCCCAGAAACACCCCACCTAATTGGCAAACGTGCTAGTCACTTTATTTGTTGTAGCTGAATTATTGTTCCAGTTTAAAATGAGGTTTTTAAATGGTAGCACTAAATCACTGAACACTTATACAATAAAAAGCCACTTAAACTATAACATTAATTACTACTTTTAACCATTATTATTCGTCACTTGTCACTGTACTAGTCACTGTTTCTTTTCTCTTGTGTTCAGTTCACTTTCCAATATTCACGTAGTGGACCATTCTGATCTTTATATATCTACAGATATGCCTTGTAGAGCAATCCAGATGTTCCTCTAGAAGATTCCCCAATAATTATCTTGTTTCCTCATTTGTTTTCGTACCACTGACGCCATTTCTTGAACGACTGCTGAACCACCACACTTAGGAACTCACCATGAGAGGACACACCGCCGACTACTGCAAAGTGGGTGTAAATTCATCACAATATAAACGGGTCCCATTGTATCGTGTGAGTATATATATCCACAGGTCGCTGTTGATCCCGCCCTTTAGACAAGATATATGAGTATATCTTGTGGCATTTTTTACCTTTTTTAAACAGTTCTCATCCAGAGTTAACAATTTACAAGATATACAAATTTTATATATGAACATGACCTTGTGGAACCCAGATATCTAAACCGTATGTTGCCACTTTGCTATGTAGATATCACTGGAACGTCGTCGAATGTTAAGAAAAGTGCGTCCCTGTCTAGATTCGTATTCTAAAGGAGGTAATTCT
This sequence comes from Rhagium mordax, assembly GCA_963680705.1. Taxonomy (NCBI): domain Eukaryota; kingdom Metazoa; phylum Arthropoda; class Insecta; order Coleoptera; family Cerambycidae; genus Rhagium; species Rhagium mordax. The sequence continues at coordinate 60,062,451 of OY796662.1, read as the reverse complement.
ATGAGAGCCTCCAAAGTGAAGGACCCAGCGGCCGCCCGCACACACGTCGAAATAAATATTCCTATCACAGCTTACAATTCTGAAAATATATAACTCGATGAGTCACACACCGACTTTATATGCACGATATAAATGGGTTAAAATGGGCATAAATAAATTCCTCGCTGAGAATATGTATGGGCTGTATACAAACAACAGTCTAATAAATAAAATTAAACCATCACGTAGGACACGTATGGAAATAATGAAGGATAATGACCTGGTATCGGGAACGATGGTCATTATCGAAATGGTGGTACTGTATATATAATACTCTAATGAAAATATTCGAAATATTCAGCTCGATATGTTCTTTTTCTAAATTTTTCTCTTAGGCTATGCCAGTCGATATACCGGGTGCGAACTTGGGAAAAAATTTTTTTTCGCAAATTCAAAAATCACCCTGTATATTATTCAACCCAATTGAAAATCGATTTTGGCTGTTTTTTAATCGTAAAATCATACGTATTTATTTTACAAATACCTGTTACTCGACGCTCCAAACGCACATTTAATAATTAACCAGAGCCGGGCCGCGACGTGAAAAAAAAGTTAAGTCGTAATTAAACGGTGCACAAGATGTTTGGAATATTTTCGGGCGCAGTTTAACTGGAACGTAAAGTTAATTTCGTGTTCTACACTCGTTTTCTTATTATTCGGGAAATAATTACAGGCTGGATTTTAGGCCGTAAGTGCCTCGGTAGACGATTATCCTTTAGAACGAAAACGAAAACAATTTTACACGCGGCCATTATCTGTAGCACGCGTTTGCCCCGGGCCGGGTTTAGAAAAAAAACTGCAAAATCAACCTATCGTGTTGCGGTCAGGATTAACATAGAACCTGATACGGGCAGATTTGCAAGATTGGAGAGCTTGTAAATTTGTGCTTCTTAGCAGAAATTACTGAAAATGTTTATCAAGTGTATACAGGGTGTTTTCGAATATTGAGGGGGCTGGTAGAACGCAACATATGCAACAACAAGCCTCGTAGCATTTTTTATTTTACGTATATAAAACAAATCGTGGAAGAATTAGGAACATTAAATTTAATAGCCCCACTCTCCCACACAAGGCAGGGCCGGCTCCAGGTTAAATTATTTTAATTCTTTCACATTTTTTCTCTGTTCATATAATGAAAAAATAATTTTTTGCTGCAACTGATGTCTCCTATCAGCCTCTTCAATAAGTTCACTCCTTTCGAAAACACCCTGTTTATTGAATTATTTGTCAAGAAACCTTAAGGGCTTTGGTACTGTTCTCATATCATGCCAGGGTTGCTACAAATTAATGCCTGCCTGGAAATATATTGTCCAGTATGGCCTGCAAACCAACCTGATCTGATATCATTTGACGTTTCTTGCGGAATGCGATGGGCGCTTTAGTGGCATGTCTTGTTTCGTCGAGAAGACGAATAGAAAGCAGCGGGCATCGCAATAGTTTAGTTTTAAATTAAATTCTGGAATTGCCGCAACATTTAGAAATGTATAATTAATTACGCTATACAGTAAAAGTTCTGAATAAAAACGAGCTAGAGTAACCTAATTTTACGGTAGGTAGGTAGTTAAATCTACAATATAAATTGAAATAAATGCAGTAGTCACATAACATAATTTCATTATGGTTTAGGCCTGGGTTTTACAATCGGATATTCCAAATTGCTTAACCGAGCACAAAGGAAACGTTGAGAGACCAGTTTACCGAATTGTAATAGACGTGAGTTATGTAAAGGTTCTGAAATTTGAACGTGAGATTCCCAAAGTACTTAAAGTCCATAAATATTTAAGGAAGGAAATTCTTTATGGGTTTATAAAAATCGATATCTTACCACTTGACCATATTCCATCTCGTTAGTATAATAACGCTCCAAAGAGGTTCATCATATCCACCATCAAAAATGTTTTGTCGTTTGGTGACATTATTAACTCCTCTTCTTCATGAAACAAAGCAGAAAATAGTTAGTCGTCTAACAATAAAACTGCAAAATAGGACTTACCGTCCGTTCTAGTGCTAAAGGACGCACACGTTGCGTTGGTATATCTTTATTGATGAGGGCTCTCCTGCGGATACGTAAGCAGTATCAATAGTTATATAAATTCATAATAGATTTGTAAAATGTTTTTCTTTTGAAGCCCTTTTCCCTTTTACGATACATTCTGTGGTGGCACAATATGAACCCTATCACTCACCCTGAAACAAGAGAAAAAATAGTTAGACATTTAATAATAACACTAAAGTATATTTTAACTGATTTTGATTAAAACGCAACAAAATGTTTTTTTATTGAACAATGCTTTCGCCCATTCTTCAATTCAAACGAATTGACAATTCACGATCAAAATAAATCGGATATAAACAGTGGTTATGTATATTTACCTTACGATGTCTTCACCATGTCCTATCTCGTTCGGAACCTACCTACATATAGAAAAATACAAATTAGTAAGAATAATAATTGGATAATATAACAATACATGCCTTTATCTCCTTTCCCTAAAGCGGTTCGTCTCCATAGTACCATCACTCGCACGCGAAAACCAGAGCCTACTAACTGCTTTTCTGATGGGTTCTAACGCCCCCAGAAAATCCCCGAATACAGTTACAAGCCTTAACACTTGTAATAACCAAGCTATTTTAGAAATAACATAGATATTGACAAGATACTCGTCGAGATCTCGGCTCTGGTTTGACGAAACCGGTCGTTCTCTCTACGATAGAGTAAACTAGATATGTCCAAATAAAGTCACTAAGTGTCTGTTATGCACTTTGCACTTTGTCGTCCATGGTATCGATGTCAAAACTGCTACACGCTTGCAAATCTGTTTCTTTCCCTAATAGTTCGCTAATTGGCTTAATCTGAAAAAAAATTGCAATGTTAGATGCGTGAGTGAGTACAATTTTATTGTTTTATCAAATAATAATAATAATAATAATGTCTTTGTTGGATGTTTAAATTACAAAATAAACAGGCAAGGTTAAATTTAAAATAAACAGCGCCTGCTTATCAGGATGTTCTCTTTGCCAGACCTCTCCATATCGTACAGTCGCAATTTGGACCAGAAAATGTGGGAAAGTGACACATGCCTCAGAGCATAATTAATTCATAAAAAGCCATTTATCACGCTGGACCCATAATTGCAAGGTTAACGAAACAAATTTATCGCCGGGTTGGTATTTCGAACGGGACAGGTTGACTTCACTCTTCACTTCTAACAAAGACAAAACCGGTAAATGATATTCAAAACTCCAAATATGTATTGCGGGTACAGTAATCCGCAGAATGTGTTAAATATGATGTGGGTGAAACATCTGGGGCTCTTGTAATGACAGGCGGACGCGGCGATTCGATAGAAAGGAGAAGTCCAAGCCGTTCTACAGATTTATTTCTCGTTTTTCACGACTTGAATACAATTTATTTATTTATATACATATATATATATATATTTTCAAATAATGCCCAGCAGTGTCTTGTATTCTTTCAACTAAAGGACTTCCAGTGGATTTAGATCGGGAGAGCTAGAAGGCCAACGACTGCGCCTGCTTCGTTCCAACGTTACTATATTGGTATTTCCACGGAGATTGTTCACCAGAGATTGCGTCGCCACAATCGAATGCGTATTTCTAGATACAGCAGATTTTGAGCGATCCTCAAACATTCTTAAGCCCTTGTGGATTTCGCGCCAGTTTTGGCCGCAACGTAAAAGGAGAAAAAAATGCGTAATTGTCGTGTTTACTGTAGGAGCATCTAGTCGAGGCGGTAGGTCAAACAGAGCACGAATTCCTGCCGGAGTCGCGCGGCGGCAGGTGGCAAGCTGCTGCGAGTTATATACACAGACAGCGGCCGGGCAGTGGGAACTGCAGATACCACTGAAGAAGAGCATTCCTCAGATACCGAGGCGATTTCCGCGATGTAATCCGCAGTATAAAACATACAGGATACCTATAAATAGATAATTAGATTGAATAACTTTGTATTGGGTTTCTGTTTAGATCATCCTCAGGACTATTATTTGGTTCTTGGCGAGGTGGCGATAAAAATCCGTACGCATCAGTGTTTTCTCCCCAAATCGACAAAAAGAGAACCGACAACCTCGACCTCGAACACGAGATGATCGGCAGCAGCTTCAAATTATCCCGATATCGCATGCCATGCACAGTGGAGTACTGCCCATCGTCCAGTCCGGTGCCGAGCGCCAATTATCATTCCATCCAATTAACTCCGGCCCGATACGGCCGCGGATTTATAGCCCAATTGTCTGTAATCGCCTATAAATAATAACAAGACAAGTGATGACGTCGGCGGGATGGTCGCGATAAGGGATGAGCTCGCAGCGACGACGCACGCTCGTAAACTGTCGGCGTCAGTGCAATATTGGCGCCCAATGCTGTAAAATAATATTTTTTTCCACAAGCATATAATGGCCTATATTATTCAGGAGGGTGAAAGAATACGACTATTAAATATTTTTGACAAAATGTTTTACTGAAGAAATTTATAAGTACATACAAGGTGTCCCACGGAAGAGGCTCACTCGATTTCCTGGCTTTATTATTGGGCTAAAATGAAAAATCAAAATCTATTCTCATGTATTTTTCTATGAGGAATTTGATTATAAGGTCGAATAAGCGGTAGAACCTCTAATATACGAGGTATTTCCAAAAAACCGATTCTCCAAATTTTTTTCACCATTGTTGCTGTGCGTCGCCCCGTATAAATAAAACAAAATATACTTATTTTATTTAATAAAAGCGACCGTTGGGTATACGAATTATGGTCTTAACTACCGTCCGATGGCTGAATTAATAATCTAGGGTGGTTAAGAAGCGTGACTTAATATGGGGGGAATTTTTAAATAAAGACTGGATTTACGGTAATTTACGGTGTAAAATTCATGGTACATTGTATGTAATAATAATAACATAACCAGTTGAAAATCTAACAACGCTACACATGCTGGTTTGTAGAACGCCTATTATTCGGTATGGAATAGTCAGCTCATAATCTGTTGACATAAAAACCAAGGTGGCAACTTTATGAAACAACTAACGTATTTATTAATAATAATGGATATGTCAAAAAATTTAGATTGTTTTTGTGTACGAAAAACCTGTTTTGTTTATTGTTGTTTCAAGTTAAACAAAAAAATTGATTATTATTATTATTATTATTATGCGCTAAATATTTTAAGTTACTATTTTTCAACGTAAAACTTGTTTCGAGAAACGATTTTTTCATTTTTCATTAATTTAATGTTTTTTCTGGTTGTCATTTAATTGAAACATAGCTAGAAACGTGCACTCTTTTTGTCATTTTTCAAATTTACCAGTCGCACTTTATTTATATGTTCACGATGTCTTATTGCAAAATTTATAAAAAAAGAGTGCCAAAATAGCCAGAAACGTGTGTAGATACAAGTGTTACTGTCGAATTGCCTTTGAATAACGATTTTCGCCCGAGTAATCGTTTACTCGTGCACTCTTTTTGTCTGTTTATCGTTTTTCTAAAAAGTCGTCATTTTTTACTCTAAAAATAACCAGGAACGTGAACCAAAACATTTTTACTGGATAATCGTTTGCTTAAGCACTCTTTTAGTTTGTTCATCGTTTCTGAAATTTATAATGAGAAACGACTATTTCTTGGGTTTGCTTGAGCATTCCTTTCAAGTGATTTAAATTTTTTATTGCAAAAGTAACTAAAAAAGTGAGCGAGAAGGGTGACACGCCTTTGAGAACAATTTTTATCTGGTAGATTGTCAGCTCGTCATTGTTTGTGCACTCTTTTTGTTTGTTCGTCATTTGTTAAATTTAAAATCGACCAAAAAAATTAGTGGGTGCCTTAGATCGTTCGCTCGTGCACTCTTTTGGTTAGTTCACTTTTTTAGTGCAAAAATAACCAGAGTGGATGAGGGTGAAGCAGTTTGAACGTCTATATATTGAAAACGACTCTTTTTTGGGTGTGCTCGAACACTCTTTTTGTATATTAATATTTCTTTATTGCAATAATAACTAAAACAGTGAGCGAGAGGGATGCCACAATAAAAACGTTTGCAAGATACGATTTTTGCTGCAAAATCGTTTGCTCGTATATTTTTTTCGTTTGCTCATAATTTTTTAACAGCAAAAATGATCAGAAACGTGTGTAGGTGGGAGCGATGTAGTCAAACGCTTTAGAAAACAATTGTTTGTGCACTCTTTTTGTTTGGTCGAATTGTTCGTCATTTGTTAATATTAAAAGCGACCAAAAAAACTGAGTGGAAGGCTGTGCTATAGATAATCGTTTGCTCGTGCACTCTTTTGGTTTGTTCACTTCTTTATTGCAAAAATAACCAGAGTAGATTAGCGTGAAGCAGATTGGACGGCTGTATATAAAAACCGACTCTTTTTTGGGTGTGCTCGAACACTCTTTTTGTATGTTCACGTTTCTTTATTGTAATAGTAACTAAAAAAGAGTGGTGACACGATAAAAACGTTTGCGAGATACGATTTTTGCTGGAAAAACGTTTGCTCGTACATTCTTTTCGTTTTCTCGTGATTTTTTAACAGCAAAAATGATCATAAACGTGTGTAGGTGTAGGTGGGTGCACTCTTTTTGTTTGTTCGTTATTTGTCAATGTTAAAATTGACCAAAAAAGTGAGTGGGAGGCTGACACAGTCAAGGTGTCTTAGATAATCGTTTGCTCGTGCACTCTTTTGGTTAGTTCAGCAAAAATAACCAGAGTAGATTAGCGTGAAGCAGTTTGAACGTCTATAATATAAAAACGCCTATTATTTGGGTTTGCTCGAACACTCTTTTTGTATGTTCATATTTCTTTATTGCAATAGTAACTAAAAAAGTGAGAGAGAGGGATGCCACGATAAAAACGTTTGCAAGATACGATTTTTGCTGGAAAAACGTTTGCTCGTACATTCTTTTCGTTTGCTTCTGAGTTTTTGGTAGCAAAAATGACCAGAAATGTGCAGAGGAGAGAGTAATGCTATCAACCAACTTCGAGAACAATTTTTTTCTTGCTGGCTCGTCTTTGCTCGTGCACTCTTTTTGTTTGTTCGTCAGTTTTTATGTAAAAAATGTGTTCCAATCACCGACCACAAAGTTTATTGCAATTGTTAAAATAATTACAGTTATAGAACTTCCTTGAGGAGTTAATGTAATTATATTTGTATCTAGGTATTAAAAATTCAATTCAACACCGAGCTCCTGATAAATCCTGTATCCTGCCCGTTTTATGTTTAAATCCGCACAATACGGAAAACCTAAATCCATTTCCATCACGCTCGCCCAAAAACCACTAATCGATGAATCTAATGCAAGGGACAGAGTAAGGAAAACACGTGCATCTGAGAGCCTCTCGCCGCAGACCCTGCCTTCCGCCAGACCCTGTGCAAAATTAAAAATTAGTGTAATTGTAAAATTAACTTACTCTGAATGGAACAAATCAAAATTTTACTCCGCCCACTTTCCCCCCTGCCGGGCTGCAGCTTGGGCACTATTGGTTAAAAAATAAAAACCCGGTTCCAAGCTAGCGGCAAACGGACCGCGCCGCGTCGCCCGTGGCCCCACAGAACAGGGCTCAGCACAGCGGCCGCTCCGTACCGATGAAATCACCAGCGAGAGTACTACGGGCCTTATAGTGGGGGCTTAAAAGCTATCAGCCGACTTTCGGCGAGTGCAGTTGCCGCAAGTACACGGTGAGGGAAGGTTGCGAATTTTTTCGTACACTAGTGTTGGTGCTGGTTTGGTTGTTGACAGTTGGGTGTTTTTTTGTGATTCGTTTGTTGGATACTGTGATTTTTTGGTACGAGGGAATTCCTGCGCTTTTTACTGATACAATGGGTGAGTTTCCGCCAAAGCGTATAACTATAAGTAAATTGTAATGATAATTGAATTACCTAGCTGTCTATTTTTGAGCTTGCTTTGCTGTTGCACCAATTTGGTTGTTTTTTGCTAAACACGTAACGCCGGCGTTGATATTAGCAGTCGGTGCGTTTATTCACCTTTTTGTATAAGTTTATAGTCTGCCCCAAGGTGAGGTAGAACGTGAAACAAATACATTTTTACTAACAGTTTTTGCTTATTGCAGATAATTGTGAGCGCAAAAATTTTCACAAAATTTCATAATCGTTGAAACGGATTTAGAAGCTTTCACAAATTTTCACCATTTTAACTGAATCTTCACACCAAATACAAACCAATCAAGATGTAAAGGTTAAAACGATGATAAAAATAGTTTGAAATGTGTCATTGATCTCATCATCAGCAAAATCCTCAAGAAGTTTCCACATCGATAAACGTTTGGATAATCTTTTTCTCACTTCCCCACAAATCCCCTCGTGTGCGATTGGCATTTAGAAGCCATCACGTCACGTGTATTTTTGACATTTATCGTTCCAAAAAAGTTGCCGAATTTAGTCACCGTGACATATACCAATATAGCCTGTTCTGTCGAGTAGGTAATGACATTTCCAAATGACGATCCCAATGACTTTATCTGAAGAATGATTTGTGTCTCTAATCCGGGACCTCCAAACGATTTCTTAAAGGCTTCTTCAGCAAAATTATGTTATATCCGGAGGTTGTTATGGTGCAAAATCAAAGGCTCTTTGGTGAAGTTTTTGACCAATTCAGGAGCAGAATTGAGGTCACCGATTCTAATCTGATCAGTTAGCACTTCTTTTGCCACCATGCCTATGTCATCATCCACGGCGAAATAGTCTTCAAAATTAAATGCGTTAAATCTCTTCCTAATTTACACTTTCACTTTCACCATTAATTGGCTCATCTGAGTCGAATTCATGTTCCTTTTTAGGAAATCTCCCATGCCTAAAACAATTTGCTGACCTGGCAACAGAAACATTTTTACCAAAACCAACTCATTGGTAAGATTCTCCTGTAATGGCCTTTCAGAGATTGTCACCACTTGATCCATTGGCTGCAGTTTTGACCTTGTATTGGTTCAGTTTTCCTCCCATTTCATTAGCTTTTTCTTGTAGCATCCTTCTACTTAAAGGAACTCCTAGTGTCGTTTTTGCGTGAACCATTTAAGACCTTTATCAACATCTTCATGTGCAGATTTTCTTAAAAACATTAGATTCTGTCAATCCCATTTCTTTCCAACTATCACTTTGGTTTAACCCCATGTATTTTTCGTATAATATCATACTTACCTTTTAAGAGTAATGCGGAATTTGTTTATGTTAATTTTTACAATTAAAAAATAACGCAAACAAAAAAAGTGCACGAGCAATAACAAGCAAATAAATCGTTTCTCAAATAGGTTTAATCTACTACAAGCTACACGCCTATATACTTGCGTCTCTGGTCATTTTCGTGGTTAAGAAATAACACAAACAAAAAGAGTGCATAAGCAAGCAAACGAAGTATACATGAGCAATGTCGACCAAAATGATTAGGTGTCAAAATGTCGGATTTCAAAGACGTTTCATTCCCCACCCCCATTTTTGACCATTCTTGAAATTAAAATCTGTATAATAAACAAAAAGAGTGCAATAAACAATCAAATATGTAGAAATTGTCCTCAAAAGTATTTAAACTGCGCCATTCCTGGAAAAATCATTCATTGAAACGTTTTGTCTGTGCCACACCCCCTTGGCTCGCTCTTTTAGTTATTTTTGTAATAAAAGAATATGAACACACGAAAAGAGTTCCCGAGCAAACCTAAGAAAGAGTCGTTCCTTATATTAAACGTTCAAACTACTTCACACTCATCGACTTCGTTATTTTTATGATAAAAAAACGAGCAAACAAAATGAGTGCACGATCAAATTAATGTTACTCTAAGGCGTTTAGACTTACTTCTATAAAAGAGTGCACGAGCAAACAAAAAGAATGTTCGATTAATCGTTTATACAGGAAAAATTCGTTTCTTGGAAGTGTTTTAACTCACTTTTCTGGTATTTCTGCAATTGAGAAATGACGAACAAACAAAAAGAGTGCTTTTTGCAAATTTTTTTAACAATGAAATGATTTGTAGAAGAATCCTCGAGCTCTCTGCTGCTCCGAATGTTTCAACCATCTTGTCTTGGTTTCCTGAAGCTCTACAGTATAAACACTGGGAGTAAACAAAAGAGTGCATGTGCAAACGAAAAGAGTGCTCGATCAGAAGATTGTACAGGAAAAAAAGTTATTTGAAAGCGTTTCGACTCACTTTTTTTGTACTTTTGAATGACGTACCAACAAAAAGAGTGCTTTCAGCTAATTCTTGTAACGAAAAGTGGGTTGTAGAAAAGTTTTCGGGCTCTCTTCGACGTTGTGACATCATTATAACCGTCATTATTTACTAAATGAAAAATTGAAAATAAAATGAGAATATCAATAATATTGGAAACAAATTAATCGAGAAACAAACTAAGTATGTAAAACACCTATCCCATTATGACGTCGGTTTTGGTGAAACAAATATCAAGAAGCAAACAAATTGGAATCACAATTTGCATCTCGCGAAGGCCAATGCTGCAGTTATTTGTAAATCGATTACATAAGCTCCCATACCAAGCGAATGGGAAAAAATTTATGGAATACATCTTTTTTTTTTTGCACTACTCCTAATCTGGTTAACAGCGGAAACCGAACGACGCCTCCGCAACAGTTTAATCTATTTAAAATAATATTTGCCTAAGTTTTATTACCTGAAGCGCACCTACCTGAGTAGGCATTGACTTTTCGTAGGTTTCCTAACGGGCACCTAACCTCAAAATAAATAACGTCCTTTGAAATCGAAAATCGCATATCTGAGAGTTTACTCACGTTCTCTAATGATTATTAGTATGGATCCTGTTTGTTTACTCCATTTTAAGCTGCCTGTCTACGTGACTGCCAGAGCTCGGCATTGAATCGGTGATGGATTTTGTTGAGTTATTATAAGGAGAAAGGTCTCTAAGCGAAACTGGAAGGAAAATAACAGAAAATGTGTTTCGTCAGAGAACAAAATTTTTGACTGCCTTACGTGACACTGTGCAGAGCAAATTAGATGAGAATCACGCATACTGTACTTAGTGGCCATTTGTCTGCTTTTTCTGTGTTTTGCTTGTGCTTTATGAAAATTGGGCTTAGAAGAATGTTTAGTTTTAGATTATTGAATTTGAATGGGGAGAAGCGCCTGGCTGTTTGGTGCGCTGTACGATATATGAAAGTAATGATTATTCTAGTTTCTGTTTGGGCGTCGAGAACAATAAATAAGTACGCCATGAATGAAACATAAGAGCAGAGGAGAAATTTTTAATATCTAGCGACATTCCACGTCCTAAAAATAATAGAAATCGTAAGGCGAGGCGATAAATCGCCTTTTAATGAGGGAATTGTCAAAAAACCGCGTCGAATCCGCCGTGGGAATCCGGTGTTTGAACTCAAAATATTTAACTATTTCATTTGGAGTATTTACACGTCAATTATTCAAATTATTCTGAAATGATCTCAAATTTTTATCATTCTAAAATATTGACTCGCTCATAACGAGTAAAAATTAAATGTCAACACAAAGGTGTGGCGCTGTGTGCTTTTATTATTTATTAGAAAAATAGGCGTGAGAAACTCGACGGGCGAGCACAATAGAATGAAAAACGTGAAAATAGCTCTGTGAGAAAATAGCCATCGCCCAGAAAGGCCTGTTGGTATTAATTACAATGTTTATTAACGTTATCTCCGTGTACGATTTCGATTTAATGAACAATAATGCATTTTTATTAAAAAACTTTATTTCTTTTTTTTTTTTTGGTTTGGTTTTTTTAATCACCCAGTTATAACTGGTCGGTATTTTTATTTATCCCAGAACGCTGAGATAAGACCCATTGTAAATATTTGAATTAAAAAAAAATTGCATAAATGTATTTTTATCTGGAGACCGGATCTGCAGCGTTATGACGTCAAAACCAGGGTCGGCTTTGGCTTAAATTGCTATTAAAATATTCCAAACAAACCCCGATTTGGGAACTTAAGACATTTGGACATTTTAGTAACTATTTAAGCGCTAACTAAACAGCAATAGAAAAGTACAGTCTGAATATAAATTTTGCAATTTTTTGAATTTTTTTGTCAAATAGTTTCTGGTTGAGTTTTCGACCATATGAGTCGGAACATTTTCGTTTAGAATTGAACAGGCTTTCACCCAGTTTTCATGTCATTCAACTTTTTCGAAAATCAAAGATTTCCGATGGATCAGATTCCTTTGCCCGACGTGTACATACTTGCGCGAGGTTTTAAAAATAATCCACCGCGGATAGTTTCCGCCGATTATTATTCACGGCATGAGACAATCGTCGTCCCAAACATGACTAAACTTTCGTTTTCCTAACGAGCCCATCAAACCCGCATTACGAATCTATCAATTCCCGCTGGCCCGACCATTTCCCAAGAATGCGCAACTCGTCGAAATCGCGACTCCCCTAGGTGATTCATCGCTCAAAAATCATGTCTACACAACTATTGGAAATACCAATAGATGCAGCGGATAAGGTCACCGGACATATCGTTTCACTTTCTGTAAACCGCCCGAGGAATTGAATTAAACAATCAGCGCCAGATCCGTTTTAAAATGAGATAATGCGGCGTTGCCGGACGGATCGTTATGTTTATGTTTACTCTACAACGTGAGCGTGATTTATATCATCGCCCAGATCCTGTTACCGCCTTCATGTACAGGGTGAACGCGAACACATAGGTATTTTCGGCAGTACTGGGCGTTCCTGGTGAATTTTACCGCTCCATGGAAAAATCAATTGGTTTAAGGTCCGGCCATCTTGGCGGCCAACTTGCTGAAAGTTGCTGTTCTGGCGTTCACCAACTAAAACGTAATCAATGCACCATCTTGTCATTGTCATCCACTAGGGCCTGCACAAGCCACCTAGACTAATTTGCAAGCCTCTTGGTGTAAGGATTTGTGCCTAATTGTTTTTAAATTAAAAAATAATTTTAATACATTTTTCGTTCGTCTGTGGAGGACAATTTTCTACAAATATTTTTCACATTATTTTAGATTCCAAAATTGCTATTTTTCGTTTGCGGGAGCCGGATCGATGTGGCAACGCCGCCCGAGGCACCGAGCATGCCGACACATAACTAGATCAGACAAATCAATTCACCATACGGGAGCAAAAAATAGGACGTGCCATGCCAAACAAAAGAATTTCTGCGGAGCTTTCGAGCCGAGCAACTTGATTAGAGTAAATACGTAAAGTCTCCGGCCTGGCCCGGAGACAACTTTTTTTACGGCGGAATCGCTCAAGTGATGTCACCAACAGCAACGCGTGTGTGTGTGCGGACAAGTTCCTACAAGTCTAGGCGTTATTCCGAGAACGAGGCGAAATGCCATTGTGATTAGGACTGCCTGGAATTTTTACTATGAGCAAGAGATGGGTGACGTATCGTGCCGGGTCTGCGTGTATAGGGGGGTAGTCGGTTCATTCATAAAGCGGGTCGGCCCGGGACAAAAGGATTACGTACCTACTAGTCGAAACCCGCAAATGTTACAGGGCCTAGCAAAATTATTAAAAGAAATAAAAAATAGATCAGTCGGTTTCAATGAGGTATACAAGTTGAGTATTAACTGCGTGGTTATATTTAAACCGCCAATTTTTGACATCTGTGTAAACCCATTGACACTTTTTTTAAGTTCTATCCCCTCGTATAACTTTATTAAGGCCATTAAAAAAATTCGATTAAACAGTTTTGGAACTGCTGGCGTATTTCAAATAGTGTATTTGGTTAAAGCAGTGATTCCTCATCGGTTTTAAACACTTCTCTCGCTTCGCTGGTCACTTCAAAAACAAAATCAGTTTTGCAAGACTTCATATATTTGCCATTGATCGAAAAAAAAATATAAAAGTAACAATTTTGTTACCCAATGTAGGTTGATACTAATTGTTTGTAAATACTGCTGATAATTAGAAGTTAGCTGCGGTAATAAAGGATTAAATGACATTTAAAAAATTCGATGAAACTGTTTTGGAACTGCTGTCGTATCTGAAAGGGTGTATTGAATTAAAGCAGTGCTTCCTCAACGGTCGGATAGTTCCAAATATAATTGGTAAACAAACTCAATTCAAAGACAAAATCAATTGTTCAGTTTTTTTATTCATTTTTGCCATTATGTGAGAAAAGTAAAAGCAATTTTACTACCTCTTGTAGGTTGTGATTCTTCTAACTAGATGTTTGTAAATATTGCTAGTAATCAGGAATTTAATAGCGAAAATTAGAGATTAATTGACATTTAAAAAAATTCGATGAAACTGTTTTGGAACTGCTGTCGTATCTCAAATGGTGTATTGAATTAAAGCAGTGCTTCCTCAACGGTTCGCAACTGGTAGCCTTTTCCAACGCTGGTGATAAACAAAATAGAGCGATACAACGGAATATATTCTTGTGCGTTATGCTGATGAGGAACAATAATTCCGAAACTCGCGTCCGTGCTACTCGTACTTGTAATTAGAAAATCCTTGCGTAGATTTTACGTAAAAATTGGCCCGATGTCGCGGCTCGAATCGTAGGCGCGCGTTCTTGACGGGCACAGCCGTGGCCGGGTCAATGCATGGCGCTCCACACCTAATACAGACGTGGCCCCCGCGCCCCCACGATCGTATTCACTCCGCAGGAGACTACTAGATCAGAAAACCGCAAAATATTTAACCGAATACCTGGCATAACTATGAGCAATTGTAACAGGTATTGTGTCGGTGCATATTTCGCGCCGGCATACCTTGGTATTTGCGTTTTGCCGTGTTAATAACGTGTCTGGGAGTTGAAAAAAATTGTAACATTTACCGTGGTTCGATTACGCAGCCATCGGGGAACGTGATCGTGGGCATATAGAGTGGCCACGAAAAATCTTGTTTGTTTCTCTGCCGCAAAAATAACAAAAGAAATATTACACAGTACACAACAATAAAATCGTTTAGCAGTTTCTGGTTATTGGTTTTCATCAGCACCCAGCGCCGGCGTAGGTAAAAATCTACATGCCTCGTACTGATGAAGACCAATAGCCAGAAACCGGTTTTACCCTCCTGAAAGTTCCCCATTTCCTGACTATCCTACTGGTAGCTTATTGCAGTCGTTTTCAATAAGGTACACAAAGTGAGTCTTAAGTAATTGATTATATTTAAACCACCGATACTTGACAGCTGTAGAAACTCATTGGTACTTTTTTTCAGTTCTATTCCCACGTATAACTTTCTTATTGACATTTAAAAAATTTCGATGAAACTGTTTTGGAACTGCTGTTCTATCTCAAATCATGTATTAGATTAAAGCAGTGCTTCCTCATCGGTTTCAAACAGAACTGGTAGTCGACCTTTTTTATTAATTTTTGCCATATAAAAAGTAACAATTTTGTTACCTAATGTAGGTCGTGGTTCTTCTAACTAACTGTTTGTAAATATTGCTGGTAATTAGGAATTAATTGCGGTGATTAGGGATTAAATTAAATGGCATGTTTTCGAAATTTTTACAGTCGTTTAATTAAACATAATCATCAATTAGCTCGTTAGCGACTTATTAAAAAAACTTTTACGCGACTAACTGATTATTAAATTACATATATTACTTATTAATGACTGTCAATTTGCAGTAATTACATTGCAAAAAGCGAATTACTTCGAAGCACAGTTTTCCCAAACGATACAATAAAATAATTCCGAATCGTCCACGCCGCAGATCGGAGAAAGATGGTTGGCAGACGACGGCGAGGAGTTTGAGCTAAGCGAAAACCTTTGGCAATATCAGTAGATATGGAATGGCGGTGTTTATGGACACGCCAGTGGCGTAACCTGTGGGGAAACAAAATAAAAATTGTAACGTCTGGTGCTTTAACAAGCTGTCCAAAAAGAATACATTGAAATTGCATTAAAACTGTTTTGGAACTTCTGTCGTATCTCAAATGGTGTATTAATTAAAGCAGTGCTTCCACATCGGTTGCATCAAAGACGAAAAAATTTTGACAAAGATATGGTAATTAAGAACAATACAAATTTTACGTAGGATCTCATATTTTGACTGCTCCAATTCTCGCAATTTAACTGCTTTAATCCTCACGTTTTAATTCCGGTTTAACGCTGACATTTTGTTTCAAATTAACAAACGAAGATTTCGTAAAACTTCAAAATATTCGAGACGCCAGATCGAGATTATAACGAACTTTGTACAAAATGTGACCTTCGTTTCGTTTGGCTTAAATATTTCGCTTCGTTTTTTCTAAATCGATTTTCCGGTTCGCCGCCCCCGCGGTCCCGCCGCTGGCGGACGCGTGTAATGACATTAACCTCAAGTTGTGGTGCAAATAAAAGCAGAGACAAGGTTCGTAGTCGTGGGAACCTCGACCGGCGTGGGCCAATACTAGCCCACGCGCGCCCACGGCACCGCTACCCAGGTCATAACTAACCCAGCCCGCCGAACACAGAAGTGTACAAAATATCCGCCGCCGCCGTTGATCCTTATCAAGGCTCGAGTAGCCCATATCGATTGCTTAGGCCGCCAGAGTTGTGGCGCCGGATTATAGGCCAGTTTTCCTTCGATCGAATTAAAATAATCGGAGAACCTGGTCGATATTTACGACATTTGGTGCTTCGGCCATTACAGCTTCCTTTGGGAAGTTCAAAGCTATTACGCCAGCTCACTTTCAAAACCTGATACGCCGGATGTTCTATATGTAGTACAGGTTAGATCCTGTTTGTACGAAATACAAAACTAGTAAATAAAACTTTGATATTGATGATCTAATGACGAAGCCCTTCTGCTGAGTCGGTCAATTATTTGTGATGACAATAAAACTAAATAAAATTCTTCTAGCCTTGAAATTATGTTTGCGTTAGCTTCTATTTTGTAACAAGAAGCTACAACCATGTGAAAAATATAAAACTTGTGATGACAATAAAACCTTCTTCTAGCCATAAAATTAAATTTACTTATATTTTGTAATAAGAATGTGAAAAATATAAAAATTGTGATGATAATAAAATCTTCCTCCAGCCTTGGAACTCTGGTTACTTCTATTTTGTAACAAAAAGCTACAATCATGTGAAAAATATAAAAATTGTGATGGCAATAAGACCTTCTAACCTTGAAATTATGTTTGCGTTTGCTTCTATTTGTAACAAGAAGCTACAACCTTGTGAAAAATATAAAAATTGTGATGACAATAAAACCTTCTTCTAACCTTGGAATTATGGTTAGTTCTATTCTGCAACAAGCAACTACAACCATGTGAAAAATATAAAAAAATATAAAAATTGTGATGACAATAAAACCTTCTTCTAGCCATAAAATTAAATTTACTTATATTTTGTAATAAGAATGTGAAAAATATAAAAATTGTGATGACAATAAAATCTTCTTCCAGCCTTGGAACTCTGGTTACTTCTATTTTGTAACAAAAAGCTACAATCATGAGAAAAATATAAAAATTGTGATGGCAATAAGACCTTCTAACCTTGAAATTATGTTTGCGTTTGCTTCTATTTTGTAACAAGAAGCTACAACCTTGTGAAAAATATAAAAATTGTGATGACAATAAAACCTTCTTCTAACCTTGGAATTATGGTTAGTTCTATTCTGCAACAAGCAACTACAACCATGTGAAAAATATAAAAAAATATAAAAATTGTGATGACAATAAAACCTTCTTCTAGCCATAAAATTAAATTTACTTATATTTTGTAATAAGAATGTGAAAAATATAAAAATTGTGATGACAATAAAATCTTCCTCCAGCCTTGGAACTCTGGTTACTTCTATTTTGTAACAAAAAGCTACAATCATGTGAAAAATATAAAAATTGTGATGGCAATAAGACCTTCTAACCTTGAAATTATGTTTGCGTTTGCTTCTATTTTGTAACAAGAAGCTACAACCTTGTGAAAAATATAAAAATTGTGATGACAATAAAACCTTCTTCTAACCTTGGAATTATGGTTAGTTCTATTCTGCAACAAGCAACTACAACCATGTGAAAAATATAAAAAAATATAAAAATTGTGATGACAATAAAACCTTCTTCTAGCCATAAAATTAAATTTACTTATATTTTGTAATAAGAATGTGAAAAATATAAAAATTGTGATGACAATAAAATCTTCTTCCAGCCTTGGAACTCTGGTTACTTCTATTTTGTAACAAAAAGCTACAATCATGAGAAAAATATAAAAATTGTGATGGCAATAAGACCTTCTAACCTTGAAATTATGTTTGCGTTTGCTTCTATTTTGTAACAAGAAGCTACAACCTTGTGAAAAATATAAAAATTGTGATGACAATAAAACCTTCTTCTAACCTTGGAATTATGGTTAGTTCTATTCTGCAACAAGCAGCTACAACCATGTGAAAAATATAAAAATTGTGATGACAATAAAATCTTCCTCCAGCCTTGGAACTCTGGTTACTTCTATTTTGTAACAAAAAGCTACAATCATGTGAAAAATATAAAAATTGTGATGGCAATAAGACCTTCTAACCTTGAAATTATGTTTGCGTTTGCTTCTATTTTGTAACAAGAAGCTACAACCTTGTGAAAAATATAAAAATTGTGATGACAATAAAACCTTCTTCTAACCTTGAAATTATGTTTGCTTCTATTTTGTAACAAAACGCTACAAATATGTGGAAATTGTCGCGTTATGGGCGTAACACTTGAAAATAACTTCGACTGTGTGGTATGTATAGTTTTCTCGACCTTTTGGTCCTTCGAGCCGGACGCGTATCTCACGAACGAACCGGCTGGAATTTTCGCGGCGTTTACTTCGCAGACAGGTTGTATTAATAGAAAAAAAAAGTAAAGTACATAAGTTATAATTAAATTCGTGGGATATATTAATTTTTTATGTCTTCTACACGCTTACCCTGTGTAAGGAAACAAACGACAGCGGGTGCGTTAGCGCTGAACTTAAGTGCCGGTCGTAAAAAGAGTATGTAAAGTACCACTAAATAGAGATCATCGGCTGAGTCAAGCGGTTATTAATAGAAGGAACATCTCAGTCGAGACCCCCAGTGGATAGCACGGTGCACTGACACTATCGTGCATTTTTAGGACTGCCTGCCAAGAAATCAGCTGATTTTAGAATTCGATTATTTATCGTCGACCGGATTTGCTGTTTAGGTTGTTTCCATACAGCGCCGCGACCTAACCCCGAATTTTTTTCGGGTGCCTTGCCAGAAATTAGAAATATCACCAGGGAAAGGTATTTCCTGATTTTATTTCAGGACGTACTTACCTAGAAATCGCAACGCACTTTTTATTGGAATTCGCGTTCAGCAAAAAAACCTTGGTTGCAAAAATTAATTTCATTTCTAATTTCACTTATAGATAAAAATAAATGCTAATAAAAAAATACAAAATTAAAAAAAAACACGGGAGATGTTGAAACCTTCTTTAACTTTAATGAATATTGCATAGAGCCTACAGCTGCGCCAATTTTTTTGTAATCGAAAATGGCGATGGCTGCCACCATCAATTAAACATTGTCTCTGGACGCGCACACAAATGAATTATTGATAAAAACTTGTGACATATGCAAAAGATGGCGCCTCGACAATACTTTTCAGTGTTCCGTATTGCAAATCGAGCCAGGCTAGACAATACCCACATGCGCCGGACCATTAATATATGATTGTTGCGAGTGGCTGTCATGTTATTTTGGTTAAAATCAATCGAGCGGATTTGGCGTGGCGTAAAAGATTAATATCCACCGCGCGATGGTCGGGCATTGGTGCATTTGCATAGGCATCCAAGGGATTCCAGATGCCGCAATTTACGGCCGTTATTACCACGACCCGTTTGTAATATGTATGGTTATGTTATAGGCACCGATTAAATACCTATTATTATCAAGTATCGAGTTGAGGCGTCCGCCGGAATATTTCCATGGCACAAGTGAACATGCGTGTCTTGTCCGTCAGTACTCTGGCATGAGAGTTGCTTTTTTTCATCGTACGAATTTGTTTTTTAACATGCCAGTCGGCGCGCGTAAACAGAGAGACGACGCGGAGTTTTTTTTGTGCGGTGTTGGCGCAGCAGAATACAAACTCTTAAGTAAGTAGATTATTTAACGAACAGTAGTTGTATGAGACACAGTCAATCATTTTTGATCACAATAAAGCCTTCTTCTAACCTTGCAATAAGACTTACCTCTGTATTATAACAAATGGCCACGCCGTGTAGAAAATGCAAAATCGTAGCTAGCGTTAGGCGTGATCACAATAAATCCTTCTTCTAACCTTGCAATTATATTTACTTCTACTTCATGACAAATTCACAAAGTTGGTACGAATATTTTCTTACATTTGGTATTTTTACTTCTAATTTGGTACATAATCGAATATTTGTGATCACAATAAAGCCTTCTTCTAACCTTGCAATTATATATACTTCTATTTCATGACAAATTCACAAGTTGGTACGAATATTTTCTTACTTTCGGTATTTTTACTTCTAATTTGGTACATAGTCGAATATTTGTGATCACAATAAAGCCTTCTTCTAACCTTGCAATTATATATACTTCTATTTCATGACAAATTCACAAGTTGGTACGAATATTTTCTTACTTTCGGTATTTTTACTTCTAATTTGGGACATAGTCGAATATTTATAATCACAATAAAGCCTTCTTCTAACCTTGCAATTATATTTACTTTTATTTCATGACAAATTCACAAGTTGGTACGAATGTTTTCTTACTTTCGGTATTTTTACTTCTAATTTGGTACATAGTCGAATATTTGTGATCACAATAAAGCCTTCTTCTAACCTTGCAATTATATATACTTCTATTTCATGACAAATTCACAAGTTGGTACGAATATTTTCTTACATTTGGTATTTTTACTTCTAATTTGGGACATAGTCGAATATTTATAATCACAATAAAGCCTTCTTCTAACCTTGCAATTATATATACTTCTATTTCATGACAAATTCACAAGTTGGTACGAATATTTTCTTACATTTGGTATTTTTACTTCTAATTTGGTACATAATCGAATATTTGTGATCACAATAAAGCCTTCTTCTAACCTTGCAATTATATTTACTTCTATTTCATGACAAATTCACAAGTTGGTACGAATGTTTTCTTACTTTCGGTATTTTTACTTCTAATTTGGTACATAGTCGAATATTTGTGATCACAATAAAGCCTTCTTCTAACCTTGCAATTATATATACTTCTATTTCATGACAAATTCACAAGTTGGTACGAATATTTTCTTACTTTCGGTATTTTTACTTCTAATTTGGGACATAGTCGAATATTTATAATCACAATAAAGCCTTCTTCTAACCTTGCAATTATATATACTTCTATTTCATGACAAATTCACAAGTTGGTACGAATATTTTCTTACATTTGGTATTTTTACTTCTAATTTGGTACATAATCGAATATTTGTGATCACAATAAAGCCTTCTTCTAACCTTGCAATTATATTTACTTCTATTTCATGACAAATTCACAAGTTGGTACGAATGTTTTCTTACTTTCGGTATTTTTACTTCTAATTTGGTACATAGTCGAATATTTGTGAGCACAATAAAGCCTTCTTCTAACCTTGCAATTATATTTGCTTCTATTTCATGACAAACATCTATGCCGTGTAGAAGATACGAAATCGCAGCGTTATGGGAGGAAAACGTGTTTGCATTAGTCGAAAATAACATCAATAGTGATGATCTTCTAATAACGAAGTCCTTCTGCTATGACTGAGACAGTCAATCATTTTTGATCAGTAAGTTAATACGAATATTTTCTTACTTTCGGTATTTTTACTTCTAATATGGTACATAGTCGTTTATTTCTGATCACAATAAGGTCTTCTTCTAACCTTGGAATAATTTTGACTTCTATTTTGAAACAAATGGATTATCTCAGTAATTTTAACGTTGTAAATGTAAAACAAGGGAAACGTGTAGGGGAAATCTGGTTTCGGCTGTGGGTCAGATATAAAGACGTAGCAGGCGAATTTGGTTGATCGAATCCGTGGCCCACTTTGCCAGCGACGCTGTCCAGTCCAGCTAATCGGTTACGTGAGAACGGGGCACTCTATAGCGCAATTTGTAGAAGACAAACAACTGATTTGTTATAGTATCACTTTAATTTACCGTACCGTAATTGTTAACCTCGTTGTTTTATTCGTTTATTGGCACTGCGATTCCCAGGCCCTACTTACCGGGCCGGCCACTTTGCATTTTATTAGAAACTTTTCTTTTTTTACGCGGCGGCGCCGTTTCAATGCCATAAACAAAAGCTATAACAAATTGGCTGGCGGGCTTCGGTTACAATAATTTGGGTAATAGAGCGCAGACGGTCCTCGCGCGAACAGGACCGTACTTGGAAATTTTTTGCAAATTTTATTTATTTATTTCTTCCCGGGGCTTTGCTCTATAGATTGTATAAAATTAACTGGCCTAGAAGTGTGTGTGGTGGGCATACAAGTTGAGGCCAGCTGATCGATAATGGAGGAAGGAAACTTCGTGTGTTCAGGAGCATTTTCCCCCGTTACAGCCGGGCGCTTGGTTTTACAAACTAGTACATCTACATATTTAATATCGGAGGGTTTTTAGCTACAATCACGTAATGGAGCAAGTCGGTATATAATCATATATAATAATAATAATAATAATAATTTATTGGTGTAAGTAACAATAAAAAACAGTAGAGTCGAAAATATTTCTTTCTACTTCGTGCATAGAAAAATTATTTTCTTAATGAAATTCCGTCCAGCTGTTATTGACGGCGATGTGTAATATTAAAAAAATGTTCTTGCGCCACCTCGGTTGTCGAAGACCTTCCCAGCGAACGGGCAGAAAAAGCGATTTTAAAAATACGAACGATTTAAGAAAGTCTTTATTTCGAGGCCGACGCTAAAAAGTTTGGGTGCCCCTCCCACGCGCAGTTTATCGCGTTTAAATACATATATTTTATTTTAGTGTTGAAGTATCTTTAAATATTTTCGTTGGGTATTGAAAAAATGTGTTTCACTTGTTCCTGCCACCGGGAAATATATTGTGTTTACTAGGACGTAATGGATTAAGGCAGGTTTGGCTCCATTAAATTATAAAGCGATATTTATATGAGGCTCTTCCGAGCAAACGTAAATATTTGGATGTGCGTGAGTCTGGATGGACTTGATTGGAACGAAATTGGATGGGAAAAACAAAAACAGTAAAATTGAACTGAACGCCTTCCGAAACGCCTTTTAAATTTATTAGAAGCGTTATCGCCTTCGCTCATTTGTTACGGAGATAAACGTGGAATGCGAGGCAGGGGTTGATGTATTGGGTAATGGTATCGTTAAGATAAGCCGAGAATGCGGCCGGTCGATTATCAATTAAGATGCCCAGGTCGACTGAGATCTATCAAGTCGAATTTGCTAAAAGTTAACGCCGAGTTCCACCATGTCATTGTCTTATTTCCGTGGAGACCAAGACCGGGATGGGACGAGCACTCGCCTGACCGTTTCCCATGGTCGAGGATATATTAGGTCATGGGAAGGTGTAAATCTGTATGTCATAATTTTATATTTGTTTTAGTTACGGCGATTACGAGGAATATCCCTGCGCCATGCGTCTTTTTCTCAGACTGCATACGAAGCATCCCACGCTAATTTTCACCACAGCCGGTTTATCATCCTGCGATATGCGAGCCGATAAACGCATCATTAGAAAAATTAAAACCATCCCAGGCATCATCGGTACAGTTCAGTTGTTACGAACAATGCAAAAATATACTGGGAGTTACTATTAAAATTAGAAAAAGAAGTAAATATAATTGCAAGGTTAGAAGAAGGCTTTATTGCAATCACAAATAATCGACTAAGTACCAAATTTGAAGTAAGAATACCGAAAGTAAGAAAATATTCGTACCAACTTAGTGATAAAAAATGATTGACTGTCTCAGTCATAGCAGAAGGACTGCGTTATTAGAAGATCAACACTATCGATGTTATTTTCCACTAATATAAACACGTTTGCCTTCTATAACGCTGTGATTTTGTATTTTCTACACGGCATAGCTATTTGTCATGAAATAGAAGTAAATATAATTGCAAGGTTAGAAGAAGGCTCTATTGTGATCACAAATAATCGACTGTGTACCAAATTAGAAGTAAAAATACCGAAAGTCAGAAAATATCCGTACCAACTTAGTGATCAAAAATGATTGACTGTCTCAGTCATAGCAGAAGGACTGCGTTATTAGAAGATCAACACTATCGATGTTATTTTCCACTAATATAAACACGTTTGCCTTCTATAACGCTGCGATTTTGTATTTTCTACACGGCATAGCTATTTGTCATGAAATAGAAGTAAATATAATTGCAAGGTTAGAAGAAGGCTCTATTGTGATCACAAATAATCGACTATGTACCAAATTAGAAGTAAAAATACCGAAAGTCAGAAAATATTCGTACCAACTTAGTGATCAAAAATGATTGACTGTCTCAGTCATAGCAGAAGGACTGCGTTATTAGAAGATCATCACTATCGATGTTATTTTCCACTAATATAAACACGTTTGCCTTCTATAACGCTGTGATTTTGTATTTTCTACACGGCATAGCTATTTGTCATGAAATAGAAGTAAATGTAATTGCAAGGTTAGAAGAAGGCTTTATTGTGATCACAAATAATCGACTGTGTACCAAATTAGAAGTAAAAATACCGAAAGTCAGAAAATATTCGTACCAACTTAGTGATCAAAAATGATTGACTGTCTCAGTCATAGCAGAAGGACTGCGTTATTAGAAGATCATCACTATCGATGTTATTTTCCACTAATATAAACACGTTTGCCTTCTATAACGCTGTGATTTTGTATTTTCTACACGGCATAGCTATTTGTCATGAAATAGAAGTAAATATAATTGCAAGGTTAGAAGAAGGCTCTATTGTGATCACAAATAATCGACTGTGTACCAAATTAGAAGTAAAAATACCGAAAGTCAGAAAATATCCGTACCAACTTAGTGATCAAAAATGATTGACTGTCTCAGTCATAGCAGAAGGACTGCGTTATTAGAAGATCAACACTATCGATGTTATTTTCCACTAATATAAACACGTTTGCCTTCTATAACGCTGCGATTTTGTATTTTCTACACGGCATAGCTATTTGTCATGAAATAGAAGTAAATATAATTGCAAGGTTAGAAGAAGGCTCTATTGTGATCACAAATAATCGACTATGTACCAAATTAGAAGTAAAAATACCGAAAGTCAGAAAATATTCGTACCAACTTAGTGATCAAAAATGATTGACTGTCTCAGTCATAGCAGAAGGACTGCGTTATTAGAAGATCATCACTATCGATGTTATTTTCCACTAATATAAACACGTTTGCCTTCTATAACGCTGTGATTTTGTATTTTCTACACGGCATAGCTATTTGTCATGAAATAGAAGTAAATATAATTGCAAGGTTAGAAGAAGGCTCTATTGTGATCACAAATAATCGACTGTGTACCAAATTAGAAGTAAAAATACCGAAAGTCAGAAAATATCCGTACCAACTTAGTGATCAAAAATGATTGACTGTCTCAGTCATAGCAGAAGGACTGAGTTATTAGAAGATCATCACTATCGATGTTATTTTCCACTAATATAAACACGTTTGCCTTCTATAACGCTGTGATTTTGTATTTTCTACACGGCATAGCTATTTGTCATGAAATAGAAGTAAATATAGTTGCAAGGTTAGAAGAAGGCTTTATTGTTATTATGTACCAAATTAGAAGTAAAAATACCGAAAGTAAGAAAATATCCGTACCAACTTAGTGATCAAAAATGATTGACTGTCTCAGTCATACCAGAAGGACTGCGTTATTAGAAGATCAACACTATCGATGTTATTTTCGACTAATGTAAACACGTTTGTCTCTCATAACATTGCGACTATGTATTTTCTACACGGTATGGCTGTTTGTCATGAAATAGAAGTAATTAATAATTGCAAGGTTAGAAGCAGGTTTTATTGTGATCACAAATTATTGTCTGTGCACCATATTAGAAGTAAAAATACCGAAAGTAAGAGAATATTCGTATCAACTTAGCGATCGAAAATGATTGACTGTCTCATAGCAGAAGAACTTCGTCTTTAGAAGATCGGTAACGATGTTATTTTTGCTAACGCAAACACATTTTAGTCCCGTAATGCTACGATTTTGCATTCTCCACACGGCTTACCTTTTTGTTGCAAAATAGAAGTAAATGAATTTAATTGCAAGATTAGAAGAAGACTATTGTGATCACAAATTATCTTGTGTTTGGCCCACCCTGAGTAATAAAATACAAATCCGGCCAAGGTACACAGTATGCAACTAAATGTAAAGATAGAAACGCGTCTTTATTTTTATATTCCACACGCATTTTTTTACAGGGGCCGAAAATAGAAAAAAACGTACTTTAAAGGAAAGCGAATGTTGCGATGATAAACGATAGCTTAAAGTAAATTTAATCCGGAGATTAAAAGTGGACTAATTATTATAATAACACTTCGAGGAAAATGCGCCTAACTCGAGTCAAATACGAGAATAATTTGTACCAAGTTAAAAATAAAAACTGGGCTTGATATTCTTAGAAAATTGCTTTAAAAAAATTTTTCGCTAAAATTTGTACTGTATGTGGAGCAGCGGTTTAAAAACCAAAAAAAGCGAGGCAATATTAAACTGCCACGACTTTACACGATTTTTATAAATGCCGTAACTTTACTAATCTGGGCTATTTGGTTTGCTTCAAATCGGCGCCATCCGGACCATCTCCCAGGACACTGTACCGAGTAAATTAGATACGAATCACGCTTTTGTGGATTTCAACAAACCTCGATTTATTAATTCTGGTTGCTTAATTACGAATGCAAATGTACAGTTACTGTAACGCGGAAGGATGTTAATTTTCGTAGCCCCGTCGTTAATTCCTAAGGAAATCGTGAAACAATAGGAAGAGAGAATATACCGTTTAAAAAACAATGTTCTGGAACGCTGCCTCAAAATAATTAACAGTATTGTGAAAGTCCGATAAAAATACATGCATTCGATCTTTACCCGGAGGTCTTGAAAAAATCCACACATTGTCTGCCGCCAGGCTATGAATAATTACCCGCTAACCATTTTATTACACATTTTTAAGCTGATACCGAGATACGTATGCCGTGCGACCCTACGAACAATCGCCGTGTGTTAATTGTGAGAAACGTTTAATAACGAAACTTATGCAAAGCAGTTGCAGGTTACAGCGCGAACCGAGTTCGAAAGCAACGAGATCTGGAATGGAGTATAGATACGTTGCACCGGCCGCCTTTCATCGGCTACGAAACCCCCGACCCGAGACATGGAAATTAGTTATTAACGAATTCGACGGATTATTTATACGCCGTATCAATCGTTCGGTGACGTGTGATTTTTCAGCCGGCCGGGATACATTGTGATTGTGACAAGGACATCATTAGGAGGCATTGAATCCTGGCGACACTCGGTAATTTGTGACGGGCGTCGGATGGGAGAATATTAAGCGCTGTGGTGGCGCTTGAGGTGCCTTATCTAATGGCCGTATCTGTCAACATCAACGATGAAGTCATTACTGCGGTCGGCTCCGGTGTCTGCGGAGGATTTATGGGCTGTGGGGGCATTGATTGGCACACGAAAGCATTTCTTCATTGGGAAATGATGGTATACACGTCGATACGTTGTTGAGCCCGAGTCGGGGCTCAACAGCGTCATTTCGGGCTTCACAATGACCGTTCATATATTGAACGGACTCAACAATGTCTGTATATAGGCGAAAAAGTGTAAAAAAAACGTTATTTTGTTGCCATCGACCTGAACTGGTGGCTGACGAAACGACTGGGGCCCAGAGAATTCCTCCGGTTTAGTTTCTGGCCGGTTCCTCGACAACTGGCAGACTTTCCCGAGCTATTAGGAGAAGCGGCGTGGGCGCAATCCTTCCGCATTGCCACCTTATAAATTCCCTAAGCGTGAAGCGTCACCTCTAATCCTAATTCGTTAATTTAAAAATAAATATCCCCGGCCGTCCGGACGTTATCTGCCTCGGCATCTCTATTAACCACCATTTAACCCATCATTTGTTACTTTTATTAATCGTCGGTGAGCCTAGCGGTCCGCGGCAGTGCGACTCGCATGTTAATGGTTTTGTCAGGGCTAACTATGTTAGAATCTCCTTAAAAAATGACCAGATGTAACGCTGGAAACGTATAGAGATAAATCACTTCTCCTTCACGGCGGTCTATCACAGAAATAAAGGCTATGAATAATAATCGTTGGCACATAGGCGTGCCTTGGGGACAATCTTTAGGGTTGGTAATTGCCACCACAGGAGTCAAATCTGCTCCGTATGGTTTCAGTTCGACCGACATGTCCCCTAAATGGGTACCTTGTGGCAGTTTTGTGTTTTATTAAGGAATAAGCGAGTTGTGATCCTAGGCTTGTGCCTTGGAGAAGAGCCAGAGCTTGCGCACGCCACTGTCGAAAGCATGAAGCTGATTGCCACCAAGAGATCTCCGTGAGCGGTCCATGAGCTGCAGGAGAAGCTGCACCGCCGGCCCAGGCCCGGCTAAAGGGCCATTCCAGCCATAATTTATTTAGATTAGATCGGAATGCGAACAGATTAAGATACACGCCCTCTTGCTAACTAAATTAAAACCATGTAAATGAACGGCCGGATTAATTAAATATCGGCCACGATTCCGCCTCCCCTAAACGCCGCACCCCTTAACGACTTGCGGTAAGTGGCTCTATTACGGCGGCGTCGGCGCAGGGCCGGACTCGCCCAATCGGGAAGTAATAATAATCGGTAATTTTCTGTATTAAACGTCCGATTCTTGAATTATCAAAACATAACCTAAAATTTCAAATAACGTTATGATCATCCGAGATTACGATGGTGCCGCGAGATCTAGAATACGTATTAAACGAATATGTTCCTTCTTTGACATAAAAATATACTGCATCCGCCCGCCCCCGCCGGGGGCGGGCGGATGCAGTATATTTTTATGTCAAAGAAGGAACATATTCGTTTTATTCGCACTATCGTAATGTTCGAAATCTAGGATACGTATAACATAGAACTCGCGGCACTATCATAATGTTTGAAATTTTAGGTTATGTTTTCATGGCTTTCATAAAAAGGTTAAAAAAATAGTTATTGATGGAAAAAATATGTTTATTGACAGTAAATTATGCACTTCAACTCTTATTCGTCAGCGTTGGAGTTCTTGCGCTACAACCTAACCTCAAATTAACGTTGTCTTATCTGGCCTGCGATCGTAGCGCCACCCCTTCAGGAACAATTGGAAGAAGTTAATGGTCTTGTCATCTTAACTGATGCATATGTCATTTTATTTTGACATGTCCTGTCAACTGGTGTCATTGCTGTGTGAATATCGAAGTTTATTGCAGTAATGAATATTTAAATGGAAGAGAGAAGGTAGGTCAACAAAATTTCTGTTTTAAATTACTTGGGGCTCGTTCTGGCATAAAAATTGTCTCGGGTTACTGCCCTGGGTGTGCAGCAGGCACGCGTTGTCTACGTAGTTACAGATGCTCCGATATTTAGCTGGATAATCATGGTTGGCAGGTGCCCGGGCCCTTAACCGCGCTCCCATCGCATGTCTTATTATTATTATTAAGTATAGACGCCGCAGAACGCTTAACAGATCCTAAATAATTGATCACTTTTGGTAGAAGCAAAAACAACTGGGGAATGTTTTGCGTGAGATAACACATATTTTTTGATTGTTGCAGATGACTGGCAAGCGTTCCAGGAGCTTTAAATGCGCCGTCCATCACAGAGACCGCGAGGTTTCTTCAGAGAACGACTTCCATCTCCTCTTGGTCGAGCCGCCGTTTTTTCGCAGGTAATTATCAGGCAATTTTTAAAATTGCGGCCAAAAGATGCTTTTTGCCCGCGCTCCATTATCACAAGTTCACAAATTCAGTAATTTATTTTCTCAGCGGGGCAAAAACGTCAATTGGTTATTAATTCTTGCAAAGATGTCAAGAATAGAAATGTCAAAGATCGAAATGGTTAAATTACTTCATAAGGAATAACTTTTTAATTATTATCAAAGTGAGCTGTGTTGGTCCATTATGCGTTTCGCGCGAGGTGTGGCTTCGTACGGGTGACGTTGCATGATGAGCCGCGTACTATTGGTTCCTAGGTAGGCGAGGCTTCGTTGCGCCTATGTCACGCGGTAGGCCGCTCGGCGTTGCTGAAATGAAACCACGCCCACCGATGACGTGGCAATCAATAGTAGGCAAAGCCACGCCTTTAGCTAGGAGTTGTATACAGACTAGGCCTAAAAATCTCATCTGTTTGTTCCTGTTTGTCCCATATATCATCCCTAATATATATACGTATGTTTTTCATTCGGTTAATCCGTGTCTACCTCGGTGATTTATTGTTTTGTGCCGAAAGACCGCCTCGTACAAGGCGTATAAATTGATTTAAAAGCGGGGTGCAACCCGGCCCGGGTGAATAAATTACCTTACGTGCAAAGACGTGCGGAGTGAGATTTTCGCGTACGATTCCCGAAGGCGAGTTGGCAGGAAAGCCGGTTGTTTTTCTCTGGTTTTTATACGGCTCTTAGCTCCGAAAGACGCCTCACACGGCGTCCAGACGCATTTGAATGTCTGCTCTATTTTCAGACAGTGTCAACTTTGCGACGATCGGTTTTTTGTACGTTTTTCAATTGTTTCCGTTCCACAGCCACATCGAGTTTCCTCCCCGCATTCCTTAAATAAACAAAAGCGTATTTATTATAAATGACGGGGCCTTTAATCTTCAAAGAAGTGACGGACTTGCGAGTGCGTACGCGACAAAGCCGCGGTGCAGTTTTGGTGCTAATTTATCGTTTGTTAATTTGTTCATTTTCGCCTGTGCGGTCGCCGGCTCTTCCGCCCACGGTCAAGTTTGTCAGACAGAAGAAACAAACGACAGTAAATTGACGAGCGTGTGCAAATATATCCGATAATCGGTTGTACAATTTTGAAAAGTTAGGTTATGTTTAAATAATTGGAGGTTAGGGACGGTGTGATACGTCACAGCACTGAATAACAAAGGCCTTTTCAATTTCAGGATGGTTACAATCGTGGCAGATGAATTTCTTACGGACGACAGAGACAGGAAGTACTATGCGGACCACTACACGTGCTGCCCCCCTCCTCTCTTCATAATAATCATCACACTAGTCGAGGTAAGCGAAATTGTAGTTTAAGAACCATTAGATTTGCAGCAAATACTGTTGTGCCGTTTAGTAGTTGGTCAAAAAACCTATTTTGCGCGGTTCAACACACTAAACGGTGCGCTGGCAATTTTTCCGAGCGATCGATTTGTTATCGAGCGTTCGTACCTAGTTTGAACATGCTAAGCTGTGGTTAAACGAGACAAAACAAGACGAAATCGAACGCCGCATTAATATTATTTATGGACTGAGAACTGGTCTTGCGCTGCCGATACGAACGCCGCGCTGTAAATTCAGTTAATCCGCGAAAAAACCGCAAACTGCATATTACGCAATCATAGAGCAGTAATTATACGTGTAATAAGGGTAATGTGTGTGGATGTAAGTAGACAGCTCGACTTAAGGCTTAAGGGGCGTCGGCTTAAACGTTCCCGTTCTGATCAACGAAAGTAAAGTTTAAATACAAACTTTGGGCGCCGCTCACGTCTAAACAATTGCAGATAGACAAATTCCGCCGCGGACTTTTCTTTAGGAAATTCAATTCTCTACAACTTTGTTTATGTCCAATTTTGCGATATCTCTTACGGTTTTCGCAGCATTTGGACTGGAAGGTCGCGGCGCACTTTTTTTTTTTAAATAATTTTTGCAAATTGTACTAGAACGAAATATATTTGACGCGGGCTGCTAATTATAATTCATTACGAAAATTACGAATCAGCTTGTTTATGATGTCTGGTTTAATAATAAATTTGCAATACGGAAGTGTAAATGTTGGATTTAACATAAACAAAGTCTACCGGTCGAAGTTACTTTTAACTTTTGAAATACGAACTTTAGGCGTCGCTCGCGTCTAAACAATTGCAGATAGACAAATTCCGCCGCGGACTTTTCTTTAGGAAATTCAATTCTCTACAACTTTGTTTATGTCCAATTTTGCGATATCTCTTACGGTATGCGCAGTGTATCGATTGAAATCCCGCGGCGCACTTTTTTCCTTATTTTGTTTCTCAAATTTTTTTGCGTTGGCAAAATTGTACTTTTCGTCGTGCCCCGGAATTGGCTGCGTTCAAGAGATAGCAGGCGGAAAATGGCAACATCGTGGCGACTGTCGCCCGACGTGAGGCAATTTTGTCGCATCACCGCCAAAGCACAATAGGGCTCCGTAACAAAATGTTGGTGTTTATTGTGTGTATCATCCGGCTAGATCGATATTTGTAATTTACTTTGATAAACGACCCAACGTCGTGTCAGGTGTCGGTTTGTTGCCGGCGAATTTTTCTCTAAACGTACACGGATTTACGGTATTAAATTGCTGCATCCAGGGCTGTACTGGACCAAACGACGTTTAATTACCGAAAGCGGTGCTTCGACTGTTTCGACCTTTTTCGTCCTTGTCAGCACACGTAGTAAATCTTAAATGAATATTTGTATCGAGAATGTGGGGCAGTTCCTCTACATGCGGTTTCCTAATCCGCTTGCGTGTTTCGCGTACGTTATCGGGGCAACAAAATTAATTGAGTATAAACAAAGGCTGGCACAGGTGATCGGTGTGTGGCTTGAAATTTATAAATAGTCGGGATTAGATCCGCGCGATTTGGTTTTTGTCATTAGCAAAGGTAAACTTATAAAACCGTGGCATCTGCATCGGTGCCGGGTCGGAAGTTATCAATTCTCGAGGCCCGGTGTTTTTAGATTCATGGAAACATATGCTGCCGGCGCGATGAGGGGCACGAGCTAGGTATTTACCCCAAATCCAAATTCTAATAGACACCAGAAGGCGAAACGGGGGAACAGTCAAAACATTTCTAATTACCTTTTCGTTTTCGAACCAGGAATCCGTAGGCTAAAATTAGACTTGAATGTTTCTTTTATTTCCACCAAACTTAAACTACATGGGTTCAACGGTAGGCTAATTCGCCTGTACTTGATTGCGCTCGCACGTCAAACCAAACGGGTAACGTGAGAATGAAAACTAGTCCCATTTTCACTTGGCAATGACCGTTTTTTTTTTCGTATTCTAGATTATGTCTCGTTCGGACGGTATTATTAGATTTGGCATTCTTCAGGGATCGCCAAACCGCGGACGCAGCAATGACATTTGGGCCCTAAGCTAGACAGCAAACATTCACCGAAAATAACCGAAAACGCATAGGTGCAGAAATATTTATTATAAAATAATAATAAAATGATTTAGCTGCAGTTGGAGCAATTTAAATAAGTACGTATAATTCATTCACGATGGTTTTGCCTTAGAGCATTGAGTAAAGAATAACAAAGAGGCACAACCGACCAGGTTGCGAGATTTTAATAGAATAGCTTCTGGATCGTATTCCTCTCTCTTCTCTCTTTCTTCTTTCTATCTTCTTCCTTTCTTCTTTCTCTTCTTTCCCTCTCTTCTTTCTTCTCTTTCTTTCCTGTCTTCTCTATCGTCTTGCTTCTCTGTCTCTCTCTTTCTTCTTTACTTATTTCCTTCTTTCTTTCTTTCTTCTTTCTTTTCTCTTCGAGTTAGTCGTGGCCAACCGACTGATTTCGCCCTTGGCTTATAAATTATATTATTTGGGCGAGAGCCCTTGCTCCCAAAAGTAACCAAACCTGCCACGCCAATGGCGATTATTTATTTTGCTATCGCAATCGTTTCCTCGATATGTATATCAATCGCCAACGCTCAATGGGAATTGCGGTTAGGAACAGTTATTTGGTAAAAAAGTATGTTGTGACTTGATACACCATGCGAAATTCATGGCAAGCCGCCGTGAAAAACGCAACTTTCACACACTCGACGTACCCGGAGAACAAAGGTGATTTGAGGCGTGCAACTCTTACTGTTGTTCGATGAAAAACTGTACAAATAATTTAATTTGATCCGTGGACGACCAGAGTCACTGCTGGAATAACGTCGGATTACTCGATTAAATAAATAAATAATTGAATCCACAGCGTAACATATTATACAGGGTGGTTTAAAGAGTCTGTGCCAACTTTCTTATGCATTTTTCAGGAAATTTTAATAAACAAATTTTTTTTTAGTAAACTACTGAAAATCCATAAATGAGTATAAAATTGTATTCCAAGAAACTTTTTCTTATAAAATTATTCTGTAGCACCGATATTTACGGTACTTTTACTCTTGAGCTGACTTCATACTTTCCAGTTTCCTCGTATACAGTGACCTCCGACCATAATTTTCTTTTGTTTCCGAGGATGCGCCAACTTTTATCAAGAACAAAATTTTCCTGATAAATTTATAAGAAAGTTTCCCGCATGAGTCAAACCCTGGATCGCCACCCCAGCCGGTGACAAGCTCGTTATTCTAACGCAACAATCAATTATTAACGTCTTTATTACTCCGGTACACGAGGCGGCCGTGATGGATAGTTGGCGAAGATGGCGCCACAGATTAGACGTCACTACACCGAACCCGGAGCCTAATTAAAAAAAAAACAAAGCGGGCCATTAAAAATAGTGATCAGTTTGGCAAGCTTTGAGGGGCGCCTTGTGCCTTACGTGTGAAATTGATTTGTTGAGTCGAAACACAACTTCGACAAGCGCAGAGACGGACCGGATAAAGACACATGATAAAGATTTATTTTGTAGCTATAATTTTATGTGAATATTAAAAGGAGACCAAATTTGAAGCTAAAGCAACTCCACCCGAGCCGGACCTGCCTAGCAAAAAAGTTTTCTATGCGATTAACACTTAAAACAAAATTTCTGTTCGTTTATTGGCAATCGCGAAATATTTCTTCGGGGCCGGTCCGCCCCTGGCGCAAAATTGAAGGAATATCTCCGCGCGCCGCATTTCACGTTATCCGTTTATTATTCAGAGAATTTAATAAAATGCAATTTTATACGAATGCTAAGTAACCCTGAGGAATGTGTTCGGTCGGCGCGTTACATAAAAAACGTCGGGAGAAAAAGCTTTCGCGGATTATAAGCGAGTTAATTAACAATGCCTTAATTATATACGTTCTCACATCCATATTAGCCGGAGACCTTTCTAGGGGAGCTATTAAAAAAAAATTCACATTGTTTTAGGTACAGACAAGTGACTATTAATACACATACACGTACATAATACGCTTGCATAAAATTAGCTGGTGCTTATATAATTATAAAAGGTAATTACATCGAAACGAGCGAGCGATTAATTAATGTGTATCCGTACTGTTGTGGCTGTTCCTTCTGTTAGATAGTTTAGACAAGGTTACGCCGGTAATAAAGCTAATAAAGCAGAGTTTGCAGTCTTGCAGGTATTTTTCCCAAATCGTCTTAAGCATACAGGGTGGGCCCTAACGTAGAGCAGCCACAAAACACTTCAAGCCCGAGGCACTTAATTTTAGTGAAAACAAGAAACAGTTATTTCTGCTTTGACACCCTGTATTTTTTCCACCGCAACATTTTTGCCAAAATTTTGGTCCGAATATGTGGCTACTCTGTGTCCCATTTTACGGTCCACCCTGTATGTAGGTATAACCGATGGCGACATGAATTTTAATTTTTGTCATTATATTATTTTCGCACTGCTGCAACACGAGGCCTTGGACATTTTGAGCGTACCATTGCATAACAAACCTTTTTTGTAATTAATAATCACACTTGACTACTTTACTTGCTCACCGTTCACGTAACGAAGAGTCGATCGCGATGAATAATTGAGACAAATCTTTTATCCAACATTACTGCTAAATCTTTTAGCCAGCATTACTCAATTTCTTAACAAATTGTGTACAGTCGTGGTCAAAAGCAAGTTTCCTAGGTATTTAAAAGAGGTGCATGGACTATGCCCTAACGCCATTAGAAGAAAAAAAAAGCAATTACTGGCCGAGATTGCCTTAATTAGGTTTTCGCTTGGCACCGGAGCCGCCGCTGCAATGGGAGAATTAAAAATACACCGTGTTGCACCGAAAATAAGTAAATACTTCCGATAACTGTCGCATTATAAATGCACATTAAATTTAGAACGGCGTCAGATGTTTTCGGTAAACTGTATCCTTATGGCACGTGTGTCTGCCGTCTCCTGTTACAGTGGCAGAGGGCTTTCCGTATTCTCGAAATAAATGAACCGCATTTTTCGTCACATTTACCCTAATTCGATGCCGAATAGGGGAGAGGCTATCATAATAACCGGGGTGCAGCGCGCTGTACAGCTGTCGCATAAAGGCCTGCCCCGTCTCATCCAGTTCAAAGGGCACAACATCGTCAGAGCAAACATCAGCATATTCAGTTAAAAAAGTCCTTTATAGACTAATTTGCTTGCGTTCCGATGAGAGTATGCACCCGTTACACCAGCGCCTTCGTTTCTGAAGCCTCACAATTTTTTTAAAATGTGGAGTGTATTAGTTATTTACATAATTTTTTTGTTTCAGTTGGGATTTTTTATATACTATTCGATAAGCACGGGAGAGTTGAATCCGGCGGGCCCCGTGCCGATCGACTCCATATTCATATACAGGCCCGACAAAAGGACCGAAATATGGAGGTTTCTACTATACATGATGTTACATGCAGGGTAAGTGTGAATTAACGTTTCTGTTTTCAATATCGAACGGCGCCACCTACCTCATGACCAGTATTATTACAGCACTGCGCCTCCGTATAATTATGTCGCGCAACAGCCATGTACAAATAATTAATAAATTAATTGTGATTAGGCTCTGCCGGTAATTTTCAATTACTAATGTACTTTCAATAAGCACTACAGGCGCCCAAGTACATCTGTGAAAATTATAATTTCTAATTAGAGCGCTCTTGTTTTTGCCCTAGGGGGAACCGGAGCCATAATTTGTCTAACAAGTGCATCAGCCTTGGGGGCGAATTAGATCTTATTATTTAATAAAAAGACAAATAGTTAAGTACGGGAAGTCGTCTATGATATGATAATTTAATGACAGGATGGGCCCAGTTGCGTAATTCCGTGTCAATTCTTTAATTCCTTATTGCCAGACCAGTTTTTTTGTACGAAACGGTTAAATATCTAATGTTTACACTTTCTAATTGCATTTAAACAAACAGTACACGGCGCTTTGTCTAAAGAAAGCGTTTGTGTGTCGTGAATTTTAATGTTTTTTTTGTGCCGGGCATTTTCACAGGAGCCACACAGGTTTACTTTGGTGGTTTATTTTTCAGATTTACTCGAGGGCGGTGCGACCTCTGTGTATCGCACCGCCTAACAAAATTGCCTTTATCTTTAATCAAACATTTATTTAATAGCTGACAGACTATTAATTCGTTTTATTAAATTGTTTTATTACGCTCTGAAACAGATCGGCTGTGACCGAATTAAAGCGTGGCAAAAAATTGTTATTAAAATTAGGGATGCTTCTTCTTTCGAAAATCGCGACGACTTTTTTTATAAACACTGCGTTGGCATTAGAAGTGTTAAATTAGAATAAATAGTCAGTACTTATCGTTTCTATTAAGTATTATTATTATTATTATTTTATTTATTTTTTTGTTTTGTTTATTATTATTATTATTAATCAGTTATATATAATTATTATATCTTCGTTCCACACATGACAACTAGTGGATTTATAGCCAGTGGTCGAATTATGAAATCAAACGTAGTGCCTTGCCAAAAACGATTAAATCAAGGTAATCAATTTCTTAAATGTTCCACAATATAACTTGTCCCATAAGTAGGCAGGATACCATGTTTAGCAAGTTGCTCATTCAAGTAGTAGTAGATGCATTCTTTTACAACAAACTTCAACTATTTCCTTTACATGCATTTTATTTGATACGAACATAAATACAACTCAATTTTTTCGACAAATTAGGCAAACAACTCAGAGAAAACTACCAGTCGGATCTGTTGAGACGATCCCCACTTTATAACAGAACATTTTTTCATTGCAAATATTAACGATCGATTCAAAATGAATAAAGCGTTGAAACCTGAAATATTCTGCCGTTCTCAATTCCAATTCCCTCCGTGGACAAACAAAACCAACTGACACCAGCAAACGATTCCTACTAACAATTTTTTCCTTTTTCCAGATGGCTGCATCTAGGCTTCAACCTAGTGGTCCAGCTGCTGGTGGGCCTCCCCTTGGAAATGGTCCACGGCTCCGGCAGGGTGGCCCTCATCTACATGGCCGGCGTTGTGGCCGGATCGCTGGGTACCTCAGTGTTCGATACTGACGTCTACCTCGTAGGAGCCTCCGGGGGAGTCTACGCCCTGCTGGCGGCTCACCTAGCCAACGTGCTGCTGAACTACAATAACATGCAGTGCGGGATTTTAAGACTGTTTGGAATTTTTGCAATTGGTAAGTTGAATTTTTGGAACGATCCAACGACCGATGATTAACATAATTGTTTGTTGCAGCATCTTGTGATGTGGGGTATGCGATTTACTCGAGGTACGTCGAAGAAGTGATGGGGCCTCCAGTGTCGTACGTCGCCCATTTAACCGGGGCCTTGGCAGGTTTGACCATTGGGCTTCTGGTGTTGAAAAATTTCGAGCAAAAACTACATGAGCAGCTACTTTGGTGGGTGGCGCTTGGCGTGTATGCAGCTTGTACAATTTTTGCTATCCTCTTCAATATAATGAATCCGACGGTGGATCCAGTGGAGAACTTGGGGGATGGCGTAAACAGTCAATATGTATTATATAATAGGTTCGGGGTATAGCCCCAATTGTTAATATTTGTTTATGTAATTTTTGTAAATAAGTTTGATAACTTTTGTACTGATTTTTCTATGGATAAGGTTTAAACATCACGTCATAGAAATTTCCATTTTGCATTCTTGAATATTTTTTTATTGTAATAGTCAAGGAATTAAGCACAATAACACGTGTATATATTTTTGTGTATATAATTTATATTTATTTAATATTTATACCAAAGACTGAGATGAATAAATTTTTGTATAATTTATTTATATTAGTTTGGAAATTGTTGTCATTGCATTTATTTTCTGGGCGTGAACGATTTCTCAACGAAGCGCCATACGAGTTCCTATTTTTTCAACCATATCCTGTGAATTTATAGCATTTTTTACTTGTTTACCACTTACCACACTCCATTTTCGCAATAATTCCATAACCTACTGACAATAATTTCTATAATTTAAGTTAAAACAATTGTAACTTTTGTAATCCGTCCACGCTGGGGAATATGCCACGGTGGCTTCGAGATGGACCTTCGGTTTAATTTGTTTCTGCGAGGTTCTGCAAGCGAACGTTTGCCCAGCATGGAATGGAACGACTTTGCTTACATAAGATATCATGAGAATTTGTAAGCAAGGTTAAAATTATGTTTCTGAGTGATATTATAGCTAGTCATAAAATTAAAAATAAGCAAAGCCTACCAAAGAAAGTGCTAGTTGATAATTATATTTACACAAAAAAAATCCACACATCGCCTTACTACGGTAGACATCTTCACGTATTTTATCACAAAGAAATTGTATTTTTTTACACTCAGGTAGATACACTGATAATAAAATATAAAACTATAGAATTGTAACTGTTTTAAATATTCCCGTTATTCCATTTTTGTTATTTCCAATAATTTAAACGATCACTGTTACAATCTGCCTAAGCAAGAATATTATGAAAAACTAGAAAATAAAATAATTTAAATTTAATGTCTCTTTTCATTACAAATCCCGCCTCTCAAAGTAACAAATCTATCAAAGCAAGAATGTTATGAAAAATTAGAAAATAGCACAGTTGCAATCTCGTTTCAAATTACAAAGACGTGGAAACGTTCGATACTTAACCAAGGTGCAAACACGTAATTGAAGCTAGAAAATATATGAAGTGTGAGTCGTCACCACCAGAGGGCGGTACTAAGGGATTACTGTGGGGTATATTTTTAAAAGGAGCAAAAAGAAAGTTTTAGCAAAAACTAGGGGGTTAGTAGTGTAAATCGTTTTGAGTACACCATGTAAACAGAGCAAATGGTATCTAAATCCATCGTGTACACGTGCTAAATCCAATACCACTTGACAATCTTAACCTTGACACTCGATCTGTCAAAATTCTAATTTACAGTACACATTTGAATGAAACTTTCATTAAACTCATCAATCATGATTAAAGGTTTATTGCTTTATTATTAGTAGACATATATGAGTCACAAGAACAGTCAGAGGAAAAGGTATGGTATTTTTAGTTTTACCTGTCGCAAAAACTGTCATGTAGACACAACGTAAATTTGATGGTCGCTGTCCCAAGTTTTAAAAAATTTATAAATATTGGTTGCTGTCGCTCTCATCTCGTCCCATTATCACTCCCGAAATTACCCATATGAGTGCTTTGTAGATAGAGGACTATTAATATAAAAAAAACTGCTGTGAAAACCAGGCTTAATAATGAACGGAAAGGTTTGACCAAAAAATTGCACAACGTTGTATATGTGCCAAGCCAACAGTTTTATATTTTACATTAAGGTAGAAATTCTACTGTTGCTAAAAATGTGTTGTTGGTACAGTGCAACCTAACCTAAAAACCTCACTTTATTATTTTTAAGGTCCAAATGTTTCGAAAACTTTTAAACACCGTCATCGAAACGACGTTTCAACCAACAGAATCCATAGCCTACCCGAGTCCTTTTACAAAGAAAGAAACGCTACAATTAGGCTGGCTTTCGAGCGTAGCTCCCTGTTTTCCAGTCAGCACAAGCAATATAAGTATATTAACGGAGCCGGAACAGTTTTACAACGCTTTACTAGGACTTTGCCATAGCGCCTCAAAGAGAATTGTGTTAGCGAGCCTCTACTTAGGAAACGGCAGTTTGGAAGAAAAAATCGTAGAAACTTTGAAAGACAATGAATATTTTAAAACCAATAAACTGAAAATTAATATCTTGCTGGACTACACGCGGGGCAGTAGGTTCGAGAACAACTCTAGGACCATGCTCCAGCCTTTATTGCAACAAAACGACGTCAATTGCCGAGTTTCTTTGTACCACACGCCCTCTTTGAGAGGCCTGCTAAAAAAATATACACCAAACCGTTGGAACGAACTGCTAGGAATACAACATATGAAACTCTACATATTTGATGACACCCTGGTTATCAGCGGGGCCAACCTCTCCAACGATTACTTTACAAATCGACAAGACCGATACTTCGTTATAAAAGACAAGAGTTTAAGTGATTTCTATTCAGGTTTAGTGAACCGAGTTCAGAGGTTCA
Source organism: Rhagium mordax (assembly GCA_963680705.1). Taxonomy (NCBI): domain Eukaryota; kingdom Metazoa; phylum Arthropoda; class Insecta; order Coleoptera; family Cerambycidae; genus Rhagium; species Rhagium mordax. The sequence continues at coordinate 60,021,083 of OY796662.1, read as the reverse complement.
GTTTAAAAATGGACAAAGACAATAACGTGGGTTTGTGCGAGGACTGGCGTTACTTGCCGTACGAGGGCAATAAGAGTGAGTTCGTCAATAAGGCGGGGGATCTCATCGAACAGTATTTATTAGAAGCCAAAGATGAACAGAATAATCATAAGCAGCTAGGCTTTGGTAAGTGTAAGGTAAGGTAGCGGACCGTTTGGGAGCGCCTACGAACTGATATAAATTATGCATAGTTTCCAGTCTCCGTTTCCAACTCCATTTTTTTCTAGACACCTGGGTTTTTCCAATGGTCCAAATGGGCCAGCTAGGCATAGACCACGATGCCCAAATAACGGATAAAATACTAGCAGAAGCACCTCGAGGGAGCAAACTTGAAATAGCAACCGGTTACTTTAATCTTACTACTCAGTATATGAATACCTTAATACAGAAATCGCAGGCTCAATGCAACATACTAATGGCACATCCGAAGGTATAAAACTGCAAATATTTCGACGTTCCTAATTTTTTTCTTAAATTACGTTTCGACTTTTAGGCAAATGGGTTTCTAGGGGCTAAAGGACCCGCAGGTGGTATACCGTGGGCGTATTCTCTTATAGCACAAAAATTTAAAAAACAGTTTGAAAATAATGGCCAACAGTATCGAATAAATTTACAGGAATATCTTAGAAATGGTTGGACATACCACGCAAAGGGCTTATGGTATGTATGTGTGACAACAAAATTATAGACTGGTCCTATGTCGGTTTATAATTAATGAAACGCTGTGTAATGTCATTTTCAGGTACTACCCACCGAACAATAAATATCCTTGCATGACGTTGATCGGCTCGCCGAATTTTGGCGAGAGGTCGGTTAAAAAGGATCTGGAAACGCAATTATGCATCGTTACGGAAAACGACGAGTTACGAAAAAATCTACATAGGGAGTGTTCTAGACTGTACGACCTTGGTTTGCCAGCAGATACCGAAAGGCCCATTCCGAAGTGGGTAAACACTTTTGTGTTCTTCTTTAGAAGTTATTTCTAATGTTAATTTATTTGTTGAATATTTATTTTATATTAAAAGTTTTGAAATATATTTTGTTTCCGTTTTTTATTGTAACATACTACAAGTACAAGTCCTGTAACATTGCTAAATCCACGAAATGGGGAAGACGGCAAATATGAGTATAGATGGATACGTTTAGGTCCGTAACTTTTTGTTAAAATACATTATGTGAGAATGGTATATTGAGACGATGATTACAAAATCTCTGTCTATTTATGCTACAGACAATTTACTGAATTTAGTATCACAATCGAATAATTCCTTGGAGTAAAATACACGAACACAAATAGCTCTGTTCAAAAACTGTAGTGTAGTGCAAAGTTTATTTTGTTGTGACGCTACACCGGTGTAGCGCAGTTTGTAAAAAGTGTAAATTGTCTGTGCATAAATTGGGTTCTGAACACAATTCAAATTTCAAATTTAACCTTACTTTTATGTTTTGATCCCTGGCGTTGTGCATTTTGAAGTCCTGAAGTCCTGTGAACACCAAACGTTACGTAGAAAACTAATTTTCTTTTTTCTTCAGTTGAATTACGCCTCAAGTATAATAATTTTTCAGTATTTCTTGTTCTCACAGCTCCACATTCTACACTACACTTACACTACCTCTCAAGTTGGTGTAAAAGAGTTTGAGCGCCAAATATTTTTGACATATGACATCTACCCACGGAACGAGACGGTCGCGGGAGGAAAGGTTGCTACGGTGGCGCACCTAGCGGCCGGATTGTAAACTATAAGTTTTTGAATTGTGCCTTTGTTGCAATTAATTTCACTTGCTATGCGTTGTTAAGTTAAGACCACCCTTCTCCAAGTTTGACGATGATGTAGCGTTTTTCTGTTTCTCTCAAAACCACACTAATTAATTGTTTTCTTATAATTAAAAAATATTAACAACTTATTTCTTATTAGTTTTTTTTTATAAATACGACCCCACCAATGATTTCTTGTCAAAATAATTTAATTGACATACTCATGTAAAAACTCCCACTTACAAAGGAAAATTTTTCGAAAAAACATACTACTTGATAAAAAATCGATTACTTTTTTTCGGCCGCGATAGTACGTCAGAGATATAGAGTGAATAGAAAGCTCGTAGTTCTACTGTGAATTTTAGGCAAGGAAAGTTTTTTGTCTAAGGTGAATCTTGAATTTTCGAGGGCCACTATAGGCGTCGCCATTTTGAACATGGATTTGTTGACTTGACTGTTGAGAAATGTCGGTGTGCGTCATTTTGAATAGCCAAACGCGCATGTTGTAAGAGCATTCTCCCTATTCTATATCAACCAAATCACGAAGTGACAAACTCCTAAGTGTTATGCAACCAGTAATACAATCACCTCAACAGTTGGTTGCCTAAATAGTAGTTATAGTTTTACCAAAAGACAGTCAGAGATGTAAAAAATAAAAATCAAAATGTTTTGCTTGTAGGTTAACCAAATAACCTAGTGTGGAGAATTTACATAATCCTCAAAATAAAATATATTCTTGACCAGCTTTCTCAACGCAAGTATGTGTTAATTACGTTTTTTAATCAAATATAGAAAAAATTAATTTAAATAAAAAAAAATAGTCTAACGTCAACGTCACGACAAGGTCGGCAATCTTATGGAAATTCGTGATTTGAATAAGTAATTATCTTAAAAAATATATCTTACGTAATAGATCCGTATGTTTTCTGCGCTTATCAACATTACTCAGCAGTAAATTATAAATTTTTGCCCATAAAGTTCAAAATTCAATATCAAGGTGAGCTAGCTTATTATTGTTATCTGTTTGTTTTTGGAACAAGCCATTGGAGCAGTAGCAATACTGACAGGAATGATTTGACTTTTTTTGAAATTATGCTGAGTTTTGTTAGCTACTTTTTGCCTAACAGAGTTGTGCAAGGTTTAACAGCAGTATATTTTAGAGGTAAATAAACATTTATTTTAGGTTAGGTCTGGTAAAAGTAATTAAACGTTCAAGTTCAATTTATGTTTACATTTTGTGAAGCACTTTTTGTGTCTGTTGTAGTTTCGGCGCTAAAGAACAACGGTTTAAGAGGATCGCACAGCTCTCAAGTTAGCGTACAATTACCCAAGATGAAGGTTACCATCTTGCCAGCCCTTTCCGACAATTACATGTACCTTGTAAGTAGCAAACATATTGCCAAGACCACACAATGGGCTTTCCGTTTCCACTACTGTAAATACCCAGTCGTTTTATATATCCGCGTAATTTTATTTTCCTATTTTAGATAACGGATGAAAAGACGAATCAAGCCGCTGTCGTTGATCCCGTTGAACCCGATTCTGTACTGGAAGCTGTCAAAGCCCATGGAGTTAATTTGACAAAAGTTTTAACAACGCACCATCATTGGTATGTCATAACTAACGTTAATGAGTGATAATACCAATAGTAAAAGAAAAGAAAAACCTTAAGCCACTGTATAAAAACTGTAAACAACGCTACAATTTTCAATTTAATTCTTTTATCGCAGTTTCAATATCGACAAAGTTCTGTACGTAACGTAAAGTTAATCTTGTGCCTTAGGGATCACGCTGGAGGTAATGAGGAACTGGTGAAGAAATCGCCGAATGCTCTGCAAATTTTCGGGGGAGACAAAAGAATTGGCGGCCTGACTAACGAAGTGAAACATGGCGACAAATTCTCCATTGGTGAAATAAACGTGGAATGTCTGTATACCCCATGCCACACCAGCGGACACATTTGTTATTACGTAACAGCGCCGGGACAGCCGCCTGCCGTATTTACAGGTAGGTAACAGTCGAGAGAACCGGATAATGAATAAAAATCATTTTGTTTTGTAGGCGATACTCTTTTCATCGCTGGATGTGGTCGGTTCTTTGAGGGCACAGCGGAACAAATGTACACGGCGCTGGTAGAAAAGTTGGGAAACCTTCCTGATAATACTCAAGTATTCTGCGGACATGAATACACCCAACAGAACCTGAAATTTGCCCGGTTTATTGAAAAGGACAACCAAGACATACTCAAAAAGATTGAATGGGCAAACGACAGACGGAGTAAAGGATTGCCCACTGTAAGTAAACGTTTTCTAAATAAAGCGGATAGAATTTTTAAATCGGATAAATAAAACTATTCTTGATTTCTTTCAGGTACCTTCAACTATCGGTGAGGAAAAGCAGGTTAACCCGTTTATGAGGGTCATGATGGGTACAATACAGAGGCACGCTGGTAGCTGTGACCCCATCGCCACCATGCAAACAATAAGACGGGAAAAAGATAATTTTAAATAGTTTTTTCAAGATTTATTTACCTTTGTTAAATCCTATGTTGCTGTATAGTATTGTTTATAATATTCATTTTTTAAGGTGACTATTTCCAATGTATAATTATCTCTAAATAAAAACAAGAAACAAACGGTTGGTTTTTCTTAAGGTCCTGACAATATAAATATTACTATGGGAATGCCATTCAATTTTGAATTTGCAAGGTGGTTACATAGCATGAGACGGGCCATTGGAACTAGAGGGTAAGGGTCCGGAAAGCTTGGAAAATAATGGGAGGAGCTTAAATCGAAATATAGATGGAGAAGAGTTGCAATAGAAGAAAACAAAAAACTTATTAATCCATTTAATTTTTATTTAACCAACCCGATTTTCAAATTACACTCGTATCGGTGTTGGATATTATTAACAAACGCAAATAAAATTGATATGAACAGAAATCAGTAGTGCCGACTTTAAATAAATCAACGCATAATCACAACACATACGCTTAAGTACAATAACGTGGTCAATTCCTATTACTTAACTGTTTGTAAGAGGCTCATTTTTTCATATTGTATTCCTCCATTTCCGCTGCGTATTTTTCTTTGGACCTTTCGTACCTATCCACATATATCTACAAAGATAAGCATTTTTAATCTCTAAAACAGTTCATTTTGATACGTGTGGTCTCTAGGGGTTAAAAATGTAACGAAACCGCAGTGAAAATTTCAACACTTCAAAGACAATTTTTTAAGAGGCTACTGCCACTATTTTTAAGCAAAACATTATAAACAAATACTACTAACTCCAGGAGTGCGTTCGAAATTAACCTGATGCTTTTGTATAAGTTTAAGTATAGGTATATGTCATGTGGTCTTTTAGTTAATCTACTTTAAGAACGCAAAACGTAAAAATAGGTGTTATCCTAGTTACTTTTATCTTCTTGTTGTGAGTGCGTGCGTGCGTGCTTCAACGTTTCAACTTAAAATTATGACAAGTGTTATATGTACCTACATGTCTCAGAAATTAATTTTTCTATAGGAAAATGAATATTTGCAACACAAATACCAAATACCTATACATAAATAAGAAGAATAAACTTTAAAATGGATCTTGTTCGCTATGGGACATATTTAGCAATTCAGTTTAAGTGAATGCAATCTATTTCCTCTACAGAATGAAGAAAACCAAGAGGAAGTTTGTATTATTACTTCTCGAAATATTTTACTGAAAATTCAAAATTATATAGAATTGAATATTCCCTTCCTAAGTGATAGACAGTTTCAAAATCATTTCCGAATAAATCGCACAACATTTGAAAAGCTGTTACCTATTGTACATCTCCGATTCTAACGCCACAAAGCTCATCTGCGCATGACGAGTAAACTTTAACGTGCTCGTCGAGATGGTTAAAGCCGCGTGCACTCAGAGTGTTATACCGGAACTTTACGAACAACAATAATATTTAATCAGATCACTTTTTGAACGGCCAGAGTGCACTCTGGATAATATTTAGGGTATTTTCGAACGGCCTCCTGTATTTATCAAGTTGCGTATAAGTGACTGATGAAGACATTTAAATGTAGTATTGATATGAAACGACAAAACGTTTTCGGTAATTTTCTATATTACGGAACGTCCGATTTTTGAAATTTTTTTGCTTTTAACATACGTAGTTTTGCCTCCTGAACAAAAAATTCTAATAAAAAAATCGGCGGTCGGCAACGGTTTTCGAGATATTTGGCCCCAAAGTCTCTGAAAGTCGTATTTTTCCACTGCCATAATCACTTATTTTCACCAAACTTTTCACTTTATGCTTATGAATACCTTTAATACAGACTTATTTAAACACTTTTAAATAGTTTCAACATATTTATAAAAGCCATGAAAACATAACCTAAAATTTCAAACATTCCGATAGTGGCGCGGGATCTATGTTATGCATAAACTAATGTTCCTTCTTTAACATAAAAAGATACTGCACCCGCCCGCCCCCGGGCGGGCGGGTGCAGTATATTTTTATCGTTTTATCTCAAAGAAGGAACATATTAGTTTTATGCGTATTCTAGATTTCAAACATTACAAGTTCCGCGAATAAAACGAATATGTTCCTTCTTTGATATAAAAATATACTGCAACCGCCCGCCCCCAGGCGGGCGGGTGCAGTATATTTTTATATCAAAGAAGGAACATATTCGTTTTATACCGTACCCTAGATCTTACGCAGAGACAATTATCTGATCTTACGGCACAACCTCGTCGGATGATCTTAGTGTTGTTTGAAATTTTAGGTTATGTTTGGATGGCTTTTATAAGAAGGTTCAGAAAATAGTTATTGATGGAATAAATATGTTGAAACTATTTAATAATGTTTAAATAAGTCTGTATTAAGGTGTTCATAAGCATAAAGTGACAAATTTGGTGAAAATAAGTGATTATGGCAGTGGAAAAATACGAGTTTCAGAGACTTTGGGGCCAAATATCTCGAAAACCGTTGCCGACCGCCGATTTTTTTATTAGAATTTTTTGTTCAGGAGGCAAAACTACGTATGTTAAAAGCAAAAAAATTTCAAAAATCGGACGTTCCGTAATATAGAAAATTACCACGTTTTCTTGTTTATTACAAACCACTCGCCTGGTTCTTTTTGAACGCATTGATTCCGTGTTGCGTTGTCTCATGTTCCGTTGTCAATTAAATATTAATAGGTTATGCATTATAAAGTATTAAAAAAGTTAAAAACATCATTTGTGCTTACCTTTTTATCAGGAATAGACAACGTTTTCCACTTAAGTGCTAGCTGCCGGGTTAATTCTTGTTTCGTAGGTTCAATTTCTCCAGGCTTCAACTCTGCATTTATCTGCTCCATTAAGATCTGCCTCTGCTCCTGACAAAACTGGAAGAACGGATTCGAGGGTCTTTTTGGTGCATTCGGGTCCTTTTCAGATTTCACAGACTTCCGTTTAACCGTTCTTCTTACAGTTTTTGCTTTTTCGGGTTTCTCCTCTAAAATTAATTAACGCCTGTTTAATATTCAAATTTCATACACATATTATTTTTGTTAAATTGAAAAGGAAGCTCTTAGGAGCTGGATATTTGCTTATATGTATAGAGAGATGAACATACCTGGTTCGTCAAGTTTCTCCTCCTTTATTTTCTCCTTCAGCATCAAATGCGCCACTGATCTCTTATCGTCCTCTTCCTCGAGAGTTAACTCTATACTAGGAATTACCGTCCAATCTTCATCGTAATTATTCAGCAACCGTTGCTTGAAAAACTTGACGTCTTTTAGTCTACGCTTGGTTATCTTATTGGCTTCTTGGATTCTGCAATAACGACTTAGTTATTATAAGAATATCAAATTAAGCAGGATATTACCTAAACACAAGTATTTCGTTTGATCTCTGCAGTTGTGAACATTCCTCCAACAATAATTTGTACTTCTTATAGTAGAGATCGTTTTCTTGGTTGTCAACGTATACACCGTCGTTTTCGGACTCATCAGACATCATTTTGCTAATTACTGTAAGCTAAATCGTTAAATTTCCGGCTCTACAAAACCCTACATGCTGCTACATGTTCAACACAAAACACAATGTTCAATTTCAAAAACAAAAACACGTCAGCTGTCATATGTCTAAAAAAACAATTGAATGGTTTAGTCTTAGAGGTTTTCGATTCATTTAGCTGGTAACAATTTGAAAGTATAGATGGCGCTTCCACAAGATCGGTCGCCAGTCTGGTTAAAATTGTCACAATCTTACGGACGAACAATGATGTTACCATAGGATGTTACGTCTTTCATTCAACGATAATGTAGATAGTGCTCATGGCTTTGGTCTAGGTTCTCTTGCAACTGCGAATTATAAATCGTAATAATGTTATGATTTATTTTGATCCTGATTCTTTTATTGGACACCAGTTCAGTACCTCGATTTATATGCGTAATATCTGTTTGGATATACTATACACCTTTTTGGTTGATTTTTTTAAAGAAAAGCATGTTTTTGTTGTCCAGTATATTTGCAACACTGCCCAAAATATGAAACTGTTAAGGTATTTTGCACGTCAGAATCATTTGATTTGTTCCGAGGTAAATAGTTCTAAAGCTGCTACTCGCAGTAGTGCTAATGAACAGGTTAGCTACCAAATGAAACGAATGGTCGTCTCTAATACATTTTGAGTACCGCAGTGTGGCGAGCTGCTGCGCGTGCGCGGGTATAGCTCCCTATTCATCCCTTCCCCAGCCCAGCGGAGAGCCAGTACCTTTGTTTTTATTCTAGTTTCTTTAGCGTTATCGTTGCACATTTAGCAAGTTAAAAATCGTTAATATACAAGAAGTTCAAGCAAAATTATTAATTTACACATTAAAACAAGGACAGGGTCAAGTTGTGCGTTAAATAGAGTAAATTTAAATTTGTGACTGTTTATTTTACACCGTTGCTCAAATCCAGCTTTTTCGAGTCCAGTTCCAGAAGAATCGATCCTTTTTTTTGTGACGTTCCTGCACAATGGTTATGGTTTTTTAGCATCGATTTTGGTGTGTATTTTTCGGTAAGTAACAGCTCCCATTCTTTAGCATCCAATTTTTTAGGTTATGATATTATTTTGTTTTATTTAGTGTAACTTTAACTGGTTTTCCACGGTCACTTAGTTGATAATAATCAGGTAAAACTAATGCACCAATCAAATTACTTCGTGTACCTGTATTAGATTTTTAATTTATAATTTAATTTTTGTTGGAGAAATGTATTTACATAATATTTAATTATTATTCTCGTGACGGATGATAAAACAAATGTGCGCTTATACAGGGTGTGCCCAAGCACATTTTTTTTGTGTTAAAATCGCCACTTTCCACTTTGGCACTTTAGTTTCATCACAGCGAGATTGATGGGGCTTTTTCTGACGTCTGCATGGCCTGTGACCTAAAAATGTTCAAAAAAAAATTTTTGGAATCCTAATAAGCTGCCTAGAAGCAGTTAGACCTAACCGTAAACTAAAGGAAAAGTGCTAAGTGATTTAAACACCGTTATGCTGGAATATGTACCCCGATTTTCTATGTCAAGAATTAGGGGGATGCGCTCCGTGCTCCTCTGACAAGGTATCAGCGACAGGGCTGTACTTACTAATTTAACAAATCAAAATAAAAATACCTAAAAGCCGTGTGCCGAAAGGAAGTAATTGTTTTTTGTTTTTGCTCCGCAGAGTGTGAAGAGTAAACCGGCCGTGTTAAATAGTAATCGTTAAAATGGCCCCGAAAAGTCACCTGCCGGTCTCCAGGATAAACACGATAATGAAAAGTTCCTCGGACGTCGAAAACGTCAGTAAAGAATCCTCGCTGCTCATGTGCAAGGCGGCGGAACTTTTCATAAAGAGCCTGGCCACCGAAGGGTACGGCATGACGAACAATGGCAAAAAATTGGATTACAAGAATCTGGCCGAGATCGTACACTCCGAGGACAAGTACGAGTTCTTGCGGGACATTATGCCGAAGAAAATCACAGTGCTGGAGTTCAAAAAGATCATGGCGAAGAAGCTGGGGACCGATCGAGAAAACACGAAAGACGAGGAAGACTCGTCGTCCTCGTCCTCCGACGACGAGGACTCCAGCTCCGATGAGAGCGAGGAGAGTAACGCGAGTGCGTGAAGGCGGTGTCAAGTATCATCTGACTAAATTTAATTTTATATTGTTTTATAAATAAAAGACGTAACGCAGAACAGGCTCACTTATTTTTAACGCTTTGGCGGTTCCACAAGGAGCAAACCTCGGGCCGTTCATGTTTTACTCCCCACTTAATGCCTTACTTTTGGCAGGTGGCGCTGTAAACGAGGTAATAAGCTTTAGAAACCCGGATTTAAACCCTTATATATCCTTGTGATATAAACAATGTTGAATACAGGGTTTTTTCAATTTCCTTCAGCTCTAACTTTAATCAAGATTCAAGAATAGCATTTTCCGAGGGGCGAACAATAAAAAAGTTTCCCATATGACGCGAACACGCTGTATATGGTTTTAATTAACCTTGTTAGCAAGTCGAGTAACATTTGAAAGCATCTCGACTATCCGGGACCAAGTCCACTTCACCTTGTCCCCATTTTCGTGCGTGCACCGCACGTGTTCGACGTCGATTTCATCGGGGATCATTACCAGCACGTGCCGATCGACTTCAAGAGCCTGCGAGAGGTGCTTGACAAATCAACCTGTTATTGTAATAAATCCAGGGGCGGAATTTTCCGATATAAATATAGGTCACACAATAAGCCACCCCACAGCTCACTTTGATATTGATTCCTCGGCCAGATTTCAAGGTTAACTTTACTGCGGAAGACCCGAGATTCATTTATTTAAGCCCTGGCAGTTGTCGCATTCCGTTGCAGGGCCATAAAGGGCCGGTATTTTGCAACTTAATTTTCTTGCTGAATTAAAGATGCGACAGAAACCAATGATGGGTCTTGCGTTTTATTGCGAGATAAAACACTGACGACAACTTTAATGCTTTTTTTTTATTTAAAAAATGATGTTGATTCATTGTTGATATTTCAGGTTTTGAATCCGGTCCTGTGCAGTCGCAATCAATTACCGTTAGCTCAGCAATTCTTCTGTTAATTTATTGATTTAAAAATATTCTGTAACAAAGTACAGGGTAGTTTCATATATTTTGACAAATAACAGTAATAAAAAAAAATGCTGAAAATTTCATTTTTTTCTTAATTTTCTTAAATAACTAGAGAACTTTAAGTTTTAGACTATGATATCCTTATATCGAGAATTTCATGGAGAATTCAAATTTTTTAAAATATATAGGGTGTTCCGTTTAAAAAAAATTGACATCTATAGCGCCCCACTTTCATGAATCACCCCGTAGATTTCGAACTAATTTTAAAATGTAGCCATTTTCTATAGAAAATTTTTATTTTTATTATCGATAATAAAGAAAGTGTTGGACTTTATCGTTGACTCACCTTGTACAGTAAAGGATGACAAATACCTCGCAAAAAAATTCAGTGACTTATGACTTTTGTTTTCTGGCAAAGCAACTGTCTTTATATGCTATTCACATTTGATTTACATGAGGGGAGGCTTTGGAAAATCTGAATTCTGTTGGTATGAATGACTGTTTTAATTACTGAGGTTATGTTGAAAAGTCAAAAACATAACCGCAAATTCAAATTGGTTCTACATAGTTGCCAGAGTGATACCCTAAAGAAATCACAGCAATGTTGTCAGTAAAAAATTTGGCAATCCAGCAAAAAATAAATGACAGTGACGATCAATTAAATCTGACACTTCAATATTTTTTCAATAGTAGACAACCCTGAGACAACCTAAGAAAAACATATCATAGCCTCCCCTTATGTAAATAAAATGTGAATGGCATATATATATAAAAAAAAAAATGCTATTCACATTTTATTTACATGAGGCAAGGCTATGATATGGTTTTCTTAGGTTGTCCCAGGGTTGTCTACTATTGACAAAATATTGAAGTGTCAGGTTTAAATGATTGTCACTGTCATTTATTTTTGGCTGAATTGCCAAATTTTTTATTGACGACATGCTGTGCTTTCTTTAGGGTCTCACTCTGGCAACTAGGTGGAACCAATTTGAATTTGTGGTTATGTTTTTGACTTTTCAACATAACCTCAGTAATAAAAACAGTCATTCATACCAACAGAATTCAGATTTTCCAAGGCCTCCCCTCATGTAAATAAAATGTGAATGGCATAATATATTTGCAACTCTTGGATAATTATTTCGCCGCCATTGGCCCCCTTTTTAAATAAAAAATATTTGCGATCGCCCGCCTATGATAACAATTATCTACAGTTCATAAGGCTGTTGTACTCTAAACGATAAGTAAATAGTTATTGAAAATATCTGTAATTTAGAACGAAAATATAATAATTGGACTATCCAACTTCTATAATTACTCGGCGATAATAATTATTGGAATGAGTACCTAATCGCTTAGCTTAGCAGCCATTTATTTATACAATCAGTAGTGCTTAAAAATATATAAAGGGTGTTCAAAATAAAAATAAAACATAAACTTTAGAAGAAAATATGTGTTGCAGTTTTTTTATTTTTTATCGTCAGTTCCGGTATACAGGGTGCGCAAGAGACGGTTTTTTATTTATAAAATAAATTTAATGGTGTGAGGCACCCTACCACCCCTTGAGAAGACGCCACTGTTAGCTTCTCCATTGTTAGAGTTGCTGCAAATTATCGCCAAGTTTTTGTTGGTATCGTTCCGTTGACCTAGAAAAATATACGAAGCATATCAAATTAATTAGCTGTGTATTAGGCAAAGCCTTATCGTTTAACGTGATGTCGAGTTCATTTATTGGACTAGTCATAGTTTGGTGATTAGAAGCGGTTGGTCTTTGATCGGTGAGCTAGCCACCAAAGTAGTTTGTAGAAATATTTCCTGTTTGTGACACTGTATCCCGAGAAAATGAGGTTATGTTGCCTTGTTGTACAACCGCTAAAATTCTCCAAACGACGCCCAGCAGGTCCCGCTTCGTAGCTGCATATAATTATTCGCGCGCAAAGTTGCGGCGCTATTGGATAAAGGAGCATTGCAATCTGATGCGCTGTATCGTTGATGACGTCAGCAAAGATACAAGCTCGGGTACACCACGGACGTGTTTTCCAGTGATTGTATGGTACCTATGTACACATGTTTACAATTCAAAGTTGTACGTGTGACGTGTGGATCAGCCATCAGAATTTTTGATCTGTTCCAAAATTAAGGCACACAACAACTGATACAAGAAACCGTGAAATGATAATGACCGCATTATTGTAGATAAGCTGACATACTTTCAGTAGTCTCATTATAGTACAGAATTAAATAAATTGAAAATTTAACCATCGAAATAAAATCTAAGGAAATACGTGGGTGCTATAGTCGTACAAATTATCGGGTGTTGTGAGTAGTTGGAATGCGCTTACAATGCAACTGATAATTTCATTTAATCCTGTAAAAACAAACAGTTTCATTTCAAAGTGTTAACAACCTTGTACTATCACAACGTTTACTGCAAGAGCAAAACAAACACATGCGACGTTATCACTAGCACTGAGGTACTAAAAACAATATGACCACTTTTATTCGATAACGTCTTACCTTGAAGTTACATAATTCTTAATAATACGTGAATACTGCAACTACAAAGAGTTATATAGGTGAAAATATTTGGTTTGAACGATCCAGAGTTGAATTTCTGCTCCATTCACTAAATATTTTGTGCTCTCAAAAGTACTGTTAAACGTCCACCGGTGTAACGGGTGCATACTTGAAGTAGGCAAGTGCTTTCGGAGAATTTATTAGCACCGCTTTTAAAGTTTTAGCTGTTTTAGCGAATGCTAGTTTCGAAAGAAAAAAAATGAAGCAAAAATATGGCTTGTGGACAGCCCCAGTTGGAACGCCGAGAGTCGAACTTTGATATACAGTGGAAATTGCGACGTTGCCAAGAAGTTTTGGCGTCGGGAGATGCGAACAAAAAAGCAACTATTATACTTATTTACTTTGTGGCCTGCTTCCAGTTTTCACAATTCAACCAACAGTTTTTTTGTTTTTTCTTAGTTTTATTAATATTCTTGCATCCGTACACTGCAAAAGGCAAATACACACTCGCAAAATGAATTATTTGCTAAGACCACTAAATTATGGCTAACAAATTGTGACGGAATTGGGTCACCGGATGACGTCAGACCGTGACCATGCCTTCTCGTCTTTATATCGTGTGGTATAGGACTTTTGGATTTTTATCATCTCCCCCATGATGCCAACTTGTTTGACGAAACGCCCACACCACACTAGGCAATATTTTAAAAATCTTATGTCAGATATTTATAGATTTTTATTATTAGTCACTGACGCAAACTGCTTATCTCGGACACTTCATTATTCAATCCAATTAAAATATATCTAAATTTTAAATCGACGTGGGCAATTAAGTCTTTTTAGATAACGTTTCAATACAAGCACAGCTGATACTGAGATCGCTCTTAGGCACGCCACTGGCTTTTGATAATAAATTGATAATACAAAGGATACTATATTACAAGCGGCTTAGTCTTGTAGACAGCACGCTCCGTGTATATAGTAAAAGTGATAAACTTAAAAAAATATAAAAATGTGTCGGCGTGGTCTTGGCAATTTGTTGAATTTATCGGTGAAGTGACAGGTGTGCGTTGTGGCGGCTCTGCTGATTTTTCTTCCGTGCACGTGGAAAACTCGACAAGTGCAAGACCAAGACCGATATATTAATGACACTTAAGATCAAGGTGTTAATCAGTTCTATTATCGTCTGCATTTATTTTTGGATTACACCTATGGCAATGGTTAGTACAGATTTATATTCAAGTTGTGTACCTACTTTGTATTGTTTCACTAGGCGGCGGCACGTCCCTATACGCCGGGGTCTTGGCGAGCACCTCCAACTCCGCCTCTGGCCTGTACGAATTAAGACAGAATCGTATTTATTTTATTAAACAACAAAGGATTTTGTCAACTGTTATTATCGGCGTAAAAATCAAACTCGTTGTGCTGGCACGTTATTTTTTGCTGCGAGTTGATTCCATGATTGGCTCGGGCTATCGCCATATGGGGAAGTATTTACGAAACAGATTTCAAATAATTACAGCGACCTGTAATTATCTGGCAAATAGCTGTAACAACAAAAATATTGCCTAGTATGGTGTCTGGCGTTTCGGCAAGCAAGTTGGCATCATGGGGGAGATGACTGAAATAAAATGCAGCCTGCATTTAGAGTGGAAAAAGTTTTTTCTTGCTTGTGTAAACAAATGGTATAAAAAATATGCGTCCGAGCAAAGTTAACTGGTAGTGGTGCGGTAAAAGCTAGTGAGCCACTGTAAAAAACAAAACAAGATCAACCTGACCCATCTTATTTTCATTTCGGTTGGGATAGGTCAGGTATTAAGTTCTCAAAATGTTGACGTATTTTAATTTATTTTTTTCTCGAAAACATTTTTTTTATATGGATTTACCATTAACCATCCCTTAAAAGGAAATAAATAAGTTGGGGTACACCCTGTATAGTAGAGGTTGTATGTAAAATTACCTGAAATATAACCTCTGAATTTGAAAGTAAAGTTAATAAAAATAGTCACCTCAGTCTAATATGTGATAAACCAGTTCATCAATTATTGTATCATTTCGACGATCACAGCGATAAAGATCAGTCAATGTATCGATCTGGTGATATTCAAGATCTGGTTCAATCCGCTTTGAAGAAATTATGGATCCATTCATATACAGGGTGATCATTTGAAAATTCTACTTTTTAAACCCTTTTATTTTGCTTAAAAATATAGCTAGAAAAAAAAATAAAAAATAGACCTGTAGCATATTTTACCAAGTTTTTGTACATGTGATGAGTCTATCTTAAAGGGCCCAAAACTGACCCCTGAAGAACGCCAAGGGCCGGCCAACAAACTGCCGCCAATATTATCCTTTTATTATGTAAACCAGCTCGATATCTGCATATGATGTAACTTGAACATATCCAGGTTCGAGATTCTGCTCAGGAGGTCATATTAATTTTTTTACATCACGCGATAAGTGTCAATATTATCTTCATTATCGTCACATAAATTGCGTAATTGTTCCAGTACGCGCTTGACCTACAGATAAGAGTGAAGAATATGTTAGGCTGATAAGAATTTTGGTAATTAATTTAAATTAGCTGTTTTCCCAAATATTTTCTTTTGGTGATGTGGCAATCAAATCCTTTTAGCGATAATTTGATCCAGTATATGTATATAAAAAAGCCGGATTGAAAGTGCAGAGTAACGGAGGCCCTTCGACATCTATTGGGTTTTGCACTGATGATGGCAATATTGATACCAACCGGCATTATTTATTTACAAATTAAATTAAACAAGAAACTAAATTACTGAAGTGACATAATTACTAAGATGGCAGGTCCACACCTGTGCTTAATAATTTATTACTGCCAGATATAACCTCAAATTATAATATACATAACCTTATTTGTCGATTGTTTTTTTAAAAGTGGCAGTCTTTATGTTCCAATCCGGGAGCTTTCAACTTGGACTAGGCATTATTTTATTAGCCTTGTTTGATTTTAATTCATCACTGCCACTTTCTTTTGTTTAAAAGGAATTAAATTCTCCGTATTTTCTCTATAGAAACTTCAGGCATACTGCTGCGCCGAAAGTTTACAACTAATTTGCTGTTACGTTTTTGACGTTTCAACATAACCTCAATACAACTGTCATTCATGCCTAAATTAAACATTTCCACAGCCCGCCCTGTTTCAGAACTATCTGGAATGGAGTATAGCATCGTGTTTTGAGGCGTATTTTTATTTAATCAGCTAAGTTGACAATAATTAGATTTTTTTCAATTTGGTGTACTAATAGCGATTAATCTTAATTAATGAGCCGTTTTTAGATAAGTATTAATTTTAAAAAACCTCTGCCCGGGAGGTGGTCGGTCAGGCGATTATTTGCCACAAAGACGCATAATTGATTCTTGACCTTTTAAGCTGAGAATTATCTCCATAATTAAACGACTAAAAAAAAATCAGAAACAAAGAAAGAAAATGGGAGTGACTTGCACCCATTTTTTTAGAAAATATTTCTCGAAACGTGTGAATTTGAAAAACAAAATTTAATTCGTGTTTTAATATTCAGGATGTTTTTATGGACATTTTTCTATAAAGACAATTCAACTCGTGCAAACGAACAAGTTGATTTTCTGTATTAAAATTCGTTTCAAGATTCTACAATTTCTACATAGTCGTCTGACAGGATTCGAGCCTTGCCCTATCCATCGTTTTGCAATAATTACAGCACGAATTACAGCAATTACAATCAATAAAAGCTAACTCGGTATAATTATCCTCAAATCTTTTGTGAAACCTCACAGTGTCATGTCTTGTTTATAGTAAGATAATAGAATCACTTAATTCAATAATCTATATTTATAAGTGTATATTTTTTCGAAATTGTTTATTTTACAAATGTGAGCGATAATTTAATGATAAATGTGTCCTAAAATAATCGGTTACTGTATTGATAAGAAAAAAAAAATATGTAAATACCACCAAAAACCTACATGCCTGCTAGTCGTATTTCGCCTTTACAGAGGCTTGTAATAGGTTGCACGTACTTTTATCTAATATCGATTGTATAATATAAGACCGCGTTGTTAACTTTTATTGTTTTAGTGTTATGGTGAAATTAACTAGTTCAATTAGATTTTTATCTTTACACGACACGGGAATCCACGTAGAGGTAAACATTAAAATACCAAGTAATAAATGCTAGTCAATCTTTCATCTATCCCAGTACGCAAAATAAAATCGTTGAAGGCGGTAAGCTAGGTCTGTTGTGGAATGGGAAGTGCCTGATTTGACTAGTATTTATTACAGAGACTTTATAGGGACAGTGGCGACAATAGAGCCAAAGCCATGCCCACTCGCCATTATGAGGCTAAATTTATCATAACCTTAAATTTGTTTCCAATGTTCATTTTAATTTTTGTAATTTTAGCCTGGATCCATTGTAACACTTAAAAATCCTTTCAGACAGTACATTTATAGTTTTAATATTGTAGATTATTTAAAATAGACTGCAAATTATAGGTTAGAATTCCAACCAACAGAAAGCATTTTGGTTTGATTTTCATTAGTTGGCTATTGAAACACTCGTATTCAAACTATAATTATTAGTGTAATTTAACGAAAGTCTAGAATATTTTAGTTATATATGCATGTATGCAATATGTGTGCACGTGTGAGGTTAGGTAAAGTTGTAAATTTCATTAAAATGTTTTTAGCAAAAAAAATTTATATGAATTTATATTTTCTACAATTTTTAAAACAGTTTTTCCTAGACTTTTTGAGTAAAATTATAAATGAGTAAACAGTCCAATGGCCAACAATGAGGCATGGCGAGGAATAAACTAAACCAACACTTACAATATACATTATAAAATTATTAAATAAGTCTATTAAATAGTCTTTTCACAATACACTCATCACATATAGTTTTTAGTCGTTTAATAAGTCACAATAAATTGTTTTAAAGATGCACTAGTATACACAGTATAATATGAATGAGTTTAAACAATTTTGGCATTTTTAGCCTCTTAATGGCGGCGGTACGTACCACGTGAATCAACTACCAATCAAAATGCTGACAACCCTTTGTCGCCATTGTTTCTGTCGTATTTATAGTGCTTTGTATATTTCATTTTGGCTTAATTTTGATGCAATACGTTTGTGTTTTGAAGTGATGATCTAGTTATTACCAATTTTGTAGGGTGTAGAAGTAGCCACAAGTTTTATTTAAACGATTTTTCTCCATTGTTAATATTTTACGAGTTACGGCCGCCATTTTGGAAAAAGGCCATTTACATGCCATTCACATTTTATTTACGTTAGAGTAGGCTATGATATGTTTTTCTTAGGTTGTCTCAGGGTTGTCTACTATTGAGAAGAGATTAAAGTGACAGATTTAATTGATTGTCACTGTCATTTACTTTTGGCTAAATTGCCATATTTTTTATTTGTAACATACTGTGTTCCTTTTGTTCGAATGGGCTACTATTAGCAGCTCGTGGTCACTACTCATGTGTTCCTTTTATCAGGCTACATGCTCATGAGCTGCTCAAAAGTATTTCCCCCCTTGCCCCTGGTGCACACCCCGAATTTCTGGGCTTGAAGCGCAGATTACGTCAATCTATGTTCTTTAGGTTATGTATATGTTTGTTTATTGGGGTTATGTGAAAATTAAAATTAATTTAATTATGTCGAATTCGGAAAACACGCACTATATCACAAATAAACAAATAGATACAAATATTCAAATCAACAATCGAGAAACACTTTCAAACACTTCCTGTACCTTTCAAATAACCACAGAACACCCAAAAACACAAAACAGCAAATAATTGTTCCTTTTATGAACAGCTAGTAGGAGCTCGCGGCTACAAGCGCATGTGCTTGAAGCACATAAAAGGAACACAGTGCTGTGCTTTATTTAGGGTGTCACTCTAGCAACTATTTAGAACTAATTTGATTTTGTGGTTATATTTTTAACTTTTCAACAGAACCTCAGTAATTACAACAGTCATTTATACCAACAGAATTCAGATTTTCCAAGGCCTACTCTAATTTAAAAGTGTGAATGACACAATACAATAACCTCACTTTCACGTGTTGTTCCTCTTATGTGACGTCATGTGCGGCATAAACAAACTAATGTCGCCTTACCAGCATACCGCTGTAGGTGTATCATGGTATCATTTTGGAAAACTTGCCAGCTTATTGTCCTAATATTACAGCAAACTTGTTGCAATAATTCGAATATTTATTTATTCTACTTTATTTACAGTTAATTTTTGAGTAGCTGCCAAACGAAACAATACACTCTATTTGAATTTTGCTAAGATGACTACGTTGAAATTAAGAATTTCTGTGCTAAAATAGAATTAAAATCCGCTTTTCTAACCAATCAAATTTTTCGATAGAGCCTGAATCACGCCAGCCAAGCAGAAGACAAAACACTCCTGTCCTGGCGCGTCTATTTTTTTGCACTCGCCGACGTTACCCGATTCGCTGCTTTACTCACGTGTCTCTTTTGTTCCAGAAAAATCTCCAACCCCCGTGGTTGAAGTGTGCCCCGTATGGCAAGACAACCCCGAACAACTGAGGATCGGCAGTGGCCGCCTACCACACGTATGAAACGCACCATAAGCACCATCCGTCTTGCGTCGTTGCGCAGGCAGTTCTGTAGAGACTTGCGAGAATGGCCGAGCCCAATATGGACGCGAAACTATCGCCAGCAGCCAAAAACATTAACGAAGTGAATCAGTCGCCGAGGAATAGTGCTAGTGATCGCGATAAGGGCGTAGGTTTAGTTCGGAATGGCGACCTCGCCAGGGAGGCGACGTCGCTCGTCCAAGGCGTTGATAAGGCTGCCAAAAAAGTCATCAGCCCCAGGAAATCCCCGAAGATCAACATGGAACTGATATTGAATGAGAAGAATACGAAGAGGAAGCCGAAGATCAGCTCCTTGTACGAGAATCCCATAGAATCAGAGCATCTTCTAAAGAAAGATATTTTGACCAGTAACAATAAGGAGAACGACGAAGACAGGCCAGTATTACATGTCCAATTCAACAGTGATAACAACAGTGATTGTTCCATAGTGAAGGAATCTTGCTCGACTCCTTCCAGCCTCTCTACCGCCAGTTCCTCTTCCTCCTCGTCCAGCAGTGATTCCCTGGACATATCCGAAGCTCGTCCCCCGGATGGAGGATGGGGATGGGTGGTAGTTCTGGCATCATTCGTAGTCAATTTAATCGCCGATGGAATTACATTTAGTTTCGGGGTAATATTCGTCGAATTTTTAAATTATTTCGGCGAAAATCGAGGCACCACAGCGTGGGTAGGCGGCCTGTTTATGGCCATGCCTTTGCTCTCTGGCCCAATAGCAAGCTTCCTCACCGACAGGTACGGCTGCAGGAAAGTGACTATATTTGGCGCCATCTTGGCTTGCATAGGTTTCATCATTAGCTCCAGAGCGAATTCCATGATGGTGCTTTGCATAACTTTCGGTATACTGGCAGGGTTCGGGTTAAGTCTCTGCTACGTAGCCTCCGTAGTCATAGTAGCTTATTATTTTGATAAAAGAAGATCGTTCGCGACTGGCCTAGCAGTTTGCGGAAGTGGGATCGGTACTTTCATATTTGCTCCGTTAATTCAATTGTTACTGGACGAGTACGGCTGGCGAGGCACTACTCTTATCTTAGCAGGACTGTTCTTAAACCTGGTGGTTTGCGGCGCTCTCATGCGGGATCTTCCCTGGACCTCCGAGAAGCAGAAGTTGTTGGCCAAAGAGAGAAAAAGGAACCGGCATTTGAAGCGTAAAAACAAAGGATCGTCCGCGGATTCCTTCTCTGTGAGCAACAGCACCAACACGGCTAGCGTCCTCCAGCCGATTATGGAAGCACAAAAAGAGGAAGATGCTGAAGAGCTGCACTCAGACAGGCTGTGCAGTTCTTTGGTGAACCTCCCGACGTACGTGCGCAACGGGGAAAAAGTACCGATAGAAGTATTGGAGCTGCTAGCAACCCACAAGAACGTTTACAACGTACTGGTGGCGAACTATCCAAGCTTGTTAACGCCTTCGAGAAGCTTCAGCGACTCCGGCAGGCTTCACGAAGGGTATCTAGCGTCCAAACATGCCCACACGCAGTCTCAGCTGTCGCCTCCGACCAACGCGGCGGCCCAGAACAACGAGGATTCCGCTTACTTGTGGTGGCTGAAGAAGAATCAAATGAGCCCGCCACGTATAAACCCACACAAAAAGTTACCAACCGCCTACTTGAGGGATCTAAGGATACACAGGCTTTCGGTGACGTACCGAGGTGCCATGTTGAACATAAACAGATATAGATTGAGGGCCAGCTCGTGTCCCGATATATACAGAAATTCGATGACGACCATAGCAAAGGAGAAGGTTCAGTGGTACGCCGGGCTGTGGGATCTTTGGGACCTGCTGGTGGACATGTTCGATTTTTCGCACTTCTCCGATCCGAAGTTCTTGGTTTTCGCCATGTCCAATTTCTTGCTGTACACTTGGTACGACGTTCCCTACGTCTACTTGACTGATAATGCCATTAAGAACGGGTTCTCGGACAAGGACGCTTCCATGCTGATCTCCATTATCGGGATTATCAACATGATCGGGGAGGTAAGTCGGGTTTATTTTTAACGACCGTCTTGTATATTAAAACACGTTTTATTTTCAGATAATACTGGGCTGGGCCGGCGACCGAGCCTGGGCCAACGCGAGCATAATCTACGCCGTCTGCATGGGCTTGTGCGGGGGCATCATAGCGCTCATCCCCCTAGTAACCAACTATCTGTGGCTCAGCACCGTTGCTGGCGCCTTTGGGTTTCTAATAGCTGCGAACTACTCGCTTACTTGCATCATTTTGGTGGAGCTGATCACGCTGGATAGGTTCACGAACGCCTATGGTCTTCTCCTACTTGTACAGGGTGTTGCCAACCTCATAGGACCGCCATTAGGAGGTAGGAATGCAAATTTTTGTTGTAGGATTTCCTTCCTTTTGTTTTGACCCAGAGGTTAAGAAATGTGACTATTATTATTATTATTAATTATGGAAGGTGTTGCTATTTTTACCAGCATCGATTTTTCATCAGTTGGCTATTTACTCTTATTCGCCCCGCATAAACATTAGCTATCGTTTCTGTTTCAGGTTGGCTCTACGATATTACTGGTACCTACGATCTCTCATTCTACTTAGCAGGTCTCTTCATAGCAATCTCGGGGTTGATGTTGATTGTTTTGCCGTTGACGAAACGCTACAAACGATTTATGCAACGCCAAGCTTCACCAGAGGTGGCTATCGAGGAGGATTCGCCGAAGGAGTCGAAATTAAATCGTTTTTTCTCTGCTATAAAAACTAACGATGAAAAACCAGAAGTAGATAATTCTAGTCGTATTTAAAAACTATTGCCCCGAATAAACTTCCACAAGTGAACTTAATAAAAGTAGTATTTTGTAGTACTATTCTAGAAATTTATTAAAACATTTTCTATAACGGTATATATATAAAATTCTTTGTAGGTAGTTTTTTTGGCGAAAATTAGGGTAAACGAATTCATACACTAATATTCTGTTAATATTTAACGGCATCATATTTACAGGAACCTCAGACGGTTGTTTAGATCCTGAAGAAAAAGTTGTTTTTTGTTTGGTTTTTTATGATAATAAGAGAAATTTTTGCCTAACCTATTTACTGCCTCTAGCAGTCTTCCAACGCAAAGCTGGAAACAAAAAAACGTCACCATTCATGACGAACTCTTTGACTAACCGGATAAGTTCGAAAAATAATTAGTTTCAAAAATTTAAGTTATTTTTATAAGAGGACTTATATGGGTTAGGTTTTTTATTCCACCACTATCGGCCAGACCAGAACGGAAAAAAATTTTGACAGTAAATTTCGATACTTAGAATTTTATTGAATCTCAGGTTCTAATAGATCTGTATGTGTACATTGTAGGCGTAAAGTTGTTTCGAAAAATCCTGCGTACTGGATATTTAGGAAACATTATATAGTATTACTTTCTAGAAATAATATTAATTTTTACTTTGTGTTATTTAAGTCTAGAGTTATTTTTATCTTTAGTTTGTTACAGTACAAAATTTTAGTTTATTTGCAAAATATTCCTTTTTAATTGTTGGATTACGACACGTTTATTTTACCAAATCGGACTGTAAGAACCAGTCATAATAGGAAATGCCATTTAAAAACTTTTTGGAAAATTCATGCAATAAAAGAACATGACTTTGCTACAAAGTAAATAATTTCTATTTCTCTCTGTCGACTTGTGTGAATCCCAAATTGGATGGCGTTCCCTATTGTGTGGATTAAGACGAGAGGTTTCGAGATGAAGAGTTTCTTACGAAACAGGCCATGTAATTCAGAGCTTTATCCGAGCAATAGTTGTTGATATCTGCTTCTCACGTTTAATACTCCTCTTTAAAATAGAATTTTGAAGCGTTTTCATACGGATCGTATATTCCTTGCATTACATTTTAAGAATATTTGTGGTTTCCTAAAGAGAATAAATTGTATATATTTCTTCACGTAGGGCTGTGTTAGATTTACTACATACGTAGACTAGCAGATTCAGTTAATAAAATAGTACGTACCAACACAAGAATATACAATCATGCACCATTTATCCAATATCGTTAATTTAAAAATTTGTTGTCTGAAATGTTTGTGCGTTCCACCTAAATTGTCACATGTAATTGCATTGTTTTAGATGGCGTGAAACTTACGTGGAACGCACGAAACTTCTCCGAATTATAAGCGTAACTGTGATTAAAAGTTGCAAAGATGCGAAATAGATGTTTTTGTTTTTATTATTCTGTATCTTCTTCTAAAGACCTGTTTCAATACTGTTTTTGTGTCATTCTTCATGATCTTCATACGCACCAAACATTTACTTAAAAATATTCAATAATAAATACTAGTGATAAAATAGTGTCTTGTTCTTCAGTATTTAGATGTTCTTTCTCGACTTGTAAATTTAATTGCATTGAGACTCTCATTAATGTAGGTAGTATCTTGCCAAAATATATTCTAAATATACAGATGGATGTCTCGGATCATGTCGAAAGTTTGTACTGTAAAATCTGTACTGCTGCTAGTGCTAGTACATATTTTATTCAAGTCCGGGACATCCCACGTTTTCCCATTACGCATTGTAAATTTGTGTATTTTCAATTCAGTATATATAAATAGTCTTTATTGAGTTTCTAACATAATGTATTATTATTAATAGACATAATCAATATAAAGGTTCAATAAAAAGCAAAATATTGAGCGCAGGCGTTTTATTTTTACAAACATAATTTCTGCAAAATGGATTGTCGTCTATGAAAGTGGATAACGTGAGGCTGGAATAACTTCTGATGAGGAGAGACTTGTACGAATTTACTTACTGGTACTTTTACTCTTCATATTGGTACTTATTTCTACCACAAACGGGCAAATGGTTGCAAACCACGTGACCACAGAATTAGATGGTGTTCCATGTTCAGGAAAACAAAATGTATATCTGGTTGCCTATTTTAAGTAATGGTAATTTTATAAATGCTCTGTATAACATCGTTGAGTGAAAGAATTACAATTTTGCTATTTTTTTAATTTATTGAATACCACGAAGGATTGATAGTATATCACGTGGTTGCCTTGGGTATTCGAGAAAGTACTTGAGAAGGAAAAACGTGACTAGGAAATGGTTCTATAGCTCTGGTGTTTATGGTACAAAGGAATTACAGGCATCTCAATTAGTGGAAGAGCTAGGTCATCTTGTGGTACTTTACATTCTCTCAAAGCGTTAGTGGTTTCTCTGAAGAAATACAGAGCCCTTATAAATGATCGTACATGACCGAAAATAAGCAACCAGGTTACATTTTCGTTCTTTTGTGTATATATGGTTGCCTGCTTCTGTAGTCCCGTGGTTTATAGTCATTTATGTTGCCTTTACGTACTCTCACTGGTTTTGCATTGCCTTACGAATAAGCCCACGGTTTGAATATGTATGTATATCTCGAGAAGAAGTAAGTAAAGTTTTAAATTCGCAACCGTAGAAATCGAATGAATAAATATTTGGCCTTATAGGTATTCCCATAGTGAAAGACTTGTCTCGTGTTGAACTTACGGATTATATAAACATAAACAAACGTAGTTCTCTCGAACGCAGGAAATATGGTCTGCTTTTGTACCATGTGTATGAGCACAGCAAAATCAATTCAATTTATTAGATGTTCCATGGTGGGAGAGAAGAAGAAGAGTACTGTTTAGTGTTTGACAGTTTGACTTGTTTGAGACTTGTTGCAGTCGTTGCTGTGTAAAATTGTTACTGGTTTCTTGGTTTTAAAGAATTTAAGTCTTGTATTTTGCTGGTTTAGTAGTGTTGTTAGTGTGGAGTAAAGCGTCAAACATTAATTAAAGAAACAATGTGTATACAGCGTCAGCAGGTGAGTTCCCCTAGAGGTTATATTAGCCCTCCAATTGTAGGACTTTGTTGGCGATTTCCAGTTTAGGCTAACAGATAATTGCAGTGCATCGTTAATAAATCGCAATTACGTTCATAAAAATGTTTGTGTGACTGGTATTTTGAGTTTACGTTTTAAACTCTTTATATTGCATATTGCCGAGGTAAAATGTTTTCTGTTTTACCGGCCACCGGCCATTCGCCATTTTGATTTGATTCGACCCGGAGCTTACACCACTCGCCAATACTTCTTTGTGTTATTTGGAAAGTATGTTAATTATTTCCCAGCTTTTTAGCCTTAAAGACTGTACATTGATTTATAAATAGTATAAGTTTTCTTAACCCTGTTGACGAAAACCATTTTTGTTATAGTGTAGTGTGGAGTGCAGAAATCTGCCTGAGCAGATAAACTCCATAACCAAGACAAGAGCTAGAGGTATAAACTCGAGATGCATCCGACAATATAATATGTAAGTAACCTATTTTAATTAATAAATAGGATTATAGGAAACAACTACTGGACGGGCAAAGGCCCCGACTCCCATTGAATTATACCTATAAATCCAAAATTGGTAGCCAAATTTGTTATTTGTCTTTTCTCCACCAGACACAGACCGGTTTCGAACTCTTTATGTTCTCATCAGTGTGCCACAGGTAGCTGAAAAGACAAATAACAAAGGCAAACCAAACTGGTCTATGGCAGACCCAGCACATGGTAACTGTGAGAGATAAGTACATCCCTCTGGTGG
This sequence comes from Rhagium mordax, assembly GCA_963680705.1. NCBI lineage: Eukaryota > Metazoa > Arthropoda > Insecta > Coleoptera > Cerambycidae > Rhagium > Rhagium mordax. The sequence continues at coordinate 59,994,451 of OY796662.1, read as the reverse complement.
TCAGTTGCTACTACCAGTCAAGACATCGAAGATGTCTCGTGACCGATAGCGGCTTGCCAAGCAAGCACCAAGAGCGGCGACCTCTAGCCCTGATGGACTAAAACATGCTTAATAAATAGGATTATAGGAAACAACTACTGGACGGGCAAAGGCCCCGACTCCCATTGAATTATACCTATAAATCCAAAATTGGTAGCCAAATTTGTTATTTGTCTTTTCTCCACCAGACACAGACCGGTTTCGAACTCTTTATGTTCTCATCAGTGTGCCACAGGTAGCTGAAAAGACAAATAACAAAGGCAAACCAAACTGGTCTATGGCAGACCCAGCACATGGTAACTGTGAGAGATAAGTACATCCCTCTGGTGGTCAGTTGCTACTACCAGTCAAGACATCGAAGATGTCTCGTGACCGATAGCGGCTTGCCAAGCAAGCACCAAGAGCGGCGACCTCTAGCCCTGATGGACTAAAACATGCTTAATAAATAGGATTATAGGAAACAACTACTGGACGGGCAAAGGCCCCGACTCCCATTGAATTATACCTATAAATCCAAAATTGGTAGCCAAATTTGTTATTTGTCTTTTCTCCACCAGACACAGACCGGTTTCGAACTCTTTATGTTCTCATCAGTGTGCCACAGGTAGCTGAAAAGACAAATAACAAAGGCAAACCAAACTGGTCTATGGCAGACCCAGCACATGGTAACTGTGAGAGATAAGTACATCCCTCTGGTGGTCAGTTGCTACTACCAGTCAAGACATCGAAGATGTCTCGTGACCGATAGCGGCTTGCCAAGCAAGCACCAAGAGCGGCGACCTCTAGCCCTGATGGACTAAAACATGCTTAATAAATAGGATTATAGGAAACAACTACTGGACGGGCAAAGGCCCCGACTCCCATTGAATTATACCTATAAATCCAAAATTGGTAGCCAAATTTGTTATTTGTCTTTTCTCCACCAGACACAGACCGGTTTCGAACTCTTTATGTTCTCATCAGTGTGCCACAGGTAGCTGAAAAGACAAATAACAAAGGCAAACCAAACTGGTCTATGGCAGACCCAGCACATGGTAACTGTGAGAGATAAGTACATCCCTCTGGTGGTCAGTTGCTACTACCAGTCTGGTGGAGAAAAGACAAATAACAAATTTGGCTACCAATTTTGGATTTATAGGTATAATTCAATGGGAGTCGGGGCCTTTGCCCGTCCAGTAGTTGTTTCCTATAATCCTATTTATTAAGCATGTTTTAGTCCATCAGGGCTAGAGGTCGCCGCTCTTGGTGCTTGCTTGGCAAGCCGCTATCGGTCACGAGACATCTTCGATGTCTTGACTGGTAGTAGCAACTGACCACCAGAGGGATGTACTTATCTCTCACAGTTACCATGTGCTGGGTCTGCCATAGACCAGTTTGGTTTGCCTTTGTTATTTGTCTTTTCAGCTACCTGTGGCACACTGATGAGAACATAAAGAGTTCGAAACCGGTCTGTGTCTGGTGGAGAAAAGACAAATAACAAATTTGGCTACCAATTTTGGATTTATAGGTATAATTCAATGGGAGTCGGGGCCTTTGCCCGTCCAGTAGTTGTTTCCTATAATCCTATTTATTAAGCATGTTTTAGTCCATCAGGGCTAGAGGTCGCCGCTCTTGGTGCTTGCTTGGCAAGCCGCTATCGGTCACGAGACATCTTCGATGTCTTGACTGGTAGTAGCAACTGACCACCAGAGGGATGTACTTATCTCTCACAGTTACCATGTGCTGGGTCTGCCATAGACCAGTTTGGTTTGCCTTTGTTATTTGTCTTTTCAGCTACCTGTGGCACACTGATGAGAACATAAAGAGTTCGAAACCGGTCTGTGTCTGGTGGAGAAAAGACAAATAACAAATTTGGCTACCAATTTTGGATTTATAGGTATAATTCAATGGGAGTCGGGGCCTTTGCCCGTCCAGTAGTTGTTTCCTATAATCCTATTTATTAAGCATGTTTTAGTCCATCAGGGCTAGAGGTCGCCGCTCTTGGTGCTTGCTTGGCAAGCCGCTATCGGTCACGAGACATCTTCGATGTCTTGACTGGTAGTAGCAACTGACCACCAGAGGGATGTACTTATCTCTCACAGTTACCATGTGCTGGGTCTGCCATAGACCAGTTTGGTTTGCCTTTGTTATTTGTCTTTTCAGCTACCTGTGGCACACTGATGAGAACATAAAGAGTTCGAAACCGGTCTGTGTCTGGTGGAGAAAAGACAAATAACAAATTTGGCTACCAATTTTGGATTTATAGGTATAATTCAATGGGAGTCGGGGCCTTTGCCCGTCCAGTAGTTGTTTCCTATAATCCTATTTATTAAGCATGTTTTAGTCCATCAGGGCTAGAGGTCGCCGCTCTTGGTGCTTGCTTGGCAAGCCGCTATCGGTCACGAGACATCTTCGATGTCTTGACTGGTAGTAGCAACTGACCACCAGAGGGATGTACTTATCTCTCACAGTTAACCTATTTTAAGTATTTTTAAGAGAATTTTGCATGATGTAGTGACTAGGATTTAGGAGGGCCCCTAGTAAAGACATCTTGTGGCCCCCCCAGATCATTGCGCATGCGCACTAGATGCAGAGGGTGTGAAAATTTAAGGTTAAGTAGCCAAAGTAAACGCTTAAGGCTTAAGGTATTGAATAAAATTCCTTAACATATTTTTGATACAAAAAGCTTATATTAAGAACTTTATCTACACTTGGAAAACTTAATATTATGCTTCCCTCGAATTCTAAGGAAATGTCACGTTGGGGGCATAATAAAAACGATTTTTACTTAATAACAAACAAAAATAATACTTAATTACTATTTAAAAACAACTGACGGGCCTTACAAAATATGTATAGGTAAGTATAGATATGCCTGCAATGTATAAACTAGGTAAATATACAATAACATCGTGCTTAATATTAATATTGGAGACAGGCGGATTGCCATTGGCTGCAGCTGTTACAGGGACGGCCTTTTCTTCAAATGGCCCCATCCAATAAATTATGAGACTTCTTGGTAGCGCAAGTAAGTTTAGGCACAACGTAAAACCAGCTAACGTCCTCTTATCCGGCAACTTTCCTTTCTGTTTCCTTGTTTCGATCGCTTAACAGTCCAGACCCGTAGAGCTTCCTGTTTTCCGTGTAAGGAATAATGCCCACCAATACCCCGGATATTATTATCCAAAACGTCGCCTGGTAAAAGGATTGATCCCAAGAGCCGGTCAGATCGTACAACAGCCCTGCAAATAAAAACCGTAGCGTTATGGGTAGGAGTAATGTAGGCGGAGGAACGCTTCATCCAAACGCGCACTTGCCGGTACAGTAATAATTTCTTTAGACTTACCAGCCAGCGGAGGTCCGGTGAGGTTGCCGATCCCATCACAGAGCAAGACCAGGCCGTACGCCATCGTGAAGTCTTCCAGCGTAACCAGCTGGGCCAACAGGGAGGGGGTTAGGGAGAAGCAGCTTGCGAAGAACAGTCCGAAGAGGGCGCTGCTTATTATGAGTAGTATGTAGTTGTGCGTGAAGAACATCATGGCTCCCACGCAGACGCCGGTTAGGATCAGGCATACGGCGTAGGTTTTGGCCACGTTGAGGCGGTCGCCGGCCCAGCCCAGAAGAACCTGAGTTAGGTAAAAAATTAGTGGAATCAAATTTGTTTTTTAGTACGCTATAAACGTCGAGGTTAAATTTAATATAGGGATCGAACGCGCTGTGTGCGTCTTTGGGTCTTGTACTTACCATGCCAATGGTGTTGGTGAGTCCGATGATGGACAAGACGAACGAGGCTTGGGTTTCGCTGTAGCCCACGCTGGTCATGAGGTCGGCCAGGTAGAAGTATGGGACTATGAACCATATGAATAGTATGATCGTCGAGAGAGCTAACAGGAAGAAGTGCAGTTCCAGGAATAGGGAGAAGTGCGTTAGGTCTTTCAGGATGTCCACATATTCTTGGTACCATTTCTGAAACAATTAAGTGTAGTAATCTTTGAAAATCCAAATTAAGTAGCTCGATAAGTAGGTACTTGTCATTGCTGGTTTTTAAGTACCTAGGTATCAATTTAATTTATTATCCCAGTACCGTAATGTAAGATTTTGCGCCAGGTCAGGGGCGAACTAGGCGGTTTGCGACCTGACACAATTAATTTGGTACAAATTTTCACACTGCAGTATTAAGAGGAGTTTTTTAAATAAAAAAGTAGATCATAAATAGTTAAAATTCAATTTTTTTGCTGAAGACGGTATATAGGGTTGTTTTCCCCTAAACAAAAATTGTCGCCGATTCTACTCATTATTGGCAATAATTATCTAGCTTTATGTCTTCCCCCTGGGCTTGTGCTTTGGGCCACGTTGGTCCTGCCCAAGATACGGCTCTGTCTGAAATTTATTGTAAGTAATTTAGATAAAATAATCGCGGCTTATTATACTTAGTTTACCGGATTTATCCAGTTATTCGTGAGGATTAACGTTAATATCGGCTGTCGCATTTAGTCTTCAAATGTATTAATTAGGACTATCTAAACAGTTTAAAAATTAGTAATATTTACATAAGATTTTGTTTGTAGTTTATAATTGTTGATGTTTAGAAATCGCAAATTAAACACAGAACGATGAAAATACAGCGAGGGCGAAATAAATGTTTCGTAGCTTCGTTTCGAGACTGTCACGTGGTTGGACGTGCGCGCGATTCATTTCGGCAGGTGTGGCTTCTCTCGATGACGTGGAACTTAATAGCGTATGGCTGGCCTCTAGATGTAGGCGGAGTGATGCCCCGCCTATCAATAGCAATGTCATCGAAACGAAGCCACACCTGATTTTGGATTATTTTACGCGTGTCCTTTTGTTCGTTTTAATAATAATAATAATAATAATATCATATCATCATTTTTACCTCCTCCTCCTCGTTTTCCACTGGCAAAACAGTGTTCCTGTACACATTGGGACAACTCGACGCGGTTATCTGGTACTTGTGGATGTTCAGCATGGCGTTTCTGCAGCCGATGGAGTTCTTCCTGTACCTGATATTCCTGAGGTAACTGTGCGAGTGGCTCCTGGCTCTGTTCCTGCCCTTCTCGGAGTTCCTCCGGTGCAGGAACGCTTCTTTGTTGTCGCCCTTGTTGTGCTCGCTGGAGCTGTACAGGCTCCTGTCCGACGTGTTCTTGCTGCCCACCAAATTGGGGTAGTTCTCCACGATTATGTTGTACATTTCTTTGTTTTCGCTCAACTGTTTCACCACCTCAAGGGGAACCTACAAGTATTTAAAAATTATTTGCTAACACCTTAAGACAAACAATATTGACAATTTTAAAGTCGTATTCAGAATCAAATTAGGCAACCGATATTAATGTATTGGGCACACAGATTTAAAACCTTTGCGGGGCCTAAATGGCGCAATGCCAATTTGCATGACAATAAATAGCCGGCTAATTATTTAGCACCAGTGCTAGTAAATATTTTCACAGTATCCCACAAAAAAGTGATTAGTATCGAATTATCGATTTTTATAATCGATTAGTGTCTCCGTAATGCGTAAGCAAACATCTCTGGTAATTGGTAAACAGGACTTACCCTTTCGTTTTGTTTCAAATACGTCGGCAGGCTCATCTCGGACCTGATCCGGTTTTTGGGGGTCTGGTCTTTGTGGCTGCTGTCGTTTTTGTGCAGCAGGTGCTGGTCCTCCCCGTTTTGGACCAAGTCCCTGGGCTGTAAAGGCGTGGCTTTTGCCTTGGCCACGGTTTTGTTCAGCGCTTTTTGCTTTTTTCTGAAAATAACTCATTAAATTTAGCGAAGGACCATAGAAAGAAAAATTAGTAGGGGTAGTACCAAGTGAGTAACCACAAGCTCGATATCTTGGAGCAATTCGCCTCCACAACAAGCCTTTGCGCGCCTTAGTAAAGTTTTGATGGTAAATACAATTTTTCCCGTCAATCATTTTCGATCACCATTATATTTGGTGGATATTGCGCATGCGCAAACCAAAGAGTTTTTGATCCATATGGATAACTTTTTTATTACGAATTTCTCAGGAAGTTTTGTTTTTGACAAAATTTCGTACATCCCCAGAAGCAAAAGAAAAGTGAAGCCAAATTAGGGTACGAGGTTACAGTATACGAGGAAACTCGAAAGTATGAAGTCAACAAGTTTCTTAAAATTAAAAAAATATATAAATCTAAAAATTCATAATTAAGTATAAAATCCTCTTTGAAGAAGCCTTTTCTAACAAAATTATGTATCAGCGATATTCCGGGTACTTTACTCTTACACTGGTTTCATTATTTCGGGTTTCCTCGTATATTGGGACCTCGCATCATAATTTTGTTTCGTTTTTCTTTTGTTTCTGAGGACGCCCCAATTTTTATTTACAATAAAATTTTCTGAGAAATGGAAAATAAAAGAATTTCCCATATGATGCAAAATTTTTGGACCACGCTGTATACATGATATTTTGTAACAATCCAAAACACGTCAAGCAAGGCGCAGTAAAAATGGATAGCTACAAAAAAAATTTTAAAATCCACTTTTGTAGATTATAGAAAAATATGGAGTACGGTCCAGTCTATGAACAGATCCGGTCCCCAAATTTTCAAGCGAAATTTACTAATTTAAAATGATAAGTGTTGTGGAATGTTAAAAGTAGATTCTAGCTCTCCCGACCACCCTGTATGTTGTGGGCGATCAATTTGTTTTTATAATTTCTTCGCGCATTATGCAATAAAAATATAAGACTTTGGGCAATAAAATATAATATTTTTATTGTTATAAATACCAGAGCTGTAAAAATCGATCGATTTAGTTGTGTTTGTTTCGATATTACGAGATTTTCGGCGTGATTACTCATTTTGGTCCTCAAGGTCATGGTAGCGTTGATAGTCGTATACAAGGCGTTTCTAAATTGAGCGCCGCAAATTTAAGAATCTGCGAGGACGTTAAAATAACAAAAAAAAAAATAGTAGCATAAAGGATGGAAACCTTTATGCTACTTCGTCGGAAAACGGTTTATTTTCAAAATACAGGGTGCTGTAATATCGACTGCCTTAGCAGCTATTTAGCTTTAGCACTTTCAAATCGGCTTATTTTCGTGTGTACCACTTCTTTCTTCTATTTGTGGCACCTAATTTTGAAACACCTTGTATAGTACACCTAGAAGGTATCGGTTTTGCTATACTATACAGGGTGTTTCAGTTTTTTCGTTCATAACTGTAAACGATAGAACGTGTCAAAATAATAGGAGTCTTTCCTATAACATTTTTCTCTAAATCGTTTCGTTTTCAAGATACAGGGCGTTAAACTTTTAAAAAATTATTACTATTTATTCATTATCTCCTAAACAGATAAAGATTTTTTATTCAAATTTTGTACACTTTAGTCATAATAAAAGACCAATTTTTTGACGTTCCAAAAGTTTTTCTTACAAAAGCAGTGGCGCAGTTATGGGGTTCTGTCCGTATTTAAACCCCCTGAACTTCTACGCCAATGGTTAGGAATTATATTTTTATACAAATTATAAAACTTTGATGTATTTCTCATAAAAAAGTACTCTTGATAAAAGTCGCTAGTAGGCTTTCTGTCCGAGATATTTAGATTCTAACTAATCAGGGGTATATTAAGGAATTACATCTTGGTTGAAAATGACAGGATGAAGTAAGCGTTAAATCATTGGCAGTTATTCACAACATAAACATAAAAAAATGGATATCATTTTGAGCATTTGTTGTAGATTATTAATTATTTATCATTTTAAATAAATGTGTATTAAAATAATTCTTTAAGAGGGGCGCTTCTTACACATGCAAACTAGATGGCGACACTAGTAATTTTTTTCAAAAATACTAATAAATTCAGAGAAATTAATTTCATAGCTGATATCACGTTGCAAGGGTCTAGCATTTGCTGACGCTCCTAATGATTTAATTTGGTTACAAAATATTTGATAATTAACGAGTAATCACGGCTTTCTTCAGTAACGGTTTACCTTTAAGATTGCATTTTACAAAATAAGAATATCGTTTAAAACTTGTCATTAGGAGCCGAAAGGTTTTCTAAAGGTTCACAGCAATCTTCAATGCTCATCATTATTTAGTATTGAAATGTAGTATTTTTGATTAAACCCTTGCAAATTACAAAATTTCACCGAGATGACATACGCACAGCTGATTACAGTTTTATGATAGAAATTTTGCTAAAAGTTTGACTACTGTATAAGAGATGGAGTCAGTTTAGCCGACAATAGATTGTCGGCATTTTGATTGGTAGTAGTATTCATGTGGTATAAAATGAGGTTAAAATTTTTTAAATAGATGATGTGCATGTCATATGACTAACATAACCTTACATTTTTAGTTTTTGTAAATTGTAAATTTTGTCAACAGCGTTATTTTAAATAGAACACCCTTGTTTTTATTATCGGTATTGATAGATAGGTTTCTCAATTCCAAGGCCGCTTTAAAAATTTAAAAAAATTAAATATTATACAGGGTAAGTACAAGAGTGGTCACAACTTTAAATTCAGAAACATCAAATATCCTCCATTTTTCAAATAGAAACCCCAATTTTAAAGAAATGGATAGTTTACATTTACTTCCCCATACCCTATACCTAACTACAACGGTCAATTAACTCAAATCAAATCTTTGAATTGCAAAAATTTTTTAAAGTATAAGAGTGCACTTCAAAACGTAGATCGTATAAAGAAATTTTAATTGCGAACTTATATTCGTCTCATTTTTTGATTTGGCAATAATAACGAAATATGATATCATTTAAAAATGTAAATCGAACACCGAGTCCAACATTAATAGGGTTTTTCATACCTTTGGCCAGTCTTAAGATTGCGGGGACGGCATGCAAAGCTCTGCAGAATTTTTACAGCTAATTTCCATTGATTAAAACAAACAAAATGTATGTGTTTGAAACAGGCCCCAATCGATTGTAAATTTTGATTTTTAAAACGTTGCTTGAGCAAGAAAGTACTTTACAGTGTGTAGATTTCAAATTGTATACGTTGAGTGAAAAACACAAAGAGCCGCAACTCCATTGTCATAAACGTGGCCTATGCTGGAGCTGTAGTAATTTGTCCGAGATTTTCACAGTGTGTTTTGTATTTAAATATTTATTTTTAAATTCTTCACTTCATCAATCTCTCGAGCCAGATTTTTTATTTTTAGCTCTACATTTTTGTAACTTGGATCTAAAATAGATTTTTTACTAAAAAATATCGTTATTTTCTGCAATCTGTAAAAAATATAACTTGTTGGCTGTCAAAATCACTGTCAAATTTAAAAATTGAAAAGCATGTTTTTTGTAAAAACAATGTGATTTTTTTACAAAAGAAGAGATATAAAGTATTTTAAATTTTTCAATTTTTATAATTGAATTTAAAGTAACGTCACTTTTGACAGCAGTCAAATTTTCTGTCAACTTAATAAAAATGCCATTTTATTATTATTTAAACAAATTGAAGTACTTAACAAACATTTTTCTATAGAGCTTGGAGGTATTACCTACTGAATATGAAAGTAATTCGAAATAGATATTTAAGATACAAGTGTAAAAAGTCATTGTTTATTGCACGTACGGCTAGGTTAAAAACACGACCAAAGCGAGTGTTTTTAAAAGCCAAGAGTGCGATAAAAGGACTTTTTACACGTGTGTTTTACAACGTTTTATCTTCGATCGTGCGCCAATTATTGTAAAAAAGGGGCAATTTTTATGACTATTTGTAAAACTTACTTATATTCTCTTGTAAACGTCACTTTGACTGTTAGAATTATAAATGTTACTTTTTGGTCGTAACTGATGATGGTAACTATGGAAACGACATTATTAAGAAACTGCCGTAGTTGAAGCGTGCAATAACAATTTTTATTGCACAGTCTCTCATAAAAGGCTACTTTTTACACTGGAAATGATGTAAAAAATAAGTAGTTACTTTTTACACGATCGTAGATAAAAGATATAGGTTGCGTATTTTTAAATTTAGCAGCAAGTTTGGCAGCTACCAAAAAACAATATTTATGTGACATCAGTTTCGTATTTACTACCTGCAAAACCTATGGAAAATTATTGCCAAATTATTCAAAGTACTCGAAAAAGATTAAAAAATCATACTATGAAAGATACATTTTTCAAATCTATCGCCAAAAAAAAAATGAAAATGAAATAAAACAAAGTTAGGCTCGTTTAAGAGCTCCATCTCCAAGAGAAACAGGTCCGCGCGACGAGGGAAATATTAATTATTTATGGTCAAAATTTACCAAAAATAGTTAATATTTCCTTCTCCGGATCTTTTTCTTTTGGATGTGGAGCTCTTCTTAACCGATATATTGCCTAAAAAATTACACCCTCCTAAGTTAAACTATAAAAAGAGTAAAATGAATAAAATTTTTATTTAATAATGTTAATAATATCGACGACAGGCAGAACGTGAACACTCTGTAAGAATAATACATTACAATATGCAAAAATAAACAAAACATATTTCACTTACCAAAGAACTAGGGGTCTCGAAATTTTTTCTGGTCTATTAATTAATATTAATATTTGAGAAAGTCTCTGTCAATTGGCAAATAAATTATAGCGGAAGATTCTATTACTAGCTCATAAGTTATAATTTGGATAAAAGCTTTTGACACTGCTTTTTTTTTCAGGTTAAGCCAATGGACGAACTATTAGGGAAAGAAACAGATATTCAAGTGTGTTGTAGTTTCGACATTCATACCATGGACGACAAAGTGCATCGGGAGTGTAGATAGATAGATAGGAGATGCAGACAGATAGATAGATAGATAGATAGATAGATGGACATATCTAAATCCGTCTACTACTTCTTGTTGCTGGTGCTTGTTGGTATACATATATCCAACAAGTTCCAGTGGTGAGGGCAGTGGTTAGGATTGGGTATCGTTCATAGTTCCTCTATCGTAAGGCGGTCTCACGATTCGATTTTAGTTGATCAGCTTATTAGTGGATCAACAAAAATCGAACGAAAATAGCTGTGAGAACATATGTTTAAGATTAAACTTGAAGCATATGTTCCCACAGCTATTTTCGTTCGATTTTTGTCGATCCACTAAAGTTGATCAACTAGAATCGATCGTGAGTACGCGCCTGTAGAGCGAACCCGGTTTCGTCAAACCAGAGCCGAGATCTCGACGAGTATCTTGGTCAATATCATTGTTATTTCTAAAATAGCTTCGATATTACAAGTGTTAAGGCTTGTAACTGTATTCGGGGATTTTCTGGGGGCTTCAGGGAGCCCAGAAGAGCAGTTAGTAGGCTCTGGTTTGCGCGTCGAGTGATTGCGAGTGATGGTACTATGGAGACGAACCGCTTTAGGGAAAGGAGATAAAGGCATGTATTGTTATATTATCCAATTATTATTCTTACTAATTTGTATTTTTCTATATGTAGGTAGGTTCCGAACGAGTTAGGATATGGTGAAAACATCGTAAGGTAAATATACATAACCACTGTTTATATCCTATTTATTTTGATCACGAGAAGGACCACTATGTGTTTAGATATCTTCTAGCAAAATAAGAAAAACCTGTTTTTACCAATCAGTCAAAACGTCGTGTCGTCCTTCCCAGATCAAAATGATCGAAAGGATTGTTCAATAAAAAAAAATTATTGAGTTTTAATCAAAATCAGTTAATAAAATATTCTTTAGTACAAGTAGGACCGATATTGTTTTTTTTTCAAAAATGTATTAGTGTTATTATTAAATAGGTATTTAACTATTTTCTCTTTTGTTTCAGGGTGAGTGGTAGGGTTTATATTGTGCCCCCTTAAAATGTATCGTAAAAGGGAGAGGGGGTGCAAAAGAAAAACGTTTAAAAATGGTATGTCTTAACCACCTGGCAATTATTTAACTTTGTTACCTATTATTATCAATTTATATAATTATTGATACTGCTTTCTTATCCACAGGAGAGCCCTCGCCAACAAAGATAATAGCAACGTGTGCGTCCTTTAGCACTAGCCTAGAAGGTAAGTCCTGTAGTGCAGTTTTACCGTTAGATGAGTAACTATTTTCTCCTTTGTTTCATGGTGAGCCTTGAAAAGCGACAGTGTTTGAGATGTGAAACAGGAAGAGACAAATGCCAGTTTTTCTATGGATTCTTTTAAATCATCAAGACGAAATAATTTATGCTTTGGAACTTGCCTAGATGATGGTAGGTATGGTTAACCTTTTGGAGCGTTATTATTAGACTAATTGTTTCTTCTTTTGTTCCAGGGCCAGTTTTATAAGTGGTAGTGGTTAAATTGCGCCACAACGGGACGTACCGCAAAAGGGAGAGAAAGGTGTTTCAGGCAGATTTCAGAACGAAGTGGAATATGGTGAAGTGGTAAGATATCATGATCTAATAATTAGCAAATAGCATCACTAAAGACTGACGCGTATTGATTTGTTCCTGCGCAACGTGATAATGAATAAAAAGAAAAATAAATGTGCAATGTGAGTGTCGACTGTTGTAAGTATTTGTGAATTTAACATTATACAGGGTGGATCAGAATTTACCGATTAAACTTCGGGAACTAATAGAGTACCTACGTAACTTTCTTAAATAAACTTATATCTAAAACCGCATAGTTTCTGAGATACAGGGGGTCAAAGTTTAATTTAAAAAAAAATAATTTTTTTTAAATATAATCTTAATTAGTTGAGGTATTTTTACGAAACTTGCTTGACGAATTAACAGTAACAAGTAACGTTTTCCGAAAAAAATTCGACTTTCTAATTTATACAGTGGCGGAGTATTCAAGAATCAAATTTATAGCTTTGCAGAACGTTTTCTGAACCAATTTTTTGGACATAGCTTTGGGTTATGACAAAAATGCCAAGAATCTTTTTTATTAAGAAATAATTGTATTTCTTAAAAATTTTAATTTTTTTAAATTTATCCAGTGGCGTGTCACTATTTTTTTAACAAGTAAAAATTAAAAATGTGAATACTCCGCCACTGTATAAATTAGCGAGTCGAATTTTTTTTGGAAAACGTTACTTGTTACTGTTAATTTGTCAAGCAAGTTTCGTAAAAATACCTCAACTAATTAAGATTATATTTAAAAAAATTTTTTAAATTAAACTATGCGGTTTTAGATATAAGTTTATTAAAGAAAGTCTATTTATTTTAACGTACTCTATTAGTTCCCGAAGTTTAATCGGTAAATTCTGGACCACCCTGTATACATATACTTGACGGACAAGTGTGGTGAAATAGTTTCTAAATAGTTACCGCAGGGAAATATTCTAATATTATTATTTCTGTATTAAATATAATAGCACCCTCTGACTGATGCTTATGGCCGCAGAGGTGTATCTCTCAGTGATATATACTGAGTAACCGTATTTTTTAGTTTAATTGAGAACGAGAAAAATCCTATTGTGGAGTATTAAGGAAAGGACAACCACGCTAAAATAATAAATAAGCAAATGAAAAATATTTTTAAACTGCAGCGCCATCTCTGATGATAATGTTATAATACTAAAAGAAAAACTGAACCATTACCATAAAGTGAGGTTATGTCGCGGTACCCAAATATACAGAGGCTTTACCTCTGTAGTTTTTTTTTATTTACAGAGGCTTTATAGAGACAGGGGCGACAATAGGTTGTCGGCATTTTGATTGGTAGTAGTACTCACGTGGTATAAAATGAGGTTAAAATTTTTAAATAGATCATGTGCATATCATATGGCTAACATAACCTTACATTTTCAGTTTTTGTAAACTGATTTACAATATTAATTTTTTGTAGTTTCAGCTTGGAATCATTATACCTAACATTTAAAAACTCTTTCAGGCAGTAGATATATAAAGTTTCAATATTGTAGATCATTAAAAATAGACTGCTAATTATAGGTTCGATTTCCAACCAACAAAAAGCATCGTATTTTATTAGATCAAGGTAATTAAAACTTTAATAATAATGCACTGAACAAGATTTTAGTTGATCGTACAGGAATCAAGCAGAAATTTTAGAAATATTTACATAACATCTGAAAATTTTAGAAAATGCTTATTTTTTGAGGTTAGTTGTGAACGGAAATACATAATTAATTTTCTTCGTTATTTTAATAAATTAATATATTCTAGACTTTCATTAAATTACATTAATATTATAATTATAACATCATAATACGAATGTTGAATGAACTAAATAAAACCAATCTAAAATTATTAAAATATGCTTGCATCGTTTTCACTGTATCTGATAAATTTAAAATTTAGCCTCATTTTGGTGGGCGTGGCATTATTGTCGTCGCAAGCCTCTGTAGTTTTATTTTGGTAAAATTAAAATTGTGTTTTATAAAATATATGTAGATAATATACATTTTGAATCTAGTTGTCTCTGTCTCCCATTTGCGCCTGCGCTTTGAATTTGAATGGTTTACTGTATAACCAATCACGGGGCAGGAAATTTGTAATTTACCAATCAACATTAATTAATTTGAAGATGTTCCTAGCGCAAAAGTTCGACCAATGGGCACAGACAACGACGGATAGATCCGTTGACCAGTAATTTTTATACAACCCTTACTACGGAAATCGCGTATTACAAATTGCCTTGTAGCTGCAACTGATGTCGAGATGCCATACCGTGTTCAGTAGCGGTATTTAAATAATATGACACTATACAAACTGGTTCTTATACTAGCTGGAAGTTGACATCTACCGGATTTTTTTTCAAACACAATTAAAATTAAATTATTTTTATTCGACACTAGCGCTAAGAGAACAGTCGTGGCAGAAGTGCCCCTCTTAATTTGTTTAGCAAATAGCCTGTCAATAGAAAGCGCATAATATCCCTGATTAGAAAAAATCTAAATATCTTGAATAGAAAGCCTCCTAGCGACTTTTATCAAGAGTACTTTTTTATGGGGAATACATCAAAGTTTTACAATTTGTATTAAAATATAATTCCTGATCATTGGCGTAGGAGTTCAGGGGGTTTAAATACGGATAGAACCCCATAACTGCGCCACTGCTTTTGTAAGAAAAACTTTTGGAACGTCAAAAAATTGGTCTTTTATTATGACTAAAGTGTACAAAATTTGAATAAAAAATCTTTATCTGTTTAGGAGATAATGAATAAATAGTAATAATTTTTTAAAAGCTTAACGCCCTGTATCTTGAAAACGAAACAATTTAGAGAAAAATGTTATAGGAAAGACTCCTATTATTTTGACACGTTCTATCGTTTACACAAGTTATGAACGAAAAAACTGAAACGCCCTGTATATTTAGTAGGTACTTACTCCTCCTCGATGATCCAGTCCGGGTTCCTCATCAGCATGCCGCACACGCACATGTTTGCGAAGAGGCCAGCGAATATCAGCACCGTGCCCCTCCATCCCAATTCGTAGAGCAGGTAGGTGGAGAGGGGCGAAAAGACGATCGTCCCGAAGCCGGCGCCGCTGGCCGCCAGGCCCAGCACGAACGCCCGCTTCTTGTCGAACCAGAAGGCCAGCGACACGACGGCCGTCACGTAGGACAGCCCCTTGCCCAGCCCCCCGATCACCCCGAAGGTGAGGTACATCACCCCGATCGATTGGGTGTACGAGCTGAGGACGAACCCCACCGTGCAAATGAGCGCCCCCACGATGGTCATGGACTTGCAGCCGTACCTGTCCACGAAGGCGCTGGCGATGGGACCTGAAACAATTGTCATTGAACAATGGGAAATATAGTAAGGGCCCTGATGCGGAACCTTGCGTCACGCTTTTTAATTTACCTGAGATTAGGGGCACTGCCATGAACAGGCTTCCGATCCAAGAAGTGGCAGACTTGGAGGCGCCGAATTCGTCCAGGAATACGATGTACAAGAGCCCGAAGCTGAAGATGAGGCCCTCGGAGAGTATGTTTATGTAGAACGCCGCCAGCACCACGAGCCACCCCCATCCTCCGTCGGGAATGTTCGGGTTTGTTTCCTCAACGCAGAGGCTGATCTGGGAAGAGAGGATCGACTCTTTGCCTTGGAATTTTCTGTCGGGGTGAGGCTTCGGCAGCTTGCCGTTCTCGGGGTAGTTTTCTTCCAGCTCCGGCAGGACCTCCAGACTGGGGGCCAATTGGAATATCCGGGGAACGGGAGCGGCCGCCTTGTTGTTGGTGCTCATGTTTATTAAAACTGTTTAAATTAAGCCGGTGAACTTTAATCTTCCGCCTCGAGGTCGATTATTTTGAGATAGGCATTGCGGCTTGTGTCACAACGGGTTTAAAAATGAATCGAACAATGTCTTCCTGATCGACTATCTGAAACGATTAATTATTGTAATTACCACGAAGGATTACGCACCGACCACGTAAACTACACATAACTAGTGACAAGTGAGCGAGTGATAGAGCGAACTCTGTAGACTGCGATAAATTCCCCGATAACGGAAAATTATTTTTAATATTGAAGCAATTCGACTTTTGATAATGGATTTATTTAGCAATATAAATATGCCAATAAATGTATCTAGTTTATTGCATTTTAAACCTAGCGAATCTTTATATTGCTAGTGTATTAGCGTTTGTGACAAAAAATTCCTGTTGCGTGACAAATTTTTTGTAGGATAAGATTCGAGATATTTTAAAAATCGTTTGTGCGTGTGCTGTTGGGCGCGCAGGGCAGGCTTAAGCACCTGTTGGAAAAGCCAACGCTTACATACGCACTAGTTGGGCCCGTTCAACGTGATGGGCATTTTTTATTCGCCCTCCGAGTAGGTCTGCAAGTTTTTAATGCTATAAAACGCTATCGAGATAAATAATCTGATAATTATACTGTGTGTAGTAACTCCGGTATTTATAGCGGGAAAATAGGCGAAATCTAAAAGTTGAAACTGAAAGATATAAATGAGGCTAATCCCCAATTAAATTACCTCGCAAATACGATTTTAGGTGGAAAGTAGATTACTGGCTGATTCCCAAGTCTAAAAATAAAAGTTGACAATCGTAATGGCCTAAAAAATTTCTTTTGTGCCTACTCGGATAATTGTTAACTAATTTATTTGATTTATTTTTAGCTTTACGTATTATTTAAAAAAAAATTATTCCTCTATTTTCATCTATATAGTAGTCGCCACACGTGACTATGTTTGTTTAAGAAATCACATTAACATCCTCATGTTCTGTTGCCTTATTAAAATTCTACACATTTTTGCATTGTAAATAAAAAGATTGAACGTGTTTACAAAATATATTATCTCGTAATATCATTCTTGATTGCGCGGTTGTTTATGGATATTTTATTTTGGTTATCGCACAGATGGCCCTGTATATTTTATTTATTCCGCGTCTCTGCTTTAATTTATTTTATTATGGTTTGGTTGCGTTTAAAAATAATTTTGGTGGGAACAAGCCCAGACCTCGGAAGTTGAGTAAATTTTGAAAATGGGATTTTCAATTTTCTGTTGTAAGTACATTTTTTTGCAGTGGCCTACAGTTTTTCAATATGGTAGAATCCAATCCACTGCTTCAATTTGATGGAATTTAAACTATTCATAAAATGGACGTTTTTTAAAATCGCAGTAGAGACACTCGCAAATATATAAATAGAGGAAAAAATCAAAAGAATCTGTTACGTTTAAAAAAAAACAAACAAAATTAATGTAAAGTAAAGTTCATATTTATACGGCACATAAAAAGAATCGGCGTGTTTGAAGTTTTTATCGGCATAAAACAGGCCGCCGGTTTTTATGTGTCTTATAAATATGAAGTCAACTTTACATAGACATTGGTTGTTACAAAATGGACAATCTGTATAATTATTGCGCCACGTAGGTAATTTAATTGGAGATTAATTTATATTCTATCTTTTATCGATTACAGATTTTTTACTGCAATAAATAAATATTAGATTTGATACTATAATACTACAATTATTATCACTAATTCTGTATTTTCAATAAAGATTCTATAGTACTATATAACAAACAATGTATCAATATTATCTAGATATACAGGGTGGATGGTATACGTCCAAAAGAAGCTTTTGTTGTTAAATTTAATTAAGAAAAATATTGTAATGAAATAGAAAAATATTTGCCGGGTAACGTACATTTTTTGTATATGAATTTGGAAATATTGTATTTTGCGAAAATTTTTAAATAAATCTTTAAATTGCAGACGCCTTCAGCATTGTGATTGGTGATTGCTTGTCTAAATTGTACTTAGAATATAACGCTTTGTTGCATGCCTCGCCATTCCAGAAGTAAATTGAAACAATAATTTCGCTGTTTACAAAAAATTCCTTTGTCGGCTTTCTTTAATGTAGAATGATTCCTTTACAAGGCCATATTAATTTCGCCAAAATGTCAGACGTATCAACAAATGTTACATTTCTATTATGCACTTAAATTACGCAGCAAGTGAAATTTTAATCTTATATAGGGTGTTTTCAAGAATAGTGCATTTAAAACGAATTTGATTGGGGTGTTGAGGGATTTTATTAAAAAATCAAAACAAGTAAATATTTTCCTATAAAATCTCTCTTTTACATTAAACCTCTTAAGTGAATACACTTCCAAATAAACTGCAGCAGCAGCTTAGAAGGATTATAAAATACTAGTAAATGTTTTCCTATTAGGCCCCTCGTTCTTGAATTTGTCGATTTTATTAAAAGATATATGACGAAAACTAGTAAATATTTTCCTTTTTTATATATGAAGCTCTTACTGAATGCGCTGCAAAATAAACTACAGCAGTAGAACTATAAAAGACTAGTAAATGTTTTCCCATTCAGCTCATCTTTCTTGGATATCTTATGAAAAAATATATGACCAAACCTAGTAAATATTTTCCTATTAAATATTTCTTTTAGATTAAGCCTCTTAATGAATACACTGCCAAATAAACTACATCAGTGGCTTTGTAGAACTATAACAGACTAATAAATGTTTTCCTATTGGGCCTCTTGAATTTGTCGATTTTATTAAAAAATATATGACCAAAACTAGTAAATATTTTCCTATTGAACCTCTTTTTTTGCATATGGAGCTTTAATATGAAACATTGCCGAAAAAACTACAGCAGTAGCGAAGTAGAACTATAAAAGACTAGTAAATGTTTCCCAGTTAGACCTCTCTTTCTGATTTGTCGATTTTATTAAAAAAATGTTTGACCAAAACTAGTACCTAAATATTTTCCTGTCGAACGTCTTTTTTGTATATTAAGCTCTTGCTGAATAAGCTGCAAAATAAATTATAGCAGTCGCTTAGTAGAACTATAAAAAATTAGTAAATGTTTCCCTATCGGACCTATTTCTTTTGTATATGGCGATCTAATGTAAAAATGTGTACCCAAAACTAGCAAATATTTTCCTATTGAAACTCTCGCTTTTATATTAAACCTCTTCATAAGACACTGCCAACTAAGCTGCAGCAGTAGCTTAGTAGAATTATAAAAGACTAGTAAATGTTTTCCTATTAGGAATTTGTCGATTTTATTAAAAAATATATGACCAAAAACTAGTAAATATTTTCCTATTGAAACGTATTTTTTGCATATGAAGCTTTTGTTGAATATACTGCCAAATAAAATACAGCAGTGGCTTAGTGGAACTATAAAAACTAGTAAATGTTTCCCAATCGAACCTTTTCTTTTGTATATGAAGCTCTTAATGAATACTGCCCAAAGAACTACAGCAGTAGCGTAGTAGAACTATAAAAGACTAATAAATGTTTATTAGGTCTCATTTTTTTGGATATGACGATCTTATAGAAAAATATATGACCAAAACTAGTAAATTTTTTCCTATAGACCCTCTCTTTTATATTAAAGTTCTTAATAAATACACTGCCAAATAAACTAGCAGTAGCTTAGTAGAATTATAAAAAAACTAGTAAATGTTTTCCTAATTATGTCTCTCTTTCTTGGATATGACGATCTTGTGGAAAATATATGACCAAAACTAGTAAATATTTTCCTATTGAACCTCTTTTTTTGCATATGGAGCTTTAATATGAAACATTGCCGAAAAAACTACAGCAGTAGCGTAGTAGAACTATAAAAGACTAGTAAATGTTTCCCAGTTAGACCTCTCTTTCTGATTTGTCGATTTTATTAAAAAAATGTTTGACCAAAACTAGTAAATATTTTCCTGTCGAACGTATTTTTTGTTTATTAAGCTCTTGCTGAATAAGTTGCAAAATAAACTATAGCAGTAACTTAGTAGAACTATAAAATAGTAGTAAATGTTTCCCTATCGAACCTATTTCTTTTGTATATGGCAATCTAATGTAAAAATGTGTACCCAAAACTAGCAAATATTTTCCTATTGAACCTCTCGCTTTTATATTAAACCTCTTCATAAGACACTGCCAACTAAGCTGCAGCAGTAGCTTAGTAGAGTTATAAAAGACTAGTAAATGTTTTCCTATTAGAGCTCTCTTTATTGAATATGTCGATTTTATTAAAAAATATATGAACAATACTAGTAAATATTTTCCTATTAAACCTCTCTCTTCGATATTAAACTTCTTAATGAATACAGTGCTAAATAAACTATAACAGTAGCTTAGTAGAAACAAAAAAGATTAGTAAATGTTTTCCCTATTAGGCCTCTCGTTCTTGAATTTGTCGATTTTATTAAAAAATATATGACCAAAACTAGTAAATATTTTCCTATTGAACCTCTTTTTTTTGCATATGGAGCTATAATATGAAACATTGCCGAAAAAACTACAGCAGTAGCGTAGTAGAACTATAAAAGACTAGTAAATGTTTCCCAGTTAGACCTCTCTTTCTGATTTGTCGATTTTATTAAAAAAATGTTTGACCAAAACTAGTAAATATTTTCCTGTCGAACGTATTTTTTGTTTATTAAGCTCTTGCTGAATAAGCTGCAAAATAAACTATAGCAGTCGCTTAGTAGAACTATAAAAAAGTAGTAAATGTTTCCCTATCGAACCTATTTTTTTTGTATATGACGATCTAATGTAAAAATGTGTACCCAGCAAAAAAAAAAATTTCCTATGGAACCTCTCGCTTTTATATTAAACCTCTTCATGAAGACACTGCCAACTAAGCTGCAGCAGTAGCCTAGTAGAATTATAAAAGACTAGTAAATGTTTTCCTATTAGGCCTCTCTTTTTTGAATAGGTCGATTTTATTAAAAAATATATGACCAAAACTAGTAAATATTTTCCCATTAAACCTCTCTCGTCGATATTAAACCTCTTAATGAATACAGTAGTAAATAAACTACAACAGTAGCTTAGTAGAACCATAAAAGACTAGTAAATGTTTTCCTATTAGGCTTCTGTTTCTTGGATATGACGATCTTAGGAAAAAACATATGACCAAAATAAGTAAATGTTTTCCTATCAAATCTTTCTTTTGTATATAAAGCTCTTAATAAATACACTGTCAAAAAAATTACCTTATAATAATTAAATGTGTGCATATTGACGGGGAAGTAAACCATGTTGATGAACGATTTCCTTTTATCAACATTTTAATCGAGCAGAGTAAACAACCATAATTGTTCTGGATTACAAATAATTCTTGCACCTCAGTGCGGTATAATAAATGCCGGTGCGTGCATAGTAAACTTAAAATGCGGGATTTAAAAGTGCCTTTAAAAAAATTTGCTGATTGTACAATTATGCAAATTTAAAATTTTTATTTCTAATATTATTAATTAATTAATTAAAAAAGTAAGTTGTGCTAGGCCACTCACCTTCAAGTGTGCAGATTCGGTGTACCAGAACGGAATACCTCTTTGGTCAATAAATTTATATGTATTTTGCGAGCTACCCGGTTTGGGACCGCTCATACACGACTCACTAACTTTGGGACGAAAAGCAGCTATTACTTAAAAAATAAGGATTAATAAGTACTGTATAACTATTACGTTTCATAATAATTAACAAATCATAGATGATAATTTTTATTGCCAACAAAAGAAGTACACCGCTGGCTGGTTTAAAGATTCCGCAACGAGTCCAGCGTCGCGCGCCGCCAATTTTAAAACCAGCAATTGTATATTATTATTTATTGCTTCAAAATATCAAAAATGTAGGCACATTTGCTCGTGAAGTTAAATCGCCCAAACTTCGTTTAAATCCAGTCTATCAGTCCCAGATCAAGGCGACGCCTTCTGACCACGCCCATGACCGGTATCGCGAAGTTGGTGGGGAGAAACCGCACCTTCAGATGACACACCGCACTGTTGACAAATTAGGTTAGGTTAGGTTAGGTTAGATAGACGTCCCCAGAAAATTTGTTTAAGAAATGACGTAGTAAACGTTTACAGTAAACGATTGTATTGGCGATTTTCTTTCATTTGTTTCACTTTTCGCTACTAGTTAGGAAAAGTGCAGCTTTTCCTCACGGAAGTGAATTATTGTTCAACTTTTTGTGTTTCCTCATTTATGCTGGGTAATTCTCAGGTAAAAATTGAACGATACTTACTAGAAGTTGTTTGGCCGAAGAAAATTCCCCCCTGCGTGTCCGTACATGGTTAAGGCACAAATAGCATCGCGCTTACGCAACACACATGCACCTAACTAATGCACATTGTATCGACGAAAATTACATTTCCAAACAATGGCAGGCTAAAAAAAATTTCCTTGACCTTCGCCATAATTTTTAGAACCAAAGGTGCCGACTCTAATCCGGTTTCAATTAGCTCGCTACGCCTCTGGTAGCGGATTGGCAAGATCGTTAAATAGAAAGAACAAATAAATAGTTCGGTTTTATTATTTTCGGATTAAGTTAAGCTAATCAAATACGGAAAGGTTTTAAACTACGAAAATACGTCAACATTCCATCGGCAATTATTGGAGAATAGTCGTACCTAAGCAGCAGGGGGAGCGGGGATGGGGCCAAATAAAAAACATGTCTGTCTGTCCGTATCTGTCGTAATAAATTATGTTAAGTATCTTAGATATCGTCACACTGTTGATGGTCTCGGTCTATTTTATTGGTATTTTCATGGAGATTGTTCTGCCGTACACTCGTGCCCTTAGCGTTACCGTTAAAAAAATGCAATAATTGATATTGTAACCCCCATTTCCTTGCCGAGTCACAGTTGTGTAAATTTTCCTATATGTTTAAAATGTGTTTTTTTTGTTTAAGAATTGGAGTAGCTTTTGCGAATGCTTATGGATAAGAAAGCGAAAAATCCGAGATGAGAGGTAAGTTACACAATTCTTTTAGTACGACTTTGAAAATCAATTTGACATAAGTGATAACGATACGATAACTAATTTGTTCGCGTACGATAATGAGAAATAAAAATAATTATCTGTAGTGGTTGTTAATTTTCGTTTAATTTTGACGTCCGCTAAATGGGTGCTAACTCGTTACGATCTTTAATAACTTTATTGTTGTGCCAATATCTGGGAAAGTGTTATAATCGATGTTTTTACAAGGATTTTTATTTTTTTTGTGCCTGCCAATGGCTGAGTACGTTTCTGTTTCATAGGCAAAAAACTGATTTTTGTCATTTGATTTTTCGGTGCGGGTTTTTCAAATACATTGGTTAGTTAAAACCAAATTTTTTTTCTTTTTAAAACGATATGTCACAACAATACTTTAATTTTAGAAATAATGGAGTTATCGCCATTATTTGATTTTTTTATTTTCTTCTTTTCCTTAATTTTTATGAAATAAAACAAAAATCGCTCAAAGCATACTTTGATTTATTGTTTAAAAACTTATTAGGTGCCTACGTATCATTCAAATAATATTAGGCTTTAAAAAAATAGAAATAAGGGATTGTTTTAGTTTTCAAGGCCATGTAAAAATTGGTTTAAAATGGATATCTGTCAAAATTTTGTTTTTGTTGTAATGATTTATCTTTGCGTCCACAGCCACACGAGATAAATTACAACAAAAACAAAACTTTGACAGATAGGATCTATTTGAAACAACTTTTTACATGGCCTACTTGAAAATTAAAAGGATTTTTAATTTCTACTTTTTTTAAATTATTTAAATGATACGTAGGCACCTAAGTTTTTAATAAATAAATCAAAATTTGTTTTGAGTGTTTTTTGTTTTATTCCAAAAAAATTACAAAATCATATAATGGCGATAACTCCATTATTTCTGAAAACAAACCAATGTTGTAAGATATCATTTTAAAGAGAATAAGAATTGGGTTTTAACTAAACCATAGCCAGCTATGACTTATTATATTTGAAAAATGAAAGTTGGTGTTAATATTTCAAAATACTCAAATATTTTTGAAAGTGAAAGTTGAAGTTCATATTTGGCTTCACTTTATATTATGGAAAAATCTGCATTTTATCTTCTATCAGAAAATACATTGAAATGAAGATATTAAAGCCTACATAACTAATAATTACTGAGCAATTATATGCTCCGTCACTCGTTATAATGTAGTGAAATAAAATTAAGTGCCTATACTGGCTGATAATACGTTTAATGCCGATTAGGTAATGCTTGCTAAATAAGCGCTAAATATTCACGTTTTACAACATCAAATTGAAGTCATATTTACAAACAAAACAGTGCGTGTAAAATCTCTGTCGTTGCGTTAAATTTGGTAAGTACTGTTGAAAAATGTGCGAAAGTTGAACTGCAGGTTCCCCGGTTGCATTCTCAACCTTTTTGTGAAAAAGTTACCTAACCCCAGTATGGTCGGGGATTGGGTGTGTGACAGTTGTTTTTATATCTAGCCCTTCGCCCTACAAGGCCTGTTCAGAGGTAAAAATAGACGTACTTGGGTTATACCTAGCGTTACTGGCGCATTCGCCAAATACTTAATTCGAATAAAAATACATACAAGTATTTTATACGTAGATACATTTATTTTAAAAACACCAAGACATGAAACGATAAAATTTAGAAAACCAAAAAAATTTCAAGAATTATCACTTAAATTAAAAAATAGATATTAAATTTCGGGTAGTTTTAATTTTTTTGAATGTCAAAATTTTTTTTTTATGGAACAATGTCCATATTATTTATTTTTAGATTTTCTTGCAAATTGACAATTATTTGAACCGAATTATTAAAGTCTAAACAAATATTTTCTCCTAATCATAAACGAGATATACAGGGTGAGGCAATGGTGCATTGGACTTGGACATGGATAGCTCAAGTTTTATTATAGCTAAAAATTAAAAAAAAATTGCTAGTAAACTAGATAAAAAAGTCTATAACCGGAAATTATTTTCGAATATACAGGGCGAGCCAAGACAATATTACAGGATGAAGTGCTTTTTTTTAAATAAAATCTAGACTCCCTTCACTCTTATATTATTATTGACTATCTAGCAACCACTTGGATGTAATGAATTTTTTAATTGAAACAATGCCATCTACAGATGCGTTTTGAAAAAATCACTACAGCCACAATTATGAGAGTATAAGAAACAAAATATGAATACTAGTTACGAGACATCTAATTAATGTTTTTGAATAATTTTTACCTCCTAAAAATATACAGGGAGGCCTAAAATTATTTTTCAATTTAGAACTTTTTGAATTGAATGGAACACCCTGTATATTTTTCGGCGACGTGATGTGGAAATGAAAAACGAACATTTTTTATATGTACAGGGTCATTCGCCATTTTTTTTCTTGTAATAATGACACAGTGCGGCCGTCCCATATTTTTTTTAAACGTAATTTTTGTATAAAACGCACTGACAAACGCCTTGGCAAAAACAATTGCGCGTCTTTATATTTACACGTCGTGTTTATTGCGTCGCCCGTGTCGAAATTTCATTGACGCCAGTTTTAGGTGGTAAGGGTTAGTTTTTACTCAAAAACCAAAACTTTAACGTCTCTGCTATAATCATCCCCAATTTGGATCCACACTGAATTTGCTAAAATTTGTTACCTTCTTGTCAATCATCCCAAGTTGCGAACTTTACAGTTTAACCTATATACAAAGCAAATCCTTGTTGTACGAGAATTTCCGACTGTTTGATCACCTTCAGTTTTAATTATAGAACAGACCGAAAATATCACAATATTTTAACATCAGCAAATTTTAGTTCAAGTATGTTTTATAGTCCATCCAGACAGACTAGGGCACGGTATCTTCTAATAGACTCGATAAGGCGTTGAAACACTGCGTTTATCTTGCAAGAACAATCGAACGTCTTTTTTGGCTTAGCTCCCAGCTTCCTTTGCACATACCAAACGCATTTAAATCAGGCCTACTCACCTGGCGTGATATCCTTAATGACACTCACAACTCAACGACGATAACTTCACACCGATAAACCGATATATATTTGGTACTTTGCCTTTTCATATTCCTAAGGCACCGCTCGACCACGCGACAATGCGGAATATTTTGCCGCGGTGCGTAAGAGACAAAGAGACAGAAAATTTTGGTGATTGACTGAATGATGTACTGGATTTTTTTACGCGTTCTGTGAGTAACGCCGCGTAAGTACAGCCGTGGCCAGAAAAAGGTTCCAACCGAAGGAATTTGATTCGCAGATTTTGCTGGTTTTATTCGGACTGTTAAAGTAGTTGCGAAAGGATGAAAGTGTTAAGGGCTGTGGGCAAACAGTGGGAATCAATTTTTGTTCAAATTCATTCAAGAATGGCAAAAATGTGGAGGAAACTTGACCTACGGGGCGCATTGGAGAATGAGGTTTGCGCCTAGGTTCTTTCGGGACAGAATAAACCAGTTTTGAATAAGAAAAATAATGTTTCTTCGATCCCTGATGTTTGTGGCGTTGCAAGTGTCCATTGGTTTGTCATTATTACAAGAAGAAAACGAAAATGATGAAGATGCTGTACAAGAAGAAATTACTGAGTGGATCTAGAAATTGTAAAGAAAACAATTGATAATAATTTATTCCATTTTTTGTGAAGGTGGCGAGAAAACTATTTTATTTGTTTATGCACAAAAGATTTTGAATTTAAGTCCAGTTTTTGG
Source organism: Rhagium mordax (assembly GCA_963680705.1). Classification (NCBI taxonomy): domain Eukaryota; kingdom Metazoa; phylum Arthropoda; class Insecta; order Coleoptera; family Cerambycidae; genus Rhagium; species Rhagium mordax. Next base: position 59,967,574 of record OY796662.1, on the reverse strand, counting down.
TTAACCGTCAACATAAACCGGGTACTTGGTGCATGTGTTTATGCAACCAGTAATTCTCCTTTAATTGTCCAGTGAATTGAATATTTATTTACTTGTAATATAGATGTCGTTCAGACACGAATAATTTGAATTAAATATTTGGAACATTTGTGTCTTTTTATGTTTTACATTTCCGATGTTCATTTGTTTTTTCTGACAACGAATTCTAAAATTATAAAGTAAAACATAAATATTTTGTTTTTGCAATTTTTTAATAACTCTACTAATAACTGCTGTAAGTGGGGTGTCGATATATGAGGAATGACCCTGTACGAACCGTTTTTCAGTATATGCCTATATTGACAGTATTTCTTCCTCTGAGTTTAATATACAGCTCCGGAGAAAAGTAACGTTTAAATTTTGGTAATAAATGTTAAAGATTTGAAATGTATTGGTAAAACGTTTAAACAGAACAAAAATGTGAGTCACGCAAAGCTTTAAGAAGGAAGCTCTTTTTCTGGATCCTTTTCAAGGTGCCTGGTATGCCTCTTCGCTTAAACCCTAATTTATTTTATGAATTTTTTCCTTCTTTGTGGAGCTATTGACAGTTCCAGAATTTATTACAATAATAATATTACGATAATTCTTATAGGATCTATCTATGTTTTCTTTTATATTGCGTCTTCCAATACCATTTGGTCTTTGCTTCGTTTATATTTTTCCAATACGTCTGTGCTTATCGGAGAGGTATCAGATTTGTTATCCAACCATGGGCATCCCTGCGTGCACTTGCCAGCAGGCCTTTCGATTAGTTAAAAAATATGACTTACACAAAGTTCGAAAAAAGAACTACCTGGTCAGTTTCAGAAAATTTATTGAAAAATAAGAAAGCTACATTAAATAATTTTAAATATCTACACGTGGAAACAAATGTTTTGTAAACATGTACACACTCTTCCAGCATAATACTATCATAGTAAATAACAAAAAAGTGGAGTAATTTTAATAAAACATTAAGCAAAAGTATACGGGTTGTCTATTTTATAAGTTTTATTAAAATTTATTCATTTTTTTGCGGCTATCCTAAAATACGAAGGCTCTAATAAAATACTTACAACAAATCGTTCAAACAGAAACAAGTATGTTGTTTTCAAAATTTCTACGTTCTGTAATTATAGTGCCGATTTTTTGACTAGACTCGTAATTGGCATTTTTCTAGGGACGCCACGACTAAATTATTCAACCAACAGACTACGATACGATCTCTGACATTTGTCACTAGGATTTCAAAAAGGTAGGCGCTAAAGTACACACAGATAGACGAACGAACTTTATGCCTCCCATAAAAAATAAAAAATATTGTCGTTGGTTATATCTCACACCTTACAGGCGTGTATTTTGAGTTGCCTAAATCCGGACGCTTAGCAACAGGTGGACCTCTCAGGAATACATCCTGCTATCAAGCCGATTAATTTTTATATTGGCAATAAATTTTTTTATCTTGCATCCATTTGATAAAAAAAATATTACGTTTATAACTTGGGAAACAGGAAAAACAATTGAACGCAGGTTAAAAATTAGCGCCTATTGCAACAATTCTCTTAATTTTTAACGAGCATGTTGCTATATTGTACTGTACAATCGTGGCCAAAAAATGTGTCAAACCTAGAGAATTTTCATCTCCTACGTTTATTCAAACTGCTTTAAATAATTTATTTGCGACATCGATGTTGGAAACGTTTTTTGTCCACGACTGTCCATATTTAGTTTTGCCATTCTTATTCTCGTACTCTACAAAACCCATGTGACTCGTCGATTAGCTTGATTGGTCGTTCTTTAGCTTTTACAAAAATTGAACGAGAGACAAAAAGAGCCCTAACTGAAGCTCTCCAGCAATTCCGGGAGGCATACCTAATTCTTGTTCGCTTTAGCAAAAAACCTTTTTTATTTATGGTTTAAACTGAGAGAAAAAAAGATTTTTTTTTGCACGGTTTGAAAGTGAAACAAGCCAATTATTTAATCGTCCCCATGATTCAATAATACTGAGAGACGGCAAAAGTGTAAAATCTGTGCCACTAAAAATTCCCCCTGCTCCCATTACGAAATTGCCGCACGATCCGATTCTGTATATCTAATACCAACACTATATAAATACAGACGCGTGAAGAGGCTGTAAGAGCATCTCCGTTACAACGTAGCTAAAAAATATCACTATCTTTAATTTACTCCTCACACAGCACTCGCCATCAAAGGTGCAGATCCTATAATTCTCCTGTTCTTCGTAAATGGAATGATTAATATCAATATCCCCGATATGATGATCCAGAAGCCGGCTTGGTAGAAGGACATCTTCCAGGATTGCGTTATGTCGAAGAGAAAACCTAGAAAAAGGATGTTGGTCAACACATATAAAATTTTTCGGCACCAGAAGATTGAACAAAACTTGACCATAAAGTCTTCTTTGTGCCAACGTACACAGGCGAAAAAAATATAAAGGTCATAAATTAAGGGAAAATCAAAGTTAGGCAACCATACACACACACTCGATGCAGAAGAAACCAAATGTATACCTGGTTGCCTATTTTTGGTCACGTTGTTAAGTTTCATTTATGCAGGCAAGCAATAATGAACAGGTTAGGAGACGAGATCCTGGTCTTACCTGCTAATGGTGGGCCGATTAGGTTTCCAATTCCCTCGCACAGCAGCCCGAGGCCGTAGGCCATGGTGAATTTATCCAGCGGGACCAGCGACGCCAGGAGGGAGGGCGATAGCGAGAAGCAGCTCCCGAAGGACATCCCAAACAAGCCGCAGTTGAGCAGCAACAGTACGTAGTTGTCCGTGAAGTACATCATCAAGAGTACGCTGATTCCGCATATGATTAAACTAACCCCGTATGTTATCCCGACGTTCAGTCGATCGCCAGCCCATCCGAGGCCCACCTGAAACAGTTGAAGTACTTTTACAACCCGCCTGGTCGCTTCTTTAATAACTCTTACCATTCCTATGGTGTTGGCCAGTCCGATAGCAGACAGCGCATTAGACGCCTGATCCTCGGTGTATCCGATCCGTACCATGTGCTCTGCCAGGAAGATGTAAGGCACTATAAACCAGATGAAGAGGTTGATCGTGGCCGTCGCCAGCAGGAGGAAGTGCATCTCGAGGAAGAGCGAGAAATTCATCAGGTCTTTTAATATGTCCATGAATTCGCCGTACCAATTCTGAAAAATTGTAACGTCTATTTTCCGTCTCAACTAGACCTTATTGTTTGCCTACCTGTTTCTTCTGTTCAGACAAGTCCACGGTGGAGTTCCTAGATATGTCTGGACAACTCGCCCCGGTGCTCTTATGCTTGTGGATGTTCGACATTCCTCTATGCCCAACGGAATTCCTCTTGTACTTTAGATTCTTCAGGTAAGTTTGATGAGGGTTGTCATGGTTTAAGGCGACGTCTTGCAGAAGAGGAGTGTCCTTCCTATTGGCTGCATCCGCGTCTTCGAGCTCGTCTTCCTCGTCGATTTTTGGGAACGTCGCCTCTTCAGCTTCCCGCAACTTCTGCAGGTGATGCGCGTGCAGGTCCTGAGGTTCCTTATCTTCGTGGGGTTGATTTGAAGCGTCCAAGGGAACCTACAAAGGTAGTAGATTTTAAATCGTTATCCCATGTATAAGATAATATATAATAGGTTCTAGACGATCCAGCCCCTACGGGGCTGGCTATCGGATGAATAGATTCTAAACGATAAAAACAGGTTTATTTCATCTTATGACGTGTCGGTGTCAGATGAGTCCCTACAGCGTAGCGTCTCTTGGAAGTCTTAAGTCAGTCTCCTCAAGCGCTGTTTTGGTTCCGAAGTTAGTAGGAATATATTTTCAATATTTACCTTTTCATTGTGTTTCTCGTACGTCGATAGAGGGACCATAGACATAGATTGATCGGAACCAGAGATATTATTCTTGGAGCCTTCGGTTCCTTGTCCATTTTTTAAGATGTTCCTTAATTCCTCGATTTTTGCAGCGGTACATTCTTTCGCACCAGTGTGCACTCCGTGCTTGATTGCCTTCTTCGCATTTTTGTCTTGCACCCTAAAAATTAAGTTTCTGTCAGTTCTTTGCAACCTGATCTTTGGTCAAGCATCCACAATATACGCGTTGAAGACGTTTACAAAACAGAGTTCATTTTGAACTCAAAGAAGAGGCTTTTTCACCTTCAGCAACGAGAGTTTTTCCGATCTGAATCCAATCGACCATAAGGTATATTTACATGGGAAGAAGCAAATTGATATGGGATCATAGAAATCGTAGAGGGATCGTGGTGTGGTGGCGTTTGGAGCACACTCATCACTAGACACAAAATATGGCGTTGTCTTTCTTTCGATCATCATTCGGGAGTCTAACACCTTACAGTTTCCTTCGCATGGTGTATATTATCAAAAATTCGTCCTTCTAACCTTTCAATTACACAGTCATCCAGATCAAAGTGTCATCAAAACAACGCGATAGATATAAACGAGCATTTCCGAAACACGATGTCACTAATGATTATTTGATGCGTAAACATTTGGCCGCTAATCTTTTTATCGCACGCTTTAAATCATGTATCACGATATCAATTTATTTATCAAATATGTTTCCAAAACTACTAAAACAAAATGTGTGGCCACCAGCTACGTCTAGAGCAGGAGAGCGATAAACCCTTTCATTTATTGCCCCTTGCAAATAATCGATAAGATTAAATCGGGGCCGTGCGGGGGACATTTTCGAGCAAATATTAATATAAGGAATTATCTTGATGGTGAATACGACTTAAATCTGGGCTTTGCGGCGGGCATTGGACCAATATTTGCTTAAGGATACACCCTCAATTTCGACTCACCCTTCCTCGATCATCCAGTCGGGGTCCCTCATCAGCACGCCGCACACGCACATGTTGAAGAAGAGCCCGGCGAGTATCAGCACCGTCCCCCTCCATCCGTACTCGTTGATCAGCATGACGGAGAGCGGCGCAAAGGTGATGGTGCCTATGCCGGCGCCGCTGGCGGACAGCCCCAGCGCGACGGATCTCTTCTTCTCGAACCAGAAGGCGATGGAGACCACGCAGGTGACGTAGGTGAGGCAGCGACCGATTCCCCCGATGATGCCGAACGTGACGTACATGAAGCCTATGGAGTTGCCGTAGGCGCTGAGCCAGAAGCCGATGGTGCATATCACCCCGCCCAGTATCGTCATGTATTTGCAGCCGTATTTGTCCACCAGGGCGCTCCCCAAAGGACCTGCAACAAAAAAATGGTGTCAATTAATTGGGAAACGGATTTTTGAGTAGTTACTCATAATCCTGCAATTAGACATGTAACAGACGAGTGAGTGGTTAGATTTTATCTACAAGTAATTTTTAAGGAGGTAAAGTGATCCATTTGGTACCTATTAAAATTAGGCTCTTAAACTGATACAGATCTACATTGTTGACTCTGTGTTGTCTACGTTATCAATATTTATGATATATGACTTATTGTAATATTATTCTTATGTATATGAATAGCTTAGTGATTATTGCCAAACAATGTGACTAGTTTTGGAATTCCCCAAGGATCCAGTCTTGGACCTCTTTTATTTCTCGTTGGTATCAATGATTTCTGGAAAAATGCAGCGTCGTCCAAATTGTCGTTTGTTGGCCACCAAGTCGTCTTTGCAATATAATTCGACTCCTCAAATTGGCTAGTTTAATTCTCTGGCGACAATAAGGCTCTCTCCAAGAGCACTTTGCCCAACAAATGCTCTTGGAGAGAGTAGCAATTTTCAAAGTGATGCTAACATTGAAGCAAGTTTCTACAAACCGAAAAACAGTCCAGATAGTACTGAAGCGCGCCCCTACCACCAAGTAGGTATCATCAGGAGATGATAGGACAGTTATTTAAACGATTTTTTGAAGAAACTTCAAAAAGATACTAAACCATAATCACTAGTTGGACGATTGGCTTCTTATCATACAACTATAAATGGTTAAATTTCTTACCTGCAAGCAAGGGTATGGCCATGAAGAGACTGCCGATCCAGGAAGTGGCGGACTTGGAAGCGCCGAATTCCTCCAGGAACTCGATGTAGAGCAGGCCAAAAGTGAAGCAAACCCCTTCGGATATCACATTCAGAGTGAAAGAGGAAAACACCACCCACCAGCCCCATCCTCCGTCAGGGATTTTCGGCTTCTGGTCCATGACGTAGAGGCTGATCTGCGACGACAGTAGGGCCTCCCTTCCGTGCAGCTTCCTATCGAGGTGCATCTCTTTGATCCCGTTCTCTTCTGGTACGCTCTCCGAGCTAGTGCCCACCGGCTTGCCGTTGTTGTTGTTCATAACTCCACAACTCACGGTCTCAGCTGACGAAGAACTTGCAGTCCAGTTGCGCCCAGAGCTTAGGTGTACTCCTCGACCGTAACCTCGGGTCCTTGCTGGTTTGTTTAATTGATTTTAGGCTAGGTACAGTCTTCGCTATCATGAAGAACTGTTTTTCGCACAACGCAAATAATTTTCAGTTTTGTTCCGAAAATTTGGGCACCTGAAATTACGACAAGCCAATCAGTTGGAGCCGCTTCACTGACTGCGGCCGATGAGAATTTTTCGTGAGTAATAAAGATCAGATAATCAGCGAAATGTTAAGCCACCCGTTGATAACGAACGCAGTGGCGGGGCGCGTGCCGAACTTGGTTTGGTTTAATCTCTACATATAGATGTTTGACCAGCAGATTTTCCCAAAACGTTTCAGATAAAATAGCTCTAGCTCCGCCTTGACTTTATTCAAAAGACATTTTGTTACCTTGTAGTAATGGAGAATGGCAAGTGAGCTGTTTTAAGGGGAGAGGAGAGAGTATAGAAAAGAGAGAAAGGGGAGAGAAGAGAAAAAGATAAGAGAGAGGAGAGAAAAGAGATAAGAGAGAGAGAGGATAGAAATGAGAGAATAGAGAGAGGAGAGAAGGAGGAGGGAGGGAGACAGAGAGAGAGAGAGAGCGGAGGAAGTAGGGGGTGGAGAGAGAAGATTAAGGATTGAATGGGATGCAGATATCGAGAGTCGAAAAATTGTTTATTCATTAAGGGCTCGTCCACACTGCTAGGGGAGCGTTGCGCGACGTATAAACCTCCCGGTTTCTAAAAGACGCTCTCGTGCATTGTTCGTAAACTTATCAGTGACGCTCTTTATTGAATTAATTAATTTAATGCCCGGGATTTATATCTTGAACGTTTTCTTTTATCGCATCCGTTCCTCATATTTCACATAAACAGAGGTTACATGGTAGTATATTTTTTATCGGTATTTTTATCGTATAATTTATTGAACCGGATCGAAGCATTTAAGGCTAACCAAGGAGAGCTGATAAGGCGTTTTTATTATGCTTTTTTGATAGCTTAACCTCGATTGATACACAATGCAATGGTCGAGGAATAATTGTTTTTCTTTAGAGAAGTGAAAGTGGAAAAAGAAAGTTTCAAATGTCAAGGTTTTTTTCAAATTGAATTGAAGTTTTCTAAAACGTAAAACAACTGCGGGTCAGTGACCGTCTTTGCCTCGACCAATTTGAATTCTATCTTGAAGTTATTGATAGGCTCATTTATGCATCGTCGGTTGTGAGCCATTATCTAACATGCCCACGGCCCTTAACACTTCGTCCCGCCCCGATATTCGACCAAAACCAACAATAGAAACATACCGCCCACCATTAATTATCATTTATACCAAATAAAGATATTATTATTATTATTATTATTAAAAAATTTCTAAACCACGGCGTCGGGTGTATTTCAGTGGACGCCCATTTACTGTCGTCATATTTTTTTTCCAGCAGTTCGGCGCGCAGCCATGAAAAGATTATCTCGAAAGTCTTGTTCATGTTAACTTTCGCGAAAATTAGGCTCATGCGATAATCGTTAATACATATACGCGCGATAAAGGTGCATATACGTACGAAATCTATAAATAGCAGCGTGTATTTATTATGCAATATAGCAAATAATATACGGATTATCCTATTGTCAATTAGCATTACAAAGTTTGTTAATCTGACGGCTATAGATAACGTCAAAGGCTTACGTCACGCGTACACGAATATATCAATAGTTTGTTCGATCCAGTTTAGGCTCCCCTAAGTAGCTAAGACAGATTTTTTCTAAAAAAATCCAGCTCTAGCGTGCTGATATTCCCCACAGAGCCAAATAAGTTGTTTTTGGAAAATACTTATTCGTTGGTCTACCTGTCATATTTCGAAGGTTAGTTGCGCAATAATGGGCGCCAGGAGGAGTAGCAAAATTTTTTCAGTTCACCAGGGCGAATCCCTGGGTCAGATTTGGGGACCTTACACACTAATAAATCTCACATTTACCTTGCTGAAGTGGAAAATATCCAAAGATCTGGCCCTTGGGTACCTGAAACGCAATAACTGGGCTCGCGACGATTTCCGGATCTGCGTCCACCGAACTAGGTTTAATTAATTTTAGTCAAGCGCATTCAACGTGAGTTTTATACCCGATGTGGTCAAATACATACATCGTTCAAGGACCACAGCCACGCTACTAAATACACATTATTCGTTTCGTAAGTAACAAAGAGATAGGCGACTGGGTTAAGAGTCAAGATACTTGAACCTTTCCCAAATTCTGTTTACGATTTTTTGTGTGTCAGACTCGGCGGCGATGCCTTTTTTGGGTTTTTTCGAAAATCGAAGTTGGTGCCAAATGTTAATTATTGTAGCGGTGTTTTCGGCAGGTAATATTTTTTAAAGTCACTTGAAGTGGCCCCAATTTTCTTATTAAATGGAACACCCTTTATGTTTTTACATTTTTTAGTCCGACACGAAATTCTGATTTCAGCGATATGCCACAAGTCGGCTTTTGTGTTAAAAACGGCGTCGAAACCGTTAAATAACTGAAAAACACAAGTGGGACAAGTAGGCGTTGGATTTGACGTATGGGTGTGTTTTTTGTCACGCAAAGTTCTTACCAATTAAAGAAGCGCGCTTCCGCGTCCCAAATTTCAAAAGCTTACCTTACCCAAATCCGGTGTAATGTGGAGGAAATTCCCCCCTGACGATTGTCCATCTCAAAAATACGCATATATGTGAACAAATTAATATCGACTACAAAAGAAAATCGTACAAGCACCTACCTAGGCTTCTCAGTACTCTTCAAGGTGCGAAATATAATCTCAATTCAACGTAGCGAACGCTAAGCCCGCTTAAGCTTGCTTGTTCTAATCCACCCAAACGAAACAATGGCCAAATTAAACATAATTATCCTTAGCTGTCTATACTTGAATTTATTATGAGAAGATTGAGAAGATAAGATCAAGGTGAGGTGAGGTGTAGTGTTAAATTTAAGTGCTTGAAGATTATCTTGTATAGATGCACAATTGGGGAATTTAAAAAATCTACTGGTTTAGCGATGTAGGTATTAACGTAATTCATTTTAAGTCGGACATATTTTGAAATCAAATCGACGAGGGTTTCGATTCTCTTATTGACGTTTTCATAACAGTCAGCATTAGAAAATCGTTAAAAGTATGGATAATTTGCCTCTGTTTTAATTCAATTTATTAACAGAATCATCTCACTGTTTTTAAGAAAATCTGAGAAAAACTCGCCTGCGGCTCGTGTCGTAAATTTTCACCCTCGTGAATAATACCCATCATTATATGCCCGTTAAGTAATATACTGGTAATTCGACATGATGTGAGTTTAAAAACATCAACAATTCGGTTCGGTATGTTCCATTAGAAAGTTCAATTTCCTGAGAGAGACGTTTCAAAGGCTTTTGTTCAACATTTATTTATTTATGACCACAGTAACTGTAATATATGTTGTTGTGTTTACATACGAATATCTAACGATTAGGGACAGTTGTCTCTGCGCATTTCAGGGTTCTGTACACGCCAACTTAGAGCAAAATACTAACAAAAGAAACAAATAAGGAGGCAGTTGTTTTTGATAAAACTGGCATGCTTTGATTAGACCTGTAAATCTAAATTTCAGTAGAAAATACTTATTCGTCCCTGAGAGATTGAAAAAACGATTTTTTCCCCACCAAGCTTTAACACCTAGTATTTTGAAATTCATTTGTTTTTCGATATATGTTCATACGACAAAAAGTTCTTAGTATCCGCTGGCGAGGTTTTCCAATTTAAATTCGGACCGCCCTGTAGAATTTATTAATATTTTAAATCACGTAATTATAGAAAAGTCCAAAGTATAAAAAATTATTTATGTAACGTGCAAAATAGATTTTCAGACATCCAATCAATTTAATTTATTCGTCCGGAACGTCACAACTTATTTTTGTATACTTAAAAGCAAAGTAAAAATAAAAAGAATCCGCGTATTGATTATGCAGTGACATAGTCGTATGCGTAGGAAAAAATACAAAAAAACAAAAAACACGCAACACACTTTAATTTTAAACCATTTATGACCCAATTTTAATTCGCAAAAATTTTTAAATTTGCAGCTTTATGAGAAACGCGACTTACACATATACAGGGTGTTATTGAAATAATAAGCTTGGAGCCAAAAGAATCAAATTTGGCGCCCGAAATGTGTTAGGCCCCAAATTCCCAAAACATGTTTTAACATATACATATAAAAAACTAAAAGGGTGGAGGGAGGGGGGGGGGTAAGTGTAAGTACTTTCTGTGTCACTTACATACATGCAAAAATGGAACACCTATTTCAAACATGTTCTGTGTTGAATTTTAACGTGATATGCCACACAATGCATGCCAAGCACTTACCCAGATGTCTCGATGATGGTCCGCTGATTAAAGAACTCGACGCACAAATTACCTATGCGGTCAAAGTCAAGACTATCTCATGGAGTGTTTGACGAAAATAAAAATGCCGCTATTTTCATCAATCCCGAAAATAACCGTTTGACGCGCCTGGAGTTTGGAAGCGTGATAACGTGCGCCCATGAGCGGCTCGCATCACATTAATTTTTAAAGCGGCAGATTAGTCGGATGAAAATCTAACATATTCCGAGACGGACCTAATAAGTGTGTTTGGTTAATTTGTGGGCTATAAATACGTACTGTTTTTGTTTTTTTTGGATGAAAGCGATAATTTATATTGCTAACGTGTGTAAGATAATATTAGCATAAAGTATTAATTTCCATGTGTGGAAGGCGAAAAATATTTTGCCAGAATAGGAACGTGATGTTAAACTGCTTTGCTTTGCCATCTACGCATATTTTAAATTTCATCAACATACTTCGTATCGATCGAACTTATCACGACAGACAGATATGGTTTAAATTTAAAAACACAAGTTTTAGGTTCATTAGTTGTTTTCTTCAGTTATTCATTCAAAGGAAGTATGGCGTTTGAACAGTTAAACTTGGAGTGCCCCAGGGTACTGTACTTGGGCCCAGCGCTATTCACTATCAGAACAAATGACCTAATTTTAAAGAAAGTATTAAAAATCGTATCAGCAGTGCATATATATTTTGCAAAAATGTATTAGCTATAAAAATAACTAGATTCTGCGTTTTAATTTATTGTACTGAACGGGTTTTTTCACTGATAACATAAACAACCAATTTATATTAGAAATGTTTGATTTAAAAAAAATTACTAATAATTCGGCAAGATAACCTGTATCCTTTACTGTACCTACCGCCAATATATTTTTCTGTCGCTTTTTATCAATATTATATCAGAGCGATATTTAGTGCGTTCCACTTGTACTCCGCCGATGCGAAAATTACATTTTTTCATGAACAAAACTGTGTTCATTAAAACGATTAAAACTAATCGTTTTAATTAATATTCTGTTTGATGGTGTCTTCCCCGAATAAATATAATACAAGGCCACATCATTTATCGCAACATAACAAACATCAGATAACATATTGTAGTACATAATTGTAAAGCAACTATTTTTTTTATCCAGGCGATTTTACTGGTATCGGTGCACAGCAGTGCAAACAACTATGACTGTCTCTATACCCAGAGGTTCATTATCGTCTACGTACGTATACTCGCTGGAATATTACGTAACGTTATTTAACATAATTCACCAGTATTTTGGCAACATTTACTTAGTATGATTTAAAAAACCTTGAAACGCAGTAATGAAATTAGTGCTTTTTCCAAAGATGAAATTAATCAAACCTCGCATCAGATCAAACTATTTTTGGAAATCTTTATATACATATAAAATAAAGAACTGATTTCATCTCTATAAAACTAGTTGCAATTTGAAAATCCATCGAAATGTAGGATGTACTGTCGACAAAAATTTTTAAAAATACTTCTTCAAAGTGCCCAAAACCTAAACTGGTCGTTTATTAAAACAAAACCAAGGATATCAGCATGATTAGCACGAGCCGCAGGCGAGTGCTGTAATTCATCAACAAGTGAGTTATTTACTACATCACCACGAGTTGAATACTATACTTTATCTACTATTATTACAATAAATACTAACCTTTGCAAATCCGAATTCATCATTGTTGGCACAATTATTACTTAAACCGTCAAAACTATTCAAATGTCAAATCACTTTCCTCCCCTCAATAATAATGGACCATTCTATTTCACAAAATCGGAAAAGAATTTCTATTTGATTCAATAAATCTTACAGTTTACATTTTACCTCAAAGAACGCACGCAATTTCGAGAACTGGCGGCTGCGAGATAAAAATACTACTTTTACGATTTTTTTCAACGTCGTCGGTACATTAGTTGGGCATTTATACCGACAGTGAATAACGCTGGGCCCAAGTACAGATCTCTGGGGCACTCCAAGTTTAACTGTCAAAACGTCAGACCTCTTTTAATTGAATAATTGAAGAAAAAAATAACGAATCTAAAATTTGTTTTTAAAAGATATTGAGTTTCCGAAAAGTCTGCGAAATATCGTTATTTTTTATTTTTGTATTTAACTGTCCCTCGATGGGGTTAGTTTTTAAAATCCATATTTTTTAGTTTATCTGAGACTATCCAAGAATGTGGCAATAAATCCCAAATAAGAAAAAAAAATAAGGTTATGTTCATCCTAAATTTGAGGTTAGGATTCATGACTAAGGCATAGAAGTACTAATAAAGAAGCGACACTTTTGTCTGCGCCTTTGATATTTCATTGACAAGTCTGCGTGACCTTCGCCATCTTTATGTAGTTTTGAGCTTAGATTTTGGCGGGAAGCGGGAGATGCGCTTTTAATATTAAAATTTACAGCGTTTATACATTTATACTTTATCTCTATAAAAAAATAATTAGTAAGTTGGACGTAATATTTCGTGAATTTCTTTCTTTGCCCAGTAGGCTAAATTGCTGCAATATGGCGGCATGGGCGGGGCTTGATTGTCCACTGGCGCCACTGCACTGCTATGTGACGTAGTCACGATAGCGCAATCACTTTCTTCGATTGTTCTGTTAAACTCTTAGAAATATCAGTGATTATAAAGGATATAGAGGATTCACAGCAAAGGTCACTTGCCATCAAAATTTACCCGATTACTTATCAATTAAATAAGTTAAATGTTTCATATAAATCTTACAAATCCACCGATAAAAATGATTTATAAACAATGCATTGACAGTGAGAACAGCACGCGTCAAATTTATTTTAGCTTAAACCTTTAAGACCTAAAATGTCATTTTGATAATGGTTGTAAATTGTGCGAACGCCTCTCGTAATCTTGTTGATTTCGGTCCTTTATTGATAAAAGTCCGAAATATTTTGTTATTATTATTATCACTATTAGGTCAGGAGATTGCAATTTCGGACATTTCGGTATCTAGTAAGGTGCATGTACAAGCGCATTATACGCATTATACATATCGCGCATGCGCGCGCAGATTTCCCCCTGCTGATAAAAAAATAATTTTCTACAGCGATATTTAGGCTTTGTTAAGTAGTTAAGTAATTTGAAGTGTAATTTATCATAAACAATGCGTGACAGTAATCCCAATGTATAAACTTTGTATAAATAATTGATCCAGTTATAGCTGGTTTTGCAGATTTCCCCGTGATAAAGAGAGGTAGGTATTTGTGAAAATCATTCAGATGATTGATGGGTTTATATTTTGTAGATGACTTTCTGCACTCTAATGTTTTGACATTAAACAATGAGGTTATGTTCGTGCGTTATCACTGCAGTTACCAGAGGCGGCCGACGCGATTCATTTGTTATAGTTCTATCAGCTTTCTGAATTTGTGATTAATGTTACGTTAATTTTATATATAGTTTCAATTAATTGCTCAATTAAAAGGAGCACCCCAGCGATCTGTACTGGGTCCAGTGTTGTTCACTGTCCATATAAATAGCCGAATTTGTGCCCAATTGCTCAGTTATATGCTGATTATTGTAATAATAAATTACCAAAGGACGGCATGACTAAAGTTTTTTTTTCATATAGTTCGTGTGACTCGTGACAATATTAAATCCTTATAACTCCAGGAAAATATCAGAATATCGGGCTCATATTTTCGTAACTTCCACACGACTTTACTACGGTTCTTGTGGCTGGAATTGAAATATGCATGTATAAAACTATCTACCGAAAAGTTTATTATCTTATTCTTTTAATAGCAGTTCATTTGTTTATTTGTAAACTTCACCACACCAGATAACTGATGGTGTTCTAGAAAAAAAATTCTGAGCAAAGTTGACAAGTTAGGCTCTTGATTAATTCTTATCTACAAACACCATCGTAAATATTTCGAGTTACTCGCAGATTAATTTAATTAAATTAATCTCAATCTAACGATTGCCCAATATTTTTTTGTGGTGTACTAATTAATAAAATACAAGAAAATTCATAAATGAAAAGGATAGCCATCGTTATGATGTAACATTGCATTTTAAAGGGGCATGAACGTATCGATACCGACAGTTAGGAAGGATTTTAACCCGAGGAGAGGATATTTAGGACCATGGCAAGGAATATCTAATAAAAATTTCCTCACTGTACTATATATTATTTATATGAATGAAAAATTAACTTTCAAAGTGAACACAAACGAAAATACAATATGGACAAAACCAAAAAAAAAAAACACTCTTATAAAATAACAATACTATATATGCAGGTACATAATATTTGTGTAGTAGTATCGATAAAGCTATGCATACACATTCTCAAATTTTTCTTAAATAGTTGCCCAGAAGTTCCCTTTAAATTGTGTACAAAAATATATTTTGCTGTGCACAACCAAAATCCTAATCGTTACGCTAGTTTAAAAGAGCAGAACGTAGAGAAGGGCAAGAACCGTTATATTTGAAGAATCCTGGTGGTCTTATAAGCATAAGAAACGATGGAAAAGTTGATTTTTTTATCGTTTGCACGTTAATTGACCATTGCGCGTTAATATCACATTAACCGTTAATTGCCCGTCGTCCGTTAATGGAACCCTTTGCACGTTAATGGTCGCTGCGGCTATTGGTTTAGTGCGAAGGTTTTTTAATATAGAATTCGTCAAGTTGATTTGCATATTAACGACTCCTTGCACGTTAATTGCCCATTATGTGTGAGTGGTCTATTGCGCATTAATAGGCTATTGCACTCTAATCTCCCGGTGGCCGTTGGTCGCTCGTTGCCCGTTAATTGCCCATTTCCCCGTTAATTACCGCCACAGCTATTGGTTTAGTCTGGTCAACAATCGCTTTATAAACAACATTTGCAAGGTGACGTATGGCAATGTGCCATTGCTGCAAATTTTTCGGGGTACCCGCTGGTTGACCGTTAATTGCCCATTTTCCCGTTAATTGACCATTTCCCCGTTAATTGACCATTTCCCCGTTAATTGCCCAGTTACCGTTAATGATCCATTTCCTCGTTAATTGCTACAGCTATTGGTTTAGCACGGTCAACAATAGGTTTACCCACAATAAGATTCGCAAGGTGACGTAGCATAAAACGAGTCGGGAAATTTATTTATTATATGTGACAATTATTATCAGTAATTGATCCGTTAATCGAGCTAATCCATTAATGGGTAATTTTTAAGCGTTTGGTCTTGCCCAACTCTCGGTTCGCCCTTCTACAATTCAGAGGGTACAGTTATACAGAGAGATACCACTGTGAAGTAAATAAGCGGTATGAGTAATATTACTAAGAAGATAAGGAACACTGCTGAGTATATCACGTTATCCCTGGCACCTTCCACCTCCTTCTCCACCGGACCTTTGCCCAGTATCTTCCTGTTCTTGGTGCACGGGATGAAAGCTATCAGTACGCCTGAGAATATAATCCAAGCTGCGGCCTGGTAGAACGTCTGGTCCCAGGTTTTCGTTACGTCGTACAGATGCCCTAAAAATTTCACCCCATGGAATAGATTTAGAATATCAACAACAAAGTGAGGGTTTTACCTGCGTAAGGCGGTCCTAGCAGTATTCCAATCCCCATGCAGAGCAGCTGTAGTCCATAAGCAACCGTGAACCTGTCCAGCGGAACCAGCTCGACTAAAATACCTGGAGTGAAAGAGAAGGTACTGGACAGAAAGAGACCGAATAGTCCGGCGCATATTTGGAACATGATATAGCTGCCCCCGAACGACGTTACGATAGATTTTTCCATGAACAACTTCATTCCTGCGCAGGAGCATCCACAGAACACCAGGCAGATCGCGTAGGTTATCGTTATATTCATCCAGGGCTGATCACCAGCCCAACCAAGAGCAATCTAAAATTGAACGAAATTCGGGATAAGGTTCTAAATTTTGATTTTGGACGATTGAGTGAGTCTTGGACCTATTTATACTTACCATACCGATGGTATTAGTGATACCAATATTAGCTATGGTAAGAGACGCATCCTCGTTGGTATATCCTTCTCCTACCATAAAATCGGCCAAATAAAAGTACGGCACTATAAACCAAACAAAAAGTATTATGGTTGATAGTGACATCAAGATAAAGTGCAGTTCTAAGAATAAGGAAAAATCAAACATTCCCTCCACCAGGTCAAGCAGTTCCGAGTACCATTTCTATAAAATTACTTTCGTAAGAAACAAGACAAACTCTGGGTGACGTGTAAGAAAGTCAAGCAAACAATGATATAGTTTGAATGTCTCGAGTGGGCAGGCAGGCCACGTTAGCATAGCGTCTAATACTATATCATCAGTTTTGCTCGATTTTCTTATACTCCTACACAATATTGCTAAATTGGTTTTTGTGATTCTAAAACGAACTCCACAAAGGACCAATTTACCAATAAGTCTTCTGTAGTACAAACAACATAAGTAACCTTTTTGGAAGCCACATGTTCACAGTCTTAACTAACCTCGTCATCCTTTTGGATCGACACCATGGACACGCGGTATATGTTGGGGCAGCTCGACGCCCTGAATTTGTACTTGTTCATATTAAACATAGCGCCACGATGTATCAGGGATTGCCGATGGAGCTTTATATGCTTGAAATAGTTGGGTCTTTGATTTTGCACCAGATGTTGCTTAAGCCAAGGGAAGGAGGCGTTACGGGGCGGCGGCGTCGCCACGACCTTGGAATTCTTCTCGCCTAATAAGGGCTCTTGCACTGCGATGTGGTCTTCTGGCAAGGAATTCTGAAAAGAATGGTCAGGCATTAAAAAGTCGCTTATCCAAATCTTGGATTGGTATCAAGTTCTGAGTATTTGGGATTTGTAAGAGTTTCTTTTGGTTTCTCGTGGGAGGAGGTCGAAGCTGTGGCATTAGTAGAGGAAGACCTCTAACACATAAGTAATGGCAAAGACTCGGGGGACCCGACTTGATCTTGTAGATATTGGCATCTTGAAGTTGCAACTGTGGACTCTGAAGAATGATCAAGAATCCAAAATGTCGAATACCCGGAAACTCTCCTACAAATTGGTTTTGCAACTTACTTGATGAACTAGCGGTTTCTCTTGCTTCTTCAGCTTCATGCTAAGGGTGACGGGTATTCTTTCAACAAGTGAGGCATCTTGGGACAGTTTGTTTAGGCCCTTATCGGACGTACTTCTACACAAAAGTAAACTGGGATAATTTTCTAAGATTATGTTGTACAGTTTTTTATTTGAACTTAGCTGCTCCAATACTTCTATGGGTACCTGAAAAAATTTGGACATAAGTATGGGATATCTGTTGTGATTTACAATTTGCTTTAACTGTGGAGTTAAGCCAAGAGAAACAGGTTGACGCGTCACCAACAAAGACTGAAGTGAAAATTTAGGAAAGATTTTGGAAGAAATCCCTCGGTACCATTCAATGTGACTTACCTTCTCATTTTGTTTAATAAACGTAGGCAGATTCAACACTGAGTTATGTGCAATTTTGGCCTTGTTTTTGTCCGTTGCCTCTTGGGATTGCAAGGTGGTCTCCAAAGTTTGCAAGAGATATTCTGTGTCTTTGCCGCTCTTCAGCAGATTTTTCAGTTCATTTATGTCGATGGAATTGGCGAAATTCGTAGACGAAATAGACTCCAGGCTGGTCTTGCTCGATTTTCCCGACTTGCTTAGTTTCGAATTTTGCCTACAATACAAAATTAATCTCCAGTATCACCAAAATTCCAAAATTGATTGTAAAATTTACTCACTTGTTTTCCTCGATGATCCAGTCCGGGTCAACCATCAAGACTCCGCATACGCACATGTTGAGAAAAAGTCCCCCCAAAATCAATGTGGTTCCTCTCCATCTGTACTCATAAATCAGGTAAGTGGTGAGCGGCGAAAAGACAAACGTACCAATGCCAGTCCCCGCCGCGCTCAATCCCACGGCGAGGGTTCTCTTCTTGTCGAACCAAAAAGCGATGGACACCACAGCGGTGACGTAGCACAAGCCCAGCCCTAACCCAGATAAGACGCCAAACGTGAGGTACATTAATCCTATGGAGTTGACTTTCGAGCTGATGATGAAGCCCAGGGCTGATATTATCCCGCCTACGATGGTCATATTGCGGCAGCCGTATTTGTCTACTAGAGAGCTCATTATTGGGCCGGTCAGCAGAGGTACAGCCATGAAGAGACTGCCTATCCAAGAAGTCACGGAGCTAGAAGCTTGGAATTCGTCCAGAAATTCGATGTAGAGCAGGCCGAAGGAGAAGCTGATTCCGTCGGCGATCATAGAGAGGACCAGAGATGAGAAGACGACCACCCAGCCCCAACCCCCGTCGGGGATTTTGGGCTTGGCCTGGTCTTCTTCAGAAGTAGAGGACGAACGGGAAGAATTTGTATCAGTTTTGAACGTTACCTCAGTCTTTTCATTTTTATCTATTGGTATGATTGCGTCGTTTTTGGCCGGGGTCTTGCTAGGGCTGGATTCTAGGGAAGGCACCACGGCCGACAACGACTCTAATGGCGCTAAAGAATTTTGATTATTTGTATGCTCCATCTCTATCACAGGATAAAAACAACAAAAATACTATCTATATTGACTACAACTTCAATTGACCGGAATTAGATCTAAAATATACTGTCTTCTACTTTGCATCCAACGCTTCGACCAGCCCTGGAGCTTCTGCTTGGGATCCTTTCCTAGTTGGGTATTCAGTACGGAAGAAATGGTGCAGGGGGGTTCCGCGTGACCGCTCATCAATAACAGGACAACTGATAACATCCAGAAGTGAAAATGTGTCCCTCTCGGCCGGAGTTGCGCTTCAGGCGGTGCACTGAGTGGGCTGGCGCATGGCAGGTGTTGACGAGGATAGGCTGGAAAGAAATGCAACAATTACTTTCATTAAAACACTAGTTCGTTCGTGGTTTTGAACCTTGGATAGAGCAATCGACCCAGGTTCGTGTCTCACCTTTTGTTTTGTATATGTTGTGGTTACAATTTTTTTTGCTAAAAATTTCGCGTACATAAAGTTCTATTAGCTTGTTTGATCAGTTTACCCAAAAATTATCTGTTAATTACGAAGTAAAATAGGCTTGTAGACGGAAAACAATTGATTTCGTTGAAGGAGTCGTTGATTATAAATAAAAATATTAGGGGCCCTGAATCAGGCCCCTGAGGCATCTAAACTTTATTAAGTTATAAATAACTGCTACGGAATAACTTGGTTATTGTAAAAAAAAGTCTTCTGAAACTTGGAATAGGTCATTAAAGCCAGAATAATCTGATACGATTGTGCTTAAAATACTACTTCCGGTCGATAAGTGTCACCAACTTTCTTATTTCAAATAGAAAACCCTGTATATTTTTGCATTTTCTTATTCGTCGTGAAATTCTGATTTCAGCGATATGTCACAAGTTGGCATTTGTTTAAAAAATGGCGTCGAAAATGTGAAACAATTGAAAAACACAAGTAGGCCCCTGCGGGCTTTTATTTTCGAATCTTAGAGAAAGTAGGCGTTGGATTTGACGAAAGGGCGTGTCATTTGTCATTCCAACGCCTACTTTCTATAAGATTCAAAAACGAAATCCAAGTAGGCCCTGGTTTTTTAGTCTTTTAACATTTTCGACGCCATTTTTTAATCAAATGTCAACTTGTGACATATCGCTGAAATCAGGATTTCACGGCGAACTAGAAAATGCAAAAATATATAGGGAGTTCCATTTAAAATAAGAAAGTTGGTGCCACTTCCGGTAGTATTTTGGCTTTAGGAACCTATTATCCACGTTCCGGATCCCAGAAGTCTCTTTCATAGCAATTCCGTGTCCATCCGATATAAAGACAGATCTATAAAAAGTGTAAATGTATATAAAAAAATAATTTATTTTAACCCAAAATAAAAAATGACTTATACAAAATATAATGATATATTTATAACACATGGGAACATAAATGCAACATCTTTGGCTGGGTTCGGATTAGTAGTTGACGTCTTCTTTACTAGTTCTGTCGCTCAGCATCGGTCCGGAGCCGCACAGTTTCCTGTTCTCCGTAAAAGGAATGACGGCTATTAATATCCCGGAAATTATGATCCAGAATGCCGCTTGGTAGAAAGATTGGTCCCAGGAGTGGGTCACGTCAAACAGGAAACCTAAAAATTAATAAACGAATTAACAAGCCGACAACCAGGTGGTGTGCCAAAGAATTTTTTTGTACTCAATTTATTTGATTTACCAGCTAATGGAGGGCCCGTTAAATTGCCGATGCCCTGGCAGAGCAGAAACAAACCATACGCCATCGTAAAGTCATCAAGCGGCACCAGCTCTGCCAGAAGTGCTGGCGTTAACGAGAGACAGCTCGCGAAGAAAAGCCCAAACAGGCCACCGGTTATGACCAGCAAGACGTAGTTGGTGCTGAAAAACATCATGGCTCCAACGCTAAACCCACACAATACCAAGCACACGGCGTAAGTCTTTGCTACGTCGATCCGGTTTCCAGCCCAACCGAGCAACACCTGCAATTTAAAACCACTTATATCTGGTCAAAAATTGGAAACTAAATTATAATTACCATGCCAACAGTGTTGGTGAATCCGATGATGGACAGGACGAAAGACGCCTGTCTGTCAGTGTAGCCACACATGCTCATGTGGTCGGCGAGGTAGAAATAAGGCACGACGAACCAAACGAATAGAATGATCGTCGAGAGGGACAGCAGCAGGAAGTGAAGCTCCAGAAACAGGGACAGGTGCGTCAGGTCCTTGACGATCTCCAAAAACTCATCGTACCATTTCTGGAAACAAATACGCCAAATAAAATCATTGAATGCAGTAAGTTAGTTTTATTGGTGCTAATTAAATGTCTCACCTCATCATCCTCAAAATGTAAAGTGGTAAACGAATTCTTGTAGATATCGGGGCAACTTGACGCCTTCAGCTTATATTTGTGTATGTTCAGTAAGGCACCCCGGTAGCCGATGGAATTCCTTCTAAACCGAATATTCTTCAAGTAGCTGTGGTGGCCGGATTTCGTAGACAAACTCCTAAGCAGAGGAACGTCCGTTTTGGTCGATTTCTCAGCGTTATTGGCCTCTACGCTATCAGGATTCTTGCTAGGTTCGTTCTCAGTCTTTTTCAATTTCATCGAGAATTTCAGGGGGATCCTTGAATTAACCACTGACGCGTCGTTCGGCAGCACGTGCAGCCCCCTCTCCGATATACTCTTACCGCTAAGCAAGTTGGGGTAGTTCTCCAGGATTATGTTGTAGAGCTGCTTGTTTTCGCTCAGTTGCTTTAAGACTTCCAATGGAACCTGCAAATCATGAAAACAAATCTAAATTTACTCCTTTCGCGTTTTGTCCTAGTAAACATAACCTCAATCGTCATGCTCCATTTAATTTAAGCTCGCGAATGGAGTGTATGGGACCCTTACCGTTTCGTTTTCTTTTAGGAACGTCGGCAAATCTATGGCAGACATAAACCTTTCCTTTTCAGAAAGGTCCATGGCCGTGTCTAGATTTTGCAGGAGGTACTGAGTATCCGCTCCATTTTTCAGAGATTCCTTCAATTCCTTCGCGTTTATCGATCCTCTGCTAACTGCGGAAGAGTTCTTGCTTAGTTTCTTAGTTTTTCTCTCCCTGAAACACACCCAAATCATTAGCGCATACAAATAAAATCAGTCAGACCACCACCCAAATGGAGTTAGTGCCAAAAAATTGTTCCACTTGAATGGGTTACGAATGTGAAACTTACTCTTCCTCGATTAGCCAGTCGGGGTCCCTCATGAGCATGCCGCACACGCACATGTTCGCGAAGAACCCTGCCACTATCAACAACGTGCCCCTCCAGTGGTACTCGAAGAGCAGGCGGGTGGACAGCGGCGAGAAAACGACAGTTCCAAACCCCGTGCCGCTGGCGGCCAGCCCCAGGGCGATCGTCCTGCGCTTCTCGAACCAAAATGCGATCGAAACCACGGCGGTGACGAAGCACAGCCCCAGCCCCAGTCCGCCGATGACGCCGAAGGACACGTACATGACACCTATTGACTTGCTGTACGAGCTGAGGATGAAGCCGATGGTGCAGATGAGGCCGCCTAGTATTGTCATGGATTTGCAGCCGTATTTGTCTACTAAGGCGCTTGCGATTGGACCTAGAAGTAGAAACCTTTACTTCACCACAATACCTGGGTTATTTAAATGCTCCTACCTGCTATTAGAGGTATCGCCATGAAGAGGCTGCCAATCCAAGAGGTTGCTGATTTCGAGGCGCCGAATTCTTCCAAGAGTTCGATAAACAGGAGCCCGAAGGTGAACCCCACGCCGTCGGCGATCATGTTTATGTAGAAGCAAGCCAGCACGACGAACCAACCCCATCCCCCGTCTGGGATCTTCGGCTTCATTTTGGCGATGTACAAACTTACTTCCGACGAGAGGATAGACTCCCTCCTTTGGAACCTGCGGTCGATTTGAAGACTCTCATTGTCGTGCTCTTTCGTTGGGGAAAGCCGCCTCGCCTCCGGTATGGATTCCAAGCTAGGGGCCACTTGGGATATGGTTACCGTTGGAGCTATCCGCTGATTAGTACCCATCTTGCTGAGTTGCGTTAGCTTAGACGATATAAAACTTGTAGTCTAACCTTGCCCAAATTTTGGCCCTCCTCTTCAACCTCAACCTAGGCCAGCTGCTGCTGCTACGCTCTGTGTAGAAAAACTTGCCGACACCTTTCGTGGTCATCAAGAACTGTGTTAGCAATTCCGAGTAAAGTGCTCAGTCGTTGGACAAATCACCTGAAACATTGCAGACGGATAATTATAAACGGATGAAAAGAGGCAAGGTGGTTTACCGAGGGCTGCTATAAACATGCTTCTCACTATAATTCGACACTAAACTGGGATTAGTACGAGGTTAGTTTTGCCGGCGGTGTAACAGAGATGGTACACGTGGAACTAGCCGATAGCGAATCAGGTTATTGATAAGGAATTTGTTTGGTATCGTCAACATGAAAGTTGAGAGAGGCAATTCATGCGTTGGTATAATAAAGATAATAACAGCTTCATTCCGGGCGTTGCAAATATTGCTGGAAGCAATATATAGGTCTATTTTTTATCCTAATGAGTCACCATATTTTTTCATGAGGCAGCGCTGCCGATTAATGTTTACCACTTACTATTTCAGTTCAAGTGTTATTTACTCGATTAGTCCAGTCCGTAGAGTTCAAAAATGACTTGGAATCCAACACTAAGTTATTGGGTGTTAAATTGAAACAAACTTTTCTAGAAGAAACTTTGTTGTATGAAGAAATTTGAGTAAACAGAGTTAGAAATTTGTAGACGAGGTTTCGGTTTTGAACATATTATGGTGTGCTTTTGAAGTGAGGAAGAAGAAGACGAAACCCTTCTCCAATTTATTAGTTCTTCAGAAGCATTAGAAAAAAGAGTCAGGAATATTACAATAAAAATTGAAACAAGTTTTGATAAGTTTCATCGTTACGATCTGGCGTTGGTATTGAAGAAGATCCAGTTCTGATGTTTTTACTAGGTGCCCTGACGGCAGAAGAAACTTGCTTCTTCCAAACCAATACCAAGTAAACCAAGAAAAAAGCTTGTACTATTCCCCGGAAGACAGACGATAATATCCTATTTTTTCCCGGATTTATTGGATGTGGCACCAGATCTCGTCTGTTCAAAAGAGTCAATTGGATTCGAAAATCTTGATGTTCCTCTTGTGGTATGCTTCTGAAGCGAATACCACAAGACGACCAAAACAAAATATTCAATGCAGAAGAAATAAAAAAAATCTTCAATTCATCAGTTCCTCAGAAGCATTAGAAGAAGCAAGAAATATTCCAATCCCTATAAAAATTGAAATACAAGTTTCATCGGCGCGTTTTGACGTTGATATTGAAGATCTAGATCTTATATTTTGACCAGGTGGCCTGACTCCAGTGGAAAGAATTCTCCTCTTCCAAACCAAGACCAGGGAAGACTGGGAAAAATTGAATGCGACACCAGAACCTCGTTTGTTCAAAAAAATTAATTGGATTGGAAGGCTCGATTCTCTTGTTCAAGATTCTTGTCAGCAATTTCGTCGGATCAGATCCCCTACAGACTGTACTAATATTTCTTATCTTTGTTCACGTTTAGGTGTCTACGCAAGATAGCGCGGCATAAATTGTCAAGTGCCTGTTCAATTCACTTCAGATAATTTAATCTTAATCTCGCGTGGATTAATATCACGATTTATTTTGAAATCAGAATTGGTGGGACTGGTTCATATTTAGCTCGCACGTAAATACAGAAATAACACATTGGCTTGGGATAGAAGTCTTTAAAATATATCGCATGCGTTTGTATTAAATTTTTTGGCGTTGCTTCTGTCGCAGGTCTAAAAATACTTCGGCGCACACACCTGGCGCACGTCATATTTTCTTCAAGTTTGATTATTATCGAGGAATGTCGCGAAAATAAATGGAATATTCCTGAAGAATTACTTTGTAAAACAAAAAGAGGATAAAAGAAATCCGTTCACGCTTTCAAAAGTTATCTAGCATCAAACTTGGACGATATGAGGTGCAATTTTTGGGTGTGTCAATGTGTCAGTTTCTTTTCTTGCGTGTGGAATTAATTGAAGGAGTCACTCATTAAAAGACCTGCACTAGTTTGGGAGTCGTGTTTAGGTGCCAACTCTATGGGGGATACTCCTAAGGCCCAGGGAATAGAATCCCATTCCTTCCGAATCATATTTACCAGTTCCAACCGCTCTCGTCCACACATTTGTGAAACGCAATTCCATTCAACTCCACACATGCTCCATGGACACCAATCTGGTGACCTAGATATATCAAGTCTAGAAATGCGGTCACACTTTCAGCTGAATTTTCGCTGAACCACTTTTATACAACTGGGCTTTAGTGGCAATACAAATAAATATACTAACTTAATTTTTCTAAAACAATACTTTCGTGACAAATATCGATCCTAGCGTTTTCGCAACACGCCCCACACCCCCCCCCCCCCCCCAATCAGTACCAATATAAAAAGCCATTACTTACTCTTTTCCGGCCTCGCAATGATGTATTTTCCATATTTGTGCCATAAACAAACAAAGTCGCGACGACGATCACTCACCGCTCCGCAAACTCAAATAAGTATCGCCCGTACATTGTGTATTAATTGACGATGATGTAATAACGAACGTGGTCATTCACAATTCACTAATTCGTTTTAATTGTTTCGTTTACTGTTACGCCTCACGCATGTTATTGGTGTTGTGACAATTTCTAATTTAAAAGAATTAAGAGCGTTAAGATTACGCTGACGCGGACCGGTTGCGCCTACAAGGCGCTCGAAAAGTGGCGTGGAAACAAAATTGGAGATGAAGCAAACTTCCAGAACAAGACAATGGTGTTTGTTGTTTGTTTCAAAATAGAAACAGGTCGCTATACCCTTAAACCTCTGCTAATTTCCTTGGTTTTGCCATAGACAAATCCTCTTCTTGATGACCATAGAGCACGTGACCAAAGACGTGTCGATGAGAAGAGATGGAACTGATAAATATGAATCAGAAAGAGAAAGAACGGAATGCTATTCCCTAGATCTTAGAAGTATTCCCCACGGAGCAGCCAGAATTGGCACCTAAAGATGACTCGCAAATCAGTGAAGGTCTTTTAATGACTGTCTCCCTCAGTTAATTGTACACGCAGGAAAATTTTACGTTTGGACAATTGGTTTTAAATTTATCGTCACTTATTTATACTTCAGTTCTTCGGACAACCGCACCGCTTTTCTTTTCTGTTGCTACCCCTGCCTGTTATTAATGTTGACTGGCGCCCTCATCAATAGCAGCGTCATGAGTTAGCAGCCCATCTCTGCATGTCGTTTAGGTGAATATTAAAGAGCAGGAGGCTCGAAACAGGTCCTTGGGGTACTTCATAGTCAACTACTCGCGTCTTAGGGTATACGATAAATATACAGGGTGGAGCAATAGTGCGTCGGAATTCGATAGCTCGAGTTCTATGATAGCGAGTAATTTGTAAAAAAATGAAGCAATGCATGCAAAACGAAATCTAATTCTATTTGACTATAAGCATTCCACTAGAGCATTGTTTTCGTCGCCTCACCTCTGCTGGAAACATTTTTGGCACTCGAACGCTTTTGTTTATTATCGTCTGATAAACGCACAACAACCCGCGTCAGACCCAAACAATCACTCACTTCACACGACCGATAAATATAAACAACTGTGACTAAAGTATAAAAACTAAGTGTTCTTCCTATTCAAATTGGCAAACTCATTAAGCAACAGTAGCGCAATAATTTTTAACTATCGACGGAGGCAATTTCATGCCGATACCGAAAGTTAATAATAGCAAAATAATGGTCATGCAAAGACCGCCCACGTGTGTGCTTGTGCAGGTTCCGTTTCCACTTCTCATGTACAAGGTGGCTCAAACAAAACGGGTGGAGTAGCATTTAGGCTTAGTATTGGCTATATCTGTAGTAGAAACCTTTTAAGAAGCCTCCTGTATGTTTGCTCGTTTTTGGATCCTGTTATTGTTCGTTCTGTACACAATCAAATCGTTTCCACTGAACCGGAAAAATGGAGGTCGACGTTATTACTTGATAAAGACAGTCCCAAAACAAAATCCTTCTACCCTTTTGAATCAATAGCAACTTTAATATTTTTACGTAGGGAAGCTTCTACGGCCCTTGGCGCCAGTCCGGCGCCTTTACTGTTTACGACCTAATTTTTTTCATAACGGGCTGGATCAAGAGAGGAAAGAAGGCCAATGACGCAGAATCCTGCCCATCGGATAACCAAAATCTAAAGAAAGATAATAAAGATATTTATTATTATTATTGTTTTGTTTTTATTGCACCCTGTAGACATCGTCCACTTTCGGTAAATGTACGTACAGGCACTTATCTTCTCCACATAACAATCCTCAAGTGGATCGTCGATTGTAATTTTCCTGCGGCGGCTATTCCTGTACTTATTGGCGTATGTTTGACAAAAATAAATCACGGGATATATCTGGATAAAACTTGCGATTACTGCACGCAAGTACGGCACGAATCCCTGCTGGAGAATAATAATGTTACGTGGCGTTCAGGCGGGCCTGTATCGATTTGTCTCTCTTGTGTTTACAAACTCTTGGATGAGCAGCTCGGAAAGGGAAAGTGAAAAGAAAGTAGCAAGTAATACGACCAAGTATATGCAAAGATATTTGTAAAATAATTGGCCTTGTTTCTTGATGTAGCTGTTGTGATAATAATAAAATTTTGCTCTGGGTTTAGCTTCCATGAATTTGTTTCTAAATCTGTCGTTGAAGTTATTTTTGATAACATTAATTCGTCCGATGAGAACAAATTAAAACAAAATTTATGCGTAATTTCTAAACAGTCTTGCTTTCACTATCTGAGGAATTTATTTCTGGTGAAAACACTGCATTGCTAAGAACGGGGGAACGTTATGAATATAGTGGCATGATTATTAGCAAAGGTTTTCGATATACAAATTTTGGCTCCTTTAAAAAAAACGTGAGGCTTTAACAAACTTTAAGAACAATGCTGGCAGTGTCTTAACGCATACGTAGCGTTATAACCCATAAATCATACGCATATGGTTATTTGCACTGCATCTTGAACGCAAACACACCCTAGCTTAGAATGGCTACATAATAAATAGAAACCATATAACACATTGCTTAGTATTCTGTAACTATTTCACAAAAACTTCCTAATCTAATTTGTGAGTGCGTATAGTAAAAATCTGAATAAATTCATATTCAAGGTAAGAAATTTTAGTATGTTCTGATGAATAAATGCATTAATACACACGCCAAATGAATTCTTATGAATATATCTGCACACGCCAATGGATTGTTTACGTCACGAAAAGATCAATAACTGCTCCGCCTCTATGATAGCGTTACAAGTTTTATTAATATCGTATATTAGTTGGGATGGGAAAAAAAATAGAGATAATCAATGGTCGATATCTTATTCCACAGAGGCGTATAAGTCGTACATTTTCACGTCTCTTCTTACAATATGTTTTTGCTGTCTGTCGATAAAAATGCATTTAGAATGAATTAAAATGGACTAAATAACGAGACAAATAAGCATGAATTCGTGACCCTACAATAATTCGTAGGGTTGACAAAGAGCGTCGAAATTGGGCTTGCAAGATCTCAAGATATTATTTTTCGTTATCTCTCCCTACAATAATTTTTCTCGGGTCGAGCGACAATAATGCATGTAGGATGAATTAAAGAGGACTAAATAACGACAATAATAAGCTTCAATTCATGACCCTACAATAAATAGTTTTGTCAATACAGAGCGTCGAAGTGGAGCTTACAATATCTCAAAATATTATTTTACTTGTCTCCCCCTACAATAACTTTTTCTCGCGTCGGTCGACAATAATTCATGTAGAATGAATTAAAGTGGACTAAATAACGAGACATATAAGCATGAATTCGTGACCCTACAATAATTCGTAGAGTTGACAAAGAGCGTCGAAATTGGCTTGCAAGATCTCAAGATATTACTTTTCGTGTCTCTCCCTACAATAATTACAATAATTTTTTCTCGGGCCGAGCGACAATAATGCATGTAGGATGAATTAAAGAGGACTAAAGAACGACAAGAATAAGCTCCAATTCATGACCCTACAATAAATAGTTTTGTCAATACAGAGCGTCGAAGTGGAGCTTACAAAATCTCAAAATATTATTTTACTTGTCTCTCCCTACAATAACTTTTTCTCGCGTCGGTCGACAATAATTCACGTAGAATGAATTAAAATGCACTAAATAACGAGACATATAAGCATGAATTCGTGACCCTACAATAATTCGTAGAGTTGACAAAGAGCGTCAAAATTGGGCTTGCAAGATCTCAAGATATTATTTTTCGTTATCTCTCCCTACAATAATTTTTCTCGGGTCGAGCGACAATAATGCATGTAGGATGAATTAAAGAGGACTAAATAACGACAATAATAAGCTTCAATTCATGACCCTACAATAAATAGTTTTGTCAATACAGAGCGTCGAAGTGGAGCTTACAATATCTCAAAATATTATTTTACTTGTCTCCCCCTACAATAACTTTTTCTCGCGTCGGTCGACAATAATTCATGTAGAATGAATTAAAGTGGACTAAATAACGAGACATATAAGCATGAATTCGTGACCCTACAATAATTCGTAGAGTTGACAAAGAGCGTCGAAATTGGGCTTGCAAGATCTCAAGATATTACTTTTCGTGTCTCTCCCTACAATAATTATTTCTCGGGTCGAGCGACAATAATGCATGTAGGATGAATTAAAGTTGACTAAATAACGACAAGAATAGGCTCCAATTCATGACCCTACAATAAATAGTTTTATCAATATAGAGCGTCGAAGTGGAGCTTACAATATCTCAAAATATTATTTTACTTGTCTCTCCCTACAATAACTTTTTCTCGCGTCGGTCGACAATAATTCACGTAGAATGAATTAAAATGCACTAAATAACGAGACATATAAGCATGAATTCGTGACCCTACAATAATTCGTAGAGTTGACAAAGAGCGTCAAAATTGGGCTTGCAAGATCTCAAGATATTATTTTTCGTTATCTCTCCCTACAATAATTTTTCTCGGGTCGAGCGACAATAATACATGTAGGATGAATTAAAGAGGACTAAATAACGACAATAATAAGCTTCAATTCATGACCCTACAATAAATAGTTTTGTCAATACAGAGCGTCGAAGTGGAGCTTACAATATCTCAAAATATTATTTTTCGTGTCTCTCCCTACAATAACTTTTTCTCGCGTCGGTCGACAATAATTCACGTAGAATGAATTAAAGTGGACTAAATAACGACAATAATAAGCTTGAATTCATGACCCTACAATAATTCGTAGAGTTGACAAAGAGCGTCGAAATTGGGCTTGCAAGATCTCAAGATATTATTTTTCGTTATCTCTCCCTACAATAATTTTTCTCGGGTCGAGCGACAATAATGCACGTAGAAAGAATTAAAGTGGATTAAATAACGAAAAGAATAAGCTTGAATTCGTGTCCCTACAATAAATAATTTTGTCAATACAGAGCGTCGAAGTAGAGCTTGCATGTTCTCAAAATAATATTTTTCTTGTCTCTCCCTACAATAACTTTTTCTCGCGTCGCGTCGGTGACAATAATGCATGAAGGATGAATTAAAGAGGACTAAATAACGATATATTTTTCTCGCGATATAAATGAAGTCGTTCCTAATTTAAATTAACTAGTAATAAAATACATATTGTTAATTATTACGTTCAAAATGATTGTAGCAGACAATTATAAACCATTTAATTGTCCGGCTTTAAAGGCACGCCAAGTAATTAATAGACACATCGACTGGATCTAATATTAGCGATTTAATTGCGGAGCTAAAAGTACTATTATTATTCTTATTTTGGTTCCAGACCAAATAATTGCAACATACATTACAGGTTGCGGCCCACAGCGGTTGCCTATCTCAAAGGCGCCCATATGTCTTATTTATTACTTTTACGAATAGATGTCGCCACTAGTTTTAGAAAATGGCTTATACTTTTTTTACCATAATTTGAAAACCGTGCGTTCTAGTGTGGTAGTAAATAAGTATGTGTCACTTTGTGTCATACTTAGTAGGAAAGTAACTTTCTCACCTATTCAATCCCTTGAAAAAATAAAATGTACGCCCATGTCGTTGGAGGAAGCTTTGGCAGAAACATAACCACACTTTCTCTA
Source organism: Rhagium mordax (assembly GCA_963680705.1). Lineage (NCBI taxonomy): Eukaryota > Metazoa > Arthropoda > Insecta > Coleoptera > Cerambycidae > Rhagium > Rhagium mordax. The sequence continues at coordinate 59,936,065 of OY796662.1, read as the reverse complement.
CATTTTAAGTTCTAAGCCTCACAGCATTAAGTGGGCAATAATAGGAGTGCTATATCTCTCTTGTTTATACATCCATGGCTTTTTTGACTCAAGGTCATTATTTTCGATTTCTGTTTAAACGTTTATATTATTCTATTCTGGATCGTCTGAAATTAGAGTGGGCTGTTGGAATTTGGTTTTGGCAAAACTAAAAAATGTATCCGTTAATTGGTTTTGCATTGTTGTCAAACTTCTAAAAAATTATCATTTATTGGGGAGAAGTATTTTATCGTATATGATATAAAGGAAATAATCACCTTGTTTAGTATTATGTAGGTAGGATTTCTATGAATTTATAAATATAATACTATGCCATTGAACTGAGGCTTCCTATAAATATCAATTACATTGTGCTGACGTAAGCTGTTAATATTCATAAAAAACTATATCAATTTTTCGGGCTTCTCTCGTACCTGTACATGTTCACATATTTTAGTATTAGTGCGTATAAATCTATGGGATTAATAATTACATTCATATATGTACGTGCAAAGGATTACCTCTCCGCAAATAAAATTTCTAATATGCATTTTCCTTGAACACTTTCCACTCTCAACTGCGTCGCCCAATCACCTTTTACCTCGGCTAATACATCAGCAGGATGTGAAATAAATTTATGACTGCAAGTTGCAGGATTATATTTAGAGATGTAGAGATAAATATATATGTGGCGGTTAGGTAACCAGTAATTTTCCATAAATTGTAGTATTTTTATTATTATATTATATTAGAAAACGTCAAAATATCACAAATAAGTATATTATAATGAGTCAATGACCCTACAATAAATAATTTCGATGATACAGGGCGTTAAAGTTTTTCTTGCAAAATCTCAAAATAATATTTTTCGTGTCTCTCCCTACAATAACTTTTTCTTACGTTGCGCGAGAATAATGCATGTAGGATGAATTAAAGTGGACTAAATGGCGAAAGGAATAAGCTTGAATTTATGACCCTACAACAAATAGTTTCGATGATACAGGGCGTTAAAGTTAGGCTTGTAAAATCTCAAAATTCTATTTTTCGTGTTTCTCCCTGTAATAACTTTTTCTTGCGTTGCGCGACAATAATGCATGTAGGGTGAATTAAAGTGGACTAAATGGCGAATGGAATAAGCTTGAATTTATGACCCTACAACAAATAGTTTCGATGATACAGGGCGTTAAAGTTGGGCTTGCAAAATCTCAAAATACTATTTTTCGCATTTCTCCCTGTAATAACTTTTTCTTGCGTTGCGCGAAAATAATGCATGTAGGGTGAATTAAAGTGGACTAAATGGCGAATGGAATAAGCTTGAATTTATGACCCTACAACAAATAGTTTCGATGATACAGGGCGTTAAAGTTGGGCTTGCAAAATCTCAAAATACTATTTTTCGCATTTCTCCCTGTAATAACTTTTTCTTGCGTTGCGCGAAAATAATGCATGTAGGGTGAATTAAAGTGGACTAAATGGCGAAAGGAATAAGCTTGAATTTATGACCCTACAACAAATAGTTTCGATGATACAGGGCGTTAAAGTTGGGCTTGTAAAATCTCAAAATTCTATTTTTCGTGTTTCTCCCTGTAATAACTTTTTCTTGCGTTGCGCGACAATAATGCATGTAGGGTGAATTAAAGTGGACTAAATGGCGAATGGAATAAGCTTGAATTTATGACCCTACAACAAATAGTTTCGATGATACAGGGCGTTAAAGTTGGGCTTGCAAAATCTCAAAATACTATTTTTCGCATTTCTCCCTGTAATCTTTTTCTTGCGTTGCGCGAAAATAATGCATGTAGGGTGAATTAAAGTGGACTAAATGGCGAAAGGAATAAGCTTGAATTTATGACCCTACAACAAATAGTTTCGATGATACAGGGCGTTAAAGTTGGGCTTGTAAAATCTCAAAATTCTATTTTTCGTGTTTCTCCCTGTAATAACTTTTTCTTGCGTTGCGCGACAATAATGCATGTAGGGTGAATTAAAGTGGACTAAATGGCGAATGGAATAAGCTTGAATTTATGACCCTACAACAAATAGTTTCGATGATACAGGGCGTTAAAGTTGGGCTTGCAAAATCGCAAAATACTATTTTTCGTGTTTCTCCCTGTAATAACTTTTTCTTGCGTTGCGCGACAATTATGCATGTAGGGTGAATTAAAGTGGACTAAATGGCGAAAGGAATAAGCTTGAATTTATGACCCTACAACAAATAGTTTCGATGATACAGGGCGTTAAAGTTGGGCTTGTAAAATCTCAAAATTCTATTTTTCGTGTTTCTCCCTGTAATAACTTTTTCTTGCGTTGCGCGACAATAATGCATGTAGGGTGAATTAAAGTGGACTAAATGGCGAAAGGAATAAGCTTGAATTTATGACCCTACAACAAATAGTTTCGATGATACAGGGCGTTAAAGTTGGACTTGTAAAATCTCAAAATACTATTTTTCGTGCCTCTCCCTGCAATAACTTTTTCTCACGGTGGGCTACAATAATGCATCTAGGGTAAATTAAAACGGACTAAATAATGAAAATAATAAGCTTGAATTCATGATTCTACAGTAAATAGTTTCTTTGATACAGAGCGTCAAAGTTGGACTTGCACGATCTCAAAATGCTACGCCTTTCCTTTAACTATCTCTCTAACATCTTTTGATAGACAATTTAATATATTGTGGGTGTTTTATTTCTCCATAGCTTGGCGTTTCGTTTAGCAGCAATATTGGCACTGAATGTTGTTCAAAGAAATCAAGAAACCACAAGTAAGGTGGTGTCTCGATGAGACCACCCCCACTCCTGTGTTTAAAGGCCGCGCCCCCTCATGAGCGCCAAATTCAAATTCACCAATCTCCGCCCTGCGTAAGTCTGTAACGAATAGACCAGCTGAGCAGCGGTACTAAAGAAATCGAAATTGGGTGCTTTTTTTCCTATAACTACTCTAATCTAAAACACATTTTTTAATCATATAAAAGCCTTGCGTAACCTAGTTCGCATGATTATTAGAGGATAAATTGCAGGAAGCGTTTTCCTGTGCAATATCAAAAAAATTATCCGTTCCGTCACGCTAGGTATTTATGTAATAATGGGAAAAAACCTGCGGGGGTGGAACGGCAATTTTTATTAATTATCGAAAAATCCGGCTTATAAATTATCACATCCTAATGTAACGCTAAATATCTCTTTTGATAAACGAGGCAAGTGAGTAGTTACGAAACCATGTGATTATGAGAGAAGTGCAGGAAATTTTTAGGTCAAGTTCACGTCACAGTACAATAAATAATTCTCTTTTATGGCCTTTTTAACAATAGCAGAAACCTAGCTATTAATTCTGTAATAAACCAATGTCAATTTAAAATTTCACAGCAATAAATTATAATTAGAATTTTATTTTTCCTTTAAACTGTCAAAAAATTACCATGTGCGTTATGTAATTTCAACACTACTTCTAATAGAAATTTATCTTATAAACTTGCTCGTTAACACATTTCCAGAAAATTCTAGATGGTTGAGATCGGGTGATCGAGGAGACGCGCTTTTTGCGAGAGAACTTAAATTCAACGTGTTGCAATCCGGTGATCAGGCAGGCCAGACCACTCTAAGGAAACCAAGGCAATGAATATTTTATTTCTGACATATTTGTTTCTGAATCGTTTAGAATCTAGTTAACTAACACTATAGGCGAAAACAATAATGTCTCTAAAACTATTCCAGTTAAAAAGAAATGTTTAGCAATTGTTGGTTTCTGATTTGTTTAGTTTTAGGAATTGATAAGATTTTCAGGCTATAAACCACAATATACATGAAAATTGTTTACATTTTATGTACATTACAGAATATAGCGTCAGAGGTATCAATACCAAAGGGAAGTGGCCCAGCAACAGAGCCCTGGGGCATTCGAAAAATAAAACTTTTGGCTGTGAGTGCGTCGGACTGTATGAACTGTTTGAACTTGATTTACTTATCAAAACAGACATAACGAACCTAATTGGAACGTTAAATGTTAAATGCATCGGTCGAAGGTTTTGGGATAAGGAAAAGTCAGTTTGTTAGTTGCAGCATATTTTGAAATACATGTGGGTACTTACGTTTTGGGGGGTAAACAACAATAAATCACACCACACCGTCACATCCGCCACAAATCGAAACGCGACACTGACGCCTGTTTAATGTTTCACCACTTTGCGGGCCACATTTTCAGGCTGGAACTTAACCTTACATAAATCTCGCGACCTACTTCATTAACAGATATGTGATAATTAAACTATTTACTGATGCCAGTCAGCAGGTGCTTGGATTTGAACGCCAAATTTTTAGCATTTGTTTGGAATTTGATAACGGAAATGTTTGTGTAAGGTAAAAAAATGACAATCAAAAGTCTTATCTGACTTACCTATGTAGGATCTCCGGGGGGACGAAACTATTATTTATATCACAGAATTCATGCGAGGTAAGCGAAAATTATGAACTGTCGACTGACTGGGGTAATCTAGGTGCACAAGTCGCCGAGTCGTCTACCTTCCGCCTTGAAACCGAGTGAACACTGAAATGCTGTTTTGCGGTAAAGCGTGCGGCTGCTAGCTCGCCCAGTATTTACCTCCAGCTACCCCGGCGTTGCCAGATGGTCACAGAACTTTTCCCTTGGCACTACCGCACCGATTTATCTCCTAAAAAGTACGTAGATTCCAAATTACTTCCACAAGGATCCGTGTTAGGGCCCACTTTATTTCACCTCGACATTAACGATTCAATCTCAGCAATAATCAACTTGTGGCTTTACGTTATTGTCGTGTTAAAAGTATTTTTCCATGGCCTCTGCTTGAATCGAAGTAAAAATTCGATGTAACGTAGCAAAGAGATAGAGAAATCGAACGGCGCAAACCGCGATTTTCAATCTCTTAATTATGGTTTTCGAGATACGAGAGAAGAAAGGTATGGAAGTTAGGAAATTACCAAGTCAAGTGAAACAGCTCGTAGAAAAATCAAAGATTCGGATAGAATTCTAAAGAATTGTCTTTTTGTAGGAAAGAGAAGGAGAGTTCGAACGGCGCAAACCGCGATTTTCAATCTCTCACGGTTTTCGAGATATGATAGAAGAATTTGGAAAGGTCGATCGATTAAAAAACTTGTTTCAATATACAAAAAATGAAAGAGAATCCGATCAACGTAAACCACTATTTTTTATCTCTCATAATTTTCGAGATATGAGAGAAAAAAGTTTGAAATTATCAAGTTAACCAGCTCATAAAAAAAAATCGGAATCGAAGTAAAAACTCGTAATGTAGGAAAGAGAAAGAGAAATCGAACGTAGTTAACCGCAATTTTCAGTCTCACGGTTTTCGAGATATGAGAGAAAAAAGTTTAAAAAGTGAGAAAGTTGTCGAGTGAATCAGCTCATAAAAAATATCGGGAGACTTGATTCGAAGTAAAAACTCGTAATAATGTAGGAAAGAGGAAGATAAATGGAACGGCTCAAACCGCGATTTTCAATCTCTCATGGTTTTCGAGATACGAGAGAAGAAAAGTATGAGAGTTAGGAAATTACCAAGTCGAGTGGAACAGCTCGTAGAAAAATCAAAGATTCGGATCGAATTTTAAAACATCGTCTTTTTGTAGGAAAAAGAAAAAGAGTTCTAACGGCGCAAACCGCGATTTTCAGTCTCTCTCATTGTTTTCGAGATATGAGAGAATAATTTAAATAGTACGATCGATTTAAAAACCTATTTTAATATACGAAGATTAAAGAAAATCTGATCAACGTAAATTGCGGTTTTTTATCTCTCACAGTTTTCGAGATATAAGAGAAAGAAAGGTTAAAAAGTTAGAAAATTATCGAGTGAATCAGCTCATAAAGAAAATCGGAGACTTGAATCGAAGTAAAAACTCGTAATAATGTAGGAAAGAGAAGGAGAAATCGAACGGCACAAACCGCGAATTTCAATCTCTCAGTTTTCGAGATTTAAGAGAAGAATTTAAAAAGCTAGGAAATTACCAAGTCAAGTGAATCGGTTCGTAAAAAAATTAGCGATTCGGATCTAATTTAAAAAAATGTCTTTTTGTAGGAAAAAGAAGGAGAGTTCGAACTGCTCAAACTGCGATTTTCAATCTCTCACGGTATTCGAGATATGAGAGAAGACTTTGAAAAGTTAGGAAATTACTAATGAATCAGCTCGTAAAACAAATCGGAGACTCGAGTCGAAGAAGAATTAAAATCCGACCAACGTAAGTGGCGGTTTTTTATCTCTCACAGGTTTCGAGATATGAGAGATGAGAAGTTTCAAAAGTTAGGAAACTAACAATCAGCCCATAGAAAAAATCACACATCGAATTAGAAAATGCTCTTATTATAGGGAATAGAAAGAGAATTCGAATGGCGCAAACTGCGATTTTCTATCACTCACAATTTTTGAGATATGAGAGAAGAGAAGTTTGAAGAGTTAGAAGTCGAGTGAATTAGGTCGTAAAAATAAATTAGAGGCTCGGATCGAATTAAAAAATCCTCTTATTGTAGGAAAAAGAAAGATAATTCTAACGACGGACACTGCGTTTCTCTATCTCTCACGGTTTTCGAGATATGAGAGAAGGAAAGTTAGGAAATTACTGCTTCGAGTGAATCAGCTCATAGAGAAAAATTGAAAGGTCGGTTCGAATTAAGAAATCGTCTTCTTATAGGAAAAAGAAAGAAAATCCGAACAAGGCAAACAACGATTTTCTATCTCTCTCAGTTTTTGAGATATGAGAGAAGAGAAGGCACCGTCTTTATAAAGTACCTGCTGTGATTCCTTCAATCTGTTTACTTTAGAGACTAGCAAAATAAGCAAATGTACCTATAGAGGGTCTGTTAAGGGAGGATCATCCCATTTTGGGTCGGCGCAGGTAGTCGAAATGTCCTGAAAGCAGAGCACACGTGGCAACGTGCGGTTCGACTTGCCAAGTATGACAATGTGGTGATGCGCCAGGTTGTCAGCGCCAACTAAATTTTACTTTTTTTTTATATATAAAGTGTATTCTAATATCGCATCTTACGCTTTAAATAGTGTACCGAAATAATTATTGCTCGCGTGAATTTCAGGGTAGCCATTCGAATATAACTACCTATAATAAGGCCTATATTATATTTAAATAATCTTGGCGTTATTTGAAATAGTAACGCTTAAAAACGTTCTTACAGTTGTTTAAAAATTTAATAATCTTAATATTATTAACGTTTCCTTTAGATAATGAGGCTGATAAGATAAAAGAAATTACAGCAATCGATAAAACTAGGGTGTGAAATTTGTATTGATTGTAGGGCTTGGGGAACTAAATTACAGCAGTGTTTTCGACTAAAGGAATATTTTGAATCTTGTCAACGATATTTAAAAAAATATATTAAATTTGATATTCACACTTTCTACACTGCTGCTGCCTGGACCTGCTGGTTTACTCGCAACACGAGTTCGAGGACTAGGTGGACTTAGCAATGTATTATATTTTAATAAATAAAAAAACTAGTTACATATTAAATAAATTTAATTACAAACTATATACATTATTACGAGTTATTAGTATTTTCCTGTATTCTATATCCTATGATATGCACCCATAGCTTGCTATGCCCTTTAATATCTTTATTAAATATATTCGTCAGTCACACGTGCACAACACATTCGTTTACACAGTAACAAAATAAGGGGCACCGAAGGCACAGACTTAATATCAAAAGTGTAACATATTCTTTTTTTTTTTTTTTTGTTAAAAATTGTACGAATATACTTTATAAGCACCTGTTAAAGATGCTGCCTTTCAGCCTTAATTTATAGTAACCATAAAAATATTTGACATGCTATGCATCTAGTACATGCTAGCCTCGTCCCTCAGCTCCTGAATGTACTCTGGGAATCCTCTCACTAAATAGGGATGATGAGGCACCAGCTGGGCGTCGCACATGACACCCAATTTCACGTGGTCGGCGTATTCGTTTAAGCAAAGCGATATACCTGAAATCCAATACCAATGTTAGACTTTCAGATGAGATGACAAGGACAGAAGAAATTGAAACAGCATAGATATGGAGGGGCTCCTAATTTAGTAATGTAGAAGTAGGTATTAGACCAACTTTAAAATCTGTAAAATGAATCATTAAAGGAAAAAATTCCTTGTTATCTCCGATTTACTTTCAAACTGATGAAAACTCTAAAAAGAGTTGCGAAAAAATTATATAATTTCTTTTAAAAGTACAAATTATTTCGACTGCAAACGTTGCACTCGTTCGAATAATGTAAATCAATGATTTGAGCGCCTTAAGCTTAGGCAACCAATTATACACGCCTGCATATCGTTTAGGTATATACCAGCAAGTATATACCAACGACCTTTATACCATCCGGCAAGAATCACAGAATTAGGCAACCATATATACATCCATTGGTATTACCGTTGCAAAAAGTTGTATACTTGGTTGCCTATTTTCAGTTACGTTTACTTAGAAGGTTCTGTAAAGTAGTGTAAAGATCACTTACTGGTATTCGCTTGGGGAGGCCGCCAATAAATGACGCTGTTGACTTCCTGGCCCCACAGAGTCTTCTGGGTAACATTCGGGTACCTGCTCGTAACCTCGGTGACGGTGACGGCGTACTTCGACGACAGATACTTCAGGTAGATGCTGACAATAGTCGACGGCAGGAACTTGGTGAGGATCCCGAATTTAGTTTGGAGCATGGTGAGCAAGTGGGACAGCCCTTGCTTCTCCAACGAGGTGTTGAATTTGTTCTTGATCTCCAGCAGGTTCTCCAGATGGGAGGTGTGCTTTTCCGGGTCCGGCACGGCTAGGTTTAGACAAAGGATGCCGCTTATGGCGTCCTCCGGTTTGATGTTGGGCCCGGTTGCGAACACGTAATTGGAGGAAATGTGCCGCATGGTTATCGGCAGGTCCTCAGGGATGTAGTGGTTGGTTTGGACGAAGTACTTGGACAGACACATCGACACGGCGGATAGCATCACCTCAGTTTCTGATACTCCCGTCTGCTTGGCCACGCTCTTGATCAGGTCGACTTTGACGGAATCCGACCAGGCGACAGACTTGCGCCCGCATAGCGTGATAGTTTGCAGGGATTGCTTTTGGAGGAGTATATCCTGGATCACGGTCTTGGGAGCTGAGAAGAGGATCCCGAAGACATAGAGGATTTCTTTGAGTGAGTTGAAGAGGAGGGGTACGTAGGTGTAGACCATGCCCATGCAGGTGTGCGGGTACGGGCAGTATTGCAGGGTGAAGCACGCGTACAGCGCTAGAAATTCCGCGTAAATAACGACTGGGATGCGAATCGGCAAGACGAAGCAGACGTACCAGGTGTTTTTAAAGAATGATTGTATCAAGTTCGTGGGGTTGAGAGATGCGAGAATCGACAGCACCAGATTGTTGACAGTCACTTGTCTCTTGTTTGTTTCTCTGACTGTCGCCTTGCAGACGTACTTGATTTTGGAGAAGGCGTCGTCTTTGATCACCCGGAAGCCTTTCCTGCAATCCTTCACCAACGAGACGAGGGTTATTAAGGAGATCGCAAGAAACTGGGTCAGCGTCGGGGTGTTCTTAAGCAGCTCAGGGCGCTCCAAGGGGTCGTAGTTAGAGATAAATTCGTTCCATCTGTTGGACAGTTCCTCAGCAAGGCGCTCCCTCAGCACGTGTATCACCACAGGCTTCTTGAAGACCTCCACCAAGGGGCTCTTCGTGGCAACAGATCTGTAATGGAAAAGTGTTATAGTTCAGTATTTCCGCAATTGAGTTGTTACGTACCCAGCGGTTTGTCTTGTTGGCGGAATCAGCGGCAGCAGGTCTCCAATGTTGAGCCCTTCGCTGAGGAGGAGGTGGTGCAACTTCAGCAGGATGTAATGGTTGTCTTCTGACGACGGGATGATTATGACTTGCCAAGGCGGTATGCCGACCGGGAGGTACTTCGACACGATGTCGCTGACGTAGTCCTAAGAGCAAAGCGCTCATTTATACAAAAGGAGAAGGAATAATAGTAATAATAATAAAAATCTTTAGTTACAAAGAATAATGGTGGGTCTGCGAGGCTGGCCCTCTATATAAGTTGTAGGATCTTGGGGTGAGAGAAATACAGAAACGATTAGTGGAGAATATTGGACTGTACCTGTATGTTGAATTCAGTTACTGCTCTTCCCTTGAAGGTGAACGGGGCCACAGTAAGATTTTGGTCCAAGTCAAACTTGCCACGTTGCCAGGCGTACGTTCCGCATCTTGTAACTAAACAGTGGCGTAATCTTGGAAATGCCAAGTTGCCGGATTTATCTCGGCGCCTCACTACTTCCTGGAAATACAAAAAAAGTGAGGGAGGGGCCAAACAGTCACGTCGGTTACAAAAAAATATCGAATTAACAATCCGGCTGGATGCAGCCGCAAATGGTTGAAGACGAACAAGTGTTTTGATTAATTTTTGACTAATTTGCTACAAGTAATTTTTTTATATTTCAAATGGAACCGTAACACTCCCCCCTTGTCTTATAAAGCCGACTTTTCCACATTAATTTTAATGTCCATCTTATTAAATTGTTTATAACAACTCTGTAAGAAAGGAAAGATAAATCGACGTTAATGTTTAGACTGGGCTCCAAATGGCTTATCGATATTTCTAACACTTCCGCATAAAAGTTGGTTATCGGACCCCCAACACAGTTCAGTTAATTATGTCGGTAAGTTTAAGTTTGGTTTCAGTTTTTGTGTACCTCAAGTTTTGTTATTCTTCAATATTTATTGTTCTTCGAGGCTTTGTTTAAGATTTACTTTAGCATTCCATTTGACTTTGACAATTTAACGATGTTTCCCAAATGGCGCTCGCACTAGGCCACTAGATATGGGAGTGAAGGTTGTGGCGAGTTATTTTTATACTAGTTTATACCAAATATTTAATTTTTTCTCAACCTCAAGATAGCGTCAGTGTATCAAAAGTGTTTCATCAAATTCATCGTGTTCAACATTAGAAATTAGCAAGTTCCACGTTCTTCTCTTCCCAGCAAGGTTTAACGTTAAAAAGGAAATAATTTCATCGCACGAACTGAATTTGGAGCATTTGTGTTGAGCTTTAGAACACCCAGGTATTGCACAAATCTTTATCTATCCAAATTACCGTGAGCTCCGAGAAGTAGAAGCCGCGAAACACTGGAATGTCACGTGACTAGACGCTTTGCGCAAATGTTTCTTTAGTAAAGCTCTATATCAGAAAGTTTTAATAGGTGAAAATAAAAAATAAATTTTTACATAAATCACACAACATTACCATATAGGTCATCTATACACCACACCACACAGCAAAATTAATCCCGTTTTTACTGACTGCGAATTATCGCCAACGATTTTTACGCTTCTAAATTATTGTTATCACATTTTAAAACTTTCTGACGTAGAGCTTTACCAAAGAAAAACATTATAACGATGCAAAACCTGCAGACTTTCAGTTGGACTGGCGCATCGCGTTCAGACGACTATTGTGACGTCAGGTCACGTGACTTCAATGTTTAACGGCCTCTACTCCTCGGAGGTCACGCATGTAGTTACAAAAATAATTGTTCTAACGGATTCTGCAATAAATATCCGAAAAGTGATTATTATTATTATTACTAATTTATTAAAATATTACCTGTTTTAATAAGTAAAACGTGCAAATTACAGGTGCTGGAATAGCTGTAAATGTCGGTATGCCGCGCGTCTGCACGCAGAGCCAAAGCACGCCTGTGTAAAAAAATTAGCGCTCAATTCTGCCCGGCAATTGTTCAACAGAAGCGTGACTGAAACAGTTGGCGTGTGTTTGCATATTATCAGTTGTAACGTAATAGTGAATTAACAATGCAAGTTGGAGCAGCGATAAAATTTTGTTTTGTAATTAAGGAGCGTAAGGGGGCGTAAAATTAAAATCCGTGATCGATCTGCCCACCAAGCGTGAAGCATTACAGTTACGAATTTGATTCGGTTTAATCAAACGAAACCCAAGGGCGTGAGCGATGTTTGAACCCGCAAAATTGTGTCAAAGTGCCTAAGATGGATCCTTGTGGAACGCCAGAGTTGGTCTCCGACATCGATCATCGAAGCGAACGGTTAGAAAACCCGATATCCACAAGCGCAACAGAGCCATAGCGGCGATAACACTCCCAAGAGACGCTTCTCTGTAGGCACTCGCTTCCTATAATGTACGGATTTCTTATACCTACTTGTAAATGCCGCCTGACCGCCTCCGGCTGGTGCTGGCCCTTGACGGACAACAATACCGATATAATTCCCTGGTTCCTGTGCGTGTCCAGCAGAGTTCTGACTGTGACGTATTTCACAAATTCCACTTCCGGGTGAAGGATGGAGATGCAGCTCAGCCATAGTTTGTGGCTGATCCTTAGAGCTGCAACAGATGGGTAAGGTTAGGGAAAAATTTTGGCGAATATGTAACGGGTTCTTGATTTATAGACCGAAATGTAAACTACGTAAGAACAATGTGCAGTAATTTCCTCAATATTTATTGATCCAGTTTAAGAAAAGTAAAAAAAAAGTTTTTATTATTATTATTATTATCTTTTACATTTAATGGCATAAAATCAGACGGTTTTTAACTTTTTAACTAACTCAATTTTGCAATTTTTTGTTAATTATGAACAAAAAATGGTGTAAACTATTCCAAAGCGCTAAGTGAAGGTTGAAGTATGAACCATTTTATATTGTTGATAAACCTACATTTAAATGCGTGATTGTACGCTATATATATTTTTTAATAGCTAGACTAGGTCGCTTCAGCTCAGAAGCAGAAAACGAACATTGTTTTAAATTGAAGCAAATTAGCTCGTTCTTAATTGAAGTCTATTAGAACTTATATAAGACCTTAAAAGACGTATATACCAACTCGACACCGTGCACGTCTGTTGTTGCAGCACAGAATATCTCATTAATATTACTGGAAACTACAGGACCGGCGTAACACAGTGTGCAGGACCGTTTTTGTAAAATATTTGTCCCAAATTAAATTTTCCAATTCCTGTACGTGGTTCAAATAATAAATATCTCAAATTGGTGATGAAACAATTAAATTTTGCTCATCGGAAAATCTCACTTACTTTAAAAGCGGTTGACACACTTTTACGCACATATCAAAATGAGCCAGTCCGGCCCTGTCGCATCCAGCGAATTTCCTTAATTACTCCTCAAAATGATGTAGAAATGACTTGAGCGAAATAACCTTTACTAGGCCATGCTGTAGGATTTTACACAGGAGTAGATAAGATAACTGCGATAGGCAAAAGGCTAGAAAATGGCTACTTACCGATAAAGCTTGTCGCAAACAAAGGCACCAACACAACCGTAAAATTAAACAAAGTCAACGTCAGCAGAAAGTCCCACATTTTCCAGCGCACCTTTCGATGAACGACGAACACCTAAAGTAGCTCGATGCACATTTTTTTTTGTTAATTATTTGATAAATTGCAGCGATCCTAAATGCGCACGAATCACTTATAAATAAATATTACCATTTAATGATTTAATTCGACTTATCAGTATTTTATTGACCTTTTGCCCCTCAAGGATGTACAGCTTGCTTTTTGTCATTTTGGTGTTCTATATTATGTTATTTAACGTGTTATCTGTCCCCATACCACCTGGTATTATTTTTCGAAACCTAAAACAAGAAGAAAATATATATAAAATATTTTTAACTCATATTTCTAATTATATGAAAAAATTATATTTCAAATTAATTAAAAATTTTATTACAATTAAAAATATTTAATAGATACTTCTAAATGTTGTAAATATATCTACTAAAAATATTTACTAAATGTTTTAACCCAATTAGAAATAAATATTTTCAATCCCATTAAAAATTTATATTTTATTAATTTAAAATATGTACTTAGTAGATATTATTACAATTAAAAATATTTAATAGATATTATTGAATGTTGTAAAAAGATCTGCTAGACAGTTTTAAAAATATGTTTAAAGCAGTTAAAATTAGATGTTTTTAATTACAATAAAAAATGATATTTCTAATAAATTAGAAATATCTAATAGATTTTATTACAATTAAAAATTTTTAATGGATATTTTCAATATTTTAAAAAGATCTATTTACTAAATATTTTTAACCCAGTTAGAAATTAATATTTTTTTTTCCATTAAAAATTTTTCTTTTAAATCAATTAGAAATATCTAATAGATGTTATTACAATTAAAAATATTTAATGGATATTTCTAAATGTTGTAAAAATATCTAATAAACCGATTTAATTGAAATAGAAATATCTTCCAAATATTTTTAACTCGATTAAAAATAGATATTTCTAATTCTATTAAAAATATATATTTCATGTAAATTAAAAATGTTATTACAATTAAAATTATTTAATGGATATTTCTAAATATTGGAAATATATCTACTGGACAGTTTTAATTGAAATAAAAATATTTACTAAATATTTTTAATTCAGTTAGAAATAAATATTTTTAATTCCATTAAAAATTTATATTCCAAATTGATTAAAAATATGTAGCAAATATTGTTACAATTTTATATATATTCCTAGATGTTGTAAGAAGATCTACTAGTTAGTTTTAATAAAATTAAAAATAGATGTTTTTAATTCTATTAAAAATTAACATTTCAAATAAATGAGACATAATATCTAGTAGAGATTATTATAATTAAAAATATTTAATGAATATTTCTAAATATTGTAAATATGTCTGCTAGACAGTTTAAATTGAATGAATTCCTTAACTTTGCTGTTTGTGAGATGAGTTGTTAAGTTAATTTTCGCCTCGTTTACATTTTAATTATTATATTTGGCATCAATAAACAAACACTTATGGTAAGCTGCTGGCTACTGTAGATAAGCGTTGGTTATAATAATTGGAAGTAGAACAGCAACCGCTGTTGCCCTATTATGCCATTTTATTGCCGCTGGGTTTATGGCCAGAGAGTTTAATTTTTAATAATATAATAATAAAAATGTGTAATGTGTTTATATCGCCCCAATAAAGTCATTCATATCTTCTGTTATTTTTAAGTTATGAATTATATTGTTTATCGTGCAAAATATGTGCAGATAAAGATGTATCGCTCCAATTGTATTTACAGTTCTGAACTTTGGACCGTAATGCTATGTCACCTTTACTGACGAGTCGGTTATTGTGTGTGGTAAATCAATCGCTGTAATTTAACAAAAGTTTTAGAACAATTAGTAGTAAGAAACCAACTTAAAAAAAATAAATAAATAAACACGCCTAATTGTTTTTTCAAATATTTTTTACACCAGTTACATGCCAATAATATTTAACTTTCCATTCAAAAAATCCCTCCGAACATGAACATACTACAACTAAATATCGCATGTTTTAAAATGTTTCTGTTCATCCCCCATCGCAGTGTTTGTTTACATTTCATGTCCCACCCGCTAACCTGCGGGGGCCCTTCGGCATTTTCTTCAGCACAATCATCATCATTCATTTAGCGGTCGTGCATTAGAGAAGCGTGTTTTTACTGTTACTTCTTCTACCTGAACAAGGGTGAGATCCGTAGTGAGTAGCCCTCCCCATTAGAACGTATTTACAATTCGGTAGGGTTATTATTTTGCGGTGAGAGACGTTTATTTTGGTTTGTAAATCGAACACTTTTTGCCCCAAAAAAATGTTATGTAACAATTTCTAATGCAGCACATGTCAAAATTTGCTCTTGTATTTAAAAGTCTCACTCACTTCGCACAATTTATTTCTTTATACTTCACACAAGTAGTAGTTACACGTTACTTTGCTGTTATACATTACACTGATGTCTGTCGCTACCTTATGAAATATTTGTCATCATTTCCTTACGCTGTGACGAAATCGGCATTTGTTTGTGGTTCATTAAAATTGAAAACCTCTCGCTAACAGTTCACTAGAGTGTGGACCAGTAGATGGTCTTGGTAGGTCGTTCTCGAATTTTCGTTTTCGCTCCTATCGTTAAAACGTTTTTTTTTTATGGTTAATGTCGTGTTTGGTTTGGTGCTTGACATGTTGTTGATAAAAACCCAGTGACTACAAACATATTAATGCTTCTTGTTGTAAATTGTGCAAGTCGTTTTTACTTCAGGTATGTTATATTTGTATGCCCACTTTGTTTAAATAGCCACAAATATGTAGGAGATATTTTTATTTTAACTAAAAATATCTAGTAAAAATTTTTATGCAATTAAAAATTATCTAGCACATATTTTTGTACCAACTAAAAATATTTACAAAGATTGCGATATGTTAAACGAATTAAAATATCTATTAGATATTTTTATTTCAATTAAAAATGTTTCTAAACATTTTAAAAATACCTACTAGCTACTAGACAATTTTAATTGAAATAAAAATATATATTAGATGTCTTTAACGCAATTGAAAATAGATGTTTCTAACTTCATTAAAAATATCCAGCAGAAATTTGTATTTACCTAAAAAATTTCTAATTTATATAAAAGAATTTAAAAGATATTTTTAATTTACTCGTAGAAATAGCACCATTATGACGTAATGTCTTAAATAAATTAAAGATAATTAGTATATATTTTTACAGTTAAGAATATCTGACAGATATTTCTAAATGTTTTGAAAATATCTACTGGACAGTTTAAATGGAAATAAATATATCTACTAGATATTTTTAATGCAATTAAAAGATAGATAGATATTTCTAATTACATACATTAAAAATGAATTAAAAATATTTAGTAGATATTTTGTTTATAATTAAAAATATCTAATAAATATTTCTAATTATTGTGGAATTAATTAAATGGTTTTTCTATAAAAAAATTATATATCAAATGAATTAAAAATGTCTGTAAATTTTATACATGTAAGAGAATCTAATAGATATTTCTAATTACATACATTAAAAATAAGTATTTCAAATGAATTAAAAATATCTAGTAGATATTATTACAATCCAAAATATTTAATAGAGCTTTCTAAATGCTGTAAAATATCTAGCAGATAGTTTTAGTTTAAATAAAAATATATATTAGATATTTTTAGCGTAATTAAAAATAATTACATATGTATTTCTAATTCCATTAAACATATCTAGCAGAAATTTTTATTTAATGAAAAAGTATTTAGTAGATATTTTTCTGTCAACTAGAGATATTTAATATATTATATTTTTTGTTGCAAATAAAAGTAAACATTTTCAATTTCATTTATTATTTAATTAAGAAATATTCAGTAGATATACATCGAAGTCTAATAAATAGATATTCAAGATTGTTTTAATTAAAAATAGATATATCTAATTCCATTTAAAAATCCAATAGAAATTTTTACTTCAATAAAAAATAATTAGCAAATATTTTTAAGTAATAAGTACCTAATAGATATTTTTATTTTAATTAAAAATATCTATTACACATTTTAATGGAAGTAAAAATATCTTGTTAGGTATTTTTTATTGCGATTAAAAATAGAAATTTTACATTTCATGAATTGTTTAATTAGTAAATATTTTCTTATCAATTAAAAATAATAATTTTTAATTTATTTACAGAGATGGCATGATATTCAGATATATCTAATACATTAAAAATATCTGGTAATTATTTTTAAACGGAAGAGAAAAAGAAAAAATATTTTTAATTCAATTAAAATTATTTAGTAGAAATTTTTACTTCATTAATAAATGACTAGCAGATATTCCTTTATCGACTAAAGGTATCTATGGTTATTTTTAATGTGCGCATAGAGATGGCGACATATTCTGATATCTTGAATAAATTAAGAATATCTAATAGATGTTTTAAAAATATCTGCTTTTAATTTTTAATTGAAATACAAATTACTAGAAATTTTATTTCACTTAAAAATATCTAGTGGATACTTTAAAATAATTGAATGCTTTTTGTTGCCATGTAAACATTGTTTTGATTAACTATTTTACTCCCGTCAAAATTTTAGTACCAACGACGTACATTTCGGCATTCTAATTGACGACAATTCCGCCTGCGCCCATGAGTAAGTAGATCGACAACTTTTAATTAAAGAACACCCGTCCCTTCCTGTCTTGTTTTGTTACAGTAGTTTACTTCACCTTACTCTAAAATTAGATCGTCTGACGCCTAGGCTGTGATCCATACTTTAAACACGCTTCCGTAGGTAGATTATAAATTATGATGCACATGACGTGATGATTTAATGATCCAGCACTTACCACCATGTTCCCAATTGCTCGATCACGTAACCCTGACCTGCCACATCAATTGTTGTGCAGTCGCAAATTTAAATTTTCTTCTTGTGGCGGGGTGAGTTTCTGTTTAGTCAAAAATCAATAGGTAAGAAGAGGGTGAAAGAAAGGAAACCGCCGATGGCAGCACACGCTACGTTGATATAGAGATAGAGGGCACTCGGTATCAGATGATGTTCGTCCGGCTGAGCCTTTGGATGGTTTGGAAATGGAAGCGTGTTTGCTCATTAAAACCGTTTAGCTACGATGACTATGGTCTGTATACGGGCATCGCAGCTTTGTACAACTCTAATTGTTAGTGACGTAGTGGTTGTTGAAAATAATTGGGAAGAGATGTAGAAGATGCTCACCTGTGCGCAGTAGGTACCGTTTTTTGTTTTGGACAGGTCAGTGTAATGATAATTGAAATTGATAATTAGTTTCAGTTGAAGTAGTTTTTGGTTTTGGCGCATTTTGCGACCGACTAGATGTGCAGTGCTGAGTATGTTTACGTTTTGCCATGCTGGTATTTACACGGTGCCTACTTTAATTGCTGAATTTGCGTTTACATTTTTCGCTTATAATCTTAATTAGTAATGTTAACAATATGAATTAAAACTGGTGTGAAATTTCTCCAAGTAATTTATGCGTCAAGGTTGTATCAGGTAGTTAAATAATGTAAGCAAGTACACATTTCGTAATACATATTGACTTATGTGGCGAAATACCGCGCGGGGAACAATCTTGTGAATTTTTAGTAACACCAATCCGGTACAATTTATTTTGATCTGCTCCACGCCAATAAGTATATTTTTTCTTTTTTTTTTGACGATTCTCAAACGTGATCAATTTTGTTAGGCATTTTTGTGATAATCTTAATTACGTGTACTTGTCTCGAAAGAGTATACTTTTGGCTTTCGTGGGCACTTCGGATTTTTTTTGCCTTTAGTAGTGTTTTTCGATATAGACATTTTGGATTGATAGGTATTATGTTGAAGTTATTAATTTTTTATTTTTTTTTGAAAATCAAGCAGTCGAATTCAGCGTCCAACAGGCCTCCTTCATTTTTACTAAATTTCATCGAAATCGAAAAATGGTTCCAAAAGTTATCGCGTTGGGCGTCCAAAAAAAAAAATGGTTTTCTAAAAGAAGTCTAATTTTCTTTGACTTTTTTTCATTAACTTCAACGATATTTTGTTTACTAGTTATTCAAACATCTAAAAAAAAACGAAAAACCGGATTAGTTTTCAAAAAGTCTTGACGCGGGCCTCTTTCCAAAGAGCCTGATATTTTTTTGGCTAATCAAATTTTAAAATCCACCTCCCGTACTGTAAGTACCTCTGTAGAGTGACTCATTTTCACTTCTGTTTCATTTTTAATGGATGATTCAAACTCTAATTTTGTTATTTTAATAATTTGTTATATGGCACGCATTGATTATATACTGAAATAAATGAATAACCACTGGCGCTACCTTGAGATTAACAAGTAGCATATTTATTATTATTATTTACGCGTTTCGTTTAGATTTTTTTCCAGTGACCACCAAAATGTTTGCAACTCGGAACAGAATTTTTTTTTCTTTAAACAGATCGAAATATGATGATAGTTAAAATATACGCATACTGTATATAAATATTGCGATTTTCATGCTTTCAACTATGCTGAATTCAAAAACCGATTTCAAATATAAACGTGGCGCTGGAGGCGGGGCTGCAAAATTTTCTTCCATTCCATTCCATCCGAATTCAGTGCATCAAGATCTGCAAATACATAATAAATAAATTTGTAGAAATCACACACAACCCCCATATTAATTATGTAAATTCTGTTGGTAGTTTACTTATAAGCGAAACAAACTCTTTGATTCATTTGGGACTATAATACACGCGAAAATTCTGTACGAGTTGCGGATTTGCTAAATAGCGTCCCGAAGGACGCGCCCGTTACAAGGCGCCATGGGGTGAGGAGCGAAAGTCCTGAAAAATGCGTGGGTAATAACATAACTGATAAAAACGTAAACAGGACCCTTACTTGGCATCAGAATATGTCGTCGAATCAGCGTATCGATTATAATATTAGTTCAGCCAAAATCCTTGACATTCGGGTTTTCCTTTCACTTTAGCGGCAGAGATACATTCAAAAAGGACAATTTGTTAGGCAGGATAAGTGAACGAGGCAGATCAAAGCGATTATGAACAAGCCAGTGAACCTACGAAAATCGTTACCGCACTATTTTTGTCAGAGTCGGAAAAGCACAGAGTTTGTCGACCTCTTCTACAGCGGCGCTATTAAAAAACTTAAGATACAAACTTAGACACGTGCCGGTTAAGATCCATTATCTGTGAATCCGGAAATGTTTGCATCAACCACACGGTTGGTGTTACGCGGTGACAAGGAGTTCCGAAAAGCCGAGCATTCTGTGGCAATATGAGATTATTATACAAAATCCGGCCAGCTGGGTACTTGTAATTCAGCACTCGGTGGGGTTTGGTCACAGTTTGGTTTGGATTCGCGACCCCCTCCCCCCACCGGTCGGTACGTTATATTATTTTAAACTACCTGCCGATGGATCTGCTACTTAGATTCCATTCAAACCGCGCACTCTGTAGATAGAATTTTCTGAATTACAACGAAATAAATACGTTTAAGTATTTCACGCTGATCTTTAGTTGCAGGGAAAATGTAGGCAAGTAAACCACCATGAGCGCCAGTCAGTACGAAGCATAAAAAAAATGCATATTTTCTCCATACGGAAAAGAGTCGTGGTATTTCTGTTCTGCTGCATCTTGGGAATGCTGTTGCTAGCCAATATCGGAATCAACGAGATCACTTCTCAAGTCTATCACTATGTGTACCCGAAGACCAGCATTTATTGTTACCGAATCAAAACCAGCTCGTTGCCAGACATATCCGAAGTGAAGCCCAGAAAAGGCAAGTCGATTTTCTTCCACGAAACGTCCTGCAATTCATTCTATAATGGGAAAATATCGATAACACCCCGTCAGGCTTGTGCGGTGGAGAGTGCCGCAAAGATGAACCCCAATCTCGACGTCTACTTGTTGTACGCCTCCCCTGGAAACTTTATCTTCGGGAATTACGAGTCGGACAGGATCCTAAAGGCCCTGCTTACGTACAAAAATTTGCACGTCCTCCACTTGGATTACGAAAAATACACCAAGGACACTCCAGTCCAGAACCTGTACAAAGAGGGCTTCATCGAAAGTTCTAGTTACGCCCAGTCCCACGCAAGCGACGTCTTGAGGTAAGCAAAGCTATGTGCGTGCACAAACCAGATTATCATCTATGTATCGATCCTAAGTCCGAAAATAAACTATTTCGACCAAGCGCCGTGGGTTAAACAAATACAAGGTGTGTAATGCAATATATTTTGTTTCTAGATACTTGACGTTGTGGAAGTACGGCGGCATTTACCTCGACTTGGACGTAATAGTGATAAAGAGCTTGGAGGATCTGCCGCCGAATTTTTCCGGGTCCGAATCGGAGGCGAACGTCGCAGCCGGCGTCATGGGTTTTGCTCCCACAGGGGTCGGCCATCACCTGGCCGAAACATGCCTGGATGACCTTAGGTATAACTTTAGCGGGCAGAACTGGGGTCGGAACGGACCCGGCGTAGTAACAAAGTAAGTAGAAAAAATATGGGGTAGTTATAGCTATGCTACAACCTTGAAAAAAGAAAAATATACGAGTATATACAGGGTGTCCCAGTTTTAAGTGACGAAACTACACATACTTAAAGAAAAAATATTTTTGAGCAGAAAACTTCCTATACATATGCCCTTTATCTCGCTTAGTTTAGGAGATAGAGGGCGTTAAAGTTTTAACTTTTTTCCAAGTTTTTTTCCTATATCTTTTGAAATATATAATATAATATAAAACGTACACTCATTAATGTTCAGAGAACTGTCATTGATTTGTATTCATTTCTTTCAGCCTACTTTAACAAATTTAACAAAAAATTTTTAAATCAATAGATTCTATGAGCATATCAAGCTGTAACTCCTAAACCAGACATCGCACAAAAAATTACAAGATATCAAAAATTTTGCTAAAAGACCACTTTTTGAAGCGACAGTATCAAAATGAGACAGTGGCGTAGCGCTAAAAAGTTCTGGAAGGATTTGATTCTGGGTGGGCCTAAAAAAAGGTCACCCCGTATAGCATATTTCATGAAAATGCTGTAAAATCTTCAGCTTGGGGTAATTAGAAAGTGTACAAAATTTCAAATTGATATCTAATATATTTCAAAAGATATAAGAAAAAAACTTGGAAAAAGTTAAAACTTTAACGCCCTCTATCTCCTAAACTAAGCGAGACAATGGGCATATGAATAGGAAGTTTTCTGCTCAAAAATATTTTTTCTTTAAGTCTGTGTAGTTTCGTCCCTTAAAACTGTGACACCCTGTATATACACATATATACATATCACTAAGCCATTAGCTTAACAGACAATTAATCTTGATGCGAGAAAAACTTTAAGAGCGAATCGGGGGAGTGGGAGGTGTCTTGATTTAACTAATAACTACTAAAACCATTTAAAAAATCATGATTTTGTACAATATGGATGAATCGAGTTATCTGTATTTGTTTACTATGCGTTTTAGGTTGCTAAAATCCATATGTGGAGTCGAAATGGCCAAAGATATGGTGAACAAGGACTGCCAGGGGTTCACGGTGTACCCCAGGGAGACGTTCTATGCCGTTCCGTGGTGGAACTGGACAATGTACTTCGACGAATCCTCTGCGGAGGCTGTGTTCGCTTTGTCAAAGAACAGTTACATTATACACGTGTGGAACAAGCATAGCGAACGTTCCAAGATGCCTGTGGCGTCCGAAGCTGCCTATGTTTTGTACGCCAAAAAGTATTGTCCCAAAGTTGTTAATGCATGTGATGAATATTTCTAGTCTGTTGTAAGTGCAAGTGCTTTATTTTGTACGTTCCATGAAGAAACAATAGGGCTGATGTTGCATTTACTCAAAGAAACCCAAACCAAAGCAAAAGTTAGATGCTACCAAAAACCACTCCCATTACCTCGACTAGGGGTTGCAAACTAGTTTGCGTGTGTCGCGAAAGAGGCGCAGTTTTCTTACTACGTTGCCATGTTAAAAATTGTACCTGTTCGTTTTAAGAACTATGCTAATGACGCCAAAAGGTGGATGCGGATGATCATGTCAAAGATTTCAAGGTAAATCAGGCCGATAAGTGTGCGAAATTTGAAAGGTGGAATTACAGTTTGTACGTGTTTAAATCAAAATTCAAGTATGCGAAGCTTGCACGTACGAACATGGTGTGATGATATGAATATATATTTTTTAATAAACATCGACATGCCTCTCCTACCCTAATTTATTAGATGTAAAGTACGATCTGTTCAACGCCCGATAGGGTATTATGTAAAAAATTGTTGTTTTTTTTTACAAGAATAAAGCAAGTAAAGTAATTGATTTTTTCTACACGCAGCATATTAACTTTTTGAATAGCACACTTCTGGGCTGCCGCTGCTCGGTGATGGCGGTGTGTAGTGTACAAATGGGGTGTGGCATTTCCTTGGAGCCGCTCGACTGTAATGTTATATTATTATACAAATATATCTTTAACCAGACAGGCTGGAGACGTGTTCTATAATGTTCCATCTCTGTCAGTATTTCTCCGTACCTACCTATACTCTCAATTTTGTATAAAATATGTGTTGTTTCCTATTTTTTGTTTGTATATGTATATGTATGTATAAAGTATAAATAAACTGTTAGTTTTTACTACGGCTTACTTTATTCAAGTCAAATTAGGAACAAGTAGGTAACGCTACCAAACATTAGACACGTTTATTTATTTTAGTCTATAAGGCGTTTTAAAGAAACTTCCTTAACCGTTGAGTGAAAAATACAGCGAGCCGCAACGCTATTGTTAAAACACGTGATAAGCCTTCTAAGTGCATGGAATTTAACTCTCAAATTCTCAAATAACTCGTGAAAATGTAGAAGAAGAAAAAAACAACATAACACAGTCGACAGTATATTTAATAAATATCTTCACCACTCGCTTAATGTCAGATCGTCGACGCTGAATGTCAAACTGCTGCTCGGGCTAGATAAGGAATACGTTCCAAACGATGAGTGCAATTCACTATCGTCATGGGCGCCCAATCTAAGGTTTACGTCTCTCAAGAAACAAGGTTGGTATTTGTACAACAGCATGTCCTCTTTAATAACCCGCGGGAAAGTTTCAAGCTCATACGGTGCAAAATCTTCGTTCTAAAATAAATAAGCAAGTGCAAAAATATATTAATGTAGCTTTAAGGGGGAAGTTGTTAACAAAACCTTAATATTTAAACTACAGGTGTGTTACCTCTATTGCAGCTTCCGTAAGTACTGATTTTTGCACGAATTTTTTTAACTTCTTTGGTATCAATTTCGCTGCAGTTACGCCAATCTCATCCTTGTT
Source organism: Rhagium mordax (assembly GCA_963680705.1). NCBI lineage: Eukaryota > Metazoa > Arthropoda > Insecta > Coleoptera > Cerambycidae > Rhagium > Rhagium mordax. The sequence continues at coordinate 59,911,370 of OY796662.1, read as the reverse complement.
AACGTACTGGGGTAATTTGTAGGGCGCCTCCCACCAGGCTCGGTCAGTCTTGATGGCTTCCAATTTGGCCGGATCAATTTCTGCCTAAATATACATATAGATACAATATTAATGTAGAATCGTGTGAAATGGTCGATCAATATTCCTCATCGATACACAGTCATCTTGTCATCAACATAATTTTTGTCCGTCTGTGTTCCCAGCACATATTTTTATCGCTTTAATATATTCATATGTCTTTACCTGCAACTTTTGTATGGCAGAGTCCAACTTTTTCCTCATCTTCATATCCTTTAAGAGATCCCCTACGACATACGAATAATAGTCGCTGACCTTTTTCATGATTTTTAACGTTTTCGGGTCCAAGTACCCACAAATCTTCTTCACAATCCACACAGGAAGTAGCTGAATCTAAAAAAAATTCCAACTATAAAAATGATTTGTAAAAATGTAACAACCAACACTGAACTGAACAACGTGCTCTCGAAAATGGTACTTTTAAATATATTACTCGTTTTGAAATATATCTTAATTTTTTTAAAAGTGTTGGGTGCGGTCCTGTGTCATATTAAACGTGCGCCATTAGTACTAAGTAATTATACAACTCAAATCACTTTTACAGGAACAATTTCTATACGTAGCGTAAAATCTTTTATTCACAGTACGTATTATAGATCAGGCAAATGAACAGGACCGGACTAGAAAATTTAGAATATTTAACGTTGAAAGGATGGTCCCATTTTCAAAAACACACCGTCGAATGTTCAAGAATGATAAAAAATGCAATAAATCGACTGTTCATTACTATTTATATTACCCAGTCTAGGACTTCTTCTTGTTTTTCTTTGCCCTTACCACCTTTCTTTGATTTTTTGGAGTCCTTAGTGCTTGATTTCTTAGATTTATTTGCTTTGGAACCCTTTTTCGCAGCCTTCTCTTGTTTGGGTTTCTCCGGCTCATTCCTCAGCTTCTTTTCGGCTTTCTCTACCTCCGATTTATATTTATTTATCATTACTTCCCATTTCTTTCTCTGTTTTTGAACCTCTATCGACGATGGATGAGTTGGATCGTAATTATCGCGATCTGATCTTACAGATCTTCTGAGACTTTCCTTATGAATTGGTACGTCGTATGTCGTTGGGTCTATTTTAATTTTTCTAAGCGTTTCCTGGTATTTCTTCAATAGTGGTACGTACAATCCCCTCCTGACGTTGCCACCAGCTCGCCTTAAAAGCTCTAAAATAAAATGCCATAAAAAAATCTATTTGACTTTGGTTTGTTCACAGAATAATTTCCTATATGGTTAAACACCTCGAAAGTCACCAATACTATTTCTCATATTAATCTGAGAATCTTAAATTTGTTTCCAACAAAAAGGACGTTTAAAATTTGCTAGAAACTAAATAAATAATTAAATAACATTATCTGAATAATATGAAACTATTTGCAAACAAAATAAACTCATACCTTCTGTTTCCAATGCACAGATTGATTTAAATTTATCTTTATTGTTCTGTATAATAAAGGGGTCTTCATAAACCATGTGACTACAAAATTAGGCAACCATATATACACGTAAACGTACGTAAAGGAAATAAAATGTGTACCTGGTTGTCTATTTTTTTGTCACGTGGTTTACGATCATATTATAAAGGCCTGTCTTTAATAAGATAAGCTTAACATGAGTTTTAACTTTTTAAAAATGCAACCAACTCGTTTTATGCCCATTAAACTAAATCGACACAGTATAATAAAACAAAGTATCCAATAAACTACAAAAAAATTAGGTAAGATGTTCTTTGAAATATCTGGTTTTTTAAATATTAAAGGCCAATTCTCCATATAAATTTATCTAAATACAAAATTACCTACGATAAGAGCAACCTGGTTGTGACCGTCTATGGTGTCGAACCATTCAAGGTCTTCGTTAATTGTTTGTTCGAGAACTTTTTCATCTAGCATTCTATCATGATCAAAACTTATCTGCTTGTCCTGTATGAAATTTGTATCGTAGCTGAAAACATTAATTTGTAGTAAAAGAGAGTTTGCTAATTACGATACCTTATATATGTGTCAAAGACCACAAGAGAGACGTTTAAGTTAAACTACGATTCAACAGGTTTAGATAATCCCCCGTAGTTGCTGTTTTAAAAAAAATGTCTTACTCCATTATTGTAAGAGTGGGACTTTTTGATACGTGAAACATGAAGTTCATAATATGCAACACATTTTCCAGAGTAGGCACTCGATCCAGGAATTGCTTTATTAATATTTTTTTGTTTATGCTCGACATTCGAATAAAGTAATTTTGAATTAACTCCTTGCGTAACGTAAATTCCTTTTCTCTGATCCTTTCCTTTAATAATTGATCGTTTTTCCCTTGAATAAAAGGTTGAAGTCAACGTCTTAAAAGAAATTATAACAATAACGTTACCTACTTTTGGTTGCGGACTGTATTAGAATGTCCGCCTGTTGTTGAAAATCAAGTTCGATTATTTTTTCCATTTTCAAAAAAAAAATTTAAATTGCTCTGTGGTATTTTAAATACTTTGTCAGATTTATATCAACTGACAAAATTTAAACTGTCAAAACACCCAAAGCTGAATATGTTCAAGTAGGCTAGTTTTCTAAAGCAAAATCAAAAAAACAGGCAACCAGGTATACATTTTGCTGCGTATGTGATATAATTGTATGTATGGTTGCCTAATTCTGCGATCAAGTGGCATTTATAACAAACGTCGTCAGTGATAATTTTTAAACTACATGACCGGCACCAGGCTTTTTACCATTTGGGCCAATTTTTACAAAAAACAAACATTGCTTAACATACGAAATATATTTCATTAATATTTACAGGATGACTTTAAACAAATTGGAAAATATATAAAAATCTACTGAACATCCATAATACAACCAAAATTATACAGTACAGTTAACGTCGGTAAAAGCTTTTAAAGCTGTCCGAACAGTATCTCGTCTTAAAGATGGCTAGTTTATCCTAATATTCCAGTGCCCATTCATTATCAGCCAGGAAGGCATCCACGACCTCTTTCATTGCAAAATTGGGAATTAGCTGATCTTGCGTTAATTTTACTCTAGTTACTGGATCAAAGTGGCCAACACGCTGGAAAATATCGTAAAAAAAGATTAGTACAAAATATAACAAATAGAACAAAAATCCAAAATTTTTATTTATTTATTACCAAGAAACAGGTTACTGTATTACCTGTAAATGTTCTTCTAAGTCTTTCTTATCGTAAGTAATACCACTGGGTGTAATCACTGGCTCCTGCAGAATCTCAAAACTGATTTTACCACAGAGATAATCAGGAACTTCGCGTTTCTAGAAAAAAAAAAAAAAAAAAATAGAAGTTATTTATTTACCATTATAAGTGGATCTAACCATTTTCAAAACTTTAATACGACAAATATCTGTTAAGGATTAATATACCACTTAAAAGCGCATAACAATTACTCACCCTTCTACGATCATCCACTTTTATAAATAGTTGATTCAGTTCATTTAAATAGCTATCCTGGAATTAAAATAGATATGTATTTATTTATAATTAAGTATTACCTAATAAGGATTATAGGATTCGATCGGTCCCAAAAATATTGAGGAGTCGAAAGGACGAGCATCTACTTTTTTCGTCGCTTAGTAAATATGTACATAAATAATCCAAATTTGTATTAATATTAAATCATATTCCACATAATAAATAAATTTAACAAACGTTTGTAACGACATAAATTTAAAAATACAAACTCGTTAATCAAGACATATTTTTGGTTAAAATACAACTTGGTGCTTACACATTTTTCTTCTATTTCTTGGATTTTCTCTCTCTTTACATCAGTGTCGCCCTCCTGCTGTTTAACGTCATGAATCTGACCTTCCTTATCGTTTTCTATTAATTTATTTAAATAAGAGTGCAGTTCTATCTCCTGCGCTATTCTCTTCTCCTCTTGGATCGAAAACCGTTTTTTTCTAGCCGTTCTTAATTGTGAAGCAATATCATCACCAAAATTCAATTTTTGCTCCTTTGCCAAATCGGCCGCTGGAACAGAACACGATGGTTAATTACATCAGTAGGTATGTGAATTAAAGACTTGCTGATGTAACCGAGGATAATGTTCGTACTTACCTCTCTGTAAATGTTTGATGGCCTCATCGTAGTTTTCAATTTCCAACAAGGCTTGCCCTAAGAAGAAGTGACCTTTAACCAGGTTCGAATCCATGTCTAGAGCTCTCCGGCAATCCGTGCAGGCCTGCTCCCATCGCAGCAATTTCAGGTGGCACAAGGCCCTGTTTGTGAAATAATGCGCGACGTCCGGATTCTTAATCTAAAATAAAACATACAGCACCAATTGGTGTCTTTTCGTTTTGAATTGGCAAATATGAAACCGTTTTCAATGTCACTTTATAGACATAACCTTAAAATTACCGTGAAATGGCTTACAATATTTTACGCTATAAATAAATCGGACTTACGATGGCTTTACTGTAACAACTAATAGCATCCTCGTATTTCCTTAGATTAAAGAGACGGTTTCCTTGCTCCTTTAGCTCTTTATCAGACAGATTAGCTGTCGAGTACATATGTTTACTCATTTTCATTTATATTTAGATGCTGATATGATCCAATAGAAGAACACCTTAAAATTATTTGCACATTTTTTTTTGTACAAGTTAATAACCGCGACCAGATAGGATAGCCCACGTATGTACGTATTTATATTTAGTGCGTTTTGATACTTTTTTGGTAGAAGTAGATACCTACGGTTGGCGCTAGGGCGTATTTACTTTATTTTTTCTAGACTAATCAAACATGGAATTTAGGAGATATCTCTGGATATGCCAGTTCTAAATATACTCGAAGACAACAAAAATAATCTTTGCTTACTAAATAGTTTAAATCAATTCACTCGTAGGTGCGTTCGTTTGTACCAAACAGTTTTGTGCAGTTCCATCTCGCTCTCAAGTTAACACATTTTCCATATACCCATCTCACACTGTCATCCCAACGTTGTTCCGGACTTTAGAAAAATGAACAAGGCACCTCGTAGCGTCCTGTGTCTACCGAAGTTTTGGTTTTTTTGTAATTATACCACAGAAATTGGATAATTTAATTATTTATAATGAAAAAAACTTTTAAAAACTATAATCATGGAGGACAAACTATAATGTATGGTTCACAATGAACCTATTCTTTTATAGTTCTGTGATTTATAGGAAAACATTTCCAAATATAGGTATGATCATTTGCATTAAGCAAACAGCAAAGTGTGTAACGCAAGGGAGGCCATTCCCATTTGCTTTTGTATTTTTACATTTTTTATGTTCTACAATTGTATCTCACATTTTCTTATTAAAATTTAAATTGCTTGATTAATACTGCGTCGATGCGTACAAACGAACACACCTGAAGGATATCGAACAAATTCTAAACATGTATGCTGCCATCTACCACTTAACTGGTAAACTCGCTGAAGCTGATAGTTCCAGTATTTCAACAAGATGGCGATACTAACGCTCTATTTGAATTGAAAGTTTCAAACTCTTGTTCTCTTGTACCTTTTAAACAAACTTTCGATACCAATTTAATGTCTTTAGTAGTGTATTTTACACCTTTTTGTATTTCGTTATTTGGTACAGCTGCACTGACTTTTTTACACCAAGTGCAACCTAGTGAAGATAGGTACGTGAAAGGAAATACCTAAAACAAAAAACTATCATTTTAAAATATGGAAGTGCATTTTTAATTTTGAACCTACTTAGCTAACAGTTTTAACAATTTTGGACAATATTTATAGTTTTGTGCATTAGAATGATTTTTGGTGATGTTTTGCTGAGTAACCGTAAACAATGTAAGTAAATACGTACCTACTTGTATATCGTACCTTATATTTATAAAATATAGTATGTATGTTAGTATATTGGCTAGATTTGTACCTCAGGGGTGCTTTCGTGGGCGTCTCATTTCATTTATAATCATTTTCCAGGGGTTAAAGTCATTTTTAAGCATTTAAATTTCTGCATAGCGCTGCATAAACATCAAGAAAATTTATCCATGAGTCAGGGCACGATGTTTAATTTAAGGGCAAAACGATAATTAAAGCCATGTACCCCAAAAACGAAACACGATGCGGCTACGGAACATTTCTGACCTACTATCTCTCATAGATCCATCACCCGTTGTTCCATCCAATGTTTCTTCTACGTCCATTTATTTTATAAAAACGTTCAAGGTTATTGGCTTCAAAAATGTTCTAAACTGGCCTATTTTTTATTTCTTGTTTATGGCCTTATTTATATTAATTATTAATCAATTTTTCGTAGTCGTAACTAACATTGTTTTACTGCCGATGAATAATTTGCATTCGAGCAAAGTGATATCCCACTTCCGATGACCACAAAAGATGGTCGAAACATGGAACTTTCAAAATAATCAAAGCGGAAGGGCATCAGGAAATCGTAAATGATTTTTTTTTAATATAAAATTATTTTGACATTCCGAGTGCACCTCAAGCAAAAAGGTAAAAATAAACAAACTCATATTTTCGCAATTATATTTATTTGTAATCGATATGTACCAATTATGCTTACATATTTTTCCACTGGCATCTCTATATAACTTTAATATAGTAACTTTCATATCATGCATAAAATTTTATAAACAGTGGAAAAGGAATTTATATACAGTTCACTAGGTGTGAATAACTAAAAATGCTTCGGTATCAACTTAATATTTTACAGCTCATTTTTTAAAACACTTTAAATATCAGAAAATGTTATAATCGTTTAAGTGTCGAGCACTTTTCCGAATAGTGTGGAAGCACTTTTCTTTAAAAATTTAATATTTCTGGTTGGATCTACTTTCATAATTTTTTTATCTAGATATTTTATCGGTGCAAAATGTATTATTTTGATACAAAATCTTTTTCAGTATTTTACACCCAGTAAACTCGGTCCTTGGACGCTATAACAACAAATAAATGTAATAAAACCATAGTGAATAAGTACTATTTTATACATGATTGTTAAGTCTTTACATATACGTACATTTTTATATTTTCTATGTACTTAATTAAACAATATTAATAATTTAATGTACATTATTTTTTATTTATATAACTTATATTAAAAATTAGTATACGAAAATCACTGTATTTTTTAAAATAATAATTTACAAAACAAACTTTCTCTGTTTATTATTATTGAGCAAATAATATCTTATCAATTTTTAAATTATTATACTCTAAACAATACGATCTGATTGTACATACATAAAATGATTGTAACGATACCCATGATTTGTTAGTAACTTAAATATTAAAATATATCGTTGAGTATATGGAACCACAGTGGTTCTTTAGTAAGCATGCAGGTCTAAAGAACCGCAAACTGAATTTTCAGTGCTCAAGTGTGTGTGTATTTAATAACATGAGCTTGTCGGTTCAATATACTTCGCAAGCAGCTAGTAGAATGCTGTTTGCCGCAAGATGTCTTATGAATATTGAGTGCTACTACTAAAGAACCAAAGTGGCTTCGTTTACTCTTCCAAGATATACGTAATTAGAAATGTCATAATGGTACATTTATAATCTAATATAATTTTTAAAAATGCTTCTCTACAAAAGTATATCTTCATTTGGAGCGGCATCGGTTTAGTTAAATTGCGACACCAATTCTGTTCGTGGGTATTTTAGCAGAAATGAAGGCATACTTTTTGCATGCAGAATGTTACATTACAAGGAAAATATACAAAACGTAAGACGTGAAGTCCCAGGCTTGATTTGTAAGTGCATTAAACAAAGCGGCTCTATTCTATTGTATTTTGTTCATTATTTCCAATATTAAGTATGCCAAAACGTTAAAAAATATGGCTACCAAATAATGTTCGTTTAAAATTTGAAACTAACGCTTGTGTCGCAAACCTGACACAGACAGACGGACAGACAACTTGGACGCCATGATGCTGAATCAAAAGTGTAAACGATTGTGAGGTTAATTTTTATTGTCATGTTCAGTGACGTTACACTTTTAGTTTTTTTGCTGCTATTTTTTAATCGAAGCATATACGGTGGCGTATGTATTGGTATCTCGCCTATTATCGAGGATAGCAAAGTGGTTAAATGGGGAACGTTTTGCTGATTTTTGAATAATTTTCAAAAATCTAATAGTTGGTGTCGTTTACTTTCGATATATAGGCAACCAGCTTTTATTAAAAGTATGAAAAGAATGTAAATGTCTAAACAGCCCCAGTTGACCACTTCTCAATCTCTTATACTTAATTACAGAGGAGAACCCGGAACCTATTCTACAAATCATGAGCTCCTCGAAAGCCTTAGAATCAAAATTGTACTTAATTAAAGTGGTAATAATAAATAATGGTCTAATCGGCATTAAATTGGTAATGTAACATTTTGCTTCTTCCTCTTCAGAAAATTAGGCCAATTACAATATTGCTGTTAGAAGTTTAATTTTAATATCTATAATCATAAAGAAAACAAAGCATAACGTTTAGGATGAAAATAGAAATACGTACAGGCACGCTAGGTTAATATAATTTTTAGCAAATATTACTTTACTTTAGTACATTCACGTTGTCCAAAAAAAATTGCCAACGTAAAGTTAATTAGCGTTTTCCTCAGATAAATCTCATCTGACGTATCCACTGAAAAACAGATTTTCTGGATACGATCCCGTGGAAAATTCATTATTCAATATTTACAAGTAAAATTAACGGAGAAAGTTGGCAAGTAGGTATTTTAATTAGACTTTTAAAAAAAAAGTAATCGGAATAATTTTCTTTTTGTGGGAATTTGTCTCTATTTCAAAGATAAAATAAACCGTAAGCCATCGGAGCAAAGAAAGTGTTCCAAAAAATCTGTTTTTCTTCCATCATGTATTGCAACATTGTCCTACCAAACCACTTATCAGTACATTTTGTGGGTAGTTCGATAGAGCAATGTGTCCTTAATGTTAAATATTAATCAATTCCATATAGGTACTAACAGTTTTGATCCAGTTTTGACAAAAATCACATTCGGAAATATTGTCTTGTAAGTTATTTCAAACCGGTTATTGAAAATATTTATGTACTCAAAACAAAGCATTGCAGTTTTGCAAAACCGATATAGCTCCTCAATATTTCTCGGTTAGGGAAGTCGCATCTCTAGACTGGACGGCTCAATATATATGAATATAGGATATTGCCGTAAGGGCCATTCCAAATTATTTGTTACGGCACTGGACAAATTGAATTATTTTGAAATAGCAAATTCCAAAATATGATTCAGTAATTTATTTATTTTTAGTTTTAAAGGAACCACATTTACCAACAATCCTTTGAGTTTCCTGAGTCACATTGGACCAGATATAAGTTTATGATGGCAGCTGATTGCAATACAAAATTGGATTGTAAGTACTGAAATTTAATATATTTAATAAAATAAGCGTAAACATATAAAATCAAAAGTAATAGGCCATGAACCAGAATAATATTACTGTTTTTATGCCCAGGGGGAATATGTGTGACTAAAATGAACGCTTAGACAATACTTATTTTTACATTTCGGGTGCTTCGGTTTAAAAAATCAGTTTTGTGGTTTTTATTCAGATAAAATATTCTGAATATCCATCAAAATATAATCAGCAATTTAGAAATCATCATCATTAATCCCAAACACCAATGTGTTTGCTTTTAAAAAAAGTGCCATATTCTTCGGGGCGGTCTGAAAAATTAAAGTTATTATTAAAGATATTTGAACTACTTAACTGATGTGTTATCCTTTTAAAATGTACCCTAAGTTGACAATTATTCTTATTTTGATAACCTTTTCTCGTTTGGTTAACATGACCCAAAAATTGTCAAACGACGTTCGATCGACTGCGCCTATTTATTGTAATTTCCAAGTCGCCTGTTATACAGGGTGACTCTAAAATGTATGGCCAAATTGATACAGCGTCATCAGGAGACCAAAATAGGTTGATTCAACCCAATTTACCCATATACAAAAATGCACCCCTAAGAAGTTACAGCCCTTTAAATTTCAAATAAAAAAAACTTTAATTATTGATTATTCCCAAATGGCTGTAGATATCTTTTTCTAATTCAGTGTACATTCATTACCAATAAACGCCCAATGTTTTGAGATTAACAGCAATAAAATACATTAAAGGGATGGGGTGTTTTAGGGGCAGTCACCCTTTATTTCACACCCTTATTTGTCTGTGCGTTAACGTATAGTCGATTTCCCAGTATCATTTGATAGATAATTTAATTTGGAAACTTTTTTCTATCTTTTATTTTTTTGATAATATCAATAGTTTGCAAATTAAACAAGAAAAATGAAGAAGATGCATCGAACTATTTTTAACCTCAGTAGCAAATATGTAATATTATTATTTAATGTACAAGTAGGCTGGTTAACAATTAATTAATAATTAAATAATAATAATTAAATAATAATAATTAATAATTTTTTTTAATTTGAAATTTAAAGGGCTGTAACTTCTTAGGGGTGCATTTTTGTATATAGGTAAATTGGGTTGAATCAACCTATTTTGGTCTCCTGATATGACGCTGTATCAATTTGGCCATACATTTTAGAATCACCCTGTATTTAAATACAGTATTTAAAAAAATAAATAAGTTAAAGGCTGTTCTGTAATGGAATCCGTGACGCGGATAGTTTGTGCAAACACCTGCCGACACTTTTCGCCAGTCAAGTTGGCATCACTCGCGTACGTCAGGTGGTTGCGTAAACTGAAGCGTATGGTAATGCTCAACCCAGAGAGAAAGCCATTTTGTCAAAACTGGTCTATATTGCCTATTCTAAAACAATGAGTTATTGTCCCAACTGCAACGGACTTAATACAATACCGCTATGTGTCTGCTTTCCGCAACGACTGTCCTTCTTCTCCCCAATGGGGGCGTCACTGCTCTCACTATTATCATTTCTTTCGATAACGACACTCAAACAAGTCTCGATATTATCGCTATTATGAATGTTAACAGGTTCCCTCGTTCTCGATAATTTCGATGTGAATTTTTCAGTTTCGACCACCGTTATACTATCACTATCGTTACTCGAAACACTTTGTATATCATAAGTTAAGTCTAACGTCTGTAATTCTATGATAGAATCCTCCCGCGACATCCTGCTCGCACCGCCCTCCTCGCTGAAGCTGGCCAACTCCGGCAGCTGGATCTGCGGTATGGGCATCTTAGTCTTCTCCTCCTCGTGGTAGAAGGCCGCCTGCGGCAAATCCTTGAACTCCGTTGTGCTGGTGCTGGGCAAGGAATGATTCGGCGGGACTATAGATACCTTCTTCTTGTGCTTGCTCAACAATGCGGTCTTGTCGACCTGGACGAAGTCCGAATCGGGTGCGTCGCGGTATTTTGGTGCTAGAGGATACCTACTGGAGCTATGGGGACAGGCGTTGTTTTTAAGTCTCGTCTTTTTTCTTTTTCTAAAACAAGTAGAGGGACAGGCGCACAACAATACACGTATTAGGCAACAAAGTAGGCCGCATGCTATTAGCGTAGGCCCGATCAGCCGCAGCTCTAATGTCTTGAAGCCTTTCTCGCCGGTACCGACGAAGAAGATGACACTACCGATCGCGGTCGTTCCCAGACCGACGTAGAGGAGGGCGTTCGCAGCCGCGCTCTGGTGGTACACGCTGAAGAAGTCCTCGTCGTCGGACCCTCCCCCGTAGGTGGAGTCGTGGATCTGCAATCAAAAATTAATACAAATATAACAATAGATGCTGATGATGAAACAAGTTATTTTAATAATACGATATTTTTGCATTAGTCACATAGTAGATAATAAATGTGGGTTATGTAATACCCCTATGTAACACCACTGTACTCCCAATCACAGCCCCTTCCGCACTCTGAATAAGCCTCGCCCCTTTGCCCACCATAGCTGGGTGGGAGGTGCTATGAAACTCTTAATAGTAGTAAGAGAGGGATAAGGTCCCGCCCATTTCTCCAGCATTGGTGGGTGGGAGGTATACGAGATGTTACAAGCAATAAGAGAGGGGATACTTCCCACCGAACTGTGGTGGGGCAAGGGACGAAGCTTTGAAGTGGGTGGGGAGTGGACATGGTCTGTTAAAGGTGGAGGGAATAGGCGGGGTTTAGGAGAAGGAGTGGATATATCGTAGAAATGTCACTTCTTACCTACTGTAGAAAATGATAAAGGTACTAGAACGATCAGTTTTTGGTTTAAAGGTGAAATTTGCGAATAGGGAGTAAATTATTGCTACTTAATATACAAAGACCTACAGGGGTAGGAGTTTTCTTCTATTTTTAATATCTTAAAAATAAAGTAATGAAAAAAATTCGCCTAGTATATTTCGTGGCTTAATAATTGTATCTATTCATGGCATCCAAGTAAAACTGTTTAGACTCTTCTCCACCACCTCTGGTTTCTAAAGCTTTCGGATTTTCCTTGTTTCCTAAATCACCAGTTATGCTGCCACGCTCGTATTGGCATTGAGAATAACCTTTCCGAGATATCTGCGAAAACTTTTAAAAACCGTAAATCAAGAAATATAAAACTTCTCTTTATATACCTGCTGCCAAAGCCGTATATCCCCCGCATGAATTTATACAAACAAAAATAAAATTGCAAAGTTCACAGTTTGTACTTGTGAACGTTCTCGAATCGGTTTTGCTGTAAACCGATTTACGTCCTAATGTGTAACAGAATGTTTTCATCAGTAGAACAATTTATCTTAAATATATGGTCGTGATAAGTACGTAACCGTATTTCTTTTACTGACTCTGACAGTTCTCGTATCGACAATATTTTCTATTTATAATAAAGTTGGTGTATTCTCGTAAGCAAATATTTGCCATTAATGTATTGAGATGTTATAGAACTGTCAGTCGGATTAAGAGAGGGGATATCACCGCCCACAAATGATGGAAGAAATGGGCGGGACGTATCCCCTCTCTTATTAGCATTGAGATTTCCGTGACACCTCCCACTCAGCTATGGCAGGAAAAGGGGCGTGGCTTACTCATAGTGGGGAAGGGGCTGGGTTAGGGGTACAGAGGTGAGGGGATGCCACTCTCATTCAGTTCCCCCTTTATTTGTACACACCCAGAAAGGGACGCGGCTTACGTTGGAGTGGGGGGAGCGGGCATGGCACTCATAGTGGGGGGAAGAATAAATATCAAGAGTATATATTTTCTTTAGCCACGCTTAAATTTTCGTGCTAAACTTTGTACCTATTTTTAGTTTCTCGACGCATTCCCTTTTGTAATATATTTTGCATCGGAATGACTTCAAATTACGATCATTAATGCAGACGTCAGTTATTAATTATTCATTGTGTATAAAGAAGTCTATCGTGCTCCTTGAAATTATTGCATTATATATAGATATGGTAAATGATTACAGAGAATGTAAGTGGATAGTGGATTCAATTTGTTTTAATGTTTTCTAAATTTGACAATAAAACTTGTACTCCTTGAAACCGAGTTGTAGTAACTGGTTATTCAAGAAATTATTCAAATAATTTCTAGTCCTTTATTCCCAGAATGGCCGATTTATACTTACTTAATACCTCGTTTAATACGGTAAAATAATATTGACTCTAAAGAATTAAGTTTTGTATATTCAACATAAATCGCCGGCCAGTGACTTTTAATTAAATTCAAGTTTCAGATTGCTGCTTAAGGGAAAATTCATAAAATGGTCTGTATTCGAAGATATCATAACTTACTACAAGGGTAATTTAATTAAAAGGCTTATGGTCGCAAAAATAAAAGTATTCTTGATACTTTAATAACTGTAATGGAAGCTGTATCATTTCTGGCCCTCGGCTTCCTAAGTTTGTAAATCAAATTAATATTTACTATTCTCATTCGGAACTTTGCAAGTTAATTTTTCTTCCAGTCGCACTGCTTTTCGTGAAAATATTAGTTAACCACTACAAAAGCAATTTTTGCATTAATCGGATAATGGGTGAGAAATGAGAGTTCTTCGATACACCCCTCACCATTGTGCCTTCAAGCCCCGCCCCTAGGATCTCAATGGTAATAAGAGAGTGGATAAGTCCCCGCCCATTTCTCTACCATTAGTGGGTGGGAGGTTACAGATATCTTCCGCCCATTTATGGTGGGGAAAGGGGCGAGGCTTATATTGGAGTAGGTGGGAAGTGGGCGTCGCATGCTCAAAGTGGGGAGAATAGGTGGAGGTTAGGAAGAGTGGATATATCGCAAAATTCTCATTTCTTATTCTAGATAAAATTCCAAAATGGCCAGATTTCGATTTAAAGGCGAAAGGCTTCTGAACTACCAAAATTTATTATATTATCAGAAAACTTTTATAACCTATACATGCAATTTTAGATAAAGTAGAATATTCTGAATATGGCTTACTTATATTTACACAAGCTGGTGCTGCGATAATTAATGCTGAGTTTGGATTGATTAGTGCAAGGTAAATAACAGCGGCTGCGTATTTAAATGAAACAAATGAATACTGTTGACCAGCAATATGCCAATTAGCGAGCGAATTGCTGCATCTTGAGCTAATATCTTGTATCGGGGAATTTATTTTGTAACGCGTACTTCTATCACTGACCCTTCGCATGAATCCCAGACTCTTCAGAACGTATAATTTCCTCTGCACTAATTACCATTTCCTATACACGCCGGAAGGCCCTTGGCGAACATATCAAACATAAAAATCGATGCCATAACGACAAATTGGGATCATCTTCTATGCCCTGTGCCCCACAAAAAATTCAATTATGCGATACAATCTTGCTCGGTTCAGATAAAAATCCTCATAAAGAAAATCTTCTGCAGGCTGCAGGAGTTAACGAGTTCGATTTTAACTTAAAAGTCAATTCGAGCACACCCACGACATCGGGTTTTTATCTCATGGCTTTCTATATCGCAGCTAATCAAATCTGCCGCTTTGCAGCAGGAGAGTAGGTGACGACGACGCGTAATAAATGATGAGCGTCGATGAAATTAACTATTGGATCAGAATGTACAGGGTGCGAGCCTGGTAGTGGCCTGACGCTTGAAGCAGATACTATAAGAGAAAGAGAAGAAAAAACAATAGATCCGTGTTGTTACCTTCAGTACATCAGGAGTTGCTGACGGCTTGGAGGTTAGCCAAGTTTTGGAACAAATGACTAGATATGTGGGACCATTATGGGAAATATCCGGATGAGACTGTGAAGTAAGATTAGGAACGTGATGAGGTTGAACCGTTAATTTTTTTTTGGATTGAAGATCTGATGATGAAGCCAATATGATGATTATGATTATATGAATGATTAAATAGTTTCTTTAAGCATTACAAAGTTGTGAAATATATATAATGCATTTCGATGTAGCTGATGCCTCTGTACTTATCCTGAAAGAGGTCCAGGGTCAGAACTCGACGACTCCAAGTTCCCTTCCTAAACCAATTGGTCAAACAATATTTACAAGTCTATTAAGTTTGTGCTGTTGCTAAAGAATTTTTGAAAGGTGACGTGCAGCGAATAAACAAACCCACCCCCAGAACCCAGCGCAAAATAACACTACGGCATGTAAATAAAATAAAAAAAAAAGCAATTCGCATTCCATGTTTGTATATTAGATAATTTGCAGGAATATCCGTCACGGCATGCTTTGAACTTTCTAGTTCTGTGGCGGGAGGAATGCATGACAAGCTGGATATTGGCAAGAAAAGCGCCCAAGGAAGCAGGGCTTACTCTGTTTCTTTTCATCCATCGGTGATGAGCTTCTGTCTGCTTGATGCGATGTTGCCGCGCCTCCTCGGAGAGTGAACAGCGCCTCCCCCGTTCTCGCTCTTGCCATGCTGCTCGGCCCTGCGAACACTGCCACACAAAAATAACGGTCATACCAATTTCAATCACAGAAAACACTATAAATTATAATATACTCCGATGACTTTAGTTCCTAAAATTATGCATATTTTTAATAATATTATCTCATTATATTTTATAGGATAAATGCATTGCAAGTAATATATTTGGATTTGTAAATAGCGTGCCACAAGGTTCCGTCCTTGGGCCTGTCTTGTTTATAGTGTCCATCAATGACTTGTACAATTATTCTTTGCTCAAATAAAGCATTTTCTTTGCAGATGATACAATATTGATATGTTCTAACAAAAATATTGAATATACATTCATACCAGCTTATACCAGAGGACTGGGAAAAATTAAATATTTTAAATTTTGATTGTTCGTATTGCGTTTCTGCCGTACGGCACAAAGTGTATTTAATTTCGAATCGGATAACCTGATTGTATTCAATATCTCTATAGACGAATTTACACGTCACGTCACGTTCTAATGATCTCCCATCTAGTTAGTTTTAATTAAATTATCGAGTTCTCTTCAAGATAACAAATCTGCAACGCCGTTAAAGCAGATGCGGGACATATTTCCGCCGTAAGAGATAAGAGAAATTTGGGGGAATGTCCGATATACCCTAAGCGTGCGCCATTTCTCACAATACACTTCCTGGTTTCACGAGGTTTTACTTAAGCTAAAATAAACGGGTCCATAAAACCTACCCTTTATTTTATGCCCATTCTCACGGAAATAGGAACCGTCCCGAGGACAACATACTAAAAATCTCTTATAAACTGCTAACATTTGTAAGACTTACATTAGGGTTGAACTCAGTTGGTAGAGCGGAATTCGTTTTAAATGAAAAAACTTTTACATAGTCTGAATCTGGGCCTGTTTCTAAAGGCAACTTAATCTGTCGCTCCGCACCTCTTTTAACACTATTCGTTTATTTTTTTTGTCTATTAAGTGCATATGTTACTATTAATATAAGACAACGAGAGTGGACAAGATGGGTTTCGAAGTAACAATTTTCTAATCACAATACTGTAAAGCAAAGGTGGGCTTGAATAGTATCGAGTTGCTTGATTTAAAGTATTAAATCTAGCATTCGTGTAGGAATCAACAAAATACCAAAATACACATTCTTATTTAAATTTGCTTATGCATGTGGATGTTTCTTACATCGTATTTGAAATAATCAATTTGTTTGACCTACATACGTAGAGTTTCAAAATTCACCTCTTTTTATTTGTCAAAACACGCTAACGATCAAGGAATGGCGTATATATATAGCATGTTAATAAATTATTAAAATAATATGAAAGAAATGGATAATAAAGAGCTTTTCTATTTATAGGGGGAATAAAATACCGCGACACTATAATGTCCTTCAAGAAATCTAATCAGTAGTATAAGATATCTATATGCAATCAAATAATATTCTCATCATTAATATTTTTTTTGTAATAAGAACACCGAGATTTCTCTCTCTGATCGCACGTGTGATAGCCCCACCGATAGTTCCATAGTGTGGGGAGGGGCCTGATGAACGATGTGGTGGGGAGTGCCCAGCCAATATTAATTCGTGATAACTGGAACGCCCTTCTCTTCCTTGTACTTCCGATACCTCCCACCTTTCCGTATCGGGGGGAGGGGCTTGATCGGCGATGTGGTAGGGAGCGTTCAGTCTCCCATTATTTCTCTACTATGAATTTTGATGTTATTTTAATTTGCTAGCCAAATATGATTGGGAATTAATGGCTCAAAATAAATGTCTTACTACTAAAGGGATTTTTTATTTTATAATTAAAATAAAAGTACCTCCCATTACATAATTCCACCAATAATAATGAGAGAATCGGAATTTCCTTATCTGATTGCACCTCTACTACCCCACCATTTTGTCCATTTTATGGGCGGGGCCTGAACCAATCTTTCTCATAATAACGAGAAAGCTGGAACGCCCTTCTCTTCCTCGCATTTACGATGCCCCCACCAATCTTTCCATATTAGGAGGATGGGCCTGATCGGTGATGTGGTGGGGAGTGCCCAGCCTATCATTGTTCCTCTACTATTAATATCGGGTAAATTTTGATGCCATTTCAATCTGCTAAAGGCTCAAAATAAGACTTTTTCATAATGAGACTGTCTTTATTTAATGAATTTCTCCTTCTCGAAGGTTTTATATTGGTGATGCGAACTTTTCCGAACTAACAGTGTTGCATGCCGGCGCGGATAAGCTAATCAGGATAGACAGAGTGTAAACACCGTCGCCGTCGCCTGCGACTCCGATTTTTCGTTTCCAGCTTGTTTTCGGGCTGTGTCAAAACAAAATCTGAATCACAAATTTCATATTTCGCCATGAATATTTATCCGCACATGTCGATAATAACATGTCCGTGCTGTGTAATGAAAACGGAATGAAAATAATGGAAAATAGAAGTTAATGCCGATTTATAAGCGTTTAAATTTTTCATCGGACGGGGATTTCATTGCAGCGGTGTAACGCAAAAATTAAACACGTCACTCATTTTAAATTTACTCCGCAGGTACAATCGTACGTTTTATTTTTTTTTTATATAACTTAATTAATTCCAGAATCATTTGTCGAAGAACAACAATAACAATAATTATTCGTAAAACACTGTATTTACCCCTCATTAAAGATGCCATTAAGGACAATGTTTATTCCGCCCTCGAATGCCTCCCATAAACAAAACCCACGCAGCTACAAAAGCGCTAAGTATTCCGGGCAACTTTTATTTTTGCTAAATTATGCAGTGAATCCTTAAGAATAATTTGTTTAGTATGGCGTGTGTGGTGGAAACCTCTCAGAGAAGAGCTCTTCCGCCGCAAATGAGACCCGAGTTCTATAGAATTAATTCAGATTGCCAAGTGCAGTTTGGGAGGCGCAAACACAAGACCTCTTTCAACGGCAAATTAAGAGGAGTGAAAAGGATTTTTAAAGAGATATTCCTCGGTTTGAAACAGATACAAGGGGCTCGTGGCAGGATTAAATTGCTATACAAACGGAGATCCACGTGGAAAGAAATGCCATATGAAGTATTTACTAATATAGCCTTTTTCTCTGTCCATCAATTATTAGGTGGACTATTAAATCCTTCACGCTAGCTTACTACGTTCAATGATTGGATTTTGTTGCGTCACTAAGTTATTTGCTAATCTCCCACTACATAACTCCACCAATAATAACGAGAAAACTGAGATTTCCCTCTCTGATTGCTCCTTTGACGCCCCCCACCAACCTTTTCATTTTGAGGGAGTGGCCTGTTAACCGATGTGGTGGGGAGTGTCCAGCCTCTCGTTGTTCCGCCCCACCAATATTTCCATATTGAAGGCGTGGCCTAATTAGCGATGTGGTGGGGAGTCTCTAGCCTCGTTTTACACTGCCCCACCAGTATTTCCAAATTGGAGGCGGGGCCTAATTAGCGATGTGGTAGGGAGTGTCCAGCCTCTCATTATTTCTCTACTATGAATATTGGATTTTGGTTTTATTTCAATTTGCTAACCAAGGATAAAGCTTATGGAGGATCGGTAATTAAAGGGTATTCAACGGGGGAAAACAGTTATGTAAATATATTTACAATAAAAGTTGAATCAAACGCTTCGTTTTTTCATTATTTCTTGCCGCCGCGGAGAAAAACCGAATTACGTTATATTTTATTTGCTAATTCCTCCGCGGATATTAATAGTGGCGGCTGACATGACGGTTGCAAAAAAACCTCCATTCCCAACTACCGTTAATCCACTGCCGTATAATTCGTGCAATTAGTTGAGACAACGACGTCGGAATGAACGTTTTACGCTGGCTGAAATTTAGCCAGTCATGCAACCATTATGTCAGGAGTTACAGCTGGGGATATTCTCCAAGAATCCACCCCTGTCGTTTAATTCCTGACAAATTGGCAACGCGTTGCTTCTCACTGACACTGGGAAGGCGGCGGGGTACGCGCCACCCCCGCGAACTCCCCGAAACAATTTTTTTCGCAAACAGGCACTAGTGAGTGAGTTTTTCGTTTCAATCTAAGTGCTTGTGTAAACACTGGTACTCCGACCCACTGTGGTGGGTTAGGAATCTTTAAATTCTTATTTGGATTGGCCTTGCAATGGGAAAGGAAAATCTCACGTGTTTCCTCCAAGTTCTGTGAAAATGATGCCAGCACAAATTAAACCCAATTATCGATTAGAAAAATAATTTTCCCCGGTGAATACATAATTACAAGGACGAGGAGAACAATCAGGAATCACGCACCCAGCCCGGTTTTATATCTCTAAAATGTGTATTCATCATAGACACGAAACATGAAGCGACATAATTGAAACTCAATTTAATATTTTACATACTCTGGAGAAAAGTTTGTGGGATGCCCGACATGAATACTAACAACATATTAGGCGAGGTGACCTCGTCGATACATCGCCCGTATGTGCCAAATTATACCGGTTTTTCGATGAATAGTATTTCATTTCAATCGCTAGTGTTGCTTTGGTATAAAATATTTCATAATAGTCTCCATACTTGAATCGTATGCATAGAGATATTGTCGCATGGCGTCTCCCTTGCAAAATGCCAACGATTCCCACACTGGACGAGAAGGAATTTGTATTAAAAATAGTGGACAATATTCTTTTACGTGGGCGAATAAGGTCATTCTTAAACAGACCGCATATGCTGCTCTTGACGGCCAAGGAGTTGACCTTGACGTTGAAAAGTATATTAGCACAAATGAGGTGTAAACTAAGTCACTTAATATGCATCTCATAGATAATCTCAGGTCAGGTAATTAAAATTGTTGCAGAAACCGTCATTATTTCTAGTCAATCAATTCATCTAGAAAATTAACTTTGAGAGTGTGTTATTGAAATTATTCTATCCAGTGAGCAAATTGACGCAAATCGCAATATCAACTGTTAATAATTCTGTAAAAGAGTGTTTTGTATCTCTAAAACCGTACGCGGTATTGAAAAACCTTTCTAGCCAATCGCTTCATCTAGAAAATTGACTCCGAGAATGTGCAATTGTTGTTTTCTTATCTAGTGGACAAATTGGTGCAAATCGTAATACCAATTTTTAATATTTTCCATAAAAAAGTTTGCTTTGTATCTAGAAAACAATAAAAGCCATAAAAAACTTTCTAGTCAATCACTTCATTTAGAAAATTGACTTAAGAGTGTGTAATTGGAATTATTCTATCTAGTGAACAAATTGGCGTAAATCGCAATATCAACTGTTAATAATTCTGTAAAAGAGTGTTTTGTATCTCTAAAACCGTACGAGATATAAAGAAACCTTTCTGGCCAATCGCTTCACCTAGAAAATTGACTCCGAGAATGTGAAATTGATGTTTTTTTATCTAGTGGACGGATTTTCGATAATCGCGATACCAATTTTTAATATTTTCATAAAAAAGTTTGCTATGTATCTCAAGAACTGCACAAGATATAAAGAAGCCTTTCTAGTCAATTATTTTATCTAGAAAGTTGACTCTGAAAGTGTGCATTTGAAATTACCTTATCTAATAAAAAAAAATGGTCAAAATCGTATTTTCAACTGTTAATATTTCTATAAAAAAGAATGCTTTGTATCTTGGAAACCGTACGAGATATAGGAAAATCTTTCTAGCCAATCGCTTCATCTAGAAAATTGACCCACAGAATGTGCAATTGATGTTTTCTTATCTAGTGGACAAAGTGGCAAAATCGTAGTTTCAACTTTTAATATTTTCATAAAAAAGTTGCTTTGTATCTAGAAAACAGTACGAGACGTAAAAGAACTTTCTAGTCAATTGTCTAGAAAATTGATTCTGAGAGTGTGCAATTGAAATTATCGTATCTAATGAAAAATATGGTCAAAATCGTATCAACTGTTAATATTTCTATAAAAAAGAATGCTTTGTATCTTGGAAACCGTACGAGATATAGAAAAATCTTTCTAGCCAATCGCTTCATCTAGAAAATTGACTCACAGAATGTGCAATTGATGTTTTCTTATCTAGTGGACAAAGTGGCAAAATCGTAGTTTCAACTTTTAATATTTTCATAAAAAAGTTGCTTTGTATCTAGAAAACAGTACTAGTCAATTGTCTAGAAAATTGATTCTGAGAGTGTGCAATTGAAATTATTCTATCTAATGAAAAATATGGTCAACATCGTAGTATCACCTGTTAATATTTCTATAAAAAAGAATGCTTTGTATCTAGAAAACAGTACGAGGTATAAAAAAACTTTCTAGTCAATCGCTTCATCTAGAAAATTGACTCTAAGAGTGTGTAATTGGAATTATTCTATGTAGTGAGCAAATTGACGAAAATACAGCATCAATTATTAATATATCTTTTTTTTCTAGCCAATTACTGCATCTAGAATTGTCTTCGAGAACGTGCAGTTGGCGTTATATCCTATCTAGTGAGTACATTTTAAATATTTCTATAAAAAAATCTTTCTTTATATCTCGACAAGAGTGCCTGCATTTATGCTCTCTGACTGTACAATCTTATAATTTTTTAAATGCATTCGATATTTCATGTAACAAAGAAATATGTTCGAAAATCTAGATGTGAGAGATACCTACCAAAAATCCGGGTGGGTACTGAGGGAACGGCCCTATCTCTCTGGTAGCAACATGGCTGGGTAGTTCGGAGCGGCCCTTTCTGAATTTTTTTCGTCGAAGGCGCTGTTTCTCTCTTATGAGTAAGGCGGCTTGCATTCCGGCAGCTGCTGCTGTGCTCATGCAGTGAAAAAGTCGCCTGGATTAACCATCGTACACCGGAATACCATCCGTTGTACCCCGCACAATTTTCAACCAACACTTTATTTACAATACTCACAAAATATTTTGATTTAGCTTGAATTTGATTTTCTTCTTTTTAAGTATTACGTTTAATATTTTTACAAATTTTGTTTCATGCTCCCACATTGTTACTTCGTCAGATTATAAAAGACCACAAAATAGTTTTTTTGTATAGGTAGACAACGCGAGAAATTTCATAGATATTTAGTTAAACTAAGGGTGTAAAAGGCAACTTTATATAGTTATAAAAATATGTTGTAGATTGTAGATAGCTAGATATTTGCAGATATATATTATAGATTAAAGCTTTTTTTTATAAATATTTGCAAAGCTCTCTTTGCGGCAGTCTAAGCGTTAAGTATAGCAAAAAATTCGAAAAATAGTGGTACAGTCAAGCGATGAGTTTCCTTCATGTATATTTTGATATGTTTTCATAAATTGTGGCCCCTTAGTTATGTTCCATGCTTCCTTCTAAGTATTTCTTTGGTCGATTGTTTCCGCTATATCTATATAGTTCGCAAATAGTCTTCTTATCCTGGGTCGAATCTGTTTCTCACTGTTTTCATTTTATATAGTTAAAGTCACTTATTTTTTTTCTTTAGGCACATTACTTTAAACCCTATAATGTTACACTTTGGTCAGTTCGACAAATTGTTTCCCATTTCTCTGAAACGTTAGCATTTCAGCATCGCTCACGAAGGACCAAAACGAATATACCTCCTCTAAAACTGTGCCGTTTAAAAATTAATATAATTAATATGTATAATTATTAACCAAACACTCTGTATATTGGTACATTACCAGTAGATTTTACTTTTGAAAGTCTCACCACGAAATTTAAAAACGTCGGCAAATAAAGTTCCAGCAGAGTTACAGAGAATTTAAAATTCGTTTGGTCCGCAACGCGAGTAAGGAACACCCCAACTTGATTTTAATTAAGTTTTATATGTTCACAAACTTCTAAGGATTATCATGGTCGTGTTTTAGCATTCCCGTCAGGCTTTTAATTCATTAAATTATTCCAAAACATGAGAGTGTTAGATTAAAGTCTATGGACTATTACCGGCGACTTCGCCATATTTTTAAAAGGACACGCAATAATAACAAGAATTGGAAATTGCGATTTTGTGCAGTGGGTAATGACGTGCAGGCCTCTGCCACGGAGGAATACCCGCTCGGTCCGATGTTCCGATTACGGTTAAAAATCGATAAGTCATTAACACGTCTTAATTAAACTTCCCTTGCAAATGTTTGTTCAATTAACCCGGTGACATTGTTCCTTTAATATTTGACGCGGCAATTATTAATTCCTTTATATGCAAAATAATGCAGAAGACCGTTGAATAAATGAATTGTTATTAATGTTATATTACCTAATTCTGTTATATGGCTCCATACTGGAGAAGTATAGCTGGATATCCTTTAGCAGGATTTGGTTTGACGATTATGAACTATTAGTATAGTGAGAGTTCTGTGACACTTTCTTTGATCTTGATCGTCATGTTATTTCTTATGGGACTACCAACCCTTTTCGACATAGGGTTTTTTTGGAACCGCCCCTCCCATGTTATTCTTATGGGGCTCCGTTGGGGGCTATTCACCCTGATGAATCTTGTTGAATCCTGACGGAAATGGGGGAAGCATGAGGGCACACCTCACATCAAGGGTGCAATATTAACTCTCAAGATAGCCTTGTAATTCCGGTTATTCTTCACTTTACGCTTTCACATTTAGGTTCATGGCTGGTAAACTTGAATAACTAGCCTCCCTATACATCGAATCAATAAATCTTAACTTGATTTTTGTATCTTTAACGTGTTTGGTGAAGGATATGTATTTTTCTATATTTATCGGTAATAATTTCTGTCACGCATGATTAAATGAGCGTCATATCCAGGTAGATTGTGTAAAATAATTGTAATTGCTTTGCTATCTTGATGGTTAATATTGCACCCTTGATGTGAGTGCTCATGCTTCCCCCCACTCCCGTCAGGAATTATCAGGGTAAGCAGCCCCCAGCGTAGCCCCATGAGAAAAACATTGGAGGGGCGGTTCCAATAAACCTTAAGTCGAAGAGGGGGGTAGTTTCATACGTTATAAGTCAATTATGCACGTGCATCGACGTAAGTGTCTATTCTCATTAATATCGACATACTTTTTGTATTTGCGACAAATTTTATTTAGGGACGTGGAATTGCATTAATCAAAGTGCGACATCATTTCTGCATAATAATAAATCTCATTTCTCGGCGTGTGAAAATGCCACACAAACTTAATTCATCAAATTCCGAGTGACATTTACTGAAAAAACCATTATGACCTTTAAATAACCATGAATACGCATTTTTCGCCTTAATAGGGCGAAGGCGAGAAAGGTTGTGCACAAGAGACTCTATCGGCGGTTTACTCGGAGCCCTGATTACTTTTACTTACGATACTAAATAAATATTCGATAGAAAAATAAGATAGCGATAGCTTGTTTTTGTTTAAACTTCTTGTGGGGTTCAATACTCTACAAGCTTTGGATATTTTTCATTAACTAGAATAGATAAATGAATGGATCCGTATCAATAATTTCGCAAGTGGAAATACTTCTGGCGTTTTCGATTTACTCATGAATTAAACACCTTCATCGCGCCGAGGGCTGGCAAAGTAGCCCACGCGTGCTGGCCTGTTCGGATGATGTATTGCTCTCATATAATATACAATATATGACATAATCCCTAATTTAATGGATAAGAGAGGCCAATTAGTTCATCACGAACCCCCTCCGGCGAGTATCTGTAGGTACTCCAGGAAGGGAAGTTGACTAGAATAGGTATGTAGGCGGAATCCCCCTCGTCCATGATCAATAATCGATAGCTTGACCAAGTCAACATTTTTAACGTAAATAGCCCCGGAAAGTTATGAGACCGGAGCGTGGAGTGCATAAATTTGTGTGCAAGATGGTTTAAGCTGAAATGAAAACGAGCATCGTGTGGTATTAAATTCGTTGGGTATAAATAGGTTTTGCCCCTTCGACTAAATATCAACACTGCCCCTTAAAATTTCTCATAATTATAAACGTATTTTGCCATCTTTAATAACGTATTATGGTGCAGCAGAGGCATTTAAGATAAGCAAGCGATAACGCAAAGGTCGCACAACTTTTTCCAACAGTTATTAAAGTAAGACTGAGTTTGTGTTTTCAATTAAAGTTGCGGTACAGCCAGCAGCATGATCTTCATTATTAAAAAGTCAATATCGAATATCCTGTCTTCTCCGGATATCCTCCGGATAGCATCACGATTAGGAGCAGATGTTGGGATCTAGAAGGCCGCGACTCGTGGAGTTTCGCATCACGCCCCCGTCTATTAGGCTTCCTTTTCAAGTTTAGTCAGCTGGAAATTAACGCTGATAGTTGCTCTCGGACGCTGCCGCCGCGCGTCGCTTACGACTCCACAAACAACAACTCTAATTATTATTAATAATCAATAAATCGTTTCATCTTCACTTGCATTATTCATTCCGCTTTAAAGTGTAAATAGATTTTTTTTATCCCTTTCAGCATGGTTTCAATGAATTACATGTGCTGAGGCTCACACGGTACGTATTCAGATGTGCATTAAATAAATGCCTGAACGTATCGAGGGCGGCAGATTCTTGAGAATTTCTTATTATAAATCCGACACTTTGTACGGCATTGTTGTTGTATATGCCTCAGCAGATGACTCGAACCGATATAAGGATCATGGCGCTTCACATTACACGTTCACGATATAAGGGCTCCACGTTGGGCGCCAATTATGAGAGGTAATTAGATTTTTACGTCTTTAAAGTCAACCATTGGAGATTATCACTATGAATAAAAAGTCAATATTTCAACATGGTATCCAGTCGCAGAGTCACACGGGTCTAGAGATCGCACTGGCCATCATATTGGACAAGTAAATGCGCACGTTTTGGGGTATCGAATTAGTTTTGATGCCGCCATTTTGTTATACGCTATAAGATTACTTTGAAATTTGAGGAAGTTACTATATATGGATGAATATACCTTTGATTTAAGGTATCACACCTTGGGCGACATTACAGATTCAATATGGCGACCGGATGCCAAAAAGTAGCAAATCTATCTGGAGTATATAAGTTTCTAGTATACCGGGTGTAAACGAATAGTGGGCCACCCCTGTAACTTCCTCGTTTTTAGAGATATCAGGATAAAAATTTGTATGGTGAAATTAGGTAAGATTTCCAACTTTTTGAGACCTATCCGCTATATTTGTCACTTCCGGTGTCACCGGAAATGGCCCCAATAGCCTTTTTCTAAATGGACCACCCTGTATATTTTTACATTTTTGAAATAAAGATCACATTTTGGATACATTTATGCTATTTTGAACAATTTATACAGGGTTGCACGAAAAATAATTCGAATTTTAGTTGTCAATCTAAATGGCTGCGAATATGTTAAAATTATTTTTGTTCCAATGCAATTCATATAAAAAATACGAAAACGTCAATATGTCCAAGAATACATCATACAGGGTGCTCTAAAGTCTTTAAAATCACATTTTCAAAATAAATTTTTTTTAAAAAAACATTATGATATGGGCCATCCGGATATTCAGATAGCTCTATTTAGTAGGGGTTAAACGGTATCAAAAGTTCCGTAATGTGTAATCGTTACCGGCAGGAATGACAATTATGATTTATATCGAAGTTCAATTAAATTTTGATCAACCTTGTATATTTGTGTTAATCAGAATGGGCCTCTGGCTCATTCTTGTAGCAAATCATAAAATATTAACACAAATATAAAGGGTTGATCAAAATTTAATTAAAGTTGGATATAAATCATAAATTTCTTAAGAAAAATTGTCATTCCTGCCGGTAACGATTACACATTACGGAACTTTTGGTACCGTTTAACCCCTACTAAATAGAGCTTTCTGAATATCCGGGTGGCCCATATCATAATGTTTTAAAAAAAAAAGTTATTTTGAAAAATGTGATTTTAATGAGTTTAGAGCACCCTGTATGATGTATTTTTGACGTTTTCGTATTTTTTATATGAATTACATTGGAACAAAAATAATTTTAACATATTCGCAGCCATCTAGATTGACAACTAAAATTCGAATTATTTTTCGTGCAACCCTGTATAAATTGTTCAAAATAGCATAAATGTATCCAAAATGTGATTTTTATTTAAAAAATGTAAAAATATACAGGGTGGTCCATTTAGAAAAAGACTATTGGGGCCATTTCCGGTGAAACCGGAAGTGACAAATATGGCAGATAGATCTCAAAAAGTTGGAAATCTTACCCTAATTTCACCATACAAATTTTTATCCTGATATCTTTAAAAACGAGGAAGTTACAGGGGTGGCCCACTATTCGTTTACACCCGGTATATTTGAAACTTCAAAAGGTATATATTGGGCCGTACTATAGAAATATTTGTTCAAAATTAACTAATACTAAATAGATAAAAGGTATAAGTAACATGAGACATTAGATTAATTTGACCATTAACAGTGGCGCATTCGCCATTTTATAGCAATTATTAGATTCATGTTTAAATGGTAGTTTTCATGCCATAAAAAATACACCGAGCATCGTGTTTTCTTTAAATATCTGTATATGTAGGCTAGTATCACCTATCCTTCTCCTAAGTGCGGTATATCACCCATTAGAGACACATGTTCTAAATAAATTACTACAAAATTTGTATCATCAGCAAAGACGGTTTTAAACTTTGTGGGTCTGCGTAAATGACTGTTATCATTCAAAAAATTTTAAAAAAATCAAGAGGCCCAGAATTGAACCTTGCGGACCTCCCCTTATATTTTATTGACCTTTACGCCAATTTGGAATCCAGCGATTCTCGTTAACATGTAATGTATGTGTAAAAGCAAATACTTATATTAAAACTAATCCTACAGTGCCATGCAACACAAACAGTCACCTCAGAGAAAGGATAATCGAGGCTCCCGAACACGTCCCTGTCGTAGTCCGTGTAAAAGTTCGCAGGCGTCTCCCACTGCTTATCCTTAATCTCGAAGTTGCATATGTGGTTGCACCTGTCCAGAAGGCCCTGCTCCTGGCATTTCTCCATCTCCTCCACCTGCCGCACGAAGCTGCATCTCCGCTCCAGCTTCCCCTCGCCCTCGGGTATGAATATCTGGGGCAGCTGGCTTTGAAGGGAGGGGGTCGAATGTAGGGGTAGGTGGTTTTGTTGCACCAAGGTGCCGGGAGTGAGCGGTTGGGGGGTTTGGTTGTTTTGCACAACTGGTATTGATATGGAAGGACTCTCCCGGATGCGAGCCCTCTGGTGGGGCTCCTTGAGGTGGTAGTTGGAGGTGCTGTGCCTCCTTTCATTTTGGCTGATGGGAGGCTTTAGCGCGCCCCGCTCGACCCGGGAAAGTCTAGGAACTGCGGAGTCTGTGTAGTTTTGGAAATGTTTGGCTTGGGGTGGTTTGGTTAGTAGTTCTGTGGCTTTGTTCTGTTTCTGCTGTTTCTGTTTGTTTTGGCGCTGTTTTTGCCGGGCTTGTCTGCTAGCGAGTGAAGCGCCCCCTGCCGCAGCGTACATAGTTTTAATTTTGGTGGTTTGTCAACGAAACCTTGCCCAAAGTGTTTTCGTATCAAAAAATAATTCGGAGAATGTGGTAAATTGAATGTAGAAAAGTAGTCTGTCTATTCGGTACAAAAAATAATTGGAGATGTTCCTAACATTGCTCTGTTTTGGCTGATTTGTCGGAAACTAGTATTGTGGTAGTTCTGTTAAGCTCTGTATTTAAATTTTGATTTGTGCGTTAAATTAATAGATCATGTAAAAAATAAATTTGTACTCAATCTCATTGTACAACGTGTTTGATTATTTTTTAGTATGTACAAATTAATAAAAATATGATTGTATCTCTCAACATATGTCGTAGTAATTGATTTAGTTTTCTTTTTAGCGGTTCCTTCACTGTATCATTTCAGTTTAATTTTAGTAAATTTGACAGCTTTCTTGTGCTTCAACATAGTTTCTAAACAATTGCTCAACAAATGTAACATCTCATCTAACAACATCTAAAAATATTACAAAATATCTTGTCAAATATAAAATCTGCTATAATAATAAACAATGTTCTCTCTCTCGTTCACTTTATACAATAACAATTAACAATTAATTCGGCGTTACTATACAATTTTTAGGCGTAATAATTATACTATGTGATAATATTGTCTGTTGCTTTTGAAACGAAATCAAAACATACAAGTACGGTATTGCTTTTGTGTTGATCAGCGACGAGTAGCCTTCGTAGAAGTTATTGAACACACCGAGATAACAATAAAAAAGGACTGCCTGGAAACGAGACGCGATTATTATTTTTTTCATTATTTTATTGCTGTTTAATTAACACGTAAACTAAATTCGGGAGGATGAGACGCGCGAGGAATTTATATTAAGGAATGCTCCAAAGGAAATTTGAGTAATGGCGGAATATTAGTATGGAAATTCATGTAAAAAGGTGTCTTGTAAAAAGGCTGATGGGAGTGTAAGGATGTCTATGCGGAGGAATATTCATTATTCTTCACTGAAAATAATCAACAAACCTGTTGGACACATGTGCACGAACACACAGGGTGTTACACAATCATGCGACGAATCAACAAATCGGGTGGCCACGAAAGTATTGCCTACTCGATTATTATGAGAGATACTTTCGTCGCTACACGATTTTCAACTATTCATGCAAAAAGCAAAGCACACGTTTTAATAATTGTTCCTAAATTATTTATACGTGCATACATGCTGGTAATAACATCTATTAATAAAAGGGTTTTAAAAAGTGACCATTATATAAGCGTATTGTTATTTTGTTGGGGGATAACGAATTAACTGGCATAAAAATAAGGGATGCTGGACAGCTCCTTGGGGCAAGGTCTCAGCACATTATTTAGTCGTATGTTCTGTTTATTATCCTCTATTCTTATATTCTTCGGAATCGGCCCGACACTAATATTCTATAAATAATATCGTACATAAATGTAGTTCCCGAGCACGAGTCTTGCAGATTTGGCATGTATTGCAAGGACTGTAATTTGGCAGGAGAAGAGCGAATGACAATAAAAATAAATACTCGCGCCGCTGGCGCTGCTGTATCTAAATTCTCCAAGATGCGAAGAATATATATATATATATATATATATATATATATATATATATATATATATATATATATATATATATATATATATATATATATATATATATATATATATATATATTCATCAAATAATTAATCTAGTTAAAGTTTCCACCCGGTATGGAGTGAAAAGGAAATTAAATCTAACGAACACCACACTGGAATCGAAATGATGCCTTCACTTCCTGACAATTGTTTCCAAATGACGAAACCAGAAAATCAACATATCTTCCAAAGTTACACGCGTTGCGACAAAGGAGCATTAATTGTGAGGGGGCTCATTTTATGTTTATTTATGACCTGTAGCGCCCTTAATTAAAATACTAGGCGAAACGTTAATTGAACTTCAACGTAATGGCGAATAAGTTTGAAATAGCAAAATCGAATTTCCTGATCTCGATATTTATAATTACAACAATTCGCTCGACTTTATTTGAAAAAGCGTAAGTGCTGTATTTGTTTCTTTATTGGAAACAGGATCAGTTTCACTAACAGCTGAAAGTTTAATTACAAGCTAGTTTAATTAACGTATTTGCAGGTAGGCGAGGCCCACTTTAAATATGTCCTTTAATCGATTCTTTAACATTCGAATTAAATACAAGCTCTACCAGTAATTACTGATTACTATGATTATCGTGTTAATTGTGTGCAGCAGCAATCTGCTTGGAGAATATACCGGGCGAAACATTTCCTGGATTTAGTTTTACAACAGATTTTTTTCAGAGCAATGTAAACGTGAAAACAAAAAATTGAACGCCAAACAAAATAGCAAAAAAAAAGCTTTATATTAAACACCTTTTACATAGACAGTCTTTCAAGGATCTTATTCTGTGAACGCATCAGGATTGATGTACGCTTTAAAAGATGTAAAAACCCCTCGATAATCTTTATGTGTTACAATAACAAGCTTTACGTGTTCCCTTTGTTGTTTCTAGTCGTTCTACAGGTGGATTTAGAAATATATTTTTAGTCAAGCGAACACAGGATTTATGTTCTCTGTATATTTCCAAGGAAACAATCTTTTATCACTTGCGCTTACCGCTCGGTGATGGATTATTTGTTAAATTGATGATGATTAAAAAGATGCGACGAGCCGAGCCATTTTTCTCGTGAGCTTCGAACTATAAAGTAAGATTGATACATTTCTAATCGGTTGTGTGACGAATGGTAGGCAAGATCGATTATTAAGAATACATATTTTATACCTAGCTAGGCTCAGAAAAATTTTTCTAATCAGTTAGTCAGTATGGGAGATGATGGACAAAATCGATTATTATTATTATAATTGTTTAACAATACAATGGCGAAAATTCCTAACGCTTCGCCTCAACAAGTTCATCCCACCTAATTAGTTGACCGATATCAAAAGATTTAACTCACCCGGATTATGCAGACTCAATATACACACAAACACATTGTGCTAGTTTTAATGGCGCAGAAAAGTAATTAATTATTTTAGACACTCTTTCATTGCATCAACTTCCACTTCAGCGGCCTTAATAAACGAACGAATAATTAACCCTTAAACTTTAAACAATGTGGCTGTGTCTAAATTTATATAATAAACAGTTGAGGAGGTGATTATCGCAAAAATAATAAAAATTTGCAAGTTGGGAACGTCTGATCTTTAAGGATAATTTTAATTAATTAATACGATGCCCTCTGACCGAGGACACAACTCTATTTAAAAAACGTGTTATTCGTAGCCGTTTCAATGCAGTGGACATTAAAAGGATTACGTCGCAAGAAAGTCTATTTGTGTGAAAGCGAAGAATACTAATAAGTTTTTTGATAAATGGATTAAGCGAGATGGAGATTCGGATTCATGAGAATGTCATAGGGCACTAGGTCAACGCAAACATGCAGTTTCCCGTCTGTTTTGCTCGGCTGGAACGAATTTGTAATTCGATTTTTTTCTTTTTTTATCACTGCGTTTTATATTGGACATGCTTTATCGATGCCTGTACAAGGGAACTTCGATTGAGCGAAATATACATTCGAATAACACTAATAATATTTTACGTAACAAGTTAAAATGCAAGTGATATGATGATTAATAGCAGTGATGAGATCCTGGAAAATAAATTAAATGAAATTCGTCTATTATTTGTTAATGAGCAAGGAATCCATAAAAACAAAGATTATCGACAGCCTACATTTTCCATAAAATGCCAAGTAACGAAATTGCATAAACCTACAAAGACTTTTATATTTTTTGCTACATACCGTCGTTTAGATTGAATGAAGGCGACAAGAAGAAGAACCAGCAGTATTAATTAATCTCTGAAAGGACGAGCTTGCATCAATTGTTGCAGGAAGTCATTATGGTAACGGAAAATGAGAGTGGCCGAATAAAAGGATCCTTGTGGAACTCCAGAGTTGGTAGAGGGACGAATTAGTTGACAGGCCATATGATGTAGCTAAAACTACTCCTTGGAATAGTCTATATCTCTCAATCGCTTCGTTCCATTTATGTCTAATTCAAACCAGGAGGTGATAAAATAGAATAGTTAATTAAATGTCTTTGTCGCCATTGTTTTGAAAACGAGCATTTCCATTTAAAGGAAATCGTATAAAATTTATGTCGTTAAGTTTCCTTTCATCTACCAATCAAAAATTAAAACAGCATCGACATTATTAAGAGAGGAGGATAATTGACCAAGCCATATAAGGCCAAGAGGCATTCTTATATGATCATAATGTGCTTTACGCTAACAATGATAAATGTGAAGTCCTTTAGATGTAACGAAAATTTAAGACGTCATTAGGTCGCCAAAAGCCAGCTTCTCAAAATAAGAACGGCCGCACAAAGCAAAAGTAAATGCCACATTTTTATCTCATTACTCGATTCCATTTCCAACCGTCTTTGATATTGCATTTTTATGGAATCCTTATGAACAACCGCGAAACAATCGCCATTAGATGCGTACGTATTTATTATAGCAATCGTTTAAAGCGAATTACATCATTGTAAAAAAATTATCGAGTGACAAGTAGGTGTGATAGAAAACTCAATATTGCACTTCGAATTACACTTGCAAACCATTTAAACTAATGAATTATGTACGTTGACACTGCTGTGTGTGTGGATTTACTGCCCCGTGAACTGTGCCCGCAATAAAACCGCGGCCTTTGGGCAATAAAACGCTTTAAGGTGCACGTATAAAAAATGCATTTTGAATGAACAATTCAAATCGAATTGCTGGCGATACGCTTTTTGGTGCCGAATTTTGGGCCCAGCCATTTTATTATATTTCGGCCGGAATTTCACATATATGCGGGTAGAAGACATCAAGAAAAACTATTGCTGGTACACGCCTTGATACAAACACACCTCGCAAAACCTCTTGCATGTTCCCCGACACGCGATCCACCTGCTAAATTAAAATAACGTGATACGCCTTCTAATTTTTGTAAACACCCAGCGGAATGACTTGTTAATGTCAGTTTCGTAGGTTACTTTGTTTCAGGATTCGACAAGTGGGAGTATTGATTAATGTTTTGAAATATTGACGAAATATGACAAGATAATCAGTAATTTATGAGGAGTTTAAAGACGCAATTGAAAATAAGTTCAAAAGTTGACCAAAAAATGTCATCCTGTACCTGTTCAGGCAGTAAAAGTGATATTTTATAGCCACAGGAGACGTGGAAATACTTGAAGCCACCCCCACTCCTTTACACATAGACCACGCCCTTCATGACTCTTGGAGGAGGCGTGGCTTAAAACTATGGAAGTAGGGATGAATTCAAGTATGTTTATATCAACTTTAAACTATGATCTTTATAAATACTCGTATATATATGTATATATATATAAATAAATTTTTTTTATTTTGTCAGTAAATCTCTTTCAAACCACCTTGTGCATGCAACGCGTCCCCCGTAAAGTTTAATACATGTTTTATTGGTAATTATTGAAGTTGCATTTACGGGCCTTAAAATTTTATTACAGAAGCCATCCAGTTTGCCATTTCCCCAGCATTACCCTATGATAAAAGTTATGGTTCATACATAGTCGCATAATAGTAAATTTTTTTTATGTATTTATCATTTTAAGTTTTACTTCGTCGAAAAAGTCGTCTCAAAAATAGCAAAACTGATCATTCATATTAATTGGAAATATTTTGAGATAGAATCAAGAGGCTACAGAAAAAGATTGTGTGTACTATTCAGGTTTTCATCGTTAAACACACGAGCACAAACAATTATTTGTCTTTTCTGCATGAGCCACGGTAAGCGTGGTAAACATTACGTCGGATAGATAACCACGAGAAGTTGCAATTAAACTCGAATCAGGCGGCTTTCCATTCATTATTCGATACCGTTTAGAATTCGTTTACAAATTAAAGTAGAATTCTATGTAAACGAAGATGCGGTCGACGCCACCTACTTGCTTTCATTTGCATTGATTAGAATACTAACAGACCGAAATATTTCCGAAAACGCGTAAATGTTTAGTCCTTACGTGTTGCTAGTCAACTCACTAACACAGTATTTGTAAAGTGGCGTGGATTAGGTACTCATAATAACAATCACGGATGTATATCCAAGGGTATTAGATGACTGGTGTTGTTATTTCTTCCAATAACTTGAGGTGTTGTACAATTATTGCAACAGCCCCCTATATTTGCCCTAAATCGAGTTAGTTTACCCCTGTAACACAATTAAAACTCGAGATAATCGCGCTATTTATGTGCCAGTGTGTCGGTTTCGTTTGTTTGGAAAACCAATTAAGGCGAGGCGTTGATGATCAGGTTAGGAATAATCATCAGTTGTTACAACAATTTTCTTTTTGTGAAATCCATTACTCACCTCTATTACACCGACTGTATATCGTAGCAATGAAAATATGCTTCCAGGAGAAACTTATGTACTTTATCAAAGCGCGCGAGGAACATTTGTAAAAAAAGTTTCCCAGAAGTTTTTATTTCTCCCATAAATATACTTTTGTATTATTATCGCTTGCCGTGATATTGTTTATGATCCAATTTATCTGCGGAGTGCGGTGAGAATTGAACGCAAGAATTTTCATATTACTTCTTTGTCCAATGAGTGAAAGAATTACAAAGAGGCGCACCGTCGTAATATCGGCAGCGAGCAATAGATGGCGCTTCCGCAGCATCAGTTTAGCGACCGCGAAAGAGACTCTTCTGCTTATGGCAGGCAGATGGCCGGTTGACTATATCAAAGAATAAAGTCCTTAAGGGCGTCTAACAAAGGCCGGTAAAACAAACAAAACCATCTGTTGTCCCTCGTCAACATTCCGCCGCGCGGTATCAATGTCCACAGCGGAATGAATTATTTAAAAAACAAATTTACTCAAGGCGCATAGATACAATGAGGGGGCTTAATCAAATACGGAGAACAAGCGGTACGATTCGCTAAATAAATACCAATTAACTGATGAACATCCTAAACGCCACCAATAAAGGCAAAAGTTTATACGGTTATACTTCGCTTTTATTGGGTACGTTTTCTCCTTTCTTGTTGACATAACAATAAAGCATTAAACTTGATCCTCCGGGCTGCTGGCCTTAAGTAGCCGACACAGCAGCGCCCAGCAGGGGATGCGACAGGCCTCCGTCCGTACATGTCGTGTTGATATGAAAATTAGAAGTTTTAAATTTATTTTTAATTTAGAATATTTTGTCTCTAAGTATTGGCAACCGTGCCTTTTGAGAACGACGCACCTCAGCCCGGTCGTAAAAACCAACTCGCGGGGATTCGAGATGCATTTTCCCTTTGATTTTCCGCGAAAAATTCCGCTCCGCCGCCCCTGGGCTATGGCTGTCAGCTTACCCGAAGACAAAGATTAACAAGGTGCTTGCGGGCATTTTGTAATCAACTGCAAACTTCTTTCTAAGGAAAATGTGTGTTTTCATTGTGGGACATGGTGGAATGCCACAAAGTTGTCTGAATAAAGTTAAACGGAGGAGAAGAAACAATTTCGCGGTGCACGGATCAATATCCATATAAATCGCCGCGATCGTTTCAGACCTGGCCAATTTATTTATTTTTCACCCAGATGGCGGGTTATTAAGAAATATTGTAATAATATGCCTAATTAAATCGCCGTAAGAAAGGCGATATTTGTCACGAGTTTCATTTTCTTATCTTAATATTAGTACCAAAGCTTTTTAATTGCTGGGGCCGTGTACAAACATAAAACTTCTGTAGAGGATATTTATTCACATCAGATAAACTAAAATTGTCGCTAAAAAGTGTTAAACACATTCAAATCGTGTGTGTGAGAGTTATTGCGAGCTAATTTGTATTGTAACAAGTTTTATGCGAAAAGTTTTTGTCCATAGAAGAAATTAATTCAGTCTATTCGGATATTGGGTGTACGTCCGTTGTCACTGAACGAGTAACCCGTTTTCTTACATCGTCATAAGGATTCGTAATACCTGTCGTAGCATTAATACGTCTGTGCTTGAATATAATCTCTAAATAGGACATAACAGTGGCTGTATATATTTTAATTCCAAGGAGTTGATAATTTGTAGAAGAGTAAATTCTTAACATCGCGATCACCTTATCGCGGTCTTCCTCTGACGAGAAATGAGCTCCGTTAGCCTGAGCGCCTCTATTTATTCACAGGACGGAGGTGGGGCTTCGATGCGGTAACGTGACCTGTTGGATGATGCGTACGCAACATCGCCGCTCGAAACCACGCCCCTTTCTAAGCGCATAAATAGACAGCCCGAAGACTCTTCTAATCATTTACAAGGAGTGTTTCGTACTGGTAACTTTGTCGACCACTTATTCTGTTTTTTTTGCTTTGTCTTCTTTTAATAAATAAAGTATGTATGCAACTATGCCCTGTGTATTCTGTCCTGACAAGGAAAACCGCGCCAAAGAGCAAAACTATTTCGTGCACGCCAGTCGCCTTAATCTGGATCGGCTGTCGGGTCGGAACACGAAATACAGCAAAACTGTATAAATACGTAATTTTTTTCTG
This sequence comes from Rhagium mordax, assembly GCA_963680705.1. Taxonomy (NCBI): domain Eukaryota; kingdom Metazoa; phylum Arthropoda; class Insecta; order Coleoptera; family Cerambycidae; genus Rhagium; species Rhagium mordax. The sequence continues at coordinate 59,873,565 of OY796662.1, read as the reverse complement.
ATGGCAAACTACCAGCCGCCGTTGACCACTATAGCGGTATTAAATAAAATATTCATAACTCAGAAACCGAACGGTGAGTGTGGAGGCTTGTAAAAGTTTGCGTTGAAAAAATAATGGCATTTGCATAATATTTCAATAACCGTATTTCTGCTGGTCTACCCAGAATGTGAATTGTTTCATGAATTATTCGCTCTTTTTTTCCAAGACTCTAGTTATTTATGAGCCGATGGAATATTTTGCGAAATTTATTTAGTCCGCGGCCACACACGTATTTTTTAACCAACTACAAAGATATAGTCCTTTCGTATACAAGTGAAAGCGCCCCCAATGTACAACTGTTGCTCTATCTCGAGTTGGCAAGCTGCGAAACCCATTAACTTTGCTCTTTGTCTATTTAAATTGTTTTAGTTTTGTTAAGAGTGGGGTGACTATTTTAGTAGTTCTATGTTGGCAGTGTTGATTTTGTCTGCAGGGTGTACAATGGTGTCTGCATAAAAACCAATTTTTTTTCGTCACCAACAACACACTTCCAGGAATTGTTCGTTTAATATTCCATCAAAGTATGCCAATAAATCTAAATATATTTCTTAACATAATTCGCAAGTTTTCCATATACAAATAGGCACTGTATTAAAATTGATTGGAACGAACCTGTCTATTCTTGAGAATAATAAATAATCTATGCGCCCCCCATCCCCTCATTGATCGCGACCTGGCCAGCGCGATACGAAAGTAATGAGGGTTGCCTTTACTGGTCCCCATAAGGTAGAGAGCAGCGTTGAGGGTAATAGGAAGGAATGCAGTTGACAGGTTGGTCCCATTAGGGTTAAGGATGGATCAGCCTACAGCAACTCTATATGTCAACATACTTCCCTAAGTCGTAAGGCAGAAATTAATAAGTTGATTCTTCTACTTTATTGCAATGAACATTAGAATAGAGGCGTCTTTGGTGAGTATGTTTCACCTGATCCGTGCTGACGAAGGCCAATAACCAGAAACCGGACTGGTGGTTTTTCACGTGTTTGCTTTTGGTATTTTTCATTTACATCCCTGTTTATAAATATTCCGTTCAACTTCGCTGGCTCAAATTTTATTTCGCCCCGAAAAGAAATCCGCAAATCCCTAATCCCTGTTGCCAAAGTACCGTTTGATCTCCTAGGGCATTAGGAATCGTCATACCGACCGGCATGGCATGCATCCTCGCAGCTCCTCGTCCAAAGTCAAAACAAACTCGATATAAAAGCAAAGCATTAAAAGTGGGACAACGACACTTACTTAACAAAATCAATAGCCTGTCATGTCGCTCGCGAAATTGCCTTCGTTTAAACATCCGCATTGTAATAACATAGAAGAAAAATATGAATAGCATTGTAGGACTCGTTACCAATAAATACAAGTGAGTTTGATATCTATCAGAGGTTAATACGTTAATAATTGCAGCAGTGCTGCATTTTACTTAGCAATTCTATTGGGGTTTCGTTCCGCATTTATAGACAACGACCGCAATTTATTTGCACTTAGAGACAACTGTCACAAATGATTTATATAAGATCTGAGCAGGTATGCCAATGACAAAACTTCGAAAGATTTCATTGGATGACCAGTGACACACTCGACTGCTAAGTAAAACAAGCCTTGCTTTTTAATTACCGAGCCTTTGTCGCTGACAGTCTCACTATGGTTCTTTAGGTCGCATAACTCGTCGTAAATATGAGACAACTGTCTCTCGTTTATTGACGTCGTGAGTACCCCCCATCAATAGGAAACCTAGTATACTGATGGATTGATGTTTACACGACTAACTATTTTGGGGTACGCAGAAATATACAAGCGAGTTTATAATTGGGAAAATTAATCGCTGTTTACAGTAAGTGACATTTCACAGTGCGCAGTATTGCTGTGTGTAAATCAGTCAAAACTAATTGATTACGACATAAACCTCATGGCGGTTTGTATATATCCAGCCAATTTCGGTTTATTTAAAAGTGTAAAAATGTGCCGGCAATTAATTTGTTCTTATATAAATAAAGGAAAATAAACAGGAAAAAACGTATAAATTTGCTGTTGTATAAATGCGATTTAATTTTCTGAATTTAAATAACAGAAAATAATATTTTTATAGGTTAGGCCGCGCCAGCCCCTACGGGTCTGGGTATCGCATAGCCCCTACGGGGCTGGCTATCGGATGAATGGGTTGTAGGCGATATAGGGGCTGGCTATCGAAAAAAATGACATTTTTTCGAAACAAAATTTTTGCGACAGCTGTCAAAATGACGTTTTCTCGAAAAAAAAATTTTTTGACAGCCGTCAAAGTGACGTTTCCGTAAAAAAAAAATTTTTTGACGGGTGTCAAAAAACTGTCAAAGTGACGTTTAAATGTTAAAGTGAAAGAGGGGCGCCACCTACGAACCGAGAACGATTTCGGGTCGGCTTTAAATAACAGAAAATAATATTTATAGTATCTATATTATAATATCAATATTTTGGACTGTTGTTGGTGTGTTTTTACAAACAATTTCCTTGCTGCAACCGCATCCTTTATGGCTAGTATCGAAATAAATCAGTAAAGCAAAATGATTTAAAATAAGGGCCTGAGTACAGAGCACTGAGGCACGCTTTCAAATAATACGGGCTAGGAGTTGATTAGGCAATTTTGGCTCGCCCCAAATACAGTGCGATCTGTGTGGAGGGGGAGATTAATATATTTCAAAATCATTCATAGAATAATTAGCATTTATTATTCCGCCGTTTTTTTTTTGCAGCGGATTTTCTCTTGAAGTAAGCACACTCTCCGAGCACATCAACGTCATGTCGCTTCGAAAAGGTATAAATCTGGCAAAATCCGTTATAAATCAGTATCATCGTCTACGCAACTGAAAGTAATTTATTCATCAGTTTCGGAGGCAGTGAATTTCACTTCGCATCTTATTTATGACTTTCAAAGTGAACAGCTTTATTTCGCTGTACATCAACGTTTTTCTTTTTTCGAGTTTAATTTGAAAATTACGAGTAGGGGTTTGAATATTTCATGGCGTGCAAACTCTGATGACTTTAATGTCTTTCATTGATTCGGCAATTTTACGAGCCCGGCGCGGCCGGCGCAAATGAAACTCTTACGAAAATCCAGCGCCTCTGTTCCTGATGGCTAGTTAGCGCTCGTTTAGGGGTAATTTTTTACGTTTACGTAATTACGCTCCGTAATTATCTGGCGCGCCAACAGAAATAAATAAGTGAAGGGTTTTCGTCGGCCCCCAGAGAATACGCCATTTAATTGATATTTGGCTAGTTTCGACAAAAATGATAAAAAATAAATTGTCCGTCCGATATTAATTAAATCTGTAACTTCATTGATTTTTTTTTACTTTGCTGCGCCAATTTATTCAATATTTATTACAAATCAAGAATATGAAATCGAATAAGTTGTTTTTCTTGGATTTGCCGAAGCTTATCGATCTTGCATACATTTATATATTGACAGGTTACCCTTATTAACATAACCCTAAATTATATCGATTATCCGAGTGAATATTATGCAACGTTGGCTGTAAAAGCGTATACTTTAAAATCGTGCACGTCATCGATGAACATAGCCTCCTGTCGTTTCATGCAGCGCGATGTGTGTGCGTGAAAACGAATATTTAGGAAACACGATTAATAACTTTAAACACCGGTGTTTTTATTTATCGGATATAAAAATCGCCTTTATATAAAAGATATGACGCAATAGAACGCGTTGACGATATCAAATTTGAGGTGAAACGGCGCGACAGTAAAAAGTTGGCAATTACTCGGTAATTGCGCAATCGGGCCGAGGTGGAAATAAAATGTGGCGGGCATCAAAAATTTAATAAGGAAATAACGGCCGAATGAAAATATAAGATTTCCCTTATTTTAGGGTCAGAAGTAGCTCGAAAGTACAAGAAATTAATTTTGTCACGCTGCTATTGATGACGGTGTGTAGTAACAATTTCTTGTGGCAGCTCATTTGACGTTTATACAATTCATTATCAAAATCATACTTGTTTGTTACAGATTTTTGTACAATATTGACGTAAATAACTGCATTATAAAATCCTGCTCCGGGCGCGTTTTAAATAATCCTGTTCGGCCGTTTTACAGAACTCAATAAGCCGGAAATAGGTCATACATGTAAAACTCGATTAACTAATCAAATATTTATCCGTGCGCCCCTGCGTACTTGGCTTGGCACACTATTTTAGCACAGATTATGATAATAAAATTAAAAATTGTTGCCGCTGCATGTGCATACAAACATTCGTGCCACGATCCCTTTAAAATTTCAGTTGAATTTAAATATCAAAGCCGGGGAATTACCCGGGGCGGCTATAATAGTTCATTAATACAATTTAGATGTATCGCGTAAGTAAATAGACGTTGGAGTGGCTTTCAGGGCCAGCATCGTGGAAAATTCGGTGTATTGTGTTGGATATTACTTGATTAAACAAACTGTATTGCCGGTGCGGTACCAGCCGGTCTTTTATGTATGGAAACTATTCAAGAACTCGAGCGAACCTCAATTACGTAATACTTTCGAAGTATCAATTGAAGGCGAGGGAAATCTAAGGCGGATCGGTATCGATCGTAAATTTTGATAATGTACCATTTTCTTCCCAAATGCAACCCTGCTTTTTTGTGGGAAATATTCCAAACAGTTGCCTGTATTTCTTGGATTTTAACAAAAATTGTCCCGACTTCAAAATTTTCCTTCTTACTCTGTTGGATTTATATGTGAACAAATTTTTTCCAAACAGCAACTTCTTTTTTTTTGTGGCTAATATTCCATACAGTTGCCTGTAATTCTTGGATTGTTCCATTTTAATAAAAATAATTCCGACTCCATAATTTCCTTTGCTACTTTGTTGGATTGATATAAGAACCATTCTTTTTCAAAGAGCAAGTTTATTTTTTGTGTTTAATATTCCATACAGGTGCCTGTATTTCTTGAATTGTTCCACTTTAACAAAAATTGTTTCGACTTCAACATTTTCTTTGTTAAACTGTTAGATTTACATGAGAACCAATTATTTCTGAAACAAAAACTCTACTTGGTAGGTAAGTATTCCTTACAGTTGCCTGTATTTCTTGGAGTCTTCCATTTCAACAAAAATAATTCCGACTTCAAAATTTCCTTTGTTACTTTGTTGGATTTATATAAGAATCATTTCTTTTCAAACAGCAAGGCTATTATTTTGTGATTGATATTCCATACAGGTGCCTGTAATTCTTGGATTGTTCCATTTTAATAAAACTAATTTAGACTTCAAAATTTCCTTTGTTACTTTGTTGGATTGATATAAGAACCATTTTTTTTCAAACAGCAAGTTTATTTTTTGTGATTAATATTCCATACAGGTGCCTGTATTTCTTGAATTGTTCCATTTTAACAAAAATTGTTTCGACCTCAAAATTTTCTTTGTTAAACTGTTAGATTTACATGAGAACCAATTTTTTTCTAAAACAAAAACTCAATTTTTTTGTGGTAAATATTCCTTACAGTTGCCTGTATTTCCTTCGCATTTCTAATGTTAACATAATTTCGTTGGGATTATTTTCCACCGCAACAGTGACGATTTCTTGTTGACCTTTCCACGGTGTTTAATTAGTACTTCAAGTTAATTGGATTAAAGTCTCCAAACGGACAGTTTATAGTGGAAACACATAAAGGCCGCTGCTTTACTGTCACACCCTATAGTAAAGTCCCTTGTGTTGCGCTCGCCGTAAAATGTGTAATTGAATTCCGGAATTGCTTGTGAATTTACTTCGCAGCCGAGCTAGTTGTCCCGTTTGACCCACTTCTGTTGCTAAACACTCTTAATTTTATGTAAATTCGATGGTTTTACGGTTTCTTGGGGCGCTTTCTCTGTTGTTTCACTTGTTTTATCGATATAACTAGTGCCCACTATGAGGCGGCGCTTTGAAAGGGATTTGTTCGCATCAACGCAAAGATAATTTGCATGTAGTTACTTTTCACATAATCCATTTTTTCCATACAGAACGTCAAAAAGTGGCCAAATTTAAATGGCATTACAAAGACGTTCAATTATTACTCTAAGAAATGTGTAATACAGATGACCCGTATAAAAAATCTAGTGGACTTAGATCGGGATACCTAAGTGGTCATTCCATGGATCCGTTTAATCGAAATGCAACACACAGCTCACTGTACGCGCATCTTGCCAAATGTTTTATTCATTTATAATAAATTTGTTATGTGTATTAGGGTCAACATTGTAGACCCTTATTCCTCCTGACAACAATATTCGTAAGGCAATTATTTTCGGGACCATGCCAGAAATTTAATATAACATTAGATTTATCTCAAAGGGGGTGTATGTTTAAACAGGAAAATATGAATATTTTACCCGATAAAGGCAAATTTTCGCCTGCAGCAATGCGAATCGCTCCCTTTCCTCCTATCCGAAGAGGACGAATACCGAATGGATTTCTTTGCGCCCTCGAAACAACCCTTTTCCAACTCAGAAAATAATACGATTTAAGGAAAGGGATTGTTTGACCTCTCCGGCAGTGACAAATGTCCCGTTCCGCGTAGACTCTGTTTTTTGTTGGCTGGTCGGGTATAATATACAGAATATGTTACGTTTCAACGGGGCATCATTTTGTTCAAATTCGACCCCTGTCAGCAACCCTAGACAGATAAATAGCGTATGGCTCGGTTGCGAGTAGTGGCCATTAATAATTTTACGGGATTTTAATTAAAAACGAAAGCTCCCGAACTTGATAACTTTCAAAAATTATGCAATTTTTTTTTTTTTATTTTTTTAACTTGAATTTTTTTTTTTTTTTAATCTCGAATATTAGCAACTTGAAAACTTTTCCAAAAAAGATGCTAACTGCTTCAACTTAATCCTGCTACGAATAATTTTACATCAAGCAGGAAAGCAGGAAGACCCTGAAAGGCCAAAACAATCACTTAATTCACCAACCTGCCATCATTCTTAATAAAATCGCAAATAAACGTACCATACCCAACAATAACCTGTTGTTAGGCTCGCGGCGAGGTACATTAAAAGCGTTTGGGTCATTCTGCGGGTCGCGGTAATATGACCATTAATTACGAGAAGCATTTGATAATGTTCTTGGCCTGGAATTAGCAAATCCTCGGGATAAGCCATTTACCCACCTCTTGTACTCAAACGTAATTATATAGTACACATACTTGGCAGAACTGGTGCATGTTGGGAACCTCACGTTAACCCTTGGGACCGGCAGGACGAGTTTAAATGACTGGACGAAGCCCCGTTCGGTAAACTGTCATTATATTATGACGGGGTAGTTCGCAATAAACAAAACGATAAGGGAATGCAAATTAGGTAAATCAGGATTTCTATGTACGTTTCTGTATCAGTCACGTGACTTATGAAGCAAGAAAAAACTTATTTGCACGCAAACCGGCAGAAGACTGCAGGTAATTGCTGCTCTGCCCCCTGTCTGCGCTCAGATTTTAATGGGAAAAATACTAAAGAACAACGCATCTGCTACGTGCAGGTACGCCTGTTATATTATGATACAAATTTAGCGGCTAATTTTGTGGCGTTTTAATTACAGAAATATAATAATTGTTTTGTAGTTGAACATAAAGGTTTGAACTATCAAATCCGTCCAGTCTTTGCCGCCCCATTTTCGACCGTGTTGTATTATTATAATTTACGACCGCCGATGCGTGGCTAAACACCATATTCGAATAAATATATTCAAAATATTCCACCCGCTGTTTCCCTACAACTTATTTACCACAACTTGCAGATATGAAAAATGCGGCGAATTGCGTTCCCGATGAATGACATAACCCTTGACCTATGCCCACATTTTAATATCTCTCCGGTTCATCGACGGTGCATTATGTAAATTTTTTATTCGTTCGTTCTACTGCGTCCAGCACATAGTTAAATTTTCATATCATTTATCGACCGGATTGGTTCGGGCGCTATTCAAAAAAGAGATCGATTTGGCGGTGGCTTCGATGATTCCAATTAGAGAGATGGAATTGGCTGACAGAGGTTGTTCAGTGACACAATGTTACGCACAAGTTAGCTTACAGAAGCTTATACGAAGGCGTGTGGGGAGCAGCAACCTTAATATAAGTGTTCAAAACCACTAAATTATGGCTTTGTCACTTTAAAGTGATAATTGTGACGTTAAAGTGACCGCTTGCCAATTTGAAGTGATATAATCCTAATAAAGTGAACATTTTGCCATTAAATTTATCTATGTATCAAATTTCAACAATTTTCTAGAGAGAAAGAGAATAAGACAATAAGCTTATTATTGTTTTTTTAATAAACATGAAATTTAAAAAATGTTTTCCGGACCTGCTACCTACTCCACTGTAATCCTACAATCAGTCCGTGTGATTTGTAAATCAAACAAAATTTATGAGAAATGCATCGATAAACATGTTGGAAAATATTGCGACTCGCATGCGATTTATCCATTAAACTGCTATTGTCAAATATTGAATAATTTGTAAGGTCAAGAGGCCGGAGGGCGTGCACACTTGTTAAAAATTTGCCTAATCGTTACAATGCAAGTTTTTTTTGCCTAAAAATAACCAGTTGTAGTCAAATTCCACACGCATGGCACCGGGAGGGTTTCGCCGATAAAGTTGGAATTATCGTGACTGAATCCGATCATTGCCTGTCCACACTAAGGATAAAATTAAATCATCGTGCTATGGTGGCATAAGTAATTATCCTGTTCTGATGGTGTATTAAATATTACATTCTGCACAGTGTAACCGCAGAACAGCATATTTATTCAGAGAATTAATTTCTGTTGATCAAGTACAGTATAGAATAGAGTGAAATACGGAAAAGAGTAGAGTAGAGTGAAGTGAAATATCAATTTTAATTCTGTTTGTAAAGTTGTACTTTTTTAAACGAAACATCCTGTACGTTATAGCATTTTTAGATTCTACGTACAATTTTGGTTCAAAATCATATAAGGTACCATGTGTCTAAATTGTCTATTAATTGAGTTATAAGCTTTTAAAGGGAAAAATTGACAGCTCAAGGTCAACGTTAAAAGATGAATAACTCCGACACTAGACGTTATTAGAATTTATAACTTTGCACAGATGATTGGCATATAATATTGTATAGATCAGTCACAAGAGAATTTAAATTTTTTTATACAGGGTGGTTGTAAAGTTGCTGTCAATTTTTAAAGCTTCAAAGGTCGATAAGTCAATTTTAAATGGAATATTATTTATCTATATTAATTATTCGTTGGTCTACGGGATAATATAAAGGGTGTTCTGTTTAAGATTTTTGTTTTATCAAAGTTTAAAGCTTTAAAAATTGATAGAGAGTTTGCAACCACCCTGTTTAAAGTTTCAAATTTTCTTATGTCTATTCTGCTCAATGTTGCGTGCCAATCGCCTGTGCGAAGTTTCAAATTCTAATAATATCTAGCATCGGAGTTATTCGTTGTTTAATGTTGACCTTGAACTGTCAGTTTTTGCTTTTAAATGCGTATAACTCTATTAATATACATTTTTGACACATACTACCTGATATAATTTTCAGTTCGAAATCATATAAGGTACTAAGTGTTTAAAATGCCTATTAATTGAGATATAACCATTTAAAAGACAAAATTGACAGCTCAAGGTCAACGTTAAAAGATTAATAACTCCGACACTAAATAGTATTAGACTTTGCAACTTTGTACAGATGATTAGTAGATAATATTGCGTAGAACAATTATAAAAGGAAAGTGAAGAATTATTTTTTAACATCAGAATTTTTTCTTACTTTTATACAGGGCCATAGGATACAGTAAAGTTGTAATTTTTCTAATGAAAGACCCTGTATGTTATGTACATATTTTTAGATTCTACGTAAAATTTTAGTTCGAAATCATGCAAGCGCTTCAAATGACTGTTGGTAGTTTAGTTGTAAGCATTTAAAATAAAAAATTGACAGCTCAAGGTCAACATTGAAAGATGAATAACTCCGACAGTAGACGTTATTAGAATTTGTAAATTTGCACAGATGATTGGCACATAACATTGCAGGGAACAGTTATAAGAAAATTTATTTTTTTTATACAGGGTGGTTGTAAAGTCGCTGTCAATTTTTAAGGCTTTAAACGTCGATAAGTCAATCTTAAATGAAATACTCTTTATATTATTCATTTAATTTAATTATTCATCGGTCTAAGGGATAATATAATGGGTGTTCTGTTTAAGATTTTTGTTTTATCAACGTGTAAAGCTTTAAAAATTGATGGAGAGTTTGCAACCACCTTGTATAAAATTTTTTTATGTCTATTCTGCTCAATATTGCATGCCAATCGTCTGTGCAAAGTTACAAATTCTAATAATACCTAGTATGAGAGTTATTCGTTGTTTAATGTTGACCTTGAGCTGTCAGTTTTCGCTTTTAAATGCTTATAACTCGATAAATGTACATTTTTGACACATACTACCTCATATAATTTTGAACCAAATTTTACGTAGAATCTAAAAATGCAATAATATACTGGGTGTTCCGTTTAAACAACACAACTTCGCATATCGCCCTGTATAAAGACAAGCAAAAGTATAGTAGATTTCAGTATAGGAGCAACTTTTATTTTTTTACAGTACTTTTAAGGTGCAAGGTAACTGGGCCACACTATACATTATTTGCTAATTTAGTATTAACGTATTCGACTAATGCAAAATTCATAAAGTTGATTACGCTGTCAAGGCTCCTGAAAACTAAAAATCCCTAAACGTCACTAAGCTGCAGTGTTGCCAATTACGCCGACTTAGACTCAGGATAAATAAATAAGCAGGTAAAGTGGTTCTGTTTTGGCATACAGAAAAAAATATGAATAATTATTTTTTGTTATTAAAATCACTTAGGTATATCTTGTTTAATTACTTAAATGTATATATTTATTATTTAAATGTGTTTTTAACGATATATTGCACTTTATTACTAATGAATTTCCTTACTTTAAGGCGAATTCAAATTACTTTATTCTGATTTAACTGTTTGAGCGAATAGAGTGATCATTAAAAAGCTTTCTCTTTAGTTTTAATCTAAGAAAGAAACTCATTTGGTGGCATAATTAGCTGAAATACGTTCTATAATTTCTTTTTAATAACAGCCGCAGAAAACTACCCGGAAACCAATAAAACTCTCATTTGTTAATGTCGCACGAGAGCGATTTTTCGGATTGATCTGCCATGCCGTGATAATCATTATTAAATGTGAACATATAATAACTTATATAAAAATACACATCGGGGATCAATTAATTTCCGGTGATTGATTTCACATTATCAGGTGACGGATTACATTTTTTTTGTTACCTGTGTACTAGAAAAACCTTAACCAAAACAACAAATACTTGTGGGATTTGATATCAAACACATAATCGAAACCACAAAAAAATTAAGCAGGGCTGTAGATTATTAAAATTGATTTAATCATTTAAACTGACGATTAACTGGTCAAGCGGCGTTTAAACTAATACAGATCGGATCGAGCCCGTTTTCAGACTAATTCCGTGTGTCTTTCGCTCGGCCGAGGACAGCGCCGCTTCCTCGAAAACGAGCGATCTCGCCCGACAGGATGCAGTTTTTCCGATTTTCCGATATCTACAGGTGCTACCGTGAAAAAAGCCCGAAGGCGGCTGAAATATTAATGACTGAAACTTCAGGCGATATTTACCTGATTATTTATTCTGTTTGCGGTCCCGTCCGGCCGTGGCCAAGTGGCGGTGGAATTTGTTACGCGCTCCACTTCGCCACTTTATTTTATTTATTAAATCAAATTACCTTATAACAAAGTTATCTCATAAGCTTCTATTTTTTTTTTTTGTTGTGTGGGGAAATCACAAGAATACGCCATTTTTTATATCCGAGCCAACCAGGTTCCATTAAAAAAAACAATGTACAATCGGTATTTTTCTATCTAATACGCAAATGGACGAAGCCCGTGAATCCCAACGAATTTGGGGAACTTTGTACATGGGGAGGCACTGCTGGATCAGCAGATCTAAATCCATGTGACTTATTTTTACAAACAATGGCGTTCTATTTAAAACAAGACATTTGACGGTTTCTTCGTTTATTAAATCATTTTTAACAACAATTACAAAAATTTACTCTAGGGAATGTGCTCTCGCTGCGACACTTGAGATAAGACCTGGTGCCAGATAAATAAATTATTACAATTCAAATTAAAAGGCAACAATATTCACTACGTGTTACAGTTTAACAGCTTATCAATCTTATCGGTGACGGGATTAGGAGATTTGTCAGTTCGGTTTATTATTTGTCCAAGAATAATATCATCAATACTCACTCGATTTACAAAATTTACAAACCGCAATATTTCAAGTTGCTTATTTATTAGCAGGTATATATTATCGTCAATTCTTACAGCTATAAATCAATCAGTCTTTTAAAATTACATAATCTAAGATGTGCACCGACAAAGCAAGAGATACGCAATTAATTAACCGTATCAAAAACAAACAAGAGTTTAGAGCTGAAACTAAATCCACTGCCACTTGAGAGGTGGGATTCAATAAAAATAACTAATTTTCGAGAACTACAGTTTATTGGCGAATTAGTGTATAGATAGTTTATCGGTTAGTAGCGCCAAAATCGAAACAAAACAATAAATATTGATATTGGAATAATACGAATTTTAACCAGTCACATATATTCCATTCACGATTTTTTTGCATTAATCTCTTTCGTCCTCTACTCTTTCCTCGTATTCTTCTTCTTCTTCGTCCTCTTCTTCTTCCATTTACTGACCGCTATCCTTTGCCACTATTGTTCTTCCATTTGCATCACCCAACTCAACGCTAACTCATCATGATCTCCAAATCTCTACTGGCTCTATTTTAGATTTATCTCTAATTTCGCATGCATCGTTTTAAGTCTATTATCTACCAAAAGATTATCATGTTAGTCGCTAACATGACCTTCGAATCACCGATACATCTCTGCTGGTTCCATTTTATTTTCTTTCCTAACGCCAAGGATCATTTCCTTCATAATTCGATGCGCCACCAAAATTGGCTATCCTAACCTAAAAATGACAAAATGGCCATTTTTGGTATATTTGGGCTTTGGATATCTCAGAATCCAGAGGTGATCGGTTCCTGTATTGATCTAGAATTCAAATTCGTTAAAAGAATTTCTTCATCACCTCTGGTTTCTGAGCTATTCCAGCAAAAATATACGCAAAAATAGTATTTTGTCTCTTCTAGGTTAGGATACCACAAATCTAGATGCCAATGGTGGTCTGTGTAATTGTCGCAAATTCTGAATTAGCACCTTAGCCCGAGGGGATAAAAAATGTCAAAAACGTGAACGGAATATATGTGTCCTGGTCGTTTCGAGCAAATTTAACAAGATTTTGTGATGTACTTGGCGATTTTATGTGCGAATACTGTTCCTCGTATACGACTGGAACCGATGGATTTAATTAGACTGATGGATGAAGGCTATAAACAGGCGGCGACTAAACTGAATTAATGGATTAGCCCCAGCTCTAGAACGGATATTTTGACATAACAGTTAATGTAAAAGTAACCTCTTACCGGACACCGTTTCATCAAGCTTATAATTTTATATAACAAATTGTACGTTATCCTTCTTCGTTTGTTGCCTTCTCGACAACTGCTACCCGAACTGCTTTAAAAGTACATTTTTTCAAAAATTCCTTCGTATCACATGCTGATGGCCTTCTGCTTCAACTTCCTCTGACACTCTTCGATGTATCCCAAAATTTCGGTCTTCCTCTTCTGCAGCTCGGCAGTTTCGCACAGCACGTCACACAGCGCGATCATCAGTCTCAAGAATTTTTCGTTGATCTCGTAGAACTTCACGTTGTTCGTGCCGCCGACAAAGTACTCCATCTCCTTTTCGGCGCTCCTCGCCTTCTCCTCGATCCTGTTGATGACCCTCAGCACGTCTATCCCTCTTGGGTCGCAGAACTTCAGATCGTCAACGCTCTTCGAGATCTGCTTCTTCTCCTTGATATTGCTCGCGGCAGGACAATCGATGTAGCCGGAGCCATCTTCTTCGTCTACGTTGGAGAGGGAGGAAGCCAGTGTGTCGTGGGAGCTTTCGTGGTCTTTCAGTTTCAATAGGCGGTGCAGGTTGGTGTCGTCTACCTCGTTGGTGAAACTGACGTTGGGTAGAACCGTCTTGAAGTCACCTTGCATCCTTGTCAGGTCCTCCACGTCATGCTTGTCGAACTGGTACTTGTTCAAGCGCCGCGCATCCTCAGCTTCTTCTGTTGCGTTGGCCTTTAGCTGAGTTACCTCTGGCTGAGTCAGGCAGTGGTCGAGGATAAGGTTAAGAATAATGCAACTGAGGAATATCACCAACAAACCGACTAGGATACTAAATAATATCCAGTACACCAAAGGATTCATTTTGAACTAATATTCCTCAATAAGTGTCATCTCGTTAGTTAGCGTTATCAGTTGATACATACATGATTTATGATAGTCAGTAAAAATGGTACTCTTATCTGAGCGGCGAAAAGTAGTGCAGGTTAGTCACATGTCGCGATTGATAACAGCGGTAAATAACATTAGCAGATAAAGGATATTTATGTTGGCCTCGGATAAGTATATCAAGGGATTCGATTATAGCTAGATGATAAGAATTGACCATTTCAACAAATTTTCTGGTGGAAACTGAAGCTTTTGGTGGAACTGATTGTTTATGATGACAGTTTCGTCCACCAAGTTGGCACCATCTGGAGATGAGTGTCATTTATGTTACTAGGCATCCTTTGTTTTTGTTGTTGTTGTCACATCAAATTCAATTTTCATGTTGAACCACCTCCATCTTAATATAAAAGTATAGATTATCTGCCCGATACTGCGTCAAAGATCGCGCGAACACGAAAATGTATCACCATTAAGAAAATGAGCCATAAACGATCCTTCATTTCGCTATAAATCAGGACACCTCACCTCGTGCCTTCCTCGCTGTATCGGATCTTTCGACGGTTCGAAAATGTTTTGAGATATTGCCGTTGCCACTTCCCATAAATATCAGATGTGTTTTATGATCTCGTAGGTGGCGCAGTTAGAGCTGTTAAGCATCGCTTGTTTTTCTTATAAAGAGCCGCCTTCGGAAACGATTGAAAACCACGTGATCTAAAATAGGCAACCAGATAAACAAACATGTGATTTTTTAGCATATGTAATACCACTGAGTGTATATATGGTTGCCTAATTTCGTAGTCGCGTGGTTCACAATCGTTGATGAAGAGTAACGCTGTTTTTTTTTCTTGTATAGTAGCAATTGAGACTTCAGAAAAGCATCATATATGTCTGGACTTGATTAAATGGGTTTATGCTCTGCTTTCCTTTCAGAGGTGCATTCCATTTCTCATCATTTTAGTACTGAAGGAAAGGCTTTCTACTGAATTGTTTGCATTCACGGGTGAATAGATTTTTATTTAAAAAATGCAATCTGTACAAGAGTAACTTCGCTTGTTTTATTCTCTTATGTTTATCGTAAAATATTCACCATTAAACTTTAACGTACAAGCTTTTACTCACATTAAAATCGTAGGTAACTAACACAGCCGTTACAACTCCCCTCCCTCACTATTTAAATTGACCAAAAGAAAATTCTCTAATTTCTGTAAATTGTGTCGGGCCCAGTGTCGATTCTTGAGGGATGCCTTTATAGTTTTATTGATTTTACGTTACTATCCCGTCCCGTCTTTTGCTTCAGAGTAGAATATTAAATATATTTCTGCTTCCGGTCGTGCCGAATAACATTTTTGCATACACATTCGATTTCTGTTTGGCAAAACGTTCCGGCGATATGTTATTTTTTCAGATTTTATTGCAAGGGGGAGCCCTGACTAGGTAGATATTTTACGTGACGCAAATTCGTCCGTGTTCAAAGCTGTAACATTGACTCTAAATTATTAGTTCGCTATGCATGTCCGTGTCCGTGCTAAGCTCTACTCGGCGACGCGGAAGTATTGGCGTTCGATTAGAAAATGTCTTCCTGGAACCGAAATTTGCAAACAAAATTTATTAAACCGTGAATCAATTAAAATAATCAAAGGAATACCTCAGGGACCTGTATCAGAGCCTCTGTTTAATTATATTATATACTCGACGTATCTAGTAAAGCCCTCGGACTAATTTATTTTAGCTTTATATTCAAGATAGTCTAATCAGCTGTGCACCTGTCGATTTATTTATAATTAAGTGTGCCTTCTCTTGTAGACAATGAACGGGGAAACGTATTGCGTCGTTTCCACTCCCGTTGACGCCGCCTATGCTTGGCTAGAAGATGGTTCGTTACATGGCCCGAATTTGTATTCCGAATGGGAGATGCACGTAAAATGATCGACATTCGCATGATGAGGACGGGATCCTCCAGATAAATAAATTAGTCTCGACATGCGGTTACTAAGTAAACGGGGATATTGTTAGGCGGAATTATTTTGAAAATCTGCACGGAATTTAATATATCACAGTTGTATTCTAAGAGCAACAAGCGGTTGCGCTTCGTGTGGCCGGAATTAGTATTTGGCAAAATCTCAAGCACGAGAAATCTGTAATGAACGAATGCACACTAAATTGTTTTTGAAGTAATCTACGAAACCGATCAATACTGTCGTCAACAGGTGCACTGGAACAGAGCATTTGTACAGGCTTCTCATCACCCCACAAGAGCAACTTACGGAAAATGTCAAAGGGCAAGGAGGGGAGAGATACGTAAAGTGATTGGAAGGTTTTTGATTCCTTATATTATTCGTCGGTGATATTTTTTTTCCTTCTAGTCTCTCAAATATCTTTTTGCCCCATCAGGCCACAATTATTCATGTAGGATCATCTAAAATAGACTATATAACGACAAAAATAAGCTGGAATTCATGATCTTAACTGTTTCTGCACATATCTATTCGCTTTGAGGTTACAAAAAGACAACTTCCCCCCTATTAAAAATGTTTAAATGATGAGATCATGTGTCATACATTCAATTTTGTCATCAAGCTTGCGTAAAAGTAAATATATTTTAATGTAACGTTTTTGTGTGAGACCTGGCGCGGCGTATTTTCCTATTAGACAGGAAATAAATAAGCCTCCGTTCGACTTTTCGTGTATTTCATTTTAATTCTCATCCGGCGTTCCAACAAAACCAAGTAGAAACAGTCAAGGATCAGTCCAACGAAGATATATTCGATTTCGAGAATAAAACCCGTTATTCGTTAGAAGTGCACGCGCTTCAGTCCTTATAAAATGAATTTTCTTATCTCCTCCATCGAGAGGCCGTCCTTTGCTGTTGCATAGAAGATTGGCTTTCTGCGTTACGTTTTATAAAACTCCTTGATCTAATGTTTTTTTGTGTTGGCGTTAATCCTAATACGAGGGGAATAAAAACCAACCTCGCTCTGACACACCACGACGATCCTTTATTCTTAACAGTAGAGTGTCGATTCGTGTTCCCTTTAGATAACGGACGAAGAAATATGTTTCCTTCAGTTGCACATTTTGAGTAGTTTTGAATATATGGTGAATTTTAATAAATTTCAGAAGAAGACGACCAGTTGAAATTATCCGTAGAGGTGTCTCGATGGAACCCGCCCTTGTATTATTCACACGACATGAATTGTTTATTAAATGCCAGAGTTAACAACCCGTGATGGCAGTTTATGCCATGCAATAAATTATCCAGTTACATACATGGAGCAACAAATATTTAAACAGCGCTCCGACTAGTCCATCTCGTACGTGCGCTACCGGATAATCAGGGATACATTTGATATCCTCGATTTTAATTCGGCGAAGGGATATTATGCCCGCGCGAAACCGAGAAAATTGTATGCGGCCGCTCATTTAAATTCTAATAACAATATGAAATATTGCGGGGCGATAATAGCGTATGAAACCTGCAAGTGCAGATTTATTAGCACCGATTTTGTTCAGCTAGGTGTATACGGTGAAAAATAAGTGAAATCTTCCTTTCATTGCCATTTAAAAATCTACCAAGATTTGATTAATGCTAATATTTAACAGAAACGCTTATTTTCTCTTTAGGAAGATTCTAGTATCTTACGCAATGTTTGCCAGGTGGTAGAGAACCGGTATAACAAAAAAGAAACGAATTTATTAAGTTTTTCTGCCATTTAAAAATCTGCCAAGGGTTAATGCTAATATTTAGCAGAGATGCTTTTATTCCTTCTAAAGAAGGGTTTGTTATATCGTACAGTATTTGCCAGTTCGCAGAGAGGTTGGTATAATGAAAAAATAAGTGAATCTCTTTAGTTTTTCTACCATTTAGAAATCTATCAAGAGTTGTTTAATGCTAATATTTAAGAGATAAAGTCTTTAGTATATCGTTACAATATTTCCCAACTCACAGAAAAGTCAGTACAATACGAAATTAGCAAATTTGTTCAGTTTTCTACCATTTAAAAATCTACCAAGATGCTCCTATTTTTTCTAGAAAGCGTTTATTATATCGCACAATATTTGCCAGCTCGCAGGGAGGCCGGTATAATGAAAAATCAGCGAATTTCTTTAGTTTTTCTGCCAATTAAAAATCTACCAAGTTTGTTTAATGTCAATATTTAGCAGATATGCTTTTATTCCTCCTAGAAAGGGATTATTATATTGTACAATATTTACCAGTTCGCAGAGAGGTCGGTATAATGAAAAATATAAGCGGATTTCTTTAGTTTTTCTACCATTTAGAAATCTACCAAGAGTTGTTTAATGCTAATATTTAAGAGAGACACTCATCATACGTGTAGAAAGTCTTTAGTATATCACACAATTTTTTTCGACAGAAAACTCGGTAAAATACGAAATTAGCAAATTTGTTCAGTTTTCCACCATTTAAAAATCTACCAAGGGTTGTTTAATGCTAATCTTTAGCAGAGATGCTCCTATTCCTTCTAGAAAGCGTTTGTTATATCACACAATATTTGACAGCTCGCAGAGAGGCCGGTATATTGAAAAATAAGCGAATTTGTTTAGTTTTTCTGCCATTTAAAATCTATCAAGGTTTTTTAATGCTAATATTTAACAGAGGCGCTCCTCTTACGTGTAGGAAGCCTTTAGTATATCGTATAATATTTGAATCCGATGTGAAGCCAGTATAATGAAAAATAAGTGAATTCTGCCTTTACTGCCATTTAAAAATCTACCAAGAGTTGTTTAATAGAGACGCTCCTGTTCGTTGTAGAAAACCTTTAGTATATCGCACAATATTTGCCAGCTCGCAGAGGGCTCGGTATAATGAGAAAGTTGTGAATTTGTTAAATTTTTCTGCCACTTAAAAATAAGCAGAGATGCTCCTATTTCTTCTAGAAAGCGTTTGTTATATCGTACAATATTTGCCAGCTCGTAGTGAGGCCGGTATATTGAAAAAATAAACGAATTTCTTTATTTTTCTGCCATTCAAAAATCTGCCAAAGACTGTTTAATGCTAATATTTAACAGATACTCTTATCTTACATGTAGGAAGCTCTTAGTATATCGCACAATACTTGACATCTCGCAGAAAAGCCGGTATAATGAAAAATAAGCGACTTTGTTTAGTTTTTCTGCCATTTAAAAATCTACCAAGGTTTGTTTAATGCTAATATTTCATAGAAACGTTCCTCTTACGTGTAGGAAGCCTCTAGTATATCGTATAATGTTTGATAGTCCGAAGGGAAGTAAGTATAATAAACATAAGCGAATTCTTCCGTTTACTGCCATTTAAAGATCTACCAAGAGTTATTTAATATTAATATTTAACAATGACGCTTCTGTTCCTTGTAGAAGACCTTTTTGTAGATCGCACAATATTTGCTAACTCTCAGAGAGGGCGGTATATTGGGAAATTAACAAATTTCTTTAGTATTTCTGCCAAATCTGCCAAGAGTTTTTTAATGTTAATATTTGACAGAGATGCTCCTGTCACCTGTAGGCTTTTACTATGTCGCACAATATTTGCCAACTCGTAGAGAGGCCGATATAATGAAGTATCAGGGATTATCTTCAGTTTTTCCGCCATTTAGAAGTCTACCAAGGGTCGTTTAATGCTAATATTTAACAGAGACACTCCTCTTACGTGTCAAAAACCTATTATATTGCACAATATTTGCCAGCTCGCAGAGAGACCGGCAGAATGATAAATTAGCGAATTTCTTTTCAGTTTTTCTGCCAATTATAAATTTGCCAAGGTTGTTTTTAATCCTAATTTTTAACAGAGACCTATAGGAGGCCTCTATTATATCGCACAGTATTTGTAAGCTCGTAGAGAGGTCGATATAATCGACGAATTTTTCCACTTTTTCCGCCACTTAAAAATCTACCAAGAAATATTTCAAATTCGTTTAGTCGGGTCCTGTCGCTTGACACAGGACCGTACTCCTTTTTTTTTATGAATTTTTTAACTATTTCTCTTCTGCCAGTTAACTGACACATTTTAGAGGGAATATTTGCTAAAAATAAAGTGAGCACAGCTTGCCAGAATCTATAATTTTTCAGGATCTTCATTAGAGACACGACAGCATGTTATTAAGAGGGGTTGTTTGCAATATAGAATTATGTCGTTAACAAATTATTAAATATTGACGTAAAAAGCTTACGAGACCGATCTGAAGTAATTAATTAATTAGCTGTATTAATGGTAAACTGTCACCGTTTATGACCGACAATTTAATAGCTTATAAACAGTTTTATGTCGGTACAATCCAGTCGGTTCCGTTATCGATAGTAATTTGACTCGAAAATCAGTTTCTATTGAATTATTTGAGGGGATAATCACGCTTGAGCTCGTTATTACGCAAGGACGCACAACATGGCCAATGAAACTGGAGTCCCCAACCAATAAGAGTGGTGTTAAATGCTGAAATTGATGGCAGTATTTCAATGAATACTAGATGATATGATTACGCCGTTAAATTGTTTAATTCAGCGCGCAGGGGACCGGGTGCGACCCGCCCGCCTGGAAAATCTAACTTAATTCAGCCGATATCGCAAAAAAGGGTGTTGTTTTTACGGGGTGGGTTAGGAAAATTCTTAAAGTCTATTAATAATTATTTTTAGTAATACAAAAAGCGTAAAGATCCGGCCCTGTGTGTGGCCTGTAAAACAATATGATAGGGTGGCAGTTGTGGAGATTCAGCTTTAATTATCTTTTGAAGGGCGTCACACACGGCTGTAGGAAATGATGTTTTAAAGTACACATAGGGGGACGGCGCACCAGGAAGCGTGTGTGAATGGATGAAATTGCCAATTTTTAAGTCGCTCGTGTTGCGGAATTATGGCGTAATAAAAACACCGGACCGGCAATTTTTTATTAATAAAGGCACTTTACAGCTGTATAAACACAAAGAGGAAATATGACAGAATGAATTCCATCGCCCAGCTCGTCGTGGAAACGAAACTAGGTAAGGCGACGTCCAACAGCTATGGAGTTTAAGGCCTACTTTTGCTGAACAATCTCCATGCAAATACCGATAACATAAAGCAGTTCGAACGGCTAGATTTTGGAAAATAAGTTTAAATGCCTGCCACATTTCGACTTAAATTAGTGGCCATTATTATTTTCGCGTTCAGTGAATTTGTTACATTTTTTTATAATCTTTCACTTACTCTTAACAACAAATTTTGGTACAAAAATACAGCGTTGTTCTTCATAAATCCTTTCTCTGTATTTGAATGTGTCCTACCGGCTGCGCCAAATTTGTAGTTTGATATTTTTACAATTAAAACTATTTATTACTTTTTCATTTTAACTTGACAAGAAATTTGGCTTCCTATAAATTCCCATATTAAGAGCTTAAGCTTTAATCCAATAGATGTCATCTTTCAAGTCTTAATTACCCTATATATGCTCAAAGTGTCCTTATTTACTGAGAGTAATATGCCCTTTATGCCACCATCAAGGAATAAGCTGGCGGATGTGCAAATGTTATCTCCACTCTTTATTATTCCCCGCCTCAAAAACGATCCGATAAAAATATGTAACGTCCTTTCAAACATCATCGTAAAATTCATGTATAGCGAATCGGTAAAATTTTTATTGGATGTTTGAATTTTGAATCAAACCAGAATGTTACATAAAATCGACATAAAAGTCGCTTTATTAAAAAGTTAGGAGATGCGATTATTTGATTAAATCGATGTCGAGGTGTGTTGCTTATTTTGTTAATCGGTAGATATCGGAGATATTGGTATTTTCATTGCAGGAATAAAATAGGCCTTTGGGTTATCTTAAAGAAAGAATTGGTATTAGATATCTGCTAACAGCTAACAAAAATATATCAAAGATTCTTACTTTTATATACGGCATGTCACTAGCATGTGGAAACAGTCTGCCAATTCGTGTTCGTTAAGTTAAAGTATCAATATTTGGATTTCTTGATTTTAACGTCAAACCACAAAGTTGTATTGAAGTATAAGAAATAATTATAGACATTAATAAACTAGTGCGAATTGCGATTATATACTAGATATCTAATGGGTATATTAAAAATATTTACTATACAATTAATTGAGGTTGTCCGTATTGTAGCAAACAAACTGATTTTAAACATCGTTCTATAAAAATACTATTTACCCATTAATCGCATTCATGGCAATAATATTTAGGTCTTTTTTGTATAAACTGATAATAAAATTAAAGGAAGTGATACATTATTAATTAAACCGTTGGTACCAACGTAACCATGACACCTTACTTCTAAAACTTTCCTTCTTTTGTTTTATTCCCATCTTAATTGAATTTTTCAAATCATATTTGGTTGAAAGACGCCAATTTATTCACTATCGAGGCGTTGGATTATACGATATCCGCGTAAAGTAAGGCGTACCTCAAGGGCCGGTTCTTGGACCGTTGTTTTTAATGTGTACGTTAATAATATCCCAGTTAAACTGTGATTCTTTGGTATACGCCGATGATCTGAAAATTAAAACAAATAAAGAAATAAAAATTAACTATATTAAAAACTAACACGTGAAAATACGCCATACTTGCAATATTCAACTTATATATTACTATTTCACTGACACAAAACTTTATTCTAACTAATCTATTATCTTGTAGATACGGGGAAAGGACAATCCAAAAGCTTCTTAATATCGCTTATGCCTCAAGTTCCTCAAGTATCTTTGTTGATTATTTATTTATTCCCATTTATTTATTGTTTGTTGTTTATTTATTTATTCCCACGCACAAATATCCACTTAGATTTTTATTGTGGTGTATTACGACAAAGTTGCAATATTTTGTAATTACTGTATATATTTAAATTGTATTTATTTACTTGGATAATAACCATTATTATTATTATTACTATATCTAATACTTTGTATTTCAATTTTGCTTGCCGAGAATTTTAGGACATAAATAGCCATCTCAAATATTACATATACTCAAACGAAAATAATAAACTGTAAATTTGACAGAAAATGGCATAACTTAACTGGATACGATGCGCATTGCATTGTTAAACTAAGGAAATTAGTTTATTTGTTTCTTCTTTAATAAAATATTACCTTAAATTGCTAATAACTTCAAAACTATTCAAAATAAATATCATGTGTGGTGGATCGTCAGAAAACACTTGTAATTCTCTATTAGATTTGACAGAAAATGGCATAACTTAACTGGATACGATGCGCATTGCATTGTTAAACTAAGGAAATTAGTTTATTTGTTTCTTCTTTAATAAAATATTACCTTAAATTGCTAATATCTTCAAAACTACTCAAAATAAATATCATGTGTGGTGGATCGTCAGAAAACACTTGTAATTCTCTATTGGATTATAAAATAAAGCACAGGGTGTTCCGTTTAAAATAAGAAAGTTATTGATGTTTTTAAATTTACGTATTCGAAATCAAATTATGAGTATAAATTCTAATGAATCATTTGAAAGTTCGCATCAAGCTTAATCAGCTGCCACAATAAAAAGTTTAAAATTATTTTCGATTTGAAAATTATGGCATTTAGGCTCTTTAGGTTCTACCTGTGAAAATTTCGACAAAATTTAGAATATTTCAAAAACCGCTCAAGAGAAGTACACGTTATGACAGTTCATTGGAAAGCTCTTGATATTATCTAATCAAATTTGGAATAATGTATAGGGTGTTCTTTTTAACTTAACATAGTTAGTCACTGCACACAATATAATACAAATATTTTTGGAATATGCAGTGTTGATTGCTGAACAATTTTTGTTTCAAATAACTACAATAGCTTATTTATGGAAGAAATGCGCACCACGTGGACACCCTGTATATACAAAATCATTACGCGCCGCATAGACCGCACGCCAATGTCCCACATTATTACATAGTTCGATGTCGGCACGTTGCCTTGTGACATCTGGTGGAAGCCTAGTAAACCGACTGCTGTTCTAAGCGAAATGTACTAACTTATCGACAGGATCGATACCTTTCTCCTTGCTCTTGGCGCCACATCCTTGATGTCACACCAAGGATTTATCGAGGCGAGTGTCCTGGCGCGCTTCTAGATGTCGTGAACATGTACTAGTGGACGTAAAATCCATTTTTGGTGTTTATATAACTAGGTGCATGCTTTATAAAAGCGATGACGATATATTTTAATTAAATATTACAAAAAATGGATTAGGCGTATACCGGGCGTAAAATAAATTGCTTTACATTTCTTTCAGACGCCTATTTATGCCTATCCACGCCAAATTTGTTGATACGTGGAAAATGCTGCTGCAACGAGCGGATTGTACAAGGAAAGTGTACCATTAATATTTAAATCTTTCGGGCTCCGCGACAATTTTTTGGGCAACTAATTGATCAAGGGAACATATTTATATATAAACATTTTTTTAATTTATTTTATTTCCACCTTCATCTCGCTGGTCAATAGATAAAGTTAGAACATATCAACGTGCACGATAAAAGTTATTATTACTTGATATTGGAATAGATTCAAGCAATCGCTAGTCAGAGCACACTCGATCAATCTCCTCTCCCGGTACAAATTTACAGATTTTTTTATCTCCGGAACGGATCGTCGCTTCGAGGTGGGACAAGTTCCGATCGATTGTGAGGCTTTAAAAGATTTAACCGGAATATCAGATCGACTTGATATTTGGTGAGTTTAAACGTCTCCTCCGGCATTCGGAGCTCTTCAAAAATTAAACGGATCGCTTTGCAGAACGATCCACCTTATCGTTTCTAGTGTTCCTAACCGTGAGAGATTGAATCAAAAGTACGAGTATACTGGAAGAATGTTCAGATACTAATTATTTTATCCTTTCTCTATATTATTTGTTTAATCTATGCGTAATTATTCTTCCAGGCCTTCTTATTTTTTTTTAAATTGTTTCTGAAAAACCATAGAATTTTATGTTAAGTAAGGATCGTTGCGTAAAAAAAATATAAGGAGGCGCAACGGTGTAACATAGGTAGGTGGTTCAGCAGCATCGGTTCAGAGATTGTCAATTTGAATGATTTTTTTTTTTTTTTTTAATTTCGGATTCCCAATAAATGTACTCTTGATACCTTTGTCGAGATATCCTTTATGCAATAACGACGAGGACTTGTATTGAACTTGAGTAGCGACTAAAAATAACACGACGGATTTCCCCCCATCTTACGTTCTTGCCGAACGTTCTTTTGAGGGTTTCCGACATCTAAGCGGTACTATATAAATTGCTATCATATAGAAAGCTTTATTAAATATAAACTTTGATAACAATTTCTAATTCACCAAAGAACCGACGTTCCTTCCACAAAAGGGAAATATATTACGCCGCAGCGTTTCTCTCCCTTTGTCAGCCCTAAACTGTCTTCTATTATCTAAGCAAATAAAAAGGAATTGTACCAATGGTATTTGTTCTACAATAATATTAATGGTGGACTGGAGAGGTATGTGTATTTTTTCTGCAGCCGGCCGGCGTACGAATTCCACCGAGAGCAATATTTAATTAGGAAAATTCTCGAGCAACTATAATTAGCAATTAGAATAGGACAAAGCCGGTGTTGCCACGAACATACCTGATACAACTATAGATTGCCTATATGTGGGTGTATTAATGGCAGATACTGCAAGTGCTGTTCAAACCCCTTATCTGATTCCGGCAAGATCGGCATTATAAATTAATATTAATCATACACGACTGATGAAATTCGCTGTTTTAAATATTAATTCGTTACTTAAAATATTTATAATTCGAGCACGCCTTGAACTTCCTTTAATCCAACTTACGATCTAGTGATGTCATTAAATTAATGAACCATGGCGTGATGTGTTCCGTACGACAATTTGTTGATTAAATCATAATGAAAAATTAATTTTGTTTAATCTTGTCGTTATCGTTCCTTTCTTCGAATATAATTCAATTTATGGGCAATAAAAAATTACTTGCTTGCCACACATGAAATAACAAGTAAAGAAAGTAACAATGAGTGCTTTGGTAATTGTTTCAACCCAAAAAGCCTAGAAATACGTCCATCCGTGAAATTTTATCTGCATTATCTTAAAACCAGAGTAGATAAGTTATGAGGGTTCTGCCACACGTCCCATCACTTATATATACCTCCCACCCATCGACCAATTTAGGTGGGGAGTGCTAGCAAGTGGGGCATGCGCCAATGCTCAGATCTCTTCATTCAATGTCGGTAATGGTATTAAACCTAACCTCAAATTAAAATATTTTCTTGCAGCATACTTTGTGGCATGATATGTTTCTGATCCATGACCAGCGCCAATGCAAGTCGATGCAGACCAGCGTATATATACATAAGATTTTATACAGCCTCAATTAAATTTTACTGTCAGACTTTCCGGGCAAAGTACTAATATAATATACATAATTGGTATATCACCCCTGTGGAGAATGCTTATAAATTAGCTGTAAAAATGCCATTTGCTATTTTAGAACTCATAAACGGCAAATTGCCTTGGGAATAATGGAAAGTAGAATGGAGAATCAAACAAAAGAAAATAGCTCGTTAATTTCGACGTGTATGCCTGGTGAGGATCCGAAAAGTGTGACTCTTGTTATTAATGATCGAAGAGATGATAATAACAGTGAATTATGAGCTCGGCTCACTTCGTAATGAAATTCTACAGAGTTACGAGTCCGAAATAATGGACAGACCTCAAATAGTAGGCAGCAGAAATAAAATATAATGTTTAAAGTCCTCAAAAGGTATTTAATTGTATTAAAAACATAAAATAAGGATTCCTACGAAGCTAAGTAAGTGAGCTCTGTTGGCCCGACCTTTTCTATTTGTGCAGTAGGCGAGAGGCGTGGCTTGGTTCCCCCAATGCTGCATAACAAGGTGTGCCGTGACTTGTCATGCAGCACTGGGGGAACCAAGCCACGCCTCTACTTCATAAATAGAAAAGGTAGGACCAATAAAGCTCACTTCGCCTCAGAAAGTGGCCACGACAAAATGGGCGACATTTATATTTTCTGAATTAATAATTGCAACAAAACGCATAAAATAGCATGTGGGAACGGTTTTTTTTACTCGGTCATTGATTTACCGGAGTTTAAATTCGCTGGCGCAATTCAAATTCCTCGAAGGCACTGGACGCCAACTCAAACACTCCAAATTAACACAATTTTCGAACACCTATCCCATCCGCGCGTGCCAACACTTCACAACTAAATTCCGCCTCTGTCCGAATCAACTTGGCTAGTTAAATATTTGAGTTACATAACAACTGCCGCTGCAAAATAACTCGGTCCGCGGTGAGAAGGTTTAACAAAACGGAGAGTCGGCGAGCCGGTCGTAAACTCGAGTTGGGCGCAATTCGTGTAAGCCAAATTGAATCATTTAGTAAATATAAATAATCCGGCGGGCGACACTGCGAAAGGGGGCCCGGTCCGGTTTTGGTCTCGGGAAGTTGTACGTACATCAATCGACCTTGAATTATTGGGGGTATTTCCCTAATGATATTGTTTATGGTAAGGGATTTTGAGATTCTCTCAGTAATTGCTAAATACCAACTGATTGTGGAAGTCTATGATGATTTCTAGTTTATGTGGATAATATAGCCTCTTTGGACCCAATCGAAGTCTGAATCGACTAACACTGGTGGGTGTTGAAGAGGATTCAATCTATTTGGAGAAGAGGTTCCGGGCTTTCTTCCGCGTTAATTTTTTTGAATTCTTGATGCTGCAATCATCTGGTCATGATCTTCATCTGAAGCAATCCAAAGTCGCTTTAGATGATTCAAATTAACCAACCTGGAAGAGAATCTGGAAATGAGAGGATTTGATCCACTCAGGCTGAAGAAGACATCCTACCATTTTTTGAAGTAGCACAATGGCTAAGGTATAAAAATCCTTAGATATCCTGAGTTCATACAAAGGTTTAGGAAGGTAAATAAGGCGGAGGACCGAGTAAATAGTTGATGGGTTGGAAGTGAGAAGGTAAGAAGGACCTTCTCCTTCTCAATAGCTCAAGGAAAAAAATGGTCACCACCTTATCGTTCTTTCCAAAATAAATATTGGACTCATTGGGGCTGTTTCATTGACCAAAAGCCTGTTCATTAAAAACAAGTAGTTTCAGATTGTACCTACGCAGTCACTATCCGATCTAGATCAAAGTTCGAACAGGCGAAACCGATTAGCATATTTAACCAGCGAAGGAAAAAACAATTTAACTTGCCCTATGTGTAAACTGTTTGCGGATCAGCCCTACTGCCCCAGTCTGAAGCAGTTAAATTACTGTGACGTATATTAAACATCTGGGATCGATGTGCTGACTCGGGATCGTGCCTGGTCCCAAATCTCCGCTATTTCAGACGCGGCTCACGGCATGTTTCACCCCCAACAACAACAACACTCACACGTGAGCGACGGATCGACTGTCATAATTATTTCTCGTTCCGGAATCCCCGCATTAATTCCGCCTAAATGAGCAATTCCGGCGGATCGGGCCGGTAAGCGCAGCAGCCGTAATAGTCGAGAAGAAAAACTAAGTAACTAAAATTCGTGAAAGGGGTGGCAGTAATTTGCACCGACAGATTGTCTTCGTTGGATGTGGGACGGCTTTACCAATACTGACTGCACAAGTACACCCCTACACATTAATAATAATAATAATAATCTTTATTATTATTATTATTAATCTTTAGTATCTCAGAAACTGATGGTGCAAATTATTGCATTGGAATCCGTTCCGACAATCCTGTTTATTAAAAATGGGGGTAGAGGGTTGATGCTAATGCCCATGTGATGCGTCTATATTGATTCCTATCCCTCTGTCAAGTTTCCATGGCTTCCGGTTTCGCCGGAAGTGACCCAAGATTTAGATTTCTAAATGGGACAGCCTGTGTATTTTCGCATTTTTGGAATCTAGACGTCATTCTGCATCTGATTGTACTAAATCCGTGGCATTTCATTAAGAATCTCTTTGGATTCGGTGACTGAGGTAGTTACAAAGAATTCTGATAAATGATGGCTGCGAGGTAAAGTAAGATTATAAATCAAACCGCAGATGGATATCTGTCATAATTATTTTCTCATTCTAATATTTTAACCGCTAAACAAATAACAAGTCTTTTTTCGGATGATGAAGCGCCAGATGAAAAATTAATGATGGGGGGAAGGCGCGTTTTCGTTAATGACCGATGAGGCTTTATCCTAGAGCTTCCAACTCTGCAAAGGTAAAAAGTAACCCGTTATACTCTTCGCGGCGCGGCGCTTGATTTATTGCATTTTTTAGGTAACTGCGTGTCGCACGTTCTACAAAACACTCTTTGCAATTTTTTGCGAATAGTTCTAGTAAGCCACCATCTTGCGATGATGCCAATATCGATATTAATATTCAATTTAATTCGTCTGTTATTGTCGCTCCTCTATGCCTATATTCTCCCCCTCGACATCGCGCTGGCTTTGATAACCAAACCAGCAAACTCTAATCAACATAAAACAATGAGCATTAGCTACACAAAGCCCCCGACAATAATTTAAAGTTTGCCGAGAATGCAACAACTGAGCATTGTCTTCGAGAGAGACTACAAATTGCTAAAACTATTTCTCATTGAATCGAGCCAACCATGTGTGTGAGAAGTTCTGAGCGCCGGCATAATGGGCCCCAGTTCGAAAGTTACAAGGCAGGAGTTTTTACGAATCTAAGAATTTCGGGACCTTAAGGTTATGATGGCGTTCGAGGGAGAAATATGCTCCGAGAGCGATAAGTTCAACGGAGTAATTACATGAGCATTAATTATCTTCTGGAGCGAGCGGAAGAGCAACTCACACATTTCTTTTAATAATAATGGTAATGAGTCTACTATTATTATTATTCGATTAAAAAGAAACCGCGAGCATAATATCAACAGGCTCAAATTGTCCCAAATTTAAGCCATATTTTATTGAGCCATAACAAAACCCCTCTGCCGTATTTCCATCGTTACTTACCTACCCTACATGGCCGCCTTTATGTCTCCTATATAGCTTTTTATTATCTCCCTGAATGGCCGTGTTTCAATTGCATTCAACATTGTATAATATTATTAGTTTTATGTTTAAAACGGTCCGTTCAATAAAAACGAATTGAAATAAGCACGTCACACTGATCTAGGAACGTTTATTTTAGTCGGTATAAAATGTTAAGGGCAGTGGGCATGTCGCAAGTGACGCAAATATGAATGTCATTGTATATTAATCAATTTTCCTATTTTTTCAATGCAAAGTTTTTCCTAGATAAAAATCATAAACCTAAGCCATGGCGGCGTGTGTATATTTGAACCGAATGCAAAGTGCTATTTCAGAATAATACAAAACAAAATGAATTGACGTTTAAAGCCGAGCGTTTTCATTTTGTTAAGCTTACGGCTGGGAGACAAACACAAAAATACTTTAGAAATTGGGGCGAGATATTCGGAACGCCCTCAGTTCAGTAACAGATGTACTTGAAGTCGCGGGGAGATATATTATACAATAGTTCTATGAATTAAACTCTCACGGCTATAAATCCATTTCGGTTCGTACTTGCCATGGACAGAAATTAGTAATAAAGTAAGGCAAATCATACTAATAATTTTTCGCTGACTCGTGGCAGAGGTGTTGGGCAACCATTTGTGGGCACATTAACCGTAAAATACCCTATTATATTCAATTTAAATCTAATTGAAAACTAGTAATTTTTGTTACTTATCGTACCTACAATGCAAACGAATTTTATTGCTTTTAGAGTTAGGGGCGAAATGCCTGGTTGTGCAGTAGTAAATTGCAGTAACTCTGCAAAAAAGTGGATGTTCTGTCAGAATGGTTATTAGCTGGATATAGAGCACTAACTACACTTCAGACAAAGCAAGCATCATCGTCATAGTTTATAACATATACCGGGTGTAAACGAATAGTGGGCCACACCTGTAACTTCCTCGTTTTTAAAGATAACAGAATAAAATTTTGGTTGGTGAAATTAGGTAAGATTTCCAACTTTTTGAGACCTATCCGCCATATTTGTCACTTCCGGTTTCACCGGAAATGGCCCCAATGCTTTTTCTAAATGGACCACCCTGTATATTTTTACATTTTTTAAATAAAGATCACGTTTTGGATACATTTATGCTATTTTGAACAATTTATACAGGGTTGCAAGACAAATAATTCGAATTTTAGTTGTCAATCTAGATGGCTGCGAATATGTTAAAATTATTTGCGTTCCAATGCAATTCATATAAAAAATACGAAAACGTCAATATGTCCAAAAATACATCATACAGGGTGCTCTAAACTCATTAAAATCACATTTTCAAAATAACTCTTTTTTTAAAAACATTATGATATGGGCCACCCGGATATTCAGAAAGCTCTATTTAGTAGGGGTTAAACGGTACCAAAAGTTCCGTAATGTGTAATCGTTACCGGCAGGAATGTCAATTTTTCTTAAGAAATTTATGATTTATATCTAACTTCAATTAAATTTTGATTAACCCTGTATATTTGTATTAATATTTTACGATATGCAACAAGAATGAGCCAAAGGCCCATTCTGATTAACACAAATATATAGGGTTGATCAAAATTTAATTGAAGTTAGATATAAATCATAATTTTCTTAAGAAAAATTGTCATTCCTGCCGGTAACGATTACACATTACGGAACTTTTGGTACCGTTTAACCCCTACTAAATAGAGCTTTCTGAATATCCGGGTGGCCCATATCATAATGTTTTTAAAAAAAGAGTTATTTTGAAAATGTGATTTTAATGAGTTTAGAGCACCCTGTATGATGTATTTTTGGACATATTGACGTTTTCGTATTTTTTATATGAATTGCATTGGAACGCAAATAATTTTAACATATTCGCAGCCATCTAGATTGACAACTAAAATTCGAATTATTTTTCGTGCAACCCTGTATAAATTGTTCAAAATAGCATAAATGTATCCAAAATGTGATCTTTATTTCAAAACTGTAAAAATATACAGGGTGGTCCATTTAGAAAAGACTATTGGGGCCATTTCCGGTGAAACCGGAAGTGACAAATATGGCGGATAGGTCTCAAAAAGTTGGAAATCTTACCTAATTTCACCATACAAAATTTTATCCTATACCTTTAAAAACGGTAAAGTTACAAGGGTGGCCCTCTATTCGTTTACACCCGGTATACAAGCGTGTTTTTATTATTTGTTCTTATTAGTTCCGGAAGTTTAATAAATGATGTCACTGCATTAGGCTAATTCTAGTTTATTAATAATAATTCAGTCGCTCCGTATTTTTCTTCAATTAAAAAATGCGGGATAAATATTTTTTCAGAAATTATATATACTGAAATAGAATTCATTTTCTATAGATCAACCTCCCCATTGTAGCTTCTCGCAATTTCTTTGTAAGTAACTCATCATTCATTGATTTTACGGGAGTTATAAGGATTAAATAGGTCGAACGGTAACCCCGTTCGCACAAAATGCCTGCTGAATATACAACAGTAAATAAATATAGCGTGATTTTATAATATTAAACGATAACCTGAGTTTACTGCACCCAAAGAAAATAAAACATATTTCAAACTCGGTGTGTGTGCACGCGAAATATATCAGTCTTTAAAAAGGGAACGCTTTTTTAGCTACATGAAACTGAAAGTATATATATATATATGAAAGTATAAGTACCATACACAAACAATTACCATAATAAATAATTACGGCTTTTACCATTAAAAATGGCCACGTATAACTTAGGTATTTATTGCAAATAACGAGCCACATTCCGCAAACCGCAGCTAAACCGGGATGCGATGCATCCTTAAACACCGCATCCTAGACAATAAAGAAGTGCCCCAAGTTTGGTGCTCCTTGCGTTAAGGTAGATTTATTACGGCGCCGTCCTAGTACAGAAAGTTTACCATTCAAATTGAAATCTATTCGAACTCGATATTGCACGAAAATATTTTTGTTCCTTTTATTCCCGAGATTAAATCGCCACATACATTCGAGGTTCTCTATCGCGGTACGTTTCTAAAAATAACGCTAAAATGTTTATGCAAAATTGCGACGGAAAATGTATATACAGGGTGAAATGGGCGTAGAAATTTTATGAATGTATCAATTAAAATGTTAAATTATCGCCAAAAATAGCAAATTACCTTAAACTTTAATTTATAGTAGAAATTGGCGAATGCGCCAGTGATAAATAGCCTAAAAATATAGAGTGCCCATTTTTTATAACATACAATTTCGGTGCATTTGTTGTCCGTTTAAGCAATTTGTAACAGTTCATTCAATTAACGGAGCAACGAGAAAACCGCCAACGTGCCCTCGATTTCGGGGCACTTTGGAACAATAAAACACCGATCCGTCATTCATTAGTACCAGCCAGTTAAACTCGAATCTAAAAATCTGATGAGTTTAGCGGCCGTCCCGTTCTGAATAACGACGAAAGTTTTCGAGTTGGGGCCCTTAAAATTTTATAGGATTATAAATTAGAATTCCCGCACATATATATTCAAGGGGATTATGCTACCTCAACAATTTTGTTTCTCCATGCCTGACTGAGTTTCAGTCTGTGTAAAGCCAAATAAAATAAACAAACTTGCATTGCTCGGCGCCACGGTATTCATAATGGCCATCCTAGAACTCACGTCCGTTGCCTAGGTGCTCGCAGCCGGGATGAATGTTGGCGCTTTTCTTTAGTTGTGCAACTACGTGCAGCTTTTCGCCTAGAATGCACACGCGGCTAGTTATTGGTGGTGAAATGTATTGTGCATTCGTCGTGTGACGAATGGTTTTAAATTTTCGAGAGAAACAAATATATACAAATAAACAATTCACAGAAAGTGTAATTTCCACCCTGGGGTAATTCACTTCACCCAGGGGTAAAAATCATGCACTTCCCGCCTTAGTTAAACAAATTGTTATTAATATTTCATTTGTAACGCTAGATGAGGAATCAGCATTTTCTTTCTATACGTACAACTGGGGAGTGAAGTGTAATTTCCCTCCTTGGGTAATTCACCTCACCCACGGGAGAAAATCATGCATCTCCTTCGTTTGTTAAACAAATTATTTATTAATATATTATTTCTAACACTAGAAAAGGAAGCAGATTTTTCTTTCTATACGCACAACTTGAGAGTAAAGTGTAATTTCCTCCCTTGGGCAATTCACTCACCCAGGGGAGAAAAATCGTGCATTTTCATTCTTAGTTAAACAAATTATTAATATTTTATTTCTAACACTACTAGAGGAAGCAGCATTTTTTTTCTAATGTAAGTACAATTCGTGGGTAAAGGTTAATTTCCACCCTGGGGTAATTCACTTCACCCAAGGGTGCACTTCCCCCCATAGCTAAACAAATTATTTATTAATATTTCATTTCCAACACTAGTAGAGGAAGCAGCATTTTTTTCTAACGTACAATTTGTGGGTAAAGTGTAATTTCCACCCTGGGGTAATTCATTCCCCCCCTAGTTAAACAAATTATTTATTAATATTTCATTTCTAACAATAGTAGAGGACGGAACTTTATTTTTTCCATACATACAACGGGAGTGAAGTGTAATTTCCTCCCAGGGGTAATTCACTTCACCCACGGGAGAAAATTTTGCACTTCCCTCAGTTAATAAAATTATTTTTTAATATGCTATTTCTAAAGTGGCAGAGGAAGCAACATTTTCTTTTCATGCGTACAACTTCGGAGTGAAGAATAATTTCCTCCCTGGGGTAATTCATTTAACCCACGAGAGAAAATTTTGCCCTTCACTCTTTAGTTATACAAACTATTAATGCTTCATTTCTAACACTAGGTAGTAGAGGAAGCAACATTTTCTTTCCATACGTACAATTCGGGAGTAAAGTGTAATAATTTCCTCCCTGGGGTAATTCACTTCACCCACGGGAGAAAATAATGCAATTCCTTCCTTAGTTTAAAAAAATTGTTTATTAATATTTTGTTTCTAACACTAATAACACTAGTAAAGGAAGCAGCATGTTCTTTTTATACATACAACTCGTGAGTGAAGTGTAATTTCCTCCCTGGGGTAATTTATTTCGCTCTCGGGAGAAATTCACGCAATTTCCTCTTTAGTTAAACAATGCTTCATTTCTAACACTAGTAGAGGAAGTAACATATTTTTTCCATACGTACAATTCGGGAGTAAAGTGTAATAATTTCCTCCCTGGGGCAATTCACTTCACCCTCGTGAGAAAATCATGTATTTCCCTCCTTAGTTTAAACAAATTGTTTATTAATATTTTGTTTCTAACACTAGTAACACTAGTAGACGAAGCAGCACTTTCTTTCTATACGTACAACTCGTGAGTGGTGAGTGAGGTGTAATTTGCTCCCTTGGGTAATTCACTCACCCACGGGAGAAATGCATGCACTTTTCTCCTTAGTTATACAAACTATTTATTAATGCTTCATTTCTAACACTAGTAGAGGAAGCAACATTTTCCTTCCATACGTACAATTCGGGAGTAAAGTGTAATAATTTCCTCCCTGGGGTAATTCACTCCCCCCTCCTAGCTAAACAAATTATTTATTAATATTTCATTTCTAACAATAGTAGAGGAAGGAACTTTATTTTTTCCATACATACAACGGGAGTGAAGTGTAATTTCCTCCCAGGGGTAATTCACTTCACCCACGGGAGAAAATTTTGCACTTCCCTCAGTTAATAAAATTATTTTTTAATATGCTATTTCTAAAGTGGCAGAGGAAGCAACATTTTCTTTTCATGCGTACAACTTCGGAGTGAAGTATAATTTCCTCCCTGGGGTAATTCATTTCACCCACGAGAGAAAATTTTGCACTTCACTCTTTAGTTATAAAAACTATTAATGCTTCATTTCTAACACTAGGTAGTAGAGGAAGCAACATTTTCTTTCCATACGTACAATTCGGGAGTAAAGTGTAATAATTTCCTCCTTTGGATAATTCACTTCACCCACGGGAGAAAATAATGCATTTCCTTCCTTAGTATAAACAAATTATTTATTAATATTTTGTTTCTAACTCTAGTAACACTAGTAGAGAAAGCAGCATATTCTTTTTATACATACAACTCGTGAGTGAAGTGTAATTTCCTCCCTGGGGTAATTTATTTCGCTCTCAGGAGAAAATCACGCAATTTCCTCCTTAGTTAAACAATGCTTCATTTCTAACACTAGTAGAGGAAGCAAAATATTTTTTCCATACGTACAATTCGGGAGTAAAGTGTAATAATTTCCTCCCTGGGGTAATTCACTTCACCCTCGGGAGAAAATCATGTATTTCCCTCCTTAGTTTAAATAAATTATTTATTAATAGGTATTTTGTTTCTAACACTAGTAACACTAGTAGAGAAAGCAGCACTTCCTTTCTCCCTCTCTCGTGAGTGAAGTGTAATTTCCTCCCTTGGGTAATTCACTCACCCACGGGAGAAATGCATGCACTTTTCTCCTTAATTAAACAAATAACCATTTTCTAACATTACTAGAAGTAGCGTTTCCCTTCCGCACTTTAGAGTCGAAAGTTTGCCGTTCCATTCCAGTAGTACGCAGCACCTCCCGCTGCTAGTGACGACGGTGTGTAATATACAGTAATTATTGATTATCACAAAGTATATTTATAAATAATTCGCCTCAGCTATATATAAATTCATCGTGTCCCTCGAGCATCACCTCGTAGGTGGCGTAATGAAAATAAGTGCTCTTACAGTTGAACTTGATGGCATTACAACAACATCCACCCTGAGATGCCTCATATTTAAGCGTCACTTCACCCTTAACTACTGTTAGTTGTGCAAACACGCCCGAGGGACCTGCCGCCGTATTTAAAATAAAGACAAACTCAGGTGTAAAATACACACGTACGAATGTTACAGCTCTCATTTATGGTGCAGCTTCTTGTTGCCTTCGCAAATATCGTCGTGGGGGTGTTTACCTTGCATTATTTATTTGTTTGATTTTATTTCACTGGCCGGCACTGTACGTAATTGTGTCCGGCACTGGCAGAACATATTAAACTAGTCATTTAAAACGGGGAAACGTGTCAGTCAGACAAATTAACAATAGCAAATATTCCAGTTGCTATGTGGCGTAATTCATAATACTTGTCAAAAACGGTACGCATTTTTCTGTGGCTTCTGCATAAAATTTCCATACAAAAGTAACTCTACATTAAATAGTATACCAACGAGGCTCGAGAGAAAAAATGGAATACCACCACAAAAGCCATTGTACCATTGTGTTTGCATTTACAATTCTCTATTTAGATTCAATCGATTTCATACTATAATGATATCCTGAGTGGTTCTACAGCGAGGACTCTTTATTGTAATCCGCAGGCCGTATTCACTTGTGACTTGAAAGGACGGAATTATAAACAAAGCCGTTAGAATTTCTCCCAATTATTTTATATTGCCTCGAGGTTTCGATTTTAAGTTCCGGACGATATGAAAGAATCGCCATCAGCCGAATGATAGGAATAATTGCTGTAACTGTAATTGGCGCAGCTGTAGGTAAAAATATTTGTCTAACTTTCTAAGCGGGGTTTAGTTCTGTAAGTGGAGGCAAACTAGAGCAAAGTGGAGAGGTGAAACGCTTCACAAACTCTATCGAACGCTAACAGGGAATTTATTAGCTTGATATTAGTTTATCAAATTTGTGATATTTATGGTAACAGAATGACGCTAGTCTCTTAGTGAATTAGATCCAATTGGCGTTCTACAGAGCATGAACGTTTTTTTGATATAAGAATACAAATTAGCCGGGCAAATCTGGGGATTTGTGGGTCTAATTCATGTTGATGTGTCGAAATCCGAAGGAATTTAGCGTTTAATTTAGATATTTAGGTGATTTGCATAATAATTACATGGTATTGGTGCGTTCTTCGACTGGACTCTAACACAAAAATAATAACTTTTTATTGTGATTTATATAGGAAATATTTCTGTTAAAATGCCACTAGGCTTGATTAAATCACTCAACTGGAATGAAATGTTAAAGATCATGGGCATGTTGAAATTTTGGGGAGTAGCTTTGGGCAGAAGAACCTAGAAAGGAATTTGAAGAGTGTTCAAGAAGCCGCTGTGATGACGTGGCTTGGAATTAAAATTGGTGGAAGAACAGACCAGATCAGAATCCAGCCCAATCCATCGCAGCTCAAAGTTCTTCAAGAGCCTTGGTAGTCCAAGTTGTCTCCACACTCGTAGACCTCCAACGTTTGGTATTGCCAAATACTCCTACACCCACTACTAAGGATTGGATTATCCATCTCTTCTTATAGAATGGCAGCTCAAGCATTACTTAAAGCCTCATAAAGTTGTTGACGGTTTTGAAAGTGGGGAATCGCCCCATAAAACTCCTCTTCGGAGCTTTTCCCATGCATTCCCATTGGATTGGGATGGTTAGCTGAGCAGATCATGGTAAAATTGACACTTGGTCGGCATCCAACTTAGCCTCTTAGACCTCCAACTGGTCAACTGATCAGACCATGATGATTTTTTACTCAGATTAGTTCATGGTCTTGCAGAAGAAACTCCTCATCGACAGTGGCTGCTCGAGGAAGCACCAGAGGTCGAAGAATCTTGTGCAATTGTCAAGCTGATATCAAAATGAGGCCCGCTCTTCCACCTTCGAATACAAATCACCTCCACGACTGCCTTAGAATCAAATATCTCTTTATTATCATCAAGTCTGATGGATTGGTGCATACGAATAAAAATTAGACTTTTGGCCTTGACATTCCTCGAAGGTGACCCTCAGCACCCTTGACGTTCCGATTCAGTACCGCTTGATACGTTCCTCTTTAAGAATCAAGTTTGAAACCCTCCCTGATAAAGAATTCAAATTATTGCCCCAGCAAAAAGCAATATGTTACACAGCGTAGCAACGTTTTGTCACTGTCTAGTTTAGGGGGCGCGGATATAAATCTAGCCAGACTCATTGTACTAGTAAACTAAAATGACTTACGGTACACACGCCTGTCTCCAGCGGCGCTACGGCATTCATTATTGCGTCAATTTGAAAATCCACAGGATGCGACGTGTAGAGAACAGTAAGGCACTAACAGCATTATCCTATTTTCACTCTGTCACAAACTACTTTAAAATATTAGATTGTCACTAATGCATGCGCCACGCTAATTTGTCGTGTCTCTCAAAAGGGTATTAATATAATTTAAATGTAAATTACTTTGAGTGAGTTTCGAAGCGTCCGGTTAATAGACTTTTTGGGGTTGTTCCACGAAGCGGCCCTAGCCCAAGCTAACTAATAGCCGACTACAATTCATGTTTCTAATGTAGTTTGTGGTATTGGGCGTAATTATTTATTAAATAACACAGTCCCAATAGACGGGATGAATTATGCATCGACATCGGAACGAGAATAGGCGAGTTGTTTGCGTTTACACCCACGAAATGGATTTTTCCGGCTTGTTATTACTCTCTAGGGCATATACAGGAAGTATCTACTCAGCCAGTCTAAGACTCCGTCAAGTCCCAGCTTACGTGTTTAACTTGGAAACATCTTCCTACAAACTAACGTCCTCGTATTTTAATCTTGCCTAAATAAAAATGCCCATTCCGCAGCGGTCGAATCGTCGGTCCGAGATACCGAAACCGCGAGATTAAAATCCGTTGGAAATCCGCTCTTGAACCGATCAGCACCAGAAGGAAATCCAGAGCTAAAATCTAGTAACTTGGAGCGCACAATAGATTGTGAAATTCAGTTTGCTTCTAGCAGACCGCCCGACCAGTGCAGCTTAGTAAGTAAAACCGCCGCCACTCAGCAGCTCGTGTACGCAAAATCCTGCTGTACGCTTAACCGTATTATTGAAGCTCGTCCCGAGCGGAGCGAGGGAAGGTTACGCATTTTAATTTGCTTCAGAATTATTCCATTGATTATTTTTATTTTTGCTGTTTTGACCCATCCTGTAAAAGGAGTTCGAAACAAAATATTTATCAACGTCCTGTTAGCCGCAGGGGGGCGCCGCGCCGCGCCGTACATGTCACAGGCAACTTAATTCCGGTGCTATAAGAAATGACGTTACGAGAGGGACATAAAAATGAAGGTGCTGATATCGCTCCATAAAATAAATGTTGTCCAGTGCCAGGGCCATTACGGAGGGACGCCACGTTGCGGCATCGCGGACCTCGGTAATGGCTCGGGCGTTCTCTGCGTTCTTTTAAACAGACAGGAGGCACCAATAAAAATGTCCACAGTAATGTATTTGTACCACGAAATTGCATACTCAGCTAATGTTATTATTCTGTTTGGAATGCCCGCTCTCTAATGCGGCTTATTTTTTAACGTAAAGGGTGTACATAGGCACAAACTTTTGTTATATACAGGTTGGGGGATAGTGCGGATTTGTAACCGTTGGTAAAAAAAATCTGATTGTAAAATAGTCTTTGTAAAAAGGACGAAAGTTCGGTCGGGGACATTTGTCCACCTTGTATCTCCGTCTTCCCATTCCGTCCCGTTTCTCCCCATAAACAAAACCCCGATGCACTGTGTACATCTCGTTTTCTAATATTACTACCCAGGGAATTATTCTGTTTACAGCTGCTTTATATTTGAGGTATTTCCTTCTTTAT
The DNA here is from genome assembly GCA_963680705.1 of Rhagium mordax. Taxonomy (NCBI): domain Eukaryota; kingdom Metazoa; phylum Arthropoda; class Insecta; order Coleoptera; family Cerambycidae; genus Rhagium; species Rhagium mordax. The sequence goes on along the minus strand of OY796662.1, from coordinate 59,832,548 downwards.
TTTCAGTTTATCCTTAGAATTTATAGAATATAAAACAATTTAGCGGGCCTTGCGGGAGTTCTTAACAATAAGTAAGAGAATATTTCTTGTTTCTCATAACCGGGATTTCCTACCGAACTCTGCACACGTGACTATAAATCGAAACGACGATAAAACTACTTGAAAATGGAGAAATATTGTATAATCAAACAAACAAATTGTGAAATTTCACGCGCGCCATTGAGATTCCAACGACATGTAAATCAAACGTGCACATGCCGGCCTAGCGGTATTGGTGGGGCGAAGCCACGCCCCTTGAAGGCGTGACTCTACGCAAAGGCGCGCATGATTGGTCACACGACATCGGCAGTACGAAGCCACGCCCCTTACGATACACTTAAATAGAGGAGCTCTGGCCAACAGAGCTCACTTCGCTTCAGAATAAGACAACGACAAGATGGTCTTAAAATCAAAATCATTAGTCGGTTCTTTCTCCGCCCTGTACTCGGCCCAACTGTCGGACAACTCCTTTATATCAATTTTGGAGTTTAATTTAAATTGCATCCTATCTACGTTGTAAGGCCGAAATGGAAATTTTGATAGGCCCTGTCATTTATAATAAGTTCGCCCGTTGCTCCGGCTATTAAAATATGGCGGAGCGGAGAGTAGTTAGCGGAATTCGAATAAATTCCATTTGAATGTGCAAATTTGTTCGGAAGAGTTTTACTGTAATTTTATCAGAGCGACGGCGGGAAAAAAGTCTTGCGTTACTTCACAGAGAGGGGCACGAAAAAAATTCCTCGCGCTGGGGAGGCGCGGGGCGCGGCGGGACCCGGGTTAATATGGCCTGACCTGGGATGAACTAATTACGAAATAGTGGGAATATCATCTAGTGAGAATAGCTGCACGCGAGCGTCGCCTACTGCGAATACATAGTTAAATTAAGACCGATCGCTATTTTATTTTTATCCTCTACCTAGCACAGTGCTATGCTAATGATATTATTATTATTAATATAATAACAGTTTTGCGGATATTTATCATACACTTCTTTTTCTTTTTTTTATTACTTTTCAAATTATAGTTGTGGTGATATAGTACGTTTTTAAAAGTATAAATGACAGACGACGAACTTATGGATGGATATAAATATAATGAATGACCAACTAGAGGCGTGCTAGTAGTGTCAAATATTATCATAAGTCATTATTATAGACGCCCAGACGATTCATTTGACACCCAATATATAATTTGAATGGCCGCAAGTAGAGACCAAGTAACGGAGTAGGCGGTCCTCATTCCCTCAACCACCATTGGGAGTTTTATGACATTCCTAAACGCCTTCCACCTGTCAATGATCTCATTAGGTACGGAGTGGGCGGTTCTGATCCCCTCTCTTACTCCCATTCGCAAAATTCAATCACATTAGGTGGGGAGCAGGCGTTGGCGGTTCTATGACAAATTCCAGTACCCCCACTCACCAGTGGTCACATTAGGTGGAGAGTAGGCGGGCCTCATCCCCTCTCCTATATCCATTAGCAGCATCATCGTATTAGGTGAGGGTTCTTTTTACTTCTTACCTACTATAATAATTGTTGTTGTAAAAAATAATACTACTACTTACAATGCGTTTCATTATGTTTGGGTTGGGTATAATTTTGAAATGAAGCCGATGCGCGATGAATAGAATTCGTATTTCAGTTTATGCTCTCACCGCGTACACTTCCTAGACTTAGATACAATCGATATCGGTTCATTGAATTTCGATTATTTATTAAGGAACAATTAATATTAATTTAGTTATTTCGCGGAACATCCAATACTGACAAATTCGGTTAGGGGCAATTTATCATTCTGTTACGCTCTTCACGGGTGCTATTCAGGAGGTTGTTAATGCCCATTTTTTCGAAGGTTTTTTTGTCATTAATTTTCATTAGGTCATAATCCTGGAAATTATAATTTCGTACCGGTTTAACTCTCGACTTATCCTGATGATGATAATGTGGCCCCGTTCTGTGGACTAACTCTTAAACACATTTGCAGCCGCGCTACTCCATTTTGTTATGAATAATTGTTGCATATGGTGCCCGAAACAAATGAAAATTAATGTACGAGTGGGGTACATATTTACATACGTTCACATTTCAAATAAAAATAAGCTAGTTCTGTTTTAAATCAACCCCTTTTTATATACTGAACGGTTAAGGATATTAACAATCCACCCTTAAAAATATATAGATGATAGCATCCCCCCTATCAAAAACGTGATTTTCCACCCGCCTAAGCATAGATCTTCTTCCTTCCTTCGTCCTTCGCCTGCATCTCAAATTTAAATGGCAATTTCGGAGGATACAGAGTCAGATTGCTACGGTTATTAGAGCACCCTTTTAAACAGCTTAACCGTGAGGCTAATACCTTTATGTTACGGTCGGCGGTTATTAAACCGTCTCATTTAAGCCGCCAGATGATCATGTGCATTTCCTACAACAAACCGGCTTATCGCCATCAACGCTTATTTGCGTACTGCGTAAGATGATTATTTAAAGTTATGCGGCACGCGCGTATTATTTTTTGGATTTTTTCGTTTTAACTTAATTGATTGTTCAAGTCTCCTCGCGTTATTACTTTCGTTAAAGCTCGGCGAGCGTTCGATGAAAAAGCTATTTTCTCCGACGAATTTGGAAAAGAAAATAATTGAATTCGCTTAAATGATTTCCATAATATCCGATACATCTTCGAGTTTTAATAAAAAATACTTCTCTTAGCGCGGAACTGGATACCTTACACCTAACTAGGTGCTTATCTGTAGCAACATTAGCGAGACGTTGGTGAGGCGTCGCTTTAGCGTTTTTCCTGAATAAAATATGAGTCGAAATTGCGGATGCCTTGACATAATACTTCTGCTTAAACGAGAAATGCAGAATTTATTTCACGTTGACGATATTCAATTGCGTCGCATCGGGAAAGATATATAATATCCCGGAGGACATAACTTACGTTTTAGAACGCTCAATAAAATAGTAAATGCAGATTTGAGGATTCCTTCACATATCGTCGACAGTATTTATATTATTACATTTAGTTCCGTGGAATACAGCAAAGATTGCTGTAAGGTTAGGTCTATCGCATCGCTTCGCGTTCCGCATATCGCGCATGCCTGCTCACGTGACCTTACCACGCCCCTTCATCGTGCATATAAAGAGGAGCCTAGGCCAGCAAAGCCCACTTCGCTTCGCTTGGTGCAAGAGTAAAGGATTAAAATAGTCGACGCGAAATCCTAGAATAAATTTATATGACCTCTATTAGACATTTTTTGAGACAGCAGCAAAATATATATCGCAGCTTAGTAACTAACAATTTGTAATTCTTCCTGCCTTAAAAATTTACATTTTAAAAATTTGTTCCTTTGTTTTTTTTTAATAATGACAAATAGCGACACGTTAACAGCAATAATGTTCACTTTACATGAAATATTTGGTATGCTAATTAATAAGTAAATTATTGGCACGCAACGGCAATTTGTATGAGGGAACGGTCAAATGATCGTCTATCTATATTCCAAGTACAAACAAAATTTTCTCCCGCTGGTAGGCACAGAAAGTTTTAACGAAGGGACCCGAAAAGGGGCAGACGCCTTTACCTTTACAGATATAGAACAAGAGTTACAAACTACCGTAACAACATCTCCCAACAATCTTTAGAAAGCATTGCAAATTAAGCCGGCCATGTTTTCACGCTTAATTTGATGTATTCGGCCCGATTCTAAAGCCGGATAGTTCCTAGGATATTAGATATACATAAATCTTTGGAAACCTCGTTCATATCATCCCCCACCTGAGCTATGTACGCATTTAATCGTATTTTATTGGTTTGCACAAGCGGTAATTGAAATACTCACTTCTTTTACAGTAAAATTTATTTTTCTAAAAGGATCAGAACTGAGGTAACGCATTTTTCTTCACTTTTAATTGGTGTACAAAGTCACTTTTTGTTACAGTCACTTAAACATGTTGAACTAGAAACCCTTGGCTAGTCCTCAGGCTCGAAATAAATATTTGTGCAATAAGTGGCGCCCAACGTGGAGCCCTGCAGTTTTTAAAAAATCATATTTTGGCCACGTTTGTTGTATTTAAGTGTTGTTTAGATAATAGAGGAACAGTTTCACAGAACCTCGCCTTCAAATCTGCCATTAAATTCCTAGTCGATTAAGAACATCGTAAATATAACTGGTACTGGTAACAATACTTATGCCCGCTTTGTCCGCCGTATAATGCATAAACAGTGTACGTTTTATAAACATAATTCATTAAGAATGAAGAGGGCATCGCGGAACGGCACTTTTTAAAACCCCTAATAAACTAAAATTGTGTTGAAATGCCGCTTGTGCATTTCAAGCACGTAGCAAACCAAAATATACCATGCTTTATAGCTGAAAGTTCAAGGTAAAAGAAAATCTGAAACGAACAAATTAGGCCAGTGTCTGACATTTGAGAGTAGCAGGAAAGAAAATAGCAAACGTACACGGGACATTAAACGGCATTACGTGTATGTGGGAAGTAGAAACTGGAGCAAATTGTGGTGGTTTAATTATATATATATGGAGTGTTTTTGATGAAAAGTTACTCATGGCATGCGGGATGTTTTTGAGAAGTTAACCCCCTCTTTGTTTTTTTAGTGCTACTATATACATTTATATACATTTAGGGTTTTTCATTCTGATTCCAAAAATTTGTAATAGACGATATTATCTTTCTTTCATGCAACATTTTAGGACTCAATTAAAACAAACCGCTTACGTTTTATTTCTCACCACACCACACAACCTTGCTATTACACTGTTCCGTGCTGCTTTCGGTAAGACACCGGCCCGTTATCTACCAACTTTGCAACGTGCAACTAGCCAAACTATAAACTATCACTTACCTAGAACCCTCGCAGGCGTCCTTTCGCTCACAAATATCAAGTTAAAGGTTACCGGAAGATTTTCAACCTACCACAACTCTCTAACTCGCCGACGTATCGCCATCGTCTCCCTCTTCCTCTCACGCCGCGGTTCAGAGAGGAAATCCTTTTACAGCCCACTTTTACCACGTTCGATGCACGACGATTTATGTTCTCCTTGCTTTTTGGCTTCGTCTAACCTGCAAAATATAAAAATGAGGCATCATCTAAATCATTACCCCTTAGAAATACTGTTTGTACCGTTCCTATTCGTATTTACAGCGTTTATTTGGTGAGTAGGTATGGAGACAGTCAAGATCACCCCCACTCTTTAACTTTTAGGCCTCTCCCCATAGAAGGGAGTGGCCTAAAAGTAGAGAAGTGGGGAGGTCTTGACCGGCTCGATGCCTACTCCCTCGTATATAAAGTCTACTACTTTTGTTTCTACTTGTGTCACTTTTAGTTTTTACAGTATTTTGTCGTTGCGTTTTATATCTTTCATACGCCGCCAACCTATATCCACCCTGTATTTGATCGCCCGTTGTGCGGTTGTATCTAAATAAATAAATCGATAAATAAATTAACGCTTGTATCTAGAGGAGGGATAATTGGATTTTTGTATTTCGGAAACCGATTAAAATATTAAAGTGGTGTGGAGCGTGACCCCCTGGCACCTTAAGCATTTCATCTGGTCCAACGGCTTAAACAAAATTAATCAAATAGTTTCCGTACAACAGCATGTTCTGTACATTTTGTTTACCACGACGGCCCTCGTGGGCTTATTCGAATTTCATATCCCCGGCTTAAATCTTCGAGATAATTTATCACAACCATTGGTTTAATCTAAGTCATTTCATTATAGTTGTAATCCCTTGGAAATCTCTTCAATAAATTACTCGGCAATAATTAAATTCTGCATAATTTTCATAAAGATTTCTATTTCTGTTCAAATAGCATCAAGTAAATTTAGGCGATAGAAAAATTAAGGAAAATTAGTAATAGTAGTAATTTTATACAATTAATAAACAAATAAGTATTTTTGTTTTTTTTTTTTTTCGATTTCGAAATTTGTATCATTTGCACAGGAAAACCAACGTCTTCAAAAGAAGTGAAACACTTCGATACCTATTCAATTATTTTGTCATTTTCAGACGAATAGAAGCTACGTGATTTTCGGATTTAAAGGCGAACCACATTTTCAGCAGTATAAGTGCTCACAGGAAAGCCGATCGATAAATTATAAATCATTTATTTTTATGGGTATCGACAGTTTTATAATATTCGAGAGCACGTGGCAACGCTTTACGTCTAGTCCGAAATAAGAGGATTTAATGGCGAATAACGTTCAGATTCAGAATCGTTGTAGCAAACGCCTGGCTTCTTAAAATAAGTGTTGAAAACTAACCAAAGAATGTTCTGTATAACGAACGCATTATATGTATATTGATATTACAAATTAGTAAATGTAAAAATATGTGCAAGAATCTATGCAAGATCTATACAAATATCCATCAATTTATGTAAATCTATCGATTTTGTGCAATATTAATGCAAACATTCATGCAAGACTATACAAGAATCTATGCAAGACATTGCAAGAATCTATCCGTGATCTATATAAAAATTCTATGCAAGATCTATGGAAAAAACTACGCAAGATCTATGGAAGTATCTAAGCAAAAATCTATGAAGGTGCAAATTCTATGCAAGAATCTACACCAGATCTATGCATTATCTATGAAAGAATATATGCAAGATCTAAGAAGAATCTGTGATAGAATCTATGCAAGAATTTACAAAAGATCTTTGCAACAATATATGTAAATCTATTAAATATATGCGATTATATACCAAATTTACACAAAAATCTATGCAAGGTCTATGAAGAATCAATGCAAGAATTTACAAAAGTTGCTTGCAACAATCTATACAAATCTATCAAATATATGATATTCTATGTAAGATTCCCACAAGAATTTATGCTAGAATCAAGGCAAGAATTATGAAACAATCTGTGCAATAATCCTTGTAAGATCTACGCAATAATCGATCCAAGATTTATACAAAAATTTATGCAAAATCTATAAGAAAAATTTGTGCAAAATCTGTGAAAAAGTCTACGCAAGATCTGTACAATTATCTAAGTAAAAATCTGTGCAAAATCTACAAAACAATATGTACAAAATCTAAGAAAGAATCTAGATATTCTTCTATGCACAATCTATGCCAGGATTACTGCAGAAATCTATACAAAATCTTTGCAAAAATCCATGAAGGAATCTATGCAAGATCTATGAAGGGTCTATGCAAGAATTTACAAAGGATCTTAGCAACAATCTATGCAAATATAAAATATACGCAATAATTTATCAAACTATGCAAGGATTTATACAAAAATCGATGCAAAATCTAAAAAAAATCTGCAATATCTACGAAAAATCCACGCAAGATCTATGCAAGGATCTAAGCAAAAATCTATGCAAGGTCTATGGTAGAATTTATACAAGAATCTATGAAACAATCCATATACTATACTTACATGAAGAAGTCTATGCAAAATCTAAGAAAAAAATGTACAAGATTCTGTGCAAGATTTATACAACAATTTAAGCAAAAATATATAAAACATCTATGCAAAAATCCAAGAAAAAATCTATGTAAGATCTATAAAGGATCCATGTTTGATTCTATGCAAGATTTTTCATTATGCAAGAATCTGCGTTAGCTTGTATGTAATATCTATTCAATAATCTGTGCACGTTTTATGCACAAATTCATTCAAGATCTAAGCAAAAATTTATTCAAAAAAATCTACGTAATATCTATGCAAGATCTGTGAAAAAAATCCATTCAAGATTCTGTGTAATATCTATGCAAAGATTTAAGTAGAAATCTATGCAAGATTTATGAAAGATCTATATCTATGCTAGAATTTATAGAATTTACAAAATATTTTTGCAACAATTTATGGAAATCTACCAAATATATCCGAATCTATGCAAATCTACACAAGAATCTATGCAAACTCTACTTAAGAATTAAAGATCTACGCAAGAATTTATACAAGATTTATGATAAAATATATGCAAGAATTGATAAAAAAATCTATGCAAGATTCTATACAATATCAAATCAATAATCTATGCAAGATACGCAACACATTGGAATATGCATCACTCTATTATAGTACACGTATTTCGGTAGGCATGCAGATGGTCCCCACATTTTTTAAATTTACGTTTAAAATGCCTCGAAACAAATATCTGCATATCCGTGCAGGATGCCAATACATAGAGAGGTGATGTTTCACTTTTTATATTAAATAAATAAGGGAAGTATGAAAGGAATTTTATTATGAAGATTTCTACAGCGCTGTTCTGTTTAACGTACCCACCAAAGTTGCTACACGCTCACTCGGCTATGTATACAGAACACTTTGTGATATGAAACAAATACGAGTTTCTGTTTGAAATGCACGTTTTAATGTAAATTGTGCATATTACGATTCCCGTTTTAATTTAATTTTAATAATGGTGCTTTGGCCTCACGGTTTAATTGAAATTTCGAGTGCATACCTAAATAGTTTTGTTTGCTTTCAATCCGAACAAACAGGCTCAGTGAATGCCGTCGATTATAAATTGCTTTGAAAAATTCAATAGCCGGAAAATGTTTATGCAAAGTCGCAGCGACACGTGGTAGTTGAAATTGGACTTAACTCTATTAATATCACTATTAGTGATCATTTGATGTTCATGGACTGATATAATAACCAGGGCAATTATAAACGAATAAGAGCAAGCAGTCCAGGCCTTTCTCGAATTAACAGGCCGGAACACGAGCGTTTTCTCGTTTAAAAGCCTTATATGCAAGACGTAGGAACAAACTTAGTTCCACAGTAGTTTTTAACAGCTCATAACACACGCTCTTAACAAAACTTCTTGCCCGTATTTGAGGTTCGTGGTTACGGGAGAAAGAAACACATGACGATTCAGAAATCGATTCATTTTTATAAGAAATTCAGCTCTATTATATTACAATTCAGATCTATTAAGAGAACTGTAAATATAGTAGGATATGATATGGAAAATATAATGATATATGATCGGATACGATTTGATGTGATATGACACTGTATAACAAGAATCCATGGAAGATCTATAAAATAATATATGCCAGATCTATGCAAGGTTTATGAAAGATCTATGCAAGAATTTATAAAAGATCTTTGTTATAATCTATGCAAATCTATCAAATATGTGAGCTTCTGTGCAAGATTCTACAGAATCTATGCAAGATCTACGCGAGGTTCTATGCAATATCTATTCAATAATCTATGCAAAAATCTCTACAAGAATTATGCAATAATCTATGCAAAAATCCATGCAAAATCTATGAAATAATCTATCAAGATTTATACAAAAATCTATAAGAAAGATCTGTGTGGATTAAAGCAAAAATCTATATCTATGATAGAATCTATGCGACGATCCATGAAAAAATCTATGCAATATCTATGAAAAATATCTACAAGATTGTGTCCAAGAATTTAAGCAAAAATCTATAAAAGATCTATGCAAAAATCCGTGAAAGAATCTATGCAAGATCTATAAAGGATCTATGTTTGAATCTATGCAAGACTACTCAACAGATCTTTGCAACAATCTATGCAAATCTATCAATATAATATACTATGCAAAATCTACAAGAATTTATTCAAGATCTACGTAAGAATCTATGCAAGGTCTATAATAAATTCAACTATATTATATTATAATCCAGATCTATTAAGGGAACTGTAAATATAATAGGATATGATATATATGATAAAAAATATAATGTATGAGATACTATATATGATATGATATGAAAAATATAATGATATATGATATGATTTGATATGATGTGGTAAGATATGTGTGATAAGATATTGCATAACATGATACATATACTCACGTTATAAGACATATGATATATCACATGATCATAATATACGATGATATATCATACAGGATTGATTTATGATATATGATTACTTAACTAATTACTTAAATTATTTTTAAAAACTCTGCTGAAGGTTCACTTGATATAGAATCACCAGGTTTAAAAATGAGTTATGAATTGAGAAATATGATGATATGATAGATATGATGATATGATATATATGATTATATGATAGATATGATATATGATAAGATATGATATATGATAAGATATGATATATAAGATATGATATATATGATATATGTCGAGTGTATATTCCGTTTGGGAGTCGAAATTATTGCGGGGAAGACTCCTATCCCTAGAACCGATCCTGTATACGCCACAATTAAATCGCGATTGCTATTTTAAGGGCGATACGAAAGAAACGTGATATACACGTGATAAGTAGACCGTTGTAATATATTTTACTTAATGGTGTTTCCAGCTAGATTTATAATAATTAATTTCGGCATCAGATAAATAAACAACGTAGCCGAATTTAAGCCGCGTAGTAAAGCGAGTTAAATTTATTACCTACACCGAGTTCATCTCGCACCTGATAGGGCAGGGTGTCAAAAAGCGACAACACGGCCATTTCGTCGAGTCTCGAACGCCATTTTAAATAATTTTTAACAATTCAACGAAATGCGTTTACCTTAATTCAGTTTTGCGTTTTATACCAGGCAAGCTATGGAAAATAGAAAAGGTCAGGACCGTTTCGAAGAGTGTATCATTCATGTAAATTTAATATACAAAACGGAAGGAATATAAAATGAATTCTTTGATATATTTATCACGAAAATCCGGTCCAAGTTCAATGAGAACCAAGTAAATATCATGGAATATTCAGTGAAGGCAGTGGCGTAGCAAAAATATGTTTCAAAAATAATCTTACGCCCCTTACGTCACCCTTTGTAATTCTGTAGCTTTAAAGAAGTGAAATTTTTTCAAAACGTCAAATATCCTGAATAAAACAAACTTCCTGAGGAAGCAAATTTCTTAAGAAAGCCAAATTCCCTGAAGAAGTCAAATTTTCTAAAGACGTCAAATATCCTTAAAGAATTAAATTCTTTATACAAGTCTATTTTTTTTTAAATGTTAAATTTCTTGAATAAGACAAACTTCCTGAAGGAGCAAATTTCATAGAGAAGTCAAATTCCCTGAATTTTCTAAAAACGTCAAATTTCCTTAAAGAATTAAATTTCCCAAAGTAGAATTTCTTCAAAACGTCAAATTTCCTGAATGAGACAAATTTCCTGAAGGAGTAAATTTCATAGAAGTAAAATTAAGACGTCAAATTTCCGTAAATAGTTAAATTCCCTAAAGAAGTCGATTTTTTGAAAACGTCAAATTTCGTAGACGTCAAATTTCTTGAATAAGACAAACTTTCTAAAGGAGCAAATTTCATAGAGAAGCCAAATTCCCTGAAGAAGTCAAATTTTCTGAAGACGTCAAATTTTCTTAAAGAATTAAATTCCTTAAAGTAGAATTTCTTCAAAACGTCAAATTTCCTGAATAAGACAAACTGCCCGAACAAATAAATTTTCTGATGGAGACAAATTCCCTGAAGAAATCAAACCCACTATAAAAGTCAAATTTTGTAACTACGTCAAATTCCTTTAATGAGTTATATTCTCTAATTAATTCGAATTTTCTCAAACCGTCAAATTCCCTAGTCGTAAAATTCCCTGAAGGGATAAAATTCATAAAGAAGCCCCGAAGATGTCAAATTCTCTAAAGATGTATTTTTAGACATTAAATTCCCTAAGGAAGTCAAATTCCCTAAGGAAGTCAAATTCCCTAAAAAAGTCAAATTCTCTAATTATGCCAAATTTCTTTAAGGACATTCTCTAAAGAAGTCGAATTTCCTTAAACAACGGCTTCCTTTAGGTTGCTGTCCACTAACGAAGAGGGATCGCTCGCCGACTTCCATTACGCTTTGTACACTCGGTAGAAACAAATCAGATCTACTGCGCGCGTGATGGGAGTGATAGTACTAGCTGTAATTTTTCTTCTGTCTTTTTAATAATTAATTTAAAGATCACGACACACAGAAAAGCTACTGAAATATTGGACGCCGCTGGTGCTGGTTCATAAACTATGCAAGAATATAATGGGGTAAAAGGGGGTTGTACGAGGGACGGATAATTCATATTTTTGGTGGTCTGGCTTATTTGCCTTTGACTACTTTCAACACGCGATAGTTGGCTACATTCATTATTGACATCACAACTTCTTAGTTACGAATCCCTTCGAGAATAAGTGCAGATATTGGACTATAAGGGTTGTTGAGGTGCGTTTTATTTGTATTTTTATTTTTTTTTCAAGTTGTTCGGCTTGTGAAAGACCGGATTACGACCAGTGGGAATACAACCGAATTATCGATTTTATTTATATCTAAGATAACCATCTGGTGGATTCCCAGAATGGCGGATTTTCCCCCTGTACAGACTGATCCAAAATTCACTTAGTGTCCCCCACTACGAAATAATTCATTTCATATCCACGTGCACACTTTTTTAAGTCTCAGAGCAAAATAACGTTTATGAAGTAAATGAAAAGGAAACCTCATTGGCTGAAAATATCGTCATTTATATACACGTCTGGCCACTGAGTTGTTTCGGATACAGTTCAATAAAGTGCACACATCTACCCTATCAATTTCGAATCCTCCGCCTCGGCCTACCATGATTGGTTGAATAGGATCACGCTTTGGGAGCGCACGTGTTGTATTTTTATCGATGAAAACCGAAAGCTGTAAGCAAATTATGACTGCAACTGGAAGAAATGTGTCTCACCTCTCACCCCGTATATCATGCACTCGTGCATGTTGATGTTATTGAGAACCCCCTTGGCGACATCGAGCCGGTATCGTCGAATCGGCGATAGATTTAGACAGTTCACGGTGGACACCTCGTGCTGCTTAGAGCCCGGCTTATCTCACCGGAGTCCTTTCATTTAAAATTATTAGCTGCAGCGGCATAGCTGCTGCGATATATCACGGGCACTATCGAGTATATAATAAAATTGCAAGATATACGGTGACGCTTATAACAATAAAGGAGCTTCTGATAATATTACTCATACATGTCGCAGCTGGACTGGCAGTAAATTTTATCTGCGCGAACTGAACGAGGCCATAATAAAGGCACGGCTCTAAGGCAATGTTTAATATATTAGTTTAACGGCTTGACCGGAAAAGTATAATTTTATAACGACTGTTCTGGTTAACATTTCCGGGCTGGCCATTTTCGCGTGGTTTAGTTTCTAATTCTCACCCTGTACGAGCTGCATTGCGTATAATTCGAAAAATCCTGCGGTCGTACAGAGGGAAGTTTGGGCTTGCAAAATATTTCAAAATGGAGCAAATACTTCTCGAGTTGAACCATCAAAGGGAAAAGGTCTATAAAGTGCTACGCCACAAGATCGCAGCATTAGAGTTCCAGTCAACTTTGGGTTTGTCGTATTCAGAATTGCGGAAAATCCGACAAAATGGCATTTTAATTCTGCAAAAAGCTTTTCAGGTTTCGCCAGTATTGGGAAATATCGAGCACACTCCTTGACGCACCCTGTATAATATTATTTGTCTAATTTAAGTATAGAGCTTGTAAATAGTCGTAATAAACACGGTTAGTAAATAAACACAGCCCTGAGTTTTTTCTGACAACGCACTTTGTGTAATAAAGAAACACAATAATGGAACTTTATACAGGGTGTTCCAGTTTTTTGTAGCAGGACTTTAACAGTCGATAGACATTTGAAAAATATTTAAAAAAGTTCATATAAACATAGGTTGAAAAATGCTTAGTTTTCGAGATACAGGGTGTTAAAGTTTGAAAATAAATATGGATTTATATTTATATTTTCAGAATGCTAAGAAGTATCGAATCCAAACTTACCAATTCTTTACATACAATTTAGAGGCCTATTTTAGAATAACAAACTACTACTTTACTTAACCATGAGCGTAGATATATGGATTTACTAAGGTTCTTTTTTACAAAAAAGTAGTACGCCACTGCTATTTTCCCATGTTTCCATGTTTAATTCAATAAAGCAAGAAAAAACAAAAATTTAATGTCTCTTGGCACTTTTTGATATGACAAGCGGTTGCTCAGAAAATTTACATTTAATCTTTTGATGCACGCCTCTGGACGAATTTTAGACAAACTTGAAGTCGCTCAGAATTTCACCAAATTTGATGGTGCGAAAAGTCTCTTAAAAAGAAAGAAAGAAACATTTAAAATATTTATTGTAAAAGTTTATCATGTAAATAAAAATTTTTATAACACAAATGTATTAAAACGCAACGGTCGAACTAAAATAAATTATTAGAAACACAAAAACAAAAGCTAGCAACATGTAAAAGTGTCTTACTTCATTACAAACATCATTAGCGACGTTTCATTCTTCCTTTTTAAATGACTTTTCATACCATCAAATTTGGTGAAATTCTGAGCGACTTCAAGTTTGTCTAAAATTCGTCCAGAGGCGAGCATCAAAAGATTAAGTGTAAATTTTCGGCTTGTCATATCAAAAAGTGCCAAGAGACATTAAATTTTTGTTTTTTCGTGCTTTATTGAATTAAACTGGAAACATGGGAAAATATCAGTGGCGTACTACTTTTTTGTAAAAAAGAACCTTAGTAAATCCATGTATCTACGCCCATGGTTAAGTAAAGTAGTAGTTTGTTATTCTAAAATAGGCCTCTAAATTGTATGTAAAGAATTGGTAAGTTTGGATTCGATATTTCTTAGCATTCTGGAAATATAAATATAAATCCATATTTATTTTCAAACTTTAACACCCTGTATCTCGAAAACTAAGCATTTCTCAACCTATGTTTGTTTATATGAACTTTTTTTAATAATTTTCAAATGTCTATCGACTGTTAAAGTCCTGCTACAAAATACTGGAACACCCTGTATAATGATTATACAGGGTGTTAAGAAAAAATAGGTCAAGCCGTTGCCTACAGATTATTTGGACGAAAATGATGCTACTTTTATAGTGTGATTTTTTATTTTGGCGCATAGTTTTCCTTATACAGGGTGTTAAAGTTTAAATTTTGAAAATTATTTTTATTAATAACTCAGTTATTTTTTTTTACCTGAAATTTTGCACAGATTTTTTTATCTTAGGCAGGTGTACTTTTTGTGTAATTTTGGTTAAAAAAGTCAAAGGGCAAACGTGGAAAAGGGGGGTTGTGGTACCCATTAACCTCCCCAACTTTTTCATACGTACGCCTATGGTCTCTAAATATTTATTTTTAGATTAAATACTTATTTCTATAACTTTTCTTACTCTTATAAAATTATAATTTAGGACTTTATTAACGAGATATCAAATAAATTCAGAATCATTTTCAATATCTTAGTTTCGGAATTTATTATTTTTATTATTGTTGTTTGTAGTAACTTGTTTTTTTTAAATCGATTACTTTTAGGCAAAAAATGCTATTGACAGAGCTGTTTAGACTCCTAAATCTCCCGATCTCATACCCTGTGACTTTACTTTCTTTTCCGGAGAAAACTGAAACTCTCCTAAGATTTTCTAGGTTATGAATGAATTTCGCAATGTTTTTTGCAAAATCTGATTTATACAAAAACGTGCGCTTACAGCTCTACCACATACATTCTTGGAAAAGGAAAACATTGTTGATATTATTTTATTAAGCCATTATGTTCTTTAAATACAAAAAAATCATTTCATGAGCATATTCTGGCTGCAATACAGATATTTCTTTCTCAAAAACTGAACAAAACCTTCCAATTCCACGAAACCACCCTACACTACAACACTACTAGAGCAAATGATATATTTACAATTACTTTGCCAACAACATATAACAATTAACCCAGTAACCTATTAATTTTTCGTTTAATAAAAAAATATGTGTACATATTTTGTTGTGAAAATTACTATTATTATTTATTTAAACAATGCCCATGCAAGGTAGTCAAGTTGGCAATTCTCTGGGGCGGCTGTCGGGCATTCTTTGCGGTGGAATTGGCCGGATCGCGTTATTTCTTATGACAATCGGACCTCGCGAAACGGATTAGTTAAGTGTCCGGGCATAATTGAGGGTGTAAAATAAAGAGGGGCTCTAAGGGCAGCGGAGGGCTAAGCACAAAAAGAGACAAAGAGGTAGGGTGGAGGGGAAAGCAGTTCTTAAAATTAACAACAATACTTGTAGACAATTACCTTTTGTGTTAAAATCGAAATCAATCGCCAAAAAACAAGAAAAAATCAATGAAGTTAAGAAAGATGAAACACACAGTTCACAGAGAGGACACATACACAAAAGTCATAAGCATAAGGTGTACAGTTAATCGGCACTAATATTATAAAAACAGTTTGTTAATAAGTAGAAGGAAGTAGGCTAGGCCCTGTTTTAGGGTGACGAGGGGGTGCCCA
Organism: Rhagium mordax; assembly: GCA_963680705.1. Taxonomy (NCBI): domain Eukaryota; kingdom Metazoa; phylum Arthropoda; class Insecta; order Coleoptera; family Cerambycidae; genus Rhagium; species Rhagium mordax. Next base: position 59,816,231 of record OY796662.1, on the reverse strand, counting down.
ACTGACAGTAAATAGGGGGGTGGTTACATCTCAAACGCCGCCGTGGTGCGCGAGTCTCGGGTTCTATGCGAATGTTTCTCTTTCTACCGCCCTTACACGAGGGCACCTCGATACGCACCCCAGAGCAAACCGTCGATATCCAAACAAACCTCGCAAATACATATATTCCGTTTAGGCTCGTTTAGCTTATTACGACCCTGGAGAAACAATTTCAAAACCCAGTTCTTGCTCAAAAAAGGACAATAATTTTTTTGAGCATTAAATGATATAATTTGGAATTTGGACAGATTTTGTCACGTAAAACTCTTTAGTGAGCACATTCCATGCATGCTAAATCGGATTAAGATCCGGCAGCTGGGCAGGCCATAGTAAAACATTCCGCTTCAGAGTTTTGTCTAAGATATATATATTCACAAGGTTACTTTTTTAATTACATGGCGCAGTCGGTAGGATTCGAACCTACCCTTGCCAAGAGGAATCGGATTGTATAATGTCCATCCTGGTCAAGTTTTATGAAATTAAAGCAACAAAGTGCCATACTTGAGATTATGCTAGAAATTTATCCGTGAAATTGGCCACCTATTAATCCAGATTTAAATACAATTGATTCTAAATTTTTTCGTGTTCATTATAAATATTGCGGCAAAAACTGACCGTACTTGTCGAGTTGCCCCGGTAAAAGCCAGTCGATATCGCGCCCGATTTCGAATTTGGCCATTTTAACATGCTGTATAACACAGGAGAGGACGCGCAGATTCGCTGCGAGCATTCTCAAAGAATTTGTCAATGGAATTTAACGGGTTTATTATTTTATTGTGGGGTGTTGGAGGCGGCATGCAAATATGATAATTAACCGGCGACTCCGGCACATTTTTAAATGTGTGCGATGCCGAGATTTCGCTTTGTGTGGAATAGCTACTAATTTGTTCCCTTCTTTTGGGTGAAACGTAAATTTTTTTAGTGTCGTCGAGTACGTGTTCGAATTAAGTGTCACGTGAACTTTTCTACGTTACACAAATAGGCATTACGGAACCTGAAAGCGAAAAATGTACGTTTGCTTGATTTGAAAATTATTTACGTGGATATTCGCTCCTCAATCGGATTTCTTATTGAGCATAAAATATACAGGGTGGTTAAAGAAGAACTTTTTTTGAAAATTCATGGAAAACAATTAAATTTTGTGAACGAATTTTAATTGGGAATTAAATTAAAAAAAACTTTGCGTACATGGAGTGACAGAGAAAACACGCACATGCGTCAATCCAACGCCTTCTTTCTATAAGATTCAAAAATAAAATCCCGCAGGGGCCTACTGGTGTTTTCGGTTTTTTACATTTTCGACGCCACTATTAAAACAAATGCCAACTTGTGACATATCGTTGAAATCAGAATTTAATGACGAACAAGATAATGCGATTATACAGGGTGTTCCATTTAAAATAAGAAAGTTGGTGTCACTTTCGGTTAGACCGGAAGTAGCATTTTGTGCACAATTATGTCGGATTCTGCCTTTAGTAATCTATTATCCACGCCCCAAATTTGAGAAATCTATCTCTTATAATAAGCGAGTTATCACTCGGTTGTTTAACAGCGAGCAACAAATGTGATGCCCAAAATAAACATCTAAAAGGAAACGAACTGTCATGTGGAGCTCGTGTGCAAATCCCGCTAAATCCAATTTCAGACATTTTAAATTTTTTTGCAGATTCCTATACTTCTCAATAATATCTACAAGATCACACTTTATTCATAAAGCAAAACCCGTTAAATCACTCTTTAAATAGCTGTCGAATAAACGGATTTGGAGCATACAGCGCTAAATCCAGTATTGGTACCAAAGCCTGATAAATCCCCAGTAGTAGTATCCTTAACAGTTTTTTAAAATGTCACATAGATGACGCTGAGTACGGCTTTGTAAACTACGTGCTTCCCGCGTTATGTTCGCACACTCAGCTGTTTTTTAACCTCATAGTTTTGAAGTGTACATTACCAATTAGTGAGTCTCAGAATGGATGATTCTAATACCACTGTGGGTGCAAGTAATGTGGGATCAAGAAAAACTCTGTACATGGGTCCTCACGAAAGAAGAAGGACAGACGAAAAATTCCGTCGTTTCACTTTTTCGATATCTCCGTTATTTGCCGAGATACGAATTTTTCAAAAAGGTCGTTTTCGGTACTATTCCGGATTTAATAGCTCCGGAGTCCGGAGGATTTTTTCGACCAAATTTTCAGGGAACCTTCGTCCGACCTTCCTACAGGTTCACCTAAAATTTCGTCGAAAAATATCCATCGGCCGCCGAGATATTAATTTTTCCTAGGTCGATGTTCGCGCGGTAGATTTCGTCGAAAATCTGCCAAATTTGCCAAACACGCACCTCAACTCTACCTCATAGCTCGAAGGTCTTTAGAGATGGAGTTTGTTTTATAATTTTTTTATACATATGTATATCTTTTATATGGGTTTATATTTTTATTAATAAAGGATTATACAAAAAAATGTGTTAATTATTTTCATATTTGGACCGAAACCCGCTAAATCCAAAAAAAAAAATTTTAAAATAAAAAGAAAAAAAAAGAAAAATTCAGCAAAAATGTGTCAGATAGTCTTTGGCGATCAGCAGAATACCAGGGAAAAAGCAGTAAAACGCTAATCATATTAGATTTATTGCAATATGTTTTTTGCGATTTTTCGCAAATTAGACTTTGGGGATTTAGCGGGTTTTGCGCGCGAGCTCCACTGTGGAGCTCGTGTGCAAATCCCGCTAAATCCAATTTCAGACATTTTAAATTTTTTTGCAGATTCCTATACTTCTCAATAATATCTACAAGATCACACTTTATTCATAAAGCAAAACCCGTTAAATCACTCTTTAAATAGCTGTCGAATAAACGGATTTGGAGCATACAGCGCTAAATCCAGTATTGGTACCAAAGCCTGATAAATCCCCAGTAGTAGTATCCTTAACAGTTTTTTAAAATGTCACATAGATGACGCTGAGTACGGCTTTGTAAACTACGTGCTTCCCGCGTTATGTTCGCACACTCAGCTGTTTTTTAACCTCATAGTTTTGAAGTGTACATTACCAATTAGTGAGTCTCAGAATGGATGATTCTAATACCACTGTGGGTGCAAGTAATGTGGGATCAAGAAAAACTCTGTACATGGGTCCTCACGAAAGAAGAAGGACAGACGAAAAATTCCGTCGTTTCACTTTTTCGATATCTCCGTTATTTGCCGAGATACGAATTTTTCAAAAAGGTCGTTTTCGGTACTATTCCGGATTTAATAGCTCCGGAGTCCGGAGGATTTTTTCGACCAAATTTTCAGGGAACCTTCGTCCGACCTTCCTACAGGTTCACCTAAAATTTCGTCGAAAAATATCCATCGGCCGCCGAGATATTAATTTTTCCTAGGTCGATGTTCGCGCGGTAGATTTCGTCGAAAATCTGCCAAATTTGCCAAACACGCACCTCAACTCTACCTCATAGCTCGAAGGTCTTTAGAGATGGAGTTTGTTTTATAATTTTTTTATACATATGTATATCTTTTATATGGGTTTATATTTTTATTAATAAAGGATTATACAAAAAAATGTGTTAATTATTTTCATATTTGGACCGAAACCCGCTAAATCCAAAAAAAAATTTTTAAAATAAAAAGAAAAAAAAAGAAAAATTCAGCAAAAATGTGTCAGATAGTCTTTGGCGATCAGCAGAATACCAGGGAAAAAGCAGTAAAACGCTAATCATATTAGATTTATTGCAATATGTTTTTTGCGATTTTTCGCAAATTAGACTTTGGGGATTTAGCGGGTTTTGCGCGCGAGCTCCACTTCACACGTTTTTGTTTTAAGGTGTCAAATTTAAAGTTTTCCAAAGCCCACTCTGCCACTCTAAAGCAAGGACAACAATTTTAATGCTTTTTATTATTATTATGCAACACATAATACAGCTTATTGCTTAATTAGTTGTAATAATACTGATATTTTTATCTGTATTTTAATTCAGTGTTTCACCAGATTCCCTATAAAATATTTACCCAGTAATAATAATAATAATGATGACTCCCCAGAACAGAACCCTGAGAGACACCGCCAAATATAAATAATGTTTCTGATTTGAACCCATATATTTTTTATACTGTATATTAGAGGTACTACCACTACTTAATAACAAAACCAGTTAAAAATAACATATTATATTAAATTAAAATTTACAAAAACATACTTAATCGACACCTTTGGCGTGAGGCTGCATACAGTTAACGGTATAATTAATAAACTGCAGATCCTGCAGCAACTGCGTCAGCCTTTTAAAATGTCTCTCTGTATATGGCAAGGCCCCTTCGATGGAAGAACTTAGTCCGACAGGCCTAAATTCGCCAGTCTGCAGCTCATTCAACAAAATATTCAACACTAACTGCGCCGGCTGACAGTTTTTACTGTTCATGTTCCAGTTCGTGGCGCATTTTAACAAGCTTTCCTTCTGGTCGTTTCGCAAAGCCCTGATGGTGTTGGTTAGGCCGGTATCCCCCTTTTTGATCACCCCCTGTATAATTTTCAATACCTGGAAGGGACGGTCCAATTTTAAGGCTAACTTCAGCGCTTTTAAGAGCTGATCGTTGTGAATATAATTGCTCAGTTTTTGTTCCTGCACGGCTAGCTCTTCCGCTTCTTCTTGTCGTTTAATTTTAAGTTCTTCCGTGACATCCTTCCACTTTATCAAAATTGAGTCGCTACCGCCTGTAACAATTCCCGATTCGTCTCTTTTAATAGCTAAGGCCCAGATTCTGGCATCGTGTTGGTCTAGTGTACTCACACACTCTGAACTTTTAATGGAGAAAAGCTTCAACAGCCCGTCTGCTCCGGCCGATATAACTTGCATCCCCGCTGACAAGAATTCCGCTCTTAACACGCTCGATTCATGTCCTTCGAGCGATTTAAGGCAGTTTAAATCTGCGACTGACCACAGCTTTACAGTACAGTCAGCAGATGACGTCACCACTACCTGGTCTACAGGGGAGAAGCGTATTGACCACACGCCACGTTTGTGACCTCTCAAGACCCCCACTAACGTTAGCGAATCCGTCCAAAGTTTCGCCGTCTTATCCTGAGATGCTGTAGCGATAATTTTGTCATTAGGAGAAACACTGACACAATTTATGTCTTTTTGATGCGCTACTTCCGTGAAATTACAGATTAAACTACCGTTTTTTTCTTGTTTCGAAGGTATTTCCCACACTTTTAAGCATGTATCCTGACTCACAGACACAGCAAAGCTTGTGCTAGTTTGACTAAAGGCTACGGAACCCACGGATCCCGTATGTCGCATGCCGACACCTATACAATTCATCGTATTGCCTTCGAGAAGCCACAAACGTACTGAATTATCTTTCCCTGAAGACAACATCAAGTCTGGATTAGTTCTACTTGTACTTAAAGAAAGAACCAAGTCAGTGTGGCCCTTTAACAACTCGCAGTTCATGGTGGCGTTATCGTACAATTTAATGTCATTCGAGTTTGTGGCTACAGCCAAGTAAGCATCGTCTTTGCCTACGAAGGTAACGTCTAATATCTCGTCGGAGAAGCCAACAAATTGCTTCATGCAAGCGAACGATTTTAAATGATGTATAATGATGTTATGTTCGGTACTTACAACGGCTAGAGCCTTCAATTTTTTACTGAACAGCAAGTTCGTTACGGCTAGCCCACCTTCTTCATGCGAAGGTGAAACCAAGGAATTACTTTGTACGAACACCTCTTTAGCTTTTTTGACGTCCCATACTTTTACGTTGCCTTTCTCCCCGGCAGACGCGACATAAACTGTTTCAGGATCGGCTTTGAAGCCTGACGGCAACTTAAACTTGCTAGGCAAACCGGTTATCGCCTCTACAGCTTCGTATGTTGGTATGGTGCGAAGTGCTACCGTTTTGCCGAGCTCCCACAAAATTATGACTTTATCTCGTCCGGAGCTTACAAAGTGTTTGTTATCGTGACAAAAAACCACTGACGTAACTTTGCTGTAGTGAGCGTTGTAAATGATATTCAAGTTGCCTTTTTCTAGTTCGAAGCAGTTGATCTTCCCGTCATCGCCTGACGCAAAAAGTTGATTTTTAACGGGGTCAAACTCGGTGACATTTAAGACGCCTTGGCAACCTCTGAGGCTCAGAAGGCAAGACTGATATTGCAGATCCCATATTCGCACGATGCCGTCTGAACCGCCACTAGCTAATTTATTCTCTTTTAAAGCCAGTTTGGCGATCGGTCCCTTGTGGATGTATTTCCACATTTTCTCGATTTCTCCGCTTGCATTCCACATTTTTAATAAACCGCTCTTATGAGAAGATACTATCCGTTGTCCATCTGTAGTAAACGTTTGAATAGAGTCGGCTTCTTCCGAGTTTTCTTCACCGATGGTCTTCTCAACAATACCATTTTCTATGTTTAACAACGAGATGTTTGAGTTTGTTTGACAATAGAGCGTGTCCTCGTACCATTCCACATTGCCCCCTGTGTAAAACGCTCCGTGTTTCGACTCCACATCGAATCTGAAAAATGCATATTGAAAATTTGAATGTGTTCAGATCACCCGGGTAGGTAACCTCCTATAACGCCCGTCAATTCTTAGAGCACGTTTTTCAACATAACCTCAAACTCTAAAGTTTTAGAAGAGACGTTTAACGAAGGAAACGACTGGAATATAAGGTACTTACGATTCTTTTAATTTTATTCTAGTTGTCATGTTAGACAGCCGTAAATTCCATGAATTAAACTTTGTTAATCGATGTTTTGAACGCTTTGTAAGTTACAAATTTATCGCACGTTAATTGGTTTTACAACTTTTATTTACAGTTGCTTTCTTTATCTATCCTGTGGTTGCGTGTTGCGTCCACAGAACATAGAAAGAAAGTTGCTTCGTTGAGCTTGACGAGCGAGTGTATAGTCTGTTTCATAAAAGTTGGAAACTGACGCTGTTTAATTTCATAATTATTTTTTTAGGTTTGTGTAAGAATTACACAATGCAAGTAACGCTGAAATCGACGAGCATTACAAAAAGCCTGAGATGTATTAGTTTATGTAATAATTTTTGCAAGCAAAACGAAAAAGCTCCGCAGACTTTTTTGCCAGTATATAAATTCCCATACATACGACCATTTTCGTTGATAAATCGATTGAAACTGTATCAGACGGCTCTCACACTGACCAGCGTACCTGGAGCAATAATCTTGAATTATATGAATTACATACCTAGTGATGCAGTTCAGTTTACAGCAGCACTTGGTAAGTATGATACCTAGAATATAATTAATTTTTTAATTACCTCTTCAGAAGTTCTAAGCTGAAAATAAAATTATTTGTTGAATTTTAATTATTAAAAATGCGCGAAAATAATTTCATCATTGAATATTTCAACAATACCACATATTGCATTAAAATGTAGTCTTTATAAATGATTGTAAATCATGTGACCACATAATTAGGCAACCATATATACACTCAATGGTATTGTACTATTGCGAGCAATAAATTTTCAACGATATTTAATCAAGTGATATTGGTTTTTGTAAAATTAGTCTTTGTAAAAATGGTTTTAAAGTCATATTTGACATTTTATAAAATCTTTGACAGAATACATTGACGTATCAAAAGAGAAATCTATAAAGGAAACATTAAATTTATTTATTAAATCTCTATATAACCATTAAGTAAATAATAATAAAGAGGCGCAACTGTCAAGGTTTCGAGATTTTAGTGTTGTATCTTTTTGCCAATAACTACAGTATTATCTACAATATTTAGGGCTATGCAGCCGAATTACGAATACCTTCCAGTAGCACTAAACATAGATGACAATCCTGAAGCTGAAGCGAAAAAATTCAACACTATAATCTATCATAAAATTAGCAATATGTAAAACTTAAAAACCAATGTTGCTGAATTCTTCTACGGCTTCTATGGGGCAGTTGAATTAGATGCTGGGAAATGTGTTTCTTCCTTAGCCTTTAATGCTGTCGAAAAGAGATAATTTGTGTTATATTCCACCAAAGCAGCATCTTCCACATTAGAAGACGCGGACGACCAGACCCCGGCATACGACTCATACGAGCTAGATTTCCATTTTGTGTTCACTTGCGCTTTAGGTAAAATATTGTTGTTTTGTGACAATGTAACTCATTTGCCATACGTTGTAAGCACTATTCAGCTTTTAATTTGGCCATTACAATCCCTAAATTCGACGTCTGTAAGCTTGTGGTTCGACATGTTTTAAAATTTAAAAAATACTTAATGAGACAATCAATATAAAAGTGACACTGACAGTCACTAACAAAATAGAGTGACATCCGTCGCCACTGCGTTTTCTCCTATTTACAAAGCTAAAATGAACCGTTGAAAATTTATTGCTCGCAATAGTACATGCACGAAAAACAAAACATACAATTTATGAAGGCTCCTGTATAACAAATAATTTACAGATTCTATAAAATGACACCTAGTAGTAACTTAAAGGTTTTAAATTAGTTTTGCTGTAAGGTTTCCAGTTTTCTTGTATAATAATTAAATGTGTTTTAGGTGTATCAGGTTGCTTGACCCTATACAGCTTAGGATACTTCACCAGTAAATTCATTGGATTTATTTATTATAATGAAGAAAGCGACAAGCTCAAGGTATCATATGTTGATTTTTGGGGTAAAAGGAGAGACATAGAAATACCAGCTGGGGATGTCATCCCAATAAATGACCAGCCTGTCATTTTGTTTAACGGATTGTTTCTTACATTTCGAAGATTTTCCACCAAAGATACTCTAAGGATTAATTTAAAATACGGAATAATATTAGACAAGGAGAAAATTGAAAAGATTTTATAAAAATGACGGGGCGAGTAAATAATATAAGCTGTATAATATTCTAAATTATATTATAAAATAAATTATTCACAAAAGAAATCTTAACTCCATCTATAATGGGCATAGGCTCTATTCGCTTCACATTGCTTATGTAAATCCTGTTTTTTTTTCACTACTCTTCCTGTATTATTAGCGGCATCTATTAACTCCTGGGCCAATTTGAAGTTGAATCGTACATTTTTATCTTTTTCTTGCCCAGCAGCAATCAACCAATTCATGGAAAGAAATTGAGCTTTCTTGTCGGTAATTGGCACTGGAACCTAAAGAGACAACAATTAATTTTTAACAAATATATACATTCTTAATTTTATACCTGATATCTGACTCCTCCTCTTTTAATTGGCGTCAAATGCATAACGGGTTTACAGTTTTCAATGGCATTAAAAAATATTACTCGTGGGTTTAATTCGATTTTACTTTTTGCTTCCTCACTCTCACATTTGTGATATTGCTCTAACTGGAGTCGTTTTATATTTTCAAATGTAGTTTCTATCAAAGTTCTGGCCAACACTTTTTTGCCGTCCCTCATGCAATAGTTAATAAACAGACTGAAAAAAATATTACATCAGAAGTTCTTAGTAAACTTAATTTTTCTTATAACTCACTTTACCAATTCGTGTTGTGCTTGCGAACTTGTTTGGTCATTTAGTGCAGCCCTGGTGGGAACATGTGCTAGCTTCTGTGCCTCACCACTTTTTAATAATTCCAGTTGCGCTTCTTTTTTGTAGACTGGTTGAATATAGTAATTCGGGTACTGAGACATTCCATTTTGTTGGATATACGCACTAAAAGTAACATTTTTGTATTCACTAGATAGAACATTTTTAGGGGCACTGGTTTAATTTTAAAACCGTACACCGCACGTCAAGTATACCGATTTTTTTGACAGATAATTTTGGGGTTATACTTGAAATGCCAGTTAATAATCGGCAATTATTGCGGAAAATTTACCAGTTAATGTAATATTTAATAAACTGTTGCTAGTATGTTTTGATTACAGAGTGTTCTTACCTGATTATCGGTGTTTTCGTTTCAAAAATTTTACATTTACGGAATAGCGTTTTAATCGTCGCCATTTTGGAGGCCTGCGCACTAAGTCAAAATTTCAGTGTTTTCTTGATGTGTATGCTAGTGATTTTTAACAATATTTATTTGGAAAAATAACAGCAAGTGAAAATGTTTATTGATTTTAACACTTTGTGATGCCAAAATAAAGTTGTTATGTTTATTTGCCAACGGTTTATTTAGTGCTGGAATTTTATTTTACCTGAATAACGTCCATAGTAATTTCTTGGCAAAATTTCGGCAAAATGGCAGATCAAATAGGCAATCAGTCTAATCAAGGTATATGTTTTTTGTGTGCTTTATGTTTATTTTGGCCCCAAGCCCCCGGGTTCTTTTAGGTACTAATTTCCATTATCATTTCTAACAGAAATGTCTTGTTTACTTTGGGCTTTACGTTATCTTATTTAATTTCTAGAATATACCAATTGCTTTTGAATCCTTTAAACTTAGAATCACGTGCTGGTTTAGCCCCAAAAATATGGATATTACTAATAAATGTTTTATAGTTCGCAGACCTGATATGATGAGGATAGACTTTTCCCAAGCAAGCAGCCCTACGCCTTTTCCGTTTCGTCCATTGTCCAGTCAACCGATGGACAAAATAGGAGTTGCCACCGCTGTAAACCGACCTAAAATGACCCTTCCCACAGTACCTAAAAGTAAGGAGCCAGCAATTATTTCACGGTGAGAATTTTTCATTTATTTATCCTCAGACTTAAATATTAAGTAATCCAGTTTTATATCGTAATGACATCATCATTCTTTTGTTTTTTAATATTCACAGTTCCGTACCCGTCGAAAGAACCAAAGCAAGGTAATAATTTGTAGAATTCTATGATTGTTTGTGTGTGTTATCCATTTCGTTGTTGTTTATTGCATGAGATATTTTGTAACGAAAGCTTTTCACATCTAAATAGTTAGAGTAGTTAATTTTAAAATATGTACGGAGCTATTTTGTTTCATTCGTGTTGTATACTGCTGGGACCTAGGAACAATAAATGATGAGTATAAAGAATTATTGATTAATATGTGCGTTACTTCTTAAAATAATTAATAATAAACGACACATGGTGTCCAACTTATCGTGCTCACCATGAGTATCTAGGATATGTAACAGTCATCTCTTATCGTTTCAAAGATATTCATGATGAGCATTTCCTCGGTGATAATTCCCAAAGGTTCTATGACTTGCTCAGTAGCAGTTTCGTATCGTCGACATCAGACACGTTATGTTACGAACATTTCAGCTAGTCAGATTTCCGCCGCAAGCACGTTAGAAACACTTTTGACCGGCTAATAATTGAGTACCACTCACGTTTACCAATGATTTCAGGGAAACCAAGTTCAAAACATGCCCGTCTATGAATTCCGTTGGAAAGCTGCAAATAAACGGCGCCAGCTACGATTTTACCTCCGAGGACTTGCAAGACCTGGGGGAAATTGGCAGGGGCGGGTTTGGCACCGTCAACAAAATGATACATCGAAAATCGGGCACGGTGGTGGCGGTAAAGAGGATAAGGTCCACTGTAGACGAAAAAGAACAGAAGCAGCTGCTGATGGACTTGGACGTCATAATGAAAAGTAACGAGAGCAAGTACATTGTTCAGTTTTACGGGGCCCTTTTCAAAGAGGTAAGGAATTAAAATATACAGTATTTTTACGAATGAAATATGTTATAGACAGGACCGGCCTTAGAATTTTTTCACCTTGTACAAAGAATTTTTTTTAATTGGAAACGTTTAGAATAATGGTTGATTTTTAAGGGTGACTGTTGGATATGCATGGAACTGATGGACACATCATTAGACAAGTTTTACAAATTTATCTACGAGAAACTAAAAAAGCGCATCCCGGAGCCGATCTTAGGGAAAATTGCTCTAGCGACAGTTAATGCCTTAAACTATCTCAAAGAAGAACTGAACATAATCCACAGAGATGTGAAACCAAGCAATATTTTATTAGATAAGGGTGGTAATATTAAGCTGTGTGATTTTGGCATATCTGGTCAGCTCGTGGACTCGATCGCCAGAACCAAGGATGCAGGATGCAGACCATACATGGCGGTGAGTAATTCAGTCATCGTTTATGCGAAAAACTAGTACGTTTAATTAACGATTATCTTCTAATTTCAGCCCGAGAGAATAGATCCACAGACCGCGAAAGGTTACGATATCAGAAGCGACGTGTGGTCATTAGGAATAACCTTAATGGAGGTGGCAACTGGGCATTTTCCATACAAGAGGTGGTCGAGCGTCTTCGATCAGCTGCATGAGGTAGTAAACGGGGATCCGCCACGACTAACTACCAATCATAACGCCAACAGCTTCACAGCGGAATTCGTCAACTTTGTAAATACCTGGTAAGTAAAAAATAGGTTTGTTGGTAGTAAACATGGCACGTCGTTGATTTTAGTTTGATAAAACCTGAGCACCAGAGGCCAAAGTACAAGCAGCTGCTCCAGGATTCCTTCATTTTGCGGGCTCAAAAGGAGGAGGTGGACGTGGCTGCATACGTGACGGAGATCATGGACGAGATGGCCAACAATGGAATCAGCGCGTTCACAACCAACCAGCAGTAAAGTAGTTTTATTACACAAAGTATGTTTTTAAAATATCCCCTTGTTAAAAGTTACTGCAGGCCGATTTGACCTCATTAATATTTTCGTTTGTCAAAATTCTCACGTTACTTCCTCTCGCACTTTTTTTATAAATGCTGAATTTAGTAGTACTGATTGTCCCCCGGGGTCCTGTCATGAGCCCGCTATAGTGAATCGATGACAATAATAGATTAACTTATTTGTGAATCGTTGTTGGAAAATATTAATGAGGTCCTCGGCATTATGTTTTTTAATATAGTTTTCATTGAATAGGTATAGTTGTTCAGTCAACATCTCAGGTGATGTAAAATAGTGAAAAATCCTGTTAGAAATATTAATTACGTAAGTTAAGCCAAGTTAGGAGATATTATTTATAGTTTTCCAAACATCTATATCGGACAACGCATTCGGAATGTGTTTCGTTGCACGCGCCTTCGACTCGGAGAGGAAAACGTGGATTCTGGAGTAGGTTTTTGACAGACAAATTAGAGGTTAATCTTAGCTAATGTTGTTTCAGGCTCTTGCAATATCCAAAAAACGAGGCCTTAAATAAACTCCCAATAATTCTAGTAAGGAGTGCCGCAGGGAACTGTTGTAGGTCCTCTATTTGGTCTATGTTTGGACAAACATATCGTAAAAAGCTGATTTGCTGATGACCCGGCAATTAGAGATGAACCATGGTTATGGTAAAGGTACCATAACCTCACTAACGTTGACCTTTGTCTTCCAGTATCTCAGAACGCTTGACACCAAATGTTTCACTATACGCGCTATTTGTCAACCCAGTTAACGCCATCGGGAGATGACTAAAACTTCAATTCTAGTGTTTGCAAAGTCAAGTTTTAATCAGCCCCTGTGTCTGGGCCCTAGTTCGTTTTTCGAAATAATAGACATGACGAATCGTTTAAAAGATAAACTTTATTTGTTGGGTTTTTGACAAAAGTAATAGAATGAAGCTTTTATAACGTTTTATTTAATAATTTAACGAATATCGTTTATCGCATGAAGAAAAGGGACAGTCGATTCTCCGAGGTCAAGACGATTGTGATGTTGCCCTGTATATTCTTTTAATACGTAGCGCATAATTATCTTTTGATATTAATTTTAGAGGTGTATTTATCAATAATTAGTATAGTAACGTACATATTCTATGTTGAAGTAGTTATTATACAATAATTGTTACTGATCTTAATACACCAATGAAAAAAGTCCATTTTGTACATATTAATCATAAAAATGTTTTTATTTAGGATATTTAATTTTAAGATTGTTTTGTGATGTCATATTTAGGTAAACAATCGATAATTTTAGATATATTTGCAAAAACTCAAGATGTTCATTCAGTAATTTAAACGTGCCGACTCGATAATATATCTAAAAATTATTAATGAAAAATTCTCGGTGCTTTGTTTTATCTTAATTTATTTATATATATGTATATTTGGTGTATTTTACAAAATTTTAAAAGATTATTTATAATTCTTTTTGTCTAAAAAATTGTTACCGTTTAAAAAGTAATAAAAAAAAGTTGCCTATTGTATCTTACAACTGTATATATTAAGTGTATGTTGTTAATATTTAATTTTGTACTCAATTGTTTAATAAATAAACAAAAACGCTGTTTATTTCATGTTGAGTATGGAAAAATTAAAAAATGTATATTATATGTACAAGGCTCGCTAGTTTAATTTATTCCTTGCACAAAAAATATAAAATACTGCAGACGTTATTCCCACTCTCTCATAATATGCTCGTATTCGTTATCCTCTATGAAGGGTTTGTCGATGTTCCTTATCATATTTTCCCCGCAATACAAACACTCGGACGCTAGAATATTATCAATCTCGCACTTGACCAGTTCCTTAGCCGACATTCCTGTCGAACATGTGCTTATACTATCTATGTTAGTTTGATTGTTCAGTATCTTCAGCTGCCTTTCCAAATCCGCCAGTCTATTCTTCTTGGCTGGGCCTAAAAATCAAACGAAGGAATACGTAAAATTAACTGTACGGTTATGTAGGTTACCTAACGTAGGGCTTAGTTCGTTCAATAGGCAATCGCTGTGAAATTTGTGGTGACATGGAAACATGTAAAACGGTCGTATCATTAAGGTTACGTTGCACACTTCGCAAGTGTCGGAGCTGTTTATCAGGGTGTAGTGGTTCCGGAACGACTGGATCTCCTGGCGCACCTGTTCGGCTGACTTTGTTGCCTCCTCCATCTCGTCCTTCAGGTTCTGGATATTCTGGTTGTATTCCTACAAATTGTATGTATTGGTTACGACTGTTTTTTGCAACGATACTTTAACATTTTTCAAGGTCTTTAGGATTGTAATATCAAAATTTGTAGTCAAATTTCTCTACGGTTTACCTTTAACGAATTGCAAATTGCATCCTTAAAATAATCAATTGTCACAAAATCTGAGAAGAACGGTAAAATGTCCTCGATTTTGATTAAATCGCACTGCTGCAGGAAAGCCATAGCTTGCTGGATATCATCTTTTCCACTCACCACATTTTGAGCTAAAATTTAAACAAAAAATATATAACGCCTTGTCTATTTCAATTGTTTACTTAGTCAAGCCTGCCACTGATGGTTCAAGCTTATTTACAACATACCTATCTTAAGCCACAACTTCTTCCTTAGTTCCAAATCATTTTCAGGAGACATGTTGGCCATTTTCTTGGCCAGCTCCAAGTTCACAGTAAGCGCCAAGTCCACAGCCGCCTCCCAAAGCCCTAATAATCCCGACAGTTGCACGCAAGCCTCCGTCAAGTTGTTCTCGTGACATAACCTCAGAGCAAAATGGACGTCGTAGTTAACCTGAAACAAAGCAGAGTAAAAACGGCAGCGATTCCAACCATTGCGATCCATACCATGCTGAGCTCTTGTCCTTGGGAATTCATGTACTCCATGACCTTGCCACCGTCATATTTAGCGTAAAGCGACAGCAAGAAATTATGCACCGCCTTGTCGGTGTTCTTCAGCTTGTCGATGCAGAATTCCAAGTACTTGATGACTTCCAAGGCGTGGAGCTCCCCACTGCAAGACACCATGGCCGGGAGGAGCTTAAGCGGGGACAATTTTCGTCCCTGTTCCATTATCACCTTCACCATAAATTTGGGCACCTCTTGGATCAAGATTGGGGCGAACTGGTAATATAATTCGTGGTTGTTTTGGCTCTTCAGCACCTCGAGGGCTTCGTGGAAGTTGTTTTTAAATATGTGCTGACGGATCAACTAAAAAATACACAGGGAGATCAGGAAAATTTTAATAACAACCTATACCTTAAAATTATGTCTTGATTATAGGCCCTGTTTTGTATAATAAATACTTGGATATACCTGTTCAAAGTCCTTATTGACAATGGTGAGCTTGATGAGATTATTCTTGTCGCCATGGCTGGCCATCAACTCGTAAATGGTGCCCTTGTTATTCCTAACACATTCCGAGACTTCCTCGAGAGCCAGGAAGGTCTCGAACTCCTTCTGTATGTCGGCGTACCTCGCGCTTTGCTCGAGCCCCTTCAGGCGCTTTTCCTCCAGCTTGGTTAGGTAAAGTTCTACCACCCAGATCACGATCATCGTGATCTGAGTTTTGTCCTGCGGTTTTAACGTATCCAGCTTACTCCTGAGGAATAGCTTTAGGGCATCTTGCTGGTCGACTTGGATGAACTTCAAGCAAATCTCCTCGAAGCTCGATTGGGTTTCCGCGTAGCTTTGGGCGCTGAGTTCGTACTGTTTGTTATTGAAGAGCATGTCGGCCTCCTTTATCAACACTTGGTTGTAGTAAGCTTCATTGCTGATGGAGTACTTCTTGGCTAGGTCGAATTCCTCGTTTTTACAGAAAATTTGCCATACGTTGCGTTCTTCTCGAGTTACTTTAAATCGGAACACGGCGTTTTCTGTTATGGCCCATATCTCTCCTAAAAAGACAATTAATATTACTTTTACTCGTTAAACGAACTTCAAGAAAATTCTACCAGTTTGGACGTCCTTAATGATGTTAATTAATTTGCCGAAAGCCTCGTTGTAGTTGTCTTCATAAACGACTTCTTGATTCAGTAGACAGACGCCTTTAATAGAATCAGTATAGGCCAGAAGAATATGAAACTGGGTTAGAGCGACAGCTATAGGGTGCTTCGGGGATACCGAGTAATCTTCGTACAAAGGTTTTGGGTAACTCAGTAGTTTGGTTTTATCCTTGATCGATTTGATATTATCGTCCACTGCGGGATTAATCTAAAAGGCGAATATATTAACACTATAGATTCTCTCAAGCTTTAAGTATCTTACCTGTCCGTACATGATTCGTTTTTCTGTGATCCACACGAAAGTGTTGGGCGTTGTCAAATTTTCTGACCAGAACTGCAACCTCGAATATCTCAAGCTGCTCTCGCATTCCAAGTACGTTTCTGGTTCTGGGACGTTTAAATATGAATTGAAAACTTGCTGAAGCAGAGGTTTCTCCTCTGGATCTACTTTGGCGGCGAAATAATATAGCTTCGACGGCGTGGCGGCAAATATTACGTACTTGTCCGTACCAGGAACTCGGAAATACTCTAGACCCGTTATAGGTGTGTTGGTTCCCTTCCCTATGTCAAAAACCTTTAAAAAAAATATGTGCGTAATTTGCAAAATTATATGGCTGACAAAAATTTTGATATAATGTATATGTTAGCTCGGAGAATAAATACATAAAGAGGCAACGCTTGCTTCAGGCACGTCTGAAGTTTATAACAAATTTCTATGCATAACTTTAAATGAAACGACCAAAGTGTGCTTCTTTATATATTTATAATAAATTTCTTGTTAATAAGAGTAATATAAAATTTTACCAGTCCATCGGCTTCTTTATTCCCATACAACGGAAGATAATTTGGCAGCTTGCAATAAGAAGTATATTATATTTCATTAAAATTTTATGTTTATACTTTCATAAATAAAATAGGTTATGTGTGAAGCAGACCTTGTTTTCATAAGTTCATAAATTTTGGTGAAATTCTCGCGAATAAATTATCAAATAGACTTTTGGCCATAAGCAATAGCAATTGTGATGTACTATCGATAATTGCATAGATAAATTCAAGTTTTAAATAGTTAAAAATCATAGAAGACCAGAAAAGTGAGGTTACTTGAAATTATGATATGAATTCGGTTGAGTTAGAAGTGGAAAATAAATGTACACAGTGCTTAATACTTCTTAATGAAGATGAAGAATACTATGAATGTGATTGTTGCAAAAAAGTCATGCATAAAAATTGCTCGAAACTAACTTCATCAGAATCGAAATGTATGCCACTACAAAAGAGAGCATTAAGACTATTATGTACAACTTGCACCCAGTTTCTAAATAAACTTCCGCAGCTTATATATATGGTGGATGAAATGAAGAAAGATATAGCAGAAATGAAGAACAAATTGGAAAAACTTGATAGTGAAGAGACGAAACAGAATGATTTAAAATACAAAAATTCCAGTCGCAATTATTCCCAAGCCGTTAAACAACCTGAGCAAGTACTACTAATAAAACCAGTAAAAGAACAGAAAAGTACTATTACGAAAAATGAGATAAGACAAAACATTGATCCCGTAGATTTAGGAGTAAATATATCCAAGTTTAAAAATGTGTCTAAAGGAGGTGTAGTAATAGGATGTGAAAATAACACGGAAAGAAGTCTACTTCAGACGAAAATCACAGAAAAAATGGGCAAAAGTTATAATGTGGAAATTCCTATTTTAAAAAAACCAAAAATTAAAATAGTTAACATTAGCAAAGATGACATAGAAGAAACAGAAGAAGAAATAATAAATAGATTGTTAAAATATAATAAGATAGAAAAACGGGAAGATTCTCACTTGAAAATTCTGAAGAAGCAAGAGAATAACAATCATAATGCCTCGCTAATACTTGAAGTTGATTCCTGGACGCATAATGAGCTAATAAAGAAAGAGAAAATCACACTAGGCTGGTCGAGATGTAAGGTTTTCAATCATTTAAGCATATTACAGTGCTATAAATGCTTGGGATATAATCACACCGCAAATAATTGCAGATCAGAAGAATGTTGCTCCTTATGTGCTGGAAAACATAATTATAAGGCCTGCCGTGCTCGCGAAATAAACTGCACAAATTGTATAAAGGCAAACAACCAGTTAAACTTTGATCTTGATGTTAAACATAAAGCCGTTGACAAAAATTGCCCCTGCTATCAAAGACAGTTGAAAATCTATAACGATAAAATTGAATACTACAACCCGCAATCGAGCCCGCAATAGCAACTAAAAAGCAGTGACCTCCAACAAACACAGGGATTCTTAAAAGTTGGACATGTTAATGCCAGATCGATAGTAAACAAATTCATAGAAATTAAGGAGTTTCTTATGAAGCAACAATTTGATATTTTGGCGATAACCGAAACATGGCTGAAAAAGAAACAATCTAGCAAAATGTTTCAGATACAAAACTATACTTTAACCAGACACGATAGAGAGGAACACAGAGGAGGAGGCGTAGCAGTTTATACCAAAAAGTCACTAAAATGCAAAAAACTAGATCTATACACCAGGGATATAAATGGAATTGAACAATTGTGGATTAAATTAATAAATAAAAAAAATACTATAGCCATTGGAACTGTGTATAAACCTGATGGAAATTCGTCAATAGAACCTCTCGAAGACACACTTACAGAAATAACTATGAACTTTGATTATGTAATATGCATGGGCGATATTAATCAGAACATGTTAATGAAATCCAAGCAATCTGATGAAATTATTACTATGTTGAATACGTTAGATATGAAACAGATCATAAATGATCCAACGCGAATAACACTTGAGACAGAAACATTATTAGATGTCATATGCATAAACAACATTTGGAAAGTTTATGAGTCTGGCACCATAGACTCTCCATTTCGGACAGACCACGAAGCAGTATATGCTCTACTGCATTTCGATTTCGAAGATATAGTCCAGACTAGGTATTACAGAAACTTCAAAAATATAAACATGACAGCTTTTGATGAGGATGCACGAAAAACAGATTGGTTTAAGGTTTTTAGAATAGAAAATGTAAATGAAAAACTTGAATATCTCAATTCCTGTATATTATCTCTAATTGACTTTTATGCCCCCAATGTACCTTATAACAACCGAAAAAATAATGCACCATGGATGACATATAATATGTTATGTATGATAAAAATCCGAGAAAATGCCTACAAAAAGTACAAGAAAACAAGAAATGTTATGGACAAAAGGTACTATTGCCAACTGAGAAATTATGTAAATAATGCAGTCATAATAGAAAGGAAAAAATATCATGAAAATATCTTATTGCAGAACATTAATAACTCTAAGCAATTTTGGGCAAATATGAGAAGATGGGGTGTCTTGATGAATTCAACCGGTGATATAGCAACCACAGATGAATTTGATCCTGATGAAGTGAATAAATACTTTGTTAACTGCACAAGTGATATAGAAAGTGACAAACATTTAAGCCAGCATTTTTACGACAACTTCTTGCAAGATCGAGACAACTTTGAATTTTCACCGGTAGGCACGGAAGTAGTAAAGCATTTAGTTCATAATATCAAGTCCAATGCACAAGGCGCAGATGGAATCACAAGAGACATGCTCAAAATATGCTTACCATATTGTCTAAATGAATTATGCCATATAATCAACTGCTCACTTATTACTGGACATGTTCCTGACCTTTGGAAGGTAGCCAAAGTAATCCCTTTATGCAAAAAAGAAAATACAGCTGATGTGAGAGACCTTCGACCGATTAGTATTTTATCACCAGGATCTAAAGTTTTAGAGAAAATCGTACATAATCAGACAACTGATTATCTGGAAAATCATCAAGTTTTGTTGCCGATACAGTCAGGATTCCGAAAAAACTATAGCACAACTACAGCTCTTCTTAAGATAAATGATGACATAATCAAAGCCACAGATAACTCATTAGCTACAATAATGGTTCTACTAGACATGTCTAAAGCATTCGACAGTATTGATTTTGACCTTCTATTAGCAAAGTTATACTATTATGGTTTCCGAGATACAGCCTGGCAGTGGTATAGAAATTATATACAAGATCGCAAACAAAGTGTGGAATTAAAAACAGACCATGGGCAAGAAACATCAGAATACATGATCACCAAATCAGGAGTTCCACAAGGATCGATTCTTGGACCATTGTTGTTTAATATCTTTGTGATAGACCTGGCAGAAGTTGTTAAACATTGTTCGATTCATTACTATGCTGATGATATTCAACTAATGTTCAGTTTTGAAATCAGTGATATTGATACAGCCTTGTATTTAATAAACAAAGATCTAAAGAACCTCTACGATAGTACAACTAAAAATGGATTAAAAATTAATGCTACAAAAACAAATGCTATATTATTTGGAAGTAACAAAATAAAAAGAGAGATCAGCAGAGATATCAGGCTAAAAATAAATAATGAAATAATTGAAATCAATGATAGCGTGAAAAATCTTGGCCTTATCATGGACGACAAGCTCGCTTACACAAACCATGTTACTACCATGTGCCAGTCTGCATATGCCAAGCTCAAAGGTCTTTACCACCTAAAAAATTATATAAGTAAGGAAGCAAAACTGAAGCTTAGTGACTCTCTAGTGTTATCACGTCTAAATTATGGTGACTGTGTATATGGACCCTGTATCTCAGCTGTAAATTCCTGTAAGCTACAAAAAGTACAAAATTCCTGCATCCGTTTTGCATTACATGTACCCTATCGGGAGCACATTAGCCCTTACCTTCAAGACATTGGCTGGATGGACATGAAAACCAGACGTTGGGTACACCTTTGCTGTTTTATATATAAAATTATAAAATCAAAAACTCCAGAATATTTACACGAGAAGCTAGAGAAAAGATCAGAAGCTCATACACTAATGACTCGAGGACGAGAAACGACACTTAGCATACCAGGCCACTCTACAGCCTATTTTCAAAAGAGTTTCACATATCAGGCAGCAAAGATATATAACCAAGTACCAAATGACCTTAAAAATTTGGCATATGTTAGCTTCAAATATAATATTATTAAGAGAATAAAGTCTGGAAGCTTTAAGATTGTATTCTAGTTCCTTTATATGTCTAATAGAGATTTAAGATGGTGATATATTTGTTTTATACTTATGTTATTTACTTATGCTGACTATTTATCTTTTATTTTTTTTTTTTTTTTTTTTTATATATTGTTAGTGACTTTATCTGATGTTTTTTATACATTTAGTGTCTATATCTTATATAATTTTACCCATTTTACTGTACCTGTTATTGTGTAGTTGGTCTGGGTGAAAACCAAATTAAATTTGATCCCAGCACCTTTTTATGTAGAAAAATGTTTATATTATTTTTCATGCATAAATAAACGGATTTATTATTATTATTATTATTATTATTTATTTTAAATTGTAAATATTTGTTAAAATTAAGATTTTATAATGATTCCATTATAGTTAACACCTGGCTTAACATCGTTGAAAATTAATTTCTCGCGATAGTGTCTAATATAATTTAATGGCTTTGTCGAAATGTCTTAACTTAGGAAACCGACTAAACATTTTTTACCTGCCTCCAATACTGCTCCAAGCTGGACGTGAAGAACTTGTCTCCTTCAGAAACAATCTCCGTCTCAAAAATCAAGCCCTTTGAAGTGCCTAAAATAATTTTCACCATAGAAATACGCTTAAACGAACCCTAAACCGTCCCATACCTAGTAAAATTGATCCGGTGGAGCTTTCAGATATGTTTAACGGGTTCCAGGCTACCACAGTAAATTCGTTACCGCGAAATTTCGTGGTCGACTTTATTTTGTCAGTTTTTTTGGACAAATAGAAGAGCTCGCCTGGTCCACTTTCCGAGTTCTTTTGTGTGAATGTTAATAATAGATGGTTGCCTGTCGGATCCAGGAACAGGTTGGTCAATTTAGAACTGCTTGTGTGCTTTATTAATGATATTTCTACAAGAAGAATAATTAAACGGTTATTGATGTTTGTTTCCTTTTAGATAAAACTTACCGCTGTGCTGCTGGGGGTTATGCAGATTCATTCGAAATAAAACTCCATTGGCCATTGCTACCACTAATTGTTTATTTGCAATGGCAACGTGTGTTATTCTATCAGAAGGAGTAAAATCCTTCTTGCTCTTGGTAAATATAGGTACTTCCTGTTCCAACATCATATTGATATATCCTAGGGAGCTCTAAAATTAAAAACGTAAGTAGTGAGTCACAATTTCAATTAGGACGATTAGATAAAACACACCATCTCTGCAGTGCTGATGTTATTGTTCTTTGTTCTCAGGAACGCCTGTTCAAATTGGTCAAACATAGAAGTCATTTCGGCTCTTTATGTAAACCTCGGCACTATCAGTGAAGAAATAACAATAAACACACTTATTGCAACTAATGACTAATCTTAACTCAATATTATTTATTATCCTAACCTATCTTCTGTATTGTATTCTGATTTCTAACAGTTCTCCGTCTGTCAGTGTCAGTCATTAGGTCTTTTCCTTTAGTACACGCTTATTGTAGGATTGATTTGTCTCTCTTTAACTTATGATCCTGTAATTGATGTCATCTCTGTCAGTGTAGCTCAGTGCTACATGTCGTGTACAAAGGAAAGAACCTACTGAGGAACTCTGGGTAGATAGAATGTGACTGTCGACAGTGACACCAACCTACGTGGCACGTGCACTAATTCCAGCGAGTGGCTAACTTCTCGTTGGTTATTTTTTTGACGTTTCATATCGAAATTCGAAGATTCTAATCATCTTTATGTACTTTTTTAGTTTTTAGCCAGTTTAGTGAATAATAAAATAAGGAAATATGGATGAACCTATTGTTAATGAAACTGTTACGATGATCCTGTAGTGAGAGAGGTAATTTATTGATTATTAAAACGGCTAATAATGTTTTCTTTTGTAGGTTGCGTTATCATGCTTTTTAAATTGCTTAATTTAATTTTTAGATACCTATATAATACATTTTACATTTGGAAAATTTACTACACTTGTTCCAGTATCCACTATAACGAAAACACTGTGCGAAATTAAAAAATGCCTTTACATCAGGAAGTAAAGCAAGAAGTGGTTATAAATATAGAATTTCCTAAATTTCGGCACAGATAGGGCTGAAATAATTGCTCTCGAGGTGGATGAAGATGGATTCTTTCAAAAAAGATGAACATGTTTTTTTCGAAAGCGAATTAGTAGACAGGGTATTTCTCTAGGCTACCAGAGCAGTTAAGGAAGCTAATAAATACGCAGTGGCTACTTATAATGGCGACGAAATACATTTACAGCATATGGAAAAAGGGTTAAATGGTAAACAACAAGCCGGAAGTAAAGAATAGTCTGATGAGGAGTAAGCTGGACCAAGTTCTGCCCAACAAGTCGCTTGTTAGGTTCAACCAAAGCAACGATGGGTGAAAAAAATCTACAGAGACAAAACATTACAAGCTAGAAGTGCAGATAAACCGTGGACAGAGTGCATGTGATATAAACATAATACTACCCATAGTAACGTAAGTATACATATATGAGTTATTATATCGGTAGGAATTCAGTCATTTTTCTTAATAAAACTTAAATGCATTCATAATCATTTCGAATTGAATGATCTCTCGGTTGCAATAATCGAATGGTCGATTATTCGGCAGTAATTGGAATATTTCGATTATATCAATAGCTTTGTACATTTTCAAAAAAAAAACTGAGTTATGTTATGCTATATGGGTGGGTATCTATTCACTTCAAGTGAAAATCTATTTATAGGTTATGTAAGTTGATTTTTAAATTTTCGTGTATCAAAACTTATTTCCTGCCGATGCTCGCAACGCGTTGCTGACTTTACACCAGTTCTTGAGCGCCATCTACTGCCTACTAGTTGAAGTCAATATGTAAAGTTGAGACCTTTTCGGAAATTTGCTCGGTTGTTTGATGTCACGTGACAGTTATACCCGATCACCAACCAAGGGGTTACTGACTATAATAGGTTAGTAAACGAACGACATTTGATGCCATCTATTTAACTCGAGTAAGTTTCCGAAAATGCCTTTAGCCTTCAGCTAGCGACTAACTTCTCGTTGGCTGGTTTTTCTATAGTTTCATTCCATTCCTTTGCTTTTGCTGTTCCTATCTCTAAGATCAGTAAGATTTTTACCTTTTTAGTTTCTAGCCAGATTTACTCAATAAATAATAAAGAAGTATGTGAACCTGTTGTAATGAATTTAATGACAGCGATGATCCTGTAGTGAGAGAGGTAATTTATTGTTATAAAACAGCCAAATATGTTGATTTTGTAGGTTATGCTTTTTGTTCAACTTTTAAATTGCTTAATTTAATTTTTAGATACCTACCTATAATATAGATGTTCTAAACATTTGGAAAATTTATTACACTTCTTGCAATGTCCACTAAAACGAAAACGCTCTACGAACGAACATAAAAATGCCTTTACAAGCCAGGAAATAAGGAAGAGGAAGTATAGAGTCCGCAAATTGACAGAATTAATTGCTCACGAGATATAAATTATTCCAGAAAATATAAACATGTTTTTTTCTAAAGTGAATTAGTGGACAAGGTATTTCTCCAGTCTATCAGAGCACTTAAGGAAGCTAATAAATACGCAGTTGATACTTATAATGGCAGGGAAACACGTTTAACGGCTTTAAAAGGTTAAATAATAGTTGTTACATCTCAATAGCAATGTCTTACAATGATTGTTGTAGGAATTTTTCAATTTCGTTCTAATTTTCTTTGTATGGAAAGAGGATTAAAGCAACACGTCACTGTTCGGTTCAAACAAAGCAACGATAGGTAAAAGAAATCTACAGTGGCAAAACATTAAAAGCTAGCGATGAACCGTGGACTGAGTGCATGTGTATGAACATAATACTACCCTTAATAATGTAAGTAATGCATGGTAAAGGAACTATATGAGTTATTATATCGGTAGGAATTCGAAGTCATTGTTCTTAAGACTTATTCATAGTCAATTCAAGTCGAATGATCTCCCGGTTACAATAATCGAATGATCGATTATTTGGCAGTAATCGGATTATTTCGATTATATCAATAGCTTTGTCAGTCACCAGTGTACACATTTTACACTTCGTTGGTTTTTAAATTTTCGGGTATCAAACTTGTTCCTACCGGTGCTGGCAACGCGTTGCTAACTTCACACCAGTTCTTGAGCGCCATCTACTGCCTACTAAAAGTTGAGACCTTTTCGGGAATTTGCTCGGTTGTTTGATGTCACGTGACACGACATTTGATGTGATCTAGTTCCCTCGAGGAAGTTTCCGAAAAGGCCTCAGCTAGCGACTCGGTTGGTTTTTCTATAATTTCATTCCATTCCTTTGCTTTTGCTGTTCCTATCTTTAAGATCAGTAAGATTCTTACTCACCTTCTTAGTTTCTAGCCAGATTTACTCAATAATAAAGAAGTATGTGTACCTGTTGTAATGAATTTGGTGACTGACAGTGATGATCTTGTAGGAAGAGAGGTAATTTATTGTTATAAAACAGCCAAATATGTTGATTTTGTAGGTTATGATCTTTGTTCAACTTTTAAATTGCTTAATTTAATTTTTAGATACCTATAATATAGATGTTAAAACATTTGGAAAATTTATTACACTTCTTGCAATGTCCACTAAAACGAAAACGCTCTACGGACGAACATAAAAATGCCTTTACAAGCCAGGAAATCATGAAGAGGAAGTAAAGTTAGACATAGAGTCCCCAAATTTTGACAGAAATATTTGCTCACGAGATGGATGAGGATATAAATTATTCCAAAAAAGATAAACATGTTTTTTTCTAAAGTGAATTAGTGGACAAGGTATTTCTCCAGTCACTTAAGGAAGCTAATAAATACGCAGTGGATACTTATAATGGCAGGGAAGTACGTTTAACGGCTTTAAAATGTTAAATAATAGTTGTTACATCTCAATAGCATTGTCTCACAATGATTGTTGTAGGAATTTTTCAATTTCGTTCTAATTTTCTTTGTATGGAAAGAGGATTAAAGCAACAAGTCACTGTTCAGTTCAAATAAAGCAACGATGGGTAAAAGAAATCTACAGAGGCAAAACATTATAAGCTAGCGATGAACCGTGGACTGAGTGCATGTGTATGAACATAATACTACCCTTAATAATGTAAGTAATGCATGGTAAAGGAACTATATGAGTTATTATATCGGTAGGAATTCGAAGTCATTGTTCTTAAGACTTATTCATAGTCAATTCAAATCGAATTATCTCCCGGTTACAATAATCGAATGATCGATTATTCGGCAGTAATCGGAATATTGCGATTATATCAAGAGCTTTGTTTGTCATTAGTCACTAGTGTACACAATTTACACTTTTTGCCAATAAGTCGGTTGTTATAAATTAGTGCAGACAGTGCTAGCCGTTTGGTATACTTACCAGTATAGTGTACACGTTCTTGCACTTTTGACATTGCCTCCTGAGGAGGTGTAACAAGTGTCGATGGTGCAGCGCGAGCGCCTTATAATAAGTTTGAGGTTTGTGTTCATGTAGGCAAAATGTTAGGGTTGACGCCGTTTTATTTGGAAATTATTGCCGTGCTCCTCTACAATTACAGTTTTTCCACCTGTACATTTTCAAAAAAAAGTTATGCTGTATGGGCGGGTATCTATTCACTTCAAGTGAAGATCTATTATAGGTTATGTCGGGTGTTTAAATTTTCGTGTATCAAAACTTGTTTCCTGCCGGTGCTGGCGTTAACTTCACACCAGTTCTTGAGCGCCATCTGCCTACCAAGAGTCGAAATGTAAAGTTGAGACCCCTTCGGAAATTTGCTCGGATGTTTGATGTCACGTGACACGACATTTGATATGATCTAGTTAACTCGAGTAAGTTTTCGAAAATGCCTTCAGCTAGCCAGATTTACTCAATAATAAAGAAGTATGTATACCTGTTGTAATGAATTTGGTGACAGTGATGATCTTGTAGTAAGAGAGGTAATTTATTGTTATAAAACAGCCAAATATGTTGATTTTGTAGGTTATAAATAAAATAAAAATGACTATTTAACCTGGCGGGGTGTCAGCTCATAGAGCTGATATAAATGCCAACCAGGGGTTATGCTCTTTGTTCAACTTTTAAATTGCTTAATTTAATTTTTAGATAGCTATAATGTAGATGTTCAAAACATTTGGAAAATTTATTACGCTTCTTGCAATGTCCACTAAAACGAAAACGCTCTACGAACGAACATAAAAATGGCTTTACAAGCCAGGAAATCATGAAGAGGAAGTAAAGTTAGACATAGAGTCCCCCAAATTTTGACAGGAATATTTGCTCACGAGATGGATGAGGATATAAATTATTCCAAAAAAGATAAACTTGTTTTTTTCTAAAGTGAATTAGTGGACAAGGTATTTCTCCAGTCAATTAAGGAAGCTAATAAATACGCAGTGGATACTTATAATGGCAGGGAAATGCGTTTAACGGCTTCAAAAAGTTAAATAATAGTTGTTACATGTTACATCTCAATAGCATTGTCTCACAATGATTGTTGTAGGAATTTTTCAATTTCGTCCTAATTTGCTTTGTATGGAAAAAGGATTAAAGCAACAAGTCACTGTTCGGTTCAAACAAAGCAACGATAGGTAAAAGAAATCTACAGAGGCAAAACATTATTAGCTAGCGATGAACCGTGGACTTAGTGCTTGTGTATGAACATAATACTACCCTTAATAATGTAAGTAATGCATGGTAAAGGAACTATATGAGTTATTGTATCGGTAGGAATTCGAAGTCATTGTTCTTAAGACTTATTCATAGTCATTTCAAATCGAATGATCTCCCGGTTACAATAATCGAATGATCGATTATTCGGCAGTAATCGGAATATTTCGATTATATCAATAGCTTTGTTTGTCATCAATCACTAGTGTACACATTTTACACTTTTTGCCAATAAGTCGGTTGTTATAAATTAGTGCAGACAGTGCTAGCCGTTTGGTAAACTTACCAGTACAGTGTACACATACTTGCACTTTTGACTCTGACTCCTGAGGAGGTGTAACGAGTGTCGATAGTGTAGCGCGGGCGCCTTATAATAAGTTTGAGGTTTGTGTTCATGTAGGCAAAATGTTAGGGTTGACGCCGTTTTATTTCGAAATTATTGCCGTGCTCATCTACAATTACAGTTTTTCCACCTGTACATTTTCAAAAAAAACAGATGCTATATGGGCGGGTATCTATTCACATAAGTGAAAATCTATTGCTTATAGGTTATGTTGGTTTTTAAATTTTCTTGTATCAAAACTTGTTTCCTACCGGTGGTGGCAACGCGTTGCTAACTTCACACCAGTTCTTGAGCGCCATCTGCCTGCTAAAAGTTGATACCTTTTCGGAAATATGCTCGGCTGTTTGATGTCACGTGATACGACATTTGATGTGATCTAGTTAACTCGAGTAAGTTTCCGAAAATGCCTACAGCTAGCGACTAACTTCTCGTTGGTTGGTTTTTCTATAATTTCATTTCATTCCTTTGCTTTTGCTGTTCCTTATCTCTAAGATCAGTATGATTCTTACCCACCTTAATTTCTAGCCAGATTTACTCAATAATAAAGAAGTATGTGTTTGCAGTAAGAGAGGTAATTTATTGTTATAAAACAGCCAAATATGTTGATTTTGTAGGTTATGCTCTTTGTTCAACTTTTAAATTGCGTAATTTAATTTTTAGATTACACTTCTTGCAATTCCCACTAAAACGAAAACGTTCTACTATCGAACATAAAAATGCCTTTACAAGCCAGGAAATCATGAAGAGGAAGTAAAGTTAGACATAGAATCCCCCAAATTTTGACAGAAATATTTGCTCTCGAGATGGATATAAATTATTTCAAAAAAGATAAACATGTTTTTTTCTAAAGTGAATTAGTGGACAAGCTATTTCTCCAGTCACTTAAGGAAGCTAATAACTACGCAGTGGATACTTATAATGGCAGGGAGATACGATTAACGGCTTCAAAAGGTTAAATAATAGTTGTTACATCTCAATAGCATTGTCTCACAATGATTGTTGTAGGAATTTTTCAATTTCGTCCTAATTTTCTTTGTATGGAAAAAGGATTAAAGCAAGTCACTGTTTGGTTTAAACAAAGCAACTGTAGGTAAAAGAAATCTACAGAGGCAAAACATTATAAGCTAGAAGTGCAGATGAACCGTGGACTGAGTGCATGTGTATGAACATAATACTACCCTTAATAATGTAAGTAATGCATGGTAAAGGAACTATACGAGTTATTATATCGGTGGGAATTCAAAGTCATTGTTCTTAAGACTTATTCATAATCATTTCAAATCGATGATTTCTCGGTTGCAATAATCGAATGATCGATTATTCGGCAGTAATCGGAATATTTCGATTATATCAATAGCTTTGTTTGTCATCAGTCACTAGTGTACACAATTTACACTTTTTGCCAATAAGTCGATTATAAATTAGTGCAGACATTGCTAGCCGTTTGGTGTACCAGTACAGTGTACACGTTCTTGCACTTTTGACACTGACTCCTGAGGAGGTGTAACGAGTGTCGTTGGTGCAGCGCGGGCGCCTTATAATAAGTTTGAGGTTTGTGTTCATGTGGGCAAAATGTTAGGGTTGACGCCGTTTTATTTTGAAATTATTGCCGTGCTCATCTACAATTACAGTTTTTCCACCTGTACATTTTCAAAAAAAAGTTTTGCTATATGGGCGGGTATCTATTCACTTCAAGTAAAGATCTATTATAGGTTATGTCGGTGTTTAAATTTTCGTGTATCAAAACTTGTTTCCTGCCGGTGCTGGCACTAACTTCACACCAGTTCTTAAGCGCCATCTGCCTACTAAGAGTCGATATGTAAAGTTGAGACCCCTTTGGAAATTTGCTCGGTTGTTTGATGTCACGTGACACGACATTTGATATGATCTAGTTAACTCGAGTAAGTTTCCGAAAATGCCTTCAGCTAGCCAGATTTACTCAATAATAAAGAAGTATATGTATACCTGTTGTAATGAATTTGGTGACAGTGATGATCTTGTAGTAAGAGAGGTAATTTATTGTTATAAAACAGCCAAATATGTTGATTTTGTAGGTTATGCTCTTTGTTCAATTTTTAAATTGCTTAATTTAATTTTTAGATGCCTATAATATAGATGTTCAAAACATTTGGAAAATTTATTACACTTCTTGCAATGTCCACTAAAACGAACACGCTCTACGAACGAACATAAAAATGCCTTTACAAGCCAGGAAATCATGAAGAGGAAGTAAAGTTAGACATGGAGTCCCCCAAATTTTGACAGGAATATTTGCTCACGAGATGGATGAGGATATAAATTATTCCAAAAAAGATAAACTTGTATTTTTCTAAAGTCACTTAAGGAAGCTAATAAAGTCCAGTCACTTAAGGAAGCTAATAAATACGCAGTGGATACTTATAATGGCAGGGAAATACGTTTAACGGCTTCAAAAGGTTAAATAGTAGTTGTTACATCTCAATAGCATTGTCTAACAATGATTGTTGTAGGAATTTTTCAATTTCGTCCAAATTTTCTTTGTATGGAAAAAGGATTAAAGCAACAAGTCACTGTTCGGTTCAAACAAAGAAACGATAGGTAAAAGAAATCTACAGAGGCAAAACATTATAAGCTAGAAGTGCAGATGAACCGTGGACTGAGTGCATGTGTATGAACATAATACTACCCTTAATAATGTAAGTAATGCATGGTAAAGGAACTATGCGAGTTATTATATCGGTAGGAATTCAAAGTCATTGTTCTTAAGACTTATTCATAATCATTTCAAATCGAATGATCTCCCGGTTACAATAATCGAATGGTCGATTATTCGGCAGTAATCGGAATATTTCGATTATATCAATAGCTTTGTTTGTCATCAGTCACTAGTGTACACAATTTACACTTTTTGCCAATAAGTCGATTATAAATTAGTGCAGACAGTGCTAGCCGTTTGGTATACCAGTACAGTGTACACGTTCTTGCACTTTTGACACTGACTCCTGAGGGAGGTGTAACGAGTGTCGATAGTGCAGCGCGGGCGCCTTATAATAAGTTTGAGGTTTGTGTTCATGTAGGCAAAATGTATTAACGCCGTTTTATTTAGAAGTTATTGTCGTGTTCATTTACAACATTCAGTTTTTCCCACCAGTACATTTTTAAAAAAACAATGAGTTACGCTATATGGGTAGGTACCATTCACTTCAAATAAAAATCTATTGTTTATAGGTTATGTTGCTTTTTAAATTCTGACGTAGTAAACTTCTAAAGTTTTAACAAATTTGTACACTTTTCTGCACTGTGCTTTGATGACAAACAAAGCTAATGTCATTCATAATCGCCCAACAGAAGGCGATGTTACTGCGTTTTGTTTTTACATACCCGAAATCTAGCTTTGCTCGTTTACCTCATTTGCCGTTCGGTAATAGACACTGCATGCTCGTTCGGTCTCCTCTGCGTTCGGTAAGCACAAGATACGAGCGGTCAGCGCTACCTCGTTTAGCTCGACTGCAACACGTTGAGCAAACAGATTTTCTAGGATTCTTCTGTTACCTGTCTTTCATAAGTACAAGCAAGAAGACTGTTCTCTAGTCTTCTTGAGTACAACATAACAGAAGACATAGATTAAATAAACGTCATTGTTGCTACACCAAAATAAAAAAATAAATAATTGTTTTGTCACTCCTTGGTTGGTATCCGTTTGGTAATTAAATTAGGCTCGTTTGCCTCGGTGATCACATGTGATAAATCTGTATATGCCCGTGATAAATCTGTATATGCCCGCTCGCCTCTGGTTTTTAAAACCGATCGCAGTTTGTACAAGGTGACGTGAACGGCGATAAAGCGATGGGGAACCTGAAAACCAAATGATTGATGTAAACTTTCAAATTTCAAATGAATAATCACTCAAATATCCATTTGATTATTAGCATGCGGATGGCAAATATCCAATTATTAGAATCGTTCGATTGTTTCTCTAGATTTCATTTCAAAGAAATTTTCGTGTATCAAAACTTACTTCCTGCCCTGCCGTTGCTGGCAACGAGTTGCTAACTTCGCACCGGTTCTTGAACGCCATCTACAGTCTAGTAGTTAAAGTCGATGTGTAAACTTGGTGTGCAACTAACCATAGAGACTTAGCACATAACCACATCGATATGGCGATATGTCCATTTAGCCATATCATTTATTTAAGGTTATGTTATATTCTGTGATGATATATTATTTTGTAAGCGCGAAAAATGTTTAAATGAGCTCATCTTAAGGTACTTACTTTTTTACCGACAATGTTAACTGACTTCGAGAAGTAGATTTGCATATTCGTAGTGTGATATATTCCTCTTAATATGCTCAGTTATGCTCATCTTTATTTCTGTTTCAAGTTCTTCCAATCTTGCCTAACAATGTTGGATTAATTCAAAGAATTTTCGTAGTTCTGATCGATATTTGAGTACCTAGAGATGGAGGAGACCAGCGTGAATCGTTCCTTCCAGAATTAATCATGACTAGTGGAAAGTTGGGACGTGGAATATAAACTTTAGGTATGTGTATAAAATGTAATATCGATTAAAACATATTGATAGAAGGGTCCGTTGTTTACTTGACCACTTTTCAACAATATGCACGGAACTGTAGTCGCTACAAATACCAGTAATAAGGAAATTAATTATTGTAATGTACGTTTCAGATGGAATAGCAGGTTCCACAGCAGGGGATGCCATCTATATAGAAGATTTCTTCAACGGACCGTCCTATATGAGCCGAACATTACCTCCCATCCCAACCAACGTAAACCCCAACTGATTGGACAAATTAAGGAGTCAGAAGTTGCATACTTCAGAGAAATCGTATCATCAGGCTTTAATTGTTCTTGTAAGTACATTTGTAAAAATATTAATTACGTTTGTTTTTCTTTGTTGGGTGATCAACGTCTTGTGCTCTAATCCCATTTTTGCAATGTCTTTATGAATTAAAAATCAGTGCAAATTTTGCTATAGACTACTGGCAGAAAGGCGGAGCTTACCTATTCGTGACTACTAGCGCTCACGGCGGCCTGTTCAGTAACTTTTGTGCAGAACGTTTCAACGTAGGTAATGTGCGAAATCTTTGTTTTTATTCGTTATTTTATAATCGTTTTCGAGTTCGTTCGATTACTTGGCGGGCAGGTTCCGGGAAACCAAAGCTTTTGGGTTCAGGGGAAGTATGGTTGCAAAGCTGAAACTAAACGAATTGACGGTAGGGCGGAGTGGAACCTGCTGCATAATTTAACGCAACACGAGAAACCTCATCATAGGCCCGGACACCAGAAAGATTGACAGATTTGAGAGCTCTTTCTTGATTTGGTGGGTGGCGCTAGTAGACATTCTGCCGATAGTCTATAGGGTGTGATTTTATGTAGTTACCAACTGTGAATTTTATAATATGTTTATTAAAAACTAGCTATTTACATTGAAAAAGAAATAAAGAGGCGCAACTGTCAAGGTTTCAAGATTTTAATGTTGTATTTTTTTACAAATAGCTTCATGATTGTCTATAGTTTTAAGGGCTATACCGCCACAATACAAATAGCTTCCCGTAGAACTAAAAATTGATGACAATCATGAAGTTATTGGCAAAAAAATACAATACTAAAATCTCGAAACCATGACAGTTACGTCTCTTTATTATTTTTTACTCAATGCTATTTATGTCTCTCTAGTGCAAAAAGCTAGTGTTTATTGACTTTATTGAATTATCTCCAGATGATACCAACTTAGTTGGTGAAATGTAAATTTAGTAAAATGGTCTAGTATTAGTGAAAACTGTCACATGAAAGGTTCCGACCTGATATATGTGATAAAAAGTTTTGTGCATGCCACGTTGAGGTGTTATGTATCAAGGGCGTAACGTTTATTACGCCCATGGTACAAACAAAATTTTACGAGCGGTTTGTAGGGTCAGTTACAAACTTAGATTTGTTTTGATTGACGTATGACATATTAACTGTTGCTTGAATGTTGTCATTCAAGCAATTCGAAGTCGTACCCAGCAACGGTCAAACAAAGCCAATCTCGTGCTCGTTATAGTTACTTTATCACCCGAGGGTGATAATAGTGCCCGTGGGCCTTAAAGTTGTACCTAACGCCCGCATAACTGGGCGCTAAAGTACACTTTATCGCCCGTCATGTATAAAATCTTATATTCTTTGTTCTAGGGCCAGCGTTAGGATGGACAAGGAAGATGGCGATGCGTTATGTGGAAGTCTCCTACAGAGTGTTATCTAGTGTACTTAACTATGATGTATTTTTTATTATATATTTAACTCTGTAGTTCATTCAGAAATAAATATTTGTATATGCATTTAATTTTGTTATTTCTGGAATCCCATACCTACTAAAATCATAGAAATTATAGACTTTATTGAATGGATTGAAAAATTAATCTAAGTACCAGTTGATATTTTTCTTTAAAATTGAACAATTGATGTAAAGTTGTATCAAGATTTATAGTTTCTCTTTCCTACGTTTGGATTGAGTAAAATTAGTTTAATGTTGTAGTGAACATTTCGCTTAAAATTCCAACGTTTCGGTATAAAATTGTAGTTTAATAATAATACAAAAGGTGGCGCCACATATATTCCGCAGAACTATTCCAGTCCTACGGCTTTATAACTATGATACCCACAAGGGTGGGGAAGGGTTGGGATCCCAGACCGACCTCACTCCATGGAGTGTCTTTCCTGCTTTAGAATTTAGTATAAGAATATTTCGCTTAAAATTCCGACGTTTCGGTGTAAAATTGTAGTTTAATAATAATGCAAAAGGTGGCGCCACATATATTCCGCAGAAGTATTCCGGTCCTGAGGCTTTATAAGTACGGTACCCACAAGGGTGGGGAAGGGTTGGGATCCCAGACCGACCTCACTCCATGGAGTGTCTTTCCTGCTTTAGAATTTTTGTTTTATAAGATAGATAGATAGATATATATATATTAATACTTAGTATTTATAATATTTTTCTTAAAAATAGTAATACACCCCCCCCCGTAGCATTGGAGTTACTGAAGAAGTCTGTAAATATTTAGTTTATATAGCCGTCCGACAGATCGGTATCAGCGAAATGCAAAAATTTTATGTGGCGCCATCTTTGGTCAACATGACGTACCTTCAAAAATTAACACGATTTAGTAAGGCGTTTGCAAAAATAACAAATTGATCAACCACGTTTCACTCATCAAGAAATATCTTTTCATTCAATTTTCACTTGGCGATTTAAAACAAAGATCAAGTCACAACAGTTTAGTTAAAAACTGTACATATTTTGCAGCATATTTTTATCTGCGAGATGGAAGTGGCTCCATCTTTGGGATATTTTTAATACCACAATTTGAGGGTCTTAATTCCACTTTTCTCTTAATTATCTTTTATTAGTAAAAGGGAAAAATGAAAATGCATATCATTTAAAATAGGTTTATTTATAACTGCTAGGCACAACAAAACAAAGTAAGTAAACATTAAAAAATATACAACACAGAAACAAATAAACAACAAACTTCAAAGTTCCCTGTCCTCCAAATTTTCCAGCCAATGGTCGTGCGTCAGTGAGCCCCAATAAGATCCAATACCAGTCCTGGAAAATCAAATATATCAGAAAAGTGCAAGATGTATTCATACAGGGTGTCCTGTAAATAATGGATAATCCTGAAACTGGTAATAGGCCAAGCCATAACCTATCACAATATCACATTTTGACCTTATTAAAAACTCGCCGCAGGGTTTTTAATAAGGTCAAGTTGTGATATTCCTACAGGATATGACCTAGACTATTACCATTTTCAGGGTTATCCATTATTTACGGGACACCCTGTAGAATAATGGGTTGCAGCCATTGAGTCAAAAATAATATACATAGAGATGTAAAAGCCGCTTTACAGCCGGCAATTTTTCTTGATGCAAAATGCTCCTTGCTATAAATGGCGTATAATTGCAGTTAGCAATTTTTATTTCTGAAATTATTATAGAGTCAGGAGTGCCAACCAAACAAATTTCACTGCATAAACCATCAGTTTATATAGCCATTTCTTGGCGCCGAAATAAATTTTACAAGTTTCAAACACTGCAAGGCGATCGGTCGAATATAGACCAATCAATTTGCAGTGTCTTGACACCCTAGTGTCAGTTCCCTTATTCACCGGTGGATCCATCAGATGTGTTTATCTCGTTCTATCTCTGAGGTTAGAACGAGATAAAACACATCTGGTGGATCCACCGGTGAATAAAGCAACTCACCCTAAGTTTGAAACTATTTCGTCGCAATGAAACAGCTATAGTATTTACTTGCGCGCGACATTTTAAATTCACAAAAGTAAATTAGGGAATTTGTAAGGGGTTGGCAATATGAACACCAGCATTTCCGAGCAAATCCGATTAAAATAGATCCGGAGATATTTGCTGCAAGTGCAAGAAAAATTGCAGCAACTGACTTCAAAAGACATGCGAATTGAGTCGGCCTGTAATACTAGTCAAATTGGTCCTTTCCATAATACCTGCAGAGCGCACAGCATCCTGCACACATACATGCCGGTATATTGTCAAATTTAGTTGAGAGCGCTAGAAGAGCTCAATCAAGTTGTGATACCCCGTTCTCTCTTCATGATTGAACACAAGGCATACACGGTCTACAACGCCAAACAGCCACAACATATAATACCGGGGTATTAAAGACTAACCAATTTAACTGTAACGATTCTAATACAAAGATGTAAAGTTAAAATCAAACCTGTTAGCTTGTTCCATATACATCTTCATGTGTGGTATTAGTTTTTATCTATTAAAAACTCAGTCCGGGTTCTACCACAATCGGAACACCATGATGACTCAGAGGAACCATAGTGGAACTTGGCATCCATCTACTCCAATAAAGGTACCTGCCTCTGGGCGAGTTGCAGCGTATCCAGCTGAAACAATAAAAGTAACATGAAGGATAATGTATTATATTTTGTGAAGTTTACATCAGTTACAAGGTTCGCATTTCTCTTTCCGTAACTTCTTAAGCTAATAAGAACAGGTTTCCTTATTTGTCTCTGCGTGTACCAATGCAAATATTATAAGATGAAAAGAGACGTGAA
This sequence comes from Rhagium mordax, assembly GCA_963680705.1. Taxonomy (NCBI): domain Eukaryota; kingdom Metazoa; phylum Arthropoda; class Insecta; order Coleoptera; family Cerambycidae; genus Rhagium; species Rhagium mordax. The sequence continues at coordinate 59,778,455 of OY796662.1, read as the reverse complement.
ACGCTAAGCGGAACAAAAAAATAACCTAACCTAAATCATTTTCAGCGAAAAATCAATGAACCACTCTCCTGAAAGTTCCTGTTTTGAAGTCGGAGAACTTGAAACTGAAATAAATTTTCCGTGCAAAATTTCACTCTTCGGCATCAACATTTTGTATCATTAAAAACAACTTAATTCCATCCAATTTTTCAGTGCATTCACAATTCACACGGGGGGACGTTCAGCGAGTAATACCCCTTTAATCCATTACGAAAAAGTTTGCTTTTCCACAACGAAATCAAATTTTATACACATAGGCTAAAAATACTCTCAACAGTTTGTCTAACACCACAGAACATAACCATCATAACAAAGTAACCACAGAACTCAGAACTACCGTAGCTGCACTAGTCTGAAGTTAGCAACGCGTTGCCAGCAACGCCAAGCAAGGAAATAAGTTTTGATACAGTGCAACTAACTTCACCATTAGCGTAGCGGATCTGGTGTAAAGTTAGCAACGCCAAACAAGGAAGTAAGTTTTGATATAGTGCAACTAACTTCACCACCAGCGTCGCGGATCTGGTGTAAAGTTAGCAACAAGCAAGGAAGTAAGTTTGATACAGTGCAACTAACTTCACCATTAGCGTAGCGGATCTGGTGTAAAGTTAGCAACGCCAAACAAGGAAGTAAGTTTTGATATAGTGCAACTAACTTCACCACCAGCGTCGCGGATCTGGTGTAAAGTTAGCAACAAGCAAGGAAGTAAGTTTTGATACAGTGCAACTAACTTCAGTCAGCTGTATTCCAACCTCAAAATTTATCACGCTGTATGATGCATCATGTAGACTGCTTGTTCAGTGATAATAATATAAATACAATATATAAACCCCTATAGGGCAAAAATCTTCGATCAGCCGTAATAACGTTTATACAGGATAAATTGTCCCGGCGCTGCTGTGGAGTATTTCCACCTAGGAAAATAAAATGTGTTGGAGACATATTATGGCAGATATGCCGTTGCAGTTTTTTACTGATCGAACATTTTCACCTTATAGGGGTTGTACCACGAACCTATAATAATTTTGACTGACAATCGCGAATTTTTGGGAAAATAATTTTATTTATTTTTGAATTGAAGTTGAAGTTTCATTATACAGTACGGCGCTAAGCAGTAAGCGGATAGGAAAATCCTATGTATTTATGTACATGTGCATAAGGTTCAGAATAGCGCGGTTATAATTAAGTAGTGGGGCATGCCAATTACACTGCGACTGCGACCAGTCCTACAAAGTAAATAACATACATCGGTGATAAGGTGATCGCACCGAGCGCGGGCACATTCGATAGTCACCCCACTATTTACATGGCGCTATTCTGAGCCATATTGCACATGTACATAAGTGCATAGGATTTTCCTATCCGCTTACTGCTCTGCGCCGTACTGTATAAATCGAATTTATTAATCTTTTAGATTGTAATAGCGTTCAAAAATATTTAATTCTAGATTAGTTGCCTTTAATTTCACTACTCCCTCAATATTTTTAAGAGAATTTGAAATAAATTTTCGTCGCGTTGCTAATTTCACACACATCTTAGCGAATGGAGATTGACATGGGCGCATTCGAGTGAAATATTATAGACAATTCGATTATTGAATTAATGGACACAACCCGGTTACTGTATCAGCGTATTCGGATGATAAATAATCGAATGAAAATCAGAGTAATCAGACAGAACGGTACTCAACGATTAAGTTAAGCATTGACAAATCGGGTCAAATCGGAGAAAATAAAATTCTAACGACTAACCCCACCAATCTGAAGACGTGAAATGATCATAAATCATACGATTATTAGTATTCGGATACTTGAAATGATTCGATTATGCTCATATTGAGCGCCATCTACTGGCTACTAGTTAAAGTCGATATGTAAAGCTGGTGTGCAATCAATGCAATCACCCATGGGTCCAATAAGGATAAATGAACTAATTTATTACATAACCACAAATCTGGCAAATAACCATAGTCGATACAAATAAATAGAACTTTCTTTCAGCAGTTGAATAAGAAATAGATATATTTTAGGAAGTGTATATGCTCGGTTAAATACTACCGCTACTAAAGAACCAAACGTTCGGTTGAATATACACTCCCTGTATTTTATAATAATATACCATGACTATAAATGAATTGAGTACTAAAATTAAATAACCATATTTAACTATAGCGCCATGCATAGTTCGCCGCCAGCATAGGCCACATTCTGGTTCGTTATATTATGCTTTTACTCGATGGTTGGAGTATAGTGCCCAATTTGATGTTATCAAATATCATCAGGCCCGGACTGGAGCGGCGGGTAGCCGGGCAAATGCCCGGTGGGCTTTTTATAACAAATATTAAATTAATATAAAGTACCCTCGTATTTTATTGCGCTCTATAGAACACTACACGCCACTGGCCCATGCCACATTTGACACGACTTATTTTTTAATTTTTATACTGTTGACAAATTAACAAATATCTTATTTTATATCTTTGCCATTTATAATACAAAATATGTACCTAAATAATAAAATTATTGTGATCTGTACTCATCACAGTTACAAAACAATCGGCTGGGGTGGGGCTGGTCAAAAAAGTTGCCCGGTAGCAGAATGAGGTCCAGTCCGGGCCTGGATATCATATGGTAAAACAGTAACTAGAATTTATCTATTAAATATTTAGTAACACAAAGGCTGATTTTTTTTTTTTTCTATTTTATGGTCTTATTTATATTAACGTCCTGGCGAAGTTTAGCTTAGAGCTATTCTAACACTTAACCAGGACACACCACATACACCTCTTCCCTCCGACATTGCCATCTGCCGGAGCTGGGACTCGAACCCAGGAGAGATAGGCAGTAGCTAGTCGCCTTGTGTCACTCAAGGGCGATCTAGCCCGCTGCACTATCCTCGGTAATGTAATGAGATACGGTCACCCATCCGAGCACCGGCTTCGACAAACGCTGCTTTGCTTCGTTGACCGAAGACCTGCAATTGTACGCATGACCCCATCTCACTACACTACACTACATTTAAAATGGATGCTCCCCTTAGAGATAGAGATTCGGTTACATGGGGGCAAAGTTGCACAACAATTTCCTTATGCCACATTATTGGTGAACATCCAAGTTAAATCAGGCTGTATACTAGTCAAATTGGTCATTTCCATAATAACTCCAGAGGGCACAGCATCTTGCACACGTACATGCTGGTATATTGTCAAATTAACTGAGAAAATTTAGTTGAGAGAGTTAGAAGAGCTCAATCAATTTGTGATACCCCGTTCTCTCTTCATGATTGAACACAAGGCATACACGGTCTACAATGCCAAACAGCCACAACATATAATACCGGAGTATTAAAGACTAACCAATTTAACTGTAACTACTCTAATATAAAGATGCAAATTTAAAATCAAACCTGTTAGTTTGTTCCATATATATCCGCATGCGAGGTACTAGTTTTTATCTATTAAAAACTCACTTTAGGTATTACCACAATCGGAACATCATGATTACTTAGAGGAACATTAGTGGAACTTGGCGTCCACCTACTTCGATAAAGGTACCTGCCTCTGTGCGAGTTGCAGCGAATCCAGCTGAAACATTAAAAGTAATATGAAGGATTATATATTAAATAAGTTTTGATATAGGCAACTAACTTCAGCAAGCTGTTTTCTAACCTCAAAACTTATGTGACCACTAGCTTGGCGATTGGTGTGAAGTTAGCAACGCGTTGCCAGAACGCCAAGGAAATAAGTTTTGATATAGTGCAACTAACTTCAGTCAGCTGTATTCTAACCTCAAAACTGATCACTAGCGCAGCGGCTCTGGTGTGAAGTTAGCAACGCGTTGCCTTGCCAGCAACGCCAAGGAAATAAGTTTTGATATAGTGCAACTAACTTCAGCAAGCTGTTTTCTAACCTCAAAACTTATGTGACCACTAGCTTGGCGATTGGTGTGAAGTTAGCAACGCGTTGACAGAACGCCAAGGAAATAAGTTTTGATATAGTGCAACTAACTTCAGTCAGCTGTAGATAGATAGATAGATAGATAAGTTTTATTTGTTCCTCTTCATACAAATACCCTACTGGGTGTAGAACATGTTACGTTACATGTATTCTAACCTCAAAACTTATCACGCTGCACGATGTTGACCGCTTGTTCAGTGATCATAAAATAAATACAATAAATAAAAATAAAAACTTTCCAGGTGGAGTTATACACGTTGTGCATAAAAATGACTACATCAGAAGAAACAGTTTCCATTGAATAGCTGGAAGACACAGTGCCATTTCAAACGTGGAATTTCCAAATACCAATAATTAATTGTGTTTAAAACAAATAGCTTGTGGAGATAAGTCAAAGTTGAGGAAACTTGCGACTCATTAACAAAAGACGAAGAGAAGAAATAATGGATTAAAAAGGAAAGGATGCTAAAGCCCAAAACTACGAGATAAAAAGCTCGATAAAAAGTTTAATAGTACATATTACGAATTGTAATACTTCTTGCGATATGTACAAGAAACTATGTGTGAAATTTATCAGATAATGAACAAAAATGCAGTTACAAGAATTCTTCAACCTTAGCTATGAATACACATAGTAAAATAAAAAATTTGGCACACCGTTTGAATAGAGACCTGCACAAGCAACGACATACGAATTACTAGACAAGTAATGATTCCGATTTGTTTGCACTCGTCCCACGTACTCAGCGTCTCATTGGTGCGCCACGTGTTTGTAACCAATGAGACGGTGAGTACGTGGACGAGTCCATTTCATTACTTGTCTAGTAATTCTTATGTCGTTGTGCACAAGCATATGCTGCTCTAACTAAGGTGATAAAGAAGTACCCTGTGTTGCGATAGACAGGCAAATCTTTTTTTCCAAATACCATTGGTTCTTTCTATAACATTTTTCATTAAGATATGTAAATTCTTGAATCTCTTTTTTGGACTGTTGGGTCACACATTGGGAAATGGTGTTAAAAGACATGGTTCAACTCCATAACCGTTATCTCCTATTAAATAGGATCCACTATGGGCATCTGAATACTGCAACATCAGATGCAGATGCACAGATCCAGGGTAACGAGCATTAGCTGCTAAAATCCTTTGATCAGCATCACTTATACCATATAAGCATTACGTATTACGTTTATGGAGAATTTACCTTTTCTATTTAGATATACAAAAGGAGGATGGCCAGCACCATCTTTGTTTGACTATAGTTTTATTTTCTATTGTCGGAAACTTTACCCACATATTCAGTAAATGGTGACTAATCAACCGGTGGCACTGGTGGCAGACTTGTGATATGGACCTACTAACTAAAGGTGAAATGGAATTGCTGTCCTTATGTGTATATATGTATAATATGTAAGACGTGAAATTTCTATTTTTGATGTTATTTTGCTGATCTGCATTCTACGTTCCAAACGAATTTTATTTCTAAACAATAAGAATATTTACAGGTAATTTCTAAAACTATGCAATAAACAGCTACCTACGCTTTTATAGGTAATTTACCTATTGGTCTATTTGTATTGTATTGTATGACCGATGGTAGAGAGGCAAGCACACTTGTCTCACAACCCTGAGGTCCCGGGAATACCGATCGAGGCCAAGGGAATTTTTCGGAAAATAAAATTATTCCCAGTATATTCGAACTTGAACAATATTATTATAGCGAAGTGAATTATGTAAAACTACTTCTATTTTACCTATTAAGAAAACCTATCTTACATTCTATAATATTCAGCGTTTAATCTAAATACAAACTGAAAAGATGCATAATTAAAAAAATAAAAATTTCATTCACCAAATTTAGGGTTAGGTTTTTCTATATAACATAATTACGTCTTCGTTTTCTGCGCTATAAATGATGTAATATTTACAGCGCATTTTGTGGTACAGAATAGACAATATCTTATATTGGATGTAATAAGTCAACGTCAAAGGCTTACATCCTTTATAGGGCTGTAAAATAGGTTACAGAATAGGAGATTAGGAGAATTTGAAATAAACTTTTCAGTATATCAAAACTTACTTCCTTGTCGTTGCTAATTTCACACGCATGATGTGAGCTGATGTGAAGTTAGAAACGTATTTGCTAACTTCACATAAGAGCAGAACTGGTTGAAGTTAGCAACGTGTTGCCAGCACAGCACCGCCAAGGAAATAAGTTTTGATATCCCTGGAAATTTATTTCAAATTCTCTTAAAAAATATCGAGGGAGTAGCGAAATTAAAGGCAACTAATGTATGGTTAAATATTTTTGAACACTTACAAAACCTAAAAGATTTATAAATTCGATTTATATGAGACTTAACCTCAAAAATAAATAAAAAATTATTTTCTTACAAAATTCGCGTTTGTCAGTTAAAATTATTATGAGTTCGTGATAGTCCATACATCGCCTTACAACCTCTATAATGTGAAAATGCTCGATCAGCCGTAATAAGGGCGCTACAGGGGAAAAACAGAAAAATAAATTGAATTTTTGAAAAATCGGTAACTCGATAAGTGTCGTTTGTCAGTAAAAAACTGCGACGGCATATTATCTGCCATATATGTCTCTCCAACCCCTATAGGGCAAAAATCTTCGATCGGCAGTAATAACGTGTATAGAGGATAAATTGTCCCGGCGTCGCTGTGGTGCAATTCCACCTAGGAAAATAAAATGGGTTGGAGAGACATGACGTCGCAGTTTTTTACTGATCGAGCATTACTTTTTTAGGTGGACACCCGAGAAGCTTTGTGAAAACAAAGTTCCATCTCCTACAGTAAATTGACGGCAGGCGGTCTTTAGTAATATCAAAGCTGTTTTTATGCATTAAACCGTGTTCGTCAACTGCTTCAAACCGCATTCAATTGAGACGTCAGTGATTTGTGAAATCGGTAAAATGAATAATTTCAAACACGGTTCACGTTCTGCATTTGTGTTAACCTAAAAGTGTTTATCCGTTGCAATAAGCAAAATTAACATTAAAGTCATTACAAAATGGAACTGGGCATGCCCATAATTACATAATCATAATTATTTGCACCACGTTTTATTATATTTTTTACATTCCCTAGTTGACACCACAGTGCAGTTGCACAGCGACTTTCGTTTTGTTATACATTACATACAAAGCACACTAAAAATTTTGCGGACAAAATCTTTATATTATTTCATTATTACTATTTATTTATATATTGCTTTTACTCGATGGTTGGAGTATAGTTGCCCAATTTGATGCTATCAAATAGCTAGAATTTACCTATTAAATATTCAGTAATACAAAGGCTGATTTAAAATGGATGCTCCCCATTGGAATCTCGGAAACCGCTAGAGATTGAAATTTAGTTAAATGGGGGCAAAGTTGCACAAAAGAATTATTTACAATTTCCTCATGCCATATTATTGGAGAAACATCCAAGTTGAATCAGCCTGTATACTAGTCAAATCGGTCCTTTCCATAATACCTCTAGAGGGTACAGCATTCCGTACACATACATGCTGGTATATTGTCAAATTAACTGAGAAAAATTTAGTTATGAGAGCTAGAAGAGCTCAATCAAGTTGTGATGCCCCGTTCTCTCTTCACGATTGAACACGAGGCATACACGGTCTACAATGCCAAACAGCCACAACATATAAAACCGGGATATTATAGACTAACCAATTTAACTGTAACTACTCTAATTTAAAGATATAAAGTTAATATCAAACCTGTTAGTTTGTTCCATATATATCCGCACGTAAGGTATTAGTTTTTATCTATTAAGAACTCACTCCAGGTTCTACCACAATCGGAACATCATGATGACTTAAAGGAGCCATAGTGGAAATTGGCATCCATCTACTTCGATAAAGGTACCTGCCTCCGTGCGAATTGCAGCGTATCCAGCTGAAACAATAAAAGTAACATAAGGATAATGTATTACATTTTGTGAAGTTTACACCAGTTACAAGGTGTACATTTAAAGAGATGTGAAACGCTAAGCGGAACGAAAAACAAACCTAACCTCAATCATTTTCAGCGAAAAAACTATGTACCTTACTATGAACCACACATATTGGCCTGAAAGTTCCTGTTTTGAAGTCGGAGAACTCGAAACTGATGTAAATTTTCCGTGCAAACGTTCCGTTTTTGCAAAAAAAATCCTGAAATTTCACTATTAGCATTAACATTTTGTATCATTAAAAACAACTTAATTCCATCAAATTTTTCGATGCATTCGCACAGGGGAACGTTCAGCGAGTAATACCCCTTTTATCCATTACCAAAAAGTTTACTTTTCCACAAAAAAATCAAATTTTATACACATATGCTAGAATACTCTGAAAAGGCAGCCATCTTAACTAATTCATAACAATCATAACCACAGAACACAGAACTAGCGTAGCGGAACTGGTGTGAAGGTAGCAACGCGTTGCCTGCAACGCCAAGGAAATAAGTTTTGATATGCTTGGAAATTTATTTCAAATTCTCTTAAAAATATTGAGGGAGTGGCGAAATTAAAACCAACTAATCTATATTTAAATATTTTTGACCATTATTACAATCTAAAAGATTAATAATTTCGATTTATATAATGAGACTTAACCTCAAAAATAAATAAAAAAATTATTTTCTTAAATATTCGCGTTTGTCAGTTAAAATCATTATGGGTTCGTGATAGTCCATCGCCTTACAACCCCTATAAGGTGAAAATGCTCGATCAGCCGTAATTAGGGCGCCACAGAGGAAAAACCGAAAAATAAATTGATTTTTTAAAAATCGGTAACTCGAAATATCTCGTTTGTCAATAAAAAACTGTGACGGCATATTATCCGCAATCCGCAAATTATAAATTACATTGCGCAGGCTTACTGGCATTATTATATACAGTCGAACTCGGCTATAGCGAACCTACAAGGGACCCGTAAAACTGTTCGTTATATGCGAACGTTCGTTATAAAAGATCGACAAAAAAACAGCTTCAACTTAGAGAACCCGTGATCACGGCAAATTTGTGCATTTGCACAGCCATTTTCCAGCTTGCGAATTATATTTAACTTATCCGACAAAGAAATAGATTTTCTTTTGCTTTCAACATTAGCCATTGTTCAAATGCAAATTCAACACGCAATTTGGCACCCACTCAAACAAAAGATCAATTGTAGGTAACTTGCAGAGACTTGTTTGCAAATTCGTCGCGCGCCGTTCGTTCGACATTGAGTCAACAAACCACTCGCTAGTTCGTTATAACCGAGTTTAGAGGTCCGCCGGGCCAAAAATGCGGTATGTTATAACCGAGTGTTCGTTATATCCGAATTCGTTATAGCCGAACAAAAATACATGCGCTTAATAGGGCCTTCGGACGGGACTTTTCGATTCGTTCGTTATAACCGAGTGTTCGTTATATCCAAGTTCGACTGTATTATATAGCAAATTTACTTACCAAACAGATTAATTTGCATGGAAAATACTAACACTCTTTTAAGTGAGAGCGCTATAAATTCAGTGAAGTTGGTCGTTCTGTCAGAAAGTAGATCACACATCTGTCTCTCCAAGTGCTGTGCTACCTCTTTACAGAGTGAAGCGGTATCTTGCAGCTCCATCTATGAAACTAGAAATACCAATTGATTTTAATGTTAAACTATTTGCATTCAACAAGTTTTCGTTGCAACATCATGATTTTATTTTAAACAGGTATTTTTATATTAAAGCGAAATTAAAAGAAAAAAATGTATGTCAATGACCTGCATCTTGAAAATCACGATTATCAAAATGACAAGTCAAGAAAGCTTTTCCTATTTATGGAACACTTTGGCATTGAAGTCTTTTTTTTAATCGAATATATGAAATACATTATTTTACAAATTTTCTACTTACGTTAATGAAATTGGTGCAGTCTCTGAAGAGAAAATAAGAGTCATTTTCATGGCACAGCTCAACTAACGTCAATACTACAATAGCAGCGTTTGTTGTGCCAAAGGATATTATACTCCAACAGATCGGCTTGAATTAAATTCGCTTCCTCGTACACAGTTTTCATTGCCTCTACTACCTGTAAGACGACAACCTTTATTACAATCTCCTCAACAAGAGCTGCAATAACTACGACTATGAATTAAACAAGTTAAGAATTTACCTCGTCATGAGCCACGCTATAGGCCACATCCTTCAATTTTATGTACCTCGTTTTTTGAACACACATTTTATCCTGTTATTTTCACAAGTTCCTGTTTTGAAGTCGGAGAACACGAAACTAAAAGTTTTCCATACAAGCCCATCGTTTTTGCACAAAAAATCCTGAAATGAAAACATTGTGTATTACTAAAAATAACTCAATTCCATCCAATTTTCTACGTGCACTCACACAGGGGGACGTTCAGCGAGTAATACCCCTTTTACCCATTACGAAAAAGTTTACTTTTCCACAAAAAAATCAAATTTTATACACATAGGCTAAAATACTCTGAAAAGGCAGCCATCTTAGCTAACTAATAACCACATTAACCACAGAACACAGAACTAGCGGAACTGGTGTGAAGGTAGCAACGTGTTGCCAGCAACGCGAAGGAAATAAGTTTTGATATACTTGGAAATTTATTTCAAATTCTCTTAAAAAATAATGCGGGAGTGACGAAATTAAAAATCAACTAATCTATAATTAAATATAAACACTTTGGCATTGAAGTCATCGATCATGGCACAGATAATATGACAAAACCTCTTTTTCTTATCGAATATATGAAATACATTATTTTACAAATTTTCTACTTACGTTAATGAAATTAGTGCAGTCTCTGAAGAGAAAATAAGAGTCATTTCCATGGCACGTCAATAATACAATAGCAGCATTAGTTGGGCGAGAGGATATTATACTCCGACAGATCGGCTTGAATTAAATTCGCTTCCTCGGACACAGTTTTCAATGCCTCTAGTACCTGTAAGAAGACAACCTTTATTACAATCTCCTCAACAAGAGCTGCAACAACTACGACTATGTATTAAACAAGTTAAGAATTTACCTCGTCATGAGCCACGCTATAGGCCACGTCCCTCAATTTTATGTACCTCATTTTGAACCACACAGTTTGGCCTGTTATTTCACAAGTTCCTGTTTTGAAGTCGGAGAACACGAAACTAAAAGTTTTCCATGCAAGCCCATCGTTTATGCAGAAAAAATCCTGAAATGAAAACATTTTGTATCACTAAAAATAACTCAATTCCATCCAATTTTCTACGTGCACTCACACAGGGGGACGTTCAGCGAGTAATACCCCTTTTATCCATTTCGAAAGGGTTTGTTTTTCCACAGAAAAATCTAGTTTTATATGGCTAAAATACTGTAACTCGCATCAGCCGTTATGTGTCATAACATAACTAGAGAATGCGAATCGGTCGAATACGAATAGCCACAGATCACTAAACAAGTTCTGTGGAATAGCGGTAGACTGTATTTGCGCCAGTCAACACAATTGCAAAGAATAAATTGATTCATTTGCATAGTCTTCTAAATGACACAGACAGATTTTTTGCTCCCGGGTGCATTTGTATTCATTCAAGTAAACTTCAAATGATCATTCGATTAGTATCATTCGGTTACCAAGTATCCGATTAATGAGATCATTTGAAATCGTCGATTGTGCCCATCTTGAGCGCCATCTACTGTCTACTAGCTAAAGTCGATATGTAAAATTGCTGTGCAATTATTGCAATCATCCATAAAGACAAATGAACTAATTTACTACATAACCACACTACAAACCAACAGCACGTAACGAATAACGATAGGCAATACAAAATACGCCTTTGAACATTATTTCTTGTGTTCGACAAAGCAACCTGAAAACAACCAAATAATAGATTATTACCGTCACTCAGAATTCGGATACCGAGTATCCGATTATTACAATCATTCGATTATGCCCCATCCACAACGCAATGGCGACTAACTTCTCGTTAGTTATTTTTTTGACGTTTAGTATCTCGGAGCTCCTTATGCACCTTTTTAGTTTCTAGCAGGATTTAGTCAATAATAAGGAGGTATGGATGAGCCTGTTGTTAATGAGACTGATGATAGTGATGATCCTGTAGTGAGAGAGGTAATTTATTGATTATTAAAACGGCTAAATATGTTGGTTTTGTAGGTTAAGTTAACATGCTTTTTGTTTAACTATTAAATTGCTGAATTTAATTTTTAGATACCTATAATACATTCAAAACATTTAGAAAACTTCCTACACTTGTTCCAATATCCACTAAAACGAAAACACTGTACGAACGAACATAACATTAAAAAATGCCTTTATAAACCAGAAAATCAAGAAGTAAAGTTAGAACTGGCTATAAATATAGAGTCCCCAAATTTCGACACAGGTAGGGCTGAAATAATTGCTCACGAGGTGGATGGGGACATAGATTCTTCCAAAAAAGATAAACACATTTTTTTCCAAAACGAATTAGTGGACAAGGTATTTCTCCAGTCTACCAGAACAGTTAGGGAAGCTAATAAATACGCAGTGGCTACTTACAATGGCAGCGAAATACATTTAACAGCTTTAAAAGGTTAAATAATAATTATTATATGATGCAATATCTCACAATGACTGTTGTAGGAATTTTCCAATTTCGTCCTAATTTTCCTTATATGGAAAAAGGATTGAAGCGTAAAAAACAAGCCGAAAGTAAAGAAGAGTCTGATGAGGAGCAAGCAGGACCAAGTTCTGCCCAGCAAGTCACCGTTAGGTTCAAACAAAGCAACGATAGGTGGAAGAAATCTACAGAGACTAGTTACAAAACATTACAAGCTAGAAGTGCAGATGAACCGTGGACTGAGTGTATGTGGTATGAACATGATACTACCCTTAGTAATGTAAGTAATACATACTTGTTTTTACATCAAGTACTTATGCTACTTGTTTTTTTTTTTTTAGTTAGAACGACTGAAGCTAATATCGGACAATGTAGATGATATTTGCCAAGACACAAGCCTGTGTGTTTCAGAATACGTGAAACTATTAGTGCCTGAGGACCAAGAGCAAGCACCTTTAGAACCTACTCTGCCTTCGCATGTTCTCTCTCTGCATGCGTTAAGAGCATTGCCAATTCTTGAACAGTGCAGATTATTACTTAAAGATGGTACGTTAATTGTTGCAACTGCACCAAGCTGTATTTGTTATTTTTTGTACTAACAAGATTTTTAAATCGTTTCAGCCCAAATAATACAGTTTCAACAGCTTTTGATGCTGCTAGCAGGGGGCGAGGGCCTCACCGCAGATATTTTGCTTAAAACCCTTCCTAAGGTTGCTGTTCTAGTTCGAGGTAATTGGGTGGTGAAATCTGACGTTCTGTACCCAGCTAACACCCTCTCGGCGATTAGTGGCGTACCCGCAGAGTTAATGTGTAGAGCTAGGGATTACGTGGTAAGTTATCGGACAGTACCACTGAGTAGCCGTGACAAATGTTTCTTTTATTTCCAGTTGTATCTTTTCACGAAAAACCAATACGTGGAAAGGAAAAAGGTCTCCTCTGTGATGAAAATTCCCTCCGAGGAAGTAAAAGAAGTTTTCATGGGTGTATCGAAGTTGCGCAGCCACAATAAGGGATGGGAGTTGCATCTGCCGACTGATCAGGACTTTATTAACAAACACAGTGATCTAGTGCAAAAACAGAACTTGTTTTGGGAACATCGGTTTCACCAATTAAGTGAATTTCTCAAGGACACTAAAGGGCAACGTAGGAAGAGTAGGAGTGAGAGTAAAAGTATTAGTGAGGACGGTAAAGCGAGGAACGGGCTGAGTTTCAGTTCCGATAACGATTCGGGTACAGAGAAAAAGTCACCAGTAGCTAGCAGGAAAAACAAGACAATTAAAGTAAATAATGTTCCAATCGTGCCGACAGATAGTTCTTGATGAATACAGTGATTTTTTTTTAATTAATTTATTTTTGTTAACTTAGGTACATTTTATTATGCCAAAATTTGTATTTATATTTTGTTACAATTAACGTTATACTATATTGTTTATAATATTGACCGATACTATATTTAAATAAAGGTGAGATATGATTAATCGAGAAATGTAATTCGGAATTAATTTTTTTGGGGAGTGTTTTTGTCTGTGATATATCTCATTTAATTTAAAAATATTATTCGTGGTTTAATTTGGAAAAGAATAATTATGGTTACATAAACTATTAATAAAGTTCAGAAATTGCAGTTTTAAGTTTGAACCGTTATTATTTGGTCATTACACGTACAAAATAATACCGATAATACGAATAAACCTGCCGTATAGGCAATTTCAATACTTGCATGTGTAATGTAAGTTGCATAAGTTAAACACGCATTAAAATAGAAGTACCAACAATGAACGATAGATGGCGGTAGTAAAAATGTTTGGAAAGCAATATTAGTACCTTATCGAAAGCTGCTTCATTTATATATTAATGTGCATCATTAATTAATATTTAAAATCAAATTAGTAAATGAAAATTAACATTTCCTTAATTGCGGTATTACAGAATTCTTCAGTAGCTTCTAGACAGCTGACGTTGACAGTTGACATTATTGACAGTTCGTTAGTGTACGTAAACAAGCAAGGTTGAATGTAAATAAATGTCTATACAAAACCTGCAAGTTCATGCGTGGTTAAATGCTTCGAGTTAAACTGGTCTGCTTCGTTTCAAGAGGACATTATGTTAAATAAAAGTGCCGATTTAAAATTCAAATCTAATGTATTTTTTCTAATCCAATGGCTGTTTTTAGCAAATTGTTGAATAAACGCTCAAACCCAAAAATGTGGATATTAGAAGATCTGTTTCCCCCTCTTGGTCTGACGAGTTTTATCAGTGCTGTTGTTATATGTTTTCTTAGTTTCTTTGTGTTCAAAAAATTAAGTACTGATAGCAACGTACCTGTAAGAGACTCCACAAGAAATCACAGTTGGACTCCCATCAAAATAACATCCAAAGTAAGTGCCTGCATTTTCAGCCATTTATCTGCATTTTTTGATATCCAAATTCCAGGCCTGGTATTGCTCTATATGCGAATCTCTCTTATTACACGGCATTGGCGTGTACTGCGATTGTTGTGGAGTTTGTGCAGATCCTGAATGCGTTAAAAAGGCCAATTTAACGTTACATTGTAAGATTGTAACTAGTAACAACGAGAGTCATGTCCATCATTGGGTAAAAGGTAATACAAAATACAGGTACCTATAAATCTGGAATAATTCACCATATGAATTTTAACGAGTTGTTTTCGACTTACAATTATTTGATGATATCGTTTAATCCTGCAGGTAACTTGGCTTTGGAAGCCACTTGTACCATTTGTGAAGAAGACTGTTCTATGGAACCAGGGCTAATTGATTATCAGTGTTGTTGGTGTCAGAGGACAGTGCACACGGAGTGTTTACCACAAATGGAGGCGGTATGTTCACTATATTTCAATACAATTTAGTATAACTTATTTTTGCGGAAATTTATAGATTTGCGACTTTGGTCCCTACAAATCCATGATAGTGCCTCCCTGGTGCGTCCAAGTGGCCAGGCGTAAAGGCGCCTTACACAAACACCTCCTGCTGAGAGGCGTCCGAGACCCAGGTTGGCAGAAATGGACTCCGTTGGTTGTTATCGGTAAAGATTATTATTCCCCAAACCAAGTTTATTTGTAATCAAGTTTTCCACGCAGCTAATAAAAAATCCGGGAACAGCGATGGGGCGCTGGTACTGTCCGAGTTTAGGAAGTATTTAAATCCAGTGCAAGTCATAGACCTGAACGAAAGGAAGCCTGCGGCTGCTCTTCAGTGGTGCGTTTTGCTCGCCCCGAAAGTCGTGCAGATACTGGTTGGTGGTGGCGATGGGACTATTGCTTGGGTTCTGACCACGTCACATAAATTGGATCTTGATGTAAGATTTGTTTATTTTCGAAATATTAAAATAGTTTGTTTACTAGTTTCTTCTATTTTTCTTCTAGCCCGAGCCACCGTTGGCAATTATCCCCTTGGGCACTGGGAATGATTTATCCAGAGTCTTGGGCTGGGGTAAGGCGAACACTCCTGAATTACACGTTGATGATATTTTGAAAAATGTACAAGACGCTAGATCGTCAGAATTAGATAGGTAGGAACATTAATATTTGTGCTTCACGATTTTCTTCACATTTTCTGTTTTGTGGTATTTCCTAATTTGATTTTTTTCAGATGGAAAGTGGAAGCGACCTCAACAAGGCACTTGGGTCTGAAGTTGCCAACGAAGACTTACTTCATGTACAACTACTTGAGCATTGGTGTGGACGCTCAGGTGGCGTTAAATTTCCACAACACTAGAGACAGTGCATTTTACGTTTACGGAAGCAGACTGTTTAATAAGGTACGGTGTCAAACTTTCGATGAAAGGAGGCAACTTAAATTTCTTCTTCCAGTTGTTGTACTTGTGCTTCGGGACGCAGCAAGTGGTCAACGCCGATTGCAAGAATCTGGAGCAACGAATTGACTTGTACCTCGACGGACAGCACGTACATTTGCCTGAGCTGGAATCTATTGTTATACTTAATATCTCATCGTGGGGAGCCGGAGTGAATTTGTGGGGTAAAAATTGTCGTCAATATCTTTACCGTTAAATCCATAACACACTTTTTAGGAATGAGCGGTGACGGCACGAATAAACTTAACCAGTCGTACCATGACGGTGTGCTAGAAGTCGTTGGTATATATTCATCGTTCCATATAGCCCAGCTGCAAGTTGGTTTGTCTTGTCCGTTGCGGCTGGGCCAAGCAAAAACAATCGAGGTACGCAACTAACGCTTGATTTGGGAATTTAGCTAAACGATTTATGTCGTTTTAATTTTTTTAGATACGCCTGAAGGAAAAAGCTCCGGTGCAAATAGACGGCGAGCCTTGGGAGCAACATCCCGGCAAGCTGAAAATAACGTTTGTGAACCGTTGTCCTGTTCTCATTAACCAGGCTAAGAAGATTTGATCCTTGCCATTCCACGTGATTACACTCTCGCATTTATTAAAAGTATTTTGTGTGTGTTACCGTTACATTGTTAGATGTTTTATATTTTGTTGCTTTTAAATGTAAAGACTTGCATATCGGATTAAAACAAATCGGAATATCGAAGCAATCAAATTTCGAAATTGTGCTTTAAAAGCTGTTGTCATCCGGTATTCATGCAGATGTGGATTGCACTTGCGTTTAACCTTCACATTACCTTTATAAGGTACTTATTTCGTCTATTAAAATTGTGCTAGTTTAGTTTGACAGTGGATTATGTAAGTTGTAATGTTAATAATAACTCAATTTGAAAACGATGATCTTTAATGCTTTAAAAAATGGCGGGCAAGAACTTTATTAATTAAACTAGTCAACTTTGTAGTGGAGTTGCAGAAATTTTCAAACAATCGAGGGGTTTAACAAATACCACTTTTGACGATATATTCCTTTTTCTTCTTTTTGCCACATTTTTTGCGGCAGCAATTTGAAAAAAATAAATATAAATTTTATACAGTTTAAATAATTAAATTTATAACTATGTACTCTTGCCATATTTACAATTAGGTTAGATATACGTTGTTGATTATAACTGATAGATTTTTTACATAATGAGAGTAAACTTGTATTTTTGACAACAATTTAGCGTTTTTAAAATGTCAACGAATTAAATTTAAAAAATAAAATGTCAAAATTTACCTTCTATTGCTTGAGTCTTATAACGAGCATGTCATTGATACCAAAGTTCTTATTTTAATAATATAGGATGTACTGCGTATACAGAGTGATCACAATAGTACCCGTCATATGGGAAACTTTAACGATTATAGTTGATACTTTCCTTAAGATTAAAAACCTCGATTCGAAAACCTCTTGCTATTTAGAAACGTAATTTATTTGCAATATCACATTTTTCAATTTAATTAAATCAAATAGGAAGAACAAATATTTGCCTGTTATAAGCATATTTATTAACATCGCCTTTTGCTACAACTTTTAAAAAGAAATTTTGAAATTTGCCAGATAAACTAACAATCGGTAGCCAACAAAAGCAATCGAACTGTACTCTTAAAACCAATCTCATACATTTGAACCGAATACTTAAGTTCCCGTTATGATGCGTACTATTGTGAAAATACTGTATAATATTATGCCAAAATAACTCGCTCGCTTCTATACTTTCATTTTTGTTTTTTATTAATTCTTGTCGCCATGTGTAGGTAAAATTCCATTTAAATATCGAATCTCCAAGCAAAATGTGTTAATTGCTATACATTCCGGTCAGCAATTGTGACCAGTAAATTTATATTGTATAGTTATAGTCTTTATTATATAAATATATTTCTATTTCTGTTCTCACATTATTGAATAAAAGAATTAGTTCTATGTGTGTACTTTTTAATACAAGCAAGATACTGATATTGAAAAAGAAAAAAAAATGCAAATTTTTGGTAATCAGGTCTCTCGTTAAGACCTACGAATTTTAATCTGACCCTAGTTACGGAGGCGTTTTCAAAACAAAAATGACTAAATATACTATGTACAGCCCACGGAAAGCAAATATTTTATTCATCTACAAACTAATAACTTTTTAAAGCGCAAAAATCTACACCCAAACAGAGAAAATTGAAATAAATACATTGAATACCACTTACCTAATAATTTTATACATATTATTAACTTCATTTATTGCACTAATTGACAATTCACTATTGCAGGTAAATGATATGAACAGCAATACTAAAAAGCGATACAGACTTGTTTACTTTATTAATTATGTGTATAAGAAATTTGAGAAAAAACAAGATTCATAATAGGCTACAAGAAATCACAATGGCATTGACTTAGGCAACCAACAATAATTAGGGGATAACTTGGTTGCCTACGCAAAATATAGAAGTTGCATAAGCAACAGGATGCGGATTGCTGAAGCAAAAATTCATTTGAGGTTATGTGAACAAGATTCAAATTTCGTTTTGCTACATACATAATTGTTGCCCCAAAATCTGTTGCACAGCGACAGAGGTTGATTATGATTATTATATGATTGATGAAATAACTTCAAATGAAATACATGGAAAATCCCCTCTCGCGGTCTTAATAATAATAATGCAAGACGTAACTAACCCATTTCTTTATCTGATAAGTTCCCTCGAACAAAACTAAGAAGTTTCAGCCTTACTTAACATGCTGCCTTCCCACGCAGCTAGAATGAGTTTCTGCTTATGTGCATATATGAAAAGGCTGTTTGTACTTATTATTAAATTCCAGATCCAGATTACTAAAACTAGATTACAAAATAATCGTACGTTCCACTTTCCTGTCATAATTTTTACTTTAAATACAGTATATATACAAATAAGAATAAAGGACATTTTATGCCACAGCTTTGCTACGCAGCTGGATGAGGTAAAATTCCAAAGTTCCGCCTTAATTGTTCATAGAATATAAACACCAATACAGTCATCGGCAGTACTCGAATAGCAGAAGGTGTAATCCCGGTGTAAAAAGCAAACGGTCCGACTTTGGCCGTACTCACAATGCATTGAATTAGGCTTGTGTATTGTCCAGCCATCATTTTTGTTTTTAGTACATCCAGTGGTTGGGTCAATATCGTGCAGATCACACCCTATAAATTTTTCATACAAGTGAGTAAAAGGTAAAATTAAAGGAAATGTTTTCATCAACGATTTCTGCAAGAAAACGGAGCAGGAAATTGAAAAAAAAAAGATTTATTTGTAACATATATTTAGATATTGCTTAAAGAAAAAAATACTAGTCACCGGGTATTTGAGGCCTTTATATGTATAAATAAATAGGCAATATAATATTCCGCAATCTCGTAAATGCTTCCTTGTTGTTTACTTATCTAATAAATAAATATTGCACAATCCATCGCCATTAAAAAACAAACATTTCATAAAAATAAAGCTAATAAAATCATGTCTGACATTTTAAAAGTATATATAAAAATATAGGTCATTTAAAATAACTTTCTACCCGACAAATAACAACTTTAAAAATCTTTGTTTACAACAAAACCAACTGGTGTAGTACGTAAAAGTACAACAAGTAAAAAATAAATAAATAGAAACAATTGTTCTAAATTTTCTGAACTGGGAAAAACCCAAAGTTTAAACGCAACTGTTCCAAGAACACAAACGTGAGGATGGTTTGAGGTGCCAAACGCACAAATGCAGGTACGTAGCCCTTAAAGAAACCTAGAGGGCCCACTTGGGCTGTATAAAGGGCGATGTGCCACAAACTTTTAAATTCCCCTCGACTAGCGTTCATCGCCCTGGTCTTTATAACGTCTAGTGGTTGTGTTATAGATGTCGCAATGGCACCCTATAATAAAACAAAAATATCGAATGCAATCTTAACGATACCCACAACTTACGAAAAGTTTTCCAACTAACTTAACTTGATAATAATTATTAGATGAGACTACTTACGGCAGTGAGACTACAAAGAAAGTGAGTAGTCAAGTTATCCTTAAAGTAACCTGAACGAAGCATTATTATCTTGACTTGATCGTAGGAAGACAATTGTCCAATCGTCATAAAGACAGCTCTGCCAGTAGCAGTGGAAGCTCCGGAAAATAACGTTCTAATACCCTCGTATCTGGCCACTTTGTACATGCCATCTACCACATGTTTATAGCTAAGGGATGAAGAATACAATTATCGCTGTTATTTTCTTTGGAGATTTGAACTTACTTTCTTCGCTTTTCGGGGGGCAATTTTAAATCGTTTTGCATTCTGACGTTCACCATGTCTGGTGGCACCCCAACGTACCCACCGCAAGCGCCGGCGATTGTTGCAATTCCGACTTTTGCATAAAATGAGTCGCTGTTCGTATTCTGCTTAACCACCTCATAGATTCCAAATCGTGTCGTCGAATACGTGAGTTGTCGAAGCAAAGAGGCGGAGAGACCACGATAGAGAGAAAAAAAACCTGGAAAAAATATTTATGTATGTAATAAATATTTGGAATTGTTAATGGTTAAAAATAAACGTTAAAATACGAACTTATATAACTGTTTACATATCTAATCCAAATTAGATAAATAACATGCACTATATAATGAACTTTCTTATGCATATATACATAGCTGAATAAGGTGAAAATAAATAATGCAGTTTATTTGTAAGGTCAATTCAATGTTACGTAAAGTTGAAATTATTATCGACCCAAGGCATCAATAGAATATTTATTAAAGTACCTAAGTATATATTTAAGATTATTTCCTACCAAATGTTTAAATACCTACATAATTACAATTAAATTACGACATTTCTACAAAAATATAAGCAGGTGCATTATTGTGTATCTTTTTTTGTATCTACGTACGTTGCTATGAATAGTAGATACTTAAAGAATTATTTTAAATGGATGTATGTAGGCACTTAGGTGTCTATGTAAAAAGTCAATTAACGTTATTATTGCGGCCGAAAAAAAGTAATCGACTGATTTTCCCGTTGTAAATGGTTCTCACAATGAAATAGATAAATTTTCGAAATAAATAAAACGAAAAAATATAATTTCGCTATATTATGTACACAATACCAGTAGCAATTTTTAATAACCCCATTTGAACATTTTTTTTTCGAATATAGGGCAGGTTGTAAAAAAAAATTATAAAACCTATACATAAACCATATAAGCGAGCATACAACGATATATGAAGTTTTCTCATAGGGTGCCCTAAAGAGGGAGTATTAACGAAGCCAAAATAAAAAAATTACGCAGCGTCTATTTTAAAGAAAGGGTCAACTTTGGGGTGCGCTTTCAAAGAACGGCTCACATTGTAGATTGTTCATTCATTAATAGGCATCAGTTAACCCAACGCTTTCATTGTTTAGTGCTCGTGAAAGTCCAAAAATAAATATAATATCAGTATAGGTACCGATTACGCTTAATTTGTTTAAAAAAACATATATAAATAAACATACCATCTTTTTTAACAATGCCTACTGCTATGTTGATGAAGCCCGCTTTTCCTTTCTGTTGGGTTTGTAAATGTACTTTAATCAAGTCCAGGGGATGTGTGAAGCATGCCGCTGCCGCAGAAGCCAGTCCACCGAAATACCACTTCGGCAGCTTCTTATCCCTATCATCCATTATGTAAGTATAACTTACGAATGATTACCTAAAACCCAAGCGTAATGCATTAAACACAAAACGTTCATAAATTGGCTAAACTATCTGTTAAAAGGTACTTTGCCAAAAGAAATGATTATTGTGAAAATAACTTTAGATAACCTTGGCCGTAAAGAAACGCTTAGTACGCTGAGTACAAATCAAACAATAACTATATCTATAAATTTTAACTTTATACTATTACGACTTTTATCTTCAATTGTTGTTTTTGATTTAGATAAATAATAATAAAGCAGCAAAGAGAATTTTTCAAAATACCCGCGCGAAAACAGCGCCTCTACCGACCATTGCGTAAAGCCAAACACAGCTCTGTCAAAAATGAAAAATGTCAAAACGTCAAAATGCAGTGTTTGTAGGTTAAGTTCGGCTCAAAGCGTGTTTTTAAAGTGGAAATAAGTTATTTTGGCGTTCTTACCTTAACAGTAGTTGGAATACGACTTATTGTACTAGTATTTGGCAGGTAGGTGGTTAGTTATTTTATATTTATAAGAAGAATACTGTCAAGGCGTGAAGAGTACCATATCACGCAGGTAATCAATGATACTGGCCCGACTGCTCCTAATTTCCAAACCGTTGTGATTTACCAAGGTTAATCAATTCGTTTTATATTAATTCGCGGTACAGTTACATTCGCGGTCGGGGAAATTCAAATTTTTATCTATGTAGTCGTTTAAAGTCGTAAAAAAATGTTTCGTTACCTTGACTCTTTCCCCATAAATCGATTGTTGGTTGCTTCTTGCTTCCAGCTAGTAGCTGAAATATCAATATCACCCCCTTCAGTTGCTTCAGCTCACAAAGACACGAATTTAGTTATATTTGTTCTAAGAATGCAGTAAACGTCGAACTGACAGAAATCAATGATCTGAGTCAACGCATCGCGCGATGCGTCTAGAGATGGGGCAAGGTCAAGCTGTGACATTGCCCATTACGTTCGTTACCTAATGCGAGTGCGTAACGTAAATAACGATTAGTGAATTAAATTTGCGGACTATGAACCGTTTCGGTCGTTGAACTCGATGGATTGTATTTTTAAACTTATTAGTTATTCATTTTTTAATCGTTTTAGTCATTGTTTACTATAAATAAAAAAGGTTAACAGACCAATTTGGAGTGATCTTTCCACTTTAGAGTTCATTTTCCGATACATAATTCAAACGTTTATACAGAGTGGACTCATACCAGGACGTCCATACTGAAGCAGTGTTGTTCCTAGCGAGAAAAATATGGTACTAAGATTTAGGGAAATTTAGTATTAAAAGTAAATAAAAAGTACTGATACGTACAAAATCGCGCGCGCAGCGCGCGAAAAATTTTTTTTAGTACTTTTTTGTCCATTTTAGTACTTTTTTCTATATTTTTTAGTACTTTTTTGTCCATTTTAGTACTTTTTTCTATTTTTTCCACTTAAATTCTATTGACAGTAAATTTTAAATTGCACACCAATATTCTTGCACCCGATTGGTAGATAATAGAACAATTTGCTCGGTGAAGCGATAGAGGGCGCTGTTTTGTACTTTGATACAGTGAGTTTTATATTCAAAATCAAATTACGATCGGTATAATGGATCAAGCTCAAGCTTTGTTTTTATATTTTTATACTGCACCATCATCTACAAAAATATGTATAAAATATCTAAGAGAGACAGATGGCGTCCGTTTCTAGTGTTGCCAATACAATAATCATGTGACCATGCATTGAGAATGTCAATTTGAAATCACCCGCGAAAGTACTTTTTAATCAAGTCGTAAATGGTGCTACCATCTGCTAATGGGAAGCGGAACTTTAAATTCAAGGAACCAATAAAATTGCATTTTATTTACCTTCACAAATAATATAGTTATATCATGTTCTGTGGTTATACCAAATATTTTATCTATGGTTATATCCTTCAATTCTTTCTTGTAGTTACATGAACGTTATATTTTTCGAGCATGATCGAATGTTATAATTTGCGTCATAAAATATAATATGACTAAGTGATTTAGCCATTGTAATTAAAATAGGTATATTTTATATTATTTGTACATAAGGGTAGAAATGAGAAAACCAATATTGTTTTGAAAACAAAAACGTTTTATGCTTAATACTTTGAAAAAATAAACATTATTTTCTAATAATTAACTTAAAAAATCACATTTTACAGAATATCTTCATCTTCATATATAATGCCCGTGTTGTCATGCAAGTTCTTTTCAGACACAGATAATAATTCCTGCGAGGGGTGCCACGAATAGATATCAAAACTTTTTTGAGACAACAAATCCTTTACACTCAGTATTGCTGAGCATGTTTCTATTTTTAATTTATTTCTCAGTTTTGTTTTT
The DNA here is from genome assembly GCA_963680705.1 of Rhagium mordax. Classification (NCBI taxonomy): domain Eukaryota; kingdom Metazoa; phylum Arthropoda; class Insecta; order Coleoptera; family Cerambycidae; genus Rhagium; species Rhagium mordax. Next base: position 59,753,966 of record OY796662.1, on the reverse strand, counting down.
ATCAGAAAAAGCTGAGAAAAGATACGTTCCGCAGCTGCTGATGAATGCGGCAAAGCCAAGATATATTTAAGTAAAATCATCACATTGGGAAACATAGGCTGGTCTAAACCATTTTTGGTTTTATTTACTGCAGACCAGAATTCCATAGAGTCAAAACTTTCATATTGTTCTTTAACAAAATGTTCACTTATCAATTGATACTCCATATTTACTTCATTAACATCAAGCTGTAAGGTTGGAAAAAAGCGACTAAATTCCGAGATAGACATTATATTTCTACTTACCACATTACGGGGTAAAAATTTTGAGACATACTTTAAAATAGGGTCAGCAAAGTTAAATCTTTGTTTGATTTGTAAGCATAACTCTATATAGAAGTCTAAACATCTAATTCGGAAATTGTGCAAATCACTTTTATCAATTTTTGATAGCTCATCAGGATTTGTTAAAGTTAAGTCCACCAAACCACCAAAAAAAATGGATTCAATTTCTTTATAATTGTGTCTGTTTTCAACTGATATTTGACTAATTTCATTTTTGTTTATCACGTCATTTTTAATAAAACATTTTAAAATTATCTTGTATAGCCTGGTCACGTTTTCGAGCAGAGCTGGTAATTTTGGACTTTCACTCTGCAATTCTGCATTCAGCTTAGTTACTAATTCTAATACATATGATAAAAATTGTAAGTACAGTTTGTAAATTGGATTTTTCAATGCAGACAGAATTATCTGAGCACTTTGGAGATTATCTTCAAGGGCAGCTCGTTGAAAAAAAAGCGTAAGAGAATTCCAGTGATCTAGTATTCTTTGGCATACCATCTGCAAATATGTGTACACAATAAGTTTATATATTATTTTAATTAAATAAATAAATATATCTTACCCGAACAGAAAGCCATCTAGTTTGAGAAGGATATAACATTTGAGATGGTTTCTCTTCCGCAAAAACCTGACATTCTCTTAACTCCTCCGTTCGTTTGGAACTATTCGAGAAATAACTATAGATATCTCTACAGAACTGTTCTACAGTGTTCGGTAATTTAAGACACGCCTTCGAAGCGCAAATATGCAGAGAGTGGCAGCTACATCCTCTTACGATGATATTGGGTGATAAGTCTTTTAGTCTCCTTTGCACACCGTTAAATTCTCCCATCATCACACTAGCATTATCGGCCCCGAAACCAATAAGATTTTCATATGGGATATTACTTTTATCCAATAGAGATTTTATAGATGAAAAAAGGCCTTGTGCAGTGGCAGACTCTACTGCCACTAAATCGAAAAACCTGTCTTTAACACTATTTTGTACATTATCATAATATCTCACAACGACAACCAAACTTTTTATAGTACTTACATCGGTGGTTTCATCTATTATCATAGAAAACTTTTCACGTCTCAATATTTCAATTATTTGATTTTTTGCATATGGCGCCAAATTATTAGTTACTAGTTGTGTCGCTTTTTTTCGTTTTATTTTTAGTCCTCTGGCTACTGCTGAATCGGGAAAAATATGTGCCAGTAGTGGAGGTAAATTATCCATCAAAAGAAATGCTAAATTATATTGGCAAAAAAACCATACTAACTTCATTTCGGCTTCTTTAATTAAGTAATGTGTTTTTAATTGTGGAGAATTTTTTATTGCTGTTATTATCCCTGGGGTACTTTGAGCAGATTTCATTTTTCTTACATGTCTAGTTCTAGTTTCATGTCTATCAAGATGATAAGCTCCTCCTATAATTGTTTTACGACAAACTTTACAAAATGCTTCACCCTTTTTATTTTGAATCCAAGGATAGCGCTCTAACCATGTTGTTCTAAATTTTTGTTTATATATTTTTCGCTTTTTCTTTGCATTAGCTGGTTCTGACTGCTCACTGTTAGAATCAGAATTAGCGTCAGTACTCTCATTCTCTTTATCACTAACATCGGTTAATTTGTCAGAATCATCATTGTCATTAGAAGTACAACTATAATTTACTGTTTTTAGGTGATTGTTATTCTCTTCATCAACAATTTTGTCAATTTTACTAGTAGAGGCATTAGAGCTTGGTGCCAGAGTTGTACCGTCCTTATTCAATTTGACTAAAAATCTAAAAAAACGATACACTTAAATGCACAAACCCTAATTATTATTATAAGTCTTTTGTTGAATTGATGTGTACACGTACCTGTCCATGATTCCACTAAATTAAAAGTTTTGTCTGAACACTTGAATTTGAATTTCTACCCGTCGTCTATGTACCCGTCACAACTCAAGTCCTCATGACACTTGACTTGACACTACAAGACAACTGACAACTGACAATTGACAGATGATGATTAAACTACTGTTGCCAACTCAGATTAAGAAAGAGGGGTTGCCAACATGTAAGAAGGAAAATAACTACGTTTCAAACGGTTCAATTTTTTTATTCCATCCTTTTTTAATTTAAGTAAAAATTAAATACATACTTTATATTTACTGCATTTAAAACATTTAAAACGTATCTACAAAATGTTGCCTGTAATATTTAACCATTAATGATACATTGTCTTAATTTAAAAAAAGTACTAAAAAGCAAAAAGGGGTACTGCAGTACTGACACTTGGGGAAAAGTACTAAATCTAGTACTTTAGTACTAGCAAGAACAACCCTTCAGTAACTGAAGCAATCCATATTTGATGCCATTCTAAATCAAAAAGTCATTTTGGAATTTCACTATTTTCACTCTTTAGATCTGTCATTAATGTCACTAATGTCAGAATTTGTTTTTCGCACGGACTTCTTAAAATGAACTGGACGCATACTCTCCCCGCGTGAATGCCTTGGCGACCCCTGCCATAGTCGCCATGATAAGCTTCTAACTAATTTGAGGTTAGTGAGGCTCAAGCACGGGGAGATATCAATGTTTTGCATTTGACTCACTCGGTTATCGTGATCCTATGAACGTTTCTTAATAAAATCTATATTTAATTCTGTTTCAATTATGTATTATGTACGACAATAACAAATTATGTTATGAGCTGATGCAGAGGTTATCAATCTAAGATAACATGTTTTGACATGCATTGCCTCAGGGGTAACTAACCGTAGAATATTTGTAGTAATAATATAAATAACGAATTCAAGTAAAATATAAATGAACTACTCGTATGGAATCTATGTTTATTTAAGATATTTTGCACTTGAGCCAAGTTGTTTCGCGTAAACGTAATTTTTATATTTTTAACAAAAGTGAATTCTTTAATTACTAAAATAGTGGAGCGTTCCTCAGCATAAATGATCTATTCTAGCCTCGGTTCTAGCTATCTGTTAAAAAATCAATATTTCTTTATTTACCTAAATAAAATGTCCGCGCCAAATTTTTGTTATATTCACTGATGTGCGTCATACTGCATGTCATTTTTGACAGATGGGTCCATTATGCGGTACCATTATGTAACTAGTACAATAAAGTACTACTTTACAGCCTATTTTCACAATGACAAAACAAGCCATTATGCAGTCGGACATACGTAGATACATTTTTCCACGAATATACAATACATACAAAAATAGTTAACGAAATCAACATTGATTACAATAAACATGTAGCATATTATCTACATATAATTTTAATTACATAAATTTAAAATTTAATTAAACCTCGTTCGTGATGTATCTCATTTAGATAATAATTGAGAGATATGAACGTTGCTCTACAAATCTGATGTCGTTCTACAAATATTCACGACACGAGACATTTAAAAAGCCTAAATAATTTCAAACCAATATAATAAAACATTCATAAACAATAAGTTAGTTTTTAAGCGCAAACGTACTCAGTCGTGACGTCACAACCGCTATTTTATCAGGACTAACATGACCTTCAATTATTAGTTCTGTAAATTTAATTTCAATTTTCATTTTAATTTTTACAGTAGATTTATAAAGTTTCAATATTGTAGATTATTTAAAATTGACTGCTAATTATAGGTTAGAATTCTAACCAACAAAAAGCATTTTGGCTTGGTTTTCTTTAGTTGACTATTGAAACACTCTGATACTATAATTATCAGTATAATTTAATGAAAGTCTAGAATATTTTAGTTATGTATTATGCGAAAATGTATACACTTCTTAAAAATATAAAAATAAGTGCACGTGTGAGGTTAGGTAAAGTTGTAAGTTTCATTAAAATGTTTTGGCAAAAATAATTTAGAGCACACAGCTTTTGAAACAGCTTTTTCCTAGACCTTTTCAGTTGAACAATAAATGAGTAAACAATCGAATGGCCAACAATGAGGCATGACGAAAAATAAACTAAACCAACACTTACCTTATGAATACAATATGCAATATAAAATTATTAAATAAGTCCTTAAATACTTCTTTTCACAATACACTAATCACAAATAGTTTTTATATGTTTGATAAGTCACAATAAATTGTTAAAGATGCACAAGTAGGTATACACAGTTAATATGACAGCTTAAACAATTCAGCATTTTTAGACAAAATGGCCGTAAGTGCATACCACAGAGACTTTATAGGGACAGTGGCGATAAACGATTGTCAGCATTTTGATTGGTAGTTAGAATCACGTGGTAAGTATGTACTAAATCTACTGTCTGAGAGAGTTTCCAAATGTTATAAGGAAATTAAGCTAAAACTACAAAAATTAAAATGAAAATAGAAAATAAATCTGCAAACTACAAATTTAAGGTTATGTCAGTCCTGATAAATTTAGCCTCATAATGGCGGATGGGCCGGCCAACGTGATTAACCGTGGATATAGTAAAAACGTTTCCATTTGTTCGACTGGCCGCTGTGACGTCACTCCTTGCTTACAGATGGCGTTGTTTAGGGCGATGGGGCATTTACAACCTAACGTGGTCATAATGTTTAATGCTTGTTTCAGGTCCACCACGATGTCGTTGGGCGACCCGAGGAGCGCCAACCCCGTCCTAGCAGCCCTCAAGATAAGGTCGGAAGACAGGATAATATCGGTGAAAGAGAACGCGCACGCCGACTCCAATTTCATCCTGACCCACTTGATCAAGCAGATCCTGTACGAGAGGAAGAAGCTGTGCCTGGTGAGCTTCCACAATTCGCTGGATCACTACCAGAATGTCGGGAAAAAGCTAGGGTACGATCTGTCGCACGCGATGGCGCAAAAGGAGGCGAAAATCATAGAACCCATAACGGACGTGGTGGATAATATCGGACGTGAGGGGAACTACCTGCAGGAGGACAAAGAGGGCATCGTCAAGTGCCTTTATTTGGAAATTAAACAGAGCCTGGGCGAGCTACTAAGTGGCGGTGGCGGGGATACACACGCCTACTTGATAATAGACGACTTAAGCCACCTATCGGACCTGGGCGTGGATATCGACCTCATTGTTAACTTCGCCAATTACTGCGTCAATTTGATCAACAGCGACCGGGTGTCGCTTGTGATAAACAGCCACGTGTCCACGAAAATCGACGAAATCATTTCCTGCAACCTGCAGTACATTGCCGACGTACACGTGGACGTTTCACCTTTGAAGACGGGCCGGTCCACCGACGTTACGGGCCTGATCACGATCGAGAGGCCGTCGGAGAAGACCCAGTACCACTTCAAAGCCTTCGACAGGGGCATTAAGACTTTCCATCCGGGGGAATCCATCTATCATTTGTACAAATAGCAAATAGTTTGTGCAGGTGTAACCGGTGCATCGCGGTTTTGTTGTGCCGAGCAGCTGTTGCTTGTTGTTAAGTTATCGTATTGTATTTTTATAGGAGTAGGTTTGTTTTTATGCGATGTATTGTCGCTTATGTTACTCAGAAATAAAGGAGATTGTTTTTTTAAGTGCTTTTGTTACATAAGCGAAAGGGTACGGTTGTGGGGCTAAATTTAAGATTAATGATTTTAATTTATGTAATTTTGTAAAGTGTTTCACGTCACAATGTTTGTGACTCTATTTTTCTGTTTGTAAATCTCGCTTCAAAGCTTACCATTATTATTGGGTACGTATGTAATAGGTTGTTTATTTCTGTTCGTTCCTCTGAATATTTCCTCATAACATGTTTATTTTAAGTACCAGTACTGGCGTATGTAATACACGAATATATTTTTTGGCAAAACTGCAGCTGTATTAATAAATGCCTTTCAGCGTCTGCATCTGGTCAACAATTCAGCTCAGCGATTATAATCAAAGGCATTTAGAAATATTTCATGTGCAAACGTACTTAAATTTTGTTGCAGTTTTCGAATATTGGTAACTTATACTTTTAGTCGGAGAGCTGCAGGATTGAAAAGAAAATAACGCTAATTAATACAAGTTGGATTTGAAATCTGTTGCTGATTTTTTTTAAACTTCCTTTCGAAGATCTGTTTTTTCTAGTTTATTGGCTTTTGCTCACACGTTACAAGCAAAGTTGTAGAGTATTCAATGAGGCATCTTAAGGTTGAATAATGTAAGGGGTGTTCCATTTGAATTAACGGAGACTCTTTTATCATTTAAATAAAATGATAAAAAATATAGATTGTCATTAAAAAAAACAACTACTTGCCCAGAAGAAATGGTACACCCTGTATAATGGGCATTATTTTGATTTTGTAGACCTTGAGAAACTAGGCACATGGCAAAAAATCTACCTATCTCTTTTATTAATCAAGATATTGGGCCTCTGATGCCCACTAGGTGGACACCCTGTATAAATATATCGCATTATTATGTTAAGTGTATGTACGTGCACGGTAATTGGGGTGGCAATTAATGCCCTCGCACGCATACGTTGTTCACTTCTGCCTCGGAAAGCGCAAAATTATCTGTACAAAACGGGCGAGCTCAACAGTAATTTTTTGCGGAATTCTTAACTTAACCAACACGTGGCAATTTCTCCTGACATGAACAATCCCGATAAAATCTTGACGCAGGCACAGGATTAACGTTTGTTAACTATAGCGCTTTTATTTTCAATTTGCATAAAGTTTCACGTTAGGTCTCCGGGGCCCGGAATAAAATATTCTGCGTCACTACTTGAACGAATTAATCATGCACAAACTTGATTTGGGCCAATATGCATCGTAGCTGATTTATTTCAGAGGGGGGCGAAATAAAAAGCTATCAATCATCTCGCTGTAATTTATTTAAGGTTGCGGCATTGTTGAGCGAAAAACACAGAGAGGCGCAACACTATTGTTAAAACACGTGTTCTTATATAGTCTCCCGGATGACATTTTTTTGTGGGTACTTCTGTACAATCAACAGGTACATTTATTAAACAGGAAATTAATCGCGTGAAAAAACAAATTATTTACCCATCTTTCGTAAGCCTACATAATCACTAGTTATCTACAAATTAATGCTAATTACATTTTGGACGTACTTTTAGCTAAAACACTTCGCAATTACAAGTCGATTTATTTATCATTACTTTCCGTTGCGTCGAACCTTGTGAATTAATTACGAGATATTGGACGGGATGACAGTTCCTGAACAGCTAATAAATGAAACGATTAATAAACTAGTAAAATTGATTAAGTCTATCACGTAAAGTAAAAGAAAATAAACGAAAATATGACCTTGGTAGTGCCCTCACGCGACTCCCTCGCATTTATGATGCGACATTTAACTCTACGTTATCCTTCGTCAATAAAGGATAAGGACGATCGGAAGGGGTAAGCATAATTTGTAAGGACAAATGATCATAGAAGACACCGAAATTATTTTTGAATATACAGGATTATTATGCGAATATAATGTTGGAGTTCATAAAATGGCCGGCTAGTTGCACTGATTTTAATTCTATTGGTCCTTATATATGACTTGCAAGTAAGGACATAAAGCAATTGGGCCAAAATTTTGGACGTGGCAAAGCAAAGGTTACCTACTACCTCACTAAGAGCTCTATAAATCAGGAAAAAAACATATATAGATTCATAAATCTTAATCTGATGTGACTACCTTGGTGAAAGAATCCCATTAAGTTTTGTTTGCCTAATTAAAATAAATTAGAAGTTTTATTGCCATATATTTAACGACTGACATTAATGGATTCCATAATGACTAATATTGTATATTGTATGTTTATTGTCTTGTATATTGTAAAAGTTGGATCGATACTTTTATCCATCAGTGTTATGATTAAGTGTTATTGTATAAAATATTAGTAAAAACTCCGAAAGGTTTGTGCTGACAAAACTTTGCTCTTTGTGGATATACAAACACAATTTGGTGACCTTGACCATGATATGTCATTAAGACGGTATCTATTGATAAATATGAGTCGCCCGGAAATATTTACGTTGGTATTCAGAGCCGTTTCGAGGGCCTTGGACGGATGAAATATAACATTTTCGCTACCCTTATCTCTCTCTTGATTAGGCATCTCTGGATTGTTAATGAAAAGTGAATGGAAGTGAGTTTTATATCACCTAAGCTTTAATTAAAATGGCAACACTGTCGACCGGTCAAGTGCACCGAAAGCTTGCCCAGTGGCGCCGGAATTACATTTGAACCGCGAATTTATTTTTTAAAACTCCACTCGGCCATTTTGCAACTTACAAAAAAAATTGGTATTCATATTCCTGACGCCTTTGACCCCCACTTAAACAGTCACCCTGTATATAATATAAAAATAGAAAAACACAAAGTACAAAGTAAATCTAGCCAGATTTTCCCATTTTTTCAAACACGCTTTATTAAATTATAATTCGATGCACTTGTCATTTTCCCTCTCTGGACAAGCACCCCCTAAACATATCGTGACTGCATATTTGGATACGATATCTAATTTCGAAGGTTACGTAAATTACACGTCCCCAATTTACAACTTCGTGAATTATACATTTTGTGGTTTTTGTATCTGAAGTATTCACGTAATGCGTTTGAAGTATGAATAATTAACTCAGCAATAATTATTTTATGACAGTTTTATGGGACAACCTATTGTATAACTTAATGACAGGATCGTTGCGGCCATGAATATTTCACCGTGGCTCAGGGCAGTGAAGAGCTTCCAGAATATTATGCAGAGCATTCATAAACGATCGTAAGCCACGTGACCAAAAATAGGCAGCCAGGTATACACTTTTGTTTATTTCTGCATATGAAAATATAATTGAGTGTATATATGGTTGCCTAATTCTGCAGTTCTCTAAAATGAACCATGAAGAACCCTACAAACATTGCACCCTACTTCCTTGTTTTTATCTACTTCCAACAGGACTTTCGTGTTTACAGCTAGACACGTACATGATGTCCCTACCAGTATCTACGCTGCAATGCGGACAATAACACGAGCGATAAGCGTAAACGCATTTAATAACGGAAGCCAATGACTCTAAAGTGATGACATAGCCACGAAATATATTTCAATACAACTGTTGACGCACAAAATAAACAAAACAGATATCGTATAGGTACCTTGTAATTCGAAGCATGCCTTGCTGGACAGAGACAGAACCATAAATCAAAATATATAGACGTACAGACAAAGACCCTCCATTGGTGGCTTACTTTGGATAATCAACATCATCAGTTTTTGGTGAAATTCATCTTAAAGGTCTGAATGCGTTTCAATAGGATTTTAAGTGCATCAATGTCCGACTCTTATGAGCCTTAGGGTTAGGAAGAGTGTAATACTCAAATATTTTATGAGTCTCAACCAACAATCTTATAAGTTTCTCGGGGAAAGTCGTAATGAAGGTCTAACCGTGTTTCAATATGCAAATGCATCAGTGTCTAACTTTTATGAGCCTTAATCGGGTTAGGAAGAAGGGTTTTCAAAATAAAATAATACTCAATGGATTTATGAGTCTTTTAGGAAAATTATTCTTAAAGGTTTGATTCTGATTCAACAAGGGTATTAAATAAAACATTATAAGGGACTTTATGAGCCTCTTAGAATAATCGACCTTATAAGAGTCTTGGAAAAGTCGCCTTAAATGTCTGAGTGCGTTTTAATGGGATTTTAAGTCTGATTTTTATGAGTCTTAATTAGGTTAGGAAGAAGCGTTTTCAATATAAAATAATGCTTTAAGGTTTTATGAGTCTTTTAGGAAAATTAATCTGTTAAAGGTTTGATTCTGGATATTATGAGCTTCTTTGATACAATCAACCTTATCAGTTTCTATGGGAAAGTCACCTTAATAGTCTGATGTGTTTCAATAGGATTTAAAATGAATCAGTGTCTGACTTTTATGAACCTTAATCGGGTTAGGAAGAAGGGTTTTCAATATAAAATAATACTCAAAGGATTTATGAGTCTTTTAGGAAAATTATTCTTAAAGGATTGATTCTAATTCAACAAGGACGTTACATAAAACATTATAAGGGACTTTATGAGCCTCTTTGGAAAATTAACCTTCTCGGTTTCTTGGGGAAAGTCATATTAAAGTTCAGAGTGTGTTTCAATAGAATTTAAAGGATGTCAGTGTCTGACTATTATGAGCTTAATCGAGTTAAGATGAAGGGTTTTCGATATAAAATAATACTCAATGGTTTTATGAGTCTATTAGGAAAATTACTCTTAAGGGTTTGATACTGATTCAACGAGAACTTTAAATAAAGCAATATAAAGGGCTTTTTGAGTTTCTTAGGATAAACAACACCTTAAAAATTTCTTGAGAAGAGAAGCTGAAAGGTTTTTATGAGCCTCACTCGGATTAGAAGAAATCTTTTCAAATAAATAATACTTAAAGTATTTATTATGGGTTTTTAGTGAAATTAATCTGTACCGTGTTTGTGATCTAAGCTAGAGGAAGGATTGATTTGACTCGTGGAACAGCACCTGCCACGTGTGCACAATATACCCTTATTTATTGACACGTAAGTTCAAGACAGAATACTTACAAGTCACTGCCAACGCCTTTGTTATTGGCTAAGGGTTTCAAGGCCGCCAGAGTATTGTTGAGTTAATTGTCCGTGGAGGTGAATGGATTTACTTCGCGAGCTTCTTTTGTCGGGGAAATTATTCCAAAAAGTCCGCCAAGGTCTCAATCCGGCCAACACAGGGGTTGGTATGTTTTATAGGAACAAGCTACTCTAGTAAGTTGTGCTGTCACTCATAATAGTGGCGAAGAACAATGGGCTTTTGAAATTTGCATGTTCTGTACAGCTGGAAACAACCGATTAAGCGTTGAATGGGATCCCTCTGAATGGTACACTCTAGCGAACCGAGTTCAGTTTTATTGAACGCCCGTTTAATTGATCCAGTTACTTTCTTTATAATCTACTTGCTTCAGCTGCATTTTCATGACATTGTTCATACGTTATGGCTAATCACAGCGCAAATCACAACTCGAATTACCAGAAGTAGATCCTGACTCTCGACTTTTAAAAGCGCTTGGATTATTCTAAAAATTGGGGTAGTTACCACCCACCCAGCATTCTATTTATACAAAGAAATGTGGATAATTCACTTCACACGTATAATTTTTCTATAAACAATTTAAACGTACTTGAGAGAGCTGATTAACGAAAACGCCAGCGCTATAATTGGCCATGAAAAGTACCTCTAGTGTTCTTATTTAAATATTATCGAACTGGTTGCTAGGGGTAACTATAGTGGTAATACGAATGCCGAATGTGTGCCTGAAGTCAGAACTGTTTTGGTCCTCGGCGTGCACGTTCTGATACCCCTTGCGGACGGTCACGCAGCGTGGTGACGATTTTAAACAAGTTTCGTGATTTTTTTTTTTTAAATGCAACTAAACAACTGGTCGGCGATTTAAACTGAGAAGATGACGCCGGAGACTCCGTCGAGCTCAGGCAGTGACACTTCCAGGCCTCCTGTAAGCGCCGAGGAACGGTTAATGGTAGCCGTGCGGATAAGGCCCCTGCGATCCGATGAGTCCACTCGAGTGTTGTATGCAGCAGACAAAAAGGTACAAAAGAATGCATTAATGATTTTTATTAATTTGTTTAATTGATTCATTGAGTCACAATCAAACCTTTAACCTTTAAGATTAATTTTCCTAAAAGGCTCATAAAAACTTTAGGCGTTATTTTATATTGAAAACCCTTTTTCCTAACCCGATTAAGGCTCATAAATGTCCGACACTGACGCACTATTGAAACACACTCAGACCTTTGGTTGGTTGTATCAAAGCTCATAAAGTCCCATATCAAACCTTTAAAAGATTAATTTTTCTAAAAGACTCATAAAACCTTTAAGCATTATTTTATATTGGAAACACTTCTTCCTAACCTAATTAAGGCTCATTAAAATCAGACTTAAAATCCTATTGCACCGCACTCAGACCTTTAAGGCGACTTTTGCAAGAAACTTATAAGGTCTATTAATCTAAGAGGCTCATAAAATCTCTTATAATATTTTATTTAATGTCGTTGTTGAATTAGAATAAAACCTTTAAGAATGATTTTCCTAAAAGACTCATAAATCCTTTGAGTATTAGTTTATATTGAAAACCCTTCTTCCTAACCCGATTAAGGCTCATAAAAGTCCGACACTGACGCACTATTGAAACACACTCAGACCTTTAAGGTGACTTTCCCATAGAAACTGATAAGGTTGATTGTATCAAAGAAGCTCATAAAGTCCAGAATCAAACCTTTAAGATTAATTTTCCTAAAAGACTCATAAAACCTTTAGGCATTATTTTATATTGGAAACACTTCTTCCTAACCCGATTAAGGTTCATTAAAATCAGACTTAAAATCCTATTGCACCGCACTCAGACCTCTAAGGCGACTTTTGCAAGAAACTTATAAGGTCTATTATTCTAAGAGGCTCATAAAATCTCTTATAATATTTTATTTAATGTCGTTGTTGAATTAGAATAAAACCTTTAAGAATGATTTTCCTAAAAGACTCATAAATCCTTTGAGTATTAGTTTATATTGAAAACCCTTCTTCCTAACCCATTAAGGCTCATAAAAATCCGACACTGACGCACTATTGAAACACACTCAGACCTTTAAGGTGACTTTCCCATAGAAACTGATAAGGTTGATTGTATCAAAGAAGCTCATAAAGTCCCATATCAAACCTTTAAAAGATTAATTTTCCTAAAAGACTCATAAAACCTTTAAGCATTATTTTATATTGGAAACACTTCTTCCTAACCTAATTAAGGCTCATAAAAATCAGACTTAAAATCCTATTGCACCACACTCAGACCTTTAAGGCGACTTTTGCTAGAAACTTATAAGATCTATTATTCTAAGAGGCTCATAAAATCTCTTATAATATTCTATTTAATGTCGTTGTTGAATTAGAATAAAACCTTTAAGAATAATTTTCCTAAAAGACTCATAAATCCTTTGAGTATTAGTTTATATTGAAAACCCTTCTTCCTAACCCGTTAAGGCTCATAAAAGTCCGACATTGACGCACTATTGAAACACACTCAGACCTTTAAGGTGACTTTCCCATAGAAGCTGATAAGGTTGATTGTATCAAAGAAGCTCATAAAGTCCACAACAAACCTTTAAGATTAATTTTCCTAAAAGACTCATAAAACTTATCTCATTATTTTATATTGAAAACACTTCTTCCTAACCTAATTAAGGCTCATAAAAATCAGACTTAAAATCCTATTGAAACGCACTCATACCTTTAAGGCGACTTTCCCAAGAAACTTATGAGGTCGATTACTCTAAGAGGCTCATAAAGTCCCTTGTAATGTTTTATTTATTGTCCTTGTTGAATTAGAATGAAACCTTTAAGAATAATATTGCTTCATATTGAAAACCCTTCTTCCTAACCCGATTAAGGCTCATAAAAGTCAGCCATTGTTGCACTTAAAAACCTATTGAGACACACTCAGACTTTAAGATGACTTCCCAAGGAAAATTATAAAACTGATTATTCAAAGAAGCTCATAAAATCCTTTAAATTGTTTTATTCAATGTTCTCGCTGAATCAGAAACCTCTAACTTCAATTTTCCTAAGAGACTCATAAAACTTTCTTCCTAACTCAATTGAGGCTCATAAAAATCATACACTGATACACTTAAAATCTAAAAGAGATGCAAATTGTATTTAGAAACTCATAATCATACAGTTAGGCATCCTAAGAAACTCATAATGACCCTTATATTGCTTTATTTAATGTTCTCGTTGAATCATAAGATCAGCTTTCTTAAAAAATTATTGAACGCTTCTTCCTAACTTAATTGAAGGCCGTACCATACTACCAATATGCTGAAAATTATAAAGAAAATGATTAACTCTTCACCTTAAAAGTTCCTAATCAATTTCAAAAATTAATTAACAGGCGCCAAAAGGAAATTAATTAATTAACGATAGAGTTATTTTTTCCTAATAAAGGAAACAATACATAAGGCATATTTATAAGAACTGTCTTTTATCAAAGCTTACCCAATTACCATAAATTAAATTCAGTATACAAAAAATGCCAATCCTAGTCAAGGGCTTTGTCAAAAATTTGGATTAAACCTCTGTTAAAATTAACATTTAGATTTTGGAAACGCCTCAGATTGAGGATAGGTATGAGTTTGAAGCAGGAACAACGTAAATATTGACATACCCTAGAGCCCCTACGCATTAAGGATTAATTAAGGAGAAGCATTATTCTAACACAATAAGAAATTAATTAACAATGGACTTCATTGTTCCTCTTAACAGAAAAACAATGCATAGAGTGTGTTGTTTAAAGCTCACCCAATTTAAATGCAAATCAACTTGTATACACGAAAGATATCGGGCCGGGGTAATTTAGTCTAAAAATAAACATTGGTAGTCGCCGTTTTCTTACTGGTGTCGCTCCCAGGCTGATGCGTCTAATATCTGCCCCAAATAGGGCTAAGAAAATATACATTTATCACATGATACGCAGAAAATACAGCGGTGTATAACATCACGACAACCGAACCCCCTCGCCGGTCGTCCCTTCGCTTTAGCGAAAGCAGTTCCACTATTTTTTAAATCTTTAGGTAGCCATTGCTGCCTGTACTCACTGCATGAAACCTTTGTATTGACAACACCATTATTTTCATTAAGTGTTCAAGACCAGATTTCGCTGCCTCAGGTGGAATCAGCCTTGCCTCCTCCAGCTAAAGATCTTCCCTCTGATGATATTCGTTTCCCTTGCTGATTTTAGTAGCAGTCGGGCCTTTTAATGTTGTCCTCTTCATAAGTGGGGATCATGAATTGTAAATTTGTTAAATATCCCTTTGGATCCACCAGTCATGATAACAGAAGTGGAACAATTTAATGCATTTTGTAGCAATTTAATTTCCGCCAGAATGCTAATATGTTAATTGCACGTACTGTAGAAAATAATATGCATTTTTTTAACGTGCACCTTTCTCCATAATTACAACAGTTAATCTTGAGAAACGCTCACGCAAGTCGCATTAATGATATAGTAGTTTGCGTCGTGCATATGCGATTAAACTGAAGTTCTTAATAATTGATCGCTCAACCAAAAATTGGGTTTCTAGTGGTGGAAACGAAGGGATGGGGACTGTAAATCGCGAACGTTTATAATCTAGGAGGTCGAACCCTGCCCGCGATAGACAGAGCGACCAAACATGCTATCCATGTTTACATGCCGTGATTTTGTAACGTCCGAAACCATTTTTCCCTTTTTCAGAACATCGTCATAGAAGACACAGATAAGAGCGAAGTATTCAGGCATAAACGAGGCGTTGACAAGCAGTACTCGTTCGACGTTGTCTTCGGGGAGGACTCCACGCAGGAGGAAGTGTACGAAGTCACGACCAGTAGCTTAGTCAAGGACATATTGAATGGGTAAGTAGTGCGTATTTTATCCATTTCCCATCAGAGAGCCCCGAGGCTCCATTCTAGGGCTGTTGCTCTCAATATTGGTTTTAAATGACTTCGCATATCGCATATCTGACACCTGCATCGTTTTATTATGACAGAGAGAGTTTTTTACCACCATCAAGATCGCTGACGTTTTTTACCTACATTGGTAAAAAATAAAAGAAATATATGAAGCTCATCAACATATTTCCTGTTCCTGGATATCGATATTGCTAATAGAAACATATAATGGATAACCAACTTCGTGCTTAATGACATTTTAAAAGCAAATACAATACCCTACAATATTCTGATACAAAAAATACTACCTTCGGTCTATAGATTTGAATCTATACACATTATGCGACATTATCTTTATGGCTCGTATTTAATGAACTACAGAAATATTCCGATGATTTACTCTTTGTTGAAAACATAGCAAAATAGGACAAAATGAAACCGGTGTTGTAGGTGTAACGAAATCAATATTGATGAGTTTAATAAACCCGTAAAGGCAGTAAGTTTACTAAACTGTTATTAGGGGTACATATCTAAGTACTCTGGCAGCTTCAATAAGTAATTTGTTTCATAATTACTCTAATTGATAATATCAATATTTTAGAAGAGTGTCTGGGTTCTCTTTCGCGTTAAATATTTTCAATTCTTGTCAGGATGGTCAAAGCGACAAGAATAAAACATATTCAACGCCAGAGAGAATTTGGAAACTCTTCTATAAAGTCTGTCACCTCGTAAAAGAGTTTCCGGGTTCTCCCTCGCGTTGAAGACTTCCAATCCTTGTCGTGGTTTTCTCCTGAAGCGAAGACCATGACAAGATGGCGGAAACGTCAAGAATCCAAAATATTCAACGTGGAAGAGAACTTGAAAACTCTTCGACAAAGTCTGTCACCTTGTAGAAGCAGAATTCACTCTTCTATAAAGTCTGTAGGATGGATTCCAGGTTGTCCCTCGCGTAGAATATGTTCAATCTCTGGCGTGGTTTGCTTCTAAAGCGAAGAAGACCTGGACAAGATGGCGGAAACGTCAAGAATCCAAAATATTCAACGTGGAAGAAAGTCTGTCTCTGAGAGTCTCAGAGTTCTTTTCTGTGTTGAATATTTCGATCTCTTGACGTGGCCTTCTTCTAAAGCGAAAAACACCATGACAAAATGGTGGAAGTCTCAAAAATCCTAAATATTCAACTCGAGGCAAAACTCGCTCTTCTACGAAGTCGTCACCTTGTAGAAGAGTTCCCTGGTTTGCCCTCGCGTTAAATATTTCCAATTCTTGTCGTGGTTTTCTTCTGAAGCGAAAAAGATCAGGACAAGATGGCAGACACGTCAAGAGTGCAAAATATTCAACGTGGAAGAGGACCTGAAAACTCTTTTCAACTTCTTTTCTTGCGTAGCGAAGAAAACCACACCATTTTTCAGTGGACCAATTCTTGCACTGTACCTTGTCAATTTCAGCTTAAGACCATTCAGTTTCCGTTGTTAAATATGATAGACATTGATCGATTTTTATATCAAATACGAATTATTACACGTCGGCTTGTTTTGTTATTACACGTTACAAATGTTCACGAAGCTAGTAATTGTACGCCGTACCCGTTATTAATGTATTTGCAGAATACCAATTACTGGGATATTTTTAAAAGGATATTCATTATGTAAATAATGATTAAGTGTTAGCTACGAAAATAGTTAATTAATTGCGATCATATTAGACGAAAAGGAGGGCGAAGTATTTTATTTAAACGAATCCGTAATGAGAGGTTATTTTTCGTTCCGATTTTCACACCCTTTGGCACACCATGCAGTCTTCTTTACATACCTGATTATAAATTAGACATGTTATAGCGTCCAGCTACTGAATTATTGTAAAATAAATAGATATGGCGCAAAAACCATACGAGCAAAGGCAGTTGATTACCGCGATTTGAGAGAATAATAATGAGTAAAGCTCGTCAAATATGTATTACATATGATTTGATTTCAGGTATAATGCGACGGTTTTCGCATACGGCCCCACCGGCGCTGGGAAAACTCACACGATGGTGGGCGACAGAGCGCAACCTGGGATCATGATTAGGGCCTTGAATGACCTCTTTGAAGCCGTGATGGACAAAGAAGACGAATACTCGGTAAGCAAAACTGTAGCCCATTCGATTTTGTCCACATATTAAATTGCACAAATTTTAAGTCCGTCCCTGTGCGCTTCGGCGACTGCGGTGAGTGCAGTGGCGAGATCAATGGTCGCCGAAAATTCAAATATCGATTGAAGCAAACCGTCGTGAAGAAGTTCCTTGTGCAATCTAAGACTGTTAGAGAACGTCATGTGATCCTTAAGCATGATTTTTCTAGACTCTTGATTTCTTTTAAAACATTTACAAGTAGCTATTATATTTTCTTCGATATAAAACATGTGTCATAGCGTACATTGTTGACAGGTAAAATATTTCGTTCTTTCGACATGTACCAGTTGGTACCATGAAATTACCACATACTGAAAAAAACCGACTCTGGAGAGACACGTTCAGATCCGGCCCCTACTTATAATGAACTATTCCCATATAGATATAAACATTCATTATGTATATTTACCATTGACTTTTTATATTGATTAACATAATTTTTATTTCAACGTAAACGAATTTGACATTTTTTTTCATTGGTTGTTTAAAGTAAACTTCATGTCGTGACTAGCTACCATTAAAGTTGTGAAAAATAAGTACACAGGACAAATTTATTATTTAGCTTTAAATAAATAAATATATTTTTCAATATAGTCGTAGCGTCGGCGAGGAAGGGGAGGGGGGCTAGATATTGTAAGGACGGAATCTTAACTGGCAAAAGGACAAATAAAACATCTCTTCAGTTAAAGTCTGTGTCATATCTATACAGCACATAAAAAGAGCCGGCTTGTTTGAAGTTTTTATGGGCATCAAACAATCCGCCGGTTTTTTATGCGTCTTACAAATCTGAAGTCGACCATACTTCGCTGGACTTCCTGTAATCTTTATTTATTTTCCCTTTCACCCCTTTAACATGAAATTTAAACTATGTATTGGCATAGTTTTGACATTTCAAACAATAGCAATCATCGATTAGCGGGCGTCTTCCTACTAATCGCAAAGCCGACATATTGATATAATAATGTCAATAAAGTGCCCAACATAATGCACTCTTTTGTAAAAAATAATCTATAATTCCCTTTATTATTAGCATAATAGCCGCTTTCGCAAGGTTAAGGATTGTCTAAGTGGCACTGCATTCGCTTCAAGGTGAATACATTAAATTTTTACCAGAATTTCGTATCGATAAGTATCATTCAGCCAAGAAAAAGTTAGTTGGCTATTGGGAATAAAAAAAATTGCAGCTCCACGTTTATTATAGCGCAACGTTTTAATTACTTACTTTTATAATCAGGATATTAATTTTGTATTACCATCGTCATAATTAATAACTTTATCATAGAATTTCTGAAATCACATCTTGCTGCGGTCTTCTCCTGAAGCGAACTGAGCTCTGTTGGCCTGCGCTCCTCTATTTATACCTCGGGAGGAGGCGTGGCTTTGTTCCAATGACTGCGCACGCAGAGAAAACAAACGCCAGTCGATCTCCATAGCGTCCTCCTCAGTGACTTGTTTATATGCATCTTCTAAAAACAAAAATGTTGATCAACCCCCGATGGATGTTATGATAGAAAATTTAGATGTCTCGCCCTGTACTTAAAATACCTCTACATTTATTATAGTGCAACATTTTAGTTAATTTTATGGTCAGATTAATTACAGTGTGCTAATTATGTCATTATCTGCGATCATTAATTTTTTATTACCATCGTCATATTTCTTCGGTGACCCCGTTTGCTTTCTCAACTGCTAATGTCACTATGTTTAGATACATTTTATAGATGTTGTGACATTCTTACTTTGTTGCAAGGAAGTAAGACATTTGCACCTAAAGGCGCGCTTCAAACATGCGTCAGACCAATCATTGGTGACCCAGTCCAGTTCTATCATTACATTAGGTGTTAATAATTTGGGGATATCTTTCCAGGTGACCATGTCCTACTTGGAAATATACAACGAGCAAATCCGCGACCTCCTCAATCCCGCATCAGGTTACTTGGAATTAAGGGAGGACTCGAGAGGACGCAACATTCAAGTAGCTGGCTTGTCAGAAATTTCCACAACTTCCACTGATGAGGTGAGTACCTATCGATTCTCGATTAGAGCACTAATGGTGAAATTAATTACCAGTGTTTACTTTTCTCATTGGCCCACAAATGGAACTAGGAAAAAATACTTTTTAATGACCACATTTTTATGATTGACAAAGTCTAATGACGGCAATCTAATTCAATGCATTACAGTTAATTTAATAAATAATAAGAATGGAAGCAGTCATTAAGCACTACGGATAAGTATCCTATCGATTATTTGGGAATATGCAGGTGCACGTTAATCATTGCATTCATCAGACATTATAATTCTTAACTTCTTGCCAAGGAAATATCAACGATTAATAAATATCGATGCGCTGTTATTGCACGTTTTTAGAATACCTACCTTGAAAATGGTCAACTGGTAGTCAGAATTCAAGTCCCATTGAACTTATATCCGCCGTGAAGGCACGTCGACTCGCTTGCAAAATGTCAGAAGGGCAAACCGAGAGACTTTAATTTCTATTTAATAAAAAGCCGAGAAAAATTATTATTATTAATAAAAAAACAACTGCATGTTCATTATAATATCATCCATATAAATATTAGATTTTCATTAGAAGATTTAAATCTTATCAAGATTGGTATTATAGCTCTGTCAATTTATTTATACACTTATATAATCAATAAAAACTAACTAGTGAAAACAATTGTAATCAATATGGACGTTAAAATATATTATTAATTCAAGTATACTCATAAAATTACTTTTAATACAAACACCCACACAATGTACCAAAACCTAAAAATAAACTCAATAAATTTAGCAATCCGTCGTCACCTCCCAATACACCGATAATACATATTATTATTATCCATTTCTAAATTGCAAACCGTTTCCAGGTCATGCTGCTGCTGCAGAAAGGCAACAAAGCCAGAACCATCGAGCCGACGGCGATGAACAAAACCTCCTCGAGAAGCCACGCCCTCCTCAGCGTGACAGTGCGCCACAGCACGCCCGTAAACAAAACGGACCACCTCCGCATGCGGATCAAGCAAGGCCGGCTTTTTATGATAGATCTAGCCGGCTCGGAGCGAGCAAACAAAACGAAGAACAGGGGGAAGAGGCTGCAGGAGGGGGCGCATATAAACAGGTCGCTGCTGGCGCTCGGGAATTGCATCAACGCCTTAAGCGGAGGAGCCCGATACGTCAACTACAGGGATTCTAAGCTGACGAGGCTGCTAAAGGACGCGCTGAGCGGTAATTGTCGGACCGTGATGATAGCGCACGTTTCGCCGAGCGCGGTGCAAAAGGACGAGTCGCGGAATACTTTAATTTACGCTGACAGAGCTAATAATATCACCAACAAGATAGAAAGGAACGTTTTGGACGTTTCGTACCAAGTTACCCAGTACCAAACGGTAATCACGGAGCTGAGGGATGAAATTTCGCGACTCCAGACGAAGATGAAAGAAGAAAGGCCTCGGTCGGCTGACGTGAACAAGATGAACGCGGAGGAGAGGAGCAGCGAGGTGAGGAAGCTGCGGGAGCAAATCGTCGAGACCTTTAAGACGCAGATGAAGCTGAGGAGGAAGCTAATGGAGATCGACTCGCATTTGTTGGGCCTGGGGATGGAGGCCGAGAGGCAGCACGTGATTATTTCCCACTGGGAATCGAGAAACAACAAGTTGTACAAGAATAGCGTAAACGAGTCCAGAGCCAGAACGCAGCAAAGTATAAGGTAGGCAGGAGTACCACATTCTTTTGTTTGGTGCAGGCTTGTAAGTTGCTACTGATATTTCTGTGTGTTTTTTAGAAGAAGAAAAATAGTGACAGCAGATGGCTTTAGATCTGCGGGGAACGAACAGGATGAGGGATCCGATCCAGATGGTGACGCGGAAGGTGAATCCGCAGTGCAGCAGGCGTGGGCAGAGTTGGCAGACATAGAGAGGGAGCAGGAGCGGTGGTCGGAATTGCGCACGCATATAGAACAGAAACTGGAAATTTGTAGACAACGCGGCGTCACCCTGGAAGATGTAAGTCCAAAATGGAGGTTGACCATAGTTTTTTACAGCTCAATATCCTTTATACTATATAGTAGTTGAAATTGTCTGCTTCGTGACTTTCAGAAACTGCCGTCATTGCTATCTTCGGATGACGAGAGGGAAATTTTGGCCCTTATGTGCAGGGTACACGAATTAGAGGCTGATAAAATGGCGCTGCAATCCGAGCGACTTGTCAGACAGCACGAGCTAAGGAGAAGAGATTTGGTAATCCTAAGATATGACAGACAAAGACAGTTGTGCGAAGAGATAATCACAAGGCAGAGGCAAATTCTTGAAGGTAAACTATTCCCAAGTATTTAATATTCTGTTATTCACCTGTAGTTTATGTTTCAGAAGGTAAAATAAAGCTGCCTCCGGATTTGCAAGAGCTATACCAAATGTATCAGCAAGAAATTCACGCGGCCACGTATACAGACTTTGGTCTGCCGCAAATGTCTTTCTCGCCTGATAAATTGCCTCCTATCAGTAAAATGTAAGTATATAATGTAACAGTATTTAGATTCCAAAACTCCTCCGGAGCTAATGATCTGAAGAATGGTTTCCGAGTGCTCTTCGCGCAACGTCGCGAAGCCACGCCTCCTACCGCGGTATAAATGAAGGACGCAGGCTAACGGAAGAGCATTCGGAAACCATTTCCAGACAGTATGGCCGTGAACACTCCACATAAGTGTCTCGTTTCCAGCTATAGCGACCCGATTTTCAGAAGAGGTGCTGCCGCCGACATGAGTGGCAGCGATGCCAGTGGGAACTCGCCGCCATCTTCCGCGGAGTCCGGCGAGGATGGCCTGCCAAACTTGAACGAGTCGACCATAGACCGCGTCATGGGCCACCCCGTTTCTCGACCTGGCATCGGTATGAAACTTCCCCCGTTACCACCGAGTCCACCGGTGAGATTGAACAGGACGGGATCAAATAGGTAGGTCAGTCAACCAAAGGTTATATCCAGTACTGCAGGATGTCATTAGCAGCATATTTGGAAAAGTTCCGCTCCCTCACAATAAACTTATGAAATGGCTACTTTAGAGATATTTAACCTCAAATTATTCGGACACTTGACTGTGAAAAATATGCAGCCAGATTCATTTTCAGTATCAAAAAATCTTCTAGAATCTTTGTATTTGACCTTGGAAGGCATTTAGAGGCAACCACTGCAACCAGTTATACATTTATGCTTCCTGCATACCATTGCGTGTATATATGGTTGCCTACTTCCGTGGTCTCGTGGTTTGCAACCTTTTGCGGTGTCCATTTGGAAGTAAATTAACTATTGAACAGCTCTTGCTTTCTTTTTCAGTTCGATGAGAAGGGCGATAAGTGAAGACACGTTGGGCGGGCCAGGAGCAATGGCGTCTCAATAAAACAATTGTTTTTTTATTTTTTATGTAAAATATATCTTGTATCTTTGGTAATCCTTACAATAAATATTGCTAAGCTTACATTTTATTGAACAACGTTTACAATACACTTCTTGCGCACCAAACGGATTCATTTTTGTATAAATTATCTGATAATAAACTAGGACTTAAATGTAAATATGGCTATTTCTATAATACTCTTAAGGTAGGTATTTATTTATTTATATCGCGAATTTTTTTGGGTTAACACTAAAATGAAGTAAAAAGTCTTCATAGATGATTGTGCGCTACGTGGCAGAATTAGGCAACCAGATACACACAAAAGCAGAAGGAACAAAATGTATATCTGGTTGCCTAGTTTTGGCCACGCGGTTTACGTTCGCTTATGAAGGCTCTGTGTAAAAAGGACTAGAAATTAGTAAATAGTAAAAAATATAAAACAATATTTCAAAAAATAGGTATATAAAAAGACGCACACGAAGAAATTCGATAAAACAAGGTTTATATACAGGAAAATTCTTTAACCTTCATAGCAAAAGGTGAAGATTTTGCAAATATCAAAATCATGACGTCACCGGTGTATATGTCGAAAGTGACAGTACTGATTTTGAGGTTAGAATATAAACAAATGTTTTGTTTTTACCAATAATGTGTCTTACGTACTAAATTAAAATCACATGAAAACAATTAAAAATATAAAAACCAATACAAACAAGGGGACGATAGATTATTTTCTCTAGGGTATAACTAGACTGTTGCATGGGTGTTTCCTCTGAATACACCACGTAGGACAGCAAGATATTTTAGGGAATATCATCTGCTGCTGGCCTAACTAACATTTCTCCTAAACTAGAACTACGAGATTTATTATTCAGATGTAAGGATATGGATCCAAGCGAATAAAACTTTTGTCTTAACATCCAAGTACACTGGGAATAATTTATTTCCCCGACTGACGCCTCAGTCGCCTGGTTGGGCAACTATCCGAGTAGCAGGAATTCCTATCACTTGTCCAAGTCCTTGTTGCAGCTAAAAGTCATCACCGCACGCTTCCCACCCTTGTTTTCTAGAGCGCGTAAACAAAGGACCAGTAAAATAAGTTGAAAATGATGAACGCAACCGGAAACACAACCCTGGATTTGTTGTCTATCCACATGGCGACTTCCTGCGGAGTCATCGTCGTCCACACCGGAGGAGTGGGAGGTCTGCTCGAGCAGTTATCAGGAATCGGTATGGTCGTTACGCTCTCCTCGCTGTCTATCAGGTCGTCCTGACTCTGGGTTGTGATTTTCGGGACGTTCAGGTAACTTGGGAAGCTCTGAAAAAAGTCAATTACCAACGCTGATAATTGCTTCAAGCATCATAACTTACGTGTACCGTTAAATAGTTGGCTTGGGTGTTTTGGGCATTCTTGTCGCCATCCAAACTCGAGCAAGATCTGGCCTTGTAGAGGCTGTTCATGGACTCCGCTTTTCGTAGCTGCTTGCGCGCCAAGCTGGGCGTTATGGCCCCTTTTAGGATATGCTTGCTGTTCTGCTTCTTCAGTTCGACCTTCTTCCTAAAAATTAATAGAACAGTCAAATTGGATCTCTGGATGGTAGTGATGCCCCCACCCACGATACACTTACAACGGTAAGTCAGTACGCATGTTGAATGACGTCAGCACTAAATCACTTACCTCCTTCTCCAGATGACGTTTACGAAAGCGAACTCGGCCATGGAGCAGAATATAAAGGTGGTGCACCCCAAGAACCAGATTTCACTGGCCTTGATGTAAGATACTTTCGGCAGGTTCTTGGACAAGCCGCCGTTCAGAGTGATAAACGACAACATTGTGGCCGTGCCTGAAAAATAAGCCTACGCTTTATAAACGTATTTTTAACAGTCGTCTAATATTTACCCAGTGCTACTCTAGGCGCTGCTGCATCGGCTTGGAGCCAAAAGGTCACCCAAGACGTACATACCAGTAACATGGAAGGTAAGAAGTAGTCCATGATGTAGTAGCCTACCTCTCGCCTTAACTTGAACTTGAAGACTACTGAGCTGAAGTTACCAGCTGAAACAAATGCATATATATATTTAGGTTGTGTATTGAAGCGACAATTCGGCTACTTTAGAAGAAAGGTGGCAACAATGTGAAATTATTATGGGCTTATATTTTTGACATATTACATAACCTCAATACGTACAACTGTCATTGAATATTATTAATGCCAATACTTTTCAGTTTATATTATTTTCTCTTTAATTTTAATTGGCATTTTTGTTAGCATTGAAGCAACTTGTCGCCATACTTATATGATATGAAACATAACCTCGTTTATATTGTTACCTCTTACATCAGAAATGAGTATTAATTTTATGATAGAAGCTCTGATAGAAGCACGGAAAAATACTGACAGAAGGAGTGTAGAAATGTCAAAAATACAAGGTACATTTTTGACATGTGAATATAACCTCAATAAGTGCAATTGTCATCGAGTGTTATTTATCTCAAAGTATTCAGTTTTTTCATAGCCTCCTTTAATTTGAATCATTTGTGAACAAATTATGATTTGGTTACGACATTGCGGACTTTGGGGAAAAGAAAAAATCCCCAGACACACACGATTACCACCGCAAAAACTTGGAGGATCCCGCCGACAACCTGCCAATGTCACATCGACATATTTTTAAGTAGAGGCACAAAAAATGCTAACAAAATGAGTTGTGGCAACTATTTCTATACAATATTTGAATATGACATCACCAACACGAAAATTTGAAAACAAAGAAGAAAACAATAACAAGAAGGCAACACCAAATGATCAACGGAAACCACCAAAGGTCATAAAGAAACCCAAGAAGAAACTGTGTTATGCAGACGTTGATATCACTTATTTTCAGTGGATTATGAATAAATTGTTTTTTATGGCAACTACAGACAGAGAAAAGTATTTTAAGAATTTGCGCAAGGCGCTAAAAAAAATACGAAGACAGGACGAGATTATACAGTTTGTTGCTCTATGTCTTGCATCTGTTGCATTTACCATTGTATTGTATTATTCTTTGAAAGAGGATCAAATATAAGTTTATAGTCTTATGGTTTTTCAAATGAGGTTAAAGCCCAAGCGGCGCAAAGGTTGGTCAGATTTTTGTAAACGAGGAGTTGGCCTTTTCTTTGACTGTTTATGGGTCTGGAGAATGCCATAACTTGAAGGATTTTTCTTACCTTTATCTCTGCTTGTTAGTTAGAAGCAACTATTTGACGCAAAGTGAGCTTTTTTCTGTTGTTCCTTCAGTAGTAACTGAATAGTAATATTTGATGATTCAATATTCTGATGTTACGTAAACATGTGCAGGTAAGTCCAGTCCTATAACTACTAAGGGACAGAAGCGAATGATGGAAGAACCTATAGACTAAATTATGTTGGAAGAAATTTGCATTAGGTACGTGGTCATTAGAGACTGTTGATTCATTCATTTAAACATTTTATCAATAAGTTGATAATTGAATCAAATATTTGATTGTTGATAATAAAATTTGCCGGCGATTTTAGCACTTTGGGTGAAGCTAGTTGTGGCGGAATGTTTAATTTATATTTGCCTTGGTCTTATTAAAGATTTTTTTTGCAAATAATGAGGAATCTAATAAAACCCATAATTGAGTGTCAGATGCAGATAACAAGTCCAATAAGAGATAATACTTGGTTCCAGTCTAGTCTAGAGATTGAAAAGGTAATTGCATTGAAGGTCACTGTTTATCTTACTTTTTATCAATTTATTTATTTTTTCCCTGTGGTTACCAAGCATAATGATCAAATTGATACTACCAACAGGACGACTACTTGGGTGTTTTGTGTAATATTTATTTGGTAAAATCTATAGAATATAACTTACATAAACCTCCCGAGTTGAAGGATGCAGGCACAAGAGTTTCCTCGCACCATTTCTCCTCCAAGACGAACTCAGTCAGGTGAAGATTTGACGCAACTTGAAACGGTTGCGGCTCCTTCCAATTCAAATGTAAGTTGGTGACGTTGTACGCCCCTACAAAAGATATCAAAACGGGTTAAAACATAAGGGCAAGTACAGGGTCATTTTAGGTAATCGCTGGTCATACCAAATTATCTAGTAAGTATTTACTTACAACTAGCCCACTGTATCTGGCAGATTTGGTGGTCAAAAGGGAATTTCTGCAGGTTCATCCAACAGTAGAAGGTGGTGGTCATCCGGAACGAATACCTGATGTCGCCGCTGGGGTTTATTTGGACGAACAAGTCTTTCCCATCTAGGCCCATGAGCGACGAGTCCTTTTCGTTGTAGACGATGATATGAGGAACCCAAATTTTGTTCCGCAGCGGCTCCTCGCCCAGGATGTTGCCCCGGCCGGGGGAGATTTTGGAATAGTTCAGTCTGTTGTCCCTGTAGTGCAGCTGCACCAAGATGTGCGACTTGAATTGCTGAAAGAGAAAACAATTGTACCTATAGGAATTGATGAACAATTAGTAAATCCAGCTTACCAGATGGTCTGACGATTCAATATGCTTCATATCGATTTGGATTTCCACCAGCAACGGTCCATCTGTGGTGGGTTTGATCAGCCTGTCGTACCTGCAGCCTTCCGTCAGCTTCGTAATGAACTCGTCTTGGGTTAGGTTGTCGATCGAAGGCACGGTTGCCAGTTCAGGGCAGTTGTCCACAGGTTTGGGATCTATAGGCCTAACAGTGGTTGTGGTTCTTTCTGTGGTCGTTGCGGCGATTTGGGACAGTTCGGTTAAAACTTGTGTCTCGGCTCCAGTCGGGTTTAAAGGTATGTGTTGGATGACCGATGGTGGGGGTTGGTTTGTGGGTGGCGGGACTGGGTTGGGTGTTGAGGCGGCGGATGCATTTTCCTTCGTCGTCCTGGAACGAAAGGGAAAGAAGTTGCGTTAATCCCAAATGGTGGAATTGATAGCGAAAGACGACAAAAATAGCTACTTTACTTCACCAAAAGCACTCCTTGGGTCATAACCGTTTCAAGAAAACGTTCATTTCTATGTGCTGCTGAGCACTTTTACAATTATTACGGTTTATTTATACCGCAGGATAATCTTCAGTTATTTATTTAAATACATATTTATTTTTGCGTTTTATCACCAAGTTTAAAATATCTTAATTACTATTGCTACATGATAAATGGCATGCCTAGAATAAGTGCACTAGTGGTATATAACTTCAATAAAAGCGCCATTAAATTGAACAATGGCGTCAGTTTTTCTCCTTACCTGTGGCGATATCAAAAACCTGCAGTTGAGGCTTAAGCTTATTGTGCCCATGGTCATTGGTGCAGTCGACCAATTCCTCCCCAAAAGGGTAGTGCCAGTTGTTGGAAGCGGAAATGGTTTGGTTCCCTTCAAGGACTGTTCCTACGCCATTTTTGGCTAGCTTTTGTGCTATTTCGTTGTATACGTTGCCCTGCTGTTCTTGTCTCCAGAGCTTAAAGAGTTGCCTGGCTGTTGGTGATACTAAGGATTCTTCTATTTCCTTATGATCTCCGTACCATTTCTTCTAAAGATGATTTTGGTAGTATCTAGGTTCTGGGTAAATCTTCTCCTGGTTCCCCAAGTGTTCCAGCCTGGAGATTCGCATGGGATATAGTAAAGGATGTCTTGGTCTTCACACATCCTACACTCCTGATGGTCCCTTCCGTTTATTTGGTGTATAGTGTCTTTGGTAATTCGTTGGTCTTGGACTTGAACTGTTGACCTCGTGCGTGACTGCCTTGTTCCTGATGTTCTCAAGGTGCTTCTATCTTAGTAGTTTCTTTGCCCACCCTTTTGGGGGAGCCAACAACACTTTCTTGATCTTCCTCTGATTTGCTTTCTCTTTGCTTTTTATGGTGTCTTCTAATGTATCTACTACTTCAGCTTGGAAAGGGATTGGTTGGTTCCAGTACTACTTGGAATTTGGTACCGTTTGGTGTTAACAACTGTCTGGTTTCATCCTTTGGTATTTCTACCCCTGAAGGTTTTGCTGATTCTATCAGACTGAATATTGAGCGGTCGGTTACTCCTTATTTGTTGAAATATTTCGACTGTTTTCACCCTGCCCCCTCCTAGCATTGCCTTGTTTCTGATAGAAGCATCACGTTGCCAAAGCATAAGCAGTTGTTTAGTTTGCGTACGCCTTTAATTAATTAATTATTTACGAAACAAGAACCTATAAAAGCTAAATATTTTTCTATGCGTTTTACGACCATATATTTGCGATTTGCCATATCTGCACGGTAGCAAATATGGTAATCTCGAACGCTTTACGACCCGACATTAAATATTGACTCTCGCAGTCTTAACTAAATAGGTAAACATAATTAATTATTGGAGGTGAAAAATCCAAGGCGTTTGATAAAGCAATTATGACCTATAGAGCGCTGATTCTGAAATTAACGCGAAAACAATGGCGAGCAAATAGAGGATAATTGTTCGGTCAATATTTCTTCAGCGGTGCTAATTAGGACTGTTAGTTGTCGCCTGGACCTTTGTTTCAATACCACCAAATTGAATCATTACGGAACATTCCGCTAAGAATTAACAACATCGGAATAGATGTTAATTTTATATACATATGTATATTGGCAAAACTAAAAAGTCAATTAATACTAGTCTGGGCAAGCAGCGAGGAGCTGGGATTGATTTTGCAGACGAAATTGGTTCCAGTCTGCCGACACAATGAACATTATACATTATACAGTTTTGCTTATCACTAGTTTAGACTTGGAAACGCTTATTTTCTCTTACACCATTTGTTATTCTAATTTTACTGAAACGTAACAATAAATTAATACACTTATCTTTACCACGTACAATGAATGATTCATTCATTTACTGCCAGCCATTTGTTTGCTTAGACTTTATAAGAACAATATAACAAATTCGAATTTGTTGTGAAAAAGAAAGTATGACTGTGCTAGCGCAGGTGGTACTGGAGATTATTTTACGCCGGCACAAATTTGTTTCTGCAACTCAGGAGCTCCGCAGGGGTTCATACTCGGGCCGTTGTTTTCCGTGTTATTTGTTAACGACGTTGCTGTATGCCGGCGACTTAAATGGCTTGAAACAACGCCACAAGAACGATTTTAAGAGACTGCGTCCACTTCTCCATGTATATTGCATACTGATACTATCTGATGAAAATCCTTCCTAATAATTTCTAACTAAACCGCCTCGATTTAACACGTTTTAACGCTTCATAATTGCCAAATTTACCTTTAAATGAGCATTGAAACCAAGGAAATTATAAATCAAAAACATCCTTTAGATTTGGACAGAACCGGACCAAGGTATTTTTGCGCCAGAGGCAACACATTAATACGGAAAGATCAACAGAAAAGACGATCAAGGGCACCAACGAATTTTTAGACTATTACTACCATGACTTACTTATTGGTACATTTAGAAAAAATATACTGTTTGAGATTTTCATAATAAGAAGTAAAACAATTCTGTATCGCGAACCACTTGGCCGATTCTATTCCGGTAAAGTGCTAATGGAAGCTAAGTATCACATAAATTCAACACAATTACTTTGCAAATTCTGTTTTCTACGTATTCAATGTTTAAACAGTTTCCGAAAATATGTCAAAATGCACTCCTCAGCTCCTACTTTCAGGCTTGTCAAACAAACAACCAGAATTTCCATCATTTAGTACACTTCTGAGCCATTTATAAACAGCGTAAATGAAAGCGGCCCCAGCACACCTCCATGAGGCACTCCAAAAATTATTTATCTCTGATATTCTTTACTTCATATGCCACACTTTTTGCACACCTTGTATACTAGCGTGCCAACAATATTACTGTGTGATGGTTTGCTTAACACATAAAACAATATTTTCTTTATCAACCGATCAACCGAGTTCAAAATTCGGATATTCAGGAAGTATTAAGGATTTAATAAATTAATTATAAAACCGTATTGTGGTTTTTGATTTTTGAATGAGTATCAATTTAACGATTCCCACGTAAGTTCTCATACTGGGTAAAAACACTGATTCATAAAAAAATTGTCAGGTACCGCTTGGAAATTAAATGTAACCCAGCTATGAAAAGTTTTATAGGTCGTAAACGTTTATTTTGCAGAAACTGCAGATACCCTACATTTCAACGTAATTGAATAATATCAGTGCGGTTATTTAAATATTAATGGGTCTGGTTAGCATTTTTATGCTGGTTTTGTCCGGCTTACGTAAGTGTACGCGATGATCTATTTTTTAAATGTCGATGTTTGGGTCTGATGACACACTGAATCGACGACGAATTTTTTTTAAATAGGTTTTTCTCATCTTATAATAGGGCCTGAGGCGCCATTTTGTCGGTCCACAAGTTTTGTTTTGATCTTTTTTCTTTTTTTTTTTGGTGACTTTTTTGCAACATAACTTTTTGAAATGAAACATATTTTGAATAATGCGACTTTAATAATGTGATTTTTTATTTTGGCGCTTAGTTTTCCTGATACCAGGTGTTCCAGTTTAAATTTTGAAAATTATTTTTATTAATAACTCAGTTATTTTTTAAACAGTTCGCGTAGAGTATAGGTAGCCATGAAAACAACCGACGAAATATTTCTGATAATTTCGTTGTAGATTTTGATGTGAAATATATTTTGGTGACAACAAATAAAAGAAAGGAACATCAGAAAGTTAAATGTCAAATATTTTGTCATTTTTTTCATGGCAATCTATGTTCCATGCGGTACTGTTTTGCATTATATTTCCAGAACGGATAGAACAAATGACATATATTCAAAAATACAGGTTCTCGAACATACTCAACAAACTGGCAACGTCGCGATAGAAATTCAAAAAAGGGCCATGTTCCCAAAAGTGGAATAAATAGCAAATAAAATTATGCAAAAGTATAGAATCCATGTATACTATGTGTTGGTATTATAATTATAATAACAATAAACGTAAAACAAAAGAATTTAGCCAAAAGAAAATATTTTTTATGCTTTTCCCTCTGTAGGGCCAATTATTTTTGCCACTTTTTAAATCAACAAACAATAAAGAACTTACCAATATCAAACATAATATACAGACAATAGTTCATTTTTCTTTTTTTTAATATTCCAAAATTTACACTTTTTTGCGAACGCGGTTTCGAAATTTTCCAAAAAACTGCCAACAAGACTCACCGGTTCTCCTGTCCATTCGCCGTGACAACCAGAGCCAACCAATAAAAACCCACTGTTAACAACCTGCGGCCAGGAGCAGAAGGAACACGCATCGTCGACGAATAAAAACCGCCGCAGTGAGGTAATATTTTTTTCGCACTGATCTATATGTACTGATAAGCGGCCTACTAAGATGGAGCAAGGTTACTCCCTGCTTCTTATAGTTAACAATCATGGCCAACTTTGAAAATTTAAACATTGTCGAATCTGCTGCCGCACCAAACGATTAGGCTCGGCGCGGCTTTGTTTTTTTATTAAGGTGGCAAAAGTAGGCTGCTTATTGCTTTATGGCCGCTAAAATGTGCGACGAAGTGCTTTTTATTATGCACTTGATAAGGAACTTGTTTCCTTCCTTTTTTAATTTGAATATCGCGTCTTGACATTCCAATATTGCCAAGTATAATTTTCGAAAGACACAAACATAGAGACGGTTTTCTTGGTGCCTCGCTTTATCAGTTTTGCAAAAAGATTTGTTTTCTTATTAGCTTACTATTTACTTTGTTACATATGATAAAGTTATTACGGAAGACATGACTAATTTACCACGTAAACGCTTATCAGTCAGTTAGTGACTGCATTCAGGCAACACCGAATTCTAAGAATACTCGTCTGCTAACCTAGTAATCGAGTGCGATGGCCAGGCAACGCCCCAGACGTGAACCGCATCGAGCAAAGTCTAAATGTGTTATAATTTTTAGGCACATTTATGCCATGCTAAGTGAGTCACTTCTACTAACGTAACCTGTAATGTTTGTAATTGGCTGCTTACAAACAGAACTCTCTGGCTTTGTAACACTTTTTAGAGGGAAACTCGGGGGCTAGTTCCTTGGTTTCTAAGTGCAAGGAACAGCACTTGTTTGGTTCTCCGGTGGTGAGAACGTTTAGGGGTAGCTAACAGATGGAGATACGGTTATTTGTCCAGGGGTCTTAAGATGATTGCCTTGCCAACTGGACTTGGACAATTTCTCAAACGAATTAATTAGAAATAAATAACTGAAATAATAACTCGTGAATTTGCCTGGTTGATAATGGTCATACCTTAAGGTAGGCACGAAATACGAATAAGGCAAATTATTTTTATGTCACTAAGCCACCTGAATGTGGCGACTATGGGTCACTAGCCTACGTCACGCTCGACTCATCTCGGGTCGCACCAGGCAACTTCCCATATAACTTGGTGACATTGCATTGTTTATTTATTGTGGTTGATTTTTCAATCTTCTTCGAAATAGGCAACTTTTACTTTGTACTCTGTTTAGTAATTGTTTTGTGGTAATAAAAGTCCTTATGTATCGATAAACTTATCGTAATATAAACCGCACAATAATGTTTATGTTTTCAGTTAATTTCATCACTTGTGCGGTTTCATTGTCATTACCGTTTTCCCCTTTCAGCACTGGATTTTATGTCATTCTTGTGAGTCAACCTGAAAATTACCGATGATAGTAAAGTTCATGTCCGTTAACCGCCATTTTGGAAATATTAAAAAATGAAAGTTGTTGCTGCTGTTTTAGACTGGGCTAGAGTGACACGTCATGCTACAACTAGCGACTAAAATTTAATTTCAGGTACCGCCAATGTGGCAACAGCGCCGGGCTCCATAACGGTCACTTAGCATATAGAAATATACAACCGGGACTAACAACGTACGGTTTACATATCTGGGATCCACAAGGTCCTGTTCACTTTAAGGGGATGGATTCAATAAACTACAGAAGTTCACGCAAAATAATAAAAATGTCCAAATGATGATATTGCAAGAAGGTATAACTAACGTCATAGTTATTAGCAGTGCCATAATTGGATTGTTAATTAAATACGCATATTTATCTATCATTGTTTCTAACGCCGTTGATTATTCCTGCAAATATCATTTAAATTTAGCAATTATTATAAATAATAACGCTAAATAATTGTACAGGGTTATCCAACGAAAAGGCCCACCCTTATATTTTGTTTATTTTTCAAGTTAGGAAAAAATGTTTCAAATAAAAGTTGTGGTGAATCAAATGAACTCATTTAAAACCCCTGCAAAGAATATACAGGGTGTTCCATAAAAGCGGGACAAACCTAACTTACATTTTTTTAAATGGAACACCCTATATTTTTTTACATTTTTCAAATCTGTGTTTTTTCGTGATTTCAAACATATATATATATATGTTGTATCTTATCTTTTACTGTTTTTTATTTATTGCAAATTTCGTGAACAATATTATTTATACCACCAGCATCTGCATGCGTATCAATCAGGTTAGCCATGGATGAAAAACAATTAATTTGACACTTATGCCTTATAGAATAATTGAGCAAATTCAAAAAGCAAACTTTTCATCCATGGCTAACCTGATTGATACGCATGCAGATGCGGGTGGTATAAATAATATTGTTCACGAAATTTGCAATAAATAAAAAACAGTAAAAGATAAGATACAAAATATATATATGTTTGAAATCACAAAAAACACAGATTTGAAAAATGTAAAAAAATATAGGGTGTTCCATTTAAAAAAATGTAAGTTAGGTTTGTCCCGCTTTTATGGAACACCCTGTATATTCTTTGCAGGGGTTTTAAATGAGTTCATTTGATTCACCACAACTTTTATTTGAAACATTTTTTCCTAACTCGAAAAATAAAGAAAATATAAGGGTGGGCCTTTTCGTCGGATAACCCTGTACATCGTTTAATGTATGCATTGGTAATATTTCAGATTTGCAGGGTTTATTTTAAACAATCGTAGCAAAGAATCTACGAAATATTTTTAACAAAATTTTTTTAGTGACTTTCTAAAGACTCAACTTAGGGAGTGAGCATGCGTTTTTGGTAATTGTATCCCTCATATTGACTATATTAAATATTAAAGTTGGCCCTTATTTCCTAAGTTGCCCTGTATTTTTTGCTGCCCACGCAGGCAATTTTTTTTAAATTTTACACCCTCACGCCATCGAGCAGCTTTTTGTCTACTGCCCTTCCAAATTTGAAAGCTCTATCACAAGTATTACAGTAGATATATATGCTCAAAACTATATACGCTACAATAAATGGATAAAAACAAGCTCTGGGGTTAAGAAAATATTTCTATTTTTCGATATGCGGAAGTACCAGCGCTGATGCCGTGCAATAAAGCAGTTTGCGTTGTGTTTACCTCTGCGCAAATGGATAATAATCTACAAATATTTATCATCAAGCCCATATAAGCACTAAAGCAGCAATAAAATAATTTAATATTTACATGATAATTGCGCAATTGAATGTTGGATCCGCTTAAATGTTACAAGTTCAAAGTAAGAAAATGCTCAACGCCGTTTTTTCATGACACAGGCACGATCTGCTGACCGCTAACACGCAACGTGTCCACCACGAGAACTTCAAATAAATTGGCGGAGGCGCCAGTGTTAAATTAAATGAACGCCTGCTGGAATCTGGGTTTTTCGTACAGCAAGAATATTCAATATCTAAGTATGTATCTGTGCTCTAGTTAATTAAATATTTACTTGATTATTCGTGTTTGCACTTTGTTTCAAATCTGGATGAACTGACGCAAGTGAGTCTGAATATTGGAAGAAAGTTGGTTCCTGTGCGAAATGAGAATCAATATTGACAAAGTACGTGCGAGATAAAAGATACCGGGTCTAAATAATTTTTAAGCAAGACCCATTGTTTTGGGTATAAGGGTAAATAAGGGTAAATATTTATATCTACAAATATTTGACAAATAGAAAGTTGTTTGCATTTTTCAAGAAAAGCTAAAATTTCGTTTGAGGCAGAAAGGAGAAACTCTAATATACGAGGTATTGTCAAAACACTGATATTCCAAATTTTGTTCACCCTGTATATTATTACGGAAATCGATATGGTATATAATTGTGGTTATAAAGGCATATGCCATTCATACATCTAACTTCCGGTTTAGCAGGAAATAGATAAAATCGGAGAGAATTTTGGAAACAATTAGGAAATGAAAATTAGCCAATTTCCTGATTTTGAAAATATTTTTTTCTTTTTTTTGTGTAAATACCACTTTACGGTCCGTATTTCTTAAGTAATCACTACAATTTTTTGTTTAAATCTTCGTTTATGGATTGCCTATTGATCTGTCTAGATTTTCGATTTTTGCCAGCAACTTTTCAAAAATTTTCTAATTTCTTTGTAAATTTTTGAAAATTTAGGGGCAAAAATCGAAAATCTACCTCGACAGCTTGATAGGCAATTAAATATTAAAGATATAAAGAAAAAGAACTTTCCGATAGCTTAAGCATTAAGATCTGGAGACTGATTTCAACAAAAAAAGTCACTTTTGTACCACTGTGTTGGGTATACTGCTCCGATCGTTCCCTATTTTTTTATTTACTGATATTTTATTGCCACAAAAATCACTTATAGAAAATGGATTCATCAAAAGTTATAAATACTTCAAACTGTTTAATAAAAAAACAAAAGTATCCTCTCAAAATCAAATCCCTATCAAAGCGTCTTCAAAACTTAAGTACGTGACTACCGAATTAGGCAACCATATATACACTTGCTGGTATCCTGGTGCAGAGAAACAAAACTATATTTGCCTGGTTCATAATCATTTACGTCCAATGTCTAGGGTGTATTATGTGTTGCCTAAATACGACAATTTTACCTACTGATTAAACGTAGATAATTTCTTAAAATATTGCTCGATATGTTATTTTAAAGAAAAATGTTAAGTACAGAATTGCCATTGAATAAAAGCTAAATAATAAAAAGAGCTACACAACGTAAATGCTTGTATAAATATTAACTGATGTCGAGGTTCGATTAATGTTCACAAAGGTGTAATACTGGTTGCCTAACATTGCTTGTGCACCAGTTTTAAACAGTCCTGGACTTAAATTTTTGAAGGGGATTAAACATTTTGTTCCCTCAGTTTTCGAGGGGGCCAACCCCGTTTGTGTTCGTATATGAATTAAAGCGCCAAAATAATTTACATTTATTTATAAAAATTAAGAAAACTCTAAATCCACACACTACTATTTAAAACTAAAATCACACTTGTACCAAAAAACATATATTACATACAAATCTATAAGACCAAGGAAAAAAAGAAAATTTTCCTAGGCGGCTTCCACCTCATTGAACGTCCTCAAGCCCATCATAGACTGCGGCCCCTGTATCACCCGGTACATCACCGCCCAACTCAGCTTAGCCGGTATGTAACTAAAAAATAATAGTAATAATAGTCACATTTATGACAAATTATGCGCTGCTTACTTTTTAAGCGGCAGAACGTATCTCATGAGCCCGGGCATCGTAACGAACACCTCCTCCCGTTTTATCGCAGTGATTATCCTTTTGGCGACGTCTTCCGGGGCCAGCATCGGCAGATTCTTCGGCTTACATCCATCAAACATGCCGGTGTTGATGAAGTAAGGGCATATCAGCGTCATGTTGATTTTGTGGTGGCCATGGGTCTGGAAAAAAGTTCATGAGAAGATGAAAAATTGAAGAGTGGATATATAGTTGTCCAACTTACTTGCAACTCTGTTAACAGGCTCTCGTGGAACCCGACGGTGGCGTACTTGGTAGCGCTGTAGTCGGTGCATCTGTACGTGCCCAGCAGCCCCGTCAGACTCCCCACGGTGACGATATGGCCGTTCTCGTTCTTCAACATGTCGGGCAGAAAGGCCTTTGTCGTCTGAAACAGCAAACATGCGATTGCGCGTGTGTGGGAGGCGATATAAATAACTTACCCAATAATGCGAGAGAATGTTGACTTTATAAGTTTTTTCGATCATGTAGTCAGGGATCTCCAGCAACGTCTGCCCACACACGATGCCGGCGTTGTTTATCAGGACCTCGACTGGACCAAGATCGGCCTTCACAATGCCGGCGTATTTGTAGACCGACTCTCTGTCCGTCACGTCCACCGGGTATGCATGGACGTGGTGGCCCTCCTTTTCCATCTTCAGTTTTATCTTGTCCAGTGCTGCAAAGATCAGACAATCTATATATCGAAAACTCATTTTGAAGAGGAAAAGCGATGCAACCAGCTATACATAACCTCAAATATAGCCAAAAGAGCTATTTTTCTTCACATAACCTCAAATATCCTGACGTGATGGGTAAATTCTGAGGCCAAACTCGGATTCTACGCGAAAAATTACTTTTCTCTTGTAAATCACTAACGAACAACTTATTATTTTTAATATATTGTTGCCAGTTACCTCCTAAACCTATGTTTTTTCTTTTGCTACGTCCTTTTCCAAACTGGTTAGTAAAATCAAGCAACCCTATCCTATCATAAGCAAAACAAACGACGCTCTATTCTAATTTATGGGACAATTAGCGCCAGATGGTATGCAATCCACTGTGCTACACTGCGCCGTCTCTAGCCTACCTCGAATAAACTGACAGTTTTGTGTTTGCAATGAAAACAACGTCGAATAGGTTATGTTATAATAAATAATTAGCAACAACCAATAACTAAATGTAGAGCATCAAACGATGGAGAATAAAATATTATTTAAACCATTCAATTCTCTTATTGTTTTCTTAGTTAAATCGAACTTTAATTATTTAGCTGTTAAAATTCTTAATTTGAAGCGCCTGAGAATCGAACCCA
The DNA here is from genome assembly GCA_963680705.1 of Rhagium mordax. Lineage (NCBI taxonomy): Eukaryota > Metazoa > Arthropoda > Insecta > Coleoptera > Cerambycidae > Rhagium > Rhagium mordax. The sequence goes on along the minus strand of OY796662.1, from coordinate 59,714,884 downwards.
GCACGGTTCATTTTGCTAGGGCCACTCTGATACGTTGTTACATCAGTGGGGAAAATTTTAGTAATGACTTAAAGATGAACGATCAGTTTTTCATTCTCCTGTATTTTTTTCAAAATCTACCCTTGAGGGTAGATCTCGAAGGGTTTAAATCCGGTCTTCCCGCTGGCCATCAGGTTTTATTTCTTATCACAAATGCTGGGACATAAGTTCGACTCACCCTGTACTTTACCAACTTATTAATTGTTGACCAAGAGAATTAGCGTCGTTAAAATCGAAAGTAATGGGCCCCGAGGAGTTAAAAGAAGATCGCAACAGTGAAAGTAGGTTGTAGTTGTAGAGGTACATCTTAAAAAACATGTAAAAACCTTAATTTCTTAAAATAGAAACTAATAAGCATATCTATAGGCTTTGTAAGGCGATAAGTGTTTGAAAAGAAGTCGGTTGCGTATTTTAGTGTTATGCTAATCGGCTTGGAAACGCAAAGGATGCTTTTAGAAGGCAGGCGTCTCAAAACAAAGCTCGGGGTTAATGTTTAGGCAGGGATAGACCAGATGGGCCAGATGTTTTAAAATTTTAAACGAAGTAGACTATTAGAGCTTCTTGTCAGAGTTGATAAAATCTTGATTTTAAAAAAATCTAAAATCACGATTTTTTTTATTGGCATCGATTTATTTTTTTTGCAAAAAATAATATTTGTACTTACCTTTCTCGTTGACGTCCCAGATGACCACTTTGGCGTTCAGCCTCGCCAGCCTTAAGACCAGTTCCTGCCCCACCCCGCCCGCTCCTCCCGTCACCAGCACCACTTTTCCTCGCAGGCTCTTCTCGCTGCGTAGGAACGACGGCGTTAAGGTCAGGATCAAGGCCTCGGCGATGTAGTAGACGGACAAGTAACTGAGTATTGCGAATTCGATCATCCTCGTGATTATGGCGAGGGCTGCTGCTCGGGTCCAGTTGACTGCAACCGCGGCGGCCCTTAATAAACAAAAAAAAATAATAAAAATAAAAATAAAATAAAGCGGACAGCTCCTGCGAGGCTGTCTTTTTCGAAAGAAGAAATACAGGATTTCCTAATTAAAATTGAAAAAATTTAAAAACCAATTTTTGAAAGAGGAAATTTAGGGTTTCCTCTTTATAATTGAAAACAATTTTAAAAATACTCTCTTTTACAAAAGAAGAAATTTAGGGTTTCTTCTTTAAAATTGACAATAAAAAAATAAAGCGGACAGCTCCTGCGAGGCTGTCTTTTTCGAAAGAAGAAATACAGGATTTCCTAATTAAAATTGAAAAAATTTAAAAACCAATTTTTGAAAGAGGAAATTTAGGGTTTCCTCTTTATAATTGAAAACAATTTTAAAAATACTCTCTTTTACAAAAGAAGAAATTTAGGGTTTCTTCTTTAAAATTGACAATAAAAAAATAAAGCGGACAGCTCCTGCGAGGCTGTCTTTTTCGAAAGAAGAAATACAGGATTTCCTAATTAAAATTGAAAAAATTTAAAAACCAATTTTTGAAAGAGGAAATTTAGGGTTTCCTCTTTATAATTGAAAACAATTTTAAAAATACTTTCTTTTACAAAAGAAGAAATATAGGGTTTCTTCTTTAAAATTGAAATAGTGAAGAAAATGGAGCGGGCAGCTCCTGCGGGGCTGTCTTTTTTGAAAGAAGAAATACAGGATTTCCTAATTAAAATTGAAAAAGTTTAAAAACCAATTTCGAAAGAGGAAATTTAGGGTTTCCTCTTTATAATTGAAAACAATTTAAAAAATACTCTCTTTTACAAAAGAAGAAATATAGGGTTTCTTCTTTAAAATTGACAATAAAAAAATAAAGCGGACAGCTCCTGCGAGGCTGTCTTTTTTGAAAGAAGAAATACAGGATTTCCTAATTAAAATTGAAAAAGTTTAAAAACCAATTTTTGAAAGAGGAAATTTAGGGTTTCCTCTTTATAATTGAAAACAATTTTAAAAATACTCTCTTTTACAAAAGAAGAAATTTAGGGTTTCTTCTTTAAAATTGACAATAAAAAAATAAAGCGGACAGCTCCTGCGAGGCTGTCTTTTTCGAAAGAAGAAATACAGGATTTCCTAATTAAAATTGAAAAAATTTAAAAACCAATTTTTGAAAGAGGAAATTTAGGGTTTCCTCTTTATAATTGAAAACAATTTTAAAAATACTCTCTTTTACAAAAGAAGAAATATAGGGTTTCTTCTTTAAAATTGAAATAGTGAAGAAAATAGAGCGGGCAGCTCCTGCGGAGCTGTCTTTTTCACAAGTAGAAATTTAGGGATTCTTAATTAAAATGGAAAAAAATAAAAGAAATAATTTTTGAAAGAAGAAATTTAGGGTTTCTTCTTTAAAATTGACTATAAAAAAATAAAGCGGACAGCTCCTGCGAGGCTGTCTTTTTCGAAAGAAGAAATACAGGATTTCCTAATTAAAATTGAAAAAGTTTAAAAACCAATTTTTGAAAGAGGAAATTTAGGGTTTCCTCTTTATAATTGAAAACAATTTTAAAAATACTCTCTTTTACAAAAGAAGAAATTTAGGGTTTCTTCTTTAAAATTGACAATAAAAAAATAAAGCGGACAGCTCCTGCGGGCTGTCTTTTTTCGAAAGAAGATATACAGGATTTCCTAATTAAAATTGAAAAAATTTAAAAACCAATTTTTGAAAGAGGAAATTTAGGGTTTCCTCTTTATAATTGAAAACAATTTTAAAAATACTCTCTTTTACAAAAGAAGAAATATAGGGTTTCTTCTTTAAAATTGAAATAGTGAAGAAAATAGAGCGGGCAGCTCCTGCGGAGCTGTCTTTTTCACAAGTAGAAATTTAGGGATTCTTAATTAAAATGGAAAAAAATAAAAGAAATAATTTTTGAAAGAAGAAATTTAGGGTTTCTTCTTTAAAATTGACTATAAAAAAATAAAGCGGACAGCTCCTGCGAGGCTGTCTTTTTCGAAAGAAGAAATACAGGATTTCCTAATTAAAATTGAAAAAGTTTAAAAACCAATTTTTGAAAGAGGAAATTTAGGGTTTCCTCTTTATAATTGAAAACAATTTAAAAAATACTCTCTTTTACAAAAGAAGAAATATAGGGTTTCTTCTTTAAAATTGAAATAGTGAAGAAAATAGAGCGGACAGCTCCTGCGGGGCTGTCTTTTTCAAAAGTAGAAATTTAGGGATTCTTAATTATTAAAATTGAAAAAAATAAAAGAAATAATTTTTGAAAGAAGAAATTTAGGGTTTCTTCTTTAAAATTGACAATAAAAAAATAAAGCGGACAGCTCCTGCGGGCTGTCTTTTTTCGAAAGAAGAAATACAGGGTTTCCTAATTAAAATTGAAAAAATTTAAAAACCAATTTTTGAGAGAGGAAATTTAGGGTTTCCTCTTTATAATTGAAAATAATTTAAAAAATACTCTCTTTTACAAAAGAAGAAATATAGGGTTTCTTCTTTAAAATTGAAATAGTGAAGAAAATAGAGCGTGCAGCTCCTGCGGGGCTGTCTTTTTCAAAAGTAGAAATGTAGGGATTCTTAATTAAAATTGAAAAAAATAAAAGAAATAATTTTTGAAAGAAGAAATTTAGGGTTCCTTCTTTAAAATTGAAACAATAAAAAAAATTAAGCGGACAGCTCCTGCGAGGCTGTCTTTTTCGAAAGAAGAAATACAGGGTTTCTTAATTAAAATTGAAAAAATTTAAAAAAATAATTTTTGAAAGAAGAAATTTAGGGTTTCTTCTTTAAAATTGACAATAAAAAAAAATAAAGCGGACTGCTCCTGCGGGGCTGTCTTTTTCAAAAGAAGCAATTTAAGGTTTCTTTAAAATTGAAAAAAATTAAAAAAATAAATCGGACAGCTCCTGCGGGACAATTTGCGTGTTTTTGACATTATAAAAATTAGAAATTATCCTCAGAATCAGTTCAAATCGCTTAAAACAGTTTCTCAACCATAGAATTGCGTAAGTCCACCTCACCGGGAAAGTATAAGAAAACCACCATTTGTAATACGTTGCATGTGAACCTAGGTACTTATTAATAATTATTATTCTGTTATGTTGTCCGACGTGAAATTATTGTGTCTACAACGGAGTTAGATGCCACTTTGAGCTGAGAGCTAAAAAATATTTAAAAACTTATTTTAATTTTTTGGGGTCATAGCTGCATTTTAAACCCTAAATATTTTAACGCTTCAATTCCAAAACTTAATTGAACCGTGCTTCCTGCCCAAACGTATTAAACATTTCACTCAGGCAATATATTTATGCAACACGACATAAATAATGAGTACACGCCTAATCAAAACAAACTTTACAAAAACAACAGTAAATTGCAAGTGCACTGTTGTAAAATAACCATATCGAATTATGTATTTTCAATTAAGTAATTAAATACTAATGGAAAACATTTGACTTGTAACCTTGATATTTAAGTAAACATAGGCATAGGTGTGAGCAATTTTTCCGCAAATGGCTCGTTATCACAAACGAAGGTATGGGAAACAATAACGATAAGAGGGGTCGAAGGAAAAATGTGGTAAAAACCAACAATTCTATTCGTTATAGAAACAATTTAATATTTGGGCAAAAATAATGAATATACCTCTGTTAAATATAAATAGATAAAAAAACAATGCAGATATGCACACACCACGATGTGATTAGTTTTTAAGTAATATCTCACGAACAGGTGGAGTGATTAGGTATATAACATTTATATACTTTTTGGTTCAGAAAATTAATGACTTTTTTCACCGATATCTCGAAAAAGTTAGAGATATCGAAATCAAACAACTTAGGACACCCTGTATATATTGCTGCAAAATTAATTCTTAACTGGCAATTATGCGATATGAAAAACTTGATTATGGAACTTTGCTCAGATTTATTAACTTGTCACTCGTGTCGACAGCACACAAAAAAATTTTGGCAAAATTTTGAGCGTCGAGAAACGCCTGGGTGTAAAAATTGAATAACTGACCCACGCAAAGTAGACCATCCTGGGCAAAAAAAATATTTAGAAAAAAAATCACTTACTTATAGGCATAGCTGAGGTAATAATTCATTTTCCCACGGACCACTCAAACAAATTAAGGGACGTGACGCGCCGCACTTTTCAAAAACGTAACTCGGTTCGACGCCGTGTGAATACAAAGTGTTCCGCCTCAGATCGCTTCCATATACTCGGCTAGCACGCGAAACGTTTGCTGTGTCTGTATCTTCGCTAGTAGGTCACTTTGGCAGGAGAAAATATTAGTTTGATGAACTGCCCACTGTTGCGACTGTTGCGAGGGGAAAAAATCCGATAGCGAGTACCTTTCTCCGGTTATTATGTGCGAAGAGAGGTGAGCGTTTTGAATGAGGCGAAGAAGCATAAGTATGCGAAATAAATAATAATCTTGGATTGATGTAAATTTCTTAGTGGGCCAAATTTAGCGCCAAGGTTGTGGTTGCCTCCAAGGCGATGCAGGCGATGGTAAAGGAACTGTTAAGCTAGGGGAAAATATCGAATAAGTGGTATTTTGATATTGCAATTTTTTTCGAAATTTTCTTTTAGCTATCGGGCAGAAAGCCCGAAAGTGTAAAGAAATAGTCCGCTTCGATTAGTTAAGTGAATCGAGGAAAATCTAAAATAAAAGGACAGTGTCTTTTTTGGAAGAAGACATTTAAGGTTTCTTCTTTAAAATTGAATAAGCAAACAGAAAAGTCTACTCGATTAGTTAAGTGAATCGAGAAAAATCGAAATTAAAGCGGACAGTGTTTTTTTTTGGATGAATACATTTAAGGTTTCTTTCTTTAAAATTAAAAAATAAAAGAAAATAGTCCGCCTCGATTAGTTAAGTGAATCGAGGAAGATCGAAAATACTGCGGACAGTGTCTTTTTTGGAAGAAGACATTTGGGCTGTTTCTTTCAAATTGAAAAATTAAAAAGAAACAGTCCGATTCGATTAGTTAAGTGAATCGATTAAAATCGAAAATAAAGGGACAGTGTCTTTTTTGGAAGAAAACATTAAAGGTTTTTTCCTTAAAATTGAAAAAATAAAAAGAAATAGTCCATTTCGATTAGTTAAGTGAATCGAAGAAATTCGAAATTAAAGCGGACAGTGTTTTTTTTGGATGGAGATATAAGATTTTTTCTTTAAAATTGAAAAAATAAAAAGAAATAGCTTCGATTAGTTAAGCGAATCGGAAAAAATCGAAAATAAAGAGACAGTGTCTTTTTTGGAAGAAGACATTTAAGGTTTTTTTTAAAATTGAAAAATTAAAAAGAAATAGTCTATTTCGATTAGTTAAGTGAATAGAAGAAATTCGAAATTAAAGCGGACAGTGTTTTTTTTGGATGGAGATATAAGATTTTTTCTTTAAAATTGAAAAAATAAAAAGAAATAGTCCACTTCGATTAGTTAAGTGAATCGAGGAAAATCTAAAATAAAAGTACAGTGTCTTTTTTTGGAAGAAGACATTTAAGGTTTTTTTAAATTGAAAAATTAAAAAGAAATAGTCTATTTCGATTAGTTAAGTGAATAGAAGAAATTCGAAATTAAAGCGGACAGTGTTTTTTTTGGATGGAGATATAAGATTTTTTCTTTAAAATTGAAAAAATAAAAAGAAATAGTCCACTTCGATTAGTTAAGTGAATCGAAGAAAATCTAAAATAAAAGGACAGTGTCTTTTTTGGAAGAAGACATTTAAGGTTTCTTCTTTAAAATTGAATAAGCAAACAGAAAAGTCTACTCGATTAGTTAAGTGAATCGAGAAAAATCGAAATTAAAGCGGACAGTGTTTTTTTTTTTGGATGAATACATTTAAGGTTTCTTTCTTTAAAATTAAAAAATAAAAGAAAATAGTCCGCCTCGATTAGTTAAGTGAATCGAGGAAAATCTAAAATAAAGGGATAGTGTCTTTTTTGGAAGAAGACATTTAAGGTTTTTTTTTTACATTGAAAAAGTAAAAGAGAAATAGTCCATTTCGATTAGTTAAGTGAATCGAGGAAATTCGAAATTAAAGCGGACAGTGTTTTTTTTTGGATGAAGAGATATAAGATTTTTTCTTTAAAATTGAAAAAATAAAAAGAAACAGTCCACTTCGATCAGTTAGGTAAATCGAGGAAAATCGAAAATAAAGGGACATTGTCTTTTTTAGATGAAGACATTTAAGATTTTTTCTTTAAAATTGAAAAAATAAGAAGAAATAGTCCGCTTCGATTAGTTAAGTGAATCGAGGAAAATAGAAAATACAGCGGACAGCCCCTGAAGATATTTAGGGTTGTTTCTTTAAAATTGAAAGAATAATAAGAAGTAAAGCTGATAGCCCCTACGGGGTTGTCCGTTCTGATTAGTTGGGTTTCTTCTCTAAAATTGAAAAAACCATACAAAATAAAGCTGACAGCCCCTGCGGGGCTGTCTTTTTTAGAAGAAGGTATATAGGGGTTTTCCTTTAAAATTGAAAAAATAAAAAGAAATAAAGCTATCCGCTCCGATTAGTTGATTTATGGAAAAATTGTAAAAATTTTCCTTACTAAAATTTTTTTTGATTGGAATTGACAAAAATCGAAAAAAACTTTGCTTTTTGTTTTTTTTTTTAAATTTGCAAACTGCTTTTCAATAAGGAAATCTTCAATGAAAAAATTCAATAAAGTCATTTTCCACACGTGTTGCGTACACGATTTTTCCTATAACAGGAAAATTACAAGATTTGGCGTGCGCAAAACAAACTCATTGATTGTAGTGGGCTAGTAGTGGAGGAGCTATCCTTATCTAGAAAAGCTTTGGTTCACGATTTCTCTCTAAAATTTGTAGTAACGTGGAAAAAACTTATGGGCTTTTCTTACTCTTAGTTGCTAGTTGAAATTATTTTTATTTACAAATTTTAATTGTGCTGAATATTCATAAGTTAAATGGGGCAAATATCGACCAAGCGAATTGTTTATAAATATTAATCGACAACAATGTACAGCAATTAATAAATATTTTCGAACATTGTACCACATAAGCTATTATCTTAGAGGGCTACTTGAACGAAAAATTTAATGTATGTAATAGTAAATTAAAATAGTGGTTTAGTCATTAAATTAAATTATTGATATATTTTTCCGTTTCGTTCTAAAATATTTTAAAAATTCTTTGTTTCCAAATCCATGACGTTAAATTTTAACATCTGTACCAAAACTTCTTCCTCTAACTGGCAGCATGTTTGAGCATCTGTTTTCTATTTTTATAATCTATTTTTATCCGCTCGATTACACGGCGCGGCGGAAGGAAATTATCGGCTTACCAACATTAGAAACCGCAATTATCAACATAGGCACGGCAGTTAAACCATGATTACTCACTTTTTCCGCATAAAATTGCAAATTCGAGAATAATTATACACAATAATACAATTACCTTCACCAAAATTATTGTTATATGGAGATCACTAAATAAATTAATATTCGCAAACTCCTGCGTCCGGCCCTGACCCGGGCGCATCCGCCAAACCCATCAATTTGTACGTTCACGGTGAAAATAATCTCAATCGAACCTCATTGGATCAAAGGAAATGTGAAAGTAAACACCGCTCAACGGAACTTGTTGTGCACATGATAATGAACTTGATTTTTACACGCGGCACATTCCCATCCGTTGGCGTAGGTTATTTATTTTATTGTTCACGTCGAGGACTTTCAGGTTGTGAAACTCGTAATTAATCATTTTCGTTTTCAATTGTTTTGAAGAGTGATTCAGGAACACTTATGTATTTAGTAGGCAGCTAGTATTTAATAAAGTCATTAATATGAGGACACGCTTGGCTGTGTCTTGTACATGCTCGAAATTAGTTTCTATGGCCTAAAATAAGGGAAAACACTCCTGGTGCTAAACATTGCAGGGGTATAAATGTACCAATTGTTCATTTCTTCGACAAGAGAAAATTCTAAGTGCGCGGATGTTAAATTCCAGTACATCGGCGTACATAAAAATTCCTGGAGATAGACAAGAACGAGACTCAAGGATATAGAGAAAAGTATGACGAATCCAATGGCGCAAACCGCAGTTCGATATCTCGTTCCGTTGGGAAGATAGAGCCTTCTAAGTGCGCGGATGTTAAACCCTAGTCCATAGTTGCATAAAAAAATTTGTTACAAGCCAAAATTATCTTCAAAAATTCTCAAAAAAAATCACGGAGACAGATAAAAGTATGGCGACTCCAATGGCACAAGCCAAACTCAGATATTTCGATTTGCTGGAAAGATAAAGCCCTTTATGTGCGCGGATGTTAAACTTTAGTACATCGTCGCATATAAAAATTTTGTAACAAGTCAAAATTATCTTCAAAAATTCTCAAAAAATTCATGGAGACAGAAGAAAGTATGACGAATTTAATGGTACAACCATCATTTCGATATCTCGTTCTGTTGGGAAGATAGAGCCTTCTAAGTGCGCGGATGTTAAACTCTAGTCCATAGTTGCATAAAAAAATTTGTTACAAACCAAAATTATCTTCAAAAATTCTCAAAAAAAAATCACGGAGACAGATAAAAGTATGGCGACTCCAATGGCACAAGCCAAACTCAGATATTTCGATTTGCTGGAAAGATAAAGCCTTTTATGTGCGCGGATGTTAAACTTTAGTACATCGTCGAATATAAAAATTTTGTAACAAGTCAAAATTATCTTCAAAAATTCTCAAAAAATTCATGAAGACAGAGGAAAGTATGACAAATTTAATGGTACAACCATCATTTCGATATCTCGTTCTGTTGGGAAGATAGAGCCTTCTAAGTGCGCGGATGTTAAACTCTAGTCCATAGTTGCATAAAAAAATTTGTTACAAGCCAAAATTATCTTCAAAAATTCTCAAAAAAAAATCACGGAGACAGATAAAAGTATGGCACAAGCCAAACTCAGATATTTCGATTTGCTGGAAAGATAAAGCCTTTTATGTGCGCGGATGTTAAACTTTAGTACATCGTCGCATATAAAAATTTTGTAACAAGTCAAAATTATCTTCAAAAATTCTCAAAAAATTCATGGAGACAGAGGAAAGTATGACAAATTTAATGGTACAACCATCATTTCGATATCTCGTTCTGTTGGGAAGATAGAGCCTTCTAAGTGCGCGGATGTTAAACTCTAGTCCATAGTTGCATAAAAAAATTTGTTACAAGCCAAAATTATCTTCAAAAATTCTCAAAAAAAATCATGGAGACAGATAAAAGTATGGCGACTCCAATGGCACAAGCCAAACTCAGATATTTCGATTTGCTGGAAAGATAAAGCCTTTTATGTGCGCGGATGTTAAACTTTAGTACATCGTCGAATATAAAAATTTTGTAACAAGTCAAAATTATCTTCAAAAATTCTCAAAAAATTCATGAAGACAGAGGAAAGTATGACAAATTTAATGGTACAACCATCATTTCGATATCTCGTTCTGTTGGGAAGATAGAGCCTTCTAAGTGCGCGGATGTTAAACTCTAGTCCATAGTTGCATAAAAAAATTTGTTACAAGCCAAAATTATCTTCAAAAATTCTCAAAAAAAAATCACGGAGACAGATAAAAGTATGGCACAAGCCAAACTCAGATATTTCGATTTGCTGGAAAGATAAAGCCTTTTATGTGCGCGGATGTTAAACTTTAGTACATCGTCGCATATAAAAATTTTGTAACAAGTCAAAATTATCTTCAAAAATTCTCAAAAAATTCATGGAGACAGAGGAAAGTATGACAAATTTAATGGTACAACCATCATTTCGATATCTCGTTCTGTTGGGAAGATAGAGCCTTCTAAGTGCGCGGATGTTAAACTCTAGTCCATAGTTGCATAAAAAAATTTGTTACAAGCCAAAATTATCTTCAAAAATTCTCAAAAAAAATCATGGAGACAGATAAAAGTATGGCGACTCCAATGGCACAAGCCAAACTCAGATATTTCGATTTGCTGGAAAGATAAAGCCTTTTATGTGCGCGGATGTTAAACTTTAGTACATCGTCGAATATAAAAATTTTGTAACAAGTCAAAATTATCTTCAAAAATTCTCAAAAAATTCATGAAGACAGAGGAAAGTATGACAAATTTAATGGTACAACCATCATTTCGATATATCGTTCTGTTGGGAAGATAGAGCCTTCTAAGTGCGCGGATGTTAAACTCTCGTCCATAGTTGCATAAAAAAATTTGTTACAAGCCAAAATTATCTTCAAAAATTCTCAAAAAAAAATCACGGAGACAGATAAAAGTATGGCACAAGCCAAACTCAGATATTTCGATTTGCTGGAAAGATAAAGCCTTTTATGTGCGCGGATGTTAAACTTTAGTACATCGTCGCATATAAAAATTTTGTAACAAGTCAAAATTATCTTCAAAAATTCTCAAAAAATTCATGAAGACAGAGGAAAGTATGACAAATTTAATGGTACAACCATCATTTCGATATCTCGTTCTGTTGGGAAGATAGAGCCTTCTAAGTGCGCGGATGTTAAACTCTAGTCCATAGTTGCATAAAAAAATTTGTTACAAGCCAAAATTATCTTCAAAAATTCTCAAAAAAAATCACGGAGACAGATAAAAGTATGGTGACTCCAATGGCACAAGCCAAACTCAGATATTTCGATTTGCTGGAAAGATAAAGCCTTTTATGTGCGCGGATGTTAAACTTTAGTACATCGTCGAATATAAAAATTTTGTAACAAGTCAAAATTATCTTCAAAAATTCTCAAAAAATTCATGAAGACAGAGGAAAGTATGACAAATTTAATGGTACAACCATCATTTCGATATCTCGTTCTGTTGGGAAGATAGAGCCTTCTAAGTGCGCGGATGTTAAACTCTAGTCCATAGTTGCATAAAAAAATTTGTTACAAGCCAAAATTATCTTCAAAAATTCTCAAAAAAAATCATGGAGACAGATAAAAGTATGGCGACTCCAATGGCACAAGCCAAACTCAGATATTTCGATTTGCTGGAAAGATAAAGCCTTTTATGTGCGCGGATGTTAAACTTTAGTACATCGTCGAATATAAAAATTTTGTAACAAGTCAAAATTATCTTCAAAAATTCTCAAAAAATTCATGAAGACAGAGGAAAGTATGACAAATTTAATGGTACAACCATCATTTCGATATATCGTTCTGTTGGGAAGATAGAGCCTTCTAAGTGCGCGGATGTTAAACTCTCGTCCATAGTTGCATAAAAAAATTAGTTACAAGCCAAAATTATCTTCAAAAATTCTCAAAAAAAAATCACGGAGACAGATAAAAGTATGGCACAAGCCAAACTCAGATATTTCGATTTGCTGGAAAGATAAAGCCTTTTATGTGCGCGGATGTTAAACTTTAGTACATCGTCGCATATAAAAATTTTGTAACAAGTCAAAATTATCTTCAAAAATTCTCAAAAAATTCATGGAGACAGAGGAAAGTATGACGAATTTAATGGTACAACCATCATTTCGATATCTCGTTCTGTTGGGAAGATAGAGCCTTCTAAGTGCGCGGATGTTAAACTCTAGTCCATAGTTGCATAAAAAAATTTGTTACAAACCAAAATTATCTTCAAAAATTCTCAAAAAAATCATGGAGACAGAAAAAAGTATGACGAATCCAATCAAACTAAAGCTAAACAAGAGTTATGTCCTATATTTTTTTAGTTGGTGTCAGATTTGGAGCCCTTACGACCCTGGAACGTTTACAACTGCTTCTGCTATGGACCCATCAAAAATTAAAAAAAAATTCCAGGAATATAAGCACAACGATCTAAAGGTTTCGCCTACGAAACTAATTTTCCCAGGCTATACGCAACATGACCCATAATGAAACTATTACGCAAGACGTATTGCGAATGTATTGAATACGCTCGGATTAAATGTTTACAGTTTCTAATTACCATCAAGGTCCAGTGCGAAACTATTTTATTTCATACGAACCAATTAATGTGATTGCTCGTTAGGCATAGGTTAAAAGTACGAGGTCCATGAAAAACGTCTCTCACTTTTTAACGACTCGGCGATCATTAAATTTTAATCGCTTCTGCGTTGCAAAAATTATTGGTAGATGTGTAAAGTGATCGAAAATACAAATGATGCGAGTCCAGGGATGTGGAAAATCCCAACACGTTACCACCCTGAGCTCGCTATATAGCTGAGTTGTGCTTGTGGATATCCATTTTTTCTTAGTGTTAATTTATTTTTGGATCAATTCTTTTCGTTACCAAATTTCGCAAGTTTTATGTTTGCTATTGTAAGTATATAAACTACATATTCATGTAAAAAAAATCTTGATATAAAAAAAATCTACTTAAGTAATAGAATTATTTTCCCGACTGCCTTGAAGTGTTCCTTTTTCTAACGTTCATTATAATTTTATTTTTATCGTGATTGGATGTAGTTTTACATATCCATATACAATTATTTAAACAAATAGGTGTATAGTTGGTTGCCTAACGTAGCCATCGCTTTAATTGCCTTACACCATTATTTATGCATTTTTTTTTGCCTATATATAATATATAACATTTGAATAGAAGCCTTAATGCATTTTTCTTTCTCCAAGACCTCATAGACACCTGAAAATCTTTGCCATTGTTAGACTTTGTTATTAATAAAATTGTGATTGTTATTTGATACCTTTTTGATAATTTTTTCTTTTTTTGCCTCGTATCTTTAACAAAATCATAGCTTTTACCACGAAAAAGTTAAGACAACACATATGACTAACTAATGACGTATAAATGAAATACACAGAGCGATCAGTGCATCCCAGATACAATAACAAACTTAAACGGAAAATCACGTCATTAGAAACCACCCTGTGTAACAAACAATAATGATCGGATATAAACGCAATAATCCACATTTATTACCAACGAAACGGTCTTTCCCCTGCTGGGAAAAAAATCAAGATTCATTTATTCGTTTAAAAGTTACGAGCCATCAAAGTTGACTACATTTATTTATACGCATATTAACTATACATGTTTAAATCTATATTAAAAAAATTTAAAAAATATTTTTTTTTTCAGAAAGGAGCACTACGGGCTCTTAACGAAACCGCATTGGGCTCTCACCAAAAAGTTGAAGATACAGGGGTGTACGTAAAAAACAGAAACCTTTACAGTTATTTGAACTTTTTTTTATAAATATAAAATATATAAAATTCAACAAGTAAAATCAAAGGTTTTTCCCTGTAGTCACCAGCCTCTGATTCAGGCTCGTCAATGTGTTGCTTAAGTTATTGGTTTTGTCCCCTTCCTCTTTCGTCTCTTTAATTTGTACTATAGGTGTGTTGCGATGTTGAGGGGGTATATCCGGGATCAGGTTTCGCATTGCCTTGCTCACCACCGACCACGGCATAATCCTAAAAAACAACAAAATTAATTATTGTTTGACGTCAAAAATCGTCCACGCATCAACTGATCCTAAATACTTACGACTTCAAGGCCAGCATCACTTTGAACGTCCCAGGAATAGTGACGAAGATCTCCTCCCGCCTCAGCGCCTCGATAACCCTGTCCGCCACGTCGTTGGGCTTCAGCCTGGGGATCGTCGGCGGTCGGACGTCGTCAAACAGGCCGGTCTGCTGGATGAAAAAGGGACAAATCACAGTGGTCCTGACACCTTTGATGCCTAATATTTCCATCTCGATCCTCAGGGACTCGTCGAAGCCCACCGCCGCGAATTTGGAGGCGCAGTAGTCCACCAGTTTGTACGTACCGAAGACGCCCGCCAACGAGGCGATGGTCACGATGTGGCCGTGGTCTTTCTCTATCATTTTCGGCAGGAACGCCTTTGCCGTCTGAAACATGTAAGTAACAATTAATCCCAACTATAATTCATTTCAGATCATTATTATTCGCTACACAGCGTGGTTTCGAATGACGTGATTTTCCGTCTAAGTTTGTTGATGTGTACGGGATGCACGGATCACTCTGTGCAGTTTATTTACACGTCGTTATTTAGTCTCATGTGTTGCTTAAGTCAACTATTGTCTAGTATAATAAAAAAAATTATAGCACTTAGCACAAACGAGCCAGGATGAAAAACAAAATAGTAGTGCCTAGCTAACACAAGAGACTAAATAATGGCGTGTAAATAAAATATACAGAGTGGTCTGTTCATCCCGTATGCATCAACAAACTTTGCCGGAAAATCACGTCATTATAAACGGCCCTGTGTAACAAATAGTAATGGCCGGAAATGAACGCAATTGAGCACACTTGTTGCCAAAGGGATGATCTTTCTACTGCTCAAAAAAATTTCGAGATTCGCCTATTTTGTTTGTCCTGAGATATATTTTCATTCCAGTATTCTAATTGGTACTTAAATTTCGGCTCGTTTATATGAAATTTTATTAATGCGTCATGCAGGGCCGCGAAGATGACTGTGACAAATGTTGTTAAATTTATAAAAAGGTCAAGTGGATACGGAAAAGCTGTCAGGGTCACATTAAAAGTACCCAGACACACGAATTAAAAACAACACAGCTTATCTGAATCTTGTAAGTGACGTCAAGGTAAGTAATTAAGCAGACATTAACATAATTCGCACTTTTATATAAATCACATTGGCATTTACAAATAATGAGGATAAAAAAATCTTTTTTGTTAAGATTAAGGTAAGCAACTTGCTAAGGTCAACTAAAACTGGCGCATAAAAACCATCAATTTTTAACACGTAGATTTGGAGGTCTTAATAAAAATTTTTATATTACACGCCGTCGTCAATAGCAGCTGGCCGTAATTCATACTTACCCAGAAATGTGCGAGGACATTCACATCAAAGGTCCTTTTGATCAAGTGATCGGGCGTCTCTAGGAGCAGGAGACCGGACGCCACTCCAGCATTGTTAATTAAAATAGTCACCTGCAAGTAATTACAAAAAATAAGATTTATCCCCACGTATTACAGGTTTGCCACGCCACTTACATCCCCCACTTTTTCCTGCGTTTTCTTAGCTGTCCTGTACACATCCTCCTTATCACATAGATCACATTTGAAGGCGAATATTTGGCCGCCTATTCCCTTAACTAAGTTTACAGTTTCTTCTAAACCTGCAAAAAATAAATTCGTTACTTTGCTGTGCGTGGTGCAGAGGAATGTAATGGAGCTATAATTGGCCCCTAAAACAGCTTTATGGCATAATTATTACAGTAATTATTGCTTATATCTTATAACGCTCTTTAATGGCTCATTCTGATTGCTAATTATTTCAACAATTAAAAATGATGTTTGAAACAATTTTAATTGGGAGAGGAATAGTAATTAATTGCACATAAGCAATAACACTAAATTTTATGTGTATACATTTTGTATGTTGATCTTCTAACGGTTTCTAATTGATTGCTGGTATTTGCATTGGGTAATTTTTGAAACCGAAGACAGCTCCCATCCACCGTCTGTTTAACCGGGAATATCTGGTGCGTATCGCCTGCGATTGTACAGTGAATGTATCGTTGCAAAATAGCCATATACGCAAAATTGCCTCGTTACAGTTGCAAAAAATTAGATTCTATTGTTTGAAATTGGATTATTAAAATAGCTACGTCAATCAATCAATTTTTCCAAAGAGAAAGCACTCAGAAGATACTATGGCCAGCCAACTTGCCAGATTTACATCCTATAGGGCACATATGGATATGCTACATGAGGTCCTGCACAATATTAGTTTTGACTGTTATTTGTTGCCTTAAAGTGTTTTATAAGGCTTAGGCATATTGCCCTTTTGTCTCGTTTCATTAAAACAATCATAACTCTTAGCACAATTGAGCTAAGATGGCAAATGAAAGAACAGTGCCTAAGCAACACGTGGGACTAAGTAATGACGTTTAAATAAAACACACAGAGTGATCCGTTCATCCTGTGTGCATCAACAAACTTTGACGGAAAATCACGTCGTTGGAAACCACCCTCTGCAAGGAATAACAATGATTGGAAATAAACGCCATAAAGCGTATGTATTGCCAAAGAAACGTTCATTTAACTGCTGAAAAAAATTCAAGATTCATATACTCGTTTAAGAGTTATAAGTCATTAAAATTGACAAATATTTTTTGTGAGAGCAACAAATGGATTTGAATGCCCTACGAGTAAGCTGAATAAATAATAGTGTTAGAAGTTTGCCTCGAAGAGATTAGAAGAGCTAGTTGAGGTCCTGCTAAGTATTAGATTTTGTTTTTTATTCGTTGTGACTGTCATTTGTTGCCACACAGTGTTTTGTTAGGTTTCGACATCTTCCCTTTCTTGTCTCGTATTATTAAAAAAATCACAGCTCTTAGCACAAGTAAGCTAGGATGACAAATGAAAGAATAATGCATAAGCAGTACGTGGGACTAAGTAATGACGTCTAAATCAAGCATACAGAGTGATCCGTTCATCCTGTGTATATCAACAAACTTTGACGAAAAATCACGTCGTTAGAAACCACCCCGTGTAACGAATAATAATGATCGGAAATAAACGCCATAGAGCATATTTATTGCCAAAGAAACGATCATTTCACTGCTGAAAAAAAATTTAAGATTCATACACTCGTCTAAAAGTTATAAGCCATTAAAGTTGACAATTTTTTTTGCGAGGGCAACAAACGGATTTGAATGCCCTACGAGTAAGCTGAATAAACAGTATTGTTAGAAGTTTGCCTCGAAGAGATTAGAAGAGCTAGTTGAGGCCCTGATAAATATTAGATTGTATTTTATTAGTTGCGACTGTCATTTGTTGCCTTAAAGTGTTTTGTTAGATTTAGAATTTTTTTCTTTTTGTCTAGCACCATTAAAAAAATCATAGCTCTTAGCACAAATAAGCTAGGATGATAAATGAAAGAAGAGTACATAAGCAGTACGTGGGACAAAGTAATGGCGTCTAAATAAAGTATACAGAGTGATCCGTTCATCCTGTGTACATCAACAAACTTTGACGGAAATTCACGTCGTCAGAAACCACCCTGTGTACCGAATAATAATGATCAAAAATGAGCGTAGTAAAGCATATTTATTTCCAGAGATTATATTTGTATATGTGTTGAATGACACGTCTAGATTGTAAGCACTTTTTCTTATCTTATCAAGGAATTTACAAACAGTTAAGATTTCAGAATGTTTTCAATATGAGGCAAAGGTAAAACACATTTTCTATAATCATGGTTCATATTGAGAAATTATATACGTTGGAGATATCATAAAATGGATAGCTATATGAACAAACTGCAAGCATAGACAAAGTAGGTACAGTTGTGGCCACAAAAAGGTGCCCAACCCAAAGAATTTAATTACGCGCAGTTTTTCTAATGGATTATTTTCAGGGTATTCTGCTCACTAGTGGGAAGAAAGAAAATATAAGTATCTGTTCTCAAGCCATCCAATGTCCATGAAACGAGATATTTAATGACGCAATAAAAAAGATAGAGTTTTGTAATTTGTTGACGATAATAAGACGGAAAAATAATCGGTAATAAAATTCGCTGTAAAAATAAAACAAGCTGTTGACTATCATTCCAGCGGTATACCGGGTGACATGGCGACCACAAGAGGGCGCTTAAAAATCCTAGTCCATATCTGTTATAAATCGCGTTAAACTTTCATTGATCGTACCTGCCTTTCTGCTCTGGTTAATCCATTACGTTTTAATTAATTTATTTGATATTAGAACAATTGCATCACCAGCGCTAGACTTTATTTCGATTAACACACGCTTTATGGCGGTTTAAGTAAATTTATTGTGAGGTTATAAAGATACAAGGCAAGTCCACTTGGAGAAATATGTCATATTGGCGGTCCTTATGTAAGCAACCCACCCGCCGCCTACACTTCGCTCTCCTACCTCTACATGTATTCCTGTAGCATTATTACAGGATTCACTCAGTATACCTCACTTATGGCGTACGTGAATTAAACGAGACTTTAATTAAACAAAAATAAACGAACTGGAAGTGGACATTGATACCGGTAGTACGGGATACGTTTATATCGTCGACCTTGCGTGCCAGTGCCAGTAATAGGATTGGTTATTCCGCAAAACTGGTCCTTGTACCTTGTCATTAACGATGCTGTGTCGGCAATTTAAGAAGTAACAGCATCGAGTAAACAAGATTTGGTTTTTGAATAGCATCTAAAACCAGAATATCAGCCTGGTAAGATGTCCTTGTGAAGAAAAATTTATTTATTAAGGATTTTTTGGGTCCTAGACACCGGCGACTGCGCCATATCATATCTCGCCCCTTAAAATTGAGACTCGCCGTGTATAAGGTCAAGGAATGAAGTCCAATTACGGCTTCGCCGATGCCAATATGTTTTTTACACCAGTAGATACTTTTCTGACATTTGAGAAAAATTTGAATACATGAATAATATTTGCATAAATGGATACCAAAGCGGTTTTTTCATTATCCTTCATGCTGCGATCATAAAATGATGTAATACAAAATTAACAACGACGCAAAATACAAAAGCGAAAAATGCTAATTCTTTTATATTATGTATGTTAGTCAAAGAACGCTATTTTAATCCGACTGGGTGGCCGACGTACGATTTAAATTTTCTCCATCAGATTTTTTGCATAGAATTTTTGTTGAGGTATACACAAACAGGAAATCATAACTGGGACATTTATGCAAAAAAGTGCACGTGGTAGAATCTCAATAACATTTCCGACAAAGCATCTAATTCAAACTCAAGGATCCACGCGTCAGGCTCATTATTATAGGTTGCCGTTCCAATTAACTCCAAATATATAAAAAAAAAACCCAACGCAATTTGCTTAACAAAGGACACGGGTTAGAACAGACATAATCAATGTCATCAGATCTTGCACTTACGTGAGAAAGTACTTGCGCAACTGACGAAAGTGAAATTTACTTTCTTCAATCTTCAATCATTTGCACTTGAACTTACAGTTTGGTGCTGTTCTAATGGCTTCTTTATCAGAAACAATTCGTGGGCAATTTTCGGTCGTCTTAGCTGGGTCGTTAGAAGTCCATTAGGAAAAATTGATCGCACGCACGCACGCCTGGTATTACCTAATTCTCTAATTGAGAATTTGCTGGACGAAGTTTACAATTCCTAATTATTTTTATCGTGTCAAAGACGTAGCTTCAGGAAATTCCACATTATTGAAAACGTTCCCTCATCCGAATACACTACTGAAAGGTAAAGTTAAAGAAAAAAGAAACAATTTCCCTTTGGTAAACAAATGAATATCGGAAGTAAAAATCCCCAAAAATCTGTTATAGGAAAAATGAGAATTGTTGTTGCTATGAGCTGCGCCAAATTCAAAACTATTGGATTTATATCCCGGTTACTAATTGGACAAAGTAAGCCTTCCGTTTTCCTCTTTTTCTAGGCCGCCGTGTATATGCTGAACAAACAGAATCGATAGTCTATTGGATTTGCTGCCTGAATTTTTACTTTCTACTCATTGTTGTATTAGTATTATATCTAATAAGCAGCACTTAGTTTTCCCTAACAATAAGTATGTTTAAATGTCGCAATATGCTATGCTTAAAAGTGAGAGTTAAAATAATTTCTGCTTTTGGATTAGGCAATGTTTGTTTATATGTATATCTACAGCAAGATCGCCGATTAAAAGTTTATTTATATTGCGCCGGCAGATCAGCGAAATATTTGGCAATTTGTATAAATGTGTGGAAAATATGGATGGTAATTTTTTTAGTCCTGTCAATGGCTGCTGAAATCTATAAAAATAACTTGAAGTCTTTCAAAAATAAGACATGAACACGAGAGGAAAAAGAAATGTTGGAAAAAAAAAGGAAAAAATTAATTTGTCAATTCGTGTAAATAAAATCGCTGCAAATTCTTAAAATTGAGTGGTTTCAATTTTTTGGAGAAAACGCGTCTTTTAGAGGCTCACAACTTTTTTGGATTTTAAGATTAAGAAACGAGTGTACTATGAAAAGAACAAGGAGAGTGCATAGAATGTTTCCTGAAAATATCGTTCAGTAATTTATGTAAAGAATATCGCGAGTATCGTAAATAAAATAGCTGCAAATTCTTAAAATTGACTGCTTGAATTTATAAAAACACGCTGACAATTGGACGCAAATAACTTTTTGTCTCTAAAGAATAAGACATGAACATAATACGAAAGCAAATATAATGATTGAGAGACTCTGTTCCCTCAAAATTTAATTTGTCAATTCCTGTAAATAAAATCGCTGCAAATTCTTAAAATTGAGCGGTATAAATTTTTTGGAGCAACTTTTTGGTTTTTTAAGATTAAGCAACTAGTGTAGTATCAAAAGGAAGAGAAAAGCGAAAAGAATGTTTCCTGAAATTGTCGTTTCATTATTTTTCATCTTCATCTTCATCTTTCATTAAACGGCTGCTAAAATCTATAAAAACACGCTGCCACTTGGACGCAAATAACTTTTTGTCTTTTAGGAACTAGACATGATTATAACACGAGAGGAAGGATGATGGTGGAGAGAATGTTTCCTTAAAATTTCATTCGTCAATTCGTGTAAATAAAATCGCTGCAAAACCTTAAAATTGAGCGGTTTACATTTTTTAGAGAAATCATGTCATTTAGAGGCTTTAAACTTTTTTAATTTTCAAGATTAAGCAACGAGTGTGGTATGAAAAGAAAGAGGAAAGTACAAAGAATATTTCCAGAAAATGTCGTTACATTATTTCTGTAAAGAGAATCGCTATGATTTCATTAAACGGCTGCTAAAATCTATAAAAATTCCCTGCCACGATGATAATTTTTTGCTTTTCAAGATTAAGACGTAGATATAATACGAGAGGAAAGAAAAATGATGAGAGAATGTTTCCTCAAAATTTAATTTGTCAATTCGTGTAATGAAATCGCTGCAAATTCTTAAAATTGAGTGGTTTAAATTTTTTGTAGGAAACACGTTGTGTTTTAGAGGCTAATTACTTTTTTGTCTTTAAAGATTAGGCATCGAGGGTAGTATGAAAAGAAGAAGGAAAGTGCAAAGAATGTTTCCTGAAAATATCGCTCGGTAATTTCTGTAAAGAAATCGCTAGGATTTCAGTAAACGGCTGCTGAAATTTATAAAAACATGCTGCCATTTGGACGCAAATAACTTTTTGTCTTTCAAGAATAAGACATGATTATAATACGAGAGCAAGGATAATGGTTGAGAGAATGTTTCCGCAAAATTTAATTTGTCAATTCGTGTAAATAAAATCGCTGCAAATTCTTAAAATTGAGTGGTTTAAATTTTTTGTAGGAAACACGTTGTGTTTTAGAGGCTAATTACTTTTTTGTCTTTAAAGATTAGGCATCGAGGGTAGTATGAAAAGAAGAAGGAAAGTGCAAAGAATGTTTCCTGAAAATATCGCTCGGTAATTTCTGTAAAGAAATCGCTAGGATTTCAGTAAACGGCTGCTGAAATTTATAAAAACATGCTGCCATTTGGACGCAAATAACTTTTTGTCTTTCAAGAATAAGACATGATTATAATACGAGAGCAAGGATAATGGTTGAGAGAATGTTTCCGCAAAATTTAATTTGTCAATTCGTGTAAATAAAATCGCTGCAAATTCTTAAAATTGAGCGATTTAAATTTTTTGGAGCAACTTTTTGGTTTTTTAAGATTAAGCAACTAGTGTTGTATCAAAAGGAAGAGGAAAGCAAAAAGAATGTTACCTGAAAATGACGTTTCATTACTTCTGTAAAGAGGATCGCTATGATTTCATTAAACGGTTGCTAAAATCTATAGAAACACGCTGCTATTTGGACGCAAATAACTATTTGTCTTTCAGGAACAAGACATGATTATAACCGAGAACAAGGATAATGGCTGAGAGAATGTTTCCTCAAAATTTCATTCGTCAATTCGTGTAAATAAAATCGCTGCAAATTCTTAAAATTGACGGTTTAAATTTTTTGGAGAATCACGTCTTTTTAGAGGCTAACAACTTCTTCTTTCAATAAGACATGAACATAGTACGAGAAGAAAATGAAATTGAGCGAATGTTTCCTGTGTAAGTAAAACCGCTGCAAATTCTTAAAATTGAGCTGACAATACACGAAAATGTCGTTCAAGAAGCTTTATACATATTTATTAATACCATTACCTCATGGTGTAATAATACGAACAGGTGGCGACCTTGGCAATGAATAAATTAAAACATATATCTTTCAACTATTTCATAAAACGACTCGGATCGCTCCGGGGTTTTACACAATTTGAAACTAATTATTTATTTCGTTTGACATTACAGGGTATTGCGATATACCGAGTGGTGTGGTTGGCGTTGAAGATTTTGTAAGATTTTTTGTTCACCTTGGCTTGTATCGCAACCGTTTGAAGTTTGGTAATATGCATCGTTTCTAAATTTTACGTATTTATAAGCCGCCTGTAACACCAGCAAGCAACGTGTTTGATTTCGCCTAATATCGGCTAGTGGGGAAAGTAGAGCGATTTTTATGTATTAGAATGCTGGTGTTGACAAACGCCCGTTATTATACAGGGTGAACAGAACTTCTAGCGAAACGTCATTGATGTTCATATACGGGATGTTTTTGATTTAAACTTGTGCCTCCGTTTGGATCAAAAAATTCAAAGAATAAATTAATTTTAGACTCAACGGTGCAACTTGTTCAAATGATTGATTTTCTGTCCTATTATCATCGACCGTTGGAATCTGTCTCTGGAAATATCCCAGCCCATCAATTTTTTTATCGCTTCAGTTGCTGCGGGGTCAACTTTTATCTTAAAGTGTGTGTGTATCAACTCTGTGGTTTGTTTGTACGTGAATTTCATCTAAAATCAAACAACCACCGTACGAGTTAAATTATCACTTATTTATTTAGGTCCAGACACGTTACGTAACGGTTGAGCGATGGACTGGTTTCTGTTGGAACGCGTAGTTACATCATGTTGCAAGCAAGATAACTATCTATAATAGCTATTACTGCATTGAAAGTCGATGTTAGATGGAAATATTGTGTACGTATTTACGCCAATATACAAAATTGTACGACATAAGTTTTGTAGTCTGCAAATATGAGTTAAGTAGCTCGTTGAGCTTATCAGCAAAAAACAATTGAATTACCATAACCACGGACAACTTTTTACGCGGTGTACGTCATAGTATTGTTTATAATTAGGAATAATCAGTCTGAACGTTGTTTCATGTTGCATGCTAATCGGGCAATGTTATTTATAATTATTTAAACGCATTGACATAGGCAGCCGTTTATTGCTCGACAATACCAAAATCGATAAATCGCAAAGGTTTTCCTTCCAGAAAATCACCACTCGTTGCTTAACCGCAAAAAACAAAAAAGTTGTTAGCCTCTAAAAGACGTGTTTCCTCCAAAAAATTTAAACCGCTCAGTTTTAAGAATTTGCAGCGATTTTATTTACACGAATTGACAAATTAAATTTTGCGGAAACATTCTCTCAATCATTATCCTTGCTCTCGTATTATAATCATATCTTATTCTTGAAAGACAAAAAGTTGTTTGCGTCCAAATGTTGGCGAGTTTTTATAAATTTCAGCAGCCGTTTACTGAAATCTCAGCGATTTCTTTACAAAAATTACTGAGCGATATTTTTAGGAAACATTCTTTGCACTTTCCTTCTTCCTTTCATACTACACTCGTTGCTTAATCTTAAAGAACAAAAAAGTTGTTAGCCTCTAAAAGACGTGTTTCCTCCAAAAAATTTAAACCGCTCAATTTTAAGAATTTGCAGCGATTTTATTTACAGAATTGACGAATGAAATTTTTAGGAAACATTCTCTCATCATTTCTTTCCTCTCGTATTATGTCTATAATGTCTTAGTCTTGAAAAGCAAAAAGTTATCATCGTCCAAATGGTAGGGAATTTTTATAGACTTTAGCAGCCGCTTACTGAAATCATAGCGATTCTCTTTACAGAAATAATGAAACAACATTTTCAGGAAACATTCTTTGCACTTTTCTCTTCCGTTTGATACCACACTCGTTGCTTCATCTTAAAAGATCAAAAAGTTGTTGGCATCTAAAAGACAACGTGTTTTCTCCAAAAAATTTAAACCGCTCAATTTTAAGAATTTGCAGCGATTTTATTTACACGAATTGACAAATTAAATTTTGAGGAAACATTCTCTCATCATTTTTCTTTCCCCTCGTATTATGTCTACGTCTTAATCTTGAAAAGCAAAAAGTTATCATCGTGGCAGGGAATTTTTATAGATTTTTAGAAGCCGTTTACTGAAATCATAGCGATTCTCTTTACAGAAATAATGAAACGACATTTTCTGGAAATATTCTTTGTACTTTCCTCTTTCTTTTCATACTGCACTCGTTGCTTAATCTTAAAAAACAAAACAGTTGAAAGCCTCAAAAAGACATGTTTTCTCCAAAAAATTTAAACCGCTCAATTTTAAGAATTTGCAGCGATTTTATTTACACGAATTGACGAATGAAATTTTGAGGAAACAGTCTCTCAACCATTATCCTCGCTCTCGTGTTATAATCATGTCTTGTTCCTGAAAGACAAAAAGTTATTTGCGTTCAAATGGCAGCGCGTTTTTATAGATTTTTAGCAACCGTTTAATGAAATCATAGCGATCCTCTTTACTGAAATAATAAATAAATAAATACACCACATGTAATTACGACCCCCTTTATCCCAGAAGGCTCTAGAAGAGCCTTGTGCGGGAGGGGGCTACACATTTAAAGACAAGGGACACACATCCAATATCCGTGTATAATGGAAAAATCCCTCTCACAGTATTTTCCATTGCCACGACCGGGATTCGAACCCGGGACTTTTGGGTGAGAGGCAGGTACTCTACCATCTCGACCATCAGTCATACAAATAATAATGAAACGACATTTTCAGAAAACATTATTTTCGCTTTTCTCTTCCTTTTGATACCACACTAGTTGCTTAATCTTAAAAAACCAAAAAGTTGCTCCAAAAAATTTATATCGCTCAATTTTAAGAATTTGCAGCTATTTTATTTACACGAATTGACGAATGAAATTTTCCGGAAACATTCTCTCAACCATTATCCTTGCTCTCGTATTATAATCATGTCTTATTATTGAAAGACAAAAAGTTATTTGCGTCCAAATGGCAGCGTGTTTTTATAAATTTCAGCAGCCGTTTACTGAAATCCTAGCGATTTCTTTACAGAAATTACCGAGCGATATTTTTAGGAAACATTCTTTGCACTTTCCTTCTTCTTTTCATACTACCCTCGATGCCTAATCTTAAAAGACAAAAAAGTAATTAGCATCTAAAACACAACGTGTTTCCTACAAAAAGTTTAAACCGCTCAATTTTAAGAATTTGCAGCGATTTTATTACACAAATTAACAAATTAAATTTTGAGGAAACATTCTCTCATCATTTTTCTTTCCTCTCGTATTATATATACGTGTTAATCTTGAAAAGCAAAAAGTTATCATCGTGGCAGGGAATTTTTATAGATTTTAGCAGCCGTTTACTGAAATCATAGCGATTCTCTTTACAGAAATAATGAAACGACATTTTCAGGAAACATTCTTTGCACTTTCCTCTTCCTTTTCATATTGCACTCGTTGCTTAATTTTAAAAAACAAAAAAGTTGTTAGCCTCTAAAAGACGCGTTTCCTCCAAAAAATTTAAACCGCTCAATTTTAAGAATTTGCAGCGATTTTATTTACACGAATTGACGAATGAAATTTTGAGGAAACATTCTCTCAACCATTATCCTCGCTCTCGTATTATAATCATGACTTGTTCCTGAAAGACAAAAAGTTATTTACGTCCAAATGGCAGCGTGTTTTTTAAGATTTTAGCAGCCGTTTAATGAAATCATAGCGATCCTCTTTACAGAAGTAATGAAACGACATTTTCAGGAAACATTATTTTCGCTTTCCTCTTCCTTTTGATACAACACTAGTTGCTTAATCTTAAAAAACCAAAAAGTTGCTCCAAAAAATTTAAATCGCTCAATTTTAAGAATTTGCAGCGATTTTATTTACTCGAATTGACGAATGAAATTTTCCGGAAACATTCTCTCAACCATTATCCTTGCTCTCGTATTATAATCATGTCTTATTCTTGAAAGACAAATAGTTATTTGCGTCCAAATGGCAGCATGTTTTTATAAATTTCAGCAGCCGTTTACTGAAATCCTAGCGATTTTTTTACAGAAATTAATGAACGATATTTTCAGGAAACATTCTTTGCACTTTCCTTCTTCTTTTCATACTACCCTCGATGCCTAATCTTAAAAGACAAAAAAGTAATTAGCCTCTAAAACACAACGTGTTTCCTACAAAAAGTTTAAACCGCTCAATTTTAAGAATTTGCAGCGATTTTATTACACGAATTGACAAATTAAATTTTGAGGAAACATTCTCTCATCATTTTTCTTTCCTCTCGTATTCTATCTACGTGTTAATCTTGAAAAGCAAAAAGTTATCATCGTGGCAGGGAATTTTTATAGATTTTAGCAGCCGTTTACTGAAATCATAGCGATTCTCTTTACAGAAATAATGAAACGACATTTTCTGGAAATATTCTTTGTACTTTCCTCTTTCTTTTCATACTACACTCGTTGCTTAATCTTAAAAAACAAAAAAGTTTAAAGCCTCTAAAAAATGTAAACCGCTCAATTTTAAGAATTTGCGGCGTTTTTATTTGCACGAATTGACAAATTAAATTTTGAGGAAACATTCTCTCATCATTGTTATTTCCTCTCATATTATGTCCATGTCTTATTCTTGAAATACAGGAAGTTATTAGTGTCCAAATGTTAGCGAGTTTTTATCAATTTCAGCAGCCGTTTACTGAAATCTCAGCGAATTTCTTTACAGAAATAGCGAAACGACATTTTCAGGAGACATTCTTTTCGCTTTTCTCTTCCTCTTGATACCACACTAGTTGCTTAATCTTAAAAAACCAAAAAGTTGCTCCAAAAAATTTAAAACGCTCAATTTTAAAAATTTGCAGCGATTTTATTTACACGAATTGACGAATTAAATTTTGAGAAAACATTCTCTCAACCATTCCCTTTGCTCTCATAGTATGTCCATATCTTACTCTTGAAAACCAAAATGTTATAAGCCTCCAAACAGCCGCGTGTTTTCTCTGAATGATTCAAACCTGAGTTGATAAACCTCCTGAGCTTACTGTTGCTTTAACTGTTAAGGGACTTCATATTTATAAAGCAATATTGCTAAAAACTCACCCTCATGACTAATATCCCACACAACTACGGTGGCACCAAGTTTGGCCAGCCTGAGGGCCAACAGCCGCCCCAGTCCTCCGCCGCCCCCCGTAACCAGAGCAATCTCGCCGCTAACATCCTTCCTGTGCTTGTAGCTGCTGGGCAAGAGCGCATTGAAGATCGACCTCAGGATCACCGCAAGCGCGTACAACAGAAGTCCTATTACATCAAGGATGGACTTGAATATGTTCGTATCACCAGGCTGGGCCGTAACCTTCATGTTTACTGAACTGTCTTGCTCGGTACACTGACTAGACTTTTAATTGGGCTCGTTGATCATAGTGTGCACGATCGTTTTTTATCACAGAGGTCGCAGTTATCTGGAAATTGAAGAATAAAAATAAGTAATAATAAATTATTGACAAGATATCAATTTGTTTAATGAGTGGTAGCGCCAGGGCAGGGCTGGCGTAATTTGGCGTGCCCCCGAGCGAACACACGCTTACGATGAGAATCTAGTGACAGCCGGTTAAGGGCGGCCCAAGAACGAGTCCGATCCTGCAGAGATACTCAAATTAATGCGTTAAGTATTAAAGTACTTGAATATGTAATTTTTTTATAATCACTCTAAAATGATTGTACTTTTAACCTTTAATTGTCGACGATAATAATATTAACGAGAATTAATGATCATGTTATTTTTATTACGTCGGCCTTTGTAGAAGGAAATAAAATTCGCATTTCTGAGCCATGAACTTGCAAACAAGCTGGAACCGGTCGATTTTATTTGTTAAACGTGCGGCTTATGATAATCAAGGTCTTGTGCAAGAATCATTATTTTTGGTCAATGATATCAGCAGTTGGAACCCGTCTTAAAAACTGCTTCCAAATGAGGTGCCATCGTTCAAAATCAAGGGGTGTCAAATCAGGAAACCTAGCTGGCCTCATAGCAGCACTTGAAATACCCTGTGTGAACACTTACCGACTTACAAATCTTTATTTCTTGGTAAATCAGTATCGATTTAATTTAATTTAATTTAATCTATAATAAAATGTACAAGTACCGCGTTTCGTGACAAAATGTAACTGACCCTCTTGA
This sequence comes from Rhagium mordax, assembly GCA_963680705.1. Lineage (NCBI taxonomy): Eukaryota > Metazoa > Arthropoda > Insecta > Coleoptera > Cerambycidae > Rhagium > Rhagium mordax. The sequence goes on along the minus strand of OY796662.1, from coordinate 59,685,676 downwards.
AAACGATATCTTATCAGTTGCTCCTTGGCTCCTTTCAAATGATAAACACCTAAATAAACTTCTATGGACGATCGATCGTAAACAGTTCGCTTCAAACGGAATTAGGACGCATTTTGATAGGCCTGGAGTCTATAAATAGTTGCTCGAATACCAAAACGAATGGTTAAAACTTTTTCAAATATCTCCAGGAGGTATTGGTGTTAATGGAGCAAAATGTTTCAGATAATGCGTCAACAGGGATGCCACAGGGAAGTGTCTAGGGTCCATTGTTAGACAAAGAGAGGTTGTATTTTGAGGTCTTGGATATACAACTTTGACGCACTGTATCATCTTTTATTCTAGGATCATGAATTCAAGCCTATTCTTCTCGTTATAAAGTCTAATTCATTATAAAAGCATTATTATCACGCGACAAGATAAAGAGATATTATAGGGAGAGACACGAGGAAAAAGAGGTTGTATTTCGAGATCTTACAAATTTAACTATGACGCTCTTTATTATTGAAACTATTTATGGCTAGGATCAAGAATTCAAGCCTATTCTTCTCGTAATAAAGTCTACTTCAATTCATTATAAAGGCATTTTTGTGGCGTGACACGACAAAGAGATATTATAGGGAGAGACACGAGGAAAAAGAGGTTATGTATTTCGAGATTTTACAAATTTAACTTTGACGCTCTTTATTATTGAAACTATTTATGGCTAGGATCAAGAATTCAAGCCTATTCTTCTCGTAATAAAGTCTACTTCAATTCATTATAAAGGCATTTTTGTGGCGTGACAAGTCAAAGAGATATTATAGGGAGAGACACGAGGAAAAAGAGGTTGTATTTCGAGCTCTTACAAATTTAACTTTGACGCTCTTTATTATTGAAACTATTTATGCTAGGATCAAGAATTCAAGCCTATTCTTCTCGTAATAAAGTCTACTTCAATTCATTATAAAGGCATTTTTGTGGCGTGACACGACAAAGAGATATTATAGGGAGAGACACGAGGAAAAAGAGGTTGTATTTCGATACCTTACAAATTTAACTTTGACGCTCTTTATTATTGAAACTATTTATGGCTAGGATCAAGAATTCAAGCCTATTCTTCTCGTAATAAAGTCTACTTCAATTTATTATAAAGGCATTTTTGTGGCGTGACAATTCAAAGAGATATTATAGGGAGAGACACGAGGAAAAAGAGGTTGTATTTCGAGCTCTTACAAATTTAACTTTGACGCTCTTTATTATTGAAACTATTTATGCTAGGATTAAGAATTCAAGCCTATTCTTCTCGTAATAAAGTCTACTTCAATTCATTATAAAGGCATTTTTGTGGCGTGACACGACAAAGAGATATTATAGGGAGAGACACGAGGAAAAAGAGGTTGTATTTCGAGATTTTACAAATTTAACTTTGACGCTCTTTATTATTGAAACTATTTATGCTAGGATCAAGAATTCAAGCCTATTCTTCTCGTAATAAAGTCTACTTCAATTTATTATAAAGGCATTTTTGTGGCGTGACAAGTCAAAGAGATATTATAGGGAGAGACACGAGGAAAAAGAGGTTGTATTTCGAGATTTTACAAATTTAACTTTGACGCTCTTTATTATTGAAACTATTTATGCTAGGATCAAGAATTCAAGCCTATTCTTCTCGTAATAAAGTCTACTTCAATTCATTATAAAGGCATTTTTGTGGCGTGACACGACAAAGAGATATTATAGGGAGAGACACGAGGAAAAAGAGGTTGTATTTCGAGATTTTACAAATTTAACTTTGACGCTCTTTATTATTGAAACTATTTATGGCTAGGATCAAGAATTCAAGCCTATTCTTCTCGTAATAAAGTCTACTTCAATTCATTATAAAGGCATTTTTGTGGCGTGACAAGTCAAAGAGATATTATAGGGAGAGACACGAGGAAAAAGAGGTTGTATTTCGAGATTTTTACAAATTTAAACTTTGACGCTCTTTATTATTGAAACTATTTATGGCTAGGATCAAGAATTCAAGCCTATTCTTCTCGTAATAAAGTCTACTTCAATTCATTATAAAGGCATTTTTGTGGCGTGACAAGTCAAAGAGATATTATAGGGAGAGACACGAGGAAAAAGAGGTTGTATTTCGAGATTTTACAAATTTAACTATGACGCTCTTTATTATTGAAACTATTTATGCTAGGATCAAGAATTCAAGCCTATTCTCGTAATGAAGTCTACTTCAATTCATTATAAAGGCATTTTTTGTGGCGTGACAAGTCAAAGAGATATTATAGGGAGAGACACGAGGAAAAAGAGGTTGTATTTCGAGATCTTACAAATTTAACTTTGACGCTCTTTATTATTGAAACTATTTATGCTAGGATCAAGAATTCAAGCCTATTCTTCTCGTAATAAAGTCTACTTCAATTCATTATAAAGGCATTTTTGTGGCGTGACACGACAAAGGGATATTATAGGGAGAGACACGAGGAAAAAGAGGTTGTATTTCGATACCTTACAAATTTAACTTTGACGCTCTATTATTATTGAAACTATTTATGGCTAGGATCAAGAATTCAAGCCTATTCTTCTCGTAATAAAGTCTACTTCAATTCATTATAAAGGCATTTTTGTGGCGTGACACGACAAAGAGATATTATAGGGAGAGACACGAGGAAAAAAGAGGTTGTATTTCGATACCTTACAAATTTAACTTTGACGCTCTTTATTATTGAAACTATTTATGGCTAGGATCAAGAATTCAAGCCTATTCTTCTCGTAATAAAGTCTACTTCAATTTATTATAAAGGCATTTTTGTGGCGTGACAAGTCAAAGAGATATTATAGGCAGAAGACACGAGGAAAAAGAGGTTGTATTTCGAGATCTTACAAATTTAACTATGACGCTCTTTTATTATTGAAACTATTTATGGCTAGGATCAAGAATTCAAGCCTATTCTTCTCGTAATAAAGTCTACTTCAATTCATTATAAAGGCATTTTTGTGGCGTGACACGACAAAGAGATATTATAGGGAGAGACACGAGGAAAAAGAGGTTGTATTTCGAGATTTTACAAATTTAACTTTGACGCTCTTTATTATTGAAACTATTTATGGCTAGGATCAAGAATTCAAGCCTATTCTTCTCGTACATAAAAGTCTACTTCAATTCATTATAAAGGCATTTTTGTGGGCGTGACACGACAAAGAGATATTATAGGGAGAGACACGAGGAAAAAGAGGTTGTATTTCGAGATTTTACAAATTTAACTTTGACGCTCTTTATTATTGAAACTATTTATGCTAGGATCAAGAATTCAAGCCTATTCTTCTCGTAATAAAGTCTACTTCAAATTTATTATAAAGGCATTTTTGTGGCGTGACACGACAAAGAGGTATTATAGGGAGAGACACGAGGAAAAAGAGGTTGTATTTCGAGATTTTACAAATTTAACTTTGACGCTCTTTATTATTGAAACTATTTATGGCTAGGATCAAGAATTCAAGCCTATTCTTCTCGTTATAAAGTCTACTTTAATTCATTATAAAAGCATCATTATCGCGCGACACGACAAAAAAGATATTATAGGGAGAGACACGAGGAAAAAGAGGTTGTATTTCGAGATCTTATAAATTTAACTTTGACGCTCTTTATTATTGAAGCTATTTATGCTAGGATCAAGAATTCAAGCCTATTCTTCTCGTTATAAAGGTCTACTTCAATTCACTATAAAGGCATTATTGAGGCGTGACACGACAAAGAGATATTATAGGGAGAGACACGAGGAAAAAGAGGTTGTATTTCGAGATTTTACAAATTTAACTTTGACGCTCTTTATTATTGAAACTATTTATGCTAGGATCAAGAATTCAAGCCTATTCTTCTCGTAATAAAGTCTACTTCAATTCATTATAAAGGCATTTTTGTGGCGTGACAAGTCAAAGAGATATTATAGGGAGAGACACGAGGAAAAAGAGGTTGTATTTCGAGATCTTACAAATTTAACTTTGACGCTCTTTATTATTGAAACTATTTATGGCTAGGATCAAGAATTCAAGCCTATTCTTCTCGTAATAAAGTCCTACTTCAATTCATTATAAAGGCATTTTTGTGGCGTGACACGACAAAGAGATATTATAGGGAGAGACACGAGGAAAAAGAGGTTGTATTTCGAGATTTTACAAATTTAACTTTGACGCTCTTTATTATTGAAACTATTTATGGCTAGGATCAAGAATTCAAGCCTATTCTTCTCGTTATAAAGTCTACTTTAATTCATTATAAAAGCATCATTATCGCGCGACACGACAAAAAGATATTATAGGGAGAGACACGAGGAAAAAGAGGTTGTATTTCGAGATCTTATAAATTTAACTTTGACGCTCTTTATTATTGAAGCTATTTATTCTAGGATCAAGAATTCAAGCCTATTCTTCTCGTTATAAAGTCTACTTCAATTCACTATAAAGGCATTATTGTGGCGTGACACGACAAAGAGATATTATAGGGAGAGACACGAGGAAAAAGAGGTTGTACATTGAGATTTTGCAAATCCAACTTTGACGCCCAACCAACGCGAGGAGAAGAAGTTTTAAGGACAAACAATAATTACTACTCTTGTATGGTGATATACTCACTTTACAGCTACTTCCAAACGCAGCCAAACACATAATACTCGGCAAACACCACAAATCACACAACGTCGTTCACATCACCATTAAGAGGTATTCACTTAGTGAAATAAACCGTTCAAATGCTGCCGCCTAACCAACGAACTCAAACAGTATGAATTAGTATGCAGATCGTGCTGGCAGATCTATAAAGCCCGAGCCAATAACCACATAACTTCGAACACGCAAATCCTTTAGCATTTAATCAATGCTTGTTACTAATTCCACGTCCATTCATCGAAGTATAAAAATCTCGACTGCTGCGCCGCGTACCTGAGGTAGTAGGCAGGAGAGCGCCTGTCCTGAAGAACGCCTTCTGGAGGTCAACTTCTACCGATCTAAGGATTATTTAAACTGTTAACAAATATTAACATTTTAAATAATGGGCCCAGCCGCGCCAGCCGGAGGTTTACACACAGTAGTGACAAAATAGTTGAAAGTTTCACAAGTGCGCCTATATACAGGGTGATCTCGAAAGCGAGAAGATAGGAATTTTCTTATTTAATGAGAGTTATATAACGCATGCTATTAAGATCCAATTCGTTGATAGGCGTAGGCGTGGCTTGGTTCCACCAACGCGGTCAGTTCGCCGTCCCAGAGAGGCGAGGCCTCGTTCCTGTGGTATCTCGTGGTTAGACGCGCGTACTATTTGGCTCCGCTCCACCAACCGCGCGTGGCCAGGCATCGAGAGGCGTGGCTTTTTCGGGGACTGCCGCTTGGCCAAAACATGCGGACTTTAATTTCAGTATATATTTACTGATATTCAGGACAAATTACTAAAAAACAATAATGAGCCTTGGTACCCAATCGTTGTCATTGTTCTGCTAGAAAGTCATCATTATCTGCATACCTAACTATACTCGGGCCAAAAAGAGTAGTCAGTAGAGCAAAAAACTTACCGGCAATTCTTCAAAGGATTTAGCTGTTATGGAATACAGAAGCGGCAGCTCGTTTTACCATATAATCCCATGTAATATATCCAGTTTTCTCCGCCTACCAGAGATGAAAACCACAACTAGGTCATTATGTTTAATTGGTATAGTCAACCAAATAAAGTACATGCTTGAACGTGCCGCCCTAGTACCCAATAATTTGTTCGACTATTATAAAGGTCGTCGAGAGGGCTTAGATAGCGCATTCAGTGGCGTCACATATGCTGCAACGCAAAGGATGTGCATTGTTCAACTGCGTTGCTATACCTAATTCGTGGAGATAATGTTGCCAGATGTAAGCATATTATTTAAAATTTAAGACATGGTAACTCATACTCATGCATAATTAACACAATCCGCTTTCATTTGTTCGAATTATGGAATTTATGAAATTCGTAAATCCGTACGCCCCTGGCTCTACTGACTACTCTTTTTGGCCCGAGTATAGCTACGGTTACATATTTACATTATTCATCTCCACCGTATAATTTACAGTCAAATTACGGATTCTAATTACTAATCAACGTACACAACTTCAGTACACTAGTAATTTTGTTCCATTGTTATAAAATTGTCCCCTAATTATACGTGAATTATTTAACTTCCTTTGTTTTCCAATTGAGCCCACTACGGTATTTAATCGATGATAATTACAGCTCCGATGAGAATTAGACAAACGTTTTTTGTAGTTGCATGTCGCGTAAATGCCGCTTGGAACTCCTCAATGCCACGTCAGACGAAGAGTACAAGATACAGGGTGATTCTAAATCGCACAGATAACATTTGCTGAAGGTCGCCAGCTAGAGCCCCTGATCTGAATACGATGGATTTTTATTTTCGTTGCCCAAAACGAAATATTTGTGCCAGAGCTGTGAATTCATCAAACTAAAACATTCAGGGGCGTTGATTAATTAATGCACGAAGTAAATGGGGCTAAGAACTGACCCTTGTGGCATTTTTCCATTTGATGTTTATACTCGTATAAAAATGCTGGCTTAAGCTGCACACTTACAAGCTAAATTGTTCCGGAGGTGTCAACCCTAACCTATTTACGGTTTCGATGACGTCAATAATAATAATAATAATAATACTTTTTTTTTGATATTTTTACGTGTGACGGATTATCGCCGCTGATCTTAAAAATGTTAACATTTGTAAGAAAAGAAACCAGACCGAATTATGCTAAGTGAAAGTATCTAAGTATTAATGCCATAGTTTGCGCTGCAGCGAAACCAGAAATCGTTTAATTACACCTTACGTACGTCAATATACAAGAACGGGGTCAAGTTTAATAGTTTAATGATTTTTATTCCATAAATAACAGTACTGATAAAGGCATGCAGTTGCTTATTTATGTACTTTGATGTCACAAGTTGCAGACGCGTTGTATAAGTTTAAACAAGGATCAGAGGCGTAGCTAGAATTGTCGGACTGACAGTTGACAGTTGACAGACATTTAAACATTTGCGAGGTGTTAGATCGGGTGATTCGGGGGGCCGCTCTGAGCATTGGTTTGAAGGATCTACGAGCCATTTTTCGCTAAGTAATGAGGCAATTTATGTACCCAATGGCGTTTTGAGTTAATAAAAAGAATGTCTGTGATGACCAAATGAGGAAACTACGAGGAAAAGCTCTAGCCGTTTTCTATACAACTGCAACGATTTTCGATTAAATAATTAAAGTGTGGCGTGCACGTCGCCGTAAAATGGGGCCCCGCCGAGCGCTGAATTACAAGTTGACATGGAAAGAACGCAAAGTTAAGGTTCAAGTATAAAGTTATCGATAGCATCATTTTATATTTATTAATGTTTATTCAATTAATTACGAAGATTATGTGACAGTTAAAATAATTATTTGAAAAGGATAAATGTTTCGTAAGGTATATTTACTTTTGTATTACTATACATATAAAATACAAAGTATATATGTATAATCCCACTAAACAACATTTATAACCACCATATTATGTAATGTTAGACCGAAGTAACAATTTTAATGTTTCAATGAAATATTATATTTCTGTTATGATAACTTAACATTGATATATCTGAGAAATATTAAAATGTAAAATATTTAATAAATGTTTATACAATATTAACTCGATGTTACTAGAAAATATTTCTATAATATCATACGATACGCCTTGTAAATGTACTGTAATACATTCTCTTAAATGTCTCTTAAACATTTTTTCTTAAATGTTTCCTAAATGTTATAAAATATAACTTGTAACGTTAAACTGAAATGTTTCATATATGTAACATTAAATGTGTTATAAATAGTACTTTATACATTATAAATAACATCAATTTGATTGTAGATTAACACAATGCGTTTTTGGTGGTGAAATTCGAGATTTTTTTTCTATATTTGATTGCTAATCGACGTTTGAAGAAAAAATAGCATGTTTTATTCGAAGTAAATGTTGTAACTCATCTATATTTGCCAAACTCCACTATTAGAATTTTTTTTTTGCTCTTATGCTTATCGAGACAGATATCAAAATATTTTTTTGCTCTTATGCTTATCGAGACAGATATCAAAAAATATAACAAATAAAAAACCTGTCACCCGAAATAACTTCGAAACCAGATCCTGTTACGAAACACGCCGCCAAAAAACCGACCATAACCGCGTTAAAATTTCATACTTCTCGGCGGATTTACTTAAACCTACAACTAACCTCAAACTCAGCCATAAACAATAATCCAAAAGTAAACCGATAAGATTACAACATTTGATTTGAATGTCTCGACGCGCGTAACATTAGAGAGTTAAAGCAAACAACAAAACTCGGTCATTCCACATTCACTCCACCTGTAAAACTGACGGCCAAATTAAAATAAACAAAACTTAAAGCGCGAGACCGGTTCGATGAGGAATGAGCGACCAGCGTCGGGGCGCTCGCGCGGCGGAGTTTGCGCGTTCAACCGGCGTCGGCGTCGAGGGAAGCAGGACGAACTATTTGCCTATTTGCCATTATTAGTATTACAAATATATATAATAATTATTGAAATATATATATTTTTTCATTAAATATATTTATTTTGTTAAAATATTTATAAGTTTTATAAATATATATATCTTTGTAAATGTATATATATATATTTTTACGAATATATAAATATAGTTCACACAGACACGTTGCCAAATTTAATACGGGCATTTTACCTAAATTTAATCGGCGTGGCGCCACCTAGCGTACGACGATAAAAGCTCATTTCTATATAAATATATGTTAGCAGAAATAACATATATTTGTGAAAATATATTTATATATTCGTAAAAATATATATATATATATAGAGATGTAAACGGTCATTGTGCAGCCCGTTGAATATATTAACGGTCATTTGTGAAGCCCGAAATGACATTGTTTAGCCCGGATCCGGGCTAAACAAGGTATCGATGTGTATATCAATGCTAATTGGTTAGATAAGTTCTTAGGACCCCCCCCATGAATTTTCATCTGGGCCACACAGAGTCGTATTTACCTATACAACATACACTGTGAAGTTCATGGTACCTCCCTATAGGGGGCGCTTCACATGGATATATAAATACAGTAAAAGATACGAAAGCCCATTATATTGACATAACTCTATGCAGCCTGACTTTTGGCAACATTGTTCTCTTTCTTAAATACTAGGTTCCGTGCTAAAATATGTGATGCTCTGTAGCCCAGGCCACCATAAGACTATATTGTAGATACTGATACACTTTTTATGTAATATCAAATTATGGTACTATAAATTTTGTTTATCATTTAGTGTATAGTATTTATAATCAGATGAGGAATCCTTTAAACTTAGAATCAGAATAACAAATTAAAAATATGTACAGGAATATGGAAAAATAAAACAATTACCTATTCCCTATTCCACGATCATCTATCCTGTTAAAACTGGGTTTCTTATGTCTATACAGGGTGGTCCGAAATTAGTGGTCATCATTTCGCCCGCGTATTCCTCGATCAAAAATAAGACAAAAAGTTTCTACAAACATGGCCCCGGAAATGCTTCCTAAGGGAGCTACAACCCTTTAAAGGTGCATCCTTGACGATGGTTTTTATTTAATATTTCCGAAACCGGTAAAAATAAAAACATGAAATTTTGGTCAATCACTAATCGTTTTATGGTCAATAAGGTGATGTGATAATGATCCAAAAATTTCCCTCAGGGGTTGGTCAAACAGGGAGGGGGTAGAATAAAATGCCCCTAAACCTTTTCGCATGTACGTCTTTCCAGATTTTGATAGCAAATTATGGAATGCCAGAGTTTTTTATGCAATAAAGGTATTCTAGTTGAATTTTGATAGGACGCGCCGTTTTCGAGTTATTTGAGTTTCTGGAAAACATTAATCACAAAAACATTAAAATGGAACGAGTAACATGCACAGTTCTCTAGGTAGGTACTTAGCAATTGATAATAAAATTATGCTATTATTATTTTTATTATTATTATTATTATTAGTTTCGAAAATATTAAACAAAAACCATCGTCAAGAATGCACTTTTAAGGGGTTGTAGCTCCCTTAGGAAGCATTTTCGGGACCATGTTTGTAGGAACTTTTTGTCTTATTTTTGATCGAGGAATACGCGGGTAAAATGATGACCACTAATTTCGGACCACCCTGTATAGACATAAGAAACCCAGTTTTAACGGGATAGATGATCGTGGAATAGGTAATTGTTTTATTTTTCCATATCCTCAAAACAGTGCAAAATATAAAAAAATTATTTACAAATTTTATTATGAAAAATATACGCTTTTCAAAAAAGGATGTGATGTGAAAAATATATTCGATGTGTCCCGATGTCCAGCGCCCTTGGATTATGGTTACTACCATTTTGATAACAAATTGTAGCTTGTATTAATATCTAAAGAACAAATTAGTTTTTGCTTAATTGCATTTTCCTTCGAATAATATACAGTGTGTCCACAGATGGAGTTACAAAGAGGAAAAACTTTTTTATTATGGACTTTATAAAAAAAGTCATTCTTTATAAAAAGTTCTGCTTGTCAAAAAAATTGTAATACCATAAAAAAATCGAGATCTGATATACGAGGTATTCAAAAATTAAGAAAACTTGAAAATGGTTCAAGAGAAAAGTACCTTTATTTTTGATTTTAGAGGAAAATATTATAAGTAAAAGTTGTTTTTTATTGAAAATTAATCCTAAATACAAAATTTGACATCCATCTAAATTATTAAAATTAAGGAAACTTTATTTTTTATTGGACATTAATGTATTATTAGAACAAAATTCCTACATTTTTATTAAAAATTAATTGGTGGAAGCTATGTGGAGTAATTTTTAATAAAAATCTAGGAATTTTGTTCTAATAATACATTAATGTCCAATAAAAAATAAAGTTTTCTTAATTTTAATAATTTAGATGGATGTCAAATTTTGTATTTAGGAATAATTTTCAATAAAAAACAACTTTTACTTACAGTAGATATGAGTTTATGAAATTTACAGCTGTAATGCTAAGCCCATATTTTTTAAGTTTATTAACCAGAATATCATGCTGCACACAGTCGAATGCTTTCGACAAATCGCAAAAGATACTTCCAGCAAAACTTTTATTTTCAAATGCCACTGTTATACTTTCCACCATTTTGTTAATTGCATCAGTCGTAGATTTACCGGAGCGAAAACCAAATTGACAATTTGACAAAAGGTTATTACCTTCAAAAAAAGTAGCAAGTTGTTGAAACAGGGCTTTCTCTATTATTTTTCCCAACGTAGGTATAATTGATATAGGTCGATAGTTGTTCATATCATTTACATCGCCTTTCTTAAAAAGTGGAATAACTTTGGAGATTTTTAGACACTGTGGAAAAGTTCCACTATTTATGCATGAATTAATTAATTTTGTCAGAGGAATAATAATAATATCTTGTACGTATATTATAACATTCATATTTATGTCATACACATCTTTACTAGGATTATTTTTAAGATTTTTTATAATATCGCGCATTTCGATGAAGGAAATCTCTGAAAAATTAAAAATGTTATTTGCTGTACTTGTTGTAACTAGACTGATAGGATCAATAGTGGTTGATATGTTTCTTGTTGTTTCAAAAGCGATATTTGCAAAAAAAGTATTAAAGTCGTTCCAATTTAGATTTAAATTATTATTACTAATACTCTTTTTATTATTCCCGCGTTTAGCATTTACTATATCCCAAGATGCTTTTGACATGTTTGTGCTACGAAAAATGTAAGACTCATTGGCATTTTTTTTGTAATATTCAATTTTTCTCCTATAAATCCGTCTATATTCTTTCACCCTATCGCCTATGCCCACCAAATTCGGATATTGTTTTTTTAAATAGTGTAGAAAATCGAGATTTTCACGCATCTCTCGTAACTCGTCATTATACCATTGTATATTTGATTTTTCAGGAATTTCACTTTTTACTTTGACTGGAAAAGCAACATCAATTTGTTCAACAAGAATATTCAGGAAAATGTGAAATTTCTCATCAATATTTAGTTTTTTGTCATTTACGAAATCCCAATCTATGATATTTAGATTATTATACAAGGTGTTGAGACCTACCTGGGTTATAGGCCTGTACCTTATTTTGTTCAAGATTGGTGTTTCTTTAATAATATCTAGCTCTAAAACAATGGCCTTATGGTCTGACAAATTTGTGTCAACTGTATAGGACGTGTTATGAAAAGAATCAAAATTTAAGAGGAAGTTATCTAAGCAGTTCTTATTTCTTGTAGGTTCTTTTACTGAACAAATAAAACCAAAAGAGTTTATAAAATCTGAAAATTTACAATTTCTTAAAGTGTCTGAATTAAAATGTATGTTAAAATCTCCAGTTATTATCAATTTTTTGTTTAAGACTCTGATCAGTTCAAAGACTTCATGCAATATGTCTAAAAATAAATTAAAATCCCCATCGGGTGACCTGTACAATGTAATTATACAAACATCCATACCCACCGACATTGTCAGTGCCGGAGCTGGGTCTCGCAGAAACTAACCGCCTTGTGCCACTCAAGCACGCGCTAGCCCATTGCGCTACCGTCTCGGTAAAGAAGTAGTATAAGAAACATACACAAGTTTTTCTAATTTAACCGATGTTGTAGCTAGTAAGATACGTGAAATTCCCATAGTAGTAAAGTTAAAATCGAACACCCTGTATATACACATATATTATGTCAGAAAAGTTACTATAGGAATATTAAGCAAAAATGACCCTTCCACACCCTTTAATATTCCTATAATATTTTTCTGACTATTAATAGTAAGAATATGATTAAAAAAAACGTGTGATTTTCACGGTTTTACATATTACGTTTCAAATCAAATGACAATTTCGTGCTTTGACTGACATGTCATGGCCCAATCGATGACATTTAATGAAGTCAGTCATAATTCACTGCAGTGAATTATGAAACCATAATTCACTGCAGTGAATTATAGATAGGAGGAAACACATACATAATGAATGCATTTAGTAGTCATGGACAAACTAAGTAATACATTTTGTTAAATTAATACAATTTAGTCGTGGACAAACTAAGTAATACATTTTGTTAAATTAATACAATTTTTAATACTTCAGTCATTTTGCAAATTAACTAAATAAAGTAAGGAAGTTATGAATGAAAAAGTTATGTGATAACAATTTCCTTTCTTTTTTTGGGATTTTTAATAAAATTCACATCAGTTCAAGAATACCTTTATGTAACTGAAAAGTGGGACAGTAGCCCGGCGCATCGGGCGACAGCACATTTAGCTGAAACAAATAGGTGCTACACTGGCAACGTTGTTGGGCCACGCAGGGTCTGCAAGATATGTAATTACATATAATCGGGCTAAATAACGACCTAACCGTATATCCTGGCCACACAACGTCTTATGCATATATAAAAAATTGAAACGGTAAAATAAAGTTACCCCTCTGCGGTTGCCCTGCTTTACAGCAACCAGAAATACATGGATGTATGATGCATATTTTTTTATTCTTTATGTAGAGGCCGGGCTACAGAACGACCCATTGGTATACCGGGCTACACAACATACCATCTATAAGTATATATATATATATATATATATATATATATATATATATATACACATGTAATCCGGCATTACCAAGCCCGAAACGCTATACTTCACGGATGTTACGAAGCCCGCGGCAAATTTACGAAGCCCGAATCGGGCTTCCTAAAAATTATTGCGTATATAAGTCTATCAGGGGTAGGTTACTCCATCTGTAGTTGTTTCAAAAAATCAGCCGGGCTTCCTAAGTCGGTATTATATCTCAATATATACACCTTTAGTTCAGTGTGATTGCCACCAGAGGGCCGCCACGCTCTCTGTATATACACTGTCTCAGTTTCACGGATGATAGGAAGCCCGCTATGTTTCGCCGTGCATAGGAAGCCCTTAATTTTGGCAACTACGCAGTTTAGCTTCCCTAATCACTAATTGAACACTTTTATACCATAGAAAATTAAAAAGATAGGTTCGATTTTTACTTGGCTTAGGTAGGTAGGTACCTAAGATTAAATCAAGTAGGTACTTGATTTAATCTGTATTTCGATTTTAATACACATGAATATTATTTATTAATTCCTTTATAGAATTTGTTTCAATCAAATCTGCTATTGACAAAGGGTATGTTAATTTAAATGGAATTTAATATTTCTTGCCTTAATTTTAATTTAATTGCAGTTACATAAATAAGTGAATTATTATTAATTTGAAAAAAATGTGTTAGGTACTATAAATTTGTTTCTCTAATTCTGTTGTAATTAATGTAAATGGTACAATACCTAATTTATTGATTTTTATGAGATTCAATAGTTTTTAATTACATATTTCAGTAAGATATTGACTAAATTTAGAAATAGGTAGCTGATAATATATAATTATTTAAATTAACAGTTACCTTTATTAAACTCTTTTAGAATTATACATCTTATGCGTTTTACAGAGTAATATTGTAAGTTATTAATTTGTTTATGTGGACCTAGATGACTAATGTATAGTAAGGCACAAATGTCAGTTACCCCTCTACTAACTTTTGAATGATTTCAAATATTTTTTGGAGATAAGATAAATTTGCGACTGTTTGACTCTAAATAAAAAAATTGATATTCCAAAATGGCGTCTGGTCTCCATATTGAATATTTCTCTACTGTCGAGCCGAGGTGTGTGATACCTTAAATTAAAGGTATATTCGTCCATAGTAACTTGCCTTAGGTAATCCGATGATGTATAACAAAATGGCAGCATTACAACAAATTGAATGTTTACACAGGGCACTTGTTTCTTTACCTGGTTTTTTGACTCAATAATACCCGATTGTTAATCCCAGTAAGCATTTGAATTGAACATAATGAAAGTTTGTCAATAAGGCAAGTAAAATAATGTTTGAAATACATTTTTTCATTATATAGTTAAGACTTTTGCAAATTTTAGTGACTAAGTACCTAGTCAAATGAATAAATACATTAATTTACAGGACAATCTATATCACTAAAGCTCATCCTGTAAAAGGAAAATAATAATGATGTGCCTTGAAAATGTGGAAATAAATTTGACAGTTATTATTTACCCATTATTACATACTTTCTCTACCTACATAAAGTGACTTATAATAATCATGCCGCGAATTTTAAATGATAAATCGAAGCCGCTTTGATATTTGACGAATAATTGAGAAAAGAAATTACCATAGAGCTGTCTTTAACACATCTAGAAGTAGCATAAGGCTCAGAAGTGTTCGCGAAAAATTTATAAAACGGGTTTGCTGTTGTGAACAAAATGGAACTCACTTCGAGTATTTTTGCTAAAGTAAATAAACGTACTATTTATTATATCTAATTAATAAGATAATAATATTTGTTTAAATATAAAAATTCTTAATAAATAGTAAAAAATTGCATTTCAAACATCATTTTACATTATATTCAATTCAAATGCTTACTGGGATTAATAATCGAGCATTTTATTGTCATCGCATTAACTCGAAATTTGGGCAAGTTAAGATTAGATCTTTAATTTAAGGTGTCACACACCTCGATCCGACATTAGAGAAATATCCAATATGGCGACCAGACGCCATTTTGGAATATCGGTTTTTTTATTTAGAGTCAAACACTCGCAAATCTATCTTGGAGTATAACCCCAAAACTCCAAAAAATATTTGAAACCAGTCAAAAGTAGGGGGGTAACTGACTTTTATTGCAGAATCCATTACATTTAAAGCAAAACGTAAAACATTTAAATGGATTCTGCAATATATTGCAATGCTGTATGTGACATATAGTCCTGCAGAGTATTTTGTTTTTGCATTGTTCGACAATAATAACGTTCTAAATTGTTTTCAACGATTTTTTTTTAATTCAACATAATTTATATTTGCATGTTCAGAAATGGAACATCAATAAATGTATTAGATAATTTTGTTATTATTGGGCCAATATAAGGCTTGAATAAGGTTGTTTATACAACAAGTCTCGAATAAAGAGAGGAAGAGTATTTTATAAGAAAGCATGAAAATGTAGGCGGCATTAATTATAGAAATTTGTTTTTTATGGTTACATGACAGTTTATTAATTGTAAAATGTAAGTTCAAGTAAATCATTTTGTTTTTCGAGATTAATCGTCTACCTGATGAGCTACAAATAGCGAAAGAATATGTACATCTTCTTGTGGACTTCGTTTTTTAATTGGTGACCATAATATAATCAAATAACTAAAATAAATATTTATTGAATAAAACTCTAATTAACAATAATTTACATTTGTTATGTAGTTGCTATTAAAAAAAAAATGAACAAGATACATTAATTCTCAATTAAATTATTAAAATATATATCGTCAATAACAGATTCAATATAAATAAATTGCACAAAGAAATTGATAATGGAATTAAAATGATATAAAAACGGAAAATAAAAAAGAAAATAATTCCGGATGCATTAACTACCATTATTAACTGATCATGAATCTGATTCAGCTTTTAGCAGATCTGGTAATTTTATTCTGTTAGTACCTAGACTTATATTCAGTTCTTAATTTTTGATTATGTGATTATTGACTAGTTACAATTATTATTATTATTATTATCTATTCTATCTATTCTATTCTATATTCTATTCTTTTTATCTATCTTTTATATCTATAAATATTAAAATGTGATAAGGCTATGTCCGTCTAATTCGGGAGCGGTTTTTCGTGTACTTTGCGCCCGCACGGGGGAGATTGGCTTTTCGTAGGCGGAATCATATCGGGAAAATCCCAACGTCGATGTTTCGTTGCGATCCTTTGAGTATTAAGAAAAGTTATTAGCCGTTTGGTAGCACCGTGTCGGAGAGGTTTGTAAAATTTGAGAAATTAAAAAGAGATACGAGACCAATGGCCGCCGGATGCGCGCGCAGGTCTTGACAATACTTAAAAATTACAACGTCAATGTCAAAGCGCCGCTTTTAGGTTATCTCGAAATCTACAGTGCGTTGCGATAAAACTTTTAGGTTATGGTCCGAAATTGACGTTTCCTTATTATCAGCCCCAGGACGGAACCGATCGCAGTTTCGGGATCCGGACGTCCTCGGCGCCCCGAAACCGTTCTCGGTTCGTAGATGGCGCCCCTCTCTCCCTTTGACATTTAAACGTCACTTTGACAGTTTTTTGACAACTGTCAAAAAAATTTTAAAACTTTAAACCAGATACAACTAAATAACATGAATCGTTTAACGAAACGGCAAAGCCAATAAAAATACGAGACACCTCTCACCTTATTTCCTCTCATGTAACAATTCCGTCGGACTCTACGCATGCTTTCCGAGATATTTAAACTGGATCCAACTAAATAACCCGAATCATCGCTTAACTTAACAGACACGCCAGCGAGAATACACGAAACCCTTTATCCCTGAACTTTCTTTCTTTTCAAGTGATATCCCTGTCGGACTCTATATGTTCCAGAGATCTTTAAACCGGATCCAACTAAGTAACCCGAATCATCGCTTAACTAAACAGGGACGCCCGCGAAAATACACGAAATTCTTCATCCCTGAAATTTATTTCCTTTCAAGTGGCATTCCAGTCGGACTCTACATGATTCCCGAGATATTTAAACTGTATCCAACTAAATAACCCGAATCACCACTTAGCTTAACAGAGACGCCAGCCAGCGAAAATATACGAAACTTTTCATCCCTGAACCTTCTATCCTTTCAAGTGGCATTCCTGTCGGATTCTATATGTTTCCGAGATCTTTAAACCGGATCCAACTAAATAACTCGAAACATCACTTAACTAAACGGGGACCAGCGAATACAGGACACTCTCCATCCCTGAAATTCATCTCCTTTCAAGTGATAATCCCTCTACATGTTTTCTGAGATCTTTAATTTGGACCCAACAAAATAATTCGAAACAACACTTAACTAAACAGGGACGCCAGAGAAAATACACAAAACCCTTCATACTTGAACCTTCTCTCCTTTGAATGGACAATTCTGTCGAACTCTACATGATTAACTTAACAGAGACGCCGGACAGAGAAAATACACGAAACCATTCATCCCTGAACCTTCTTTCCTTTCAAGCGGCATTCCTGTCGGACTCTATATGTTCCCGAGGTCTTTAAACCGCATCCAACTAAATCGAATCATCACTTAACTAAACAGGGACGCTAGCGCAAATACACGAAACTCTTCATCCCTGATATTTGTTTCCTTTAAAGTGACAATTCCTGTCTGACTCTACATGTTTCCCGAGATCCTTGAACTGGATCCAACTAAATAACACGGATCATCATTTAACTAAACAGAGACGCCAACGAAAATACACGATTCCTTTCATCTCAGAACCTTATCAACTTTCATCTGATATTACTGTCGGATTCTACATGCTTCCCGAGATCTTTCAAGTGGATCCAACAAAATAACCCGAATGATGACAACTAAACAGGGACTCAAGTAAAAGTACGCGAAACACTTCATCCCTAAACCTTCTTTCCTTTTATGCAACAATTCTGTCGTATTCTACATCTCTACATCTTTAACCGGATCCTCCTAAATAACCAAAATTATCACTTAACCAAACAGAGACGCCAGTGAAAATACACGGAACCCTTCATCCTTGAATCGTCTTTCCTTTCAAGGGACATTCCTGTCGGAGTCTAAATGTTTCCCGAGATCTTTAAACTTGATCCAACTAAATAACCCGAAACATCACTCCAACTAAACAGGGACGACAGCGAAAATACACGGAACCCTTCCTCCTTGAAACTTATCTGCTTTCAAATGACATTCCTGTCGGACGCTAGCGGAAATACACGAAACCCTTCATTCTTGATTCTCCTTTCTCTTCATGTGACATTCCTGTCGGACTCTACATGTTTCCCGAGATCTTCAAACTGGATCCAACTAAATATCCCGATTCATTATTTAACCAAACAGTGACGCCAGTGAAAATACACGAAACCTTCCATCATTGAACCTCCTCTCCTTTCAAGTGACATTCCTGTCGGACTCTACATGTTTCCCGAGATCTTTAAACTCGATCTAACTAAATAACCCGAAATATCACTTAACTAAACACGGACGCCAGCGAAATCAACCCGTTATCCTTGAATCCACTCTCCTATCAAGAGACATTCCTGTCAGACACTACATGTTACCAGAGACCTTTAATCCTGATCCAACAAAATCATCCGAATCATCACTTAAATAAACAGGGACGCCAGTGAAAGTACACGAAACACTTCATTTCTAAATCCTCTTTCCTTTTGTGCAACAATTCTGTCGGACTCTACATCTCTACATATTTAAACCGTATCCAACTAAATAAATTGAATTATCACTTAATTAAACAGGGGCGCCGACAAAATTACGCAAAACCCTTCATCCCTAAACCTTCTCCCTTTTCATGCAACAATTCTGTCGGACTCTACATGTTTCCTGAGCTCTTTAACCGTATCCAACTAAATAACCCGAATCATCGCTTAACTAAACCAGGATGCCAGTGAAAATTAACAAAACCCTTCATCCTTGAACCGTCTCTCCTTTCGGGGGACATTTCTGTCGTACTTTACATGTTTCTCGGGATCTTCAAATCGGAACGAACTAAATAACCCGATTTAACACTCAACTAAACATGGACGCCAGCGACAATACACATAACCCTTCATCCTTGAACCTTCTCTCCATTCAAGTGACATTCCTGCCAGACTCCATATGTTCCCCGTGATATTTAAACCGGATCTAACTAAATAACCTGAAACATCACTTAACTAAACATGGGCACTAAAGAAAACACACGAAACCCTTCATCCCTACACCTACTTTCCTTTCATCCAACAGCTGTGTCGGACTCTACATGTTCCCGAGATCTTTAATCGGATCTAACTAAATAACCCAAATTATCACTTAACTAAACATGGACGCCAGCGAAAATAAACAAAACCCTTATCCCTGAACTTCTTGACTCTCAAGTGACATTTTTGTCGGACTCTACATGTTTACCGAGATCTTTAAATTGGATCCAACTAAATAACCCGAATCATCAATTAGCTAAACAGGGACGCCAGTGAAAATACACAAAGCTCTTCATCCTAAACCCTTCTCTCCTTTCAGGGGACATTCCTGTCGCATTCCACATGTTTCTTGAGATCTTCAAACGGGAACCAACTAAATAACCCGAATCATCACTTAACTAAACAGGAACCCCAGCGAAAATGCGCGACACCCTTCATCCTTGAACCTTCTCTCCTTTCAAGGGACAATTCATGATTCCCGAGATATTTAAACCGGATCCAACTAAATAACCCGAATCATCACTTAACTTAACAGAGACGCCAGACAGTGAAAATACACGAAACCCTTCATCCCTGAACCTTCTTTCCTTTCATCTGTCATTCCTGTCAGACTCTATATGTTCCCGAGGTTTTTAAACCGGATCCGACTAAATCGAATCATTAACTAAACAGGGACGCAAGCGAAAATACACGAAACTCTTCATCCCTTTTTCCTTTAAAGTGACAATTCCTGACTGACTCTACATGTGTCCCGAGAAATTTAAACTGGATCCTACTAAATAACCCGAATAATCACTTAACTAAACAGGGGCGCCAGCAAAAATACACGAAAATCTAGGGTTTTACGTTGCAGTCCTGTACGTTGTATGAAAAAATGTACTACAGGCCACAGCCCATAATATAAGAAAAAGTTTTAAAAAAAATTTATACAAATCTAACCTGTTCCTGAAAAAATATTCATTAACTAAGAGAAGGCAGTTGTGTAGAGCGTAAAAAATGCATAATTATCGAGGTGTGAATTTTTCACAATAATATTTTTTCTGGTATGCAATAGATTATTCAACAAAGAAAGCAGAGGTATTCTATTTTTCGTTAAGGAAAAACTAGGAAGCAAATTATAATATTTCAAATGCACTAAGAAATATATATTTCACGTATTAAAAAGGGACTATAAAAACATTCCACACTTTACAAATATAGAATGCAGGAAAAAAATGTGGGACTCTTGAATGAAAAAAATACACTGTGAAAAATTATTTATTATTATTGTTGTAGAGCTTTAGATATGTTAATAAAGTATTATTATCATACCTCCCAAGATATCTATTTCTAACGGCAACACCGCCGGGCTTCTTAACATCCGCAGGCTTTATTTTGTTGAAACACTAACTGACAAATTTTAAAATAATGTACAATATTCACTGCAATCCTCTACCTCTCAACCCGGGCTTCGACTTGCCTGTGATATTTACCGGGCTTCGTATCATCCGTAGGCTATGTATATATATATATATATATATATATATATATATATATATATATATATATATATATATATTTACAAAGATATATATATTTATAAAACATAAATATTTTAACAAAATAAATATATTTAATGAAAAAAAATATATATATTTCAATAATTATTATATATATTTGTAATAGGTACTAATAATAGACCGTCATTTTTTTTTATTGAAATAAAATGTTATTTTATAATAACCAAGTAACGTTTAAATTCCATAAATATGTCTACCTCAAATTTATTTACGGTTGTAGCCCTAAAATATTTCTATTTGATACCAATATCGATAAGCTAGATTACATTGAATTTAAGTAAACATATTCGTCAAACATATATCACACTGTCTATTTTTCGACTAATCTAATCTTGCAGTCAGATAAACAGAAATGTTCTACTTTAGTACTACGCGATATCAACGACACAAAAAATGAATATTTTCACCCTCGCGTCGATCGTATTGTTTATTACCGGCGTAGTTAAACCACAAACCGATCAGTTAACAAAATGCAGTGACATCAGCATCCAGAAGCTTTGTATTGACCAGGAGACTTGTGATGAGTGTTTGCAGGCAGACCCGTGCTGCAATTGGTGTTACGACGAGGTACGTTGAACAGGAAACATAACCTAAAATATGCCTTTTTAGTCAATACATTTCGTTGTCAGATATCCATGTTATTTTAAAATCCAAAAGCTTACAACCTCGTTTTCAGAATAGGAGGTTTAGATTGCAACCCACAGGGTTCCATTCTTGGCCCGCTTAAAACGCACTCCGTTTAAGAATGATGTCGCTTCTCATAATCAATACTTGTATTCTTTGTAGAACTATGCTGGCCGCAAATGCGACATTATCAGCAATTTAGGGGGTTGCAACATGACCAAAGCCGAGTTTAACGCGGACAGTGGCTATGAGATTCCGAAGAACGGAAACAAACAATTCACAGACGGAGAAGCTGACGAAGTAATCCAAATTAAACCGCAGCTTATTAATATAAAACTTGGCAGAGGTAAATAATCCACTACATCACTAAATTAACAAAACGTGCCCCACAGGGATCTGTTTTGGGTCCGTTATGTTCATTATATTTATACATGACGCCGTTGTCATCCGCGCATGTTGTCGATTTCAGACCTCCCAGTGAACTTCACATTTACCTACAAGGCGGCCAAGAACTACCCCCTGGACTTGTACTATCTGGGCGACTTGAGCGTCTCCATGCGGGAACACCTTAGCATCTTCAAGACCCTCGGCACGGACTTGCCGAACAACCTCACCCAACTGACAGAGAATTACCGACTAGCATATGGTTCGTTTTTGGATAAAATCGGTATGCCTTTTTATTTCACAGCACCTGCTAGCTTCGACAATCCCTGCTTGGTGATTGAACTGGACGACTGCGAGAAGGGGTACTTGTTCAAACACAGGCTAAGTTTCACCAAGGACACAGTGGCATTCGCAGAGAAAGTAAGAGTTTCCTTACCTAATAATTGTTTTTCTTCATGATTGTGTTCGATTGTAGGTGAGCAGCAGCAAAATAACGGCCAATGTCGACGACTTGGACGGCGCCTTAGATGCCATCCTCCAGATCCTGGTCTGCGGCAAGAAGATGGGCTGGTCGGTACATTCCAGGAAGATAATCCTTTTGCCAACTGACAGCTTGCTTCACACGGCTGGGGATGGACTGCTGGTTGGGGCGGTGCTACAGCCCAACGGCACTTGCCTGATGGATGACGACGGGAACCACATGAGTCCCTTGGTGTATGATTACCCTTCCGTGGGGCAGATCGACGCGTTACTGAAGGAGAAGAAGGTTAGCAAACAATTTTTCCCTTAGGTTTACAAAAATAAGTAGATGTAGAAGCAATAACTTCCTGCCTTCCAGGTAAACATCATTTTTGCTGTTAAAGATAAAGTTAAATTGGAATACTACAAGAATCTCGCCGACGAATTACTGAGGGACTCTTCATTTGTTGGAGAATTAGAAGAGAATTCCAGCAATATTCTTCAATTGATAGCTAAAGGTACAGTTCCTCACCTAAGCCATACCATTTGGTTCGTGGGTATATTAACAAACTTATTACGAATTTATTGACTAACGATCAATAATTCCAGGTTTTTACAATTTCGCGAGGCAAGTCAGTTTCTTCATAAACACTACGTCGTCCGAAAACCTAGACGTAAAATTCTTCGCCGATTGCGAAGGCCACGGCGTAGTGCACGAAACTCCTGCTTGTTACAACGTTGAGGAAGAAGCCGTCAAATTCACCGTCCAACTGACTTTGAAGGGAGCACCAACAAAACAGAGCGTAAGTACAATCGACAGTATCTGATAAACAGTCAATCGGAGAGAATCCAGAGAACAGAATCTGTCTACGTCTTTCTGCGTATGTGCAGATTGCATTGTTCAATCCACCAACTCCTGGTGTAGAACCTCTCGACTGATTCCTGATGCGTTAGATATTCCACCATGCCCTGATATCTTTACATGTGTTTCTAAACAGGACCTGCTGTATATCGAAGAGAAAAACATCAACGAAAGAGTAGCACTGAACATTACGTACCTAGGACTATGCGAGTGTAAAAATTACAAAGGAGAACAATTAAAGTGCCACAACGGAAACTTCAGATGTGGCCAGTGCATGTGCGACGAAGGATGGTAAGCCTTTACATTAGAACAATTGAGAACCGTTTGTAGTTTGCGATTTCCAGGACTGGAACCTTATGCGATGAGAGTTGCGACGAGGGCGACAATTTCAATTCCTGCAGGTCATCCAGCGATGGAACGCTCTCCCTGATTTGTCACAGAAAGTAAGTACTCCTTCAGAAATACCTCGGCCGAACTAAAGCGTTGATTCTAGCGGTGACTGCGTTTGTGGAAGATGCCGCTGCGACTTTTCGTACACCGGTAAGTATTGCGAGTACGTTTGTCCCGTCAACAACGGTAGCGTCTGCAGCGGCTTGGCTCAAGGGAAATGCATCGAGGGAAAGTGCGAGTGCAAGAACGACTTCAGCGGCGAAGATTGCTCCTGCTCAAAATCCACCAGCAACTGCAAACTGTTCGAGGCCATGAGCTTATGCAGTGGAAACGGAGAATGCGTATGCAACAAGTGTAAGTGCATGGGTGGATTTTCGGGGCAGTACTGCGAGCTGAACAAGAACAACAACACGTTGTGTGACGACTACAAAGGCTTCGTTGAGGACGCCGTGGCAAATGGCACCTACAGCGCTGTTAAAGACGGCAACACAGTTTCAGTTGAAAAAATGGACGAAGAAAAGAGGAACAACATTTGTGGTACGTATCAAGTGACGGCTAAGTGCTTCTGTAACAATTTTCTTCTTCAGGAAACACGTGCAAAACTGTTACGTACGTCGGCAACAGCCTCTGCACGATCAACTTCTGCTACCATTCCGGCCATGACGGAGTCATACATTTGCTGGAGACCCCTAATTGCGTTATGACGGCCGGATTCCAAGGGATGGCCATAGGTCTGGTTGCCTTCGCTGCGATCATACTGGCGGGGATCTGCGTGATCGGCTTCGTCAAGCTCAGGATCTACAGGCGCCAGCAGGCCGAATACAGGCAATTCGAGAACGAGATGAAAAATCTCAACGAGATGAATCCGATATACAAGGATCCCGTCACCACCTACAGGAATCCGATGCGGAGGAAAAACGATTAGGCTTGTTGGGGCGTTCGGGGTCTTTTGGCGCTGACTCAGATTTAGACTTGATACAGAGATTTTTAGCGTTATATTTTTGTAAGTGTTCGAGGGATGCTAAATTGGACTTAAAGAGTTTCTGGAGATGATGAGCTTGGAAAAAATTTATTAAAAAAACCAAAACCGTCTGTTATTTTTGCTCATCATTTCCGGATATCGATTATAATAAATTTATAATAATAAATTTATAAAAAATTCAAATATTATCCCACTTGTACTTCTGAGCGAAAAGTTGTTAAGTATGAAACGTCCATGACGAATTATTTAGATTGCCTTTTAATTTTTTATAGTATTAAGTCGAATGTGTGTGAAAAATACCACGAAATTCGTATCACACACCTTGTTGTTAATGAAAGGAAGTATCTTGGAATTTATACCAAAAAAGCTAGCTGTAACTATTTGATTGGGAATTCTCACTACCCATTCTAATTCATCGGGTTTAGCTATTAAATTTGTTTATCTAAATACTATCGCAATGCTGGTTTTTCTAATTACCAGTTTTAATATTTTATCAACTTATTATCTTTCCAAAATTCCCCTTGGTTTAAAAGATATTGTCATTGTCAAAAAATGCAAGATATTTTCCTCGTGTAGAATTTTGGGGTTAATAAATTACGTAGAATTTTTCAAAATATATTCCGCACTGTCAAGTTCATAGAACAAAATGTATACTTATTTTTAATATAATATATTTTACATTTTTAAATAGTAATTATCGTGTGTTAATTATCCCTTTCCCATTACCCCTCACCTTTCTTGTTTTGATCCAGTGTGTACGTATGAGGCGCCGTTTAAGACATTATTAGTATTACAATTATTGAAATATATATATTTTTTCATTAAATATATTTATTTTGTTAAAATATTTATGTTTTATAAATATATTGCTATGTTATTTTATATTTGAAATTTTATTCTTTGCTTTTCGGAATTTACTTTTATTTTTGTTATATTGAAATTTTATTGTTAATTTTTAGTTTCTATGTACATGGCAAATAATTTATAATATTTCTCTTACTTACTCTTTTCTCAGGCTCATCTGGGTTCCTTGAATGTATTAAAATTTTATTTATTTACGTTGATATTGTCTATATGGATTTTATTAAATTTGTATCTTGTGTTGCCTAACTTACTGCATAAATTTTGTTAACTGTTAAATGTATACTATGTTGCATATACTTCAGTATGGACAAATAAATAAAAGATCACTGCCTTATCTTTTCAACTATACCTTTAATTTATCCTTCAAATAAATTGCAGTTTTAAACATTCACAAATCGACAACGTTAGTGATCGTTGAGTTTTGTGTACAATTAATATTATCCCTGCTAACTTAAAATGAAGAATACGAGTGGCTATTTAAGAATTCTAGCATAATAATTGATTAAGTGCTCATAAACAGTTCAAGTCTGGCTTTGAATTTTTAAATTGCCTGCTGCTTAATATTTAAGGTTATGTCTATACTCGATTAGTTATTGAACTGTTTCCTTTTTCAACAGAAACTTCTTATTGTATGTCTCGGTAAGTAAATGACTTTGATTATATTAATAAAATGATTCTTACTATGTTCAATTTATATGAAACATTTTAATTTCTTACTTTTCCTGTGTTTTCGTTCTGTTTTTCAAACTGGTTATGTTAATTTTGTTGTCTGTTTCAGGTACACCTGGCTGCATATACCTACCTTCTTTTTGACTTTTCATATCTTGACATTCAAATTTTTGTACTGGATCGGGATGGATTTTCAATAAACACTGCTTTTTACCATAATTACTTCAGTTTTTGGTTTTCCTCTATTTTTCTTCTCCAAGCACCATGCTTTTTCTGCAGAGAGAGAAAATTTACCACTATTTTATGCTACTCATTGCTCACTTTAGTTTTAAAAATTGAATATAAATGCCATAACTGTATTGTTGTGGGTGTATACTTAGTGAAGCCTAAATGTGTAAATAAAACTGCATTTAATTTATAATTATTATGGTGTTATTGATAAGATATAAAACTAGATACTAGGTAAAACCATTTGCAATAATCGCAAAAATTGCTCCTTAATACATAAATGTGCGTAATATTTTGCTCAAGCCGCTCGCATGTTTTTCCTAATTTGGAACTCCAGCGACACTAAAGATAAAAGCCCAATCAGAGACACCAGCCCACAGATATACGACAGCACATTTTCGTAAAAATGGGGGCACAGATCCCTCGTAGGGCACTTCCTACAACAAGAAAACAGTTAGAGAACAATCCAGTTCTACGTATAGCGCTTACAGATTTTGCACCAGTAACACCACGCCCCCAGATATCAATTTATCGGTGAAGGTAACCATGCTGTAGACGCGTCCGCCTCCGAACCCGTTTGTTTTGACGAAATTCGCCGTTAAACACAAACTAGCAACCATGGTGGATGATCCGCTCACTCCTGCAAAAGAAGCGATAAAGAAATCGAGAGGTGTAAGCTTTGGAGTTCGAACTGGCGGCGTTGCCTCCTTCCCGCGTCGCTGGCGCCGAAGCAAATTAGAACTAACCTAGTAAGACTGCTATCACGTAGAGCTCGCCATCAGAGGCGGGCGAGATCCCGACGCATATCCACGCCGACGCCGTGACGCCAATCAGGGACCCGCTCAGGTAAGTGATCTGAAAACGTTCACAACTCATTTAAAGTTGTTAAATATGGGCGTAAAAACAAGCGCAGAAGAAGAAGAATCAAATTTTACTGTACCTTATCGCTGCAGAGGTTTATCCTGTATTTCAAAAAGATGGCCGTTAGGAAGGATGCCACGTAAGAGACTAGCGGCACGCTAGCAATTGTTTGTCTCATCCTCTCCTTTTCAAGTACTTCCAGGGCGCCTCGCTCGTCTATGTACAGGGGCATGTATATTAAATTGAGGGTGGTAAAGAGTCTCGAGGCCATATACCTGCGAAAAAAGTAAAAAATTAGGAAGGTTATAAGCTTTCTTTAGCCTACTAGGCCAAAAATAGGCAACCAGGTATACACTCTGTTCTTTCTGCGTATGTAATGGCATTGAGTGTGTGTATATGGTTGCCTAATTATATGGTCACGTGATTACTGTCATTTAAGAATGCACGTTTTGATAACCTCAAAATTGTGCATGACACTAAGATGGCCGCGTTTCCATATGTTTTGTTTTAGTTTTTTCACCAAGTTGGCTAAGTTTGATTAAAAATGATTCAATTCTGTCACCTCGGCCATAGCCAGCTTAGCAGGATATTTAAAGAAACATTGCATTACGGCCATCTTAGTTTTAGTGATTGTTTTGACGTCATTTGAGGTAAAATTCCAATCCAAGATGATTAGGAATATCAAATTTTTGAAAATTAACGTCAATACAACCTATGAAACCGGAAGTAATCTGGAGATCAATACTCACATCAGGGAGACGCAATATATGATCCACGATTTTAAAAAGTGCCGTCCGTTTTCTGTGCCGAGGTTGTTGGCGTCCTCGACTTCTGTCTCTTTGATCAGCTCGTATTCGCCCTCGTAGGTGCCTAGCAGGCCGCAGTAGAACAACAGCGAGGACAGTACGCCTATGAACGTTATTATCAATGCGATCTCCTAGAAACAGAAACAGAACTCGGTAATTTATGCACAAACGTGTGTTTCGGAGTTGTTGCTCCTCATCAGCAACAACTTCGAAACATCTGTCATTTTTTGGACATGTGCCACTAGTTCCCGTTATTCCCGCTTGTTACTTACCTTAAACTTGTAGAAATCATCGGGGCCTATAACGTCCGATTCGTCATTTTTCAGGATGATCAACGTTACCACGTAAACGGATATGCTGCAACATACAGAGGCCGTGTACCTAAAAAAGAGGTGCATTCATTCAACGGAAAATTATTAGGGTAGCGCGCAGGAATAATAATAATAATAATAGTAACTTTTGTTGACGGAGCGCCAAAAATCATGTGTGTGACTCTTACCTTATAGCAACCAAGTCGGAGCTGTGGCTGTGGCTCCTGGATATTTCCGGGATAATGGACAAATGAGCGATTTGGACCACCGCCCAGCCTACTTGAAAGAGAGCTATCACTGATATGTAATACAGTAACACCGTCGCGTCGAACGTTGTTGGTTTTAAGGAGAATATCAAGGAAAAACCTACAGAGACGGCGATGGTACCTGAAAAGCTCGGTTTGTAAATGGCGCCCGTCTAATACTCGGGCGATACGAACCTGCCAAGTGCCACAGCCGACGATGGCCCGAGTAGTCGATGGCCCAGCCGGCCAGTGGTGTCGCCAATGAGTCCACGACTTGCCCTGAAATATAAAGTTGATAAGTAAAGAAATTATTCCAAATAATAATAATAATAATAATAATAATAATAATAATAGTACAAGTCCCTCAAATACATTGACAGGTTGTTGTTTACTACAAAGTAAAGACAATTTCGAATAGGTTATAATAAACAATTGCAACAACTGATAATTAAATGAAAATCATCAATTACTTACCGACCATCAACAAGATGCCTGCGGTCCTGGATTCGATAGTCAGCACTACTTGCAAATAAAACAGAGTATAAGAGAACCACATAGCCGCGCACAGATCGTTGAATATGTGCCCGAGTCCGAAGCTGATTTTTTGCACCGGTAAGCAATGTCGCTCGTTTATTGGCCCCGCTTCCATTTTGGCGCAGAAACTATTTTTCTCGGTTAACAATCTAACCTTAAAAACTTATCCGAATAATAAGTAAGTCATATAACAACACTATAGTAATAAAGTTACTTTATAAATGTACAAAGCGATTGCGACAAAAGTTCTTCAGTTTACTAGGGCGAGAATTCTGAACTAGCACACAGAACGTTCACGTTTCTTGTACGGATTCCTCGAATTACCACTGTATGCCTGTAATTTGATACCAGTATCGACTGGTGGCAAATAAGAGGTTTTGTACGGAGTATTTTTGCTCCAAGCGTACCTTTTCTGTTAGATTTATATACAGGCGGTCTATTTTATAAGAGCCATTCGCTTAGTATCAATTGTTTTTACGAAAATTGTCAATATTTTCATTTGAGTATTATTATGCATACAGTGCTTTATTTCTCTTGTAGATTTCCAAAAAATTTAAAAAAATATCGGTTGGCATTAAGAAAAGCAAAGTTACTACCTGCTCCGAAGAAATGGGACACCCTGTATAATCGGCAATGTTCTGATTTAGTAAAACTTTAAAAGTAAGGCACGGCAAAATTTTTTCATTTATTTTTATTTTTCTATTATATTAAACAAGATTTTAGATTTCCGCGCACTAGGTGGACACCCTGTATAGAAAAAGTTGTAAACGCCTTATGAAAATCCGAAACGTAAAATATTTTGCAAAATGCACAGAAATTAACCTTTTATTGAAAAAATAGAAGAACGAAGGCATACGGAGAACTTCAAAAATATTATTTTTTTATTACCTGCACAAATTCCTACGTCGAATGTGATAAAAACAAAATTAAAGGAAAAGGTAAAATCGTGTAAAACTAGCTTTACGACCAAATTAAAATTGCCCGCTTTGCGCTTGAAAATATAAAAATACTGTCCACTGTCCAATCAGCGAATCAATGTTGGTTGCATAACCACCAGGTTACGTCTTCGAAGATATTTGCGCGAAACAGGAACAAGGAATCATTTTCGTTTAACACGAAGATTCGAACATTACTCCGATGTTTGATTCAAGTATTTAATTTAACTACTATTTAAATTCTTAGGATTTTGTTGCAGCAAAAGTTTTAGCTGCATTCTAACTGTGCCATCAAGATAAAGATAAACCTGCTGTTTACAATACACTTAATATAAGTGGAGATAAATAAAAACAAAATATTTTTGCTAGAAATTTCTCAACTCGAAATCCAAATCTGTTAACAAAAATAAGGAGCTACAAAGCAATTACCGCACCTATATACATATACAGGGTGTCCACGTAGTGCGTACGTATTTCTTCCATAACTCCTTTATTTGTAGATGGACGAAAATCTTTAAGACAACAATTCAGCATTTATTAGTGAATAATAAGAAAAATATGAATAAATAAACAATAATTTGATAAAACGCTTGCATTTGTTTCTTTTTCAACAAAATCTTAACGCTTAAATTGCTAATATATCTTCAAAACTACTCAAAAGAACTATCATATGTGTGGGACATCGTCAGAAAGCAGTTGTAGTTACCTATTTGATTATGGAATAATATAGAGGGTGTTCCATTTAAAATAAGAAAGTTATTGATGTTTTTAAATCTACGTATTCGAAATCAAATTTTGAACACCCTGTAGGTGAAAGTTTAAATTCTAATACATCATGTGAAAGCTCGCATCTAGCTTAATCAGCTGCCACAATAAAAAGTTTAAATTTGTTTTTAATTTGAAAAATATGGCATTTCTCTTTAGGTTCTACATCTGTCAAAATTTCGACAAAATTTGAAATATTTCAAAAACCGCTCAAGAGAAGTACATGTTGTGATAGTTCGTTGGAAAGCTCTTGACATTCTCTAATCAAATTTGGACTAATATATAGGGTGTTCCGTTGAACTTACCAAAGTTGGTTACTGCCCAGCCTAAATGGAGCACCCTATACAACTAGAAATATTTTTGGAATATGCAGTGTTAATTGCTGAACAACTTTTGTGCTAAAGATTTTTGTCTATCTACAATAGGTAAGGAGTTATGGAAGAAATACGAACGACGTGGACATCCTGTATAAGTTGTAGCGTTGATTGAAATATTTTATTTCAATCAACGGTTGTAGGTAATTATAACCGGAAAAACATTAAGTAATTTCCAGTGCCTCGAGAAATGTAAATTATGGATTTTACAGGATGGAAATCAGTACTAATTATAAACACATCAGTGTTTGTTTTTGTTAAAAATGTAGATATTTTCATTAATGTGTTTTGAGATATTTAAAATTTCTCAAAACAGTAAAACTTCTTAAAAGTTAATTTACGAAAAATCTACTTGATTGTGGTTCAAAATAGTGCAAAATGGGGTCCACTATCACATTTCCAAAGGAATGTATCGAATTACCAATAACCCCGTATACGAGTAGACACAAAGATTTTTATCATTTTTATGTAAAAAAATAAACATTTAAAAAAAATCTTTATACTTTCATTCAAAACTACATGTTTACTTATTTGCGCCTTAAAATATCCCACTGATGGCCTGTTATCGTTGTTCAAACACGACATAAACACTGATAAAGCACTTCGCTCAGAATAAAGATAAAAATATATAATTATGTAAGCACTTTTAAACATATTTCTGTCTTTATTCCTACGGAATGTTTTGAATATCAATTCGACCTCCTTTAAAACGGACTTAATTAAAGCAATGTTACAATTATTCATCTTTAGGCTCTACACTGCGCAACAAATTTAGGTTGCCTACATACACTGCTGGACAAAAAATATGGACAGATAAATTTAAAACAATTGAATATTTATTATTGAATATTTCTTCACATTTTCATTCTGGACGAAAGATACACAACAAAAAGGTAATATTATCTGTATGGTCCTTATAATAATAATAATGTGTCGGAGGCCACAGAGAGACTGTCTAGCATCGGGCAACCGGAAAAAAAAAATGAGTGTATAGGTGTATCATTTTCTAGAATATATGTGGACCGAACGCTCCCTCATCCGAATACAACACGACAAGGCTGTGTTGATCGGTTCTATGAAGCCGTAGTGCAAAAAATGCGTGTAGATGTTGCGGCAAATTTTGTGTAGATACTAAAAATCGTCCTGACCCATTTCAGTGGGTTAATTTACGCACACAAGGGCGGATTTTCCTCCCATACAAGTCGACAAGAACACCAACACGCTGGCCTTCGCCCCTCTAAAGCTTGTATGTTTATGCTACATTTTTAAATTAGCCATAAAGTGAGGTGCATAAACATTGACACATACTTATAATTGTATGAAGTGGTGGGCATAATACATGTCGAGCGAACGCCGCAGTTGTAAATGCGATTTTGTTCCATGTTTGTTACGATTAGACAATCTTTGACCCGGCCGTCAAAAAATCGTTATTGCTTATCATAATTTACAATAGAATACACCTTAGTATCAGTGCTGTGGGCAATTGTGCAACAGTGCTGTCGCAGAGTTGTTACTATTGTTCCTTAGGTAAGTTTAAAATTGTACAGAATTTCAATAAGGGGTTTTTGTGTAGGTTTTAGGTACCTACGTTCCAATTTAAATTAAGTTAATTTAAAACCGTGGACTTTGTCAACAATAACAATAAAATGATAGCAATAAGCAATGACTGTGTATATTTGAGTGTTTAATTGATTAGTGCTAGCTAGTGCAGCGTAGCAGCGTGGATTTTTTTAATATACCTATCAATCATATGCATATTAACTATTGCTCTATTGGATAAAAAAAATATTCAAGCGATAGACAAAATTTTTTTTCAATAAAAGTTGTTCAGCAATCAACACTGCATATTCCAAAAATATTTCTAGTTTTATAGGGTGTTCCATTTAGGCTGGGCAGTAACCAACTTTGTTAAGTTAAACGAAACGCCCTGTATATTATTCGAAATTTGATTAGAGAATGTCAAGAGCTTTCCAAAGAACTGTCATAACATGTACTTCTGTTAAGCGGTTTTTGAAATATTCCAAATTTTGTCGCAATTTTGACAGATGTAGAACCCAAAGAGAAATGCCACATTTTTCAAATTAAAAACAATTTATTGTGGCAGCTGATTAAGCTAGATACGACCTCTCAAATGATGTATTAGAATTTAAACTTTCATCTGCACCCTGTATATTATTTTAGAATCAAATAGAAAATTACAAGTGCTTTCTGACGAAACCACATATGATATTTCTTTTGAGTAAATTTGAAGATTTTGTTAAAAAGGGAACAAATGAAAGCGTTTTATCAAATATATTGTTCAATTTTTTATACGTCTTTGGAAGATTTCAAGTAGCTGATAGTGCAGAAAATTAATTTTCGACTTTTCAAAGCATACATATGCATAACTAAACTATTCCAGACAGTCAACTAAAGAAAACAAAGCCAAAATGCTTTTTGTTGGTTGGAATTCTAACCTATAACTAGCAGTCTATTTTAAATAATCTATAATATTGAAACTTCATAAACTACTGTCTGAGATAGTTTCTAAATGTTGTAATGGTTCCAAGCTAAAACTACAAAACTTAAAATGAAAATGGAAAATAAATTTGCAAATAGAAATTTAAGGTTATGTTAGTCCTGATAAATTTAGCCTCATAATGGCGAGTGGGCGTGACTTTGGCTCTATTGTCGTCTCTGCCCCTATAAACTACTTTGATGAGCGGGCATACTACAGACTTCTGTAAAGTGGGTGTAAATTCATCACAATATTCTACTTTAATGACGATTGAAGTCTATACTAAGTGGAATATACTGTAATAACGCATATCATGTAATGCTCTGCCTAAGCAGAGATTTTCATGTCTAGTCAGATTTACTGATAATGTGTAGAAACTATATATATGTATATATCGTAGATAAATATTTACGAATTTCATTTAATTTATTATGGTATTAGTTTATTTCTAACAAATAAAAGTGATTATATTTTAAATAATACATCATAATAAATAAAAATATTATGTGTTGATTTACCAACGTGGAGGATACTAGAACTGCCAGTACGCGCACCCTGTAAACATAAAAATATTTCTGGAATACTCAGTGCCGAGCACTGAAGGACTTGTATTTAAATTTAATTTCCATCTATATTAGTTACAGAGTCATAAAACCAATGCGTGTTATCCTATTCGTATAGGATTTTATTGATATTTATACAACGCAGAACGGCATCGATCGCGCCCTAGTTTAGGCATGTAAAATTTTAATGCAGCTTGGTTTTTGCGCGCTCTGTCTAAAACTGCTGACATTTCCCCAGTACGTTTTATTTCCAAACAACGATTGTATTATTATACCAAAACAAGTGAATAGAAGCAGCAGGTACGTTTAATTTACACACAAAAGAGGTAACAAAGTTCGTAAATCCGTGGTGAATCGCAGGAACTTAAAACCAGCACGTTTGTTGGTGCAATTTGCAATTTGTAAGTATTTATATGACACCACATTAAACAGCCACATTATTCATAAATACATAGGCACAGAGCATTCGTAATTGACCGTAAACCACGTAACTAAAAATAGGCAACCAGATATGCATGTTAACAAGTGAAATAACAATGAGTGTATATATGGTTGCCTATTTATGTTTATAATCATATAATAATATGACCCTTTAGTCTTGGCACCTTTATTCAATGATTTTTACACACAAAGATAATTCAATATCTTGACTAGGTATCTATTTAACCGTTGCTAGCACACCCGCTTTATTTTCATCATAGTTAACCTAACAAACGTCACTTAGACAGATTTAAACATCAAGAGTCTTCGTAAGTAATTGTAAACCACGTGACCGCAGAATAGGCAACCATATATACAATCCACGGTATCACATATGCAGAAAAAGCAAACTGTGTATCTGGTTGCCTAATTTTTATATATTTTTAGTTTTTAATTTCAGATCAGAGCCCTCCCTGAAAATGTCGAAGGCGGAAGAAGCCGTGACAGTCGTCCGGAACAGCTTCAACAGCGGCGTAACAAGGCCTGCCGAATTTCGCCTAAACCAACTGAAGAACCTGCTTCAGCTCACCGAGGAGAATGCCAATGTACTAAAAGATGCCATAACTAAGGATACGAAGAGGCCAAATTTTGAGACTGTTCTATACGAGCTGGAAAGTATCAAGAACGAAATCAGGAACACGATGTTTCATCTGGAGGAGTGGATGAAACCTACGCAGGCTGCAAAATCGTTGACGTTCCTCATGGATAAGGTACGGTACAAGTATTTGACTGTGGCTGGGGCACATACTCGTCCAAAGTCAAAACCCATTAAGTACTGATTCTTATTATTTGTTCCGTTCTAGGTATTCATTTACCCAGAGCCCTACGGCGTGGTGCTAGTAATAGGCCCCTGGAACTACCCCTTCATGCTGCTCTTGTCGCCTCTGATAGGCGCCATCGCAGCTGGCAACTGTGTGATACTGAAGCCTTCGGAGATTGCCCCCAACACCGCACAAGCCATCGAGAACCTGCTGCCGCGTTACTTGGATTCCAGTTGCTACCAGGTGATAAACGGGGGCATTCCCGAAACTACCCAGCTGTTGCAACAAAGATTCGACTACATTTTCTATACGGGCAATTCCAGCGTCGGCAGGATCATCCAGAGGGCGGCGAGTAACCATCTGACGCCCGTCACTCTAGAGCTGGGAGGGAAGACTCCTGTGTACATAGATAAAACCGCCGACATAGAAGTGGCGACCAATAGGATCTTGTGGGGGAAGTGCATTAATGCTGGGCAAAGCTGCATAGCCCCTGACTACATTATGTGCAGTAAGGAAGTGGAGGAGAAGTTTATAGCAGCCACCAAGACGACGATTAAGAAGTGGTTTGGGGAGAACGTTCAAGGATCCCCTGATTTTGGGAGAATCGTAAACGAAAACCACTTCCATAGGATAACTAAGCTGCTACAAGGTATTTTGCTTCAATCTTTTTCTGTACGTTTATAAAACCTTTGTATCTATACTGTATATATTGTTTTCAGGGGCCAAAGTAGTTGTGGGTGGCAAGCACGATGCCAAGGACCTATTCATTGAACCTACAATTATCCAAGATACGAAGCCAACAGACCCGATTATGCAAGAGGAAATTTTCGGGCCGCTCCTGCCCATGATTGACGTCGAAAATGCGTATGACGCCATTAACTTTATAAACGATAGGGAAAAGCCTTTGGCCCTCTACATATTTAGCAACGATAAATTCGTCCACGATCTGTTCTTGGAAAACACTTCCAGTGGTAACCTGCTTATAAATGATACAATGATGCACTTTAGCTGCGACAGCATTCCGTTTGGTGGTGTTGGTAACAGCGGTATTGGGGCTTACCACGGTAAATTTTCCTTTGATGCGTTTTCTCACCAAAAAGGCACCATCATAAAAAAGTTGGACAAATTCGGCGAAAGCACGTCCTCGTCTAGGTATGCCCCTTATACAGACAGTCACTTAAGTTTAATTCGTACGGTATCTAAAAAGAGGGCTTTTCCGCGCCTACCCGAATTGTCTCATGTTCTTCTGTTTATAATTATAGCTATGCTTGCGTACATATATAATTCCTGAGTGTGTAATAATCTCAGTTGTATTTGATTGCATAGATTTAATCAATGATATGTTATTTTTTTAATCTGTTTTGTTTGCAATAAAGTATATAGGATGTTTTACATTTTTATTTATATTCCAAGATTACACCGAGCTTGATAAGGCGAGATCAAGCGATGGGACCGAGATATTCGGAAAGAGAAAATTTGAGAATTGGACGGGTAAATTACTTTTTCTTCACTTTCCCAAATAAAAGAGTTATCGATTTTTGAAAATGGACAATAATAAACCATTTTAAATTTTCGACATATTTTTCAAATCGCACCACCCATTTATGCAAGGTAACATTGTGACTAGTAACTCTCTAAGCTCCTGGTGACTCTTAGAAGAAGAAGAAGTGCTTTTAAACTTAAATGACAGTTATTAAAATTTCAATACAAACATAACCTACAAATTTACATTTCTTTATTTTATACATTTTCATTAATATCCGTAAGTTTAAAAGTATTAAGTTGCAAATAGATTCGAGTTGTATTTAAAATTTAGTTTGGAACACCGAAAACATATCCAAAAAGATGTAACACTCTAATACTAGGAAAATCAATAATATAACCTTCAGTAAGTTGAAATGGAACACAAAGATAAACTGAATAAAAAAAAAGGTTTCGGAAGTTTCCTGCTTCCAAGTAAGACGCCCAACAAGGTAGGAGTAGCTGTGACAAGAAGCCAAAGCGCAAAAGACCAAACCTTAAGATATCTAACTTCTTCCGAAGCTAATAGTAACATTGCCATTTCTAAAAGACCTCTAAGTTTCGACGTTAAGCATAAGAATATGAATGGTAAATCAGAGCTCTTACCAAACGTAAACGTAAGTACAGCCTGAGCTAAGTTAATCGAATTGCTTCTTGCATTGTTATTTTTAGAGTTTAAACAGACGAAACAGCTTGTCGGATAGTAACTTGTATAGTGAAACCACCGAGACCACGGATGCCTCCGACAAATTGGGAGAAAAGAGCGCATCGCATGAGAGCGTGTTGAATTTGAAGGAAGGTAAAGAACTTCAGGGTTCCCCCATAGCGGAAAATCACTTTCGTTTCCTATACTTCCGTCCAAAAACACATTTTCCATGTCCACAGTTCAGTTTAAGGGTTTTCATTTATATAGGCAACCCAAAGTCACCTGATAAAAAATTGCGAGAGGAATTTTATGTAGAACTTTTAAAGAAACTTAGAGAAAGTAATTTTACAATTTTTGTACTTCAATTTTCTGCCTGTATATAGTTTGTGTTTATATAGTTTTTAATAATTAACGATTATGCTTTATTACAAATTTTCTCAGAATAGCTTGCACTTATCATTTAATGTTTTCCGTATATTTTAGTAAGTTCACCCGATACCTAGCGTAGTCAAATGGATATCTTGACCATTCCGCGTTTTCCAGGTTGGTGGGAACCCTACTTTCACCAACTCGATAACCTGTAATGCCAGTTTTTGCTTTTATAGCCATAAGTATGATGCATCTCATACCGACCAGCAAAGCAAGACAGAGGAACTTTTTGCAAGGCAAAATCGGCGCCAATTCTCTACTCGGCGCCGCGGAACTAGACCGAGTATGCCCGAACAGAGAAGTAACCATATTCGTCGGCACCTGGAATATGAACGGCCATTCCCCGCCAAAGTATATCTCACTCGGGTGTCTCAAACCTTTTTTAAACGCAGGCTTTTTTAGGGAACTTAACGACTTTGTGCTGCCTGTCGGCATGGAGCACGTGCCGGACATTTTATCGTTCGGAACGCAAGAGTCTTCGTCCGAGAGATACGAGTGGGAGGTTAGTTTGCAGGAGACCATCGGACCGTCGCATCTGCTCTTCCATTCCTCATCATTAGGTAGGAATAGACAAACAATATAAGTAGCAGACGATTATAATTTTTTTAACACTTCTCATGTTCCAGGCACTTTACACCTGTCCACGTTTATTCGGCGGGACCTTATATGGTACATATCAATCCCAGAAGACGCCAGTCTGTCTGTCAGACCTGGCAGCGCTTTTCGAACGAAAGGCGCGATGGCCACGTCGTTTATGCTGTTTGGAACCTCGTTTCTGTTCGTAACGGCTCATCTCACCGCCCACCAAGAGAAAGTGAAAGAGCGAGTCGGGGATGTTAAAAAAATCGTCCATTCGATGGATTTGCCGAAGCTTCTACCATGTAAACATAAGAGCAAAGGTAAATACTGTTTATAAATGGAAGTTTATTGTACGCCATGTTTTGGGATTTGTGCGAGACGCACTGATACTGGAAACTATGTAATTGAACATTTTTAAGAGTTCTAGAACTTTTTAAAATATTGATTACTGCTGTAAATAGAAGTGTATATATTAATTTAGGTATCTGTGCAACAAAAACTACGTTTAAATTTAAAAA
This sequence comes from Rhagium mordax, assembly GCA_963680705.1. Classification (NCBI taxonomy): domain Eukaryota; kingdom Metazoa; phylum Arthropoda; class Insecta; order Coleoptera; family Cerambycidae; genus Rhagium; species Rhagium mordax. The sequence goes on along the minus strand of OY796662.1, from coordinate 59,645,941 downwards.
TATATCCAAGAGCCCTACGTTTTTACACTAGCCAGAAAACCCGAAAAACCTCATTAGAATAGTTTTTAGAAAATAACGAAACACTAACTGAAAACTATACAAACTCACTTAATTTTTGTTAGTGGCAGTTTCGTGATTAAAATGTCTGCATAGTTTTATAGAAACAAAGCTAGAAACTATAAATAAAAAATTAGTAAGTACACGAATTAGTTTGTTGAAATAGTTTGGTTTTGTTTTTCTTGCACCCACGTTTAGTTTTTTTTACACAAACACCATATATATGCTATTTTCACTGTCTGAACCACACCACCCCCCAACCAACTTGGATATCTGGTAGATTTTTGTGTGTGTACTGTAACCTTTTTCTGCCTCGCTGTTCTCACGTTTGATATGTTTGTGTTCTCTTTTATATCGTATCTTGTGCACCACAACTGACCCTCGTTTCTTTCTTTTCCAGATGCGGACCACGAGACGATATTTATAAAACATGCCATTAACTGTTCCTTATGTATATTTTATAGATATAATAAAATCTGCATTGAGCAATTTGTTTTTTTTATTAACATTCGTCATATTTGGTAAGTTAAAAAAACCAGTTTATTTTAATTACCGGGACCCCAAGTGCGACGTATCATTGACTATTACATCACTTAAATTCTATCGGTTCACTTTTTTCCAGATATCACCCAAAACTTTGACTACGTCTTCTGGTCTGGGGACTTAAATTTCAGGCTGTCCACGCCCAGGGCGAAAGTGTTAGAATGGCTGTCCAAAACTAGTTTTCCCCTACCTCCTCACCTACCTCACGGGTACATGCACCACGACCAACTGTGTTCAGTCCTAGCCGACGGAGCGGCTTTCAAAGGGTTTTGCGAGGCAAACATAACGTTCCCTCCCACATACAAGGTAACGCCCGGTGATAACACCGGAAGGCAACTTTCTTATTTATTGTTTTCAGTACGATCCCGGGACTCAAAACTTTGACACGTCCTCCAAGCAAAGAACGCCCGCCTACACAGATAGGATACTGTACAAGCAGAAGAGCATACGCAGGTTAAGCGGGCACTTGGAAAACCCCCCGTTGCAGTGCTTGGTGTACGACTCGGTCCCTTCTATTACCAGCTCTGACCACAAGCCGGTTTGGGGCGTTTTTAAGGCACACCTGCGTCCTGGTTTAGACACGTAAGTTTCATATGATCTTATAATGAGAGATGATAAAGCCGTTTATTTGTAGAATTCCATTGGCTGCCGGGCTTTTTAACAGGGACGTTTACTTGGAGGGACTGAAAAGGCGTGCCGCAACTCTCAATAGCGCAAAAGGCGCTACCACAGTCTGCTCTTTACAATAAAAACGTGCAATGACCAAAGGTTTTAGTTAAAATTTACTATTAAATTAATTTATGATTAGCAGTTATAATTCCTTTTTCCTTATGAAATAAAATGGTTTAATTTGGTAGAGTTGGTTTAGTTCCCCTAAAAATTTTAATAGCAAAACAAATTAGAATTTTTTCCAGGAATTTGGGGTGAATGAATGATGAAGAGGAAATGGTTAGGAAGGTAAGAAATGCAGAAATTATCGACACAACTTTTTAAAAATACTTCAAACCCGCCGGGGCTTCTCAACGACCCTAATATAGTTTGTCCACTGACGTTTTAATATTATAGCCACAGAGTTACTAAATATTCATATTAACTTTTTTGTACCGAGTTTGGGTAATATTTAAAACTCCAGCGTTCTCTACTAACATATTTTATTTACAATAAATCATAAAAATAATCCAGTCCTTGTCCTAATTCCCATATAGAAACGCCAGTATTCAAATCTTTTGCCAGCTCAAGACGCTTCTGTATCGAATATAGTGTTGGATAAAAAACAATGTGCCTTTTTTTCTCATTATCCCTAAAAAAATTAATCATCAGAAATACATTCTTTTGTTTATGCTTGGATATCTATATGAAAAACTTGGTATTTATTATTTCTGATAAGCACTAGATAAAATTCCATATGTCTAATTAAAGAAACATCTAAAAAACTCTCATCATGAATTTTAAAGAAACAAAGGCAGCAAACAAAATTGCAAATACAATTTTACCATTGATTTAACTTAAACGGACATTCTGAAAATGAATTTATGCGGAAGCGAATTGGATCTAGTTCTTTAAGACTTACTTATATTCAAAAAAATGTTCGCCGATTTGCGGATCATACTGCAATCTGCCATTATACCCTTTCAACCTGCTAATAAACTCATGGGCGACGATCGGTCCGCCACTGGTCACGGTATAATCGTTACCATAAAAATTAAGACCCGTCAATATTTTCCTGCGCTTATTCTGATCTGCTGTTAAAGATGTTATGCAGTCCTCAACCCACGGCATAGGAGCATTAGGACCTAAAAACCATTTTTGTTTGAATGACTAATAAGTACGAGCTTACGACCGTTGTAGTATTTACCGGGCATACGAGGATTGGAAAAATCGTAGGTCATTAAAGAAAACGCAGTGACATAGTCGTGTAAGGCATCAAAATGCAAATTCGTGAACAATTCCTCCTTGCCGCGCTTCGGCGGGATTACTAATATTGTTTCTAAGCTTTCTAAGGCTAGTGCATCAGCTAAAAACAAAATTACGTTACTCCGAAAAACTATAGGTGTTTTTTAAACAAACCGATGTTTCTTATAAGCGATACTAAGGGATCAAACTGTATTGCTGTGGCGATTTGAGACCAAACCTCTATTACGTAACCATCGAACCTATACTTTTTGGCAGCCTGAACGAAAGTGTTAGTCAGAGCCGCCATTTCATCTTTTCTGGCCAGGAGTTTATTATAATCGTTACCAGTCCAACCGTCAAACAAAACTCTAGGAACAACTACAAACAAATAAGCCGCAATCGTATGAATGTCACTATTATTGAGACAACCTACTTTTTAGCTTTCGTTCTCTGCCAGCATTACGAACCGTAACCATCCACTCTTTGTCAACATCGTGAGTGCCTTTGATCTCATAATTTTTTGTTCCTTTCCGCACTATTTGCAGCCAAACTGGGCTAATATGTGTGAACTTGTTGCCAAATATTTTAGCTATATCGTAACCGTGATTATTCCACTACAAAATGGTAACTTATAACGTAATAAATAGTTGTTAAGTTTTACTTACCGGAGTAACATAACCCAATACCATTCCCTCAAAGCTATATTCATCCGTTTCTCTAAAAAAAGCTTGATAATTTGAAAGTATGGCTTTCGCCGAAGGCGTTTCACTAACTAATTTTTTATCGAGCACTGTGTAGTTTTGAGGACCTAACCTAACTTTATCTAATTTATTCTTATTTTCCTTGGTTCCTTTAGGAGATTTTGGCGACAAAGTTGCCTCAACCTCATTATATACTCTTAAAATAACACAAGCGGTTAACAGATAAACGAAATTTACAATCATAATAAATAAATTCTAATTTACACGGAGCTACATTACATTCACCCACAGCACAAAATTTAAAACTGGAGTGGTGCGTGAAGTTAGGGCTAAGTCAGATCAGTATCAGTAGCTACAACCTCTAGAACAAAAATGCCTAAATTCGCTGTGCACTAAATGCAGAGTACGTTCGAATTGTCTTTCGCCGGAATGGGGCTATGGATTTTTTTTAAAGTGTTTTAAATGTGCAGATATTATGATATACTTGAAAGCGTTGAGTGTTGGATCAAATATTTAACAAAACGCGCAATCGAGCAGAATTCAAGATTTTCTATTGTATTTAACTGCTCATAGATTCAGGATTGTTACTAATTTTTATAATGCTAATGGAAGGTATATAATTTCGCTTCGTAGCCTTAGAAATATAAATTAAGTATGGAACGCACTACGCACTAGTAAGAAGAAGAAGAAGAGCAGACCTCAAAAATACGAAACCTGACGTTTGGTTGTTTGTGTTTGTTGTATTAGGAAATCGTTTTCTAAAATATAAGATAATTGTTTAATATTCATATAAGTTGTTCCGTTTCTATGTGATCATGGCTGCGCCACCACAAGCTCTGGTAAATCGAAATAAAAAGCACTTTCTTGGAGTGCCCGCTCCCTTAGGTTATGTTGCTGGTGTTGGTAGAGGGTAAGCCTTTAATTTCCATTTTTATTTCAAGTTTATTAATGTAACTACTGTTTTAGAGCTACTGGATTCACGACACGGTCTGATATTGGTCCAGCGAGGGATGCCAATGATGTCTCGTAAGTATACCTAAATAATAAATAACGCCTTAGTTAGTCTCTGAAATACTGTTTTGTGTACAGCGATGATCGTCATGCACCACCAGCTGCAAAAAGAACCAAAAAGAAAGACGAGGAAGAGGAAAAGGAGGTATATTGCCGATATTATTAGGTATTTGTGCGTTAATGATTAATATTGTTACTAGGAAGAAGAGGACTTGAACGACTCAAATTACGATGAATTTAGTGGTTACGGTGGATCTTTGTTCTCAAAGGATCCTTACGATAAAGACGATGCCGAAGCGGATGCTATTTATGAAGCGATCGACAAGAGAATGGATGAAAAGCGTAAAGAGTACAGAGAGAAGCGGTTACGAGTAGAACTAGAAAGGTACCGTCAAGAGAGACCTAAGATCCAACAGCAATTTTCTGATTTAAAACGAGATCTTGCTCAGGTTAGCGAAGAAGAGTGGAAATCCGTGCCAGAAGTTGGCGATGCTAGAAATAAGAAGCAGAGAAATCCAAGGGCCGAGAAGTTTACTCCTCTGCCAGACAGCGTTCTGTCTAGAAACCTTGGTGGAGATGCTACCAATTCTATTGATCCCAATTCTGGGCTGGCTAGTATGGTGCCTGGCGTAGCCACCCCAGGTAACTAAATGAAATTAATGTTATGTATATTAATTAATCTTTTAAATGTTTCTTTAGGTATGCTTACACCGACTGGGGATATGGATTTGAGAAAAATCGGGCAAGCAAGAAACACGTTAATGAATGTGAAGCTGTCTCAGGTGGGTTTTTAAAATTATCACGTTTTATATCGTCACACAAGTTTTTCTGTTCTTAGGTTTCAGATTCGGTCACCGGTCAAACAGTAGTGGATCCAAAGGGATATTTGACGGATTTACAATCCATGATCCCCACTTACGGAGGGGACATTAACGACATTAAAAAGGCCCGACTGCTGCTGAAATCCGTAAGGGAAACGAATCCCAACCATCCACCTGCGTGGATCGCCAGTGCCCGTCTTGAAGAAGTCACAGGGAAAGTGCAGGCAGCCAGGAATCTTATAATGAAAGGTTGTGAAGTGAATCATCAGAGTGAAGATCTTTGGCTGGAGGCGGCAAGGCTGAATCCGCCTGATACGGCGAAAGCGGTTATTGCACAGGCTGCCAGGCATATTCCCACTTCGGTAAGTAACTGGAAATGAGTTTATTTGTCGATTAGAATTATTCGGTTTTTAGGTGAGGATCTGGATTAAAGCAGCCGACTTGGAAATGGAGACCAAGGCTAAGCGGCGCGTGTTCCGGAAAGCTCTCGAGCATATTCCTAACTCTGTACGTCTCTGGAAAGCGGCCGTCGAACTGGAAAATCCAGAGGACGCCAGGATTTTACTATCCAGAGCTGTCGAATGTTGTCCGACAGCAGTGGAGCTGTGGTTGGCCCTGGCCCGTTTGGAAACGTACGAAAACGCAAGGAAAGTTCTCAACAAAGCCAGAGAAAACATTCCGACTGACAAACAAATCTGGACCACTGCCGCAAAACTAGAGGAAGCTAATGGTAACGTATCACTATTGTAGAACTACCCAGTACTTATAGAATTTAAATTGATCAATGTATTTTTTAACGGGAGCTTTATAAGGTACCTAATACTAATGAAATTTTCTTTTTTTGCGTAGGAAATCATCACATGGTTGAAAAAATTATAGAAAGAGCAATAACGTCCCTGAGCTCGAACGGTGTGGAAATCAATCGAGAGCAGTGGTTCAAAGAGGCCATAGAAAGTGAAAAGGGGGGGCACGTACATTGCTGCCGAGCTATCGTGAAGGCTATTATCGGTTATGGGGTTGAACCCGAGGATCAAAAACACACTTGGATGGAGGACGCTGAAAATGTAAGTTTTTTTGTTTAAGTAGTTCATAAATATAAAGTATTTTATATTTTAGTGCGTCAGCCAGGGAGCGTATGAATGTGCGAGGGCCGTATACAACATTGCTCTGGTCGCGTTCCCCGGGAAAAAATCGATTTGGTTGAGGGCTGCATACTTAGAGAAAAATCACGGGTCTAGAGATAGTTTGGAAAGCCTTCTGCAGAGAGCCGTGGCCCATTGTCCGAAAAGCGAGGTAAGCAAGACGCAAACAAATTTTTAGACTGCCGTGTACACTTATGTATTTTCTTGTACAGGTTTTGTGGCTTATGGGAGCCAAGAGCAAATGGCTGGCAGGCGACGTCCCAGCGGCAAGAGGCATCCTCTCCCTGGCTTTCCAGGCCAATCCGAACAGCGAGGAAATCTGGTTGGCCGCTGTAAAGCTAGAGTCGGAAAATAAGGAATACGAAAGAGCCAGGCGGCTATTGGCAAAGGCCAGAGGTAAGAAATAAAACATATTTATAGTCTTATTAACAAAAGTAAATGTATCAGTACAAATAATTATCTTTAGTACTATTTCTGGTCCTCTATAACTATCTTTTCCTCTCAAGGGTCTGCCCCTACACCAAGAGTCATGATGAAAAGTGCAAAATTGGAATGGTCCTTGGACGATTTAAACGCTGCTTTACAACTATTGGACGAGGCGCTAAGAGTTTTCCCAGATTTCCCCAAGTTGTGGATGATGATCGGGCAGATTCATGAACAAAGGAGAGATATGTCCAAAGCGTTCGACGCCTACAACTCTGGGGTAAGTTCACACACGTTTCTAAAAATAAATTTTCGAAAATATCAAACGTTGGACTTTTTCCAGATAAAAAAGTGTCCGAATTCCATTCCACTGTGGCTTTTGCTTTCGAAACTTGAAGAAAAGCGCGGCCTCTTGATTAAAGCCCGTTCGGTGTTAGAAAGGGCTAGGCTGAAGAACCCAAAAAACGACCAGTTATGGCTGGAAGCCATTCGGATAGAAATAAGGGCAGGCATGAAGGACATAGCAAATGCGATGATGGCCAAAGCTTTGCAAGAATGCACGACGTCGGGCATCTTGTGGGCAGAGTCGATATTCATGGAACCAAGACCGCAGCGAAAAACTAAATCGGTGAGTTTATTTAATACCACTTTAGTTTTAAAAGTTTTGCGGAAACATTTCGCCATGCGGTTTTTAGGTAGACGCCCTTAAAAAATGCGAACACGATCCTCACGTGCTATTAGCCGTCAGTAAATTATTCTGGTCCGAACGGAAGATCGGAAAGTGTCGTGAGTGGTTCCAAAGAACGCTGAAAATTGAACCAGACTTGGGCGATGCCTGGGCACATTGGTATCGTTTCGAACAGCTCCACGGCACCAACGACCAGCAAGAGGAGGTCAAACAGAGATGTCTAGCTGCCGAGCCCCATCACGGAGAACTATGGTGTTCCGTCTCCAAGGAGATTAAAAACGCTGGGTTGAATACAGAACAGACTTTACGAGCCGTCGCCAAGGAGGTACCTATACCTGTGTAGGAGTTAGATTTATGGGATAAATGCCACTATTTGTGTATTAATAAACTGTTTTATGTTAATCGTGTTTTTCTGGTGCCTCATAAAGTGATTATAATGTTTTAAACGCTCACAGAGATGGGCTAATATGGATTTTACCTAAAAATCTTTCCTTAAGTCCTTATGGGGTTTTATGGCAACAAAATCCTAAATTAATAACATCTGGAAAGGATTTTATATGATTATTTTTATCTAAGGAGCTTAGGCCTGTGTAATACGGTTATGAGATTACAAATTATTCTGGGAGGCCGTTTGATTGGAGATGTCCGTAGATTAACAAAAAAACACTTGAACTTTATAAAAATGATTTGTATTTGTAATAATAGTAATTTATACAATATAATAATTTAACTCTGAAGTAAAAAAAGAGTTGAGCTTTATAAAAATGCAACTATATATATAAAATTATATGAAAAGTCTACAATTTTTATTTCATATTAACATAAATAAAAATGAAATGAATATAATGAAACTTATTAACAAATAAAATGCTTTTTCCATACGAGAAATATTTCTCTTAATATTTTGGCCTTCACATTTGCGTTCTAGGAAAACAATTTCTATTGAGCCCAACAAACCCAACTTAAAACGAAAAGTAAAGTATACGAAAATGTGTAGATTATAAATGGCGGAATATCTATTATTAATACTTATTACAAGCGCTTAAATAATACAGAAGAACGCAATTTTCAGTAGAAAAAAATACCCTGTTAAAATAAAGGATTTTATTGTGCTTCCTCACCACTACAACCTTGGTCATTTTTTCTACCAAAAAGCAAATCCTCCTATACAGAAAACAAAAATCCTGTCGGGCTCAATATGTTCAAAAATGTTATTCATCGATTTCGTAGTTTATGTGGTAAATTTGAAGACATCAGTTGTCGGATTTGTTGTGCCTGCGCTGCAGGGCGGCGGCCAAATCTTGTTTCAGAGCCTGCTGCTGGCGGCTCTCCGTCAAATGCTGAACAGACCTCAAACTGTTCACTATGTCTTTAGTTTTGCTAAAATAGATTTCGTTAAGTGTGGTTCGGATTTTGTTTTCCATCTCCTCCACCATTCTTCCAATGTTGGCGATGTGGGGGTTGCTCTCGTTCACCGTGGCGTCCTGCTCAATCTGCAATGACACATTCGTTTAACAAAAATATACGGCATTATTCAAGGTATCATGGCCAATTTTAGTTTTTTTGCCATTAATTTGAAATAAAATATCGATACGCTCATATACATTACAGAAAACTCTCACTCACTTGTCTAGTTAAGCTACCACCAAGATTCATTGTGCCTGAACCTTGCCTATTAGTTTGAAGCCACAGCATGGCAGTCGAGGTCATTTTATAATGGGAAGTACGGCCCGAACTTTTCTCCTGTACTTCGACCACGTGCAGCGAGTCCCAGCATCCTTTGATTTTTTTACTACCGTCTCCCGTCTTTTTAATTAAAATAACACCTAAAAGAGTAATAGTACTTGCCTAAGTATGACAAAAATAGTTACAGTCCAAGTCGCTGGCAAGGAGCGATAGTTTTACCTGCGAAGCCATGATCTAGGTCCCAAAAGTACACCGAGGAAACTCCGCCTTCAAAATACATTTCTCTATACTGGTCGAAAGCATGGTTGGCATCTAATTCAAGTTTCCTTAAACGCTCGGATGGCATTGAACCATCGTCTAAAGGTGGGTAGTATGTGTTAGACCACGGAGACCTATCAAAGAAATAAAGATAATCGTTACATACTCAAAATTTTTATTTTTCACAATAAACTACTGATAAAATCGGTATTTCTAGCTATCCTAAAAAAATAAGACGTTAATCTGACTGCAAACCACATTGATAAGAAATAATAAACGACTTATCAAACGCTGATAGCAACAAATTTTTGATAATTGCTTACCTATATGAGTCACCATCTCGATTATAATCACAGAGTAAATAATCTTTCCCAGTTTCTCTATCCTTGGCAATTTTTAAAGGCTGGTCCACTGAAGACAACAAATCCTCACATAAACTGGGAACTAAATCTATTAAATCACTTAGGTTCTTCTCTATTTGTTGAGGGGGCAAGCGTCGCATCAAATCTAATGCACAATCAAACTGATCTCCCTATAAATAAAATAAAATCTACTCATTTTCTGCATCATCAGTAAATTTGTGCAAACTTTATTTACAGAAACTCTTGGGATATTTCAGATATTTAGAATAGTGGGTGTGACATTTATCTAATTTCTAACACATTGTTAACCTATGAGACTTGACCAGTGGGAGAAGAATATGTGAAAGTTAGTAGGAAAGGTGAATACGTACCATTTTTAACTTTGCTTTTAATGTTTGCTATAAAAAAAAACTAATAAATATTTGTGGTTGACGTTTGTCAACGTAGAACGATGCGGTTGACGTTTTGTGACTAATATTTGACAATTTTCATTAGGGATTTTTGTGAATAAGAATAATGTACAGTTAGTTGGACATGGGGGAAAATAGGCATCGACTTCCTTATGTTGGTATGCAATACAATACTTTCTATCAGTGCCATCTCTTGTTCAGTTCTCATAAACAATGCATGTTAAAAATTAGAAAACTTTAACATATTAATGCAAATAAATTCACAATGCATATATATATACAAAGTGTTTGAATATATAACGTTTTAAAAATAATACTTACTAATTTGGTGTAAGTAGCTCCCAACATTACCTTTTTTAAATACTGATTTCGATAATCGATTAGTCGGTATTCGAATGATTCTAGAATCGAATGGTCAATCGAATACTAATACTATCCTTTATATTCTAATACAAAACCCCTGCAAAGAATATACAAGGTGTTCCATAAAAGCGGGACAAACCTTACTTACATTTTTTTAAATGGAACACCCTATACCTATTTTTTTAAATATTTCAAATCTGTGTTTTTTTTGTGATTTCAAATATATATATATGTTGTATCTTATCTTTTACTGTTTTTTATTTATTGCAAATTTCGTGAACAATAATATTTATACCAGCAGCATCTGCAATCTGCATGATTATCAATCAGGGTAGCCATGAATGAAAAACAATTAATTTGACACTTATGCCTTAACAGAATAATTGAATAAATTCAAAAAGCATACTTTTCATCCATGGCTAACCTGATTGTAAACTTGAAAAATCATTTGTGAACGTACATCACAGAATTATAATTCTGTGCCTACATGACCAATAAGATCAAAGCGCGCGCTTTTGTCTTTTGTCGTCCCTTGCACCACTGCAATCTTCCATCAGACAGACTTTAGTCCCAGAACAAAGAGCTTGGCTTTAGTTTTAGTAAACGTATAAAAACTATTTGTGATAATAATCGTGATTAGTGTATTGTGAAAAATTTTATATTGTATTCATAAGGTAAGTGTTGGTTTATTTATGGTTATTTCTCGTCGTGTCTCATTGTTGGCCATTCGACTGCTTACGTATTTATTATTTAACTGAAAGAGTCTAGGAAAATGCTGTCTTAGAAATTGCAGAAAATATAAATTCATTGTATTATTGCCCAGTGTGGAATACAATCTCTTTTTGCTAAAAACATTCTAATGAAATTTGCAACGTTACCTAACCTCACAATGCAAATTAATTAATGCATATGATGCTACGTAAGTAATAAATTGAAGTCAGTTTTTAGACATTTTATTACAAACTGTATGCAACAGAGCAAAACGATTACTCGTTTAAAAAATAAAAACAATCTCATTAGAAAAATTAAAACAATTCCTCGTTTAATATAGACAAAAACAATCCATGCATGCAGGCCCTTGGCTTAACAATAATTATAAGTATACCTAAAATGGAAATAAACCTGGCAAAACTACTGCTAATTAAAAACATGCTCTTACGAAAAAACTCAAACAGTACATATTATATTACATCTAAAGCCATACTATATACAAACAAAGTAAATATATCACACTTTTGTTTCACCAAAATGGACACCACCCAATGTAACACTGGCATAAGTTCTCGTTACTCGTTGCCTGTTGGATTAACAAATCCACTTGATTCTCGATTGTCAAAGGCTCGTCGGCGTTAAAGTCATTACCAGTTAATTTATCCCTCACTCGGTTAATGATCGCCACCGCCTTCTTATTAACAGCCTCCGGTTCAAAGTTGTCGCCGACAAGCTCAGCCAACAGGCTCTTTTTATTAATAGTCAGACTCAGGGACTCGATTAAGTCGTGTTCTTGTGAGGTCCCCGTAGAGAAGGACCCGACCTCCCCTGTGGTCGACTTATTTCTCGCCGCAGCGTCCATGAGCCTCCAGTTAAGCAACGGATCGTACACAAAGGCCTCTAAAACTGCCATTAGACTGTCTTTGTTACGGTGCAAGACAGACATCACAGACTCACAAGTTTTCTTATAAGTCCCATCGATCCCAGTCACCTCCATGGCGTTTATTAACATCCTAGTCAGTCTGAAGGGAATCTTTTCTGGGAACTTCTCCCTGGTCATAGCTACTTCGAAACAGTCTCCAAAATCAATGTGTAAAATTTTTCCGCTCAGTCTATCCAGCATTAAGTTACTGGGGTGCCGATCGCCCAGCCCCAAAATATAGCCCACTATCGACATCACGGCAAGGGAACGCGTATAGTTGGTCCTCCTATCGAACCACACCTCTGACGAAGGGCTCTTGAGCCACAAGAGCCTAGCTAAGTCGTCTCCGTGGGTGTGCTCCAGGGCATGTTCGAACACCTCAACCTTTTGCATCACCGTCAGGTGGTCGTAATCGGCGGCCATCCTCAGCATAATCCTGTGTTCGATATTCAGCAAAATCTTCTTCTTGTCTCTGTAATCCCTGATGAGCGTGTGCAAAGTATCACAGTGCGGCACCCACCCTATCAGACCTGAATTGGTGCTTAGAGGTATCACAGCATAGCGTTGTATGGTTAGATTCCTACGGAATGTGTCGGGGTCCTTCAGGAGCAGAGTATTGACTAAACCAAACAGTTGCATTACCCTCTCATCTTGCCTCAGGTCCTCGTGGCCTTTCAGCAGGAACATGTAGTCCTTGCCGTTGCTTCCGCGAACAATCAGCTTCCTCGGACGCTGCTTGGACGTAATGACCTGCATAGGAAAGGAATATCAGTAATAACAGCTCAAATGGAAACAAATCGTTTACCTCTAGCGATCTATTAAAGTAGGCAATTTTGACCACGGGCTGGCCAGGGGCGTAACTGCCTGGCACAGCCAGTTCCAGATCCTGGCAAACCAGCAGGTTTGGCGAAACGTACTGCAATTCTAGGGAGGTCAGTTGCGGCAACTGCCTGGAAATTCTTCGGAATACGTGGTAGTAGAGGTCCCAGGCTTGGTTTAAGTCACGGATATTGCCCGATATCTGAAACGGTACGTGATTAATACAAAATTATTTACAGTACAAGGAAAAATACTTACCCTATATCTTTGGCACCACTCGTGAGCCTCGGTTAAGTCCCTGCCGTAAGCCTGATTGAAGCTGGTTTCTTTTAAGGTCTGCGGCCCCCTCTGCATCATGATGTGAAGTGGCTCGAGGATCCGCAGCATGCCTTCGACATTTCTCTCCCCAAAGTACAACCTGAACGGAAAAACCGAGTCGTATTTATTTTGACACTTTTTGACGTTTTGACATTTTTTTACACTTTTTGACGTTTCGACATTTTGACGTTTTTTTAACATTTTGACATTTTTTTAACATTTTGACATTTTTTTACATTTTTTTTGACATTTTGACCACCAAGTTTCTGACACTTACCTGGAAGCTTCTTCTAAGCCTTCGTGCCAGATTTCATGCCACAAAATAGCCACCCTGATAAGCTCCTCGGACGCCATGAGCGCCTGCTCTACCAACGTAGGGGAATGCTCGCTCATACTCTTTAGAATCTTATTCGCGGCGCCCCTTCTTATCGTCGAATTACTCTTCGTGGCCACCGTTAACGGATACACCAGGGCTTGTGGGTGAGTCTTTCCGATGTCCACTAGCAATTGGTGGATCAGCTTGGAAACCAACAGTCGGTTGGTGTCTATTCGAGCGATCAGTTGAGGGATAACTTGCAGCCAAGTGTTCTTCTCCACGAGACGTATGCCCTCGTTTATCGCGTCCGACACTTGGATCGTTTGGCCGTAATCGAACCACAGAGTAAGCAAACGGAGGGTGTCTTGAAGAGAGCTCCCTTTGGAGAGGTAGATCGACCTAAAAATTGGTACAATCAGTGGCATATACGTTGGGTCCTATAATAGAACTTACTTAAAGAATCCCTGGACTGCCAGGACCGTGTGTTTGTTGAGGTCGATGGGCTTCTCAGCTTCCTGTACGCTCTTTTCAGTCTTTCTCTTGGTGGTTTCCTCCTTGTTCTTATAAAAAAGCACGGTTTCGAAATTCATGTAGGCCCAGGAGTGCCAGGCCTTGTACCATTCAGGGTCGTATTTGGTGGCTTGTTGATAGCAGTTCAACACCGACGGGATTGACGCCTCCGTTACGCCTTCCAGAGATTCTTGCCAGGTGCCCAGCTTTAAGTAGCATCTGGAAAAGCGAAAAATACTGTTCTAACCTTTGTGCTTCGTAAAAAGTGTTGATTTACCTTGCGAGAAGTCTCAGCCTTGCGTCAGAAGTAATATTTGGGTCTGAGACACGTTGGGTATAGTCATTCAGGAAATATTCCAGTTGCTGGAAGGCCCTCGGTTTCTGGTCGGTGGCCCACAAGTGTTTCGTGTACGCGAACGTAACGTGTGGCTGACTATTGGATAACGCCAACGTCGGGTTTGTCTCCGGATCGTATCCCAGCAGCATCACCAACGTTTTGTGGGATAATTTCTACAAATTTATATAAAAAAGTAAACAAAATATTCGTATTTATTTAACGCTTACCACTGATCCGCTTTTCCTGCAGAGGGCGGCATATTTCAGCCAGGTGTGGATGTCCTCCTGCGGCTCTAGCACCAAAGAGTGGACTTGTATTATCCTCTGCCAGTCCTCCACCAACCTCTGACCCGCCTGCAGTCTCTGCCACCACATCGCACGTAACGTCGCCCTCCGCTCAGGCACCAACTTATACTGCATGACCTCTTCGAGCTCGCTCAATATCTGAACCTGCACCATCGCACCGTAAGCCCTTTGGTAGCTTTCACCTGCCATAGAAGTCAATTCGGTGTCCAATATGTCCCTCGTCTTGTAGATGTAGTCTTGCGCCACCCTGTATTGTTCCTTGTGGATCGCCAAGATCGCCCGGTAAAACGCCCCGTCCTGGGAATCTTGAGGTATGACGTTGACGTACCGCTCCATAGATTCCCAGTTGTGCAACCCGAAGGCAGAGGCGGCTGCCAAGCGGCACGCTTTTTGCCGGTTGTCGTCAGACAGGAGATGGTACCGGCTTTCTACGACGTTATGCAGACCTGCCCACTCACCTAGCGCTTCCAAGCATCTGAAATGTAACCGGCGATAAGAAATATTTAAATGCAACGGGGCAGAACAAACCTCATCTGCCCGAGGCAAGCGTCCTGGTCAAACGACTCCCCTTCCAGCTTCTCCTTATACAGTCCGAGGGCTTTGTCCCAATTATGCAGCTTCTCGTACCATCGCACCTTAACCTGCACATCGCCACCCTGTCTCTTGACGTACTGGAGCAATCCTTCCGCGGCCTCCTTCTGTTGCAGCTTGTTGTTTATCGAAATGAGCGCCTCCACCACTTGGTCGTTGTAGGCGCCGCCTTGCTGAAATTCCTCTTCTTTGTAATGCAAAGCTTTAGCATACGCTCTGGAGAAGAATTTAATAAAAATATATTTTGTACATTTATAATACGTACACAGGCTGAAGGACCTCGGTCGATGGCCTTTTGAGTATATTATGTATTTATACTTAATAAAGAACATTTATTATTATTATTATTATTATATTTTGTAATGAACCAAAAATCAAATATGATTGATAAATATCAATCAAATTATTAGTAAAAAAAAAAACTATTGCTGTTAAATACATTACCATCTGTAACTATAATAATAATAATAATAATAATTTTATTGACCAAATAACATACACAAAGTACAACAGGCAAGTCAAGCAATAGGAGTACAATCAAATCATAATAATCATAATATTTGTTTAATAAACTTATTATTATTATTGTTATTATATATTTGGTAACGAAAACAATTTGGAAATAAGGACCGTCAAGCTACCTGCAGTGCATGGCGTGTTCCCCCAGCAAGTGGGCGTCCAAAGGCAAAGGCCCCTTATCACAGTGCTCCATGAACTCGGCCAAGTTCAAGATGGTCTGGGTGATCTCCGGCACGTCGGGAACGGTTAGCGCCTGCTCGAGGCAGTGCATCAGTTCCTTCTGCATGGGTTCCTTCAGCTCGGTCCAGCAGCTGACAAATGCGGCGTTAAACAGATCCCTCGGTAGCTGTGAGTATGTCTGGGCTAATGGAAGGCAGGAGCGCAAGGCGGGGATGGGAGATTCTTTTAATAGTTCCAGGCTGAGGCGACGCAGCCACTCCAGCCAGTCGTCCTTTGAAACCCGTCTATTGGGCGTCCAGGCCTGCTGCAGATTTTTCTCGGACACCTTCAATCGCTGGCTTATTGTGGAATCACTGGGTACCCCGGGATCTCCCCTATTTTTCACTTTCGTTCTCCTCGGCATCGACAGATCAGTTTCGTCCGCCATGGTGGTGTCCGTCTGTATCTTGGAAACAAGAATATCCCAAGACGTATTCTGGATCTTGTGTTTGTTTAGTACTTTTTGCACCATCGGCACAAAAACACAAAACTTACGACCCAACTGCATCACCAGCGAGCAAAGACACTCCATGGCTGCCGGGCGTAAGTCAGGGTTGTTGTCGATGGTGCGTAACAGCGGGTGCACGATTCGGGAGACAAAATCGGAGAAATCGAGGATTTCCGCCAGCTGGTCGATGGTTTCCAGCGCCTGCTTGGACACCGCCAAGGGACAGTCTGACGCATCAAAGAGTCTAACAAAAAACAGCTTTGTAAATACCATATACAAATGCAAAGATCGTTACTTACTTGACAATCGGAGGCAGGATCAGGTGCATGTAGTCCTCCAGATTGTTCCCGAATTTGTGCATGGCCTCCAACAGCTTGATCGTGTGCTGCCTGTGCTTGGAAGTGTCGTGAATTAACACCCTTAGTATCTGCGGAATCAGGCGCGGCAGGTAAACCTTGAACTCTGCGCCTAAGGCGACGGCGATGTGCTCCAGCAGAAGGATAATAGTGCCCTGGATGGCGCTGTTAGGCGTCCAGAATTCCTTGATCAACTTGCAGATGTCGTCCAAGTAGTTCCTGATGTGCTGCTTGACGATGGCTATCAGCTGCGCCAGCTGTTGGAACAGGAACTCGCGGAAATTCACGTCCGCCGTTCGCACCACGTTCAGCAAGCTGGGAAGGACCTAAATAAATTCACAGCTTGAAAACGCTACAAAAATGGACTCAGGTTTGCACATACCTGCGATATGTACGGCACGCACTTGATGCCTAAACTTGTGAAAGTAAACGTCACTGCTTGCACAACCATGGTGTGATGCTGGGACAGCGTGGGGTCTCGTATTATCTTCATGAGGGTCGCTATGGCCATCGCTAAGTAATACTCTTCCAAAGTGCTAGAACTCATGCTGACCAGCATTTCGCTTGAGCTTACGCAGAACTCGCCCTCGCTCTCCCCGGTGCCCTTATCGTCCTTGGCTATCAGCATAGGCGCTTCGGGTTGGTAGTCTATCTGGCCACGGTGCATTTTGTGCTTGTACGGATCCAGCGCACCTGAACAATGCTTTTGTTTAAATATCGTAAAGTTAACTTTTCGGAATCACTTACCTAACAAGCCGAGTACTCTTATGGTCTCCCTCCTTATGTAAGGTTGTTGTTCGGTCTTCAAAAAGTTGATCAGCACGTCTAGAAGCATCGGGTACTGATTATAAGGGCTAATGACGTGTCCTGTCGCCCCCACCAGCTGACCGAGGGTGCCTAGGGCAGCGCCTCTCTTATCGGGTGCCGACGCATCGCCCAAAATCTCAAGCAGAATCGCCATTAACTCCTGCATCCACTGCTGAAGCTCTGAATCGCCCCCGGTCACCTCGGCCAGATCTCCAATAGTCAGCAGGACGGACAGGACTACGCCCGGGTTTGGTTCCGATTCTTTCAGTTTTGGTACGAGTACCTACATATTGCAAAACACGTTATAATCTATCTATACTCAATATAAGTTGAAATTGGTTAATTTTGTTACTTCCCCAAACTTACCTTTAAAATAGGTTCCATGTAGGGCCGTATCAACCTAGGCGCGCTAACGACAAGGTGATCCAGCATCCTGGCACCCTGCTCCTTATTTCTACCAGTGCCAGAGTGCTCCAGTTCGGTCAACAACTGTACTAGAACCTTCCGGAGGCTAGGCATGACGTACGCGGGGTTCATGCAACTCAACCGTCCTATCGTGAACAGCGCGACTTCCCTTATTTCGAAAACCTCATCCTGTAAGGCGATGAAAAGGGCTCCCAACGATTCGGCTTGTGCCAGATGTTGATCGAAGGTAGGGTCGAGCGAAACCAGCACCCCTCGTCGCACGCTAGGCTCCAAGTCGGTCAGCGCTACGCCTAGTAGTCTGTGTAAGACGGACGCCACGGTTTTGGTGACGGTTTCTGAAGGGCTCTTAGTAGTGCTTCTGATTGCGTGTCGAAGCAGCCTGCAAGTCGTTTTAACAGCCTCCAACCTTATTTCTGTTTGTTCATGAACAAGGAAGTGATTAGCGCAGCGTTGCACGAAGAGCAGCAGCCTCTGGCCCTCGAAATCGAATGTTCCCAGAGTGTGCAAGGCTAAGACGATGATTTGAGTGTCGTGGGCGTCGGAGGAAATGCTGAGCGACATGATGTTCCCGCTCAAGTGTCTTGGCATGCCGGGATGGACCAGAGGCTTATTTAGCAGGATTTGAGAAAGCATCCTAAGCAAGCCCAGGCTAATTTTGTCTTTGTGCGCTGGCACCCGCTTTGCTAATTCTCTTAGGCAGATGGTTAACGATGGGGTAAGTCCAGTCGCTAGCATTTGCTCTAGGATGCTAGGGATATCCATTTTGTCATGGGTTTTAAGGGCTAGACCAAGGAACGTGATGCACTTGAAGACGGAAGAGTCTATAAGCGGGCGTTTCTTGCTGACTGTTTCTCCTCGCGGCAACGCTACTTTTATTAACTCCATGATTTTATCAACGTAAGGGTCTATCTCCTCCTCGACAGCCACCGCAATTAAACCTATAATAAAATGAAAGTAAAATAATAATAAGCATAATGACTTTAAAACAGCATACCTATTGTTATGAAAGCAGTGGTTCTATCTTTCTCCCTACTTCGTAATATGTTAAACAGATGATTCATGGCGCTTGGAAGATGCTTCTCCACAAAGCTCTTTTTGTCAAAGGCTGCGAGCCGAGGCAAAATGGTGAGTAAAGTCTGCTGCACGTAATTATACCTAGAAAATTTCTGCTGCAGAACATCCAAACAGATGTACTCAAACTTATCAGCGACCAATTGATGGCACATAAAGGACTCGATTATTACAGATTTTTCAGGTATTAAAGTGGACAGAATTTGCTGGTTGGCAGCCTTCTTTGTGGGATTTGAATACATAAAAAGTGGACGGTGGAAGCTAAACCGATCGCCATCTGTGGAACGCTTGGTGTTGGTATTCTCCAACAGTGCCGTGTATTTGCGTTCCCACGAGGCATTTGCCAAACGCAGCAATTCGTTTAGAATCAATAAGGAGCCGTGGACGCGCTCGTCCCTTATTCTTTCCCCTCGATCAGCCAAGAGAAGCTTCCCAGATTCATCGTAGCATTGCTTATACCTAAAATATAGAGATAAGTGAATAAACCGATGCGCTTTTAGAAACTAAACTAATTTACCATACGACTCTTTGCTTAACAATCTCTCTTTGTGCAGTGACCACAAGTGCGGCTCTAAGAGCCTCGACAGCGCCCTCTCGAATTACAACTTTTGGATCTTGTATCGCAAAAAATATTAAATCGAAGAACTGCGACACTTGCTGGTAAAAATATGTAGGCATCGTAATTGCTAATTCTTTCAAAACTAATACTGCAGCATGACGTTTGCCCTGAAAATAAAAATCAGGGTAAAAAGGTTGTCGTATTGGCCAAGATTACCCCCGTACATCTGCTCGATCCTCCTGTAACCATTCGAAAGCTCGTTTAACCTCAAATTCTACGTATTCTGACGCTTTGGATCCTGAGACAACGGCTAGGTGACCCATGGCTTTAGCGACAAGTTCCATAACGCTGACATCACTCGAAGGAAGCAGGTTTCTTAAATAGTTAGCGAACCTACTTATTCTAGAAGTCATATTACCCACGTCCGCTCCAATTAAGCATACTAAAACAGATTGTTTTTAGAATAATAACTGAACTGGTTAAGTACATGCGGTATTTACTAATAGCAAGAATGCCTCCTTTTTTCTCATTCACGTCGTTACTGGAAACCATTTCAAAAATATTATGGTTAAATTCGTCAAGGAAGTTGTTGATTTCATCAGGAGTCGCTTCCCGCAGTTCGTTTTTAACGTAAAGGGAAAGCTCCTTGACGGTTTCGTGGCGTACATGTTCCTGGCGAGATTTTAGGTTCGCCACGAACTGCTGCATCACCGCCGTCGACATTTTGTATTGGGAATATGCCGCAGTAATTCGCTAAAAATAACGGATCACATCATCCGCAATTAAAAAAAACTCTTGCAACTGCAATATCATTGACACATGAACCGACGTCGATTTGGTTATGTTTATCTTTTTAGTTTTTAATGTCAATGAATGGTGTCAGGCACAATGCATTATCGATAAATAAGACTTCTGTAAAAGTCTGTAATTGTCCGTCAACTATGGCTGCGTTCGGATAGTCGCTCCTATATTATCACTCCCGAGAGTACATTTATCTTTGGCTTTTTGGAGTGAGGTAAGCAATATTTCTACCAATTGGACATAATAGTCTACGGAGTGTCGTAAAAAGAGGCTCCCACGGTCCCAATCAATGAAAAATTCTATAATATGTCAGTTTAAAATTACATCGTTCAGCTTTTGTATCAAAGATGGCGCCAGCATCCTGAAATGCATACAATTATTTGTAAGTGTTGCAATTGCAATTAATTTAGTTTATTTCTAAATAAATAATCTTATTAAAGTTTTTTTCTGGGAACAAAAGTCTTCGTGTCATCGATCTTTTTTGTTTGTACAGCTGTAAAGGAGGAGACAACGCCATAATAATGCTGGTTGTGAGATATAGATGGCGCTTTTGCAGCATTATTACGGTGTTACGCCGTAATATGTTTCTTAAATTTTTACCAACCAAGCTGGCATCATCGTGGGATGAAAATATATTGATAAAGCGATACCTTTTTATATTATACATATTTAGGCCAATTTTTGTCAAAATACATAATGTACTAGAATTAAATTACGACATGTTTATGATACAAAAAAATCTGGTATTTATATTCATCGATCATTTTATTGGTGGGCGATGTTGAGGTTGTCACGCAAAAAATAAACTACATGCCTATATAGTAATCTGGTTGTGAATAAATTGTTAAATTCCTTTTTGATTAAACTAGAAATGAAACCAGTTTCATTGGGTCGTCTCACATTCTTAATTTGTTTCCTTTTACAGAGACTGCGGTGAAGAGTTAACGGCGCCAGCATAAACAGAGTCGTTTTTTGCAGTGACGGGGCTTACTCAGGGGATCACGACTAAACATCACATAGGTAGCGAAAATGGTAAGTTGAATATTATAAATTAATTAGCGTTATCAATCAAGCAGATATCGATTTCCGGTATAACCGGAAGTACCGAATGATTGTATTTATTTTTGTTGGATTGGCCACACTGGCTCTAGTAATTTCCAAAATTTTCAAACTTTTTTGTTGCATTTTTTCCCCATATCGATCAATTTAGTTTCCGGTGACACACCCTGTATAGTGTTTGTCACCACAAAAATTTATTTTAATTAGTGAAACGTTAATGAAACTAATAGTTGTTTGAAAATTCTCGCTAGTGTAAAAACACACGCCGCTGTCTTGATGCAGTTATTACCATTTTTATTCATATTTATGCCTATATACGGAGCCATAAACCGTTTAATTATGTACTAAACTAAATACCTGTGCAGATAATAAATTTAATGAATTTCGTGGATACAAACGGGTTTTGGATAAGGTAATATGGATGTAAGTACTTATCTTATCTCTATCAGATTAAGAAACATATAAAGATGTTATTAAAAGCAATATAATCATTGAGATATCCGAAATGAAGGATGTAATAAAAGTAATGAAAAGTAATCCGGAATTTGTATAGGAGTCCCAAACTGACATTAACATTCCTATTTTCTACACCCTTATACAATAGTACTCGTGGACCGGTTTCTGGCTATCGACACTCGTCAGCACAGAGCTTTGAGTTTCCTATGTAGTAAGTTTAATTTTTTGCCGCTTTATAAATACTAAAAGGTACATTTTTGTGAATTAGGTATTTTTACTTGATATCTTAGCTATTTTAATCGAAATCTAAATTATCAAACTGTAATTAATTAATTTCGTTATCCTCACATTCATTGCTCAATTCTTAGGTATTTTAGTTTAGAGATAAAAATAAAAATTCAAACCACTTAACTAAAGGAAAAGCAGCCGAATGATATGGGAACAGTTATTTCTCCTAGAATAACAGTTGGTCCAAAAATTAACACTTTTGAATAGCGGTATTAAATTATGCTTGGCTGAACAGCTGTGAAAAACAACATAAAATAATAAAACCCAGACTTGCGTATTTGTTTTTCTTTTATATACCCGGCTTTGCATTTGCATTGATAAAAATCT
Organism: Rhagium mordax; assembly: GCA_963680705.1. Taxonomy (NCBI): domain Eukaryota; kingdom Metazoa; phylum Arthropoda; class Insecta; order Coleoptera; family Cerambycidae; genus Rhagium; species Rhagium mordax. The sequence continues at coordinate 59,623,418 of OY796662.1, read as the reverse complement.
ATATACGTACTATTACTTACCTACGTAATTTATACTTATTAAATCCATGGCGCCTATGCTATGCAACTTGTTTGCTTTTTTTTATAAAATATCTTTATAAGCATAAATTACCCCACTTTTACGAGGTTATAACTTCTAATGGCAGCAATTAAATATACCAGAGTTAATAACACCTAATTATTATCGTCAAGAAAACTAGAAATTCAGCCTAGTCGGGCGCCGTTGAGTGAAAAAATACAAGGAGCCGCAACCCCTATCGTCTTGAGCGTGCCCTATGCTAGCCCTGTGCGAGATTAATTATTTGATTGTGTATTTTCTGTGCCGCTCGGTACCAAATGAACGATAACTAAATTGCAATTTTTTTTTATGCTTATTTTGAATTTATCTCGTTTTTTCTAAAAACTCGTTGATTGATTAGTAATTATAAGTATCATTCAAATGCATTGTGTACAGGGTGATCATTTTAAGTGCCTCACTCGATTTTCCTGCTTCATTCTTCACCTAGAAAAAAAAATCAAAAACTATACTTGTGTACTTTTTTCCGAGGAATCCGATTCCGAAAGGATAAAAACAATCGAATGTCAAAGAAAAAAGTTATGGCCGAAAAACTGAAAATTAAAAAATTTCACTGATTGTAAATGCGTATCAGATACATATTTTTCACTTCCGGTTTGACCGGAAATTGCTTTAATTTTTTTTATTTTAGGTGATACACCCTGTATATTGAGCTCAGTTTAAAGAACTTTTCTTTCTGAATTCAGCAATATATAACATATCATCATTGTCTTTCGTATTTAATAAGATATTGGGGTTTTAATTTAAAATAACACAAATATATGTTATGAAATAAAGTCATCCATGAAAACAAACAAAAGCATTTAAATTATTTACTTATTTCAAAAACAAAAGAAGATATAGCATAATAACTTGTATTCTTTAGTTTTTGAAATAAATAAAAAATAATTTTAATGCTTTTGTTTGTTTTCATGGATGACTTTATTTCATAACATATATTTGTGTTATTTTAAATTTAAACCCCAATATCTTATTAAATATGAAAGATAATGATAATATGTTATATATTGCTGAATTCAGAAAGAAATGTTCTTTAAACTGAGCTCAATATACAGGGTGTATCACGTAAAATAAAAAAATTAAAGCAATTTCCGGTCAAACCGGAAGTGAAAAATATGTATATGATACGCATTTACAATCAGTGAAATGTCACATATCCATTTCCGCATTAATATACAAGGTGTACATTTTTCTTTTTCAGTTTTTCGGCCATAACTTTTTTCTTTGACATTCGATTGTTTTTATATTTACGGAATCGGATTCCTCGGAAAAAAAGTACACAAGTATGGTTTTTGAATTTTTTTCCTAGATGAAGAATAAAGCAAGAACTTTGAGTGAGGCACTTAAAATGTTCACCCTGTACCTGTATACAATTTTTAATCTTGCCTCACCATAAATTATTATAATTAATTTTTGAAACAAACAAAAAAAAAATATGTTGTTTATTGGAGGCGACAACGGAAAACCGCATTCGGTCGAATGTTTTAACGGCGACCTAAAAACCAGCCCGCAACAGAATATCTTACCCAGTGGCGGAGGGTTTTGTTTCTACAGGAAGAAATTTGTATTTTTGTGGCGTTAAATTTTCCGGTTAAGGCTGTTGGAGAAAAAATTGTTTAATAGAGCTTTAATTTTCTCTAGTTTTCGTTTCCGTACCATTGACGCCATCTCTGGGACGATTTACTGTGTACGCGTAAAAAACGAATAATTATCACATAAATTCGTAATCGTGTTCAAATGTGCTCCCAAGTTCCGAGATAACTGCTTGTTACATAAATTACATAATTAGTTTGGGCCCTGCGTTGTTCGGCTCGTCGGTGTCGCAACAGATTTCAAAACATGCCAGCTATCTCGCGATGCCCCACAATAACCCAATAAACCTAACGGTCTTTTAAATTCAGGTTAGAGATCCGAAATATTTTGACATTGCAAGCTGGTTGTAAATATTTTTCGTCGATTCACCTGCCAAGAGTTGGTTTTTAAAATAGTTCCCGGTGTTAATAACCTAGAACACATTCTCTAGCGTTCCCTTTCTATATTTAGTAGGAGAAGCCGGGCAAGGTCTCCTTGTGCCCCTCATCTGTCACCGCTCCCCGCCAAAATAGAAACGGCACACACCATTTGAATGAAATGCTAACATCGAGCGCTTAAACAATGTCAGACTTGGTAAAAGCATATTTTTATTTAAATTTCCTTTTTTCGACGGTAAACGTACCTAAGAGTAACAAAAAATTTTGGTAACTTAGGCGTTGCTTTAATGGATGCATTAAAGAATAAGATACCTACTCTGTTGTTAACAAAAAGTGAGGTTAGGTATTAATTAAATTTTATGCAGTTTCTTTGAAAAAACACTTAAAAAATCAATCAAAATTTTTTTGTTAATAAAACAAGCTACGTAGGTTTCTGGACAGTTTTCGAGTTCCCTTTCCTGTCGAATATTTGGTTCTTTAACTCTAATTTTTCTACATTTTCGCATTTTTAGAAAGAGGAAGTCTAATTTTGTATTTCGTCACTATTTGTGCGTTTAGTAGGTGGCGTTAAATCGTTTCGATGACGTAGCGTGGTTTCGGACCAATCCAAGCCGTTGGTAGGCGTAGGCGTGGTTTGGGTCATCCAATGCCGCATGCTCAGTCATACACAGCCTCAGAGAGGCGCGGCTTCGTTCCTGTGCTCTCGCGTACTATTGGCTTCGGTAGGCGGGGCTCCGTTTCACCACTCCGTCGTAGGGTCTTGTTCGCACTTCTCGAAAGGCGTGGTTTGTTTCCGGGGCTGTCACGTAGTAAAACATGCTCACTTGATTCCGGTAGGCGTGTACTAAATATTTATTGTCGCTGTTTAGGTTGAAAACTTTTTTAGGTTATATTTATTTTGTTTAAAAAATCGTAGCATTGCTTGTTCCTTATCTGGTCGAATAGAAATTGTAATAAATACAATTAATTTATTGTTAATAATATTGTATTGTAAACAAAGTCGTTCGCATATTTCAAACAATTGTTTCATTACATTGATGATATTTTTCAGTACTCAATGACGGAGTTGGCTTAATTACCGAGCCCCGTGGTATTGACGCTCGTGATGAATGTGCGTTGTTAGAAATTTCCGAAACTATTAATAAAAAAATATACGCAGAAGTTGGAAATAGGTTTAGACGTTTTCGAATAGTGTATTTACGGGCATGGATGCCTTTCAACACTGCGTTTAAATTTGAGTGGGGGTCATATATATATTTTTTAATAATTATAACAGAATTTGATTATAGGACCCATACCACTTTTGCCACTCATCGGCTGTTAGAGTCGCTGAACTCCACTGCTTTTTTACTAACTACTGACACTGGCGTTACAAAAAATAGCGATAAAAAATGTAAACTAGCAAATAACTAAATGGACGTTGCCATACACGAGCCAGTTTTTATTTATGGAAAATTCCTATTAACGATTACTCAAAAGTGGGCTATATCTCTGTGTTTACTGGGTTTTTCTTAGCGGCCCCAACTCGAGTGTTACGGCCCTGACCCCGGATATGCAAGGGGTTTATCTGAGTTCACCAAACCGATTTCTCAATGAACTGCGGCACGCCGTACGCACGCCAGCAATAAACAAATATTTTGTGTAAACGTTCAAAAGTCCAATTTCTGTTTTGGTGCTTGTGACGTGGCGCTGCGACATTTTCAAGACGTTGGAACGCCAACTAACCCGAATAAACAAGTTGCTAAACTTTGTAGCCTCTCGCCTGTATTTTTGCGTCCGCTCTCTGATACGCCGGATAAGCGGGTGTGTCGGTGACGTCTATTTATAAAAGTTGCGAGTCGTGCGGGTTCAGTTGCTGAACAATAATGTATAAATCCGTCTGGAAACACATAATTAATCCTTGTCTCTGTAACCTTGTCGGGTGTGGGTATAGGTTGTTTTTTTTGCGCAGAACCAGCGGCGTAACTTGTAGGGTATCGACATATTTTTACGCTCAAAAAACAAACCATGGAAATTGCAATTTTTTTAAATTTATCATGAAACTGAGAGGCGATTTTAGCAGTAGACTCCCACAGAATTAGGCAACCAAACACGCACTCTATGATATTACGTGTTATGTTGGTTGCCTAGTTTTAATCACGTGGTTTACGATCATTTATGCATTTTTGAAGCTACCGTTTTATTAATATGACAGATTTAAAAGGGGAAGTCGTTTCAAACAATAATTGTTTACGTAGAATTTATCTGTAAAGGCGTTAAGGGTCGTTCACACATTTATCGCATATTGGATATTTTTTAAACATCGATATCTACTATAATACTTACGCTAACTCCTTCAAATTTGCTACAGTGATAGATGAAGTGTTACTTGAGGGCACGAGGATGCAATATTTAAAATAAATTTATTGTTTGGGCAGTAAAATTATAAAATCGACTTTTGAAATATTGGTCAACTTTAGTGTTTAATATAGCCCATGTTGGGGGTAGATCGGCCACGAACGCATGCTCACGCCTTAAGACAAGCCTTTGACAATGCGCTGTCAAAATGACAGTCAAAAATATGTGTCAGTTTCATTGTGACGGTTGTTTAAAATAAACCTTGCAAATTTGAAAAAATTTTCTAACTCTAATGTATAGCAACTTTAGCCTCGTCGCAAGTCAATTATGCGACCTTTATTGACATTTAAGGATGATGGATCGACACCCTGCTTTTGTGCTTTTTGTGGAAAAAAATTACCTGGAATTTTTTTATTACAGTCGCTGTTGCCTTGAATTATTCTTGTCACCCCAGTGCTCATTAATAATAGGCAATTAAGCCGCTTAACTCTGACATTCTAATAAATTCGCACAGCTCTAATTTAGGATAGTCAGCGGCTTATTAATATTTATTGTACATTTACCATATACGTCACCATTCATTAGCAACATTTCGGCACATATCGCTCGCTAATTCAGATAGTTAAAGCGTTAGAGTTAATCTACATAAACAGAAACGCACACTTATATTTAATTTTTATTAAAAAATAATCCTATAACAAATGTATAAATAGATATATACAAAATGGAAATGAACAACTCGCCGCCGCCGAAAGATAGCCCAGCACGACTGGACTAGGCGCTTTGCAGCGAATTCTGTGGCGTAAAAAAATACTATTCAATCAACAGATAGAGTACGAGAATATCCTAGTTCTAGCGCTAGTTCTAGTAAAAATCTCAATTTCAGGCCAAAATCTCCTTCTCCTTGTCCAGTTCCGCCTGGCTCTTCAGCGGCTGCAGCTCCTTGCCCTCGGCGCCCTTCGGCTGCACCGAGTTGAACTTCTGCAGCCTGCCGCTGCCGAACGCCAAGAAGAACAGCGCGCCGAACACGTACGTGCCCACGAGAATCCAGAACACGTACCGCCACGTCTCGAACGTGCTGTTCCCCTTCGTCAGCACCGCCACGATCTTCGTCGACAACCACCCGCCGAACGAGGAGAGCGTATTGGCCAGGCCGAATATCGTGCCGGAGAAGTTCGGCGCTATGTCCAGGCCGTTGGAGAGGTAGCCGGCCGTGACGGCCCCGTTGAAGAACAGCGACGTCGTGAACACCGCCACGGACAGGGGGGCGTTCATGCCCCACACCGCCTGGACGATCATCAGCAGGCCGGGGGTGAGCACGGCGAAGGTGGTGAAGAACTTCCTCGTCGCCGTCGTGGAGATCCTCCCGGACCTGCGCAGCCTGTCGGCCAGCCAGCTGGCCATCACCGCCATCGCGTATTTGCCTGAAACAAAACGGAAAATGTTATACAACGCAGCAAAACGTTATCGATAGGAGTAGTTGTGGATGTAGGTGGCGCCACTAGTAACTGGACTACTGGACTGGTAAACGCCGTTATTCATTTGCATGGCCACAATCCAGATTTCCAGCGATAAAAATCCGACGTTCTCGGATCAAAGTTCTACAAAAAGTTTACATACAATGAAGTACAAAGGTTGCGGGTTTATTTATTGTAATTATGTTTATGGCGTGCGTGTTTTTAAACAAACAGTCGATTTTGTTTTGAACGATTAATTAGTTTTTGTTGTCAGCGATTGAATCCGCTAATCGTTCTGTTTTATTTTTAAATCTAATCGGCAATTAATTAGTATTTAGGTTTGTGCCAATTCTGCAAGGAGCTGACGCGTGGCGCAATTACTAGACTCTTTTTAAATAAACATCTTTTTCCCGAAGGAGAAAAACCCCAGAAGATCCTTTAATCCCCATTTAATAAAAGATAGTCTTAAATGAGTGTAAACCACGTGACTACAGAATTAGGCAACCATACATACACTTAACGACATTACAGATGCAGAAGGAACACAATGTATATCTGGTTGCCTATTTATAGTTTACGATCACGGTTATAGGCTTTTCTGTCGTTCGTAGCAAGATTTAGACATTTCTCCAGCCATTATTTGGGATTTCTTGTAAATTTGCAAATAGTTGGTTCCGGATTGCTAGACCTTAGCGATTGGACTAAATCGGGGCAATCCCTCCCCGTTAACACACAAGTTTAAATATTAGATTCGCTTTCGTTTTGGTGGCGTAATACCTAAAAAAAAATTTATTTGAACTGGTAAGTCTAGTTGCCTGGTAATTTAAATGTGCTAATCAATCCTCAGTACTTGTCGCTTTGAATAATGCATGTTTCTTTCTCCGCATCAAGATATTCCTCATCGGTCTTCTGTAAATATGGACGTCGCCTCGTCTTGGACATAATTTATTTAAATTTATTCGCGACGTTAATCGAGTTATTACTAATGTACCACAGACGTATACAGGGCGTCCAGTAAAAACCTCCTTTTGAATTGAATTCAAAACTAACCAGCCTTTTTACAATTTGTTGTGAATACTTCAAGCACTTAAGATTTAAAACGATAAAAAAAATTTATATTCCACTTGCAGGTGGCCGCACCCAAATTTTTGCTGCGCAGTTTGTGTAAACGTGATTGCAATCCACTTTGTTTATCTCTAATTGTTTTATTTTTCCAACTGATATCTTCTGTTCAAACCCACTTATCGTTCCTTAAATCTATTTTCTTTGTCATAGAATTTAATCCAGTTGTAATAAAGCGATAGCTCTTTTGTATTGTCACGTTAGATGATTCATGACCGTTTGTCTTGAATCTATCGCGGGATTTAAAGGATTTAAAGTCTGAATTAAATTATATTATATATCTGCAAGGCGAAGTGGAGCGAGATTCTTCTGTCGCACGATAAAATTTCCTAATTACTATCACTTTGTTTATACTTGTGTGAGTATAATCTGTAGACTGTAATTAATGTTTTCTACAATGCCAGTAAAATAAGTCTTCATAAATCATCGTCAACCACGTGACCAAAAATAGGCAACCAGATGCACATATTATGTTCTTTCTGCATCTGTAATATCGTCGAGTGTATATATGGTTGCCTAATTCCGTAGTCACGTGGTTTACAATCATTTATGACAAGTTAATTAGTTGTACACGCTTTTTGAACAAAATTCTCTTCGTACCCTGTATAAATTATATTATCTGATTTTACGGTAATTTATTTACGACCAACAATAAACTGAATGATGTCAAATCTCTGACATCATGTCATAAAATATGGATCCGACACGAAAAACACTTGTTTGAGGATCAAGATAAGATTAATTGGGAAAGTGTCTGTCGATTGTCTTGCAAATTTTGCAAGCAATAAATCAAATGGCAGTCTAGATAAAATTTAAAACAAAAATGCCACCAGGGAGTGATAGTGGGAGTAAAATAACAAAAACGTCTAGTCGACCAAAAAGCAGCAAAATTTATTTCAAATTCGATTTGAAACTTATTTCTAGTAGGTACTTATTTTTTGTTTTATTTAAAAATAGACGTTTAACGTAATGTTGCGTAAAAATAAACAGCATGTTTTAAAAAGTATTTCTGTATTTATTATACTAAGGCGTAGAAAATAGTGATTTATAAAAATTTAATTTAACTTTCAAGGCCTTTTCCTTAAGACTACAAACTACCATTTATTCGGAGCCCTTTTCCTTCATTTTAATAAAGGATATTCATAAATGAAGTAAATCACGTGGCTACAGAATTAGGCAACCATATACACACTCAGTAAAAACAATGTGTATACCTGGTTGCCTATTTTTGGTCACGTGGTTTACGAACATATATGAAGTCTCAGTATAATGTTGATATGCAGCAAAATTTTTTTACGTGATAATGAGTTCATACATCAAAATGTTAAAAGTGACATAAAAATGTCAATTATTGTATCGCCTTATCACGGAAGCGACAATACCTTTTTATTAAACAGTTTAAGCGGCAGCAATTAAACAAACGAGTTTAGAACGACTGTCAAAGCAAACGATAAATAGTAATAAAAATTTCCACTTTCATTCATGAATCAAGTTAACAGACTTTGAAACGGCACTAGTCCAGTTATTTTATCGGAATCGTAGGAGACATTAATTACAGATTATACCCGCACAAGTATAAACAAGAGATATTAATTACGAAATTTTATCGTGCGCCAGTCTCGTGGAAAATTATAAGAAAGTAGATTCGCTTTAACCCCATTTCGCTGCAGAGAAACTTTAATAGATTGGCGTTGCGGCATAACGTAGCTCCCACAGGGATCCAACCTGGGCCCGCTATTTTTTTGCCGTTTATCAACGACCCATGTGAAAACATTAGACGGTGTGCCACGCCATCTAAACTGTGTTGTTATACAGTCCAAAATAATAATTTGCACGTTGGTAAAAAACCATCAAGAGATTTACTCACCTAAATAAGGCAGACTGGACAGCACCCCGTTCTCCTTAATGTTAAAATGCAGCACGTCCTTCATGTAGGTCGGCAACTGATTCACGACGGTAAAGTACCCAAAAACGGAACACCCGTGCGTTACGATAATAGCCCAAACAGGCAGGCTGGTGAAAATTTTTCCCCACGGCACCGTAGTGGGCTTCACGCTCTTCCCGCCTTCCCCCTCGAGGATGCTGTTCTCGATCTCCAGCCTCTCCTCCTTGGTGATCCTGGGGTGCTGGGCGGGCGAATCGAACACCAAGAAGAACCACAGAACGGACCAAACCAGCCCTATAACTCCTGTCACGTAAAAAACGCTAGCCCATCCTAGCGTGCTGATTAGGTACCCGCAAACTGGCAGGGTCAAGGCCGCGCCCAAGCTGCTGGCCATCATGTTGGCGATGAACTTGGACCGCTCCATCGGCGGGACCCACTTGGCGGCCATCGGGGGAATCGCGGGCCACGTCGCTCCGAGGAAGAAGCCCAACACCGCCCGCAGAATCAGTATCACATAGTAGTTCATGTAGCACGCCGCCGGCGTCAGGATGGTCAGGATGCTGGCCGCCAGCATGCCGCCGCCGAAGATCTTCCTCGCCCCGACTATCTCAGCCATGCGGCCACCTGGAAGTTCCGTAAGAACGTAGCCCCAGAAGAAGCTGCCTAAGATGTCGTTTTTTTGCTGAGAGTCCCAGTCGAAACGCGTCTCCTCCACGCGGGGCGCCACCGTGGGCGCGGAGGCGTTCGCGGGCGCTGTTCTGTTCACTTCTATCATGTCCACTATGGCTATGGTGAGGTTCACGCGGAGCATGTAGTTGAACATGAAGCCCAAAATGACCATTATGTTCAGCACTTGGCGACATGTTAGGTAATCTGGAAAGAGATAAAAATTATAGGCAACTGAGACTGTGATCGCATGTGGTAACTTTCAAATTGTCGAACAGCCTTCATAAAAAACGGGTTTCTAAAGTATTAGAGTTCTTGTGAAGAAAGGCGATCCACAAGGGTCAGCTCTTGGGCCTATATTAGTCACGTAATATATTAATGATTTGTTTCGCGAAAAGTGCGTTCTTTAAGCAAAGGTATTGAACGTTTTAAAGTCGCTTTAAAAAAACCCGAAAGTATAATCTGATTATAGAATTATACAACCCCCAAACTACCTTCCCAGAAGAAATGGGACACCCAGTATAATCGGCATTATTTTGTTTTTGTATAGGCATCTAGCAAAAAAAATCTTTGTATCTGTTTTGTTAACCAATATATGGGCCTTTTGCGCACCAGGTGACCACCCTGTATATAACGCGTTTTTATACGGTAACTTTATCAAACCGCTGCTTATTTTTAGCATATCAAGTTATGCGTGATTCATGCGCCATATTTCATTTCGCCTCGCAGTCGCTTTTTTTGACTTTTGTTTTTCCCCTTCGATTTATTTTTATAAAATCAAATCGACCGCGGTGACGCAAACTCGAAACGTGCTCCGGATTACGGCGTTATTTTTAGCTCTCGTTACATCAAAACAGAAAACCTGTTTATTATACAGTACGTACTGCGTACACACAGGTTACCAACACAGAAGGCTGTTCTGCGAATTAATTAATCTGGAATCCTACCTGCCCATTTTCGCGTTGTTGCTGATGCCATTACACAGGGCCGGCTCGGGGAACTTGCGGTCTGCTGCGGTACCTTGTTCTTATACTCTGTAACAAGACGAGAAAGAAACTTTAATAATGAAATGAACAAAATCTACCCCATAAACTTTTATTTAAGTCATTCTTTTGTGAGCTGTGCACCTGTCGTATTATTTGTAATTAAGTGTGTTATCTCTTGTGAATATTATTTAAGTAGTGTTTATTTTTACAGCGTTAGCAATGTAAATATTCAACACGTGGACATATTGGGGGCATATTTTTAAACCGACAAAAACGCCCCAACGCAAAACTCTCTTCTCTATATTCCCATCCAGCTTTTTGATTCCTTATTTAATCTCGAAAGCGAAATTAAATTATAAAGTTACTAATCGCAAAATTACTAGAAACTTTTTATGGGCACTGGTATTGCTTGGGTAAGTAGCTGTTGTTTACCAGTGACCATCAAACTTTTTTGAAGGAGGCAACAAAGTTGTTTGGTTTATATCGTGGTGCAGAATCAAGAGGCACTTGATCGAGTCAAGGGACAACAGGATCCCGGCATAATAAGGATGTGTGTCCGTTGTTGGTAATTACAGATTCGGCTTTGTTGCGCTACGCGTATAAATTTATTAGATTTGTACGTGTTGGCGCTGAGAAACACGACCACAAACAATTAGATTCGTAGGTGATTTAATCGAGGCAACGGATTTGCATACCGACTGAGGTGCATTATAAAAACGAGAAATTCTACTTTTCGTCTAGCTCGCTTTATATCGCCGAGCCACGAAAGATGTTATCCTTAGCCCAATTTCCCGTGACCGGTAATTTACACAGTTACTAATAGCTGTATTAAAGTTGAAATAGAAACATTTTGTTGGACTTGAAAATAAATTTAAACAGTACCGGATTTAACCAAATTAGTTCGCCCTAGCAAAAATCGTTGAATTTAAAAATATTCGTATTTCGCCCGCGAAGCGGTTTCTGGCTCTTTGTCTTCGTCAGCATGGCGCACTCTAACATTCGAGCTTAAAAACATATAAGTTAGAGAATCCTTTCGTTACCTACCACAATATCGGTTAATCTATTCCCATCATAAAAAATGTATCGATAATAAAAATAACACTTTGCGCTATTTAACCGATAAAATGATAACCTAAGCGAGGACATAAAAGTATATTGTGCGTTTATTTCAATTTTTGCTGCTGATGGACTTTCAACAGGATGCTGAGAAAATTATACACAAGCCTCGCCTCGACAATTAAAATAAACCGATGATAATATCAACAAAACAAATATTTGTATTTCTGTATCTGTAAGTCGTTATTATGTCTAATAAAACGTGCCCGATTTTTCAGACTTCCAGCAAAACATAGGAAATAATTTTACGCTTTGCGAACACGCTCTGTATTTGAATAAAGTGCGTCCTTAACCTTGAGCATGATAAGGATAAACAGCTATTTGTTATAAATACTATTTTTTATATTGCCCACAATAATCACCTCGCAGCATCGGGTTGTTAAACTAATGTTGAAAGTAGTTTGGGGATATTTTACCTGCGAGTGATATCCGCCGATCCCGCACAGTGCGGTGACACGTGGATGGTCGAAATATTTTACGTGCGAACATCCACTAGTTGCTGGCGGTTTAACATGGCGGCAACAGTTGACCAAAGGACGAGTAGAATTGTTTCTCAAGCGATTTAAAAAATACTTATGTAAAATGTGTAAATTTCTTCTCCTAACTATTTTAAGCAATAAATAAGCAACATTAGCAAAAGATATGTATATAAAGCTGATTATCGCCTACTTACATTGGTAAATACATAATTTAATTTAATATATATTAGAAGCTTATTTTATTGATCCCCGTATTTGTTACTGGTTTTGTACAATTTAGGGTAAAATTTTCCTTTCGAGAAATTTACAAAATTATGTCCTAGGGAATGTCAAAATCTCTAAAATATTCGATATAAATGTTACATTATGTAAGTGATAAGCTTTATATACATTAGTCAACAAAATGTGAACAAATTTTTAAATTCTAAAAATCAGAATGGAAAAATACAAATAAAATATTTTTACAGCAGTAAATATATCCACGCTTCAAACATTTTATTTGGCAGCTATTTAACCTTGAACGTCACGGAATTCATTAAACACAATTACAAAGTTGCTCAATTGTTATTAGATTCTAGAGCCGACCCTGGTTTTGTCGTCACGACTACCCCAGATCCGGCTTCTATGTGTTTTGTGTATAATTTTATCTGTTTATTGTTTTAATTTACTATTTTGACATTTATTTTATATTATCCTGACGATGAAATAAATTATTTGAACACCCGCCTACGCCTAAAAATAATAATAATAATAGTTAATAGTGTTTTTGCCTTCTGTTAAAACTAGTCTATCTATGGAAAATTTTATAACAAGTATCTGGTTTCAATATGTCGGCATTTTGATTAAAATGAAATAAAAAACTAGATCCGGCCAGATCTGCGATTTTATAATTAAGTAACTAACTACATAATAATTATTATAACCTGTTTATATTATGCAATGTTTTATATTTTTTCGTCATTCAATTCGACTTAATTATATTTTTTTCAGATATTTTCCCACGGTATTCACCGGCAAATTAGCTGGGGATTTGAATAACAACGCCACGCCGGCCTTGTGTAAATGCAAGGCAAAATAAGTATATGTATTTATTTAGCGTTATAATTGATTATTTTTATCTCGAATTATAGGCTAGAAAGAAACTGTGAATCATATTAATATTAATATATTTTATCTTAATAAGATATACAAAAGTTGATGAGGTTCAAGTAAATTGAAACACACGTTTTTAAATTTAAAAGTCGTTAAGATAAATCCATATAAAAATGAATAATTTTGATCGCCTCGTACACATTTGACGTAATTCTGCAGCCCGCCACTTTACAGTTTAAAAATAAATCGATAAATCGTACTAAAACCCACGTTAAAAAATTTCAGTCACACAGCATGGCAGTCAAAATAATAATATTTTGTCTAAAAGTAAATAATGCCTGGAAGGAATGACAAATAAATTACAGAATTTAGAAAATTGGTCAATTATTATTAATAGGTTTAGAGCCGGTCCTGGTTTTATTTTCAGAAGTACCCCAGATCCGGTTTCTGTTTTTTCAATTTATTGTTTTTATTTTTAACTTTGAAAACAAATTGTTTTAAATTGTTCTGATGATAAAATAAATTATTTCGAATCGTCTCAACCCCCACCTGATTAAAGAAAATTATTATTAGCAATTATTAATGTTTTTAACTTCATGTTATGTAGTAATGTTTTATATCTACTATATCTACCTGAATTTTTGTATTTATTTTTGCCAATTTTTTTATGCTATAAAAAATACCAGACCATATTTTATTATTATTGATATTATGTGTCTTATCAGAAAAAGAAATGGACTGTTTAAAAAGATTGAAATTAAAAAATTTAATATACAAAAATCAACAATAAACAAAAGTTGGAAAAAATTTTAACGAGTGCTCCATGGACACATAATTTTGATCGCCCTGTACTAGGTACATTCTGAAGCCCTCCACTTATAATAATTTAAAAATAAATTCAAAAATTTCAGGCACATGGCATAGCCGTCAAAACAATTTGTTTTGTCTAAAAATAAAAAAATACTTGGTGGGAAAAATAAATCAAATTACCTTAGCAGAAACAAAAACAAAATAGAGCTGCCGCTAGCCAACTTTTCTGCGAGAAAAAAAACACGCGACTGCGGGATTCAAGAACACAAACTTTCCTCCGCAAGTAACAGGCAACGACTGATTTTTTAACCGCCTTTCAGCATCTGACTAGGACTAGTCGTCGTCGCCGGTTTGGAACCCCTCCACGCGCCTTGGCTACACAAATAACCCTCAATGAATAAATTTTTAAGCGATAATCGCATGGGTTTGATGATTGGTGGGATTTAATCGAAGCCGCGAGGCGATAAGTTCGTCACAAACACACCTCGGCGAGCCTCCTGTTCATTAATTCGGCGAGGAGAGGGGACGTCAGGTACAGGTGGTCCAAATGAGCCGAATCTCGGTTTTGGAACAGAGCATTTTGGCGCGGTTTGGCAAAATATTGGTAATTTTTTTTAAATATTACTTTAAAGGTTTTTTTTAAAATGCTGCGAATTTTATGAGATAATTCAATACTCCTTAGTCACAAGGTGAAAGGTGGTTAATTGTTTATAAATATACGATATGCCGTTGAATATTTTTTGTAAAAACCTAGTTGTATGGAATAAAGAAAATTGGGAAAAAACATATCGAGCGTAATGTTTTGAAAACTGAAAGTATCTTAGTATTCCATTTTTTGGGTAGATTTCGAAAAAATTATAATAAGTATAAGTGCCATTAAAAAACAAACTACTTGCCTAGAAGAAATGGGACACCCTGTATAATCGGCATTATTTTGATTTTGTAGAACTTGAGGAACTAAGCGCACATAGCAAAAAAAATCTATTTACCTATTTTATTAACCAAAATATTGGACTTCGCCCCTGCGCACTAGGGGGACATCCTGTATACTGTTAAGCCACGTCTCCTGCTTCCTCATACAAATTTAGATCTACCAGATTTTGTGGGCAAATTGGAATTGGTAAATATTTTAAAGAACGTTATTTCGTCGCCCTAGGCCGGTCCTGTTGTCCAATGAAATTGTAGCGGCCTCGCCAGTTCCTCGTAGACGAGCAATTATTTACTATTTTTTTTGCTTTACGTTATTTTTTTATGTAACAAAGAGCATTAGCTGGATAATCTTGTAAACGCACAATTATTACCGAGAAATTATTTATAAGTATTATTTCATGAATACAACTGCGCCGAGTGAAGTGGGTACTCGAGTATTTACTCATGATAATTTATTAGCAAATGAAGTTTTTATGCGTTGGTAATTATGCAGATATAAACAAGGTTCATATCTAGCCGAAGGCGTCACAATTTTTTTGCTGAATAATTTGCAATAATTATGTATTACAAAACAACTTGTCTAATGACGACCAACCAGCGATTGTTATTGAAAAATGTATAGGAACTAAACTTTTATGAATACAATACACAATATATATAAAATTATTAAATAAGTCTTTACAATACACTAATCAGAAATAAGTCACAATAAATTGTTAAAAATGCACAAGTATACACAGTATAACTGACAGTTTAAACAATTTTAGCCTCTTTATGGCGGTACATACCACGTGAACACAACTACCAATCAAAATGCTGACAACCCTTTGTCGCCACTGTTCCTATAAAGTCTGTGTGTAATGCGCATCATATGACAAACATAACCTTAAATTTTATTTCAATTTAATTTTTGTAGTTTTAGCTTGGCGCCATTAAAAACATTTAAAAACTCTCTCAGAGACAGTAGATTTACAGTTTCAATATTGTAGATTATTAAAAATAGAGTACCAATGTAGGTTAGAATTCCAACCAACAAAAAGTATCTTATTTTATTAGATTCAGTCAATTAAATCTTTATTAATAATACGTCGAACAAGATTTTTAGTCGATAGCACAAGAACCAAGCAGAAACTTTGATAAAATTGACATTATATTCGAAAATATTAGAATAAAAATGTATATTTTTAAGGGTAGTTGTGACGCATTTCAATAGCTTGGTATTATCTGGGAATAATTAAGGCTGCAAGGACCCGATCGTATAAATGAAACAAGTTATTATATATAAAATTTACTCATTTATTTTGTTGCATAGAAAAAATAAATTTTGTAGATCTGATTTGACATAATTGCAGATATAGAATGGAATGAATAAAATACATAAATGCAGTTTGAGGACAACACAAATTAAAATTGGTAAAATGTTTTTGACGGTGGCTTAAATCTCGTATAACAAAGTTCGGGGTATGTACTGGCAGTAATAAAAGGTATTACTAGAAAGACACCATCACAGGAAGAACGACTCCGGCGATAATGGTCCCAAAAATAAAAATTAATAACATGATACTCAAAAACGCCGCAACAGATTCTTATACGAGAGGAAAGCCGAAAATCCCTACTAAATAATACAATAATGACAACTCGACCAGTGACCTCAGAGCTAAACCACATCCAAAAAATTAATCAGTAAATCATCTTCTTGTAACCGTCCACTGGCTGAATTGTAATCACTTTATTAAGGCCTTACTTTAGTTTTTAAATCAATAATATCATCACCTTTCTATTAGCTAAGATTAAATCTAAGAACGGTTACTCTTCGGGGACCTTCCAGTTGAGTAATTTTCCTGTTTCATACAATTCAGCTAGCGCATCGCCCACCTTGTTTTGTACATCCAGCTGCTTGTATTTCTTGTACAGCTGCAGGGCGGCTCGCGCATCCTCCACTGAATCGTGGGTTTCGGATTGGATTTTTATTCCTAAAAAACGAAAACGTCAAACCAAACCAGAAAAAACAATCATGTACAATACATAACCAGCACAAAGTAACTTTGCGAAATTGAAATATACATATGGAGATAATTCCCCTAAGTATAGTAGTATATTTTGTAGAAACAAAATGTATATCTGGTTGCCTATATCTTTAGTAACGTAATTTACAATCATTCATGAAGGCACTGCGTTTGGTTTCACCGCAACCAGTAAAACAATATTTATATTAGACAACACTCCACGTTTGATTTATTTGTTATCATTAGAAAAAAAATTTGTAGAACGGTAGTTTTGGAGGTAAAAAACTATAATTTGGTTAATTGCCTGAAAAATATTAAAATCGTTAACTATAAGAGCAATTTTTCAGCTACATATATCAACTTATGCCCCCATTTCCCTTTGTAGACTGACCTATAACAATATTCCTCGCAATAAATTTAAAAATCCTTGGTAAAGGAGTACAACTAAATAAAACTGTTTCTTGTAAAATCGTCTTACCTAGAAAATGCCAGGCCAAAAATCGTAATGAGACCATTCGGTGGTGAGGTAAGTGAAACAATTGCACAGTGTCAACGACTTGTTCTGGAGGAACTACCAAATTAATTACCCTGAAAAAGGTTCGGTATACAATTGCTTGTTTCAGAAAGCGAACGTACTCGTATGAAGTGCCTTAACAATTAGGTGTGCAGCTACTTTTTGCAACCTTTGACGTTTTGCTAAAACCGTCCTAAGGATATTATCACCCTGGGGAACATTTTGCAAACAATCACCGGCAAGTTAAACCACCGTCTAACGAAGCGTTGTAAGCTTTCTCCCTTGTGCTATTTTTTTCCTTACCTAAAATCATTCTTAAGACCATGTCCCACAAAAATAACGCCGCTATCCTGTAAAAATCTTAGTTTAGTGTAAGTCGACTTAAGAGTAGTTAAATGTTTTGAACTGAAATTGGCATCTAAGTCCCCTGGCTTAATACCGCTAAATTTGGTTAAATAGTCGACGACTTGTTCTTGCGTTGAAATGTAGTCATCAATAAATGGGGTTCCCTCCATATGCCCATGCCTATAGAACGAAAAATGTGGAAGAAACTGTATTAAGCATCGAAATATTTGACAAAGTTGTTCATAGCAGAATCACTGAAATAAATATCAGAGAAAAACAGAGATTGTAATAATAATAAAAATTCTATTGCAAACTTATGCAACGGTAGTTGCAATTTATAACGTTAAATTCGAAGTACGCATCATAAATGTGCAACAGAATTCACTTCAATTAAAGACATGAAGTATTTTTACCCTCTTATGCACGTGATCCTTGCTACGGACATCTGCGACGGCTTAATCGTTGACATTTTTCCGTCGCTCCTCAATTCCGCCTCCTCCTGGTTCAAGGTGACAAATTCGGCGTCCATCGCCACCAGGTCTCCAGACTTTAGAACCTCGTTATCGTGCAACGGCGTGAATGTAATACCGCTAGTTCCGCCGCTTCTTGCTATGCAAGCATCCTCGTTAAATACTTCCTAGTAAATATAAGTTGGTTTATGGCGGAAGTAAATAACGTAACGTAACTTACCCTGGATAAGGGTTGACGGACGTTGCTTTTTGTTAAGAGGACCTCGGGCGACGAGTAATACAGAACGCAAGGAACTTTCCAGTCCAAACTGAACCAGACGGCCTCGTGCGCTGGAACTGGACTGATGCTGAAATCGTTAAAAAGGTACCACTTGTGCTCCGACTTATCTTTATTTTGTAAATATGTATCAGGTACTTTTACTAAAGCCACTAGGTTACGTTTCTCGGCGGACGATTGGTCATTTATGTAGCAAACGACGGCGGACAGTTCGTACTTCTTTTTTGATTCGGTGCTTGCGGGCTTCTCGGGCTCCTTCTAGAAAGGGAAGAGAAAACGACGCTTAATAGACTTAATATAAAAAAATCGTGTTTATTTACTAACTTGTTTATCCCTGTCTTCCATCTTCTTTATGATTAGCTTGTCTTCTTTGAGCACCATCTCGATTTCGTGCGGTAACCAGTTATTGCTGCAGTAAAGATTGCTGGTGGGAGCCGGGAGCGGGACGTTATCGAAACTGTGCCTGAATCGGCATCCGGGTCTTGAGCAGTTGTCGCCGTACCGGCAGGGTTTGGAGGAGCCGATGACAGACGTGGGCGTCGACGCGCGGTGCACGTCCAGCGTGGCAGCCTTGGCAACCACCTTGTCCATCTGCGTCTGCCAGAACTGCTTGTGCTGAGGGTGGTGCAGGCCCGTGTTGATCGCCAGCAGTTTAGGTAAAGACTGGAAATAACGCGCATTTTTATTTGGTTATAAAATGAGGTAAAAACAATGCTGTGTTATTTACCTGTAAAATTCTATACTGCGACGTAGGCGTGAACTTTGAGCATTTCTCGCACCAAGCAGGCGTAGTCTGTTGGGGGCACAGTGAGCGTTTCAAAATATCACAGAAACTCCACTCGTCCCTCTCCGGCTCGGACGAGGGGTACACCAAGTTGCAGGCCAACAGGATGGACTCTTTTCGCACCTGAAACAATTTGTGGCAAGTTCTTGTCGTCTTTTATTACTGCCGTACTGTACCTCACAAGAGCACTTCAGGCAGCAGTTCATCTGCAGCTGTTTCGTCCCAAATAACTGGCTGATTTCCGACTCCTCGCGTTTCTCGTCCTCTAACTTTATATCCACATCTACAATCGAAAACTTCAAGTACTTAAATTCGATGGAAAAAGCGAAAATTACCTGTGGTGTTCTTTTTCTCTTTGTTCCTGTCGCCTGATATGCTCGGAAAGTCGGTTTCCTTGTAAATAAACGGCTTTTTGTTCGCTTTTCGCTCCTCGAGTTTCTTCTTCGTCTCGATCAGTTCGACGTGCATTTGGTGCAGCATAAACCTGTTCCAACTCTGCAAAAACAGCGCACAGTAAAAACCTGGCTTGAGGGAGTTGTAAAACTTAAGTGGCGCGTTTTACTTACTTGGATTAAGGCAGAAAGGTCGATTTTCAACTTGGCCTCGGCGTGGAGATCGCTCAATATCAGACTAAGTGCTGACGCTTCAGGTACTGTTCGAAAGGCTCTTAAAAAATTACCGGGTTGGCAGGGTTGGTTCTGGGAGGAGGTGCTTAACATGTGGAAGAGGAAACCGAGTTCGCACGAGAGGCAAAATTCTTTTGAACACAAGTGGGACAAGAGAGCTGCTCTGAGAGGTTCGGTGAAATATAATACCTTAAAAAAAACGGATGTTAGATTGTTGTACGTGTTTACGTTGGCGTTTACTTACTTGTATCATGGAGTTGCAGTAAGCGTTTGGTAGTGTCGCTTCCAATCCAGAGAAACTGGTTTTGTTGTAGTGATCAAACTGGAAATCGTCGCTGCCCAGTTTGTTGTATTTGACGTCGACTTTGCGGTATCGCTTGGGGATCGCAATGAAACTGCCGTTGTCCTCATGATGTTTTGGACTCTTGTTGGAGTGGTTCGGGTGTAACAAATAACCGTTTTGGCCAAATTCGTAAAGGACCTAAAAGCAAGAGAGGCGTAAGAGTTACATAAATATAATTATTATTAAGATTGAGACACCTTTGCTCGTGTAAACGATGTGTTAAATTTATTTTCTGTACGAGAAGATAAAGAAAACTATCCTGAAGGAGTGGCAAATAAAAAGTTGACCTCAACATAAATATTTTATTCTAAAGCTTAAAAAACTAAAATCACAACTTTTTCCGACAGTCTGCACACAAAAGTATAAATAAAAAACAACAAATTACTGAGTAATTCAAAAGATAAGCTACACAGAAAATCAAAAAGGAAATATAAATCGCATGGAGCGGGATAACTAACAGAAATAAACAGTTTCTAATTTATCAAATCTCACTTGATTTCTCCTAGATGTTCTAGGGTTCGGCGCATATCCAATAGGACCTTGCATTTTCATTGTGCGCAAGATTTCCGAGTCAATGCCTGGCGGTTTTCTGCAAAAAAATGGTAAACATCAAATTCATCAAATAAACTACAAATAGATAACGCTTAGTTTAATAGGACCTCTGGGCCAGTCCGCTACTGGTTGTAACTTCTGCAATTTTTACAGTTAATATTTCCGCACCCACCGTTTTTTTTTGGACAATTTAGTTTATGAAAATATTGTGATATACTTACCGATAAACCTTCTGCATAAGATGAGCTGGCCAATCGGACACCAGAGGTATCTCAGGGGGCACAATCGGCATTGGGATAACTGAAAATGGCGTATTATAATCCTCGATGCCGAAGCTGGGGTAGTTAATTTGATTATCAGGCACTTCGCATGGTCGGGAGTAAGTGTTGAATGCGGGTGCTTCTGAGGTTGCAAAGAAATGGATGTGGCCAGAATTGTCGCCGAATGCCATTGCCTGACTGCTCGTAGATATGTCGAAAGTTAGGCACATGGCGCCTAGAAACAATACGTTACGTTACGTTGTGCACGATTCCAACATGGAATACTCTACCAGGATTGTCCATCTGCAGTAAGCACAATCTAGGTTCGGCTAAGGCGATGGTGTCCAGCAATTGTACTTGCCCCATAGCTGATACGACAGCTAGCCTTGAGGATATCGATGGTATAAACTTCAAAAAAAAAGGATCGAGCACTGTCTGCATGGGAGAAACAGCTCGGAGCATCCTCAAATCATACACCATCAAAAATCTGTCAACTGATAATGTGTTGTGTCTGTAATCATTATCAACTGTCAAGGAGCTTATTATGCAGAAAAAGAATGGTTGCTATAAAAAAAATTATCTTAACTTCACCATTGCCAAACAGCGTAAGACTGACAGGTGAAACAAGGTATTAAATATTTTAATCGGATAACCAAACTCACCTGTTGCTAAAACCGCACGTGACCAGCAGATTTCCTTGAACATCAAAGTCGCTCAGACTGCCCGTGTGGGTTTCGATGCTGTGTTCAATCGTCAAACCGTTAGGGTCGCGGAGGTCGATACGACCCAGGGGATTGCCAGCGCACACGAATCTACTGTGCGGTCTTAACATCACGCAACCTGCATCGCCGACATTTGTCTAAAAAATAAAACAAGAGATACACAAACACAATTATGCTTTTTACTTACCACCATAGTTTCCTTGCAGATGCTCAGATTGAAATCGATCAATTTATCCTGATGGCCTCCGATCAGAAATCTACTTGGCGACATTTGTAATATACATTGCATTTCGTTCATATGCACAGACCTACAAGTAAATTTGATTTTCAAACACTTACCCACAAAATACATAATTCTCAAACTCACATGTGCGTGTAAATGGGAATCCCCCGTCTGATTTGGTACCTTAAAGTGCTCGCTGTCAACGCTAAAATTCCTTCATCGATAGTTAAAATTTGCCTTACTTCTTCGTTAGCATGTACTTGAAAGGACGTGTATTTTGACATGCCACCGGCAAAATATGAAGTTACGTGACCCTATTTAAATCAATTACATTTATTTCGGTTGTAGTAATAAAAAAATAATAAAACGTGTACATTTTTAAAACAGCAAGAGTTAAAGAGCGTATGCTCTAAATAAGTATTACGAAATTGGCCTAGATTTACCCTTCACAATAACTTTGGGGGGTAAAATAAAAAACTGAATTAAAAGCAAGATTATTTTTTTATCAGACACATCGGCATGAGACCAACAAATGAGATTAAGTCTTACTCCCTGATTTCCCATCCATAACAACTCCTCGTGTTTGTCAAAAGTTACTGCCGAAACTCCAAATCGGTCACCCCCATCAGCCAGTATACATTGCGTTTGGACATATTCCGCTTCGATGCCAACTAGCCCTGAATTTTCTGGTGGAGCCACAACGGCTAGCTGGAATTTTCATTAAGAAAAATTAAATTGCTGGTCCTAACCTAGAATTTACAGTTATGCAAGCTTACCCCGGTGTTGTCGAAATACATGACTGGCTTGTTTTTGGTACAAATTTATAAAAAAATAAACATGCTTTTATTTATATGTTCCACTAAAAAGAAATAACACGCATTTTGAATTATTTAAAAAAAGGAAAATTGTGAAATGTGACAGCTGTCCGCTGTCACTTCTGTTTTATGCATAAATCACGGAGTGGTCGTGATCGGGGGAAGGAGTGGCATTCGCCAAATAATCAAGTTATTTGTTTTTATCATTGCCTCATTGTTATGAATGCTTTGTTTATGTAAATAGTGAATTGTTTTAGTTTAATTCAACGTTATTCGTCAACATGTTGTCTTTACTTTCTCTTTTATCGCTTGTTATGCAAAACATAAAAATCAGCCATAACGTCACCGAGTTTTAAAATATATCTGTGTCGTTTCATACAACCAACACAAAGTAAAATAAATAACTAGGCAACATGTGGTTCTCACCTTACGATACATCTGTGTATGTTTGGTTGTCTAGATTAGCGAACTACTCGCCATAAGATACCAGGTCCGTCTTTCAGAATTATTTGCTCAAAGCCAGAGCCGGGTTGAGAACATTTACAAAAACTTAAAAATGTAATTTCCAAATAAAAATATAGTCTTTCAGGCAGCAAATCACTGATATAATTATAATTATATTGCAATCTTTTAATAAATTCGTTTCCGCCTTATTTGAAAATCAGGTTATTCCGTTACTTCCTCATACATTTTTATGAATTCATTTCCCACATTAGCATATTTACATCTGAAGTTGTTTACACCGACTGTATTAACAGTGGAAGGATTATCATAATATTTTTTATGTAAATAACTTTTCGCGACAGTCGCCATTTTACATGAAATTAATTTCGTTTGCAAAATAAAACACATTAATATGTATATTTACGTTTATTTATGTAAATTTCGCATGAGTCACAAAAACAAAAGTCTTCTTACTCAATTAATCAAATAAATACGATCCGAAAATGGATAGCTATGACCTAAATTAACATTACCTAGAAAACAATACAAAATATTATTAATAATTACCATAAATATATGATATAATAATGATAATATATGACACCATCTAAGATCTACTGGCAGTATGAATGAAAACGTGTGGTTTACCGCGTGATCTTACTTACTAGGTTGGTTTTCATAGTTAAAAGTAACTAGTCTTAAATAGTAGACAAAATTAACTAATACGATTAAAAACTGCATATTATACAACGAATTTCTGCAACGCAATGCAACCAGTAAAACATCTATGTTCACCTACGCTTTTGAATATGAATTTTAACGCTGCACGTCAATTTGATCCCGGTACAAAAATATAATTTAGATTTCTTTATTTCAAAAATATTTCATACAATTCCTTTTTTTCTTTTTATGACAAAATAAACGAATAGGCAGGCACGTACAGTTCCACTAGTTGAATTATCGATCGACCTCGCAAATTTAATAATTATTGCTTAGCGAATATGCAATTCTTAACATTGAGAAAAATCATATCACAAAAGAACTATCACAAATAAAAATAACCATTTTAAATAAACTTATTACAACGACTTTAGCCATATTACATACTTTGTAGTGTGGTTTCGTCAAACCTAATAGTCCTAAGCAAATATGGCTAAACATCTGTTTATAATCGTTAAAAGTATTAGTAGGTTAGCAGTTGAACGTTTTGTTACAAAAACGTCAACTCTAACCGTTTACACATTCATTTGATTGATTAAATACAACGATACATATTACATTATGTAGATACAAAAATATGTGGTACATGGCATATCATAGCTTAAATAAATATACCTACAATCGGTGGACTATTATTTCTCCCAAGTTTTACGTTTCATCGTAAATATTTCGTACAAATAAAAAGTTTACTTGACCAAACAACAAAACTCAAACGTGCAGTGAAACAATGAGATCAACTTAAAACTAACTTTTGACAATTTTAAAACTAAAACCCAATCGTAGACTCTGGTTGACGACGAACAGGTTGAAACGCACGCATTTATATTTGTACTTAGCGAATCTAGGATAAGGACGTACGGTTTCTGCAAATGTATGTATTAGACAAACGCCAACGTTCTATGCTTGAACTGTAAATACGATGGTAAGAAGGATGAGTCGTTTTCTTAGATTCGCTAAGTAGAAAAATGAATGAATTTATAAAGGCACGTTTCAACATAAATTAAAAACGATAAATATAATAGCGTTTACATTTAGTCAGAATTCAGGAAATCTAGTGATGGTAATAGTGACGAAAAATTCTATTTTCAACGAGAAACGTTGCTGTCGGCACAGGCTGCGGATATTGTCATAAGTAAAAAACAACCTTCGTATTTCACAGTATATAACGCAATATTCGTTTTAAAACTGGAACTTTTGCATGATCTACTGCTTCAGACACAAAAAAATGTGCTGTTTATGAAAAACGATATTTCCATAAAATGTTTTTTAAACTACAGTGCTCTTCACTTCAAGTGGATCGCTTAAAATGTAGCCGAGATATATTTGATATCTTTTGAAGTATTTACTGTAACTAATTGGTTATTGTATTGTTTTTTTTTTGTAATATCAACAGGGTCGAACTTAGGTGTATGCTCGTTAATTTTAAAAAAATTTTATGTTTGGCAAAAAATACTGAAGCTCAAATCAAGCATTCAAATTTTAAAATTTTACGTGATCCACTTCAGTGAAGAACAGTTAAAACCTCAAATATTGATAAGTAATTCGCATGACCTTTTTTACTTCGTCTCCATTCGCATCACTAAATTTCCCCGCAGGATCAAAGTAAATATTACTCATTTTCGTCAAAAAAACACCTTCATCTACTCGTATTCACCAAAGTCTGCTTATACCATTTCATTTGTTTCCTAAAACCAAGGGAAGCATCCAACTTTTTAAAATACGTATATAAAACTACTAGAGTATAAAATTGTATAACAACAAAAGCTTTCATAAGGCAGTGGCTACAAAGGTCTGTGGTGGAGCGGCGTTTCTCAAATTAACCTTGGCGATTTCCATGTTTGAAAAGCTATTTACTGGTCATAAACAAGTACCTTGGACTAACATGCTTTAAATAATACTATATATTATTATTATTAAGTTAGGGTTTGAGAGTATGTGAATAAATGCAAAAAGCAGTCAGATTTGCTTATTTTAAACTAGCAGTAGTTGAAACGATTCAGATTAAAAACCAACATATAAGCAGCAAGTCTTAACGTTTCCTTTAAATTATAACGTGGTATTTTTGTCCATAATTTTTGTGTATAAGACTATTTAAAAAGGATTTACCGATGATGCACTTTTCTGTTCGGCTCAAAGTGAATGGTACGACTCTACGCTAGATGGGAAAATTCTGCCAAGGTTAATTTGCAAAACGATTAGTTAACACAACGTCTCGGCATTTGCTAGAGTATAAGTTAATGTTTTAGAGTCTGAGGTACATTATTCATTGGTGCCGATGGTAAGAAATCAATATAACAAAAACTGCCAATACAAAATATAAAACATAATGAACTTGAACTAAGGACTAGTTAATTACGACTAGGGAGATGTTATATAGTTTTTTATATAAGAGTTTCTTTAGGCCAAGGCAATGAACAACATGACGATGACTATTTTGTAAAAATGGATGGGACCCGAATAAGTTTTTGCTGGACATTTTAAAATATATCGGGTTGTTCCCGATCTGTTGATCCAAAATTTGCAATTAAAACGGGAATAAATTACCGAAAAATTCACAGACAGAAAAAAAGCGTCCACATACCGTTATTAAGTAGATCACTTTTCGTTGACTTTTAAAAAAAAAAATTTCTATTTTTTTGCCAAACTAAGACTTTCTAGAAATCAATTATTTGTCTGTGTTCCAATGTCTTGGCCCACACCAATTTTAATACTAATTATAATGACTTGTCGAAGTAAATTCAAGTCTACACAACGTTTTATATTTTGTATACAGTTCTGCTACAGTTGCAGTGAAAACGTGGCCATCGTATTCCAGAAAAATTTATTAACAAACTCGCTTAGCCACCACCTTTCCCGGGACGCTTGTCGCGTAAGAAACCAAGAAACTTAAAAATACGAACTCTTAACTCGAAAACCAATGTTACACGTATCAGTTATATAAATAAATTATTTTCTAGCGCACTGTCAATTTTCCTGTTGAGCACGGCAATATGTACGCCTCGCCGTGATCCGAAAGTCTCTGAATAATTTGACAACAGTGCGAGAGTGCCCCAAGAAAGCACTATAGATCCATTCTTCAATCATTTTACCACAGATTCATTAACACAGACAAAGTTTATTTTTCTAACACAGAATGCTTTGCGAAGAGCTTGAACTTCTCGTTTACATGCAAACGAAGGTTCGGGTTATGTTAGAACATTGCACATTGTTCCCTATATGTGAATAATTGGAGTAGAGGGTAGAAGATTTGGTGAGAAAAGTGCCTTGCTACCAAGCTGACAACATTCAAGAATTGTTACGACAATCAGGTTACTTCTATTCATCCCACAAAAAATCATTCAACCGTTCACTAGTTGGTGGCCAACTTATTAAGACTCTAAGTTTTAACTATTGCAGAACATGGAGAAAAACCCAAGTGGTGTACGGTACGTCCAAACACATGATAATTTTTTTCGTTTCGAACATAACTATTTTTGTCCTTATCACTTAGCTGCCTCAGTGGGGTGGCTTAGGTCCAGTCGAGAAAACAAAAGTTATTATTTAACGAGAGTCTATAACAGGTGGTTTGTTTGTTGTTGAATGCCTTCGCAGACATCTTGAGTAGGTCACGATTTTGGTCTTTTCAATATTGTCAATCCCAGCCGTTCTCCTTGATCATATGTGCTAGTTCTATGATAAACTTGCCCTCCTTGTACTTCTGGCTGGACTCGAATGCGTGTTCCTGCAACAAAACGACAGCTCAATATTCGGAATCGTAAATCGAAAGAATCGAAAAGAATAACGTAAGGTTGAAAGTCTGCACACACATAAATAGAATTTATTGAGGGTAGGGAGTGGGTAACGGAAGAGCTACTTCAAGTGAAAAATTGAATTATTTATACGATATTGTCAAATTGCCAAATTTAAAAACTTGTCGTCAT
Organism: Rhagium mordax; assembly: GCA_963680705.1. Classification (NCBI taxonomy): domain Eukaryota; kingdom Metazoa; phylum Arthropoda; class Insecta; order Coleoptera; family Cerambycidae; genus Rhagium; species Rhagium mordax. The sequence goes on along the minus strand of OY796662.1, from coordinate 59,595,472 downwards.
TCCTTGTACCCCAGAAATTGTGGTATGCTTTAGTGACTTGGTGTTTCATAAATTGTAAAAATTATCTGCCGATAACTATCTTAATTTTGCTAGTAACATAAAGTATTTAATTCTAATGGTACGTAAGCAAGTGGTTGTACTTTTCTATATGTTCGTCTCCGTTGGAGAAATTCTATGTCGTATCCAGTATCTGACGTTACATGGTCAGATCAAATATTCGACTGAGATACTTAGATGGTTGCGTCCAAGGAGATGTGTTGTCACTCCTTGTCAAGCTTCTTTATTAACGAATAGCCATTCCTCTGAGGCTCGTCTTTAATCGCTTTAAATTATAGCTTCTCATTTCTACAAATACCAAAACAAAATGCTCTACGTTAGTATCATGTAAAGAAAACAAACGCAATTTTTGAAAATTGGTCAGGATATCAGTGCGGAAAATCATGCTTCGTGGCAAGCGGGGAAGCAAACAGCACCACCGGAAGCATCACGAAAGGGGCATAGCGTATTATACTCTTACGGCTGTAGCTTCAAAATAGATCAAGGGATAGCCGAGGCAGATTTCATCAAACTGATTTAGATTTTTGTGAATTTAAAATCGTAAACGATGGTTTTCTCTATGTGAATCAACTTTACCTGTCGAGGGCAGAAGCCGCCACCAGATACTTACATATTTCCAACCGAGTGTCGTTTTACAACATTCACAGTAGATATCCGCAACGGCGTGAAGACCGGTTAAAAGGACGCGCTCCTCTGCGGGTCCACATCCCACATTTACTCTGAAAAAACAAACAGAAACGTTAGAGGTGCACCTGACGAGGGCCTGCAAATATTAGCAAGGATTTATTTGTTCAGATGCAGTGAAGGCGTTAAAACCAGCAACGGGGAAGTTGAAATAAGTTTATCGTGTACGTAGGCTGGTGACCCTAATTGCATCAGGGCTTGATGTTTTAATTAAAACAGGCTGTATTATGTTTCTGTGTGGCTTATCGCTTAATCCCTTTCTTTCTTATGAATATTTATATTAAAAATCTGGTGTACAACAACCTTGTGTTTAAATTTAAATTTAAAAACTTGGCTTAAGACAAAGGACAAGTAAATTATGAATTTTCCGAAGCTGCTTATTAAAAAAAAAGTATACTGACAAAAAATGGCTCGCTTAAAATCTACATAATATATAGTTTTCATACCTACACATAAAAAACTAATGCTTTGTAAAGGAAGTCTCTGACGAAAGATTCAATTAAAGGTAATTTACATAAATTTGTCTAGAATCGCCAACAATTATTTTTAAAACCTTTCGTTTTCTTGAAACAAAATGGAACATTCCACCAGATGCGTGTGAACATTTTTTTATTAAAAATTACTTTTTCAACAGTTTCGATTTTAACTTTCGCAATACTGGCATAGTATACAGGGTGTTCCACTTATCACGCTCACCATGGCTATCTTGGGAACAGTAAGAGATACGAGGTGGGTTAACTAACACCAAACGTAGAGCGTATCAAGGCTTACTACTGTGTGCAAAAATATTTTAGAAAAATCAACTCGTTTTTGTTTCATAGGCAAAAAACTGATTTTTGTCATTTTCATTTTTCCTTTATTTATGGAAATATCTTTATGCATTTTTTTCTTTCTTAGAGCACTTTTTTTTATAACGCTGGAAACTATAAATCACTCAAGGTGATCTTATATAACCTCAAGTGATACCATATACTTAAATAGTGTTGTTATAGGACCGTAGAGTCGCTATATACTCTTTAGTGATATAACGTCCCTAAAATTGTTGTTACAAAATCTTCGTTGCATAACTAACAGGACCCTTTCTTATATACCTTCGTTACTCTTACATATACCTTATATAACTGTTAGCATCGAGAAATATATATTGGGATATCTATACCTTTCCTATCGACAGCTACATTTTCAAAAAACGAATCGAATTATATCGGTAAAACGGCATTCCGTACAATTCAAGAATCGTGCGTCTCTTACCTAACTGTACGAGCCGCGTGGGAATAAATAAAAAGTAAATTATCCGAATTAATGTTTCCCATACAAAGAGCGCAAATGATTACTTGTAAACAGTTATTACTCTACCTTTTAATACGAATGTGTGTATGGCGATAAAACCGCTTTATAGGGTATTGCATTAAGTAAGGTCATACACATTAATGCCAGACGCATTATACTATTACTACCAATTTAATAATACGTCGGTGTAATATTAATTATTTTGATTTGCGACATTAACAGACGTGGAAATTACAATAGTTGTTAGTTTAACGATGATTACTCTTTATGTTGCATTGCCAACTGGCCGTACAGGGTACGTGTAGGATGGAGGGGGTAACACCTAGTTATATAAAGAGTCTATAAAGGTAACGTAGGCATATATGCAAGGCTCCGGTAGTTACTTATGTTCTCCAAGGTTTATTAAGGTTTTATAAAATTAAAAGTTGCAGAGGTATATAATGGTGATATAAATATATTCATATTAATTTTATAGAACTTACCAAGTTTGTATAGGATACATTTACCTTATTATAAAACTAATAGTTCCCGGGTTATATACGTTATATAACTTCAGCTAATCAATTTGGTAACGAAAACTCCTCTTAAACTTCCATTACCTTTAATGAACAATATTAACAAAATAAATCTTTGTTTTAGGTGAAGAGCAGCTCACAAACAGCCTTGACGAAAGTAAAACACAGTCGTAAAGTTTTTTCTAGGATCCAGAAGTTTTATAACAGCAACGTTAAATCACTCAGAAGAATACAGCGACCCCACAGTTTTATAACAACACTATTTAAAGGTAGGTATATTATTTAACTTATTTTGATTAGCTTGAAGCCAAAATATTCGCTACGGTTCTATAGGGGTGCTTTAAGAGGCTTATAAGTCGTAATTGCTGCATTTTTTTAAGAAAACAAGAATGCAATTAGACGATGACGAAAATTTTATATAACCATATATCCTTTTAAAAACCTAAATGGTAGGCGTCTTTCTATTTTCGTGGCCGTCTGATATTATTCGGGAAATATTAATTACTGCCGCTGGGTCGTCGCTTACGAAATTAGAACATATGTCTAATAGAGTACACAATTAATAAAACGCTGACGTAAAATCAATAACCTTTAATAACAATATAAAATATTATTTTTTCAGATAACCACGTGTGACGGATAGGTCCCATAAAAGGGATGCTCTCATTTCTGATTTAACAAGCCGACTGACTGCGCATTAATTTTTTATATAGGTTGTTTTTCCGTGCAAATCTTGTACATGATAAATGATAAGTTATCGCCGATCTGAAATTGCTTCACACTTACTTATCGATCTCCCATGACCCAAATCTGTTGCTTGTTTTTCACCGTTTTTTAATTATAACTGAAATAAACATCCTGGAATAATTTCCCAACGTGTTATTGTCGATTTGTCGTCTGCAATCGCGGTGATCAACTGCCCTTGCTCGTATTGTTTTCAGCGGATTACCGCGCATTAGATTTGCGCCTTAAGTAATTTACAATTAAGTACGAAGAAAACTGCATTATTAAGCATTATTTTCGAGAAAAAGATAAATCTAATAAAACTTGTAATACTTACACTGAATTGAACAAATAAGCTCGACCTTGGCTGCCTTGGAATGACTGGAAAAGAGAGAAAAACACATTTAATACAGGCTGGTGAAGGGTTTGTTTCACGTCTCTTAGTGTAATTCGATTAAAGGTGAACGCGAAGGAGGCAGAATAAACGATACCCGATATTATTGTATACAAGTGACCCAGTTCCATATTGCGGAAGCAGTTCGATATTATGGAATAAGCGGATTACGTGTGAACATGAACGAAGGCTACAAACCATAACTGCATTCATTTGTAACAGATTTAAATACAATGGATGCAGAATAGTTATAAAACCTGACAGTGATTTAAGGCGCTTCTTATGACTCTGGTTTTCCGGGTATTTTAATTTTTAGTAAGAGTAAGGGGGAGCTTATGCCGGCCCTGCGCCGTTTCAGCTACGTTCTTTGACGATGGCCTTAGAAAGGCAATTGTAATTGCAACGTACTAACAAGCGTTGCAATATTGCACTTTTTAATAGCTGGCGCTGTGGGTGTCGCAGGCGTAAGTATTAATATTCATAGTAAACTTATGGGTGGCGTATGTATAAATATCCAAGCGGCGACAGCCTTTGTTTTTTATTCAATCACATATGTCGTGTTATGCAACGAAACGAAGCAGGCTGGGAGTTTTGTTAAGAAACAGTTGTTTGTTTCGCTATGATTAATATTTCTGTTCTGTCCGTTTTTCCGCCTACCATATAAGCGTTCAAATTTTCAGAAAATTTCAAGTACGGTCCTGACCCACCCGCTAGGTTTACGCGACCATAGCACGCAGATAGCTAGTTGACTTCTACAAAATATACAATATTTTTTATTTAATGTGAATAACCTGGCAAAACCGAAATAATTTGTTGCAAACGACGAGAACTAGGAAGCGCCGATTGCTAAACCCGTCAAGGCCACAGCTGTATTTATATAAACAAAAAATGAAGTAGGTAGCGCCAAAAATACTCATAATCCAAAAAAAAAAATTAATTATTTTCTTTCACGATTTAGTTCACTTTATCGTTCATTAATTAAATACAATAAACATGTTGGATGCTGACCGGTCACGTGGCTAAATTCGAATAAAATAAATCGCCGCGCCGGATGAGCGACAAGCTCGCGGCTTCCACACATCGCAGCATTTTTTACTCAGCTCGGCACGTAAACCCATCGTCCCTGTAGTGTAGTGGATAGCGCGTTGGACTTCTAATCCAAAGGTCGTGGGTTCGATCCCCACCAGGGATGGCACGGTGGCAAACTTTTTTTTTTACAAAATACACTGAAAAACATCTGAAGACTATATTTAGCGTTTAATAATGGTATGCAACCAGATATTCACGATATGGAGGATAAATTTATGGGTATGTTGATAATTATTATTATTACTTAAAATGGTATTTAAGTAATAATTTTTTCTATGATTTTTGACAGCTCGTTTCAGGTATCTAATTTTTATTTATATGCAACGTGTTACCAAAGTTAAGGAAAAAAAATTAACAGTTAAAAATTAAAGACATTATTATTATTATTATTATATTCAAATACATCTAACGACGAATTTATTCTAATCAAAAGTGATTATTTATTTACAAGAGATATCCTCATTTAATTTTTTTAAATAAAACCACAACAAAATGTTTGATAGTCACTGGAATTAATAGAGCAAGCGTAGTTAGCGACACCTAGTGACAACTGAAGTAACGTACGTAAAAGGTAAACAGACTAATAACACAGCTGCTGTGCTTTTTGTTTTATCGATGCGATTCGCTATTTCCATTGTTGTACCGCATTTTAAGCGTATGTGATTCTCAAACAAATCAATAATTCGGATTTTAAACTAATTTTTGATTTTCCGGAGCAAAAATATTTCTCTGCCAATAAATTCATATTAACAATTTGGCGCAGCCCGTAATAAACTAGTTAATCGTTATCCTGGGGGCTGTTCGCCGAGCACCTAACCCCCCACCCACCGCTTTCCGGCCCACCTTGTAAAGGGAAACTAGAGCTACATCGCATGAATAATAGACCAGCCGCCCTTAACGCAACCTACAGGTAGGCGTATCTGATACGTACCTTGGAATGCCTGTTAATATTTAACGAGCCTCGCTTTAATAATCACCCCGGCCTATGCCAGACAGCGAATTAAGGTGTAATTTGAACTTCCTTCAATAAACACACTCGCCAGCTAGAAGCAGTCTGGTGTTAACAGGCGGGGGCCGGTTCGAATTACGATCGGGACTTTTTGCGCGTGCCGTCATGCCGCTTAATCAAAGATGATTTGTGGGCGGCCGCGGGGCCACGGATGATGTATGGACATTGACGCAGATGAAGTCGAGAAAATTGAATTGCAATGGCGAAGAAATCGGAACAAATGAGGGGCTTAACCAGTGCGCATCGCATTTCGCGTCGTTTAAAACATTTCTACATCAAGGTAGGCCGTAGAAAGCTCTAATTAAGTTGACAAATGACAGTTTAACTTCCTGCGGCACAAAAGATAGCTGCGAATCGGTTTCGCGACGTTGCCAGCTCGATAAAAAAATCTCATCTTTTAGGGACAAATATTTTATCGTAAACCCTACAATGGCTGCGTTTTTACTGGTTATTCTGCTAAATATGCACTTGACCTTCGTTTCTTCCGCAACAGACTTACATCCTATTCATACAGAAGTAGGTACCGAGTCGGTTGAACCCCACAGTGACGTCACACTCCGACTTTTGGCTAATTTGTGCCTGCCTGTGCCGCCATTGTTATGCAGGTATAAGCGACCAAATGCACCTTCTATTAGTTTACCCTTAGACAGCTTAAACTACCCCTTTATGTCAATAGACGCATATCCAATTTCGTCAGCGTATTTGGCCTGGGTAGCATAAATAACTGACGTGGGTCAAAGATACACCTGACAAGTTCAATAAACCTAATTTAACGAACGTAATTAGCCGAGACACTTCTGGATTCGACTTCTCTTCGCGGTAGACTTAACACAGCTGCCTGGATGACGTGAATCATAGCGGCTGTTTGAAGTGAACGAATCATTTCTAGTGGTACAAAAAAAAAAAAAAAACTACCAACCTTGGAAATGAGCTCGTCGTGATTGGCGAGGTGTGCTCGGCAGTGTATGCACGAGTAGGTGCGGTGACATTGTGGCAAGTAGGCCTGGAACGTCTTCACCATGGTGACTTGGCTGCTGCTGTTCGCGCTGCTGGTGCTGGCTGCGACGGCAGGCCATGCGGAGCTGTCACACCTGAAAAAATAATCCACCCTTAGTGTTTGATCCCATTGAGCAACTTGCAAAAAAAATCAATTGGATGCAGATCAGACCGGTGCGGTGGCGCATGCGCCATTATATCGAGGATTGGTTTAGTTTCTTGAAAATATTTTGTTACCGGATACTTTTGTTTGTGTATTTACCGTGAAAATATCAGCCACTTACAACCCCCGGTACCTAAACAAACGCGGTGGGCGACGGTGTTGTAACCGGCACGGGCAAATCCCACGGTTCTCGGGGAACGGAATCGAAACCTACCTGCATGAGAACGTAATCAAGTGCTTAGACAAGCGACATCAGTAAGAGAGCTCGTAAAGAATGGACACTTACATCGAGGGTGACCTAGAAGTGGTAATGGAGGGTCATTTACAACTACCTATCTCGTTAGTGTGTATATGGAACGCGGAATACGTAATTTCTGTCGCGATAAAATCGCACAGCTTCCCGGTAAAGAAAGGGAGTAGGTCAGAAAACTCGTTTATTTGCTAGCGAACTAAAATACTATTCGGTCACTTAGCACCGTCGTATTTTTGTATCCAAATGACGTTTACGCTTTAACGCATATGCAACCGCGCAGGTAAGTATCCGATTAAGGAAGAACTAGCTTAAGAGAACATTTCTAGTTGATAAAAGTGGTTATTGACCGTCAGAGGCACAATAATTGCTAGGCTCGAGTAGAAAACCGACGTTTTCTCAAAATTTTGACGGGTAAGGTGTGTCGAAATTATTTTTTTCGTGCTCCTTAGACAATTTCCTACAACTTTGACCGCGAGCTCTTTACTCTATCTCTTCTAATAAGGGGGAGAGAGCGAGGTTTATGTCTCCAAAGTAATATATCGGTAACTTCGGTTCGCCTAAGCCGAATTTAACAAACTTGGGCTTGTTGGAAAAAGCTTTTTTATGCTGAATCGAATTACTAATTAGGAAAAATATTTGCTTCCTTGGATGAAAGGTAGGGGGCGCTGTATCGAAATCTGACGCATTTATTGATTTTTCGCCAATAAAACCGACGTTTTCTCAAAATTTTGACGGGTAAGGTGTGTCGAAATTATTTTTTTCGTGCTCCTCGGACAATTTCCTACAACTTTGATCGCGAGCTCTTTACTCTATCTCTTCTAATAAGGGAGCGAGAGCGATGTTTATGTATCCAAAGTAATATATCGGTAACTTCGGTTCGCCTAAGCCGAATTTAACAAACTTGGGCTTGTTGGAAAGAGCTTTTTTATGCTGAATCAAATTACTAATTAGGAAAAATATTTGCTTCCTTGGACGAAAGGTAGGGGGCGCTGTATCGAAATCTGACGCATTTATTGATTTTTCGCCAATAAAACCGACATTTTCCCAATATTTTGACCGCGAAGATGTGTCGAAATAATTTTTTTCGAGTTCCTTAGACAATTTCCTACAACTTTGATCGCGAGCTCTTTACCCTATCTCCGCTAATAATAGAGTGAGAGGGAGGTTTACTTCTTTAAACAAAAATACCGACAACTTTGGTTCGCCCAAGCGGAATTTAACGACCCTAGGCTTGTTGGAAAGAGCTTTCTACGCTGAATCAAATTACTAATTACTAAAATTTACTTTGAACGAATATCAGAGCGCTGTATCGCATTTATTGAAATCTCTGGTTTACGGATGAGCCGGATTTCTTTAGATTCTCGCTTGGGAGCTTTGTTTCTGCCAAGGATTTGCTTTACGGGATGTGAAGACTAACTCCGTTTGTAACTTCCAACATTGAATTTGATCTCTATTGACGATAAAAAACGCTTCAAGTCAACGTATTCAAAACCGGTACTGGTTTGTTATTTCTTAAAATAACAAACCCATGTTTGTCAACTACGAACTGTATGTTTATAAATATTTTAATACCTTATATTTATTCCCACAAATTTTGAATATTTATGGCTGTTGTGGTATTTATAGAAACACACAGGTATTCAGAAACAACGCTAAATATACTTGGGCGATATAAAAAAATATCAAAATGCTAATTATAGTTAATAATACATAAAACTGATATTTATTTACCGAAAAAATCTGAAAATATTCATGCTGCGCCGTTATTAATACACACTCCTCCGTAAATATTCAGGTCTATTAATAACAGTTCACTTTTATTAGACGCACTAAAAATCGAAGATAACAATTCTGTCACTAACGCCAGATGCACAAGTGCACCAGCAAGAAACTGTAAGAAACTGAGCTAAATTAGAGCCTAGGTATTGACATTGACCACAGTAGGGGGTAAATCACCCCCACTAAGGTATGGAGATTATTCAAACGGCCTAATGTCGAGACAAAAATCGGCTTTAAAGTTTAAATTAGGGATCATTGCAACGCAACGTTTAGGAACCGGCATTTCTGTCGGCTAGTAAACTGTTTCCTACAACAATTACTTTATTTTAAAGGAACTACCCTTGTGCGCACGCACCAGTATTTATACCTTGCCCGACACATATACGGACAGTTCCCTATAACTAAAAATCCCCCACTGCTAGCTTACTGCATTCAATGATTCATTTCATTTCGCAACTGCTGTTGAAATCAGGACTGCTGCACTAGCATTTGTTTGATTTTTGCCGCTGTGTTTTGGGCAACCAGATATAATATGTACAGGGTGAATACCAATAACTCATTTTAATTTTAATGGATGGTAGGTCCCTTAATGGTAAGGCCATATACCAAAAATAAAAAATATATACCCTGTAGTTTTCGAGAAAGAAAATAAATTAAAATACGTTAACATTATCAGAACTTCATAACTTACCTATCTCAACAGAAAATAAATCAGGATAGGTCTTTGCCTCTGGCATTCACCTTGTTTTTTGCAATCATAAATTCACTAGTTTTTGCTGTCACTGTCAATTAACTTGTCTCCGACCGAAAATTTATAACATTAGAACAGTGTCGGCCTGTGTTGCATTTATGATTTTTTTCCCTGAGTAATTTGCAGGTGGTCGAATATGAAAGAACGTCGAACGGCGGCTTAACTTTATTAGACGTTTTTTGTCACGTTTTTTACGTTAGAACTTGGAGTCTGTGACTTGGATACAAGGCATGTTGTTCACCCCATAAGTGGGTCAGTAGAGCGACGAAGCGGTACTCAAAAGTTTACCAGAATTTTACGTAGGGTCGGTCAGTTTTTCATCTTTCTTTTTTATATTATTTTTATATTTATTTATTGGTAATTTGTGTTATAATTATCAACAGAAACCCTCTTTTAAAATTAGAATGAGTTATTCACCCTGTATAATAGTAAAAACTATTACGCAGAAACCGATTGAAAATTCGCAGCCATTCGATGACGTCATAGGTCATTCAGCGCGTTCAATGTGAATTTTTTTAAAGCAATTTAACGCTGCCAGTGGATATAAAACGGCTTTGGATAATTGCACAGTGACTTGCGAACGTTAATAAAATGGGAATTAATGGTATACAACGGCAGAATTCACTTTAATTTTATATTTCACATATCGATGTTTCCTGTTAAGTGTCTACGCTAGTTCGATGTGGCGATGGATAAAATTACCGATCTAATATTTCTGAAATTGCAGTCCCTTTTTTAGTAGAATATACACGTTGTAATAATAATACATACTTATAATATAATGCATGCTTTTCACTCTATCGCTATTTTAAGGATAGCCGCGCACCGGCAGGCTGCGATCGAAATGACTGGAAAATTTTTTTTACTATTAGGAACACGTGTTTTAACAATAGCGTTGCGGCTCTCTGTATTTTTCACTCAACAATCTGTCGGAGCAACGCACAATTTTTGTACGCCTGCATCAATCTTGCGGTTCCTAGTAAATTTAACCTAGAAAAACAAATTTATCTATCATCCTTGCCTCGGTAAAGATTTGAAAAATGTCTAGCGGATTCACACATCGGGGGAGATAAATTAGCTACCAGCCCGAGCTGTGAATGAATCTCGGGATGAATCGGACGAATTTAGAATGGGATTCGCGTCTATTCTTGGGTCGTAATTTTCTCCTCATAAACCGACGGAAACTTTTTAAATCATCCGAATCGAAACCGACCGGCTAACGATAATATAATGGCACTCGAGAGAGAAAACCGGCCATAAAGGCCTGCACCTGAGCAATTTATCCATTCACATTTTATACACACACCCATTGTCGCATAGAAATCTGAATGGCTGTTTACTTTATGTCACTGGATGTTTATTGACGCAGCACGCAAGATGTGGAACGGTTTATTAGCGGAACGATACGGAAAACGTTAGATAATATAATAACGCGGGGGGCTTCGGAAACCGCAGGTCATAAACCTCGCAGGATTGCAAATGAATTATTAATGACGCCAGCGAAATGGATTTTTTATTAACTGGTAGTGAACGATGTCGAGCTATCTCTACTGAGGCCAATCACTTGAAATAAGTCTGTAACTAAGAGACCCTTGTGGGTACGTGCCGCATTTCGTTTATAAAATTAAATAAAAAAGTTTGCACGGGTAGAGCATAATGAGATAATTTGGGTACTCAATAAGTTCTTCAGTAGAGTAACTGCCTCATTTGTTGAGTAACAGCCTCGTCTGTAGAGTAACTGTCTCATTTGCTGAGTAACAGCCTCATCTGTAACTGTCTCGTTAGTAATGCAACTGGCTCGTCTGCAAAGTACTTGTTCTCAGTAGAGTAATAGCCTCGTCTGTAAAGTAACCGCCTCGTCAGTAGAGTAACTGTCTCTTCGGTAAAACAACTGGCTTATCTGCAAAGTAACTTGCCTTCTCAGCAGAGTAATAACCTCGTCTCCTCGTCTGTAAAACAACTGCATCATCAGTAGAGTAACTGTCTCATTTATAAAGTAATGCTTCATCTGTAGAATAACGACCTCGTCTCTAAAGTAAAAGTCTCGTCTGTATAATAATTGCCTCACTTGTTGAGGACAGCCTCGTCTGTAGAGCAACTGTCTCGTTAGTAAAGCAACTGGCTCGTCTGCAAAGTAACGTGTTCTCAGTAGAGTAATAGCCTCGTCTGTAGAGTAACCGTATCGCCAGTAGAGTAACTGCCTTATTTGTAAGTAAGAGCTTGGTCTATGAAGTAACCGACTCGTTAGTAGAGTAATTGCCTCTTCGGTAAAACAACTGGCTTGTCTGCAAAATAACTTGCCTTCTCAGCAGAGTAATAATCTCGCCTGTAAAATAACTGCATCGTCAGTAGAGTAACTATCTCATTTATAAAGTAATAGCTTGATCTGTAGAGTAAGTAGTAGCTTCATCTGTAGAGTAACGGACTCGTCTGTAAAATAAAAGTCTCGTCTGTGTAATAACCGCCTCGTCTGTAAAAAGCAGCTTCGTCTGTAATGTAATTGCTTCTTCAGTAGAGTAACTGCCTCATCTGTAAAGCAACAGCTTTGTCTATAAAGTAACCGCCTCGCCAGTAGAGTAACTGTCTCATTTATCAAGTAACAGCTTCGTCTGTAGAGTAACTGACTCGTTAGTAAAACTGTCTCGTCTGCAAAGTTATTTGCTTTCTCAATAGATGAATAGTTTCGTCTGTAAAGCAACTGTAGCGTCTGTAGTGTATTTGCTTCATTTATTAAATAAGAGTTTCGTTTACAGAGATCAGTAGAGTAGCAGTCTCGTCTGTAGACTAACTGCCTCATTAGTAAAGCAATTGGCTCGTCTGCAAAATAACTTGCTTTCTCAGTAGAGTAATAGCCTCGTCTACAGACTGCCTCATCAGTAGAGTAGCAGTTTCGTTCGTAGAGGAACCGACTTGTCAGTAGTTACAGCCTTAACAGTAGAGTAACTGCCTCTTCAGCAGAGTGACTTAATAAGTAATAGTTATAAAAAATTGTTTGGTTAGCTAATTATAAGGTTTTAATTAATTTTATTCTTTGGAAAATGTACGACATATATTTTCGCCCTTACTAAATTTAAAAAAAATTCTTAAAATTACATCTGTCGGTCTGTCTGCACACAAAAATTCGGAATTTTTTAATACTTCGGGAAGATTTTGTTGATATAGAGCCATGAGCTTTCTTAGAGAAAACAGTTTTTTACGTAGACACTTTAATCTGGAGCCGGTACTGCCTTATCACTGTCTTGGGAGGGAGCGGGGCAAAAAGTTGAGATTGTGCGGTTAAATTCATTTTTGTTGCATAATTTTTTATTCTCTCATCCTTTCCAATACGTGCACAATTTTCGAAAATCCCATGTGGAGGAGGGATTTTTTGGTTCCTATATCTTTGTCGCAGGCGCCGAAACTGTAAATGTTTCTGATAATGTGCTGTTGAAAAATCGCGGCGTCCCAAATATTAACAAAAACAAGTGAACGCAATTAAAAAATTGAAGATAAAATCTGGTATCATGTTTACAAACAACCATTTCCGCGCGTATTCACTGGAAGCGTTGACGTACACGAGTAGTTTTTGTACCACAACATAATTAGGCTTAACAATATTATTTTTAAATGTGTATTTTTGTTTGGGTTCATTAACTCGTTATCATCGGAGATGTGATTGCCAGTTGGCGTCATCAAATGGGATTTTATTCGCTTTCTGTTTAAACTGAAGAAACACCTCTTGAGAATGGCGTGATCAGAGAGAATATCAGCCGAAGCAAGCGGGTCACCTTGTCCGGAGAACTTCAGTTTTACACGACGTTTATTCGGCTGTAAATAAGTAAACAAACATCGTGCGTAAATTGATAATGAACATCCATCCACCTTCGCCTGCTGAATTTTTCATCGCCCCCAAAACGGTAAATGCGAAGGACGACTTTATTGGCCCTTGGTATCTTGGGCCGGCCGACTTGGAACGCTACCCAGGAAGGAAAACGTTCGTTAAAGTTCTCGACTGGACATTAAAGTTATACGGTGCGATATAATACGTCATTAGAGCACGCAATAAAATACCAGCTAACTACGACGAAGCTCGAAAATGCTCCAAACGATAGATTTTATGGTTATTATAGTTTCATAGCTGAACGGGAAGTTAAAAAAATCGTACGACTAAGAAAAGAAGAACAATGGAGGAGAATAAGTGAAAAAGAAGATAAGATAAGAAAAAGGGAAAGGAAGGAAAGAAGAATAGAAGAGTGGTGGCGGGATTTTATGAATTTTATGGTTGCATAGAAAGGGGGATTAAAAAAACCGTATGATTAAGAAAAGAAGAAGAGAAGAAAGGAAGAAAAGGGGAAGATAAAAATAAAAGGGAGAAGATAAATAAATAAGGAAGAGAAGAAAATATAGAAAATAATAGAGGAAGAGAAGGAGAAAAAAGGAAGAGGAAGGAGAAAAAGGGAAGAGAAGATGAAATGAGGAAGAGAAGAAGAAAGAGTAATGGTGGGATTTTATGAATCTTATGATTGCACAGCTAGTAGGGCGAATTAAAAAAATATATGATTAAAAAGAAGGAAAAAAGAAGAAGAAGAAGAAAGGACACGAAGAAAAGAGAAACAGGAGAATAAGAAAAGAAAATTGGCAGCGAAATTTCATGAATTTTATGCTTGCATAGTTGGGTAAACAACAGCATAACTAAGAAGAAAACAAAGAAAAAAAGAAAGGGAAAGAAAAGAGGAAGACAAGAAGAAGCAAAAAGGAAAAGAATAGTGGTGGCAGAATTTTAGTTTTCTATAGCTGGGGGTGGGTTCAAAAATGAGCAAGGAGAAAATAAAAGAAAAATTAACCAGAAAAAGAAAGAGAATAGAAGCAGCGAAGAAGAAATAAGGAAAGAGAAAGAAGAAGAGAAAAGGAAAAGAAGAAGAAAAAGTAGTGGTGGGATTTTATGAATTTTATGGTTGCACAGCTAAAAGGGCGTGTTAAAAAACTATGATTAAAGAGAAGGAAAAAGGAAGAATAGGAAGAAAGGACCCGAAGAAAAGAGAAAACTGGCAGCGAAATTTCATGAATGTTATGCTTGCATAGTTGAGTAAAAAACAGCATAAATAAGAAGAAAACTAAGCAAAAAAGAAAGGGAAAGAAAAGAGGAAGACAAGAAGAAAAGAATAGTGGTGGCAGAATTTTAGTTTTCTATAGCTGGAAAGGTGGGTTAAAAAATGAGCAAGAAAATAAAAGAAAAAATGGACCTGAAAAAAGCTAGAAAAGCGGGTTAAAAACCTAAAGATTAAGAAAAGAAAAAAGAAGAGCTGAAAAGAGGAAGAAAAAAAGGGAAGCAAATAAAAAAGAAAAAGGAAAGGGAGAGAAAAATAATAGAGGAAGAGAAGGACAAAAAGAGAAGAGAAGGAAGGAAGAGAAAAAGAATAAAGAGTAGTGACGTAATTGTATGAATTTTATGATTACACAGTTGAAAGGGTAGGTTAGAAAACAGTATGATTAAGAGAAACAGGATAATACGATGATTGGTGGCGAAATTTCATGAATTTTATGGCTGGATAGTTAGTTTAAAAAATAGCATGACTAAGAAGAAAATAAAGCAAAAAGAAAAGAGGAAGAGAAGAAGAAGCAAAGAGGAAAAGAAGAGTGGTGACTAAATTTTAGTGTTCCAGCTATAAGCTATAAGGGCAGGTTAAAAAACCATATGACAAGGAGAAAATAAAAATAAAAATGGACGAGAAAAAAGAAAGAGACAAGAAGCAGAGAAGGAGAAATAGGGAAAGAGAACATAAAAAGAAGAAGAGAAGACGAGTGGTGGCAAGATTTTATGTACTTTATGGTTGCATAGGTGGAGGAGCGGGTTAAAAACCGTATGATTAAGAAAAGAAGAAAAGGGGAAGAGAAAAATAGAGAAAGTGAAGGAGAAAAAAGTAAGAGAAGTATAAAAATGGAAGAGAAGTGGCGGGATTTTATAAATTTTATGGTTGAATAGTTGGAAGGGCACCTTAAAAAACCGTATGATTAAGTAAAGAAGAAAAAATTGAAGAAGAAAAAGAAAAGAGGAAGAGGAGACTAAGAAAACAAGATTGATGGCGAAATTTCATGAATTTGTGCAAAATTGATTAAAAAACCATATGACTAAGAAAAAAAGGGAAAAGAAGATAAGACGAAGCAAAGAGGAAAGAAGAAGAGTGGTGGTGAAATTTCCGTGTTACATAGCTGGAAGAGCGGTTTAAAAAATTATGATCAAGACAAGAAGAAAAAATGAAGAAAATAAAGAAAAGAGGAAGAAGAGACGAAAAAAGAAACAGGAGAATAAAAAAAGAAGTTTGGTAACGAAATTTCATAAATGTTATGGCTGCTTAGTTTGTTAAAAAACACCGCATGATTAAGAAGAAACAAAAGAAAAAAGAAGATAAGATAAGAAGCAAAGAGGAAAAGAAGAGTGGTGGCGAAATTTTATGGTTGCATAGCTGGAAGGGCGCGTTAAACAACCGTATGATTAAGGAAAGAAGGAAAAATGAAGAAGAAGAAAAGAGAAAAGAGGAGACGAAAAAAGGAGAAACAGGGGACAAAGAAATGAAGATTGGTGGCGAAATTTCATGAATTTTGTGGCTGCAAAATTGGTAAAAGAAAATAAGATAAGACGAAGCAAAGAGGAAAGAAGGAGAGTGGTGGTGAAATTTTAGTGTTGCATAGATGGAAGGGCGGTTTAAAAAATTATAATTAAGAAAAGAAGGAAAAATGAAGAAGAAAAGAGGAAGAGAAGATGAGAAAAAGAGAAAAAGGAGAAAGCGACAAGAAGATTTGTAACGAAATTTCACGAATTTTATTGCTGTTTAGTTCGTTAAAAATACCGTATGATTAAGAAGAAACAAAAGAAAAAAGACGATAAAAGAAGCAAAGGGGAAAAAAGAAGAGTGGTGGTGAAATTTTAATGTTGCATAGCCGAGTTTAAGCAACCGAATGATTAAGAAAAAAAGAAAAAAAGAAGAAAAGAAGAAACTATGGAAAAAGGAAGAAGTAAACGGGAAGAAGAACAGAAGAAGAACAGGAGGGGAAGAAGTGTTCGGAATTTTATGAGCACATTTAGAAGAAGAATCGACATCGACAATACATTCAGCTTCAAGGCTCTAAAATGATCACGAATCAAAATACATTTGGAGGTCATAAAACTTATCCTGACAATGGTCTGTTTATGTAGAGCTTGCATAGACTCAAAAAACGACTGGAACTGAAAAACCATTTGACTAAGAAGAAGCGAAGAAGAAAACAGGAAGTAAAGAAGAAGAAACGAAAAAGTAAAGAAGATAAGACAATGGTGAATGTTGTACAGATTCCCTAATCTATTGGACCCGAAAAACCATTTGACTAAGAGAAGAAAAGAAGAAAAAAAGAAGAATGGTGGCAGAATTTTATGGCTGAGGCAAAATGTAACGTTTTGTGTAGTAAAATATACTTTCCTAAAATTTATTTAAGTTTATCCTTTTGCAATTTAATTTCTCCCTTTTACACAGAGTTTCTTCCCCTAATTTAAAGGAATCCGCCACTGGGCGTTCCAGTGCTGATACAAGTTGAGGGAAAATCGCTTAAATTTCAGGCATAAACCAAAGGAATATTTAAAAATTAATAAACACAATATGCTCGGCGCACATAAAGGGATTAGATGACATGAGATGAGATAATCAGATCATGTTTTGGGTTCGTGATCAATCCAGGTATAACAAACATCAACAAATGTTTGGAGAGATAATTGAGAACAAAAATAAAACTGAAAACGCCTAGTCATACAGCCTCAGATCCTCGATAAACCATTTGCAAGGCCATTTCAATACAGTTTTTCGCTAGTAAAAAAAAATCGAAAATACATCTAAGGTTTTATGAAATATACAGGGTGGCACAAACGGACTGCAAATTTTTATATTCCAAGACGTTACCATTTTCCACCTTCATGTCTAGGCCAACATTTATCGATCCTAACAAAAACAGTGAAAAAAATATTCGTCCTTTGTCATTTACTCAATGGGCAAAAACAAATACTTATTGATCCGACAGCAATTACTTAAATGGAAATAAATGCTTCCCAGAAGGTAAACAGGGGAGAATTTCCGAACACTTCCCACAATAATTACGAAAACGTTGTACGCAATACTAATCAACGTTTCCCGTGAAAACAGCAGATCGTTCCATGCCCAACCCCCTTTGTCGCCACATCCACGAACATGCATATTTATAGGGGCCGGATATTAGCGCGTCACGCCGCCAGAACCAACACAATAAATCATTGAATACAGTAAGCTACAGTAAAGGATTTGTTTTTGAATATAGGAAGCTACCCATAAATGAGTCGGGCAAGGTTTCAGGCATTATTGGCCGTCGTCAGTAAGAAACTGTTGGACTGGGCTACATCCTGCTCCAGGGAAAATCAATTTTTGCACGAACTCGAAGTCTCGGGATGCATGGCTTGTAGGGCGGGTTAAAGGTAAAAGAAGATTAATTTCGTTTCCTGGTAGCCATCTCGGGCATAATCCACTTTATGCAGATCGAGATAGCGTCAGCTAAGGCGGATTTAAAGGACGCTAATCGACGTAATTTGCTGGGCCAGGTAAAGCAGGGCAGAGATGGGACTAAGGATATTTTTAAAATCACAACAAGAAATTTGTAATTGAAACTCAGCCCATAATAGTTGTTTTACTAGTGACATTCGTCTTATTGAAGTCATAAAACGTATCCGGATCGACCAGAATTGAAACACTAAGAAATGAGGAAAAATGGAAGAAGAAGCAGAAGACGAAGAAAAGAAGAGGAAGAAGAGAGGAAAGGAGGAAGAAGAGAAAGACTAGTGGTGGCAGAATTTATTTTATTTTTTCCTTAAGATTACGTTATTTATATAGAGCTCGTATAGGCTTCGGAACCGACTAGAGCTATAAAACTAAGAAGAAAAGAAGAAGAAGAAAGGAGAAGAAAAGGGGAGCGGTGGCAGAACTCTATGGTTGAGGACAAAGACAGGCTCGTATTATGTAGAACTTGCGCGGGCTTCGGAATCAACTGGATCTAAAAACTAAGAAGAAAGGAAGAAGATAAGAAGAAAGGAAAAAGAGTGGCGGCAGAATTTTATTTTTATTTTATTTTTTCTTAAGATGACGTTATTTATATAGAGCTCGCATAGGTTTCGGAACCGACTAGAGCTGTAAAACTAAGAAGAAAAGAAGAAGATTGGAGAAGAAAAGGAGAGCGATGGAAAAACTATGGTTGAGGACAAAGATAGGCTTGTATTATGTAAAACTTGCGCGGGCTTCGGAATCTACTGGAATTGAAAAACTAAGAAGAAATGAAGAAGAAGAAAGGAAGAAGATAAGAAGAAAGGAAGAAGAGTGGTGGCAGAATTTTATTTTTATTTAATTTTTTCTTAAGATGACGTTATTTATATAGAGCTCGCATAGGTTTCGGAACCGACTAGAGCTGTAAAACTAAGAAGAAAAGAAGAAGAAGAAAGGCGAAGAAAAGGAGAGCGGTGGAAAATCTATGGTTGAGGACAAAGATAGGCTTGTATTATGCAGAACTTGCGCGGGCCTCGAAATCGACTGGAATTGAAAAACTAAGAAGAAATGAAGAAGAAGAAAGGAAGGAGATAAGAAGAATGGAAGAAGAAGAGTGGTGGCAGAATTTTATTTTATTTTTTCTTAAGATGACGTTTATATAGAGCTCGCATTGGCTTCGGAACCGACTAGTAAAACTAAGAAGAAAAGAGGAGAAGAAAGGGGGAGCGGTGGCAGAATTCTATGGTTGAGGACAAAGACAAGCTAGTATTATGTAGAGCTTGCGTGAAAACCTAAGAAGAAATGAAGAAGAAAAAAGGAAGAAGATCAAAAGAAGAAGAGGGTTGGTGGCAGAATTCTATGGTTGAGGACAAAGACAAGCAAATTAATTTTACAGCATATGCATACTACTCTTATCTCTTATCTTAATATACAGATTGTTGAAAGTACTCGATTATTTTTTTATAGGCATTTGTAATTACAATCTGATGGGCTCTAAAATAGGCTTTTCCTTAAATTCCTTTATTTCTGTAGAGCTTGCACAGACTTCGCCATCGTCTGGAATTGAACTACGAAGAAAAGAAGAAGAAGAGGAAAATGAAGAAGAGAAAAAGATGAGGAGATTGCACAGACTCTAGAATCGATTAAAACTGAAAAACTAAGAAAAAAAGAACAATAAAGAAAGAAGAGAAGAGAAAAAGAAAAAAAGAAACAACTAAGAAGAAAGGGAAAGAAAATAAGAAGAATTTGCACAGGCTTCAGAATAGACTGGAACTGAAAGACTAAGAAAATGAGAAGAATAAAGAAAGATGAGAAAAGAAAAAGAAGAAAAGAGGAGCGGTGGCAGAAGTTATTTATATAAAACTTGTACAGGTTTAGGAATCGATTGTAATTGAAAAACTAAGAAGAAACCTGATGTGGTAAATTCACTTATTTATGTAGAGCTTGTACAGACCTCGGAATTGACTGGAACGGAACTACGAAGAAAAGAAGAAGAGGAAACGGAAAGAAATGAAGAAGAGAAAAAGAGGAGGAAATTGCACAGACCCCAGAATCGACTAGAACTGAAAAACCAAGAAAAAAGAACAAGAAAGAAAGAAGAGAAAAAGAAGAGGAAAAGAGGAGCGGTGGCAGAAGTTATTTTTGTAGAACTTGCACAGGTTTCGGAATCGATTGAAACTGAAAAACTTGGAAAAGAAAAAGAAAGAAGAAATCGGATGTGGTAAATTCAGTGATTTATGTAGAGCTTGCACATACTTCGGAATCGACTGGAACTGAACAACAAGAAGAAGAAAGGGAAAGAAAAGAAGAAGAGCTTGCACAGGCTCCAGAATAGACTGAAAGTGAAAGATTAAGAAAAAGAGAAGAATAAAGAAAGATGAGAGAAGAAAAAGAAGAAAAGATGAGCGGTGGCAGAGTTATTTATGTAGAGCTTGTACAGACCTCGAAATCGACTGGAACTGAAAAACTAAGAAATAAAGAAGAAATAAGAGAAGAATAAAAGAAGAAAAGAGAAGCGGTGGCTATGGTTGAGGATAAAGACAAACAGAATCTTATATTATTAATTATTATTCTACAATTTTACAGCGGATACTTCTAAAAACAATTTAATCTAGATTGGCTGTTTAAAAACTTCTCTTATCTCTGATATTATGGAGTGATCGTTGAAGGTACTCGATTGTTTTTTTTATAGACATTTGTAATAAGAATAACGCTATTTATGTAGAGCTTATCGATTGGAACGGAAAAACTAAGAAGAAAAGAAGAAGATGAAAAAAAAAAGAGTGGTGGCAGAATTCTATGGTTGGGGACAAAGACAAGCACACTATTACTAATTATCGCGGGTATGTAAACGTTGTCTCTGTCGCACACGTTAGGTTTTGTAACTTACTCCTTTTCCCACAGCCCTCACAATGTGTACTAATTTCCAACACTCAGCCCCCGTAAACATTTACGAATAATCAATATCTCAAAGTTGACAGTATAACCTATAAACAACCGCTACCACTACGATTGATTTCTTTTACCGTCGTAGCACTCCATCTCACATCCTATGGACGTAAAATTACTGTACTTTGTATTCGTTCCCATACGAAGCGACGGCGTCACCTCTAATCTAGCATAAACAGAACAAGAATCGTTCAACTTTGCCGGCTGGAAAATACGTATCGAATTTTAGCGATAAATCGTGAGGAGCTGACCGATTGTAATAAAGTTAATAACATAAAAATGTCAAAGTTCATAGAGACATAACGAGGTAAAGGGTCGAACGTTCTATTAGGCGGAATGAAAATTCCGGCGTTGCTATGTAACAACACAAGCAAGCATTCAAACGAAAATCATAATGATATAGTATTGTCAACAGGAACGCATACACGCGGAGAGGTCTCGGTGAACTAATATCCCAGTGGAATATTTCTGCTAATACACACCCGTAGGGACAAATTTCGATATTTTTTTCCAATTTGATACACTTCTAACCGTTTCAGTTAGGGAGGCATGCCCCCCTTATCCCATCGCACTTTTTTTTCGCTACGCCTATGGCATATAATTTTTTTATGGATTGTAAGTGGTAAAAAAATTGTAGACGACTTAAAATTGTACAAACTAACACCTCGTATAATCAATTCTGCCTCGCAGATTACACCCATAAATATTAAATCCGAACAGCTAGCTATATGCGTAACAGTTACTATGGAATTATCTTTCACATCTTCCCTACATTCTCCAGTATTTGCGTTTGCCTTTAATATTGAATCTGGTAATTAGCCTCGGCAAAACTCTGTATCAGCCCACGCAGGATTAAATCAGATGTAAAACGTGTTTATTCCCAATTTACCCCCTATTGAGCGGATCTTTGTCAACGAACCCGGGCCGGGTCGCCGCGATGTTTTTTTCATTAGGCGAATTAAAATGCGAAGAAGGCGAATTAACAATATGGTAATCAGGGGAAATTTCGCGATGTGGCTAATCAAGATTAACGAGGCAATATCCTCCGTCCACCCAAGGCCAAGGAAAACTTATTCCTAGCCGGGGATGGTAATTAATTATACGTGACGATGGCCTTTAGCGGAGCCGAATTAGGTACCTTGAGTATCCTGCTAATTTTATTCCCACATCTTTTGAATGTTAATAACTTTCTTGTTTTTCAAGATTAAGAAACGAAATGGTACAAGGCCAAAGAGGGAGGTTTAGGGTATCTTCGACATTAATTGATTGAGTTATCAAAAACATTCCTATGGATTATCAGCTAACAAGATTAAAGTCTATATTTCGATATTCAAGTCGAAATTTCGAGATGAAGTCAAAATTTGTTAAAGTTGAAAATTCGAGATTAAAGTCAAAACTAATTTTGAGATTAAAGTCGAAATTTCAAGATTAAAGTCGAAACTCCGAGATTAAAGTCGAAATTTCAAGATTAAAGCTGAAATTTCGGGATTAAAAGCGAAATTTCAAGATTAAAGCGGAAATTAATTGTGAGATTAAAGTCGAAACTTCAAAATTAAAGTCGAAACTTCAATATTAAAGTCGAAACTCCGATATTAAAGTCGAAACTCCGAGATTAAAGTCGAAATTTCAAGATTAAAGTTGAAATTAATTGTGAGATTAAAGTCAAAACTTCAAGGTTGAAGTCGAAACTCCGATATTAAAGTCTAAATTTCAAGATTAAAGTCGAAACTCCGAGATCGTCGAAATTGCAAAATTAAAGCTGAAATTTCGGGATTAAAGGCGAAATTTCAAGATTAAAGTTGAAATTAATTGTGAGATTAAAGTCAAAACTTCAATATTGAAGTCGAAACTCCGATATTAAAGTCGAAATTTCAATAAAGTCGAAACTCCGAGATTAAAGTCGAAATTTCAAAATTAAAGCTGAAATTTCGGGATTAAAGACGAAATTTCAAGATTAAAGTTCAAATTAATTGTGAGATTAAAGTCAAAACTTTAAGGTTGAAGTCGAAACTCCGATATTAAAGTCGAAATTTCAAGATTAAAGTCGAAACTCCGAGATTAAAGTCGAAATTTCAAGATTAAAGTTGAAATTAATTGTGAGATTAAAGTCAAAACTTCAATATTGAAGTCGAAACTCCGATATTAAAGTCGAAATTTCAAGATTAAAGTCGAAACTCCGAGATTAAAGTCGAAATTTCAAAATTAAAGCTGAAATTTCGGGATTAAAGACGAAATTTCAAGATTAAAGTTCAAATTAATTGTGAGATTAAAGTCAAAACTTCAATATTGAAGTCGAAACTCCGATATTAAAGTCGAAATTTCAAGATTAAAGTCGAAACTCCGAGATTAAAGTCGAAATTTCAAAATTAAAGCTGAAATTTCGGGATTAAAGGCGAAATTTCAAGATTAAAGTTGAAATTAATTGTGAGATTAAAGTCAAAACTTCAATATTGAAGTCGAAACTCCGATATTAAAGTCGAAATTTCAAGATTAAAGTCGAAACTCCGAGATTAAAGTCGAAATTTCAAGATTAAAGTTGAAATTAATTGTGAGATTAAAGTCAAAACTTCAAGGTTGAAGTCGAAACTCCGATATTAAAGTTGAAATTTCAAGATTAAAGCTGAAATTTCGGGATTAAAGGCGAAATTTCAAGATTAAAGTTGAAATTAATTGTGAGATTAAAGTCAAAACCTCAAGATTGAAGTCGAAACCCCGATATTAAAGTCGAAATTTCAAGATTAGGGTTGAAACTCCGAGTTTAAAGTCGAAATTTCGAGATAAGGGAAAATTTCGAGTTTAAAGTTAAAATTTCAAGATTAAAATCTAAATTAATTTTGAGATTAAAGCTCCGAGATTAAAGGCGAAGTTTCAAGATTAAAGTCGAATTTAGTGATTAAAAATGAAATTTCAAGATTAAAGTTGAAATTAATTGCGAGATTAAAGTCGAAACGTCAAGATTAAAGTCGAAACTCCGAGATTAAAGTCGAAATTTCAAGATTAGGGTCGAAATTTCGAGATTAAAGTCTTGAGATTAAAGTCGAAACATCAAGATAAGTCGAAACTCCGAGATTAAAGGCGAAGTGTCAAGATCAAAGCCTAAATTTTGGGATTAAAGGCGAAATTTCGAGATGAAGTCAAAATTTCAAGATTAAAGTATAAATTAATTTTGAGATTAAAGTCGAAATTTCAAGATTAACATGGTAATTCCGAGATTAAAGTAGAAATTTTGAGATTAAAGTCGAAATATATACTTTTTTTAATCTGATAGAAAGTAGGCGTTGGGTTTTTTAAACAAATGCCAACTTGTGGCGTATCACTGGATTCAGAATTTCCTAGCGAACAAAAAAATGCAAAAATATACCGGGTGTTCCATTAAAATGAGTCACTTCCGGTCAGACTAGAAGTAGTATTTTATGCACAATTATATCAGAAAGCAGACAGATACACAGACAGACAGACGACTAACTTTATTTTAATAAGATTTTCGACTGTAACGTTTTCGGCAATTAAGCTTAAAAAATTAGCAAATTCGACGATTCCACACAGTTTTACGGACATGTTACAACATACAACTAAACATTAGAAATTAACTTATAACTTACAGGGTGTGCCATGCATCGGGGCGTAACTGAACCGACAAACATAACCTCAAAACACGTTGGCACTGCCTTTTCTAGCATGGGACACCCTGTACAATATTAACCTAAAATTAAAAAAAGCTACCTACCCTTTACACACATTACCACATGATGCTAGCACCAAAACAACCTGTAATACGTTTGTGTTAATATTTGAAACAGTATGACAGATGGGAAACGAAAAAAAGAAAAATTGGTAGAATAAACTTGCAAGAGAAGCACGTTCGAGTAGGTTCGTGTAGCAAAAATATAACAGAAATAAATGCATGAATGGAACAAAGCACATAAGGGTATTTCGCGAGTCAAGATGTCAAAATCTAGGATTCAAGCATTTTCATGCGCAATGCAAAAATCATAACATTTGTATATTTCTGGGTAGCACAAATGTATGGCAACTACAAGCAGTTACAGTAAAAATATATTATCAAATTGAACGTCTACTGGTGTAACTGGTGCATACGGTAGCAGGTAAAATATTTCGACCTTACTTAAAATAGTGTCATAAGATTCAGTGACGTCAAATTAACTTTATTGCGCTCGATACACGTTTCGACAATCAAGTTGGCATCTTCTGGACACGATTAAATTATTACGTATAGTAATCGGACTGTCTAATTTTCGAAATACAACCAACAGCAATATTCATCGGTACATTTACTTACACTTAAAAGGTTCGTTCGCAGTTAGGTAACAGAGAATTGGCACTGCTCACTAGAAAGTTCACTGCATTAAACAACCGTTACTGTTATGTACCAATTGTGTGGGTTTCGAGTTTCGGTCTGGTTTAATGATATATACGCTCCGAAATATGTGTATTGACTTTTCTATTAACAATGTACTTTCATTGGTGCTATATTTAGGCACTTTTAGAGCTGCCTTCGGTGATGTTTACAGATAAATTTGAATCTAGTTGCCTCGGCGTGATTAATTTTCCATCGGTTTAAGTTTAAAGCGGTGTTAACCTGTAACGCAAACAACGATGAAAAATAAGCGAGTTCAATTACATACAGGTCGGTTTTAATGGGAACGCCAAATTTAAAAATACGCAAGCAGGACCGTACTTACTAATCTTATAGAAGTTGTTAGAAAATATGGTTTTAAACAGACCTCGTAGATGTATTTCGGCTGAATTGGCTGACACTTTGGGAAAAGGTAGTTAATGGCATGCTGATCAAAAGTCTCCGCGGGCACAAAGTCCGAAAATGGCTAGTTTCCCAATTACGAAGAGTCAAACGTTAGAAAATATGGTCTTATAGAAGTTGTTAGCGAATACGTTCTTAAACAGACCTTACAGAAGACGCGTGTAAGCCGAATTGGCCAAAACTCTGGAAAAAGTTAGGTAACGTCATGCTAATCAAAAGTGTCTCGAAGCAGAAAGTCCGAAAATGGCTAGTTTCACTTTGTGGAAGTTGTTAGAGAATATGGTCTTAAACAGACCTCACAGATGATGCACTTTAATCGAATTGGCTGAAACTTTGGGAAAAGCTGGTCGATGTCTTGTCGATCAAAATTCTTCGCGAGCACAAAGTCCGAAAATGGCTAGTTTCTAAGCGACGGAGGTTCAAATGTTAGAGAATATGGTTTCAAACACACTTTATGGAAGTCGTTAGATAATATGATCTTAAGCAGATCTTGTAGAGGTTGCATTTCGATCAAATAGGCTGGAAGTTTGGGAAAAGGTAGTTAACGTCGTGCTGATCAAAAGTTTTCGCGGGCACAAAGTCCGAAAATGGCTAGTTTCCCGATTACGGAGGGCCAAACGGAAACAAACCTTATATAAGTTGCATTTCAGTTGAATTGACTGAAATTTTGGGAAAAGTCAGTTAACGTCATGCTGATCAAAAGTCACCGCGGGCACAAAGTCCGAAAATGGCTTGTTTCCGAATTACGGAGGGTTATACAGGCAAGCTTATCTAGAGACAGCATATGTGGATTGAAAAATTTATAACTGGATGGCGTAGTAAACTTCAATAAAATCTGTCATTTGTCATGAGACAAAAAATTTGACCTTGAACCTCATATATTATCACACCTTGCCATATCAATACGTGTTTGCTCGGATAAGCTCATCAAAACAAACGCCCTGGTACTAAATTTGATCGTTAAACCGTTTTTAGGAGGCACCTTAGGGAAAAATCTACAGAAAAATTTAACACACTTTTTTCCTTTCGAAACAAATGAACACAAAAACAACACAAAGTAGTTTAAGCTTATTACCTTTAGAGAAGTTTACGGGGCTGCTCGTAATATTTCTGCCAACCCAGAGCTGTCACGCCTCTCGACCGATATGTTTGTAAATATCAATTAGACACTATTCACTAAATGAGCGAAAATTGCCCAGATTCATCACAACTGCGTGCACCGCGCTCGAGGCGTATTGTTAAAATAACAATTTTATCAAGGACGAAAATTATTTATTAAATGTATCTCTGACGATCTGGCGAGATAAATATTTCCTGGATTAAGAAAATAAAGACCTTATCGGTCATATAAGATGTAGATAAAAACAAAAATAAACCATGTTTACTCTAGAGCGATAACAACGTGTTTTTGTTATAATAACAGACGCAATTTCAAAACAATAATAATAATAATATCAATATCGCCTCGCAGACTAATTGGTGGAAACTGTAGCTGCGTTAAATCGTTTATTAGTTTTTATGCTAGACGCTGGACGCCGACAATTATTGATAAAATAAATCAAATAGGTTAAATGCGTTGTAACTTAATTATTAGAATTAGTGTATCCGCTGGAGTGACGAGGCGTTTTGCGTCAAAATAAATATTATTTTGATTAGATTGGAGCTGCGGTGGGGGGAAACGCTCGCCCGTGGCATCTTAAAAACATCGCAATTTGTAGAAACTAATAAAATAATAATATACTACTACAAAACTTTGCCATATGCGCAAGAGAAACCTCTCTTGTAATGCTTCGCCGGGTGACCACTATGACCAGTGTTCGCTTCCTAATTAATGGGCCATTGACGAAGCGTGTTTTCATTCCCGGTCTGGGCAGCTGGTCGCGGGCGCTGCCGCGACGAGCTAGCCGCGTCCGCCATTAAAATTATCCGAACCGAGACGAGGGCCAGGAATATTTAAATTTTACTCGTTAATTTTTTCCAGATTTCATTACGGTGAAAAAAACACAACATAAATCTTTCAGAAATTAATCAATCAAAGTAGTCTATTTCTGGAATCGTTCTGGCGTAAAAACAAGCGTGTTATGTTTATTTAATGGCGCACCGAGTTAATCCCAAGTTCAATATACTGCTACGTAATAATATAAAATAATTGTCCGCGGAACAAGTCAACGTTCTTGTTTTTTCTTTAATTCTTTTTTGATAAAATATGCAGTGGAGTACGTCAACCTGCTCGGACAATTATATGTCTATTTTAGGAAGTCGCCGCAGCCCGAAACTGACAACAAATTGTTACATTACAACAGGAGGACCGAAGGCGTCCGCCTTCGCCCTTCCTTTCACGTGACACAGTGACAGTTCCGCTCGGCCGTTGTCCCTTCTAGTGTTGGCGCAACAGGAAGCCGTGTACAGATGCGCTATTTTAGTTCAATGACAGGCGGATAGAGGCTTGACGAGGGCAACGTCACCGCCTGCGCCAGTTACGCTTGTTGCGTCCGGGCATTGTCGCCGGCACAAATCAGGCCACCTCATTAAGAAATCTTTCAATATCACCGGGTCCTGGAATGTACGAAAGCAAACCTGCGGCGTGATTTATCGGCGTCGTAAGAGAAGAGGACGGAGAACAAATACTATTTTAATCGTCAGCTGATCCCCTCGTACAGAGCGGAAGTTCAAGGTCTGCCATCCGCACTTTGCGACAGAAAACTTTCATT
This sequence comes from Rhagium mordax, assembly GCA_963680705.1. Classification (NCBI taxonomy): domain Eukaryota; kingdom Metazoa; phylum Arthropoda; class Insecta; order Coleoptera; family Cerambycidae; genus Rhagium; species Rhagium mordax. The sequence continues at coordinate 59,566,819 of OY796662.1, read as the reverse complement.
ACAGTCTCGGAACGCAAAGGTTTTAAACTGTTTCCGCTCATTAATGATTTCCAATGGCTGGAGCCGCTGAACGGTAAATAAATCAATGGGAGCCCGTCTCAGACGTGACGCGAGAATACAATAATAATAATAATAATCATTTTTTATAAACTCGCTTACCGTCAAGTAGGGGGATTAAAAACAAACAAAAAATTGAAAATTGTCGCGCTCGTACCGACAATTGTGCGGTTTGAAGCGTTGTGGAGGTAACAACGATGTCTGGTACCAGTGCGATAATTTTAACCACGCTGACAATCCCTGGACCGATGCTACGGAAGCGCCACCTATATCTCGCGACCAGCGTTGAGCCTCTTCCCTTTGACGCTTGAACTGAGTAAATTGATTTATTTGTGCCCTCATCGGTAACTGACAGCGATGAAACCTCTACAGTAGTCGATGAGGCGGTGGAAGTAGCTGTCATTCAAGATGGCGCTGTAAATCGCCAGAAAACCAAAATGGCGTTACTTTAATAGCGCCCACATACTCTCAACCACCAATGCTACAGTTCCTTCGCGATCCGACGCTGCAAAAAGCTGTTCTTTAGAAAATGTGAATCTAGCTCGAATTAAATAAAAATTACTCGAGCCTCGTGTCATTGGATTATAATGCAGCCACCAGAACGAAATGGCCATGATATCCGACTGGGAACAAAACATCGGCATCATGCCAAGTTTCGAGCAACCTTCACCCTAAGCGAGAATTGTAGGTTCGCACATTTTAAACGGTCGGGACTGCGTATTTATACGGATTGACAAAGGATGTGGAGAACGCTGAGGGATAAAAAAATGGTTGTATGTTTCGTTTGACTTGCACGGAAAATCCGGCGCCGCGTCGTTTGTTGGCCGATACTTAGATTCAATGCTGGTGCTATTTTAAGTGCAGCAGAAGAATTCGTTTGCTTGTTGCAACTTGCATTATTCCGACGAAGCAAAATATATTACGAGAGGGGGAGTGTAACGGTTTCGTTTTATGCCCCTTTTAAATTTATTTCAACTGCCCCTTAACATCATTTTAAATTCATATTAGCTAGAGAATTTTGACTCTATGCAGTGGCTATCCTACAGTGAAGTGGAGTACGTACTTCCTTTTTTCTGAAGGTTGGGACGATTGAGGTAAGTCGAGCGAGCGGGACTAGGTGTGCAGACTTTAGCCAAGGCAGAGTACTAAGACAATTATTGCAAAGTAATCCGGTCTATTATGCAGTGACTAGCGTTCCCTAGCGGAGAGCAGACGCAAAATGGCGATATCCCTTAATGTAATTTCGTAAAACTTTTCGATATTACAAAAACCAACCCACCGTGTACGTACGTTTCACCTAATACAAAAGTTCCTCTCTCGTGCGAGGTGCCTATCGATTTTCTCTCGTATCTTATCTCCTCTGTCTGCCACACAACTCCCGTGTATAGCTTAATTCGTGCCTTAGTAACGTATAATTTTGCTTTATAAATTTTACATCAAAATGAGAGAAAAATCGCCTCGCGAACTATAACCTTTCCCGAGCGCAGTTAATCTTGTGTAATGAAATCCCCGCCGACGTGTGCAGGTAAAGATTGATGGGATACAGCCTAGAACGAGTTTATATAAATATAACGGCAAGTTACATTCTCCAAGTAGGCGATTTCACCTGGAGCCGGTACTGTAGTTTGTAAAGAGTGCGCGGTTGCCACATAAATTTATTTTCCCCCAATTCGCCCAAAATCTTTTTTTAAACATAAAATGAAAAATTGTTGAACGATTCTTGTTGCAAATGATGTGTTCTGTCAGCGTTTTCAATAAGCGCACTATTTTCGAAAACACCCTGTAGAGTCAAATCTTCGCTTTGAAATTTGACATTTGTTATTGGATTCGGTTAGAAATCGGCATCCGAGGATTTTCGGGGCAGCTATTGGCGATTGTTTGATTAAATTTAAAATTCAAGATGGCGGCTCCAAGATGGCGGACGAAATTTGACATTTGTTTGTTATTGGATTCGGTTAGAAATCGGCATCCGAGGGTTTTCGGGGCAGCTATTGGCGATTCTTTGATTAAATTTAAAATTCAAGATGGCGGCTCCAATATGGCGGACGAAATTTGACATTTGTTATTGGATTCTGTTAGAAATCGGTATCCGGGGGTTTTCGGGGCACCTCTTATCAGTTTAGAAGCATCAATTCTTGGTAGACACGTACATATGATTATCAGTTAGTGCCATAAATATAGTACGCAAAATAAAATCATTGAGTGAAGTGAGCTAGCAGTGAGGGATGTATCGTTGCGGTTTTTTTCACGCATTTTCGGTAACGTCGTAAATATTTATTTGTAGAGTGACGTAATTTGGACCCAGAAGCAATTCGGTAAAATATGTTTGGGTGTAGCGCAGATCTGGCACTTCATAAATTCCGCGGGACGTTTCCGAAACCAATCCATTAGGGAAATGGAATAAAATTTACTGTACGTTTCCTTTATCAATTACAATATGCCTGATGTTCAGAAAAAAAGTTGTATTTTCTATATTTTACTAATGCACTATTTTTTTTTAAATAAATTTGGTCGCAATTTGTAACGGACAGAAAAACAATATCGCCCCAAATGTGTTCGGAACTAATCCATTAGGGAAATGGAATGAAATTTACTACGCCTTCTCAATTATCATATTTCTGGAGTTCACAAAAAAGTTTTTTTTACGTTATTTATTATTGCCGTATTTTGTTACTTAATTGGTTACAAATTCTCTTGGATCGAAAAACAACATCGCACAAATTATATTGCTTGATTGCCAGGACAATTTATAGGTTAGAAAAGACGAGATCAACAAAAATTTTACGTTTAATATTAATAACAGACGCGTAAATAATATTAATTTGGCTTACAGTATTAAAGTACCAGCGTGAGTTTTCACTGAGCATCCTTTCCTAGCGATCTAGTAATTATTGATATGTGATTTATATTTTAAGTGATATTAATTTGGCTTAAAATATTAAAGCAGTAACATTTTTTCCTAATCCTAGTATTCAAAATTGGCTACCATAATTAATAAATAAAATAGTAACGCTAGTTCTTGGGAGGACCATCGAGTTTTCGTGCCCATTGCACTCTCGGTCTAGCGGGCCTGGTTTGGCTACCGAGTTAAATGCATAAGCATGGCGTTCACCACTGGATTTACATTTATCTCTTATATAACTTGTGAATGTGCTTCACCTCACCGTTAATTACGACATCATTTTAACTAGTACGTTATATACCTGCCGATTTAAATATAATAGCTTCATTGTTCACAGGAGCTGGGAACTGTGTCGTAATTTCCACACGCATTGTTATTCGTAAGGAATGACCAACTGCACTTATCAACCAATTATGCGGCTCAGATAAGACCCGTAGACTAAATAAATTGAAGTATTTACACTCGGCACATCTGTATTGACAATACCAGACAATCTTGTACCTATGCTAATAGCTCGCATCGCTCAAAAGTAAACAGGAGATAAAAGGACACAGGCATTTCCTAGATACATAAACAGACGTATTTGTCCATGTACTTTTTTGATAAATAGACCAAGATAAATTATTGCTGACAATAGAAAACTCACGATCGTAGCTGGGGACAGAATAAGGTGTTGCAGGCAGTTACGTCTAATTAAGGTATGTGTTATTAAACATACTAAGTCAAAAGAAAACGATGGCGTTCCAGTTTTCGGTTGCGACAATGCGATTATTCATTCTTCACCTCGTTCCTGAGCTTCATATCGTCCCTCCAGCTACACGCGGGCGTCTAGTTGGGCAGAAGAAATCAATATTAAATAAACATAAGCCACCAGTTGCTGTTTGCTTTGGAATATTCATGCTCTCCCTAATGCCCTTCTTATGATAAATACACGAACCGGCTAGAGCGCAGATCCAGACTGTTGGAGTTTCTTATCAATCCAGAAAAATACTCGAAAGCCATTTCAGTCTAGACGGCAACTTTAAATTTTGTTATTCGAATCGTTCGATTGCATTATTTCGCGTTGTTCAGACATTTGAAGTATTTCCTGCACCGGAACGCTTGGAGGCACTTAAAAAACCAAACACGCCTCGAATACCCACTACAACAATGGATTAAATGTGTTTTTAGATTTTTTTAAAGTTACAATAATTAATCCTATCTAGGATGAGTTATTGAAGTTAGAAAAATTGCGACCCGTTGGTCCAGAATACGTAAATCAAATTTCTTTCAGACATGAGTTACATCCCAACACGGTTAATGAGATACTAACAACAGTCTGCTAACTGCTGAGCAGCGCCACAGCGCACTGCCGCGCCCTTCTAATGAACAAATTTCGAACTGAGGCGGGTTGGCCACTCGTATATTCGTCCCAATCCCTGTCGTGTTCGAAGCATCCTGGACTTATCTGTATAATATTGTGTATTTTTATCGGTTTCATGTCAATTGCTTCTTTAATTCCATACTGCCAGTATCAGGATTATTACAACACATTTTTTGTGACTGCAAACACATCCGCTCATACCGTCCGGTTATCTAACGAGATCAAACGCGGTACAGAGTAAAAAATAACTTTTTATTTTGATGGTCGGTTGCGTCTATTTTTTTTTCTACTGAAAAAATACCTCGCGCTGGCCTTCTCCGAGCTCCGAAAATAACTGAATACAGATCGCGAGGGGAAACCTAAGGAAATCGCACATGCAACGTCAATTACTATGCACGTAACGAATAATAATTTTAATTAAGATTGGAGAACGGATAGAAATAGCTAGTCGCCGAGGTGGATTCATAATAATGGGGAGTATCCCAACGAGACTGTTACAATCCCTGCCCTTTGTGGTGCTGCAAAATTAATGGCGACCATATATGGGGACAGAATAAGGTGTTGCAGGCAGTTTCGTTTTTGGGGTTGTCAAGCCAAATTATCTCCAAATTGTCTCAGGGGTACTAGTTTGGATTTTTTTTTTGGAGGCCTGTTAAGGGGCGATCTAAACAGGGTCAACAATCCAATAAAGCTTTTTACGTAGCAAGATATGTACAAAAAATATTATCAATCTCGGCTAGGTACAGCAATAAAATTAATAACAGGTATTTGAGAGTGATAAACGAGTCGATGAACCGTTTGATATATTAGACAAACATGTTTTTGTTAACGGTTCGGAAAAATTCTACGCATAATAAATTAATAACACTTATTATTATTGCACACTTGTCTAATGGTAAAGACCTCTAAAATTCACAGAGCTCCTAGCGCAAAAATTGTTGCGTCAAATGGGTCCCAACGATTAGTACGGCTAAGTGATTTACTGTTAATAAACCCAAGACTAGAAAGGACGGTGGGAAATCCGCTGGATTCAGATCAGGTCATGACACAACCCCGCTGTAGCCAGAAACTGTTCTTCTATTTATTTCCAACCGAGGAGGTTCTGAATTTGCCAAGCATCGAACCAAAAGGCTTTTACGATGCTTCCGTCGATGCACTGGGCGCCGTTCTTTCTCAAGAGCCAACAGGAGCTCCATCCAATTGCCCCATAAAGTTTGAGATTATCCATATAAAGTAGACAAGTAGACAACCAGCTGTGTGGACTAACAAGTAATCATTTTTATTAAAAAAAGAAACAATATCTATTAATCTTAATTCAGCGCCGCCTGCAATTAAACGTCCATGTGGATCGAGAGAACAGATTGCGGAAATGAATGTGCAAGTAATATTGTGAAATCCTGATAATTATAGAACAGCACAGCAATCCGAGCCGAATATAAAATAGGTCAGATTTATGAAATGATTTATTTTAATGTGCAGCCATCAGTAACAACGGACAAATGCAATAATTAATCATTTTCGAGTGCAATATATATATTTATATATCGGGTGTTTTCAAAAGTGATACTATTTTTCTCGAGTTTCCTTGGGCTATAAGGTCGGTTGAGAGCATCCAGTGAAAGTTGCCAAGTCGTTCGCTTTTTAATATTTTTCATTTTCCACTCCTCGTCCATCAATTGTTTCAGGCTGTATTTAGCCGATACGAGCGTGGAATTTAAAAGTGAAAAGCCCAGTGACTCGACGACGATAAATTGTTCCGAGGAAAAAGTCAAATACCGCCGGGATTTGATTTACGATTAGATTTCCCACAATAACACCGTAATATATACGTGACGTTTATTCATGCGAATTTTCGCCTGAAATAAAACAAAGCAAGTGAATTTCTTCCAGCTACTTCCGTGCCAGAATGTATATACGTGGTACGTGGTCGAAAATAAACACACGATCGAATCTGACCTAAATTAAAATTAAGTAATTCAGCGTCAGTTAGAATTATGCATATCTTGTATATCGATCAGGCGCATAAGAAACAGATTCGTCCAGCTCGGCTAATTTTAAATCCAATTATTGGTGTTGATGAAAGATCGCTTCGTTTCAAAATAAACCATCGGACCAAAACTGCACAGAAAGCAGGTTACCCGTTCTTACAGGGTGGAGAGTCCTTTGGGTTATAGGATGCTTCCGATGGTGCGCTGGGTACCGTCCTCTCTCAAAGCCCAACCGGAACTCCATTCTAATTGCCCGAGGGTATTCCTCGACCAACCTAAGGGCAGTTTTAAGTGGTCTCCGGAGGAATAAAGTATGAGATCATCACATAAAATAGATGAACGATCCTGTGCCTTTAGCTGCAGGATATTCCATACTGATATCCTGTTGATGAAAGATTGCTTAATATCAAAATAAAGTATCCAAAACTGCAGGAAAGGACTCAAGGTCCAATTGGAACTCAAATCCACTTGCGCCAATGTATTCCTCGACCACCCTAAGGGCACTGTTAAGTCTGGCGCTCTCCGACCACATGAAATTTGAGATCATCCATATAAAATAGATGGGTTACCTTTGATTGCAGGGCAGCCCATACTGATATCCTGCTAGTGAGATTGCTTGATTCCAAAATCAACTATCGAACCAAAACTGCAAGAAAGTCCTTTGCGATGCTTCCGTTGGTGCACTACGCACCGTCCTGTCTCAAGAGCCATTCGGAATTCCATTCGACCAACCTAAGGGCACTTTATGTCCGCGCTCTCTGGAGGCATAAAGTGCCAGATCATCCATACAAAACGTTTGCAGGTTAACAAACTACATGTAACCCCACAGGGGTTAATAACACCAATACCCCTCGCCTCGTCAGTTGCTGTTGAATTTCACCGCGATAAAAACATCGCCGCATCAAAGGATCCCCTTTTTATTATCAATACATCGTTTAATAAACGAATCAATTAAATTTCCGGATGATTAAAGTTTTGTAGGCAAGCCGCGCAGTCTAATCGGCAGAGTTATTGACCTCTGTTCGACTGTTCTCAGCCACCGACGTTAAATTCAAAATAGTGCAAGGCGTCCAGATCAATACCGACGAAAATAAGAAGTGCAAATTAATGGCCGGTGTGGTGACCGAAGGAGCAATTTCCATCGCTGATCCGTCCAGTATGAAGTTGGTTTTGGTTTTTATGGGAAGCTATAACCGTATAACCTTCAGTTTGTGATAACTGCTCGTTATTTTTTTAATTAGCTTTGTACGAAATTCGAAAGGCCAAGGTAAAAATCATCAAATCATCTCGGTGGTCCCTCCCACATTATTCTGTTCATTGATAATCCTTTCTTTGTAAACTCTGCCAGTTAAGCGAAAAGTTTGTTAGCTCTGTCAGCAGCAGACCGATCGGTTGGCACATGATTGGGATGCTAATTGCTGAATCCAACTTCCCCAAGTGTTCCGAGACTTTACCCTCCGTTTACTTAACAATTCCCCCCTTTGATTTAAATGCCTAATACTTCCAACTCTTGTGTTATACCGGGGACCTCAATTCGACAAGCAAATACCAGCCCAGGGGGTTAAGATCGGGCGATTGAGGTGTATTGCCTTCTTTTCTCCAAAGACCACGCCAAAATATGCTAGTGCATATCATTTAGACGCCATTTTGTTTTCGATGTAACCGTTCCCAGACTTTTTTCATCGACCTGTAACTAGATTACTCGCCGGCATTCCAAACCTCAGACCATCCCGCCGTCCGTCGCGTCGGTCGCTATTAATACCAGCAATATTTATTTTCCTCCAGGCAAAATAAATATCTTTTACTGCCTCCTTCGCGATAAATATCAAGTTCTATCAGTTGGCTGTGTGCATCGTTAGCCGAGAGAGTCGATAGGTTAGATAACAGTAACAGATCTTTCAGTGAGGTAGTATGGAGAGGCAGGTCTAATTTTGGACGGCCAACGTTTCGCTTGGGAATGTTCATTGTTGTTTACAAACACTGGATCAGAATGTAAACGTAGTTTTGGCAAACACCTCTGCCATAATATTTATACAACGTACAGCATAAATTTAGGTGCAAGGAATTATCGAACGGCTATTTATTTTTTCTGAAAATTACTGCGGTAGGTGACTTCTGCTTACGCTGTAACTTAAACATTCGGTCACTTAATTACACATTTGGTCCTTCGAGCCGGATTGGAAGCAAGCGATAAATTATACCTACCTCTCCTTGTTGCTGAGGTCGCCATTCCGTTATATTTAATAACACTAAATGGTACTTATAGATTATATTTACATACAATATCGATTGCAATATTCAATAATGGAAAGATATTACATTATGCATTATGTTTACTCTGTTTACAATTTAGCAGTCCGAGGGCCGACTTTCACTCGCGGCAGGAACAATTCCAGAGAATAAACAAGCTAATAACTTATTGTTTGGCTTGCCGGAATACATGGCGTCTTATCTTCTTTCTAGATTTTCTTGTTTTTTAGGTCAGCTGCCACCGCTCTGTGATAATCAATGGGATATACTGTATAAAACAGCTTAAAGTAATAATTTTGTAACCACCGACAGGAGTGTCAGCCAATTTCTTGCGACCAATCCCAATTTCCTGCTGGATTAGTGGCTGTAGACCCAGAATCGTGTGCCTTAAATAGACCAAATCACCTCAGGATGACTCAGGCTTTCTCTACTGGCCTCTCAACCAATCTGCAGGTATTTTTTTTGTATTAGTAATTAGTATTTAGCGCAAAATTATGTGTTACGCCTTCCATCTGAACCTGAATGAACCGCTGGGCGAGACATCTGTCGTCACCGATTCTCAAAAGTTTCATAGGTAAATCATTTCGCCAAATTTTTACAAGGGACCAAAATAGATACGCCCGAAATAACTCAGTTCCCTAAATTATTTATTTCACTGTAACCGATGTTCCTGCATCGCATATTTCTGTCTAGTAAGTTTAAAAATATGTTGTTTTTTATGTTTTGTTTCCTTGAAATGACGCACCGCCGACACCGAGCGTACGAAAAGCCGCAGAGACAAAACATGCAGGAATAACGCGTTCGGTCCTTCGAGCCGGATTTTTTGAATTTCTTTAAAAATCGTTGCGCCTGAGGCTTTCTTCCACAATTTTCATTAACAAACCCCAGTCGCTCTTTAAGGTTTCCACACGCGTGGCAACTACATTTAAATAGAATTAATATGCTCGTATTGTCTGCGTTTTAATATGCAGAGATCGAGCGCTTTGTTTTGGAAACGTCGTTAGTTAAATATTTATTACAATTGGAAGGTCGCGTACAAATTCATCTCCATATTCATTGCAATAAAACCGATCATTAAAACGACCGATGACACTTAGTATGCCACTTAAATTGTTGCGACACGCGGGGTGGGGCGGCTCCGTTAGTTCGGGCGAGGCGTGGAGGCCTTGAGATAGAATATCGGAATATTTTTTTCTCGCTACTTATCCAGTTATCCAAATCTCAGTGTCAGGCTGATTCAAGTGGTTTTAGAAAAACATTTTATACAAAGAAATTTGTAGGCAGCTCTCTGGCATTCCAAACAAAGGTTGCGCTTTAGAAGCCATTGGAAAATAGCGGCAAAAGTTCGGACTACGGAAAATTTGTCAAGCATCTCAATAATATGCATAATTGTTATTATTTGATTTGCCCAACTCTGGGGGCACAAAATGGCGCCCAACTTTGGAGGCACAAAATGGCACCCAACCCTATCCTAACGCATCTGCTGTAGATGCTGAACAATTCTTACTTGAAGCTTGTCTTTAAATCGAATTTGATAATCCAAGATGGCGGCCTGAGCACGACTTTTTGGGTATTTGTAGAATTTCGCGTCCGCAATTTACGTATAACGACCCACTCTTGTATATTGTAATCGCATTTTTATTAGAAGGTCATGGTTTGAACTTGGTGTGTTTAAATGTCACGCGGGCAAAGTTCCAAAACAACTTAGCCAGTGAAATTTCGTTATTTTTGTAAAAATGTACGGAATACAAACGATTATGTTCCACTGGAGCATGTGGTTTATTGTTCGGATGCAAGCATAAATAGCAATTTGAGTAAGTGCACAAAAGCCGAGCGCGTTCTGCAAGCTGGACGCACGCTTTTCGTGTAAGTTCGTGTTTGCAGAGGATCAACCTTATCATACACTTCCAGAAACACGACATGTCCAGGGGCGTCTCTACAGATGGCTGGGGCATTTCAAAACTCCAGACCAATGACAGGGATTCGAGGGTAGGGCGCACAACCACAATTAAGTATCCTCGAGGGCATTAGCTTTCGTTACCTGCGGCTGATTGCAAATTTTGAGAATTTTATTTCCACAAAATTAGCGCCACAGTCACTGTATGTATCAGTGCAGCGGCAGCGACGAGATAAACGGCTAATGTTGCTGAGAATTCTTCCGAAAAAAGTCAGAGACCAACTCAAAATGTAAAGCCTTGGTGGCAAGACATACAAATAAACATATTATAAGCCTTAAACGATTTAGCTCTCCGATTTTTGACCAAGTGTAGAGAAACCTGAATGCAAATAATTGACTTAAAGACGAAATTCGTGCCCCACGTTTGGCGCCATATTTAACATATTCACTTCCAGGATCCACGTTCGCGAAACCCTGTATGTCTCAGTTTGCGTTTCGCCTTAGGATCGATCGTCTGATATCAAAGAGCCGCGATCGGGTAACGATATCTTACGTGAAAATTCAAGTAACCTTATTTACGAAGCGGAGTAAAAACAGTTGAATGGTTTAACGCAAAAAGTCGGCGTTTTTATGGCTCGAAACAGGATTTGTCGTTTTTAAGAAGCAAGAAATGAATCTAGATCCCATCCCGTTTCGCGAGAATAAGACATGCTACAAGGATAGCGCTATTGCCCGGTGCCCGGTGGAGAGGCCTCGGGAGAAGAAGCTGGGGCAATTCCTCCCGGCTGATTACAACCCGGTAGTGCTTTCGGCGACTCTATTTTTAGAACCGAATTTGGAGACAAAGTAATTTCCGTTCGTTCGCTTGTGCCATTCATTAAATCGTTAATATACGCATTTATATTTAAATCAATTAACTGTACACGCGAAACTGTCCGATGACCTCGGCGACCGCAACTACGCACCGGAATATGTGGGCTGAGAGGCGACTTAATTCATTATTACCAAATAGGGCTCCGGTAACTGCTGGTGCTAATGATGGTGCTAACAATAATCATTAATTGCGCGCGTATCCGAAACGGGGTTATTTTTAGCGCCGCAAGCCTGCCAGCAAAGATGGGTTCAACATCTTCCATTTACAATCGGACGATAAACACCATTAATGTTGCACCTCGCGTGTTTTATATGAGCATTGACATTGTCTGTTGCATAAAGTGCAAGAAGGGGCACAGTTCAAGCGCTCGAGATAACCCCGAGACGCTTGTTATTGCTGGTGGTGGATCCGATTTATCAATCAGCATACATTACGAAACGGCGACGTGGAGCTCGTGTTTGTTTTTTAGTTTCTATGAGCTGAAGACCATGGACAAATAGGTCTTTCTCCAGCGATTAGCTAGCGTCTCATGATTTATTGCGCAACACAGAAAACAACGCCACGAGCTTATTTATATACAAGAATTCTTCACAAAGAACCTCTTTATACTCTAGTGATCCTCTCCTGATCACCCCGACGAGATCTGATTTCGACCAGCTGCTGCATTCCGCTACGAAATGTTTCAAAGGATTTAAACGCCGCAAATGCGTCACCAGCCTCCTAGCTTGAATCGATAGCGTAGAAATTGACATTCGGCGCTAGACCGTCATTCCAGTCAATCGATTAAGTTGCTAGCAGGATTCTAGCACTGTCACCAATAACGTACACAGATATATTATAGGCGAAGACAGACCCCCGCATTTTTTTATTCCTTTCCAACTATTTTTTATTCGACTGAGCTATGCTCTATGACGCACAGCCTTGGCTTTAAGTTCGTTTCATGTATCCATTCGCGACACAATATAGAACCTATTAAAACAGAACGTCCAGAAAATGAAAGCAATCTAGATATTAAAATTTTTAATGTTATCTAGATAGTCCCGAGGCACGCAATGGTTCCAGATGCCGTACGCAAACAAATAAAACGTTGGAAAACACGATTAAGTGAGAGAGTTAAAAAATGCTTGTAGATTTGTTAGTAAAATATTAAATACCTTATAGCTTATAGCTCATCATCCTTTTGTGACGGGATATCTACCAGCGCTATGCTATCTCCTTATACAACTGCACGAGCCACTATCACCCCTACACTCACTGACTCCTGAGCGCTGCATGCAACATTCTCGGATCTAAGTGCTACTAAACCGTTACGAATTGTCGTTTCGATTTACTATTCGATTTAGATCACTTAGCGCGATCGTCCGTTCAAATGACATTTAAACTAGCTGGGCTGCTATCTAATTCCTGGCTAACACCAAGGGGTCACGTGTATCTAAAAAAAAAATAAAAAGGGGCATAAAATAACCTCAAAATAAAATAATATAGTTTTTTATTTTCCTCAATAGCAGAGAAACTTAAGTTAAATCGCAAGAGGGGGTCATGTATTTAAGTGACGGATAGTTAAAGGGCCCAATATAGAACCCTGCGGCCTACGATAATCCGCAGCAGCAGTTTACAGGGCACGTACGTCGTACAGCGTTCTGTTGTTTTAAACGTCACAATTCGTAAGGGCAAAAACGGCGAAATATAAATCACAATTAAATTACGTTCAACTTTACATCGGAAAGCGAATTCTACAAATGGCGTGGCGTGTATATGCGTATTATTCATAAAATAAAAGACGATCGTCATAAATTCCGGCAAAGCTTTTCGTCCGATTCGAAATCTAGCAGCCATTCCAGAGCCGGCAAGTTTTATTTCGGTCGCGTATTTTTAACTCGACATAAAAAACTTGTTTCATTGGAACTCGTTACACAGTTCTAGTACAGTTTCGACTGAATACAAATATATGGCGTCTGAACGTGGCAACTTTCTTATTACATATCAGGGAGTTCAAAAAGTGGAAAAGTACGGCGTCTTCGGTGGGTGGAGAGTTTCAAGGTCATCTGAAGGATAACTCGTTTCCTTCGCTACCAATTAACTTTGCTCGGAAGTCTGTGGAACGCATATTTTTTATACCATTTGTTTACACAAGCACATCAAACGCGACAACTTTATTAGTGGCTTTTTTTAATAACAGCACTTAGTCCTAAGACAACTTTGTCGGTGATTTTATGGTGTTTTTCATATATATTATTGGGGAAATGGGAGTGACAATACTAATAATAATAATAATAATAGTCAATTATAAGGCCCCTACTATGCGAATGCTTGCCCCGGTCTTACTGGTTGTTTCCCTACTCGAAGACCGAAGACCATTGAGAAATCCACATATGAATATTCTACGCGTCTGAAGTCGGGACGTATCGATTCCCCAGTCCGGAATACGCTCCTTTAACTTTCCTTGGACTTTTTATCAACACTTGCAACCATAAATCACTTTTATAGAAGTTGGAATAATGCGCGAGGTGTACTGGGAATTTCTATCGCAACCCCAAGACGGGCTCTTGACGGAAAAAGTAACTTAATATTTATAATGCTCCAGCGAGGTAAACCGAAAAACGTCGCGGGCAACTCGCCCGACTTTAACAACCTGTCACAACGTTGAAGCTAACTATTATTGTGCCGGGTGGGTAAAAAAAGTAAGGTCGAAATATCACCTGCGACTATCCGGTATGTATTAAAAAAAAATAAGCTCTTTTATGATTCACGCTTGGTCATTCGTCACCCCAGATGAAACTGCACGTGGGCGCCCATGCTGACTTTATTAGCCACAAGTCTACTCGGATGGCTTTGTCCAGAGCAGAGGACCTTGAACTTGTGATGTACGTTTCTATGAATGTGCGGTGCCTCTCGCCACTTGACTTTCAGTGCAATGATCTGTAATTATCATATAAAAATTTTTTCGCGCCGATGGTTTTGGCGGGCTGTTGTTTCATGGCGATTACCTAATTGGGTTAGCTCGTGAATTTTTTCGGAAACAACAAGTTTGGTTACTCTGCCGTCTCAGCCTTGATCCTTGGAGATCTACGACCTGAACGGCGCCGGATTTCTCAGGTAGATGTGTGAGATGTGTCAATGAAACGTATTGCTCTTTAGTCCTTACACGTGTTATCGATTAGAACTGATAATAATAATAATAGTCAATTTATCAAGCATTTCTTAGAGATATTACTGTCTTATTATACAGTCAAAATTTTGCTCGATCTTCAAATCGTAACCAGGAAATTGAAGTCTCCGAGAGTCCGAGTCATACTAACTTTGTCTGATAATACTAGTAATAATAGTCAATTTTTCAAGTATTCTTAGAGATATTACTGTCTTATTATACAATTAAAATTTTGGTTGATCTGCGAAACGTATCGAGGAAATTGAAGAGCCCAAATCATACTAACTTTGATAATACTAATAATAATAATAGTCAATTTTTCAAGCATTTCTTAGAGATATTACTGTCTTATTATACAATCAAAATTTTGCTCGATCTTCAAATCGTAACCAGGAAATTGAAGTTTCCGAGACATACTAACTTTGTCTGATAATACTAATAATGATAGTCAATTTTTCAAGTATTCTTAGAGATATTACTGTCTTATTATACAATCAAAGTTTTGCTTGATCTTCGAAACGTATCGAGGAAATTGAAGAGCCCAAATCATACTAACTTTAATAATACTAATAATAATAATAGTCAATTTTTTAAGCATTTCTTAGAGATATTACTGTCTTATTATACAGTCAAAATTTTGCTCGATCTTCAAATCGAAACCAGGAAATTGAAGTCTCCGAGTCATACTAACTTTGTCTGATAATACTAGTAATAATAGTCAATTTTTCAAGTATTCTTAGAGATATTACTGTCTTATTATACAATCAAAATTTTGCTTGATCTTCGAAACGTATCGAGGAAATTGAAGAGCCCAAATCATACTAACTTTGATAATACTAATAATAATAATAGTCAATTTTTCAAGCATTTCTTGGAGATATTGCTGTCTTATTATACAATCAAAATTTTGCTCGACCTTCAAATCGAAACCAGGAAATTGAAGTCTCCGAGTCATACTAACTTTGTCTAATAATAGTCAATTTTTCAAGTATTCTTAGAGATATTACTGTCTTATTATACAATCAAAATTTTGGTTGATCTTCGAAACGTATCGAGGAAATTGAAGAGCCCAAATCATACTAACTTTGATAATACTAATAATAATAATAGTCAATTTTTCAAGCATTTCTTAGAGATATTACTGTCTTATTATACAATCAAAATTTTGCTCGATCTTCAAATCGTAACCAGGAAATTGAAGTTTCCGAGACATACTAACTTTGTCTGATAATACTAATAATGATAGTCAATTTTTCAAGTATTCTTAGAGATATTACTGTCTTATTATACAATCAAAGTTTTGCTTGATCTTCGAAACGTATCGAGGAAATTGAAGAGCCCAAATCATACTAACTTTAATAATACTAATAATAATAATAGTCAATTTTTTAAGCATTTCTTAGAGATATTACTGTCTTATTATACAGTCAAAATTTTGCTCGATCTTCAAATCGAAACCAGGAAATTGAAGTCTCCGAGTCATACTAACTTTGTCTGATAATACTAGTAATAATAGTCAATTTTTCAAGTATTCTTAGAGATATTACTGTCTTATTATACAATCAAAATTTTGCTTGATCTTCGAAACGTATCGAGGAAATTGAAGAGCCCAAATCATACTAACTTTGATAATACTAATAATAATAATAGTCAATTTTTCAAGCATTTCTTGGAGATATTGCTGTCTTATTATACAATCAAAATTTTGCTCGACCTTCAAATCGAAACCAGGAAATTGAAGTCTCCGAGTCATACTAACTTTGTCTAATAATAGTCAATTTTTCAAGTATTCTTAGAGATATTACTGTCTTATTATACAATCAAAATTTTGGTTGATCTTCGAAACGTATCGAGGAAATTGAAGAGCCCAAATCATACTAACTTTGATAATACTAATAATAATAATAGTCAATTTTTCAAGCATTTCTTAGAGATATTACTGTCTTATTATACAATCAAAATTTTGCTCGACCTTCAAATCGTAACCAGGAAATTAAAGTCTCCGAGTCATACTAACTTTGTCTGATAATACTAGTAATAATAGTCAATTTTTCAAGTATTCTTAGAGATATTACTGTCTTATTATACAATCAAAATTTTGCTTGATCTTCGAAACGTATCGAGGAAATTGAAGAGCCCAAATCATACTAACTTTGATAATACTAATAATAATAATAGTCAATTTTTCAAGCATTTCTTGGAGATATTACTGTCTTATTATACAATCAAAATTTTGCTCGACCTTCAAATCGAAACCAGGAAATTGAAGTCTCCGAGTCATACTAACTTTGTCTGATAATACTAGTAATAATAGTCAATATTTCAATCATTTCTTAGAGATATTACTGTCTTATTATACAATCAAAATTTTGCTTGATCTTCGAAACGTATCGAGGAAATTGAAGAGCCCAAATCATACTAACTTTGATAATACTAATAATAATAATAGTCAATTTTTCAAGCATTTCTTGGAGATATTACTGTCTTATTATACAATCAAAATTTTGCTCGACCTTCAAATCGAAACCAGGAAATTGAAGTCTCCGAGTCATACTAACTTTGTCTGATAATACTAGTAATAATAGTCAATATTTCAATCATTTCTTAGAGATATTACTGTCTTATTATACAATCAAAACTTTGCTTGATCTTCAAAACGTATCGAGGCAATTGAAGCATTGAATTATATGAACGCATGAAGTATTTTGCAAAATTTTTTTATGAATTCCCTTACCTATTCCGCAAAATTCCTGCTTGTCCAGAGGACTCGGTAAAGATTGGCTTGTGAAATATAAAATCGAGCCGCAACTGCCAAAAGCTTGTTTGCGCTTTGGGGAATAGTGGACCGAGATTAATTAAATCGGGGACTAGCAAATGAGCATCAGTAGTTCAGCAGTGCCCGAGGTTGCTCTTTTTTTCGTTGCGGCACCACTAGCTAAAAATATGCGCGATCTCGTGCCTTTCTCGTACAAGACTGCGAAAAATTCAGGCACACTATGGTACGTTTATTGATCTTATATCGGGGCTTGCTATAAATATTATAACACGTACGAACAAGGATTAAAAACAAACGGGCAGGGAGTTGTATTAGGCGTTAGCCTACGGAACAATTTGCTTATACCCGTTGTCCCTGGGATCGAGTAAATCACCTGCTTTCATTCCTAAATTATTTGAAAAATATTTGGTATAAACACATTTATTTTCGTGAACGTTGCTTCCGGCGAGGAGCATTTTTTACACTATTTTACGAGCGAAATTCAATTTCCTAAGTTAAACAAGGATCCGAATCTATATAAATTAGAATATTTATAGAATCTTGTATCAACAAAGGTGAACTGACTGACACTAAACATTGACTCACTTTATTTGGCAATACGTCTTAATATTTTACGGATACGCAAAAATTCAGAAAAACAAGAAATTCCTTTACGCCGAATAATCGTTAGTTTATGCTAATTTATTGCTGGTAGCGAACGTTTGTTTATTTCCCCAGTCAGCTGATGTACTTATGCTTAAAAACGTCAACATCATAAAACAAAACAAGGCGTTTGTAGATTTGGCCAGTATCGGCAAAATGAGCAACAGCGCAGTACCATGCCCGATCACAAGCTGGAAAACAGTCGTATTTCGACTTGACTCCCATTTAAAATCATGCTTGGCGATATTTTTAAAATTCGTTACACTACCCCCTTTACTCTCCACTTTTAAATGGCAACATCGCCGACCACCCCCCGTATGACTTAAAAAAACTGCAACGCAATTAATCGGCCCCTTTTCTCCGGCCCGATACGGATAAATACCTATGCGAAAGTTAGGGGCGGATCAATAAAACTTTTACGCCCGGCCGTCGTAAAAACTTTCTGTAATAATCTTCGCCGGTATTTTGTGCCCCAACCCGAAGCTGCAGGAACACTCTCGCTCTCACGCTCAGTGGGGCACATAAAAAATATAAAAACTTGAACTGAAAATTGCAACCGTTGATAAGTTCGTCGGGTTCGGATGACGTTGATTGAGGACGAAGGGGTTGTGTGTGAGCGGTGGGGCGGCAAGGGGCGCTTTCCTCTCGTGCAAGAAACTAATTATTTTTTTCATAAGCGTTTTTGTTTTTATATTATGGCGAAAC
Source organism: Rhagium mordax (assembly GCA_963680705.1). Classification (NCBI taxonomy): domain Eukaryota; kingdom Metazoa; phylum Arthropoda; class Insecta; order Coleoptera; family Cerambycidae; genus Rhagium; species Rhagium mordax. The sequence continues at coordinate 59,548,217 of OY796662.1, read as the reverse complement.
CAAATTGAATTAAAATTTAAATGTATTTGAGGGTTAAAATAAATGATGGGTTGAGTTTAGAAATCGATATCTTCAAAACTAATATAGATATCGTGCTCAAAAAATGCATGGATATAGATAAAACTAAGAAGAATCGCATGTTGTATACCACAGGACGGTATTTCGTTCGACAGAAAAGAATTAAGGACACAAACATAAAAGAATTACCTTAAAACCGATAGAGTTTAAAAATCGATATCTCCAAAACGAATCGAGATATCGCGCTGGAAAAATTTATGGATATAGATAAAACTAAGAAGAATCGCATGTCATATACCACAGGACGAAATTTCGTTCGACAGAAAAGAATTAAGGACACACAGATAAAAGAATTACCTTAAAACCGATAGAGTATAAAAATCTATATCTCCAAAACGAATCGAGATATCGAGCTCAAAAAATTCTTGGATATAGATAAAACTAAGAAAAATCGCTGGTCATATACCACAGTACGATATTTCGTTCGACAGAAAAGAATTAAGGACACAAAGATAAAAGAATTACCTTAAAAACGATAGAGTTTAAAAATCGATATCTCCAAAACGAATCGAGATATCATGCTCAAAAAATTCATGGATATAGATAAAACTAAGAAGAATCGCTGGTCATATACCACAGGACGAAATTTCGTTTGACAGAAAAGAATTAAGGACACAAAGATAAAAGAATTACCTTAAAACCGATAGAGTTTAAAAATCGATATCTCCAAAACGAATCGAGATATCGCGCTGGAAAAATTTATGGATATAGATAAAACTAAGAAGAATCGCATGTCATATACCACAGGACGAAATTTCGTTCGACAGAAAAGAATTAAGGACACAAAGATAAAAGAATTAACTTAAAAACGATAGAGTTTAAAAATCGATATCTCCAAAACGAATAGAGATATCGTGCTCAAAAAATTCATGGATATAGATAAAACTAAGAAGAATCGCATGTCATATACCACAGGACGATATTTCATTCGACAGCAAAGATATAAGGGCACAAAGATAAAAGAATTACCTTAAAACCGATGGGAGTTTAAAAATCGATATCTCCAAAACGAATAGAGATATCGTGCTCAAAAAATTCATGGATATAGATACAACTAAGAAGAATCGCATGTCATATACCACAGGACGATATTTCATTCGACAGCAAAGATATAAGGGCACAAAGATAAAAGAATTACCTTATAACCGATAGAGTTTAAAAATCGATATCTCCAAAACGAATAGAGATATCGTGCTCAAAAAATTCATGGATATAGATAAAACTAAGAAGAATCGCATGTCATATACCACAGGACGATATTTCATTCGACAGCAAAGATATAAGGGCACAAAGATAAAAGAATTACCTTAAAACCGATGGGAGTTTAAAAATCGATATCTCCAAAACGAATAGAGATATCGTGCTCAAAAAATTCATGGATATAGATAAAACTAAGAAGAATCGCATATACCACAGGACGATATTTCATTCGACAGCAAAGATATAAGGGCACAAAGATAAAAGAATTACCTTAAAACCGATGGGAGTTTAAAAATCGATATCTCCAAAACGAATCGAGATATTGTGCTTAAAAAATTCATGGATATAGATAAAACTAAGAAGAATCGCATGTCATATACCACAGGACGATATTTCATTCGACAGCAAAGATATAAGGCCACAAAGATAAAACAATTACCTTATAACCGATAGAGTTTAAAAATCGATATCTCCAAAACGAATCGAGATATCGTGCTCAAAAAATGCATGGAGATAGAGGAAACCGAGACGAATCGCATGATATACACCACGGTACGATATTTCATTCCATCATGAAGATATAGGGCCACACAGGTAAACGGAATTAACTTAAATACGATAGGTTGACTTTTCTTTATTATGGTGATACGAAATTCAATTAAGTTGTAATTAATAATAGAACGGGCCACTTTCACAATGACAATCTACAGCACCAGGCACCTCGTAACACCTCCGCCATAGCGTTTCCATAACTGATAGGTCAGGTCGTTATTTTTAAGGAATTTCTTAATATTTCCTTCCCACAGTTACTTTTACTAGCTATTTCATTATAATGCTATAAAATTGATTGTCTCCGAGGTAATTCACATCGACCGTTATCAATTTATCGTTAAATTGTACAATTAATGGGAATACCTGCAGATTGAAATCATGTTGCCGGTCACGTAGAAAAATCTCCGATCGAGTACTTTTGCGTTTCAAAAAAGATACTTGCGTAATAAGATTTACTCCCAAAACGGCCAATTCCCGACCAATCTCATTAGCGTCGATTTGTGCCCAGCGGCCAGATGAATGAGATGAATAAAAAGAAAAGCTGGCGTCTTTTCAGAAGACGCATTCATTTATTGCTTGCTTACGCGGAATATCTGAGACGCACTTCTTCCAAGGCCGGGGAGTGGCGCACCCCTCGGAGATACGCAACACGCATTGCCAGATACTACGTAGCGAAGGGAAAGGGCGTCACAGCATGCGACGCCCATTCAAGTTTTACAATCGGGTCCGATGCACCCGCTCCCTCATAACCATTTCAATTTCAATTGCAAATCCGAGCTTCGTAACAATTTTTTTTCTATCTTATATGGACGTGTGCCACTTCCTTCTTGATTAATTAGACCATTGTCACATTCTCTTACTTATCGCATGGATAGTGAAAGGTGCACATCGGCATGAGGAAAAATGTTGAATCGCTACAACCACATTTGCTGATATCGCAGAACAAGAACCTCACCTTGAATAATGACTTCATTAGGCGATTATGCTAATTTGCTTGTACTATTAGTAATGGCGGCAATTAGGAGTGAAAACCAGTTATAAATGTTATAGTAAGTTACCGTACAAAGTAGTTGGTTAATAAACTAAAGGCTCGTCCAGCCCAGGAACGTGGGTGCTGAAATGTTTTTTGTCGGGCACAGGAACCAGGAACGGTTTTATAGGGAGCAGGATCGTGAGACGCAGTTTTGCGGGATATTATCGAACGGGGGACTCCGGGTGGACGATTCGTTATTTTATGTAAGCATTTTGGCAAGTTCTGTGTTTTATCCAGCACGAAACTTTAGTTTAATAATTTGCTTTCAGAAGCACGACCAAACATTATTTTAATGCGCCGAAAGATTAACAAAAAATTCACTAAAATAGAGAAGAATATTACGAAAGATGCATGGAATTATTTTATAAACGAGTTTAAAAATCGATATCTCGAAAATGAATCGAGATAAAGTGCTTTGGTTTGCGCCACTCGATTCGCTTTCTCTTTTTCTATTTCCATGAATTTTTTGGGAATTTTCCTGCACCTTGAGATAAAACTACAAAGGTGGACAGATTTACGTATCTTAAAAACGACAGATTGAATTTAAAAATCTATATCTCCAAAACAAACCGAGATAACGTGCTCAAAAAATTCATGGAGATAGCCAAGAACAAGACGAACCTAATGATATAAACCGCAGCACGATATCCCCTTCGATATTGAAGATTTATGGCCACAAAAATTGAAGGAATTATCTTGTAAACGATAAGTCGAGTTTAAAAATCGATATCTCGAAAATGAAGCGGGATAACGTGTTTTGGCTTGCGCCACTCAATTCGCCTCTTCTTTTTCTATTTCCATGAATTTTTAGGGAATTTTCCTGCACCTGGAGATAAAACTACAAAGTTGGGCAGAATTACGTATCTTAAAAACGACAGATTGAATTTAAAAATCTATATCTCCAAAACAAACCGAGATAACGTGCTCAAAAAATTCATGGAGATAGCTAAGAACAAGACGAACCTAATGATATAAACCGCAGCACGATATCCCCTTCGATATTGAAGATATGTGGCCACAAAAATGGAAGGAATTATCTTGTAAACGATAAGTCGAGTTTAAAAATCGATATCTCGAAAATGAAGCGGGATACCGTGTTTTGGCTTGCGCCACTCAATTCGCCTCTTCTTTTTCTATTTCCATGAATTTTTAGGGAATTTTCCTGCACCTGGAGATAAAACTACAAAGTTGGGCAGAATTACGTATCTTAAAAACGACAGATTGAATTTAAAAATCTATATCTCCAAAACAAACCGAGATAACGTGCTCAAAAAATTCATGGAGATAGCTAAGAACAAGACGAACCTAATGATATAAACCGCAGCACGATATCCCCTTCGATATTGAAGATATGTGGCCACAAAAATGGAAGGAATTATCTTGTAAACGATAAGTCGAGTTTAAAAATCGATATCTCGAAAATGAAGCGGGATACCGTGTTTTGGCTTGCGCCACTCAATTCGCCTCTTCTTTTTCTATTTCCATGAATTTTTAGGGAATTTTCCTGCACCTGGAGATAAAACTACAAAGTTGGGCAGAATTACGTATCTTAAAAACGACAGATTGAATTTAAAAATCTATATCTCCAAAACAAACCGAGATAACGTGCTCAAAAAATTCATGGAGATAGCTAAGAACAAGACGAACCTAATGATATAAACCGCAGCACGATATCCCCTTCGATATTGAAGATATGTGGCCACAAAAATGGAAGGAATTATCTTGTAAACGATAAGTCGAGTTTAAAAATCGATATCTCGAAAATGAAGCGGGATACCGTGTTTTGGCTTGCGCCACTCAATTCGCCTCTTCTTTTTCTATTTCCATGAATTTTTAGGGAATTTTCCTGTACCTGGAGATAAAACTACAAAGTTGGGCAGAATTACGTATCTTAAAAACGACAGATTGAATTTAAAAATCTATATCTCCAAAACAAACCGAGATAACGTGCTCAAAAAATTCATGGAGATAGCTAAGAACAAGACGAACCTAATGATATAAACCGCAGCACGATATCCCCTTCGATATTGAAGATATGTGGCCACAAAAATGGAAGGAATTATCTTGTAAACGATAAGTCGAGTTTAAAAATCGATATCTCGAAAATGAAGCGGGATAACGTGTTTTGGCTTGCGCCACTCAATTCGCCTCTTCTTTTTCTATTTCCATGAATTTTTAGGGAATTTTCCTGCACCTGGAGATAAAACTACAAAGTTGGGCAGAATTACGTATCTTAAAAACGACAGATTGAATTGAAAAATCTATATCTCCAAAACAAACCGAGATAACGTGCTCAAAAAATTCATGGATAGCTAAGAACAAGACGAACCTAATGATATAAACCGCAGCACGATATCCCCTTCGATATTGAAGATATGTGGCCACAAAAATGGAAGGAATTATCTTGTAAACGATAAGTCGAGTTTAAAAATCGATATCTCGAAAATGAAGCGGGATAACGTGTTTTGGCTTGCGCCACTCAATTCGCCTCTTCTTTTTCTATTTCCATGAATTTTTAGGGAATTTTCCTGCACCTGGAGATAAAACTACAAAGTTGGGCAGAATTACGTATCTTAAAAACGACAGATTGAATTTAAAAATCTATATCTCCAAAACAAACCGAGATAACGTGCTCAAAAAATTCATGGAGATAGCTAAGAACAAGACGAACCTAATGATATAAACCGCAGCACGATATCCCCTTCGATATTGAAGATATGTGGCCACAAAAATGGAAGGAATTATCTTGTAAACGATAAGTCGAGTTTAAAAATCGATATCTCGAAAATGAAGCGGGATACCGTGTTTTGGCTTGCGCCACTCAATTCGCCTCTTCTTTTTCTATTTCCATGAATTTTTAGGGAATTTTCCTGCACCTGGAGATAAAACTACAAAGTTGGGCAGAATTACGTATCTTAAAAACGACAGATTGAATTTAAAAATCTATATCTCCAAAACAAACCGAGATAACGTGCTCAAAAAATTCATGGAGATAGCTAAGAACAAGACGAACCTAATGATATAAACCGCAGCACGATATCCCCTTCGATATTGAAGATATGTGGCCACAAAAATGGAAGGAATTATCTTGTAAACGATAAGTCGAGTTTAAAAATCGATATCTCGAAAATGAAGCGGGATACCGTGTTTTGGCTTGCGCCACTCAATTCGCCTCTTCTTTTTCTATTTCCATGAATTTTTAGGGAATTTTCCTGTACCTGGAGATAAAACTACAAAGTTGGGCAGAATTACGTATCTTAAAAACGACAGATTGAATTTAAAAATCTATATCTCCAAAACAAACCGAGATAACGTGCTCAAAAAATTCATGGAGATAGAGAAGAACAAGATGAACCTAATAGTATAAATCGCAGCACGATATCCCCTTCGATATTGAAGATATGTGGCCACAAAAATTGAAGGAATTATCTTGTAAACGATAAGTCGAGTTTAAAAATCGATATCTCGAAAATGAAGCGGGATAACGTGCTTTGGTTTGCGCCACTCGATTCGCCTCCTCTTTTTCTATTTCCATGAATTTTTTGGGAATTTTCCTGCACCTTGAGATAAAACTACAAAGGTGGACAGATTTACGTATCTTAAAAACGACAGATTGAATTTAAAAATCTATATCTCCAAAACAAACCGAGATAACGTGCTCAAAAAATTCATGGAGATAGACAGGAACAAGACGAACCTAATGATATAAACCGCAGCACGATATCCCCTTCGATATTGAAGATATGTGGCCACAAAAATGGAAGGAATTATCTTGTAAACGATAAGTCGAGTTTAAAAATCGATATCTCGAAAATGAAGCGGGATACCGTGTTTTGGCTTGCGCCACTCAATTCGCCTCTTCTTTTTCCATCTCCATGAATTTTTTGGGAATTTTCCTGCACCTTGAGATAAAACTACAAAGGTGGACAGATTTACGTATCTTAAAAACGACAGATTAAGTTTAAAAATCTATATCTCCGAAACGGTTCGAGATATCGTGCCCAAAAAATTCATGGAGATAGAGAAGAACAAGACGGATCTAATGGTATAAACGGTAGCACGATATCTCCTTCGATATTGAAAATATAGGGTCACGAAAATGAGTGGAATCTTATAAACGATAAGTCGAGTTTAAAAATCGATATCTCCGAAACGTTTCGAGATATCGTGCTTATGAAGAGAGAAAAGTGAGACGAATCAAACAGCGGCAACAAAAAGTTTTTTGGACCCCAAAGGCGAAACTTTAACACAATTACACGGACTAAAAGGTAGTTTAGTCTCGTGGCAATATACTATTTTATTATTTGACAAAAAATATGCAAAAAATTAATTAATTTGACATTTACAATGTTCGATTAAACGTGTTAATTTGCCTAAATTTATTTTAATGACATTTCCAAAATCCGCAAAGCAAACCTTGACTTTTCCAAAGATGCGCCATTTTTTTTTATTTAATCAGCATGTGTTTTAGTTCTAAAGAATTGTTAAAAATAAGTCTAGCATGATGCCTACAACGTCTCGTTATCGATCCTAACCTCAAATTAAAATAAACATAACCTCAAACAACAAATGTCAGTTTGGAACCAACTTGTTTACGGAAATGAAACAAAATCAGGTCAGTTCTGCTCTATTGTTGAGGGACCGTACTTACAATTTTCTAACAATTTTACGGCTTATGGGTATTTGAGTGAATGGGAATATATTTTAAAATGGCGATGCTAACAAAACAAACTTTAGAAAAAAAAAAACAAAAATGATTCCTCCATATTTCAACAACTTGCTGAGGCAGGTACCAACTTGGTCAACATAAATTTCACGCTACAGAGAACAAAAAGATATAAATCACAAAAATAAACAACAAAATGTCTGCAGCTTTTCGCCTTAAATTCGCCTCCGACCGTGTAATAGACAAAGAGAAATTTTAAAATTAGGTTTACTTCTCGCGGAGTCTTTACAAGTCTAGTCGCCTTGTCAGAATAATGACTAAAAAAGAAACTGGTCCACGTTTTAACTCGGGGTCAACAATCTATCTACCTTAACAGAACTCCATCCACATCTAGCTAGCCATCACGGATTTTACCATCGAATTGCGCATTTTCTTCTTACCGAACAAAGGAGCACGTTCGCTCCATCCAACACACTCGATTTACGCAGCAGAATGGAAGTAACGGTCCGACGTAGAGGCAAATTATCGAGAAAACGAAACAGCTGACTCCAATAACAAAGACAAGAGAGCAAGCAGAGCTTGCTAAATATTTTTCATCAATTAACGGCGAACTGATAACGCTGTACTTAGAAATTTTATTTGTTTAACTTAAAAACGGTTTTTAAACAAGCTAATCGCGGCTTATTTACGATCTGTCCGAATTAAAATAATAAACAAAGTTATTTCGTCCTGTTATTTTTAAATTCAATCATGGGCGAATTCGAGCCAGCACAAACCGTGTAGCTGTTTTTTGTTTACATTGCCAACTGTGTTTGCGGTGATGTTACTCTAAGGGGGGTGTAATGTTGGGAAAACAAAATATTCACTACGGGGATAAAATGGCAGCCCAGATATTGCAGTGTAACAAAGAAACGAAGCGAAAGTAACATTAAAATTTAACTATGGACTTACTTTTGAAATCATGCGTGTATGGGGAGATATATAGAGGAGATGGACAGCTAAATCTTCGCAAATCAATGTTGGATTCAGTTAGAAACCACCGAAATACAACCCGATTTTTCAAACTTATCTGACCCGATCGCGATATCTCACCTCAGAACGCATACAGTGACTGAAACGCCAGTTTCCACTGTGGTCGTTAATAACATCGGCGGCAGCACCGTAGCTAGTGCGCATATAAACAAATGTCCACGGTGAGGTGTGCGCCACGCCAACTGCGACCCAACAAAAGGTTGCATTAGGTGCAACTGTTTACGTTTTAATTCGGAGGTGCTGCTGGTTATCGTTCCGCCACCCAAACAAACGGATGGCGCCACCATATGTTTTTTTAAATATCGACACTGAAGTCTAAAATGAGCTGAAGAGTGCTGTCCTTCCTGAAATAATGCTCCCCCTGGCGTCCCCATTTGAGAAAAAGAATTAGAAGTAACCAAATACAGAGGCTTTAATTTAATTAAACTTAGGAAACCTTTTCAAACAGTCGAACAAATGCAATGCTTCTAATTCAAACGAAATTAATGTTCATAAGTTATTCCCTAATGGGCTCTTCCTCGAAATATTTTTAATTTTAATTTTTGTAGTTTTAAAATGGATCCATTATAACATTTAGAAACTCTCACTGACAGAAGATATATAAAGTTTTAATACTGTATATTATTAAAAATAGACGGCCTAATTATAGGTTAGAATTCCAACCAACAAATATAATCTTATTTTATTAGATCAAGGCAATTAAAACTTCATTAATAATGCACTGAACAAGTTTTTGTGAGTTATTTAGCATTATCACTAGTTTCTACTATACTTTATCTACGATTATTACAATAAATACTAACCTTTGCAAGTCCGAATTCATCAACGTCAAAACTATTTAAATGTCAAATCACTTTCCTCCCCTCAATAATAATGGAAACAAGAGATAGTTTTAAAAACAGGGGTAGAACGACTTTGAGTGGAAATAGAAAGAGCATTTATTGAATCGTATTTTCACAAAATTTCAAGTTGACCGCGCCACTACAAGGGGTTAACCTGCAAGCTTTTATGGAAGGGGTAGTTTTCAAAATAGAGGTAGGTCGACTTTGAGTGGGGAAATAGAAAGAGCATTTATTGAATCATATTTCCACAAAATTTCGTGATGGCCGCACTACCACAAGGGGTTGACCTGCAAGCTTTTATAGAAGAGGTAAGGGGTAGGTTTAAAAATAGGGGTAGGTCGAGTTTGACTGTGAAAATAGAAAGAGCATTTATTGAACCGTACTTTCACTAAATTTCAAGTTGACCGCTCCACTACAAGGGGTTAACCTGCAAGCTTTTATAGAAGGGGTAGTTTTGAAAATAGGGGTAGGTCGAGTTTGACTGTGGAAATGGAAAGAGCATTTATTGAGTGGTATTTCTGCAAAACTTCGAATTGACCGCACTACTACAAGGGGTTGACCTGCAAGTTTTTATAGAAGGGGTAGTTTTGAAAATAGGGATAGGTCGATTTTGAGTGTGGAAATGAAAAAAGCCTTTATTAAGCGGCATTCGTGCAAAATTTCAAATTGACCGCATCACTAGAAGAGGTTGACCTGCAAGCTTTTATAGAAGGGGTAGGTTTAGAAATAGGGGTAGGTCGAGTTTGAGTGTGGAAATGGAAAGAACATTTATTGAATCGTATTTTCACAAAATTTCAAGTTGACCGCGCCACTACAAGGGGTTAACCTGCAAGCTTTTATGGAAGGGGTAGTTTTGAAAATAGGGGTAGGTCGAGTTTGAGTGTGGAAATGAAAAGAGCCTTTATTAAGCGGCATTCGTGCAAAATTTCAAATTGACCGCATCACTAGAAGGGGTTGACCTGCAAGCTTTTATGCTGACCTGCAAATTAGGAAGGCCCGTATAAGGATGCAAAAATAGGTGGCCCTCCAAGCGCTGCCCTTTCACTGACAGGATCCCTAATGCTCCAGTCGACTGTATTACTATTCGTAAACTTGAATCCTCCGTAGAACGACCAGCTTTGCACACCGGGATTACATTTCTACATCCTCATGTTTACTTCTCCCTAGTAAGGTACCTCGTGTAAGTACAATTCGAACTCGTGCATGCGGATCGCCCGGGTATAGATCCTTGCGGTTACCTTAAGTTGCGACATGATTATTCTGGCTCCAACGCTTAAGACGAATATACGCCGTAAACACACATCATCGATGGAACAACCTGCTTTGCACACAGGGATTACAGATCCATCTAATATGTTCACTTGCCCCTTAATAAGGGAACTAACGTACTTAATTCGACCTTTTGCGTTTTAATTAGCCTCATAATCAATTAATTTCATGTAAATGTATTATTTGATTGTTACCAAACAACATTAGCAATGAAAAAACCTGAGGAACACGCGGGATTTGAACCCGGGCTTTCTGCGTGGAAGCTCAACGCTTTAACCAACTAGGCCATGAGGGTCACCGACAGCGTTCGGCTATTTGTGAATACCTTGTTAAAATATTAAGCGGAATCATCGCATCTGCTTTGCTTTTATTTATAAATTATAAAATATTCTCCTCTGAAAAAATATTTATACGGCGCCAATGCACTCCATTGGCTAACCTACGATTCATCAGGACTAATTTTAGATTTCCGACCCCTCTAGGAAAATATTTTTACGACGCCAATGAACTCTGGTAGCTAACCTACGATTCATTTGAACTAATTTTAGAAAACATGACACGTACGCTCTGCTGCTCTGCTGGCTCTGTTGCTAACTTCAGATCAATACACAAAAGATGGTAACTGGTAGTAAGTGTGGTTATGTATTTTACTTCATCGTCTCTTATTCTCTATCGTTGTTGGATATAAAACATATAAACATATAAAACACTGCAGAAATTAATAAATACAAGATGCTGTCTTATATCGGGCTATTCTTTTGGTTAGTATGAAAGAAATGATTTGCCGACTTTGCCTTCAAACAATAATTGGTGATAATAATTGTCAACCAGTCCAAGAATCTTTGTTGAAATCCCTAAAATTGGTGAGTTGAAAAACCGAACAGAAACTTTAATACATCTAGATAGATAGAATTTATTATTTTAGAACAGTAGAGTACACAAATGTTTAAGAATTTTTGTCAAAATACAATATAAAATATAATTACAAAAGTAAAGAACAAAATGATCGGTACTGATACTCTTACAAACAGAAGTATAAATATACGTTTGTACCTTTTTACTTTTGTGTTTTATTTGTAGATGTCTCATATACCGTAAATATTTTTTTTTTTGTAATTGCTGATGTTTTGTATTTACTTTGTATTCCTTTGTTGACTTGCCACAAATGTATTTTTTATATGTAAAGTGGTTAAATAAAGATATCTATCTATCTATCTATCATATCGTAGATTTGAGAAACGATGATGATGTATCCACGTTAATTGTACGGGTGGTGTTTGAAACCATATCAATACCTATATAGACGTGCATATTTTATTAATTTCCTAATATTTCAGACTCCAAAAATATCTAAGGAAAACGTGATGTGTATCGAATGTGCTAATTGCCTGCAAGTATTGTCCAATTATACGGAAGACAACGGAACGAAAATAAAATGCAGGTTTTGTACAAAGACTCGTGGAAGAGAAGATCTCATATCATTACAGGTTTCAAAGAAAAACAAGTCTTTGCTGGAGCAATATATTCCGCGGACGGTAAGTGATTTTAGTTTGCACGTTGTTGTTGGGTTTATTTGTTTTATAGGTTATTTTAATTAAATAAGTTTACGTTTGTAATCATTAACCGGTCCGAAAATTCATTATGTGCCTCTTTTGATGACAAACGATGTGTCTTTGTGGTAACGTGGGATTACAATCTGCCTTGAACCGTTATAAAACTTTTCTAAAATCGACTGGTTTAGGCTGTCTTCTCGCTTCAATTTTTGAAGCTAGTGCCGGGTGTTTTCTCGCTTTCCTTACGAGTGACATTTTTATGATATAAATGTTACGACTTTATCTATTGACAAATGAGATCAAAATTACATCACACTAGGGTTTTTGTTTCACATAGGACTTCAGGAAAAACATTATTTCATCTTCATTATTTAAAAATAAGTAAATAATTCTTACGCTCAACGTAAACGTGGTGTAAGGTTCTGATGTGAAGAAGTACCTATATTATATTTAACAATTAATATAACGATCTTTACAAAGGAATAAAAAATATGCTGGGATAAGGTTAAAAAATAAAATAGAAACAAATATTCATATTTATATTTATTAAAAGTAGTATAAATTTCGATATAGCGAAACATCAGCAACAAAAGTGCAGGAAATATATTAAAATTGGAAAATGAAGTGATAAATTTATGGGAGAGTAACATCGAATTAGTTGGTTTGTTAACCTCAAATGAATATAAAAATATTAAGAAATCACATCCAGGAGGAACTCAAAATTAGTATCGTAAACGGTACTAAAAAGAAAACATTTAATGAGGTCGTGGCAGGGAAAAAATCAACTATTCAACAACGAAATCAGAATAAAAATAGTGATTGAGGAAATAAAAGTAGAAAGAATAACTCTAAAGAAGTCAAATAAATTATTATCCATCAAGAATGCGCTATGATCTAGTTTGTATACAAGGTGTTTCTAAGTAGAGTACCAGGGCATATACAGAAAGGCGGCAAAATTCCATGACGCGGCCAAAATTAGCTTACATAAAACGTGGCTTCCTCAGGTGATGATTGGCTTAACAGTAATAATAAATATTATGAATTATTTTATTTTGTGTAAACGCTTTCTCTGTTAACATGAGACAAAACGGTTTAGTTAGGTCACGTTTTCGTTTCACGTGCATTAATAAAATTACAATTTTCGGCATTCTTTCGTGATGCGAAGTACACTATGTCATGGAGATTTAGCGTATTAGAATTGTATTGTTTTCATTTGAGCGTTTTGAGCTGATGTAAAATTAACAGGTAATTCGCCACCTCCCGATTTTCGGTATAAGCTATCTCACCTGCCATCGCGCCATAAATTTCTTTGACATTTATATCGGCCCCAGCTTCCTCCACCAAGTATTTGACTATTTCTAAGTCACGGCCATAAAGAACACAATAATGAAGTGCCGTCCAGCCTCTATTATTTTTGACATTTATATCGGCCCCAGCTTCCTCCACCAAGTATTTGACTATTTCTAATTTACCGCCATTAGCAGCACTATCGATATTCGCATATTTTAATTGTATAGCCAAATTGTTCCTTTCCTCCGCAATCAATATTACATGCTTGTACTTGTAGGTGTTCAATATTTTCCTCACTCTGCCGCACATCTCTCCAGCTATGGCTTCCTCTATTGTGTCGGGGCACACCATCACCAGAATCGTGTAATGTTGAACCTCAAACGCGTCAATTATCTCCTTTTCGACTTCAATATTCTCGTCTGGATTAAGGAATAACGCATTCTCCTTGTCGTGAGGTGGCAGTGCTTGATAGATTTTTACCACGTTTAGTATGTATTCTTTATCGGGAATTATGTGTGATAGTCTCTTTGAATCTGTCACTGGAGCATAGCTGTAATTCTGTTTTCGACTCTTTTTATCGCTTTCCTCCTTTTCTTGCTGTGGTTGAAGGATAAGAGGTAAGTTATTGTTTTTAAAGGATATGTTATACGTTTTTAAAGCCTCACAGTAATAATTATAGCTTCGATTATCACAAAGCAAAGCTTTGGCATCCGCTTCAGTCAGGTATCTGCCTTTTTTTTCTTGGAACCATTCCATCATTTTTTTATGAATATCATGTTGAATCATTTCGCTCTTCAAATTTTCGGAAAACTTTAAGTAAGATATTGCTTGATGTATAACTCTATCGACGGTTTTATCGTCGAGACAGAAAAATTGTAAATGTTCCAAAAAGTCGTTTACCACTTCGTCAGAAAAGATAACCTCTTTCTTTTCGACATATTTATAGTGATACTTATTTATGTTTTGTTTTAGCCCCGGCAAGGAACAACCACTGAATTTGTAGCAAATGTTCTCGGCTCCCTCGAAGTATAATACACTACCTGGATACACAATTTCCTTCTTTAGAATGTCATTGGTGTTCCCGTCAAGTTTCAAATTAGTGCAAATAACGACGTTCTCCACTTTGAACTTGCCTTTGAGTTCCAGGTAGGAAAAGAAGTATTTTGGGATGCTAAATTCTGAATTTTTGATAACAGACATCAAATCTTTGAGTATAATTGTTTTCTTTTCGTCTTCCTTGTGTTTTGCCTGTAGCAAAATGGTAGATGCAGAGGGTAGATTAGAAAAGAGCCTTATTAAGTGGCATTTGTGCAAAATTTCAAATTGACCGCATCACTAGAAGGGGTTGACCTGCAAGCTTTTATGCTGACCTGCAAATTAGGAAGGACCTAAAAATTGTATTGCATTATTCGCCACAAGTTTTTTCAACAATATGCACGGAACTTTAGTCGCTACTAATACCAGTAATAAGGAAATTAATGATTGTAATATGCGTTTCGGATGGAAAAAATCCATATATGCCATCTATAAAGAAGATATCTTCAACCGACCGTCCTATATGAGCTGAAGAGTACATCCCAACGTAAACCCCAGCTGATTAAGCAAATTAGGAAGTCAGAAGTTGCAGGAAGGATGAAACATCATCTCAATCAAATTGTTCAGAAAAATTCTTCTTGTAAGTACAATTGTAAAATTATATTGATTACGTTTATTTTTCTTCGTTGGGTGATTACTGTCTTTTACCTTAATCCCATTTTTGCAATGTCGGCCTTTATGAATTAAAAATCAGTGCAAATTTTGCTCTAGGGTGTGTCATTTTATAAGTTATCAACTGTGAATTTTATGAAAAGGCGCAGCCGAGTTCGATAATATGCTAAGTGCCATAAACACACTTTTTGCACGTGTTACGTACGATATATTTTTTACGTTCGTTGTTTGTTTAAGGGAAAATTTTAAATGTATAAAAATTTGGAAGATCTCGGTTTCATTCCTCGTTAGACAGCATGACTAAGCCATGTCTAAAATGTTTTTTTGATAAACTATATTTATTTGAAATTAAAAACAAGAATAAAACATAAACAAAATCATAGACGTATAGAACTAGACTAACTGCGTTCGGTTTTTACATATCTGAAAGCTAGCTCTGCTCGTTTACCTCATTTGCCGTTCGGTAATAGGACAATACACGCTCATTCAGATCTCCTCTGCGTTCGGTAAGCATAAATACGAGCGGTCAGCGCCATCTCGTTGAGCTCGACTTCAAGACGTTGAGTAAACAGATTTTTTAGGGTTCTTCTGTCATCTTTCTATTATAAGTATAACCAAGACGACTGTTCTCTAGTCTTCTTGAGTACAACATAAAAGAACACATAGATTAAATAAACGTCATTGTTTTTTCTGAGTGCTACACCTAAATAAAAAAATTAAAAATTTATGTGGTTATGTTGTATGTCCCTCCTTGGTATTCGTTCGGTAATAAATCTATCTGCCCGGTCTCCTCTGGATTTTTGAAACCGAACACAGTAACTCTAGACTCAGAGCAACTGAACGTTCCGTGTCTAGGAACTGACAATATATTCTGTGATGTTATAATTACTTTGTAAGGGAGAAAAATGTTTAAATGAGCTTATCTTAAGGTATTTACTAAATTTATAATATACTCGGTTATTATGCCCATCTTTATTTCTGTTTCAGATTTTTGCAACCTTGCCTGATAATGTTGGATTAATCTAAAGAATTTCAGTAGCTCTGATCAATATTTGAGCACCGAGAGATGGAGGAGACCAACAAGAATCGTTCCTTCCAGAATGAATCGTGACTATATAGTGGAAAGTTTGGACGTGGAATATCAACTTTAGGTATGTGTAATGCAGCACGTCTGGATTAAATGTTGAGAGAATATGATTGATTCCAGTTCATTCAGTTTTAACTTCATCTTTGTTTCGATTATGATTTCGTACTTCCAAAACTGCCATTTTATTACGAAAATTGTCAGAACATAATTCTACCCTGCGGCGCTGATTCTTAAAAAAAATATTGTATTGCATGATTTGCCACAGTTTTAAACTTGTTATTTTACTGTTTAAAGGCTGTGGCAGATCATGCACTAGATTATTTTTTAAATTAAACTTGTGGGATACTGCCACTGCCCTGCATGCGTGTGAAGTATATCAAAACTTATTTCCTTGGCGTTGCTGTTGCTAGCAATGCGTTGCTACCTTCACACCAGTTCCGCTATGCTAGTTCTGTGTTCTGTGGTTATGACAGTTAGTTAAGATGGCTGCCTTTTCAGAGAATTTTAGCCTGTGTGTATAAAATTTGGTTTTTTTGAGGAAAAGTAACTTTTTCGTAATGGATAAAAGGGGTATTACTCGCTGAACGTCCCCCGAGAATGCACCGAGAAAATTGGATGGAATTGAGTTGTTTTTAATGATACAAAAATGTTGATGCTAAAGAGTGAAATTTCAGGATTTTTTTGCAATGGAAAACTTATTTCAGTTTCGAGTTCTCCGATTTCAAACCAGGGACTTTCAGGCCAAGATGTGGGGTTCATAGTTTTTTCGCAGAAAATGATTGCGGTTAGGTTTGTTTTTTGTTTTCCTTTGCGTTTCACATCTCTTTTCATCTCATATTATTTGCACACGCAGGGACAAATAAGGAAACCTATTCTTATTTGCTTGAGAAGTTACGGGAAGAAAATGTACACCGGTAATTGGTGTAAACTACGTAAAATATAATACACTATCCTTCATGTTACTTTTAATGTTTCAGCTGGATTTGCTGCAACTCGCACAGAGGCAGGTACCTTTATCGAAGTAGGTGCACGCCAAGTTCCTCTAAATAATGATGATGTTGCGATTGTGGTAGAACCTGGAGTGAGTTTTTAATAGATAAAAACTAGTACCTCACATGCGGATATATATGAAACAAATTAACAGGTTTGATTTTAAATTTGCATCTTTATATTAGAGTAGTTACAGTTAAATTGGTTAGTCTATAATACTCCGGTATTATATGTTGTGGCTGTTTGGCGATGTAGACCGTGAATGCCTTGTGTTCAATCATGAAGAGAGAACGAGGTCACAACTTGATGAGCTCTTCTAGCTCTCTCAACTAAATTTTCTCAGTTAATTTGACAATATACCAGCATGTATGTGTGCAGGATGCTGTGCCCTCTGGAGTTATTATGGAAATGACCAATTTGACTAGTATACAGCCTGATTTAACTTGGATGTTCACCAATAATGTGGCATAAGGAAATTGTTGTGCAACTTTACCCCCATGTAACCGAATCTCTATCTCTAACTTGTTCCGAGATCCCTATGGGGAGCATCCATTTTAAATCAGCCTTTGTGTTACCAAATATTTAATACATAAATTCTAGTTACTGTTTTACCATATGATATCCTGGCCCGGACTGGACCTCATTCTGCTACCGGTAGGGGTGGGCGATATTGAAAAAAATATCGAAAATTTCGATATCTGAAATTTATGGATATAGTCGATACATCGGAATATCGATATATCGAATATATCGGATATATTGATATATCGAAATATCGAATATATCGATATATCGAATATATCGGATATATCGAGTTATCGATATATCGATGTTCTACAAATTTAATATCGTTATTAGATATATGGATATTTTTATCGATATATCGATATTTTTATCGATATATCGAAAAAAGTTCCCACCCCTAGCTACCGGGCATCTTTTTTGACCGGCCCCACCCCAGCCGATTGTTTTGTAAACGTGACGAGTAAAGATCACAATAATTTTATTATTTAGGTACATATTTTATATTATGAACGGCAAAGATATAAAATAAGATGTTTGTTCATTTGTACAGTATAAAAGTTAAAAAATAAGTCGTGTCAAATGTGGCATGGGCCAGTGGCGTGTAGTGTTCTATACAGCGCAATAAAATATGAGGGTACTTTATATTTTAATATTTGTTATAAAAAGCCCACCGGGCATTTACCTGACTGCCCGCCGCTCCAGTCCGGGCCTGATGATATTTGATAGCATCAAATTGGGCACTATACTCCAACCATCGAGTAAAAGCATAATATAAAGAACCAGAATGTGGCCTATGCTGGCGGCGAACGCGTGGCGCTATAGTTAAATATGGTTGTTTAATTTTAGTACTCAATTCATTTATTATCACGGTATATTCTTATAAAATACAGGGAGTGTGGAGGTATTCAACCGAACGTTTGGTTCTTTAGTAGCGGTATTATTTAACCGAGCATATACACTCGCTAAAATCTATTTCTTATTCAATTACTAAAAGATAGTTCTATTTTTTATTTGTATTGACTATGGCTATTTTGTGGTTATGGAACAAATTAGTTCATTTGTCCTTATTGGAACCAAGGGTGTGCAATCGCATTGATTGCACACCAGCTTTACATTTCGACTTTAACTAGTAGCCAGTAGATGACGCTCAATCTGAGCATAATCAAATGATTTCAATATTCGGATACTAGGTATCCGAATGATACTAATAATCGTATGATTTATGATCATTTCACGTCTTCAGATTGGTGGGGTTAGTCGTTAGAATTTTATTTTCTCCGATTTGTCAATACTTAACTTTATCGTTGAGTACCGTTCTGTCTGATTACTCTGATTTTCATTCGATTATTTATCATTCGAATACACTGATACAAGTAACCGGGTTGTGTCGATTAATTCAATAATCGAATGATCGATAATATTTCACTCGAATGCGCCCATGTTGATCTCTATTCGCTAAGATGTGTGTGAAGTTAGCAACGCGACGAAAATTTATTACAAATTCTCTTAAAAATATTGAGGGAGTAGTGAAATTAAAGGCAACTAATCTAGAATTAAATATTTTTGAAGGCTTTTACAATCTGAAAGATTAATAAATTCGATTAATATAATGAAACTTCAACTTCAATTCAAAAATAAATAAAAAAAAATAATTTTCCCAAAAATTCGCGATTGTCAGTCAAAATTATTATAGGTTCGTGGTAGTATATACATCGCCTTACAACCCCTATAAGGTGAAAATGTTCGATCAGTAAAAAATTGCAACGGCATATCCGCCATAATATGTCTCTCCAACACATTTTATTTTCCTAGGTGGAAATACACCACAGCAGCGCCGGGACAACTTATCCTGTATAAACGTTATTACGGCTGATCGAAGATTTTTGCCCATAGGGGTTTATATATTGTATTTATATTATTATCACTGAACAAGCAGTATACATCATGCAGCGGGATAAATTTTGAGGTTAGAAAACAGCTGACTGAAGTTAAGTGCACTATATCAAAACTTACTTCCTTGGCGTTGCTGGCAACGTTGCTAACTTCAGACCAGATCCGCTACGCTAGTGGTGAAGTTAGTTGCACTATATCAAAACTTACTTCCTTGCTTTGCGGTTTCTAACTTCAGACCAGTTCAGCTACGGTAGTTCTGTATATCAAAACTTATTTCCTTGGCGTTGCTACCTTCATACCAGTTCCGCTATGCTAGTTCTGTGTTCTGTGATTATGATGAGTTAGTTAAGATGGCTGCCTTTTCAGAGTATTTTAGCCTGTGTGTATAAAATTTGGTTTTTTTGTGGAAAAGTAAACTTTTTGTAATGGATAAAAGGGGTATTACTCGCTGAACGTCCCCCTGTGTGAATGCACCGAGAAAATTGGATGGAATTGAGTTGTTTCTAATGATACAAAATGTTGTTGCCAAAGAGTGAAATTTCAGAATTTTTTTTGCAAAAACGGAGCGTTTGCATGGAAAACTTATTTCAGTTTCGAGTTCTCCGATATCAAAACAGGAACTTTCAGACCAAGATGTGGGGTTCATAGTTTTTTCGCTGAAAATGATTGGGGTTAGGTTTATTTTTTTGTTCTCCTTAGCGTTTCATATCTCTTTCATCTCATATTATTTGCACACGCAGAGACAAATAAAGAAACCTGTTCTTATTTGCCTGAGAAGTTACGGGAAGAAAATGTACACCGTGTAACTGGTGTAAACTACACAAAATATAATACACTATCGTTCATGTTGCTTTTAATGTTTCAGCTGGATTCGCTGCAACTCGCACAGAGGCAGGTACCTTTATCGAAGTAGGTGGACGCCAAGTTCCTCTAAATAATCATGATGTTCCGATTGTGGTAGAACCTGGAGTGAGTTTTTAATAGATTAAAACTAATACCTCACATGCGGATAATGGAACAAACTAACAGGTTTGATTTTAAATTTGCATCTTTATATTAGAGTAGTTACAGTTAAATTGGTTAGTCTTTAATACTCCTGTATTAAATGTGTGGCTGTTTGGCGATGTAGACCGTGTATGCCTTGTGTTCAATCATGAAAAGAGAACGGGGTCACAACTTGATTGAGCTCTTCTAGCTCTCTCAACTAAATTTTCTCAGTTAATTTGACAACCAGCATGTATGTGTGCAGGATGCTGTGCCCTCTGGAGTTATTATGGAATTGACCAATTTGACTAGTATACAGCCTGATTTAACTTGGATGTTCACCAATAATGTGGCATAAGGAAATTGTTGTGCAACTTTGCCCCCATGTAACCGAATCTTTATCTCTAACTGGTTCCGAGATCCCTAAGGAGAGCATCCATTTTAAATCAGCCTTTGTGTTATAAGATATTTGTTAATTTGTCAACAGTATAAAAGTTAAAAAATAAGTCTTGTCAAATGTGGCATGGGCCAGTGGCGTGGCGTATTCTATACAGCTCAATAAAAATATAAGGGTACTTTATATTGATTTCATATTTGTTATAAAAAGCCCACCGGGCATTTGCCCGTCTGCTCGCCGCTCCAGTCCGGGCCTGATGATATTTGATAGCATCAAATTGGGCGCTATACTCCAACCATCGAGTAAAAGCATAATATAAAGAACCAGAATGTGGCCTATGCTGGCGGCGAACTATGCATGGCGCTATAGTTAAATATGGTTATTTAATTTTAGTACTCAATTCATTTATAGTCACGGCACAGATTACTACAGATTGGCCACTCGTGTCGGAAGCTTTGATATATTTCTTATCTTTGTATGACCTTGATTCAATCGCCGCTTTAAATGGGTTAATAACATCGACGCCACGCGCAACATTATTACACCAGCATCAACGATAATGCGCTGTTGCCAAAGAAATAAATTAATTTCTGTAACCGCAATATTTTCGTTTATTTAGGGAAAGGTGTAACAGAATTTTCGTGTTTATGATGTTGAGAACTTTAGGCTCTGCAAGCAAGAGAAATTAAATAATAAATAATAAAAAAATTATAAATTCATTAATATATTCACACTATTCACAGTTTTCTTCTCTCTTTTAGGGTTGGTTTTAAAATTAGCATTCATGTTTTTCATAAACACAATAAATTCTTATAAGAGAGTAAACAACTTTAATAAGTAATCAAAAGGGAAATTTTCACATGGATGTTTGAGGCCTTAAATTATTTTTAATTGTAGATAAATACTTTTGCCAGGATGCCTAACAGCAGATTTCTCAATTTTCAAAAAATATCGTTTCCATTTCCATATGCCATACAGTATACAGTATAGAAAATTATAAAAAATGTCATGAGGGGATCGCAGACTTCTAAATAAGGCTGTGTATTTTTTAAAGAATACACAATAAGGCCTTAAAGGAGAAATAAATGTGATTCATCAAAATTTTCATTAGCATGGGAAAATTACTCAGAAATATTTTTTTGTATGTGCTTTAAGACATTTATTAATGAATCAGCCACATACGTAATTAACAAACGCATGTAAAACAGCTAAAAAAACTACGCAATGGTTTATTTATAACCATCATCAGAGACTACAATAATAAAAAGAAAACATTTTTTGTGTTAGTTATGAGCAAGTATTAAATTAACTTATAATAATGAAGTACTTAAGTACATTATTATTTTGTTTGATCTTAAATTAAACTGTACTAGGTACCTATACATTTTTTTTAATGTGACGCATTGAGTGTCATAAAGGCAACTAAAATATTTTACTGTCTATTTTACATTAATCTGATTATATGTGCAAGTGAGAGATTGTTCGTTTATGTTACAGACAAGGACAAGATAAGATAAGGGCTTTAAACTTACGCTGATTATACGTCAGCGAGACCTTTAACTGGGCTAATATTCTATCTCTCGCTAATTCTTGCTTTCTTTTCTAAGTGTCCAATCTGTAGTAATCTGTGGTCACGGTATATTATTATAAAATACAGGGAGTGTATATTCAACCGAATGTTTGGTTCTTTAGTAGCGGTATTATTTAACCGAGAATATACACTTATACACTTCCTAAAATATATCTATTTCTTATTCAACTGCTGAAAGAAAGTTCTATTTATTTGTATTGATTATGGTTATTTGCCAGATTTGTGGTTATGTAATAAAATAGTAAAATTAGTTTATTTGTCCTTATTGGATCCATGGGTGATTGCATTGATTGCACACCAGCTTTACATATCGACTTTAACTATTAGCCAGTAGATGGCGCTCAATATGAGCATAATCGAATGATTTCAATATTCGGATACTAGGTATCCGAATGATACTAATAATCGTATGATTTATGATCATTTCACGTCTTCAGATTGGTGAGGTTAGTCGTTAGAATTTTATTTTCTCCGATTTGACCCGATTTGCCAATGCTTAACTTAATCGTTGAATACCGTTCTGTCTGATTAGGTACTCTGATTTTCATTCGAATACGCTGATACAGTAACCGGGTTGTGTCGATTAATTCAATAATCGAATGATCGATAATATTTCACTCGAATGCACCCATGTCAATCTCTATTCGCTAAGATGTGTGTGAAATTAGCAACGCGACGAAATTTTATTTCAAATTCTCTTAAAAATATTGAGGGAGTAGTGAAATTAAAGGCAACTAATCTAGAATTAAATATTTTTGAACGCTATTACAATCTATAAGATTAATAAATTCGGTTTATATAACTTCAACTTCAACTTCAATTCAAAAATAAATAAAAAAATTATTTTCCCAAAAATTCGCGATTGTGTCAAAATTATTATAGGTTCGTGGTAGTATATACATCGACTTACAACCCCTATAAGGTGAAAATGGTCGATCAGTAAAAAACTGCAAAGACATATCCGCCATAATATGTCTCTCCAACACGTTTTATTTTCCTAGGTGGAAATACACCACAGCAGCGCCGGGACAATTTATCCTGTATAAACGTTATTACGGCTGATCGAAGATTTTTGCCCTATAGGGGTTTATATATTGTATTTATTTCATTATCACTGAACAAGCAGTTAACATCATGCACCGTGATAATAAACTTTTTGAGGTTAGAAAACAGCTGCCTGAAGTTAGGTGCACTATATCAAAACTTACTTCCTTCGTTGCTGGCAGCGCGTTGTTAACTTCACACCAGATCCGCTACCCTAGTGGTGAAGTTAGTTGCACTATATAGAAACTTGCTTCCTTGGCGTTACTGGCAACGCGTTGTTAACTTCAGACCAGTTCAGCTAACGGTAGTTCTGTGTTCTGTGGTTATGACTTTATTTTGATGGTTAAATTGGTTATGCTCTGGACTGCGTTCAGGAACGCTTACCGAGTACACACAGTGTACCTGTACTCATTCAGAAATAGTAAAGTTGCTCTTAGGTCAACTACCCTACAACGTTCAGAAATGGCTTAGTAAGTCGCCAAAAGTAAACCATGATCGCCGCGCTCCGGAGCCCAGCGATAATCGCCGCACATGCGTAGTATAAAAAGTAAATTAAGTTTGAAAGGCAAAAGCTATATCTTTGTTTGAAGTGAGGTTATATAGAAAATATTTTTTTATTAACAATTAACAATCTTTAACTTTTTATTAAGTAATGGGAAGCATGTTCTCAACATGGGTCAGATTTGTCTCCAAAATGTTGTGTTTTATAATTTTATAAGATTTGAATAATTTGATCGCCGTAACGCGTTCATAAACGAACATCGCCTCGGTACACTACGCAAAGTTTCATTGTTTACCATTACATTTCTGAACGGGCTCCTGTGGTGTTCTGACATCAGAGTATTTTAGCCATTGTGTATAAAATTTGATTTCTTTGTGGAAAAGTAAACTTTTTCGTAATGGATAAAAGGGGTATTACTCGCTGAACGTCCCCCTGTGTGAATGCACCGAGAAAATTGGATGGAACTGAGTTGTTTTTAATGATACAAAATATTGATGCCAAAGAGTGAAATTTCAGGATTTTTTTTTGCAAAAACGTAGCGTTTGCATGGAAAACTTATTTCAGTTTCGAGTTCCCCGACTTCAGAACAGGAGCTTGCAGGCCAAGATGTGGGGTTCATAGTTTTTTCGCTGAAAATGATTGAGTTTAGGTTTTTTTTTGTTCTCCTTTGCGTTTCACATCTCTTTTCATCTTATATTATTTGCACACGCAGAGACAAAATAAGGAAATCTGTTCTTATTTGCTTGAGAAGTTACGGGACGGAAAATGTACACCGTGTAACTGGTGTAAACTACGCAAAATATAAGACACTATCGTTCATGTTACTTTTAATGTTTCAGCTGGATTCGCTGCAACTCGCACAGAGGCAGGTACCTTTATCGAAGTAGGTGGACGCCAAGTTCCACTAAAGTTCCTCGTAAGTAATCATGATGTTCCGATTGTGGTAGAACCTGGAGTGAGTTTTTAATAGATAAAAACTAGTACCTCACATGCGGATATATATGGAACAAACTAACAGGTTTGTTTTTAAATTTGTATCTTTATATTAGAGTAGTTACAGTTAAATTGGTTAGTCTATAATACTCCGGTATTATATGTCGTGGCTGTTTGGCGATGTAGACCGTGTTTGCCTTGTGTTCAATCATGAAGAGAGAACGGGGTCACAACTTGATTGAGCTCTTCTAGCTCTCTCAACTAAATTTTCTCAGTTAATTTGACAATATACCAGCATGTATGTGTGCAAGATGCTGTGCCCTCTGGAGGTATTATGGAAAGGACCAATTTGACTAGTAATACAGCTTGATTTGACTTGGATGTTCACCAATAATGTGGCATAAGGATATTGTTGTGCAACTTTGCGTCCATGTAACAGAATCTCTATCTCTAACTGGTTCCAAGATCCCTAAGGGGAGCATCCATTTTAAATCAGCCTTTGTGTTACTAAATATTTAATAGATAAATTCTAGTTACTGTTTTATCATATGATATCCAGGCCCGAAATGGACCTCATTCTGCCAAAGTCTGTGTCATATCTATACAGCACATAAATAGAGCCGGCTTGTTTGAAGCTTTTATGGGCATCAAACAAGCCGCCGGTTTTTTATGTGTCTTACAAATCTGAAGTCGACCATACCTGGCAACTTTTTTTACCGGTCCCACCCCAGCCGATTGTTTTGTAATTGTGATGAGTTCAGATCACAATAATTTCATTATTTAGGTACATATTTTATATTATAACCAGCAAAGATATATAAAATAAGATATTTGTTAATTTGTCACACTATAAAACTTAAAAAATAAGGTTTGTCGAATAAGGCATGGGCCAGTGGAATGGCGTTTTCTATACAGCGCAATAAAAAATACGCGATAAAAATATAAGTACTTTATATTAATTTAATATTTGTTATAAAAAGCCCACCGGACATTTGCTGCCCGCCGCTCCAGTTCGGGCCTGATGATATTTGATAGTATCAAATTGGGCACTATACTCCAACCATCGAGTAAAAGCATAATATAAAGAACCAGAATGTGGCCTATGCTGGCGGCGAACTATGTATGGCGGTATAGTTAAATATGATTATTTAATTTTAATTCATTTATTATCACGGTATATTCTTATGAAATACAGGGAGTGTATAGGTATTCAACCGAACGTTTGGTTCTTCAGTAGCGGTATTATTTAACCGAGCATATACACTCCCTAAAATATATCTATTTCTTATTCAACTGCTGAAAGAAAGTTCTATTTTATTTGTATTGACTATGGTTATTTGCCAGATTTGTGGTTATGTAATAAATTAGTTCATTTGTCCTCATTGGACCCATGGGTGATTGCATTGATTGCACACCAGCTTTACATTTCGACTTTAATTAGTAGACTACGAGCATAATCGAATGATTTATTCGGATGCTAAGTATCCGAATGATACTAATAATCGTATGATTTATGATCATTTCACGTCTTCAGATTGGTGGGGTTAGTCGTTAGAATTTTATTTTCTTCGATTTGACCCGATTTGCCAATGCTTAACTTAATCGTTGAGTACCGTTCTGTCTGATTAGGTACTCTGATTTTCATTCGAATACGCTGATACAGTAACCGGGTTGTGTCGATTAATTCAATAATCGAATGATCGATAATATTTCACTCGAATGCGCCCATGTCAATCTCTATTCGCTAAGATGTGTGTGAAATTAACAACGCGACGTAATTTTATTTCAAATTCTCTTAAAAATATTGAGGGAGTAGTGAAATTAAAGGCAACTAAATCTAGAATTAACTATTTTTGAACGCTATTACAATCTATAAGATTAATAAATTCGGTTTATATAATGACACTTCAACTTCAATTCAAAAATAAATAAAAAAATTATTTTCCCAAAAATTCGCAGTCTAATTTTATTATAGGTTCGTGGTAGTATATACATCGCCTTACAACCCCTATAAGGTGAAAATGTTCGATCAGTAAAAAACTGCAACGGCATATCCGCCATAATATGTCTCTCCAACACATTTTATTTTCCTAGGTGGAAATACACCACAGCAGCGCCGGGACAACTTATCCTGTATAAACGTTATTACGGCTGATCGAAGATTTTTGCCCTATAGGGGTTTATATATTGTATTTATTATTATCATCACTGAACAAGCAGCATGCAGCGTGATAAATTTTGAGGTAAGAAAACAGCTGACTGAAGTTAGTTGCACTGTATCAAAACTTACTTCCTATGCGTTGCTGGAAACTCGTTGCTAACTTCACACCAGATCCACTATGCTAGTGGTGAAGTTAGTTGCACTATATCAAAACTTACTTCCTTGCTTGGCGTTGCTAACTTCAGACCTGTGCACCTGCGGTAGTTCTGTGGTTATAATTGTTATGGTTCTGTGGTGTTATGACAACCTGATGAGAGTATTTTAGCCAATGTGTGTAAAATTTGATTTCTTTGTGGAAAAGCAAACTTTTTCGCAATGGATAAAAGGGGCATTACTCGCTGAACGTCCCCCTGTGTTAATGCACCGAAAATGATGGAATTAAGTTGTTTTTAATGATACAAAATGTTGGTGGCAAAGAGTGAAATTTCAGGATTTATTTTGCAAAAACGGAGCGTTTGCATGGAAAACTTATTTCAGTTTCGAGTTCTCCGACTTCAAAACAGGAACTTTCAGACCAAGATGTGTGGTTGCTAGTAAGGTACATAGTTTTTTGCTGAAATTGATTGAGGTTAGGTTCGTTTTTTGTTCCGCTTAGCGTTTCACATCTCTTTTCATCTTATAATATTTGCATTGCTACACGCAGAGACAAATAAGGAAACCTGTTCTTATTTGCTTGAGAAGTTACGGGAAGGAAAATGTACACCTTGTAACTGGTGTAAACTACACAAAATATAATACGCTATCCTTCATGTTACTTTTATTGTTTCAGCTGGATACGCTGCAACTCGCACAGAGGCAGGTAACTTTATCGAAGTAGATGGACGGCAAGTTCCACTAAAGTTCCTCTAAGTCAGCATGATGCTCCGATTGTGGTAGAACCTGGTGTGACTCTTTAATACTTGGAAACTAATACCCTCACATGCAGATATAAATATGGAACGAACTAACAGGTTTGATTTTAAATTTACATCTTTACATTAGAGTAGTTATAGTTAAATTGGTTAGTCTTTAATACCCCGGTATTATATTATGTAGTGGCTGTTTCTCGTTGAAAACAGTGTATGCCTTTTGTTCAATCATGAAGAGAGAACGCGGGGTATCACAACTTGATTGAGCTCTTCTAGCGCTCTCAACTAAATTTGACAATATACCAGCATGTATGTGTGCCCTCTGGAGGGCACAGCATCCTACACACATACCTCCAGAGGTATTATGGAAAGCACCAATTTGACTAGTATTACAGGCTGATTCAACTTGGGATGTCGTTTGAACGACAGTTGCTGCAATTTTTCTTGCACTTGCAGCAAATAGCTCCTGATCTATTTTGATTGGACTTGCATGGAAATGCTGGTGATTTTTTTAGTAATTTTCATATTGCCAACCCCCTTACAAATTCCCTGCAGCCTACAGAAGTGTCTAATTTACTTTTGTGAATTTATTATAATTTAAAATGGTCATGTAGCAAATAAATACAATAGCTGTGTCTTGGCGACGAAATAGTTTCAAACTAGGGCGAGTTGCTTTAATCAACGGTTGATCCACCAGATGTTCTATCTCGTTCTAACTTCGGAGATAGAACGAGATAAAACACATTTGATGGATCCACCGGTGAATAAAGCAACTCGCCCCTAGTTTCAAAACACTGCAAATTGATTGGTCTATATTCGACCAATCACATTGCAGTGTTTTGAAACTTGTTGAATTTATTTCGTCGCCAAGAAATGGCTTTTATAAACTGATGTTTTATGCAGTGAAATTTGTTTGGTTGGTACTCCTGACGCAATAATAATTTCAGAAAATAGGAATTGCTGACTGCAAAACAGATACGCCATTTATAGCAGGGAGCATTTTGCAGCAAGAATAATTGCCGACTGTAAAGCGTCCTTTACATCTCATGTATATCATTTTTTGCTCCATGGCTGCAACCCATTATTATACAGGGTGTCCCGTAAATAATGAATAATCCTGAATATGGTAATAGGCCAGGCCATAACCTATCGGAATATCACAACTTAACCTTATTGAAAACCATGCGGTTTTCGAGAAATGGGCACTCTTGAAATTTTCAAAATTTCTACTCAAGAGAGTGTCCATATCTTGAAAACTGTAGAGTTTTCAATAAGGTCAGAATGTGATATTCTGATAGGCTATGGCTTGGCCTATTACAAGTTTGAGGATTATCCATTATTTACGGGACACCCTGTATGAATACAACTTGATCTTTTCTGATATATTTGATTTTCCAGGGCTGGTATTGGATCTTATTGGGGCTCACTGACGCATGACCATTGGCTGGAAAATTTGGAGGACAGGGAACTTTGCAGTTTGTTGTTTATTTGCTTCTGTGTTGTATATTTTTTTATGTTTACTTACTCTGATTTGTTGTGCCTGGCAATTATAAATAAACCTATTTTAAATGATATGCATTTTCATTTTCCCTTTTACTAATAAAATATAATTAAGAGAAAAGTGGAATTAAGACCTTAATTTACAATTGTGGTATTAAAAATATCCCAAAGATGGAGCCACTTCCATGTCGCAGATAAAAATATGCTGCAAAATATGTACAGTTTTTAACTAAACTGTTGACTTGATCTTTGTTTTAAATCGCCAAGTGAAAATTGAATTGAAAAGATAAATTTCTTGATGAGTGAAATGTGGTAGATCAATTTGTTATTTTTGCAAACGCCTTATTAAATCGTGTTAATTTTTGAAGGTACGTCATGTTGACCAAAGATGGCGCCACATAAAATTTTTGCATTTCGCTGATACCGATCTGTCGGACGGCTATATAAACTAAATATTTTCAGACTTCCTCAGTAACTCCATTGCTATAGGGGGGGGTGTATTACTATTTTTAAGAAAAATATTATAAATACTAAGTATTAATATATATATATTACTATCTATCTTCTTATAATACAAAAATTCTAAAGCAGGAAAGACACTCCATGGAGTGAGGTCGGTCTGGGATCCCAACCCTTCCCCACCCTTGTGGGTACTGTACTTATAAAGCCTCAGGACCGGAATACTTCTGCGGAATATATGTGGCGCCATCTTTTGTAATATTATTGAACTACAAATTTACACCGAAACGTTGGAATTTTAAGCGAAATATTAACTACAACGTTAAAACTAATTTTACTCAATCCAAACATAGAAAAGAGAAACTATAAACTCCGATAAAACTTTACATCAATTGTTCAATTTTGAAGAAAAATATCAACTGGTACATTAGATTAATTTTTCAATCCATTCAATAAAGTCTATAATTTCTATGATTTTAGTAGGTATGGGATTGCAGAAATAACAAAATTAAATGCATATAAAAATATTTATTTCTGAATGAACTACAGAGTTAAATATATAATAAAAAATACATCATAGTTAAGTACACTGGATAACAGTCTGTAGGAGTCTTCCACATAACGTATCGCCATCTTCCTTGTCCATCCTAACCATCTTCCTTGTCCATCCTAACGCTGGCCCTAGAACAAAGAATATAGGATTTTATGCATGACCGGGCGATAAAGTGTGCTTCAGCGCCCGGTTATGCGGGCGTTAGGTACAACTTTATGGCCCACAGGCCCTATTATCGCCTTCGGGTGATAATTGTAATTTTTGTTACAAGTCCGGAAGGGGAATTGTTAAGCCGCGTCCTCATTGAGTCGACATTGTCGATCGACTCTGTCGATCGACAATGTCGAGTCAATGAGGACGCGGCTTAATGGGCCTGTGTCTCGTAGGCCGCGTTCTCATTGAGTCGACATTGTCGACTCAATTACTTTCTTATATCATTTCGCATTTGACAGTTTTTTTAATTTAACTATTTTTTAATTTAAGGTAAATTTTTATATGTCAAATAACTGTCAAAAGGTATAAGAACAGTTCGTGATTGGTTCGTAATGAATTTCCGGTGGCTTCCGGTACATTACAGTATCTAATACCATAATACCTCACTTCCCGGCCGCATATGAGTACTGTAATGTTTCCGGACGGGATGAAATAAAGTAACTTTATAGCACGCTATTGAAATATAACGAGCATGAGATTGGCTTTGTTTGACCGTTACTACGTAATGACTTCGAATTGCTTGAATGACAACATTCAAGCAACAGTCAATATGCTTGTCAATCA
The DNA here is from genome assembly GCA_963680705.1 of Rhagium mordax. Lineage (NCBI taxonomy): Eukaryota > Metazoa > Arthropoda > Insecta > Coleoptera > Cerambycidae > Rhagium > Rhagium mordax. The sequence goes on along the minus strand of OY796662.1, from coordinate 59,516,691 downwards.
AAACGAATCTAAGTTAGTAACTAACCCTATAAACCATTCGTGCATACAATTTTATATGTACCACGGGCGTAATAAACGTTCTTGACCATTAACGAATGAATGAAGAGAAACAACCTTGATAAATATTTTTTTACAATAATTGTACTTACAAGAAGAATTAAAGCCTGATGTTAGGATTTTTTTGAACAATTTGATTGAGATCATGTTGAATCCTCCCTGCAACTTCTGAATCGTCTTTATAGATGCCATCAACCTGCTATGAATTTTTTCCATCTGAAACGCACATTACAATAATTAATTCCCTTATTACTGGTATTTGTGGCGGCTAAAGTTCCATGCATATTGTTGAAAATTGTTTAACTAAACAACTGACCCTTCTATCAAAATGTTTTAATCAATGTTCAACTCAATAATAACAAAAAAAGTGTTTCAAATTAATAGCGTTATTTTTTTTAAAACACGAGTGCCATAACCCAGAACGTAATTACTTATAATCTATTCGAAATCTATTTTGTGCTCACGAACCTCAGGGCAGTGGCAGTTTCCCACAAGTTAGAACATAATTTCCTAACAATTTTCGTCATAAAAGGGCAGTTTTGCAAGTATAAAATCATAATCGAAACAGAGATAAAGTTAAAACCGAATAAACAGCAGTCAATCATATTCCCTCAACATTTAATCCAGGGCGTGTTACATTTTATACACATACCTGAAATTCGACGTCTCAACTTTCCACTAGTCATGATTAATTCTGGAAGGAACGATTCTTGCTGGTCTCCTCCATCTCTCGGTGCTCAAATATCGATCAGAGCTACTGAAATTCTTTGAATTAATCCAACATTATTAGGCAAGGTTGCAAGAATCTGAAACAAAAATAAAAATGAGCATAATAACCGAGTATATTACAAATTTAACAGCAATATATCACACTACGAATATGCAAATCTACTTCTCGACGTCAGTTAACTTTGTAAATACCTTAATGAGCTCATTTAAACATATTTCTCCCTTACAAAATAATATAACATCAAAGAATATAACATAACCTTAAACTAGCAGGCAGTAGATGTCGCTCAAGAACTGGCGTGAAGGTAGCAACACGCTGGCAGCACCGGCAGGAAATAAGTTTTGATACACGGATTTAAAAATCAACATAACCTATAAACAGATTTTCGTTTAAAGTGAATATCTTACCCGTACCCATACCGCGTAGCGTAACTCATAGTTTTTAAGTTTTTTTTTAAATGTACAGGTGGAAAAAGCTAAATGTTGTAGATGAACGCGGCAATAACTTCGAAGTAAAACGGCGTCAACCCTACATGAACACAAACCTCAAACTTCAAACTTATTATAAGGTGCCTGCACTGCACTATCGACATTCTCTACACCTCCTCCAGAGTCAGTGACAAAAGTGCAAGAACGTGTACACTGTACTGGTATACCAAACTTATTGGCAAAAAGTGTAAAACGTGTACACTAGTGGCTGATGACAAACAAAACTATTGATATAATCGAAATATTCCGATTACTGCTGAATAATCGATCATTCGATTATTGCAACTGAGAGATCATTCAATTCGAAATGATTATAAATGTGTTTTTAGTTCGATTTAAGAACAATGACTTCGAACTCCTACCGATATAATAACTCGTATAGTTCCTTTACCATGTATTACTTACGTTACTAAGGGTTACTAAGGGTACGTATCGCCATCTTCCTTGTCCATCCTAACGCTGGCCCTAGAACAAAGAATATAGGATTTTATGCATGAAGGGCGATAAAGTGTACTTTAGCGCCCAGTTATGCGGGCGTTAGGTACAACTCTATGGCTCACGGGCCTTATTATTGCCTTCGGGTGATAATAGTAATTTTCGGAAGGTGAATTGTGTTACAGTCGAGTAGATATTATGGGCAACGAAGGAGCCGAGTCCAGAATATCTAAACGAGACTGGAACAACACCTAACGGAAGTGTATCGAATAATATTTTATTTCATTAATTGTCCATTTGTATAATTTGAAACTTGTTTACTTTCTTGGATCATTTGACATTTGATAGTTTTGACACTATTTTTTAATTTATAGTAAATTTTTATGTCAAATAACTGTCAAAAGATATAATAACAGTTTGTGATTGATTCGTAATGAATTTCCGGTACATTACAGTATCTAGTACCATAATACCTCACTTCCCGGCCGCATATGAGTACTGTAATGTTGTACTTTCCGGATGGGATGAAATAAAGTAACTTTATAGCCCACTATTGAAATATAACGGGCACTAGATTGGCTTTGTTTGACTGTTGCTAAGTAATGACTGCAAATTGCTTGAATGACAGCATTCAAGCAACAGTTAATATGCTTGTCAATCAAAACGAATCCAAGTTAGTAACTAACCCTATAAACCGTTTGTGCATACAATTTTATATGTACCACGGGCGTAATAAACGTTCTTGACCATTAACGTGTAACAATATCTTCATGCTGCGGGCCGTAAACGCTTACCTTACGCCCTTGATACACCTCTGATATGACAGATTCCACTAATACTAGCATATTTTACTCAATTTACATTTCACCAACATCTGGAGATAATTCAAATACAGGTTACATCTTGAGATAAGTCCCCCTGAGGAAAATATAGGTAGACTACATGAAATTATTTTTTCCTACGATTGCGAAAAAACGTTAGTACTTTACTTACACAATTTGCAGTGCCAAAAGTGACTATTTATGCCATTTTTAATTTTATTGCATTTTGCTTTGATAATGAAATAACACATGCAAAAAATGTGTTTATGGCACTTAGCATATTATCCAACTCGGCTGCGCTTTAATTTTCATGCTACGTGCCATAAACACTAGCTATTTGCGCTAGATACATATACTCCAAATCACGAGAGATGACCATTACGTCACAAATTAATTTCTAATCTTCAACGTATGCTGTTCATGCATTCTTTGTTTACAAAACAGTAAAACGAGACAGACAGGGAAAGGAAGTCCATTATATGTGACTGTTAACATCTCCGACTGACGTTGTTGATGCTTTATACCAAAACCTATCCTCCTTGACGAATAAAAAAGAGAGGGCCCAATTTCGCATGTCTTAGTAACAAGCGAGAATTCGACCAACTGATCGCACGCTTTTGACTAGCGCCGTTGTCATAAATGTTTCATAGTTTCTTGTTTCTGCATGTCAGCCAGTTGTCAAATGATTTTGTTTATTTTTTAGTTTGATTGTTACCGTTTTCCTTATTCCATTGATTTTTGCACATTAAAAACAGTTCATTATGGAACTAACGATAATTAATATTCAAAACATCTGCATTTTGCCAAATTATATATATAAAAACATGAACTTGACTAACGCAGTACTGATTTGATTCATACGAATTATAATGATGACGTAACGGTCTTCTTTCGTGATTTGAACCATATATAGCTATTTTCGAGTCTATTTTTTAATAAACATCTTATAAAATTCACAGTTGGTTCCTTATAAAATGACGCACTCTGTAGCAATTGTGGCAAAAGTTGCACCGATTTCTAATTCATAAAGGCTGACATTGCAAAAATGGGATTAGAACACAAGACGTTGGTTGGATCACCCAATGAAGAAAAACGAACTTGATAAATATTTTTTTACAATTGTACTTACAAGAAGAATTAAAGCCTGATGTTAGGATTTTTTTTAACAATTTGATTGAGATGATGTCGAATCCTCCCTGCAACTTCTGAATCTTCTTCGCCTGCTGTGGATTTTTTCCATCTGAAACGCACATTACAATAATTAATTTCCTTATTATTGGTATTTGTAGCGACTAAAGTTCCATGCATATTGTTGAAAAGTGTTCACGTAAACAACTGACCCTTCTAACAAAATGTTTTAATGATGTTCAACTCAATAATAACCAAAAAAAGTTACACAACTGAAGTGCCTAGTACATGATATGCATAGGAGATAAGATCATCGTCCAGTACACCTCCGTCTCGGATTAATGCTAATCTTAACATCATTTTGCTTAAACTATAACTACAACTATATTCAACATCTTCAAGTATTTCCAATTAATTGCGTTATTATTTTAAAACACGAGTGCCATAACCCAGAACGTAATTACTTATAATCTATTTTGTGCTCTCGAACCTCAGGTAAGTCTGCAGGGCAGTGGCAGTTTCCCACAAGTTGGAACATAATTTCCTAATAATTTCTGTCATAAAAGGGCAGTTTTGCAAGTATAAAATCAGAATTGAAACAAAGAAAGTTAAAACCGAATAAACAGCAGTCAATCATATTCCCTCAATATTTAATCCAAGACGTGTTACATTTTATACACAATACACATACCTGAAGTTCATATTCCACGTCCCAACTTTCCACTAACCATGATTAATTCTGGAAGGAACTATTCTTGTTGGTCTCCTTCATCTCTCGGTGCTCAAATATCGATCAGAGCTACTGAAATTCTTTGAATTAATCCAACATTATTAGGCAAGGTTGCAAGAATCTGAAACAGAAAAAAAGATGAGCATAATAAAAGAGTATGTCAATAAAAGTAAATACCTTAAGATGAGCTCATTTAAACATTTTTCTTGCTTACAAAGTAATATAACATCAAAGAATATAACATAACCTTAAACTAATGATATTATGGGTAAATGAACATATCGCTAAAATCCATGTGGTTATGTGCTAAATTAGTTCATTTGTCTATGGATGTTTGCACACCAACTTTACATATCGCCTTTAAGTAGGCAGTAGAGGGCGCTCAAGAACTGGTATGAAGTTAGCAACGAGCAGCCAGCACCGCAGGAAATAAGTTTTGATACACGGAAATTTAAAAAACAACATAACCTATAAATAGATTTTCATTTGAAGTAATTAGGTACCTACCCATACAGCGTAGCTCATAGTTTTTTAAATGTACAGATGAGAAAAACTGAATATTGTAGATGTACACGACAATAAGTCGAAATAAAACGGCGTCAACCCTAAATTTTCCCTACATGAACATACACCTCTAACTTCAAACTTATTATACGGCGCCTGCACAGCACTATAGACACTCGTTACACCTCCTCCAGAGCCGGTGACAAAAGTGCAAAAACGTGTACACTGTACTGGTATACCAAACTTATTGACAAAAGGTGTAAAATGCGTACACTTTGTGGCTGATGACAAAGCTATTGATATAATCGAAATATTCCGATTACTGCCGAATAATCGATCAATCGATTATTGCAACTGAGAGATCATTCGATTCGAAATGATTATGAATGTGTTTTTAGTTTGTTTTAAGAACAATGACTTCGAATTCCTACCGATATGATGACTCGTATAGTTCCTTTACCATGCATTACTTACATTATTAAGGGTAGTATTATATTAATACACATGCACTCAGTCCACGGTTCATCTGCACTTCTAGCTTATAATGTTTTGCCTCTGTAGATTTCTTTTACCCATCGTTGCTTTGTTTGAACAGAACAGTGACTTGTTGCTTTATCCTCTTTCCATACAAAGAAAATTAGGACGAAATTGAAAAATTCCTACAACAGTCATTGTGAGACAAGGCTATTAAGATGTAACAACTATTATTTAACCTTTTACAGCCGTCCAATGTATTTCGCTGCCATTATAAGCATCCACTGCGTATTTATTATCTTCCTTAACTGCTCCGATAGACTGCAGAAATGCCTTGTGCACTAATTCGCTTTGAAAAAACATGTTTATCTTCTTTGGAAGATTTTATAGCCCCATCCACCTCGTGAGCAATTATTTCTGTGGCAAAATTTGGGGATGCTATACTTATAGCCAGTCTAACTTTACTTCCTGATTTCCTGGCGTGTAAAGGCATTTATTTTATGTTCGTTCGTAGAGCGTTTTCGTTTTAGTGTGATAAATTTCCCAAACATCTATATTATAGGTATCTAAAAATTAAAAGCAATTTAAAAGTTGAACAAAAAGCATGTTCACTTAACCTACAAAATCAACATAAGTAAGTATTTGGCTGTTTTTTTATAACAATAAATTACCTCTCTCAATACAGACAGGATCATTACTGTCATCAAACTCATTACCAGGTTCATCCATACTTCTTTATTATGAATAAATAGAAGCAAACGCAAAGGAATGGAATGAAAATGAAACTAAAAACCAACCAACGAGAAGTTAGCCGCTAGCTCAAACGCTACAGGCATTTTCGGAAACTTACTCGTACTAGATCACATCAAATGACGTTCGTTTACTAACCTATTATAGTCAAATCCACGGTCTATCAAATCTACCCGTGTTCGTAAACATGAAAATTCTCAACCCGATTTACTACTCGAGTTAACTATAGGCATTTTCGGAAACTTACTCGAGTTAACTAGATTACAACAAATAACTGTCACGTGACATCAAACAACCGAGTAAGTTCCCGAAAAGGTCTCAACTTTGCATATCGACTTTAACTAGTAGGCACTAGATGGCGCTCAAGAACTGGTGTGAAATCAGCAACGAGCTGCCAGCACCGCAGGAAATAAGTTTTGATACACGGAAATTTAAAAATCAACATAACCTATAAACAATAGGTATTCATTTGAAGCATTGAGTTTTTTTTAATCAATGTTTGAAGTGTCTACTCATCCATATAGCATAACATAACTCAGTTTTTTTTTGAAAATGTACAGGTGGAAAAAACTGTAATTGTAGATGAACACGGCAATAACTTCGAAATAAAACGGCGTCAACCCTACAATTTGCTTACATGAACACAAACCTCAAACTTATTATAAGGCGCCTTGCCGAGGTTTACATAAAGAGCCGAAATTACTTGTCTAATCGTCCTAATTGAGATTATGATTCACCACTTATTTTCTTAATTTTAGAGCTCTCTAGGCTATATCAATAATATGTTGGGACAGGAACTACCCATATTTACCAAGAGCAAGAAGGATTTTACTCCTGATAGAATAACACACGTTGCTATTGTAAATAAACAATAATTGGTAGCAATAGTCAATGGAGTATTATTCCGAATGAATCTGCATAACCCTTAAGGAGAAGACAGTGACAGCGATGGCCAAAAATCCTGCTACAACACAACGAAGCCCCTGCTAGACAACGACTCGCTGAGCAACAAATCTAGCGACTCCTCGAAAACCTCAGAAACTTCTAGTGGACGGGTCATAATGACATTAGATCAAAAAAACTTGTTAGTGGTTGGTGATAGTGGAGCAACCGAAGACCAACTACTTCTTGCGTGGAATACTCATAAGAAATATAGTAAATCCGATGATTTACGGAAACCAAGAACGAATTTGTTGAGGCAAACTGTAGTCAATGTACAATCGTAGGAGGTAGTACTTTAGTGATATTATATGTTTTTTAGCTGTTTAAGTTGTCAATGTGATGTTTACATGTGATAAACAAATAGATTACTATATATTTTTTATTCTTTGTGTGGTAGGCTTCACTTAAAACTTAACGGACCGAATTAATTAGTATCAGATTAGACGAAAGAGTATTTCGTAGGGATTAGGTAGTAAATATTTCAAACGTGACTTTTCTACCCTACCAAAAATTAAACATTCGTAATATTAAACATGAATATTCACCATTTTATTTCATTTAAATTGTGATTATTAATTAATTATTATAATCGTTAAATGAAGTGTACCATCAATGTAACCTGAGAAACACTCACAAGTCATTACAGAAGGGATGGTTTCATGGAAATGGTGTGAAAAAATTATTTAATATTGGTTCGTTATTTCAAGTTTAACAAATTAGTTCAAATTTAAAGTAATTTAAAAACTAACATAATTCGACATGATTTCCCAATGTTGTCGATTCAAAGTGTTCACCCTGTAGGGTTTCATTGTAGACACCCATTTCCATGAAACAAACCCCACATCAACTCAAATTTTATATTTAATTTAAGACGCCCAATATTTGGGAATCTGTTGTCAATTGAAATAAATTTAAATACACGCACTTCTATATAGGCAACCAGTAAAACATACCTGAATATTGAGTGTTGCTTGCAAACAGAAATAGATGTGTACAATACCTCGTTTGCCTGCTTGTTACACACCTGTTAATACGCAATTTTAAACAATTTAAAAACGTTAATTAGTAATGCAAAATTTATCATAGCTAATTAGGAGAATAGTATTAAATATATCAAATATATTTTATTTTTAAATATCAACATTCCAACTTCTATATTGTCACCTAGAGTTTAAATTAGCTTTCAAATATTTAGTTTTTTACACAAACTCATGTAAAGAAGTCACACAACCAGAATGCCAATCTCTCGCCCTCTCACTCACTGCAAATCGCAAATTATTGGCATTTCGAAAAAGACGTAACGGCAACAAAGGAATTTTATAACTGTTTAAAATTATATAAATATATTTTATGTAAATCAATTAATAAATTGCCTTGTTCTTTCACATAAATCATATTCTTGCAACTATTAAAAATGTATAGAATTTTTTAATCATCTACCTGGACCTTTACACTCGATGCATATACCTACATTATTTTACTCTATACTATCACAGAGTAAAGAATACAATCGATTTATAAAGAAAAACTTCATACCCTTAACCAAAAGAAACCAATCAGTATTAGAATAGATTGTTTGCTCGAAAGTAAACCGCTGATCAATTGAAACGTTACACCACAAAATTTTAGTCAATTCATTTTGGCTCATCTGAAATCACGGTAAGTGTGCAATAGATGCGGTTGTCATCCTGTAGTTTCTGGACGAATGACGATACAGTGAATGCATTTAGTATTTTTCACAGCCGATAAGAACAGCAATGCAAGAAAATAGATTTTTGGAAATCGTCTATTGAAATATTGAAACAGCTGAAGTTTAGTGGTTTGACGTTTCACTTGGCCGGCAGTATAGTAATTATTTTGTTATTGTTCATTAGATGTATACTTTTTAAACAAAATCTAGTCAAATCAATGTGAACAATGGTTAATTGTGGCCTCCTAATAAATTTATATGTCTTACTTAACACTAAATGTGAAATTTAGTTTTACACTTTTTTCCCAATTCGCAAAAAGTTAGTAGGTTAAAAAAACTGTAAATGTGTCAAAGAAAACGTAATTTCAATAAATAAATTATGAATTTGGCTTTTTATTGACTATGTGCCCAGACAGATGTATTTGGGAGTTTAATCAACTAGAGCATTTAATTAAACGTACTTCTATATAGGCAACCAGTAAAACACGTCACAATATCAGGTGTTGCTTACGGTTGGAAATTAATACGCATCCCCATATAGGCAACCAGTAAAACAAACTTGTATATTGAGTGTTGCCTGCGCCCAACAATAAATATACAGTGCTTTCCAGCTTGTTGCGCGTCTCTTATTACAAAACTATAGACAATTTAAAAACGTTTTAGTTTAGTAGTGCAAAATTTACCATAGCTAATTAGGACAATAGTATCGAAAGTATTGAATATAATTTTAAATAAGCTAGCCGATATGACAGTACAGCAAATAATATCACTAATAATAAAAACTCGGCATAGCGACATTAATTAACCTCTTTTGATGACTTAGCGGAAAATTATTAGGTCACACGTCAGCAATTAATTGCACTAACTAATATTGGTATGCCAAATTTTGCAAATATCGTAAAAACCTATTTATTCTGTATAGTTTTCGATAACCCACTAAAAACAGATGTGTCTCGTAAAAAGGCATTAAATTTAACTTAAGAATTCCGCAAGTTCCCGAAAATTGCCTTTGTTTTGTGAGTCAACTTTTTCGTTATGCCCACGAATACCTAATTCTTGTGATTAAAAAAATTGTCATGTCAACCAATCTTTGTTAATTATCCCTATTTTCTTTGACCGTTTCGTTATGCTTAATAATACTTATACGATGGGCAGAATCGAGTGAAGTTTGAATATTTAGACGACCGAATAATTTATATTTTAAACTAGAATGGGTATGGTCTTTTGATATATTACGTTTTTCAGTGGTCTTCTACAACGTTTTTAAATTATCAATCCCTGTTGAATTCCACGGTGTCTTACTGTTTTAATTGAATAACAAGCAAGGCCAACAATAAAGTTTATTTTTCGTTTCACTACCTGAAACTCTGAAAGACATACAAATTTTTTAAACCACGTTACACAAAATTTTGTCATAGCTGGACAAGGTCGATCTAATCCCGCTATAAAAATTTTGTCCTCATAGGTTAGCGTTTCAAAACGGTTTTGTAATAAAAAACTTATACTGTCGGCATTTTCACTCACCACTTGTCTCACGTTCGCCATGATTAATTTAAAATAAAAAATATTATTTTACTCAATTTACATTTCACCAACATCTGGAGATAATTCAAATACAGGGGACGTCTTGAGATAAGTCCTCCTGAGGAAAATATAGGTAGATTACAGGAAATTATTTTTTCCTACGATCGTGAAAAAAGTTAGTACTTTACTTACACTATTTGCAGTGCCAAAAGTGACTATTTGCTTTGATAACAATGAAATAACACGTGCAAAAAATGTGTTTATGGCACTTGCATATTATCCAACTCGGCTGCGCTTTAATTTTCATGCTACGTGCTTTTTACACTAGCTTTTAGCACTGGATACATAAATAGCCATTTTTTAATAAAAATCTTATAAGATTCACAGTTGGTACCTTATAAAATGACGCACTCTGTAGCAATTGTAGCAAATGTTGCACTGATTTTTAATTTATAAAGGTTGACATTGCAAAAATGGGATTAGAACACAAGACGTTGGTTGGATCACCCAAAGAAGAGAAACAAACTTGATAAATATTTTTTTACAATTGTACTTACAAGAAGAATTAAAGCCTGATGTTAGGATTTTTTTGAACAATTTGATTGAGGTCATGTTGAATCCTCCCTGCAACTTCTGAATCGTCTTTATAGATGCCATCAACCTGCTATGAATTTTTTCCACCTGAAACGCACATTACAATAATTAATTTCCTTATTACTGGTATTTGTGGCGGCTAAAGTTCCATGCATATTGTTGAAAATTGTTCAACTAAACAACTGACCCTTCTATCAAAATGTTTTAATCGATGTTCAACTCAATAATAACAAAAAAAGTGTTTCAAATTAATTGCGTTATTTTTTTAAAACACGAGTGCCATAACCCAGAACGTAATTACTTATAATCTATTCGAAATGTATTTTGTGCTCACGAACTTCAGGTAAGTCTGCAGGGCAGTGGCAGTTTCCCACAAGTTGGAACATAATTTCCTAACAATTTTCGTCATAAAAGGGCAGTTTTGCAAGTATAAAATCATAATCGAAACAGAGATAAAGTTAAAACCGAATAAACAGCAGTCAATCATATTCCCTAAATTTTTAATCCAAGACGTGTTACAGTTTATACACATACCTGAAGTTCTACGTCCCAACTTTCCACTAGTCATGATTAATTCTGGAAGGAACGATTCTTGTTGGTCTCCTCCATCTCTCGGTGCTCAAATATCGACCAGAGCTACTGAAATTCTTTGAATTAATCCAACATTATTAGGCAAGGTTGCAAGAATCTGAAACAGAAATAAAGATGAGCATAATAACCGAGGATATTATAAATTTAACAGCAACATATCACACTACGAATATGCAAATCTACTTCTCGACGTCAGTTAACTTTGTCAATAAAAGTAAATACCTTAAGATGAGCTCATTTAAACATTTCAACATTTCTCACTTACAAAGTAATATAACATAACCTTAAACTAATGATAATATGGGTAAATGAACATATCGCCATAATCGATGTGGTTGCTAAATTAGTTCATTTGTCTCTATGGATGATTGCACACCAACTAGACTTTAACTAGCAGGCAGATGTCGCTCAAGAACTGGTGTGAAGTTAGCAACACGGCAGGAAATAAGTTTTGATACACGGATTTAAAAATCAACATAACCTGCAAATAGATTTTCGTTTAAAATGAATATCTTCCCCGTACCCATACCACGTAGCGTAACTCATAGTTTTTAAGTTTTTTCTTAAATGTACAGGTGGGAAAAACTGAATGTTGTAGATGAACACGGCAATAACTTCGAAATAAAACGACGTCAACCCTACATGAACACAAACCTCAAACTTATTATAAGACGCCTGCACTGCACTATCGACATTCTTTACACCTCCTCCAGAGTCATGACAAAAGTGCAAGAACGTGTACACTGTACTGGTATACCAAACTTATTGGTAAAAAGTGTAAACTGTGTACACTAGTGGCTGATGACAAACAAAGCTATTGATATAATCGAAATATTCCGATTACCGCTGAATAATCGATCATTCGATTATTGCAACCGAGATCGTCCGATTCGAAATGATTATGAATGTGTTTTTAGTTTGTTTTAAGAACAATGAATTCGAATTCCTACCAATATAATAACTCGGATAGTTCCTTTACCATGCATTACTTACGTTACTAAGGGTAGTATTATGTTCATACACATGCACTCAGTCTACGGTTTATCTGCTCTTCTAGCCTATAATGTTCCGTCTCTGTAGATTTCTTTTACCTATCGTTGCATTGTTTGAACCGAACAGGGACTTGTTGCTTTAATCCTTTTGTCCATACAAGGAAAATTAGTACAACATTATTCCTACAACAGTCATTGTGAGACAAGGCTATGAAGATGTAACAACTATTATTTAACCTTTAACCAGCCGTCCAATGTATTTCGCTGCCATTATAAGCATCCACTGCGTATTCATTATCTTCCTTAACTGTTCCGATAGACTGCAGAAATGCCTTGTGCACTAATTCTCTTTGAAAAAACATGTTTATCTTCTTTGGAAGATTTTATAGCCTCATCCACCTCGTGAGCAATTATTTCTGTGTCAAAATTTGGGGACGCTATACTTATAGCCAGTCTAACTTTACTTCCTGATTTCCTGGCGTGTAAAGGCATTTATTTTATGTTCGTTCGTAGAGCGTTTTCGTTTTAGTGTGATAAATTTCCCAAATGTTTTAAACATCTATATTATAGGTATCTAAAAATTAAAAGCAATTTAAAAGTTGAACAAAAAGCATGTTCACTTAACCTACAAAATCAACATATTTGGCTGTTTTATAACAATAAATTACCTCTCTCAATACAGACAGGATCATCACTGTCATCAAATTCTTTACCAGGTTCATCCATACTTCTTTATTATGAATAAATAGAAGCAAACGCAAAGGAATGGAATGAAAATGAAACTAAAAACCAACCAACGAGAAGTTAGCCGCTAGCTCAAACGCTACAGGCATTTTCGGAAACTTACTCGTACTAGATCACATCAAATGACGTTCGTTTACTAACCTATTATAGTCAAATCCACGGTCTATCAAATCTACCCGTGTTCGTAAACATGAAAATTCTCAACCCGATTTACTACTCGAGTTAACTATAGGCATTTTCGGAAACTTACCCGAGTTAACTAGATTACAACAAATAACTGTCACGTGACATCAAACAACCAAGTAAGTTTCCGAAAAGGTCTCAACTTTACATATCGACTTTAACTAGTAGGCAATAGATGGCGCTCAAGAACTGGTGTGAAGTCAGCAACGCGTTGCCAGCACCGGCAGGAAATAAGTTTTGATACACGAAAATTTAAAAATCAACATAACCTATAAACAATAGGTATTCATTTGAAGCATTGAGTTTTTTTTAATCAATGTTTGAAGTGAATAGATACCTACCCTGTCTACTCATCCATATAGCATAACATCTCAGTTTTTTTTGAAAATGTACAGGTGGGAAAAACGTAATTGTAGATGAACACGGCAATAACTTCGAAATAAAACGGCGTCAACCCTACAATTTGCTTACATGAACACAAACCTCAAACTTATTATAAGGCGCCTTGCCGAGGTTTACATAAAGAGCCGAAATTACTTGTCTAATCGTCCTAATTGAGATTATGATTCACCACTTATTTTCTTAATTTTAGAGTTCTCTAGGCTATATCAATATGATGTTGGGACAGGAACTACCCATATTTACCAAGAGCAAGAAGGATTTTACTCCTGATAGAATAACACACGTTGCTATTGTAAATAAACAATAATTGGTAGCAATAGTCAATGGAGTATTATTCCGAATGAATCTGCATAACCCTTAAGGAGAAGACAGTGACAGCGATGGCCAAAAATCCTGCTACAACACAACGAAGCCCCTGCTAGACAACGACTCGCTGAGCAACAGATCTAGCGACTCCTCGAAAACCTCAGAAACTTCTAGTGGACGGGTCATAATGACATTAGATCAAAAAAACTTGTTAGTGGTTGGTGATAGTGGAGCAACCGAAGACCAACTACTTCTTGCGTGGAATACTCATAAGAAATATAGTAAATCCGATGATTTACGGAAACCAAGAACGAATTTGTTGAGGCAAACTGTAGTCAATGTACAATCGTAGGAGGTAGTACTTTAGTGATATTATATGTTTTTTAGCTGTTTAAGTTGTCAATGTGATGTTTACATGTGATAAACAAATAGATTACCATATATTTTTTATTTTTTGTGTGGTACGCTTCACTTAAAACTTAACGGACTGAATTAATTAGTGTCAGATTAGACGAAAGAGTATTTCGTAGGGATTAGGTAGTAAATATTTCAAACGTGACTTTTCTACCCTACCGAGAATTAAACGTTCGTAATATTAAACAGATCTAGGATGAATATTCAACATATTATTAAATTTAAATTGTGATTGATAATTAATTATCATTATCATTAAATGAAGTGTCCCTTCAATGTTACCTGAGAAACACTCACAAGTCATTACAGAAGGGATGGTTTCATGGAAATGACGTGAAAAAATTATTTAATATTGGTTCGTTATTTCAAGTTTGTTTAACAAGTTAGTTCAAATTTACTATAATTTAAAAACTAACATTCGTCACGATGTCCCAATGCTGTCGATTAAAAGTGTTCACCCTGTAGCCTTTTATTGTAGACACTCATTTCCATGAAACAAACCCCAGATCAACTCGATTTTATATTTAATTTAAGGCGCCCTATATTTGGGAATTTGTTGTCGATTGAAATAAATTTAAATACATGCACTTCTATATAGGCAACCAGTAAAACATTCCTGAATATTGAGTGTTGCTTGCGAACAGAAATAGATATACATGACCTCGTTTCCCTGCATGTTACACACCTGTAAATACGCAATTTTAGACAATTTAAAAACGGTAATTAGTAAAGCAAAATTTATCATAGCTAATTAGGAGAATAGTATTAAATATATCAAATATATTTTTAAATATCAACATTCCAACTTCTATATTGTTACCTAAGAGTTTAAATCGTTATATCCAAGGAGTGGTACTAATTCGTTGGTTATATCCATCTTCTCTATATCTATCTTCAACTAAAATTTAAATGTTATTAGATGAATGTCTTATTACAGCTTTAAAATTGAATATTATTTGTCTTGAAGTAAATTGGAATTAACTGCATCTGATATTTACCCAAATTAGTATTCCCGTTACAATATATTTTATGAAAATCAATTAATAAATTTCATGCCGTGTCCTTTCACATGCAAGAATTTGCGTCTATTAAAAATGTATATAATTTTTTAATCACCTATCCGGACCTTTACACTCGATGCATATACCTACATTATTTTACTTTATACTATCGCAGGGTAAAGAATACAATCGTTTTATAAAGAAAAACTACATATCCTTAACCAAACGAAACCAATCAGTATTGGCATAGATTATTTGCTCGAAAGTAAACCGCTGATCAATTGAAACGTTATACCACAAAATTTTATTAATTCATTTTGGCGCATCTAAAATTACGGTAAATTTGTATTAGATGTGGTTATCATCCTGTAGTTTCTGAACGATACACGATATAGTGAATGCATTTAGTATTTTTCACAGCAGATAAGAACAGCAATGCAAGGAAATAGATTTTTGGAAATCGTTTATTGAAATTGAAACATTGGAACAGCTGAAGTTTAGTGATTTGACGTTTCACTTGGCCGGCAGTATAGTAATTATTTTATTGTTATTGTTCATTAGATGTATATTTTTTAAACAAAATCTAATCAAATTAATGTGAACAATGGCCAATTTGTGGCCTCCTATTAAATTTATATGTTTTAACACTAAAATGTGAAATTTTGTTTTAGACTTTTTTCCCAATTCGTAAAAAGTTGTAGGTTGAAAAACTGTAAATGTGTCAAAGAAAATGTAATTTTAATAAATAACTTTTTATTGACTATATGCCCAGCGAGACAGAAGCACGATATTTGGGAGTTTAATTAACTGAAATATTTAATTATACTATAGTTCCATATGTCACTGATTATACTTACTTATATATAGACAACCAGTAAAACACACCGCAATATTAAGTGTTGCTTGTACTTGGAAATTAATACGTTTTCCTATATAGGCAACCAGTAATACATATTTGTATATTGGGTGTTGCCTGCGACGAACAATAGATATACAGTGCTTTCCCACTTGTTGCGCACCTCGTAATACGAAACTATAGACAATTTAAAAACGTTTTAGTTTAGTAGTGCAAAATTTATCATAGGTAATTAGGACAATAGTATCGAAAATATTGAATATAATTTTAAATAAGCTAGCCGATATGACAGTACATCAAATAATCTCACTAATAATAAAAACGCAACACAGCGACATTAATTAAAGAAAATGTAGCTTGTGACAAGATGATTCTGATATCTCTGGCACGATATTGCTGAACCCTTAGTACCATGATATGCTTTCATCTCTTAGTATTAACCTCACCGAGATTCCTCACCGAAAAAGACGAAATGATTAAGTATGATTTTACAAGTGCTGTAAAAAATCTCAATAGACATTTACAAAAGACATTTCGACTCGGACAAAATTTGTATAAAGCCAATTTTACAAGGTGTTATCTATGTAGGAACAGCAACAACACCACCACTTTTATCCTGAAGCACCTATAATTTGTTACATAGCAAACTTAGAGACCTGTAGAAAACATTTTATTCCTTACCACATCATTATAAACCCAGGCTTGATTACCACCCATTACGGTTCATCTGACGAGTTTGATGGGACCAGTTCAACAGCTTGCATCCAGGCAGTTATCGTCGGACATGATTTGTTGTCTCTTGGTGTACGCAAACACTTGATTGCCACCTAAATTGTGACAGTAAGTCATACCGAGATTTTCGCCAGACTTCCTGCCCATCGTGTCCAGGCACTTTTTGGTTTCTACGTTTCGAATCTGGGAAAAAATATGAACGTATTTAATCTAATTCCATAAGCAAAGTTACCCACAAATTCGACTTACGTCTCCAAGATAATAGTAGTTCAGCGGCATCTGGGATTCTGGACATACATTCTCCAAATACCACCTGAAACTTTTACATTTCAGGTTTTCCCACAGAGCTTTTCTGGCCGATATGTCGGCAACAGGAACATCCTGGCACCTAAAAGAGGTGTTCATTATTTCAACGAGCTAACTGACAAGAGTTAAACACATGCACAAAACAAACTCAACGAAATATATAACAACGGTGCGTGTTTAGGTAAAAAATGTATATGGGAAAGTATACGGCGATTTGTCCCTGAAAACGTGCCCAACATGGGAGCAAGGGATAATCTCCAGTTTTCCGCCGCACTGCCACACCTAAACATTTTCATTAGAAATATTTAAAGCAAAAGAAGGAAAACATTTGTTCGCCTGTAAATATGCCAAATAATTTATCAGACACAGGGTGGTATCAAAATAAATTTTTACAATAAACTGGACAGAAATATTTTTATAAAATGGATCAAAATTATCAAGAACATATTTTCTTTGAAGGTTTTCTACTATATAATTTAAACATTTAATCAACTGTTAGTTTTCTTTAGCTCTTGGCATTTGTCTATCACTCGCTTGAAACCAAATTCACTATATTAATATTTCGTATGATTCAAGTCCTGTTGTCCTATGTATTGTTCACTAGACTTATTTTTGCAAAACTCTTCTTCCTCATTAATCACTCAAATTTCCTTCTTTATTTTATCAAAGTAATAGGTAACTCTCTATGCCGACTCTGCAAGTTCTGTCCAAGTGTTCACATAACATTCATGAATAGTTCACGTTAAATTATACAAATTTTATTTCTTAATATCGACCTTATACTGGAATAATAAATTTCAGGATTCTACAGCTAGGGCCAAGATGAGAAAAAAATTTAATCAACTATATCGCGTTTTAGTGTGTAGAATAAATTTGAAATTGTCTAAAAACTAAAAAAAATTTTGTCAGGATCAACCCCTTTTGTTTCAATAAAGGATAGCCGATTTTATGCCTAGAGGACTAAGGTACATATTAAATTTGTTTGTACAAAATTTGGGGGATAGTAGTGCCCACAAGAAAATATTGTAATCAATTCCATAACTTCGCTGCTTGTGACAGAAAAGATGTCTGTACTTGTACTTGGACAATTCTGGTTAATTTCCAACACAGTGTTATCATATATTGGATCTGGCTAATTGGTTACGCCAAAGCCATTTAAGAGTAAACGCACATATATTGGACAAATACCAAGGCCATAGAACATAGAACAGAACATAGAACATCTTTATTTGACCACTTTACATAAATAATTACATTTGTGGCAAGTCATAGATTACAACAAAAAAAACAGTAAGTATAAATTTAGATTAAAAACAAACATATTTTAAATCGATAATGTTTATCCATTTATAATAACAATGGATTAATTTTTTTTCTTACCCTGAAACTCATTTCCAAATTTTCACCTCCCCAAATGTCCATGCCTTCGTCGTACGAGCCAAGTTCATAGAAATAGTTTTTGTCGATGGAAAAGAGCCCACCGGCCATTGTGGGTGTCCTCAGGGGAGCTGTTCTGTCTCCGTTCCTCCTGTCCATTTCTCTTTGAGGTACACGATACCTACAGAAATTGATTACAATAAATCAAAACAATTTCGGAATAAGTGTTTTTGGTTGCATTTTCCCGTGGTAGTGTTTTCTATTAAGATACAAAGAATACTTACCATCTAAAGTTCAATTTCCAGTTGAACCCTCCCCATGTCATATCCGACGCTGTAATGTACTCGAAAGTCTCGTCCGAGATGACGTCGATGATAGGGCAAACGACGGTTCTCTGGTTTTCAACGATCCGTGCCAACAGGGGTTCTAGCCACCCCTCCGTGCATTCGCAGAGGGCGTCCAGGAAGGTTATTACTTGGCCTGTCACATGCTTGGCACCCAGAAGCCTGGCCCTGATTAGGCCTGATCGTTTCTTCGTGCGCAGGACGAACACTGGAACCGGCAAGGTCTTCACGTAGTCTTCCAGCTTTTTACCAAGTTCATCTGGAAAAGCAGCACGTTAAATGTGGTCAACACCTCGCTAATTAAGCTGTAAATGGTCGCAATGGGTTTTTTTTAATTCAGCCATTTGTGTACGTTTCTTTTCACTTTTATGAAAACAAGGCACAACGCACGGTTTAAATACCATTATCAAGATTGAAATGGCAGTAGAAAAGCTGCCACTTACTAACCTCTCCAGAGCTCCAACATCATTATACCATGGTTTCGTAAACCTTAAACTGCAAAGGCTGCCTGATTCAAAGTTTGATGGACTTGGATGTCTTTTATGTAGAGCAACTGCTATTTGGTAAAGTCGGTTTGTTTACGTTTTATCATCTTTTATAATAAAATGGGCTGCAAAATAAAGAAAAACCGCAATTCTTGACGAATATAAATAATTTCAAATGTCAAAAGCGAATAAACAAAGTTACAACTGGTGCAGCCATCTAGTAGTGGATGCGTCAATTAAACATGAGATTTTTGGGAGGTGTTTCGGTTCATTATTATGCAGCCAAATATACACCAGCTAGATATACGTGTTGCCGAACACACAGGTAATACCCAATTACAGAGAGGAGCGTGATAATAAATTCAAAATCACAATAATACAAAGTGAACAAAACATAAATACAACCTTAAAATTAGGATTAATAAATACCTACAAAAATTAAATGCATCAACGTTGCATAATAAAGAATAAGATATGAGGTAGCCGAAAAAAAACATAAAGAAAAAAAATTAATATACAGGGTGTGTCAACAGTGCGATAAAGTCCAACACTTCCTTTATTATCGATAATAAAAACAAAAATTTTATATAGAAGTTGTAGGAGACCAAAATGGATACATTTTAAAATTAGTTAGAAACCTACGGGGTGGTTCATGAAAGTGGGGCGCTATGGTTGTCAAAATATCCAACGGGTTTTGTTTGCAGAATAAATTCATTAGAAAAATATAAAAAAGTGAGTAGGTTGTTTTCTTTGCTCACTCCTATTATAAAAATAAAAAACGTTATCACTAAACCAGGTCGATTATAATTTATAAAGAATTGCACTGCAACAGGAACCAACACCTCATTGGACTATGAACAAATAACATGACACGGCTCAGATAAGATAATCATTGTAGGTAATAAGTTTACTTTTATGAGTTTATTAATTGATGGTCCAATCACGAGATGATGTCGATACGAATTTATAAGCTATCTCGTAACGTTTTCGGCGTCATCTTAGTTCCTACCTGTAGATAGTGATAAAGCTACGTAAAATAATCTTGTTCGTACAGGGCCTGACTAGGCCCGTTTTGGCAAAATCGACGAAATTAAATTTCAAATATATTATAAAGCTTTATTTATCTGTAACTATTAATAATACAATATTTATTTGTTGTTATAGTCTTAATGTTGTTTTTATACTGTTTGAGAAGCTCTTTATAACCTGTGTAAAAGTTGAAACGATTCAGGAAAGATGTAATTGGATTGGGTATCTAATGCCATAACTTTGCTTTTAGAGCGCATAGAAAGAAACATTGATATCCACAAGCGCAATCAGGAAGAGAAAATCGTTCCATAAAATGTATTAATATGTCAGATGCGTTTCAGTTTTATTAAAATACCGATTTCGAATTTTTATTGGCTCAAGTACGGTCCTGCATGTATTAAATTTTTTCATTTAAATCGGATTTGATGCGTCAGGTTAGGTGTACCCGGCTTTTAAAATGATATTTATCATTATAATTCAATGGATAACGAACGCTAAGTATACTGGTGGCGATAAAAGATTTCTGTGATGTGTGAAGTGTTTTTTTTAATTGTTTTTAGTGGTTTTATAACATAAATATCCAACGTAAGTGCCTATTTTATTCAGTTTATTAAGCCTTGTCTCGGGCCAGAACCCGTTCCGGATAGAAAAATTCCTATTGTCAATAAATTGACTAGGAGGGAAATTTTGGGACATAAATTAAAATTAAATGTCAGTAGATATGAAATGAATATTTTTTTGGTGTTTCATTATTATAATTTGTTCTGGTTGATAACATCAGAGCCGGGTTTAAGCGGGCTCGGAACTGAAAAACACGAAATTTTTTATTCATATGTTTTATGAGAATAATTTTAAACTGTACATGCATTGAAATTGAAATAAATATATATTTGCCATATAATAATAGAACAAGGGTTTAAGTCACCTCAACCGGTTACAAACTTAAAAACTAAAGAAGAAAACAACTAATATTATGTATTATTTGTTTTTCTTCTCACAAAAAGAGTGAGAAATAATGACAAATTAAAACAATTCTCAATATATAAAAAAAATTTTTTAGGTTCTGCATCTGTCAAAATTTTGCCAAATTTTAGAATATTTCAAAAACCGCTCAAAAGAAGCACATCTTATGATAGGTCATTGGAAAGCTCTTGACATTCTCTAATCAAATTTGGAATAATATATAGGGTGTTTCGCTTAACTTAACAAAATTGGGTACTGCCCAGCCTAAATGGAACACCCTATACAACTAGAAATATTTTCGGAATATGCAGTGTTGATTGCTGAGCAACTTTTGCGGTACACATTTCTGCCTATCTACAATAGCTTAGGAGTTACGTGGACACCCTGTATAAAAATATATTATTTTTGTTATTGGCAATAATCTGATCGAAATATTCTTCTGCAAAATCTCAAACCTCTCTAACAACAAGAGAAACCGACAACTCGAAAAATCCCCACCGATTATCGTTTATTGTTTAAACATTGTAACAACAATCACATTTCTGCCACTCCGTGTTGCGGCTGCTGTAAATGCGTCAACATTAGCCTAATTTAAACGTCCTTAGAATTTAATGCGCTCGGAAAATTTATTACGCGAGATTATACGGATGTTTAGAGTCGATTAGGATTTTTTGGTATTTGACCTTTGGTGCAATTTTCAGAATGTGTGTTTAAGTATTTATGAAGTGTATGAGAAGTTTATTATTTGATGAAGTCGATAAATATTCCGATCCAGGGAATTAACACGTGTCGGTGTTTTGTTTGTTACTAGAAATAGTAACGGAATTTTGAGGTTGTTTCCTTTTATTTGATCCGATTTGATTATACGGGGCTTTCCAAAAGCTGTCACTGAATTTCGCAAAATCGCAAATGTATATCTTTAGATTGATTTTATAACTTTTATTCAAACAGATTAAATCCGTTTATCGATAGGTACTATTTTTTCTACAAATTTTCCAATTCGTAATGACCTATATTATCTATATTACGGTTAAAAATGCAATAAATCTTATTTATTTAAAGGTAGTCTTTGAACTGGCTAAATTAGGTATTTAGCATATATCTCGATAATTCGGGGAACTGATAAAAGATAAAAAAATTTGTACTTTGTACTTTGCACTAAAATATGACCGGCTCGCTGCAACATTTTTTTAAAGCCTTGGTATGTGTTTATGTTTACTTGTCCAAAAAAAAGTGGATTTTTGATATCTTGCATACCAAACTTTGACGCTCCGTATCTCCCCTAACTGGCTAAGGTAGAATCATGAATTCCGGCTTATTCTTCTCGTTATATAGTCTACTTTAATTAATCCCATATGCAGTATTGCGGCTCGACACAGAAAAAAGATATTGCAAGGAGAGACACGATAAAATAAAGTGGAATTTTGATATCTTGCAAACCAAATTTTGACGCTCCGTATCTCCCCCAACTGGCTAAGGTAGAATCATGAATTCCGGCTTATTCTTCTCTTTATATAGTCTACTTTAATCTCGACTTTAATTCATCTCATATTATAATTTGACTTTTTTTAGTGGGTTTGATTTCTTCCGGGAATTTGTCTCCTACAGAAAATTTCACTACTAGGAAATTAGACGGTTGAAGGAATTCGACTTCTTTAGGGTTTAACTCTTTAAGAAAATGTGTCACCTTTAGAGAATTTGACTTCTAGAAAATTTATTTGTTTGGACAGTCTTATTCAAGAAATTTGACGTTTTGAAGAAATTGATTTTTCAGGAATATAATTCTTTAAAGAAATTTGCCGTCTTTAGGAAATTTGACTTCTCCAGGGAATTTGACTTCTGTTCGAAATTTGTTCCTTCAAGAACTTTATCTTATTCAGGAAATTTGACGTTTTGGAAAAATTCGACTTCTTTAAGGAATTAATTCTTTAAAGAAATTTGCCGTCTTTAGGAAATTTGACTTCTCCAGGGAATTTGACTTCTGTTCGAAATTTGTTCCTTCAAGAACTTTATCTTATTCAGGAAATTTGACGTTTTGGAAAAATTCGACTTATTTAAGGAATTAATTCTTTAAAGAAATGTTAAGTCTTTAGAAAATTTGACTTCTCCAGGGAATTTGACTTCTTTACGAAATTTGTTCCTTCAAGAACTTTATCTTATTCAGGAAATTTGACGTTTTGGAAAAATTCGACTTCTTTAAGGAATTCATTCTTTAAAGAAATTTGACGTCTTTAGGAAATTTGACTTCTCCAGGGAATTTGACTTCTTTACGAAATTTGTTCCTTCAAGAACTTTATCTTATTCAGGAAATTTGACGTTTTGGAAAAATTCGACTTCTTTAAGGAATTAATTCTTTAAAGAAATTTGACGTCTTTAGGAAATTTGACTTCTCCAGGGAATTTGACTTCTCTACGAAATTTGTTCCTCCAAGAACTTTATCTTATTCAGGAAATTTGACATTTTGGAAAAATTCGACTTCTTTAAGGAATTAATTCTTTAAAGAAATGTTAAGTCTTTGGAAAATTTGACTTCTCCAGGGAATTTGACTTCATTACGAAATTTGTTCCTTCAAGAACTTTATCTTATTCAGGAAATTTGACGTTTTGGAAAAATTCGACTTCTTTAAGGAATTAATTCTTTAAAGAAATTTGCCGTCTTTAGGAAATTTGACTTCTCCAGGGAATTTGACTTCTGTTCGAAATTTGTTCCTTCAAGAACTTTATCTTATTCAGGAAATTTGACGTTTTGGAAAAATTCGACTTATTTAAGGAATTAATTCTTTAAAGAAATGTTAAGTCTTTAGAAAATTTGACTTCTCCAGGGAATTTGACTTCTTTACGAAATTTGTTCCTTCAAGAACTTTATCTTATTCAGGAAATTTGACGTTTTGGAAAAATTCGACTTCTTTAAGGAATTCATTCTTTAAAGAAATTTGACGTCTTTAGGAAATTTGACTTCTCCAGGGAATTTGACTTCTTTACGAAATTTGTTCCTTCAAGAACTTTATCTTATTCAGGAAATTTGACGTTTTGGAAAAATTCGACTTCTTTAAGGAATTAATTCTTTAAAGAAATTTGACGTCTTTAGGAAATTTGACTTCTCCAGGGAATTTGACTTCTCTACGAAATTTGTTCCTCCAAGAACTTTATCTTATTCAGGAAATTTGACATTTTGGAAAAATTCGACTTCTTTAAGGAATTAATTCTTTAAAGAAATGTTAAGTCTTTGGAAAATTTGACTTCTCCAGGGAATTTGACTTCATTACGAAATTTGTTCCTTCAAGAACTTTATCTTATTCAGGAAATTTGACGTTTTGGAAAAATTCGACTTCTTTAAGGAATTAATTCTTTAAAGAAATTTGCCGTCTTTAGGAAATTTGACTTCTCCAGGGAATTTGACTTCTGTTCGAAATTTGTTCCTTCAAGAACTTTCAGGAAATTTGACGTTTTGGAAAAATTCGACTTATTTAAGGAATTAATTCTTTAAAGAAATGTTAAGTCTTTAGAAAATTTGACTTCTCCAGGAATTTGACTTCTTTACGAAATTTGTTCCTTCATGAACTTTATCTTATTCAGGAAATTTGACGTTTTGGAAAAATTCGACTTCTATAAGGAATTAATTCTTTAAAGAAATGTTAAGTCTTTAGAAAATTTGACTTCTCCAGGAATTTGACTTCTTTACGAAATTTGTTCCTTCATGAACTTTATCTTATTCAGGAAATTTGACGTTTTGGAAAAATTCGACTTATTTAAGGAATTAATTCTTTAAAGAAATTTAAAGTCTTCAGAAAATTTGACTTCTCCAGGGAATTTGACTTCTTTACGAAATTTGTTCCTTCAAGAACTTTATCTTATTCAGGAAATTTGACGTTTTGGAAAAATTCGACTTCTTTAAGGAATTCATTCTTTAAAGAAATTTGACGTCTTTAGGAAATTTGACTTCTCCAGGGAATTTGACTTCTTTACGAAATTTGTTCCTTCAAGAACTTTATCTTATTCAGGAAATTTGACGTTTTGGAAAAATTCGACTTCTTTAAGGAATTAATTCTTTAAAGAAATTTGACGTCTTTAGGAAATTTGACTTCTCCAGGGAATTTGACTTCTCTACGAAATTTGTTCCTCCAAGAACTTTATCTTATTCAGGAAATTTGACATTTTGGAAAAATTCGACTTCTTTAAGGAATTAATTCTTTAAAGAAATGTTAAGTCTTTGGAAAATTTGACTTCTCCAGGGAATTTGACTTCTGTTCGAAATTTGTTCCTTCAAGAACTTTATCTTATTCAGGAAATTTGACGTTTTGGAAAAATTCGACTTCTTTAAGGAATTAATTCTTTAAAGAAATTTGCCGTCTTTAGGAAATTTGACTTCTCCAGGGAATTTGACTTCTGTTCGAAATTTGTTCCTTCAAGAACTTTATCTTATTCAGGAAATTTGACGTTTTGGAAAAATTCGACTTATTTAAGGAATTAATTCTTTAAAGAAATGTTAAGTCTTTAGAAAATTTGACTTCTCCAGGGAATTTGACTTCTTTACGAAATTTGTTCCTTCAAGAACTTTATCTTATTCAGGAAATTTGACGTTTTGGAAAAATTCGACTTCTTTAAGGAATTCATTCTTTAAAGAAATTTGACGTCTTTAGGAAATTTGACTTCTCCAGGGAATTTGACTTCTTTACGAAATTTGTTCCTTCAAGAACTTTATCTTATTCAGGAAATTTGACGTTTTGGAAAAATTCGACTTCTTTAAGGAATTAATTCTTTAAAGAAATTTGACGTCTAGGAAATTTGACTTCTCCAGGGAATTTGACTTCTCTACGAAATTTGTTCCTCCAAGAACTTTATCTTATTCAGGAAATTTGACATTTTGGAAAAATTCGACTTCTTTAAGGAATTAATTCTTTAAAGAAATGTTAAGTCTTTGGAAAATTTGACTTCTCCAGGGAATTTGACTTCATTACGAAATTTGTTCCTTCAAGAACTTTATCTTATTCAGGAAATTTGACGTTTTGGAAAAATTCGACTTCTTTAAGGAATTAATTCTTTAAAGAAATTTGCCGTCTTTAGGAAATTTGACTTCTCCAGGGAATTTGACTTCTGTTCGAAATTTGTTCCTTCAAGAACTTTCAGGAAATTTGACGTTTTGGAAAAATTCGACTTATTTAAGGAATTAATTCTTTAAAGAAATGTTAAGTCTTTAGAAAATTTGACTTCTCCAGGAATTTGACTTCTTTACGAAATTTGTTCCTTCATGAACTTTATCTTATTCAGGAAATTTGACGTTTTGGAAAAATTCGACTTCTTTAAGGAATTAATTCTTTAAAGAAATGTTAAGTCTTTGGAAAATTTGACTTCTCCAGGGAATTTGACTTCATTACGAAATTTGTTCCTTCAAGAACTTTATCTTATTCAGGAAATTTGACGTTTTGGAAAAATTCGACTTCTTTAAGGAATTAATTCTTTAAAGAAATTTGCCGTCTTTAGGAAATTTGACTTCTCCAGGGAATTTGACTTCTGTTCGAAATTTGTTCCTTCAAGAACTTTCAGGAAATTTGACGTTTTGGAAAAATTCGACTTCTATAAGGAATTAATTCTTTAAAGAAATGTTAAGTCTTTAGAAAATTTGACTTCTCCAGGAATTTGACTTCTTTACGAAATTTGTTCCTTCATGAACTTTATCTTATTCAGGAAATTTGACGTTTTGGAAAAATTCGACTTATTTAAGGAATTAATTCTTTAAAGAAATTTAAAGTCTTCAGAAAATTTGACTTCTCCAGGGAATTTGACTTCTTTACGAAATTTGTTCCTTCAAGAACTTTATCTTATTCAGGAAATTTGACGTTTTGGAAAAATTCGACTTCTTTAAGGAATTAATTCTTTAAAGAAATTTGACGTCTTTAGGAAATTTGACTTCTCCAGGGAATTTGACTTCTCTACGAAATTTGGTCCTCCAAGAACTTTATCTTATTCAGGAAATTTGACATTTTGGAAAAATTCGACTTCTTTAAGGAATTAATTCTTTAAAGAAATGTTAAGTCTTTAGAAAATTTGACTTCTCCAGGGAATTTGACTTCTGTACGAAATTTGTTCCTTCAAGAACTTTATCTTATTCAGAAAATTTGACGTTTTGGAAAAATTCTACTTCTTTAAGGAATTAATTCTTTAAAGAAATTTAAAGTCTTCAGAAAATTTGACTTCTCCAGGGAATTTGACTTCTTTACGAAATTTGTTCCTTCAAGAACTTTATCTTATTCCGGAAATTTGACGTTTTGGAAAAATTCGACTTCTTTAAGGAATTAATTCTTTAAAGAAATTTGACGTCTTTAGGAAATTTGACTTCTCCAGGGAATTTGACTTCTCTACGAAATTTGTTCCTTCAAGAACTTTATCTTATTCAGAAAATTTGACGTTTTGGAAAAATTCTACTTCTTTAAGGAATTCATTCTTTAAAGAAATTTGACGTCTTTAGGGAATTTGACTTCTCCAGGGAATTTGACTTCTGTACGAAATTTGTTCCTTCAAGAACTTTATCTAATTCAGGAAATTTGACGTTTTGGAAAAATTCGACTTATTTAAGGAATTAATTCTTTAAAGAAATTTAAAGTCTTCAGAAAATTTTACTTCTCCAGGGAATTTGACTTCTTTACGAAATTTGTTCCTTCAAGAACTTTATCTTATTCAGGAAATTTGACGCCTTGAAAAAAAATTCGACTTCTTTAAGGAATTTAATTTTTTAAAGAAACTTGACGTCTTTAGAAAATTTGACTTCTCCAGGGAATTTGACTTCTTTATGAAATTGGCTCCTTCAGGAGTCAGGAGTCTTATTCAAGAAATCATTGTTGCCGAACGCGACAAAAAGATATTTGAAGGAGAGACGTGAAATTTTTTGCGTTTTTGTCGATTTTTGGGTCAAATCAAAAGGCATATCTATTTCCGTAGTTATTATTCACTAGAATCGAAATAAACTAGTTTACTACTTGTTTTATAGGCACTTCCTGTGGACTGAAGTTCATCTTGATAAATTATAAAAAAACTAGGTTATTCTGGAGGATCTGTGCACAGGGATGCTAGCTACTTCTAAAAATACGGATTTAAAAGCTAATAAAATATTTTTATTACAAAAATATGTAATAATAAAATATTAATAGCCATATATAAACTTTTTGATGTTCATCTTAGGTGTTATGGTCGTATTTTTTTTATTTACTACATCATTAAGTCAGCATTTCGTTATTATTGAAATAAAGCAGTTAATTAAACATATACTTTACACGGGTGACGATTACAAATGAACCAATTGTTGATTCACCGTGGCAGAGAGAGACTTCGGAAAACAACCCCTGCACCATCTCGCACGTCTGCGATCCTAATAGAAATGCTGGGGTGACGCAACTGAGGGTTGGAACTAGAGGGATGTTCCGCGTCTCGTCACGCCTACCCACCCCAATAAACCACCGTTTTTAAATCCCTACTTGACCCAATCTAAACAAAATTGAGATCAGCAGAAGTGGAGTTGGTGGAGGATTTCACCGGAATGCCAATAGGAGACTGAATGTTTAAATAAACTTACTCTGCTCTGCTCGAAAGTAGATCCAACAAAACCCGAAAGATATACGACTTTTCTCCTATCCTAATGAATTAGACAGCATTTTTCCGTCACTGTGGGCAGCCACTTCTGGCGTATAATATCTTTAATTTAGGACGCCCAATTACCACGATTTTACTGTTATGGTATGCTATTATGACCGCGCTCCACAATATAATAGGAAGTGATGTTCCTCACACAGGGACGGGCACGTAAATATACATTTTTATGTGGTAGGTAATTTAATTCAAAGGCCTTTTGCTGGTATAAAATTGATCGGAATAAGGAGCTGTCAGTGAGGTCCGGCGGTGGCTAATATACGGCCGTTTGTTACCAAGGCGAACGCTCACTAACAATGTTTCTTTAGGGAGTCCTCAATGCGGCGTGGGTGACTTGGAAATCTCGAATGGGTCTAACGCGTCCTGGTGATTTATTTTTTTGTGTGCGTTAACTTATGTTAACGTGATCTAGTAGCATAAAAAAAACTCGCTAAGGTAGCGCGTTTATTCATAAGGAGGGTTTGGCGATTGAAAATTTTTCGCGTCCGGTGCTGTGCAATTGCACAGGACCGGACGTGAAATTTTTTAAATTTTTTTTCTGAATTTTCCGTTTTAATTACTTTAATTGTCGTATTTTGAAACGAACCTCACTTTGGAGCACTCCCAGCACTTGAAAAAGGAAAAGTTCCAATTTACGTCATATTTAACAGATCGCTCACAAAAAGTTGAAATTTTAAATAATATTTCGGAAAATGTTCCGATGTGCCTCAAGGTTCTATCTTAGGGCCACTTCTTTTCAATATATACAGAATTACAAATATTTAAACCGCCTCCGTGGGAATCTCAAGACCCGGTAGAGAGGTCATAAATATATGTACATCTTTTAAATCTTTACTTTAGAATTTTCATTTCTTTCTTAATTCTTGACAGCTGTCAAAATCAGTTGGTGTCAAATTTAAAATTTTACAAGTATGTTTTTTGTAATTTTGAAAACAACGTGAGATTTTATAGAAAAAGAGATAAAATTCTTTAAATCTAAATCTTTCTATTTTCCTAATTAAAATTAAAATAATGTTTTCGCTTTTGACAGCTGTCAAATTTTCTGTCAACCTAACAAAAATGCCATTTAATAATTATTTCAACATATTGAAGTACCGAGCCGACCATTTTCTATAGATTTTACAGGTACCTACTAAATACGAAATAAATGTCAAAAAAATATTAGTTTTTTGGTAGCTGTCAAAACTGCAGCTAAATTTGCGTATTACTTTCATATTCAGTACCTCCAAAACCTATAGAAAAATGTTTGTTGAAATAATAATAATAAAATGGCATTTTGTTAAATTGACAGAAATTTTGACAGCTGTCAAAGGTCACAATTTTATTTTAATGTCAATTACTGAACCAGAAAGTAAATGTTTTAAATGTTTTATCTTATGTGGAAGTCAACATTATTTTCAAAATTACGAAAGATGTACTTGTAAATTTTTAAATTTGACATATATTTTGACATCTGCCAACCAACATAATATTTTTTTGACATCAATTTGGTACTCAGTACCTCCAAAACTTATAGAAAAACGTTTGTTAAGTACGTTTATTTGTTTAAATAATTATAGAGTCATTTTCATGAAATTGAAAAATTTTGACAGCTGTCAAAAGTGCAAACTTTATTTTATTATCTATTATGGAACTAGCAAATTTCAAAACACTTAATAGCAATTATTCTTCTATGGGAATTCACGTTATGTCAAAATTACGAAAGGCACACTTACATTTTTTTAAATTTGACAGCAGTTTTGACAGCTATCAACAAATATAATATATTTTTACGTCAACTTCGTATTCAATTCCTCCAAAGCCTATAGAGAAGTGTCTTCTTGGTACTTTAATTTGTTGAAATAATTATTAAATGACATTTTTATTAAGCTGTCAGAAATTTTGACAGCTGCCAAAGGCAAAAACTGTATTTAAATATCAAGTATGAAACTAGGAAATTTAAAAAAAACAGTTGATTTCCCTTCTATGGAAATTCACATTGTTTATAAAATTATGGAAGAGAAACTTGAATAATTTTAAATTTGATAGAAATTTGACAGCTACCAACAATTATAATAAGTTTCTGAAATTAATTTCGTATTCAGTACCTCCAAATCCTATAGAAAAATGTTTGCTAAGTACGTTTATTTGTTTAAATAATTATATAATGTCATTTTCAGTAAGTTGAAAAATTTTGACAGCTGTCAAACGTGCAAACTATTATGGAACTAGCAAATTTCAATTCAATTTCAAAACACTTAATAGCAATTATTCTTCTGTGGGAATTCACGTTATGTTCAAAATTACGAAAGGCACACTTACATTTTTTTAAATTTGACAGCAGTTTTGACAGCTATCAACAAATATAATATATTTTTACGTCAACTTCGTATTCAATTCCTCCAAAGCCTATAGAGAAGTGTCTTCTTGGTACTTTAATTTGTTGAAATAATTATTAAATGACATTTTTATTAAGCTGTCAGAAATTTTGACAGCTGCCAAAGGCAAAAACTGTATTTAAATATCAAGTATGAAACTAGGAAATTTAAAAAAAAACAGTTGATTTCCCTTCTATGGAAATTCACATTGTTTATAAAATTATGGAAGAGAAACTTGCATAGTTTTAAATTTGACAGCAATTTTGACAGCTACCAACAAACATAATAATTTTATGAAATTAATTTTGTATTCAGTACCTCCAAAACTATAGAAAAATGTATTTTTAAGACAATTAAAATAATTAAAAATTAAAAAATTTTGCATCCGGTCCTGTGCAATTGCACAGGACCGGACGCGAAATTTTTTTAATTTTTTTTTCTGAATTTTCCGTTTTTAATTGCTTTAATTGTCGTATTTTGAAACGAACCTCACTTTGGAGCACTCCCAGCACTTGAAAGAGGTAATCCTTGGCGCAATTTATTTTTTGCATTTTAGTAATAACTTTGCCTCATGTTTCCTGTTGTTAGGTTCATCTCTTACGATTGCACTGATGATTGGGCAATATTGTTTGAAAACGGCCTCGATTATGGCGTTTAATTAAAATTAATTAAAAATAAGATGGTACGAGGGCTATGAAAAATTGCCCAGCAGGGGGGCCAGTAATGAACAGTTACTCGGTGTATTGCGCTATCGAATACTTGCGGGCATCTAGACAATGAGAACAGTGTAGGTACGATAGAAGAATGTGAGGATATCGACTACAGTCTAAAGCTAATTATTAGGTGCTAAAAATTATGTAATTGTTAAAAACTAGAAAAATCGAATGTTTTAGATAAGTTTCAAAGTTTTTAATGAAAATTAAAACCAAAATAAATAATTTAAAAAGTCATTATTATTATTATTATTATTATACAGGGTGAATCTTTGAGTAGGGGCCATATGTTTATGGGTTAATAGTACTAGTCGTCATGAATATGATTCCGATTTTTTACAACTAAAAATCCAGCCCCATAACTAGGCAATAATTAATCAGCGACAGCAATCGATAAAATAAATTAAATACTTCAAGTGTTTCAGAACAATTATGCAAATAAAATAACAATACGGTGATGTAACTCGTAATCTCTAACTATGTATTTTCTATTAAAAAAAAATCGATAACATCATCGTGTGTGTACATAATTTCTATTAGTGCGAATTAACAACAAACATATTATTATCGCAGAAACAATGACATAAATAATGGCATGTTATTATGATGCGAGCGTTATCTCACAAATTATAATTATGCTTTCGAGGAGGACGTATTTGCTTAAATAATTCAGAAATATGTCCTGATGCGTAAGCTCTCGCACAATTGGCCCGCGTACATTGACTGATTTAACTCTCGAGGCAACGATAACGTTTTATTAGTGGGATAGATACTATTTCGTAAAAAATGCATTAAATCCACACCATCTCCCCACTAGCACCCTACATCCCAATTCCCAGATTTGGACTCCTGCAAGGGTCGATATTGAGGCCTCTATTATTCGCTTGGTTTATTTAATGGTATAGTTGGATTATTTAAAAAATAAAAACTGCATCGAATTCCTTTCGAAATGAGCCTTCTAACGATGGCCACTTTTAAGCTTGAAACAATTGGGGTTTGATTTCACCTCTGCAGCGTGAGAGCATGGCTGCCGAAAAAGTAAAACTGACGTGTCTTAGGACATTTTCCAGAAATGCAAGCATACAGGAAGCGGGGTTTAAATTCCTTAGCACATCAAGTAAATTCTGCACTTATCGTACAATTTTCGATTTGCTGTCGATAACGCTGAGCCGCAGTTATTTCCTAACTTCCACAAATATACGCCTACGTAATCAGATATCACCATTATGACATTGATATTATTTTTACGCGCCTAGTCATCAAGGATTGGTATCCTAGGTAGTACTAAATTCTAGCGATTAACGAGACATATTTATCACCAATAAATGACATAATTGTTGTTTTATTACGTTTTTAAGTTTGCAATGTCTTAACTGATAGTACCGTTGAAACAGTATTTTTGCTAAAGGTGTGCGGTGTGTCCAAAACTGATGGTTAAATAGATTTTTTTTTATGAATAAAATCACCTACTCGACGAGGAGCGTCGCGACGCCCAACTTGTTTTTCTTATGGACATCTACGTATTTTTTTCTATAATTCGATTGAGCAGTCCATTCTAGATACAACTGTGAAAACAGCGGATCTCTAGCTTTTCTCTTTCAAAAGTTACAGACAAATTAAAATCGTAATAATAGTAATAATAATAAAATTCTTAATTTCAGATAAACAAATGTATTGGATCATCTTATTTTTTTTAAACGTTCTTTTTGAAATTCTTCATCAATCTCTCGAGATAGATTTTTGAATTTTTAACTATAATTTTTTAAAATTTGTTTTTTTTACTAAAAAATATATTTCAAAAATATTTTCAATTAAAATGAGTCTAGAGGTCACAAATACATATTATAGATTCGCCCAATTTAGTTTTAAATATTTACTTTACAAATAGATTGCCGAAATAGAATTATCTTTTCTTTTAATACTTGATAGCGGGCAAAATCACTGTCAAATTTAAAAATTGAAAAGTATGTCTTTCGTAATTTTGAAAACAATGTGACTTTTCATAAAAGGAAGATAAAGTATTTTAAATTTTTGTATTTTTATAATTTAAATTAAAATAACGTTTTGACTTTTGACAGCTGTTAAATTCAATAAAAATGCCATTTAATAATTATTTCCACAAATGACTTTAGTATTTAAAAATATATTTCTCTATAGTTTTGGAGGTACTGAATACAAAATTAATTTCATAAAATTATTATGTTTGTTAGTAGCTGTCAAATTTAAAACTATGCAAATTTCTCTTCCATAATTTTATAAACAATGTGAATTTCCATAGAAGGGAAATCAACTGTTTTTTTTTTAAATTTCCTAGTTTCATACTTGATATTTAAATACAGTTTTTGCCTTTGGCAGCTGTCAAAATTTCTGACAGCTTAATGAAAATGTCATTTAATAATTATTTCAACAAATTAAAGTACCAAGCAGACACTTCCCTATAGGCTTTGGAGGAATTGAATACGAAGTTGACGTAAAAATATATTATATTTGTTGATAGCTGTCAAAACTGCCGTCAAATTTAAAAAAATGTAAGTGTGCCTTTCGTAATTTTGAACATAACGTGAATTCCCATAGAAGAATAATTGCTATTAAGTGTTTTGAACTTGAATTGAAATTTGCTAGTTCCATAATACATAGTTTGCACTTTTGACAGCTGTCAAAATTTTTCAACTTACTGAAAATGACATTCTATAATTATTTAAACAAATAAACGTACTTAACAAACATTTTTCTATAGGATTTGGCGGTACTGAATACGAAATTAATTTCAGAAACCTATTATATTTGTTGGTAGCTGTCAAATTTCTATCAAATTTAAAATTATTCAAGTTTCTCTTCCATAATTTTATAAACAATGTGAATTTCCATAGAAGGGAAATCAACTGTTTTTTTTTAAATTTCCTAGTTTCATACTTGATATTTAAATACAGTTTTTGTCTTTGGCAGCTGTCAAAATTTCTGACAGCTTAATAAAAATGTCATTTAATAATTATTTCTACGAATTAAAGTACCAAGCAGACACTTCCCTATAGGCTTTGGAGGAATTGAATCGTAAAAATATATTATATTTGTTGATAGCTGTCAAAACTGCTGTCAATTTAAAAAAAATGTAAGTGAGCCTTTCGTAATTTTGAACAGAACGTGAATCCCCATAGAAGAATAATAATTAAGTGTTTTGAAATTTGCTAGTTCCATAATAGATAATATAATAAAGTTTGCACTTTTGACAGCTGTCAAAATTTTTCAACCTAATGAAAATGACATTCAATAACTACTTAAACAAATAAACGTACTTAACAAACATTTTTCTATAAGTTTTGGAAGTACTGAGTACCAAATTGATGTCAAAAAAATATTATGTTGGTTGGCAGATGTCAAAATATCTGTCAAATTAAAAAATTTACAAGTATATCTTTCGTAATTTTGAAAATAATGTTGACTTCCACATAAGATAAAACATAAAATGTTTTAAAACTTTCTGGTTCAGTAATTGACATTAAAATAAAATTGTGACCTTTGACAGCTGTCAAAATTTCTGTCAACTTAACAAAATGCCATTTTATTATTATTATTTCAACAAACATTTATCTATAGGTTGTGGAGGTACTGAATACGAAAGTAATACGCAAATTTAGTAGCAGTTTAGACAGCTACCAAAAAACAATATTTTTTTGACATTTATTTCGTCTTTAGTAGGCACCTGTAAAATCTATAGAAAATGGTCTGCTCGGTACTTCAATATGTTGAAATAATTATTAAATGGCATTTTTGTTAGGTTGACAGAAAATTTGACAGCTGTCAAAAGCGAAAACATTATTTTAATTTTAATTAGAAAAATAGAAAGATTTAGATTTAAAGAATTTTATCTCTTTTTCTATAAAAACTCACGTTGTTTTCAAAATTACAAAAAACATACTTGTAAAATTTTAAATTTGACACCCACTGATTTTGACAGCTGTCAAGAATAAAGAAAGAAATGAAAATTCTAAAGTAAAGATTTAAAAGATGTATATTTATGACCTCTCTACCGGGTATTGAGATTCCCACGGAGCCGGTTTAAATATTTGTAATTCTGTATATATTGAAAAGAAATGGCCCTAAGATAGAACCTTGAGACACATCGGAACATTTTCCGAAATATTATTTAAAATTTCAACTTTTTGTGAGCGATCTGTTAAATAGGACGTAAATTGGAACTTTCACTAAGCTTGTTTGTATTAAGTGCCCATGGGCGGAAATTTTGGTCTGAATAAACAACGCAAATGACACTTTTTCGTTACAAGCGTTGCATTACTTAAATACTTTACATTTCACATTTCCAGCAACTTATTAAACCGCACATTGCAGGCACTCTTCCTGTACACAACAATTATAAATTAGCTGAGCGCGAAGAAATATTTGTGCCTATAATTAACTCATCAGTTATGTGGTTTATTCTATTAGAATTTCAATGGTGACAGTGACGACTAAAAAAATGCCTATTACGTAGACGGTTATGCGGAAAATGCCACTTATATTAGACATTTTGTATGCGATGTACAAGGAATAACATAAATAACGTGCTAAACATTTAAATTTTTTAAATAAGCAAATCGGAGTCTGCAGTGTTAATAGAATCTTAATATCTCCAAGACCTTGATGAAACGACAAAGGAAAGGAACAACGATGATCGTTTTATGTAAACTGGATATTTCTCGCCCTGCCTCGTATAAAACATAATTAATTAGATTCCGCTTTTCCCATACCGTAAATAAGGCACATGCACGCAAGAAAAATAAAGAAACTCAAACATTACTTATGTACGTCTGTTGGTTTATTTTACTTTAATAACGAAAATATACTTCGGGGATAAACGCAGAGACAAGGATTTTCGGTGGACCGGATACGTTGATTCCGAACTATTAATAAATATTTTTTTATAGGGTAACCAAATGTTAACGTAATATTTGTACTGGTATTAGTTCATAGGCATTTTTATCCCGAGTGAGTGGGTGAGCAGGAGCGGATCGGATTCCGGAGGCGGGTTTTTTCCAGTCAAATTCAATGCTCATGAATTGAAAACAAAAAGTGTGTCACCAACCATTTTCTAAAAAAAAAAAAATCGAAAAAAAACTCCTTTTGTTTGGGTACAGCCC
Source organism: Rhagium mordax (assembly GCA_963680705.1). Classification (NCBI taxonomy): domain Eukaryota; kingdom Metazoa; phylum Arthropoda; class Insecta; order Coleoptera; family Cerambycidae; genus Rhagium; species Rhagium mordax. The sequence goes on along the minus strand of OY796662.1, from coordinate 59,479,254 downwards.
CTTCGGGGCTGTTTGCGGTGCGTCTTTTTCGTTAAATGTCAAAGTGACGTTTGGGAATGTGTACGGCCCCTTCGGGGCCATCTTTGGACAACTAGCACGTTTATTCGTTGATTTTCCATAAAACTGTCAAAAATGACGTTTAAACGTCAAAAGGAAGGAGGAGTACTATCGAGGAACCGAACATGGTTTCGGGGTCCTGAAGTCGTTCGGATTCCGAAACTGATATCGTTTCTACCCTAGGACCAAAACAAATAATTAAAGTTCGCCGGATCGACTATAAGCTGCAATCGGTCGGACGGACTATAGATTTCAAGATAAAAATTTACGAAATTTCAACAAATTAATTGTCCGGACGCGTTAGGTGGTTCAAATTTGGAGGGACCCAACAGTAATGACGGGTCTAGCTTTCTTTAAAGTCCGGCCAAAAAAAAAATACCGTTTATAAGTAAAATCGACCTTTTTAAAAAATTCGTATATCGGATAATATCCAAGATGGACCTAAAAAGTTCTTCATTATCCTTCTCTTTAATCGTCTTCTAGGTCTGGATCCTTCAGATCAAAATGGAAAGGCTCCGGAACATTTCTGAAGGGAACTTGTCGAGAAATTCGCTAAAATCCGAAAAAATCGCTAAAATCCGAAAAATTGCTAAAATCAGAACACTCGCCAACGTCCGAAAAATCGCTAAAAGTCGAAAAAATCGCTAAAATCCGAAGAAATCGCTAAAATCAGAACACTCGCCAACGTCCGAAAAATCGCTAAAGTCGGAAAAAATCGCTAAAATCAGAACACTCGGCAACGTCCAAAAAATTGCTAAAATCGGAAAAAATCGCTAAAATTCGAAAAAATCGCTAAAATCAGAACACTCGCCAACGTCCGAAAAAATCGCTAAAATCCGAAAAATCGCTAAAATCAGAACACTCGCCAACGTCCGAAAAATCGCTAAAATTCGAAAAAATCGCTAAAATCAGAACACTCGACAACGTCCGAAAAATCGCTAAAAACCGAAAAAATTGCTAAAATCCGAAAAATCGCTAAAATCAGAACACTCGCCAACGTCCCAAAAATCGATAAAGTCGGAAAAAATCGCTAAAAACCGAAAAAATTGCTAAAATCCGAAAAATCGCTAAAATCAGAACACTCGCCACGTCTGAAAAATCGCTAAAGTCGAAAAAAATCGCTAAAATCAGAACACTCGCCAACGTCTGAAAAATCGCTAAAGTCGGAAAAAATCGCTAAAATCAGAACACTCGTCAACGTCTGAAAAAATCGCTAAGGTCGGAAAAAATCGTTAAAATCAGAACACTCGCCAACGTCCAAAAAATCGCTAAAATTCGAAAAAAATCGCTTTCGTCCAGCAAATGTCATCTAAAAACAGAACTGAAACGCTGTTTTTGCAATTCCAACTTTTTATAGGGATTCCAACTAAGTTGATAAGAGCGCCCGACGGCCGGTGGTTGAAACCGACCGCACTCGAGCCTATGCAAATGAACGGCGTCCTGATCTCCTAATCCTGAGTGGTCGGCGGATCCTGAAAACGCTGAAAACCGCAAAATCCGTCCCGGCAAAGAGGAGGGCGCTAAGTCGGAGGCCGGTGGAAGACTTTTCCCGCTGCGCTTCCAGAGCCTACTTTGGCGTTTCGCTCTTGTACAAAAGCACAAAAGTGCATCCAAGTAGGCAGTGGTGTGCCAGTATCAACGCACACGAGCCGAGATCAAGACAGTTTAGGGAACCCGACGACCGCGTGTCATTTGCCGGCACCGCGTGGCGTTTCGCGGACGCAGTCGTTTGTTTTTCGCCGACCGCTATTAAAAAGTTGCCGTTCGTTAATTTCGCTTTTAGTTCAGTGAGAGGTTTTTAATTGTTGGTAATTGTTGCTTTGTGCCGTCGTACTTTAATCGTTTTATTGAGTGAGGATTTAAATGTAGTGATGTGAGTATGATTTATTGTTATTGTCTGCGCTCGTAATTGATTTTTCGATATACACATGCTGTAATTAATGGTCACCGGAGTTTTAATTATGGCTTTTTCTTTTTGTCAAATTTGGGAATTTTTTGTTTGTGTTACACTAGAAATAGAGGAAGGTTTATAGCTATTTTTGGTCGATTTAGGAAGCGCCAGTTTGTTCGATTTTTCAAAAATTTTATTATAAAATTTATAAAAAAAAAATCTGCCAAATAATTTCTCAGTGATATTTTGTTGGTCAATAAAATATAAGGGTAGTTTTCGCATCCTTGGACAATTTTATATCGAAGATTATGGCGTACCAATAAAATTTTTCGCATCTCTGACCATACATAGTCCAAACTCGTTTAATAATAATTACATCAGAAGTTTCTTAAACAGAAATTCTAGACCATATTGTAAAATTATTTCTAATCGTATAGGGTGTTTGATATGAGAGTGGCATATCAAATTTATATTTTTTTATATGGAGCACCCTATATATTTGTACAGTTTCTTATTTTTTTCTTAATTGCCTTTATTTGAAATTTCATTGCGGCGTTGTCGAATTATGCGTCTTTTTCAAAAAAATACATAAATAAATAAAATTGCAACTATTTCTACAGGGTGTTCATTATATGATTGGACATAATTTTACAATATAGACTTCTTGCTCTCCTAGGATTACTGTTTAAAATTTTTTTCGATATAATAAATATTAAACGAGATATCGACCGAGGCGACCTTGTCGACTCACCCTGTATATCAAATCGAAATAAAATTTAAAAATGGTAAAACGTTTAGATTTCTAACAAAATTTTCCTCATCAGAACATTCACTATAGGGCAAATCGTTTCATTTGGAAAATAAACCGTTACATTCCCCCCTTTTAAAATGTTAAAACCAGGAACGCTTCCGATACGATTAGAATTTCTGCCAGGGTCGTCATATTATTAACATAATGCCGATCACTAGGTTAAGATCCCGAGTTAAAAATATGTACCTACAACTTGCGTGAAATTTCATTGAATTACGGCGCCGGTATTTATAGTTCACTTAGGATTCGAACGCAGGGATGGCTCAATATAGTTGTGCGCGGCGGGCTATTTTTTTCGGCTGCAAGGGCGCGAACTAGACCTAGAAAATACAGTCGTTGCCAAGTGTCAACGTGCCAAAATGTATGCACATTCTAAAATGGATCCTTGTGGGACGCCAGACGTAGCAGCAACAAAATAATAAAAAAATAGTTCGTTGGGGAGATTATTGGTCCCTAAACGGTGTATATATTTTTTTAATGGAATTTTTTAGGCACAGGGGTTGTGAATTAGGGCGCACCCATTTTTCTAACCCGTTAAGGGACTAACATCTTACTTGTAACGTCTTACATAATTAATACAAATTCGCGTTGGGTGTAAACTAGTTGCGGCACCTCGCATGGTGATTTTTTACTGCGGATTCCTCAACAAGTGACGAGGGGGAGAGAAGTGAACATAAACGCACATGTGTGATAATTTATTAAATTAAACTGTGCCTTATTGTAGGTCACGTCGAGATGTATAAATTAGTGGGTGTTTTTTTGTTGGGCGTCCGGAGAAGGAATTCGAAAATTCGCATCTGCAGCGAACGTTTGAAAAGGGGGGAATGTAACGGTTTTTTTTTCCCAAATGAATTAAGTTAATAAAAATTCTAAAGCGATAAAAACGCTATCCAAATATGTAAAAATATACGGTGGATCCACTCCTATTTGGTTAAAACTCACGTTGTATACGTTACTTGTTCAGGTGAGGATTAAAATAGCAGAATGTTTGATGTCAACATTGGATTTTCTTCGCCTTTTATTTATTTTCAACTCCGAGCGTGTTATATACATTTCGAATTTGGTTATTTGTTTCTTCCTTACCAAAATACCTCGGTGGAAATTGAACATATATATAAACACATAAATCACGTATATTTTTGTTCCACGGAATAACGCACAGCAAATACTTGTAACTATTGGTATTAATTTCGTGCGACTTTTGTTTCAGATTTGTTCCTCCCCACCTAAGCCACGCAAAAAATATGACGCCAGAGGAGCCCGCGCAGTGAAGTAGCGTTGGACGGAGAGACGGTTAGTGAATGTGGAAATCCAAGAGACAGTGCCCCAGGTGTTTATGCCACCTCCTGGTGGCCGTACTTGCTCTGGCTCTAGTGGCTGCAGCCGATACCGACGTTACAGACTTTAGTTCGACGAATACGGTGTCAGATGGTGAAGTGGAAGCCAGAATCTATTATAAGGGCGTCAGCGCTAAGGAAACCACCGTTGGGAAGGGGTAAGTAAATGCATTGTGTGCGCGGAGGAAGTCGTTAACGGGAAGGGCAAACAGAGCGGGCGCTGAGCCGGTCCTTGTGGAACACATTTTTTATAAAAATGAAACCGCGGCATATGCGCTACGACATCATTATTAAGATGATGATACGTCTTGAAATTGTTTGCAATTACGTCGGTAAAGACGCGATCGATCAGACCCCGAGATTATTATCTAAAATTATACATGCATGGCTCAGTTTCAAATTACTGGCGGTGCAAAAACTGTGCTTTTATATTAACTTAATGTCACGCTGTTATCGAGTTACATACCTTCTTATTTTAATGTATACATGTCGACAAGCGTAAAATATGGGTTAATTGTTTTATTAGTTTGATTTAGTAATTATGATCCGATCGCGCCGATCGCCAGGCTATTATCGAGGCCGTGGAAGTACTAAACCCAGAAAATTAGCCTAGCTGGTTTCTAGGTGTGATAAATATTTAAATGAAAAAAAAAGTCTGCGAGTTGATTAACATATAAGAGCGAGTTACGGTGCAATAATTTTAGCTGGCAACTGTTTTACGGTATTCATTAAGGTGTCAGTTTTAGAGAATTTGCTTTCTATTTCCTTTGACACCCTGGAAAAAATGTTCACACGGTGCAGTTTTGGAAATTTTTATTTCAACTAAATAAATATAAAATTACAAAACTATAGTATAATAAAATACAAAATTAGAAACACTAATTTTGTATTTTACTATAAGTAGATACTATAGATTTGTAATTTTATATTTATTTACCGTAGGCCCTGAAGAAGGTGTAAAAAACACCGAAGCGTTGGCTTTTTAACCAAAATAATGTTCTTTAAACAGACCTAAACCCAATAAACCCAATCAAAAATAATTTAAATCAATTAAACGAATTAAATCAACAAAATCACTTAAATCCATTAAATGATTTAAATTAATAAAATCCATTACATTTAAATCAATTGAACCGATTAAATCGATTAATTTAATTCAGTCAACTATATCAATTATATCCATTAAATGATTTAATTCAATTAAACGAATTAAAACTATTACCTGATTTAAATCAATTGAATCAACTACTTCAATTAAATCCATTACAATTAAATGAATTAAACTAATTGAATCAAATACATTTTTTACATTATTTAAATCAATTTAATCAACTACTTCAATTAAATTCATTAGATTTAAATTAACTAAACCTATTAAATCGATTAAATCAATTAAATTCATTACATGATTTAAATCAATTAAATCAACTAAACCAATAATATCCATTATCAATGAAATCCATCACATTTAAATCAATTGAACCAATTAAATCGATTCCATTAAGTTATTTAAATCAATTTAATCAACAAAAATCACTTAAATCCATTAAATGATTTAACTCCATTAAATGAATTAAATCAATGAAACCCATTACATTTAAATCAATTGAACCAATTAAATTATTAAGTCAACTATATCAATTACATTCAACAAATGATTTAATTCGATTAAAAGAATTAAAACCATTATATGATTTAAATCGTTAAATCAACTAAATCAATTAAATCCATTACATTTAAAATCAATTAAACCAATTAAATCGATTACATTATTTAAATCAATTAAATCAACTATTTCAATTAAATCCATTAGATTTAAATCAATTAAACCTATTAAATCGATTAAATCAATTAAATTTATTAAATGATTGAAATTAATTAAATTCATTACATGATTTAAATCCATTAAATGAATTAAATCTATGAAATCCATTACATTTAAATCAATTGAACCAATTAAATCGATTAAATTAATTAAGTCAACTATATCAATTACATCAATTAAATGATTTAATTCAAAAATCAATTAAATCAACTAAATCAATTAAATCCATTACATTTAAATGAATTAAATCAATTACATGCATTACATTATTTAAATAAATTAAATCAACTACTTCAATTAAATTCATTAGATTTAAATCAATTAAACCTATTAAATCGAATAAATCAATTAAATTCATAATATGATTTAAATCAATTAAATCAATAAAATCCATTAAATGATTTAAATCCATTATCAATCAAATCCATTACGTTTAAATCAATTGAACCAATTAAATCGATTAAATTAATTAAATCAACTACATCAATTAAATCCATTAAATTATTTAAATCAATTGAACCAATAAAATCAATTCAATTAAACCGATTAAATCAATTTAACAAATTAAATTAATTAAATTGCTGTAACCGAGGAAGTAAGTAGAGGTTGACATAAGCGTAACACTTGGCTGTTGTCGGGTATATTTTTTGTTCTGTGCTAATTATTACTGTCTTTTTCTTCAGCCGTTATATTTCAACTCTTTTCGATCTCCCTTGGAAAAGTTTCACTTTGCAGTTATGGAAATTTTTAATTCAACTCCTTTGCAAAGGAAAAATACGTCATGAAGTTTTGGAGACTTTTATTTCCTCTTTTATTGGAAAAACAATCTTATCGTGCATTTTTGGAACTTCCTTTCGATCTCTTTCGGAAAAATATCACTTTGCAGGTTTGGAAATTTTTATTTCAACTCCTCTGCAAAGGAAAAATACGTCATGAAGTTTTGGAGACTTTTATTTCCTCTTTCATTGGAAAAACAATATATACATGCATTTTTGGAACTTTCTCTCGATTCCCTTCAGTAAAATATCACTTTGCAGTTTTGGAAATTTTTATTTCAACTCCTTTGCAAAGGAAAAATACGTCATGAAGTTGTGGAGACTTTGCTTTACTAATCCAATAAGAAAAAAAAATTTCGTGCATTTTTGGAACTTCCTTTCGATCCCTTTCGGAAAAATATCACTTTGCAGGTTTGGAAATTTTTATTTCAACTCCTCTGCAAAAGAAAAATACGTCAAGAAGTTTTGGAGACTTTTATTCCCTCTTCCATTAGAAAAACAAATTTATAGTGCATTTTTGGAACTTCCTCTCCATTCCCTTCAGTAAAATATCACTTTGCAGTTTAGGAAATTTTTATTTCAACTCCTCTGCAAAAGAAAAATACGTCGCGAAGTTGTGGAGACTTTTCTTTACTATTCCAATGGAAAAAAAATATTTTCGTGCATTTTTGGAACTTCCTTTCGATCTCTTTCGGAAAAGTATCACTTTACAGGTTTGGAAATTTTTATTTCAACTCCTCTGCAAAGGAAAAATACGTCATGAAGTTTTGGAGACTTTTATTTCCTCTTTCATTGGAAAAACAATCTCATCGTGCATTTTTGGAACTTCCTCTCGATTCCCTTCAGTAAAATATCACTTTGCAGTTTTGGAAATGTTTATTTGAACACCTTTGCAAAGGAAAAATACGTCATGATGTTGTGGAGACTTTTCTTTACTATTCCAATGGAAAAAAAATCTGTTCGTGCATTTTTGGAACTTCCTTTCGATCTCTTTCGGAAAAGTATCACTTTACAGGTTTGGAAATTTTTATTTCAACTCCTTTGCAAAGGAAAAATACGTCATGAAGTTGTGTTTTCTTTACTATTCCAATGGAAAAAAAATATTTTCGTGCATTTTTGGAACTTCCTTTCGATCTCTTTCGGAAAAGTATCACTTTGCAGGTTTGGAAATTTTTATTTCAACTCCTCTGCAAAAGAAAAATACGTCATGAAGTTTTGGAGACTTTTATTTCCTCTTCCATTGGAAAAACAATCTCATCGTGCATTTTTGGAACTTCCTCTCAATCCCCTTCAGTAAAATATCACTTTGCAGTTTTGGAAATTTTTATTTCAACTCCTCTGCAAAAGAAAAATACGTCATGAAGTTTTGGAGACTTTTATTTCCTCCTTTATTGGAAAAACAATATTAACGTGCATTTTTGGAACTTCCTCTCGATCCCTTTCAGTAAAATATCACTTTGCAGTTTTGGAAATTTTTATTTCAACTCCTATACAAAAGAAAAAATACGTCATGAAGTCTTGGAGACTTTTCTATACTATTCCCATGGAAAAATTCTTGTCGTGCATTTTTGGAACTTCCTTTGGAACCTTTTTGGAAAAATTTCACTTTGCAGTTTTGAAAATTTTGATTTCAACTCTTCTGCAGAAGAAAAATACGTCATGAAGTTTTGGAGACTTTTATTCTCTATTCCATTGGAAAAAAATTCTTATCGTGTAGTTTTGGAACTTCCTTTCGGAAAAATATCACTGCAGTTTTATCGGCGAACACCTGAACCGATTTCGTTCTTGTTTTCGACGTGCCAAAGCTGCTAGATCTGCAGACGTTTTATTGCCAGACATAAATATACACAAATAGCGAACGGTTGCCGTGCGTACATGCAGCCAGCCTGTAAAACGATACCATTAGCATAGAACTTAATAAAGGTGTGCATTTGTTTAAACAAGCCGTGTATTACACGAATTTTTCGCCTACATGCGCCATGTAGTGGTACCAACGGTACATACTCGAGATACCATTTGGTATTCACTATTGTGTTATTGATATATAAGGTTTAAGCGTTTGCATTTTAATATCACCAGGCTAGAAACGAGGAACTGAATACAAAATTTCTTGTCAACGCAAGACCAAAATTAATCGCCGGATTTATCGTCCACTTATTTTATTTGCATTCCTCTATGGGAAAATCATGCCTACACACACCGATTCCTGTGTGACATTAGACAAGCGTTTAGTGAGTTAATTTTTAACGCGAACGACGGGCTGAATAACAAACAACAGAACGTGATTCCATTAATATATCTTCGATATTATTATTATATAACAGACGCAGGTATGCAGTGCATATTACTTACACTCCATGAGAAAATGCGCGCTGCACGTCGAAAGCGAATTTACTGGGAAACGGGTAATGGATGCGTAAAAATGTCGGCACTTGCCACAGGATGTCCAACACAACTTTGTCGTAATGTATTCGGATGAAGGAGCGTTAAAACTTTCTCGCATGTACCCATTTCTGATTGCTACTTATTAGTAATTATCAATACTCGCACATACAAACACGCCCCAATCCCTCTGAGCCTTCCGACGATTCTTCAGGGAATTTTAAAAACGTATTTGAATAAATTTCAGCAGACACCCCTGCGCGACGAGAACACAAGTGGCGAGGTGCAGTTACAGCTTTAATTGTGCACTCGCGAGGGGTGGTACGCTGCATGGTACACTAAATTTAACAGTACATAGTAGCATCGTCATTTGATACCCTTGTGTGAGGACTCGGTTAGAGGGGTGGAATAATGCAACAATTAATCAATTTCAACTTCTCCTTTCATGCAACAAATAAATCCGGCTGTAATCTGGGCAAAAAGTCATAGAAAATCTATCAGAACTTGTGTATTATTTGTACAATGTAGTGCGCCGGGTGGTTACCCCTTTTCGAAGTAAAACAATCCGCGGTTCGATCTTAAACTTCGCGTAATATTTGTCCTTAAAAATTGAGACTTTTGCGACAATGTGGCAACAATGCAATGCAACAAAATTCGGAATTTCCACAGCCTACCATCTGGAGCGGATAGATTTGTGGCCGGCAGGGTAATATAAAAGACAAATGAAAGTGTCACATGGTTAGCCCTACTGGATTCGTGAGAAATGGTTTATACGAGCAGATGTTCGATAATTCCCAAGCACCCGAAAACTGACCGTAGTCTCCAAAGTAATGGACAGCGTCAACAATTTGCATCTGCTATCAGGTCAATACGGCTTACGTCAAAGACGTTGCGATTAACAGTGGCGCCCCACACGGATCCGTCTTGGGGCCCACTCTGTTTCTCCATGCCATTAACGACTCACTATCTGCTAAAATCAATCCTGCGCACAGCCCATGCAAGCTATCTATGTCACAAATCAATTATACGGCTGGTTTTACACTTTCAAATGTTCTCAGACTAAGTTCATAAAGTCAGAGTTACTATTATTGAAACAAATGCAATCTTGTTGGTTTTAATCAGTCTGAAACGCAGTCGGGTATGTTCTTTAAGAAATTTAACAAACAGCTAGGTCGTGTCTAGGAGCTCTTCGATAACTATGCTTTAATTTTATAGGCACACATATTACTAATAAATCAACGTCAACCGTAAGAATACTTGGAGGACTATTTCAACCATAAAGATTGCTTTAACGGATGCATTAAAGATCGAATCATTATTCTTGCTAAGACTAGTTGTTGAGAACTATTTTATCTAGAATAATTTTGGAGAAGGTATCAATTATTCTTGTTAAAACTTGTAGTATCCATAATTATTGTATATAAAATAGATTTTGGAAACTCTTTTATCTAGAATAATTTTGCAACCAATAATTGACTAATTATTCTTATTAAAACTTTAAAAATAAAAGTTTATCTAGAATAAATTTGGAGAAGGTATCAATTATTCTTGTTAAAACTTGTAGTATCCATAATTATTCTATATAAAATAGATTTTGGAAACTCTTTTATCTAGAATAATTTTGCAACCAATAATTGACTAATTATTCTTGTTAAAACTTTAAAAATAAAAGTTTATCTAGAATAATTTTGGAGACGGTATCAATTATTCTTGTTAAAACTTGTAGTATCCATAATTATTCTATATAAAATAGATTTTGGAAACTCTTTTATCTTTTGTTAAAACTTTAAAAATAAAAGTTTATCTAGAATAAATTTGGAGAAGGTATCAATTATTCTTGTTAAAACTTGTAGTATCCATAATTATTCTATATAAAATAGATTTTGGAAACTCTTTTATCTAGAATAATTTTGCAGACAATAATTATTCTTGTTAAAACTGTAAATAAAAGTTGAACTACAGGTAGTTTCCATAATTATTCTACATAAAATAGTTTTCGAGGTCTATTTTATCTAGAATAGTTTTGTAAACAATAACAGACTACTATTCTAGTTAAAACGTTAGAAATGAAAATTGGGACACGAGTAGTTTCCATAATAATTATTCTAGATAAATTAGATTTCGACTTTTGTTTCATCTAGAATAATTTTGGAAAAAAAATCAATTATTCTTATTAAAACTTGTAGCATCCTTAATTATTTTATACAAAATAGTTTTTGAAGATTCTTTTATCTAGAATAATTTTGCAAACAATAATTATTCTTGTTAAAACTGTAAATAAAAGTTGAACTACAGGTAGTTTCCATAATTATTCTACATAAAATAGTTTTCGAGGTTTATTTTATCTAGAATAGTTTTGTAAACAGTAACAGACTACTATTCTAGTTAAAACGTCAGAAATGAAAATTGAGACACGAGTAGTTTCCATAATAATTATTCTAGATAAATTAGATTTCGACTTTTGTTTCATCTAGAATAATTTTGGAAAAAAAATCAATTATTCTTATTAAAACTTGTAGCATCCTTAATTATTTTATACAAAATAGTTTTTGAAGATTCTTTTATCTAGAATAATTTTGCAAACAATAATTATTCTTGTTAAAACTGTAAATAAAAGTTGAACTACAGGTAGTTTCCATAATTATTCTATATAAAATAGTTTTCGAGGTCTATTTTATCTAGAATACTTTTGTAAACAATAACAGACTACTATTCTAGTTAAAACGTCAGAAATAAATATTGGGCCACGAGTAGTTTCCATAATAATTATTCTAGATAAATTAGATTTCGACTTTTGTTTTTATCTAGAATAATTTTGGAAAAAAAATCAATTATTCTTATTAAAACTTGTAGCATCCTTAATTATTCTATATAAAATAATTTTTGAAGACTCTTTTATCTAGAATAATTTTGCAAACAATAGTTATTCTTGTTAAAACTGTAAATAAAAGTTGAACTACAGGTAGTTTCCATAATTATTCTATATAAAATAGTTTTCGAGGTCTATTTTATCTAGAATACTTTTGTAAACAATAACAGACTACCATTCTAGTTAAAACATCAGAAATAAAAATTGGGACACGAGTAGTTTAAATAATAATTATTCTAGATAAATTAGATTTCGACTTTTGTTTCATCTAGAATAATTTTGGAAAAAAAATCAATTATTCTTATTAAAACTTGTAGCATCCTTAATTATTCTATATAAAATAATTTTTGAAGACTCTTTTATCTAGAATAATTTTGCAAACAATAGTTATTCTTGTTAAAACTGTAAATAAAAGTTGAACTACAGGTAGTTTCCATAATTATTCTATATAAAATAGTTTTCGAGGTCTATTTTATCTAGAATACTTTTGTAAACAATAACAGACTACCATTCTAGTTAAAACATCAGAAATAAAAATTGGGACACGAGTAGTTTCCATAATAATTATTCTAGATAAATTAGATTTCGACTTTTGTTTCATCTAGAATAATTTTGGAAAAAAAATCAATTATTCTTATTAAAACTTGTAGCATCCTTAATTATTCTATATAAAATAGTTTTTGAAGATTCTTTTATCTAGAATAATTTTGCAAACAATAATTATTCTTGTTAAAACTTTAAATGAAAGTTGAACTACAGGTAGTTTCCATAATTATTATTCTACATAAAATAGTTTTCGAGCTCTGTTTTATCTAGAATAGTAATATGCAAAAATCTGGTCTGCAGCCGCTTCAGTTGTCTTGATTCCCATGCAATCCGCGTGGCGAATCATTATGCACCAAGACGGGTGCGAATAGGCCTCAAAGACATCAAACAAAAGCGGCCAGTTGATGGCAAAGGACAGGAATTATGCAAACAGCAACAGTAAATCATGTCATGGCTTGTAGTACATTTTAATAAACCGCTTTACTTGGGAGGGTAAAACCGGTAGGCGTGCTATTAAAACGGTAAGTAAAAAACGACATCAATTAGCGACTTCGATTTGGGAATTCGTTCCGGGTACGAACATACTAGTAAATCATTCGCGATGTAAAAGTGTCAATTTCTTCTGAGGTAATCACAGCACATGAATATTAATCGACATATCTGCTCTAATTCAGAGAAATTTTGTACGTTAGCAGCCAGTGGTGTCAAGAGGCAGAGACTGAAGTACTTTCAGTTGTCACGAAAAGTTTATACTTCAACCTTCACTTAGAATTTTTTTTATTATTACATTATTTTAAAATTTTTTTTTTTCTATTTAATAATAAAAAATTTAACAATTTTTACTATTATCTTTGCAAAGCTACCTACAAAAAATGTTACAAGCTCCTGCAGCCATTAATCTCACTTGTGCGCCCATTCTTTTAAATCACGTCATCCCCCATTATACAAATGTTCCGAAATAATTATTCAGATCGTTCCGAAACTTTAATAAATGATGCGATTGCACAAAGCTACAAGGAAGACAGTAATTCGTATCCGATTTCACCGAGATAATCGAATAACGACGAAATGAGTCACTCCGGTTCGAGGTTTGATCCTTCGACTATGACACCCTTACCCCATTTCTGTTGCCAAATACTCAAGACTGCCACCCGGTGCAATGGCACGGTACTAATCTTGTTTTCCGAAAAAGAACCGTCTATAAATTGTAATTGGTTATATGAAATATATATATCACACAATTTTCAATGTTTGCTATATAAAAACCCATGTTGTGATCGATGGAAACCATCTACCGATTCTGATGTTCCGCAAGGGTCTGTCTTGAGGCCCGCTTTGATTCTCCTTCGCATTAACGACGTATTCTTTGCAAAAATTAATTAATTGTACAGTTTCGCTGATTCCATTACACTCCTTGCTAGCTCATCAGAGGCCCAATCATCTGTCGGAGCCTTTTACCTCCAGATGTTCGCAAACTCGATTAAATCTTCAAACCGGATGGGGTGAAAACAATATGGCGATTTTAATCCATCTAAAGCGCCCTCCAGTCCGTTCTCTGAGAAGCCTAACCCAAACGTAACAGTGCCAGGCAAGGTCATGTCTAGGAGCCCTTCCATATCTGTACTTTATTTCACAGCCTTCTTCTAGGCTGGGCCCGAACTCATTAATTCAAATACCATTCGAATGATCCTGTTAGCTGCCCGACAAATTTATTCACTAGACTCTCGTTTAATTATTAAAAACAAAGCTCAATTTAATTTGTTACAATTTCTGTGTCAGATTTAATCAACGAATTGGTCTGCCTTTTAACCCCGCGAAGATAATCAGACAACAAGACTGCCATTTCTGTGCATGTATTACTTCAAATAAACAATTTTGTATCCAGTTACGATAAGTACCGACCGACTGAAATTAAAAGTTAATAATTATAATCTCGGCCAGTAATAGGCTGCCAAAGCTGTGATGATAATGCCCTGTCGTTTAACAAGCGACCACAAAAAATAAATTATACTACATAATTAGTAGAGTGAGATTGGAATCATTGATCCGTTAAATGCTCGGAAATATTTACGTTTGTTTTAGACAAACATTCTTTGATGTGTGGATGTGGAATATATACGCCCGTGCCGTTGATCTGTCTAGTTGTACGGCTTTTTTTGCGGCCGATACACGGCGTCCCAAAAATACACTACAAGCGCCTACGCAATAACTCAGTTATTATGGAAGATAGACTTTTGATATTTGGATTGTGGATAACAGGTCACAAAACCTAGAATCTGACACAATTATGCATAAAATATCGCTTCCGGTCTCGCAGGAAGTGATATCAACTTTCTTATTTTACGCGAAGCACCCTGTATATTTTTGCATTTTCTTGTTCGTCATGGAGTGCTGATTCCAATGATATGCCACAAGTTGGCATTTGTTTGAAAAATGGCGTCGAAAATGTGAAAAAACTGAAAAACGCAGATACGGATTTTATTTTTGAATTTTATAGAAAGTAGGCCTTGAATTTGATGCAAAGGCGTCTTTTTTGGCACTATATGTATGCAAAGTGCAAATCCAACGCCTACTTATGTAAGATTCAAAATTAAAACCCAGCAGAGACCGTCTTTCAGATAAAACAGAAGTTGAAACCAATTTATCTAGAATAATTATTAAACTACTCGTATCTTGATTTTTATTTCTGACGTTCTATATCTAGAATAATAGTCTGTTATTGTTTACAAAACTATTCTAGATAAAACAGATCTCAAAAAATATTTTATGTAGAATAGAATAAATCAGTCAATTATTGTTTTACAAAATTATTCTAGATAATATAGTTTTCGAAAACTATTTCATGTAATAAGAATAATAATTTAACATCATTTCCAAAATTATTCTAGATAAAACAGAAGTTAAAACCAATTTATCTAGAATAATTATTATAGAAACTACTCGTGTTTTGATTTTTATTTCTGACGTTCTATATCTAGAATAATAGTCTGTTATTGTTTACAAAACTATTCTAGATAAAACAGATCTCGAGAAATATTTTATGTAGAATAGAATAAATCAGTCAATTATTGTTTTACAAAATTATTCTAGATAAAATAGTTTTCGAAAACTATTTCATGTAGAATAATTAGGGACACTACAAGTTTTAATAAGAATAATAATTTAACATCATTTCCAAAATTATTCTAGATAAAACAAAAGTTGAAACCAATTTATCTAGAATAATTATTATAGAAACTACTCGTGTTTTGATTTTTATTTCTGACGTTCTATATCTAGAATAATAGTCTGTTATTGTTTACAAAACTATTCTAGATAAAACAGATCTCGAGAAATATTTTATGTAGAATAGAATAAATCAGTCAATTATTGTTTTACAAAATTATTCTAGATAAAATAGTTTTCGAAAACTATTTCATGTAGAATAATTAGGGACACTACAAGTTTTAATAAGAATAATAATTTAACATCATTTCCAAAATTATTCTAGATAAAACAAAAGTTGAAACCAATTTATCTAGAATAATTATTATAGAAACTACTCGTGTTTTGATTTTTATTTCTGACGTTCTATATCTAGAATAATAGTCTGTTATTGTTTACAAAACTATTCTAGATAAAACAGATCTCGAGAAATATTTTATGTAGAATAGAATAAATCAGTCAATTATTGTTTTACAAAATTATTCTAGATAAAATAGTTTTCGAAAACTATTTCATGTAGAATAATTAGGGACACTACAAGTTTTAATAAGAATAATAATTTAACATCATTTCCAAAATTATTCTAGATAAAACAAAAGTTGAAACCAATTTATCTAGAATAATTATTATAGAAACTACTCGTGTTTTGATTTTTATTTCTGACGTTCTATATCTAGAATAATAGTCTGTTATTGTTTACAAAACTATTCTAGATAAAACAGATCTCGAGAAATATTTTATGTAGAATAGAATAAATCAGTCAATTATTGTTTTACAAAATTATTCTAGATAAAATAGTTTTCGAAAACTATTTCATGTAGAATAATTAGGGACACTACAAGTTTTAATAAGAATAATAATTTAACATCATTTCCAAAATTATTCTAGATAAAACAAAAGTTGAAACCAATTTATCTAGAATAATTATTATAGAAACTACTCGTGTTTTGATTTTTATTTCTGACGTTCTATATCTAGAATAATAGTCTGTTATTGTTTACAAAACTATTCTAGATAAAACAGATCTCGAGAAATATTTTATGTAGAATAGAATAAATCAGTCAATTATTGTTTTACAAAATTATTCTAGATAAAATAGTTTTCGAAAACTATTTCATGTAGAATAATTAGGGACACTACAAGTTTTAATAAGAATAATAATTTAACATCATTTCCAAAATTATTCTAGATAAAACAAAAGTTAAAACCAATTTATCTAGAATAATTATTATAGAAACTACTCGTGTTTTGATTTTTATTTCTGACGTTCTATATCTAGAATAATAGTCTGTTATTGTTTACAAAACTATTCTAGATAAAACAGATCTCGAGAAATATTTTATGTAGAATAGAATAAATCAGTCAATTATTGTTTTACAAAATTATTCTAGATAAAATAGTTTTCGAAAACTATTTCATGTAGAATAATTAGGGACACTACAAGTTTTAATAAGAATAATAATTTAACATCATTTCCAAAATTATTCTAGATAAAACAAAAGTTGAAACCAATTTATCTAGAATAATTATTATAGAAACTACTCGTGTTTTGATTTTTATTTCTGACGTTCTATATCTAGAATAATAGTCTGTTATTGTTTACAAAACTATTCTAGATAAAACAGATCTCGAGAAATATTTTATGTAGAATAGAATAAATCAGTCAATTATTGTTTTACAAAATTATTCTAGATAAAATAGTTTTCGAAAACTATTTCATGTAGAATAATTAGGGACACTACAAGTTTTAATAAGAATAATAATTTAACATCATTTCCAAAATTATTCTAGATAAAACAAAAGTTGAAACCAATTTATCTAGAATAATTATTATAGAAACTACTCGTGTTTTGATTTTTATTTCTGACGTTCTATATCTAGAATAATAGTCTGTTATTGTTTACAAAACTATTCTAGATAAAACAGATCTCGAGAAATATTTTATGTAGAATAGAATAAATCAGTCAATTATTGTTTTACAAAATTATTCTAGATAAAATAGTTTTCGAAAACTATTTCATGTAGAATAATTAGGGACACTACAAGTTTTAATAAGAATAATAATTTAACATCATTTCCAAAATTATTCTAGATAAAACAAAAGTTGAAACCAATTTATCTAGAATAATTATTATAGAAACTACTCGTGTTTTGATTTTTATTTCTGACGTTCTATATCTAGAATAATAGTCTGTTATTGTTTACAAAACTATTCTAGATAAAACAGATCTCGAGAAATATTTTATGTAGAATAGAATAAATCAGTCAATTATTGTTTTACAAAATTATTCTAGATAAAATAGTTTTCGAAAACTATTTCATGTAGAATAATTAGGGACACTACAAGTTTTAATAAGAATAATAATTTAACATCATTTCCAAAATTATTCTAGATAAAACAAAAGTTAAAACCAATTTATCTAGAATAATTATTATAGAAACTACTCGTGTTTTGATTTTTATTTCTGACGTTCTATATCTAGAATAATAGTCTGTTATTGTTTACAAAACTATTCTAGATAAAACAGATCTCGAGAAATATTTTATGTAGAATAGAATAAATCAGTCAATTATTGTTTTACAAAATTATTCTAGATAAAATAGTTTTCGAAAACTATTTCATGTAGAATAATTAGGGACACTACAAGTTTTAATAAGAATAATAATTTAACATCATTTCCAAAATTATTCTAGATAAAACAAAAGTTGAAACCAATTTATCTAGAATAATTATTATAGAAACTACTCGTGTTTTGATTTTTATTTCTGACGTTCTATATCTAGAATAATAGTCTGTTATTGTTTACAAAACTATTCTAGATAAAACAGATCTCGAGAAATATTTTATGTAGAATAGAATAAATCAGTCAATTATTGTTTTACAAAATTATTCTAGATAAAATAGTTTTCGAAAACTATTTCATGTAGAATAATTAGGGACACTACAAGTTTTAATAAGAATAATAATTTAACATCATTTCCAAAATTATTCTAGATAAAACAAAAGTTAAAACCAATTTATCTAGAATAATTATTATAGAAACTACTCGTGTTTTGATTTTTATTTCTGACGTTCTATATCTAGAATAATAGTCTGTTATTGTTTACAAAACTATTCTAGATAAAACAGATCTCGAGAAATATTTTATGTAGAATAGAATAAATCAGTCAATTATTGTTTTACAAAATTATTCTAGATAAAATAGTTTTCGAAAACTATTTCATGTAGAATAATTAGGGACACTACAAGTTTTAATAAGAATAATAATTTAACATCATTTCCAAAATTATTCTAGATAAAACAAAAGTTGAAACCAATTTATCTAGAATAATTATTATAGAAACTACTCGTGTTTTGATTTTTATTTCTGACGTTCTATATCTAGAATAATAGTCTGTTATTGTTTACAAAACTATTCTAGATAAAACAGATCTCGAGAAATATTTTATGTAGAATAGAATAAATCAGTCAATTATTGTTTTACAAAATTATTCTAGATAAAATAGTTTTCGAAAACTATTTCATGTAGAATAATTAGGGACACTACAAGTTTTAATAAGAATAATAATTTAACATCATTTCCAAAATTATTCTAGATAAAACAAAAGTTAAAACCAATTTATCTAGAATAATTATTATAGAAACTACTCGTGTTTTGATTTTTATTTCTGACGTTCTATATCTAGAATAATAGTCTGTTATTGTTTACAAAACTATTCTAGATAAAACAGATCTCGAGAAATATTTTATGTAGAATAGAATAAATCAGTCAATTATTGTTTTACAAAATTATTCTAGATAAAATAGTTTTCGAAAACTATTTCATGTAGAATAATTAGGGACACTACAAGTTTTAATAAGAATAATAATTTAACATCATTTCCAAAATTATTCTAGATAAAACAAAAGTTGAAACCAATTTATCTAGAATAATTATTATAGAAACTACTCGTGTTTTGATTTTTATTTCTGACGTTCTATATCTAGAATAATAGTCTGTTATTGTTTACAAAACTATTCTAGATAAAACAGATCTCGAGAAATATTTTATGTAGAATAGAATAAATCAGTCAATTATTGTTTTACAAAATTATTCTAGATAAAATAGTTTTCGAAAACTATTTCATGTAGAATAATTAGGGACACTACAAGTTTTAATAAGAATAATAATTTAACATCATTTCCAAAATTATTCTAGATAAAACAAAAGTTAAAACCAATTTATCTAGAATAATTATTATAGAAACTACTCGTGTTTTGATTTTTATTTCTGACGTTCTATATCTAGAATAATAGTCTGTTATTGTTTACAAAACTATTCTAGATAAAACAGATCTCGAGAAATATTTTATGTAGAATAGAATAAATCAGTCAATTATTGTTTTACAAAATTATTCTAGATAAAATAGTTTTCGAAAACTATTTCATGTAGAATAATTAGGGACACTACAAGTTTTAATAAGAATAATAATTTAACATCATTTCCAAAATTATTCTAGATAAAACAAAAGTTGAAACCAATTTATCTAGAATAATTATTATAGAAACTACTCGTGTTTTGATTTTTATTTCTGACGTTCTATATCTAGAATAATAGTCTGTTATTGTTTACAAAACTATTCTAGATAAAACAGATCTCGAGAAATATTTTATGTAGAATAGAATAAATCAGTCAATTATTGTTTTACAAAATTATTCTAGATAAAATAGTTTTCGAAAGCTATTTCATGTAGAATATTTAGGGACACTACAAGTTTTAAAATAAGAATAGTTTTTTCACATTTTCGACGCCATTTCTTAAACAAATGCCAACTTGTGACATATCATTGAAAACAGCATTCCATGACGAACAAGAAAATGCAAAAATATACAGGGTGCTCCGCGTAAAATAAGAAAGTTGGTGTCATTTCCGGTTAAATCTGAAGTAGGATCTCGCTCACTATTATGCCAGATTCTGGCTTTAACAACCTATTAATCACGTTCCAAATTTCACAAGTCTACCTTTCACAATAACCAAATTATTCCGCAGGCAATATTTTCGCGGCCACCCGGTACATCTGCATAACCTTAATACGAGTCTGTCACTTGCCAACTCCAAAAATTTCAGTGTCAAAAGGAGCAGTAGGCGAATTTGAAATCGACCAATCAAACCGCTGCGCCGACCCCCATTGTCGCCACTGTCGCACACTAAGCAACTGTGCCTGAAGCGATTAATATTAAAAACGTGTTTTCCGTTAAAAATTATTACTTATTATCCGTATTTCAAAAACCCCAATTACCGACCGAATTCCTATTTCTCGTTAGCGGAAAAACAAAACAAAACGCGCCTAATTAATTGAAAGAAACCGGGTGGACCCGAACAAGTTCCCTTATCCGGCGATCTCGGCTATCAAAAATGATATGAGTTTAAAGGTATAATGTCTAATAATATAAAATAATTCGGCTGCGTCCATTCTTTTATGCCACCGTTATCACCATCTAAATCTCGGTGAGCTTTGATTGATTGCTGAAAGCTGAGCATCCGATGAAGCGAGATTCATTTGTTTTCGAGTTTGTCTTAGAAAGTATTCCATAGACGTGTCGATGGCAATCGTTAATGGTGTCTGTAAAGAACAAGGTGCAATCCGCCGTGCCGTTAATAAATCCTACGGGACGTCACGTGGTTGACAAGGGCGCTCCATCGCGGAAAAACGTGTTTGATTAAGCGTCAATCCAACGTCTACCGAGCGTTCCAAGAGCCAAAAAATTTTGCTATTGAAATTGTTGATTTTACACACTGGCCCGGGCTGACGAGAGCCTTATAGCACGAAACTGTTTATTCCAACAAGACGCGCAAATTTGGCGCAATGTATCGCACAGCATTACAAATGAATACATTTAAACGTTTCGCGTTTAATCCTCGAAGTGAGGGTGTGGGTTTTACAGCCACAATGGACCGGGATCGTAGAGTGGTTAGGGGGGAGTATCGTCCGCAAGTGCTTTCCGAAGCCCTCTTGATCTCGAGTCGGAGGAAACCCTTCCGGTATCCGTCCGCACCACTTCGGCGACGTATCGACGTCAGGCACGCAATTTTTCCCATTCCAGGACTGGTTCTTGTGCGGCGTCTAATCCTCGAACTGGGTCACGGATTTCTAGTCAAATTAATTTTTCTCGAATCGGATGCACCCTGCATAGCGTAATAATCGAAAATAACTTCAAACCGAACAGTTTACCTTAACTATAAATGTTTATTTTCTTATCTAACTATTTCGGTTATTGCTACTCGACTGCGTTGTCCCATTATTTTCTAGAAGGCTCATTCTATTTTCTGCTGTTTACATAACTCCCAGTTTGTTTTCGAATCTATACGTTTTTCCACTGGCATAGATCATGTACCTGGAACCGAACACCGGGAACAGAGGAAATGAATTCATTTGCCTCTTTATAATAGGGATGCCAGAATTAATACTAACAGCACAAATGTTATATGCCCTGATGCCCCTGATTCATTTACTATTATTCTAGTTAAAAACGCAGAAATAGAAACTGAGATATGAGTAGTTTCCAAAATTATTCTAGATAAATTGGTTTCAACTTCTGTGTTATCTAGAATAATTTTGGAAATGATGTTAAATTATTATTCTTATTAAAACTTGTAGTGTCCCTAATTATTCTACATGAAATAGTTTTCGAAAACTATTTTATCTAGAATAATTTTGTAAAACAATAATTGACTGATTTATGCTATTCTACATAAAATATTTTTCGAGATCTGTTTTATCTAGAATAGTTTTGTAAACAATAACAGACTATTATTCTAGATATAGAACGTCAGAAATAAAAATCAAGACACGAGTAGTTTCCATAATAATTATTCTAGATAAATTGGTTTCAACTTCTGTTTTATCTAGAATAATTTTGGAAATGATGTTAAATTATTATTCTCAATAAAACTTGTAGTGTCCCTAATTATTCCACATGAAATAGTTTTCGAAAACTATATTATCTAGAATAATTTTGTAGAACAATAATTGGCTGATTTATTCTATTCTACATGAAATATTATTCGAGATCCGTTTTATCTAGAATAGTTCTGTAAACAATAACAGACTATTATTCTAGATATAGAACGTCAGAAATAAAAATCAAGACACGAGTAGTTTACATACTAATTATTCTAGATAAATTAGTTTCAACTTCTGTTTTATCTAGAATAATTATGGAAATGATGTTAAATTATTATTCTTATTAAAACTTGTAGTGTCCCTAATTATTCTACATGAAATAGCTGCCGAAAACTATTTTATCTACAATAATTTTGTAAAACAATAATTGACTGATTTATTCTATTCTACATAAAATATTTTTCGAGATCTGTTTTATCTAGAATAGTTTTGTAAACAATAACAGACTATTATTCTAGATATAGAACGTCAGAAATAAAAATCAAGACACGAGTAGTTTCCATAATAATTATTCTAGATAAATTGGTTTCAACTTATGTTTTATCTAGAATAATTTTGGAAATGATGTTAAATTATTATTCTCAATAAAACTTGTAGTGTCCCTAATTATTCTACATGAAATAGTTTTCGAAAACTATATTATCTAGAATAATTTTGTAGAACAATAATTGGCTGATTTATTCTATTCTACATGAAATATTATTCGAGATCAGTTTTATCTAGAATAGTTCTGTAAACAATAACAGACTATTATTCTAGATATAGAACGTCAGAAATAAAAATCAAGACACGAGTAGTTTACATACTAATTATTCTAGATAAATTAGTTTCAACTTCTGTTTTATCTAGAATAATTATGGAAATGATGTTAAATTATTATTCTTATTAAAACTTGTAGTGTCCCTAATTATTCTACATGAAATAGCTGCCGAAAACTATTTTATCTACAATAATTTTGTAAAACAATAATTGACTGATTTATTCTATTCTACATAAAATATTTTTCGAGATCTGTTTTATCTAGAATAGTTTTGTAAACAATAACAGACTATTATTCTAGATATAGAACGTCAGAAATAAAAATCAAGACACGAGTAGTTTCCATAATAATTATTCTAGATAAATTGGTTTCAACTTCTGTTTTATCTAGAATAATTTTGGAAATGATGTTAAATTATTATTCTCAATAAAACTTGTAGTGTCCCTAATTATTCTACATGAAATAGTTTTCGAAAACTATATTATCTAGAATAATTTTGTAGAACAATAATTGGCTGATTTATTCTATTCTACATGAAATATTATTCGAGATCCGTTTTATCTAGAATAGTTCTGTAAACAATAACAGACTATTATTCTAGATATAGAACGTCAGAAATAAAAATCAAGACACGAGTAGTTTACATACTAATTATTCTAGATAAATTAGTTTCAACTTCTGTTTTATCTAGAATAATTATGGAAATGATGTTAAATTATTATTCTTATTAAAACTTGTAGTGTCCCTAATTATTCTACATGAAATAGCTGCCGAAAACTATTTTATCTACAATAATTTTGTAAAACAATAATTGACTGATTTATTCTATTCTACATAAAATATTTTTCGAGATCTGTTTTATCTAGAATAGTTTTGTAAACAATAACAGACTATTATTCTAGATATAGAACGTCAGAAATAAAAATCAAGACACGAGTAGTTTCCATAATAATTATTCTAGATAAATTGGTTTCAACTTCTGTTTTATCTAGAATAATTTTGGAAATGATGTTAAATTATTATTCTCAATAAAACTTGTAGTGTCCCTAATTATTCCACATGAAATAGTTTTCGAAAACTATATTATCTAGAATAATTTTGTAGAACAATAATTGGCTGATTTATTCTATTCTACATGAAATATTATTCGAGATCCGTTTTATCTAGAATAGTTCTGTAAACAATAACAGACTATTATTCTAGATATAGAACGTCAGAAATAAAAATCAAGACACGAGTAGTTTACATACTAATTATTCTAGATAAATTAGTTTCAACTTCTGTTTTATCTAGAATAATTATGGAAATGATGTTAAATTATTATTCTTATTAAAACTTGTAGTGTCCCTAATTATTCTACATGAAATAGCTGCCGAAAACTATTTTATCTACAATAATTTTGTAAAACAATAATTGACTGATTTATTCTATTCTACATAAAATATTTTTCGAGATCTGTTTTATCTAGAATAGTTTTGTAAACAATAACAGACTATTATTCTAGATATAGAACGTCAGAAATAAAAATCAAGACACGAGTAGTTTCCATAATAATTATTCTAGATAAATTGGTTTCAACTTCTGTTTTATCTAGAATAATTTTGGAAATGATGTTAAATTATTATTCTCAATAAAACTTGTAGTGTCCCTAATTATTCTACATGAAATAGTTTTCGAAAACTATATTATCTAGAATAATTTTGTAGAACAATAATTGGCTGATTTATTCTATTCTACATGAAATATTATTCGAGATCCGTTTTATCTAGAATAGTTCTGTAAACAATAACAGACTATTATTCTAGATATAGAACGTCAGAAATAAAAATCAAGACACGAGTAGTTTACATACTAATTATTCTAGATAAATTAGTTTCAACTTCTGTTTTATCTAGAATAATTATGGAAATGATGTTAAATTATTATTCTTATTAAAACTTGTAGTGTCCCTAATTATTCTACATGAAATAGCTGCCGAAAACTATTTTATCTACAATAATTTTGTAAAACAATAATTGACTGATTTATTCTATTCTACATAAAATATTTTTCGAGATCTGTTTTATCTAGAATAGTTTTGTAAACAATAACAGACTATTATTCTAGATATAGAACGTCAGAAATAAAAATCAAGACACGAGTAGTTTCCATAATAATTATTCTAGATAAATTGGTTTCAACTTCTGTTTTATCTAGAATAATTTTGGAAATGATGTTAAATTATTATTCTCAATAAAACTTGTAGTGTCCCTAATTATTCTACATGAAATAGTTTTCGAAAACTATATTATCTAGAATAATTTTGTAGAACAATAATTGGCTGATTTATTCTATTCTACATGAAATATTATTCGAGATCCGTTTTATCTAGAATAGTTCTGTAAACAATAACAGACTATTATTCTAGATATAGAACGTCAGAAATAAAAATCAAGACACGAGTAGTTTACATACTAATTATTCTAGATAAATTAGTTTCAACTTCTGTTTTATCTAGAATAATTATGGAAATGATGTTAAATTATTATTCTTATTAAAACTTGTAGTGTCCCTAATTATTCTACATGAAATAGCTGCCGAAAACTATTTTATCTACAATAATTTTGTAAAACAATAATTGACTGATTTATTCTATTCTACATAAAATATTTTTCGAGATCTGTTTTATCTAGAATAGTTTTGTAAACAATAACAGACTATTATTCTAGATATAGAACGTCAGAAATAAAAATCAAGACACGAGTAGTTTCCATAATAATTATTCTAGATAAATTGGTTTCAACTTCTGTTTTATCTAGAATAATTTTGGAAATGATGTTAAATTATTATTCTCAATAAAACTTGTAGTGTCCCTAATTATTCCACATGAAATAGTTTTCGAAAACTATATTATCTAGAATAATTTTGTAGAACAATAATTGGCTGATTTATTCTATTCTACATGAAATATTATTCGAGATCCGTTTTATCTAGAATAGTTCTGTAAACAATAACAGACTATTATTCTAGATATAGAACGTCAGAAATAAAAATCAAGACACGAGTAGTTTACATACTAATTATTCTAGATAAATTAGTTTCAACTTCTGTTTTATCTAGAATAATTATGGAAATGATGTTAAATTATTATTCTTATTAAAACTTGTAGTGTCCCTAATTATTCTACATGAAATAGCTGCCGAAAACTATTTTATCTACAATAATTTTGTAAAACAATAATTGACTGATTTATTCTATTCTACATAAAATATTTTTCGAGATCTGTTTTATCTAGAATAGTTTTGTAAACAATAACAGACTATTATTCTAGATATAGAACGTCAGAAATAAAAATCAAGACACGAGTAGTTTCCATAATAATTATTCTAGATAAATTGGTTTCAACTTCTGTTTTATCTAGAATAATTTTGGAAATGATGTTAAATTATTATTCTCAATAAAACTTGTAGTGTCCCTAATTATTCTACATGAAATAGTTTTCGAAAACTATATTATCTAGAATAATTTTGTAGAACAATAATTGGCTGATTTATTCTATTCTACATGAAATATTATTCGAGATCCGTTTTATCTAGAATAGTTCTGTAAACAATAACAGACTATTATTCTAGATATAGAACGTCAGAAATAAAAATCAAGACACGAGTAGTTTACATACTAATTATTCTAGATAAATTAGTTTCAACTTCTGTTTTATCTAGAATAATTATGGAAATGATGTTAAATTATTATTCTTATTAAAACTTGTAGTGTCCCTAATTATTCTACATGAAATAGCTGCCGAAAACTATTTTATCTACAATAATTTTGTAAAACAATAATTGACTGATTTATTCTATTCTACATAAAATATTTTTCGAGATCTGTTTTATCTAGAATAGTTTTGTAAACAATAACAGACTATTATTCTAGATATAGAACGTCAGAAATAAAAATCAAGACACGAGTAGTTTCCATAATAATTATTCTAGATAAATTGGTTTCAACTTCTGTTTTATCTAGAATAATTTTGGAAATGATGTTAAATTATTATTCTCAATAAAACTTGTAGTGTCCCTAATTATTCTACATGAAATAGTTTTCGAAAACTATATTATCTAGAATAATTTTGTAGAACAATAATTGGCTGATTTATTCTATTCTACATGAAATATTATTCGAGATCAGTTTTATCTAGAATAGTTCTGTAAACAATAACAGACTATTATTCTAGATATAGAACGTCAGAAATAAAAATCAAGACACGAGTAGTTTACATACTAATTATTCTAGATAAATTAGTTTCAACTTCTGTTTTATCTAGAATAATTATGGAAATGATGTTAAATTATTATTCTTATTAAAACTTGTAGTGTCCCTAATTATTCTACATGAAATAGCTGCCGAAAACTATTTTATCTACAATAATTTTGTAAAACAATAATTGACTGATTTATTCTATTCTACATAAAATATTTTTCGAGATCTGTTTTATCTAGAATAGTTTTGTAAACAATAACAGACTATTATTCTAGATATAGAACGTCAGAAATAAAAATCAAGACACGAGTAGTTTCCATAATAATTATTCTAGATAAATTGGTTTCAACTTCTGTTTTATCTAGAATAATTTTGGAAATGATGTTAAATTATTATTCTCAATAAAACTTGTAGTGTCCCTAATTATTCTACATGAAATAGTTTTCGAAAACTATATTATCTAGAATAATTTTGTAGAACAATAATTGGCTGATTTATTCTATTCTACATGAAATATTATTCGAGATCCGTTTTATCTAGAATAGTTCTGTAAACAATAACAGACTATTATTCTAGATATAGAACGTCAGAAATAAAAATCAAGACACGAGTAGTTTACATACTAATTATTCTAGATAAATTAGTTTCAACTTCTGTTTTATCTAGAATAATTATGGAAATGATGTTAAATTATTATTCTTATTAAAACTTGTAGTGTCCCTAATTATTCTACATGAAATAGCTGCCGAAAACTATTTTATCTACAATAATTTTGTAAAACAATAATTGACTGATTTATTCTATTCTACATAAAATATTTTTCGAGATCTGTTTTATCTAGAATAGTTTTGTAAACAATAACAGACTATTATTCTAGATATAGAACGTCAGAAATAAAAATCAAGACACGAGTAGTTTCCATAATAATTATTCTAGATAAATTGGTTTCAACTTCTGTTTTATCTAGAATAATTTTGGAAATGATGTTAAATTATTATTCTCAATAAAACTTGTAGTGTCCCTAATTATTCCACATGAAATAGTTTTCGAAAACTATATTATCTAGAATAATTTTGTAGAACAATAATTGGCTGATTTATTCTATTCTACATGAAATATTATTCGAGATCAGTTTTATCTAGAATAGTTCTGTAAACAATAACAGACTATTATTCTAGATATAGAACGTCAGAAATAAAAATCAAGACACGAGTAGTTTACATACTAATTATTCTAGATAAATTAGTTTCAACTTCTGTTTTATCTAGAATAATTATGGAAATGATGTTAAATTATTATTCTTATTAAAACTTGTAGTGTCCCTAATTATTCTACATGAAATAGCTGCCGAAAACTATTTTATCTACAATAATTTTGTAAAACAATAATTGACTGATTTATTCTATTCTACATAAAATATTTTTCGAGATCTGTTTTATCTAGAATAGTTTTGTAAACAATAACAGACTATTATTCTAGATATAGAACGTCAGAAATAAAAATCAAGACACGAGTAGTTTCCATAATAATTATTCTAGATAAATTGGTTTCAACTTTTGTTTTATCTAGAATAATTTTGGAAATGATGTTAAATTATTATTCTCAATAAAACTTGTAGTGTCCCTAATTATTCTACATGAAATAGTTTTCGAAAACTATATTATCTAGAATAATTTTGTAGAACAATAATTGGCTGATTTATTCTATTCTACATGAAATATTATTCGAGATCCGTTTTATCTAGAATAGTTCTGTAAACAATAACAGACTATTATTCTAGATATAGAACGTCAGAAATAAAAATCAAGACACGAGTAGTTTACATACTAATTATTCTAGATAAATTAGTTTCAACTTCTGTTTTATCTAGAATAATTATGGAAATGATGTTAAATTATTATTCTTATTAAAACTTGTAGTGTCCCTAATTATTCTACATGAAATAGCTGCCGAAAACTATTTTATCTACAATAATTTTGTAAAACAATAATTGACTGATTTATTCTATTCTACATAAAATATTTTTCGAGATCTGTTTTATCTAGAATAGTTTTGTAAACAATAACAGACTATTATTCTAGATATAGAACGTCAGAAATAAAAATCAAGACACGAGTAGTTTCCATAATAATTATTCTAGATAAATTGGTT
Organism: Rhagium mordax; assembly: GCA_963680705.1. Taxonomy (NCBI): domain Eukaryota; kingdom Metazoa; phylum Arthropoda; class Insecta; order Coleoptera; family Cerambycidae; genus Rhagium; species Rhagium mordax. The sequence continues at coordinate 59,449,461 of OY796662.1, read as the reverse complement.
TCAACTTCTGTTTTATCTAGAATAATTTTGGAAATGATGTTAAATTATTATTCTCAATAAAACTTGTAGTGTCCCTAATTATTCTACATGAAATAGTTTTCGAAAACTATATTATCTAGAATAATTTTGTAGAACAATAATTGGCTGATTTATGCTATTCTACATAAAATATTTTTCGAGATCTGTTTTATCTAGAATAGTTTTGTAAACAATAACAGACTATTATTCTAGATATAGAACGTCAGAAATAAAAATCAAGACACGAGTAGTTTCCATAATAATTATTCTAGATAAATTGGTTTCAACTTCTGTTTTATCTAGAATAATTTTGGAAATGATGTTAAATTATTATTCTCAATAAAACTTGTAGTGTCCCTAATTATTCTACATGAAATAGTTTTCGAAAACTATATTATCTAGAATAATTTTGTAGAACAATAATTGGCTGATTTATTCTATTCTACATGAAATATTATTCGAGATCAGTTTTATCTAGAATAGTTCTGTAAACAATAACAGACTATTATTCTAGATATAGAACGTCAGAAATAAAAATCAAGACACGAGTAGTTTCCATAATAATTATTCTAGATAAATTGGTTTCAACTTCTGTTTTATCTAGAATAATTTTGGAAATGATGTTAAATTATTATTCTCAATAAAACTTGTAGTGTCCCTAATTATTCTACATGAAATAGTTTTCGAAAACTATATTATCTAGAATAATTTTGTAGAACAATAATTGGCTGATTTATTCTATTCTACATGAAATATTATTCGAGATCCGTTTTATCTAGAATAGTTCTGTAAACAATAACAGACTATTATTCTAGATATAGAACGTCAGAAATAAAAATCAAGACACGAGTAGTTTACATACTAATTATTCTAGATAAATTAGTTTCAACTTCTGTTTTATCTAGAATAATTATGGAAATGATGTTAAATTATTATTCTTATTAAAACTTGTAGTGTCCCTAATTATTCTACATGAAATAGCTGCCGAAAACTATTTTATCTACAATAATTTTGTAAAACAATAATTGACTGATTTATTCTATTCTACATAAAATATTTTTCGAGATCTGTTTTATCTAGAATAGTTTTGTAAACAATAACAGACTATTATTCTAGATATAGAACGTCAGAAATAAAAATCAAGACACGAGTAGTTTCCATAATAATTATTCTAGATAAATTGGTTTCAACTTCTGTTTTATCTAGAATAATTTTGGAAATGATGTTAAATTATTATTCTCAATAAAACTTGTAGTGTCCCTAATTATTCTACATGAAATAGTTTTCGAAAACTATATTATCTAGAATAATTTTGTAGAACAATAATTGGCTGATTTATTCTATTCTACATGAAATATTATTCGAGATCAGTTTTATCTAGAATAGTTCTGTAAACAATAACAGACTATTATTCTAGATATAGAACGTCAGAAATAAAAATCAAGACACGAGTAGTTTACATACTAATTATTCTAGATAAATTAGTTTCAACTTCTGTTTTATCTAGAATAATTATGGAAATGATGTTAAATTATTATTCTTATTAAAACTTGTAGTGTCCCTAATTATTCTACATGAAATAGCTGCCGAAAACTATTTTATCTACAATAATTTTGTAAAACAATAATTGACTGATTTATTCTATTCTACATAAAATATTTTTCGAGATCTGTTTTATCTAGAATAGTTTTGTAAACAATAACAGACTATTATTCTAGATATAGAACGTCAGAAATAAAAATCAAGACACGAGTAGTTTCCATAATAATTATTCTAGATAAATTGGTTTCAACTTTTGTTTTATCTAGAATAATTTTGGAAATGATGTTAAATTATTATTCTCAATAAAACTTGTAGTGTCCCTAATTATTCTACATGAAATAGTTTTCGAAAACTATATTATCTAGAATAATTTTGTAGAACAATAATTGGCTGATTTATTCTATTCTACATGAAATATTATTCGAGATCCGTTTTATCTAGAATAGTTCTGTAAACAATAACAGACTATTATTCTAGATATAGAACGTCAGAAATAAAAATCAAGACACGAGTAGTTTACATACTAATTATTCTAGATAAATTAGTTTCAACTTCTGTTTTATCTAGAATAATTATGGAAATGATGTTAAATTATTATTCTTATTAAAACTTGTAGTGTCCCTAATTATTCTACATGAAATAGCTGCCGAAAACTATTTTATCTACAATAATTTTGTAAAACAATAATTGACTGATTTATTCTATTCTACATAAAATATTTTTCGAGATCTGTTTTATCTAGAATAGTTTTGTAAACAATAACAGACTATTATTCTAGATATAGAACGTCAGAAATAAAAATCAAGACACGAGTAGTTTCCATAATAATTATTCTAGATAAATTGGTTTCAACTTCTGTTTTATCTAGAATAATTTTGGAAATGATGTTAAATTATTATTCTCAATAAAACTTGTAGTGTCCCTAATTATTCTACATGAAATAGTTTTCGAAAACTATATTATCTAGAATAATTTTGTAGAACAATAATTGGCTGATTTATGCTATTCTACATAAAATATTTTTCGAGATCTGTTTTATCTAGAATAGTTTTGTAAACAATAACAGACTATTATTCTAGATATAGAACGTCATAAATAAAAATCAAGACACGAGTAGTTTCCATAATAATTATTCTAGATAAATTGGTTTTCTTTTGTTTTATCTAGAATAAATTTGGAAAAGGTATAAATTATTCTTGTTAAAACTTGTAGTATCTGTAGTTATTCTAGATGAAATAGTTTTTGAAAACTCTTTTATATAGAATAACTTTGCAAACAATAATTGACTAAATATTCTTGTTAAAACTTTAAAAATAAAAGTTAATTACAGGTAGTTTCCATAATTATTCTACATAAAATAGTTTGCACGGTCTGTTTTATCTAGAATCGTTTTGTAAACGATAACTGACTATTATTCTAGTTAAAATGCCCGAAATAAAAATTGAGACAGGAGTAGTTTCTATAATTATTCTATATAATTATTCTATATTTATCTAGAATAATTTTGGAAACAATGACAACTGACAAGCTGTTATTCTTGTAAAACTTTCTAGAAAAAAATTAAACAAATAATTACAAAGGGTGAGGCGTTAATATGAAGGGGAACAGAGTGGGTGATAAAGGGATCTTTGTGGAAGACCAGTGTTATTTATTGGCCACCTACAAATTTAGTAATATTTTTCCCTGTTCATAAGATTCGCACCGTGACATGATCTAAAAGATATATTCTACATATTTATAACGCAACACCAGAGCATCCATAAACGCTGTCAACAATTAATTTCTTTGGACCCAAAATTCACCAAATGTTTGTCTTTTAATTTATTCAGATTAAATAAGCCAAGGCGGAGGATTAAGTTTCTTTGGTATTTTTAAAATATAATTAGTTTTTCTTCACTAATTTACAACTTTGCGTTATGTCCTCCTACAAATACATTAAAAAATAAATCATTGGGTTATTTATTAATAGAGAATATTTTTCTGTTATTATTATTGTTAATATTTGGGTTTAAAATCATGCTACAAGCAGTTTCCGGATTAATTAAATGCATCCATTCCTCCTAAGTCGAAATTAAAAGAAACCGTCTAGCTTTACAAAGAATGCAAGCGTGTAACTGATAACACCCGAATACCTCACAGGCAATCACACAAATGTCATCCGTAATAGTCGCACTATCGACTTATCTGTAATTTCAAACTTTTTCCTTAACACTTGTTATGCTAACTGACTCTTGATATTTTATCAGTCTTGTTAGTGAACACGAATATCCCATTGAAGGGGCACCGCAAAAGTAGACTCGACATAGACCCGATTTAAGTATTTTGTAATCCTAATGCCGTTCTGATAAATCCACTTAAATAAATGCCTACAGTAAATCTTCTTAACCTTATAGATCCGAAACTTGTTTACATAAAGGAACACGACCGTTTCACTGTTGGAAAGTCGTCGAGTTATCGGCGCATCTAGTTCCTAGATTGTACACATTAAAGAATAGTATACTTTAATATGAAATTCGTAAGCTGGGTATAAGCAACCATTTTTTGTTACGTGGATGAAAAGGATTATATTTGTGCGAAAGAAGTCGATCCAGGACGTAATTATTCTATATAAAATTGTTTTCGAGCTTTCGTTTAACTAGAATAATTTTGGAAACGATAACATATTAATTATTCTTGTTAAAACTTTGGAAATAAACATTATAACGAATAGTTTCCAAAATTATTCTATATAAAATAGTTTTTGAACTTGGTTTTAACTTTAACTAGAATAATTTTATATTTAATAATAGACTGGATATTCTTGTTAAATATTTCGGAATTTATATGGAAGCACAAGTAGTTTCCAAATATATTCTATGTAAAATAGTTTTCAAGCTTTCGTTTAATTGAAATAGTTGTGGAAATAATAATAGACTAATTATTCTAGTTAAAACTTTCGAAATAAAAATTGTAACAAATTTTCCAAAATTATTCTATATAAAATAGTTTTTGAACTTGGTTTTAACTAGAATAATTTTATATTTAATAATAGACTAGATATTCTTGGTAAATATTTCGGAATTTACATATGAGCACAAGTAGTTTCCAAATATATTCTATATAAAATAGTTTTCAAGCTTTCGTTTAATTGAAATAGTTGTGGAAATAATAATAGACTCATTATTCTAGTTAAAACTTTCGAAATAAAAATTGTAACGAAGTTTCCAAAATTATTCTATATAAAATGGTCCTTGAGCTTGCGTTTAACTAGAATAACTTTGTACGTAACAGTAGACTAATTATCCTTCTTAAATCTTTCGAATTAGAATTTGGAACACGAGTAGTTTCCAAAATCATTCTATATAAACTGATTTTCGAGATTTGATTTAACTAGAATAATTTTGGAAACTATAATAGACTAATCATTCTTTCAGCTGTGGAAAGACAGTTTCCTAGCTTTGTTGCTTTCAAACATTGCTCGCATTCGACAACGCATCAGAGCAACAATAACTGGTGTCGTTATAATATAACCCCGCTTAAAGTGGCGTTCAACCCCTTGCACTAGATTTATCTTGATTTATGGTGGTATGCCATAAAAAATGCAGTTGACGAACATGAGGAAATGTGTTAAGTGAAATCTTCCCTACCCCCGAATATTAACTACCTAAACAAATCCCCGGCCCGAAATGTGTTTGTAAAGTTTTATTGTTTAGTATATTTACAATTTCGTCGGTTATATAACTACTTTGTCATATTTACAAGCTGTTTATTACAAACAGTCAATTCCAGGAGCGCTCATTTACGCTTTACTGTACTACTAAATTACTTAAACTGTTTATTTTTCTAGGTCGTGCGTTTATTTTATAAGCAATCTTAGTGGAGCTGGAGATCTTTTATGAATTTTTCATAGATTTCATGGCAATGGCGAAATATAGGGCGAACCATATGTAGGGTGGCTCAGAGTGGAACCCACATATTAAATAAATTACACATTTTCTTAACATAGTAAACATTGAAAAAAAAAAACCGATTGGATACAAAAGCGTTCAGTGCTTACACTTATCTAGACGAGAGATAATTTAGGTTAAGAAAGGCCGTATACAGTTCGCAAGTGGTGGTAGGCCCTTCTGACAGTCAGTTTAGCTTCCCGCGAAAGCCATACAAGTACACCGTGTACGTCCCCTTTTTGATGACTCCACTTCAAGAGCATTGTTTCAAATGGGGTAATAAAATAGACTATCAATTCCAACAGAAATACTGGACAAGTGTTCTTCACTTTGTAAATCCGACGTTTACAGATGACTTAACTTTTACTTCATCCCAAAAATCGGCGATTCTCTTTGTGTACATCGCAGCTGCCGTTTGGAGGAGATTATTTTTACGTATGTGTTTAGATTTTTTTCTAACTCACTGATTACACTTCAATTCAAGACGATTCGTAATGACACAAGTTGTAAACAGGAGCGATGATTTAAAAAAAAAATTGGTTATCACTAATTGAGGTTTCTTGAAATAGAAGTTATGTAACGTTTAATCAACCACCAACCGCTATCTCTAGCGACCTTCCTTTCATTTCCTTAATATATTTGAGGAAATAGATAGGAGCTAAAAATTGAGCAGATGTAGTGTACATATTATACGGAAAAAATATAATTTATTAAGTATTATATAAGCAAGTAGTAAAATCTTATACATATTGATTTGAAAACAAAAAGTTTACAGGGAGAAATTGGGTTACGCTATTGCACAAACAGTTACTTTCTTTAATAAAAGTCTAAGCTCTTGTCCTTACTTATTCTCGATCATAATAATAGAGTTTGTGAAGTTTTTTTTATCTAGAATAATCAAAGAAACAATAACAGACTATTATTCTTGCTAAATCTTTGGAAATGAAAATTGAAACACGAGTAATTTCCAAAATTATTCTATATAAAATAGTTTCAGAGCTTTATTTTAACTAGAATAATGCAATTAACAATAATAGAGCATTATTCTTGCTAAATCTTTGGAAATAAAAATTGAAACACGAGGAATTTCCAAAATTATTCTATATAAAATAGTTTTCGAGCTTTATTTTAACTAGAATAATGCAATTAACATTAATAGAGCATTATTCTTGTTAAAACTTTGGAAATAAAAATTGAAACACGAGTAGTTTCCAAAATTATTCTATATAAAATAGTTTTCCAGCTTTAATTAAACTAGAATAATTTAATAAACAATAATAAAGTATTATTCTTGCTAAATCTTTGGAGATAAAAATTGAAACACGAGTAGTTTCCAAAAAAACAACACAATTTCCCAGGCTTTTTTTTGAAAGGAGACCACGAATCATAACTTTCTATACACGATTATTTGAATTGCCAACAATTTGCACAGTACGAAAATCTGTTGATCAATTTTTCAACGCTACAATAACCCTTGGGCTGCACCTCTCCTGTGACCTTTAGTGCACTAATGCTAGAACAAAACACCGTCCTGCAGCATTCTTATTATAATTACACGCCTTCGTAAGGTGCGACAACATAATACTTATTATTTAATCATATGCACCTAACACAGACGTCCCCCCTTTTTTTATCTCGCCGACAGGGTTGTTCTTCATTAAGTTGTACACGTTTTTCGTCTAAATCGTTTAAGGGGTGGAACGGCACCTCCCTAATCTTTACGTTTCGATTGATATTTTAATTAAGCGGCTGTATCGAATTTAAATGCTGTTATCTTCGAATTGTGATGGGCTTTCGGTATATTTATTTAAATGGTTTATTTTTTACGGCAGGCGATTTACATTTACTAATTGTTTTCCCATAGATTAAGGTGGATGTGAATCTAACACGTTCTTTACCACAGCAATTAAGCTCTGCGGATATACTGGGTGGCCCCTAGGGACGCGTTCTTACAATTTTGTTGGCTAACACTTTGCACAGTCACCTCAAGAATTTACTATATTTCCAGGTGCCTACTTGATTTGTTGTTTAGAAATGGAAAGTCTCGCAAGCTCTTCACATACATAAAATAGAAGTCCTCATTAGCATTAACACAGATTTTAATATTCCTACATCCGTGACTTCCACCATGCTCTCAGCGAGTAAATTTTATCGCGATGAAAATAATACCATAATAACTTCCCGTCAAGTACCTGTGGTGTCATCGCCGCATAAGGTGGTTTATTATTTGATAATATATCGTAGCCTGTGGCCCAACCCCTGGGAAACAGGGTTGTCTTTGTGTTCTTTACCTGGGTTTATAGCTTTATTTCCATAATTTTATCTAAAAGCCACTGTTTAACTTATTTGTACGTATGAGAGGAATTTAAATGTTTTATATTATTGTATGGTAATTTTAAAAGTCGGAAAGCCGAAATTCTACAGGGATAAGTGGACTGTTGTTTATTTTGTGCGAGATAGTTTCGTGATTTGGATTACAAGGTGGCTTTTGGGTACTGTCCTCAAGTGGGGGTTATATAAATACATACAACCCTTAGGAAATACCCCAGACAGTGGGCGACCCCATGAACAAAAGAGTGATGGACGTATTTATCTTGAATAGTTAGGGAAACAATAATGGACTAATTATTGAAAAATTGAAACTCTAGTAGAGTCCATAAATATTCAATATAAAATAGCTTTCGACCTATTTTTAATCTAGAATAATTATGGAAACATTTATAGACTTATTCTTATTAAAACTCTCAAAATAAATATAGAAATACGAATACAGTCCATAATTATTCTATATAATTATTCTATATAAAGTATTTAACTTTTCTGCTATCTAAAATAATTTTGGAAACAATTAAAACCTATTATTTGTATGAAAACTTAATTATTATTGAAACATGAGTAGAGTCTATAATTATTCTAGAAAAAATAATTCTCGAACTTTTTCTTATCTAGAATAATTATGGAAATATTTATAGAATATTATTGTTGTTAAAAGTTTCAAAATAAATATAGAAATACGGATATAGCCATAATTATTCTATATAAATATTCTATATAAAGTTTTCAGCCTTTCAGCTATCCAAAATAATTTTGGAAACAATTGAAACCTATTATTTTTATGAAAACTTACCAAATTATTATTGAAACAAGAGTAGAGTTTATAATTATTCTAGATAAAATAATTCTCGAACTTTTTCTTATCTAGAATAATTATAGAAATATTTATCGAATACTATTCTTGTTAAAACTTTCAAAATAAATATAGAAATACGGATATAGTCCATAATTATTCTATATAAATATTCTATATAAAGATTTCAGCCTTTCAGCTATCCAAAACAATTTTGGAAACAATTGAAACCTATTATTTTTATGAAAACTTACCAAATTATTATTGAAACAAGAGTAGAGTTTATAATTATTCTAGATAAAATAATTCTCGAACTTTTTCTTATCTAGAATAATTATGGAAATATTTATAGAATACTGTTCTTGTTAAAACTTTCAAAATAAATATAGAAATACGGATATAGTCCATAATTATTCTATATAAAGTTTTCAACCTTTCTGCTATCTAAAATAATTTTGGAAACAATTAAATACTATTATTCTTATAAAAACTTGCCAAATTAATATTGAAACATGAGTAGAGGCCATAATTAATCTAGATAAAATAGCTTTCGAACTTTTTCTGATCTAGAATAATTATGGAAACAATTATTAACTATTTTTTAATACAAACAACAATATTAAGTTGTTGGTTGTAATAGAAACATGTTCTAAGGTATGAATGTTCAGGAGGTAAACCAACACAATGGTACTTTCCAGTTTGACAATTTATTTTTAGGAATTAATACAGAGTATTAAGAGGAGCGTCCCCAGGATGGATCCTTGTGCCACTCCAGATATTACTTCTTGATTTTTTAGTTAAATAAGATACTATTTATTTTTAAACCTAGTCAGAAGATCCCTTGGCTCCCGCAATGGTGGCAGCCACGCAAGCCGCCATTGGTCACGGTATTAACTTAACTAAAGAAATCAAGCGACAAGTTTAAGTACGTTGCCATTGTGATTCGATAAATAAATGAGGTGGGCGTACGATATAAATATAAGCACCCGATACGCATCTATATTATTATATTATATTGGTATCAGCGTCAACTGTCACCCGACAACAAAACGTGTTTTAGTGCTATGCCTTAAAGAGATGATTTATAACGAGGCCGATCCTAGATTTGTCGTTGATTTTTAATTGAACCAAATATATGTTTTAGAAAAGCGAATGCTCATATCACATATGTGTAATATCAATCAGGCGCCTTGCCCGACACGGGTAGGCCCCTTAATTTCGCGTACTGCGTTTCTGATTTACGTATGTATAATGGCGAGTTACATCAGTGATTGTGCAACGCGACTTGCTGATTAAATATGGTAAATCGCGTCATTCTATGCAGCACATACTGCACACACACAAACCTTTGCTACTCCCTTTGTTATGCACGCTCTACACTTTCTAACCAATTTTTTTAAGTTGCATCAGCTTCAGCAGCACTCCCCGTATTCCTGCGCCGGGCCGAGACGGACGCATTCCTTGGGTTTTCGCCGGTGTACCTTACCTGTCGCATTTTTTCGCAAGGAATCATGTAACCTAACACTACACAATATATCGATATCATGATCATGGTCTGACCCCCAAGACCAGTTAGGATTTGTCACCGAAGTGGGCTGATCAATCACGACAGGTTATTCGCATACCATCTAACATCCATCATCAACATTGTTATGTATGCAAATCAGCGTACGGCGCTGGGACACATAAAATAATTATTCTTGGTAAATTTTTCCAAAAAAAAATTGAAACACGATTAGTTTCCATAATTATTCTAGATAAAATAGTTTCCGAGGTCTCCTTTATCTAGAATTATGAAGTAAATAGAAGACTAATTATTCTGGTTAAAACTATCGAAATAAAAATTGAAACACGAGTAGTTTCCATAACTATTCTAGATAAAATAGTTATAGACTATTTTAGTCTAAACTTTAACAATAAAAATTGACGCTCGAGTAGTTTCCATATTATTCTTAATAAAATGGCATTCGAGGTTTCGTTCTATAACTATTCTAGATAAAATAGTTTCCGAGGTCTCTTTTATCTAGAATAATTATGAAGTAAATAGAAGACTAATTATTCTGGTTAAAACTATCGAAATAAAAATTGAAACACGAGTAGTTTCCATAACTATTCTAGATAAAATAGTTTCCGAGGTCTCTTTTATCTAGAATAATTTATTTTTATACCTTTCGACCTCTTTTATTTATCTAGAATAATTATGAAACCAATAACAAGAATAATTATTTTTGATAAAATTTTCCAAATAAAAATTGAAACACTAGTAGTTTCCAAAATTATTCTGGACAAAATAATATTTGACTTTTCTTTATCTAGAATAATTATGGAATTTTAGTCTAAACTTTAACAATAAAAATTGACGCTCTTAATAAAATGGCATTCGAGGTTTCGTTCCATAACTATTCTAGATAAAATAGTTTCCGAGGTCTCTTTTCTCTAGAATAATTATGAAGTAAATAGAAGACTAATTATTCTGGTTAAAACTATCGAAATAAAAATTGAAACACGAGTAGTTTTCATAATTATTCTTCATAAAATAGTTTGCGAGGCCTCTTACTCTTACATCTAGAATAATTATGAAGCTGAGCGGCCCCAGGCCAACTCCTTGCGGAACGCCACATCCTTTACAACTCAATGGCGCATGGTTTCGCTTACCTTTTAATAATCCTGGTCTTTGTTTCAGGTCGACGAGCGGCATCAGATTCCGCCAGCTAACGGACGGGAAGCACCTGATCCAGCTGATCTACGACGGTGATAATCAACTAAGAGACTGTGAATTTGGTCACCAACGGGACCAAGTCAAATCGTTCCTACGTAATTTTAAGCAAGATTTAACTAATTTAATAGCTACCTCAAATATAACGGTGGAATCTCTGGATGGGAAGCCTCTGCCGGGGGAGTACCGCTGGCTGAACTACACCGACCTCAGGGAGACGTGCAGGAGGAGGCACAACGAGATTAAGAAAATCGTCCAGGAGACGGCAAGCCACGAAAAGGAGGATCTCCTTCATAGCGAAAGGTATTATCAAAAATTATGTGTTGGAATTATTGTTACGTGAAGTGCTTTGGGTATGGTTTGCTATGTCATATGTGTGTCGGCGTCGGTATTTTGTAATGTATGTTTCCGACGTGGGCACGTTAATTTTTTAAAAGGGTTTAGAAAAGTTACACAAAAATGTAATGTAATAGTTCCATCCGAGCGACTAGTCTGGTGACTGGCCCGACTAATTAACTCGTTGATTAAAATTATGGTCAAGATTAAGATAAATTTAATGACCAATAATATCTGTTACGTCAACATGGGGTATATCATATTACTTGTACTCCGATGACATACTTATCTTCCAACTGCAGCCATGAGAATGCATCTGGCCCGGGTATCTATAATTTGATGACACAGGTACAGAAGCAACAATAAATAATTGGCGATTGCATCATTCATTGGGGCCATTGTTTTGGTTATGCTTTAGTCGGATGGAATAAACAAATGTCAGATGATAACGTCCACTCGGACGGTTTCTACGTGTCAGGAAGATATTCTCAATGTCAGCTCGCTTTTCAGACAGACCAAGGTCGAGATGCAGCAATCATTGACTAAAGTAAATTGCAACGTGCCGATTATACCCAGAATTGGAAAGCTCTTCGTTTAGTGCCTCTCACTGCTCAGTTTATTGAGGTGTACTTGGCAATTGTTGATAAAATCATAGTATCTGTGCTCGAAATAGTCATTATTGAAACAGCAAATATAAGCAGGCCCATCATACCGCCTTGGGGAACACCAAAGAACGGGCCTGCAACTGACGTTTCCATTATTTTGACTCAAAACAATCGTTACGAATGCTTACCGTTGTTGTCTCTTATTTTGTGCTTTTGTCCTTGTTCATTATTATGTCTAGTCCAGCAATATTTCCATATTTGTTCTTAATGGAATTTTTTACCACACTTCTTGTTGCAAAAAGTCCAAGTAATCTAAAAAATAAGGCATTCCTATTTATTGCAGGAAAATAATGTCTGTAAGAAAATAAAATAGGTTTGGATTGAGGTTAGGTTACTAACCTCAATGTTTATATTTTATTGTAGTAAGACGTCTGCTGCTCTTATAATTAAAAAAAAGTTGCTGTTCCACTCCTCTATCTACTGCTACGCTTGAGGAATCCTTTTACCAAATTCGACTAAGATTATAAACTGTGTAGAGCAACATAACCTCAACTTGTAGATGTCTTTTTATTTTACTGAGACTTTTGCCGCGATTTGTGCCCCTACACTTGAGGACACGAGCCGTTTAAGACAATTTCATCTAAACTTGACTCTTTCTCCTCTCTCAGGTCTTCTAGGAGCACAAGGTCGCTACTAATAGTTCCCGGTACGCTTTGGTGCGGGGACAGCCACCAAGCCGACACCTACACCCAACTGGGCAGTTTGTCGCGGACAGACAGATGCTGCAGACGACACGACCACTGTAAACGTGATATACCCGGGCTGACGGAGAAGTACCATTTTTTTAACGTCAGGCCCTTCACTCTGTCGCACTGCCGCTGCGACTCAAGGTAGGAACGTAGGTCGGCATTTTCGTAATTTTGCTAAAATTTTCCAGATCGCACCAAATCCTTAGTGAGATTGGGAATCATTATTGAAACACCAAGTATGAGTAGGCCTATCGTAGCGCCTTGCGGAACACCGGATCAGAGACTTTTCACTTTTCAACCTCCAGCCCCGCAGGGGCTGTCAGATTTATTTTTTCAATTCTAAAGTACAAACCCCAATTTTTTGTCACTTTCTCTGCCCCGAACTGACTACTCTTTTCCCCAAATCTCCGAGAGAAACAACTGATATAGACGGTCAGCCTGGCACAGCAACGGAACTGGCGCCCAACGGGTGGTGCCCAACCTAGTAATAATATTAAGTTAAGACAGTACTTACACCTGGCATCCCCCAAGGTTCGACGCTGGGGCCTGCACTGTTTCTGTATCTACTAACGTTGCGCCTAGGCACAATATTACTGCGTTTCGTGGCATATGACATACAAACCGTGCGCAAGGGCATTATAGCTGGCCACTCGAGACCATTCACACTAGGGTTTTTGTCCGATAGGCACAAGCGGGACATTTCGGACCTGTTCCGAGTCCCGGGGACGAAATGGTGCGGGAAAGGATACTCCGCGGATAAGTATACAAGAGTGGGAGGCTTCTCCAGGACGGACAGGTGTTGCAGGAGGCACGACTTGTCGTGCCCCTTTTGGATAGCTGGGTTCGAGACGAAGTACGGACTCTTCAACTGGAGGGTCAACACCTTGATGCACTGCAACTGTGATGGACGGTTAGTAAGGTAGTTTTAGTTGGTTTGGCGCTCTTTTGGTTCCAAGATGGCGGACGATGCGCAGTATTTTACCAATAATTATTAATGATAACTTTAGCTAGCTTTAGCCCCGAATTTCTAGAGTTGTAAACACCGATTTCTCGGACTTATAGAACTGTATATCCTGGGGTATATATTTAGAAATCGAAACTATTATACACTCAGGCTATATTAGGTAATTAAGAACGCTTGCAACGAACACGTTCTCCCAAAATTGCCACACCAACACGATTACCAATTCCGACGATATAGCAGTTAATTAAAAGAAATTAATTCACGCAATCCACGTCGACGCGATGTCGGATTAAAACGTGATTATTATTTAATGACTTACATTGACGGACAAGTCATTGAAAAAATTAACGCCGTATTAAAATGCATTGCGTGGAGAAAGCTTTCGTTAATTTGTTTACAGTGAAACAATAATACGAGTGTCAGGTACTCCAGCGGCTACAGGATCGCCAAAGAAAAAGTACCTCCTGCCATCGAACTGGTTCATACAAGAATCTTTCAGGGCGGACATTCAAGCCGCAGGGCCCTTGACTGACAGCCCCTGCGGGGCTTGAAAAAGATAAAGCTTATTTTTTTTAATTTTTTCAGTGGCAAAGGAGGAAACGCTAAATTTCCTTTATCTCTCTCTACCCCGAAACTCCGACGGACTTTTTGCCTATCATCTAAAAGAAATATTCAGAATTAAGAAGCGTCTAATGCAAATACAATGTCGTTGATGCAGTTGTTGGCAAATATAGGCCCCAAAACATAACCCTGTGGCACCAAGAATCGAGAACTTTCCCTTTTACGGTCCATCAGCCCGTACAAACCTTCCATTGTGGTTCCACAAGGATCTGTCCTAGTACTCTGCTCCTGTTTTTTTTTATTAATGATTTTCACAGGTCAGAAAAAAGGAAAAAACGTCGGACTGGACTTGATTCGTTCTCTTTTGTTTGTTCCATCCTGTACGTTCGAGACGGTGCCCGTTTTGTTGGCCGGAGTTTCACCATTTAGCGGAGATAATGGCTGTTAAACAGGTAGTAGAAGGTGTTGACTTATTGTTTGTAGATACTTAAGCCCTCTGTAAGAACAAGTGACCGTTGCGTTTCGAAATCGTGCGTCTCGAGGCATTCGAAATATTTCTGATCATTATACTGTGTAAACACCGGCGTGCAATCCGATATTGGACGTGAGTTATTATCCTTACTGAGTATTGGGACATTTTCTCGATGACGTCATAAATGCGACAAGTACCCTCCTGTGCTGTGGATTTTTCGATTTGCATTTTAGACAACGTAAATATTTTTACGAGCCCTATCGGCTCAGATATCTCGGCCTAAAAAATAGTCCCTTTCTAGTTTCTACCTGGGTTGAAATATGTTCTTCTCGAATTTCGTCCCTTTATCTTATCTCCACATCGGTCAGATGGATATTGTTAAGTTAATTAGTCAGAAACAATGCGATAGGATTGGAGAATCATGTTATTCTTGTGGAGATAAAAGGGACAAGCTTGAAAAATTCGGTTTCGATAATTTTTCCCATAAAATGTGTCTCGGCCCTGCGGCCTACTAATTAATTGACGGTTTGATATGAATAAAATAATTGAAGCTTAGATAGCCAGTACTGGGGGCATATTTTAAGATTTAAGTAGAGGTAGAGATTAGAAATCAATTTTGTATTAATAATATTTAAAATGCCCTTTCATGTAATTCAATGCTTCTTCCAGCATTAGCTGAGGCGGTAGTTGTTTGTTATATATTTATTATATATTATTCTTTATCGTAGCACTACATCGCGAAAAGTAATTGTACCACTGGGTTAGGTCGCCGAGAGAAGAAAGTAGAAAATGCTGGAAGGCGTACCGAAAAAAACTCGGCATCGTTTTTTAAATCGTTCCGATCGCTGAACACACCCGGCCGCTTTTTGTATCTATTTCATTTTTTAATAATCCATTGACCACATTCTCCCTACATCTTTTAACCTGTGAGTTATTGACCATAGACATGCCAAAATTGAGACAGTAAAAAACTAATCGAATATTCGCATTGTGGCTTTATCACCTACTTCCGGTCGAGCAGATCGGCCCGGGGTAGGGAGTTTCACACATCACACACTTGTTTACGACGCGCGGCCAGGACCGGCCCCAGGACGACGCAGCGATATTTTCTAAATTATTACAGAGGTAAACGGTCCTGTAACCTTCCCCCGTTTTATTCGTTACGGCCCTGCGCGCCTTGTGTCCCGAAACTAAATCACTATTACTATCGTCGAATCTTGGGTGTATAAAAGAAAGTCGGTGCGTGAACTAACGACTTATGTATATGTTTTTCAGGAGAAAACATGTGTATTCGTTTAGAAAACATATTTTATGGATTCCGGGCCCTGCGAGGAGGGGAACAGGGGGAGACGCCGTATAAAAAGTCTTGTACAAGATATATCGTATGTTGTACGACGTACCTACGTAGGCATATTGATTATTATTGTTTTTACTAGTCTACAGGGTCGGTTCGTTGTGAATTACGGTATATGTACAGTCGTGGCTGAAAAAAGGTTTTCAAGCCAAGAGGGAAAATATGTTTTTAAAGAACAAAAGTATAATTTTGAAACTTGTAATTTCTACTTTAAATAGAAATTTCAACTTTAAAAGTAGAAATTTATACTGTAAAACTAGAAATTTATACTTTAAAACTATAAATTTCTACTTTATCTAGAAAAATCAACTTTAAAACTATAAATGTCTACTTTAAAACTAGAAATTTCTACTTTTAAAATTAGAAATTTCGACTTTAAAACTAGTAATTTCTACTTTAACTAGAAATTTCAACTTTAAAACTAGAAATTTATACTTTAAAAATAGAAATTTATACTTTAAAACTATAAATTTCTACTTTAACTAGAAATTTCAACTTTAAAACTAGAAATTTATACTTTAAAAATAGAAATTTATACTTTAAACCTATAAATTTCTACTTTAACTAGAAATTTCAACTTTAAAACTAGAAATTTCTACTTTAACTAGAAATTTCAACTTTAAAACTAGAAATTTATACTTTAAAAATAGAAATTTATACTTTAAAACTATAAATTTCTACTTTAACTAGAAATTTCGACTTTAAAACTAGTAATTTCTACTTTAACTAGAAATTTCAACTTTAAAACTAGAAATTTATACTTTAAAAATAGAAATTTATACTTTAAACCTATAAATTTCTACTTTAACTAGAAATTTCAACTTTAAAACTAGAAATTTATACTTTAAAAATAGAAATTTATACTTTAAAACTATAAATTTCTACTTTAACTAGAAATTTCAACTTTAAAAATAGAAATTTATACTTTAACTAGAAAATGCAACTTTAAAACTATAAATGTCTATTTTAAAACTAGAAAATCAACTTTAAAACTAAATGTCTACTTTAAAACTAGAAATTTCTACTTTAACTAGAAAATGGATAAACGAATCAAAAGTTTTAAACGTTTAAAATTTATGCTGAAAAATACCACCCTGTATATGAAGTACGCTCGAGCGTCAAGTTTACCTTCTATTGAGTTAGTTAAACAAAACAAATACATCAGAGCCCTGGTGAGCGAAGCGAAACCTCAACGACAAACTTTCTTCTGAGGAACAGGACCGGACTCAAAATTCGATTTACGCCAATATCTCTCTTATTCTTAGGGTGGATCTTAAAAAACGTGGTAAAAGAACGATGCCACTTTCGCCAACACCCTGTATAAAACAAATAAATACCTTCCGATCTCATCTTTACGGTATCTGAAGTAAAAATCTTCTCGAGGTTACGACGCTCACAAAGTAACACTCCGCAGCCACTTGATCTCGATACAAAGTGCTACTTACCGTGGGACAAGCCTTAATCTATTAATAATTCCTGGTTTCTATTGCGCGGAGTTTCTACTGGCCTGCTAATTTTCGATTCCGCAAAGTCCTCGGGCGGTACACCTTCGATCGGCGGCGGGTGCTCCGCGACCGTCTTGACAAGTGACTACGGCGACCAGATGCTCGCGGCTTCGGGGTGTTTATCTTCACACTTATTAACCACATTGTGATTCACCGTTTCGCGTTACAGTTTAAGATGTACCGGGGGGGGGGAAAGTACGGGAATTTGTGAGACGTGTTGGGCAATGAGCGTCGGTTTAATTGATCTCGGCTTGGCGCATGTATGGCATTTTAAACCCATGATAACGTACAGGGTGAATCAATTTCGGTAAGTAAGGCCATAAGGCACTCTTGACAAATTTTATTGGATGTTGTTTACTCGTGTAATTTATTTGTCTGATAGGTGAGATGGAAATGAATAGAGCGATCGCCTAATGCAAGTGATAAGGCACTCTCGACAAAGTTAAGATTAAATTGAAAACGGTCTCTTGGCCAAAGTTTGGTGTTATACACCAAGACAAGAAAAAATTGATATAATTTACAGTAATTGTGCTTTGTGCTAGACATTTAGTAAGGCCATAAGGCACTCTTGACAATTTATTTGCTCGTGTATTTTATTATTTCTTTCGTTGGTAAGATGAAAATTAATGAAACGGTCGCCTATCCAAAGTGATAAAGCACTCTCAACAAGTTTATTGAACTTTACTTGTTCGTAATTTATAATTTATTTTGTTGGTAACATGAAAACGAAGAAAATGATCGCCTGTCCAAACTTTGTTTGTACACTAAGATGAAAATAAAGTTAAAATAATTTACAGTAATTGTGAAAAGACATTTAGCAAGGCCATAAGGCACTCTTAGCAAATTAATTTATTCGTGTATTTTATTGTTTATTTCGTTGGTAAGATGAAATTAATGAAACGATCGCCTATCCAAAGTGATAAGGCACTTTCGGCAAGTTTATTGGACTTTTCTTGCTCGCAATCTACAATTTATTTTGTTGGGTAACGTGAGATGAAGAAAATGGTCGCCTGCCAAACCTTGTTAATACAATAAGATGGAAATAAAGTTGAAATAGTTTGCAGTAATTGTGCTAGACATTTAGTAAGGCCATAAGGCACACTTGACAATTTACTTGCTCGCGTATTTTAGTATTTATTTCGTTGGTAAGATGGAAATTAATGAAACGATCACCTATCCAAAATGATAAGGCACTCTCACAAGTTTATTGAACTTTACTTGTTCGTAATTTATAATTTATTTTGTTGGTAACATGAAAACGAAGAGAATGATCGCCTGTCCAAACTTTGTTTGTACACTAAGATGAAAATAAAGTTGAAATAATTTACAGTAATTGTGAAAAGACATTTAGCAACGCCATAAGGCACTCTTAGCAATTTATTTGCTCGTGTATTTTATTACTACTTTCGTTGGTAAGATGAAAATTAATGAAACGATCGCCTATCTACAGTGATAAGTCACTCTTGCCAAGTTTATTGAACTTTATTTTTCTCCCAATCTAATTTATTTTGTTGGTAACGTGAAAGGAAGAAAATGGTCGCCTGCCAAACCTTGTTTTATACACTAAGATGGAAATAAAGTTGAAATAATTTACTCTAATTGTGCTAGACATTTAGTAAGGTCATAAGGCACTCTCGACAAATTGTATTGGACGTCTTGTTCATGTAATTTATTGTTTGTTTGGCTGGTAAGATAAAAAATGACTGAGGCGATTGCCAAACCAAGGTGATAAGGCACTCTCGATACAGTTTATTTGGTTTAATTTGCTTGTAATTCATAATTTACTTTGTTGGTAAGATGAAAATGGTCGAGACCACATTTCGGTAGACTAGGACGGTATGTATATGTATATCCTACTTGTACAGGGTGTTACTGGGAACAGAAATATAACGACAAAAATTTACACATCTTTTACTGTTGGACGTGCTTCCAGTTCTCCTCGGGGACATAAATCGACAGTTTTTACAGCCTCGATAATCCTGACGCCATTAAATATAATCTAAA
Organism: Rhagium mordax; assembly: GCA_963680705.1. NCBI lineage: Eukaryota > Metazoa > Arthropoda > Insecta > Coleoptera > Cerambycidae > Rhagium > Rhagium mordax. The sequence continues at coordinate 59,429,582 of OY796662.1, read as the reverse complement.
TGTAAATTGCCTTAACAGCCCGTCGAACTGCGAAACAGGTACGAACTAATTAAATTAGTTTTTTTTAATGGCGACATTACCGGCCAGCTAACTAGCCAGACCAGGCTTTCACGAAGTAACACATTTGAATAATCGAATATAACTGAGTGTCTTATTGATGGTAATTGATTGCAGTTATTCGAAAAACTCGTTTAGATACCGGACCCTCGTAGCAACATCGATTTACATATAGCTACTAATTTACTCGGATTTCGGTAAGGCTGTAAAGTAGATAAGTGAATAAATTCTGACTTAATGAGGCGCCTATAATGTAACGTAGATGAAAACGTACTACGTGGTATATAGTACCGATATTAATTTTTTCCCCCATGCTTAAAAGGGAATTTATTACTTATTGTAATCAGGGCCGAAATGCAACACTTCATTTAAAATAATTTGTACTTTTCGGATGTTTCTTGTAAATTTAACAAAGGGTTAGTTTTATGTAATTGGACAGTTTAATCATCAGAAGAAACTGTTGCTGTGATCCACCACCAACAGGAAACAGGGTCACCCACCCACCCGGATTGTGAAATAGTACAGCAAAGCACACCTTACGGGTAATATTTTATAGGCATTAAAATAAGGTGAGGATTGACTAAACGCTGTCAACGGATTATGACTTGACTTAATATGTTTTCTACGTATACTATAAAATTTATTGTTTTTAGACACGGCTTTTACGGGGCATTAAATTTATATCGCGCTTTTTATACGTTTAAATTAAGATATAATTTATTTTTAAACGCCAGGTGACAAATTGATGTCTAATGCCAAATAAGCTGGTTTTATAGCCGACGTAATATTCCAAGCGCTGTTTCAAAACGTGGCGTGACTTTATAGATGATTTCACTTTTTTGTTTTAACGCACATGGGAATGACGTTCCTACGCAATATATTTGTAAAATTTGCCAAAATAGTCATTTTTAGGGTACTTAACCATAATGTATAATAATATATTGGACTCGACAATAAGAGGCGAATAGTAATGGCGTTACCTTAAACCACCCCTTCCACGTCCACTTTTAACTCCGCCTCCTTCGCCCATTCTAGCTAAGCCCACCCAGCCAATCAGAGCGCGCCATATAAGCCTCGCCCACTTTCCCACTTCAGCTAGCCCCGCCCCAGCCAACCAGAACGCGCCAAATAAGCCTCGCCCATTTTCACACTTCAGCTAAGCCCCGCCCCAACCAATCAAAGCGTGCCAGATAAGCCTCGCCTATTTTCCCACTTCAGCTAAGCCCTGCCCCAGCCAATCAGAGCGTGCCAGCTAAGTCCCGCCCCTTTCCCCTTCAACTAAGCCATTACACGTTTTAACCTATATTTATTTGATTATATTTTTTAGGCAAATTGTATTAATACTAATTCTGTTGATAATAAAGAAAGCATCAGCAATAAATTTATCCGACAAATCAGTTTATGGTCTCAAAATTGGGCTAATCGAATAAGCTTTGATCCAACCTACAAGCTTGTTAAAATTTAACGAATTTCAATGCGCCGACAAATTTACTAATGCGTAAAATTCGTCCTTATCTAAACCAATATCTACCAGCTGTCCGACCACCCTGAAGCTCGACATAGGAAACAAACCGATCGGGTCGTCGTATTACCAAATTTTTACAAGGATTCACAAGCATATTCGCCTTATCTGGAACTTCGATTTGTGTACTTTAACCCCGACAAAAATAACAAAACTGACCAGTCTATAATCACACTCTAGCACAGCATTAAACCGGAGTATGCCACTCGCTCCACAAAGGGACAAAAAAGGCAAAAGTAAGGGTACAAATAAAATTTTAGAGTCACGGACCGACTCCACCTCATCTGTTATAGCACCTTTTGACGCCCATTGTCATCCCTGTGTTCGACTGCCAGCGGGCGGCCCTTCCGAAAATCCACGGAATTATTCACAAGGACCTTTGTGGCGCGCCGAAAGATTTATTTCTGGGGGACAAGGCCACGTACAAAAAGTGTGGAATAAATTTTTTTAAATACCCATTTTTTCGTTCATGATTTTAATGGCTCCATAAGCCACGTGGTAACTTTCTTGAAAGGTCTTTTAATTCTCTTGTTAAATCTGCAATTTCTAACGTATGGTTGTGCTTGGGGGTTTGTCCGACAATTAATAAACGGAAGTTAATTTACGATAAAATATGTCCTTGTCAGTACCAACCTCCTACATCGCGTTCCATTAACATCCTCGGCAGAGAGTTATCTGAATAATTTATTTGCTCGTGTATTTTATTATTTCTTTCGTTGGTAGGATGAAAATTAATGAAACGGTCGCCTATCCAAAGTGATAAGGCACTCTCGGCAAGTTTATTGGACTTTTCTTGCTCGCAATCCACAATTTATTTTGTTGGGTAACGTGAGATGTAGAAAATTGGTAGCCTGCGAAACCTTGTTTATACACTGAGATGGAAATAAAGTTGAAATAGTTTGCAGTAATTGTGCTAGACATTTAGCAAGGCCATAAGGCACTCTGAATAATTTATTTGCTCGAGTATTTAATTATTTCTTTCGTTGGTAAGATGAAAATTAATGAAACGGTCGCCTATCCAAAGTGATAAGGCACTCTCGGCAAGTTTATTGGACTTTTCTTGCTCGTATTCTACAATTTATTTTGTTGGGTAACGGGAAATGAAGAAAATGGTCGCCTGCGAAACCTTGTTTATACACTGAGATGGAAATAAAGTTGAAATAATTTGCAGTAATTGTGCTAGACATTTAGCAAGGCCATAAGGCACTCTGAATAATTTATTTGCTCGAGTATTTAATTATTTCTTTCGTTGGTAAGATGAAAATTAATGAAACGGTCGCCTATCCAAAGTGATAAGGCACTCTCGGCAAGTTTATTGGACTTTTCTTGCTCGCAATCCACAATTTATTTTGTTGGGTAACGTGAGATGTAGAAAATTGGTAGCCTGCGAAACCTTGTTTATACACTGAGATGGAAATAAAGTTGAAATAGTTTGCAGTAATTGTGCTAGACATTTAGCAAGGCCATAAGGCACTCTGAATAATTTATTTGCTCGAGTATTTAATTATTTCTTTCGTTGGTAAGATGAAAATTAATGAAACGGTCGCCTATCCAAAGTGATAAGGCACTCTCGACGAGTTTATTGGACTTATCTGGCTCGCAATCTACAATTTATTTTGTTGGGTAACGGGAAATGAAGAAAATGGTCGCCTGCGAAACCTTGTTTATACACTGAGATGGAAATAAAGTTGAAATAATTTGCAGTAATTGTGCTAGACATTTAGCAAGGCCATAAGGCACTCTGAATAATTTATTTGCTCGAGTATTTAATTATTTCTTTCGTTGGTAAGATGAAAATTAATGAAACGGTCGCCTATCCAAAGTGATAAGGCACTCTCGGCAAGTTTATTGGACTTTTCTTGCTCGCAATCCACAATTTATTTTGTTGGGTAACGTGAGATGTAGAAAATTGGTAGCCTGCGAAACCTTGTTTATACACTGAGATGGAAATAAAGTTGAAATAGTTTGCAGTAATTGTGCTAGACATTTAGCAAGGCCATAAGGCACTCTGAATAATTTATTTGCTCGAGTATTTAATTATTTCTTTCGTTGGTAAGATGAAAATTAATGAAACGGTCGCCTATCCAAAGTGATAAGGCACTCTCGACGAGTTTATTGGACTTATCTGGCTCGCAATCTACAATTTATTTTGTTGGGTAACGGGAAATGAAGAAAATGGTCGCCTGCGAAACCTTGTTTATACACTGAGATGGAAATAAAGTTGAAATAATTTGCAGTAATTGTGCTAGACATTTAGCAAGGCCATAAGGCACTCTGAATAATTTATTTGCTCGAGTATTTAATTATTTCTTTCGTTGGTAAGATGAAAATTAATGAAACGGTCGCCTATCCAAAGTGATAAGGCACTCTCGGCAAGTTTATTGGACTTTTCTTGCTCGCAATCCACAATTTATTTTGTTGGGTAACGTGAGATGTAGAAAATTGGTAGCCTGCGAAACCTTGTTTATACACTGAGATGGAAATAAAGTTGAAATAGTTTGCAGTAATTGTGCTAGACATTTAGCAAGGCCATAAGGCACTCTGAATAATTTATTTGCTCGAGTATTTAATTATTTCTTTCGTTGGTAAGATGAAAATTAATGAAACGGTCGCCTATCCAAAGTGATAAGGCACTCTCGACGAGTTTATTGGACTTATCTGGCTCGCAATCTACAATTTATTTTGTTGGGTAACGGGAAATGAAGAAAATGGTCGCCTGCGAAACCTTGTTTATACACTGAGATGGAAATAAAGTTGAAATAATTTGCAGTAATTGTGCTAGACATTTAGCAAGGCCATAAGGCACTCTGAATAATTTATTTGCTCGAGTATTTTATTATTTCTTTCGTTGGTAAGATGAAAATTAATGAAACGGTCGCCTATCCAAAGTGATAAGGCACTCTCGGCAAGTTTATTGGACTTTTCTTGCTCGCAATCCACAATTTATTTTGTTGGGTAACGTGAGATGAAGAAAATGGTAGCCTGCGAAACCTTGTTTATACACTGAGATGGAAATAAAGTTGAAATAGTTTGCAGTAATTGTGCTAGACATTTAGTAAGGCCACAAGGCACTCTTGACAATTTAATGGCTCCATAAGCCACGTGGTAACTCTCTTGAAAGGTCTTTTAATTCTCTTGTTAAATCTGCAATTTCTAACGTATGCCCCGTATGGTTGTGCTTGGGGGTTTGTCCAATTAATAACCGGAAGTTAATTTACGATAAAATATGTCCTTGTCAGTACCAACCTCCTACATCGCGTTCCATTAACATCCTCGGCAGAGAGTTATGTTCAACAGAAGGTTCTTCACCGTCAACTTTTTAATTGGGAATATTCCCGATGGTCGTGTAAAGAAATCTGGCTTTATAAATAGTTGCATCGGTACCGGCTTTAATTGAATCTCGCCGGCCGACTAGAACAAGGATTTATCACAATGCCTATATATCCGATAAGCGGTGTTTTATTAAGCCTTCAGTTCCACGAGAAACCAGTCAAACATCCGAAGAATTAACAATGTAATTAAGCCTTCCAAATTCCAGTCATATTGTGCGAGGCGTCCGCGGCGTATAATTACGAACAATTGAATATCGATACAGCGGAGGCTGCGGCTGAAAACGAAACAAAGAAACGGTTGACGGTTCAGGTCGTAAAGCTAGCAGGAGACGGTGGTGGCGTTTCTGAGACAGTAGGCCGCGTTTTCGACAATTGACAGGCGCAGAAAAGGCGCGCCCAAGTGTGAAGATACTTCTCAATCAGATAATATGCGTACGGGTCATTTCTTTGCCGCCTCCCCGTCTCGGATGTCAACGCAGCCCTTGCCTCCTTCGCTCCACCCCCGCGGGACGGCGAACGATCCCCGCGCCGCGGCGAAAATATTTCAGCAGCTTTCCACGTTATTAAAATGATTTTATTTTTTGTTTCTTATATTACGAAACGTCTTAATACCATCAACCTCTCCGTCATACCGGCTTACGGACCCAACATCGGCGATCTAATTTAAATAATATCCGCGTTTCATATGCCCATATAATTTTATGATAAGCGTGGACGCATTAAAATTCAAATTTATATAAAACTGTCAATGGCCTAAGCAGGTTCCCAGGTTGTCCGAGAGCCGTTTATTAGCTAGCCACTGTATTAATTTTTAACGGGGTGGTGCCGTCACATAAATACATATTTAAATTAAATTCCCGTGGCTTGAGCTGTTTATGGCAGGGGTTTCGAAGGAGCGAATAAAATTAACGCCGCGGATTAATAATAATGGCACAAGGTGCAACAGTGTTGCACGCTGGTTTAGATACAGGCGTGCGTGTCAGCAAAATAGAACAAAATGTTGAGTGAAAGATATACAGAGCGCCGCAACGTTATTGTTAAAATACGTGGTCCTATTATTATTTTTGAATTGGATTTAATGTAACATCTATAGGAAGAATATGACATTGTGAGGTTTGCAACGCTTATAAATCTTCAAATTTATTCGTTTTTAAAAAGTTATAACTCCGATAAGAAAAATAGTAGATGGGCAATCGAAAACTCATTTTGAGGGAATAGACGATGCGACTCTACATAACCTCAAATATAGCCAAGAAGCCGTTTTTGGTAACTTAACCTCAAATATATCAAAATCCTGACGTGAAAACTACTTTAGAAACAGGATGCCCCAGGGAGGGGGGGCAAATCCGATTATTTAAGTGAATCGAGGAAAAATCTTCTGAAAGATGAAATTTAGGTTTCTTCTTTAAAATTGAAAAATCAAGAGAAATAAAGTTGACAGATCTAGAGGGCAGCGTGCCTCAGGAGCTGTCAACTCCGATTAATAGAGGAGAAATCGAAAACAGTCTTTTTTGGAAGAAGAAATTTATGGTTTCTTCTTTAAAATTGAAAAAATCGAAAAATAAAGTTGACATCCCCAGAGGGCAGGATGCGCCGGGGGAGCAAATCCGATTAATTAAGTGAATCGAGGAAAAAATCGAAAACAGTCTTTTCTGAAAGAAGAAATTTAGGGTTTCTTCTTTAAAATTGAAAAATCAAAAGAAATAAAGTTGATAGACCTAGAGGGCAGCGTGCCCCAGGAGCTGTCAACTCCGATTAATAGAGGAGAAATCGAAAACAGTATTTTTTGGAAGAAGAAATTTATGGTTTCTTCTTTAAAATTGAAAAAATCGAAAAATAAAGTTGACAGCCCCAGAGGGCAGGATGCGCCGGGGGAGCAAATCCGATTAATTAAGTGAATTGAGGAAAAAATCGAAAACAGTCTTTTCTGAAAGAAGAAATTTAGGGTTTCTTCTTTAAAATTGAAAAATTAAGAGAAATAAAGTTGACAGATCTAGAGGGCAGCGTGCCTCAGGAGCTGTCAACTCCGATTAATAGAGGAGAAATCGAAAACAGTCTTTTTTGGAAGAAGAAATTTATGGTTTCTTCTTTAAAATTGAAAAAATCGAAAAATAAAGTTGACAGCCCCAGAGGGCAGGATGCGCCGGGGGAGCAAATCCGATTAATTAAGTGAATCGAGGAAAAAATCGAAAACAGTCTTTTCTGAAAGAAGAAATTTAGAGTTTCTTCTTTAAAATTGAAAAATCAAAAGAAATAAAGTTGACAGATCTAGAGGGCAGCGTGCCTCAGGGGCTGTCACTCCGATTAATAGAGGAGAAATCGAAAACAGTCTATTTTGAAAGAAGAAATTTAGGGTTTCTTCTTTAAAATTGAAGAATCAAAAGAAATAAAGTTAACAGCCCCTGGGGCTGTCAACTTCGATTAATAGAGGAGAAATCGAAAACAGTCTTTTTTGAAAGAAGAAATTTAGGGGGAAAAAATCGAAAAACGAGAAACCGCCGCTGGGGCGCCATTTTGGCAAGAAATCCAAGGTAGAAGGTCCAACTTAGAACAACATCGTGAATCGTTCGGTCCTGCTGCGGTTTTCGGTTCAGGAGACGCGAACGAAAAGAGGCAATTTTTTTTCGAAATCTCCACGTCGTATCCTTTCTAATTTAACAGATTTTTGCGCATGGACCGACACGGGCGTATTAAAACGTTAATAACTATAAAATACTCTTCGGATCGCTACGAAATATAGCCTATTCGATTATCCCGACGCGAAAAGGCCTGTTAAATACAGAGCGAATCGTTCTAAATTAAAGGTTCTTTTGTTTCTTCTACGCGAAAATATAGCTTTCAGAATGTAGAAAAACACACTGACAAATCTCGCGACCAAACTATTAGGCATATTTTCGCGGCCGCGCGTAAGGCAATAGGTGTTGCGGCTCTTTGTATTTTTTCACTCAACGCTAACGCGCATCTGGTTAAAAAATATTCGCTACATTTCTTGAGGGCTCACAAGGGCGCGTTGAACTTCGTGGTCTCATTTAGTAGCAAAATCCCTGCTTATAAACTTACCCCCTGTATTCTAAGGGGTAGATTAGGCGGCCCAAAATAATAAAAACGCTCCCGTGTACAACTCTTGTTCTACCAATAATTCTGAAGGTTCGTTTGACGTGTCGATCGCTGCGCTGGGTAGTTTATGTACCGCTTAAACGGCTTCTCTTAAAACCGAACAAATCAACAATTAGCAGACAAAGGTGGGCGTCAGCGCGAGATAATTTACATCCCCCGTGAGTACATTAGATAGATTTCTGCCATTCTTAAAATGATAAACAAGTCGCTTTTCATTTCGTTTAATTCGAAGTTCGTGCCTCGAGCGAATGGCGCTCTCCCTTCTAATCATCGATAAATAGTTGCCAGTTAAACAGTTCTCTGAAGATGGAAATTTTACGCCGGCCGTATTATTACGCTGAAGTATGTTTCGAGTAATAACGATTGTTAGCGTGCCATTACGCTAGCAAAACAAGAACGGGCGCATAGTTATGGTAATGAGGGTAAAAGCGTTTGTCTTGGGTGTTCTGTCGGATTCGCCAATCGTAATAATTTTTTTCCAAAAAAAAATAAGTAACGTATTTTAGGATGCTATGCAGAAAAAACATGTTTTTTAAAGTGGTGACGTCATAAATAGGGGTTGTCTTTATGTCACTTGTGTTTTAGTTACTTTATTGAATTTATATTACACATTAATTTCTACATTTACAAATATGGCGAAGGAGCCAGGGAAACAGCAAGATGTTAAAGGGGCAAAAGTATCAATTTTTTTTTAGAACCAGTGTGAAAACAGCAGCTAAAAGTTAGCAGTCGTTTAGCCGAACATTCCCGAGCGATATCACAGACGAAAAAAAGAACGCCATCTATTGGAAACATTAAAAATTTCAATTAAACGCCAGATATTTAGACCATTCTTAAATTAAGAACCTGTTTACCTATAAGTCTATAAAAATATTTTTGTAACGCCATATTATAGCACTCGCCTTCGGCTCGTACTATACACTCGTAAAAAAAAACACCTATTTAGCCACTTGTTATATATATAAAGTATAGTATTCAACTCGTGGTGATGGTAAATAACTCACTTCATGAATTGCAGCACGAGCCGAAGGCTGCGTGAGTTATTTACTACATTACCACTCGTCAAATAATATCCTACTAAATTCATTTTTAAAGACAATAGAACGTCACATAAAATGCCAAACGTTTTATTGCAGTTATTACTTATTACAAACCTTAACATTTGCAATATCCAAGCTATTTTAGAAATAACAAAGATACTCGTCGAGATCTCGGCTCTGGTTTAACGAAACCGATCGTTCTCTCTACGGTAGAGCGAACTGTGGATAAGCTGAAACGTAAATGTAACATTAAAATAAATTCAAACTTAAAAAGCCGTTCAGTTTGCTTGCTGCAAAAATGGTTTCTTGCAAACCAAGTACAAGGGTAGATTCCACGTTTTATTTATTTTTATCATTAACTAACATAACTAACTAGATATATTTATGAACCCCGACCATCTCCACTGCACTCAGCCGGCAAAAACCGTCTGTCATCGTACAACGGACCCGACTGTTGTGCCGAATAAATATCCCTGAAAGGTAATTTGAACTACCTGATGTTTCGTTTTCGATAGTCCACCCTGTATAGTTATACCACTTCGGCACCGGAAACCGACTTAGGTTAAGTTGCAAATCTTATCAACGAAGCGTCATAATAAACAAGGAAGTTTATTTGGTATTTATGTAAATAATTTATAATTTTATATCTAATAAATTGCCGATTAAGATTGCTGGCGTCAAGTTGAATTCTTTAAATGCGATTTAACGCGGAGATGTAGGTGAGCAAAAATTATTATACCTACCATCCCAGCGGTTCTTAAACTTTTTGCACTCTTCGTAAACACGTTTATAACCGATGGAGTCTTTAGCTAACAAGGGTAATAGCCAGAAACTGGGATAAAATCCACGTGTGAATAAGTCTGCTCATGGTGGTAGTGTGGCGCTCGTATAATGAATTGGAGCAAAACGAGTTAATAAATTCATCTTAGGCGACCAGCCTCATTTGTTCCTCCATCAGTACCCGCAGTTTCGATACACCGTCCTGCTAGTGCTCCGACACTCAAACAGTTATTGTCGAAGTGAGAGCACTCGTAATTTGTCACACAGATAAGCGCAATCGTTTCCCTGCATCAACCGCACCTCGACTATTATGTAAAACAGAACGTTTATGACCTAGGAGATTCAATTTATCATCTCGGCGAGATGGCAGATTGGCAAAGGCACTTAATATCCTAACGCCGTATGACGTACCGATGTATATTTTAAAGACTTACCTGCATGTAGGTATAACACTGGAATGGTAATGAATATTTTATTGTAGCAGTCGCGCGTAGGGGCGTTAAACTTATCTGGAGAAGCCTGATCCGGAGCGATATCCTTATATAGGCCCTTTGCTTTCTTATCGCCGGCTCTGGTATCTCAAAGACTGTCACACATACGCCGGGATTAAGCCGTCAGTTTTCAGTTAATTGTCTCCTTAGACTCTAATTGAAGTTCCTCGGTCGGTCTAAACCGCGTCACGCTGTTGAACGAGTAGTTCCCATAATAATTATTCTTGATAAAGTAGTTTCCGGGGTCTCTTTTATCTAGAATAATTATGAATCCAATAATAAACAGACTAATATTCGTGCTAAAACTGTCCAAATAAGAATTAAGACACGAGTAGTTTCCATAAATATTCTAGATAAAAATAGTAATTGGCGTTTCCATTATCTAGAATAATTATGGAATCAATAAAACAGGCCAATTATTCTTGCTAAAACTTCCGAAATGAGAATTAAAACGAGTAGTTTCCATAAATATTCTAGATAAAATAGTATTTGGCGTTTCCATTATCTAGAATAATTATGGAAACAGTTTTGGACTATATTTGGTAAAACTTTTGAAATAAAAATTATTGCACCAGTAGTTTCCATAATTATTCTTGATAAAATAGTTTCCGATGTCTCTTTTATCTAGAATAATTATGGAATCAATAAAACAGGCCCGTTATTCTTGCTAAAACTTCCGAAATGAGAATTAAAACGAGTAGTTTCCATAAATATTCTAGATAAAATAGTATTTGGCGTTTCCATTATCTAGAATAATTATGGAAACAGTTTTGGACTATTTCTGTTAAACTTTTTGAAATGAAAATTATTGCACGAGTAGTTTCCATAATTATTCTTGATAAAATAGTTTCCGATGTCTCTTTTATCTAGAATAATTATGGAATCAATAAAACAGGCCAGTTATTCTTGCTAAAACTTCCGAAATGAGAATTGAAACGAGTAGTTTCCATAAATATTCTAGATAAAATAGTATTTGGCGTTTCCATTATCTAGAATAATTATGGAAACAGTTTTGGACTATTTCTGTTAAACTTTTTGAAATGAAAATTATTGCACGAGTAGTTTCCATAATTATTCTTGTCCGATGTCTCTTTTATCTAGAATAATTATGGAATCAATAAAACAGGCCCGTTATTCTTGCTAAAACTTTCGAAATGAGAATTAAAACGAGTAGTTTCCATAAATATTCTAGATAAAATAGTAATTGGCGTTTCCATTATCTAGAATAATTATGAAGTAGTTTCCATAAGAATTATTCTTGATAAAGTAGTTTCCGAGGTTTCTTTTATCTAGAATAATTATGAAATCAATAAAACAGGCCAGTTATTCTTGCTTAAACTTTCGAAATGAGAATTAAAACGAGTAGTTTCCATAAATATTCTAGATAAAATGGTATTTGGCATTTCCATTATCTAGAATAATTATGGAAACAGTTTTGGACTATATTTGGTAACACTTTAGAAATAAAAATTATTGCATGAGTAGTTTCCATAATTATTTTTGATAAAATAGTTTCCGATGTCTCTTTTATCTAGAATAATTATGGAATCAATAAAACAGACCAGTTATTCTTGCTAAAACTTCCGAAATTAAAATTAAAACACGAGTAGTTTCCATAAATATTCTAGATAAAAATGGTATTTGGTGTTTCTATTATGTAGAATAATTATAGAGTAGTTTCCATAATAATTAATCTTGATAAAGTAGTTTCCTGGGTCTCTTTTATCTAAAATAATTATGAAACCGACAACAGACTCGTTATTCTTGCTAAAACTTTCGAAATAAGAATTAAAACACGAGTAGTTTCCATAAATATTCTAGATAAAATAGTATTTGGCGTTTCTATTATCTAGAATAATTATGGAAACAGTTTTGGACTATATTTGTTAAAGCTCTTGAAATGAAAATTTATGCACGAGTAGTTTCCATAATAATTATTCTTGAAAAAGTAGTTTCCGAGGTCTCTTTTATCTAGAATAATTATAAAATCAATAACAAACAGACTAGTTATTCTTGCCGATATTTTTTATGGTCGTTTGAAACAGAAATAAAGAAAACCACTTCAGAAAAATACAAAAGCGATAAATTATACTTTAACAACACAAACAAACCCATTATATTAATTTTGATTTCTAAATTTAAATATAAAATTGTTATTTCTACTTGATTTATTGTCCTATAAATAATAAGCGCCGATTATTACTTCCAAAAGCTGTAACTGTCCAGTTACCTGTGGGTTTGTGACAATGGAAGTTCTTATTGTTTTTATACGTATTTAATTTTACGGTATAATTCAAATCTTTTAGAAAACATCCTGTACATCTGCCAGATCTGCAAATAAATTTATACACCCAATCGATGTTTTTCGATGCCCCGTCAAACGCGCCATATTTTATTTGTCTAAGCGTACACGCCATAAATTTATTTAACAAAATTTGGTATCCGAAAGGGGTATGGCCAAAACAGTGATTTACATCGGATTTTTATGATCGAACACGGAACGCTTATTGAAAAGTACAATCGTGATTTATTAAACGGTTCGTTAAGGTGACGTTAAATTCGGCTGATTGTTCACGACTAATAATTTACCATCATTAATATTCGTGTTCCACGGTTTGTATTCGTGTATCGATGTGGCTTGATTAATTGCCCAAAACGTATGTTGCCTGTTGCGCTGAACCTGAATTATAAGATATTCAAGGAAGAGGTTAAGGCATGTAGCGAGCGGTGCCACCGGTTGGCCACCCCGCCCACCCGATATGACATCAATGGATCATCATTTCAAAGTGTGAAGTACAAAAGCAATCCGACAATCAAGTACTTGGTCAAGACGTAAAAGGTGAATGTGAGCAGTATTGACACCCAATAAACATTCCAGCCGGTTATGTACTCGTAATCGTTGTATTTAAGTTGCGTAATACTTGGTTTCATAAAAAATGTGACGCAAATATGACGTAAAGTAAAATAGAGCAGAATTACATGAAGTTTATTCTACGGCCAGCAAAAAGTCCAGATTTGTCCCCAATTGAAAATTTTCAATTTTGTCTATAAATGGAAATTTACGTGTCTTGGCGCTAGTAGAAGTGCGTTGGGCGTCGCGAAGTTTTTATTAATACTTTTAAGGGTCACTTAATAGCTCAATTGATTTAAGAACCGCCACATATTTAGGCAATTTGGGATACCGAGTATCCCGTAATCCGCCGTCCATCAGCCGATAATTATATCGTTCTTTTAATCTTGGCGGCCACTAATTACCGAATCTCGCGTCCAGAAATTCCGCGCTAATGACCCCGGCTTCCACTTTCTCAGAAGTTCTAATCGCCTCCTTAAACCGGGCGCGCCGGGAGTCCGGGATTGGGCCAATCTAAAAAGTGCGACACAAAGGCAATTGTTATAGAAATAAAGTTGGCACTAATTGACACTGATCGCGTTAAGTCGACCAGAAACACTGGTAACAAGCCCAGTGCGATACTGGAGTCCAATTTATTTGACACAACAGACTTCCCATTAATTAACGGTCCGTGCGGCCGGCATCTTTAAACTTGACCGGAATTAAAAAAGGGCATTAAATTTTATTTAATCTCTCGCGTTCGGCTCGATCGCCGTTTCCGATATCCATACAGGGTGGCGTCTATGATGAACTATAAAGGCTACGCTGTTAAAACACTTTCTTATAAAGAGCAATATCGCATTTTTAGGGCATTTCCTATTAAACCGGATGTATCCCTTTTGTGCCTTATGCGGCATGCATACGATGAAATCTAAATTCTACATCGTTATAACACTTTCCAACGTATTTGTAGGTCATTTCCTGCTAAACCGGAAGCGATCTCTGTGCGCCTTATGCATCTCTGATGACTTATAAAATCTACGACCTAAAGACGCTTTAAATTATAGAGCAATAACGCATTAATAGGGCATTTCCTGCTATACCGGATGCGATCTTCCTATGCCTCATGCATTTGTAGACCACTTCCTGTTAAATCGGACACGTTCTTTTTGAGTTCTATCCGTCGCAGCTGAATTATAAAGGCTTTATCGTTAAGGAACCGTCCGATGAAAGGGTAATAACGACTTTAGGTCATTACCGGTTAAACCGGACGTGCCCTTTTTATGCCTTATGCGCCTACGAAGAGTTATAGAGGCGTCATCGGCAAGGCACTTTACATTATAGGGTAGTATCACATTTTTGGGTTATTTCCGGCCAAACCGGACGCGACCTTTGTGTGCCTTATGCGTCACTGATGGCTTATAAAGACTGCAGTCCCAAGACGCTTTAAATTATAGAGCAATAACGCATTAATAGAGCACTTCCTGTTACACCGGATGTGCCTTATGCATTTGTAGACCACTTCCTGTTAAACCGGACACTTTTTTTGTGTTCTATGCGTCTATGCTGAATTATAAAGGCTTTATCGTTAAGGAACCGTCCAATAACGCATCTTTAGGTCATTACCGGTTAAACCGGACGTGCCTTTTTTATGCCTTATGCGCATACGATTAGTTACAAAGGCTTTATCGGCACGGCACTTTAAACTATAGGGTAGTATCATACTTCTGGGTAATTTCCGGCTAAACCGGATGTTATAGTAAACTCGCTAAAAAAATGACATTTCTGAGAAAAAACGCCGCTACTTTTACTTTATTTCTGTGAAGAATACAGAAAGATTGAAACGTACAAAATTAAACGATTATCCGCGCATTGCTTCCGCAATTACCAACAAACGGAAAACAACGTTAATGTTTATTAAATACGTTGTTTATCACTCTGTATATAGCATAGAGCATAATTGCCATTCCGCAACTAATTCCCTTTAAGTACTGCGTAAATAAAGTTTAGTATGTCTACTTATGTCAGGTAAATGCCTACTCGAGTTGTAAATCTAAGTAGGCAATGAAGTAATGAAAAACAAACAATAAATATTATCCGCGAGCTTATTAGAATTTATACGACTTGGGTAGTGTCTATTGCAGTAAACGATAACCACCCTAGTGAGTTTCATAATGAAAGGGATTTTTCAAATTTCGAGGCCGGTCCTGAAAATTATGGTTACGATCGCCAATTGGTGTCTTAAAATAAAATAAGTCGTTTGGAATCACCAATTAGAGGAAACAGGATCTCTAATGCATGCAAATATCTTAATAATTACCAAGATAATTTTTTCCTTTCTCCAGGAAAGCGCATTAATATTCACGAGTCCGATTGCAGTCATAATTACAGCATATCAAGCACAAAAACTCACGTGACCTAACTGTGCGCCCCAATAACGGAACCCGACGTTTTTTCACATAAATTTCGAACGAGCCACCTTTCCAAGACCGCCATTTACTTTACGATGCGCTTACGTATGATCCCAGTCATAATTCACCTCAATAAATACATCGGAAACATGGATTCCTTGAGAGGTGATTGTCTCGAGAGGCCGGTGGTCAGTTTTATGGCAAGTACACTTCGGAAGGGTCGTTAGCAGATTTCAGTTAGTCTCGGTCGCTTCAGCACTTTATAATACCTCGGTAAAGTAAGAGTAAAGTGGAGAGAAGAATTTTAGATTACTACTTCATACTGATCGTTAGCATATACCCCAACCACAAGCCAGCCAGCCAGATCCTTAATAAACCACTAGGTGAACTTATATACTTTATAAATGTATAAACAGACATTGTTGAGCCCGTTCAATATATAAACGGTCATTGTGGAGCCCAAAATGACGCTGTTGGCCCCGAGTTCCGTATCGAGGTGTATCACCATTTGGTTAAATATGCTCTTAGGACACCGTACGCAAATTTTAAGGAGGGCTCAACAACGTACTGTTCCCATCTTCGTGTATATCTCACGTACGCTGCAATTAGCGTTGGGCTCAGTCAACGGTGCCTACGATTAAACAATTGACTCATCTATCTTGGCTGTAAAGGGCGGGATCCACAGCGACCTGTTGATATATCGGGCTCAACAATGCACCGTTTATAAGTATATATGTATATATAAGTATGACTGACGCGCTTTTTGTTTCAGCTTCCGGGCGTGCCTGAAGATGGTCGGCAGCAGCGACGCCAACCTGGTGGGCAAGCTGTTCTTCAACGTCGTCCAGACGAAATGTTTCGTCCTGAAGCCGAAGAAAAAGTGCGTGCGGTCGTCCTGGTGGGGCACGTGCGAGAAATACAAAGTAGTGAAACAGGCCATACTCAGAGACAATTTATCATACTAAAAACTAGGAGCAATAATAGTTTAGTACTTACTCCCGATATAGATGAAGTAAATGTGTATTTTTAATTTTATTTATTTATTGATAATTGTAACGACCGCTCAAGGTTGATTTTGTGCTGCAGCTTTGGCGCCATTGTGGGAGTTGAATAATGTGCAATATGGCGCAGCCCGTCGCGCCACAAGCTCAGCAACCTTAATAACTTTTGAGCAGTTTGCTATACGAACGAAAATGTGATTTATTATAATTATTGTGTTCTTACTTAATTTTTTATGTAACTAATAGATGAATTTTATTTTTGTATATAATTATACACAGTTTTATTGTATATTAATGCCAACCTGACCGACACAAAGTGATTTTGGTTGTCTTGTGTGGGTCCAGTTTTAATTAGTTTATCTTTTGTTTATCTCAAATGTGCCAAAAGAAAAATAAAATAGCAATAATGAAATAATTACCTATTAAAGTACTTGAGACAATATTATGACGACTGATTCAGCAATTCGATGTCCAGAATTATCGCAGTACCCATGGACTTGTCCCACGACCGTCCATGGTAGTAGCATATCATTAAAAATAGGGTTACGAGTACTCTTTATAATTTCTAAGAGACAAATATTAATTTAATTATCTTGTTTGTATTTTACTTGTATGGTAGTATTTGTTAAATGTGAGGTCGATAAGTAGAAGCAAGATAATTAGAACCAGTATTACGGAAAATTATTATACTTACTACTATTTGGTTCAACGTTCGATGTACTTACAATTTAATCCATTTACTTAACACCACATTTTTAAATAGTTTGTTATATGTCTTTGGTATGTTAGTAAATACATTATTTTATTTATTAACTTGGTGCTTGTTTTATTCAGACCTGAATTTTGTCGAAATATAGAGTACGGTCCTGTAGATTCCTTGTCAATTAAAAATAACAAATGCTAATCGTCTTTAGAGCGATGAATTATTATTGTGGACGTCGAGACGATTCATTTGACACCCAACATCGTAATTGGGAGCCCGGAAGTAGTAACCGGAAGTTGTTATTTCATGGCGGATTTTAATATATATCGAGCCAGAGAACATGATTTTGTAGTTTAAATTCAATTATAAAAATAAGAAAGTTGTAGTCACTTCCGGTTAGACCGGAAGTAGCACTTTGTGACCTATTATCCACATTCCAAGTTTCAGAGCGATGAATTATTATTGTGGACGTCGAGCCGATTCATTTGACACCCAACATCGTAATTCGGAAGACCGGAAGTAGTAACCGGAAGTTGTTATTTTATGGCGGATTTTAATATATATCGAGCCAGAGAACATGATTTTGTAGTTTAAATTCAATTATAAAAATAAGAAAGTTGTAGTCACTTCCGGTTAGACCGGAAGTAGCACTTTGTGACCTATTATCCACGTTCCAAATTGCAGAAGTAATTTTCTCATAATCGAGTAGGCAATATTTTCGTGGCCTCCCGGGATATATACGACATAAGCAGCATTATAAATTTTAAATTCTCATAAGTGACACTTTTGACAGCTTAATTTAAATTCCAGCATTGAGAAATAATCACCCCGTACAAACGATTTGCTTCAAAGGGCGCGTCGACCGGTTGACTGTCAATAGAAATAACTAATAACACAAATAAATTCTCCCATAATGTTCATTGTTACGGCTTGAAGTTGAAAGGTTACTTTCTGATTAAGCACATTGTTATGGAAGATTGTCAGATAAAAATAAAGGTAGTTTATTGTTGTGCCTACGCACAATTTCTCTACGTACGTAACGGGTTTCGTTGTAAATTAAAAAGTGGAGAACGTACTGTCGTGTATAATATCAAGTTGCACGTACAACTTTAAAGGTTAGACAATTAAAACGCGCTTTTGTTTCCTGACTTGTCAACGCGTAAAAAACAACAAAAACAGGGTGGCTAAATCTATTCAATTGTTTTATTCGTGACAGTCTTGATGAACTAAAAACAAATGAACTAGGTGCAACCTAACCTACAAATTAATAAAACACTTGGTGATGAAACGGAACTGGATTAAAAAGCGAGACGTCATTTATAAAAAGTACGTACGGAGACAGCCCCAAAGTAGTACCGTGAGGCACTTAGTTGAACAGCACACGCCGGATTGGGGCGGAGAAGGCGCTCCTCTTCGACGGCAGCCTAGTAGACACCTTGCTGCTGGGGATGGACTCGGCTAAAGCCGCCGCCTCCAGCACGGCCCTGATCATGCCCCTCAGCTGCTTGTTCTCGCTCTCCAGGATCTTCTTCTCCTCCTTGACCTCCATGTAGTCGACTTCCACCTTGTTGAACATGAACCAGAAATTTTCCATGTATTTCAAAGAGTCGAAGCACCGCTCTATGATGTCCCTTGAGGATGTGGAGGAGGAGGCGCTGCTGTGCGAGGAGCTGGAGGGTTCTTGTAGATTCTTCGCTTGCAGTCTGACGCTTTTAACCGTCGTGACTCTTCTGGGTTCCGGAGTAGGGGTGTCGGCGAGACTTTGCGCCGACTTGAGGATTGGTCCAGGAGCTGCCGTTTTCGGTCGCGGTTTTGATGTGGATGCAGTTGGTTCGCTGCCTGCAATTTCTGCGTCTCTTAAATGATCTGAGATGATTTTCATTTGTTCTTTCATGTCTGCCGACTCGCCATCCCCGTCGTTGTACGCCTCCACGTCAGATATCGGCAGCCACTTGACCACCTTCTCTCTATGGGTTTCGAACTTCTTACAAGTGGTGGCTAAATTCCTGATTTGCTCACCCTTGGTCACCAACCTATGCAAGTATTGGGACGTCTTGTACGCCACGTCTGTGAGCAGCTTCAGCTTCTTTTCGTCGGCCTGCAGCTGGCTTTGAAGGGTTTTTCTGATCTTCAGGAAGTTCTTGTTAAGGACTTCCACTTCGGCCTCGAGGTTTATTAACTTCAGCTGGCGGTCTGACGTCAGATCCTCGTGCTCATTCCTGAGAGACTTTATCAGCTCCTGCAATCCAAAGAATAAAATATAATTTAAGTCAGTACGGGTACGACAGAGTGTTGCATAAACAAATCTAAAAACGAGGCCAAGTATGGGGCTTTGTGGTGCTCCTAAATGAAAGTTTGCTCTTCTGCTACGTAGGCCCCACGTAAGGAGGTTCAATACTTACATAAACAGTAAAAATCAATTATTACATGTTTGCCATTATAGAGATGCTTCTATTTACGACTGTTAGCAATACCAATTTAAACGATTCTTACCTCCTCGCGCCTTATGCGTTCCTCATTCCTAGCTATTTCCACAGCGCTCTCGGCGTCCAGTCTCTTGAGCTCGGCGAAGTGCATCCGCCTGGAATCGGTTTGCTGCACGTACAGCCTCACCACTGTGGCTATTTGCTTCCAGATGGCACCACTCACCCCCTCGCGGGACTTTGTGAGCCTCTTCAGCTTCGCCTCGAACTGAAATTCGTCGATAGTTCGGTGATGAAATGAGAAAAAAAAATACCCAGGGCAAGCAAACTTATTATTATAAATTTATCAGGTAACTTTAAATTTGGGGTTTCTTCTTTGAAGTGAAAAAGTTAAAAAAATAAAGCGGCCCCTGCGGGGCCGAATGCAGCGCTGTGTTTTTAAAAAAAGTTTCTTCTTTAAAATTGAAAAAATTACAAAAAATAAAACTGCCAGCCCCAGATAAATTAAGTGTATGGGAGGGGGGGGGGGGGGCAGGATGGGGAAAATAAGACTTTGCAGTGCGGAAGAAAAATTAGATAAAAATAGTAACAGGATCACGTATTTTAACAATAACGTCGTTGTGGCTCTCTGTTTTTTTAACTCAACAATCGCAGTAAAATAAAAATATAGCTAATTTTGCAGGCGAAATCGTTCCATTCAGAAAAAACCGTGGATCGGACACACAGAACGTAAATATAAACAATTATATAATCACCGCAAATACAGGAAGCGCAACTTATATCTGATGTTCCAAGTACGCGAATTGATTGACAAATTAGTTCTATATTCATCCCATTGTCGCACTCATTATTTTTTGTTTATTTGCCTTAATTTGGCATGAATCCTATTATTTGTTTTAATGATTCAATTTTTTTCAATAACGGAAAGATCACCCGCGACGCCCGTATAAATAGATTCCGGTGCGGCTTTTCAATCCAGTTGACGACTCGACATTTTTGCAACGCAACACAGTGACGATAATCATGAAGGGTGTGTTTCTCCTGCTGGCGGTGTGCTTCCTGAAATATTCACAGGTACAGGACAATTTTTATAAATAAACATTTTTGAGCTCTAGACAGTCTATTCCATTGCCTAGTGAGACAGAAACCTTTAGTAGAAGTGCCAATTTGGCCTAGAATTTTTTTTAACGCCAAATACAATTTAATACAAAAGTGAAATTTTTTAACTAAAAACTGTACAGAAAAGAAACTGGATTATTAAGGGCACCAAGGAGGCAGAAAAATTACAATTCATGGCCCTCTTTTCAAATTATTAAGCAAATTGCAGCCTCTTCTGGCCTGCAAGATTGCCAGATCTTAATCCATTAGACTTTTTTTTGGCGATCATATTTTTCTCTTCTCAGGCTCTAGAATGCGGCATCGGAAAAGTGAACAGCGAGACCATCAAAGAAACTTTAAGCGTGTGCGTGAAGAACAACGAGACCTTGGAGAAAATTTGGGCACTAGCCTCAGCTACCCTCTCGCCGGATTCCATGCAGGATTCAGGATCGGACTCGAAGTCCTTGGAGAACGAGCAGCCACTAGTTCCAAGTAGGTACCAAGCTTCATAAAATCATCGTTGAGTGAAAAATACAGAGAGCCGCAACACTATTGTTAAAACACGTGTTCCTATTTGGCAGGTGCGCGGAAGACCAGGGGGAGCAGGCTTAGGCGAGCCACGACGAACGTCCAAAGCAAGCCCATCATGGTTAACGAGCGGAGGCAAGACGAGGCCAAGACGAACGGTAATGCTGGGGATAACGGCGAAGATAGCACCACTGAAGGCACCACCACCAGCGAGCCGGAGTCCTCCGAAACTTGCGTCGTCCAGTGCGTGTTCGAGCACTTGGGAATGGTTAGTCAAATAGAATTACAATAATTTATTTTCAAAGTGTATATTCAAAATATTGTTGTTTGGGCCCGTTCCGTTATGCAGTTATTTTTTTTGTTCCTTTTTCTAGACTGGTGATAACGGACGTCCAGAGCAATCTAAAGTCGTTGAGGGACTTCTCAAATCTGCCACAGGCCGTGAACTACGCATTTTTTTGCAAGAGAGTGCTGACGAGTGTTTTCAAAAAGTGGACCAGGGTAAGTTCTCGTATTTAATCTTTCAAAAAACCCTTGGAAGTGCCTTTTTTCTTAAACAAATTTTTTTTCTAGAAAACGACCTGGATTCTTGTGCATACTCAACCAAGCTGGTTACTTGTCTAGCCGACAAGGGGCGACTGAACTGCGGCGATTGGCCAGCGGGAAACTTACCCCTTTAGTAAAATCGATTTTATTAGTAACTTTTGTGATAGTCATAATATTAATTACTTTTATGGTTGTATTATATGGGTTGTATATAAAGTGCCAATAAAGTTGGGCGCATAATGGTGCATGTTGGTTTTATTTATTTTTTACCCCCCTGTATGGAGGCCCATCCATAGACGAGGGGCAAATTTTTTGCCAATTTTTTTTTATTTGGCCCAGATGACTAGAAGCAATACAAAGATTTTTCAAAAAATATTCCGAAATTTTTTTCCCCAAATTTTCCCTCACATGATTAATTGGTCCACTATCAGCAACTTCAAAATTTTAGCAATTACGTAAGCCACACTACTACAAACGAAGTTGAATATTATACTACTTACATCGACCTGAGCTTCGTGCAGCTTCAGCATGTGATCGTCGTGCTCCTTTCTAAGAGTCCTCTTTGCTTCGGTCACTTGACCGAACAGAACGGTTTTCAAGTGGTCCTGCTCATCCTTGGCGTTTCTTAACATTATTTCTTTTTCACTGTTGGTCGTTTCCAACAACACCTTTATATCTTTCTCGTACTGCTCCTGCAGCTTGTCTATGTACTCGTTTTGACGCTCTGTAAAGAAAACCATCAGCTATTGGTCTTAATTCTTAATCAATATAATCGATATCGTTACCTATAACGTTATCAATGTGCGTGGAATGAGTCTGGAAGTTGTTCAAGTACTGCTCCTCGGCTTCCTCCAGCTCTTGCATTAACTTCGAAATCATCCGATTCTTGAACGTAATCACCCGCTCAATCCACTTCCTCATGTGCTGCAACGAGACGACAGGAAGAATAAGATTGTGCCAAAGTTTTTCTCAATGAAACTCACCTCGACGTTTTCCTTCATCTCCTGGCATTTTGATTTGCGCAGAATCTGATGCCAGTTCAAGTTAATTTTGGCGACGTTCAGCCTTGAGAACGCTTCCTCCTTTTTGATTTTTTTCTGCAAAAAACGTACGTGCCAACAATTGGAAGCCGAAACCCAAACACAAAACTATTATTATTATTATTATTATATAGACTTGCTGTACCTTCAAGAAAGTAGAAATCAACTGTTCCTTCCTTCTCCTCGCCTCCTCCTCCATGTCCGCCCTGTGCTGCAAATACCTTGCCCTCTCCTCGTCGCTCATCTTGCTCAGCTTGTTAGCCAAGGATTTTTTCTTTTTCCCAGCCATTTCTCACGAATTATGCTACACAACCTAGTCGACTCACAAAGCGTAGCCAACAATCCTCCTCGACAATGTTTCGTCGCCCAGGCAACCAATGGCAGATCCGTTGCCACGGCGCTACCAACCGCATCGATTTCACAAACTTCAGAGCGAACCGACATTTGTCAACGGAAGCAAAAGCAAGATGCCGAAATTCGGGGAGGATATATTGCAGGACCGCGAAATGGACGAGGAGCTGATGGAGTACGTGGATAGGTACAAGGACAAGCAGCTCACCACGGCGGAGATGGACCTGAAGATACAAGCCGATAAGATCATTTATATCATCAACAGGGGCTTGGGGAAGCTGAACGTAGTGGTAAGTCAATAATGTTGTTTCCGACGAGTGGCACCTCCTCATGGAGGTATCTGAGCAACCATCCATTTTCTGTTCACTTTTAGTCTCACCTGCCGTTCCTCCTGGAATCCAACGCGGATCTCCTGAAAAGGCACATCCAGAAGCCCAGCGACGTGTACTTCATCCTGGACCTGCTGAACAGATACGGCGCCCACTGTGACACCAGCTTCTATAGCGGCCAAAGTCTTGACGAGTACTCCCTGATCCTGGAAGGCGTCAGCTCGGTACGTGCAATAATGGAATTGATCAGCTCTGCGACTGTATTTCTTTCTAATCTCTTAGGCCCAAAGGCCGCAAACCAATTCGAAGAATCGCTTCGACGTGATGCCCGACCCTCAAATCAGCCAAATGATAGACCTGATTTTCTACAACAGATGCCTGAGACAAACGGTTAACAAGACTGACAACAAAAAGGTCGACAAAACCGTCGTGGGGATCATGAAGGTGCTAACGGATTTGAAAATGGTAGCTAGAAAGAAGATTTACGTCACCGGAGAAGAGGAGGGCGCGATGGATAGGGAGCTGAGGGACGCCTACAAGACCAACGTATTGATAACTGCTAGTGTCAACGGTAATAAAATAACTGAAACTCGCATAGGGGTTGCGACCAAATATATATTTTTTAGAGTTAAAGGAGCACGTCGAGAAACAAAGGAAAGAATTGGGGGAGCAACTCGGGAAGAAGGTGCAAATGTTCGAGATGTACAACAAGAAAATGGACAAGCTTAAGGAGGACTTCCAAGCACATATAAAGAAATGCCTGTAAGTTTAGCCCCTCCCATCCCGCAGAGCTAGCAACTGTAGGTAGAAGCACGATTAAAATGTGTTTGCAGGTTTGATTCAGAGAGGGTGATGATGACCAAGACCGTCGAGAGCGAGGACAAACAGGCCACGCTGTGGGAGGATGCGAAAAAGATCACCCTGCAATACGAGACGTTGGAGGAGGACCATTTGCGTCGGGAGAAGCAGTCGAGGAGCAAGCGGTTCAAAGTGGAGACTCAGCTGCAGAACTGGCTGACCAAGTTCGACCAGGACATCGGGGACAGGCAGGCCGAGTATGAAGCTTTGCAGCTGAAGTGAGTGTTAATCTGGAAATGCCCAGCTCAAGGTCTCTAGGGGTGTGTGATTGTTTTTAGATATGATACTGAAAAAGCAGAGATGGACGCTTTGCAAGAAGCATTCGACGAACAGGAAGAAGAGTACGACATTTTGATGGCTGAGAAGAGCGAGGAAGAGGAGCGGATAACCAACGAGATGGCGTACATATTCTTGTTGAATTACGCCGCCAGGAAGATACAGAGGTGGTGGCGGGCCTACTTGGAAAGGAAACGAGCAAGGAGGAGAGCCAGGAAAGGTTAGTACATAAACGTTTCCTGAGGGTTGTTAAACCATATTTGGTATTTTTCAGCAAAAGGAAAAGGTGGTAAGAAAGCCCCGCAAAAATAAACAGTCACAAAACTTAGCATTTTGTTTGATCCCGTTTAGGAAAAGGCAAGGGGAAAGGAAAGGAGAAGGCGCCACGTAAATATAATTTTCTCACATGTGTTGTTAAGTGCTTAATAAGATCCTTGTTTATACTACATATAGTTAGGCAACTTATGATACTTGTTTTTTCCACCGCACTTTATAGTTTGCATAAATCGGTCAATGTCACCATCTGATTAACTGTATTTGGATAAACAAGGACGATAGTCATAATGTTAACATAATAAAATAATTGTACAGAATTAGGCAACCATATATACGCTCAATGGTATACAGCAGAAACAAAATGTATACTTGGTTGCCTATATTCAGGCACGTAGCTTAAGATCACCTATGGAACACTTTGAACATGACTGGGGAGCAAGAAAATTTGTTGAATTGGTAAATAAAGAACTTTCTGCCAAAGAAGTACTAAGAAAATATTTGATAATAAATAGTTTTCCACTTTGTCTTCTTTTTTTGTCCTATCTCCTTCTTTTTCCTCTTCCTTTTCCTTTCTTGTTCCTATTCTTTTTCGTTTCCTTTCCTTTCGCTTTTCCTCTCCCTTTTTCCTTCTTTTTCCATCCCTTGTCCTTTTCCTTCCTTCTCCTTTCTTTTCCTTTTCCTTCATTCTCTTTCCTCTTCCTTTCCTTTTCCTCTAATTTTTCATTACTTTCCTTCTTTTTCCTCATCATTTTCCCTTTCTTCTCCTATAAATGGTCATTATGTACGTGGGACGATTCTGGCTCGACCAATTCCACCAATTTCCAGTCCCCGAGTCTTGTTGTTTACATCAAACAGGCTAACAACAACAATTCATGTATATAGGTATTATTTGGTCAAGGTCTTGGGACGTTTGTGTTTAATAAAGGTACCAAGTAAACGCCATTTTCCGTTTCTAGCAAAAGCTGAACCTGCGAAGGTCGAAGATCCTAACGCCATGCTTGCGGGCGGAACTAAAAAGTTTGGCGCCGGCGTCTTCGACGAGATCAAAGATCCCAATGCGTTCGAGAAGAAGGATGTTCCTGTTGATCTGTAGAAAGAATTCGTATTACTTACGATTAGGTCTTTATATTGGGCAAAAGTGAGCAAATTTATTTGTAGAATCCCCAGGGAGTTTTCCCAATGCCAAAATTTTTCTCATTACGTTCTTCTTGGTGGAGGGTTTTGATACAATTATATAATGGGGGCTAGCTTTTAGAATTCACTTTACTAGAAGTACAGAATTTGACTTCACTAGAGGTGCCCATTCTTTCACGTAGTTCAATAGCTTCAATTAGCTAAGGTAGTATGTTTTGAATAATTTCTTCAATTTAAGAGGTCGTATCTAATTTCTGCTTGGGTATTTGCATAACCTGATGTATAGGAATTTGCCTAAGGTATAAAATAATGCTCTGAAATTATGTAACATTTATTTTTAATAAGTTTTTACATTATTTTATATTCAAATTATATGGTTAAATTTAATAAGTGCAGAATGTTACAACAGGCAAGCTTTTTGTATACAAATATATTAAATAAATTATTTTATCGACTAATGTTTTATTTAAAAAATTAACACCTTAAATACTCGCCGATCCATTCCTTTCCCACATACCGATGTAGAGTCGCAGTTAAAAAGGTCACGAATTAAATTATTTAGGTTGGAAACAATTTCTGCTACGCAAGCGCCACCTATGTCTCGCAGCCAGCAGTACCATAGTGTTGCGCCTCCTTACATTCTTTCACTCAACGATTAAACTGAGTCCAAACTTTTTAATAAGGAAACGACTAACCGCGAGGTTAACAGAGCACAAGAACAGCGTTAGAAATTATTAAATATTATCACAAGAGTAGAAATTAAAGAAGCAAATATTTTAATGGCGTTAATTGCTGCAGAACGGGTTCTCAATTTATTTAATGAACCCTTGCCTCTTCTTAACCTTTAATTAAAGTGGCGACTGGAAGCTTATCGAGGTTAAAATATAATTTTTTTTTTAATAATAACATAATGTTTTTACAACTTTATCGTTACTTCGAATTTTATTAGTAGCATATCAAGAAACCACTGATTAAATTGAGCATGTCATTAAATTTATACGCAGGACTTGTGAACAGCAGTTTTCTATAAATATATTTCCAACAAAAGTTTGTTTTTATTTATAACCATGTACATGGGCACTTTTTCTAAGCCAATCACAACCTTGCCTGGTAGGTTCATTTTCAATACACGCAGTAGCCCCCGTATACAAAATAATTGCGACGCTTAACGAAACGTAATCATTAATTTTACACCGCTCGACCCGAAATAAACCAAGTTCAACTGTTCCTGAGACGCAATTAAGACAATTATCGTTACAAATTCTTAGTGGGCCTCTTCAACGTCGCCGCTCTAACTTCCAAGAAAACCGGCCGCTCCTTAGTGCTGGGCATGAAAGAGTGAGCTCTTCTAACCCTGTCGCCTTCCCTCAGCACCGGCGCCACTTGGTACAATCTCGCCTCGAGCAGCTCCTTCCGATCCTCGGAACTCTTCATTTTTTCGTGGGCTAATTTTAGCTGCTTATCCAAGTCTTGGCGCTCGACCTCCAGCTGGGCCAGTCGCTCCTCAGCACCTACAAGTATAAAGAAACCGTACAAAAAATCACGTGCCTTGATTGGCAATACTTACTTCTAAGCTGGTTCTCCTTTTCTCTTTGCAGCTCCTCAAACTCCTTCCGCTTCCCTCTTTCCTGCTCCAGCAGTAATTTTTGCTCTTCCTGCAGCCTCTCCAGCTCCTCCCTCTTTTCCCACTCCTCTGCCAACACTCTAGCCTGCAAGCTGTAAGAGATATGTAAAAAAAAGTTTCTTTGGTATCAGTCACTTACCCCCTGACAATCTCCTCGTCTCGCTTTGCTTGGGTCTCCTCCTCGAGCAGGCCTTCCAGTTTCACCCTCAGCTGCTCCAACTCCGTCAGTTTCTTCGCCTCCTCCTTCACAACGGCCTCCAGCTCCTTGGCTTGCCCCTCGGCCGCTTGCCTCGCGCTTCGTTCTTGCTGCAGCTGCACCCGAGCCCGGATCATCTCCTGCACCCGCCCTTGCCTTTGCAGGCGCCTCTTGGCAGCTTGAAGCCTCTGGTAACTCTGGAACCCACCTAGCAGACATATGAAAAATAACACTCGAGTACCACCGGATGAATTTACAAACCTGAATGGTCTGCGGCCAACTGGAGAGCTGATATCCACTGGAGCCTGCTCATGTGGTCGGTGGTGCCCAACTCGAAGCTCCTCTCGGAAGTGTGCAGCATGATCTTGTACCCGGTTTTGGGCTCTATCTTGCAACCTGGCTCGATAGGCAGCGAGCCGCATCTGTCCTTTTCCGACCTGCTTTTGAAGTACGTCAGCTCGGACGGGCGGAGCACGAACCAGTACTCCCTCATCGTCGGGAAGATGTACCCCCTTTTTGAGAGGAAGCCCTTCTTAATCACGTCCTCGACGATCTTCTGGTAGATGTCCGTCATGGCCTCACCAATCGCTACCTCGTCTTTGACGCCGTTAAGGCAGCGGGACTCCAGCACCGCTATGAAGGGAGTAAGGCGGAAGTTGCCCATGGATATGCTCAGGCTGGTGAAGTCTTCCTCGTCGAATACACACCCTAAGGAGCTGGCTAGCGTTTGAGCGATATTGCACACCTCGGTGGGGTGCAGGAGCACCTGGTAAGTGTTGTCGTTGTGTTGGTCCGGTATCAGCTCTGCCAGGACGCAGAATATTCGGAAAATCTGGAATATGGCTCCGTCCGACAAGGTTTTCTGGTCGCGCAGGAGGTACCGCTTCCGGCAGACGAGCCAGCATACTTCGGCGATTCGGTTTTCGTAGGAGCGCACTTCCGACAGCTGGAGTCTGTTGGGGAGGGAGGAGAAGACCTCCTTTTGGAGGTAGTACTTGAACTGGTCGAAGTTTAGCGTGGGGGT
The DNA here is from genome assembly GCA_963680705.1 of Rhagium mordax. NCBI lineage: Eukaryota > Metazoa > Arthropoda > Insecta > Coleoptera > Cerambycidae > Rhagium > Rhagium mordax. The sequence goes on along the minus strand of OY796662.1, from coordinate 59,400,595 downwards.
GCTTCGGAAGTGCTCCAGGCCTCGTTCCACGCCGTACAGGTCGAGCAGAGTGCCTATGTTGGCGGTCAGGACCTAAGAAAAATGAGATTTCTTTTTTTTTTGCAAAAGTTCAAGGTTTTTGGAGCGGTGCATTTTTTATGTGCAGATTTCGTTACCGTTTACGCACGCACAATTACGACATTGTTATTGTTTTTACCATATTTAATGCTTGTTATTTATTTTATAAATAACATTACCATATTTGTACTTATGTGTTAAACAGCTAAAACGAGAGTTCGAGTGTCAAGTGAGTCATACGCGTTTTAATTTCGAATGTACTGATAAACCGGCTGATGCATATAGTTAATAATTAATCTAAACATGACTCAGGCTCCGCACAGATTTATACATATTACCAGTAAGTTAAATTCGTGAAAAAAAAATATTTAGTGGTGGGTGAACGTGATTGTAGCTAATTTAATATAATATTTACTGCAACATATATTTTTGATTTCTGAAAGTTCTATAAAAAAATACACATTTTTTAAAGACAACTCAGGCATATTAAAATAAAAAATAAAACTAAACAAAAACAATTAAAACATTTTAGGCAGTTCGATTACTACAAATATAAACAGTAAATAAATGCGATACCTAATGCAAATTAAAATACCCATGATTATGCTTATGCCATAGAATTAGAAAGCGTTTCTTATAAAAGATCAATAATAACAATTTTTTGCTGATCCCTAGTTCGGAATGCAACAAAATTTTAGTCACTTTCTAAAGCACTGACTCATGCATATTGTTCGTTAATTTTGAAAATAATTCATACCAAAGGAGTCAATAACTGCTAAGTGTACTTTATTTACAAGATGAGTAATGCCTCGTTCAATTAAATAGTACTCAAGTTTAACTTTGTATCTATTTCACTTTTAACAACCGGAAACGTAAAGTTTTAATTAAGAAATTATAGCGTTAGTTGTAACAAATTATTAGGAAGCTACTACTAGAAACGTAGTAAATTCTTAAATATACTGGCCAGATTAATGGCGTTGAATGAAGTCATTATTACTGAATGAACGACGAATAATAATAATAATAATATAAATTAAATTTGGTTTAAAATACTGGAGCATAATGAGTTTGATATCACGAGTTTAAATTAATGAATTTTATATAACGAGTTTGATATAGTAAGTTTAATATAATGGGTTCAATATCATGAATTTGATAAAATGAGTTTGATAGGAGCGAGTTTGATATAATGAGCTTGATAGAATGAGTTTAATGGATTTGATACGAGTTTGATATAATGAGCTTGATGGTGAGTTTATTATAATGGGTTTGATTCAGTGAGTTTGAAAAATAAGTCGGATATAATGAGCTTGATATGGTGAGTTTGATATAATGAGCTTGATAGAAAGATCATTGATAGAGTGAGTTGGATAAAATGAGCTTCATATAATGAGATTGACAGTGGGTTAGATATTATGAGCTTGCTTTAGTGAGTTTGATATAATGAGTTTGATATAATGAGCTTGATAGAATGAGCTTGATAGAATGAGTTTGATATAATGAGCTTGACACAAAGAGCTTGATAGAGTGGGTATGATATCATGAGTTTGATAGGAGTGAGTTTAATAGAATGACCTTGATAGAATGAGTTTAATGGATTTGATACGAGTTTGATATAATGAGCTTGATGGTGAGTTTATTATAATGGATTTGATTCAGTGAGTTTGAAAAATAAGTCGGATATAATGAGCTTGATATGGTGAGTTTGATAGACCGAATGTAAATATAATGTACTTGATAAAGTACGCTTGAAAAAATTAATTTGATATAATGAGCTTGGTTGGTTGGTTGGATATGATTGGATGGCTTTGTAGGTATATCAATCAGCCAGTATAATGAGTTTGATAGAGTTAGTATAATATAATGAGCTTGATAGAATGAGTTTAATATAATGGGTTTTATATGAGTTTGATTTAATGAGCTTAATTGAGTGAGACTGATATCATGAGTTTGAAAAATAAGTTTGATAGAATGGGCTCGATAGAGTGAGTTTGATATAATGAGCTTGATAGAAAGAGTCTAATATGATAGGTTTGATACCATGAGTTTGATATAATGAGTGTGATAAATGAGTTTGATATAATGAGCTTGACATAAAGAGCTTGATAGAGTGAGTGATATAATAAATTTTATGGAGTGAGTCTTGTCGGAGAGAATTTAATATAATGAGTTTAATATAGTGAATGTGATAATGTGCTTGAAATGTGCGTTTGAAAGAGTTAATTTGATATAATGAACTTAAAAGGGTGAGTTTAATATAATAAGCTTAATAGAATGAGTTTAGTTAATAGGTTTGATATGAGTCTGATATAATGAGCTTGATTGAGTATAATATTATGAGTTTGAAAAATCAGTTTGATATAATGATATCGATTGAATAAGTTTGATATAATGAGCTTGAAAGAATGAGTGCTATAATAAGTTTGATAGAGTGGGAAGGACAATTGTATAACAATAGTCTGTGGTGGAGAAACAGAAACAATGTTTGATATAACGAGCTTGATATGAGTTTGATGATGGATTTGATATAATGAGCAATATACAATGAGTCCGATAAGAGCGAATTTAATATAGTGAGTTTATAGAAGTGATTGATGCTTGATAGAATGAGTTTAATTGAAGGGTTTGATATGGGTTTGACGGGAGTGAGTTTGATAAAATGAGCTTCATATAATGAGATTGACAGTAGGTTAGATATAATGAGCTTGATTGAGTGAGTTTGATATAATGAGCTTGATAGAATAAGTTTGATATAATGAATTTAGTTAATAGGTTTATGAGTTTAATATAATGAGCTTAATAGTGAGTTTGATGTAATGAGCTTGATTGAGTTTAATATTATGAGTTTGAAAAATCAGTTTGATATAATGATCTCGATGGAATAAGTTTGATATAATGAGCTTGAAAGAGTTAGTGCTATAATAAGTTTGATAGAGTGGGAAGGACAATTACAAATTGTATAACAATAGTCAGTGGTGGAGAAAAAAATATGTTTGATATAATGAGCTTGAATGAATTTGATAAAATGAGTTTGATGAGCTTAATATAATGGATTTGATATAATGAGTAATATACAATGAGTCTGATAAGAGCAAATTTAATATAGTGAGTTTTATAGAAGTGAGTTGATATAATGAGTTTGATAGAAAGAATAATCGTGATATAATGTGATTGAAAAGTGCGTTTGAAAGAATATATAATGAAAGTGAGTTTGGTATAATAAGCTTCATAGAATGAGTTTAATTAATGGGTTTGATATGGGTTTGACGGGAGTGAGTTTGATAAAATGAGCTTAATATAATGAGATTTCAGTGGGTTAGATATAATGAGCTTGATTGAGTGAGTTTGATATAATGAGCTTGACACAAAGAGCTTGATAGAGTGAGTTTGATAAAGTGTGTATGATATCATGAGTTTAATAGGAGTGAGTTTGATATCATGAGTTTGGTATCAGGAGCTTGATAAAGTGAGTTTGATAAAATGAATTGGATATATCAGCCTCTAAGAGTATTAGATTATATTCTTACGTATTTCGGACACTGACTGGTCATTATGGAATGATAATTAAGATTGTTTATTAAAATTACGGAATCATTATTTAGTTAGTTGTTTGTTTATGAGAATGCTCAATATTTGTGTAACACACACTGGCCTGGAAAACGTACCGGCCCGCCACTGTCCAACGCTTTTGCTTTACTTTTGCACATAAATATTTTGCCGACGATCAAAGCAATATTACAATATTTATTTTTGTTCGGTATCAAAGCCTCCTTTATGCAAAACAGAAGGAATATTTATCCGTCGCGCATCACGGCTAATTTTGAATATCTACCCAGCTGAACCTTGACATACTGTATTCGACACAAGCCAAGAACCTGCGGGTACACTTAACACATGTCTTGTGCGTTCTCGATCTCTATATTTGGAAAAATCAGAAAACTCGACTTACATCTGCACGTTTCACTCGAAATTTATCCGTACCCACTGCGCCACCTCACTCGAAACCCTAACAGTAACTGTATTAAAGCAATCCACCCTACCTTGAGCTTCGACTTGTGCACAAACCCCGATTTATCCTGCTGGAGAGCTTCAAACGCCAACCACACACAGTTGGCTATGTTTTCTAGCAACACAGCCATGCTCACTAGATTTCAAAGACAATCGACTAGTTACACGTGAGTCGGCGAACGCGATATCGCCCGACCCGCCTACTCTGACCAGCTGATCGCCACCAGTTGATCCTGCTGTCTAATCTCGCGTTTTTGATGCTGGTAGTGTAATGAGATGACTAATGAGAGGAAAGGTTAACTGCGTACAGGGTGCCGCGGTCTCTCCGCCTGCCACCCCTGGCAAATAAAAAGCCAATCACTGGTGGCATTAAATCATATGCTGTGAGTGTAGAAGTTTGTTCTAACTCTAACAGTATTGATAACAGTCGTGGTTAGATCAGGAAATCGCTTGAGAACTGTGTTATCAAATGTCTACTTAAAGCGCATTTCCAGAACCTGGACTAAGCCGGATATCAACAAGAGCGACCACAAAAAAATGTTTGTTAAACAACAATTACCTATCCAAGTCAAAATCGATGCCTTATTTACCTTGTTACCTGTAAATATCGCTAATAGTAGCAGACAACCTGTTACTGAAGTTTAATATAATGAGTTTGATATGATGAGCTTGATATAATGGGCTTGATATAATGGGTTTGATATAATGAGTTTGATATGATGAGCTTGATATAACGAGTTAGATATGATATGCTAGATATAATGAGTTTGATATAATGAGCTTGATAAGAGTTTGATATAATGAGCTTAATATAATGAGTTTGATATGAGTTTGATAAAATGAATTTGATAAGGGTTTAACATAATAAGCTTGATAGAGTTTGAGTTTGAGTTGTCTAATTTCTGTGGTGTGTTTTTTATATAATGAGCTTGATATACCTAATGAGTTTAATATAATGGGTATAACAGGAGTTTGATATAATGTAAATATTGTTTACTATAATAATTAATGGTAGCCGACAACCTGTTACTGAAGTTTAATATAATGAGCTTGATATAATGGGTTTGATCAAAATGAGTTTGATATAACGAGCTTGATAGAGGATAAGATGAGCTTGATATAATGAGTTTAATAAAATAAGTTTGATGTAATGAGCTTGATAGAGTGAATTTGATATAATGAGCTGGACAGGAGTGAGTTTGATTAAATGAGTTCGATAATGCGTTTGATATAATGAGTTTGATATAACGAGTTTGATAGTGTGGGTTTGATATGAGTTTAATGAAGTGAATTTGATATAATAGGTTTGATAGAAGTGAGTTTCATATACTGAGCTTAATAGAGTGCTTTTGATAAGAGTTTGATATAGTGCATTTGATATAATGAGCTTGATAAGAGTTTGATATAATGAGCTTAATATAATGGGTTTGATATGAGTTTAATAAAATGAATTTGATAAGGGTTTAACATAATAAGCTGGATAGAGTTTGATATAATGAGCTTGATATACCTAATGAGTTTAATATAATGAGTATAATAGGAGTTTGATATAATGTAAATATTGTTTACTATAATAATTAATGGTAGCCGACAACCTGTTACTGAAGTTTAATATAATGAGCTTGATATAATGGGTTTAATCAAAATGAGTTTGATATAAAGAGCTTGATAGAGGATATGATGAGCTTGATATAATGAGTTTAATAAAATAAGTTTGATGTAATGAGCTTGATAGAGTGAATTTGATATAATGAGCTGGACAGGAGTGAGTTTGATTAAATGAGTTCGATAATGCGTTTGATATAATGAGTTTGATATAACGAGTTTGATAGTGTGGGTTTGATATGAGTTTAATGAAGTGAATTTGATATAATAGGTTTGATAGAAGTGAGTTTCATATACTGAGCTTAATAGAGTGCTTTTGATAAGAGTTTGATATAGTGCATTTGATATAATGAGCTTGATAAGAGTTTGATATAATGAGCTTAATATAATGGGTTTGATATGAGTTTAATAAAATGAATTTGATAAGAGTTTAACATAATAAGCTTGATAGAGTTTGATATAATGAGCTTGATATAATGGGTTTAATCAAAATGAGTTTGATATAAAGAGCTTGATAGAGGATATGATGAGCTTGATACAATGAGTTTAATAAAATGAGTTTGTTGTAATGAGTTTGATAGAGTGAATTTGATATAATGAGCTGGACAGGAGTGAGTTTGATATAATAAGTGAGTTTGATTAAATGAGTTCGATAATGCGTTTGATATAATGAGTTTGATATAACGAGTTTGATAGTGTGGGTTTGATATGAGTTTAATGAAGTGAATTTGATATAATAGGTTTGATAGAAGTGAGTTTGATATACTGAGCTTAATAGAGTGCTTTTGATATGAGTTTGATATAGTGCATTTGATATAATGAGCTTGATAGAGTGACTTTGATATAATGGATTTGATTTAAGGAGTTTAATAAAATGAGTTTGATGCAATAAGCTTGATAAAGTGAGTTTGATATAACGAGCTTGATAGATTGCTTTTGATATAAGTTTAATAAAAAGAGTGAGTTTGAAAGTGATATGAGCGTGAGAGTCAGATGTCAATTAAGACTAGTATGAATTTAATATAGTGAGTTTGATATAATGGATTTGATTTAATGAGTTTGTATGAGTTTAATAGAATGAGTTTGATCTAATAGGTTTGATAGGAGTGAGTTCGATAGTGAGTTTGAAAGTGAGCAAAAGCTGAAGATGTGAATAAAGATGATGAAGAAAATTGCCCACCTCCTTTGAAATTCTTTACCTTGAATACTTTTTCGAAGAGTTATCAATGGAAGGAAGATAAATATACCAAGATTCAAAGAATTGACCTTAACTGGATTTTTATAATCAGATGAAGAAATTAGTCTGAGAAGTGTCAAGCTGAGTTAAATTATAACCTAAAGGAGTTGATCTACTGCGATTTTTTTCACTTTGCCTCTTTAATTCTGAACAGCTGCAACCTTCTAGACGCGCTGACCTGAAGAAACCGAGGAAGTAAGTAAAAGTTTGAGTGTAAGAAACGACTTACATATTATTTATATCATGTGCTTATATCATTGCTGCAGTTTTTATAAGGACTGGCTTTGATATTAATTTTTTATATTTGATATTAAGTCTCATAGTCAGGCAGTCTACATTAAATCATAAAATTAAACTTGATCAAGTAGCGTGATCTGTTGCAGGCCTTGGCAACTCAGATAATTTGAGCTTACAATCACAGTAGAAACTTGCATGGCGGAGCTTGGTGTTGCTACCATCGTACAGATGGAGCAGGTGAGTATTCTTACAAAAAAATAAGCGCATTATTGAAGAATTTGATTTGATAATGATAACACAGTTATTTTTTTTATCAGATTTAAATACATATTTATCAACAAGCATCAAATGTATTACATGTACTAAAACAATTGCTGATATTATCTATAATGCAATTGCAAAGTCATTAAACATTTGAGGTATTTTCCATGGCCATTATTGTTGTCGGTCAGGAAATTAAACTCCTTTATCGTTGATTTATCTTCAGGTGATTGTAAACAAGTCTGGTAAAGTTTCGCAAATTCGTCAAAAATTTTGCGACTGCATTCCTTGATATACATATAAACGAAAAAAATCACATTTTCATACATCAATTTAGTATTTAAAGGCTGCGGCTGAGATGTTGCTGGAATTTTAAATTTTTGACGCTCGCTCACAGTTCGTCAAATACGCGTGGAACATTTATCGATTTACATACTTCACCCAATTGGCAAAGCAATGATTCCGATGAGTGATAACAGTATGCTATTTTTCTTCAAGTTTATCTCAAGAGATCTTATCGCAATCTTGAACGCTTCGTTTTAATTTATGATAATTAAAATTAAGTCCCGAGTCTTGCTGCTTTTGATTGCTTGATGTTGCGACCTTGTCGCCGTGGTCGTCTGAACCGGAATGAGCTCCGTTGGCTTGTACGCCTCTATTTATAGGAGGCGGGGCTTAGTTGCGTTAGCCATGCGCGCGCACATTGAGTTCTATAGATGAAGCTACTCATCTTGCTGCATGAGAAGACCACGATAAGACGGTCTAAACGTCAAGCGACCAATGCGGAGGAAAAACTGGAGATCATTTCACATATCATTAACTCTGCGTTTTTAGTTTTAGAATCAAAATTTAATTCAAAACTGGTTCTTCGAACTAGATTGTTTACAAAACGAAATAAATTACACTCATCCACTTGATTCGATAAATTTGTAATTGATTTGCAATTTGTGTTTAAGATTAAACATTCAGATTGTCCCTACAAGTTTTGGTTCTAAGGATTTCACGGAGCTGATGATTTGTAGAAGACTCTCCAGGTTTTTGGTGTTTCTCGTGGTCATCTTCTGAAGAGAAGAAGAACATTGGATTCTTATCATGGGCTTCCCTTCGCTTTGGATGAAGACTACAAGATGGTCGAAACGTCAATCAAACAAATTAATCAACGAAGAAGGAAACTCTTCCAAAAACACTACCAGAGTCTTTTTTCTGACGTGTAAAGTTGAATAGTAATAATTTTCGCATGCACATTTTATGACCTTGATGTGAGTAATTTACGCTGGAATTTTAATTTGCTTCAAGCGCCAGGGCCGTCTCTACTAAAGGTCCTAAAATTGTTCCATTATGTTGATTGGGAAAAATAACAGAGATGAAAAAAAATTATTGACAATATTGTAGTAGCCAGCGCATAAGCCGGATTTGACACCTTGTGACTTTAAGTTGTTCTCTAAAGAAAGCAGTTCTTCAACCGAAAAAAAAATATTGAACGGAAGCGCAAACGGCCCTGTCTCGCGCATTTACGCGGATCATAAAGCGAATGCCGGAAATAACTAAAAGTGTACATTGTTTCAGGTATGTGTATCTATTGCGTGTTCAATTTAGGAACGCGCGAGTTCTAATGTGATTTCCCCTGGTATTAACTAATCAATGCAATGTGAAGGCCAACGCAAAATTATACATTATTAATATGTTGCAGCACAGTAGGCATTGACGGGTGTCATTCCGTACGAAAAAAGGTTAGATGCAATGAGTAATGAAACGTGCACGCAATAACTGACACACACACCGCAATGGTCTAGAGACGCTATTAACACCTCAAAATAAAAAAACCCTTTGTAAAAATTACCATTTTTTGCAATGAACCGAATAGGAAAGTTCGCTAATTAGAATTCTGGCTTACGCCAAATTTGTCTTACGACCCCACAAACAGCAAAGTTATGGAATTCATTTCCGCATTATATTTTTCCTGCGTGCGTGATTCAGGTATTTATGGTCAAAGGTGTCAATGCCACGTTTAATTTTCCAATAATTCAAAATAGAATAATTAAAAACGAAGTCAAGAGTTTGTCTGGAAAAAAACGCTCGCGATGGAATGGCATACATTATAAAGATGGTTTCTTATATCCGAGGCATTTGTTACATGGCAAACGACAAGGCGTTCTGCATTCAAGTTCGCGCACTATTTTTCCAAGGCGTCATCTCAGGCGCCACAACGTCAGCAGCAACCCAGATACATAACTTTCGTTCTGCAAGTGGCAGAAGAGAAGCGTAAGTAAATATTGTGAACAAAACAGCTTACTCGTATTTGTATAAGTGTAAAAAATGCACTGCCACCGCCACAGTATTGAAAAATAAAATATATACGGGGGAGACCAGTAAAATTTAGTAAATTGATTTTGGAGTTCCTCAGGGTTCGACGTTGGGCCCTCTGTTTAGATCACTATGCTTCAAGTTCGAAAATTTAATTCACAGACGATTTTAAATCATTTTCTCATGAATACTTTTGCTTAGTTCGGAACCAACCATTTCTTTAGATTGAGGCCCAAAATTTTGGCACTTGTTATTGTAAAAGGCCAGAGCAAAGGAATTTGTTTTTAAGTTGCTTTCAAGTCCTACCACTTGCTCTCTGGGGCGCCCCACGAGAGATGGAACGTAAAATATTTCTTGCCAGTCAGAAGCTCGTAATGACCTTTGCTCTTTCATCAAACAAGTCAATAAACTGCCAGCCTTCTTGTGTTTACGCAAATACGTGCACCTAATAACGAAAATATTCGCAAGGCAACGTGTCCTGCCACTAAGGGCAATTTGCCTTGAACGCCTCCCGAATATTTGTAGCAAATTTATCACTCGGTTACTTTTCCTTGCTCCGTTGGCAACATTCAAGACGACCATACCATTATTAATTCGAGACACATTCGACCTAGACACATATTCGAACAAGTAGTTTACGTTTTTGCTGTCGTCTCCACTTATGGCACCCGTGACAACGAAACAAAATAAAATACCAGAGACAAACGCGAAGCGGCCTTGCCATCTATGTGATTAGAAGCAAAATTTGTTGGTCGCAGTCTACCATATATCTCGACTTAATTGACTGGCTCACCAGGTATACGACTAGATCCAATAAAGATGACAATTACGTTAACCAAGAAGCAAGGCAAAAGGATAACCGCTATTATTAGACATCCTGGGTAAATGTTTAATCGTCCCACTTTAAGAAAATAACAGACTTTTTGATTGGCAACGTTCGCAACATGAAATTATTCCACGGAGCTTCTTTCATGTGACAAAAACAAAGGCCATCGGTGTTGTAAATGAAAAGCGAAAATTTACAGAAAATGGGAGCACATATTCACCTCGGCTTTGTCTTACTTATATAAATGCCTCCCCTGCTATCCTCCAGGTCTGGCCTGTACAACAGCCATGAAACCATGAATGGTGCGATTTCTGTTACCGTTTGATAGGCGCGGATCAAATTGTTTCCGGTTTCACTTAGGTATGTAAAATGTCAATACTGCTTACATCACCAACTCAGCTGCGAACGTATAATAGCAAATACATGTGGCCATTATTTTGAATCAATATTTGATTTGATCTATCGGGCAGTGAAAAAAATATTACGTAATTTTTTTCGATTGTTTGCAATAAAATATTAAATTTGAATATCGGAAAGGACCGACACACCAAATATAATCAAGGCCAGGATTTATTGGCCTGGCTGACGTGGTCAGGACACATTCATTACCTGCATCATAGATTAATGATTTAATTTATGCTTGCATGCGTTTTATTGCACGAAATAATTGTCGGTACGGATTTCTGTTGTGCTTCAATTTCGCTGATGCATACCGACATGCATAAACTGAGTTAATTGAATTTTGACTATCTGGTTAGGTCGCGTAGAAGGATTTAATCCTTCAACTTGAGGACCGGATCAAACCGGATTTTAGTGCTTAGGATGGCGTTATTTATTACTTACTACTATTAATCAAACTTTTCAAGTCTCGTCACGACTTGCAAACAAAGTCGTTCTTTTACTTCACAAACATGCCTATTAATAACTTTACCGACACCATGAATGTAGATGTTATTAATTACCAAGGGGTGCCGCGCCGGCATAATTCTTAGTTAGAAGGAGGTGGAAAAAATTTTACAAGTATATTTTTGGTAATTTTAAAAACAATGCGAGATTTTATAGAAAGAGATAAAATTCTTTAATTCTAAATTTTTCTATTTTAATAATTAAAATTAAAATAATGTTTTCCCTTTTGACAGCTGTCAGATTTTCTGTCAACTTAATGGAAATGCCATCTAATAATTATTTGACCAAATGAAAGTACTAAGCAGACATGTTTCTATAGGTACCGAATATTGATCTGTCAAAATTGCTGTCAAATATAAAAATATGCAAGTTTGTCTTTCTTAATTTTAGAAACAAAGTGAATTTCCATTGAAGAAAGGATTTAAGTGTTTTGTTTTAAATTTGCTAGTTCCATAATTGATATTAAATCTTTGTTTTACTTTTGACAGCTGTCAAAATTTCTGTCAACCTAATAAAAATGCCATTCAATAATTATTTCAACAAATTGATGTACCGTGTACAATTTTCTATGGGTTTTGCAGGTACTAAATACGAAATTGTCAAAAAAATATTACGATTTTTGGTAGCTGTCAAAACTGCTGCTATATTTTAAAATATGCAAGTATATCTCTTTCGTATTACTTTCATATTATTACTTTAATTTGTTGAAATAATATTAAAATGGCATTTTCATTAAGTTGACAGAAATTTTGACAGCTGTCAAAGGTTACAACTTTATTTTAATATGAATTACTGAACTAGAAAGTTTTGAAACATTTTATGTATCTTCTTCTATGGAAATCAACATTATTTTCAAAATTACAAAAGACACACTTGTAAATTTTTAAATTTGACAGCAAGTTTGGCATCTGTCAACCAACATTATATTTTTTTGACATCAATTTCGTATTCAGTACCTCCAAAACTTATAAAAAAGTGTTAAGTACGTCTATTTGTTTAAGGGATCATAAAATGTCATTTTCATTAAGTAAAATTTTGACAGCTGTCAAAAGTGATAATTATTTTATTATCTATTATGGAACTAGCAAATTTCAAAACCCTTAATAGCACTTCTTCTATGGGAATTCACGTTATTTTCAAAATTACGAAAGGCACACTTGCATTATTTTAAATTTGACAGCAGTTTTGACAGTTACCAACAAATATAATAATTTTTTGCAACAATTTTGTATTCAGTCGCTCCAAAGCCTATAGAAAAATGTCTGCTTGGTACTTTAGTTGGTTGAAATAATCATTAAATGGCATTTTCATTAAGTTGCCAGAAATTTTGACAGCTGTCAAAAATAAAAACAGTATTTTAATATCAATTATGGAACTAGCAATTAAAAAAAAAAACATTTATTTTCCCTTCTATGGAAATTCACATTGTTTATAAAATTATGGAAGACAAACTTGCAGTTTTAAATTTTATAGCAATTTTGACAGCTACCAACAATCACAACAATTTTATGAAATTAATCTTGTATTCAGTACCTCCAAAACTTATAGAAAAATGTCTTTTTAAGTACTAAAGTCATTTGTGGAAATAATTATTAAATGGCATTTTTATTCAGTTGACAGAAAATTTGACAGCTGTCAAAAGTGGAAACGCTATTTTAATTTCAATTATAAAAATAGTAAAATTTAAAATACTTTATTTCTCTTCTTTTATGAAAAATTCTAAAATGTCATTTACATTAGGTTGAAAAATTTTGACAACCGTCAAAAATGAAAATTGTATTTTATTATCTATTAACGAACCAGCGAATTTCAAAACACTTAATTAATTAATTCTTCTCTGGGAATTCAGTTTATTCTCAAAATTACGAAAGGCACACTTGCATTTTTTAAAATTTGACAGCTACCAACAGATATATATTTTTTACCAACAATTTCGTTTCAGTCCTTCAGTCCCTCCAAAGCCTATAGAGAAATGTCTGTTTGGTACTTTAGTTTGTTGAAATAATCATTAAATGGCATCTTCATTAAGTTGCCAGAAATTTTGACAGCTGTCAAAAATAAAAACTGCATTTTTATATCAATTATGGAACTAGCAAATTAAAAAAAAACATTTATTTTCCCTTCTATGGAAGTTCACATTGTTTATAAAATTAAGGAAGACAAACTTGCATAGTTTTAAATTTTATAGCAATTTTGACAGCTACCAACAAACATAACAATTTATTGAAATTAATCTCATATTCGGTAAGTACCTCCAAAACTTATAGAAAAATGTCTTTTTAAGTACTAAAGTCATTTGTGGAAATAATTATTAAATGACATTTTTATTCAGTTGACAGAAAATTTGACAGCTGCCAAAAGTGAAAACGTTTTTTTAATTCCAATTATAAAAATTATAAAATATAAAATACTTCTTTTTTCTTCTTTTATGAAAAATTTTAAAATGTCATTTACATCAAGTTGAAAAATTTTGACAGCTGTCAAAAATGAAAATTGTGGAACTAGCAAATTTCAAAACACTTAATACCACTGCTTCTATGGGAATTCACGTTATTTTCAAAATTATGAAAGACATTTGCATTGTTTAAAATATTACAGCAAATTTGGCATCTGTCAACCAATATAATATTTTTTTGACATCCATTTCGTATTCAGTACCTCCAAAGCTTATAAAAAAAAGTTTGATAAGTACGTTTATTTGCTTAAATACTTATAAAATTTCATTTTCATTAAGTTGAAAAATTTTGACAGCTGTCAAATGTGAAAATTTTATTTTATTATCTATTAAGGAACTAGCAAATTTCAAAACAATTAATTTATTAATTCTTCTGGGAACTCAGGTTATTTTTAAAATTACGAAAGGCACACATGCATTTTTTAAAATTTGACAGCAGTTTTGACAGCCACCAACAGATATACATCTTTTATAACAATTTCGTTTCAGTTCCTCGGCAACCTACAAAATGTCTTTTTAAATGCTAAAGTCATTTGTGGAAATAATTGTTAAATGGCATCTTTATTCAGTTGACAGATAATTTGACAGCTGTCAAAAGTGAACACGTTATTTTAATTAAAAACAGAAAAATTTCTTTCTTTTATCAAAACTCACATTGTTTTCAAAATTAGGAAAGACATTCTTTTCAATTTTTAAATTTGACAGTGATTTTGACAGCCATCAAGGATAATGAAAAAAATGAAATTTCTATTTTGGCAGATCTATTTATCAATTTTAGATCCAAGTTATAAAAAATTATAGCTAAAAATAAATAAATCTAGCTCGAGAGATTGAAGAAGAATTTCAAAAACATTTAAAAAAAAATAAGATGTTTCAATAAATTTTGAAGTTTACAGCGATTTTTGAACGGTAGTTTTTAGCGTACGCTTTATAGTTGATTTTGCGATCAATTTTAAGAAGCTATATCTCAGCTTCTATTCACTATACACGGATATATCCAATACCATTTTACGTATAATTTAATAGAGTACAAATAAGTATAGAGGTACTTTGATCGTCCATCCCACTGTTAAAAAGTTACAAGCGAGAAATCCAAAAAAGTACCTTGCGCCTCCGCCATTTATTTGCAAAACGAATTTATTACAAAACTACAAATTTGGGCCAATATTTTCCAAAATCTGTACGCAAAAATTTTTAAAATATCTCTTTCGACGTATCTTACTATCGACACCCTGTATATGCCCCTTCTTTCCCAAAAAACTTTTATACAACCGCCACTTTTACTCCATACCCTAGTGTGCAATATTCCTCGGAGCACCATTAGCTGCAAAAATCCTAATTATCGCTGGTAAAGGTCGGCTTGAGTACCACGTATATAAATCGCGTTCTTTTCAATTTGACATTAGTCTAGCGCGAGTGCGACCGCTGGACCTCTAGTCAATTAGCGCTGAAACTGAAACGACTCGACTGTTAAAATGTTAATCAATCACGGCAGATGAAAAAAGGCTTCGACTGATAATCGATAAGTAAGAAGAAAAAGGTGGTATATTTGCGTGTTTTTAAATACTGTGCTGTGTTCGCCGGTTGCGATGGTGAAGAAAAATTTCAACCTCGAAATGGCAGTGCTGAAAAGTGGGAAAGCCGGCGACAACGCGAAAGGCGAGGCGGCGAAAGAGGAGAAAAGTAACGGTAGGTGAAGTACAAGAGAAATATTTTTATGTAGTTTTTCCAAAAAAAAAATTTTTTGGAACATTTTTTTGGAAAATTTATAAAGTTAAAAGAGTGAAACGTGAACATTTTAATGGAATCGTAGTCGTACACTAGTTATGACCAAAATAGTTTTTTTCCCATCGGACCTCTCTTTCTCGTACGCTTGCGGCTAAATTGGTTTCCCAAAATCGTTAATTACTCTGTTATGCTGGTCGCCTACAACAGAGTTAAACGACCCGCAATCATGTAAATTTACGTGTTATTAAGTATTCCCAACAAATCATTGTTTGAAAAAAACTTAAGTGTACTTAATTTTATTCACGTTTCGCGGGCATTCCGGCAATATTGATTTGCATTAAAGTTAGATAGTCAAATTACTTCGTAATCTCAATTTCACTTATGCGTGAATACCAACGAGCTCTGATAAGCAAATACTTTGGATAAAGGCCTTTGTATTTGCCAACCGCAAACAATTTTTAACTCGAAGTGTGTTTAGGAGTTGTAAAAGGCTTCGAGGTTAGACCCAGGAGTATAAACAATACAAAAATAAAATAGTTATTCCGGGTGGTCCATATCACAATAAAAAAAGCAATACCACTATTTAGTGTTAAAAAATATTAACAATAATAATAGAACAATAGGTATAGCTTCTGTCTGGCCGTTCACTAAAACATCGAACACGAACTGATAGGCTTTTGCAAGTCAGGAGAACCAAGATTTTAAAAAAACTGGCTCGTTTTTTATCGCTATTTTTTGTTAATGCACCTGCTTGTAACTATAGATCAGTGTCAGTAGTTAGTGAAGAAGCAGTAGAGTTCAGCGACTCTAACAGCTGATTAGTGGCAAAAGTTGCAGGGGTCCTATAATCGAATTCTGTTTTTACCCATAAATTTAGAGTACAAGCCCGAGGACTGTTCCCTGGGGCACACCAGCCAAAATATCTCGACCTGTGCGTAAGGGCGCACGCAATTAAGTTGTATATTTCGATTTAATCCTTCGGACTGTTCAGCTGTTACGCGTCAGGAAAACGACTCTCGGTTGCACGCTTCACGTGCTGCGAAATATTTCACTAACAATAAAATTACCGTAATTAAGGCTTTAATTGTTTCAACTTACGTACGAGCAGCTAATATTATTAGCGACACGCACACATCTATTTTATTCGACGTGCTATTATAATTTGTTTGCGATAATCCATATTTATTTATATAGTCCGTGAACTTAAGGATTACGGAAGGTCAGTCGCTGCATCCTCTCGGTTTTAGCTCAAGGTGCGTGCGTGCGCGGCGTGTTGGTACACACACCGAGTATACCAGAATTGATTTCATTAGAAATAATTATATAATAAACGCAAAAATGTATTCCGTTCAAGTTTCAACTTATTTTTTCTTAAAAGAGAAAAAAAAAAAACAGGGAAAAACCATACAAATGTGGCACCCAGAACCCCTATCGAGGATGTCGCAACGTATTCGCATAATTGTATGGATCTCCGAAGTGGGACCTGTGGGACGTTGCCCGACGACACGACGCCGCTATCATAAAAAGCGAGGCTTGTTTTGCTCTCAGTCGTGTCATCGGTCATCCAACGAAACATTATAAGAGAGGTTTCCCTTCGCGTCTGGCAAAGTTTTGCCATTTGCACATCTGCCCAGAGTATTTTAATTAATTATTTGTGACAGCTGTCTTTTAAGGGGTGGTTGAATATCAGATTTAGGATCATTTAAAGTAAAACAGTAAAATTAGATAATATCAAACTTTATATAGAGTATCTAAGAAAAAAGCTGTACCGAACAGGATTAATTCTTACTTTATTATTTGCAACTTTTTAATCGCGCCCATAATTCTACTTGGTAATATTTAACAGAGAAATGTGTCACCTTGAAATACAATTATAAAATACTGGTCCAAATTTGTACGAAAGAAATGGGGCTACCCTACAGCAATATGTTGTAAGGCACTTGTTATCACAAATGTCGCAGTTCGAAAATTGCTAACCTGGTTTTAATCGCAATAAACAATTCACGAAACGTGTCCTTGATTTTTTACAATAATTAGGTGTAAGTAAAAACTGTAATAAGCAGTAGTTATAGTCTACCTCATTAATCAGATACGTCGTTTCTTATTTACGAAGACCATTCAAAAGGTTTATTTTATCGTACAAATCTATTGCAGATAATATTATTATTATTATTATTATTATATTCCGGTTTCCCCATACTGGATAGTCTCCCGCGGCCTCCGACACCTCACAAAAGGAGCGCCAGCATATCTGCTTCTACTTCTTAGGGCACACGACTCTGGCGCATACAGCCACTAACTCGCAGGTTGGGAGCATCTTGAATGTACTTTTTTTCGTCCCTAAGAACTTTTCTCTTCATTTTGATGTTTAAAGCTAGTAGTTCTCTTTTGGATCACCCTGTATACGTGTCAAACGTCGCTAATTAACGTTTTTATACACAAAAACGACTAATCGAGTTAACTCGGTTCAATTTATCGACACATTTGGCGTGCCTAGGAACTTGTAAGACAAGTAATTAATTAGCAACGTTTTGTACAACTTCCTGACCGCTGGTTATAAATAACGATCCTCGATTGTATCGCAAACAGCAAATTCCTTCTCAAATACAATTATACCATATTTCTCTTGGAACCTTAACTTTTAGGTGGATAAATAACGGCGCCGTCCTTGGACGGTTGCATTTCTTGGCAACCTTCATATTTAAACGCCCCACTTAATGGTTAATTACGACCGTAATTAATTAATTGTAAAATTGGCTTCCTATTTCGTTTCTGCTAGCGGTACAGGATGTAAAGGATAAATAAGTAAACGCAGAAATAATATTTATAATACTTTAGATAGTACCATTTATTTATTTCCAACGTGATTCTCATCTAATTCGCTCGGCATAGTGCGACATGGACAGTCCGGCCCGCGCCGACTCGGAAGAGCCAAAATATTTTTTCTACTATTATTTGATGAAGGAAAGAAATTCGCCGAGCGGAATCATGCCATTAGTATTAATTCAATTTCGGCACATCCGCGTTAAAGCATGAAATTGAACGTTTGCGGCAAACGGGAAAGGAAGGAATTAACGCAGAAATTAGGCGGATGGATTTAGGTTAAATCTAGTTTTTCGATCGTCCAATTATGCAGTTAAGCTGTCATTAGAATTAGCTGGAATGGCGACGAAACCGACAAAAAACCGGAAATGAATTGCAAGTTCATTAAGTGAAAAATAAAATAGCTTTGAAATATTTTTTCTGCGAATTTTTTCTCATTTTCAAAAAGCAAAAATTGTGTCCAGACAAACTTCGGAAAATTGTACAAAAAATATCTAAAGGAAATGTGTACACAGGCTGGTCCCTAGGGAAATTTATTGTACAGGATTTCCGGTTTACAAAAATCTAAAATCATAAATTTTTTGGCCCATCTCGGAATTCTGGGACGATTTGCAGGATAGTTCACTTCTTTGTTAATTGTTTTGAAACTCTGACATGTCGACTATCTGGCCTGAATCGAAGTGAGCTCTGCTGACCCAAGCTTCTCTATTTATACGGTCGCTGGAGGTGTGGCTTAGTTCCAGTCACGCGCACCAATGAGCACCAGTGGAAGGGGCATTAGTTGCCGTAGCAACGCCACGCCTATTATCGGCGTTTAAATAAAAGAGCCCGGGCCAACAGAGCTCATTAGCTTTAGGAAAGCCACACGAAAGTCTTCAGGACAAGACAGATTGAAAGCAGCATTGAAATGAATTTTGAAATTCGGAACGTGGGTAAACAAAATTCTAGTTTCGGTCTACCTGAAAGTGACTTCAACTTTCTTATTTCAAGGCGCACTTAATAGATTTTTGCATTTTCTTGTTTGTAATGATATTCAAAACATTAAAATTTTGCACCTTTACAATCATTTTCTTTACTCTCCTAATTGTAAATATTTACATAATAACTAATTACAATAAAAATGAACGTTTTAGATATAGGAAACGTTCTGGCGAAGGACGCTTAAACGTTTCAGATACTACAAAAATAAATTGCTTCCTTTTTACAATCAGTGTCTAATTATAGCGACTTATGCAGATTTTTAAGTTCAGGGCCATCGATATATGCAAGTACAACTGTATCTAGATTAGAATGTTATTTCACAAGAAAAAACTGCCGACCTCAGAAACCAGTCGATTCACTTCAAAATTGACTGATATTTGAACTAAACTTACAACCACTTGAAATATCACAAACGTGATTTATACATTGGCTCTAGAACAAGCAACAAAATTGCATGCCGCCACAAACGATCAAGTTATGGAATTCATTCCATCAACCACACTGTCTATTTGGATCCAACTTTGATATTTCTTCCACTAACCTTGTACCTGATCTATGTTTTGGCCGCCACGCTTACCAGATCTTAACCCGTTATAGTTATTTGGTAGTTAATGCGCTTTTAACTGATGCCGATGTGGAAGTTTTAACAGCTATTCAGAGATGACTTTCCTTGACGTCCTGCTGCAATACTGTTTAAATTTAAATAAATTTGTACGAGTGGCGTATTATTCGTGCTTGACAGTGACAGTGATTTTTTAATGCCGCCAGTTCGGCTTAATTGGCGTTTTTAATGTCTGGTCAAGAAACTAATAAGACATGCGAAGGATTGTGTGTGTATCGTTTCCTGTGGGCCTGCAATATTAATGTGTGTTTAATGCTAACGCCAAAATCGATCTATATTTGGCCTGGTGACGGCCGCCGGCTGTGGTGATTAATAAAAAAAATCGACAAGGTTGTGGCACAGATTTTTCGACACAAGAAGTGCTCTTGATTAGGATCGCCGTTCAAACTTGCTGCAAAAATACCGAGTGGCCTATAAAGTAGCTCAAGATAAGATTCTTAAAGCTATTTTGTTAAAGCTTAAAAATTGAGAGAGGCCAAAAATATTTCAAATTCTTCTGCTGATTCAACAAAGTCGAAACAACTGAATTCAGACACGGGACTGTAGCGAAGAACTAAACTTGATAGTTTCGGTAGGTTAACAGCTCGGATTCGCAAACATTCCTAAGGAATATTAAAATTAAAAATCAAAGTTCCGCCAAGGTTACATTGAAATATCCAGGGACCGTTGCCCCACGCCTGAGGTCCAACGAACCTATCCAATTGAACACCAAAACAAATGACTTCGACCACAGACGACTTGAGTCAAGCCTTGATTTAATATCTTTTGTGCGAAAACTAAAACAAGGGTTACGAAAAAAAATTATTTTCTTGCTACTGTTAAACGATATACAGGGTGAACCCCAAATAGTAAATCCAAATAAAAAAATTAAAGAAATATTATACAGGGTGAATACCAATAACTCATTTTAATTTTAAGGGATGGTAGGTCCCTTAATGGTAAGGCCATATACCAAAAATAAAAAATATATACCCTGTAGGTTTCGAGAAAGAAAATAAATTAAAATACGTCAACATTTTCAGAACTTTACCTATCTCAACAGAAAATAAATCAGGATAGGTCTTTGCCTCTGGCATTCACCTTGTTTTTTGCAATCATAAATTCACTAGTTTTTGCTGTCACTGTCAATTAACTTGTCTCCGACCGCAAATTTATAACATTAGAACAGTTTCGGCCTGTGTTGCATTTATGATTTTTTTCCCTGTGTAATTTGCAGGTGGTCGAATATGAAAGACCGTCGAACGGCGGCTTAACTTTATTAGACGTTTTTTGTCAAGTTTTACGTTAGAACTTGGAGTCTGTGACTTGGATACAAGGCATGTTGATCATCCCATAAGTGGGTCAGTAGAGCGACGAAGCGGTACTCAAAAGTTTACCAGAATTTTACGTAGGGTAGGTCAGTTTTTTCAACTTTCTTTTTTATATTTTTCTATTGGTAATTTGTGTTATAAATATCAACAGACACCCTGTATTTGTTTAGGACGTGGAGCTTAACCCATCTGCATTAGGTACTATAATAATACTCAACAAGTAGGTGGGTAGAAAGATAAGCATCCTGCGTTAAATTAATAAATCTAGAGTAAATAGAGAGATAAGCCTGCTGTGTGTTTAGAAATTGAGTAATATATTTATTTCGATCAAATGATTAGGGCCGATATAAACGAAAATGTCTCTTAACGTCGGTTACTAGCAAGTCGGTTTTTACAAAGTCATATACTGGTGCTTATGTGTGTGTGGTTTTGAGATATCATCGATGAGTGAAAAGAACGCCAAACTGGCTGGTCAAAATGGGACTACGTATCACAGTATCTCTTCGGGAGAACCCGAGAAGTTACTAAAGACGGATTTTTGTTACGAGGATGGTATGTAGACTAGAGACTAATTTAAGCTGTTTCAAATTTGTCTCGCAGAATTGGACTGGGGTGAGGAAAAAAATTAGTTAATTTCCAGAAAGAAATTCTTTCTTTTCTCTTAAGAAGGACAGAGTAGTATACCCAGCAGCCAGCTCTCGAAAATGTGTGCGTCTAGGAAAACAATATATGTAGTGACTTTTGTAATATACAGGGTGCACCCCAACTCATTTAATTCTTTTTAAGGGGGATCTCTGTTGATATTTGTAACACGAATTACGAGCAAAAATATATAAAAAATAAAGTTGAAAAACTGACCTACCTTGCGCGAAAATCTATTGAACTTTTGAGGACCACTGCATATCTCAAAGATAATGTCTTGGGGCTACATGTTGTTATGTTTCTTATGTACTTCGAACGATAAATTATCCAAAAACAACTTCACAAAAAAGCCGCTAATAATTTAAATTTTTTTTCTCGAAAACTGCCACGTGTATTTTTTTTTAATTTTTTTTTATTTGTATTTACCATTAACGGATTTCCAGTGCCCTTACCTTCATTAAACTCGAATTGATTTTATATTTATCGATAAATTCCATCAATTTAACTTTTAAAATCTTATCTTATTTTTAATACAATTTCAATATTTACAAAAAAATCTTTAAGTATATTTGTCACTAAACTGACTATTTATTTGTCACAACGATATTTATCTCTTAAGAAATATTTTTATTCCTTTGGTCATTTTCATTGGTAGCCTTGGATATTATCTGTTATCGCTGGAAATCTCTTCTTTGTATTTTGTAACATTTATCTTTTGTTATTTTTATTAATATTGTCACATAGTTTCTATGTCTCTTCCAAACGTTTGTTAATTATTGGTTTTCAGATTGTGATAAAACTTTTTCTATAACCTGTCATGTCTTTTTATATAAAAACCAAAACATATAACTTTTCAAACAAATATACTCTTCAGCTTGAACACTCTTGAAAAAACAAAAAAGAGGCGAAAACAAATGAAACAAAATGAATAGAAGCGTTTTGGCAGTTCAATATATTCTTCACTTATCATTATTTCGTCTAAACTATCATTCCATCTTCTTCAAATGCAACCTTTAAACTTATTTCTTTTATCGAACATTTATTTCTATCTTTTGCCCAGTACATCAAAATTGCGTTTGGAGGAGTTATTATCAGATACCATGAAACAGATTAACAAAGATACTCCTCAGCTAGAAAGAAAATGAGGTCAGCTGCTGTAGCTGAAGCGATAACTCAAACGAGGTATTAAACGGACTAGAAGAACCAACACAAAGAGAGAGGCTAATACAAAAGAAACAAAATTAATGGGATAGTTTTGGCAACTCAATACCAAAACCAAAAAGGATAGCTGCTGGAGCTGAAGCGATAACTCACGAAGTATTAAATAGAATTGAAAAAAACAACAGAACAACCAATACCAAGACTCAAGAGAGAGGCAAATGTAGAAGAAAAAAAGGAATTGGAAAGTTTTGGCAGCTCTCCAAGCTTTAAACTTGCGTCTTGAAGAGTTACTATCAAAAACCATGAAACAGACGAGCAAAAACACTCCTCAGCTAGAAAGAAAAAAAGGGCAGCTGCTAGGGTTGAAGCGATAACTCAAATGAAGTATTGAACAGACTTGAAAAAGAAAAACCAACACAAAGAGAGAGGCTAATACAAAAGAAACAAATAGGAGAGTTTTGGAAGCTCAATATCAATATCAAAAAGGATATGCTGAAGTGATAACTCACGAAGTATTAAATAGACTCGAAAAGGCAAAACAAGAACCAATACCAAGAGAGAGGCGAATGCAAAAGAATAAAGGAATTGAAAAGTTTTCGGAGCTCTCCAAGCTCTAAACTCTTACTTTTTTCATCAAAACGTTTATTTCTACCTTCGCCTTCCACCCAGTACATCAAAACTGCATTTTGAAGAGTTATTATTAAAAACCACGAAACAGACCAGCAAAGATACTCCTCAGCTAGAAAGAAAAAAAGGACAGCTGCTGGGGTTGAAGAGATAACTCAAACGAAGTATTAAACAGACTTGGAAAAGAAAAACCAACACAAAGAGAGGCTAATGCAAAAGAAACAAAATATATAGGAGAATTTTGGCAGCTCAATATCAGTACCAAAAAGGATAGCTGCTGGAGCTAAAGCGATAACTCACGAAGTATTAAATAGACTCGAAAAGGCAAAAGAAGAATCAACACCTAGAGAGAGGTGAAGCAAAAGAAAGAATCTTTTATTTCTACCTTCGCCTTTCACCTAGTGCATCAAAACTGCGTTTTGAAGAGTTGTTATCAAATACCATGAAATAGATCAACAAAGATACTCCTTAGCTAGAGAGAAAATGAGGACAACTGCTGGGGCTGAAGCTAGAAGCTAGAAAGAAAATGAAGACAGCTGCTGGGGCTGAAGCGATAACTCAAACGAAGTATTAAACGGACTCGAAGAAGAAAAAGAAGAACCAACACTAAGAGAGAGGCTAATAAAAAAGGAACAAAATAAATAGGAGAGTTTTGGCAACTCAATATCAATATTAAAAAGAATAGCTGCTGGAGCTGAAGCGATAACTCACGAAGTATCAAATAGACTCGAAGAGGCAAAAGAAGAACCAATAACAAGAGAGAGACGAATGCAAAAGCAAAAAAGGAATTGGAGAATTTTGGCAGTTCTCCTAGTTCTAAACTCTTATTTCTTTCATGAAAACGTTTATTCCTACCTTCGCTTTCCACCCAGTACAACAAAATAGCGTTTTGGAAAGTTATTATCAAATACTATGAAGCAGATCAACAAAGATACTCCTCAGCTAGAGAAAAAATGAGGACAGCTGCTGGGGCTGAAGCGATCACTTAAACGAAGTATTAAACGGACTTGAAGAAGAAAAAGAAGAACCAACACAGAGAATAGAGGCAAATGCAAAATAACAAAATAAATAGAAGAGATTTAGTAGATCATCAATTGCTTCAATTCAGTCTCCCTTTTATCATTATATCATGCTAATCAGTTATTCCATTCTCTTTCAATTCAAGTTTTAAACTCTTAATTCTTTCATCAAAACGTTTATTTCTACCTTCTACCTAGTACATCAAAATTGCTCTTCGAAGTTATTATTGAATACCATGGAAGAGATCAACAAAAATACTCCGACTAAAAAGGAAAAGGGGACAATTGCAGGTGCTGAAGCGACTTGTAAAAAAGAAGAACCTACACGAGAATAGAGGCAAAATCAAAATAAAGGAAATAGGACTAATAGGAGAGTTTTGGCAGCTCAATGTTTTCAATCAATTGCTTCAATTTGGTCTCCCATTTAGCATTATTCCATGCAAAATCAGTCATTCCAAGTGCTGTACAACCCCTTCTGGTTGAATGTTTCAAGAGTCTCAGAATCATTTCAGGCCATTTCTCTTCCACCAATCTTCCTCCATTATCACTTTCTTCTCTAGCTCATTTTTTGAACTGTCGTATTTTTCACCAATATAGTTTTCAAAATTTTTGGTACCTGTCCCTATTGCTACATTTCCAATATATTGTTCAGCAAATGTTCGTGCCATCATTGAAGGAACATTCGGCTAAGAATTACTGGATTCTTATTGTTCAACAGATGTTCCTAATTGAAAAATTAGATACTCTTCAATGGGGGGGTTTTCTCCATTTCTTCTTTTCCTATTCCAATCTTTTGTTAACCAATAGGTCTGATATAAAATGTCTAAATAACGTAATTTTTCTTTTTTTACTCACACCTCACGTCGAAATCCAAAGGAAAACACTTTGTTTTGCTTCTGCGCCTGACCACTTTCTCCCCATAGCATTGTTATTATTGAAATTAATCTCTTCAGATTGGACTTATGCGACGATTACCTCCAATTATGACACCCCAAGGCTCCAGTTAACGAACAAACCTGCCTCGAATTTCCTGAGGCGCGATCATTCAACTCCAGGAACTAAATTGTCTCGATCTGTTCCGTTTGCTTCCTAAATTCAATTACGACCTGAACTTCGGCTTTGTTGAAAAAACCCAATTACAGACTACAAGGTGCTTCTGATCACCGGCATTGACTTCGCCAGTAAACACTGATTATTATGCAACGTGGCGCTTCCTAGTATCGAGGCTCCGAAGTACTGCCGCGATTGCGGCCAACCTTGAGTTTGGAAAAATGTCATCAAGTACCGTACGCACGCGATATTACCGTAATGTGGAGGACGTACTTTCACTGCACGCCCGGCAGTGCTGCGTATGCTGTTTTTTAGGATTGCTGTTATCTGTAGATAAAACAATGGCGTGAATAATCCGGTGTGTAACGTGCCAGCAGCATTTTTACGATTTTCAAGCGGCAACATGGTTTGACCGCCAATCAAGTGCGCATCCAGGTTTGATGGTTTGGTAAACGTGTTCAAATCCAAAATCCAGCAGAATGGGCATGTTCAGAAGGGCGTATATTAAGTACAAACCCTTGGGTTTAAACGACTATCTGGATCCCGCCAACAGTAAGTGTTTTGCTTTTATTATCGACGATTTTTTTTACCATAATCCAATAATTCGTCTCACCATATGTTTCACTGGTTTCCAAATAACTGACGTACTGTATTAAATTCGACATCACTGTCTTGCTCGTCAGTTTGCTCTTGTTTATCTGGAGCCAGCGCCTCAACTGCTCGTCGAAGCGCCTCTCCTCGCGCTGATGATGAGCGCTCTAGTTTAAGATACAGAGCCGGACTGGCCCTAGGTGCTCGATGGGGCATATTTTATTTTATGCTACAATTGTGACCCAAATGGTTAAAATTAAGACAAATGCAAAATTTGATACCTTCTGTTGAGTGAAAAACACAGGGAGCCGCAACGCTATTGTTAAAACACGTGTACCCAAAATTTCTTTACTAATAAAACAAATTGTGTAGCATTGATTATTTTGAATTTATTAATTTTTTGCGTTGGAACGCTGGTTCATATTAATTAATCTTGTTTTGTTACAGGACCGAGATTCGGCAAAAGGCATTCGCAGATCCTCATTTATTTCCTCCTTATATTCATCGCCTATGGAATGAGGGTTAATCTGTCGGTTGGGATTGTCGCCATGACAGATCCCACAGCCAGCACCAATCCAGATATACCGGTAAGTATTTCAAAAGTAATAAAAACTAGTCGCTTTGGCTCGCCCTGTATAGCCGAAGACAATTGACTCGTTCATCAATTTCACTTTTGTCCTTAAATCAAACTTCTAGCTGTCATGGAACTCGAGATACCGAGTGCATTGCCTGATGACGCGTATAGGCGTCATCGGCCACACGCAACAAATTCACCTAAACATAATTTTTACACCGTTACCGCCTTTTCAGACTTACCACTGGACAGACAAGAGCATCATGCTCTCCGCCTTCTTCTGGGGCTACATCCTGCCCCAAGTGGGCGCCGGCTGGCTAGCCAACACGTACGGCCCGAAATGGTTCCTGGTCATCGCCATGGGCATCTGCTCGCTGTTCGGGATCCTGCTGCCTTCCATGGCCGCCCTCTTCGGATCCAAGGGAGTGATGGCCAGCAGGGCTATCCAAGGGCTTTGCCAGGGCTTCATTTTCCCCTCCACGCACAATTTACTCGCGCAATGGGTGCCCCCGAACGAGCGGAGCAGGCTGGGAACGTTCGTGTACGCAGGTAAGAGTCGATTAATCTTGATACTCCTCCAATGGGCTAAACTTACTCAATATGTCTTTCAGCTGGGCCGTTCGGCACTGTGGTCTCCATGTTGGTAACCGGATTGATCGCCTCGAGCTGGTACGGATGGCCAATGGTGTTTTACTTGTACGGCGGCGCCGGCATGCTCTGGGGCGTCCTTTTCGCGTTCTGCGGGTACAACTCGCCCGCTTTGCATCCGTCGATAACCGTGGAGGAGAAGTTCTTCATCGAAAACAGCTTGGGCCACGGGGAAGACAAGCCGGTAAGTGGTTGACCAAATTTTCAAAAAAATCACCTGAATTGGTGCATCTACATGCCATTTTTGACATTTTGAGGCGTCCAACTACATTGTATAGTCATAATTTAGAAGAAGAAGAAGAAGAGGAAGAAGGGTAAGAAGAGGAAGAAGGGTAAGATAGGAAGAAGGGTAAGAAGAGGAAAAGGAGGAAGAAGAAACGAATCTTCCTAACATATCTGTCAATATTATGCAACCAAATGGATCGATTTGACATTGGTTTTCGTTTTTAGAAGCTGCCGACGCCTTGGAAGGCGATCTTCACGTCGCTGCCTGTTTGGGCGATATTCCTGACGCAGTGCGGGCACAACTGGGGATTCTGGACGCTGCTGACTGAGATTCCGGCGTACATGAGCAACGTGATGAACTTCAACATAAAATCGGTAAGTGAAGAGCAACATTTTCGCGCAATCAAATAAAATGTGCTTCTCCCTTTTCAGAACAGCGTGCTTTCTGCTTTGCCTTACTTCGCCCTTTGGGTGCTCAGCTTTGTGTTCAGCGTCACGGCCGACTTGCTGATTAACAAGAAGGTGTTTACGATTGGAGGATCTAGGAAGATATTCAATACATTAGGTAACGTACCCCCCTCTGTATATTATTGTATTCAATAGGCGACCATATGCTTCTATAACAAAAGAGTTAGCAGATGCAAATAACGACAAACACAGGAATTAGTGCGATACTTTGGATATACTCCTTTCCTAGCTCATCACTGGCATGATAGAGGCATTCTTTAGTACTCATAATGACCCCCGTGGAATCCAATAAGTCTATTTTGTTCCATTCTCTCAATTGCATCCTTTTTAGGTCTCGTGGTGCCGGCCATAGCCTTGGTGTATCTGGGAAATACTGGCTCCGATGAAACGAAGAAGGCCATCACCCTATTGGTTGTGGCAGTTGGAGTGAATTCGGCGGTGTTCTGCGGCTTCAACGTCAACCACATGGACATCTCCCCCAACTTCGCCGGTACGCTGATGGGTATTACGAATGGTGCCTCGAATGTATTTGGCATCGTCGCGCCGTTGGTGGTGCAATTTCTGGTAACGGATGAAGTAAGTGTGACTGGGAGTAATCTTTTACTTTGTTAATGTTAATGTTAACATTTTCATTTGCAGAAAGACCCCAACCAGTGGAAGATTATATTCTACTTGACTGCCTCAATTTATGTGGTGGCTAGCTTCATTTTTATCGTGTTTGGTTCGGGCGAGGTGCAACCGTGGAACGACGATGAAAAATCCAAAGGTGAGAGAATATAAAGGGGAGTTAGACTTGGCCCAATATTTTTGTATTGGCACTTCAAGCCTTAAGGAAGACTAGTTCCCCTCATGATAGGTGACTGATTTAAGATTCCCAAGAGACGCTACGCTGTAGGAACTCACTGACTCAACGACGCTAGTGCACGTCTGCTCTTGAAGTTTCATTTTATGTTATTGTAACCTTTTTAAAGAATATTCTCCTATTGGTCCAGACCTTACGCTGATTTACTTTATTTTTCTTTTTCAGAAAAAGACAAATCTGAAGCATAATTTGCGATGGTAACACTGGCAGCGCTACTGTGATACTTAATGTTTAAGTACCGTGTTTTATACAAAACATCCCCCCCCCTCGCCGGGGGGACCGATAGATTAAAGAAGAAACAAGATTGTACACAATATTGTTGAAACAGATGTATTTTTAACTCGTTTTGTTAACATTATTAGTACAGTCGTGGCCGAAAAAAGGTTGCCAGGCTTTAGAGATCTTTTTAGGCCACGACTGCCTGTTATAGAAAAAACTACAACAATCTGTACCTGTTTTGGCTTTCTTCTGTTCAGAGCCACGTCTTTATTTATATAAACAAAGGCTTCAAGAGCTTTCTATTGATGGAGCTCTGAGGCTCTTGATTTCAAATATACTATTGACCAAGTGTCAATAGGTGCAACTTTAGTTCAATTGGCAGTGTCATATTCTAAGAGCCAGGCGATTGTAGATTTTAATACCTTAGTGATAAATAAATAAATATATTATTTATTGTATTTATATGACGATTATGTAAAATAAGTAGATAAAATAAACAAAATAATAAACATAGACCCACATTTTCTTTTATTTAACTTGGTACTTGAATTCACTC
The DNA here is from genome assembly GCA_963680705.1 of Rhagium mordax. Classification (NCBI taxonomy): domain Eukaryota; kingdom Metazoa; phylum Arthropoda; class Insecta; order Coleoptera; family Cerambycidae; genus Rhagium; species Rhagium mordax. Next base: position 59,370,593 of record OY796662.1, on the reverse strand, counting down.
TGACCTCAAAGACCTAAGGCTAACGATCGGGTAATGAATTCCATAACTTTGCTGTTTGAGATAAAAAAATGACATAATAATTTTGGATAATTATGAAGACACAAGACAGATCCTTGGTGAACACCAAAATTAGTATCGATTAGTTTCCTTCAATTACAACATAAAGCATTTTGTAATTCCCCTCTGGAAATTTACGTGCAATTAAGCTCACTATTTTATATTTTTATTAATCCAACGATTTGTTTGGATTCAATTATTTCAAGGTGCGAAAATATTTACTCGCACGCAATCGAGCGGTTATTTATTTGCCTTAAAGACATAATTGTTGTACGGAGATAAGATAATCTTCCACTTTAAATACCTCGATGAGATAATTGTAACTGGGCCAGTTACAGTGTATATTTTTTTCATTAACGCATGTTCCCATATCTAGTCATGACGTCTGACGGAGCAAACGATTATTAAGTACATAGTATGTAAAGCTCGTTCAATATTTTGTTACAAAATCAATCACAGCCTAAAAAGTATACGATGTCTGTTGGAATTACAGCTAGAAATAAAATACACACTTAAAGAAACAAAGTCTCTGCCACATTTACAGCTTGAAAAAATGTTATTAAGGTCTGTGAAACATCACAGCTTGACACAAAAAAATATACATCGCAATATCCGAGCTTAAAAAAACAAAGTATCTGCCACAATTACAGCTCGAAACAAAAAATTTATATTATAGTCTACCAAACATCACAGCCTAAAAAAAATTACAACGTCTGTAGGAATTACAGCTCGAAATAAAATATACATCGCAGTGTCTGCCCCAAGCATCACAGCTTAAAAACGAAGTGCCTGGTGCCTGCCACATTTACAGCTTGTAAAAAAATTTTAGTGTCTGACAAACATCACAGCTTGCCACAAAAAAAATATACACTGCAGTATTTGAGCTTAAAAAAATTATGTATCTGCCACAATTACAGCCCGAAACAAAAAATATTCATTAGTCTGCCAAACATCACAGTCTAAAAAAAAATTACAATGTCTGTCGGAATTACAGCTCGAAATAAAATACACATTGCAGGGTCTGCAATCATAGCTTAAAAAAACAACAAAATTTTCGCCACATTTACAGCTCGAAACAAAAAATATTCATTGTAAAGTCTGTCAAACATCACAGCCAAAAAAATGTCTGTTGGAGTTACAGCTTGAAATAAAATATACATCGCAGTGTCTGCCCCAAGCATCACAGCTTAAAAACGAAGTGCCTGCCACATTTACAGCTTGAAAAAAATGTTATTAGAGTCTGTGAAACATCACAGCTTGACACAAAAAAATATACACCGCATCCGAGCTTAAAAAAAAAAACAAAGTATCTGCCACAATTACAGCTCGAAACAAAAAATTTACGTTATAGTCTACCAAACATCACAGCCTAAAAAAATTACAACGTCTGTAGGAATTACAGCTCGAAATAAAATATACATCGCAGTGTCTGCCCCAAGCATCACAGCTTAAAAACAAAGTGTCTGACAAACATCACAGCTTGCCACAAAAAAAATATACACTGCAGTATTTGAGCTTAAAAAAAATAAAGTATCTGCCACAATTACAGCTCGAAACAAAAAATATTCATTAGTCTGCCAAACATCACAGTCTAAAAAAAAATTACAATGTCTGTCGGAATTACAGCTCGAAATAAAATACACATTGCAGGGTCTGCAATCATAGCTTAAAAAAACAACAAAATTTTCGCCACATTTACAGCTCGAAACAAAAAATATTCATTGTAAAGTCTGTCAAACATCACAGCCAAAAAAATGTCTGTTGGAGTTACAGCTTGAAATAAAATATACATCGCAGTGTCTGCCCCAAGCATCACAACTTAAAAACGAAGTGCCTGCCACATTTACAGCTTGAAAAAAATGTTATTAGAGTCTGTGAAACATCACAGCTTGACACAAAAAAATATACACCGCATCCGAGCTTAAAAAAAAACAAAGTATCTGCCACAATTACAGCTCGAAACAAAAAATTTACGTTATAGTCTACCAAACATCACAGCCTAAAAAAATTACAACGTCTGTAGGAATTACAGCTCGAAATAAAATATACATCGCAGTGTCTGCCCCAAGCATCACAGCTTAAAAACAAAGTGTCTGCCACATTTACAGCTTGAAAAAAAATTATTAGCGTCTGCTAAACATCACAGTTTGACACAAAAAAATATACACTGCAGTATCTGAGCTTAAAAAAAAAACAGAAACAATTACAGCTCAAAAAAAAAAAATTCAACATCACAGCCTAAAAAAAAACAATAAATACAAAGTCTGTCGGAATTATAGCTTGAAATAAAATACACTTTGCAGTGTTTGCCAAGTATCACAGCTTTAAAAAATATAACAAAGTCTCTATCATATTTACAGCTAGAAAAAATATACATTAGTGTCTACCAAACATCACAGCTTGACACAAAAAAATACATATCGCAATGTCTGCCAAGCATCAAAGCTTAAAACCAACAAACTCTCTGCCACATTTACAGCTTGAAACAAAAAATATTAATTACAGTCTGCCAAACATCACAGTTTAAAAAAATATACAATGTCTGGCGGAATTACAAGGACCAGAGAAAAATTTTCTAAAACCTGGATATTGTTTTTTCTCTGTGAAGGACGATCATTTCTTGAATATGTCAAGGTTTAGGTCAATTGTGTGGAGCATTGTTTGAAAACTGTGCCATCGATAGACGAGTAGGTACCTACTTTAACAAATGTAGGGCAAACGGTACTTGCTTTATGTTTATATCGGGTCAAGGGTAAAATTGTTATGATTTGATTTGCTCTTGTAAATAACGCTTGTGATTTCCGATTTGGGATAATAAAGAAGTTATCGTCTCACCGATTGTTTCTCTTTCTTGAGAAAATCTGGGCGACTCACATGGGTTCATTTTATCGTAAATCGGAATTTTAAAAAGTATAAACGTTTCTAGTTGTTTTTCCTTATTGTTTTATCTAACTGCGTGGTTAAGCATGATGACTTTGTTATTCTTGGGGAGAAATACTGATAAGAACCAGACATACATTTTGAAACAACGATGTCCTCAATATTTATCTATCGTGACTATTTTTCCTGCTTAATATGTCAAGGTATGTGTGCTCCCGCATTGTTGGGCGCTTTTTTTTCCCTCAGAAACAAGTGTTTTAAAGAGATAAGATAATCCTCCATTTTTTAACGATTTTCTAATAGGTACTGCATTTCGATGATTTGGAAACAGGTGAACCTTTTTCTCTAACCACGTCAACTTAATTTCCGAAAATTAATAAAAGGACCCAATTTTTCTAAGCTCTAAAGCTAATATTCAAAGACATTCTACAATCCATACATCTTTGGCCTTAGAAATTTTGGGAGACTGAAGACTGGAGGCGGAGTAATGACCACTTAGGAATTTAAACGGCTACAGATAATTGGTGACATCAAGTATATCACGAAAGAACTACTTCAGGTCTGTTTATGTAGCAGATTAGATAGCAAGAAATATGTCGACACAACCAGATAAATTAAATTATAATCAATTATAAAATTAGTTGCTGGGTTCTTTCCTGTTGCCCATATTCTCCTTCAGCCAATATCAATTGTTAATAAACTGTGCCATGTCTTACGATGCTGAAAATGCTGCTACAACAGTCGCACCAAAACCAGGTGAGTTAGCTCTAGCTTATATACACATAAACAACCAATTTGGAACAACCCTGATCAACCTTGTATTTTAGCCAGGCTGCTGGGGGCGCGCCACTTGCAATACACCCTCCTCCTTATCGCCATAGTCCTAGGCTTTGGAATGCGCTCCGTCTTGAACGTAGCAATTATGGCCATGATCAGCGAGGAACCTCCAAATGACAACGTGCCGGTAAGTAATGCAAGTTGAGTTATTTAGAGGTGGGCCAAGAGTTTTGGGGGTTCTCAACAGAACATGGTCGATGCATGCCCAAATTTTTCTCAAACTCTCCTTGCTGCATGGCCTAATGGAAAAAGTAATGAGGAAAAAATTTTGAGTTTCAAGAATCAGGAATTTTTTCACATCCCGGTAGTGAATAATACCAGCGGAGATTTTGAAGCTCCAAGGGAGTCAAAACTTTTGAGCCCGCCATACTTGGTATCAGAATATTTTAAGCGTAACAATGACCACGCAATTTATCAATGACTTCAAGGAAATTATCTTAATTAAGGTTTCTAATGATAGAATCGCAGATGAATTTAATCGATACGCCTAATTGAACTGTTAACTTTGTAATAGAACACTTCACTTAATTATTATATAAAATATTTTCAAATATTTGCTAAAATCCAGGTGTTGTGGCAACTACCCAAACCAAACCATTGCATTAGGCTGAAAACAAAATCATAGTAGTCTCTTTTTTGCTGAAACTCTCCAATATTCTGGTTGAATTCATGATATTCCAACCATCCCGTCGTGGTCATTTGAAGCTAAGAGAACTCGAACCCTTCTACAATTCTTCCTTTTTCCAGACCTACCCGGAATGGTTCAGCAAAAAGAACATAATGCTCTCCTCCTTCTTCTGGGGATACATTTGCTTCCAAGTTGGTGCCGGCCAGATAGCCAAGAACTACGGCCCGAAGCTGTTCCTAGGCAGCGCCATGTTCATAAGCTCCCTCGCTATGGTGCTCTTGCCGTACTTCGGCGAACGGTTCGGGTATGTCGGAGTTATAGTGAGCAGGATAGCCCAAGGCATGACCCAAGGCTTCCTCTTCCCATCCAATCACAACTTGCTCAGTTCGTGGACGCCGGTCTCCGAGAGGGCGAAAATAGGAGGCCTAGTTTATGCTGGTAAGTGATCCCTATTGTTAAAATACATAGCTACCGCAAGGATCAATACTTGGGCCAGTTTCTTTCTTATCGCATACCAACGATTTAAGTTGTAATTTTTCTTTTAGTTTGTTTTTAATGCTTTCGAGGAACCGATGACTTGTAGTTTTTTCCGCGTTGTTGATTATTTCGAGGTATCGACGTTTCTTGTCAAGGTCTTCGCTTCAGAAGACCACAGTAAATTGGTGGAAACACGACAACTGTTCATAATGTTTTTGTACCAACCAACAGGGGCTCCGTTAGGGACAGTGCTGGCTCTACCCATAACAGGGATGATATCCGCCTCCTCAGTTGGATGGCCCGTGGCTTTTTATGTCTACGGAGCTTTTGGCATTGCATGGTCCCTAGTATGGATGTGGTTCGGCTCAGATAGTCCTGCTGCGCACAAAAGCATATCTCCGGAGGAACGAAAATACATAGAGTCCGGGCTACCTGCAGAAGATAAAGAAGTAAGTTTATTAAGCAAGGTGCAAATGTCGGTCCTAGATCGAAAAATGTTTTTAGTCAGTACCAACCCCGTGGAAGTCGCTGTTGACTTCAGTTCCGTTCTGGGCTATAATAATTGCACACTGCGGCCAGAATTGGGGGTATTGGACGTTGTTAACAGAAATCTCCAGTTATATGGAGGAGATTTTAGGGTTCGAGATAGCCTCTGTAAGTACTTTAGAACCTTTAGGACAAGCGTTAAAAATTTAAAGACTTTTCTTGCAGAACAGTTACCTTTCTGCTCTTCCGTATTTTGTCCAGTGGCTGATAAGCTTTGCTATGGGTCCTATTGCTGATTTACTAATAAACAGGAACATACTAAGTACTGGAGCCAGCAGAAAACTGTTTAACTCCATCGGTAAGAAGCACTGCGAGGAAAATCCATAAGCAAGAATTGATAATCCAGTTTCTTTCAGGTCTGTTCATACCAGCCTTGGCTTTGTTCTCTCTAACTTTCGTGGGCAGTACTCAAAAAGAAGTCACCATAGTAATCCTGGTAATAGCTGTTGGTTTCAACGCTGGCGTATACAATGGCTTCCAAGTTAACCACATCGATATATCTCCAGTGCACGCTGGGACGCTCATGGGGATAACAAACAGCTCGGCCACCTTCTTTTCGATTCTTGCCCCACTGGCTGTTGATGCTCTTCAGTCCATTAGCGGGTACGAGGAGGTAAGTACAGTAACTACATGCGAGTAATGAAGCGATCTAAGCAATTACTTGTTCCATTTCAGACCGACAAATCCCTCTGGAATATAGTATTTTCCTTAGCAGCTGGTGTGTACGTACTGGCGGGAATCTTCTACATTTTCGCCGGATCAGGAGAAGTACAGCCTTGGGACAGCCCTCAAGTCGACAAGATAACAGAGATAGAAAATGAGAGACAGCCCAGCTACAATCGTTACCAGAAGAAAATTTCTCGAGAGATGTATTTTGTAGACTAAGAAATGTTACGCTTGTAAAGAAATTTTCCGTATCTCCAATAAGTTGCCGGCTGTTACCCAATAATTTATTATATTAGTAATGTAAGCCATTACTCCATGTTTTCACTATAACAGGTGATTTTCACTGGTGTCGCGAACCAGTATTGGATTCGTTGTACTTAAGATGGACTGAGTTGTTAAGACATAAGTAGTCAAGTAGGTATCAATTAAACATATATTTAATTATAAAACATATCATAATAATAAATCCATCGGTAGGCCATGGCCAATTTGTAAAAGAGTTTCTCTGTTGTCGTAATCATCTCCTGAAGCAAAATGAGCCCTGCTGGCCAGAGTTTCCCTATTTATTCGTTGGCAGGAGGCGCGGCTTCGCTTCGGGTTGTTGCGCAGTGCGCCATGAAATCAATAGTACGCATGGCAACGCGCAACGAAGCCACGCCTTTTCCCAATGCATAAATAGAGGTGCTCGGGCCAACAGAGCTCACTTCGCTGCTAAAGCCGCGACAAGACGGTCGCAATTGCGCGGACTCTTCTACAAATAAATATTTTAGTTTGTATCGAAATAATGTTATTTATGTTTAATAAAAATATTTTCATAATTATATTGGAATTTTAGTATGTATATTAATAAGCAGATGATTAAAATAATACATGCATCAGATACTGCCCGAGAAGTGGCAAAAGTCTACGTAAATACTTATGCTTTAAGATTAGATAAAAAAAAAATTAGTTGCTACCCTACTTGCTTGGTGTAGGTCCATGTATAATGCATATGGCAGTGCTTTCATTATTATCTGGTCAAGTACAAGATACCTAACCTAACCTTGGGAAAGGGTAAGAGTTTCTGCGCAAGATATTCTATCAATAAAGTGCATCATGACTGATGGGACGGAATCACGTGTACCAAAACCAGGTAAGTTAGGAGAAACCTGATTCGAAACGAGATAATCCTTTGGTAATTATCCATATCTAATCTACGTCACTTATAGAAGCAGATGTTATTGAACCAATCTATTTTGCTTCTCAGGCTTTCGTAGCGCTGACAAAGTCTTCGGGTTTTCTTCCGCGTTGAATATTTTGAATTCCAGCAGCTCTTTTCAGAAGTGAAGACAGCGACAAGATAAGAACATCAAGAATTCAAAATAATCAACACGGGATAGAACATGGAAGCTACAGTCAAATAGTCTTTGGTCGTTCTGAAACTACTGCACAGTCCATAACTTGGTGCTCCAATAGTAGACGTGCTTGAACATAATCCAATTACCTTTTTCGCAGCAAAATTTTGGGGAGCACGCCACACCCAATACACCCTCCTCCTCATTGCCATGGTTATAGGTTTTGGTATACGCTGTATCCTCAACGTTGCAATTATCGCCATGATCAGCGACGATCCTCCCAACGAACATATACCGGTGAGTAACAGTTACCTTTAGCCTTGAGACCTAATTTTTGCACTTTGTTCTTTTCAGACCTACCCGGAATGGACAAGCAAAAAGAACATAATGCTGTCCTCTTTCCTCTGGGGATACATATGTTTCCAAATCGGTGCCGGGGAGATCGCCAAGAAATATGGCGCCAAATTATTCCTAGGTGGCGCCATCTTCATAAATTCGCTCTTCACAGCGCTGGTGCCTGTGTTTGGGGCGCAGTTCGGATACGCGGGCGTCATAGTGTGTAGAGTCCTCCAGGGAATGAGCCAGGGTTTCCTCTTTCCTTCCATTCACAATCTGCTGAGTTCGTGGACGCCCATCTATGACAGAGCGAAAGTAGGAAGCTTCGTTTACGCTGGTGAGGCTACTTTAACGAGCTTAAGATTATATAAATGAGGATCGTTTGTTGCAGGAAGTCCGCTGGGGAATGTGCTCGCCATGCCCATAACGGGAAGCATATCTGCTTCCTCAGTAGGGTGGCCAGTGGTGTTCTACCTTTACGGAAGTCTTGGAATGGCGTGGTCTATAGTTTGGGTGTTTATTGGATCAAATAGTCCTACGGTACACAAGGGCATATCGCCAGAGGAGAAAAGGTATATTGAGGCGGGGCTACCCACAGAAGAAAAGGAGGTAAGTGTTCTAACTGAATGAAGACATTATTAGAATTGTCCATACTGAAGACAAATATTAACAAGGACACTGCTTTCAGTCAGTACCAACCCCGTGGACGTCGATATTGAAATCTCTACCTTTCTGGGCCATATTAGTTTCTCACACCGGCCAGGCTTGGGGATTCTGGACTCTGCTCACTGAAACTCCAAGTTACATGGAAAATATATTAGGTTACAAAATAGCATCAGTAAGACTAAACACCACACAATAAACGTGTGTTCAATTCGCTGACTAATTTACAAACTCTTTTCACAGAACAGCTACCTCTCTGCACTTCCATACTTCGTCCAGTGGATACTGAGTTTCATTTTAAGTCCCATCGCCGACTGGATAATCGTAAAAGAAATATTCAGCAGGAAAGTCAGCAGGAAACTATTCAATTGTATCGGTACGTACATATCGTTAATAAATAGCATGAATAAGAGGAGTCCAGATGCAGTGCCTTGCGGCACACAGATTTCTTTGCTTCAGTTTGTCATATTTGGCTTGGGTTTTTTAGGAATGTTTGCGCCGGGTATTGCCCTGGTGATTTTGAACTTTGTGGGGAGCACCCAAAGAGAAATCACCATAGCGCTCTTGGTGATTGGTGTTGGTCTTAATGCCGGCGTTTTGAGCGGTTTCCAAGTGAACCACATAGACATATCGCCTGTACACGCAGGGACCCTGATGGCATTGACGAATACCTCCGCCACAGTTCTGTCGATTCTTGCGCCGCTGGCAGTTGATGCGATAAAGTCGATCAGCGGACACGAGGAGGTAAGTTTTTGACAATTTGTCGGATATTCTAGTTGCTAGATAACAATGCAAATATGGGGAACTATTTTAATTCCACTTGTCAGTGCTGGGATGTTTGAGAGGACTTTGATTTCGATGTCGATTGATGCTAAGGATAGATAAAAACTTTTTAGTTTTGATGATTAAATAAATTATCAAGAATCACATTTGAACAAGATCAAATATGCATTTCTAATATCTCAAGTGCCTTGCTACTCATCTGAGTTGATATGGTGGAAACATTGTACACGTGTTTTATCATTTTATGCTTTTTTTCAGACGGATAAATCTCTGTGGAACATGGTGTTCTCGCTGGCAGCTGGGATATACATAATATCAGGAATATTTTACATGCTTGCCGCAGCAGGAGAAGTACAACCCTGGAACAACCCCAAGGCTAGAAGAAAGGAGGAAGTTGAAAACTAACTCGAGACCCAGTCGCAGCAATTCGATCTTCTAGTTTCAAAGTTTAAATTACAAGAAGACTGGATAATTTACTTAAAATTGTACTGTAGGTGTAATAAATGTTCCTATTTTATAATTTTCTATTTTAAATAAATATATTTTTATAATTAAGCATCTAATATTTTCACGACTAATCTCTACCTAGAACATACACAGACTACAAGAGAACCAGCAGGCCTTGGTATCAGCGTGTGATACGCAAGGAAAAATAGTAGCTAAAATAATTAAACTGCTTAATAATTGAGTCTAAAACTGTTTATGTCGCAATTGTGTTAAACCAATAGAAGTAATACTGGCATAAACTCATGGTCACGCCCTAAAACAAGCCTTTAATAATTCACTATAGAAATTATGGCAAGAAATATTCTTCTCAATTTTTTACAGTAATGCAAATTGGAAAAATTGCGCCAGAATATTAAAAATAAAATTGACATAAACTCATGCTCACGCCCCAATGCAAACCTGTAAGAATGCACTATAGAAATTACTGTACGAAATATTTATCACTTTTTTCGTTAACCATTTTTTAAAGTAATGCTTGAAAATTGGAAACATTGCGTTGAAATATAGCCAATATTAGAGTTGAATTGGCATAAACTCTTAATCACGCCCTCAAGGCTCTAAAAATTCATTAAGTATAAAAATTATTGCAAGAAATATTCGTCAGTTTCTTTGTTAGCCATTTTTTAAGGCAACGCTTGAAAATTGAAAGAGTCAAAATATTAAAAATAAAATTGGCATAAACTCACGCCCCAAAGCAAGCTTTTGAAATTACTATAGAAATTACCGTAGGAAATATTTATCACTTTCTTGGTTAACCATTTTTTAAAGTAATGCTTGAAAATTGAAAACATTGCGTTGAAATATAGCCAATATTAGAGTTAAATTGACATAAACTCTTAATCACGCCCTCAAGACTCTAAAAATTCATTAAGTATAAAAATTATTGCAAGAAATATTCGTCAGTTTCTTTGTTAGTCATTTTTAAGGCAACGCTTGAAAATTGAAAGAGTCAGAATATTAAAAATAAAATTGGCATAAACTCATGCTCACGCCCCAAAGCAAGCTTTTGAAATTACTATAGAAATTACTGTAGGAAATATTTATCACTTTCTTCGTTAACCATTTTTAGTAATGCTTGAAAATTGGAAACATTGCGTTGAAATATGGCCAATATTAGAGTTAAATTGGCATAAACTCTTAATCACGCCCTCAAGACTCTAAAAATTCATTAAGTATAAAAATTACTGCAAGAAATATTCGTCAGTTTTATTGTTAGCCATTTTTTAAGGCAACGCTTGAAAATTGAAAGAGTCAGAATATTAAAAATAAAATTGGCATAAACTCATGCTCACGCCCCAAAGCAAGCGTTTGAAATTACTATAGAAATTACTGTAGGAAATATTTATCACTTTCTTGGTTAACCATTTTTTAAAGTAATGCTTGAAAATTGGAAACATTGCGTTGAAATATAGCCAATATTAGAGTTAAATTGGCATAAACTCTTAATCACGCCCTCAAGGCTCTAAAAATTCATTAAGTATAAAACTTATTGCAAGAAATATTCGTCAGTTTCTTTGTTAGCCATTTTTTAAGGCAACGCTTGAAAATTGAAAGAGTCAGAATATTAAAAATAAAATTGGCATAAACTCATGCTCACGCCCCTAAAGCAGTCTTTAAAAATTCACCAAAAGATTATTGCAAGAAATATTCGTCAGTTTCTTTGTTATCCATATTTAAGGCAACGCTTGAAAATTGAAAAAATTGTGTGAGAATATTAAAAATAAAATTGGCATAAACTTATGCTCACGCCCCAAAGCAAGCCTTTAAGAATGCACTATAGAAATTACTGTAGCAAATATTTATCAGTTTCTTCATTAATTTTTGAGCTGTTGTGACCAATGACAATAATTTAAAACTAAACCGAAACGCAGATTCTCTACCACGTTTCTCAGTGGTCCAAAACGCTTGACATCCTTTAATGAGCATCCCTGTACTTTGCTTTTGGAGCGTGTTTATTCAATCACCCTCGAGTTCCTAACACTTAACCAAATTTTTGACTAGATCGTATCACTTATTGTTGACTACGTAAAACAATAGATTTACCAGCGCCAATTGATGAAAACATTACGAAAACAATTCAAGATATCAACCACTTGTTTGTTTTACGTATTAACTCACAGAGTATTATTATTTGATATGAAGATGATAATCTACGTGAATTAATATCAGCTTTTCGTGTTTACAATAATATCAAGCCAACACAATTTAACAGCACCGAATGAAATTCTGTTTCACCTCCTGATGATGCCAGCTTGGTATATGAATGCTACCACTTAACTATACGCTTATGCTCGTGTGCGTTTTTTTTAAACATCCTTAATTGGTTGCGACTGCAAGATTCAATATACTACGTGATTAAAGTTCGGCCAAACGTAGTCGATTAACTGAGTATCAGCTTTTTTCTTGTTTACCGCACCCATCCATTAAATTAGCTGCAGGTTTTTATTTTAATTGCAAATTGGAGCCAAGTTCACTCTGAATTGCATAACGTGACAATATTCCACGCCAGAGAAGAGACGATTAGCAGGAATTTTTTGCTGAGAGCGTCATAACCTTTATATTTAAAATTATAAAAAGAACATTGTTTTGCACCAGATATTTAATAGAATGGCCATTTTTAATTTATTACACGAGGTGAGTTTGTTAATTTTAAGAAGGAATCGAAAAAATTCAAAGATTGGTCCCAAAAAAATGCTTTCCGTGTCACCAGGTACCTTCATAGAAACCGATTTGTTACAACTGACAATACCTTTACAAAAGTAGTTATTTATTATGATAGTACGCAGTGAGGAACGGTCGAGTGCAATTATCAAGATTAATTAAGATCAATATGTGAAGGCATAATCTCACGATCCAATCACAAACACACTGAATTGCCTTCAGTAGTTCAAGGTATGCAAAAATCTTGCTAGATTAGATAATAAGAATTTTTGCAATACCTCCATCGCGATGTCTAATATAATTGACGCTTGACGAACCACTGGTTAGTTGTTACCCTCCGTTTGCACTGTTAACAGTCCCAAGTACGACGTGGATGAGGACTGGGCTTTGGTCGGATTTAGGCAAACGGAAAAAAAGGGCAGTTAACGGTTTGATTTTGAGGATACTCGACCATGAGCGGTGAAGAAGGCAAAATGGAAGATTTGGTAGATGCTCCAAAGCCAGGTAAGTGTCTTGCTAATATCCTCATAAGCTAAAATTTTTTTTTATTAAAGGGCGTAAGGTTTTCAGTTTCCAAAATTTTCTAATTTTTGCTACATTAGATATTTAAAAAAAAAATGTATTGGTAAAAATCGTGGTTCATGAGAATTTTGAAACTTTTTAATCGACGAATCATTTTAATAACAATCTCAAGGCAACTAATCAAAGTTACTCATGCATTAACAATATTAATAATCTCTCCACTGGCACCATTATGTAGTTTTTTATTTCGACAAAACATCAGCCAAAACATGGTTACCCAATCATAATAATAATTACCAATTCGTCAAATTGGAAACATCTGCAAGTAGCCCCTTACTCGATTCCCATATTTGACAATTTTTAATAATCTATCTCTTCTCAGCTGGATATGGATTTGGAGTCCGCCATCTGCAGTACGCCCTGTTCACCGTCGCCGTGATCATAGCATATGGGATACGAACCGTGCTGAATGTGGCGGTGATCGCAATGATTAGCGACGACCCTCCAGACGACAATGTGCCAGTGAGTAATACCTCTGATATGTTTGTTTTTATAATGTACAATTAATCGGTTTGGATATCGAAATCAGATTTAATAGACATTAAAATCAACTAAGACGTGAAGGAATAAATAAAGAAATAATGAAACATTATCTAGTTAATATCATAAACACTGCCTTTAGCACTTAGCCAAAAACGATTCCATAATAAAACCAAAAACAGCCAATTTTATTTTCATCGCCGTGAGCTCCCAGGGAGGTATTTTAACCTTCCCACTGCTTTAGCCTTCCATAAGCAACCCACCAGGATTCATAAAAGGTCATGGTGGGAACCTCTGAAGAGTCGACGATTCCCTGGGAGATTTTAAAGGCTCTCCAGAGTCAGAAAATCAACTAAAATGTGAGGGGATAAAAAAAGAACTAGAGGAATATTATTTGGTTATAATAACGTAAAGAGTGACTTTAACACTATAAGATTCGCGCGGCCCTTAAATATCCAAAAACGATTCTATCTTGAAACCAAAAAGAGCTGTTATCGCATCAATTCAATTTACTGGCCTTATCTTTTCCGATAATCCTATTAAAAAACAGCTTGTGAAATGGGGTTAATCAACTTTAACTTTGAAGGACAAATACGCAATAAGTCAGCAAATACTCAGCAACAGCTATTTGTTGATAGACGAAAGATTTGGATCTGAACAAAAGATAATATGATAAAGAACGTTTGAGATTGTCTATTATCACAAATATTTACGTAATAGATTCACTAAACGAAAAAAATTGATCAAGGGCAAAATCTTGTTTACAGGTGGCAACAGTAATGCTGACTAACGCAAAAAAACTACGCTGTTCCCTTTTACTATCGAAGGAGAAAATTTTGGCCACCCACACACATAGAACAATTAAAAGATGGACGATTCTTAGGACACCAAAACGAAAAAATTTGTTAATATCGCAAATATTTTTAGGTCTAATCCAATAACCAAAACTTTCTTTATATCAAAATAACAATAAAAATTTAATGCACTTTCCTATTATATGCAACCACCAACACACAAATTGATTGATTCGTAAGCTCATAACTATCTTAGACCACGTGACCAGGGAATTAAGCAACCAGGCACACCATAAGACGTGTACCTGGTTGCCTATTTACTTTGACTATATGTTCCAGACTTATCCAGAGTGGGCCAGCAAGAAGAACGTCATGCTCTCCTCCTTCTTCTGGGGCTACGTCTGCTTCCAAATCGGCGCAGGCCAGTTGGCCAAGAACTACGGGCCCAAATTGTTCTTGGGCAGCGCAATCTTCATATGCTCCGTCTTCACGGCGCTCGTACCAATTTTTGGGGCCCAATTCGGATACGGAGGCGTGATAGCGTGCAGAGTAATAGAGGGAATGTGCCAAGGCTTCATTTTCCCATCCCTCCACAACCTGCTCAGCTCGTGGGCGCCGATACAGGACAGAGCGAAAGTGGGAAGCTTCGTCTACGTAGGTAAGATCGACCTCCGGTAGTCAAACTGGAACCAGCGTCCTATATTTTCTTTCCTTCAAGGTGGTCCGCTGGGTAACGTGTTGGCCATGCCGATAACAGGGATGTTGTCTGCTAGCGCAATCGGCTGGCCCGGCGCCTTCTACCTGTATGGCTCCCTTGGCATCATTTGGTCTTTCGTTTGGTTTATTTTTGGTTCGGATAATCCTGCGACGCACAGGTCCATATCAGAAGAGGAAAGGAAGTACATTGAGGCTGGGGCGACCATCGAGGAAAGAGAGGTAAGAAACCGCTTGGATGATGAACAAAGGGGAAACTAGGGATTAGAAGGTATCCAAAGAATCGGTTCGAGGTTGTGAAAAAATTAGAATAACGTGTATATGTTTGTATAAACTGTGAATCAATAATTTAAAAGTAACTCATCTTTATTTGGATACACTTATCACGGCATCGGCATCGCGTTAGATTTATAGGTAATTCAAATTAATCTTCAACAAATAAGATAGCTTTCATATCAAAATCGTGCAATTAATCAATAGGTGTCAAGGTATTAGTTTGATGATCTAGTGTAGTGATTATTAAACAATCTAAAACAATGGTAAATATTTATCGAGGTTCTTTATAAGAGCGTTTTATTTTTCCAGTCAGTACCAACGCCATGGAGGTCGATTTTCACCTCCCTGCCATTCCTGGCCGTACTGATATCCCACTGCGGCCAAAACTGGGGGTTCTGGACCTTGCTGACGGAGATTCCAAGCTACATGGAGAAAATTCTGGAGTTCAAGATAGCTTCGGTAAGTGTGAAGCGCTCAGCGTACCATTTTTCGGATCCACCTTCATATCTCGTTAATTGGGGAGAATCAACAAATCTTCAGCGTCAGATAATCAGCCATTAGCCTCCAACCAAATGGCATCCAAACTGGTATGGAACTGCCATGAAGAGCTCAACTGCTTCAGTAGCAAAGTTGACCTTCAAATATCTTCATCTTGGTCTGCTGATGATCATGCTCATGAATTTATTTTCTGTATTGATGGAAGAAACTTAGCAATTTGAGGGCATTTCAATTTCATACAAGCGAGTTATAAGGGTGGATCCACAAAAAGGAGTATCATATCATTTTCTTTTCCCAATCTCAACTGTTGTAACCAAAGAAATCTTTTTGCTCATCTAAGAAGCAGAAAAACTAATCCTCCTTTATTTACAGAACAGTTACCTGTCCGCCCTTCCCTACTTTGTCCTGTGGCTGCTAAGCTTAGTCATGAGTCCCATTGCGGACATGCTAGTTGCTAGGAAGATAGTCAGTCTGGGCAACAGCAGGAAGATATTTAACACCATAGGTAAATAAAACGAACACTTGGTGGTCCAACGTCTACCAAAAAGGACGAGTCATAACAGTGTCTGTGTTTCAGGTCTGTTCATACCGGCCTTGGCTCTCACTTCCCTGACATTCGTTCCGAGCACCCAAAAGGAGATCACCATCTTCATTTTGGTGATCGCTGTTGGATTCAACGCCGGAGTGTACAGCGGCTTCAACGTCAACCACATAGATATATCTCCGATACACTCCGGCACCCTTATGGGAATCACGAATAGCCTGTCGAACGTGTTCTCGATAATCGCGCCGCTGGCTGTCGACGCTATCAAGTCTGCCTCGGGGCTTGAAGAGGTAAGAAACTGTCGATTCAAATTATTTAACTGTAAATTTAGCAATTAGTGCCCAAGAACCTCACTGGTGCATTGCTACTACTGAAAGGGTCACAAGAATCGCACTGGTACATTTCTGTATGGATCAACATGTGCTCCAGCAGGCAATATTTATTGTCTTATAAGAACAAGCATCGCACTGGTACATGTAAATTGTTATTTCTGAATGGTCTTGATGGATCAACATATGTGTTTGGAAGCCTGTTAGGAAGCGAGATATTTCAGAGATTTTTATTAATGATCTGGCCTTGTAATTAAGTTATATACAAACATTAGCTGTTTTCTAACTTCTGATTCTCTTGCAGACCGACAAGGAGCTGTGGAACATAGTGTTCTGCATTGCAGCTGGGATATACGTGGTGACGGGGGCGTTTTACGTTTGCGCTGCCTCAGGGGAGGTGCAACCCTGGGACAACCTCGAGGCTGACGAAAAGAAAAAAGAGAGCATAGAAAAAGTACCATTGTAACCACGTATATGGGATTGTGGCTGAAGTTTTCTCACAGTGTTAACGCAGTATTCATTCGGAAGGTTATGTTGGACATAATACGACTGAATTTACAGTGTTCTGGAATAATAATTATTCCACTTGAAATATATTTATTTATTTATTGTAATAAAAGTATTTTTGTATGGTTTTACGCAATTTTTATTAGTAATTACTAGTTTGATTGCACACTTCTTACTGAAGGTGAGCTAACAGTAAACCATGAATAGGCAGATTGTATGTTTAACAGAGGATTAAATGATAGCAATCAAAGCATGTTTATAAAAATAAATCCAACAATACATTTTTTGGATGCTCTCGAAATACCAAAACCTGCCCTACAATTGATCCTTCACTGAGGGCTTACTGCAAGCAATTGTTTTTTTTTCCTTCAATGATGAATTTGTTGGGTAATAGTTGACATTAAAGCAATTTGCAACATATTTTATATTGTATTGGATTAATCCGGATTTTGTAGATTTGCTATTGTAAAGATTAGAGCTGGAAATATCACTACGAATTTTTTCCGAGCGCAACACAATTACATTATGTGTGTCTGAGAATTTTGTACGTTAAATAAAATGTGTGAAACTTAACATAGCAGGAATGGAGAAGACAGAAAGGACCGAGGTCCAAAAACCGGGTGAGTAGAGATATTTTTAAATTAAAACAAATCCTTCAATGATTCTCTGGCACATTCGTAAAATTTTAGATGGATGGTTTGGAGTGCGTCATATACAGTACGTCCTCTTTTTTACTGCCGCTCTGTTCGCTTACATAATTCGAATAGCATTCAATGTGGATATTATAGCTATGATCAGCAGCACTCCCCCTAGAGAAGGCATCACAGTAAGTATTATTACATTATAAGATTAATTTAAAAAAAAAAAAAAAAAAAAAAATCAATCATCATTATTCTGCCAACTGTAACTGAGTTCTAAATATACTGTTGATTCCAGACGTACCCGGAATGGAGCAGCAAGAAGAACATAATGCTCTCCGCTTTCTTCTGGGGCTACGTCGCTACCCAAGTAATCGCCGGGCAACTATCAGAAAAATTTGGCCCCAAATGGTTCCTGGCCGGCACCTTCTTCGTGGGGTCCTTGTTTTCCATCCTCATACCTAGCTTCGGCGCCCAGTTTGGGTACAAAGGGGTCATCGCGTGCAGGGTGATCCAAGGCATGGCGCAAGGGTTCGTCTTCCCTTGCATGCATAATCTCTTGGGGAAATGGTGTCCTGTCGGGGACAGGGCGAAGGCGTGCGGGTTCGCGTACGCAGGTCAGTACTAACAACGATATTAACGACAATATTAACGATCTCTCTTTTGCTCACGACAGGCGTCCCTCTTGGAACTGTACTGTCCATGCCGATAACGGGCGTGATTTGCAACTCCAAGACCATCGGCTGGCCTCTGGCGTATTACCTCTTCGGAGCTCTGGGCATCCTGTGGACGGTTGTTTGGATGATCTACGGATCCGACAGCCCTTCGGAGCACAAATATATATCGGCTACCGAAAGGAATTACATCATGGCTGATACCAAGTCTTCTGAGGAATACGAACTAGAAAAAAAGGTAAGTGTTTAAATGCTACCGCAAGGACCTGTTGTGGGCCTCTGCCTGTAGATTTCTTTTGCTAATGACGTTGTTTGTAGAAAATACCGACTCCGTGGCTATCGATTCTAACATCGATGCCGTTTTGGGCCATCCTGATCAGCGACTGCGGCGAAAGCTGGGGGTACTGGACGTTGCTCACAGAAATCCCGTCTTTCATGGAGAACATGTTAAATTTCGACATTGCCGCGGTAAGATCTTACCATCACTTGTCCACATTCACAAGTTCCAATTCAATTTTTAGAACAGCGTTTTGTCCGCACTTCCTTACTTCGTCTTCTGGCTGCTTAGCATGCTGATGGGACTAATAGCTGATTACCTGATAATGAAGAATATCACCACGGTTACCATCAGCAGGAAAATATTTAACTCAATAGGTAAGATTTGCTGCGCATCCCAATATTCTCGCAATGACGTTACATTTTCAGCAATGTTCGTGCCAGCAATTGCTCTGGTATCCCTAACGTTCGTAGGCGGTACCGAAAGGGTCGCCACGATCACCTTGCTGGTTATAGCTGTTGGATGCAGCGCCGGGATCTTCAGCGGCTACATTATAAACCACGTTGATCTGTCGCCGAATTTTGCCGGCACCCTCCTCGGAATGTGCAACACGGTGTCGAATTTGTTCTCGCTATTGGCGCCGCTGTTCGTCGACGCTATCATCCATGGGACTGGATACCAAGAGGTAAGTGAACGTCAAAATTTTGGGCAGATCAAATCAAACGTTTTTATTTTTAAAAGCGTCATGTGGGAGTTTGTGCTAGAAGTCTCCATGTGGTGGTGGTGGAGGTGTTGGTGGTGGTGATGGAGGTGGTAGCTTGTCACAATGGATATTTTATTTGAATTTGTTTTCAGACTGATAAAGAACTATGGACGATTGTTTTTTGCACTGCGGCTGGGGTGTTCGTGCTTGTCGGAATAATATTTATCCTGGCGAGTTCTGGAGAGGTTCAGCCTTGGAATTGCCCTGATTACAACGAGAAAAACAAGAGAAAGAAAAATTGTTTAATATAATTTGTTTTAAATAAGTAGACACTTAAATTATGCATCTCAATCTTCTTTATCACAGATTAAAGCAATAAACTATTAGATATAAAACCTACTGATTGTAACTATTGTAATAATTTTTTTTATATCGCAATCAATATTTCACAACGAGTTAAAGTACGAAGTCCTGGTCGGCTTCGAACCAATACACACCTAAGGGTAGTAATTAAATTACTCAATACTCAGTATTCTCCTCAGTTGTAGCTTTAACATCAGTTGTCAAGCTAAGCCAGGTATAAAGGCTGGCTTGCCTGGGAGTCACAAATGCTCTTAGCAGTAGCCATGGAGACCATACTAGACTTTCACCCTCTTAACATTGCAATCCAGGGGAAGACCATCTAATCCAAGTCTTCATGGAGTCTTCAGCACATAAAGAGGTAACCTGGTACCTGATGAGGTGGAAACAGGAGTTTGAGAAGGGAAAAGGCAGATAGAAAGGCCACGGAAGAAGAGTCACCCTTAAAACAACCTAGACGAAGAGTTATTCGCACTCCAAAAAGAGGAGGGATTCTTCCTTTCCTGCTACCTCTCTTGGGAGCATTAGGAGCTATGGCAGGAGGTGCGGCAGGTATTGCAAAAGCAGTTAACGATACCAAAGCAAATCTAGGGTATTCCGAGCAAAAACCTTCTCCATGCACACGCCAAGAGTCATTAGCTGGCAAGATGACGTTCAATCTAGTATGGGATTGCCACGAGGAGTTCACATTTTGAGAAAGCGGAACGCAGGTAAATTATTCTGGAGTATCAGCGAAAAAATAGCCTTACTGGCCAAGGACCAACATCTCCAATGATTCAGACTTCGTGTTGGGAATCCCCAAACATAAGGCTAGACATGGTATCAAAGGCTTAAGAACCCAACACTGGAGAAACACCAAGAAATCAACGTAGAAGAAGGCAAAGTTCTAAGTATTAACAAACAAGAAGTGGTGATGAATAAGTGATGTGGTGGTCAGTGCTGCCTGTCCGCTGAGTAGTTGTTTCCTGCAATTCTATTCAGCATAAACAAATGAAAGAATTTCTAGTTAGTTTTTCATCATCTTCCGCCCCAGACTGCTGTGTTTTAAGTTTTAAGGTTTTAATTAAATGTTTATTGTTCTTAATTCTTACATACATAAATTTGAAACTTATCTCCCGACTGAAATATAAATGAAACCTTGCAGATTATTGTGTGAATAAATACATTAGGATTGGTTCGCTATCTTTCTCCTAAGCCAAGGCTTATAAATTTATTACGCCTACAATGTATATCTTATACCAGGAATTATAAGAATTAATCTATTATTAGCACTGCCTCGAAACTAATTCAAAATTCTTGTGTCGTGGTCATGGACGGGTCAAAATTTCAAGAGACCCATACGGCAGGTAAGTGACTTTTTTTTGTTAAAACCTAACACTGAGTCTCAGCAGAACTTTCTTGGCCATTTTAATCCAACTTGCACGTCATACATGTATGGATACAACTGTTTATTTACATGTATTGTATAGCCCAATCAATCTTGCTTTAATCTCACCCAACCTGATTTAAATCTTGCAAAAACAGAAGATAGATATCAGGAAACATACCTCGCAAATTGAATTTGCAGATGTACACGCTTATCTTTTGTTATTTATTATTATAAGATATTACCATTTTTACGTCGAATTAAAATTTTTTGACTTGGACGAAATCTTCACATCTCTACCTGATTCTAATTTGCTATCGACTATAAACAAAGTACGATCGCAATAAAGTAATTTACTTATCTTAATACGGTTAACTTGATCTGGTAGTAAGCTTCTATTTACGACGCCATAAACTGTATACATTGCAGCAATTGCAAACGTGGATTTTTTTTTTTTTTTTTTTAGTTACGCTATTCCTTTATATGTAATTTATTTCACATTTCTCCTCCATTTATGTCGTCTGTTCCAGGCAAATACTTCGGAGTACGTCACATCCAGTACTTGCTACTCTTCACAGCATCTCTAGCTTCATACGCTGTCCGTATCGCCTTTAACGTAGGAATTATCGCCATAGTCAGCAGCGAACCTCTAGAAGGCGTACCTGTAAGTATCTTGACCAAGTGCTGGAAACACCAGACGGATACATCTCTTGGTGCTCATTTCAGACGTATCCAGAATGGGCGAACAAGAAAAACGTGCTGCTCTCTTCATTCTTCTGGGGGTACGTCCCCACCCAAGTGGTCGCTGGTATGCTAGCCAAAAATTACGGCGCCAAATGGTTTTTGGGAGCAACAGGTTTCCTGGGATCACTGTTTTGCATCCTGATCCCAACTTTCGCCGCCTTTGGGTACGGAGGAGTAATCTTCTGTAGGGTCATTCAGGGTTTTGGGCAGAGCTTCCTGTTCCCATGCACGCACATCTTACTCAGCAAGTGGACTCCCATTGAAGACCGAGCAAAAGTTGGGGCTTTTGTTTACGCAGGTACTGTTACCAACTCATAACGAGAAACACTCCAGCACTGAATTTTAGGTGTTCCCCTTGGGACGTTAATCTCCATGCCAATAACTGGGCTGCTTTGTAAGTACGAATACGTCGGTTGGCCGGTGTCCTTCTACATTTTTGGAGGTCTTGGGATAATTTGGTTCATTCTCTGGTCGTTCATAGCGGTTGAGTCGCCCTCTAAACATACCAAAATATCGATGGCAGAAACGAAGTACATTGAACGTGAGTCACATTTGGAGAGCGATCAAAAGGTATGGATAACTATCACAATATATGAAACGCAAAAGGCAAGAGCTTCAATAATCGCCTGTTTTAGGCAACACCCACTCCATGGAGGTCGATATTCACGTCGCTGCCGTTTTGGGCGATTCTGGTGGTTCACTGCGGGGAAAACTGGGGCTACTGGACCTTGCTTACAGAGATCCCGTCATTTGTGGAGAAGATATTGCATTTCGACATTGCCTCGGTAAGGTCCTTTAAAGCTAAAGAGAGACCAAATCTTAGACGTTTGCTTTCAGAACAGTCTCCTGTCTGCCCTTCCATATTTTGCTTTTTGGATTTTAAGCTACGTCATGGGATCAATAGGAGACCTACTGATACAAAAGAAGTGGACAAGCCGCACGACGAGCAGGAAAATGTTTACATCGATAGGTACGTTTCTATTATACTATTTCTTCTATTGTATACGTTCTCCGTTATATTTGTTTTCAGCCATGATGGTGCCGGTGCTGGCCTTGATTTCTATAAACTTCATGACAAGCACAGATAGGGCAGTGACGATCTTCCTGTTGACGCTCTCAGTGGGATCAACGTCAGGTATATTCGCTGGATACTACATAAACCACATAGACTTGTCCCCTAACCATGCCGGAGCTCTCATGGGGATAACAACTATGATCTCAAACATTGCTTCCCTATTGGCTCCACTGTCAATTGATCTCTTCATTTACATCAGTGGATATCAAGAAGTAAGTTCTAATTTTTGATGCGACTTGGAGCAGCATCTCATTTGAGTATTTTTTTTAGACGGACAAGGAACTATGGTCCATTGTCTTTTATGTGGCTGCTGGAGTTTACCTGGTAACTGGAATCTTCTACGATTTTGGCGCGTCGGGTGAGGTTCAACCTTGGAACAGCACCAAAGAGAAGGGAGGTCCTTGTCAGAATGGGCAGCACACTTGAAATTGTTTTATCTTGACTGTGCAAATTGTTTGATAATGTTATTTATACAATATTGAAAAATTTGAAAGATCGATCAGGTTTTCAAATCGTATGTTCTTTAAATAAAAGTTTTTACAATTCAATCTAATATTTATTTAAAGGAATTCTATTAGGATGTGACCTTCCCTAACGTTTAATGTTACGCGGATCCTAATACTTTTTATTAAAACATCCAATTTTTGGGATAACACTCCAACACTCCAGCTTTAACGTCAAAAACAATTTTTGACAGTTCCATATTGGGGTTCTTATGTAAACATCCTCTTTGAGGCATGTTCCTTGCCTGTTCTATTAGATTAGAAACTGGTGATGGTGTAAGTACCATGGTTGAAGAATCTCACCTGCACCACGAACTACTGCCAAAAACTTCTCCATCAAATGAAATCCACCAGCTCACATCCATTACTGTTCCACCTCTTAGTCTTCTTTGTCCAAATTGTCTTTACAATAACGATTGCCTCTTCTGAGAAACTTGCATCTCAGAGGGAGGTTACTCTCATGCAGTCTTTCAGTAGGATTGTCGAATCCGATCTGATATCTCTGGGGCAGTGACTGTTGGGATGCGTTGATCAATTTTGAATCTTGAATCAGTCCTGACGTTCAATTGGTCTTTTCTATGGACCTAGATGTTCCCTCACACCTCCATGTTCCCTCGTGATGATTCGAAATAATGATGGAGAGCAAAGATCTAATCGAAGCTAATGAACAATTGGAACTCTATTGGTACAGTCTATTCCCCAAGTCATAAAACTGTACCTCATGGTAAGTATAAGCTCTGAAAATCGAATGAGAATAGTCAATCTGCAATTTCTTCTTCTGTCATAAATTGAAATAAAACCTGCATGAAAATATATTGACATTGAAATATCTGCACGGCGCAAAACAAGTACTAAAAGGCATACTCAAGGGATATTTTTATATTTGGTGGTTATGGACGGAAGGGTCGAAAAACCAAGTAAGTAATGTTAGTCTAATTGTGGAACAACTAAGACCAATTTGCAAATTAAATTAACGTCGGATAGAAACTTGTTTTTGACACTTGACAATCCTTGTCATGGAACAATAATAATGCAGCTTTTGCTCGTTGAACGAAGTAGTCCTGATAATTTTTCAAAGCTTAACTATAGTTTAAATAGTGATATACCGTTGGTCCTGGTTGTTCTTTAAAATGTGACGATGAAGTAACTTTATTACCATAGTATTTCCCCCAGCTCAGATAATTGGAGTTCGTCATGTACAGTACGCGTTACTCTTCACGGCAACGCTGGTGGCGTACGCTCAGCGTATCTCTTTCTACGTGGGAGTCATTGCCATGCTTAGTAGCGAGCCCCTGGAAGGCGTACCTGTAAGTATATCACACTCCGAAATTTGAAATACATTATATCATCTCTAACCTAGTTGCAACAGTTAGTCACTTCAAGTCGGCAGCTTGGTTGGCGAAACTCGCATCTATACCTAGCCAGTGTCAATTCCCCATTTTGCAAAATGCTTTGCTAGATCCTCAACATCGTCGTCTAAACACCAATCAATTCTGACCACAGTTATATAAACCAGTGTAGAAACCAAAGTCGTATATTCCTGAAGAGGGGTTGGAACCTTTGGTGTAGAACTTACACTTGGAGTAGTTTTTGGTGTGTGTGGAAAACTACTCCAAGTGTAAAGTCGTATATATTGATACATATTTAGTAGAGGCCAAGTATAGAACCTTGGGGCAGCGCCTTAGATATTTTCCCAGCTTACAGCTACTTTGTACTCACTATTACTTACATATGAAGTAGCAGACCAGACTGTAATTTTAGGTCTTGCAAAGGCCCAATAATAGGATGGATTGTTGGCTACAGTTTCGTTTGTTTCAGACGTATCCAGAGTGGGCGCCGATGAAGAACAAACTGATATCCTCGTTCTTTTGGGGGTACGTCTCTACGCAAGTGGTGGCAGGTTTGTTGGCGAAGAACTTCGGAGCCAAATGGTTCCTGGGCATAACCACGTTCCTGGGATGTATTTCTTTCATGCTGATTCCACTCTTCTCCAAATTCGGATATATGGGGGTGTTTTTCTGCAGAATCGTTCAAGGTTTTACGCAAAGCTTCCTCACCCCGTGCGTGCACACGTTGCTGAGCAAGTGGACGCCCATTGGTGATAGAGCGAAGGTTTCTGGTTTTGTTTACGCTGGTAATTTTGGCGGCGGTGTTGACGCAAAACAACCTTCTCTACTTTTCGGCTTTCAGGTATTCCTCTTGGGACGCTGCTGTCGATGCCAACAACTGGCATGCTCTGTAAATACGAGAACATCGGCTGGCCTATGGCTTTCTACACCATCGGCGCCGTCGGTATTTTCTGGTTTGTTATTTGGACGTTTATAGCGGCAGAGTCGCCGTCGCGTCATGGCACTATATCTGACATAGAGAGGAAGTATATTGAAGTCGGAGTCGCCTCCGAAGCTGAACAGAAGGTACAGTTTAACCGGAGGCATTATTCCACGCAAACCAAATTGTATTGTAATTTCAGAAAATGAAAACTCCTTGGAAATCGATATTCACGTCGATGCCGTTCTTGGCCATCCTGGTGGTGCGGTGTGGAGAGAACTGGGGCTACTGGTTTTTGGTGGCTGAAATTCCTTCGTTCTTGCACAAGATCTTGAAGTTCGATATCGCCTCGGTAAGACTTCCAGGCTTCCTCCAGGAGTGAACATAAACCACGGGTATTTTGTTTCAGAACGGTTTTCTCTCGGCCCTCCCGTATCTTGTGTTTTGGATACTTTGCTACGTTATGGGGCCGATAGCGGACACACTGATACATAAGGGTGTTACGAGTAGGACGACGAGCAGGAAGATTTTCAACTCGATTGGTAAGTCGTCCACGTTGTTGACCAACTCGTTAACCTGATCTGTCACCTGTAGCATTAATTAACTTTATTTTTTCAGCAATGTTCGTGCCAGTTGTATGTTTGGCTGGTATGTGTTTAGTAACGGACGCGGCAGTAACAATCCTGTTCCTGGCGCTCTCAGTGGGGTCCACAGCGGGCGTGTTCTCTGGCTATTACGTAAACCACATAGATTTGTCTCCGAACTTCGCTGGGGCTCTCATAGGCATTACGACTATGACTTCGAGCGTGTTTTCTTTGCTGAGCCCAATGTCGCTCGACTTGATCCAACACTTTTCCGGTTATACCGAGGTAAGATTTGTTAGAACCGTTAGGGAGGCCAATTTCTCTATAAAAGTGTCCAGAAAGGCACAAATGATAGCAGGGAATATATTATTAATGCTCTTTTATAAGGTTTTATTGCAAGTGGGTACACGTCTATAGTATAATCCGTACACGACCGTAGATTAAATCTTGTTTAATATAATGGCCGATAATCCGATTGCATTGTTTACTTTTTAAATCGCTGATGCCATAAATAAAATGGATAAGTAATTACTTCATGATAACACAACGTCGTTTACTACAAATTCTCTCACTCGAGTAGATTATGTACGAAATATACTCATATTCTGACTAAAAGATCTCTAAGGTCTAAGGTGCACTCTCGCGGTAATTGTTTTGAATAGTTTAAACCGTCCTATTCCTGGTCTTCTTCTGAAAGAAAGTGAACTCTGTTGGCGCGAGCTTTTATATTTATGCGCTTGGTAGGAGTGGCTGCCGGCGGCGTTGCGTGGAAGCATCGATCAGTGGGCATTGTTTGTGGGTGTGGTTTCGTTCAACCAAAGGTGCCACGCCTCTTCTCACGTATAAATAGAGCTGCTCGGGCTAACAGAGCTCACTTCGCTTCAGGAGAAGACCGCGACAGGATGGTCGCAATGTCTCTTCTAGTAAATTTGAATAACTGATGTTTATCTTTTAGGAGGATCGAGAGCTTTGGATCTTAATTTTCTATACGACTGCAGGAGTTTATTTAGTAACCGGAATCTTCTATGATATCTTTGCGTCAGCCGAGGTTCAGCCTTGGAATAGTCCGAAAGCTGATTGAGCGTCTCGCTGCATAGTTGATATTCTTTTGTTATTTCGCTTTTTGTTTTAAATAAAAATAAGAGTTAATACTAACGTGATAGTTTAGACTGTTTTACATTTCTCCAATTTAATAAACTTGCAGCTTTTGCCGAACAAAGTACTTTTTTTTCTATACATAAAATTTATACTATTTATTTTAATTTTAACACATTTTGGAAAGAACCGGACGCGCATCCAGTACCTACCAGCATTGCCAGTATTGGAGCTGGGGATCGAACCCAGTCCACGATAGACAGCGTGGCTAAACGCGCTCTTTCTAGCCAACTATGGCTCCATGTGTTCGGTTTGCAATCCATTTTTCTCATACAATGCAATATTCAGTCGTGAAAAGCATTTCCTGGTTAGATTCATTTGTACGTATAAATACAAATTTCTCGTCAGTTTGCTGTTTTTCCACGAATTGCTGTAATTTCCCGTTGTTTAGCACACACAAAAATAATCTATTGATGTAATCTAACTTGTTGCCAAACAATATCCACAGTTTACATAAAATATTTGCTTAGGGCATTTTATTACTTTTTTGTTACTCCATTCAATCAATCCTACAACAGTTCATTTCACTGTCAGCTACATACACGGTTGGCCTTTTACTTAACAGGAGGGTAAATTTTTTGTGCCAATGTTACTTTTGTAGCTACGAAGAAACCTGCACTTGCAACCCTTAAGTTGTCGATTGAAAAGCGTCGCTGGATATTTAGTCTGTTCAGATTAAGCGAAAAAAATGACCAGGACCTGCTGGTTTATTGACTTGGCTCACCGCATACAATTCATTGAAGTCAACCGCGATAGCAATAAAATATGTACTGGAGTGAAAAGCTGCGTTGAAAATAAGACAGACAGTGAGAGATATATTGTAATTTTATTATTTATACCTTATATGTACACACGCGTTCGAAGTAGTGTCGATTATTCGCAAGGCTAGTTTTGTAGTGATTAAGCACTGAAGTGGTCAGCGCGGCGGAATTTTGTGTGAAGTTCGCCAGCTTTAAAAATTTGGTGAATAGGTTTCGGACGATAGGCGAGGTGAAAAATATAGGAACGGTGTAACGGAAATTGTTAACGAAATATTTTTCTCATGTTCTGAAAAGTGGTAAATTTACTTATGGTACAGATTTAATATTAACTTTTAGAATTTTTTTAATTATTTTGCACTTTAGTATTTAAAAAGTTGAGAATAAGTCACTATTGAATATTTCCAATTTTTTTTTAATCAAAGTGGATCACCAGTATCGACCTCCTTGTTTACATAAAACGTGAATTTAAAAAATCTGACAAGCTATTTTAAAAAAAATAATTATCGCAATAATTTTAAATAAACAAAATATGTGCGTATTTAAAGCATTATAAATTTATTAATAATAAACGCGACAAAGTCAAAATCACTGATATGTGAAACCAATGTCAAGGACAACCACATGCCAGCGAGCGAGTTGTGGCCTAACTAAATATTGATTCAATTTGTATTTTATAATTTTTTTTTAATTTTATGCAAATTTTTCAAGACCCATAGTACCATACCAAATAATAAAAACCTTATTTATCTAGCTAATCAAAAGATTTTAGTGTTTTCAATTAGAGAGAGAAGAGTCTCTGTTGAACGTTATTATTAAACAACTCTTGGTAGATTTTTAGAAGGCAGAAAACTAAAAAAATTCGCTTATTTTTCTTTAAACCAGCATTAAACATCTCTTGGTTGAATTTTAAAAAGCAGACAACATTGCACGGTATGTTAGAAGCTCATTATAAACAAAAGGAGCGCCTCTATTAAATATTAGCTTTACGAAACTCTTGGTAGATTTTTAGAAGGCAGAAAAAAGATATCTTGGTAGAATTTTAAAAGGCAGCAAACATTGCACGGTATGCTAGCGGCTCATTATAAATAAAAGGAGCGCCTCTATTAAATATTAGCTTTACGAAACTCTTGGTAGATTTTTAGAAGACAGAAAGAAGAAATCTTGGTAGAATTTTAAAAGACCGCAAACATTGCACGGTATGCTAGCGGCTCATTATAAATAAAAGGAGCGCCTCTATTAAATATTAGCTTTACGAAACTCTTGGTAGATTTTTAGAAGACAGAAAGAAGAAATCTTGGTAGAATTTTAAAAGACCGCAAACATTGCACGGTATGCTAGCGGCTCATTATAAACAAAAGGAGCGCCTCTATTAAATATTAGCTTTACGAAACTCTTGGTAGATTTTTAGAAGACAGAAAGAAGAAATCTTGGTAGAATTTTAAAAGACCGCAAACATTGCACGGTATGCTAGCGGCTCATTATAAATAAAAGGAGCGCCTCTATTAAATATTAGCTTTACAAAACTCTTGGTTAATTTTTAGAAGGCAGAAAAATAAAGAAATCTTGGTAGAATTTTAAAAAGCAGAAAACATTGCGCGGTATGCTAGAGGCTCATTATAACTAAAAGGAGCGCCTCTATTAAATATTAGCTTTACGAATCTCTTGGTAGATTTTTAGAAGACAGAAAAAAGAAATCTTGGTAGAATTTTAAAAGACCGCAAACATTGCACGGTATGCTAGCGGCTCATAAATAAAACGAGCGCCTCCAATAAATATTAGCTTTACAAAACTCTTGGTAGATTTTTAGAAGGCAGAAAAGTAAAGAAATCTTGGTAGAAATTAAAATGCAGGAAAACATTGCACGGTATGCTAAAGGCTCATTATAAACAAAAGGAGCGCCTCTATTAAATATTGGCTTTACGAAACTCTTGGTAGATTTTTAGAAGGCAGAAAAAAGAGATCTTGGTAGAATTTAAAATGCAGGAAAACATTGCACGGTATGCTAAAGGCTCATTATAAACAAAAGTAGCGCCTCTATTAAATATTAGCTTTACGAAACTCTTGGTAGATTTTTAGAAGGCAGAAAAAAGAGATCTTGGTAGAATTTTAAAAGGCCGCAAACATTGCACGGTATGCTAGCGGCTCATAAATAAAAGGAGCGCCTCCAATAAATATTAGCTTTACAAAACTCTTGGTAGATTTTTAAAAGGCAGAAAAGTAAAGAAATCTTGGTAGAATTTAAAATGCAGGAAAACATTGCACGGTAAGCTAAAGGCTCATTATAAACAAAAGGAGCGCCTCTATTAAATATTGGCTTTACGAAACTCTTGGTAGATTTTTAGAAGGCAGAAAAAAGAGATCTTGGTAGAATTTAAAATGCAGGAAAACATTGCACGGTATGCTAAAGGCTCATTATAAACAAAAGTAGCGCCTCTATTAAATATTAGCTTTACGAAACTCTTGGTAGATTTTTAGAAGGCAGAAAAAAGAGATCTTGGTAGAATTTTAAAAGGCCGCAAACATTGCACGGTATGCTAGCGGCTCATAAATAAAAGGAGCGCCTCCAATAAATATTAGCTTTACAAAACTCTTGGTAGATTTTTAAAAGGCAGAAAAGTAAAGAAATCTTGGTAGAATTTAAAATGCAGGAAAACATTGCACGGTAAGCTAAAGGCTCATTATAAACAAAAGGAGCGCCTCTATTAAATATTGGCTTTACGAAACTCTTGGTAGATTTTTAGAAGGCAGAAAAAAGAGATCTTGGTAGAATTTAAAATGCAGGAAAACATTGCACGGTATGCTAAAGGCTCATTATAAACAAAAGGAGCGCCTCTATTAAATATTGGCTTTACGAAACTCTTGGTAGATTTTTAGAAGGCAGAAAAAAGAGATCTTGGTAAAATTTTAAAAGGCCGCAAACATTGCACGGTATGCTAGCGGCTCATAAATAAAAGGAGCGCCTCCAATAAATATTAGCTTTACAAAACTCTTGGTAGATTTTTTAGAAGGCAGAAAATAAAATAAATTTATTTATTTTTCTTTATATCGGCCTCCTTAAGGAGACCTCTTCGAATACGAATCTATCTCTGCAATACAGAACAATAGGAAGGAAAACTTTCTGATCCTTATTGTATCAGTCGAATTGCGTGATTAAATTACCAGATAAACATGCTTCGGTTCACTTAAAATTATCTACGTCATTCATAAATTATACAATCTTAAAGTAGCGAGATTATTTTATCTCAAGTGTCACAACCAATATTTCTTATAAAAAAAATTATTTTAACAGGCTACTTGTATTTACAGCAATTATTTTGCGATTTGTGAGGCTGACTATCATGAATAGCCAAGGTCGATAAAAAACTCATTATTGTCCTCTATGCTCACGTGTGTGGATAGAAGAGTAAATGATGTTCTTGGAAAAGTAGATGACATGCCGATTGCTAATGATATGTCGCTATCTTCAGATACGGAAGAATACTATATATTTTGGATGTAGTGTAATCGCAAAGGTGGCATGATTTTCTATGATTAGGTAAAATGTTTGAATTTATTTACCCTTCTGTAACTTGGTAAGAAAATCGTAAAAAAAACGACAAATAAATGACACTTGATAAGTTAATCATTTTGCTGTGCAAAGAGACGCCTATCAGGCGCAATCTTATAGTTGCGTCTTCTCTTTAAAGTGGCTTAAAAACTGTTTATTGGTTCCCTTGTTTAACACTTAATAAGATCATTTTTTAGCGTGTAAAGAGACGCATATCAGGCGCAATCTAGTCTCGTTATCCACTTTTTAAAGTGGCCTAAAAACGTTTTATTAAACCTCAAGTTGAACACTTGAGAGGTTAATTATTTTGACGTGCAAAGAGACGTCTATCAGGCGCAATCTAGTCTCTTTATCCACTTTTTAAAGTGGCCTAAAAACGTTTTATTAAACCTCATGTTGAACACTTGAGAGGTTAATTATTTTGACGTGCAAAGAGACGTCTATCAGGCGCAATCTAGTCTCTTTATCCACTTTTTAAAGTGGCCTAAAAACGTTTTATTAAACCTCAAGTTGAACACTTGAGAGGTTAATTATTTTGACGTGCAAAGAGACGTCTATCAGGCGCAATCTAGTCTCTTTATCCACTTTTTAAAGTGGCCTAAAAACGTTTTATTAAACCTCAAGTTGAACACTTGAGAGGTTAATTATTTTGACGTGCAAAGAGACGTCTATCAGGCGCAATCTAGTCTCTTTATCCACTTTTTAAAGTGGCCTAAAAACGTTTTATTAAACCTCAAGTTGAACACTTGAGAGGTTAATTATTTTGACGTGCAAAGAGACGTCTATCAGGCGCAATCTAGTCTCTTTATCCACTTTTTAAAGTGGCCTAAAAACGTTTTATTAAACCTCAAGTTGAACACTTGAGAGGTTAATTATTTTGACGTGCAAAGAGACGTCTATCAGGCGCAATCTAGTCTCTTTATCCACTTTTTAAAGTGGCCTAAAAACGTTTTATTAAACCTCAAGTTGAACACTTGAGAGGTTAATTATTTTGACGTGCAAAGAGACGTCTATCAGGCGCAATCTAGTCTCTTTATCCACTTTTTAAAGTGGCCTAAAAACGTTTTATTAAACCTCAAGTTGAACACTTGAGAGGTTAATTATTTTGACGTGCAAAGAGACTCCTATCAGGCGCAATCTAATATTTGCGTTTTCTTTTTGAACTTTTTATTGGTCCTCTTGTTTAACACTTGTTAAGTTAATTATTTTGGCATGCAAAGAGATGCATATCAGGCGCAATCTAATCTTCATATCCGCTTTTTAAAGAGAACTAGAAACTCTAATTCGGCGCCCATGTTTAACACTTCATAAGTTGCTTATTTTGAAGTGCAAAGAGATGCATAGGTATCAGACGCAATCTTTTGACAGGAAAAAATTGAAACAACCAAAATGCCCAAATGGACCACGCCGTGTAAGATGTGTAAAAAAATGCGAAACATCTACTGGGTCGGATTGGTCTAGATCAGCGGTCCTCAACCTTTCATAATAGTCGAACCACCGCATTTGGAAACGGTGGAACTCATGCCTCCATTTGCTTGTCTGGTCATCTGATCAGCCCCCACTGCAATAATCCCTGGAGAATCGTAAATTCCCCCAGAAGAGGAGTATCCAGATCTAGGGCCATGATGGTATTATTGGAAGCAGTCATAGACGCGTGGATGTAGCTCGTTGCTTAAAGCAGACACCAATCCAGTAGATCTGTCTTCCAGCATCAGACGTAGGGTGACTGTGAAACAAAGAGAAACAAGCAGATAATAGGTGAGTGATAACCAATGCATCACTTTGTTGTTCCTCCACCTCCACGAGATTCACCAAGATTCTTTATGGAAGAGAGGAACTTAGTACTGCCTGCTCTAGAGCAGAGGTATCCAAATGTGGGTAAAGTGGGGGATATACTGATAGTAACAAATGTGAGTGCGAGGGATAATCTCCAAAAGATTTGCTCCTCTACACAGTCTTGAACATGGCTCGCACTCAGCAACACCTAGTATTTGGGATCAACTGAAGACTCTGAAGACCTTTGGAAGAATATTTAAGTCTTTGGCCAGACACGACGAAAGTGAAGTAAAGATCCAAGAGCACTTGGAGGTCTTTGGCTAAGGATCGCCGGTCTAGATCAAAACGGCTGCATTTCGACGCCTTTCCCTTCGAGCACCAGACAATAATTATTCGACGCCAAAAATAAGATATATCATTGAAAATGTAATTACTACTCCACCAAACAAAGCAATAATTGGACGCAGATAATGCGATTAGAATCTTCTCTGATTACTGACA
Organism: Rhagium mordax; assembly: GCA_963680705.1. Lineage (NCBI taxonomy): Eukaryota > Metazoa > Arthropoda > Insecta > Coleoptera > Cerambycidae > Rhagium > Rhagium mordax. Next base: position 59,336,562 of record OY796662.1, on the reverse strand, counting down.
TACTAATATGATTACCTTAAGTGGAAACAATTTACCTCTTACTCCTTATTTAGTTAATAGATAGCAAACCAGAAAAATGGTTCCTAACGTATGTTAAGAAATGAATATAGAAACCATTTAACACGTTCCTATATTTCATCAGCTTTATTCGTGCTCAAATATAAGGGCTAAGTTTTTGTTGGCGAGTCGATAAAAAGTAGCAGGATGGTCGAGAAATTGGACCTACCACAACTTGAAAGCGAAGCTGAGGAGTTCACCAAAACAGGTAGGTGGATTTTAATTATCTTAGATATATTCCTAAATTTTCGGCCTTAGAAGAAACGCAAAACCTTGCCTGTTACTTTCACTGGATTTGCAGTCAACCACAAGAGGTTTGTTTAGGAAGGTTTCGTTCATTTACATGAGTACGTAGTTGTTTTGCAATGTAGAAGAAAAACTTACCTGGCAGTTGTTTAACTAGTAATCAATAAATAAAAAACTGGACACTGAAGTGTATTTATTGTTGCTATGAGATAATTTGTCATAAATATTGCGATGGTGAACGAATAAGATAATAATGAATCAAGTTTACATGCATTATTTTATACAGGCCTTGAATTAAATAAAGATTTTTGTCCTTAAATTTCAAGTCTCTAGCCCATACATGAGATAAAATTCCTGCTGTCAAAAGCACTCGTGCCCATCGGCGATAAGCTAGTATCAGAAACGCAATACCCAAGATAAAACAATTGGGCACCATAAGCGCAGCGGCTAATTTGTTTATTTTAGAGAACTACCCTCGTTGGGCGAGTGGGGTGGAAAAAAAATATCGTTCAAAAATCGCTGTAGACCTCAAAATTTATTGGATTATCTTACTTTTACTTCGAATCTTCATTTGTTTTTTTATCCTTGATAGCTGTCAAAATCTCTGTCAAATTTAAAAATTGAAAATATGTCTTTTGTAATTTTCAAAACGATGTGATATTTCATAAAAAAAGAGATATAAAGTTTCACTTTTGACAGCACAAATTTTGTGTCAACTAAATAAAAATGTCATTTAATAATTATTTCCGCAAATGACTCTACTACTTAAAATGACATTTTTCTATAGATTTTGGAGGTACTGAATACGAAATTAATTAAAAAAAAATTATTTTTTGTTGGAAGCTGTCAAAATTGCTGTCAAATTTAAAACTATACAAGTTTCTCTTCCATAATTTTATAAACAATGTAAATTGTCATAGAAGTAAAATCAACTGTTTTTTAAATTTAGTAGTTCCATAATTGATACTAAAATATAGTTTTTACTTTTGACAGCTGTCAAAATTTCTGACACCCTAATGAAAATGCCATTTAGTAATTATTTCAGCAAATTAAAGTACCAAGCAGACATTTCTCTATAGGCTTTGGAGGAACTGAACACAAAATTGTTGTAAAAAAAATATTATATTTGTTGATAGCTGTCAAAACTGTTGTCAAATTTAAAAAAATACAAGTGTGCCATTTGTAATTTTGAAAATAACGTGAATTCCCAATCCCATAGAAGAAGTGCTATTAAGTGTTTTGAAATTTGCTAGTTCAATAATAGATAATAAAATAAAGCTTTCACTTTAGACAGCTGTCAAAATTTTTCAACTTAATGAAAATGACATTTTATAATTATTTAAACAAATAAATGTACTTCACAAATACTTTTTTATAAGTTTTGGAGGTACTGAATACGAAATTGATGTCAAAAAAATATTATGTTGGTTGACAGATGTCAAAATTGCTGTCAAATTTTAAAATTTATAAGTATATCTTTCGTAACTTTGAAAATAATGTTGATTTCCATAGATGAAGATACATAAAATGTTTCTAGTTCAGTAATTGATTTTAAAATAAAGTTGTAACCTTTGACAGCTGTCAAAATTTCTGACAACCTAATGAAAATGACATTTAGTAATTATTTCAACAAATTAAAGTACCAAGCCAGACATTTCTCTATAAGCTTTGGAACTGAATACAAAATTGTTGTAAAAAAAATATTATATTTGTTGATAGCTGTCAAAACTTCTGTCAAATTTTAAAGAATGCAAGTGTGCCATTTGTAATTTTGCGTGAATTCCCATAGAAGTGCTATTAATTGTTTTGAAATTTGCTAGTTCAATAATAGATAATAAAATAAAGCTTTCACTTTTGACAGCTGTCAAAATTTTTCAACTTAATGAAAATGACATTTTATAGTTATTTAAACAAATAAATGTACTTCACAAACATTTTTTTATAAGTTTTGGAGGTACTGAATACGAAATTCATGTCAAAAAAATATTATGTTGGTTGACAGATGTCAAAATTGCTGTCAAATTTAAAATTGACAAGCATATCTTTCGTAATTTTGAAAATAATGTTGATATGCATTGAAGAAGATACATAAAATATTTTAAAACTTTCTAGTTCAGTAATTGATATTAAAATAAAGTTGCAAACTTTGACAGCTGTCAAAATTTCATCAATATGCAAGTTTCGTCCTTATTTTTGGAAACAATGTGAATTTCCATTGAAGAAAGGATTTAAGTGTTTTTTTAAATTTGCCAGTTCCATAACTAATATTAAAATACATTTCTTACTTTTGACAGCTGTCAAAATTTCTGTCAACTTAATAAAAATGTCATTTTATTATTTCAACAAATTGAAGTGCCTAACAAACATTGTTTTATAGGTTTTGGAGGTACTGAATATGAAAGTAGCACGAAAGAGATATATTTGAATATTTTAATATTTAGCAGCAGTTTTGACAGCTACCAAAAAACGTAATATTTTTTTACATCAATTTCAAATTTAGTACCTGCAAAATCTATAGAAAATTGTCTGCTCGGTACTTCAATTTGTTGAAATAATTATTAAATGTCATTTTTATTAGGTTGACAGATATGTTGACAGCTGTCAAAAGTAAGAAATGTATTTTAATATTAGTTATGGAACCAGCAAATTTAAAAAAACACTTAAATCCTTTCTTCAATGGAAATTCACATTGTTTCGAAAAATAAAGACGAAGCATATTTTTAAATTTGACAGCAATTTTGACAGTTACCAACAAATGTAATATTTTTGTTGAAACTAATTTAATACCTGTGGGAGTTATAGAAAAATGCCTGCTTAGTACTTTCATTTGTTCAAATAATTATTAGCTGGCATTTTCGAAAATTTGACAGCTGTCAAAAACGAAAACGTAATTTTAATTATAGAAATAGAAAGATTTCGATTTCGATTTTTCTATAAAAACTCACATTGTTTTCAAAATTACAAAAAATATAGTTGTAAAATTTTTAATTTGACACTGATTTTGACAGCTGTCAAGAATTTAAAAAAATGAAAATTCTATTATTAAAAAAGATGATCCAGTAAATTCTGAGATCTACAGCGATTTTTGAACGGTATTTTTTTCCCACCCCACTGTGAGGCGTGGCACAATACTCGACAGCTTCACCAAAGAAGAATAAACCCCTAGACCAGGATTTATTATTAATGTGATCTTTATTTTTAGGGCCAACTTTAGGCGTCAGGCACATCATATGCACATTCTTATTTATGCTCCTCGCAATTGGATATGGAATGCGAGTCAACTTATCGGTGGCGATAGTCGCAATGACAGACAACACCACCACTAGCAATCCCGACATTCCGGTAAGCCCAAAACAAATCTCCTTAGCATCCCATGTTCAAACAACCAAATCATTTCCAGACATACGATTGGGACGACAAAAGCGTCGTCCTATCCTCATTCTTCTGGGGATACATATGCTTGCAAGTCGTGGCTGGACAGCTGGGGCGAACCTACGGTATAAAATGGTTCCTAGTCGGCGCGATGCTCATCAATTCGGCGGCGTGCATGCTGATCCCCGTGATGGCTGATTCGTTGGGTTCGAAAGGTGTGATGGGCTGCAGGGTGGTGCAAGGAATGTCGCAGGGATTCTTCTATCCCTCGGTGCACGCTCTGCTCGGCCAGTGGGCGCCGGCGCCCGAAAGGTCCAGGCTTGGGATGATCGTGTTCGCAGGTAAGTGTTATCTGGCCAAAGTTTACTAAATTACTATAAGTTACCTCACTCCTTCTCGGCACTTTCATATTTGTCCATCAAAGGCATACCGCGAACACGTGTTGTTATCATAAAGCGACACGGATACCGGGTGTATTAGCAACGTTTAAAAACGTAATCAGCCACGAAGTCCTGTACCTAGGTCACAGAAATCATTAGTAGAGTGAACGAGTGCCACTGTGTACATGCTAGAGAGTGACGCTAGAGGATCCCTGGTACCTTTAATGGCTTTAACCACAGGTAGCCTGTGCTTTAACCGAGGACGCAGGGGTCATGAGGTAAGGGGTAGGCGAGCTGAGAAGTGGGGCAGGCGGATTCGTTCCTTTCCAAGAGTGAGGTAACTTATAGTAATTTAGTGAACTTTGATCTGGCTAACTAGGTAGCTATTCGTGATTTGTATATTATTCTAGGCGTGGCATTTGGTACGATTATCACCTATCCTGTGACTGGATTTATTTCTGCGTCCTGGATCGGTTGGCCGCCGACGTTCTATTTGTTCGGGGCTATTGGATGCACCTGGGCGCTGCTATGGGCCATATTTGGAGCGAACCGCCCCTCAGAGCACATAAAGATATCCGAGGAGGAGAGGAATTACATAGAATCTACGTTAGGTACCAAAGAAGATACTCATGTAAGTAACTTGATTTGCCCATGTATTTTGGGTTGCCTACCGCATCGTTCCCTTAAATTTGAAATTTAGCTATCCAACTTTTATCGGACGTAATTATCAATAAAATACACCAACACCTTTTTATACAGTATAGATAAGTCTCAAGGAGAAACACAACGTAATCTCAGATACATTAATACCTCCTATAGTGGATTATCTCTAGTTTAGTTTTGTGTATTTTGGGTTGCCTTCCACCGGCGACTTATAAAACTTAAATCAAATCGCGATCTTTGTTCAAAATTGAACACATCCTTTTACTTAGAATCAACGTGATTTTGCTTGGTCTCTTCCTTATGCACCATCACATCTATAGAGCCTTCAAAAGCGATCCTAAACCACGTGACCAAATGCAGGCAACCAGATATACCCTTTCTTCTTTCTGCATACCTAATACCATTGTATATATGGTTGCCAAATTCTGTAGTTTTTAACCATTTACCTGTTTCAGTCGGCGCCAACCCCTTGGAAAGAGATATTCACCTCCTGGCCCGCTTGGGCGGCTTTCATCGGCAGCTACGGCCAAAATTGGGGCTACTCAACTCTGCTGACGGAAATGCCCAATTACATGAATAAAGTGATGAAGTTTGACATGCAATCGGTAAGTTCCTCCACTTCACCAGTCCAATATTACCAAATTATGCGCTTGGTCTTTCCAGAACAGCTTACTATCCGCCGCTCCGTACTTGGCCCTGTTCCTGATCAGTTTTCTGTTCGGTTCAATTTCGGATTACTTGATCAATCACAACTATCTCTCCAGGGGAAACGCCAGGAAGGTATTTAACACAATTGGTAAGTTTTATTGTCTGGTTGGGCGCCACTATAACTATGGCACGATCTGATTTCAGGAACTTTCGTGCCGTCTGCAGCTCTGATCACGCTAGGATTTCTACCGGAGGACCAAACGACGTTATCCGTAGCCATGTTGATAATAGCTGTCGGCGTAAACGCAGCCGTGTGGTGCGGATTCCAGATTAACATCGTCGATTTGTCGCCGAAGTTCTCCGGGATTCTCATGGGGATCGCCAATGGTTCCTCTGCAGCATTCTCCATAATTGCGCCGCTGGTCGTTCAAGTTGTGGTAACGGATGAGGCAAGTACAGTTTAAAAACAGTACCACCCGTGCATGTCTTCCTCCTTCCTTACTATAACAATCCAACGCAATCTAGGCGTGCTGAGTCAACTACTAAGCTTCGTTTCTTTTTCAAAGTATTCAACCTGTTTATTTTATATTTCAGACTGACAAGACCCTCTGGAGGACAATATTTCTGGTAGCGTCCTCTATATACATGGCGTCCGATGTATTCTTCGTATTTTTCGCTTCCGGCGAGATTCAATGGTGGGACGCCGTAGGCGAGGAAAAAGCCCAACTTGAAAAGGAACAAAAGAGGAGAAAAGAGGAGAAGTCGGCAGAATAATTAATAGGAACGTGTGATGTTTTTTTTTACTGAATAAACTATATTTATTTACTAGATTGGCAGCTTTATTTTACCTAGTTTATCTTAAAAATAAACAATTATTGTCAGTTTTGGAAAAGAGCATTTAAAGATAAGTGGATAAAGACGATTTTTTTCAACGTTTTTACATTTAATTTTTTTATGACAAGTATATGAAAAATATATATATATTAAATAGTTTGTATATAGGCATTTTTTTGTATTATTCGTATTTTCACACTTTTGTGAATAAATTATTCATATTGGCACTCCATTTCTTCTTCCACTTTACCGGTTTTTATATTATAAAGATGCGATAAGCAGAAATTCTACATAGTCCACTATTTTCATCAACTAGGCCTCATCAATAACTACTCTTAAATATCTATTAATCATGCTTGTCCTGTTATATCTTTTTGATTATAACATTATAATCAACAGAGCAAAACATGAGTAATAAAAGATATTCCAGATTAAAGTCGGAATTGTTTTCATAGCAATCAGCAGCGGCCTAAAATCAACAGAACTTAATTGGGTGGATAAAGCACTATCATCTACATCTATGTTGTATCTAGAAATTTGTACATTTCTGGAATTCGTAGACATTTACTAACAAGACAGTCGTAATTAAACTTCTGCCCGGATACAACTAAAACTGAAAACTAACAAAAAAAACATGAAATCAATAGTTGTAGTTTAGTAACTAATACAAATGCATATCCCTTACGAAGACCTGTCTAAAGGTAAGTCTACCCCCCAATCCCCCCCTTTTTTCCACTAGCTAATGATTCACTTTGTTTGCAGGACCAGCATTTGGTGCTAGGCATGTTCAATTCATCCTTTTATTTTGGCTCTTTGCAGCAGCAGCCAGTACCAGGTACACTTTACCAATGACAATAATAGATATGGCCAAAGATCACGTAAGTTCTAATACCGACATACTCGTATTTATGCTTTTGCATAGTTATTTTGGTATCACTGTATTGAGGACCCAGTGTATCCTCAAACCACTTTTGGTGTTCCCCAAGGATCGCCTTTTCGCCCACTCTGTTTCTCCTCCACATTGACGACTTATTTCCCAACTATTCCTTGCAGGAATACGACTGGAAGACGAAAAACGCCATCTTTTCCTCATTTTACTGGGGTTACCTCGCTCTCCACCTTATTGGTGGGAAACTGACAGCAACGTTCCAAACCAAATGGATCCTGACGATTGCTGTACTAGTTAATTCCTCGGCCTCAATGCTGATACCAACGTGCGCTGGTTATTGTGGAGTAGCGGGAGTTATAATATGCAGAGTGATTCAAGGAGTATCCGAAGGACTGTGTTGGACGTCGAGTTGCCGCATCCTGACTCAGTGGGCTCCCTTGCCGGAAATGCCAAGGATTTTATCCACGCTATGCAGTGGTATGTACTTCAGCAGTTAATGGTTTAGTTTCCTTTCCATAGATTTTTTTTTGTAGGAGACATATTGGGCAGTATTTTCACGCTGGCAATAAGTGGGTATGTTTCGTCCAGCACTCGATGGCCAACCGGCTACTATTTGTCTGGAGGCATGGGTCTTTTATGGGTTTTACCATGGGTCTTCCTTGCATCTAATAGCCCCACAGAACATAAAACAATAACTACCCAGGAGAGGATTTACATTCAGATTGCACGTCCTCAGGCCTCAAACAAGGTAAAAAAGGTTTTCCAGAAGTAATTTTCCTTCGTTTTCAAAGGCAAAATTTTGGGGTGGTGACCCGCACTGTTCACTACCTCACATCGTGCAATACCAAGGGATACGACAGGGTTCCACTTTAGGCCCCTTGATTTTTCTCCAATTTAACCCATTTTATTTTGCAGAAGATTCCTTGGAAAAGAATACTTACCTCCATGCCCATGATAGTAATCATTATTTCTTCTGCAGCCAAATTTTGCACCGATTCGCTTGTAGAGAATGAAATACCCATGCACATGAGGTTGGTAATGGGTTTTGATATTAAGGAGGTAAGCATGCTTATGAACTACTTCAAAAACTTTGCAGACCCTAACATATTATTTGATTTGCAGAGCCGATTACTGCTGGCAATGTCCTACACATTTCGAATTCTTATAGTCGTCCTGGGCACAATCATCTCAGACTGGATGATAAATAAGGATTATGTTTCCACGACGAACACAAGAAAAATATTCAACTCAGTTGGTAAGTCTTTTTACCCAGTTCTTTTGGTCGGCAAAAATTTTGCATTGCGATTTGAAGGCATCGAATAAAGTCAACCCACTGTACATGATTAGATCAATGAAAGTTGCCTACACAAAAGTGATAAGAGTGAAGATAAAATCACTCCCAAATCAGTGATTAAAACCCACGCCGCGCCGCAGTGATCCAAGGAAATTTACCACAGCTTGTTTCAGGAACGCTGCTGCCTGGTGTTTGCATTTGGGCGCTGGGCTACCACAAGGATCGACAGGGACGTTATATTGCCAATCTGGTAACCGTTATTGGCGCAACTGCAGCCACTCACCACGGATGCCTGCTGAATTCAGTTGACGTGTCGCCGACATTTTGGGGCACTCTACGGGGCGTAACGTCGATCGCTGGGACCTTATTGCCGCTTTACGCCGACATCATGGAAAACGAGGTAAATTATCGACTGGAGAGGAGCGCCACAAGGAATGTTGCTGGGGCCCGTCCAGAATAGTTTTGAATTAATTACTTTTTTAGAAAGAAGCGGAACAATGGAAGAAACTATTTATACCGGTGTCCTGTATAAACGTCGTGGCTGGTGTGCTTTACAACGTGTTTGCGTCTGGAAAAAATCAGAGGTGGAGTTCGACTACCAAAACCAAGGATTATGGTACGCTGGAAATAACAAACATGAGGGATTTTGACGAAAGTAGTTTATAGGGAGGAGGGGTACTTCGTGGATGGGAACGACACGAGTGGCTTGGAGTTAAGAGCCTGTGTATTGGTAGATGGTTGCTCTGTACGCCCTGTATATAGCTGTGCAAGTCGGTTTATCTTACAAAATTTTTATGTAATATTTATTTATTAAAGTAATAAAAGTTACACACTTCCTACTCGATTTGTTGATGATATTCTTAGCAATCTCTTGCACATTACCTTCAAGTAACGAGAAAGAGCCGTCCTCGAAAATTCTCAAAAATTTCAAGGAGATAGAGGAAAGTATAACGAATCGAATGTCACAAACCGTAGGTCAATATCTCGATTCTTTGAGGAGATAAAGAATTTGAACTGCATCGGATTTCAAATTTATGTACATAATCACATATAAAAATTCGTAACGAGAAAGAATTGTCCTCGAAAATTCTCAAAAAATTCAAGGTAATAGAGGAAACTATTACAAATTGAATTACACAAACCACAGGTCGATAGCTGGCTTCTTTGTGGAGATAGAGCCTTCCAATTGCCCGGATTTTAAATTTCGGTACATCGTCACATATAAAAATTCGTAACGAGAAAGAACTGTCCTCGAAAATTCTCAAAAAATTCAAAGTAATAGAGGAAACTATTACAAATTGAATTACGCAAACCACGGGTCGATAGCTGGCTTATTTGTGGAGATAGAGCCTTCCAAGTGCACGGATTTTAAATTTCGGTACATCGTCACATATAAAAAATTCGTAACGAGAAAGAATTGTCCTCGAAAATTCTCAAAAAATTCAAAGTAATAGAGGAAACTATTACAAATTCAATTACACAAACCACAGGTCGATAGCTGGCTTATTTGTGGAGATAGAGCCTTCCAAGTGCCCGGATTTTAAATTTCGGTACATCGTCACATATAAAAATTCGTAACGAGAAAGAATTGTCCTCGAAAATTCTCAAAAAATTCAAAGTAATAGAGGAAACTATTACAAATTCAATTACACAAACCACAGGTCGATAGCTGGCTTATTTGTGGAGATAGAGCCTTCCAAGTGCCCGGATTTTAAATTTCGGTACATCGTCACATATAAAAATTCGTAACGAGAAAGAGCTGTCCTCGAAAATTCTCAAAAAATTCAAAGTAATAGAGGAAACTATTACAAATTGAATTACACAAACCACAGGTCGATAGCTGGCTTCTTTGTGGAGATAGAGCCTTCCAAGTGCACGGATTTTAAATTTCGGTACATCGTCACATATAAAAATTCGTAACGAGAAAGAACTGTCCTCGAAAATTCTCAAAAAATTCAAAGTAATAGAGGAAACTATTACAAATTGAATTACACAAACCACAGGTCGATAGCTGACTTCTTTGTGGAGATAGAGCCTTCCAAGTGCACGGATTTTAAATTTCGGTACATCGTCACATATAAAAATTCGTAACGAGAAAGAGCTGTCCTCAAAAATTCTCAAAAAATTCAAAGTAATAGAGGAAACTATTACAAATTGAATTACGCAAACCACGGGTCGATAGCTGGCTTATTTGTGGAGATAGAGCCTTCCAAGTGCCCGGATTTTAAATTTCGGTACATCGTCACATATAAAAATTCGTAACGAGAAAGAGCTGTCCTCGAAAATTCTCAAAAAATTCAAAGTAATAGAGGAAACTATTACAAATTGAATTACACAAACCACAGGTCGATAGCTGGCTTCTTTGTGGAGATAGAGCCTTCCAAGTGCACGGATTTTAAATTTCGGTACATCGTCACAAATAAAAATTCGTAACGAGAAAGAACTGTCCTCGAAAATTCTCAAAAAATTCAAAGTAATAGAGGAAACTATTACAAATTGAATTACACAAACCACAGGTCGATAGCTGGCTTATTTGTGGAGATAGAGCCTTCCAAGTGCACGGATTTTAAATTTCGGTACATCGTCACATATAAAAATTCGTAACGAGAAAGAACTGCCCTCGAGAATTCTCAAAAAATTCAAGGAGATAGAGAAAAGTATAACGAATCAAATGACATAAACTGCAAGTCGATATCTTGCTTCTTTGTGGAGATAGAGCCTTCTCTAAGTGCACGGATTTAATATTAAGGTACATCGTCACATATAAAAATTCATAACGAGAAAGAACTGTCCTCGAGAATTCTCAAATAATTCAAGGAGATAAAGGAAAGTATAACAAATAGAATAACACAAACCGTAGGTCGATATCTCGCTTCTTTGTGGAGATAGAGAATTCTAAGTACACCGGATTTTAAATTTCTGTACATCGTCACATATAAAAATTAAACGTGAGATTTACGTATAACTAAAAATATATTTCTCCACTTCAGAACTTGATCTATATATAACTCTTTGTAAGCTGTACTTTTAATTAAAATATACATGTGTATTTTGGTAAATCTTTTGATTTATTACTGCCACTTCTGCTGTCATTGTCGAGTTTGTTTGTTGGTATCGATACAACAAATACGTACTTTGTGCTTAAAAGTCGTTATTAAGTTATAGTTGTGGTGCTTTTTTCCTTACAATAATCCCACTGACTCGGTATTTCTTTTGTTGAAGCCAGGTCTTTGGTAATTACGCGAAAATGAAAGCATATGCAGTAATTTAATTTCCACTAATTTGTGTCTAAAAATATATTTTCTCTCAAACCAATATTAAGCTCTATATATCGATGTCGGAATACTCATAAAGGATTATGTAAATTGTACAACATAATAGCGAATGTTCAAGTGCTATATGTGTTGGCAACACGCAATTATATTTATTTATAAAAAAACAGATGAGTGTGATAGATGACCGATAATAATCTGTTAATCAAATTTGTTTATCAGAGATTATTACTGTTCTTTTTCGCATTTGCATGTTTCTGTATCGTACCTTGATCCGACAGCACAAAAAGTTGCATTATATATTTTTTTCTATAATGAACAATACTCGGAATAATACGTAGCAGCATTAATTGTCGACTATTAGCAACTTGAAAATGTTTTCAACTTTTATCACGTTAAACTTCACTTGGCGATATTACTCCCGAGAAACTTAACCGTTTGTAAATAAACTCACCCTTTGAGATGTCTTCACCATATCCTATCTCGTTCGGAACCTACCTACAACCGAAATTTCAAAAAATTTAGTAAGGGTAATTGAAAATAATGCAATAATAATTACCTTTATCTCCTTTCCCTAATGCCAGTTCGTCCCCATAATAGTAGGTGCCACTTACATCCCTCATATTGGTCACACCCTGAAACAAGAGACACCTAATTGTAACAGAAATGACAAATCTTATTTCAGAATTCAACCTCGGCAAGGGGTGGCGGATTTCAAAAGGAGGCTGCAGACCAAAATCTTTTTTTTTAAATGTTTGCAAACCATATGTTTCAATATCAGAAAGACAAATTTCAAAAGGCAGCTACTCTCAAATTTAAAACACATTTACCCATAAGAGGAATTATGAAATTATGACTCACCTGTTATAGAAGCGGTGTGAAGATCATACGAGGGCAAGGGCTAATAATCCTAGAGCATCCACCTGTAACGCGCGAAAACCAGAGTCTACTAACTGCTTTTCTGATGGGTTTTAACGCCCCCAGAAAATCCCCGAATACAGTTACAAGCCTTAACACTTGTAATACCCCAGCTATTTTAGAAATAACAAAGATATTGACAAGATACTCGTCGAGATCTCGACTCTGGTTTAACGAAACCGATCTCTCTACGGTAGAGTGAACTGTGGAGAACCTGAAACAAACATATGATATTAAAACAATATCAAAGTTAAAGAAACGTTTAGTTTCATTCAATATTCTACAATAAGAGGATTTGCAAACCATAGTTTTCAAAATCAGAAAGACGGCAGATTTCAAAAGACAGCTACTGCTCAAATTTAAAACACATTTATCCATAAGAGGAATTATGAAATTATTACTCACCAGTTTTAGAAATGTGACGATCATACGAGGGCAAGGGCTAACAATCCTAGAGCATCCATCAGTGACGCGCGAAAACCATTCTACTAACAGCTCTTCTGGGCTCTAACGCCCCCACAAAATCCCCCAATACAGTTACAAGCCTTAACACTTGCAATATCCAAGTCATTTTAAAAATACACTAAGGTATTAACAAGATACTCGTCGAAATCTCGATTCTAGCTTGACGAAACTGATCGTTTTCTACGGCAGAGTGAACTGTGGAGAACCTGAAACAAACATATAATATTAAAACAATATCAAACTTAAAGAAACGTTTAGTTTCATTCAATATTCTACAATAAGAGGATTTGCAAACCATATTTTTCAAAATCAGGAAGACGACAGATGTCAAAAGACAGCAACTGTTCAAATTTAAAACAAATTTATCCATAAGAGGAATTATGAAATTGTTACTCACCAGTTATAGAAGCGGTGTGAAGATCATACGAGGGCAAGAGCTAATAATCCTAGAGCATCCATCAGTGACGCGCGAAAACCAGTCTACTAACTGCTTTTCTGGGCTCTAACGACCTCAGAAAATTCCCAAATACAGTTACAAGCCTTAACGTTTGCAATATCCAAGTCATTTTAAAAATACACTAAGATATTAACAAGATACTCGTCGAGATCTCTACTCTGGTTTAACGAAACCGACCGCTCTCTCTACGGTAGAGTGAACTGTGGAGAACCTGAAACAAACATATAATATTAAAACAATATCAAACGTTTAGTTTCATTCAATATTCTACAATAAGAATATTTGCAAACCATATTTATCAAAATTAGAAATACGACAGATTTCAAAAGACAGCTACTGCTCAAATTTAAATCACATTTATCCATAAGAGGAATTATGAAATTATTACTCACCAGTTATAGAAGCGATGTGAAGATCATACAAGGGCAAGGGCTAATAATCCTACAGCATCCACCAGTGACGCGCGAAAACCAAAGTCTAACTGCTTTTCTGGGCTCTAACGCCCTCAGAAAATCCCCGAATACAGTTACAAGCCTTAACACTTGTAATATCCAAGTCATTTTAAAAATACATTAAGATATTGACAAGATACTCGTCGAGATCTCTACTCTGCTTTGACGAAACCGATCGTTCTCTCTGAGGTAGAGTGAACTGTGGAGAACCTGAAACAAACATATGATATTAAAACAATATCAAACTTTAAAAAACGTTCAGTATCATTCAATATTCTACAGCTACTGCTCAAATTTAAAACACATTTATCCATAAAAGGAATTATGAAATTATTACTCACCAGTTATAGAAGCGGTGTGAAGATCATACTAAGATATTAACAAAATACTCGTCGAGATCTCGACTCTGGTTTGACGAAACCGATCGCTCTCTCTACGGTAGAGTGAACTGTGGAGAACCTGAAACAAACATATAATATTAAAACAATATCAAACTTAAAGAAACGTTTAGTTTCATTCAATATTCTACAATAAGAGGATTTGCAAACCATAGTTTTCAAAATCAGAAAGACGGCAGATTTCAAAAGACAGCTACTGCTCAAATTTAAAACACATTTATCCATAAGAGGAATTATGAAATTATTACTCACCAGTTATAGAAGCGGTGTGAACATCATACGAGGGCAACGGCTAATAATCCTAGAGCATCCATCAGTGACGCGCGAAAACCAGTCTACTAACTGCTTTTGTGGGCTCTAACGCCCTCAGAAAATCCCCAAATACAGTTACAAGCCTTAACACTTGTAATATCAAAGTCATTTTAAAAATACACTAAGATATTGACAAGATACTCGTCGAGATCTCGACTCTGGTTTGACGAAACCTATCGTTCTCTTTACGGTAGAGTGAACTGTGGAGAACCTGAAACAAACATATACCTAATATTAAAACAATGTCAAACTTAAAGAAACGTTTAGTTTTATTCAATTTTCTGCAATAAGAGGATTTTTCGGCTCCATAACAGCGTTCGGTTAGGAAAAAAAATCACAAACCTCCAACTTGGATCATTAATTGACGATAATTAGCAATTTAAAACTTTTTCAGCCCAAAAATATATTTCCCGCACATGTAATATTTATTTTTGTGTATTACGCTGGCTTTATTAATTGATATAATCACCAGCATACCTACACGTTACTTGAATTTGAAAGCTGGAATGTTATGCTCTAGGGGATAAAATGAAATCCATTCATAAATTACCAAATCAAGGGATACACTAGTTTATCCTTTAATCAAACGAGAGATACACATTTAGGTAAGCAAAGATTATAAATAGAATCTGCGGGATTATTTATATACTTAATACAGGATTAATAAGATTAGGCAGTTTTTATTTCAAATTTATAAAAATATCCAAAGTTCTAGATAAAAATGTATTAATAGCCAAATCGATTGGATAAGTAAGTATTGATAGTTCTTAAAATAGCTTAATCTCTAACAGGAAACTGCAATGTCTGGAATAACAGAAAATAATGTAGCAATGTATAGGTAGTTTAATCCTCCCCTTTCTAGCCAATTACAGATTTCCTGCATGATGAGGAATTCACGACTCGGTAATTATCTGAGCCTCTTTTATGGTATTTTTATGGAGATTGTTCTGCAAAAGTTGTTGAGCATTGTTTCCCTCGAACATATAAGTTATGGAATTCCTCACCCAAACCCAAAAACATTGACAACAATTAAAAGGAATTTCCCACAGCCCACAGCACACACCATAGCCGTGATCCTCTAATTTGAATACGAATTCTTATCACAATATGTTTGCACAGAAGCTAATTTTGCAAAAGATAAGATAACCGGCCATATCTCCTATAAGAATATCTATAAAAGATACAAGAGCCCACAAAGACCGATGCTGACTTTCGAATAACAATCGTCCACTATAATTATGGTGGGTGCTATCACGCTATGAACAGTATCGTCGGTTGAATTAGTGCCAAATAGATTTCAAAAATTGAAACTATCGTGAAGCAGAATTAACCGACTGTACGAGTAATTTTTTGAACGAAATGCTCATCAAAACGGACACCTTCAAGCCGCCGGTTACGCCGATGGTGCCAGCAGTTCAAGCGGAAGAGGCCGAAAATAAGTTAAATAAAGGTAAGTCTGAAAGATTTTTCTGTCCCATCCGGACGTTAATTATTGGAGGAACTGCTGATGCAGCTAATACTGAATGAGGCATGTCGTAAAAAACATCAAATACTAATGTTGAAATGTATTAAATTGTCTGTCCAATAAATAAGTGTTTAATATTTCGCAATATTACACCTGCGCGTGGGAGACTTCAACGATAGCACAACTATGAAACACGAACCAGGTCGGTCTAATGTTTACCAGTTTTTAAGCGATTTCTTGGCTGTGATTAAAAATAATAAAAAAAGGGATATGAGTACCTATAAAAACCACTGCTCGATTTAAAATGAGAAATAAAAAATTTAGGGCGAATGCACTCAACCCAAGCCATCGCCCTCGCGCTTAGATAATTAAAAACTTTGGATCTGGATTACCAGGCGGGATTATAAAAAGTTCGGTTAACAAGGATTACTGATGCGTTTACCTAAATCAATAAGCAAACAAATGTATTATCCTTATCAGATTTTTCGTTAATGCCAAGTAAGTAAGTATATTTAAAATCTGTCACAATCGCCAGTGGCAACCAACAGAAAATTGTCTTAATAGTTTATCGACTATATAATGTTATGTAAATTTATTCAGGGCTTTATTCAAGTTGCTAAAGGCCACTAAAGGGGTGAAAAAAATCCGAGAGGAAGTTTGGACATATTTAACAAAAGTTGTAGGGAATAAATAGGCCTATAATGATTCTGTAAAAAAATATGGGGTGTTCCATTTGAAATAAGCGAGATAATGAACTTCGAAGTTTTCTGAAAATGTCAACATTTTCTGAACACTCTGTAACAAATAAATTATTTCTTGTCTAAACTATAGTACGAAAAAGTGGAATTTTTTGACGAAAATTTTATTAGGTTAAAATTTGCAAATTCCATTGTTCTCGCATCTATTTCTAACCTCACAAATTTTATAGGATTCGACAATAATAAGTGCATGGTGTCAATAATTTTTACGGCCCACAGATTTTATATTTGTATGTTCAGAAGTGGAGCATCAATATAAATAAGTAGCTATACTTATATCAAACTGGACATTTTTTTGTTGTTATTATGCTATTGTATGAGACCTAATTAAAGTTACGAAACTTACATTGTTTGTTTTCGGTTTTCGGACGATGTTCGTGTTAAGTAGGAAAATTTTATTGTTATTTTAACTCTGACTGACGTATTACCAGGATTATGTGATAACCAAAATATGTGCGAAAATATTTATAATCATTGTGTCGAGCTAATCCCTGTCCTTAACATTTAGGCCAAAAATAGCAAAGGTGTGTCTATTTTTGGGTATTAGTCATGAATATCAGTGACGAGAAAAATGTTAAGTGCCTAATCTAGGGTAACATCCGCTGCGGTTGGCCTATTATTGTCTGTCTATAGCTTATAGTTTTAGCAAATCCAGCAGTTCTTATCAGATTTATTGGCACGCAGCAGAAGATTAATAAACGAATTAATTTTCAAAACGGCTGATTCTATTTAAAAAATGGAAATACCTATAGAGGTTGTCGATATTTAAATTCTGTTTAGTTTGAGAAAAAATAGTGGGAAAAAAATCAATATCTCGGACCGGTTATAATTTTTTTATAATCTATTAGATATAAAGTAATTTTTTTTTAAATATTCTTCTTTTCAATTAAAATCGGTCTACAGGTCGCAAATATTTAAAGATTAGCAAAATTTAGTTTTAAATCTTTACTTTAAAAATAGATAATAAGTAGATCTGTCAAAATAGAATTTTAATTTTTTTAATTTATGACAGCTGTCAAAATCAGTGTCAAATTTAAAATTTTACAAGTATGTTTTTTGTAATTTTACAAACAAAGTCAGTTTTTATAGAAAGAGAGATAAAAAAAATTCTTTAATTCTATTTTTATAATTAAAATTAAAATAGTGCTTTCGCTTTTGACAGCTGTCAAATTTTCAGTCAACTTAATGAAAATGACATTTAAAAATTATTTAAACAAATGAAAGTACAAGGCAGACATTTTTCTGTAGATTTCGTGTAGATATTGAAAACGAAATTGATGTCAAAAAAATATTATGTGTGTTGGTAGCTACCAAAATTGCTGTCAAATTTTAAAATATTCAAATTTGTATTTCCTAACTTTGGAAACAACGTGAATTTCCTCTGAGGAAAGGATTTAAGGGTTTTTTTAAATTAGTTCCATAATTGATATTAAAATAAGTACATTTTTCCCTTTTGACAGCTGTCAACATATCTGTCAACCTAATAAAAATGCTACCTATTTAACAATTAAGATTTCAACAAATTGAAGTACCGAGCACACAATTTTCTATAGGTTTTGCAGGTACCTACTAATACGAAATTGATGTCAAAAAAATATTATGTTTTTTTGTAGCTGTCAAAACTGCTGCTAAATTTAAAAATATGCAAGTATATCTTTTTCGTATTACTTTCGTATTCAGTACTTCCAAAATCTATACAAGAATGTTTGTTAGGTACTTTAATTTGTTGAAATAATAATAAAATGGCATTTTTATTAAGTTGACACAAATTTTGACAGCTGTCAAAGGTTACAACTTTATTTTAATATCAATTACTGAACTAGAAAGTCTTAAAACATTTTATGTATCTTCTTCTATGGAAATCAACATTATTTTCAAAATTACGAAACATATAGGTACTTGTAAATTTTTTAATTTGACAGCAATTTTGGCATCTGCCAACCAACATAATATTTTTTGACATCAATTTTGTATTGCAGTACCTCCAAAACTTATAAAAAAATGTTTGTTAAGTACGTTTATTTGTTTAAATAATTATAAAACGACATTTTCATTAAGTTGAAAAATTTTGACAGCTGTCAAAAGTGAAAACTTTTATTTTATTATCTATTATGGATCTAGCACTTGATAGCACTTCTCCTATGGGAATTCACATTATTTTCAAAATTACGAAAGGCACACAACGGCATTTTTTGAATTTGACAGCAGTTTTGACAGCTACCAACAAATCTCGCAACAAATATAATATATTTTTACAACAATTTCGTATTCAGTCCCTCCAAAGCCTATAGAGAAATGTCTGCTTGGCACTTTAATTTGTTGAAATAATTATTAAATGGCATTTTTATTAAGTTGCCAGAAATTTTGACAGCTGTCAAACGTAAAAATTGTATTTTAATACCAATTATGGAACTAGGAAATTTAAAAAAACACTTGATTTCCCTTCTATGGAAATTCACATTGTTTATAAAATTATGGAAAACAAACTTGCATAGTTTTAAATTTGATAGCAATTTTGACAGCTACCAATAATTTTATGAAATCAATTTCGTATTCAGTACCTCCAAAATCTATAGAAAAATGTCCTTTTAGGTACCTACTAATGCCATTTGTGGTAATAATTATTAAATGCCATTTGTATTCGGTCGACAGAAAATTTTGACAGCTGTCAAAAGTGAAAACGTTATTTTAATTTCAATTATAAAGATAGAAAAATTTTAAATACCTAAACCTCTTCTTTTATGAAAAATCACATTGTTTTCAAAATCACGAAAGACACTTTTCAATTTTTAAATTTGACAGTTATCAAGGACAAGAAAAAAAATTAAAATTCTATTTCGGCAAATCTATTATCTGTTTGTAAAGTAAATATTCAAAACTAAATTGGGCGAATCATCTCGATACACTCTCAAGTTATCACGACTGACAGACAGACAGCCCTAGCACATTAACTGAATCTAAGCTGCATCTGCAGACATAGGTCCATACACCGCGCAAAACACTTGGTTGTTTTAGTGTACCATATTTTTTTTTCGGATCAAAATATATTAAAGTAACTATCAGCTGCGCCATTTTTCACATGCTAAATCTATTGCCAACAATACAGAAATTTGTTAGCAACCATTACAAAACATTTTTCTCTTACAGGACCGGCCTTTGGCAAAAGACACCTGCAAGTGATCTACTTGCTGCTGTTAATCACAATCGAAATCAGCACTGGAAGTAACTTATCACAAGCAGTAAAGGCCATCGCAGGCGCGACCAGTGAAAATCCAGACGTACCGGTAAGATCCAGTCCAAATTCAAATACTTTCATATTTAGCACACGGGTACTAATCCCCCTCTTCCGCTCCAGACCTACGATTGGCAAACTGAAGCAGTGGTACTGTCGTCATTCTACTGGGGATGTGTCGTGCTGCAAGTGTTCGCCGGCCAGTTAGGAATCACCTATGGACCAAAGTATCTGCTGGTCGGCGCCGTGTTCGTTAACTCTACAGCCTGCGTACTAATACCTACAGTGGCCTTCCACCTGGGAACGACAGGACTGATAGTTTGCCGGATAATCCAGGGATTGGCGCACGGGTTTTTCTTCCCGTCGGTTCACAACCTTCTTGGCCAGTGGGTCCCCGCCACGGAGAGATCCAGACTTTGCCTGCTAGCCTACTCAGGTACATTTTTGCTCTTTACAAAAAACGCATGGCCGACTGTCTAACTGATAAAATTTCAGGTACGCCCTTCAGCTGCATTCTTTCCAAAATCGTATGGAGCTATATGTCTGGATCTTGGGCCGGCTGGTCCACGGTCTGCTACTTGTTTGGAGGCCTGGGCTACTGCTGGATAACCCTATGGATTTTGTATGGATCCAACAATCCCGTCGAGCACAGAACTATAACCGAAGCGGAGAGAAATTATATTCAAAATTCGCTGGGGGTCAAAGCGGAAACTCAGGTACAAAATTACCGACTTTTATTGTATGAGCATAAAACGCATAGGTCTCGGGGTAGATCCTTGGGGTGCACTGATAGTCAAAACATATTTGTATAAACTTTGACATATATATAATTTTCCAGGTGCTGAGGACTCCTTGGAAGGCTATATTCACCTCCCCAAAAGTGTGGGCCGTCGTAATTGCCTACTTAGGACAGACATGGGGTGCGTCGATCTTGCTGAATCAAACTCCCGAGTATATAGAAGAAGTGATGAAATTTCAGATGACATCGGTAAGAATTTTACTCAACCTAATGAAAGCTTCATTCGAGTTTGAAAATATTTTAAATTTCAAGTCCGGTCCTGTTCACAGCAAAATTCAGTGTTCTTTTGTGGGTTGTGATTGTTTAGTTCGCAATATTGGCACATATTTAATCAATTTTACCTTTTATTTTTCAGAACTGTCTACTATCAGTGGCACCAAACATAGCCGTCTTCGTATTATCGTTCGGCTTTGCGTTCATGTCAGATTATATGATAACCGTGAAGCTTGTGCCCAGAACGACTGCACGAAAATTTTTCACCACAATTGGTAAGTTTCGGCAACAAATATTCTAAACCCAGTCAATCATATTCGATCAGTTCCTCCTCTATTTATATCAAAGCGTGCATGACCTTTACGTTCCACTATTTTTTAGGAATGACTGTACCTTTGATTGGTCTGATCCCACAAGCATTTATACCGGATAACACGATATACCTTTCCGTTATACTGCTATTCATAGCTGTCGGATCAAGTGCGGCCACATGCACGGGAAGCTTCGCCAATATCATGGACTTATCCCCGAGATATTCTGGAATTGTCATGGGGATAGCAAACGGCTCGGCCAGCTTGTTTTCCACGGCAACGCCGTTCCTCATCCGCTACATTGTGACAGACAAGGTGAGGGAGATCTTCCGAGGCGTTTGAGTGCTTGACATTGTCGATCGGAGCTAACTGAGCTCTGTTGACTTGAGCTCCTGTATTTATATGCGCTAGGAGGCGTGGTGATGTCACGTGGTAAGTCATGCGCACCATGCCTCCTAGCGCTGCGTATAAAGAGGAGCCTTGGCGGGTGGAGCTCACTTCGCTTTAGAAGAGCACGACAAGCGGGTCGAAATATTGTAATTGTTTAGTTACTTACTAATACTGTATTATTTTTTAGGAGGACAAAACTCTCTGGACGAAAATATTTATAATAGTGTCCTGTTTTTACATGGCGGCTAACCTCTTCTACATTATGTTTGCGTCCGGCAAGGTTCAATGGTGGCATTCCAGTAATGAGGAGCCAAATACGAAGAAAGATAAGGAACCGGAGAAATCTGAAGAAGTGTTTAAAATTGATATTTTCTACTAGAATGATTAAGCTTTATTTACTATTTTATAATTTTGAAATGTAACGATTAAAAATGCTATTTTATGACAAATATCAACAATTTTCTTTACACCGACAAGTGTTGGGAAAGCTAAGCAAAATGTGACAAACTCAAAGAATATCATGCTAATATCTGTGATGTAATTTAAATAGGTTAGGATTTTTAACTATTTTTAATAAAATAATTCCTTATGTGTGTGCGTATTTTTCTCAGATCTTTCATAGCCCAAGGATTTTAAAGGGCATTAATATTTCACCAGCCCCAATGGTTTCAATAAAAAATTACAGCCCCAGCGGAGCTGTAATTTTTTATTGTAAATACAGCCCCACCGGGGGAGGGGGGGCTGTTATAATTTTTATTTTCAATTTTAAAGAAGAAACCCTATATTTTCTTTCTCTCTCTCTCTACCCCGAGACAGGATCGGACTTCTTTTCTGAGATTTTAAAATGTTTCCAATATTTTTCCATTCCAAAGCCTCGTAGAGAACGGCCAGACCTGTAGGGTCTGGCGCCGCCTGTTATGGTCATATTGTACTAATACAGTCGGCAATATTTACGTACAGAAATTTACAATATCTCGCCTTAATAACAGCTAAATTGGAGTACCGCGAATATAGATGTCATGCCACGATTGAGAGAAGAAAATTTTTTTATCAGTCAAAGACTTTAGACTTTAGTGGCGAGTTAAATTTTTAAATCTCTACAATGGGCAACTGAGCAAGGCGACCTTTAATCGAGGCGAAAAAGGGCAGACTTCAGTCATGAGGATATGAAGTATATGGCTCTAATCAGTAAAGCAAAAGGTTGCGACGTATGCAAACCCACACATTGGCCAAAGTATCATTCCTAAATGCTATCAGCCCAAATGATCTTAAACTCACTTGCAATATCTAAAATATTTGCTTAAGCATCGACAATCAGTAACTTTTGAAGTGGCAGATAATTTCCCTAATACAAGTCATTACAATAAATCCGCAATTCGAAACGTACCATTAGTATAACTGACTCGCCGTAGAAAATGAATACGAATTGTGAAAAGGAAATTGTGGAAACAGGCAAGTATACAAATATTTTACTAAATCAAATTTTTGGCGTGACGGAAGAGTACCTTCTGTACACAAAAACAGGCTTCTTTCATCCATTTTAGGCTCTCCAAGATCATTTACATGCAACAAGTTACAGTGGACCTAGTACATTGCCCTGGGGGAGCCCCAGGGTCAGTTTTGGCAACTCTGGAAGCTTGTACTTTGGTACCAGATTTAATCTAGATAATCACTGGTCTTCTGGCACCAAAACACGAAAGTTCCCTGAACCAAAACTGTTTCAGTTAAACCATACTGCTGATTATCTACCTATTGCACCCTCTCTCCAATTGGTACATTGTTTCGTTTATTCCTAGGGCCGCCCTTTGGCAAGAGGCACATACAAGTCATCCTCCTATTCCTGCTGATTACCATTGCGTACACGATGAGAGTGAACTTATCAGTGGCCATAGTGGCGATGACAGACAACACAACTAGCATCAACCCCAATATACCGGTAAGCGAATTTTGATTCACTGAAGGAGAGGAGAAATAAAATGTTGTTTCCAGACGTACGACTGGACCGACAATAGCGTTATACTGTCCTCGTTCTACTGGGGGTACATCTGCCTGCAGATTCTTGCTGGGAACTTGGGTAGGACCTATGGGACAAAGTGGTTCGTGGTTGGAGCTATGATTATTAATTCGACAGCCTTTATGCTCATTCCAACCATCGCTGGAATACTGGGGTCCAAAGGAGTGATAGGCTGTAGAGTGGTGCAAGGACTGTCGCAGGGCTTCTTCTATCCTTCCGTATCCGTGCTGCTCGGACTGTGGATACCCTTGGACGAAAGAGCGAGACTCTCGACGATAGTATATTCAGGTGGGTATGTCACCCTCGGCATAAGGGACTTCCTCCAATCAATTACTACTTCCTCTAGAGCACTAGTCCTCACCGTCCACTTCCAGTAGATGCGAAATCACCACAAACTGAACGAGTACGTTTCTTCTAGGTTTATCCATTAGCAACATCGCGACCAATCCCATAGCTGGTTATTTTTCCGCGAGTTGGGTCGGCTGGCCTGTCACATTCTATTTGTTTGGAGGTTTGGGCATCTTTTGGGTCTTGCCGTGGATTCTTCTGGGATCTAACTCGCCAGCTGAGCACAGAAGCATAACTGTGGAGGAGAGGGGCTATATTCAGAACTCTCTGGGGTCGACGGAGGATCCTAAGGTAGGTGAAGTAACGAATAGGATAAGCCTTGGTGTTGCATTTTTTTCCTTCACGTGTCTAAAATCCATCGTTAATTAGTTTTGGGAATGCAGATGGATCGATAACGACATAAGATGTCTTCACGGTTTTGGGTGATAAGATATTACCATATCAGCATTCGAGTTGCGATCATTATCTACTTGGGAATGTTTATCACAAGGATGTTTAAGAGGAATGCGCCGTTATTAAAGTTAGCAGATAAAATGATTTAAACGATCTTCTAAGGCGCTTTGCAGCTCTTCCTCTGGAAAATGGACAAAATTTTAAAACTGAAGAAATCCCAAACCTCGTGTCCAAATGGAGTAAAAAACTTTTGCGCCCCGATCTTTCGGAAGGGGATTGTTAAGCAGCGGAGTCAACAATTATCTACAATCAACCCCAGCATCCTCTTGGCGCCTGCAGATTCCAGAGTCGTGTGACCTAAATAAACGGACGACTGCTTTCCGTAACGGTGTGTTCCTCTTAAGTTCACATATTCCATTCCATTTTAGTATAGATACAATCTAACGTAAACATTCATAATGCACGATTATTCTATCAGTCAAAACGTTCGTGTTATCTAAAACACGTCAAGTATCACTGCAGACAAATATTGTCTACAACTGTTTGTATTTGATTCCATATCTTAATTTTGGTTAAGAGCTAGGAAAAGACGTGTTATCCGAGTGTGTTACATCAGAGATTATAATATAAGTTAATTAAATGACGCGGATATGATTGAAAAATGAGTACCCAAAAAGACACAGGCTAAATAGCATTAAAGGCGCAGCACCAAGTCTTCTGTATTTCGGCATCTGTCTTATTTTGCAGGTGTTATATACTCCTTGGAAAGCTATAGCTACCTCCTTGCCCACGTGGTCTTACGTCATCGCCAACTTCGGGCAAGCCTGGGGACTGTCAGCCTTGCTGACCGAAATGCCCACTTACATAAACAAGATAATGAAATTCGATATTCATTCGGTAAGAACACACACTTTAATCTCTATAATAAAGAAAATGCAGTAAGCACGAAATAATGAACTTTACAGCACGGTTTATTATCCGCAGTACTGCACGCAGCTCTCTTATAGTACACCATACAGCGTAGGAGAACTTCAAACATAAATAAAATATATCAATATGTTTTTTGCAGAACAATTTATCTGCAGCGCCATATACAGTTCTCTTTATCCGCTTATACATATGTGGTTCCATAACTGATGAGCGTGATTTGGATAATACACAATAAAGAATCGGAATCGGAACAAATAAAATTAACCAAATACAGTTTTTACAGAACATTTTATTATGTGCAGCACCATACGCAGCTCTGTTTATTCTGCACACTCGTGGTTATATAGGAAAACTTTATATAATCACCCACAACAGTTTATTATCTGCAGCACAGTACGCAGCTCTCTTATAGCACACAATAAAGCGGCGTAGAAAAACTTTAACATAAATAAAACGTATCAAACAAAAAAATTTATTTTTTACAGAACAGTTTATTAACTGCAGCCCCGTATGCAGTTCACTTTACCCTCCTATACATATGTGATTACATATCTGGCAAGCATGTTCTAGATAGTATACAATAAAGCATATGAAAACTTTATCGTAATAAATAAATTCATCAAATTATTTACAGATCAATTTATTAAATTATGTGCAGCACCATATTTAGCTCTCTTTTTCTTTTAATACACTCGTGATTATATTTTTGCTATAATAAATGAAATGTATCAAAAATATTTTTCGCAGAACAATTTATTCACTGCAGCACTGCACGCAGCTCTTTTATAATACACAATAAAGCGTAGAAAAACCTCATATATAAATAATAAAATCAAATACGAAATAAAATTTGTTGCAGCACAACTTATTACCTGCAGGATCGTATACAGCACTTTTATCCATTTAAATATGTGATTCCGTACCCGTCCATCATGATTTAGATAATACATAATAAGGCATGCGAAAACTTCATCTTAATAAATAAATTCATCAACCGCATTTTTTACAGAACAGCTTATTATGTGCAGCACCCAACACAGCTCACTTTATCCTTTAATACACCATTATATTTTAATGCTGGAACATCTGCAGCGTTGTTCGCAGTCCTCTTTATCCTATTATAAATAAAATGTAACAAACATTTTTTTGCAGAACAGTTTATTATCTGCAGCACCGTACGCAGCCTACTTTATCCTCTCATATATAAGTGGTTACATATCTGACTACATAATTAATAATGGTTACATATCTAGGACAAATTCGAGAAAAATATTTAGCGCAATAGGTAAGTTGTTTATCTACAGCAACTTTTATTTTATTATCTATACAGGTATATTTATTTTCAGGATTATTTGGACCTGGAATCTCGCTAATAATTTTAGGATTTATAGCAGAGGATGCTATAAATACATCGATTGCAATGTTGATATTTGCTGTGGGCCTAGGTGGCGCAGCAGTCTCGGGATATACGATAAACGCTGTAGATTTGTCTCCTAGATTCTCCGGCGTTCTAACCGGAATAGCGAACGGTTTCTCTAATATATTTTCCATATTATCCCCGCTCTTCATTCAAGTTATCGTAACTGACGAGGTAGGTAAAAATGTGATGCGCTGTAATAAAAACGGCTGCAGGTTGTCATTTACTGTCAAAATTAACCACGATTGTCACTTTCAGACTGACAAGAGCCAATGGAGGACAGTGTTCATCATCGCCTGTGTTGTATACGTTACCACGGGCATATTTTATGTCATATTTGCATCTGGTGACCTGCAACGGTGGGACGCTGTTAACGAAGAAGGAAGAGGGGATACAAAAGCAACGCCTTATCTGAGTGAGAAGAAGGTGTCTACAGTGGCGGTGGTGAGCGACTAATGGATGATCGGTGACAGTTGTGGGTTCGATTCCCGGTCGCGCGGCATTGAAATTAATTGTACAGAATATTACTTCCACTATACACGGATATTGAGTGTGTGTCCGCTGTCTTTAAATGTATCTTCCTTCAGTACAACGTTAGTTCGGGGTACTAGAGGTTGTACTATAGGTGGAGTTATTATCATAGTATTAAAACTGAATAAAAATTGCTAATTTATTATTTGAGAATTTTACTCAACTGGCCAACTGGCGAGGAACATGTAAATGCTAATAATAGAAGTGAAGAAAAAAATTGACAAACTTGCGCGAAATATTGATTATTATTATTATTACTAGATTAAGGGCCATCTATTGGATGCATAACTCATAGAGATTTTGATATCTAGCGCCATCTAATTAGGAGGGGACAAATTACGGAAGTCGGAGGAGTTCGAGTGGAAATTACTACCCTTGAAACAAGTGACCAAATGTATGCAACCAATAATACTTATAAGTGTATTTATTGCATAATATGCTCACATGTTAGAGCAGACAATGGGGAACGTTGCTTTGTTCATTCTTTTTGGAAAATTCGTGCAACGAAAGGTAATTGAAATAATATTTGGCGATTTTGCTCTAAATAATAAAATAATTGTTATTTCTTATAAAGTGAGGTTAGGTCTCAAAATGTCTCCGAGGCGCTATCTGCATAGGATCGTAGCTGACTCCTTTGCCCTAGCAATAGGGATACCCTTCATCTCTCATAATTTTAGTAGAATTGCTCTTTTTAACAATCAAAACACGCCACATAGATAATTTATCAATCGTAAAACACTTGGTATAGACACAAAGAGATCGACACCAAATGACGAGTGTTGTTACTATATGAAAAAAAAAACACTTATTAAATATCTACGCACGTTGTTTATTATATACTTGAAAATTGCAAGTGGTCTTTCTATTGTCTTTTTCGCTTGATTAACCACTCGAATTAGTGTTTACAATTAATGTGCAACCATGTGTCCAATATCGTTATAATATTCATTTCATTATAAATCTATTATTAGCAAAGATACTCAAGGATATCCCACAAGGCCCACTGTTGGGCCCTTTCTTCTTCCTTACTTGTATCAACGACATCGTTACTAGTTGCAAGTGATATTTTAGCAAAAGTAGCAACCCCCACAATATACGGATAGTCGCCTTGGCTGCGTCTTTGTGGCGGTAAAGATCTTCAAACAAATCAAGGACAAAAGCAGAGCATCTCATTAAAATACCGATAAAACAGACTGAATGTTCCAAAGGAGTTATCATCGTTGTATAGCTCGATTTTGGATTGCATGTCTCTCGAAGAAATATGCCCTAACTCATCATGGAATTCAATCCTCCCAACGTTGAACTGCAGTAATAACAAAGTATTGAAGACCATGAAGCATGGGCATGTGCTACGGGATCTTGGCCCTACTAGAAGACGATCCCTTCTAGTAGGGCCAAGATCCCTTAGCACATGCCCATGCTTCGGGTGCTTCCATTGTGCAAAACCTTAGCCATAAAATGACGCCAATTCTTTCAGTCTTGACTGGTCGTGGAATAAAATCTTCTAAATGTTGAGCTGCAGTAACATCAAAGCAAAGAAGACCTTAAGGCATGAGAATGCCAAGGATTTTTGGACCTACTTCTACCTAAGATTTATTTTTGGACCTAGAAGGGATCATGTGGAGGTATTTCCATTGTACAAAACCTTGGCTATAAGATAGTGTCAATTTTCTGGCAAACGTCAGTCTTGACAGGTCATGGGATGGAATCTTCTAAATGCTGAGCTGCAGTAACACCAAAGTAAAGAGGACCTTAAGGCATGAGACTGCTAAAGAATTTTGGACTTTCTTCTACCTTTTTTTGTAGACCTAGAAGGGATCATGTGGGTGGAGGTATTTCCATTGTGCAAAACCTTAGCTGCAAAATAGTGTCTATTTTCTGGCAAAGAAGACCTTAAGGCATGAGAGTGTGCTAAGGAATTTTGGACCTGCCTCTACCTAAGATTTATTTGTAGACCTAGAAGGGATCATGTGGAGCAAAACCTCATCTGGCAAACATCAGTCTTGACTGGTCGTGGAATGGAATCTTCCAAAAGTTGAACTGCAATTGGACAAAGAAGATCTAATACGGCTAACTTTGGTTGCTGCGTAGATCCCATTGATCAAAGTTTGGAAATCTGTCTGCCTCCTATGTGCCAATTTGTAAAGTCCCATTGTTCTGCCTCGACGCTCGTCTACTTGGTGAAGCAATATTTTTATCTCTGAAAGCCGGTTGTGAAACACGTTACATTCGCAATAAACAAACATTTCATGTAACAATACAATCCATGTATCAGTTATTATAATTTACAAACACGCTCCAAGGCCAGTCGAGGTTTTCGAAGTTTAATTAAACAATTCCGAATCTTCCAGATAACAATAACTACTTATAACTAAATTCCTCCTTCCTGTTTCTATGAGTAAGTATTTTATCAGCGGTGGCATGATGCTTCTGATAATTGCCACATAAAGATATCATCTATGAAATTATCTACAGATACTCCCAGCAAATACATCCACTTGTATTTAAATGTGGAAATATGGTGTTTTTTATTTATGTTGTTAATGGATTGCTACGCTTATATAAATAGAATATGACACTTGGCAACAACATGCTGCAGCTACAAATTATAAAGCTAAAACCCAAAATCGGCCACCTGGTAGGCCAGATTTGAATCCAATAAGAGTTGGGTCTGGACTATTAGGTGGCCACTTTCTGGACATACTTGCTTTATAACGTCCCAGCAAAGAGCCTACGTAATTTTGCATAATATTGATCGTCAAGTGTTTGTTATCAATTCGAACAAAACTATTATAGAAATAAATAAGTGTTCTGTTTATTGACGTTATATTTTTAGACACAATTAAGCACTATCTGTCATGTTTTCACAAAATTAAGCCCAAGATAAAACTGGTAAGCCTGTAATTTACCGCCTCTGTGTTGCAATGCCCCACAGGTGCAGGGCTGTACTCCAAAAGCGGAAATCTCAGTTATCTGCTTGGCATCCAGCTCGAACCAAATCTACCTAAATAACCTGCAGAACTTGAATGGCTTTATTGGTACATACAAATATCACTTCCCCTGTGTTTTTATTAACAATTTAACGTTTACTTTTGTCGAATTTTACTAATTAATCGCAGAGGCATTCGAAGATATTCACAATGCAATCTTTACTGGCGTTTAGTCATTGAACCAAAAGATACGTTATTTTTCGCTGATTGTTATAGTATTTGTAGCAAACGAGGGACAATACCTTTAATATGATCAAGCACCTTTCACCCCTTCGACCCCAACCCTTCGTGCCTAAAAACCCACTCTATCGCGTTATTTGTTCAAAATAGTTGCTGCGATTTCTTTAAGAGGAATGCTCAAAGCGTCTGATACTGGCTAGTTCAAGATAGGTAAAAGTTGCAGCCGGGCTTTGCAGACCGAACAATAATAATAATTCACTCATACCGAGTGTTATCATAAGAAATAATTTTTTTTAAATCATCTGAAGATAAAATTAGAAGGGTAAGAGATAAAATCGTAAGAGTCTTTGTGGCGATTAATAAAAATGACGGAAGAAAGCAGCGAAACTAAATCTACAGACCGGGGCACCACAAGGACCAGTACTAGGCCCAGTATTAATCACTGTGTATATAAACGACGTATGACAACAAAATAGACGTTTTGCAGGTTAAGAAACCTTTTTTATACCAAATGGCACCTATTTGCCCTAACCTTGAAGATCCGCGAAAGTAATCGTTACAATTCAGCAATAAATTCCATAACTCTATTGTTCGTGGTAAAGACAATTTTGGACTAGCTGAGCAAAAAATTTATTAACTTGGACTTATTTCGATCACCCAGGTGCGAGTATTTGTGGTGCATTAGAGCAAATTACTAGACCGACAGTTATTTGCAATTGGCAACGCCCGGGAAAAGTTATAACGACTAGATAATTGCTTGAATAGCCGAGGCATGAATACGTGATACAAGTGCGCGATTAAATTGGCACGAGCTTCCTTAAATTCTGCATTAACTGCGACGATGCAATTAGTTAAAATGTGCGAGTTGGTTATTAAAAATGTTCCTAGTATATGAAGGTATGAGACTTTTTTTCTTTGTGGGCTTAATCCTTGTGTAATGCAAAATTTATGTGTAGTTAAGCAGTTTTCCAATTGACTTTACAAGTAAAGCGAGGAAACTGCTAAATTTTAATGCAAAAATTAAGACCAGCTCTGAAGCTTTACATTTTTGCTACCCATTCCGTGTAATTGGTGCGTGTACAAAGTGACGTTCGTAAAATTTTAAACTAAGATTAAGTGCAATTTTGGGAAAATTTTCTTAGCTTATAATCAGTCAATTCATCAAATTTTAGATACCATGGCCTGCTCAACCGCCCGATCTTAATCAGCTAGAGCATGCATAAGGCATTGGATAATTTAACGATTAAATTATCCAGTTTTTCTACCTGATTAAGATCTGGCAGCCGAGCTGGCGATGGAAAATTGAATTTTCCTTTATAGATACCATGAGTTGGATGAGTCGCGCTTTTATTTAGAAAATGTTGCCATACTCTCAAATTTGGAAGGTAATCATTATTCTCCTTATTATTATTATTATTTGTATTGCTGCCTTGCGACATTTCAATGGTTTGGAATTTCTCATCCCGAAATAGTTTTTTGGGAAAACAGAAACATTACGAAATATGAATTCGCCAAGTAGTTTAGATAAAGGATTAGATTTGACGAACAGCTACATAGAGAAAACAAAAATACAGCGCCCTTGAAATTTAAATATGCCAAAGATAAAAAAAAATAATTTGAAGTGTCGCAAACATTTTTTTAGATATCGAGAAACTATTCATTGCTATTCAAGGTCGTTATCGGAAATAAGTATACACACTTAATTGCGCTTGTTATAATGGCACAATACTAATATAGGTAATTCCGCACATGGACTATTTGTTTAAATTATATATTCAAGTATAAGGCATGATTAGACCTGTAGTGTACGCTCGAAGTGGATATTAACTCGGAAAATAGCTAATTAAGGTTAATTTGTCTTAAATTTAAATCTCATAATAATGAAGTAGGTTTGACCATGACGATAAGTAATGTAACGCCAAAGGCGCGTAACATTTATAGAGCTAACATCATTAATAGTCGACAATAATGACAGAGGCCCCAATTACGAACCTTGGGGCCTCCCCCAATTGTTCACTTTCCATTATTCCACTGGTCCTTATACACCCCCAAGCACAATCCAGATGCTGCTCTACAATTCTCTAGTTTTCGTTTCCGAATCATTGGCGCCATCTCTGGGACGATTGTGCCTGCTATGAGAGGGCATACTCCTGTAATGAGCGGGTGTAAAATGTTATACGCATTTTTTTAATTGCTGGATCATTCTACGCACCCCCCCCCCCCCCTTTAAATTTACCTAAAACTTTTCCTAACGCCCTGTATATACTGTAATCGGAACTAATGTTTTTATCGGTCTTGACCGACCTCGATTAGACCAGTCGAATGGAATTTCAAACTATTGCATCTGTTTATACACCTGGTCGACTCTACCGCCAAATTCGACTCCACTTTCCTATTTTAAACGGAACACCCAAATCTTAATAACAAAAAATATATATACATAATAATATACATATATACACACACATAGTTATAAACAGACATTGTTGAGCCCGTTCAATATATAAACGGTCATTGTGAAGCCCACTATTACGCTGTCGACTCCAATTTATCAAGGTGTATACCATTTGGTAAAAATTACGGTCTTCGGACATCGTTTGCAAATTTTAAGGAGGGCTCAACAACGTACTGTTCCCATCTTCGTGTATATCTCGATTAGTACTGTTTATGAAAGATCAAAAATGCGTTAAAATTTGCTTATCTATCTTGGTTCTAAAAGGCGGGATCAACAGCGACCTGTTGATATATCGGGCTCAACAATGTGCCGCTTATAAGTATATAAATATATACACACATACATGATGTATATATATATACACACGTATATATCCACATATATATATATATATATATATATATATATATATATATATATATATATATATATATATATATATATATATATATATATATATATATATATATATATAATAGAGAACGTGATGTACTCCTGCGATTGTTTTATTTTTGGATTTTATACAAAGTGGGTGTTGCATTTGACGCATGGGCGTGTTTTTGTTACTCCATGTACGCAATGATCTTCTTAACTAAAGAAGCGTAATTTCTCTGTAGATTTTTATAATTGATATTAGAATAACGTTTTCACTTATGACAGCTGTCAAATTTCCTGTCAACTGAATAAAAATGTCATTTAATAATTATTTCCACAAATGACTTTAGCACTTAAAAAGACATTTTTCTATAGGTTTTGGAGGTACTGAATACGAAATTAATTTCATAAAATTATTATGTTTGCTGGTAGCTGTCAAAATTGTGTCAAATTTAAAACTATGCCATAATTTTTTAAACAATGTGAATTTCCATAGAAAGGAAATCAAGTGTTTTTTTTTATTTGCTGGTTCCATAATTAATATTAAAATACAGTTTTTACTTTTGGCAGCTGTCAAAATTTCTGACTTTTAACGAAAATGTGATTTAATAATTATTTCAACAAATTAAAGTACCAAGCAGACATTTCTCTATAGGCTTTGGAGGAACTGAATAAGAAATTGTTGTAAAAAAAATATTGTTTGTTGGTAGCTGTCAAAACTGTTGTCAAATTTTAAAAAATGCAAGTGTACCTTTCGTAATTTTGAAAATAACGTGAATTCCCATAGAAGAAGTGCTATTAAGTGTTTTGAAACTTTCTAGTTCCATAATAGATAATAAAATAAAGGTTTCACTTTTGACAGCTGTCAAAATTTTTCAGCTTAATGAAAATGACATTTTATAATTATTTAAACAAATAAACGTACTTAACAAGCATTTTTTTATAAGTTTTGGAGGTAATGAATACGAAATTGATGTCAAAAAAATATTGTTGGTTGGCAGAATGTCAAAATTACTGTCAAATTTAAAAATTTACAAGTTTATCTTTCGTATTTTTGAAAATAATGTTGATTTCCATTGAAGAAGATATTATAAAATATTAAAACTTTTTAGTTCAGTAATTGATATTAAAATAAAGTTGTAACCTTTGACAGCTGTCAAAATTTCTGTCAACTCAATAAAAATGCAATTTTATTATTATTTCAACAAATTAAACTACTTAACAAACATTTTTCTATAGGTTTTGGAGGTACTGAATACGAAAGTAATACGAAAGAGATATACTCGCATATTTTTAAATTTGACAGCAGTTTTGGCAGCTACCGAAAACAAAATATTTCGTATTTAGTACCTGCAAAATATATAGAAAATTGTCTGGTCGGTACTGCATTTTTTGAAATAATTATTAAATCGCGTTTTTATTAGATTGACAGAAATGTTGACAGCTGTCAAAATTTGACAGCAATTTTGGCAGTTACCAACAAAAATAATATTTTTTGAAACTAATTTCGCATTCAACACCTTCGGAACCTATAGAAAAATGTCCATGATAGATAATAAAATAAAGTTTTCACTTTTGACAGCTGTCAAAATTTTTCAACTTAATGAAAAGACATTTTATAATTATTTAAACAAATAAACGTACTTAACAAACATTTCTTTATAAGTTTTGGAGGTACCGAATACGAAATTGATGTCAAAAATATAATGTTGGTTGACAGATGCCAAAATTGCTGTCAAATTTAAAAATTTACAAGTATATCTTTCGTAATTTTGAAAATAATGTTGATTTCCATAGAAGAAGATACCTACAAAAAATGTTTTAAAACTTTCTATTCCAGTAATTGATATTAAAATAAAGTTGTAACCTTTGACAGCTGTCAAAATTTCTGTCAACTTAATAAAAGCGCCTTTTTGTTATTACTTCCACAAATTAAACTACCTAATAAACATATTTCTATAGATTTTGGAGGTACTGAATACGAAAGTATACGAAAAAGATACACTTGCATATTTTTAAATTTAGCAGCAGTTTTGACAGCTACCAAAGAACAAAATTTTTTTTTGGTATTTT
Organism: Rhagium mordax; assembly: GCA_963680705.1. Taxonomy (NCBI): domain Eukaryota; kingdom Metazoa; phylum Arthropoda; class Insecta; order Coleoptera; family Cerambycidae; genus Rhagium; species Rhagium mordax. The sequence goes on along the minus strand of OY796662.1, from coordinate 59,301,031 downwards.
TTCCAACAGATTTTATTAAACATATTACATTATTTTTTATTATTGTTAATGTGAAGAAGTGATAAAGACAGAGGCACCAATGCTGAACCTTGGGGGGCTCCTTATGTAACCGGTTTAAAACAGCGGTTCTCTACAAATCAACTTAAAAAGGACAGTGGCAGAAAACTTAACGAGTCAGAAAATGATTAGATTTTTGCGAAAACCATTTTAAGCGCATGTGAACAGGTCCGTACTCAAAATTTTAAATTTTCAAGAACACCCCTGGAATTTCTTTCTTTCAAACTAATATTAAAACAAAACGTATAAAAATCAAAACAACTGCAAGCACTGTTAGCATATAAACCTACTGCCAGCTACGTGTCTTGGGCGTACATTTTCCAACACGAATCTCGCTTTATCTCTAATCGCCCGCTCGACGAATAACAAAAGTGCAACACTGTAGCCTTAAACAAACATTTCCATCGAATATTCAATATTAATAATTTCCAAACGATATTTTCTATACGAGCACGCAACAATCTTTTTATTTCGCTTTTATCACGGCTTATCAATTAAAGAAACTGTTGTAATAAAACAATTGAAGTGCTGATGAGATTTCACCTATAAAAAGTTACTTAATGTAAACAGCTCATCCACAATTGCGCCTGGTGCACCCTTAACAGGTGTAGCTTCCGCCTTGAACGTTCACAGGAAAAAAATGTCCATCCCCAAAGGGATGCCCACGCGTTTATAAGCTCAAGTTACCGCCGAAACGTTGCGAAATGAGTGTGTTAGATATACAGTGCTGCGAGGACGGTGGAAAGGACGTGAAGGACATTCACAAGGGTAAGACCACTGCAATAGCCTAGGGATGTCTCTATAGAATTTAAGTGAAAAAACGGGTTGGTGATTTTGCTTTTTTTTGTTGGGTCTATAGGATTAAGGTCGGGCGACTGAGCAGGCAGTAGCCAACAAAAGGTACAATAATTGTGCATTTGCCAACAAAATACGAAAAAAATTCATAAAAAATTTCGACAATATTTCACATCGTCTTCAGAAAGTTATCAAAACCGCCGAGTTAGGTTTCGGTTTTCGTACGATTGCAACTTGATTATTAGCAGGCGCTTCCACTTTATCCCGATTTATATTTAGACGCTACAAAACTTGGAGCTTTCTGCATTCCCAATCGACGATAAAATTCTCATCTCATTCACTTTATGGCAGTTTTCGGCACGATTTCTGAGTCAGTACGTCACCGTTCTGGCGTTAATCGTAATGTGGATGTGACTAACCGCAGGCTAATTTATATGATAAAGTGGAATTGAACAACTTTAACTATGCGGCGCGAAGGAAGCAGAAATGTGGGGGAATAAAGGTGCAGTCGGGTGCCGACGAATGCAAATTGGCGCCCGGAGCCGGTGAAGAGACAACGGACACACACGCGGTGTCCAAGTACGTCGAATTTCTGTTAGAAATTACGCGTAATTGCTAGCTTTAATTTTATGCACGATAATGTAGGTTCTCACGTGGCTATCAGCGTAGGAAAGTATGTAGAAGTCAATCAAAGTTCAGTTTTACAGTGGCCTGCTCAGTCGCCAGACCTTAATCCGATAGAGCATGTTCCAAAAAAACGTTTTACGTGACAGGCCTCATTTTGACGACGGCCAACGGCTGTACCGTTCAAAAGTCGCTGTGGATCACAAAATTTATTGGATCGTCTTATTTTTTTAATGTTCTTTTTGCAATTCTTCATCAATTTCTCGAGCCCAATTTTTGATTTTTAGCTATAATTCTTTATAACTTGGATTTAAAATTGAATTTTTGCTAAGAAATATCATTATTTTCAATTAAAATGAGTCTGCAGGTCACAAATTCATACAGATTTCTTTGTTATCCTTGACAGCTGTCAAAATCACTGTCAAATTTAAACTTTGAAAAGTATCTCTTTCGTAATTTTGGAAACAATGTGATTTTTCATAAAAGAAGTATATTAAATTTTTCTATTTTTATAATTGAGATATTACTTTTTGACAGCTGTCAAATTTTCTGTCAACTGAATAAAAATGCCATTTAATAATTATTTCCACAAATGACTTTAGTACTTAAAAAGACATTCTCCTAAAGGTTTTGGAGGTACTGAATATGAAATTTATTTCATAAAATTATTATGTTTGTTGGTAGCTGTCAAAATTGCTGTCAAATTTAAAACTATGCAAGTTTGTTTTCCATAATTTTATAAACAATGTGAATTTCCATAGAAGGGAAATCTAGTGTATTTTTTAAATTTGCTAGTTCCATAATTGATATTAAAATACAGTTTTTACTTTTGGCAGCTGTCAAAATTTCTGACAACTTAATGAAAATACCATTCAATAATTATTTCAACAAATTAAAGTACCAATCAGACATTTCTCTGTAGGCTTTGGAGGAACTGAATACGAAATTGTTGTAAAAAAAAATATTGTTTGTTGGTAGCTGTCAAAACTGCTGTCAAATTTAAAAAATGCAAGTGCACCCTTCGTAATTTTGAAACTAACGTGAATTCCCATAGAAGAAGTGCTATTAAGTGTTTTGAAACTTTCTAGTTCCATAATAGATAATAAAATAAAGTTTTCACTTTTGACAGCTGTCAAAATTTTTCAACTTAATGAAAATGACATTTTATAATTATTTAAACAAATAAACGTACTTAACAAACATTTTTTTATAAGTTTTGGAGGTAATGAATACGAAATTGATGCCAAAAAAATATTGTTGGTTGGCAGAATGTCAAAATTACTGTCAAATTAAAAAATTTACAAGTTTATCTTTCGTATTTTTGAAAATAATGTTGATTTCCATTGAAGAAGATATTATAAAATATTAAAACTTTCTAGTTCAGTAATTGATATTAAAATAAAGTTGTAACCTTTGACAGCTGTCAAAATTTCTGTCAACTCAATAAAAATGCAATTTTATTATTATTTCAACAAATTAAACTACTTAACAAACATTTTTCTGTAGATTTTGGAGGTACTGAATACGAAAGAGACATACTTGTATATTTTGAAATTTACCAGCAGTTTTGACAGCTACCAAAAAACATAATATTTTTTTGACATCAATTTGGTATTTAGCTCCAAAACCTGCTGAAAATTGTTTGCTTGGTACTTCAATTTGTTGAAACAATTATTAAATGGCATTTTTATTCGGTTGACAGAAATGTTGACAGCTGTCAAAAGTAAAAAATGTGTTTTAACATCAACTATGGAACCAGCAAATTTTAAAAAATACTTAAATCCTTTCTTCAATAGAAATTCACATTGTTTCCAAAATCAAGCAAAACAAACTCGCATATTTTAAAATTTGACAGCAGTTTTGACAGTTACCAACAAATATAATATTTTTTTTAAACTAATTTCGGATTCAACATCTCCGGAACCTATACAAAAATTTCTGCTTAGTATTTTGATTTGTTCCAATAATTATTAGACGGCATTTTCATTCAGTTGCCAGAAAATTTGACAGCTGTCAAAAGCGAAATAGTTATTTTAATTTTAATTATAGAAATAGAAATATTCACATTTAAAACACTTTAAAAACATCCTTGTAAAATTTTTAATTTGACACTGATTTTGACAGCTGTCAAAAATTTTAAAAATGAACCTGAGAAAAATGAAATTCTATTTCGGCAAATCTATTTTTAAAGTAAAGATTTAAAACTAAATTGGGCGAATCTTTATATATTTGTGACCTGTATGCTGACTTTAAATGAAAAAAGGTAATTTTTTAATAAAAAATCAATTTTGGATTTAAATTATAAAAAATTACAACTTAAATTCAAAAATCCGGCTCGAGAGATTTTGAAGAATTTGACAATAGTAAGATGATGGCCTGCTCAGTCGCCAGACCTTAATCCAATAGAGCACATTTCAAAGAAGCAAGCCTCATTTTGACAAAAGCCAACGACTTTTTGAGCCTTCACCATACAAAAAGTTGGATAATTTATTCCTAAATATTAGCAAAATTGCAAAAAAAAATTTGAACATCTCATTGATTGTATTTTCACTTTTGTTTTAATCAACACATTAATGTTTACGGTCTTTTTTTTAATTACCAGATAAGAATAAAACCCCTACCTAGACCACTGCCGGCGCGTACAAAATCTTTACCTAAATCCAACAAATACATTCATGTATGGCAATTAAATCACATTACCGCCAATAAAACAAAGCATTCTATTGCAATAAACAATATCACTAAACAAATAAATACCGTCTGCAAATTTACGCGGTGAGCAAAAAAAATTTGCCACGCCCTACACCAGCATAAAATTAGCAACGCTATCCATTGAGAGCCGATGCAACCATTTTACGATTTCTTATAGGGCAACCCGAGTGCCTATCCCAGCTTGAAGTCCAGGAATATAAAACCGCTCCAACAATATTATTTGCTAGACAGGTTACCGGGTACAACAAAACAAATCACAACAATAAATAAATATATACACACCTTTTATGGTTATTACTCTATTCTAGATTTAATGAACGTAATCTAATTTTTATTTTTATAGGAGCTTATCAGGTTTAGAATTTACTGCACAAAGGCTTTGCATAACGATTCCGACAACTAGTTTACATATTTTTTCGACAGTCATCTCGATATTTTACTTTAATAACGCATTTATCGCCAAAAAGACTGATTTCCGGGGGAGAAACAAGTGGGCCCAATTTGTAGAACCTGAAAACCATCATAGAAAATATAATAACTTGTATTTACGACCAGAAAAAGAAAAAAACTAGGGGGGATTAAATCGGGCGATCGAGCTGGCCACTCAATAGTCCAACGTGGAGACTGAAGCCGGCGCGGTGTTCCATCGGAATTGTGACCTCGCAAAACAGACCTGTACGCATTACTAACAGTTCCCCTTTTCAGGACCGACCTTTGGTTGCAGACATGTACAGATGATATTATATTTCCTGCTGATGTCATACACGTATTGCATGAGGACCGTCCTTTCTGTAGCAATAGTAGCCATGAATGACAACAGCACGTCCATCAACTCCGACGTACCCGTAAGTAAATCCACTAATAATAATAATAATAATAATAAATTTCTTTATTTCCAATCAATTTTTTAGACGTACGACTGGAACAACCAGAGCGTGGTGCTGTCAGCCTTTTTCTGGGGCTACGTAATCCTGCAGCTGCCAGCTGCCCAACTGGGCAAGAAATTCGGCGCCAAGTGGCTGCTGGTGTGCTGCACGACAGTGGACTCGCTGGCGTGCCTGGCGATCCCGAAAAGCGCGGAGTATTTCGGCGCCACAGGGGTAATGATCTGCAGGTTCCTCCAAGGGCTATCCCAAGGGTGCATATCGCCTCTGCTGCACACGCTGCTGGGATACTGGGCGCCCCCCTGCGAGCGGTCCGTAATCGGGACGTTCTCTTACGCAGGTAAGTGATGATTGATGCCCACGCTCCATCAGAGCAAGGATTTAAGGTCAGCTCTTCCTGCAGGTTCCGTTTTCGGAAACATAGTGTCGCTCCCAGTGACGGGATTCATATGCTCGACTTGGGTCGGATGGCCGGTGGCGTTCTACCTATTCGGAGCGCTGGGATTGAAGTGGGTGTTGCTGTGGGCCTTCCTGGGCGCGGACCGGCCCGGATGCCACAAGAACATTACGTCCTGCGAGAAGGTGTACATCGAATCCAGCTTGGGACACGAAACCCACAAGGTACTGACTTCGACCCCCAGCTCCGGCATTTGGTCCTAAATCACTTGGTATATTTCAGGTGCATCACACTCCGTGGAAGGCGATCCTGACCTCGCTGCCGTTTTGGGCCGTGACGTTCGCGTTCATAGGGGCGAACTGGGGCAGCTCGGTGCTGCTGACGCAGACCCCCACGTATCTGAACAAGATATTAAAATACGATATTAAATCGGTAAGTAACTACCATTTTTTTGTTGGAAAATGTTGACGACCGCTCATTTTAGAACAGTCTACTATCCGCTGCGCCATATTTGCTGATGTGGATGGGCTCTCTAGTTTTCAGTCCCGTGTGTGATATAATAATAAACAAGGGGATTGTGTCTCGAAGCGCAGCAAGGAAAATATTTAACAGCATAGGTAAGCATATAGTTCTCTAGTTCAGTTGTGTGAAAAAAGTATTCTTTTTTATTTAAAAGTCTAGATTTAGCAGATCTGTTATAAGTAAGTGCACATTTAAATATAAAAGGTTTGTGAAGTGATTAGATCATCATATAATATAAATCAATGTACAGATAAAATTTAAAACACTTGAAAAAGTGTAATTAACAAGATATCGATACGGATATTTTATATCTACTATATTGTTAACAACATAGGAAACTTAAGTACTGGGATGAGCTACACATCATTTTTCTTGTGAGGAAGCAGAAAGAGTAAATTTTTAAATTTCTAGCCCCACTCTCTCCCAAGACAATGCTAAGGCAGAGCCGGCTCCAGGTTAAATTAACCACTACTTCCATAGTGTTATATTATATTGCTTAAAGAAACTAAAGAATTATTCTTGGTTATAAAATTGACAAGATATCAGTACCCAAATATTTTATATTGCACTGTAATTATTATTGTTGACAAAATAGGAAATTCAAGTGTCTAAATGAGTCAGTAGTAACTTTTCTTGTGAGGAATCAGAAAGAGTAAATTTTTAAATTTCTAGCCCCACTCTCTCCCAAGACAATACTAAGGCAGTGCCGGCTCCAGATTAAATTACCCACTTGGTATTGCAATAACATTATACTGAAAAAACAATAACTTTCGTATTTTAGTTGCAAATGATGCGTTCTTTCCGCCTGCCCAACAAGAGTACCATTTCCCAAAACACCCCGTATGTATCCATTTATGAATGTATTAATAATGCCTTAGGTACGTTATTCCCCGCCATAAGCCTCACTCTGGTGGGATTCATCCCTCAGGACCACGCGGGAATAGCCGTCATGCTCCTAATATTAACCGGCGGCCTCAGCTCTGGAGGTTTTTGTGGATTCCAAGTGAACCACATGGACCTGTCACCCAACCATTCCGGCATCCTCATGGGCCTGTCCAACGGCTCCACGAGCATCTTCTCGATTATATCCCCGTTGATTGTGCAGTACATCGTAACCGACCAGGTAAGCAAACCAAACATTGGTCTAGTCCAGTGGTTTGTATTTTTTTTATTATTCCAGAGCAACCAGTCGCAATGGCGGACCATATTCATCACGGCGGCGTGCGTGTACTCGGCTACCGACATCTTCTACATATTCTTCGCCTCCGGGGAGGTGCAGTCGTGGAACGAGGTGAGCCCCGAAGACGCGGACGAGGAAACCCAGACGGGGCAGGTGAAGATTTTCGAGAAGGAACCGCCTAGTAAATGCTGAGGAACGTTCTCTCTTATGTACATACTCATTATGTAAATATTTTTATATAGTATTATTAGCTGATGTAAATAGTTTTAAGGTTTTTTTTTTTAAGGAAATATAAAATAGTTATTTATATTTAAGTGGGTGTGTTTTTTTTGGGTGATGAAAAGTTATCAGGAAAGAGATCGATAAAATTGGTTTTGACAGTCAAAATCAGTGTCAAAAAGTATGTCTTTCGTAATTTTGAAACAATGTGATTTTTCATAAAAGAAGAGACGTAAAGTATTTTGTTTCTCTATTTTTATAATTGAAATTAAAATAACGTTTTCACTTTTGACAGCTGTCAAATTTTCTGTCAACTGAATAAAAATGCCATTTAATAATTACTTCCACAAATGACTTTAGTACTTAAAAAGACATTTTTCTATAGGTTTTGGAGGTACTGAATACGAAATTAATTTCTTAAAATCATTATGTTTGTTGGTAGCTGTTAAAATTGCTGTCAAATTTAAAACTATGCAAGTTTGTCTTCCATAATTTTATAAACAATGTGAATTTCCATGAAAGGGAAATCAAGTGGTTTTTTTTCAAATTTGCTTGTTCCATAATTGATATTAATATACAGTTCCTACTTTTGACAGCTGTCAAAATTTCTGACAACTTCATGAAAATGCCATTCAATAATTATTTCAAGCAGACATTTCTCTATTGGCTTTGGAAAACTGAATACGAAATTTTAAAAAAATACTATATTTGTTGGTAGCTGTCAAAGCTGCTGTCAAATTTAAAAAATACCTTTGCGTGCCTTTCGTAATTTTGAAAATAACGTTAATTCCCATAGAAGAAGTGCTATTAAGTGTTTTGAAATTTGCTAGTTCCATAATAGATAAGAAAATTAAAGTTTTCACTTTTGACAGCTGTCAAAATTTTTCAACTTGATGAAAATGACATTTTATAATAATTCAAACAAATAAACGTACTTAACAAGCATTATTATAAGTTTTGGAGGTACTGAATACGAAATTGATGTCAAAAAAATATTATGTTGGGTGACAGATGCCAAAAATGCTGTCAAATTTAAAAATGTACAAGTATAGCAGTCGTAATTTTAAAAATAATGTTCATTTTCATGGAAAAATATACATAAAACGTTTTAAAACTTTCTGGTTCAGTAGTTGATATTATAATAAAGTTGTAACCTTTGACAGCTGTCAAAATTTCTGACAACTTAATGAAAATGCCATTTAATAATTATTTCAACAAATTATTAAAGTAGAACATTTACCTATAGGCTTTGGAGGAATTGAATACAAAATTGTTGTAAAAAAAATTATATTTGTTGGTAACTGTCAAAGCTGCTGTCAAATTTAAAAAATGCCTTTGCGTGCCTTTCGTAATTTTGAAAATAACGTTAATTCCCATAGAAGAAGTGCTATTAAGTGTTTTGAAATTTGCTAGTTCCATAATAGATAAGAAAATTAAAGTTTTCACTTTTGACAGCTGTCAAAATTTTTCAACTTAATAAAAATGACATTTTATAATTATTTAAACAAATAAAGTAATTAACAAACATTTTTAATAAGTTTTGGAGGTAACGAATACGAAATTGATGTCAAAAAAAATATTATGTTGGTTGACATATGTCAAAATTGCTGTCAAATTTTAAAATTTATAAGTATATCTTTCGTAACTTTGAAAATAATGTAGATTTCCGTAGATGAAGATACATAAAATGTTTCTAGTTCAGTAATTGATTTTAAAATAAAGTTGTAACCTTTGACAGCTGTCAAAATTTCTGTCAATTTAATACAAATGCCATTTTATTATTATTTCAACGAATTAAAGCACTTAACAAACATTTTTCTATAGGTTTTGGAGGTACTGAATACGAAAGCAATAGAAAAAGGATATACTTGCATATTTTTAAACTTAGCAGTTTTGACAGCTACCAAAAAAGAATATGTTTTTGACATCAATTTCGTATTTAGTATCTGCAAAAACTATAGAAAATTGTCTGCTCGGTACTTCAATTTTTTTAAATAATTATTAAACGTCATTTTTATTAGGTTGACAGATATGTGTGACAGCTGTCAAAAGTAAAAAATTGACATTAAACAATGATGGAACTGGCAAATTTAAAAAAGAAAACACTTAAATCCTTTCTTCAATGGAAATTCACATTGTTTCCAAAGTTAAGGAACACAAACTTACATATTTTTTAATTTGACAGCAATTTTGACAGTTACCAACAAATATAATATTTTCTAGAAACTAATTTCGTAAATATCTGCTTAGTACTTTCATTTGTTCAAGTAATTATTAGATAGCATTTTCATTAAGTTGACAGAAAATTTGACAGCTGCCAAAAGCGAAAACGTTATTTTTATTTTAATTATAGAAATAAAAAGATTCACATTTGGAACACTTGATCTTTTTTGCTATAAAAACTCACATTGTTTGCAAAATTACAAAAAACATAGGTAACTACCTGTAAAATTTTAAATTTGACACTGATTTTGACAGCTGTAAAAAAAATTCTATTTTGGCAGATCTATTACCTATCTTTTTTAAAATAAAGATCTAAAGTCTACAGCGCTTTTTGGACATTAAGGTCGCTTTTCCAACTCGTTCGGCCGCTTTCATCTGTTGACCAGTGTACGTACACGCGATCCACATGCGCCGAACGCTCGTCCAAACTAATTACCGCGTTCTTATCGGAAGAAGCCGCAGAAAAGCCATCCAAATTCAGTAAACACTGCGCAGTCGGCCACCACACATGCTTAATAAATAATCATCTCCAACTTGCAAATATGTAACGAGCGGCCTCGTTAAACATATGATCGTCCGTACGTTTTCCCAGTTTCGCCATGGAGGTAGTGAAACTGCTGTGCTGTGCGAGAGGTGGAGATGTTAGCACGGGTAAGCGCTTTTTTGTAACCCAGTTAGGATCGACCCTATATGCAATATACCGAGTGGTTGCGTATCCACGTACATCCTTTTTTGCCGCTGGCGCAAGGGGTGGCGAAAAACTGATTGTAGATTATGAAAATAAGGTCTTTCAATTTTGTCGGTCTGTCTGTCGATGCAAAAGTCATTGCCCAAAAAGGTATTCTTATATACAGTGTGAGCACGTTAAAAAACGTAAGAATAAATTTTTGATTTTATTGAAGTACCTTCTGTACCCATTCTAAGGGTTGTTTCAAGTGGTGGGGGTAAGAGGAGCAGGCAAGGACGTATGGATGTATAGTAATAAAAATGTATTTAATATTAATTTTTGTTTTAAACATTGCCTCTTTTCTCGTCCATTTCTTGCTTATCACATTTAGAACGAACTTTATCTGTACATAGAAAAACTAACACAGATAAAAAACATTTACAAAAAATCACGCGGTTTGTTGTAGTCCACGTCCAAAAAGTGTGATAATCTTAGCTCGAATGTGTGACAATTCGATTCGTAAAGCGACCCTCTGACCTACAGCTACTAAATTACGGCAAACTGATACTGCACGATGAACAATAGTTTTAATTTAAAAATATTTGTTGTTTATTTAATTTGTAGATCACCTTGACCGAAATCCTGTCAATATTTTTTAAAGTCAAATCGAAATAAACACATTTTCACCGAAAAATCAACCAAGAATTACGAAATATATGCTTAGATACATACTTCATTGACCACCAATGCTAACGCACAATATGCTTATCTCAACAATTATGCGCCTACAATGTAAGTAAACAATAACAATAAACATTCTGCTAGAAGCTCAATAATTAAATCAAAAAATGTATTGACCAAATAATTCTTCACTTTCATAGTAAGTTTTCAAGTTTACAGTAATGGAGTATTTGAATGAAGCGTTGTACACGCACGGTGGCCAGTTAGGCTTCCAGATTTGACACCTATCGACTTATTTTTTTTTTTTGTTAGTCTCCAACGCTTGTTACTAAGAATCGAGCAAATAAATTGGATAGCAGTAGTAATTGTCCAGGCAGTAATTAATTGATTAGATAAAATTCCGCTGCGATTAATAATGCAGACTTATCAGAAAAAACTGTGTGGTTTTGTGACTAATAAGTAACTAGGATCTATTTTCAAGATAATCTAGCAGAATTTTTGTCGTTTAATAAAAACAGCAATGGCGTTTCAAAGGATGCTAGAACAGCCTGAGCTGCCGTTAAAAAAAAGGTGGTTGTCACCACGATGAATCTGCAGTGCTCGATGAATATCCGTCTGAATCCGTAGAATAAAAGAGTGCAGACTCGGTACGATATATTTTAAATTAATCCTAAAAGAATTAAGAAATCCAAGGGAGTAGAGGTGAAATGCTTGAAAATATTTAAAGAAAGGAGTGGCAATATATTACTACAATAGTTTTACACAGTCATATACATATAAACAAGAGAGACAAATTGCTATCGTAAAAACAAAAAAGTTTAAGTAAAAATAAAAGTCAAAAAGTGAAAGTAAAAAAGTGAAATTAAAAAAATAAAAGTAAAAATGTAAAAGTAAATAATAAATTAAGTAAAAATGCTTGTAAAAATGTAAAAGAAAAAAAATAAAAATATAAAAGTAAAAGCAAAAATAAAAGTAAATACCTAAGTGAAAATAAAAAAGTAAAAGTAGAAATAAAAGTAAAAATGTGAAATTAAAAGAGAAAAAGTAAAAATAAACAAGAGAGACAAATTGCTATCGTTTTCTACAGAATATTATGACATGAGGCAATTTACCTGTCATTTCAGAGAAAGTGTGGTTATATGTGCCACCTACATTACTGAACACGAGACTGAACATTATTACGGCGCTGCGCCTCTTTATAATTCTTTTACTCAACGATAAAAACCTCCTTTATTTTTACAGAATCTAAACTGGGCTACAGGCATGCGCAGATGGTGCTTTACTTCCTGCTTATGACGTATACATACTGTATGAGATCCGTCCTCTCTGTGGCTATCGTTGCCATGAATAACAACACCACATCTATAAATCCTAATATACCGGTAAGTGACAATATTCGCTCGGCATAAGTGTTACAGTAAAAATAAAAAGAGCAACAGTAAAAAAGTAAAAATGTAAAAGTAAAAAACTAAAAGTAAAAAAGTAAAAAGAGCAACAGTAAGAAAGTAAAAGTAAAAAAAGTAAAAGTAAGAGTAAACAAGTAAAATAAAAAAGTAAAGGTAAAGAAAGTGAAAATAAGTAAAACTAAAAGAGCAAAGGTAAAATTAAAAGAGTAAAAGTAAAAAAGTAAAAGTAAAACAAGTAAAAGTAAAAAAGGAAAAAAGTAAAGTAAAAAGTAGAAATAAAAAAGTGAAAATAAGAGCAAAAATAAAAAAATAAAAGGAAAAAGTAACAGCAAAAAATAAAAGTAAAAAAATAAAAATAAAGTAAAAGTAAAAGCTAAAATAGACATAGACATAGACATAGATTCTATTTAACCAAGATACAAAATGTTAATAAATGCCTCGGTGAATTCCTAAGTGAAAATAAAAAAATAAAAGTAGAAAACAGAAAATAAAAAAGTAAAACTAAAAGAGCCTGGTAAAATTAAAAGAGTAAAAGTAAAAAAGTAAAAGTAAAACAAGTAAAAGTAAAAAAGTAAAGTAAAAAGTAGAAATAAAAAAGTGAAAATATGAGTAAAAATAAAATACAAAAGGAAAAGTAAAAGCAAAAAATAAAAGTAAAAAAGTGAAACTAATAAAAAGGTAAAGATGTAAATGTAAAAAAATAAAAATATAAAAGTAAAAGCAAAAATAAATACCTAGGTAAATGCCCAAGTGAAAATAAAAAAGTGAAAACAAAAAAGTAAAACTAAAAGAGCAGAGGTGAAATTAAAAGAGTAAAAGTAAAAAAGTAAAAGTAAAACAAGTAAAAGTAAAAAAGTAAAGTAAAAAATAAAAATAAAAAAGTGAAAATATGAGTAAAAATAAAAAAATAAAAGGAAAAAGCAAAATAAAATTAAAAGAGTAAAGGTAAAAATAAAAAAGTTAGAAATAAAAGTAAAAAAGTTGAAGTTAAAAAGTAAAAATAAAAAAGTACAAGTAAAAGAGCAAAAGTAAAAAAAATAAAAGTAAAGAAGTGAAACTAAAAAATAAAAGTAAAAATGCCAAAGTAAAAAAATAAAAATAAAAAAGTAAAAGTATGTAAAAGTAAAAATGTAAAAGTAAAACTAAAATAAAAAAGGTACGTAAAAGAGATAAAGTAAATAAGTAAATTCGAACATTGGTCGGTCAATGTGGACATTTATAGGACTTTTACTGTAACAATAATAATTAAAAAAATTTAAAAAAAAATTAAAAAAACTACTGTAACATTTATTAATTTTTAATTTGTTCCTCTTTTTAGACATACCACTGGGACAACCAAAGCGTGATCCTGTCGGCGTTCTTCTGGGGCTACTTCATACTGCAACTGCCAGCGGCGCAGCTAGGCAAGAAACTCGGAGTAAAATGGCTCCTCGTGGGATGCACACTCACCAACTCGGTCTTCTGCATTTTGATTCCAGTATCGGCGCAGTACTTCGGCTCCGTTGGAGTGATCGTCAATAGATTCTTCCAAGGGCTGGCTCAGGGCTGCATACCGTCCCTGCTACACAACCTGCTGGGGCACTGGGCCCCTCCCGCCGAGAGATCCACCATTGGAGGATTCTCTTACTCAGGTACATTTTAATCGAACATGGATTTGCTTTCCATTTAAGGTCACTTATTTTTCCTATTTCAGATCGTTATTTACAGGTGCTGTCCTTGGGAACATACTGGCGCTCGCGACGACTGGCGTTATAAGCTCGAGTTGGGCTGGATGGCCTTGTTCGTTCTATTTGTTTGGAGCTTTGGGGCTGAAGTGGGTGCTGCTTTGGATGCTCCTGGGAGCGGACAGGCCGGGGAGTCATAAGGGAATAACTGACGCTGAGAGGATTTATATCGAGACGAGCTTGGAGTACGAGATTAACAGGGTATGTTTGCGCAAACATGCCAGGTGTGGTTGTAAAATAGAGTTGGTTTTTAGGTTCCGCAGACCCCTTGGATCTCCATCCTGAGGTCTCTGCCGTTTTGGGCTATAACGATGGCGTTTATCGGCGCAAATTGGGGCAGTTCCGTATTACTTACAGAAATTCCCACGTACTTGGATAAAATTTTAAACTACGATATTAAATCGGTAAGAGAATTCTACTAGGTGCACCGCAAACTGGAAGACACAACCTTTGTTTTTAGGATAGTCTACTATCAGCTGCGCCATACCTGGCGATGTGGGTTTGCTCCTTGATTTTCAGTCCGATTTGTGACGCTCTGATAAACAAGGAGACCGTTTCTAGGGGAACTGCCAGAAAGATATTCAGCACTATTGGTAAGTACAAAGGTAACACACCCAACTAACACAAAACTACTACCATTTTCTTCACCGACTTCAGGGACAATGGTGCCTGCGATCAGCTTAACCCTTGTGGGATTTATGCCCAAGGACCGCCCCTGGATATCTGTGGCGCTCCTAATACTAAACGGAGGAATTTCAGCAGGAGGTTTGTGTGGGTACCAAGTGAACCACCTAGACCTGTCGCCCAATCACTCCGGTGTACTGATGGGGTTGACCAACGGTTTGTCGAGCGTTTTCTCAGTCATTTCTCCGCTGATTGTGCAGTACATAGTAACAGATCAGGTAATGGATATTGATAGCTCGATTTACTAGATACAAGCTAGGTGAAAGCAATCCTGAGGAGGGTTAGAACCTTTGACCACTTACACCAAACACCAAATTTCAAACTGAGTGCACATGCGCTAGTAATATTGAGGTCCCAATAATGAGTATGATCACATAACCTCAAATTTTTAGTTTTTGCAATTTTATTTTCAATTTCAATTTTTGTAGTTTTAGCTTGGGTCACATTGAAAAACTCTCTCAGACTTAGATCAGATCAGATTTATAAAGTTTCAATATTGTAGATTATTAAACATAGGCTGCTAATTATAGGTTGGAATTCCAACCAACAAAAACCATCTTATTTTATTAGATTAAAGGCAATAAAAACCAAAGACGGCGCGCGCACTGTTGAAGGTCATTCATCGTGAATTTTTCACAACAAACAATTTACAAACGTTGTCCATACTTGTTCTAATATGTACTCTGTTTATCATCACCGAGATGATTAATATTTTTTCTTGAAAAACATTATTTAATTTACTTACGTTATATTCGAGGTTATATTGTTTAAAATTGCAAATATATACTAAAAACCTGGGAAATATCGACGCAAAAATTCCATTTTTGGAAAGCAGTTTTGGTTATCTCGAAAAATATACCTAAGTAGGCTTGTCGGTACCAATTTTTTACCCAAACTTTGTATTTTGTAGCGTCTTAAGAAAATACAAGATTCCGATTGAGGTTATATATTTTAAAATATTTAGGTAGAAACTTCTGCCTGTTCCTTCACTTACGATTTTAACTCGGATTTTAAAATTGTTCATGCAAAATATATAAACGAAAGTTTACCTTGTGCTGGGAGCCTCTACGATGCATGGAAACCTCAACGGATCCATCGACTTGGTGGTTTCTATTTTCACCGGGGTTTTCAGTAAACGATTCCCTTTACTTCTCAGGATGAAATAATCATTGTATACACACAATATGTCTTTTAAAGCTCTCACAACTACAAAAAAACCGAAATTAACTCACAAAACGTAGGATCTCAACTCGAGCTCTGATCTAGCGTCGTTTCATACCAGTTCATACCAGAGCAATGGCAGATTGGCAGAACACAGAATAACCAGAAACAAAAGACAGTGCACTAGTAGACGGTTTTACAACACAAATGGGAAAACTTACTTTTCTCAAACTTGATTAGATGGGTGAAATCCTAAATAAATTATTAAATCCCAATCAACTTGCACTAACTTTTAACGATAAATACAATTATTGGTAACTCCACGCAACTTTGGAACGACACTATATAAATAACGTTCAGACAAGCGAAATAAAAAAATTACGATTTAATTTCTTTCACTCTCAAATGGAGACACACGCAAATCCCATATTTACATACTGAGTATAAGTTTATAGCACACACTTAAGGATTATCACGCGAAAAACGAAAAACGAGAAATAAACAGCGTTTCAAATCCGACATTTTAACTGTAGTTCACTTTTGTTTCCGCTGCAGGCTGCAGGGACCACGTTCGCTACCTACCCGAGAATGTTCATGGCTGCGTTCAGAATTAATCGTACATAATAAAACTAACAATACCTTAAATTTTTAGTTTTTGCAAATATATTCTCAATATTCATTTTAATTTTTGTAGTTTTAGCTTGTAACATTTAAAAACTCTCTCAGACAGTAGATTTATAATGTTTCAATAGGTTGGAATTCCAATAAAAAAAAAGCACCTTATTTTATTAGATTAAGGCAATTAAAACTTTATTAATAACACGCTGAATAAGATTTTAGTTCATATAGTAAAGGAGCCAAGCAGATATTTCGATAAAATTGATATAATATTCGAACATTTTCGAAAATGCATGTTGTTGAGGTTAGTTGTGACGTCACGTGCGCCTCACTCATAATCAGTGCGTAACAACATAAGCAAAGAATATAAAGTTACCTCGCAGCAGGATTATGCCGCAAACCTTGCAGATAAACAATTACAAACTATTTTATAAACACAATTTTGGACTTGACTAGGCAACCAGGTATACATATGCAATACCATCGAGTGTACGTACGGTTGCCTAATCGTATAATCATGTTGCCAACGATCATTTATAAAGGCTCGTTGAATAACTTTGTGATTCAAAGTAAAGTCTGCGATTCATCAACAGTTGAAATCCATTCTAACGTAAATTAAAAAGTTATTTTTAATTTGTTTCGGTGAGGGAACTATCGAAGCCATAGATGTAGTTCAACTCCAAACATTAAACTTTAGAGCCTTGTCTCTCTTTACCCAACAGAAAATGCCAAGGTTTTCTGGGAGTTACTTTGGTGCCCTTGTTACGATCGAACTTGTTTTTGTTAAATAAATGTCTCTTTATTTTTAGAGTAATGAAGCAATGTGGAGGACCATATTCATCACGACAGCCTGTGTCTATACCGCCACCAACATATTTTACGTAATTTTTGCATCAGGAGAAGTACAAGCTTGGAATCAAGTGAACGAAGACGAGGATGAAGCTCCGTTTTTAACGGATGCCATCTGATAAACGTTTTAAGTTAAACTGAATTGGTATATAAATGATGAAACTTTGTACAAAAACGTGACAGTGTTTTCACGATTTAAAATATAAATTATTTATTAATATATTTTTGACTGAATTGAAATTTTTTTTCAATAATAGTTACTTTTAAGAAGCGAATTTAGCTGATGAGATTGAACTCTATAAGAACACAGGGTTCAATGGCTGATAACAGCGATAAAGTCTTTGTTTACTTATTCCCTAAGAAACTATTCCAAAATTGGTAACGACATGGAATGACAAATCATCTATGTTATCATATTATAGGAATTCATTTTGTGAATCTTTAGAACCGATTTAAGATGAGGGTCAAATTGAAATATGAAAATAAATTGTACAATTATGTATTTTATGGTAGATACAGAACATAGATGTGCTTGTTTTCACCAACTTTTTAATTTTAAACATAGACCATCCTAACTAGCGTAATATACACCAGTATTTACTTATTTATTTTATTTGAACTAAACTTAAACTTAAAATCTACAGGACTAGAAAAAAATACAAACCAAAACTACAGTATTCACATACTTATAAAAACCTATCCCTTATTCATACGTCAGTATTAGCCTACAAGGGCGTTGTTGACAACACCGATAAAATATAAATGCAACCCGCACAGCCCAACAACAACGTAACGATCGACACCAAAGGATAATCGTCCAAGTCACCGACAGGCACAAACAATTCTACCTCATCAAAGAGCTGAAACATACGATTATAGCATACTATTAGCAGTTATCTTACGAGAGCGCTTACAGCTTGATACGTCAGGTTTTTCCATACGCAAATGCTCTGGGCCGTTTCATTGCAGGGTGCCTCGACCTTTAGACCTCTGCCACAAATTTTGGAAAGAGTGTCAGGACACCATAACAAAAGACTCGGTTTTTGCAGTGGCACTTTTCCGAACCTACAATTGTTTGGAATAAATGTAAAAATCGGGGGGGGGATTTATTATGTTTGGATTTTTCAAATGTGTGATTTTGAAAAATCAATTCGCAGATTTTTAACAGTTTTGCTATTTCACTTTCCAAAATTTATAAAATGATATTAAGTTTATTTGCGATGTAATAATAATTTTTTACATAGTGATTACACGTGCTTAAAATATATTTATTAGATAACCCTCGACCCGAGTTTATTTATATTTATATATTTACGTGCGAAATTTTTGTTTGAAAATAAGAATTTCGAGAATATTTCAATCTACAGTTTAAAGCAACTGAAATAAAAACGTTGCGACACAAAATCTGCTCGATATAAATAATAAAAGAATTTATAATTCAAGTTGAACTTGCGCTTAGTTACAAAATAAATTAATGTATTCTAATCTGAAAACAATCAGAATATTTTTCATATTTTTCTTCTATTAAAGATATGCCTATAACACTACGGGTTAAAGAAATATTTGTTCTGATATTACGGAAAAAACATAATTTAGTACAACAAACAACTTCCAATATACATACCCTCCAGTAATTTGGCTTCTCTGATACCTTAAGTGCACCGGTAACCTCATCGATATCCTATCAATGCTGGTGTTGTTTAAATATATGTACACCGTGTGTTCCGTAGCTTCATGAGCAGGAGCCTCCACGTTTACGTTTCCTTCGATATGTAGCAAGAGCTAAAAACAATTCTTAATTAAAACTTTAATACCTGATTGCTACCATCAAAATCACACACATTACAGCTTAAACAAATATTCATTTTTAATTTCTTAGCATTCTTTATACACATACCTTCCTCGTGCGGTTTAATTCTGCAACTTCGTCAGGATAAACGTACATCCCTGGCGAGACATCCAACCTGAGGGCTAGTTTGCATGCTGAATTGATCCATACTTGAAGGGACGGTGACGCAGTTTCAATCAGCCACCTAATTTCCCTGTTGGAATTCATATAACAATTATTTTAATTATTAACGCTATATCAACAACAAATATTAACAGAAACCGCCATTGAAAAATGGACAAAATTGCTAGGTCTATTTTATATTTCGGCAAGTGCATTATACGGTTCAGGAATTAGATTTATACAATTCGAATTGTAAGAGAGTATTCAAGGTTTAATAAATATATTTTGTATGCGTAATAAACGTAGTGCCTTTTTGTGGCAACGTAATTTAAAATTTGTGTCCAAGGTTCCAAATGCTTATTAAGCTGTCATCTCTATCAACAATGCTTGTGCTTAATTAATTATCTATTACAGTAAATGCGAATTACGGTTTCGACACGCAGATAAGACGCAAATGTGACTAGTGAAATAAATGATGGTCACAAGACAATAATTGTATGTTTCAATGTTACAAAACAACACAGCATAGTACAACACGTTTTGTTACTGTTGTTTAGCTACCTGGACCAAGTTGTAAATTGCACAACTTCATCATAATTAGCGTTTGCTGTACAAGTAATCGCTGATAACGATTATTTTTTAGCCAATTACTGACCTGTGAAATCCTTCGTTTTCGACCTTTTGGGTGATGGAAACATCCAGTTTTAAACACTCAGTATCGCTATTTGTTTTATGATTCGGGATAATTGCTATCAGCAATAAAAACACAGAGGTTATCATTCCGATAAAGCAGTCACAAATACCTTTCGCAAACCATAGCATGAAAATTTTCAATGCGCCATAATTTGACTGAACCAATGGCCTCACTATTCCTACTTTTTCTTATATTTTTAATTCAGAAATACTTTTAAATTTGAAAGTAACATAACGTAAAAAGTGAGGTTAACGAGTTTGACGTTGATTGCTCGGTTCGTTAGTGTCACTCATTTAACTCTGATCAGTGTTGCCAACTTATTTCTACGATACTCCACGGTGTGACATTAGGTGTTTTTCTTTCACCTAAACTAATTATATTACACTTTCGACACTAACACTAACTCATTAATTGCTACTGCATATTACATTTATGTATTTCGTGATAGGATGCAGCTACACCGACTTACACTTTTATACACAAAGAGCAACCTAGTGTAGGTGAAAGAAACATACCTACTCCTTCATCCACCAATGACATAAAATCTACAAAGACGTACGAAGCCATTGTTGTATTTGAAGCTGGCGATTGCATGAACTGCAACCAGAGGGCGATACTGTTCTTTTGCCTTTCCTCACTGAATACTAGTAAAAGAAGGACATACAACAAAAATTATTGAATCTCAGATACGAACTATTGGTTATTTAATCTTGCCCTTATATCTGAAGCGATTTAGACTTTTGACCTCCAGTTGAAGATTATTACGTACTTTAGAAAGTGACTCTCGTAATAAACGCACTTTTGATTCGCTTCAATGAACATTAAAACAAAAACAATCAAAAAGAATATTAAGATTAACCATATTAAGATATTTTTAGGTCAAAGGATTATTTTTAAAATAAATATTATTGTTATATTGTTTATTATTTTCGGCAGTTTCAACACTTGATTAGAGACAGAGACGGTCCAGAGCCAGACAACGTTCATTATATCATAAGAAGCAATTAACAGCACGTCGTTTAAAATGCCTCCTCAATCGGATTACATTCCAAAATCGACTTTGGGCATAGTTCCTCCGTCTACAAGAGGGAAAGGCGCAGCTCTAACTGTGGACCTGTGGCTGGATGAAAAAAAAGATACGGACGGCGCGGAGGGACTCTGGAGGGTGCACGACGGGATTTACGATCTAACTGATTTCATCAAGAAGCATCCTGGAGGAGAAGAATGGCTCATACTATCAAAGGTATTGGAATTATTACTCATATTATTTTGGTGGTTTTGCCTCCTCCGGTGACATTTATGTTTTCTGTATTTGTTCTAGGGAACGGATATCACGGAAGCCTTCGAGGTTCACCACATAAGAGCAGTACCTGAAGAAACGCTGAAGAAATATTTCGTGAGGAAGGCCACCAAAAAGAGAAACGCCCCGTTCACTTTCAAGGAGGATGGATTTTACAAAACCCTAAAGCGGGAGATTCAAAAAGTACTGAAGACCGTCCCCAAGCAGCCGTCGAACAATTCGAATTTCTTCATCGACACCCTGCTGTGTTCCCTGTTCTTCTTTTCAATTCTGGCGGTGCGGTATTGGAGCTATGGCTTGGGCGCTATGGCAGGAGTGTTGTTGGGCATGGTGACAATAGCAGCGCACAATTATATTCACAGGAAGGACAACTTCAGGATGTACTACTTCCAGTTCTCTCTGCAGCAAGTAAGGTAAGCAATTTGCATCAGTAGGAGGTAAAGTGAAATATGAAACACGCGGGTTATTCGTATTTTTTTTTTTTGCAGGGAATTTAGAATCAGCCACATATTAAGTCACCACCTTCACACGAATACCGTCGACGACTTGGAGATGTCCCTGCTGGAACCGATACTGCAATATATGCCAATTAATAAGTCGCCCATTAGGCGTTATGGCCAGTGCCTATTACTAGCCCCACTAGTTTGGCTAACGTTTTTCCACTCACCCTTAATCAAGAGGTAAGTGATTATTGGTTCTTAGTCTTGTAGAAACAGTAGACGGTGTTAAAATTAATCAGTGAGTAAAAGAATACCAATTTTAATTGGTGTGCCTCAAGGCATGATATTTGGTCCCTTTCTATTCCACGTATATATAATAGCATTTTCGTTTCTAGGCTGATCGAGGCAAGCTCCTGCAAGGGCAAGAACTTAAGACTAACTGATTTGAGCAGTTTTATTTTGCCGGCTGCTATGTACATCTTTGGAGGTCGCCCGTTTTTGGATAGCTTTTGGATGTGGAACTATGTCCTTTTCGTGGGTGCCCTGCACTTCGGCTTCGTTGGTCTACACGCAGCTCACCACCACCCAGACATTTTCCACGACGGAGATGCGCCAAGGTAAATATTGCGCACGTTGTTTAGTACTACAGTTTTACTCATAATCTGTCAATTCCAGGAGCGTTCAAGACTACGATTGGGGCGTGAGTCAATTGGACGCGGTTATGGACCGCAAGGAGATCAGCGGGTCGCACTTCTTAGTGCTAACAAACTTTGGCGACCACTGCCTTCATCACCTGTTCCCCACAATAGACCATGGAACTTTGGAGCTACTTTACCCGACGTTTAAGGAGGTGCTAAATAAATTCGACCTTGACTTGAGGATGGTGTCGCAGTGGGACACCATTACGGGAGGTTTCCAGCAACTGGTGAAAGTTGCGCCCAATCCAAACCCGCCTGATTTGAAAAAGTATAGAAAGGATTGAAAATTGTTGAAAAAGACAACAAAAACTCTTGGAAAGGAATGTAAATAACCACAATTAGAGAGTTTGGCGTTATAGTACAATATACGTTAAGTTTAGGGTTATTCTTCAGTTACTCTACATTCATAATTATAGGTTATGGCAACGCGCGCATTACTATCTCTATCTCTGTCTCTAAGAGCAAAAACAACTGCTGGTCAATAATAGGTTTTAGTTATTTTTACATTACATGTTTTTATCGTTGTTAATTATTATTTGTACTACTTTTTAATAAAATAATTACTAACGGAGAGTATTTTTTATTATCATTATTGCACTGATTAGTGATTGTCTTATTCTTATGACAAATTTGTTAAACATTTTAATGCAAGACCTTCATAAATTATTAGAAGTGGGCAATCGTAATACCATATGTGTGTATATGGTTGCCTGATTCTGTGGTCACGTGGGTTATATTCTAATGACGTCTTTATAATTCCTTGACAAGTTAGGCAACCATATATACACGATGAAATTAAACGTAGAAAAAACAAACTGTGTACCTGATTGCCTATTTTTTAGAACTGGAGAATTCGCCACCAACAGCCAAGTTTATCTGATTAAGCCCTTAGAAGGCTACACTTATTTTTATTTGAGGTTAGAATTCGGAGCAGTTTTATGTTAACCTGCCAACTCAATCGCAGTTGCTTAACAAAAACAACATACTTATAGATAAGCTACGCGGAAACCAGACTCTTTTAGTCTTTTAGTTTTGACCCTTGGTCAAACACATAAACTGCACCAATAAATTGTCGAAAGAGTGTAAGTCCTACAGTAAATTCAACCTTAAAGGCACTTTAAATTATAGACACCTGGCAGACAAATCGCACTAAATATTATAGAATATACAGGGGGTGCAATTACCAAGAACCCCGCGCATAATTTACATATAATCAAAACCGTGCCCCTGCGCCCGCCACTGGATAGTATTGATCAATTAGTTATCAATAGTTGTGCGATACTAATTCCGTAAAAGTAAACAGTAGTAGTTATTATTGTGCATCAACCTCTTGCTGCACTTTTGACTCGTCCCTCAGACAATCGAAATGCCTCCACAGTCAGATTTCGCCCCGAAATCTACCTTGGGCATAGTTCCGCCCGCTAGAAGAAAAGATGGCTTCGCCTTGAGCGTGGACGTTTGGCTGGACGAGAAGAAGGCAACAGACAAAGCCGAGGACCTGTGGCGCGTTCACGACGGCCTTTATGACTTGACCGACTTCGTCAAGAAACATCCCGGAGGATCGGAATGGATATCGCTGACAAAGGTATTTTATTTACAAATATTTTTTCTTTGGCGGCGTCCATATGGATTGTCTTGTTAGCCACTGTCCTTAGTGTCAGGTTCGAATATTTGCGTAGTTTGGGGTTTAATTACTGCTAAATTTTGACAATATACTGGCACAGTAATAACTCGAAAACAGCTATTTAATAAATTATGTATTTTTGGAACCGCTGGATAAGTTTTCGTTAAATTTCAGCGGTTCCAAAACTGTTCATTATAATATTATTTTTTATGGAAAATTGATTTTTAAGGGGACAGACATCACGGAGGCCTTCGAAGTGCATCACTTTACATCCCTACCGGAGGAAACGTTAAAAAAGTATTTGGTCAGGAACACCAGCACCAAAAGAAATGCCCCGTTCAGCTTCCATGAAGACGGATTTTACCGAACGCTGAAAAGGGGAATCCGAGAAGTCCTGAAGACCGTCCCCAAGCAGCCGTTAAACACCACGAACTTTTTTATTGATGCTCTGCTAGTTTTCTTGTTCCTTTTTTCAACGCTGTCGGTGCGGTACTGGAGTTGCGGCTTGGCCGTAGTATCCGGGTTATTCCTAGGTATGCTGACCATAGCAGCGCACAATTACCTGCACAGAAGGGACAATTTCAGGATGTATTACTTCCAGTTCTCGCTTATGCAAGTGAGGTAAGTACAGATAAGACGAAGAAAAATATATTTTCGGATTTTTAAGTGTTGCAATGTCTCGAGTCGGCTAGTTTGTTTGCATTTACATAGTTTTTGTTTCTAAAATAAGCATTAGATAAATATGTTTCCTTTATTTATTAAACATGATAACGTACTTGGAATTGACCTTCTAGATTATTAAGAGAAATAGTAAAGGAATATACGAGTATATTCCAAATGAGTCTTCTTGATCTAAAATAATCACATTTCTAGGTAATCGCTTATTACAAGGTTAAAGGCCACGTTGTTATCATCTGCTTCTTGTTTGTTATTTTACATTTAATTAGTTATAGAACATCAATACTGAGATATGTAAATAAATTAGTTTTAAGGGATATTATGAATATTTGTCAACATGTCTCTCTGTATCTAGAAACGAAGCATTAATAACACTGTCGCCTTACCTTAATCTCATTGAGCTTATGCGTTTTCGTTCCAATCCGATTCTTTCAGGGAGTTTCGGATCAGCCACGTTCTAAGCCACCACCTTCACACCAACACCATTGACGACTTGGAAATCTCCATGTTGGAACCTTTACTCCAGTACCTACCAATTGATAAGACGCCTATCCAGCGTTACGGCCAATGTCTCATACTTGCTCCTCTGGTATGGCTAACTTTCTTCCACGGGGCACTCATCAAGAGGTAAGTAAAGTCTGTTAAGTGAAATTTAAAATAAACGAGTATTCGGAAATTAATATTATAATTAACAGTTTTGGAACCGCTGGCGCTGACATTTTTATTAAAACAATATTCAGCGGTTCCAAAAATGTTAAAAACGAAATTTTCTAAAAATCTTGACTGTCTTGAAGCAAGTAATAGATCGATCAAATTTCGCCTTTTTGGATTTATAATTGAACAAAACTGGACTAATAACGATATCAAACCTATTTTTTAGATTAATTGAAGCATATAAATGCAACGGCAAGAACTTGAAGATTACAGACCTAAGCGCCTTCATTTTACCGGCTGTGATGTACCTGTTTGGAGGACAGTCGCTCCTGGCCACGCTCACAATGTGGAACGTCATCGTTTGCGTCGGCTCCGTCCACTTCGCCTTCGTCGGTCTGCACGCGGCTCACCACCACCCAGAGCTATTCCACGACGGGGATGCCCCAAGGTAACGGTAACAATTTGCAAACTTACACAATAACAAGAACTTTGTCGGTTATAGGAGTGATCGAGACTACGACTGGGGGCTGAGCCAACTGGACACGATCATGGATCGCAAGGAGATCAGCGGATCGCACTTCTTGGTGCTGACGAACTTCGGCGACCACTGCCTCCACCATCTGTTCCCCACGTTGGACCACGGTGCCTTGGAGCATCTGTATCCGGTGTTGAAAGAAGTCCTGGATAAATTCGGGGTGGATCTGAGGATGGTGTCGCAGTGGGATACCATCACGGGTGGGTTCCAGCAGCTTGCGAGGGTGCAGCCGAATCCGAATCCACCTGACGCGAAGAAACAGAAGAGTCAATGAGATTCGTTAGGTTAAATTTATATGCATATACACTATTGGTAAGGTCCAATCTAGGTTGCCGATATAAATGCATCAGACGGGGATAACTTAAAGCATTTAAACAAGTTAAACAGACAACGCGCTATCCCCTACCTCCCACCTTCTATTCTTTACAACACGCGGTCGTAAACATCAGATACTCGCTTCACCGAAGCTCCTTTTGGTTGGCTGAACCGCTGTCGTCGCGCGCCACATACCCTTCTTTAGTAGGAGGGTAGGAATGGTTAGGCGTCTCTTGTTAACTGAAGGCTTTGCCCCTATGTACCTTCTCTCTTAGTTGCATTACAGATTTCGCACCCTAAATTGAACCTTGCCAATGGTGTATAGTTTTAGTAGTTAGACTGACATGTTTTGAAGAAATGAAGCAAAGCTGTCTTATAATAATAAATGACTGTTTACCCACCTTTCGAAAGCTCCTTTTTTTCTCTATAAATCCTTAAAAAGAGCGATAAATTATCTCAATGTGAACCAAAGATATGGTCACTTCAATAAAGCAATGCACGAAAATTCAGTATACGAATAATTATTTTATGTTTTTGTTTTTTGTATTATGTTTGCTCGTCGAGTACAATAAGGAATAAAGTAATCTCACTCAACGTTAACGTGTATTTTCTATTTTGTAGAACTACTTCCACCAACTGTACCAACATTTAAATGCATTTAAAGAATATGTTTATCCTTGCAGGCAGGTTTCGATAATTTAAATTATTATTAACTCATTTCTAATCGTCGTCGTTGCGTATCAGCTGTTCCCGAGTGTGGAATGACTGGGTGTTTTGGTTTTGTTACTCTAGATAACATATAATAACAATCCGTGTACTGAACTGTTGATTTGTGTGTTTGTTTAGTTTGTGTATACACATCTATGTAATTAATATTCGCTATTGTTGTTAAGTCCAGTTTTTTTTTTAATTACAGGGTCACAATCTAGTAGGTAAGTAGAGCCTTCTGTATTTTTTTTTGCTATTTTTGTCGAAACCTCTTCTTCATTTTTTTTTCAAAGGAGTAAGAGTGAGTATAAAAAATAGTTGGCCAAAACCAAAATTGTTCTGAATAATAATATTGTAATTTCAAAGTTTTTTTTACTAGTTGGCGGTGAATAATTAATTCTAAACTACGTCACGACAAAAACCCAACAGGATATAATTTGTTTTGGTAATTAATCCGTACCTTGAATAGGTGTACCTACTTAACGAGTTCAAAGTTCGCGAGAATAATAAATTCGATTGATTACCGGTACATATTTTTGCATTGGTATTGACTATTGTTCCTGATATGTATTTTGCAAGTCATGCAATATTTCTATTACAAAACGCAAAGTTTGTGTTGACGCCACAATCTGAGATTTGTAACTTAATTAATTATTTTATAATGATTTAAAACAGAGAGACCAATAGAACCGCTTCACAGAGAAGAGACTGAATGTTGCGCATGTGTATTGTTGGTTGCCTACACGCTATGGTCACGTGAACATTAGAAACCCAGTACACTTTGTTATTCTTGAAGTTGTAGACAATTAAATGTATTTTTGGAAAACCATATAACAAAAACAAATAAAAATTTCAATATCTAGGCACATCAAAATTTTTACTTCGTCGTCGAAAACGATATAATCTCCAGTTTTTTAGTAACAGACCATTCAAAAGCTAAAAGGTCGTTCTTTTCTCTATCGATCCGTAAAAAGAGCGGCAAATTATCTCGCTGGGAACCGAAGATATTATTTATTTTCAATGAGGCAATATTAAAACGGCGCAGATGTATTGTTGGTTGCCTATACACTAAGTATCGGGTGAACAGTAAAACGCTATATATTTTTACACCATCTGAATGATCATAAAAATAGCTTTGTAACGATAAGGTAACAAATCGTATTTAACATAGACAGGGGCGGCTTAAGGACCGAGCGAAAATAACGTTTTCACTTTTGACAGCTGTCAAATGTTCTGCCAACTGAATAAATTGACATTTAGTAATTATTTCTACAGGTGACTTTAGTACTTAAAGAGACATTTTTATATAGGTTTTGGAGGTACTGAATACGAAATTAATTTCGTAAAATTATCATATTTATTGGTAGCTGCCAAAATTGCTGTCAAATTTAAAACTTCGCAAGTTTGTCTTTCATAATTTTATAAACAATGTGAATTTCCATAGAAAAGAAATCAAGTGTTTTTTTTTAATTTGCTAGCTCCATAAATTATATTAAAATACAGTTTTTACTTTTGGCAGCTGTCAAAATTTCTGGCAACTTAGTTAAAATGCCATTTAATAATTATTTTAACAAATTAAAGCACCAAGCAGACATTTCTTTAAAGGCTTTGGAGGAACTGAATACGAAATCGTCAAATTTAAAATATCCAAGTGTGCCTTTCGTAATTTTGAAAAAACGTGAATTCCTATAGAAGAAGTGTTATTAAATGGTTTGAAATTTGCTAGTTTCATAATAGATAATAAAATAAAGTTTTCACCTTTGACAGCTGTCAAAATTTTTCAACTTAATGGAAATGACATTTTGTAATTATTTAAACAAATTTTTTAAAGGTTTTGGAGGTACTGAATACGGAATTGATGTCAAAAAAATAATATGTTGTTGGCAGATGCCAAATTGGTGTCAAATTTAAAAATTTACAAGTATATCTTTCGTAATTTTGAAAACAATGTTGATTTCCATAGAAGAAGATACTTAAAAATGTTTCAAAACTTTCTAGTTCAGCGTTCAGTAATTGATATTAAAATAAAGTTGTAACCTTTAGCTGTCAAAATTTCAACTTAATAAAAATTATATTTTATTATTATTATTTCAACAAATTAAAGTACTGAACAAACAATTTTCTATAAGTTTTGGAGGTACTGAATACAAAAGTAATATGAAAAAGATATACTTGAATATTTTTAAATTTAGCAGTAGTTTTGACAGTTACCTACCATGAAACATAAAAAAATTGTGACATCAATTTCGTATTGTATTTAGTACTTGCAAAACCTATAGAAAATTGTCTGCTCGGTACTTCAATTTGTTAAAATAATTATTAAATAGCAATTTTATTAGGTTGGCAAAAATGCGTTGACAGCTGTCAAAAATAAAAAATGTGTTTTAATACCAATTCTTATGTTATTAACAAATTTAAAAACAACTTAAATCCTGTCTTCAATGAAAATTCACATTGTTTCCAAAATTAAGGACAAACTTGCACATTTTAAAGTTTGACAGCAATTTTGACAGTTCCCAACAGACATAAACTCCGTAACCTATAGAAAAATGTCTGCGTAGTACTTTCATTTGTTCAAATAATTATTAGATGGCGTTTTCATTAAGTTGACAGAAAATTTGACAGCTGTCAAAAGCGAAAATTTTAATTTTAATTACTTCCCAGGGAGGATAATGCGTTTCGGCGCAGTGACGTCACCGCGTCCTTCCTATGGGAGTGGCATCTATAGCCATACTTATTATGTTGCTGCAAGTGCCCAATCGTTTTTTTTTTCCAGATTTTGCCCCACTTAAACAGACACTTTAAACATGATGGGTTTCATAAATGACGTTACCAAATTTGGGTTGGCAAAACTGCTCCCTACGAAGAATAAAACCGACGACGAGAAAAATAAATTATCCAGCCTAGGTATAAAATATCCCACTCTTAGGGACCATTACGCCCACTCTGGCCGAAACTGGCTGGCTGGCAAAAGAGCCGACGATGGAGCCGAGGGCTTATGGAGAATCCAAGACGGCTTGTATGATTTCAGCGGTTTTGTCAACGCGCATCCTGGCGGAAAAGAGTGGCTGGAGCTGACAAAGGTATATATGACAAAGACGTAAAATATAACATATCTTTAGCGACGACCTGCTGCGCCAAATTTTCTGCAACAATTCTGTCAGTGGAAGTTCGAGGTACAATACTAACACACTCCTTTATTTTAGGGAACCGACATTACAGAGGCCTTCGAGGCGCATCATTTGTCGCAAAACCCGGCGAAAATGCTACCAAGGCACTTTGTGCGGAAAGCGAGGCAGCCGAGGAACTCCCCGTTTACCTTCGAAGAAAATGGTTTCTACAGAACATTGAAGAGGAGGATTCACGAAAAACTGTCAACGTTGCCAAAGCGTCCCGCCGATAGGTCTAAATATTTAGCAGACCTGCTCTTGTTCTCCTACATATGCTTAGCGCTCTTGTCGGTACAGTTTAAGAGTTTTGCTTTAGGGGCTTTATCCGGAGTCGCCCTGGGCCTGACAGCCATTGCGGCGCACAACTTTTTTCACCAGAGGGACAACTTTCGCATGTTCTACTTCAACTTCACCTTCATGCAGTCGAGGTACACACATTTTTCGTACGCCCCTGCCTTCCGTCTGCCCTCATTAGCAGCGCATTCCTCTAAAACCTCTCATAACATTTATTTCGGTTCGCGTGCTTGTTTCACCCCACCGAAATAACTTTTGGTTTATTTTTAGAGAATGGAGGATAAGTCACGCCCTGAGTCACCACCTGTATACAAACACCGTCAACGACTTGGAGATCTCCACCGTGGAGCCTTTCCTCCGCTACTTGCCCACAGAGAAAAACATCATCGTCAGATACGGCTCGTGGGCGTACTCGCCCCTTTTGTACGCCACCATTTACATCAGTCAATATGTGAAAATGTAAGACATATTTTTTTCTAAGTGAGTTGAATAAATTTTAAAAAATGATGCGGCCCCTGCGGGGCCGAAGATCCGTAGGGGCTGTATTTTTTGTAATAAGTTTAGAAGAAACAGCCCCTGCGGGGCTGACTTTTTGGAAGATAAAGTTTAGGGTTTCCTTAAATTGACAAAATTTAAAGAAATAAAGCTGACAAGTTAATAGAAGGAAAATTGGGAAAAAATTTTTTTGAAATTTTTTTTTTTTTGGTAGGGGGCAAAAATTATTTTACTTATAAATGTTAGTTTTCTTAACAGATCATTTACTCTTGAGAGGAAAAAAATTATGTATCACGCTCCCTAGAAAGGTATCAAAAATTTCTGTATTACTTTTAGGATTGTAGAACTGGTTATTCATAAAGAACGACCGACTTTGCTATTGCTCTTGCCCTTCAGTGTGCCCGTGCTGATGTTTGTCGTGACGAGACAGCCTCCCCAGTTTTGCGCCCTGATGTTCCTGTGGATTATAGTGATTAGTAGCGTTTACTTCGGAGTAGTCGGCTTGAACGCTGCTCATCACCATCCGGATATATTTCACGACGGAGACGCCCCAAGGTGAGACCACAAAAGGGATAAAACTTTTTTCTTCTACAAACGCTTTTTTAGACCTAAAGAGGAGATGGACTGGGGCGTACACCAGCTGGACGCAGTGATGGACAGGAAGGACATAACCGGGTCGCATTTTCTGGTCTTGACAAATTTCGGGGACCACGCCCTTCACCACCTGTGCCCCACCGTAGACCACGGCCAGCTGGAATATCTGTACCCGATATTCTTGGAAACTTGCAAGGAGTTTGGACTCGAGTGGAGATTGCACTCGCAAATTGAACTGGTCAAGGGCCAGTACAGGCAGCTGGCGAAAGTCAAACCAAACAACGCCCCTCCTCGGCCAATGAAGGCACATAAGTGAGGTTAAGATACTGGAGTGGGTGTAGCTCTATTACTATGATATATTATCTTTGTTATATTTTATATCAATAGTATTACCGTTGTATGACTTGGTACTGGTATTACCCAAATGTTGGCTTTATAATAAAACTTTTACAGAAATACAATTACTTTGTTAATTTTTCTCCGGTCTACTCTTATCTCAAGGTGGCGAGTTCAAAAGGTTCAAAATTTTAATTTTTTAATAGATTGTCTTAAGATTTGTCCTATTTCCTAAAATTTTACTTAATTAATATTTACTTTACTTTATTTTATAAATTTCGAATGAATAAATCTGTCCTGATCTCGATGTTTATCTTGTTCCGTGACGTTCCCCGTTGAGCTCCCTATGTAGCACAGATCTGTGGTTCCGCTGCTGCTCTGTGAATCTGTGGTTACAGCTGACTGACTAGTGACTACTAACTTCAGTTCAGTGTCCCCTTACTACTACATTTGAAAATGGCCGCTTCAATACAATGTTTTGTGCTTGTGAATATTTTTATTTATTTATTGAAGCTATTGATTGTGATACTAGTGCCTTGTTCTCTGTTAATTATTTCATTCCATGTACTGGATACTTTTCGCTACGTAAGTACGAATTGCAATAGACTTAATACCTTTTATAACCTTACACTTTTGGTTTGATAAATTTATGAACATGTCATTACAAACTTTTATAATCTTGGCAGTTTCAAAATTTGTTGCTAGGATATAAGAATTGAGGTTATGAATCCTTAGGGAGTTTCCTCTAGCAAGGAATCGACTGAATTATGTGCTTTTGAAAGCAAATTGTGTCAAAATCTGACATTTCTTGACACTATTTTAATAAATTATTGTCTAGATTTATATTTTGACAAATAAAATTATTTTCTTTTTACTTTATTGGAGTTATTCCCCTTTACGCTTGCCTTTTATTTTAAGATTCTTCTTTATCATTTTCTCTTGTCTTTTACAATAATATTCTAATATCTACCTAATTTAACTATCTATTATTCATACAAATCAACTCTTTTCTGTATTTCCTACCTATAAACAATTCAACTTACTGTAAATTAGTATTTTACATGACTTTCTTTTTTAGCGTATGGCTTTGTTAAATATTGGCGTACCGTGACTTAGCAAAGGACTTTTCAATTTCACTTACATGTACCAACGATACACTAGGGTGTCTACTTTTCTCCGAGCACTCACATTTGGTAAGTCCCTTTATAATTTTTCTTTATTTTGCCTTTATTACCTTCTTCGTCATTCTTGGTTTTACATTTTCTTGTTTTCTTTTATTTTCAGACTTCTGCAAGCTACGCTGTTCCTTGGATGGTTGTATTTCTACCCCCCACTGGTTCTGACGTTAACTTACTACTAAATGTTCTACTGGAGAACATTTTTGAATACTTTGTTCATGGTACGATCACTTTAAAACTCTACTTTACAATACTGTTACAAATTTAGTGAAATATTTCAATCTATTTTACCCACATCGTAGTCATATCATAGCACTATATATACATATAATGTTATAAACATACATTGTTGAGCCCGTTCAATACATAAAAGGCCATTGTGACACCCAAAGTTACACTGTTGAGTTCGGGCTCAACAACGTATCCACATATATACCATCATCATTTGGTTAAATATGGTCTTAGGACACCGTACGCAAATTTTAAGGAGGGCTCAACAACGTGCTGTTCCAATCTTCGTGTATATCTCGATTAGTTTCTCACGTGCACTAGCAGGTAACTCTCCGAGTTAAGTCAGTTGGGAAAATCAAATACGCATTATTAAATTAATATAATCTATTTATTTTACAATAAAATTATAACAATAAACAACAAAATAAATACAGAGTGTAAGAATGTGGAAGGATAATAATTTGTAAAATAACACTCATAAAATAAATACGATAACGATATAACTTTTTGTTTATTGGTGCCTTATATCATACAACATGTCACACATACAATAATTTTTTAGATCCTATTTTTTTTTTTATAAAATACAAAGTTGGCAATTCGAGAACTAAGAGACCAAAGGGCTGTAGGTGGTAAATACGTGTCTCTGAATATCCCTTTCTTCTCCTCTTTCTCATACGTTTACATAATTTTACAACGGAATCATACAATCCTAATGTTCAAAACAAAAATAAAAAATAAATAAATAAATGTGAGTAAAATTAGTTAAAGTACGCGGCTGGATGGCAACACCACGCAAGAAATGTTCGTATATTAAACACAGCGCAAAATTTATTCATATTCAGGGGCTAGGTCGAACCTTGGGGGGAAAGGACCGCCAAGGGAGTCTCCCATTCCTAATGTGGGGCGCTGTCGGGGCTGAAAGCGAGAAAAACATATTAGTCCACTAGTCAGCGCAAGGCTAACCGTTCAGTTACTCCAGTCACTGATGCCAAGGTGGACGGATATAATCGTCAACAAGTACTGCGGACCATTGGAGACGCAGCACCCAATAATAGCAGAAAACTGTTTTCTAATAGTAACCATCATGGATATTTTTTACTGTAACCAACCCTCTTCAGGCTTTGTTCAGGATTCTATTGATATTTTGTTCAATATCCTTAAATGAAAGCAACTAAAGAATCTCATTTAATGTTTTGCATTGTTCGCTGCTATTGGGTGCTGTATCTCCATGAGACGCAGCATAACTTCAAAATTCCATAAAATGCTACAAGGAGTGACAAGGACACCGTTGCAATAATCAAGGACAATACAGTCACTGTATACAGTCATTTCATATACTGTGGTTGGTGTGAAAAGAACATGAAACTAAAAAGGGGGACGTTCACATGGTCTGCCAAACTAGACTTACAAAAATCTATGAAGTTACTCCAACGCAACTGGCAAACGTTGTATTTGTTTCGGCTTGAAAAATAGAAAAAAATCGTCATGTGACTGCGTTAATTGGTTTGTGAGTAAGTGTTTTGGAAATATGTACGTATCTGGTGTTTCCTGGAGTATAAATTGGATGCCTAACTGAGTGTGGTACTTACCGCTGGACTGGCTCCTCTGGCTGTTGATCCGGAACGTCCCTTCGCGCGGAATTTGGCAATGGCTTGTTCGGCAAGGTCGGCGCGTTCTTCGGCTTCCTCGAGTTCTTGTTGTGCCTTACGGAATTTGGCCAAGTTGAGGGCGGCGATTTCTTCTGCCTCTTCGATTTGCCTCTTGTATGTCTTGATCTTCTGTTGGAGCTTGTCTACGAGATCTTGCATGCGTTCGTGGTTCTTGCGGTCTTCTTCCGCCTGGAAGCTAAGTTCCTTGATGCGACGCTCTGATTTCCTCAAGTTCTTCTGGGCGTCGGCGTGTCTCCTCTGTTCACCGTCCAATTCGTTCTCCAATTCCCTGACGCGTTGTTCAAGCTTGGCGATGGCCTTCTTTCCTCCTTTGAGGGCGTTGGCTTCAGCCTCATCAAGACGGACTTGGAGGTCCTTGATTTGTGATTCGAGAGCCTTGCGGAGTTTCTCTTGGGTCTGTGCGTGGTCTTGTTCGGCACGGAGTTCATCGGCGAGACGGGCAGCGTCGACCATGGCCTTCTTGGCCTTTTCTTCGGAGTTCTTGGCTTCGTTGAGAAGTTCATCAAGATCGGAATGGAGAGTTTGGAGTTCGGTTTCCAATTTCCTCTTGGCACCAGACAAGGAGGCGTTCTGGGCACCGAGGTCGTTCAACTGTTCATGAGCATCACCCAATTCTTGTTCGGCTTGGCGGCGAGCGCGGTCAGCTTGTTCCAAAAGTGTGCGAGACTCCTCAAGTTCATTTTGAAGAGCGTTGGCACGGCGTTCGGAGATACCAAGTTGTTCGCGAGCTTCATCACGGGCGCGTTGCTCTTCTTCGAGAGCGGTTTGAGTGTCCTTGAGTTGTTGTTGGTAGCGTTTGATGGTCTTTTGGGCCTCGGCGTTAGCCTAGAATAAAATATAGTTTAAGTTTTAAGTTTCATTAGTAGAACATTTAATAAACTGTACCTTATTAGCATGGTCCAAAGCGATTTCGAGTTCATTGATGTCAGCTTCCAACTTCTTCTTCATGCGGAGGGCCTCAGCCTTGCCTTTGGCTTCGGCTTCGAGGGAGGCTTGCATGGAATCGAGGGCGCGTTGGTGGTTTTTGCGGGTGTTTTCGAATTCCTCCTCTTTCTCTTGGATGCGCCTGTCGATTTCTTGGCGGACTTGAGAAAGTTCCAATTGGCTGCGAAGTACTTTGTTTTCCTCTTGTTCAAGGGCTGCTTCGGCTTCTTCAAGAGCGGCTTGGAGTTCGTCCTTCTCGGCTTCCAAGCGTTTCCTGGCCTTTTCAATTTCGTGGATGTTGCGGCCACCTTCGCCGATTTGGTCGAGGAGGTCCTTGACTTCATCAGCGAGGTTCTTGTTCTCGCGGCGGACGGCTTCAAGTTGTTCCTGTCCTTCTTCGTATGCTCCCTTGAGTCTGAACAATTCGGTGGAGTAGTTCCTGCATTCCTTCTGGCTGGCATCGAGTTCGGCAGCGAGGTCATCAACCTTGAGTTTCCATTCTCCAATGATCTTGTCGAAGGCCTTTTGTTTCTTCTCGGCGGCGTTGGCAATTGCGTTGGCACGGTCGACTTCGAGTTGTAAGTCCTCTACTTCGGTGGCCAAACGTTGCTTGGTCTTTTCGAGGGCTACAACCTTCTGGTTGAGGGATTCGATGGTCTCTTCAGCTTCAGCGAGACGAGCTTGGAGCTTCCTCTTGGCTTCTTCGAGTTCCTCAGAGCGGGCAATACCCTCTGATTCGTATTTCTGGCGCCAGAGTTGGGCTTCAGCGTTGGCTTTGCTGAGCTGGCGTTGGATATCGGCCTTGGCTTCGGCTTCTTCCTCAACTTGTTCACGGATGTTGTCCAAGTCGTGTTCCAAGTTGCGGAATTTGCCGAGGAGGGTGGCGCGTTCGCGTCCTTCCTCATCAGCCAACCTCTTGGTGTCTTCCAATTGGGTGGTGAGGGATACCTTGATCTTGCTAAGTTGGGATACTTGAGATTCGGCTTCTTCCAATTGTCTGAGGAGGTCGGAGTTTTCGATGGCCAACTTCTTCTTAGCGGCGTCGAAGTCGTTAAGAGTGCGGTTGGTTTCATCGAGTTTGCCTTGAACGTCATTAAGTTGTTGTCCCAATTGCTTAGATACCTTTTCGATGGCAGCCTATAGAGACAAACGGAAAGTTAATTTTGCTCTTTTCCGTTACAGGTGAAGAAAAGCTTACAAGGGGTTAAAACGGAAGAATATTAGCTTGTCCAAATACACAATTAAAAAACTCAAGTACGAAAATAATAAAGAAGCAGCAATAATAAGGCAAAATCCATAATCTGAGGCATCTAAGTGGTAAGTGGTCCTGAATGCTAAGAAAATAATAAGCTGGAGCTAAAAATGAAAGCATTGTAATCCACGCGGTAGCTTTTCTCTGTACCTTTTCATTAGCCAAGTGGTCAACTGAGGCGCGGAGGTCGTTGAGTTCGCCAAAGTATTGAGCCTTGTCTTTCTCAGCCCTATGAATCGAAACAAGAAGTATGATTAAACAACTGAACAAAAAACATAAGGACAAACGTAGGTTTAGTGCAGGTCAAGGGGCAACGGACAGTACGGGGGCCATAAAGACCTCTTTGTACCTTATCCCGGCCGACTATGTCCACGGCACCACGAGTCTGTTGAAGCTCGGAATAAATACTTGCGCGGTCTCTTTCAGCCCTATATCAAATCATATTTATAGTTTGTTGACTTTTAACATAATAGGGTGGTGTTATTTTTGTCCAGATATTAGTGTGTGTGATGAAGTAAATATGTTTTTGAAAACACGGTGAATCACGCAGTTTTTTAAATATATCATATCTTGTGTGATTCACAGCGTCTAAATAAAAAAATGTTTACTGCCAGTCTAAAATATTATGTTTCAAGGCATTTTTAAACCTGGATCGTGACTTATACACTTTTCCTGAATACTTACTTGGCCTTAAGTTTGTTGAGCTGGTCGATTTGTTCACCCATTTCAGATACGGCGTCGTTGTGCTTCTTGCGGAGGTTGGCGAGGGTACCTTCATGTTGGATGTTGGCTTCTTCCAGATCACGGCGGAGTTTGGCGAGTTCGGATTCACGTTTCTTGTTGAGTTCGATTTGAGCGGAGGTTGCTCCGCCGGCTTCCTCAAGACGTTCGCCGAGTTCTTCCAATTCGCGGGCCAAGTCAGCGCGTTGTTTCTCAGCCTTGGCGCGAGCTTGACGCTCGGCTTCGACTTCCTCTTCGAGTTCCTCGATGCGGGCCTGGAGTTCCTTGACTTGCTTCTGTTGCTTTCCAACAACGGATTGTTCGTCTTCGAGTTTGGCGGTGAGAGATGAGATTTCCTTGTCTTTGCGTTGGATTGTCTGTTCGAGTTCCTTCTTGTTGCGTTCCAAGTCGGCTACGGCTTCTTGGGTGAGTTTCAAGTCGCCCTCAACCTTACGCTTGGACTTCTCCACGTCCCCGCGGAGTTTCTTTTCGCGTTCCAGAGAGTCTTCCAATTCGTCGAGGGTTTGCTCGAGCTTAGCCTTGACTTTGTTAAGGTGGTTAACTTTGTCTTCGGCGGCTTGGAGCTCCTCGCCGATCTTCTGGCCGCTCTCCCCGCTGAGTTTCTTCTCCTTGTTGAGCTTGTTGATGAGTTCGTCTTGGTGGGCGATCTCATCGTTCAAGTTCCTGATTTGATGGTCCTTGGTGGCCTTGTCTTGCTCGGATTTTTGAAGGCTGAGTTCCAAGTCTTCAATATCCTTCTTGTAGCCGGAGAGTTCTTGTTCCAACTTTTTCTTTTGTTGGGTGAGTTGGTTGCGAGCGTCCTCTTCCTGGCTGAGACGATCTTGAGTTTCCTATGGGAATTCGTTGCAGAGTTAGTTTCGGTTAAATGGGTATGCATGCGCGCAAGTTGGATTTATTATATTTACGTAAGTTGCGGTATGTGGTTGAAGAGAAATTAATTGAACGTTACATGCACCTGTTGGCCGGATTCCAATAAAATGTTTTTGATTTTTTCTCGATTCGCGATAAATTGCCTCACCTACTTATTACTTTGAAAGTGAGCCAAGTAATATTAAAAATAAGACTAAATAAAAACCACGTAATGAAAGAAAGCATTTATGCCGTCCAAAATTTGATAAATTGGTCAGATAAACCAGTTATAATGAAAGTGATTCGTCTAAAAATACTCTAATACAAATAAGTATAAAGAGAACTGTAATGCAGGTATCCAAACAGTTTACATCATAAACTGAGGGATTTAAATTCTTCTAAATATAAAACAGATTCATGGAAATATTTAGCAAAACATGCACAACTGTAAAAATATGGTAGTCTGAAGGTTGATTTATGTACGTTCCAAAAATACATTCCGTACAGGTTTGAGTTTCATATGAATGACTCTCAACTAATTTTAGTTTATTTCTGACTCCGAGAGTGATCATCAAATTTTTTATGTTCTTTAATATTTTCACAAGTGTCTGTTAATCACCGATTACGACGTAGACTCGCGTCTAAAGTTAACTAAATTGATATTTGTATGTGGAGACTTACTGATAATTGAGATTCGAGATCGTTCTTCTGGGCCTGGAGTTTGTTGGCTCTCTCTTGGGTCTCGGATAGACTTCCCTTTTCTCCTTCCAAGGTGGACAAGAGCTCGGTCTTTTCGGCCAACAATTTGGCGTACAAGGCTTCGAGTTCCTTCTTGGCTTTCTCTTCGCGTTCGAAGGCTTCCTGGGCCTTGGCGGCCTTCTCCTCCAGTTTCTGTAAAATTTCCTTTTTGTTAGGACATGTGTAATCAATGTCAACCATTTTGTCGTTTATTGTTATATCAGATCGCGTTCAATCAAATTTCGTTCGGATCGGTCGTATATCTCGAAGATACTGTATGAGGCGTCAAACAGTATCTAGAAGACCTAAGATCGTTCTCGGTTGCACCGCACTGTGTCTCGACTAAGACTAAAGTGAGGACTTACTTGTGGAGAAAATCTAGAGTCGTGCGTAGGCAGGATGGGAGGGTTCGATGAAAGATTGGAAAAATATGCGATGCTTCATAACTCGTTGAAAGATTTAAAGGAGGGAGGTTTTATATTTAGATTAATATAGGACAGGTAATTTTATGTAAAGCTATAAACAGCGATGTTTAAGGTTCTATAAACACTCCACGTAGATTGCAACTATTTAACAACTAAGTATCAAATTTAACGATTAAACCAATTCGGGCGAAACGCATTTGTAAACACGCTAATCGAATTATGATTCAAAAAAATTTATTTTCGTACACACGACCGACTAAAAATATGTGGACGTACACTGATGGAAATATTTGGATTAGGAAGCGTCTAGTTTTGTCTGCCTGTCGAACAAAAGAATTTCTCACCCGGTCATAAATAGTGCGTTACACATAGTTTTGCAAAAAAAAAAATACGTTACTTACGGCAATTTCATCCTCGATGCGGGTGACGTTGAGGAGTGGCCTGACCTTCTGCCAGAGCTTGTACCAGGGCCAGGTACGCAACTTGAGGTATTTGCGCAAATTCCTTTGGCACACTTGGAGGGCCAAACGTTGCTCTTGCAACTTCTTGAACTCCTTCCTGGAGAGGTAACCGCGCACCCAGGACTGCATCCAGGTGACGATCTTTCCAAGACGGTCGTCACGGAGCTCCTCCATTTGACCCAGGACACCAGCACGGAAGAATACCTAAATAGTCATGTTGGAATAAGCGAGGGCGTTGGCGACGCGGTGGGCTTGCGAAAATCGCATCTTGACTGTCAACACCGATTATCGTGAATCAAATTATTTGAATTTATGCGAGACGCGTTGACAACTTGGAGCCGGGCCAATGCCTCTTGTGCGGCTTGTTTTTGGTCCAATTCACGTCCGACATAGCTAGGAATGTGGTAATTTGATTGGAAAATATTGCTATTTGCGTTTTTAGCTATTGCCGTTGCGATTAATGGAGCACGGGGCAAAACACGACTTTATAACATTAATAAGCTGTTCAAATTTTTTACAATACGTACAGTTGAAAAAGCAATGAGTCAGTTGTTTTGTATATCTGTCAGGAACATTAGTAGTTATTCTGATTCAATTTGGTAAATATTTGGTTTAGCTATTTTCGTCTCGATTGGTATTCGAGTAGTCAAGAAGAATACTGGCAATGTTAAAAAAGTAAAGACTCGCGAGTTTCTTAAGGAAAAGCTTAAGGAAGTGTTTTTTAAGTAATTTTCTGGTATTAAAAGCCACTTGAGCTAAAAATTTCTCTAGGAAACGCATTGAGGAACTTTTTTTAAGTAGTTTTTAATAAAAGAAGCCATTTGTGTTAAGAATTAGCCAAAACAAAAATCAGCCCCCCTTTTTTTGTTTATTATTTTAATTTAAATGAAGCAACTCAATAACTTTAAAATTTCAAGTAAGAGCGTCTAAAAAATTTAAAATTTCCTAAGGAAAGCTTTAAGGAACCTTTTGTCAACAAATTTTTAGATAAAAGGAGCCATTTGTGTTAAGAATTAACCAAAACAAAAATTACCAGCCCCCTTTTTCTATTTAATATTTCAATTTAAATGAAACAACTCAATAACTTTGAAATTTTAAGTAAGAGCGTCTAAAAAATTTAAAATTTCTTAAGGAAAGCTTTAAGGAACCTTCTGTTAAAAAATTTTTAGATAAAAGGAGCCGTTTGTGTTAAGAATTAGCCAAAACAAAAATTACCAGCACCCTTTTTCTATTTAATATTTCAGTTTAAATGAAACAACTCAATAACTTTGAAATTTTAAGTAAGAGCGTCTAAAAAATTTAAAAGTTCTTAAGGAAAGCTTTAAGGAACCTTTTGTCAACAAATTTTTAGATAAAAGGAGCCGTTTGTGTTAAGAATTAGCCAAAACAAAAATTACCAGCACCCTTTTTCTATTTAATATTTCAGTTTAAATGAAACAACTCAATAACTTTGAAATTTTAAGTAAGAGCGTCTAAAAAATTTAAAAGTTCTTAAGGAAAGCTTTAAGGAACCTTTTGTCAACAAATTTTTAGATAAAAGGAGCCGTTTGTGTTAAGAATTAGCCAAAACAAAAATTACCAGCACCCTCTTTCTATTTATTATTTCAATTTAAATGAAACAACTCAATAACTTTGAAATTTTAAGTAAGAGCGTCTAAAAAATTTAAAATTTCTTAAGGAAAGCTTTAAGGAACCTTTTGTCAACAAATTTTTAGATAAAAGGAGCCATTTGTGTTAAGAATTAGCCAAAACAAAAATTACCAGCCCCCTTTTTCTATTTAATATTTCAATTTAAATGAAACAACTCAATAACTTTGAAATTTCAAGTAAGAGCGCCTAAAAAATTTAAAATTTCTTAAGGAAAGCTTTAAGGAAACTTTTGTCAAAAAATTTTTAGATAGAAGGAGCCATTTGTGTTAAGAATTAACTAAAACAAAAATTACCAGCCCCCTTTTTCTATTTATTATTTCAATTTAAACTGAATAACTTTGAAATTTCTAGTAAGAGCGTCTAAAAAATTAAAAATTATTTATTGTAAAGTTTTAAGAAACCTTTTTTAAGAGGTTCTTGACAAAAGAAGCCATTTATGTTAAGAATTGACCAATTCAATATTTCCCATCCCCTATTTTTAATTATTATGTCAATTTAAATGAAGCAATCGAATAATTTTCGAATTTTTAGTAAGAGCGTCTAAAAAATTTTAAGGAAAAGCTTTCAAAAACCTTTTTTAAAAAGTTTCTGGATAAAAGAAGCCATTTGTGTTAAAAATTAAGCCAAAAATTATATCATTCCTCCATTTTTATTTATTTCGAACAGCGGAAGTTTACAAGATGGCGGCGGACATAACCGCCTTGCGAACGCATGGTTAGTTAGACTTCTAATCGGTGTTGACATCGCCCAGCGGCCATTCCCGCCTTGCAATCACAAAAACGCTTG
Source organism: Rhagium mordax (assembly GCA_963680705.1). Lineage (NCBI taxonomy): Eukaryota > Metazoa > Arthropoda > Insecta > Coleoptera > Cerambycidae > Rhagium > Rhagium mordax. The sequence continues at coordinate 59,258,234 of OY796662.1, read as the reverse complement.
CTGTAAGCTTACAAAAATTAGCTGAGCCGATTAGCGTACAATTTTGTAAAAAAAAAGAAAACAAAAGGTTGACGGTACGTCATCGTGTCGTCAATCGCCAAAAATGTATTAGAAGCCTTATTTAAGCTAAGGACAATATTTGAAGTATGTTTTATTGTACCTTAGTTTTACCCAACCGATATTGCTCTGGGTCAAGTTGAGTAACATCCAATATAATCTGTGCTGCTTTCTCAGGAGTATAGCTATCCTTAATAGAAGCTGCGGCCAGAATTTTGTATCTGATTTCGCAAGAAATTTAAGATTAACTACAATAAACTCTACAAATAGTGGTAAGGGGTTCGAGGTCTACAACACACACACTCACACACACACATACATGTATGTTTGTACTAAAAAGTAAGTCGTCTGTGACCTTTGATTTAGTGCAGAGGGGGCCATTTGTCGGTTCAAAGACAATGGCTAAAACGGGTGCAAAATATTACAAAAACAATACAAAGGTGGGAAGACATGCCTTAGTGTGACCAAGACGATACATTTCAGCGTCGAGATTTGTCGCATCCAAAATAACTTCGGCACACTTCTTAGGGTCACTTTGTTTACTAACAGCACTGGGGTTCAGGATCTTGTAACTAAAGGGTACAACATTTTAAAATACGTAATACAGACGATAAATACAGTGTGCAACAGTAACAATAACATTTCGGCTCTATCTCGGACCCAAGACGTCGGGGCATGCAATATACGAGTATAAAAGGTTGTCACGAAAACTATAAAAAAAACTTTGCACAGGGGTACGTGGAACATTAACCCCTTGCCTTTGTGTGCCCCACACGATAACTGTCTGGGTCCAGTTCGACTTCCTCCAGACACTTCCGGCACGCCTCTTTCGGCTCCTTCTCCCTGGTCATCGTCGCCGGAGCTAAGATCATGTAACTACATCGTAAAAATAGCGTCAGTATCAAAAAACAACTGCCCAATAATCACCAACACAATTTATCACTCGGCCCAACATAATGCCCCAACAACTTTTGCATCATATATTTTGGGGGAGCCGACTTTTGCGTACCTTGACAACATTAACAAGCGCCCCCGGCAATGTTCCAATTTACATCCCCATGACCCTGCTTTTGCAACTTGCCCAGTACCAAGAGAATCGATTTGTAAAACCAAACGGATGCAACTGATTCAGCAACAACCTCCAATAAATCTAATCTAAGTAAGTTAAAAGTGCTAATATCTTTCAGAAGTGGTAGTTAATGTTGGGCGCAAAAGTCGCTTCACCCCGTCTCGGTTGTGAAGAGCATTACGCGACTGTTGGCATATCTTACCGGAGCTTGAAGTCGGGGTAGACCATCCTGTTGGGGAAACCTTTACGGCAAATACGGATACCTTCAAGTACACCGTTACAGGTCAGCTGGTGCATTACCAAGTGGGAGTCGATGACTCCGGCCTGTTTCAACTCATTGGGAATGATACAACGGACGAAATGAGGCTGGGTGGATCTCAAGGTGGTCATCAGGTTGTTCAATTGTTCCTGTGGAAGTTACGGGGGTTCATCAGTAAAGGTAGCAGGCTTCGTCGAGGGTTACTGTTTTATTTTTTTAGTAGCTCGAAGCTGATAAAAGCCGCCCTTAGTACATTAGGCTTTGTGGCGTAAATTGTTAGTCTTCTGGAATGTATTGAGTAGGGTGAAAACAACAATGTATGTAAATTATGATTCGAAAGAATGGAAAAACACAAATCCATACTAGTTTCGGTATGGTGGTAGGAAAATACGGGTATACTTTTCCATGAAAATTCCGTCAATCGGGTTTAGCTACAATAATTATTCTTCTGTACATAAGGTATTCGTTAAGTACATCAAAAACCTTCAGCTCTAGATCTGTTTGTGGATTTTGGTTCAACACGTATTAATTACTGAAACAATACTGTTTTACAACATACCTTGTAGGAGGAAGATACAGTAGCAAAACCACCTCCCTTCTTTCCACGACCTATTCAAAAGCAAACGATTAAAGCATTTTTGCAAGACGTCACAATGCAAGGATGTGGTCATTGAGGGGCGGGAGGGAAAAAGGTGTGGGGGTAAGTATTTCAGCTCAATGTCGCTATTTAGAGCAGAAATTGATTACCCTGTATAAACTGGATACAGTCTGGAAAGCGGAACCCTTGGTTCTCTTAGATCCTAAACGTGTGACAGAGTAAAATCATTAATCAGTTGCAACAATACCACCGGATTCATTTGGCGAGCTGTATGAACACGACTTAAAGTTAAAGTTCTGCAGAGGGCTCAACTCCAAAACCGTGCATATATCGACTAGCTTTTCGTCCACCATCATCATGACCAGAATCAATATAGCCATAGCAACAAACCACAGTTGCTATTAACATAAAATGGAGATCCTAGTCACCTCCTCCAAGTGGGGAGACGCTCGAAATGAAAAAAGAACTAGTTAAGGCATCCCAAGTAAGCCACAACCGATAAAGTCGAAGAACTGAAGCCAGTTTTGGTCTCGTGACCCGATTCCTTTAGAAAACTCCCTCGGCTGCCTATAAGATAAAACCCCAAGTCTAATCCCTCCGGACAACGCCACTTGGTTGGCGTTGCTCGTTTCCATCCCGCATGCACTGGTTTGGTGTCATTGAGTCGAATCGTGTTCATACAGACCGCCAATTAAAATTCTGCTGTAAACTTAAATAACTGACGATTAAAGGTTCAACATGGTGGATGATTAAATGACTGTTTACCCTTTTCTGCGGCAGCGCCGGATTGTCCAGGGTGATCGGAGAAGATCTCCTGCACCAACTTGTTGGTGCCCTTCTTGAACAAGTCTACAACGGTGTCGTTGAGGGGATCCTTGTTCTTTTCCAACCAACCGGTGATGTTGTATGGTACCTATTCGGGGCAGGAAGTTAGCAACGATTTTCTGGCAGTAGGAAGGGGTCTACTTACGTTACCGGCGTAATGGCCCAGGGTGAAGTGGGCGGCTTGCTGGCCGGGCTTTGGTGGTTTGGGTTTCTGGAAGTTGGGCGATTTGCCCAAGTGGTTGGTGTTCAGTTTTTCCTCAAAGGTCTTGTCGGTGGCTTTGGGGAACATAGATTCTTCTTCAAGGATGGACAAGATACCCATAGGCTAAAGAGATAAGTAACTATTAGGCATTGTTACCGACTATCGGTGACTGTCAAGAGTGCTTGCTAATCTGGAAACGTCGAAGCGTTTCAATGTTTCTTTACTTCTAAGCCGTCGGATTCTGTACGATTAGGGAAGCACTTTTGACTAGATCGTATGCTTTACCTGGTGCAGTGCTTAGGAATTGGTGCGTTTCAAACCAAGTGGTCTGTGCATATACTACTTCGTGAGCAAGTGGGTACGTAAAGGGTCAAAAATACCTTTTCAATTAGGTCGATGCATGGTTGCAAGTCCATGCCAAAATCGATAAAGGTCCAGAGGATACCCTCCCTTTCGTACTCCTCCTGTTCCAACACGAACATGTGATGGTTGTAAAATTGTTGCATTTTTTCATTCGAATAGTTTATGCACAGCTGATTGAAGCCATTGTACTGTAAGTAACACGGTTAGCTGGTTCAAAAATGACCTTGTTCTGTGTAGGTTTTGTTAAAACTCTGTTAGGTGTTAATAAGCAAGCGCTAAAACATTTAAAGGATGTGGGTGGGTATATGAAGTACTGTGTGGGCCCAAGGGGCTGTACCTTCTCGATGAGTTCGATAGTGGCGGCTAAGTCCATACCGAAATCGATAAAGGTCCATTCAATACCTTCCCGCTTGTACTCCTCTTGTTCGAGAACGAACATGTGGTGGTTAAAGAATTGTTGCAACTTTTCGTTCGTAAAGTTGATACAAAACTGTTCAAAGCTGTTGAACTAATATGCAAAAAAAAACAACAAACACAATAACTACAAAGGTTTTGATTCGCATCCCTGTTTTATGGGTGGAATCGTGAAGTATAGGTACCTTCATTACAACTCTACAAATACACAAATCAACACAACAAATTCTACTGTCACAATAAAAATGTCAACAAATAAACCGGAGCCAAACCTCTCGCTGCCCCTGGGCGGACCTGCTAGAAAATTACCTTTTCAATCAACTCAATACAAGCGGCCAAGTCCATTCCGAAATCAATGAAGGTCCATTCGATACCTTCACGTTTGTATTCTTCTTGTTCGAGTACGAACATGTGATGGTTAAAGAATTGTTGTAATTTTTCATTGGTAAAGTTAATGCAAAGTTGTTCAAAACCGTTGAACTAGGGGAGGACAAATACATCTAATTAACACACATATTGGGGTGGAACAAACACAACGCCATTTGCAAGGTTAATGTCCAAGCAAGCTTACCTTCGCTCTGCTGTTAGAGATTCAAAAAAAAAGCGAGGCAAACCTTTTCGATTAACTCAATACAGGCAGCCAGATCCATCCCGAAATCGATGAACACCCACACGATGCCCTCTCTGGTGTACTCTTCTTGCTCCAGCACGAACATGTGATGGTTGAAAAATTGTTGCAGCTTTTCGTTAGTAAAGTTAATGCAAAGCTGCTCAAAGCCGTTATACTATAGCGTGAAGAAGAACAGATTTAAGAGAAGCTTAATTAGTCCCTATAAGAGCAACAACTATGGTGCTGATAAACAGGGCAGTGAAAATGGTAGTCGTGACTTTAAAAAATCAAATAGTGTCTTACAACATCGGATCGTTTTGGATTCGACTTGGTCGCGGCACAAACTGATTGCCACATGTATCGTAAACGTGCCCATTATTGACCAATTCTAATCCTAAAGGATCGAGTTGTACTGCTGAAAGTAACATAAAGTGACTGAAATTGCATTTGTAGAGTGAGCAATCCACCATGAACGGGATTTTACAATTAGTTGGCATGATGATGGTCGGTAACTTACGTCGAAGATTTCGAAACCGGCAATATCCAGTACACCGATGAAGTGCTGTCTTTTTTGTTTTGTGTCGAGGGTCTCGTTACACTTCTTGACGAGATACTTGAAGGTCCTGTCGAACATCGCCTTGGACATGGCACCGACAGAGTAGTTGACTTGGTTGACGTTACGACCTTGGGTGACGAACTCGTTACCGACCTTGATCCTGGGCTTGGTAAGGGCGGTGTACAGAGGTTGGGCTTCCACGCCCAAGAGTTTGCTGACGCGCTCTCCTTCCTGCGGGACATAACGTTAAAAAACCAGAACGCCTGGGGTTGGAGACCGTCTTACCTCGATACCGTCGGGTTCGGCCTGTTCCTCGCGACCTCTTTGCTTGAACTTCATGCAACCCATGTGCATGACAGCGGCGGTGACTTTGTATACGTCGTCCTTCTCTTCCTGGGTGAAACCGAGGATATCGAAGGCTTGCTAGATGGGACAGTAAAAACGTTAGAACAACCGTACTCTGGGAACTGTGTAGATGACATATATTTACAGAGGGTGCCAATGTACAGCATGAACTTACCCTGGAGTTAGTTGAACATATAACACGAAAACTTAAACAAAGTATGTAGCATTAGATATTTTGTCTGTGGTTCTCGTACGGTCAGTCGGAGGGTAGTTTTAAACGTCTACAATACGGATACGTAACGGAGGTGCGACACGGACAAGTCTCGGGTTTGTCTGACAAAGAACGGGGTTTACTTCCACAGGGTAACGATACAGTTTTCCTTTACTTACATCGGTCAACAACAATTCCTCATCGTCGTCCACACCTGGAATCGTAGTTTTACCCTGGGACACGTTGTGATAGTCGTAGATATCATCGGTTAGCAAACATTTAGCTGTGTGAATAATTGGAGAAATTAAAGTTTTTTGGAGAAGCGGAATCAAATCCACGCGGGCCTGAACGGCGCAAAAGCTTCCTTTGCTAGAAACTGAATTGTGAGACTTTGGATCAACGGTCAAGAAAGCTTTTGCTCCATTCAGCGCAGGAATTCTGCTAAAATATATACAGCGCCTCTTATATACCTAAAGCTAAATATACAGCGTATCCGCGACGTAAATTTTTGAATTTGCCGCCATTGTCGTCGTTCGTGTCGTGGTCAGTCTTGCTCATAGCTCATGCATTGGTCAGGGAGCGAGCTATGCCTAGTGTACGCCAATTCCCTCGTGTTTTACAAATTTCAAGAGCATTTCGCGCGCTCCCCGAGATCAGGGGGTGCCAGGGGTCTGCTTACGTCGGTGACGAGTCCCTCCGCGCAGTCATTGACGCCGGGAATTCTGGTCTTACCCTGACAAATGTAAGGGTAATCTGAGATTCTGTTACCCAACATACAAAGCTCTAAAATAGAATACATAGAATGATAAGTGTGTAAACTAGGCATGGTGCTCCCTCGGATTAGTACTGGAAAAATGAAAGTTAAACAGATAACAGACAAAGAGTACACTGAAACAGAAATCTATGTAAGTGTTTCGTCAGCAGAAACTTACATCGGTGATTGTCATTTCTTCGTTATCATCTACACCGGGAATGGAGGTTTTTCCTTGGGACACGAAGTAGTAGTCGTTGACGTTATTGGATAGCAAACACTTATCTACAGGATAAAAAAAGGAGAGTTAAGTCGTGCCTCGTATCGACTTTAATGGGGGATAAATCTGTATGTGCGCAGCGGAATTGTCCCAAAGCACCTTGCTCGTCTCACATCGACCTTTCCGGCTTGTTTTTACATAACGGGAGGGGGTAAAGATCAACAAACATGTAACTGTTTCCAAATGGATGGGGGTAACTACGTACGTACACACTGGAGATCGACAAGTATGTCCCTGAGCAACTTGTTTCAAGTAATCGATAATGGGGGACAAGGGACTAAAAAATTACAAACTCTACGTCCGTTTGGGTGAACGGGGTCACCCACTTACATCGGTAAATGTCAATTCTTCGGCGTCGTCTACATTAGGAATGGTAGTTTTTCCTTGAGCAACGTAGTAGTAGTCTTGGATGTTGTTAGATAACGAACACATATCTAAACGCGTAAAAAAATTTGTATTTAAAAAACATTAGTCTCTACAAGAAGAACTCCCCATGGGGAATTTTATTTCCGGCTGAAGATAAGGAATTTTCTCCCCCCCCATCAATATTACCCTTGAATAGTTAAAATAAAATGGCAAATGAATACGAAAATGAAGTTAAAGTTCAAATTGATAAGGCAGACTCGACAAAACATTGAAACCCGACTACGCGAACATACAATCTCTTAAATTTACCCACACGCTATGGGCGTCTCATGGATAACAACCGAATGTTGCTTCCAGTATTGTCGACATTCTGATTTCTACAACAATATCATCAGGCACTGTCCATTTGCAAGTACCTTCGGTAGAAATCAAAATATCCCAACCAATATTTACCCTTAAGTCCGGGGACGGCTCCAGACATGATCTGGTAGAAGATGTGGTAGGATCTTTCAAGAGTTTGTTGGGAGATGACACGAGCCTTCTCTAGCAAGTCTGCAAGGAAACGCCATTAGTACAAGCGCGAGGAACACTTCTGGTAAACTTACAAGTCTCAATGTCAGCACCGGCCAGTTTTCCAGTGGGCCCAAAGTGAATACGGATGAATTTACCCTAGGCGAGGACAAATAGAAAAATTAGCACCTCCAGTAACAGCATAGGACAAGAGAATACTTACGAAACGAGAAGAGTTGTCGTTACGGACGGTCTTGGCGTTACCAAAGGCTTCAAGGACGGGGTTAGTTTGTACGACCTGATCTTCCAAGTTACCCTTCTTGGCTTGCTCTTCAGTTGGCTTTTTGGATGAGGCACCAACGGTGGCGAAGTACGCAATTACCTTTTTCGTGTTTTCTGTCTTACCGGCACCAGACTCACCACTGGGGACAAATAGCAAATATTAGTCAAGAACAGTACAAGAAGAACAACTGTTAAAATCACGCAGAGAGAGGACAACATCCAATGCCACAGTTTTTTCGGTACGGTTCATGTTAGTCCTCTTTCTGGTAACATTTTTTTGCCCTACTCAATACTTACGTAATCAACATAGATTGATTCTCGTGGTCTGCGGAAGAAACGCATGGATTAGTTCATTCAAACAAAGTGTCAATTTATCTGTAACTTACTGGTCAACATGTTTACGTAGGCGGCGTCAGAAATGGCGAAAATATGGGGTGGCACTTCATTCCTCCTCTTACCACGGTACAGCTTGGCACAGCGGTTGGTATATACGGGGAAACGCTTGTAAGGATTGATGGCAACGCAGAAAAGACCGGAGTAAGTCTGGAAACATTACAGGCATGTTGACAAAGGGTCGTGGCGATCGGGTGTAAGGCACAAAACTGGCACCAACAACGATAATGGTGGCGGTGCCAGAGCAAAACTACTAGGAGATATACACAGAAACTTGGCAAAATTGGGGGGTTTCGCGGAACGGATTTCTGGAGGAGTTTCCAGGTTCTCCTCGCGTTGATTATTTTGCTTGACGTTTTGGCTGTGGTCTTCTGGAGCTTACTTCAAAAGAAGACCACAAGATCCGAAATGTGAATCGTTTCGTCCCTTCCTAATGCAGAAGAAAAGGAAGCAACCGCCTTGGTAGAGGTTATATGGACTGTTGCTGTTCCATTTTTCGGTTGCCCACTCTTCCCTTCCGCCGCCGAATTTGCTGTGTATATCACCGAAAGTATATTACGTTTCTTAGTATATTGGTGGGTTCAAAAACGCAATATACAGGTCTCAAACTTTCAACTACTAGGGCCAAGTACGTAGAGCACTGGTAAAAAGGTGAAGAACTCAAATAATGATGCCTCCCATTTGAGTTCGTTCTGTTGTAGGTGAGGGGGTAGGGTTAAATGACTACTTAACTCGCAATATCTTGCGAGTTAGGTTTTGGTGCTTTTGGGCGGAGTACGTCCGGTTTCCCAAAAATTTGGGTAATGGAGGGGATCAAAAGTGTTGATATTAAAAAGTGGTAAAGGGCTTATTGGTTAATGCTTGTTAAACTTCAATAAAGGAATCAGGTATTTCTTATTAAATTCCCATTATGTCCATCATAAGGGGGTTATGTTGAAACTATTAACGAAACTAAAATTATGGTAAAAAATTAGAAAGTCTTCAGTAGAAATGAGAAGTGTGCTTGTTAAGAAAATAACCTCCTAATAAATAGGGGTAGATAAATCAATCGGGGGGGGGTGCGTATGTGCACGATTTGTCCTTACGGCTTGAACCGCTTTATTCAAGAACTTAAAGGCCCCTATCTGGTAAAGGTTAAAAAATCAATGTGTGTATGACAGAAGGGGTTTCTGCTTCGTTTGACGCAGATTTCGCTTTGGCAGTGTAATCTGTTTGTCCAAAGCAGAAAGAATTGGTCCCTTGAGTGTGACTGTGGTGCTAGTTGGGCGGGGTACACCCGTTTGTCCCAGTTGAAGAAGACATAGGTGTACTGATTCTGAGAAGAGGAACACAGATTGCCCTGGCGGATTCCACATCCGTTTTGTCCAAGAGCAACGAACAACTCTCCAATTGGACGTTCACAAAATGATTGTCGACGACTTACATAGATGAGCTTAGAATAATAGCGCTGTTTCAAGTTATGCAGTACGGAAGCGTCGTTGAGATATGTCAAATTGGACATATCCTCGGCTTTTTCGTATTTGGGAGGGTTGACCTGGGTTACTTGATCTTTTTTGAAGGCCTTTTCCTGTATGGGGGGGAAGAAAACTGATCAGTAAAGTTCGAAAATACTTACGTAGATAAGTTTTGAATAGTAACGTTGCTTCAAGTTATGCAGCACAGATGCATCGTTAAGATATGTTAAGTCGGCCATATCCTCGACCTTTTCGTATTTTGGAGGGTTGACTTGGTGGACATTATCCTTCTTAAATGCCTTTTCCTGCTCCCAGAAACATGGTTAATATCATGAGGACAATTTTACACGGTACATCACATTACCACCGATTAATCTACGCGACCAAAAATGGCTGAGCATCCCTCTGGGGAACTTTCGTCTCCCCAGAGGTATTCTCAGCCAAACAGTTATTCCAATTCTAAATTTTTAGGATTTAGCTCGAAACTATTAGGGCTGGAGACGTCCAAAAGGCGTAGAGCGACCATTTTCGAAACTATGACAATGAAACTTTTAAACCCCAAATAAGAGACACGACCCATTATGACCCCAAACTACGGTACAAGACCAATGGTTACTGTTTCGAAAACGGCCATTTTGCTCTACGCGAATTTACCGCGTGGTCTTTACCTCTCCTCCGGGAATTCCAACGGTGACGAGGTCGCCCTTGGTTCCCTTGATCTCTCCAAGTACGAAACCTTCCTTTTCGTCCGGCACCCAGCATGATTTTTTGGCGTCATAGGGCTTAGTTTGATCGATACGTTTCTGTTCCAGAGAAACGAACAAGTATGGGGCCGGATCGGGATCGTCCCCGTCTTGTTGCACTGGTTTAGGCATGGTGTACGGACTTTAGTGGGGCTATCGAGACACGTTATACAGCCCTAGAGCCTTCCTGCAAAAAAAGAGGAATATTAGTCAATGGATGGATTTTTTAAATTATTTTTGCAGCAGACATTCTAAGTTAAGCTTTTTTTGCTATCAGTGACGTATCCTGGGTTTTTGGTCCTAACGTTTTTATAAAAATGAAATCAGAAAAACAACTGAAAGTCACATTCCGGAGATATGAGCTAAATACGTTTTTTTAAGCGAAACACCCTGTATGTTTTTACACCACCTGAAAGGCCTTTAAAAACGCATTTTAATGATGTGTAACATACAGTATTTATCTTAAAAACTTTACGAGATATTAACGTTTATGTTTTATTTTCTTAAGTCGTAGCAGGCCAAGAAACAAATGACAATCGTTGCAATTTTTCCTTTTGTATGTGATTGCAGGTTTTTAGTAATATTTTTGATTTATTTAAATTTAAAGCGAAATAATTATACTAATTTTCAGATAAAATACTGCCTGAAGAAGGTTTTTCAAAACCTTTTGAGATGGTTTAAAAATATACCGTTTAAAAAATAAGTATATTCGTAAGACATTTTTCAATTGTTTTCCTGACTTGCTTTATGAAAAGTACGTACAACTGAATATAACTTTTATTTTTGATTATTGACGTAACCTCAAAATAACGAACTTAAATGGATTTCTAATCTTCCCTTGACCACCCAGTATTTGGACTTGAAATATACTTATACTTCAAGTCCAAATTTGAGAAAAATATTATGGTACAATCAACACATTACATGCAAAACTTAAAAAAAATGTCATTTATTCGGATGAAAAACCTTTTTTTCAAGTTTAGACTTGAAATTAGTCTAAATTAAACTTTAAATATGAAACAATACTTAATAAAGTCGTACTTTCAATCAACACAGCCATGTTACTTTCTACGTACAGTCGCGGCCAAAAAAAGGTATGTATGTAGGTTGGAAATTCAGCCTTACATTTCAAGTTTAAACCCGAAAAAATGTTACTGGGTTCTTTCGCAAGCACACAAAAATATTGTAGAACAGGAAATTATACTTAACAACACAATACGCACAAAAGTTTCGAATAACGTAAATTTTAATAAAAAACGCTTTTCTCAAGTTTAGACTTGAAATATTAGTTTATATTAGACTTGTAATGGAAGTGTGTATTTCAAGTCTAATGTTACATGTTACTTTCAATTAACATACCCACGTAACTACTTACGTACAGTCGTGACCAAAAAAAGGTTCATAACCTAAACAATTTAATTCAAACTTTCTCCTACTTTTAATCAAATTCCTTGACAAAAGATTTATTTTCGCTGTTCAGGTTGTTAACCTTTTTTTGGCAACGACTGCACGTAGAGATTTACGTGGGCAAGTTGATTGCAAATACGAGATAGCATTAGGCTTGAAAAATAGGCTTATATTTTATAAATATATTAAATTATTTGAATAAAACCTTTCTCTAGTTTAGACTTGAAATATAGGTATTTTAAGTATAATTTTATATCGTATTTGTAATTAATATACCCATATAAATACCCTACGTATAGTCGTGGCCAAAATAAAAGTTTCCAACCTTGATTTAAAATTTTCTAGTTTTATTCAGAAGGGTTTAAATGATTAGGTTGTAAACATTTTTTTTGGTCATCACTATACGTATTTGTGTAGGTATATTGATTACAAGTGCGATATAAATTGGATTTAAAATATTGACCTGTATTTCAAGTCTAAACTTGAAAAAAAGGTTCTACGTCCTTTCGTAAGCATAAAATGTGTTATGAAACCTTATTTAACTTTGTAATCTTTGGAGTTACGTAAAAATGAAAGTTGTAGATTATTGCATTTGTTTTTCAAAAATCACGTATGAAAAACAATTGAAAGTCGCATTCTGATATGAACTGATTTTATGATTTTTAAAAGGAGCTCCCCGTATATTTTTACACTATTTGAAAGGCTTTAAAAAACATAGTATTTATCTTAAAAATTTACAAGGTATAAACTTTTTGTTTCGTTGAACATTGGACGTGTATAAGAATCAGTTTAATCATTTTTATTTCTGAAACATCCACTAAGAGGTTACGAAATGAGCTTCACATAAAAAGCTTATTTTAAGGCCTCTCAGACGATGCAAAAATATACAGGGTGTTCCATTTAAAATATAAGTTTAGTTCATTTCTCCGTAATACAGATTTCAATTGTTTCTCCCACATGATTTTCTGAGCTATTTACGTAACCTCAAAAGTAATGAGTTAAATGGGGCGTAATGCTCGCGGTCGCCCAGTAAGTACGTATCTATGGGGTTAAGTTGATTACAAGCACGATAAGATGTTAAACTTGACATATAGGCTCATATTTCAAGTCTAAACCTGACACAAAAATGTTACCAGGTCCTTTGGCAAGCGTACAAAATTATTATGGTACAAGAAATTGTACCCAAGGCTATGCAATACATTAAAAAGTTTGAAACGACGTGGATTATTTGAATCAAATAAGTTTAGACTTGAAATATAAAATTTCAAGTCTAATATTATATCAAATAAAAATCTGCCTACAGTCGTAGTCTAAAAAAACTGTTTAATTCAAACATCTTCAGTCTCTTTTAATGATTTATGTCCACCATTAAGTTGCAGAACTTTTTTTGGCTACGACTGTACATCGATATCTATGTGGGTTTATTGCGAATATAGTATAAAATTAGACTTGAAATATAAGTTTATTTCAAGTCTAAACTTGAATAAATTGTTACTGGGTCCTTTCATAAGCATAGAAAAATATTATGGCACAAAAATTTGAAACAAAAAATGATTTCCATTCATTTATATTTTTATGTGATTTCTTCCTGTAATATTGTCAAAATAAATTAATGGCAGGCTTAATTGACACTTGAATTATAAAATATAACCGACGCCTTGATATTCCGCCTTTTCTATAATTGCCTGGTTTTAATTGAATCTAAATTTTTAACAGGAAATACAAGCATCTCGAGATGAATATAATCTATTCTGGGATCGCGTTAAAAATAGACTAGAATATGTGGCACACTATAAACAGAGATGCTGGCCCGAAAGCATACGTCCGTCCCATGCCAAATGTTTCCTGATAAAGTTGAGCTATTTGGCAACATCCAAATCCATTTTTAAAACAATTGTTACGTAAGTATTCGTCATCTCGGATCGCTTGCATATACTGATCGGTTAAGGTTAAACGCCAATTGAAATTGGTTAATCCCTTAATAAAAGCTCAAAAATTCCAGAGAATAAATTAAATAGTCAAGTTGGCTTGCCTGTATCTCTAACTAAACTTCTAAACTTTTTTTCGATATGCAAATATGCTCTTAGCAGATGGCGCTGCCGGCCGTCAAGTTTTAGCTCGCGAAATAACCTATCAATTTTTGCAATCACGTGGTTCAGCGCCACGGCGATCGGTATCTGCAATTGTCGATACCCTCGTTTCAAAAATAGCGCCAGCAATGCACCATTTAAGGTGTGATAGTCATTTGAAGTATTCAAGATGGCCGCCAGTTGTTTCCATAAATACATGTGCCACATTTTCGCGATTCAAATGTTTTGTTTTTCGGCCAACTGTTACGCAACTAGAATAGGAGTTTAGTTTTTGGAAATTCGCAGCATCCTGCAACTTGAGTCACGTGTGCGTGACTGAAGTATCAGATGGCAGCTCAGGCGTTAGAAAGCTCACTACGTTTATCTCTGACACTCTAATGTCATACTAGCACTTGTTAATTCTAAACTACCAGGTAACTACTAGACAGGAAATCTAAGAAGTTGTGTTAGAACGCTGGAACACAGACCACTTTCTTTTAGAATCCAAGTGTTAGGTCGACATAAATGCACATGATATCACTGATTTCTGAAAGACAATTGCTAGTATGACACTGAATGCGCATAGAAACAGCCAATGCAACAACAAAACCATCCACAGGTCAACACAGATCACTTTCGCATTGATAGATACACTTCACAGTCCTTATCAAATAAATCCTTAAACCAGGACACAGATTATGTCAAGCAGTGTAACACAGAGCGGCGCACCAGTTCACTTACGTTCGAAAGGCGATCTGAACGAGATTCTCGACGTTACGACAAATATAAATGTCTGACACTAGATCCTGAAATGTAACGCCGCTCCCGATTGGCGGGCCCCCTCGGCGAATCGCCAACGCGGTTACATGATGGTCTGTCTCCCTTTTTAGGCGCACAATATTTGTATATGACTAGTGAGATAGCTAGAAATACATACGGACGGAGTACCTTACATTCGGGAGCCGTACTTGGCGGGGGGGCCGGGGGGCCCAGCGCTCCTTTTGGGACCAACTGGAGGGGGGCGGCGGGTGCGTTCACCTAGTGCTTCACATTCGATGATGGGTTGCGGGCCGGTGCTCGCCGGCCCGAGGCGCCCGCAGGATTTCGTCCTTTTGCAGGAAACGCCACGCCGGACTGCAGCCTTTTCGTCCAACAAAATGTCGACCGGCAGCTCAATTTTTTGTTTTTTTCTTTAATTAGTTTGTTGTTTTTCCCACACCTTGCGTAATATTGTTTCGTAAGGATTTTAAATTGGCGTACTAAACAATTCCTCATAATTTTTAATGAGTGGCAATTCTACCTCCCTTGCTAGAGTTTTCAAATCTGTCAAAATTCGTTGTATTACCTACCCCCTTAGTGACACTTCTTTCAGCAAACTTAGAAGAAGATTCTCATCAGCAACTCGATACATCATTTCTGTTACATAAATGAGCAACAGTTTCAGACCTTTGCCTTTTGCAGGATTCGACGATATTTTTGCAAGGATATTTCAGTTAATAGAGTTGGGGCTCTCAATTCGGACTAATTCTATTCAAATATTTCTGGATAGTTTGATTCAAAATGGGTCAGATATGGGGGTGAGTTTGGGGTGAAACTCACCCCCAACGAAAAAGGATTTAGAAGAAAAAAATACTATTGGAACGAGCATATCGTCTAATTCTTCACCCAAAAACAATAACTTTAACTTTATTTTTGCAGAGGGGGTTGAAAACGTTGATTTTTAAGCAAAAAAACCTTGAACGAAATTAAAGCTTTTTACAGTAGCTTAAATTTATCTTTTGATGTCTGCTAAATCAAAAATGATACAAGGGAAATAAAGGCAAGATTTTGGTTTTTCACACCAAAAAGTTCTTGGTTCCAGTAAATTCCAAATTGAGAGAAAAATTCCTAAATCGTGTCCCAATTATTATTGAATAAAAATACCAGCGAGCCAACGGTATAATTTTTTTTTAATCATAAAACAACCTAAGTGGCGAAATCTCCCAATTTCAGCAAAAATCAGTGTCAGCAATATTTGTGTCAATGTCCCGTCTTGACATAGTTTTGCTACAATAAATAGTGCACCTAATTTCAGTTTCTACAAGTAGCCTTAATAGCCCTCTTGCAAAGAGACAGCTGAATGAAAAATCAGCATAAAGAAATGGAAAAAGAAAATAATGCAATTTATGTTGTAAGTTTTGCTAGTCGGCTTGTTAATATCTTCTAACTTATCAATCTGGAGATCCGTTTGGTGCCCAGCAGCTGACGGTTTTATTGTATGGTCGGTGAAAAAAAACAAACGCAAAATGTTTATATTAATAATTACATTAACCCATAAATTTGGTTTGCACATTATTTCAGTCATACTCCTCGTAATTTATGTGTATTTGTGTTACACGATAATCCCTATTTTTAGAAGATGATAGAAGGATATCCAACCTGGAGAAGTTGGCAATTTTCAATCCTAAAACGTTCATATAAAAAACATGACAACTAAGTTCTAACAATCTCCATTACCCTTACTATCAGACTCTAACTAATAAATAATGGTTCAACCTCGTTTCACGTTCCAAATTTTCCTCCACAGTTTCTTCTGTTCCAAGAGTCTTTGTCACATGTCCAAAACGTTCCCAATGGGTTTTATTGGTAGTGATAACGATCTCAGTACTTGATGACTATGTTCTTGGAGCAATTCTTCTCTGATATACGTAGTCCTTGGTTCTTAAAAATGCGCTTGTACCAGAGAGACGTTCTTTTAATTTTGTTCCTTGCTAGAAAGCTTGATGAACTGGCTCCACCAAGAAGCTGTGGAGGGAGCCTTTATCCTTTACCACCATAGATAGGCTAGGATCAACTGACTTCCTGGAGAAGAGCAATGAAGCATTCCAGCATATAGTGTCTTCCTATTTGAAGTATTGCCATGCCACGAGGAACTAAAGAGTCCTGGCAGAGAGAAAAAAGTAAAGCTATTCTGGGATCATGACATTGGGCAATGAAAAACCTGACAAATTTGCTCTTTGTTGGTTCAGAACCTGCACTGGGAATCTCCAAAAACACTTCGAGAAGACCTTCAAATATTGGATCAAGAACAAACATTGGAGGAATATCCCAGGAAATCGACAAGGAAAAAGGAAATCTCATTTAGAGCTACATGGGCACTGGAATGGGTGGAATAAATGAGCACAATGAGCCCAGGAGGCTGCAGAGTCTTCGAGTTTATACAGACCATCTCCAGGACTGTCGACTAACTTGTGAAGGTGCTGAATCTTATTGGAACCATAAAGTTTTCTTTAGAGAGTTGGGAACTGGTTTCATCTGAGTATTATTAGTAAGAGAGGAGTGAACAAAGTGAACATTCCCTGATTCAGTAAAAATATAATCAAAACGGCCATAATCATTTGCTTTTTGTGGGTTTTGGTGTACATTCACTGAGAATTGCTCTTCACTTAGTTTTGTCGATTGATGTCAGCATCAGCATTGGCAAAATTCCATTTTCCGGATAATTCCTGCATAAGTTCTATCTTCTAAGGGTACCATTTTCTCGTTCTAAGATCTTTCTGGAAGATACAAAAGGACCATCATGATAGAAACCAGTCCCCTTTGGTATATCCCTTATGACTCGAATCCGCTTGGGTTTCGAGTTGCTTCCTTGAAATACACCATAATCTCGCATTACAAATATCTAATATGCCCTATTGCTTCACTGTTTCTAATTTCTGATTGGACTACATCATGAGCATCTTCAGTTTATTCTGGTATGTACTTTTGCTGCGTTCAATTGATTTGAACTCCGCCTTGATCTGATTTATGCTATTAAAATTTTAGCAGATTTCTGATTTATGGAGATAATGATCAGGAAGATCAGTTGCAAATTACTGGATCAGTTTCTATATGGTATCTGGTGGATTTGTCGGGCAGCTTACACGCACCCAGCCTGCATAAGCCGCTCGGCCCTGCTAACCCACTTTATGAACTCAAACTTAAGCTAAGCGTCTATTTTTGGAAACCACATATTAACTTAGTACATATTCGTTTTGTATTATTTATACAGCACGAATATCTTGGCGTGGCACACACCAAAATACACATCTATAGTAAATGGGTAATTTTACACCTTACAATTTTGGCTGGATTGCTCCTGATGAGCTCTACCTGTCGTAGTAATTCATCCGGAAATTGGACCGCCATTCATTTAGTTTTAATTAATTCGATAGCGGTAATTAAACTAGGAATCAGTTTGGGTTTAATTGGGGTACGAAAACTTGGCAATCGTTTCGATTACGACGATTATATACGAGGAGTAAAAATCAACGTGTGCTCTTGGAAATTGGAGAGATAGAGAATTGGCCTTTGAAATCGACTATTGGAGATGTAATTCGTCTTTGTTTCCACTCCTAGAGCTCGTCTGTATGAACTCCGAAGACACTGCAGCCTCCTGGAGTTATTGTGCTCATCCTCTATGAATCTATTCCACCCATTCCAGCGCCCCATGTACCTCCAATTGAGATCTGACTGTTTCCAGTTCCATTTGGGTCTGCTCGTAAATGTTGAATCTCCTGTGAGCCAATGCTTCGCACTTAAAATAGATGTGGTGCATTGCTTCAAGTTCCTTTTGGCATAGATTATAGACTAAGTCACCATCCCATTTCCTCATGTCTTGTTAGAATCAATATTATTATCCTCAATTTGGTCCTTTTGGTGTCGATTTCCTGGGGATGTGACAAAGAAACTACTCCAGGTATTGTGTGAATCAAGATTATGAAGAAAAATTGGTGCGTTATGATAAAGTTAAACCATTAACCAGGAGTTAGCATTAACCATTTGAAGTTTCTCGTCAAGAAAAATAATAGATGGATTTGCTGGAGTTTCCAGATGCGATTAATAAATCGGTACAAATTAAAGCAATCCAACCCAATAAATCAAAATACACATTAATGTTTACACGTGTGAAATCTTGTACTCGCGTAATATACACGGATTAACATACCTATTTCATGAAATACATTTTCGATTCATTCATCACTTGCGTGGGCTCTAATAAAATTATTATTGCCAACATTTTTGCATCCGCCCAGCGACTAACTTAAAGGGAAAACCGTCTTGACGTTTACCCAGATAAAATCTTAGACCATTTTTTGATGATGGATACGTAGGGTCGGGCTTCTTCCTCTACTCCTTGGTTTTGCAAAACGGAAATCCAATCAACCGTTCTCTAGTTGGTTGGTGGTCTTAAGAAGATACAATTGGTGTGGTTGCCATCTTCTTTGAAAGACAAATGTACGATGGGGTGGAAAGGATCTTAAGTGGGAAAGTGACTGAATGAACCTACCTGTGGTGCTTTAGCGAGGAATACTCACTCATGCGATAGAAACAGATCATTGAGGGATTATTAAAACTCAATGGGAGATGATTAGAACGGGCGTGGGTTGGTGGTGGTGGTGGTGGTGGTGATGTACTGGTTTGGGTTTATCGTCACCAGTCTTCTTGGTCTTAACGTTTCAAAGGAGAAATAAACTTTTGCTGAGCCTTGCCGATCATTTTTGGGGACTTTGTCAAATTTTTTTATTTCGCCTATTTTTCCACACTGATGTTATTTGGCTTGTTTTCACACACGCCAACAGATGCAAATTTAGAGGGGTAAGTTCCAGAGACCTTGGTGGCCATTCAATGGCGCAGCACCTATTCGGAAAAACGCAATTCGAAAACACTTTCGTCATGTCCATTTTATTTACCAAGTCAGAGCTGTGTTAGTCAGCCCAATAGTATTTTGTTGATGACAGATAATTGCTTTAGATGTGAATTAGTAGCATTCTCTAAAAATAATAAAAGTAGGTATGTTAAATCTCATAATTTTTATATTTGGGATTTTTGGCAGTCTTAATAGTATTTATGTTTGTTTGTAAGTTGACATGTTTTCTTGCACTTTCTACCCTACAAACTGCCTTTTCAGAGATGCCAATATTACGGGCGTTATATAACGAGGGGGCTGACAATTCACCCGACAAGAGGATTTAAAAAAAAATCCTAAAACATTAAATCTAAAACACTAATAGGTGAAAAGGTGTTTTTTTGTTTTCCACATCTGACCTCAATAACTTTTATTTTTGTGTTTAAATCTGTTCCAGGCCGGCTGACGCAAGCAGAGATGCTCTCGGTTAGAAATAATTGTTTGATACCGAAATCCGCGCTGCATTTTTCAGCGTGTGCTTCAGCTTACAGATTATTTTATGCGAACAATTTCAGGTTCAAGTTTTGTACATTATAAATCAAATCGATTTAAATTAGATCCGAGCCGAACGTTTAAGTTTACAAATCTCCGGACGTACGTACGTGCGAGCTGATGGATTAAGAACGATAAATACCGCCGCGAAGACATTGACAGATATTAATCATTGTTGGATTACTTCCAACTCGCCGGAGAAGAAGGTACTGAAAGTTAATGAAATATTTATTTTTGTAATTTTTAGAATCGGTAGACTCCAAAGTATGTTTTAAGACGAAAACTGAAAGGAATTTTTTGTTTTCAACAGCGCTCCCATCAATCTCCGACGAATTTATAAAATTATCGCGGCTATGCTATTTTTTCATACATTATAATTTGCTGTTTATATCTGCTAAATAAAAGTCAGCAGGAATGGATTTTGTAGCAGAATATGTTTGGAATTTCTCGTTGTTCAAAAATATTTCTCGCGCCATGACCACAAAAAAACGAAGACCCTGTAGATTATTTCAAATGTTAATAACGTCGTTTCATAGGTACCGGTAAAAGTATTATTTGTGCTATATTTGAATTAATTATCCCTAGAACTGTCTAAAAAAAAATTTAAAAAAAAATAATTTTAACACCCTGTATCTCGAAAACCTACACCTTTAGGGCACATGTTTATATGACCTTTTCGTCTCAAACTCACACAAGGAATCGGCCCTTAAAGTTTGTCCACGAACTTAAATAACACCCTGTATATTTGATACTCATATTGGTTAAAACCTAAATGGCTATTCGTATTTAAACGTCAAGCCCAACAAATACATTCCAAGGTAAAATTGCCTAACGGTGTTTTCTAGAACATTAGATGCAAAAAACAAAAAAGTCGGCGCCAACAATTCGAAATTAGTTATTCTATATTCACCCACTAATTTAATATGTACGCGCGTAATTATAGTTCATTTCGAGGCGTTATAAATACTTTACTATACAGCTTTTTCAGTGGGTCGACCCCGTAAGCAACGGAGAAGTCAATATAAGTAATGTAAATATTTTTCGGAATTAAATACAGGAGGGAAACAGGGTAATTTATTTTATTTTTTTTGCATTAAAACCTGCAAAGATACGCCACTGATTCTTCATCAGTCTCTCGAGCCATAATTTTTTATAACTTGGTTCTAAAATTGATCTTTTACTAAGAAATATCGTTATTTTCAATTAAAAATTAATTAGAAGTTTGTTGTTCCACAAGGGTCTACATTAGAGCCGACTTTGTTAGTGTTCGATACTAACGACTCTAGCAACAGATGGTTCATTTGTTAACACTCTATTTAATTCTATTTGATGGAGATCAAACACTGCAAGAAAATACTCTAGATCTAGACGTACATTTACCAAAAATTGTAGATGGCGAGTCAGACATTTTATCAACTTAATACATACAAAAACTCTGGTTAGGTTTTTTTATTCTAAGGCTTTCACGGAGTTGACGATTTGGAAAAGAGTTTCAGCGCTTTCTCCTAATTATCTATGATGATTTCGCTTAAAATCGGCATACTACGGATTTGGGATCAGTTTTCACAAATTCAAGATGGCGGATTCAAAATGA
Source organism: Rhagium mordax (assembly GCA_963680705.1). Lineage (NCBI taxonomy): Eukaryota > Metazoa > Arthropoda > Insecta > Coleoptera > Cerambycidae > Rhagium > Rhagium mordax. The sequence goes on along the minus strand of OY796662.1, from coordinate 59,236,677 downwards.
CGGTAATCCAATTTTGATCCCCTTCTACATATCTGAATCTACTTGTACCTTCGCACTCATACATAATTTCGAAGACAGTACAGTGAGATTTTACAAATCGAGATGGCGGATTTAAAATGGCGGGTTCAATGTTGACATGTTTCTATACATAGTTCCAATAACAATATTCAAGATGGTGAATTCAAAATGGCAGTAAATCAATTTTGACACACTTATGCATATTTGATTGACTTGAAACTTTCGATGGCGATATAATAGTAATTTTTATAAATTCAAGATGGCAGATTCCAAATGCCGGCCATGCAAATTTCATCCACTTCTACATATCTGATTGACTTGAAAATACAAGCTCACCTACGTAGCTTCGATGACAATACAATATTCATTTTTGCAAAGTCAATATGGCGGATTCAAGATGGCAGTAATCCCATTTCCACATATCCGATTGAGTTTTATCCTGACGTAATTCCAGTGGCAACATAATATCAGTTTTTATAAATTAAATTCAAGATGGCGGATGCAATATGGCGGTAATTTAATTTTGATCCACTTGCTTACGTTGGTTTGACTTGAAACTTTGCACATTTTTAAATGTAATTCAAGATGACGAATTCAAAATGGCGATTAGTCTAATTTAGACCCATTTCTACATGTTCGATAGACTTGAAACTTTACATAATTTTCAATGACAATGTAATATCAGTTTTTATTAGTTACATTCAAGATGGTGGATTCAAAATGGCGGTAATCTGATTTAGAACCATTTTCACATATCTAATTGACTTGTACACTGACGTAATTCCAGTAACAGTATGCTATCAGTTTTTATAAATTAAATTCAAAATGGCGGATGCAATATGGCGGTGGCGGTAATTTAATTTTGACTCGCTTGCTTCCATTCGATTGACTTCAAATTTTACACATTTACGTAATTTCAATTGACAAAGTAATGCCAGTTTTTTAAATGGAATGCAAGATGGCGGATTCAAAATGGCGGTAATCTAACGTAGATCTACTTTGACATATCCGATGGACTTCAAACTTTGCAATTCCAATGACAAGATAATACTAATTTTTATAAATTAAATTCAAGATGGCTGATTCAAAATGCCGGTAACTAAATTTTGACGCATTTGTACAAATTTGAATGACTTGAAACGTTGCACATATACGTAGTTCCGATGGCAATATAATACGAGTTTTTACACATTCAAAATGGCGGTAATCTAATTTAGACCTTTTTCCACATATCCGTTCATTAGTTTTTACAAATTCAAGATGGCGGATTCAAAATGGAGGCAATTTAAGTTTCATTCACCCCTACATAGGTATCTAATTGACTTGAAAATACGAGCACACTTACGTAGTTCCAATGACAATACAATACCAGTTTACACATATTACATTCAAAATGGCGGAGGCAAAATGGCGGCAATCCAATTTCCACCCACTTTCACCTATCCAATTGACTTGAAACTTTTCAAACATACGTAGTTTCGATGACAGTACAACATGAGTTTTTACAAATACAAAATGGCGGATCCAATATGGCGGTAATCGAACTTTTTACCAACTTCTACTGCATCCTCGATCTAGCTGAAACGTACACGCAGTATTATTTGCTGTATTAATATTGTAATTTAACTTAATAAAGGTAAAAATAAAATAATATACAGTGTGTTCCACTTTGAGCGTATTTTGACTGCGTTGATCGATTTCCAAACAATTTTTTCAGTTTTTTGTAGGGATTTGCCTTGGCGTAAGTAAATTTTTGATCTTCATTTATCTTCAGTTCAAGAGCTTGTACAGTGTGTTGTTATAGAAATTACCATTTATAAAAATTATAAAGAATCGCCTTTATACAGGGCGACAAATGTAAGTATTCTAACATTTAATGAATTCAGTGGCATCTTGATATTCTTGATCTGATTCGACACCAGTGTTTAAGGCCTATCCTTGCAAACTTTCAGAGGTAATTCTTCTATGACAGCCACTTATGCTGGCGTCACAACTGAGGTCGAAAGCCTGAGGAAAAGCTATTTTTTGAAAACATGTTTTTATTTCTATTATTTATACAGTTATTATTTTAGTTTCTGTTTACATCTAGGCATTTGTTTTTCGTGTGTTCTCCTGTTTGCGCAAAACATGTTTAATGCGTATTTTAGGTCGCAATAGGAACTTTATATATAGTTGTTTTCTCCAACTATATTTTTAAATAAAACTTATTAATAGTGCGCTGCATCTGTCCACAATGCCGGATGAGGCGACATTTCGATAAGACGTACAATCCCTAAATATTCTGTTTAGTCATGTTGCTCTCCAAAACAGACATATTTAAAATCAAGAGCACATAAATGTCAAATAAAAAAAATCAATAAAGGAATATAATTTTTTTTGCAAGGCGTATTATATTTGACGAGGATTACTTTGAGCGTTTGCGATGTGATGCACGTTAAAAATCTCCCCTTTATAAATGCGGTGTATTTAAAACCTTGCCAAATCAAATAATTGCTACTCATTAATATTTTACGATACCGTCGTATCTCGTAATACTTAGACTAAAATCGGGATTGAGCCGAAAATTAAAATCGAACGAAAATAATTTGGAACCGGTTCGATTCACTGTGCAGGCATCCCGCCCCGCTTGCGCGCGGTATATTTTTAGTGTTGCCAGCAAAATAGTTTTCTTCAATGAGTTTTATTTTGGAATAGTTGGTGTACTAGTCAATTACCTTGATTTACATCTGCTGCAAATAAAAATGATCTCGCAGAAAGTTAATTACGACGAACTAAATTAAGATTCCCTCGAGTGAGGACGTGGAAAATATTTATCTTGCGGGCGCGTTAAAATCGCATATACCAGCTGTAATTTTTATTTTATGTTTGTAGTAAAAATGTTGACAATGAGTCGCTGGGTTACTGAAATAAGTTTATGAATATAATTTGGCAGAGCGGCGTCGCCGAGGGATTTTTACGGCACGCACCGTTGAAAATAATTTAGAAATCGAAATAGGAATTCTTGGTGGTAATTTCGAGTTGAAATGTTACCAAAACACGCGTGAATTTGTATTCCTTTGTGGCTGACGAAATGTACAGCAATAGAGGAAACATTATTACGCAGTCTTTGTCCTCTAATCATGAACTTCTTAAATAGAAGGTCACCCTTTATGCCAGTCGCCATGATAAGCTGTAGATTTGTTACTTGGAATTATTTGCCAAAGCTAGAGCCGGGTCGGGAAAAAACTATCAAAAAATATAACCATGTAATGAAACATCACACAGTTATAAGTGGCAGATAGCCAGATAAATTCACACAGTTATATGTGCTGGATAGGCAAAATCATACACAACTAAGTGCTGGATAGCCGGGCAAAATCACACGGTTTAAGTGCTGGATAGCTAGGCAAAAATCACACAGTTATAAACGTCGCAAAAACTGGCAAAATCACACAGCTATAAGAACAGGATAGGAAAAACCTGTTAAAATAAATACAAATATTTGTCGGCTTACCAGGTAAAATCGCACGGAAAAACTGTCTAATAACTGGGCAAATTCACACAGTTATAAATGTCGCATAATAAAACAAACTTGCAGCTATAAGTGCTGTATAACCAGGAAAATTGCATAGTTATAAGTGCTATGCACTGAATGGCGAGGCAAAATCATACAGTTATAAATGCCAGATGAACAAATTAAAATAAATACAAATATGTGTCGGATAGCAAGGTAAAATCACACAGTTGTGCCGAAAATAAATGGTAATAACCAGACAAATTTATATAGAAATAAGTGCCAGATAACTAGGCAAAATCACACAGTTATAAGTACCGGCCAGCCATGCAAAGTCACACAGTTATCGGTGCTGGATAACCTGGGAAAATAAATGCTAATATGAGCAAGAAGACTGGCAAGAAAACTAGTTTGAAGTCTCTTGGTTAAAGACCCCTCAAATCACACTTAAACTTCAATTAGAGTTAAATTTAATGCGCTTATTTATAAAACGTATTGTGCAACTTGGGTAATAATAGATTGATTTATCCAGGACAACGTGTTGGCGCTATGAAATTTATTATTTAACACATGGACCATATCCAAATCGTCTCAGCAGTTTGGCCAGTGAACTGTAAAGACATTACCGAGACGGGGGGTAATGTATGTAACGATGGAAGATAATGTGCAAGGTATTTAAAAATGCAAGGTGTCAGAGATTTTGAAACAAAGGAAGGCAGCTGTAGATGACAATGCAAGCTGAGGGTCTGAATAAATTTAAGAATCAGGAGGAAACAGCAATAGCTGTTAATTCCTGAACGGTTTGTTTTATAAAGTGAAAGATTCTTGGCTGTACAATGCGAAATTTTTTATTCGTAACAGGTTGGAAGATATTTTTGGAAATAGTAACAAAAATCATGGGTATAAATTTGCTAACGAGAGAACGAAGTCTTTCTAAATTTAGGCTTTCGGCATTAGGAATTTTTAACATCTCTTTCGATATTAGTTGAAAGATGAAGACAGTATGGCTTTTTTATTTTAATGAAATTCACAGCAGCAGTAATCCTGCACTTATTTCTGTGTTGTTTTGCCTGGTTATTAAGCACTTATTAATTTTGCTTGGCTATACGGTACTTATATTTGTGTGATTTTGTATGGCTATCTGGTACTTATAACTGTGTGATTTTGCTTGATTATCCACTCCAGCACTTATTTCTGTTTGACTTTACCTGTCTGAAAGATACTAATAACTGTGTGATTCACTTCTGTGTGATTTGCCTGGTAAACCGGTAATGTTAACGTCTTATAACTATGTGATTGTGCCTTGTTATCCGGCTCATACTTCTATGTGGTTTTGCCTGACTATAGAGTACTTATAACTGTGTGATTTTGGCTAGGTATTTATTTTAGCCTTGTTATCCACCACTTATAACTGATGATTTTCCTGGTCATTTGCTTTATATAACTGTGTGATTTTGCCTGGTTATCTAACACATACTTATAATATTTTAGCTCGTTTATCCGGTACTCATAACTATGTGAGTTTGTCTGGTTATCCCGCATTTATTTCTGCACGATTTTACCTAATTGTCCAGCACATATATTTATGTATAGTAGTTCAGCCACTACAATCGTGTGATTTATTTATAACTGTGTGATTTTCTTCTACCTATAAATTCTTAAATTGTATGATTTTGCCTGATTACGCAGCATTTATAACTGAGTGATTTTGCCTGGTTATCTGGCACTGAATTGTGAAATTTTACCTAGTTATTTGACAGTTTTTCTGTGTGATTTTGCATGGCACAGCACATATTTTTATTTATTTTAACCTAACCACCGTGCGCTTGTTGTGCGAATTCATTTGGCTATCCATAACTATATAATTTTTCCTGGCTGTCCGTTGCTTATAACTGTGTGTTTTCGCTTGCACCTGTCACTCATTATGGTGTGATTTTCCTTGTTGATTTGGCACTTCTTTCTGTATGATTTTGCTTGGATATCCGACACATGTTAGTATTTATTTTAGCCTGGCTATCCAGCACTTATAACTGTGTGACTTATCCTAGTTACCAGTCACTTATTTCTATATGAATTTGGATAACTATCCAGCACATATTATTATTTATTTCAGCCTTGTGTCCGGCAAAGCGGTGTGATTCTACCTGCTTATCTGGCACATATTTGTATTCCTTTTTGTCTGTTCATCTGGCATTTACAACTGTGTGCCTTTGCCTCGCCATTCGGTGCATAGACCTGTGTGATTTTGTCCGGCTGTTTGGCACTCATAACTATGCAATTTGCCTGGTTATAAGGCACTTAAAACTGCGTGTAAATTTGTTTGATTATGCGACAATTATAACTGTGTGAATCTGACCTTAAACCGTGTGATTGACAGTTCTTAACCCGTTTATCCAGCATTTATAATTGTGTAATTTTGCCTGGATATTCTGTTCTTATAGCTGTGTGAGTTTGCCTATTTTTGCGACGTTTATAACTGTGTGATTTTTGCCTAGCTATCCGGCACTTAAACCGTGTGATTTTGCCTGGCTATCCAGCACTTATTTCTGTATGATTTTGCCTGGTTAGCATATATAATTATTTATTTTAGCCTGTTTATCCGACATTTATAACTATTTGATTTTATCTGGCTACTCGGTGCTTATAACTGTGTGATTTTACCTGGTTATCTAGGCACTTAAATTGTGTGAACTGGCATTTGTTCCGTAGAATATTATCTGGTAAGTAGTATATTTGTATTTATTCAAGTCAACACATGTTAGAATATATTTTAGGCTTGTTTCCGCCACTTATAATTGTGTGATTGTACCAAGTTTCCAGCATTTATGTGTCATTTTTTAGCCTGTTTATCAAATATTATTAACTGTGTGATTTTTACTCGCTATTTGGCACTTTCTCTATTTGATTTTACCTAATAATCCGACACATATTTGTATTTATTATAGCCTGTTTATCCGGCACTTATAAGAGTGTGATTTCGCCTAGCTGTCTGGCTCTTATAACTGTGTGATTTGCCTAGCTACCTCACACGTAAACTGTGTGATTTCGCCTGGCTATCTGGCACTTATAAGAGTGTGACTTTGCCTGGCTATACGGAACTTATAACTGTGTGATTTTGCCTGATTAAGCGCCGTTTATAACTGTGTGATTTTACTATATATTTGACACTTAAACTGTGTGATTTTGTTTGGTTACCGAGCACTTATTACTGTATGATTTTGGCTGGTGATCCAACGCATGTTAGTATATATTTTAGCCTTGTCTGCAGCACTTATAATTGTGTGATTTTACCAAGTTCCAGTACATATGTGTATTTTTTTAGCCTCCTTATCCGATAGTAACAGATTCTTATTTCCTAAAGATTTTCTTACATTGAAATAACATTCTGAGACATAAATTGGTGCGTTTGGTAAAAGTTATTGTTTCGACACAGGATTACTCACATTTAAAACAAACATCGTCACCTACACAGACAAAAATACGTAAACCATTGTGCACATTGATTACATTCAGCTGTTTTCGAAGATAATCCCGCCTACCATACGTCATGCGTAGTTTTAGTTTTAGTTTTATTGCAGTAAACATTGTAGAAAATCAAGTTAACAGAAACAATAAGAATATTTTTTCCAAACAGTTTTCCAAAGTAATACAATGAAGATTTGATGGCATTTCATGAGAATACTTAAAGAGATGGAATATGATGCTCACTGTGACCGTTAAAAACCTGAGAAGGAGAAGCAGAGGACACGTGACTAGGCAATGAATTCCATAACCCTGTTGTTCGAGTTGAATATTTAAAACCAGCGCATTAAATCACATCAAAGGCTTTCGGGTCAAGCCAGCTTGATTTCCCGGCTGGCAACAATTATTTTCATAAAGCGTAAAAATTAAAATCCCCACATTTTACTCGAACGCACAAATAAAATAGCCCGCTGCCAAGAATACATCTCGTGACTCATGGCCCATTGGTGAATAGGTCAGTGGTGGCGTTCTGATGTTAGCGTCGAATTTTTCTTCAAATAATTCATTAAGTTAGCACAATGATTGGAGAAACCTCCTTGAAATGATCTTGAAGGTTTGCCCCTCTGATAATTTGCTAATATTATGTGACAGATGTCTAGAAATTAGCCAGCATTTTGTTACAACATACCTAAGTTCGTTCTCAAATTTTTTGGGCTTTGTATGTGGAAATAAATTGCGTTACTTGTCAGTTTTGAAACGACTATTTTAGTCGGTCGCGAAATACCTCGCCCGCACGCCACTGGCCAGATATGCAAGTTGGCAGCAAATTTGTGTTCCAATAACCTGACAGATATGCGAACCTAGTCTCCGTATCACTACAGCTTTGATTTTGAGTGGCCGCTCCCTGATATTTTTATTCTCGGCCGAGACGGGTGAGACAAACTAAAAATATGCCAGGCTATTGTTTTATCGTTATCGGGTTCGGGCAGGACCTTCTAGAAGGCGGCGATGTAAGGATTACAGCAAAAAAATAGCAGCTAACATTCAGTTCACTATTTTTGTAAATACTATACCGGGTGGTCGCGAAAATATTGCCAACGGAGTGCACAAAGCACTGCTTTCGATGTAACTTTCTTATTTTACGCGGAACACCCTGTATATTTTCGCATCTTCTTGTTCGCCATGAAATTCTGATTTCAGCGATATGTCACAAGTTGGCATTTGTTTAAGAAATGGCGTCGAAAATGTGAAAGAACTGAAATCGTAGTTATATCGTACGCAGCATCCTCGTCCCCTGCCGTGTTACCTATTTGGTGCCACAGCAGCGTGGCGCACGTGGTTTCTTATAGCTGCGATAATTTAATACTTTCAGTTAGTGGGACAACGAAATTGAGCATTTTGTCCGTTTCTTTGGGTTTGAGGACTGTCCAAGTTATGTGGTGAGTTTTCGCGTAGTCGTATCATGATTTTAACAAATATCTTAAATATTTAAGTAACAAAAGCTCGTTTGCCTCCATAAATTCGAAGAATGCGCTTTAAATCTAAAATTAATAACGTAAACATCTCCTTTTAAATATATACAATATCAATATAAATAACAGATTTTTACTAAGAAAATAAATAACAGATGTTTGCTGGTGCACGCCTACACCATATGGAAATATTTGATATAAAAATTGTTGCATAATTCGAATAAAACAGTACCTAATTCCGGCACCTTCGAATACCAGAGATGTTCCCCGGGGTCCTGTGTTGGGCCCGTTACAACTGCCGCACCACAATAACGATCTAGTAATACCACTCTACAAGTTAGACAGAATAGTGACTTGTTTAATGGTCCCTACTCGCCACATTGTAATATCTCATGGGCCTGCCCACTCGGCAAACTACAACAGTTGAACATTAGTAGCAGTTCCAACAACGCAATCAACGGGTGGCAATTATTTCATTTTTGTCCTTATTTGAAGATAGATAAGAGGGAACTTTGCCAGCTGGATTTACAGACACGTGACCTATTGAATATTTTATCTGGGCTTTAATCGGACTTGTAAGCGAGTAATGTACTATTAGAAGGTAATCTTGTGATCTGGGCTACTAAACTTGGGATTTTACTGGCGAAAAGAGACCGTAACCTCTGAGCGCATTTTTTTATGGGCCGTAAATTAGGCCGGTGTTTATTATTTTGCGTTAAATTAATGCCACTACCACTAAATTAAAGTATGGTATTTTAAGTTAGATCATACCCGGGCTATTTATAAAGTAAAAACGTTCTAAAATAAAATTCTAATAAAAAACCGAGATATAAACTGCTCTACTTGACATTGATATTTGAAAATTTCGCGTACTTAACGAACCGGCTCGAGTCAATGTTAACAATGTCCGTGTGGAAGGCTTATTAAATTTTATTCAAGGGCAAAATTTAATTTATTAAGGTATAATAATAATAATTTTAGCATAGAAAAAAAAAATTTTGTTAACTGTTAAATGTATGCTATGTTGCATATACTTCAGTATGGACAAATAAATAAAAGATCACTGCCTTATCTTTTCAACTATACCCTTAATTTATCCTTGAAATAAATTGCAGTTTTAAACATTCACAAATCGACAACGTTAGTGATCGTTGAGTTTTGTGTACAACTAATATTATCCCTGCTAACTTAACGGGCATTTTACCTAAGTTTAATCGGCACCTAGCGTCCGATAATAAAAGCTCATTTCTATATAAATATATGTTGCAGAAATAATATATATTTGTGAAAATATAATTAAATATATATATATATATTTTTACAAAGATATATATATTTATAAAACTTATAAATATTTTAACAAAATAAATATATTTAATGAATGGCGCTTCATAAGATAACGACGTTGAATGAAAAATTCTTCTACTCAACCCGCTGCTACTGACGACGGTGTGTATTAAAGTTAGGACAATTTTTATTACTGACGCGTTACGCTTGTATCTTTGAGACAAAATATAAACGTCGACGCTTATAAGGCGCTGCCAATCGTAAGTGCGACCATTTTCTTAATAACCGTAAATAAACAGAATTGCTAATATTAGAATTGGGTTCCGATGTGATTAAATGAGGCTTTGGTTCCATGCCAGATAAAAATTTTGGCAAAATCCTGAAACTACTAAGAAAAAGGAATGCTGTGACTTATCCCAAACTGATTCATTTGTTGCTCAATTTTACCTTGCAATAAAATTTTACTAAAAGTCGTTTGCGCGCGGACGAGTGAGTAAACAATACATTTACATAACACTGGGCGGCTATTTCGTTCAAAAGTTTATATAGTTATCTTAATAATCAGTATCAGAGACAAATAAATTTCTTCAAATTGACAGAATTGACAGTTGGAGGCTACCAAACTAGGGTCTAGATCTAAGTCCCATTGAGGAATAGGGCAGGCGTCAACCTAACCTCCCTAACGTGGTAAAACTTTTGGGGAATATGAACCACCGTTTGCCAGAAAAATTTTAAAATGCTCGCATTATTTCTCTCGACCTGTATGTTAAACAACAGCCCCACTAAACACTCAATTAAAGGCGTTTTGCGTAAACTTTAAAGTAATTTTTTATTAAAAATCTTAACACAGTTGCACCAATTATTGTGTAATGCAAGTTCTAAAGTGATTTTTGCTAATGGTGCCTTTAGTGAGGTTATGTAGGGCCGCAAATCTAGGGAGCGCAACCTCCTGCCTCGCCGTCCGCTCGGAGACTAACTAGACCTAATCTAATCGGATGCGCAGGCATTCCGAGCTTAATAAGGTGGTGGTACAATGCATTCGCCGTCTCTCTTTCTCCTCTTGGCGGCAGCAGCGCTTTTCTATCTCATATCGGAATCGGCGTTGCCAGATGGATTGAATCGAAAACTTTGTCCGTTTGAAATGTTTAGGAACTCAGGGTGTAATGATATTTAAGGGAAGTACGGCTTTTCCTTATTCCGAATGAATATTATGTCCCGCTGCTATCGACGGCGTCGTGTAAGGTTACATTTTTATTATGTCACTGGCGAATAATCAATACAATCTAGATACGGTGCAAGCATGTGATAGGAGTTGCAAGAAAGGAAGAGACTTTTTATTTATTCGAAATAACAAAGAAATTATGATAGGTATGTAAATGAACCGCGGCAACAGTGCCAGTATTCCGCTATTATTTTCGGGCTTTTTCTTGAACGGATGTTATTCTCCCCGTCCCGTCGCTTTGTTGAAACATATTTTTATTGGAATATATTTAGAAAATGTGACGTCGTGAAGTTCAATACCAAATATTTGCTGATGGAATTGTGACGTAGCCGCTAATAATTTAGAAGCCAAGAGTACATAATACACGGATCCGTTTATTGAAATATTTAAATTTAGATAATATTTATGTCTCAGCTTGCATCTTATAAAAACGTTGTATAAACATCTTATATACGTTCTGGTGTGGAGTGATATTTCCTTCGATCGGGGCAATTCGTGAAGTTACGACACGGTATATCGGAATGGAGATTTATAGCGGATCATTTTGACAAAAATACACCGTTTTGAGATTATCTTTGTTTAAAATGACGAACTGTTAGCGTACCACTTACTTTCTCCTTCTTGACAGTTGATAGGATTTTGCACCAGTACCTTTATCGATTGGGAAGTATTTGATAGCCGAAGAGTTTTTCCTCTTCGCCTCTTTTTCGGTAAGCGAAGCAATTGGAGAATATTAGGAAGAAGAGGAGACGAAGAGGATGATGAGAAGAAGAGGAGTAGTAATAGAAGAGGAGGATGGTGAGAAGAAGAGGAGAAGGAGAAGAAGAAGGGAAAAATGAGAAGCCGAGAAATTGAAGAGTGGGAGGACGGGGTAGAGGAGGAGGAGGGGAGGAGGCGGAAAAAAATCATAGACAATATTGTCATCGACGACAGCGCCTTCTTTAACATTTTTATTAAGCCATCGTGGCAAACTTTTAACTAAAAATCTACAATCATGAAACCTTAGTACTTGTTATGCTCATCGTGCGCCTTATCCACCAGCTCCTTCTCGTAGTAACTGTAATCGAACGTGTAATCCATCAGGTTCTTGTAGCTGTGGTCTGCCCCCTCGCCCTTGCCTTTATTCGCATCCGCGTTATTCCCGCTGGGTTCCCCCGCATCCTTCGCACCCTCCAGGTCTTTGTTCTCCTTGCTGAGCTCTTCCGCCTGCCTCTCCTCCTCCTCTTCCTGCTTGGTCCTCTTAGTGAACATCCATCTGAACAAGATTTGGCAAATTGCTTCCACCATCGATATCAGGCCGATCACTGAAATACCTGAAAATTGGGGAAGCTATATTTGAGTCACAGTTAATTTGGAGGCAATTACCCAAGAGGAATCCCAGCGAACCCCCAATGTCGGCCAAGAATTGGTTCCAGTCGTAGCCGATCACCTCGTTCAATCTCGTCACCAGGTTGGTGCTGTAGTAGAGGGATATCATGCTGTTGGGCGCGTTCAATGCGTCCATCTCTTGTCTGTTCGTAATCTTTGTGGTGTAGATCGTTATGTTGCAGGACATGGGGCAGTTGCAATTCCCGAGGTAGGCCTCTCTCGTACTGAAACCGAAAGACAACATGATTGGGGAATATAACCAAAGATAATTGCCTTATACTTACTTCCGAAAATCTGTGATCAGATTTCTCACGCTAATAAAACTGGAGCACTGAGGAAAGCTGACGTTTTCTGGCAACAGCAACCAAGGTAGGGTGCAACCAGCGGTTTCAGCCACTTGCAAATGGACGCAGTATTCTTGACACTGAAATATTTAAAAGGATACCAACGGATTTTATGGATACTATCTGTATCTGTTACTTACTTTTGACTTACTGTAGTTCAGATCGGAGACGCAAGGTTTATCATTGGTTGAAATCCGTCCGTACGTTTGCATATTTAAGATAATACGCATGTCCTCGGCCGATTCGAGGTAGAGGTATTCCAAGAAGCTGTTTTTTTGGTCGTCTTCAACTAAAATACACAAAGAGATATATAATCAGCTCTCTGGGGCTTCCCAAGTAGAGTACTTATGCGGGTTCTGGCCCGCCGACCTTGAACAGGTGTGGTCACAGTCGCGGCATTACAGGGCCATATCATGTATACGTTGTTCGTACGTTGCTTGGAGGCTTGGTGTGTCAGAAATGGGGCATAAGTGGGCATAGATTTAAGCAAACCGAGATTGGTCCAGACTCTTAAAGGCTCATAAAGCCAAAACCTCCATGTTTTTGTAGTGCGATTTACCGATATTGCAAAGCCAAAATGGCAGCTCACCAAACCGAATCACCTACCAAAGGACCACAGAAATGGCAACTACATTTTGAATGCCGATGCCAGTCGATCTGCAACCGGATGCGTCTTGTACCAAGGTCAAAATAAAAAAATCCCGCAGAAGTGATTCGAAAGATTATCATCGTGTGGAGAAGCAGTAGATCGAAGAAAAAGTAGATCCATAAGGAAATTGGACCCATATTGAACTGAACGACGACCCCGCCCTATAAGTTCCTGCTAGAGGAGTGAGACAAAATGCTTTGCTGTTACTTACATGTAAGGATTTCGTTCGGGTCGTGCATGTAAATCTGGAATCCGGTCTTCGACACCCCATATCTGTCTATCTGTTTCGATATCGTATCGTGCATGAGATACAAAAAGTATCCGCCGCCGATGGAGAAGCTCTCCGATTGAACCTCTGGTATCAGCGTATGGCACCGTCCACGCAACAAGTGATAGGACGTTTTAATGGTTAAATCTGAAACAAGAAGCGTCAGTGGTGTTGGGCGAGCTGATCCAGAAAACGCACTTACTCGGGTTCGATCCAGTGCCGGCGTATGCGTATTGCCCGAACACTTCGCCAAAGGTGTACGATGTGGCATCTAGGAATTCCTGGATGGTGTAGTTGTCGAATTTGAAATCCTGGAACGCGTTTTGTGTGCTCAGGGACGTTGACTCCTTGACGCCGTAGATCTAGGATGGAAGAAATCGTTGCGGATAAGGGTTGCTTTCAAATGATTGCGATTTTTCGTACTTACTGGGAACAAGTCGGTTTTGTACGCCGGTCTTCTGCAAATCGTAAGGCATGGATACCTAATTGTGTCGTTCAAGTTGAAATTGTAGTGCGTCGACACCGGTGGGTGAATTATTTTTCTCACGCATTCGGCAAGCTGGAAAATAAAACAATATGGCAAAGGAAAAAGTACGCAATATCAAAAAAGTTGCAGCGTACGCGAGAGATATACACGAAGATGGGAATAGTACGTTGTTGAACCCTCCTTAAAATTTGCGTACGGCGTATTAGTTAACCAAATAGTGATGGTATATACCTCGATACAATTTTGGGCTTCACAATGACCGTTTATATATTGTACGGGCTCAACAATGTCTGTTTATATATATATTTTCAACAACGTTTTGTGTGTATATGTATGTAAATACAATATTTTTATAGGTCTGTAATGTCTCGTGATAATTATTTCATTCACGGTGCGTCGCGCCGCTTATCAGCTTGCTCCTATTTGAATAAAAGCATTTGATCTGAAATTAATGAACACGGAATGTGCCAGCGCTATATCCCAAAGTACATAGGATTCAGCGTTGTTTATCAGAGCTTTGCGAGATAAATAATTTGCTGTACCAAATTGGCAAATATTTAAGAGAATCTCTGGGTGGTTGAAATTGGCGAAGGCGCCAATGTTGCACGTTATTTTATAATTGATTTATAATAATAATGTCCCTGAAGTTTTGGTGGTATCATCAGGCGATTATTAGGCTAAATTAATTGACACCTGAACCATTGTTATTTTAAATAAATTGAATTATTGCCCAGATTATCGCTGCAAGCTTTAGTTCTTTTAATTTAATAAATGTCCAATAGGATTCAGATCAGGAGAACAAGTAGGCCACTTCAGAAAACGAGTGCTTCTGATTCCACAGTGCTCATGCCATGCAAAAAAATTATGTAGTCTCTCCAAGGTCCTAGCACCAAATCAACAAATCTGCCACATTAAATTAAACCTTACTTACTTGATAGATAGTGAACACGACACAAATCAACAGTATAATCAACTTCACCAACTGGACGGGCTCCGACAAGAACTTCTTCTTAAATATGAAACTCATGTCTTGCACTGTGTACAAAAGTATAACAATCTGTTCGTGATTTTGCTGTTTATCAACAGTTTGTGCCGTCGTAAATTTTTGGATTCATTAGTCGTGTCGGCGTTACATTATCTACTAAAGTTTTATGGCTCCCAGTCTAATAAAAAAGAAACGGTAAATTTATTGAGAGCGTATCGATGGTATTATTGCAGAGTAAATGATGTAGATAATGAGTGATTTACGGGAAATCCAGCATTAAAACTGAGCCTGCTAATGAATTTTTTTTCTATCGATTCGGGCAATAATTGCGTGACGTTTTGGAATTCGCGTTGGACCAAGGATTGGCGCGTTTTATACATTTTTGTAATAGGTTCTTTGAGGGAAAACTAATGACATAAAAATATGGGGTGTTCCATTTAAAAAAATTGTAAGAGTGGCTCTACGGGTGAGGGGGTGGAGCTAATACTAGTTTATTATCGTACAACTCGAGTGCAAGGTTCCTAAAGACCATTTTTTCGAAATTTATTTGTTTATTTTTTTTTATTTTTTTTGTCTTGTTTTAAAGAGCCTCACTTTCCTAAATACTCTGTATATGTGCATCTTTAAGGCAGGTATTTAAATAAAATGCGCAAAATTTGTTAGATTTCTTTAATGAGCACAAGAATTATTATAAACCACAGTATCTAACTTTTGGCTTAAGCTGTAATAAATAAATGCAATGCTTCTTTGTGGAGAGTTATATTGGTATTAGATACTATTAACATATAGATATTGAAATAAATAGGTTTATGTTCAGAAGTACAAAAAAGATACATCCATCGATGGGACGATATATACAAATTTCATGGGAAATATATTTATTAAATAGAAAAACTATTCTATGTACAATCAGTAGGTAAATAATCATAAAAATATATTTAATTCTAAATAAATGGCAACGCACATATTAACTCTATCTTAGAAAAGTCCTGTCGTTTAAAAATCATATATTTAGCCCACTACGGATGTAGGCTATTTGCATGTAAAGGTGTCATGTTGGTTGCATACATCAGCCACCTAGCACCAGCAATGCCACACATATTTAATAATATGAAATTCTCAAGTCTCAAGCAGGTAGTAATGGAACTTTTACTGATGCCTATAATCACACCCTACGATCTTCACTATAGACACTATTTTAGGGAAAAGGCATTTCGCAAACACTAGCTTTAAAAATTTAAAAATTAGGAATTCTTTTGTAACATTTTAACATTTTTTGCAATATTTGAAATACACCCAAAACAGTTTCTTTGTCTTGTACAGGGTGGTGTCTCAAAAACTAAACCTATCGTAGCAAAAAAAGTCTGATTTCTTCACAAAAAGTATACACAAAAGTTTAATTTAGAGGAATCACCCTGTACAGCACTATTTTTACTCTTATTATTAAGTTAACAATACACAAATAATTATCACAGGAACACAAAAAATCTTTAGTTTAAAGTTTAAACCCAAAGTACAGGTTAGGCTCCTCATATACAAATCCCTTGTTCGATTTTTCCTGCCACGTCAGGGTTCTAAGACATCTGTACCTAGAGACACCATTTTGACGCATGTTTGAGGTTATGTTATACGTACAGAAAATTTTATAGCTTAATACAATTTATAACATCATCTAGCACTGGTTCTTTCCTTCAATTTCTGTATTTTATTGTCACAAAACAATTTTACTTATTATTACTATTATATCTAGGTACAGAAAAACCGTTTTCGAACGACTAAAATTTGAAATTGAAGGGGAAGACTAGTGCTATATGACGTCATAAACAGACATAAACAAAAAAATGCCTGTACCTGTGACATAACCTCAAACTGTCACTTTTCGCACTTTTAGGTTAGGACATCTAATCCTGACGTGTTAGGATAAAATAGACAGCAGACTCGTGGTTCATACACGAAAAACCTTCGGGGCCACCTGTTCCGTTTGAGCTTAATAACATTTGTGGGCCTGCAGAAAATGTCAATGTAGTCTATATACACGATATAATACTCGAATAGACTTAATATGTACAAAATAAATTACATTTTAAGTATCTACCTCAACAACACTACGGTAACTATAAGGGCCAAGACCGAGCCGGCGAAGCTGCGCGGTTTGGCGCCAGCGGAGGGTTTTAACTTGCCCCCCTTTAAAATTTTATTGAGCATGCTCTTATTGACCACCATTTTCGAGTCACAAGCAGTGTTCCTGATGGCATCCTGGACGTTGCCCTTCAGAATCCTAAAGTTGTACTGGCTGTAGTCAAGAGCTTCGTACATGTAAATCGGTAACTTGTCGGATAGCACCCACAGGGTGTCGTTGGCGTCCACCTTGATGTCGTTGGGAAAAACCATCGTCTCGTTGCTCATGTACACCCTGCTGTGGGACTCCTTGGTGTAGTTCGGGTTGGTTACCCTCCAACAAACCACGGCGTTGAGATGCACCGAGGCAAAGAACAACACGTTGGACTTTTTGTCCAGAAACGAAGCGCCGCTTTGCCCTTTCTGCCCTCTGCTGCCCAGCCGTTTAAACTCGTGGTAACTCAGTTTTTCATTGGTCGCAAGGGTTTCGTTGCGCAATACTTCCGTGCTCACTGCGAATTCATCAAAACTTGTCAAGGGGTGAAAGTATAGAGTGCTAAAGCCGTGGGGACCAGGACGAGACAGAGCTAGCCCGAATATTCCATCCGACCACTGGAACCGTATCCCTCCCACCGTCATATCGCCAGCTAACGGATCTATGTGGAAATAGTGATGCTTAACCAACCAAGACTTTTGCTTTTGGTACGAATACACCACCAAGCCTGGCCTTACGATATCAGCCATATAAGCGAAGCTGTTTTGGCAATCGTCATCCTCGACGGCTATGTTAGCGAAGAAATTATTGTCGACTTCCCATTGGTCATCTGGTATGAAGTAGGAGCGCAGGAGTTGGTCGGTTGTGAGGTCGTAAATGAACAGCCTCGGCTTTGACAGTTGCCTGGAGCTGTTCTCCATGAGGTCCACGAAGCCGTTGTCCAGCACCCAGAGACGGTCGCAACGATCCGCGCGGAGCCTGAACGGGGACACCAGTTGAGGGGCGGAATCGCCGACCTGGGTCTGGTGGGACTGCCAGTTTGGGTACGGGTAGAGTGGGGGCGAATCCATAGGGGCTTCTGAAATAATGAAATCATAAGGTAAAGCTGTCAAGTTACATATATATATATAGGTGCTATTTAAAAAATTTTCATAGCATCAAACCGATATCTTGAAAAAGTCACCCTGTGAAGTACTTCAGACGCAATAAAACGTCATGATATTTTTCTTTACAAGCATAAAACCAATATCGGTTTATTTTCCCAATTTTTTTATACGCGACGCCAAAATATGTGTTATCGTAAACGTGTTCTCCCAGCTTTTTAAATAAGCGCAAATATTCCAAAACGCCCTCTCTTAAGGTCCTCGCAAACCACATTATCCCATAATTAGACAACCATACGTACACGGATGCATATCTGGTTGCCTACTTTTAGGCACGCATTTATGAATTCTTTGTGGATATCTATAGGTACAGCGATTGCTCCCTTACCGGACAATTTAATGTACACCAAAGACGCGGCCACGCCATGTTTCCACCTGGGGATGGTCATGAACAGCCTGTCGCCATGCACTTCCAGTCCCAAGGGAAGGTTATTCTCCGGGATGAATTCCTTGCTCTCCAGGGCGGCGCGTTTGGCTTCCTCGGAAGGATACACGAAACCCGTCAACATCTTCCACTGGTAGGCCACTGTTAAGTTGTCCATGGCCATGCCACGGACCATCACGAGGAGTGCGGCGAATAGTAGGTGATACATCTTCTATGTTCTGAAAAATTAGCAAATTAATGCACATTTGATTTGAGAATGGTAATTATTATTAGGTAGGTAAAAAGATGTGCTCGTGAGGATTCCATATGCATCAGGGAGGAAAATGTATCATTTAAACGGATAATAAATAAAAGCGGCCCAAAGACTGACCCTTGGGGCACGCCGTAAAGTTAAGCGGCCCAGAGCCGGGCAGTTCTACTAAAAACTAATAGACCATGTAAAAAGTGCAGCCTATATAATTAACTCACGTTCTACCTTCTATTCGTGTCGTAATTTGTAATAAAATTTAATTGCCTCAGTTGCCTGGCTGCTAATTTGCGATTAGTAGCGATATACTTCGAAACCCCGCTATCAACTGATAGCAGCAATCTCCGAGTCGTAGAGTAACAGGTCAAGACCTAAGAAACTGCGAACGAAATAAGAAATATAATCAAGTGTTACAATTTTTCGGATTGAGTGGCTTCCGACTTGTATTTAATAAGACTGAACTGTAATTAGACGAAAGTGACTTAATTAATTGTTAAAGCGCCAAATTAACAGATTAAGCTAAATATTCCTAATAAAATAGGCACTATAACAATTAAAGTAATCGCACTGTTTTGTATGTTACTATGGCTCGTTAATCTATTAAACGGGCATAGGCGTGCGAAGTAAGATACAAGAGAAACCATCGATTTGTTCATCCGTGCTACTACAATAATTCTGAAATTGTGATTATCTTAGCAAGAAGAGGAAGAAATTCAATGGACGCAGAAATCCCCCAATAGGTTAATAAAGTATGGCGACTCGAAAGCGTAGGGCTGGTTGTGGCGAGCACGCTTGGTTACACTGTCTATCGCCAACTGGGTTCGATCCCGAGCTCCGACACTGGCATTGCCGGTGGGTAATGAATGTGATTTAATCATTAAAAGTAACCATTAGGGGATTAAAGCTATTTTCGGTTAGCGAAATTAATATCAGCTAATCGAAAACAATATATATGTATTTTACAGTATAAACCAGCTCTAGGTCAGTTAAAGTGGCCGATTTATTTAAAGCAATGTCCTTGTGAGGATTCCTGAGCAAAACATGCATCCGGAGGTGGAAAATATATCATTTAAATGGGTAGCAAATAAAAGCGGCCCCAAGACTGGCCCTTGAGGCACGCCGTAAAATTAAACGGGCCAAAACCGGGAAAATTAAATAGGCTATGACCCGATATATTACATAAATTTATTCAAAATGAACCATTGCACATTTTTAGCCGCAATGCAAAGTTACATCCAACTGTTTACAAATACATCGTGTCATCGTGTTCGTTTCACGCAGGCAATTTGGAGATAAATATTCCAAGCGAAGCGTAAGATTGTCGGCTACCGGCACGTCTATGTGCACAAATTTCATTGCTTTTGATTAAAAAATTGCACATCCACTGCGGCTATTACCACGATTTCAACCTGACCTTGCTCCATTAGATAAAATGGCGAAACCATTCCAGTGCGATAAGCTTTCAAAATATCGCACATTCTATCTCTGCGTTCCCAATAAAATCTCCCAGCCGCTTAATTAAATGATAATTAAATGTTGCTTAATTCTGCAACTTTCAATGGCTAATTTATTCATGGGTATTACACCTGGTTCTGTTAAATAAAGGCGTATGCGGAGTTCTTTGCATTAATGTGTGATAAAGTGGAACGAGAAGTAATTAAAATTCACCGTGATTATTGTCCAAATTAGCAATAAAAATAGACAATAAAAGACAAGGTGGATCAGATACATGTACAGGGTGTGCGTAGACACGAAGCACCACTGATACTCGAAATTTAATGTACGGTCTTTCATAATATCCAGTCCATGGGATTCGTCTGCGCTGCACTGTCCGCCTACTGGAGCCTCACAACCTTAGTTTATAATTCAATTCAAATCAAACTTGTAATTTGAATATTTTCTAGTATATAATAAGCTAATTAGAATATTCCATAGGTGCACACCCTGTAGTTTACTGACTCACTATGTGTGTTGCATTTGCTAATAAGGTTTTTTCGCAAAAAAAAAATTGTCGCCTCATGCAGGTACGCTCAAGGTCAAGGCTTCTCCTTCATTGTTTTTTTGCCTATTACTTTAATCGATTTCTAGACATAATAATCGACAGCCATTGCCATTCTTATCTAATGAATTAATCATTCCGATAGTCGCCATAATTAACTGCAAGAAATTCACGAGACTAGGTTTTAAAAAGGTTGCGATAGTTTTTTTTTCGAACACTTGGACTGCTTTCAAAAAATAGAAAGTCCCTAATACAAAGCACAAAATAAAATTACTCTCGTTTTTATACAGTGCGCAAAGTTTCACTGGAATAAATTCCATAACTTGGATGTACTCGTATATAGGTATTTCTGGAAAAATCCTAAAACACTCCAATTTTACTTTTACACTGGCTATATTTCGAACTATAATTCTTTGACAAATGTTTGCTACATTTTAATCATTCCACCGTTTTGTGTCGATCTTGGCCTCTTTATTAATATAATACCAATGATTTAGAAAGGGCGGCGAGTATAATTCACCGGACGCCGGCCTTGGCGAAAATTAAACGCTCAGTTAAGATATTTCCTTAGTCATTATTATTAATAACAATCTAAACTCCAGGTGCTAGAATAAACCCTAACGTTGCAAGAGCTGCTTGGCAAACACCACAAACTGGTCTGGAATTGGGTAACGCTGTTTGCTTTAAGCAAACTTTGGAATCCTGTTAATTAGAACCAAATTTTTGTATACGAACGGTTTTAACTATTCCGACTGTTGTCTCATTTTATATCAAAGTCTCGGAATCTGTACATCCGTAAACAAACCGGCAAT
Source organism: Rhagium mordax (assembly GCA_963680705.1). NCBI lineage: Eukaryota > Metazoa > Arthropoda > Insecta > Coleoptera > Cerambycidae > Rhagium > Rhagium mordax. The sequence goes on along the minus strand of OY796662.1, from coordinate 59,214,903 downwards.
GTTAACCGCGATAAGTTGTTATCTAGGTGTTTTGTTCTAGCAGGGCTAGGGGGAAGTGTCGCCGCAAACTTCCGTGTTCGCGTTTAAAGATCTAACTTGTTAATGTTATTGCAATGTGTTAAAAATGGTCATACGGATGTCGAATTTCCTCGCTTGGCGATAGTACTTAAAATTAACCGACATTGTGAGTAATGTCAATGGAGAATTATAGGTAATTATATTAATGTATTGGAAATATCGCATAAATTAAAAACTGCCCAGTATAATTGGCATTATCCGATTAATAAAAAATATAACATAATTTTTCTCACTATAAACTGCACGATAATCCGTATACCAACACAAAAATTGCAGAAGATACAGTCTCATATAATTCATCTACAACAAAAATATACGTAGACTTAAGACTAGACCTTCTAGAGTGCCATATTCTACTTTTACTAGACTTGTTAGTTTATTATAAATATTGAAATTGTATGCTGGAATCCTGTATCTGGATAAACTGTACGATAATTCGTTTACCAACACAAAAACTGTAGAAGATACAGTCTCATATAATTTATCTAAAACAAAAATATAAGTAGGCTTAAAACTAGCCCTTCTAGAGTGCCATATTCTACTCTTACTAGACTTGTTAGTATATTATAAATATTGAAATTGTATGCTGGAATCCTGTATCTGGATAAACTGTACGATAATTCGTTTACCAACACAAAAACTGTAGAAGATACAGTCTCATATAATTTATCTAAAACAAAAATATAAGTAGGCTTAAAACTAGCCCTTCTAGAGTGCCATATTCTACTATTACTAGACTTGTCAGTTTATTATAAATATTGAAATTGTATGCTGGAATCCTGTATCTGGATAAACTGTACGATAATTCGTTTACCAACACAAAAACTGTAGAAGATACAGTCTCATATAATTTATCTAAAACAAAAATATAAGTAGGCTTAAAACTAGCCCTTCTAAAGTGCCATATTCTACTATTACTAGACTTGTTAGTATATTATAAATATTGAAATTGTATGCTGGAATCCTGTATCTGGATAAACTGTACGATAATTCGTTTACCAACACAAAAACTGTAGAAGATACAGTCTCATATAATTTATCTAAAACAAAAATATAAGTAGGCTTAAAACTAGCCCTTCTAGAGTGCCATATTCTACTTTTACTAGACTTGTTAGTTTATTATAAATATTGAAATTGTATGCTGGAATCCTGTATCTGGATAAACTGTACGATAATTCGTTTACCAACACAAAAACTGTAGAAGATACAGTCTCATATAATTTATCTAAAACAAAAATATAAGTAGGCTTAAAACTAGCCCTTCTAGAGTGCCATATTCTACTATTACTAGACTTGTCAGTTTATTATAAATATTGAAATTGTATGCTGGAATCCTGTATCTGGATAAACTGTACGATAATTCGTTTACCAACACAAAAACTGTAGAAGATACAGTCTCATATAATTTATCTAAAACAAAAATATAAGTAGGCTTAAAACTAGCCCTTCTAAAGTGCCATATTCTACTATTACTAGACTTGTTAGTATATTATAAATATTGAAATTGTATGCTGGAATCCTGTATCTGGATAAACTGTACGATAATTCGTTTACCAACACAAAAACTGTAGAAGATACAGTCTCATATAATTTATCTAAAACAAAAATATAAGTAGGCTTAAAACTAGCCCTTCTAGAGTGCCATATTCTACTTTTACTAGACTTGTTAGTTTATTATAAATATTGAAATTGTATGCTGGAATCCTGTATCTGGATAAACTGTACGATAATTCGTTTACCAACACAAAAACTGTAGAAGATACAGTCTCATATAATTTATCTAAAACAAAAATATAAGTAGGCTTAAAACTAGCCCTTCTAGAGTGCCATATTCTACTATTACTAGACTTGTCAGTTTATTATAAATATTGAAATTGTATGCTGGAATCCTGTATCTGGATAAACTGTACGATAATTCGTTTACCAACACAAAAACTGTAGAAGATACAGTCTCATATAATTTATCTAAAACAAAAATATAAGTAGGCTTAAAACTAGCCCTTCTAAAGTGCCATATTCTACTATTACTAGACTTGTTAGTATATTATAAATATTGAAATTGTATGCTGGAATCCTGTATCTGGATAAACTGTACGATAATTCGTTTACCAACACAAAAACTGTAGAAGATACAGTCTCATATAATTTATCTAAAACAAAAATATAAGTAGGCTTAAAACTAGCCCTTCTAGAGTGCCATATTCTACTTTTACTAGACTTGTTAGTTTATTATAAATATTGAAATTGTATGCTGGAATCCTGTATCTGGATAAACTGTACGATAATTCGTTTACCAACACAAAAACTGTAGAAGATACAGTCTCATATAATTTATCTAAAACAAAAATATAAGTAGGCTTAAAACTAGCCCTTCTAGAGTGCCATATTCTACTATTACTAGACTTGTCAGTTTATTATAAATATTGAAATTGTATGCTGGAATCCTGTATCTGGATAAACTGTACGATAATTCGTTTACCAACACAAAAACTGTAGAAGATACAGTCTCATATAATTTATCTAAAACAAAAATATAAGTAGGCTTAAAACTAGCCCTTCTAAAGTGCCATATTCTACTATTACTAGACTTGTTAGTATATTATAAATATTGAAATTGTATGCTGGAATCCTGTATCTGGATAAACTGTACGATAATTCGTTTACCAACACAAAAACTGTAGAAGATACAGTCTCATATAATTTATCTAAAACAAAAATATAAGTAGGCTTAAAACTAGCCCTTCTAGAGTGCCATATTCTACTTTTACTAGACTTGTTAGTATATTATAAATATTGAAATTGTATGCTGGAATCCTGTATCTGGATAAACTGTACGATAATTCGTTTACCAACACAAAAACTGTAGAAGATACAGTCTCATATAATTTATCTAAAACAAAAATATAAGTAGGCTTAAAACTAGCCCTTCTAAAGTGCCATATTCTACTATTACTAGACTTGTTAGTATATTATAAATATTGAAATTGTATGCTGGAATCCTGTATCTGGATAAACTGTACGATAATTCGTTTACCAACACAAAAACTGTAGAAGATACAGTCTCATATAATTTATCTAAAACAAAAATATAAGTAGGCTTAAAACTAGCCCTTCTAGAGTGCCATATTCTACTTTTACTAGACTTGTTAGTTTATTATAAATATTGAAATTGTATGCTGGAATCCTGTATCTGGATAAACTGTACGATAATTCGTTTACCAACACAAAAACTGTAGAAGATACAGTCTCATATAATTTATCTAAAACAAAAATATAAGTAGGCTTAAAACTAGCCCTTCTAGAGTGCCATATTCTACTATTACTAGACTTGTCAGTTTATTATAAATATTGAAATTGTATGCTGGAATCCTGTATCTGGATAAACTGTACGATAATTCGTTTACCAACACAAAAACTGTAGAAGATACAGTCTCATATAATTTATCTAAAACAAAAATATAAGTAGGCTTAAAACTAGCCCTTCTAAAGTGCCATATTCTACTATTACTAGACTTGTTAGTATATTATAAATATTGAAATTGTATGCTGGAATCCTGTATCTGGATAAACTGTACGATAATTCGTTTACCAACACAAAAACTGTAGAAGATACAGTCTCATATAATTTATCTAAAACAAAAATATAAGTAGGCTTAAAACTAGCCCTTCTAAAGTGCCATATTCTACTATTACTAGACTTGTTAGTATATTATAAATATTGAAATTGTATGCTGGAATCCTGTATCTGGATAAACTGTACGATAATTCGTTTACCAACACAAAAACTGTAGAAGATACAGTCTCATATAATTTATCTAAAACAAAAATATAAGTAGGCTTAAAACTAGCCCTTCTAGAGTGCCATATTCTACTTTTACTAGACTTGTTAGTTTATTATAAATATTGAAATTGTATGCTGGAATCCTGTATCTGGATAAACTGTACGATAATTCGTTTACCAACACAAAAACTGTAGAAGATACAGTCTCATATAATTTATCTAAAACAAAAATATAAGTAGGCTTAAAACTAGCCCTTCTAGAGTGCCATATTCTACTATTACTAGACTTGTCAGTTTATTATAAATATTGAAATTGTATGCTGGAATCCTGTATCTGGATAAACTGTACGATAATTCGTTTACCAACACAAAAACTGTAGAAGATACAGTCTCATATAATTTATCTAAAACAAAAATATAAGTAGGCTTAAAACTAGCCCTTCTAGAGTGCCATATTCTACTCTTACTAGACTTGTTAGTATATTATAAATATTGAAATTGTATGCTGGAATCCTGTATCTGGATAAACTGTACGATAATTCGTTTACCAACACAAAAACTGTAGAAGATACAGTCTCATATAATTTATCTAAAACAAAAATATAAGTAGGCTTAAAACTAGCCCTTCTAAAGTGCCATATTCTACTATTACTAGACTTGTTAGTATATTATAAATATTGAAATTGTATGCTGGAATCCTGTATCTGGATAAACTGTACGATAATTCGTTTACCAACACAAAAACTGTAGAAGATACAGTCTCATATAATTTATCTAAAACAAAAATATAAGTAGGCTTAAAACTAGCCCTTCTAGAGTGCCATATTCTACTATTACTAGACTTGTCAGTTTATTATAAATATTGAAATTGTATGCTGGAATCCTGTATCTGGATAAACTGTACGATAATTCGTTTACCAACACAAAAACTGTAGAAGATACAGTCTCATATAATTTATCTAAAACAAAAATATAAGTAGGCTTAAAACTAGCCCTTCTAAAGTGCCATATTCTACTATTACTAGACTTGTTAGTATATTATAAATATTGAAATTGTATGCTGGAATCCTGTATCTGGATAAACTGTACGATAATTCGTTTACCAACACAAAAACTGTAGAAGATACAGTCTCATATAATTTATCTAAAACAAAAATATAAGTAGGCTTAAAACTAGCCCTTCTAGAGTGCCATATTCTACTTTTACTAGACTTGTTAGTTTATTATAAATATTGAAATTGTATGCTGGAATCCTGTATCTGGATAAACTGTACGATAATTCGTTTACCAACACAAAAACTGTAGAAGATACAGTCTCATATAATTTATCTAAAACAAAAATATAAGTAGGCTTAAAACTAGTCCTTCTAGAGTGCCATATTCTACTTTTACTAGACTTGTTAGTATATTATAAATATTGAAATTGTATATTAAAATGTTGCATCTGAAAACTAACAGTTTCGTACCATTAATATAAAACAAAAATATAAGCGGACCCAAGACTGGCCCTTGTGGAACACTTTTTCCTGCTTTTACCATACTCCTTAGTATACAAATATTAACATTATTTACTATAAAGCGTGCAAGGATTTCACTCCGATTATGAAATTTAATTTATTACCACTAAAACATGCGAATGCCTTGGAGGTGCATTTCTGGGTATCTTCTTTCGGCTGGTATTGTTACAACTATGACTTTCTCTTTGCCTCGCGCGTCATCTCGTTCATTAAGAAGCCACTCACTAATAGGTTTATTTACATATCTGCTGCTTGCAAATGAGGTATTAATCATCCCAAGACTGGATTATGACGATGCAGTTTGGAAAATTTCGTAATTACTGGACAGATATAAGTGTTAGGTGAGGTGAATAGTTCTTTCAATGTCAAAGTCAAATCGGGCAATAAGATTAAGGCTCAAGCAATTTGTATTGGACAGACGCACAGACATTACTATTTCCCACAGGTACGATTGCCAATTTGGCCATGATCTGGATGTAAGATCTTTAGAAACTTGCAGCCAATTACGCGGAGCAAACAATGAAGCCGTTGCATTTTTCCCATGTTTGGTAATATTCGGCTCACGCTGTAGGCCTTGCCCTCGGCGATTCTCCAATTTCGACACGCGCGTTACATTCACAATCAGCGTGAGGCATTGGCTGGAAATGCTCTCGCCGATAACAATAGCACATTCGTTGCGGTTTCCATGGATCCGACGAAAAAACAATAACAAATCAGTTTATAAAAGCGATCGTCTGTTTACAGTATTTACGCAGCAACGCCTGATTAATCTCGATAAATGCCACGATACGACAAAGAGCTACCACAAAATGGCTCCAAGTGTTAAACTTGGCAACGCCACCGGAATATAATTATGCAACCATGTGTATGATTGCCATGCTAGTCGGTCGCACTGGAATTTGGTCCTTAAGCGGCGGAGCCATACTTAGTTTTAGGGAATTACTCGAACTAGCGCGGCGCAGCTACATATAAATTGGAAACTTTATTTTGTATACCTCGTGATGTTTTTTTTCGCATCGGGCGACAATGATGCACGTAGGACTAGACTATATAACGAAAGGAGTAAGCTAGAATCCGTGAAATAAACATGGCACATCGTTTATATACGCTAAAAATGATAGAGGCCCCAATACGGAACCCTGTGGAATCCTTAATTTTACCTCTGATCAGGGCGTCTAGCAAGCCAATTGATTTACTTTTATGAATTACTGATTAGCTCACAAGTTATTGCGAGTAATCGTGTCATGCAGCAGCCTACTCTTATTTCGATGTTTTCAACAACAATCGCGCAGAGGAAAAACAAATAAATAAAACGAATTAGCATAAAAATGCGCGCGTAGCCTCGGGGCTGCAACCCAGATCAGTCTACTTCTCGAGGCAACACACCTGCGTTGCATAATAACGATTTTAGGTCAGGCGAGTGAGACGTTCTGTATCCATTCATGATTGAATGACGAACGCATAATTTAATTCATAAAGTGGCGGGTGTTTTTCCGAAACCAGCAAAGTAAACAAATTAAGAAGAGCTATTTCGCGCGTAAACCCCAAGTGATTCATCGCGCGTTTACCATTCCTAGCTCGATTTGCCGAGTTTTTCCTAAACACACCTTGCAGGTAGGTACGTCATTCACAATTCGGTTTTCTTCACATAATATTACACCCACCACAGAAACGTGTGTGGGTTTTTAATCTTCCGCGACAATAATTAGTTTACTGGTTCTGCGGCCCAAGCAATTTAGGGTTTTCACGAAAAAACCCTTTGGTGATGGTGTACAGAGTAGGAATTGCAAAAACATGCCTAGTCCTAGTTGCCAGTTAGATTTATTTGAAAAAAAATACGTACCTTTACCTTTTCGCACCCCGCAAAATCTCCAGGAAGTTGGTATTAAGTACAACAAACAGTCGGCAGTTCCGGAGCTGGCACCTGAGTTACATAATAACGACGGCCAGGACGTCCAGAATAGCCGAAGACACAAAAACTACCGACGAAACCACTGGGAGGCGCGCACCACTGGCTCGACTACAAATCCACTTCGAACTAGTCCGTAAGTTTTGTCAACAAACGATAATTGAAAGATTGGCTCACGACTGAAGCAGAACTGATTTGTTACTTGGACCGCATGGCCGAGGTGTGGTGTAGTCTTGAATACGCGACATTAACTGACCTTCGTCTTCTCTTACAGCACAGCACACATTGGTATAGTGAAAGTGTAAATCCGCTGGGGAGTCTACGGCTAACGACTGACTGTTCGAAGAAATCGGAGGCTGTCGATAGCTGCACGCGTCACGGGTATTCCGTCAATTATTGCCGTTTCGCTGGCGGTGATAAGGATTCTGCTAATTTCTCTTTGATTAGGAGAGAACAGCGATTTATCGCCAGGAACTATGGGGGCGACCAGACAATTCCACTTATCATCTACACCAACAGTTCAATACCGTTTGCGGTGCACCTACCTAATTAATTTGTTCTGGAATCAGTACCTGCAAAAACCAAGTTGGCTGAATCCTTTGGAATTATCCAGGATAAGGAGAGAGAGAACGGATAATGGCTACTGAGTAAAAAAACTTACAGATATGCCAGTCAGTAGTCAGACAAAGAGGATTGAATAGAGAAAGTGAGGTTATGTTCCTGTCAAACTTCCTCCAACTACATTGGCGTAGACAATAGTAAAATAATTATTTACGTGGAATTTATGTGACTACCAAAACCGCTGCAAGACTATGGCTTCTATATTTGCCTGTGAAAAGATATATTCGAGCTCTTGTAGTCTTTTAAATTTCCTCCACTGTCTAATTATATTTGCAACTCACGAAATGCACTTAAAAAGTGTAATGTTATCAATAAGTGACAATATTAACACAAATAACTCCCATTAATACTATAAACAAACTTCTTCCAAGTTGTAGGAAGATTCTAGACATTATTCATTAAACAAGCTGTTAGAATGTGATTTTTTCTAGCAACAAAACAAAAGGTCTAATGCTGTATTCTCTTTTATTTTAAATCCATGGTTCCAATCACTGCCAGCTAGGTTATAAATTAAAAACTAACAAAATGGACGATAACTTTTAATCTTTTGATGTCACTCCATGACCTTGATCATTTAAACTGGGTACTGGGCTGTCAAGCCTACTAAAAAATTCAGTATTGACTTTTACAACGAATATATATAAACAAATCATGTAATATTGTTACCGTTTGCTACAGAAAGCTGTGAGGCAACTTATCGGTTCAAAGAAAGTGTGGTTATGTAGAAACCATCGTCGACTTTCGTTTTGGTAGTTGCTTAAATTTTGCGTAAATACTTGAATATTTTATTATGGTCTACGCCTATGTTATTGGAGGAAGCCGTAAACATTTGATTATTTTATTGTGGTGTACGTCTCTGTTGTAGGAGGAAGCTTTGACAGATGTCAAAACTTCCTTCAACAACATAGGCGTAGATCCTAATAGAAAGTATGGTTATGTTTCTGTCAAAGCTCCCTCCAACAACATAGGCGTAGACCAAAATAGAATAATCAAGTATTTATGCAAAACGTAAGCAACTACCAAAACGTAAGCGTAAGTTTCTATATTTACTTGTGGAAAAATGTGTTCGAGCTCTTGCAATCCATTTTTTTACGTATTAGGTAATGTACCAACATTGTAAACAAACTTCCTCCAACGTCCGGCATTTGCTTATACGATGTTGAGAGGATTATTGAACAATTTATTATTAAGAAGACTGTTAGAATGTAATTATTTAGGCAACAGAACAAAGGATATAATACTTTATCCTATTTTATTTTAAATCCATGGCTTTGAATCACTGCCAGCTAGATCACAGAGTAAAAAGGGTACAGAATGGAAGACAGCTTTAAATCTTTTGATATGTCACTCTATGACCTTGGCCATTTAAACTGGGTACTGGGTTGTTCAGCCTATTCAGGTATAGTATTTCAAAGTTGACTTTTACCCACGGATATATAAACAAGAGAGTACCATTGCTACCATTGTGAGGCAACTTATCTGCAAATTTAGAGAAAGTGAGGTTATGTTTCTGTCAAAGTGTCCTCCAACAACATAGGCATAGATAACAGTAAGACAATATCAAATATTTAACTAAAATTGAAGTAAGCACCAAAACATGCGTCAATATTCTACTGCCAAATAATTTTTTCTGTATTTACCTGCGAAAAGCTCCTCTCTTCTTATTTAATCTTTTGTATATCTGACACTGCTTAACTATATTTGCAACTCCCAAAATGCGCGCAATAAGTTTAATATTATTTATTCACGATAATATTAACAGACATAACCTCAATTGGTATTGTAAACAAACTTCCTCCAACATCTGTCATTAACTTATGCGGCGTTGCCAAGATTCTAAAAATTATTGAGATTCGTATTTACCTACAACATTTACTCATTAAGCGACTATTAGAATGTGATTATTCCGCAATAAAACACGGGATATTCTGTGCTTATAAAATAATTTCTGTCTCGCCGATTTCATTCAAGTAAAGTGCCAATGAAAGCTAATAGAATGCCCTTTCATGATCGGTGTACGCAACAATGATCATCCCATAAATTCCTGACATAATCACGACACAAATGTCAAGGAAAAGAATTTAGATAATTGCAAATCCCATCTTCCAAATAGTCTGCTTTTGTTGTTAAATGCTTAAATAGTTTCTAAAAAAATGTTAAAATGTACTCAGCAATTACCGACAGGGCTTGTTTAGCGAACAAGGGACAACATAAACCTTACAGGACCGTACTTCAAATTTTATTTTGACCAACACACTGTAATACTTTTCCTTATTTTTGGGCACGCCTTGTACAGTAAGACGATTGAGTAAATACTTGCACAAATAAATATTTTCAATATTTCTATTTACTTAAAAAAAACTCGAGCTAAAAATAACTTTCTTGGAACAAAATATTATGATACCCAATAAATAAATATTTCCTGTGACAGATAGAAGAAAAACATTGCAATTATTACTGTTTACCGTTCGTTTGAAAACAAAAAAACAGCTGGTTTGACTTTCATGGCAAGCCTGCACCTGTGCCGCTTGCTTCTCCAATAGACGAGCATTTTTTTAAACCCGATTAACATATTTATTCAATAAAATGCTGTGCACATAAATAATTAAACTGGTTATTTATTTCTTCTGTATACAATAACATGGTATCCTAATCAATTTTATATTTACAGTTTACTTAACACTAGATAACGATGATCACATTGCTCATTTCTATTTACTTTTAACAGGACTGCCAATTAAAAATAAATAAAGGAAATTAAGCTTAACTCTTTGTATAACATACACTGCGCGCAATCGAAAACGGACCGTGATTGGAAGAGAAACTCAAGATGTCAAAATACTGACGAATCTATAAATTTATGCTCCAATGGTCAAGTATCCCAGCGCTGAGGTCCAAACAGACCCAAAGAAACTATTGTGGAAGGGTAAAAACCTGACAGTAATGGTCCCCATAAAAATCAAATTGGTCCACTTTTGACTGCGCGCAGTTACGTCGATTTTTGGTAAAGCTCTTGCATATTGGTCGACTGGACTTGGTCCATCAAGTGACTATCTTCTCCGTTTCGCTGCTCGCTAGCAGCTTCTCGAATTCGTCGTCCGCATTTCTTAGATCTTCCGAGTTTAGCAACAGGTCTTCGTTGGCCAAGGTTGGATCAACGTCGATTTTATCTAGTTCTTCCTCGATGGTGGTTATCTTCCTTTCGATGGCCTCAGAACCTGAAAGGGAAAATGTCGACAATGTTTGTGAAGGATCATTGAGCGAACCACGACTTACCATTTATGCCATTGGTATAGGTATTTGACGCATCTTCTTGGGAGTCTGTTCTCTGTGCTTCCTTATTGACCGTATCTACAACATGTAAAAAGTATAAGAAACTGTAGGAAGCCAGTAGTAGATGCCCCAGAACGCCATTTTCTCACAGAGGCAACTAGGATGAACGTTTGTGTTGGGCGGGAAAAAATTGGGCTAATGCACTGACTCAAGAAGAAGAGTAAGAGTGTGGAGACTAGCTGCACCACAAAAGCACGGCCAAAAATACACATGATGTGGGCAGGAATTGGAATTTGGATCTTTGGTGGAGGAAGAATTTTTTGGAGTTTCTAATTATTGCTAATGCTGACCAAAAATCTTACCGTCAGTAGCCTTGGAAGGAGCTACATCTTCCACACTTGCGTCTTTTCCGTTTTCCAAAATATCCACGCTCTCAGGTGTCGAGTATTTTACTTCTAACTCTTCGACTCCTTCAATAGTTGCAACGCTTTCCTTGTCAGTGTCTGTGCTTTGCTCGATGTTGGCTGAAATGAAAAATGTTAGATACGTTAAGAACTATTGTGACGTTCAAGGGAACAGCTGCCAGAGAATTGTTACTAGAAGCTCTTGGTGAAGAGAAGACGTAGTCAAAAAATCGTACCAGTTAAAGGTGTCGAATAATTCACATTGACCTCTTGAACGCCCTTTACGTCAGAAACATTTTCGCTCCCCAAGCTGTCGCTACTCTCTGTTGCTGTGGAATAATTGACTTTCACCTCCTCGACGTTCGCAAAGCTTTCCTCGTTCGTATAACTAGAGTCTTGTTTAGCATCATCTGGAATACAAAACTTTAGCATTGAATCGCGAAGGGAATAATCGAGACGTACCGATTGTAGCTTGGGAATAATTCACATCTTCCTCCTCCACTCCTTTGGTAGTTTCGATGTTTGAGGAATTCGTGGCATCTTCTTCTTCGACTCGTTCAATAGCTGCAACTATTTCTTGGACCTTATGGTCATATTCTTGTTCAGGATCATCTGCAAAGTAAGCTACAATATTATTATCAGCTGGTCTAAATTTATCCCGGAGACATAAAGTTAGTTTTTCACAAAACAAAAATGTTACCATTTATCTCTGAGGCATTCACATCTTCTTCAACTTCTTTAACAACAGTTTCATCGTTCAATGAACTTCCCGACTCATTCTTGGCTTCTTCTTCGACTCGTTCAATAGCTGCAACTATTTTTTCAACCTTGTGATTAGATTCTTGCTCAAGGTCATCTGCAAAACAAGTATTTGTCAAAAACCTTCGAGACCGTTATCAGCTCCGAGGGAAAGTTAGTTTATTATTCTCATAGATCAACAATATTACCATTTTTGACTGGGGGATTAGCATGCTCTTCCTCAACTTCTTTAGGAACAGTCTCATTGTCCGATGAGTTTCCAGACTCATGTCCGCGTTCTTCTTCAACCCGTTCAATAGCTGCAACTATTTCTTGAACCTTGCGAATAGATTCTTGTTCTGGATCACCTGCAAAACAAGTCCGACTGGTGAAAAATTAACATAACTAGTTAGCCACATTGTGTTAATACCTTTAGTAGCTAGAGCTAGAGAGAATGTAGCATTAAATACTTTGGCGTTTTCGTATGTCTGTTCTTCTTCCTCCTGCGTTCTAGTGCTCGTTGCCTGTTGCCCTAGATGACCTTAAACACCCAAAAATCCTTAACACAAATCGCCCAAGAAAGGAGTTATTCCTATTTTACTCCAAACACATTGCAAAACTTTCTCCATTCTCACTCCCAAGACTTACACCGCCACACTCATGCGCAGTAGCAGAAAAAACAAAATCGGATAAATCCCAATTGTTCAGAGAAAAGCAACGCGATCCAAAGCAATTACCCATTCGGAATTACACCACAACACTCACTCACCCCAAATCTAAAGCACCCCCAGAAGCAGGCCTTACCCAGACTAGGAGTAGAATAACTGAGTTTAAATTCTTTAACGTTTTTAGGTGCCTCCTCATCCTCCTCGGTGTCGCTCTCAGCGCCGGAGTCCTCAAAATCTTCGATCAAAGTCTTCTCACCAATCTTGTTTAATTCATGGGCGCTGTTGGTCCTGTTTAGGTCGATGCGTTTCAACAGTCCGACGTAGTTCATATAATTGCCTGAAGACGCCGAGCGCTGTAGGCGTATATTACCAAGGTTCCTCTCGGTGTAGGGGAAATTGATGTTGCCCGTCGACCCCCCGAATGGGGCCTTCTTGAAGACGTCGTTTGCAGCGATTTCCAGCCCCTTCGGGCTCTCCTCGGTTTTTTTCTCGAACAGATTGCGCAGCTTCGACACTGAGACGTTTCCCGCGGGTTCCGTGTCTTGAGGTTCCTCCTCTGTTGGTTGCTCTTGTATTGGCGGTGCCTCCTTGGGTTGTTCCTGCTTGAAGCCGGTGAAGATCGCTTTGGGCTTGGCTTTCGCCTCTGCGGGTGTAGCATCGCTTTTTCCCAGGAAGTTTCTCATCAGTTTCCTTACTGAAACAAAAGGTGCTTCGCTTATCTCGGATATCTCCACACTTTTGGTGCTCTCGGAGTGCGGAGCTTGCTTGGGTTTTACATCGGTAACAGTATACTTGGACTCAGCTCCAGCTGTGCCGTTTTCCTTAATATAAGAAGAATACGGAGTGTATTTGTACGGGTTAGGGTCTGGCGTGGTCGCCGCGGCTGTGTTCGACGGCAACTTTTGATTCAAGAAAGACACCAGCATTTGGGTCTTTGATATTAATTGTTTCCGCCTTGCTGCTGAGTCTGCAGTGTCGCTTTCGATGTTCACGATGCTAGTTAGGATGTTGAAGAGTTGCTCCTGGAAGCTTACGTGCTTCGTTTTGTTGTAGACCTCGTAGAAGTTGAGGTTCGCCTCGAATTTCCTCAGGGCTTTTTCGATGTCGTCAAGGCTGGTGAATTCGCTCAGCTGGACGATTACGTTCTTGGCCAGGACGTTTCCGACGGATTTTGCCCGGGGTCGGGAGTACTCCACCCTGTCAGAGCTGCTTTTGCTCTCGAAGGCGGAGATGAGGTCGCGCACTTTTATCCTGGAGACGAAGTCGGTGGTTTCGGCCATAGTCTAGAAGCAATAAAAGTGAAGATAATGGAAGTACTTGCAACAACAATTGTTTGCGCGATGAATTATTCGATATCTTCAACTTACTTAGTAGCTGATATTCCGCTTCGATGATTAAATTAATTTAATTAGGTAACGCGCTTACGAAATCGAGAATTTGCTAATTGAAACCAGAAGTAACAGTCAAATTGTTTTAGTCAGCCTTCTAGTTCTTCCACTCGAAGAGTTTTTGCAATTCAACGTGAAGAAATATAAAACGTACGGGATGCATTTGAAAGTATTACATTGGGACCGAGTCTTTGGAACTGCAATAAGATTCTTAGAGCGTATATCCGAGGTTTCTATTGGGAAAAAAATATTAAGCGAGTTGCAGAATTGGCCCAACATATTTACTTTAGTAGGTCTCCAAAGGCTTCTACAAAAATTACAATTTTAGTATCTAGACAAGAGGATTTTTGTTCTTATGCACTACTATCTTAGAGTAAGAGTATCTAATAGGATCCCAGTTTTACCATGGCCTGCTCAGTCGCCTGATCTGAATCCAATTGAACATCTGCACAAAAGGCTGGAGGATTTGACGCGTTTGCCCACCTTTCGGATGCCCCGTATTATTGAAAACGTATTTATTATCATTTAAGGAATTCCGAGAAAAAATTAAAGCACTAGCATTAAAATGTGCTGGACATGGCACTGTCAAGGACGATTTAGCAGTTACTCGTCGCGGGGTAAACCATTTTTGACTGTTCTGGGAATAATTAAATAAAAATTAACGCAACCTTGCCGCGTCAATAACGCAGTAGGAAACAATAGTAATAGTTTTATTTTTATCAACGGTATTTAGCATTCAAATTATTCCTATGGAGAATTCATGTTATTCATAATTAATAATTGAAGTATTCTTCTTAATTGACACCGTTTTAAGTTAATGAAGACACGCATATAAATATTAATAGGTAGGTAATTATTTAGAGATAATTAATGGGTACTGGATTTTATCTGCAATTTTTGGTATCGGCCAATGGCTGCATCTCAACAAATTTTTTCAAAGTCAAATTTCTTATCAACGTTATTATTTTTATCTTTGTTTTTTGGTTCCAAGGTTTCTGTGGAGCTCATGATTTGTAGAATAGTTTTCGGGTTCTCTCCCACACCTTAAATATTTTGAATTCTAGCATTTTTCACTCAACGATTAGACTTACAAGGTTCGAAGTTAAAATTCTATCGCCCTGTATAGCGAAAATGCAACTCCCTTTACTCAACATCATTATTTCAATCAAAACGATTGACAAATCTATTTTACACAACTTAAATCGTTTTATACACATTTATTTCTAACTCGACGTTTGAACTTCCCGCCTTGTAGTGGTCTTAACATGGCGGCGAGCTGGGCGGAGGTTTTATTTCAAGAAGTTCATGGCGGCGAAGTACCTAATCAAAGACATTCCATTTTGGCGCCACAAGTGATTAAGTTTTTTGATATTACTGTACCATTTCTCTATTTTAAACAATTATCTATTTTTGTACTAGATGTTGATTAATGTTTTATCGGAGATTTACCTAAAGAAGATTAATTGATAAGTTTCATGGTATCTACTGGGCGTATTGACAGTTTTCTTAAGAAGTAAATCAACTGATAAAGATAACTCGTTTACGTAAATAGCGCGCTTTGAGCTTCTACAGGATTCTTTAAATTAATTTTGGTTCCAATCTTACATACACACAATTTTGTTACATAATTATTAGGTTAACATACTAATGCATTTTAAAAAATTCCGATGACATCCTAGATTCCCAAAATTGACACACCCAAGCGATTACTAAAACGAAGAAAGAAGGCGACAAATGGTCAATCTGGTAATTTTTGTTGACTAATTTTTATGCCTAATACCTAATAAATTTTGCTATTTTGCTTGCCCACTGCGAAAAATTTTGCCTATCCCACTAATACCTGGAAATACTTAAAATTTAATTCGCTATTGCAAAGATAAGACGCTATAAATAGACCATTACAGTATTTGTGATTTGAATAACACAAAAGGTAATTTCGAAATCATCCCCTAAAAGCTGTATACAAATCCTAAGGCAAACTCTTACCTACCTTATTATTTCTCACAAATTTTAACACTTGTCACTCATTACTGTTTTCGCGTACGGTAAAGCAATATAATAGATTACGTTATGCATTATCAGAAAAATATCGATATAATAGCTATAAAATATCCAACACAACATTAAAGTAAAATCAGATAGGAATTTCTCAGCATAATTTCAGATAGTCAGTCATTTAAAGTACCTACATACGTGTA
Organism: Rhagium mordax; assembly: GCA_963680705.1. Taxonomy (NCBI): domain Eukaryota; kingdom Metazoa; phylum Arthropoda; class Insecta; order Coleoptera; family Cerambycidae; genus Rhagium; species Rhagium mordax. The sequence continues at coordinate 59,198,328 of OY796662.1, read as the reverse complement.
ATATTTTGAGATAAGATATTATTTACGTTATAACATCGTGCCGACAATAATCCCCTCAAATCTGATTTTTGTTTGTTTACATGTTAACTGCTTGACTTTATTTGCTCAAATCCGAATTATTATTACTATTATTTTATATTCTTTATTCCTCAATAAATACGAATAATTGTAGAGCATCATAATACAAAAAACATATTACACTTAAATTAAACAATTTCTGGCTTAAGGGAGGCTAAAAGCATAATCAAATCAAAATATTGGTCATCAAGACTATATTTGGTCGAGTAGAAAATAGCTGACGTCATCGTTCGGGTTACCGTCCGACCAAGCAAATTGTACAGGAAAGCTGACGTCATCGCTCAGTCTACGGTCCGACCTAGTAGCCCGCCTCTAGGTCGGACCGTAAATTGAGCGCTGACGTCATAAAAGAGATGATGGAATCAGGGGAAATCAGCAGATTGGTAAGATTTAAGTTTTAATGGTGCGTCTCATTTATGTTGCATGTTCTTAACTAGCCTTATACCGCTTCGCTTGTAGGTGACGATCTTAGACATCAGAGACTATTATTATTATTGTTTAAGGCGTTTTATTTGCTGAATTAACATGTGTAGGTGGACTTTTGGGTTATTGTTATGTAACTTGTTGTTCGGCGTTTAAACCTCGCACGAGGCCAATGTCACAAACAAAATTCAGGTACATCCTTACTATTCCTCACCGCATGATAATGTCAAACAATAAGGAACAAGCTAGTTTGCCGTGAGGACGGCTATTGCGTGTCTTGCATGCCCAAATATTGCCAACAATTAGTAATAAAAGTCGACAGGTACGTAAATTCATTGATGCGATCTTTCGTTGATCAAGTACCAATATTATCCATTTATCCACCCCGTACGTATGGCTAATTAATATATTAGATAGGTAATTAAAGATAAGGAGCTTTGCAAATCAAATTATTGTATAAAATTCGCATAACAAAAAACCCTGATATCTAAAAGAAACTGACATAGTTACCTACCTTGACACTGATTTTACCCAACCTGATCTTAAACTGCTCGGTTTTTTAAGTAGGAACAAAGGACGTGTTAAGTAATTTGACTACGAGCGGTTAAGTAATCTAAAAATAACATTTTTTATGGTAACAGAACCAAGAGAAAGTGTTGTTGTATTAATTATCGTGAAGATAACAAACAGCTAGGCTAGAGGTACCACTTTTAAGTACCTACTTGACAATTAAAAATAAAAGAAAGCTTGTACAGTGTTAGATTAATCCATCAGTTATTGTTTCTAATCCTTATTGAATATGTAAATCTGTCAGATTAGATAGTAACACTATTGAACTATTATTAGGCGTGTTTAATACGATGCTTGTATTAACGAATATTTCGCAGCTCAAATACAAGCCCCTATCGAGTTAACAAAGATGTTGAGTACTGCTGATACGTTCAAAACTGCCCCTCGAGTTCCAGGAGGTGTAAAAATGTACCACGCGTCAGTCGTATGCAAAATTGTTGCTTAATTAAATTAAAGATTTTTTAATAGATATACCTCAAAAAAATACATACTTAAATATAATACTGCAATAAATTTCATTATATATCATTTTTACAGGTGCTGTAAATATTAATAAGTTGTATCGATTTCAAAAATCCCGCCAGTTTTCCATACGTCACATCAGAAACGGGCGGTCTTGCTATTGGTTAAACTACAGAGACTTTATAGGGACAGTGGCGACAAAGAATTGTCGGCGTCTTGATTGGCAGTTGGATTTACGTGGTACTTACGTACCACCATTAAGAGGCTAAAATGCTAGAATTGTTTAAGCTGTCACATTATACACTTGTGCATCTTTAATAATTTATTGTGCCTTATTAAACGTATAAAAACTATTTCTGAATAGTGTATTGTGAAAAGACCTATTTAATAATTTTATATTGTATAATTATATTCATAAGGTAAGTGCGCTGATTTAGTTTATATCTCGTCATGCCATTCGACTGTTTACTTATTTATTATTTAACTGAAAAAGTCTAGGAGAGAGCTGTTTAAAAAATTGTAGAAACAAAAATTCATTGTATTATTGGCTAGTGTGAAATACAATTTTTTTTTGCTAAAAACGTTTTAATGAAATTTACAACAATTACCTAAACTCACACTTACACACAAATTTTTATATTTTTAGGAAGTATACATTTTTGCATAATATATACTTTCATTAAATTACACTAATAATTATAGTATCATAAATACGAGTGTCTCAATAGTCAACTAAAGCCAAAATGCTTTTTGTTGGTTGGAATCCTAACCTATAATTAGCAGTCTAGTTTAAATTATCTACGTTAATAAAACATTATAAGTCTACTGTCTGAGAAAGTTCCTAAATGTTATAATGAATTCAAGCTAAAACTACAAAAATTAAAATGAAAATTGAAAATAAATTAGCAAAACTAAAAATTTAAGGTTATGTTCGTACTGATAAATTTTGCCTCATAATGGCGGGTGGGTGTGACTTTGGCTCTATTGTCGCCTCTGTACTTACACTTCAAACAAATTGTTCGTGCACGTGACGTCACAATTAACCTCAAAGATATGTGTCTTTACGATTTTCGAATATTATGTCGCTTTTATCAAATCCGCTTGGTTCCTGTACTATCAACTAAAATCTTGCTCAGTACGATATTAATGAGGTTTTATTCGACTTGATCTAGTAAAATAAGATTGTTTTTGTTGGTTGGAAATCTAACCTATAATTAGCCGTCTATTTTTAATAATCTACAGCATTAATACTTTATATATCTTTTGTCTGCGAGAGTTTCTAAATGTTATAATGGATCCAAGTTAAAACTACAAAAATAAAAATGGAAAATAATGCAAAAACTAAAAATTTAAGGTTATGTGAGTCATATGATATATGATGGGAGGATGCACGACTATATCTTCGACGTAAACTTCGTTGGTCGACTGCAGCTCTTGTACGACACCATCTCTAAACGGTGCGAATCTGGGCCAATGCTATATTCGCTTAAATGGTCCGATTCAGGGGGGTAATTAATCTTTACGGGAAGGCAGTTTGATATTTATCAGCGCTCAAATGTAGACCAATGTCGCAAAGTGCATTACCTCTTAATTATGTGTATATTATCAATAGATCCGTGTGGATATATGCAGCTACAAGGTGTCTCGGTGAAGGAGGAATATGTATTTTTCAATAACAAAAGAAAAAACCTAGATCGTTAATATTACTAATGCTTGTAGTGTTCTATTTACAGTATAATTAATGACCTCGAGTTGTATGCGCATTATTTATGACCTCCCAGAAGCTTTTTTCCAGTCGATATTCCTTTAGAAGAATTAAAGATTCCCACTTTACTTACTTTTCTTGAAAAATATATGGACCCAACGCTCCCTCATCCGAATATATCACGATAAGGTTATGTTGGTCGAGTTTATGAAGCAGTGATGCAAAAAAGCGTGAAGAAATTGTAGACAATTTTATAGATTTCATTTTCATTTCAAACTTGTGCAAAAAAAAATTTGTTCTCATTTAAAAACCGTTCATAAAATTTAATTGTTTCTCATGAATTTTTAAATTCAAAAATAAAATCCTGCAAGGACCTACACTTGTTTTTCAGTTTTTTGACATTTTCACGCAATTTTTTAAACAAATAAGGCATTTGCACATGACGTCATAACTAACCTCAAAAATATACATTTTCTAGAATTTTCGAATATTACAACAATTTTTATCAAAATTTCTGCTTGGTTCCTGTACCATCAGCTGAAATCTTGCCGAGTGACATTATTAATAAAGTTTTATTGCCTTAATCTATTAAAATTATACTGCTAATTATAGGTTGGAATTCCAACCAACAAAAAGAATCTTATTTTATTAGATTAAGGCAATAAAACTTTATTAATAATGGCACTCAGCAAGATTTCAGCTATTAAACAAGAACCAAGCAGAAATTTTGTTAAAAATTGTAATATTTGAAAATTTTAGAAAATGTATATTTTTGAGGTTAGTATGACGTCATGTGCAAATGCCTTATGCCAACTTGCCATTTTTTAAACAAATGCCATTTCGTGACATACTGTCAAATATACAGGGTGTTCCGTTTAAAATAAGAAAGTCATTTAAGAATCAGATTGGATCCCAGATTATACAACTCCAATACTCAAGAACCTATAGTGGAACTGTATATATTAATTAAGCAATTGTTGCTCCAACTGGTTTCAAGTTTAAAGCATTTATTGTACTGGACGTTTCAATTTCAAATCCAAGAATTTTGAGAATGGCATAAACATCATGCCGATGATGAGGCGACACAAATTAAAACATGTTGGTTTTTTATTCCAAAATCGATTTAAATGGATTCCCAACGTTATCTTAAATTTTATCCGTATTCCTCCTTTAGTATCTTTTGTCATGCCTTAAGGTACGGCATGGGCCCATGCTTTAATACCGAGACACAGCTAACCTAAATTTCACTGGCCGCCAGCAGAACTCCCCTCTCGGAAGCTTGTACTCCTCTAAGACTGTGCAGTTCTATTCGACAACTATAGTGCGGTGCATGAGGCTAAAGAATAAGGGGTCACTGACTAAGAAAAAAACAACACACACAACTTATGCTAATGAAACAAAGGAACTTCCCACTCGTCCAGGATTCCTTGTTACACCAACACAAGGGTTGAGCGTCCCAAAAATTTTTCTAAAGAAACTTTTATTTATAAAAACAAAAATGATACAATACAATAATATAGATAATAGAAACTACTCTGAACATATAAATACATTTACTGCGGTGTGTTACAGGGGTCCAGACCGAAAAATAACCCTCAAGTCTTAAACCTACAAACAACAATTAAAAGGTCCACATTGTTCGATCTGGTCCAACAGGCATGAACCTGTGATTGCATTCGGCTCCGACCGAGAACAATCGCCTGTGTAAAGCCACATTATCGAGACAGGGGACCGGTGGGCCCAACAGCGCGGCCGCGCTGAGCACGCAGCCCAAAGTGCTGTGACCAAAAATCACCTGTATAATTAATATATCAAGATGCCACCTGAAAAATAAGTCACACAGTAAATCCAAACGTAGATGTCGGCCTGATATTTACATACAGGGCGTTTCAAATATACACCGACGCCAGTACAGAACGATGTTTGTTGGTGCAGTCTGTCTAATCGATTTATCACTATTACGATGGGGGACAATGTCTCGGATAAGCCAAGAATTACAATGCTAGAAACTCGTCAGTTTGTTAGTAATATATTTCGGAAGGAAATTAAGTAAAAACAAAAGATGATGCTGCGTCGCACTAACTTAAAAACTATTTACAAAAAACTAAACTCCTATGATGGAGGTAAACTAATCTCTAATCCTAAGAAACGAAGAGTAAACGACTTCCTCATAAGATACGTGCGCTTATTTAGTTGGTGATAAAATGGTTTAGGCAGAATGGTCTCCAGCGTTAACGTTAGTTTTCTATTTACGTGTGCGAAATCTGCCTCGATGTATTTTGGAAGCACTCTGTATTTGTCAACCGTACAACAACGGCACAACTCGGGGTTCTCATCAAACGCATGTCCGTGAGAGTGGCGCATTGGCGTTTGTCTGACCACGGCATCATAATATAATATTATACAGGGGGCTTCACCGATCCAACAGCTGCAAAGCTGTGACCAACAATCGCCTGTCGTTCTACAAGTCCCTTTATATGTTATGGTAAATTTTCATACGTGTACCTCTCAAACATCAGTTATATGAAAATTTATTTAAATATAAACCATACACCAGTAAATCAAGTAAAAAATCAAAATCGCCGTACCTTTATATCAATTTTTTTAAATGCGGACTCGACAAAACTACTCAGTTATAATTTATCTAATATAGCTAAAACCTACCTTTTTTGTAATACATTGGCGATTCCACAAAAACTTTAAATCTATACATTAAATTTAATTTTGAATAAGAATACTCAATGTACAAAAATTATTTAAAAGAAAATAATAAATAGCTTGACAACAATGCTTACCTTTTTAATTAAAGTTATTAAGTAAAAAAATAATAATGTGTACAAACCTGACAAACTGGCCCTACATTTTAGAAAAAAACTGTCAAAACCCAATCGGCCAAATTAAATTAAATCAAAACTATACGAGTTAATACTATATAGATCCCATTTTTTAAATTATATCACAGGTATTTTTTGATCACAAGAAAAAATTATACGCCAAATATACGATTCGACTTAAAGAATCTAAAAGTCCAGATACATATCAGAATTGAGTCGTCAAGGTTTATCGATGCTTTCTCAAAATAGCAGCAATTGGGTGCGAAATCGTATATAAAATTCAAACAATCGTCATGACTCGAATCCTGTAACTGGTCATTAAAAACCCAGCGTTGGGCGCCAAATTGTACTTAGGCAGAACCACGAATATTATATCTGATATTTTTTAAACACAACTACGTACAAAATTTATACAATCAACCTGGGCTCAGATCTTGTATCCACCAATCAATTGATTGAAATAATCTAAGCAAACCTCAGTAACGTTTGTTGGTTAATGTTTCTTTGTCCCCGCAGACATTAGAACATAAATTGATGGCCTCACATTGGACGCCACTTTGTGCTTGGACGGATCACAATTTTTCTACTACTCTCGATTATCAAATGTGACCACGTAAACAAATTCAAAACGATTATTTGGGCTTAAATCCTGTATTTAAGTGTTCCACGTGGTGGCCTCCTGCCCCGATTCGGTTTTGACAGTTTTCTTGTTAGGGCAAAAAAATCCGATCAATCTCGATGTACAGAAATAAGTTAATTTTCGTGCTCTAAAAGAAAAATCAGTTATATGTAAATGAAAAGGGACCAACCTTTTGAGGAGGATAATCACTATTTTGATAACGGAAAATAAAAATTGTTACATACCATCTCGGCAGGTATATGTTTTGGTTTGTACTTTTTCAAACCTGTCGAAAATAAAATCATATAAATACACAGTTGCGGAGATAAAAAAAGTATTTCCATAACCATGCAAAACGTCTGAGTTGTTAAGGTTAATTTCAAGTTGGATAATTTTTCGTAATTGCACTTAAAAATTCAAAAAATAAACTGGAATCAATATTCAACAACGAAATTAAAGGTAAAATATAAAAAACTTTTTTGAATCTTAAGTGTTTAGAGATGTAATTGATTAAACTTATTTAAACTTGCGGATGATAAACGAGATAAACCGGAGATCATCTGAAACGAGGCTGCATCAGCACAGGACCAGTTGGAAACATGGGAGCTCCGTACATCATCCCTGGAGGCATTCCGATCATACCTAATGACAAAAAAATAACATTCAACATACACCAAACAGCTGCTTTCGATAAACATGAAAGTTTTTGAATATTGTCATTTTGTCGCTCCTGTCTCGTTTACTTTCCCCAGTTCAAGGTTCCAAATTGTAAAACTAACATAAATACTTACCTGCCCAACGGGAATACAAAAGAAAAACATTGATTCTTTATTTAATAAAAGCCTAGCAATAGGACACACAGCTAATTAAAAAACTACAAAAACCACACATTACAAAATAGTGTTCAATTTTTTTAATCATTTTGACAGCTAAGAGAAGGACTTTGTTGCTCTCTAAGTAAAACTAGTTGATTACCCCACACTGTAAGTTTCGATAAGGGGAACAAAACGAGCTTATTTTAAGGAAAAAATAAAAAATCGCTGACCAGGTAATATGCATCGTATGACTAACTTAACCAGTTTTTGCAGATTTATTCAATTTTAATTTTTGTAGTAGTTTTAGCTTGGGGCTTGGGCCTTTATAACATTTAAAAACTCTCTCGGACAGTAGATTTATAGTTTCAATATTGTAGATTATTAAAAATAGACTAATAGGCTAATTATAGGTTAGAATTCTAACCAACAAAAAGCATCTTTATATTAGATTTAAGGCAATTAAAACTTTATTAATAATGCAGTGAACAAGATTTTAGTTGATAGTACAGGAACCAAGCAGAAATTTTGATAAAACTGATGTAATATTCGTAAATTTAAGAAAAATGCATATTTTTGAGGTTAGTTGTGACGTCACGTGCGCGCCACCCATTGGAAATTATGTACGTTCAGGGACGCTTTGCCTTATAGGTTAAAAAGGCCAAATACAAAGGTGCGGTAATTCTAGTGGCGCTGAAATTTTTGAAAAATTTATAAAAAAAACTATGGAAAAAAACATTGATATAATGAGGCTTTTTCTTTTTACAAACAAAATGTGTGCCAGCGCCTCATGAGCCTTAAACCCTTAATACGTCCTTGCGCACAATATACTAATCGATCCAATTATTTCTATCTACATATTAAAAAGCAGTTAGTCGTAACGCATATACTTTGTTAATGCCGTACCAAAACTTACAATATGGGCGGTTTAGTTCGAAAGAGAGGAGTTTTTCTAGTAACAATTTACTGCCTACGATTAAAATGACAATATTCAAACCTACAATTAATAGAGTTGGTATGAGTGATTAGTGAATTAAAAATTAGAATACACGATAAATGTATAATAAATTACGCAGTCAGGATGATAAATGCAATAAATTCAATCAAATGACAGTAAAAAAACCAACCACTGCCAAAAAAACTAAGCGAGTGACAAATATCTGATGCAGGCATGCCAACACAGAAGTGCGTGAGTAGTACCTGGGCAAAGGTTGGACCGCCCCACCTCGCAATGTCTTCAATAAAACACAAGATGCCAGTTTGTCGTCACACGTCAGCGTGTTTACTGGCGAATCAGTTCCTTGTTTTTTTATTACTAAAAGAGATAGGACAGTTCATTACGATCCCAACTTGAACGCAAGCAAACAACTTCGGTTGATTCACCAATAAACACCAGTCCATTGCTTAAGCGTTCTCCAATGAAGCAAAAGCATTTCTTTCAGTTTGATATTGGACGACTAAAAGTACAGTCCACGGATAGTTTTCGCCAGGAAAAACGTTCGTACCTACAGGATTTTTTCACCATAATCCGAATCCTGTGACACGTGCAGTTTTTCGTTTATAATTTCTACGCCTTTAAAAATGTAAAAAACGCATTTGGTTCATGTTATTTTATTCAAGGGAGAAAATTTCATTCTACGAGAAAAAATCCTGTCGGAACGTCCCCCCTTACTGTTCGCCCTGCAGACTGGCCTATAACTTCGCAGGAAGACATCTACCACATTAAATAATATGCCAGATAGGTATTAACTTATTTTATTAACAGCTGTATTTGAAAGCACATTTGACATATAAAAAAAAATAATTGTTCTTATCATACAAATCGGTAAACCAATCTACTTGATTCGTGCTGGATAAAAAACATAAGTTTTGAGGCGGGAAAAAATTAAACGGGAAACCACAACTACTGTAACCGTCGTGGGCCAAAACTTACATCTCTTATGTACGATTATAAACTCAACTAAAACATTGATGGAAAAATATGTCTATTACAAATCTACTTAAAAAAAAAGTACACAAAACTACAGGATTGAACATTATGGTAATTGTAGCTCCCACCGTTTAAGAGCTGAGTTCTCAATACGGCTTCGACATTTTTTATCGCCACAAACGCAAATTGAGTTACGACTTTATCAACTCCCAATGGACGATATTAAACTGGAAAAACAAGGCCCTGAGGAAACAAAATGGCTACTGATTCAAAGTCCACACTGGCCCAAAAAGATCTGAACCACCCGATTCAAGTCGAAAAATATTAAACTACTGAACGCTGATTTACACAAGATGAAATATGTCAGTTAAGATTAGGAAGATGTAGAGTGTGGTGTATGCCTCTCGTCCGAAGGAAATGCTCTTCGCATTATTATTATTATTGTTTTAAAACGACAGGCGATGGCGTATCCCGAAACAGACCAATTGAGACGTTAAAAATTACAGGAAACAAGGCAAAATCCAAATTTTTATTTCAGACTTGCCCAATCTAGTTCCGTTCAGCCGTTGCAACAACTCAGCTCTTAAACAGGCCAAGTGATCTCGACGCGACATCTATCAAGTTAATTACAATATTGAGAACACGCTTAAGAAAATCAAAAAAAAATCAATACCGTCCATGGGTTTCTTCTACGAAAAAAAAAATTACACCGTCTTCAGTCTTCAAAGTACCAAATTGAATACAATAAAATTACAGTTAGTTATCCATTAAAATTTTAAAACACCGAAAGTCTTACTAATATCCTAAACGTAATATTGATTTACGCTCCATTACTCGGTGCCGGAACTAGGAAAAGTTGCAATACCGGCAGAGATTCTCCCACCTATCTAGTGCTTTAGAACGTCGTGCAAACATAAATGCCTGTTAGGTCGTTTAAAACAACCCTAAAGGAAAAACATTGACTTAACACATACGATATGTTACGGTAATGTAACTGCAACGTCACAATTGCAAACCAACATCGTTACAAAGCCGTTAATAACATTAGTTTGGCTATCACTTCATATAAAAATAAACACTAAACCTATTACAACAGACAAATTCAATTCCAACTAAATGCGTCTTGTAAATCAGTCTTGGACTAAAATTAATTATAATACTGTAACATTTGAAAAACATGCCAAACGTGAACATGATAAAACCACATCTTGTATTGATTCGCAAGGTTCCGATAACGCCAAAACTAAAATCATAACTTATGCATGTACTAACTCTAACGTTACTGTGACATTCTTGTAACATCCACAGCTACGAAGTATGTCCAACATTTTTGCAATGTCCACCGAATGTCATAGAAACCCCCAGCTTAAAAACTAGTCCTTACATACCTGGGGGCATTTGAAGAGGTGGCGGCCTCATCAGCGGTCCTCCGATGAGCGTGGGCGGTCCTGGAATCATCTGATGCCTCATTGGGGCCATAATCGGTCCGCCCATCGTCATGCTGATAGGGGGCCCAGTCACCCTAACCGGAAACCTCTGCATCATTGCCGCGTGCTGGTTCATCGCCTCCACCTGCTTTTGCTGGTGCACCGCAGCCTGTTGCGCAGCCGACACCGCTATCGCCAACTAGAAAAAATTACACATTATATATCGAAGCTGGTTGCTACAAATGTTTCGATTTACCTCTGAAGCAGCGGTGCTTGAGCTCGAGGCGCCGTCGTCAGATTTTGAAGGAATGGATCTGGCGTATTTGGGATGCCTCGCCCTCGTCTCTTCCAAAGAAATATCCTCCGCTGGGTGGATTATTTTGCTGGTGGCGCCAGTGGTTGCTATTGTGGATATCTTGGAGCTGTCGCTGCTACCGCCAGGGGTGTTAGTTGTTGGCGGGGCACTTATCGTTGCACCTAAAAGAATACTTGTTTTAGCTGCTGGAAATGATAACGTAATGGTCCTTGACCTCGCATAATAAATTTAGAAAATTAACAAATTTTATATCCACTTGAGTTTTAAATGTCGGTTTCCATCAATTTAAACGTTAAATTATTTGTTCCGTCTCTACGCAAAACAGATGGCTTTCGGGTCCAAAAAAATGTATTACTCATATACTCCCCCATCAATGACAAAAGACGCATTCATTTAAAAAATTAGCATCAGGATTTCCTCACGTGCTCTTGGCAACATTTATATCTATTTAAAATACATCAACGCCCACACGTAAGCTATTTTCGTCCCCATATTCGACCACAAATCTATATCCTTAAATTACGGCAATCCAACCTAGATAATCTAGTTTTATTGCATATACAATAACGCTTGATTACTGTAATAAAACAAAAATAGTGAATTTCTGGTTAGTAATCCGTCACAGGACAAAAAAAAGTATTTCTCAGGAAGAAAATTTGGAATGGTATTACAAAATATGTGATAAATTTTTAATAAGAGTTGAAGGTGTTAGTTTCTTATCTGGCGATTAGGAAGTTTGTTTGTTAGGAGCCAATTAGTATTATCTGAACTAAAAATAAATGTTTACACAAAATTATCGAGGCTGTTGAAAGCCTTAATTAAAAGAGTATTCATAGGAGACTGAGTAAATAATTGGATCTCGCTTTTCGAAAACAAAAAAATATAAAATTGCAAGACTCAAAATTCGGGGAGATTTTTTCTTCGTATAAAAAAATAAACAATCAAATACCTCTTTAATAAAGTATAATTTGCGTTCGTATCGACTTACCTGACGAGATTGGTTTGAAATCTGCCCCCACGACAGGAGCAGACGGTCCGCCAGGAGAAGAGGTAGGAATAGCACTGGGAAATAACGGCTTGGCGGGACCTCCTTGTCCCTGCATCATCGCCTGCATGTGGGGTGGCATCATTTGCATCCTTAAATAATACAAACTGTTTTTTTCCCTAGTTAGGAATTTATGAAAAGTTACTACTCTACACACTGCCTTCTTTACGTTCCCAAATAAAAGAGACTGCAAATCAGTTTTGTTAACGCTACGATCGTAAAATTTTTAGTAAAGGAGTGCCTGCTCCTACATACAAACAAGAAAATTAAATTAAGCAAATAATTTGTGTAACAAAAAATTTATTCGTGCGTTGGTTGTTTTGAGACTTACGAAACAAAAAACTTTTTTGCAATTATAACAAAGAAATTATTAAAATATCAGAAAACAAAATATACTATTCTATTTCTCAAATTACATATTTTATTAATCACTGGTTGAAAAAAATTAAATGTGAGGGGAAACCTGATATCTTTAAATTAAAAACGTATTCGCAAAATTTATACATATATAAAAAAAATGAAAGTAAATCATGTTCCTATAAAAAACTGAAACATATTTATATCCGGATATAACCAGTTTACGTACATGTTTTATGTAAAAATAGTCCGACATACTAAACGGTTGCCAAAGATAAAAACAACATAATTTAGAGACTAAGGCGGGAAAACGTACTTGACCTTAATGGATGTAACGTAACGTTATGTGAATTTCTGATATTAATCATTTTGCACAGTACTCTTTTTGGTGGCAAAAAACAATATTACTATTTGAACACCTACTACAGGGATTATTTATATGAAGAAAAAATGATAAATATTTAACCCTTGGAACTTTTCAATAAGAAAACATCAAGAAGAATAATAAGCGCGTCCTTATAAGTAAAGTTCGTTAATGCAGAAGATGGCGAGGAATAATCTAAGGTGTAATTGTAAACAAGAAAAATAGCAGTCTGCGGGGAAAAAGTGGGGTTATGATAGTAATTTATAAACCGAATTTTTTTAATAAAATGGTAGTTTGGGAAATATATCTTAACTACAAACGGTGCTATTTTGCAACTTTTCGCTTATTACAAAATTATAATAATAATAATAAACGTTTTATTTACAACTAGAATTACAGAATCAAAACAAAACCAATAAGAATATTGCGGCATAAAAAGGCGAAACTCAGGTTCTGCAATAAGGTTATTATTCATATAAGTTATTCAAAATGAAATTGAGTTGTTAAAACTTTATAATTTTTCAAACGGTGCTGTTGTTAAAGGCAAAATAAATTAAGTTTCTTTTAGGCGATGAATTTTAAACAAAATGCTTTATTCTGTTATTAAAATTAGTTTCAATACACGCAATCCTGAATTAATTACCGCCAAAAATATCTACTAAACCTCCAGCACTAAAAATATACGATGGAAAGCGTTACAACTCCAAAACTGTTAATCAAAACTAAGGTTACAATTTCTAAAAGGCAAACAATCACAAAGATCGGAGCTACAGAACAAACAATACAGCTAGAAGACTTACCCAGGATGGTGCAGAAAGTGCGGTCCCATGGGTCCCATTTGCATCATCGGCCCCATATGATGCATGCCGGGCCCCATCCCGGGAGGGGGCATCATCCCTTGCATCATACCAGGCACCCCCTGCATTACGCCGGGCGCATTCCCCAGCAACCCCTCTGGCTTTGGCCTTTTGGCGGAGGGTTCGTCATCGTCGGACCCCGAGTCGTTGCCCCTGCTGCCTTGTTTCTGTCGTTCGTGCTCTTTCAAATCAGCCGCAGGTATTCCTGGTAGGTAAACAAAAAACATACTGCTTAACTAAGAGAAACAAACGACCAGTTTTCACGGAATGCCGTGTTTATTGTAGATGTTCCAAGCCGAACAACTTTGCTACGGGTTTATTTTTAGGCAAAGTTAAAAATAGCACTTACCTTCCATTCCATATATTTCAATATCAATGTTTGAACGGTTTGGCATCGAATTGGGGACTTTGTCTATGGTTTCCTTATGGACCTGCATGCAATGTATCGACAGGCCAGGCCCAGTATATAATTTTTTATGACAAATGTGACACTTGAAATGCTTTGCCTTTTGATGTTGGATTAGTATCTTCTCATCCTCAAATTCCCGGTTGCAGTACCTAAATCTGGTTAAGGAAAATGTATGCTAAAAATAAATCGATCACATGTTAATTATAGCATTTTGAAAGCTGCAAGACGCAGTTACAGGATGGAAAAGCGACTACATTAAAAAAGGATACCAGCACCAAGGCTTGGATTGCTTCTTCTTTTTGCGACCCATTTTGTAAGTTAAATTAGACAAGTATGTACAAAATCACAGACAATTTACTAGCATTTACTTATGAAAAACTTATTTTTTAACGATTTATCACAAGAAGCACTTTAGATAGACCACTATCAAAGATGGCTGACAAAGTGCGACACACAAGAGAAAAGCACGAAAGTGGGACGGACACCACGCCAAATGGAAATCCATGTTGCTCAGTCGGTAAGAGGTGTCGCAAGTCGCCGCTAGATGGACAGTTGCAGAATTTATGCAACTCAAAAGCCAACCCCGAGCATGAAGTTTTACATACATAGACGTAATATAAGTCTATGATTACATACCATACCACTCGATTATTTTATTTTACCTTACGCGCGCTTTACAAAAAAATTTTAAATCCCCAAATTTATCGCAACATAACATAAAATTTTTAGTTTTGCAAATTTATTTTTAATTTTTATTTTAATTTTTGTAGTTTCAGCTTAGATTCATTATAATATTTAAAAACTCTCCCAGGCAGTAGATTTATAAAGTGTCAATATTATAGATTATTTAAAATAGGCTGCTAATTATAGGTTAGAATTCCAACCAACAAAAAGCATTTTGGCTTGGTTTTCTTTAGTTGACTATTGAAGCACTCATATTATTATACTAATTTAATGAAAGCCTAGAATATTTTAGTTATGTATTATGCAATAGTGTATGTACTTCTTAAAAATGTAAAGATATGTATGCACGTATGAGGTTAGGTATAAAGTAGTAAATTTTATTAAAATGTTTTTAGCAAAAAAAAATTAAATTTTACTCTAGCCAATAAATACTATGAAATATATATTATCTACAATTCTTTGAACAGCTTTTTCCTACCCTTTTCTAGTTAAATAATAAATGAGTATAGTCGAATGGCCAACAATGGGGCATGATGAGAAATAAACTAAACCAACACTTATTTTAAATACAATATACAATATAAAATTATTAAACAAGTCTTTATAGAGTTCTTTTCTACAATACACTAATCACAAATAGTTTTGTTCGTTCCATAAGTCACAATAAATTGTTAAAGATGCACAAGTATACACAGAGTATAATATGACAGTTTAAACAATCTTAGCGTTTTTACTTTTTAGCCTCTTAATGGCGGTACATACCACGTGAATCCAACTGCCAATCAAAATACTAACAGCCCTTTGTCGTTACTGTCTCTATAAATGTCTCTGTACAACTGACTACAACTTTAAAATTATTTATATTATAAACTGTGAGATGAGTATTTAGGGAGGGCTGATTAAATCTACAGGAGGTTAAATATATAATAGGTTTTTGGGCTCTGAAGTCGATCAAGTGGCTGCAGAACTTTCCGAGTAAGTCAAGTTTTCGAGTAATTTGTTAAGCGGCCCAGAAATGGGTATTTATGCCAATTTCATAAATTTATTGTGAAAGGACGGGATTTTTTAAATATTTCTGCCGGTGATATCGTCTGTGGTTATAATACACTTTTAAAATACTTCCACTTCCCACTTTAGAGCATAGAGTAAACAAAGCAGTCGTGTGGTGCGCCAAAATACACCGAACCCACCTCCACAGAACATCACACCTCTAATCGGCTGGGAGCTGGTAGAAGAAGAAGAAGAACAGTGTGCCTGGCCAACTGTTTGAATGTTTGAATTGGTATTCATTTCTTCCAGAACATAATTAGATCCCATTTTTTTTATAATTTTTGTACTATTGGACTATTAATTAAACAACAATTCGTGTTATCGGTGCGTATCGTGTAATCAAGTGTAGTGTTTAATTCCCTGGACCTGACGATTTACAATGGAGATGCGCTTCAACTTACTATCCATAGTAAAGGATATGCGAGCAGTTATCTAGGACTACCAGACAAACTATTGGTAAGTTACAATTTGTTTTCATCTCTTCAAATTTGCAAAAGTTTTGCGGTTTAATGTATAAGAAATGAAACTTTAAACACATAAATCGATTTACATTATTAAAGAACAATTTTATAATTCTATTATGTTCTGCGGTTTTATTTTTGAGGCGGAATCGTAAAAGGAATAGAGAAAATTTTGATATTTATTATCTCAAGTATAGAGTATGTTAAGTTCTACGTTACACGCAGAATCAATAATTTTCACATTGATTATTTTAAGTGCTTGTTAAGCAATCAAAGGAAACGACGTAGAAGAGAGTGCACAAACCATCAACATGTAGACTAATGATGTGAAAGTGATGAAAGAATGAATAAAAATGCAAATTAACAACGAAAATTACTTATTTATTAACCCTAAAAATGCATTTATCTTATCGACTACAACTACGAGTACTTTATTCATGTATCTCATACAGTAAATTAACAACACATTCTATGCGTTGACAAAATTTTATTATTATAATACAATGATAGCGAATCTATTCGCCAATTTAGCGCCTATTTCAGACCTTGTTATCCCATTGTAAGGTTTCTATCTGATTATTACTGGTTACTTTAATAATCTCCGTATCTTTAGATTTCTTACAGAATACTTGGTTATCCTTATGCCATATAGACTTATACCCGAAGGTCCTCAGATCTCTAGTTTTATTAAAGGTTAACCACGCATCTTTCGACAGTTTTTCGTTTATGTAGATATTACGTTTTTCACCACTTAAACCAGTTTCTTCCGAGTTAACGATCCTTGTCCTCTGCTTTCCAAGTACCAAGTTCCTAGCCTCTTCGGAAGTAAAGGAAATCTCTACTGGGTCGCTGGCCGCCTTGGTCGGAATCACTCTGACCTTGATATGTTCCTTGCTTGTATCAACTCCCAGTTTTTTAATAATTTTGTTAACATCAGCTGTTGCAGAAATTTTATCCGGTTGGAGTCCAACTACTACTAATTTATTGTCCAGTACTTCTTCAACATTTTCATATCCAAACTCCACCTCATCATCAAGACCTTCGTCGACAAACGAGACGGTTTCATTCAAATTGAAAGATTCGGGGAATTCTCCGTACTCCTTTAAGTCGCGTGCCTCACTGTCGGTGTATTTTAATATTATATCAGCTTTGGTGTCTTGATAGTCCCTAAGACCTATCAGGATAATGTCCCCCTGGCTTATCCACGCCTAAAAATTTGAAAAAATATACATTTCTATTATCGTGAATAAATCTAAGTTCAATAGGATTTAAGATGATTTATCTGAACCTACTTCAACTGATTAACAATTCAATTAGAAAAAAAATTATTTATAGGGATGTATTTATGGATTGAGATTTATTGTTCGTCAAATCTGATAATATTCATTTCTTATCAGTTTTGAGTCAAGTAAACAAATAACTGTAATTCACTCGTCCACACGTTAAAAGTACCTGTGCCTGCCACCTGACCCGAAAAATATACACGTTTTATGTTTGGCAACAACGGAATAACCTTTCACGTCATTACGGAGTATTACCCATATTTAAATGTTATTACGAAACAGTATTTTTACTGATTTCAAAGAAAACGGGTAATTTTTTGCTGATAATTTTAACAAAACTACTTAATCATATATTACCTTCTTATGCAGTTTGCCTCGAATGTGGCATAATCTTTTGACACCGTCAAAGCACATTGCTTCCAATCTACAGCTTCCCAACATTCTAGTGACTTGGGCATATTCTTGTCCGTCTTCTTTAAATATCAGTTCACGTTTTTCTGCTTTATGGTCGTTCTTACCTCTCCTGCAGTTTTTGCCTCCTTTACCTAAAATTTTACTTAAATATAGTCAATCGTTGGAGCGTCACAGGTCGTCGTGTAAGTGAAATCGTAAAATTGTTTTGGAACATATTCATAGAATTGATTTTTTAATTTTAAATCGTGGTTAAGGTTTCGCAAACTTTTTCAAAACTGACGGTCAAGTGGCTAGTTTTTATTAAGTAGGTATATAATTACTTATGATAATTTTTTGCTATAAGTTTTGTTGTTTTGAAGACTTAACGAAGAACATGTTAAAAAAAGGAGCGCTCAGAATTTTAACCCCGATTTAGGATATTTGTTTTGGAAAAGCCAACGCCCCTATTAGCACAATTGCGCGCATATGTTATTTAAACAGTGGGTAACAATTCCATGTTTTGGTTGGAACCCATAAACCGATGAAGGTTCCAATTTCAAGATCGCCAATACCTATAACCTACCTTTATTTTTCGGCATTTTTTTTATATAACACAATAACTTTACTCACTAGTTTTCTGAAATTTTACCTATCTGTGACAGACAACCGCACGTAAAAGCTTATCTTTAAATAATAAGATGAGCAGAGAACAAAATAATATATACTCCTGTCTGGGTGAATCACCCATTTACAAATACGTAATCTACACACAGACACCTCTACCGGTAATTTTCATTCATGTCGAGAAACTAGGAGGAACCACCGAGATATCATATTCAAGGTGGTATAGAAAATAATATTCGTTTTATAAAGAAGTATGGTTTTTTGTACCTAATTCTCCAGGTTTTTTTGTCTTCCCAGTTTATACGTCGCTGCTTGCTTATATATATACTACACACAATACTAGGGTGTATTCAGTGTTGCATATACTACAGCCTGCAGAGCGAAATAATAGTGGTGGTCAGGGAATTTTTCGTAGATTAGCAGTTTTGGATATGTATTTGAATTAAAAAATAAGTAAAAGAGGCGACACTTGCCTATATCTTATTCATAATAATTTGATCTATAATTCCAACAAAGGTAAACGATCAAATTTTACTTTTGATGAAAAATAACAGTATGTTACGAAGCTCTGGAAGGGACACCTAAAATAAAATTTTAAAATTCTGTTATAACTCAAAATTTTATTTAAAAAATTCCGAGTTATAACTCAATATTTTATTTCAAAATTCCGAGTTATAACTCAAAATATTATTTCAAAATTCCGAGTTATAACTCAAAATATTATTTCAAAATTCCGAGTTATAAGTCGAAATTTCAGAATTCCGAGTTATAACTCGAAATTTTATTTTAAAATTCCGAGTTATAAAATAAAATTGAGATAAAATTTTGAGTTATAACTTGGAATTTCAAAATTTCGACTTATAACTGGGAATTTTTAAATAAAATTTCGAGTTATAACTCGGAATTTTGAAATTTCGACTTATAACTCGGAATTTTATAAAATTTCGAATTATAACTCGGAATTTTGTAAAATTTCATTTTAGGTGTCCCTTCCAGAGCTTCGTAGTATGTTGACGTCTTTTACACGTCCCAGTTAAGTCATTTTTGGTCAGCGACGTCCTATATATGATTAATTGTTGACGTCTGCACGACGAATTTTATTAAGACGTGTTTGTGACGTTTTTCGAAAGATGTATTTATGACGTATATTTCTGACTTACACCTACTGTAACAAAAGATAATTTTCACTTATTTTACTACCAAATCCTGAGTTTTCTATTAAAGATTAAGGAAATATATTTAGCAATTAAAGAGAAAGATCCTTAAATTATAACTGTACAGGGTGATAAATTGAAAATTCTACTTTTAAACCCTTTTATTTTGCTTAAAAATATAACTAGAAAAAAAAAGTAAAAAATAGATCTCTGTAGTATATTTTACCGAGTTTTTTGTGTATGTTATGAGTCTACATCCTGTATATTTTTAGATATTTTGATAGCCCTTTTCATCCCCTTTATAAATATATATAATTGTTATATATTTCATCCTCAAATAACTGAGTTATTCAAATAAATAACATTCTTAAAAGTTTGGGACACAATTAAATTATTTTTACATAGATGGCCATGCATAAAACAATAATGGTTTAAAATAACAATTGTTGATCTGTCAAATTTTAAAAATAGACCCTGCACATGTCCCAGTTTTTTATTTATTTTTTAAATTACCACCATCTTTAAATATTATATAAATTCGTCAAAAAATGGTTAAAAAGACGTCACAATTACGTTATGTAAGTACGTTTTTTTGACGTCATTTTGTGACGTCCCTGTGACGTCTTTAGTTCGTCAAAAATACGTCACCGCGTTACATGGGTTATAGGGACGCAAACGGGGAAAAATAAAGCCGACTTCTACAAAATAAGTTAACTCTTTATTAGGTATGAGACAAAAGTTATTGCACAAATCACACGACGACGCCTAATCCTCGCATTTTATCCACACTCTGGTAGTACCTGTCCAAGAAAGCTTTCTTAAATTTCGCAACAACTCGGTCTCTAATCCTAGGACTAGACAAGTATCTAACACATTCCGGAAGTATCACAGCGCTGCAGGTTTCCTTATAATGATTCAATTGCACGAGATCAGAAGGTAGGAAATAACTTCTGCTCAGTCCCGGCCTCAAGACGTCCAATACGTAATGGTTAAAGACGGTCAAACTATTCTTTGTACTTATAAAGCTTTTGCCCGACTCGCCAGCCGGGCTGAGGCGACTTCTGAGCGTGTTCTTTAGGAAAAACACCTCGTTTTGGGCACTGCTTGACAGGTCGCCGAAGAAGTACGCGTTGGGTACGGTAAAAGACGCAAAGTTGTCTTGCAATCCCGAAGAGGAGGTAAACACGTCGTTCAGAAGTCCTTTCCACGTCGGAAACCGCTTGGGAACTATTATTTCGTCTATGTCCAGCGGGATGACGAACCGCGAGGTTTCGATGTTTCGATAGAAGCAGTTGTTGTACGCTACCACTTCGTATCGCCGCCTCTGCCAGATATTCCTCAGCAGGGTGGCGTTGCTCGCCTCTTCGTTCTCTGTTATTCTCTTGAATTTTTTTATAATTATCTCGCCTGGGTATGTCGAGTTGTACCTGGAAAGTAAATAAAGCTTTTAATGTGAATTTGCTTCGCCCATGGGCGTCGCCAAGGGGGGCAGAGTAAATTTTAGCCAATTTTAATACTATTTCAAAAGTCGGGGGGGGGCCCTTGGCTTCGCCCCAGATTATTACCATTTCAGTACCCTCCACACATTCTGCGCGACAGTCCTCACGTGAATCTCCATTTTGTCCGCCCCCAACAACCTGCTGATTTCGATCCATTGTATCAAGCGTTTGGAAATATCCTCAACAAAGTCCAGTGGCTTAACGCACACTGTAAACACATTCTGGCTCCCATTTCTATGCTCAATTATCCTAAAATTATTCCTCCTCATTTTGCTGCAAGGTGTGGTAGTTAGGGCCACACTCGTCGGTACTTGATCCACGGGTACTCTGCAGGAGAGCAGCACCGGATTGAAGTAGCTGTTGGTGTCGTTTTGATCCCAGCTGTCGGACCAGATGGGATTGATGGTAACTTTCATCGTGTGGTACGATCCGGCTGAGGTTGAAATCTGGCAGTACAACGTTTCGCGCCAGGTATCTGAAAAATATATAAATATCTATGTGTGAGTAACGCAAAAAGTACTCCCCCCCCCCAACCGGTGAAGACAAGATCATGGAATAATTCTACCGATGAAGGCAAGATCGGGTCAATAAAGGTAAAACCAAGAGGATTTTATAGCCGATGAAGGCCAAAATGCGCTTTAATAAACCATTTTATCTTAGATATAATTATGTATAATTGAACCGATATTAATTGATACCTACTTGTTTTTTTTTTCTGTTATCAAGGCCTATAATTGGAACATATTATCTCAGAGGTGTTTCGTTCGTAATATATTTCTATGATAAAGAATGCGAAACTAATTTGGATTTTGATCGGTGTAAGGTGATTTATAACACTTAATGATCACCATTATTGCCACATAGTTGATACCCTATTTATACACTTCGTAACAGCCCGCACGTTTGTTGTTATTGCAGGCCGCCAAATTAACAAGTTAATAAGAGGTGTATGGTGATTACGTCCATCGTTAAAAATCCAACGCTGATTAGAATACGCCACTTTTTAATCTTTTCAATTTTCATGGTCAATTAACACGAGTGAACATTAAATTTTGTAAGTATAAATAATGGAAAATTTAAGTTTTTGTTTTTTCAATTTTGTGTCCTTATTTAACAAAATATCAAATATACAGGGTGTATTCTAAAATCACCGACAAACGGAAACTGGAGATTCTGTGATCCAAAATAAGACGAAAGTTGTTATAAATGTATGTCCGAAAATGCTTCCTAACCGAGCTACAGGGTTTTGAAAAAATTTTTTTTTTTAGTTTTTTGGAGTTTTTTCAAAAACTGCATAAGATATTATAATGAGATTTGGTACACTCGAATGTCTTACTGAATACAATTAATGAGGTGAGTTTGAGTCGATTGGCTCAATCCAGTGGCGTAACATCGTTTAAGTTACCCCCTCAAATCACAAAAAAACGTACGCCACTGCATTTTTTTTTTTGAAATGTTTATTTTTAGATTCACTGTTCTATTCTGCAAATAAAATCATACTTTGTGTTTTTTCGATTAGGCACTCCGTTTTTGAGATAATTGGTATTAAAGTACGACCACACATTTTAAAAAAAATTAAATTTGATTTTTATTTAAATAAAATTTATCAAAATAACGCAGTTAACTATTACATAATTAAAATATTTCATTGAAAAAGGAATGATTAATTTAGATACTGTTCAAAATGCCCTGAGGGTCTTGTTGGATGCAAGCTTAAACTCTTTTAAGTAAATTAAACCTAACACGCTGGAAGATTTGTGGCATATGGCTCTAACTTCATCACATGCCGTCTCTATGCGATTCCACAGTTGCAATCAATTATTAATTTGTACAGTATACACACGGGATGGAATCGCATAGAGACGGCATGTGATGAAATTAGAACCATGCCACAAATCTTCCAGCGTGTTAGGTTTAATTTACTTAAAAGAGCTCAAACTTGCATCCAACAAGACCCTCAGGGCATTTTGAACAGTATCTAAATTAATCATTCCTTTTTCAATGAAATATTTTTATAATGTAATAGTTAACTGCGTTATTTTGATAAATTTTATTTAAATAAAAATCAAATTTAATTTTTTTTAAAATGTGTGGTCGTACTTTAATACCGATTATCTCAAAAATGGAGTGCCTAATCGAAAAAACACCAAGTATGATTTTATTTGCAGAATAGAACAGTGAATCTAAAAATAAACATTTCAAAAAAAAAAAATGCAGTGGCGTACGTTTTTTTTTTATTTGAGGGGGTAACTCAAACGATGTTACGCCACTGGATTGAGCCAATCGACTCAAACTCACCTCATTAATTGTATTCAGTAAGACATTCGAGTGTACCAAATCTCAATATAATATCTTATGCAGTTTTTGAAAAAACTCCAAAAAACTAAAAAAAAATTTTTTTTTCAAAACCCTGTAGCTCGGTTAGGAAGCATTTTCGGACATACATTTATAACAACTCTCGTCTTATTTTGGATCACAGAATCTCCAGTTTCCGTTTGTCGGTGATTTTAGAATACACCCTGTATATTGAGGTTTCCTATTAGGTGCGAACATAACTATAACTTCATCTACCCACTCGGATTTTAAATAAAAAGTTTAGTTTGAGTTGGGCCTCCAGAAACTTTTTTTGAAGTACGGCCCTGTATATTTTTTTTTATGATTTGTCATTGTTAATACGGCTATCTTCAAGAATATTGTAAATAATGCGTTGTGCTGCTATTAAATCATTAATAACGTATTTGGCTGACTACGGCACTGGATATTAACTCAAATGTTTTCTTTTTGCGATAATCCAGTGCCGTATTCAGACTAATACGTTATTAATAGTTTAAAAGCAACACAGCGTGACTATAACAATACTGGGTGGTCCTTAAAAAGAGCTACTCGTTTCTTTACTACGGCGGCTCTTAAGGGCCTCAGCAAAAATTAAAAAAACTAGAAATTTCTAGTTTTAAAATAGAAATTTCTACTTTAAAACTAGAAAATTCTATTTTAAAACTAAGAACTTCTACTCTAAAACTAGAAATTTCTACTTTCAAAACTAGAAAATTCTACTTTAAAACAAAAAATTTTGACAGCAGAAATTTCTAGGTTTGAAAGTAGAAATTCCTAGTTTAAAACTAAAAATTCCTGCATTTAAACGACAAACTTCTGCTTTAAAACCAAAAATTTCTACTTTAATACCAAAAATTTCTGCTTTAAAACTGGAAATTTTTACTTTTAAAAACTGCAAATCTGGACGTATTCCAAGTGCCAGTTGAAAACTGGAAATTTCTACTTTAAATCTAAAAATTTTAAAAGTAGAAATTTCTAGTTTCGAAAGTAGAAATTTCTGCAAAAAAACTAAAAACTTCTACTTTCAAAATTACAAATTTCTATTTTAAAACCAAAAATTTCTGCTTTAAAACTAGAAATATCTACTTTTAAATACTGAGAATAATTTGGACATATTGCAACTGCCAAAGAAACTGGAAATTTCTACTTTAAATCTAAAAATTTTAAAAGTAGAAATTTCTAGTTTCGAAAGTAGAAATTTCTACAAAAAAACTAAAAACTTCTACTTTCAAAATTACAAATTTCTATTTTAAAACCAAAAATTTCTGCTTTAAAACTAGAAATATCTACTTTTAAATACTGAGAATAATTTGGACATATTGCAACTGCCAAAGAAACTGGAAATTTCTACTTTAAATCTAAAAATTTTAAAAGTAGAAATTTCTAGTTTCGAAAGTAGAAATTTCTGCAAAAAAACTAAAAACTTCTACTTTCAAAATTACAAATTTCTATTTTAAAACCAAAAATTTCTGCTTTAAAACTAGAAATATCTACTTTTAAAAACTGAGAATAATTTGGACATATTCCAACGATAGCATTAAACCGGATGAGTTGCATCTCCAACATTGGAACCCACCATAAAATCCGGCGAAAGAAACGCATTAGAAGGCGAATTAAAAAAAAGGCGCAACGAGCCTAAGCCATAATTACCTTTAATCATCCCAATTATCCTAATGTAGTGGTAAGGATCGAGCCTCCTGTCCATAGCCACGGAGGAGACGTACAAGTTGCTGCCGTCGATGTTCGTCCAGGCGTCATCTCGATGATTATACACTTCAGCACTTTCATCATAATTTTTTTCACTCGAGTTTAATTGCCCGTCACAAATGTATCGCTCACTCTCGATTTCGATCTGCTTCAGCAGCGAATACGCCACTATCTTCTTCAGGCCGCGGTCGTAGCTTTTAGCCTTGCCGAAACTTTGGTCCAGCGAGATGTTAACCAGGGTTAGGTACAGGAAAACTAGCGTCGTTAGTGATATTAATATCGTCCAGTAGCAGGGGCGCTTTGCGGGGATTACCATGCCAGGGGTGGGCGCTCCACGTTTGTTTATTTGGGCCCACTTTCCCGCGCTGGCTGGAGCCGGTTCTTGTACAGTATCTAGGATGCTGCGACCGCCTAGACGGAGGTGTACGGTGGAAGTGGCGCTTGCAGCGGAACACTCTTTTGCTTTATATTCTCACGTTAGTCATGGGTCTTCTAGCGGTGCCCCATTTCTAATCTGTCCCCGGCCGGGGAGCGACGTTTCTAGCGGGCCCTCCTTGTGCTGTTTTTATTGAAAAAATGCACTTCTGTTGAAGTAAATTAATGCGAGTCATTGTTCGGTTATATTTAGAACAGTAGGCTGGTAATTGAAACCAGTTTCTTTCCGATTTATGCAAAGTGTAAGGCGATTTGCGGCACAAGGGCGACAGGGGAATACGTTACATATAAGTTGGAGAATTACTTACAAAAATTTTGGCTCTTCAAACAAAGCTAGAAAAAAAACAAAAATGCAAACTCAAAATTTTGTTTTTTCAAATGTCTCAAAAATCAAACCTGATATTCTTGATTTCATCACGGCATATTGTTGGATAAAAAATTGCGCAACTTCGCCCCCATTTGACCAACATCTGTCCATAAATAAACAATGCTAGATATGCACACACCCGCGATGCGATTAGTTTTTAGTAATACCTATCTCACGAACAGGTGTAGTGATTATATAAACAATTATATATTTTTGGATTCAGAAAATTAAGGACATTTTTTTGGTAAGAAAATATTTAATAAAATAATATATAATAATATTTAAAAAAACTTGTTTTATTTTCCATTATTTTTAGAATATAAATTTCATCAAAAATCGCATCTACTACTTTTTTAAATCGGCAGAAGATTAGATAGATAGTAACAGGAACACGTATTTCCACAATAGTGTTGCGCCTCCCTGTTTTTCACGCAACGCTGGCACATATATTTTCCAATTTTTTACAATATATTCATTAAAACAACAGGTACGACCAAGAATGGTTTCCCTGTCGAATATGGAGTTCCTAATCGACTAAAACGACTGGTTGACAAACACGGATGAACGTTACAATGAGTAGGTAATGAAAATGGTAATCGCGTAGCCGTAAACGCGCAACACTTACGTAATGCAAGTAGGTGTCAAACATAGACTTACAAGTCCAAGTCCATTAATATGCAGTGACCTTTGGGAAAATTAGGTTCATCCGGTGTTGGACGTGGGTGTATCGTTTTTTACGATGGCTGTGAAGGGCCGCAGTCTACTTTGAAAACTAGAAATTTCTACTTTAAAATTAGAAATTTCGACTTTAAACTAGTAATTTTTACTTTAACTAGAAATTTCAACTTTAAAACTAGAAATTTATACTTTAAAACTAGAAATTTCTACTTTAACTAGAAAATTCAACTTTAAAACTAGAAATGTCTACTTTAAAACTAGAAATGTCTACTTTAAAACTAGAAATTTCTACTTTAAAATTAGAAATTTCTACTTTAAAATTAGTAATTTCTACTTTAACTAAAAATTTCAACTTTAAAACTAGACATTTCAACTTTAAAACTAGAAATTTATACTTTAAAACTAGAAATTTCTACTTTAACTAGAAAATTCAACTGTAAAACTAGAGATGTCTACTTTAAAACTAGAAATGTCTACTTTAAAACTAGAAATTTCGACTTTAAAACTAGTAATTTCTACTTTAACTAGAAATTTCAACTTTAAAACTAGAAATTTATACTTTAAAACCATAAATTTCTACTTTAAAACTAGAAATTTCTACTTTAACTAGAAAATTCAACTTTAAAACTAGAAATGTATACTTTAAAACTAGAAATGTCTACTTTAAAACTAGAAATTTCGACTTTAAAACTAGTAATTTCTACTTTAACTAGAAATTTCAACTTTAAAACTAGAAATTTATACTTTAAAACCATAAATTTCTACTTTAAAACTAGAAATTTTTCTTTAACTAGAAAATTCAACTTTAAAACTAGAAATGTCTACTTTAAAACTAGAAATGTCTACTTTAAAACTAGAAATTTCTACTTTGAAATTAGAAATTTCGACTTTAAAACTAGTAATTTCTACTTTAACTAGAAATTTCAACTTTAAAACTAGACATTTCAACTTTAAAACTAGAAATTTATACTTTAAAATCATAAATTTCTACTTTAAAACTAGAAATTTCTACTTTAACTAGAAAATTCAACTTTAAAACTAAAAATTTATACTTTAAAACTAGAAATTTATACTTTAAAACTATAAATGTCTACTTTATAACTAGAAATTTCTACTTTAACTAGAGATTTCAACTTTAAAACTAGAAATTTCGACTATAAAACTAGAAATTTCTACTTTAACTAGAGATTTCAACTTTAAAACTAGAAATTTATACTTTAAAACTAGAAATTTATACTTACTATAAATTCCTACTTTAAAACTATAAATTTCTACTTTAAAACTAAAAATTTCTAGTTTTAAAGTAGAAATTTCTAGTTAAAGTCGAAGTTTCTAGTTTTATAGTCGAAATTTTTATCTGCTTCAGTGAATTATATACTATTCGTGAGGTATGTACCGGTATTATAATTTCGGAAACCTGGGAGGTTTTGGGTTTTGTATAATTTTCAATGTTTCAGATGATGACTGTCGTTTTTTCCTCGCTAATAACTATCAATAATATAATCAGTCGTTTGAACAAAATTTAAGAAAAAATTATCAATTAGTCATTTGAAGAAAATTTGAGAAAATATTTTTTCGAAAAATTTCTGAAAAATTTTCAAGTTGCTAATAACTCGGTTTTTTCTATTAGTATGTGTAACTAAAAAATTGTTGTTTGTGTGTTTCCTACAGAAATTATACTGCTATTTTATACGGCACACTTTTTTCCTGCTTTTATACAGGGGCGGTAGGGTAAAGTTGTACTTTTTTTAATGGCGCACCCTGTATGTTATTGCATTTTCAGATGCTACGTAAAATTTTGGTTCGAAATTATGTTTCGGGACATATTGCTGTTTCGGATTCATTTTCCCTCATCAGCGCAGAATTCCTTATAGCATCGGATTTGAAATGATGAAATATATATTTTTATTTGTCAACCACACAGTATTTTACTCATTTACATAATTATAATAATAGTGATAAATCATCAAGTGAAAAATTGTTTTGCAAAACCACCGGGCGTTTGGAATATATTCCACTCGTCGTGTTTGCCTTAAAAAAAAATCGCCGAGTAATTTAGGAAATTGTAAATAATTAGGCAGCCTGGGAGGAATTAATTATGCTCAGATCGTCTTCGAAACTGAAACGAATTAACTAATCGCCGAGGTGTTTGACCTCATCCGATATGCAAGAATTCGCGAATTAAAACGTGATATACGTTTATGACAGATATCGGGGCTTATTTGAACACCTTGACTAATAAATAAATAGCTAATGAGATGCCCATTAGCGATAATTGCGCTTGCAAAAGTGTTGTTCCTGCATTATTGTAAATAATTGACGATTCGTTTTTATTGCTCGTCTTGTTTAGGCATTATCGTAATTTCGGACGTAAAATTTTATTTAAGCAGAGGCGGCTCGTCACGCCAGGAAAATAATTATCCTAGCATAGTTATCGAAGGGCTCCCAGTCGCCACCTTCTCTCAGATCCAACCAATTTTTACTCGTATTGCACATTTTATAACCGTCACTTTCCGCTATACAAATTAATCAAATTGCCTGTCAAGTGAGTGACTGTCCAAATTGATTTATTTTACGTTGCCAATAATGATAAATTGTGAAAGAAACAGCTTTTATTTTTTTACCTCTAATTGACTTTAATCGACAGACGTTTTTATCTTGACTGGTTTTTTAAATAAATAATAAATTATGCCAATTTCTTATAAGTCATGAGGAAGTATATACGATTTTTTGCCTAGTATAAAACGACCGATACGGGCCATGGAACAGCACGGTTGATTAAAATCTAATATTGCCTACAAAACGACGAAATTCTGTTAGAAGTGCTTCCACGTAAATGTTAATTAACAGTAAAAGGCACATAAGCTAGTCGCCTTAATGGCGTTTTAATATCGGATCATTTATAGCCGAGCGTAATTTTTACGCCTAAAAAAAAGATAACTGGACTGCTCGGCATGTCAACGGTAAACACAATTATTACAGCCACCACGGCGTCCCATATGAACACGGAAACTTAAATACGTAATTACCATCGAGTGACTTACTGTACCGACTTAGTGGTCGACAAACGTGCGGGAGAGTGGGAAACTCCATGCCGAACCCGGGATCAACAGCGTCATTTTGGGCTTCACAATGACCGTTTATATATTGTGCGGGCTCAACAATGTCTGTATATATACTATATATATATATAAGTAAATGGGATGCATTAAGCCTCAGTTGAGTTATTCAAATGCTGCGTTTACGGCATTAAACATCGTAATTAAAAATTTTCACGGCCCTAATTAAGATATATTATTGTTGTTCAACTGTGAGAAATTTCACTAGCGCTCTCTCACATTTCTATTGCCAGCGTTAATTTCCCTAACGGTTCTCTACTGTTTTAAATAAATTGTTTAACAGCTCAAGATTATACGGACTCGTTAACACAAAACTGTAAAGATAAAATGTAAATAAACAACGATTATGAGAACGGCGTTTATGTACCCTTCAGGATAGTTTATCTTAATGAAATGCACTAGTTGAGGTGCGTATGGTGAGCCTTAAGCATAAATATGCTTGAATTTACATACCACACTATAAAAAACATAATATTCGAGATTTTACACGAGATAACACACTTTGTTATAAATAAACCGACAGGTGAACAGTAGACAGACTGACCTAATTTTTATAATATAAATATAAAAAAGCACCCCTGTGTATTTAACCCTGTTTTCTGCAATTTGCATAACATATAAGTACATATATAAAACTTCACAATTGCCTGTTCGGACAGAGAATCGTATAAGGAAGTGGGTCAAACAAACAGACGAAAAAACAAGTCCGTCAAGCTTTAATTCATACCATCGCCCGAAGAACTAGCTCCCAGACAATTTAAGACATGCATGTATTGATGCTATCAGGCCCAACAATGATGCCATTGTTCGAGATTGCATTCCTAAATTTTTCCTGGGGGCAGGCGCCAGCGCGGATCCGACAACTGCTTAATAATTACAACGAATCGTTTATTATTGAAGCAACAGAAAATGACAAGCGTTACGCAAAATGTTACTGACAGCACGCACACGACACGTGCAATTTTTTTTAACGTGAAGAAACTGTCTCAGAAAATTATGAAAAAATTTAAGGAAATAAAGAAAAGTATGGCGAATCAAATGACACAAATCGCAGTTCCATAGCTCATTCCCTTATGGAAATACAGCCTTCTAAGTACACTGATGTTGGTTTCCAGTACATCGTCGCATATAAAAATTCGTAACGTGAGAAAACTGTGTTCGATAATTCTCACAAAATTCAGAAAGATGAAGGAAAGTATGGCGAATCCAATGAAGCAAGTCACAGTTCCATAGCTCATTCCCTTATGGAAATACAGCCTTCTAAGTACACTGATGTTGGTTTCCAGTACATCGTCGCATATAAAAATTCGTAAAGTGAGAAAACTGTCTTCGAAAATTCTCAAAAAATTCAGGAAAATAAAGGAAAGTATGA
Organism: Rhagium mordax; assembly: GCA_963680705.1. NCBI lineage: Eukaryota > Metazoa > Arthropoda > Insecta > Coleoptera > Cerambycidae > Rhagium > Rhagium mordax. The sequence goes on along the minus strand of OY796662.1, from coordinate 59,166,960 downwards.
CGAATCTAATGACGCAAATCACAGTTCCATAGCTCATTCCCTTATGGAAATACAGCCTTCTAAGTACACTGATGTTGGTTTCCAGTACATCGTCGCATATAAAAATTCGTAACGTGAGAAAACTGTGTTCGATAATTCTCACAAAATTCAGAAAAATGAAGGAAAGTATGGCGAATCCAATGAAGCAAGTCACAGTTTCATAGCTCATTCCCTTATGGAAATACAGCCTTCTAAGTACACTGATGTTGGTTTCCAGTACATCGTCGCATATAAAAATTCGTAACGTGAGAAAACTGTGTTCGATAATTCTCACAAAATTCAGAAAGATGAAGGAAAGTATGGCGAATCCAATGAAGCAAGTCACAGTTCCATAGCTCATTCCCTTATGGAAATACAGCCTTCTAAGTTCACTGATGTTGGTTTCGTCGCATATAGAAATTCGTAACGTGAGAAAACTGTCTTCGAAAATTCTCCAAAAATTCAAGAAAACAAAGAAAAGTATGGCGAATCGAATGACGCAAGTAACAGTTCCATAGCTCATTCCCTTATGGAAATACAGCCTTCTAAGTACACTGATGTTGGTTTCCAGTACATCGTCGCATATAAAAATTCGTAACGTGAGAAAACTGTGTTCGATAATTCTCACAAAATTCAGAAAGATGAAGGAAAGTATGGCGAATCCAATGAAGCAAGTCACAGTTCCATAGCTCATTCCCTTATGGAAATACAGCCTTCTAAGTACACTGATGTTGGTTTCCAGTACATCGTCGCATATAAAAATTCGTAAAGTGAGAAAACTGTCTTCGAAAATTCTCAAAAAATTCAGGAAAATAAAGGAAAGTATGACGAATCTAATGACGCAAATCACAGTTCCATAGCTCATTCCCTTATGGAAATACAGCCTTCTAAGTACACTGATGTTGGTTTCCAGTACATCGTCGCATATAAAAATTCGTAACGTGAGAAAACTGTGTTCGATAATTCTCACAAAATTCAGAAAAATGAAGGAAAGTATGGCGAATCCAATGAAGCAAGTCACAGTTTCATAGCTCATTCCCTTATGGAAATACAGCCTTCTAAGTACACTGATGTTGGTTTCCAGTACATCGTCGCATATAAAAATTCGTAACGTGAGAAAACTGTGTTCGATAATTCTCACAAAATTCAGAAAGATAAAGGAAAGTATGGCGAATCCAATGAAGTAAGTCACAGTTCCATAGCTCATTGCCTTATGGAAATACAGCCTTCTAAGTACACTGATGTTGGTTTCCAGTACATCGTCGCATATAAAAATTCGTAACGTGAGAAAACTGTGTTCGATAATTCTCACAAAATTCAGAAAGATGAAGGAAAGTATGGCGAATCCAATGAAGCAAGTCACAGTTTCATAGCTCATTCCCTTATGGAAATACAGCCTTCTAAGTACACTGATGTTGGTTTCCAGTACATCGTCGCATATAAAAATTCGTAACGTGAGAAAACTGTGTTCGATAATTCTCACAAAATTCAGAAAGATGAAGGAAAGTATGGCGAATCCAATGAAGTAAGTCACAGTTCCATATCTCATTCCCTTATGGAAATACAGCCTTCAAAGTGCACTGATGTTGGTTTCCAGTACATCGTCGCATATAAAAATTCGTAACGTGAGAAAACTGTGTTCGATAATTCTCACAAAATTCAGAAAGATGAAGGAAAGTATGGCGAATCCAATGAAGCAAGTCACAGTTCCATAGCTCATTCCCTTATGGAAATACAGCCTTCTAAGTTCACTGATGTTGGTTTCGTCGCATATAGAAATTCGTAACGTGAGAAAACTGTCTTCGAAAATTCTCCAAAAATTCAAGAAAACAAAGAAAAGTATGGCGAATCGAATGACGCAAGTAACAGTTCCATAGCTCATTCCCTTATGGAAATACAGCCTTCTAAGTACACTGATGTTGGTTTCCAGTACATCGTCGCATATAAAAATTCGTAACGTGAGAAAACTGTGTTCGATAATTCTCACAAAATTCAGAAAGATGAAGGAAAGTATGGCGAATCCAATGAAGCAAGTCACAGTTCCATAGCTCATTCCTTTATGGAAATACAGCCTTCTAAGTACACTGATGTTGGTTTCCAGTACATCGTCGCATATAAAAATTCGTAAAGTGAGAAAACTGTCTTCGAAAATTCTCAAAAAATTCAGGAAAATAAAGGAAAGTATGACGAATCTAATGACGCAAATCACAGTTCCATAGCTCATTCCCTTATGGAAATACAGCCTTCTAAGTACACTGATGTTGGTTTCCAGTACATCGTCGCATATAAAAATTCGTAACGTGAGAAAACTGTGTTCGATAATTCTCACAAAATTCAGAAAAATGAAGGAAAGTATGGCGAATCCAATGAAGCAAGTCACAGTTTCATAGCTCATTCCCTTATGGAAATACAGCCTTCTAAGTACACTGATGTTGGTTTCCAGTACATCGTCGCATATAAAAATTCGTAACGTGAGAAAACTGTGTTCGATAATTCTCACAAAATTCAGAAAGATAAAGGAAAGTATGGCGAATCCAATGAAGTAAGTCACAGTTCCATAGCTCATTGCCTTATGGAAATACAGCCTTCTAAGTACACTGATGTTGGTTTCCAGTACATCGTCGCATATAAAAATTCGTAACGTGAGAAAACTGTGTTCGATAATTCTCACAAAATTCAGAAAGATGAAGGAAAGTATGGCGAATCCAATGAAGTAAGTCACAGTTCCATATCTCATTCCCTTATGGAAATACAGCCTTCAAAGTGCACTGATGTTGGTTTCCAGTACATCGTCGCATATAAAAATTCGTAACGTGAGAAAACTGTGTTCGATAATTCTCACAAAATTCAGAAAGATGAAGGAAAGTATGGCGAATCCAATGAAGCAAGTCACAGTTCCATAGCTCATTCCCTTATGGAAATACAGCCTTCTAAGTTCACTGATGTTGGTTTCGTCGCATATAGAAATTCGTAACGTGAGAAAACTGTCTTCGAAAATTCTCCAAAAATTCAAGAAAACAAAGAAAAGTATGGCGAATCGAATGACGCAAGTAACAGTTCCATAGCTCATTCCCTTATGGAAATACAGCCTTCTAAGTACACTGATGTTGGTTTCCAGTACATCGTCGCATATAAAAATTCGTAACGTGAGAAAACTGTGTTCGATAATTCTCACAAAATTCAGAAAGATGAAGGAAAGTATGGCGAATCCAATGAAGCAAGTCACAGTTCCATAGCTCATTCCCTTATGGAAATACAGCCTTCTAAGTACACTGATGTTGGTTTCCAGTACATCGTCGCATATAAAAATTCGTAAAGTGAGAAAACTGTCTTCGAAAATTCTCAAAAAATTCAGGAAAATAAAGGAAAGTATGACGAATCTAATGACGCAAATCACAGTTCCATAGCTCATTCCCTTATGGAAATACAGCCTTCTAAGTACACTGATGTTGGTTTCCAGTACATCGTCGCATATAAAAATTCGTAACGTGAGAAAACTGTGTTCGATAATTCTCACAAAATTCAGAAAAATGAAGGAAAGTATGGCGAATCCAATGAAGCAAGTCACAGTTTCATAGCTCATTCCCTTATGGAAATACAGCCTTCTAAGTACACTGATGTTGGTTTCCAGTACATCGTCGCATATAAAAATTCGTAACGTGAGAAAACTGTGTTCGATAATTCTCACAAAATTCAGAAAGATGAAGGAAAGTATGGCGAATCCAATGAAGTAAGTCACAGTTCCATATCTCATTCCCTTATGGAAATACAGCCTTCAAAGTGCACTGATGTTGGTTTCCAGTACATCGTCGCATATAAAAATTCGTAACGTGAGAAAACTGTGTTCGATAATTCTCACAAAATTCAGAAAGATGAAGGAAAGTATGGCGAATCCAATGAAGCAAGTCACAGTTCCATAGCTCATTCCCTTATGGAAATACAGCCTTCTAAGTTCACTGATGTTGGTTTCGTCGCATATAGAAATTCGTAACGTGAGAAAACTGTCTTCGAAAATTCTCCAAAAATTCAAGAAAACAAAGAAAAGTATGGCGAATCGAATGACGCAAGTAACAGTTCCATAGCTCATTCCCTTATGGAAATACAGCCTTCTAAGTACACTGATGTTGGTTTCCAGTACATCGTCGCATATAAAAATTCGTAACGTGAGAAAACTGTGTTCGATAATTCTCACAAAATTCAGAAAGATGAAGGAAAGTATGGCGAATCCAATGAAGCAAGTCACAGTTCCATAGCTCATTCCTTTATGGAAATACAGCCTTCTAAGTACACTGATGTTGGTTTCCAGTACATCGTCGCATATAAAAATTCGTAAAGTGAGAAAACTGTCTTCGAAAATTCTCAAAAAATTCAGGAAAATAAAGGAAAGTATGACGAATCTAATGACGCAAATCACAGTTCCATAGCTCATTCCCTTATGGAAATACAGCCTTCTAAGTACACTGATGTTGGTTTCCAGTACATCGTCGCATATAAAAATTCGTAACGTGAGAAAACTGTGTTCGATAATTCTCACAAAATTCAGAAAAATGAAGGAAAGTATGGCGAATCCAATGAAGCAAGTCACAGTTTCATAGCTCATTCCCTTATGGAAATACAGCCTTCTAAGTACACTGATGTTGGTTTCCAGTACATCGTCGCATATAAAAATTCGTAACGTGAGAAAACTGTGTTCGATAATTCTCACAAAATTCAGAAAGATAAAGGAAAGTATGGCGAATCCAATGAAGTAAGTCACAGTTCCATAGCTCATTGCCTTATGGAAATACAGCCTTCTAAGTACACTGATGTTGGTTTCCAGTACATCGTCGCATATAAAAATTCGTAACGTGAGAAAACTGTGTTCGATAATTCTCACAAAATTCAGAAAGATGAAGGAAAGTATGGCGAATCCAATGAAGCAAGTCACAGTTTCATAGCTCATTCCCTTATGGAAATACAGCCTTCTAAGTACACTGATGTTGGTTTCCAGTACATCGTCGCATATAAAAATTCGTAACGTGAGAAAACTGTGTTCGATAATTCTCACAAAATTCAGAAAGATGAAGGAAAGTATGGCGAATCCAATGAAGTAAGTCACAGTTCCATATCTCATTCCCTTATGGAAATACAGCCTTCAAAGTGCACTGATGTTGGTTTCCAGTACATCGTCGCATATAAAAATTCGTAACGTGAGAAAACTGTGTTCGATAATTCTCACAAAATTCAGAAAGATGAAGGAAAGTATGGCGAATCCAATGAAGCAAGTCACAGTTCCATAGCTCATTCCCTTATGGAAATACAGCCTTCTAAGTTCACTGATGTTGGTTTCGTCGCATATAGAAATTCGTAACGTGAGAAAACTGTCTTCGAAAATTCTCCAAAAATTCAAGAAAACAAAGAAAAGTATGGCGAATCGAATGACGCAAGTAACAGTTCCATAGCTCATTCCCTTATGGAAATACAGCCTTCTAAGTACACTGATGTTGGTTTCCAGTACATCGTCGCATATAAAAATTCGTAACGTGAGAAAACTGTGTTCGATAATTCTCACAAAATTCAGAAAGATGAAGGAAAGTATGGCGAATCCAATGAAGCAAGTCACAGTTCCATAGCTCATTCCCTTATGGAAATACAGCCTTCTAAGTACACTGATGTTGGTTTCCAGTACATCGTCGCATATAAAAATTCGTAAAGTGAGAAAACTGTCTTCGAAAATTCTCAAAAAATTCAGGAAAATAAAGGAAAGTATGACGAATCTAATGACGCAAATCACAGTTCCATAGCTCATTCCCTTATGGAAATACAGCCTTCTAAGTACACTGATGTTGGTTTCCAGTACATCGTCGCATATAAAAATTCGTAACGTGAGAAAACTGTGTTCGATAATTCTCACAAAATTCAGAAAAATGAAGGAAAGTATGGCGAATCCAATGAAGCAAGTCACAGTTTCATAGCTCATTCCCTTATGGAAATACAGCCTTCTAAGTACACTGATGTTGGTTTCCAGTACATCGTCGCATATAAAAATTCGTAACGTGAGAAAACTGTGTTCGATAATTCTCACAAAATTCAGAAAGATAAAGGAAAGTATGGCGAATCCAATGAAGTAAGTCACAGTTCCATAGCTCATTGCCTTATGGAAATACAGCCTTCTAAGTACACTGATGTTGGTTTCCAGTACATCGTCGCATATAAAAATTCGTAACGTGAGAAAACTGTGTTCGATAATTCTCACAAAATTCAGAAAGATGAAGGAAAGTATGGCGAATCCAATGAAGTAAGTCACAGTTCCATATCTCATTCCCTTATGGAAATACAGCCTTCAAAGTGCACTGATGTTGGTTTCCAGTACATCGTCGCATATAAAAATTCGTAACGTGAGAAAACTGTGTTCGATAATTCTCACAAAATTCAGAAAGATGAAGGAAAGTATGGCGAATCCAATGAAGCAAGTCACAGTTCCATAGCTCATTCCCTTATGGAAATACAGCCTTCTAAGTTCACTGATGTTGGTTTCGTCGCATATAGAAATTCGTAACGTGAGAAAACTGTCTTCGAAAATTCTCCAAAAATTCAAGAAAACAAAGAAAAGTATGGCGAATCGAATGACGCAAGTAACAGTTCCATAGCTCATTCCCTTATGGAAATACAGCCTTCTAAGTACACTGATGTTGGTTTCCAGTACATCGTCGCATATAAAAATTCGTAACGTGAGAAAACTGTGTTCGATAATTCTCACAAAATTCAGAAAGATGAAGGAAAGTATGGCGAATCCAATGAAGCAAGTCACAGTTCCATAGCTCATTCCCTTATGGAAATACAGCCTTCTAAGTACACTGATGTTGGTTTCCAGTACATCGTCGCATATAAAAATTCGTAAAGTGAGAAAACTGTCTTCGAAAATTCTCAAAAAATTCAGGAAAATAAAGGAAAGTATGACGAATCTAATGACGCAAATCACAGTTCCATAGCTCATTCCCTTATGGAAATACAGCCTTCTAAGTACACTGATGTTGGTTTCCAGTACATCGTCGCATATAAAAATTCGTAACGTGAGAAAACTGTGTTCGATAATTCTCACAAAATTCAGAAAAATGAAGGAAAGTATGGCGAATCCAATGAAGCAAGTCACAGTTTCATAGCTCATTCCCTTATGGAAATACAGCCTTCTAAGTACACTGATGTTGGTTTCCAGTACATCGTCGCATATAAAAATTCGTAACGTGAGAAAACTGTGTTCGATAATTCTCACAAAATTCAGAAAGATAAAGGAAAGTATGGCGAATCCAATGAAGTAAGTCACAGTTCCATAGCTCATTGCCTTATGGAAATACAGCCTTCTAAGTACACTGATGTTGGTTTCCAGTACATCGTCGCATATAAAAATTCGTAACGTGAGAAAACTGTGTTCGATAATTCTCACAAAATTCAGAAAGATGAAGGAAAGTATGGCGAATCCAATGAAGCAAGTCACAGTTTCATAGCTCATTCCCTTATGGAAATACAGCCTTCTAAGTACACTGATGTTGGTTTCCAGTACATCGTCGCATATAAAAATTCGTAACGTGAGAAAACTGTGTTCGATAATTCTCACAAAATTCAGAAAGATGAAGGAAAGTATGGCGAATCCAATGAAGTAAGTCACAGTTCCATATCTCATTCCCTTATGGAAATACAGCCTTCAAAGTGCACTGATGTTGGTTTCCAGTACATCGTCGCATATAAAAATTCGTAACGTGAGAAAACTGTGTTCGATAATTCTCACAAAATTCAGAAAGATGAAGGAAAGTATGGCGAATCCAATGAAGCAAGTCACAGTTCCATAGCTCATTCCCTTATGGAAATACAGCCTTCTAAGTTCACTGATGTTGGTTTCGTCGCATATAGAAATTCGTAACGTGAGAAAACTGTCTTCGAAAATTCTCCAAAAATTCAAGAAAACAAAGAAAAGTATGGCGAATCGAATGACGCAAGTAACAGTTCCATAGCTCATTCCCTTATGGAAATACAGCCTTCTAAGTACACTGATGTTGGTTTCCAGTACATCGTCGCATATAAAAATTCGTAACGTGAGAAAACTGTGTTCGATAATTCTCACAAAATTCAGAAAGATGAAGGAAAGTATGGCGAATCCAATGAAGCAAGTCACAGTTCCATAGCTCATTCCTTTATGGAAATACAGCCTTCTAAGTACACTGATGTTGGTTTCCAGTACATCGTCGCATATAAAAATTCGTAAAGTGAGAAAACTGTCTTCGAAAATTCTCAAAAAATTCAGGAAAATAAAGGAAAGTATGACGAATCTAATGACGCAAATCACAGTTCCATAGCTCATTCCCTTATGGAAATACAGCCTTCTAAGTACACTGATGTTGGTTTCCAGTACATCGTCGCATATAAAAATTCGTAACGTGAGAAAACTGTGTTCGATAATTCTCACAAAATTCAGAAAAATGAAGGAAAGTATGGCGAATCCAATGAAGCAAGTCACAGTTTCATAGCTCATTCCCTTATGGAAATACAGCCTTCTAAGTACACTGATGTTGGTTTCCAGTACATCGTCGCATATAAAAATTCGTAACGTGAGAAAACTGTGTTCGATAATTCTCACAAAATTCAGAAAGATAAAGGAAAGTATGGCGAATCCAATGAAGTGAGTCACAGTTCCATAGCTCATTGCCTTATGGAAATACAGCCTTCTAAGTACACTGATGTTGGTTTCCAGTACATCGTCGCATATAAAAATTCGTAACGTGAGAAAACTGTGTTCGATAATTCTCACAAAATTCAGAAAGATGAAGGAAAGTATGGCGAATCCAATGAAGCAAGTCACAGTTTCATAGCTCATTCCCTTATGGAAATACAGCCTTCTAAGTACACTGATGTTGGTTTCCAGTACATCGTCGCATATAAAAATTCGTAACGTGAGAAAACTGTGTTCGATAATTCTCACAAAATTCAGAAAGATGAAGGAAAGTATGGCGAATCCAATGAAGTAAGTCACAGTTCCATATCTCATTCCCTTATGGAAATACAGCCTTCAAAGTGCACTGATGTTGGTTTCCAGTACATCGTCGCATATAAAAATTCGTAACGTGAGAAAACTGTGTTCGATAATTCTCACAAAATTCAGAAAGATGAAGGAAAGTATGGCGAATCCAATGAAGCAAGTCACAGTTCCATAGCTCATTCCCTTATGGAAATACAGCCTTCTAAGTTCACTGATGTTGGTTTCGTCGCATATAGAAATTCGTAACGTGAGAAAACTGTCTTCGAAAATTCTCCAAAAATTCAAGAAAACAAAGAAAAGTATGGCGAATCGAATGACGCAAGTAACAGTTCCATAGCTCATTCCCTTATGGAAATACAGCCTTCTAAGTACACTGATGTTGGTTTCCAGTACATCGTCGCATATAAAAATTCGTAACGTGAGAAAACTGTGTTCGATAATTCTCACAAAATTCAGAAAGATGAAGGAAAGTATGGCGAATCCAATGAAGCAAGTCACAGTTCCATAGCTCATTCCCTTATGGAAATACAGCCTTCTAAGTACACTGATGTTGGTTTCCAGTACATCGTCGCATATAAAAATTCGTAAAGTGAGAAAACTGTCTTCGAAAATTCTCAAAAAATTCAGGAAAATAAAGGAAAGTATGACGAATCTAATGACGCAAATCACAGTTCCATAGCTCATTCCCTTATGGAAATACAGCCTTCTAAGTACACTGATGTTGGTTTCCAGTACATCGTCGCATATAAAAATTCGTAACGTGAGAAAACTGTGTTCGATAATTCTCACAAAATTCAGAAAGATGAAGGAAAGTATGGCGAATCCAATGAAGTAAGTCACAGTTCCATAGCTCATTGCCTTATGGAAATACAGCCTTCTAAGTGCACTGATGTTGGTTTCCAGTACATCGTCGCATATAAAAATTCGTAATGTGAGAAACCTGACTTCGAAAATTCTCACAAAATTCAGAAAGATGAAGGAAAGTATGGCGAATCCAATGAAGTAAGTCACAGTTCCATAGCTCATTGCCTTATGGAAATACAGCCTTCTAAGTACACTGATGTTGGTTTCCAGTACATCGTCGCATATAAAAATTCGTAACGTGAGAAAACTGTCTTCGAAAATTCTCACAAAATTCAAGAAAACAAAGGAAAGTATGGTGAATCGAATGACGCAAATCACAGTTCCATATCTCATTCCGTTATGGAAATACAGCCTTCTAAGTACACTAATGTTGGTTTCCATTACATCGTCGCATATGAAAATTCGTAACGTGAGAAAACTGTCTTCGAAAATTCTCAAAAAATCCAATAAGACGAAAAGCGAGTTATATTTTCGGACGTAAGACTTGTTTTCAAGGCAAGGCCAAGCATATACTTTTTCCCTTAACGAGATAAGTTACTGTTGTCCGTTACGATTCCTCTGACGGCTTACAACATTCCCAATGACTATACAATATTTACAAATCGATTTCTCGATGTGTGGTATTGTTATTGTTGAAAAATAATGACATTATTTCGTAAGACATTCATTCCTACACACATCTACATCCACTTGCTCTTATTTGTGCCATAACCAGTTCGGCGATATTACCGGAACCGGGTGACCGGCCCTCAAATTATAAAATTAAATGTTATAATCAGTGTTCCATAATGGTTATTATCATAAATTAATGCATGTAATAAACTGCAATGCAATGCCAGGGCGGGCAAAGGAGAGCCGGCGGTAATATTGCACTTTATGTCTATCCATTACTTAAGATAATTAAATTAAAGACAACGTTTACTTAAAACCTTATTTTTATTTAGTCAAATATATACAGTAATCGTTTAACACTACACAATATATACAGCGAATATGATGAATGCAAAGTTACATGAATATATAAAACTATGAATAAAAATGCATATACATCCAACGCCACACAATTTAAACAACTAACCAGGACGGTCCTGCATCATTTACCATCCGTAGTTACTGGCGTAACCAATAGAAGACGCAACCTTCAGCGCTGGCCCTGCAGAGTAGGAAAGGGCTGGAGCTGCGGAGTAGGAAAGAGCTGGAGCTGCGGAGTAGGAAAGAGCTGGAGCTGCGGAGTAGGAAATGGCTGGAGCTGCGGAATAAGAGAGAGCTGGAGCGTGGTAGGATAGAGCTGGACTGGCCACTTTCAAAGCTGGAGCGGAGTACGAGAGAGCGGGTGCGGCGGCGGCGTACGAGAGGGCTGGTGCAGCATAAGACAGAGCTGGTCCTTGTGAATAAGAGAGAGCTGAAAAAAATAATACGTTAGAATATAATCGATTGCCAAAGTGTCAAATAGTTGTTAGTTACTAACCTGGAGCTGCAGCTGCGTAGGACAGCGCTGGTGCAGCGTGCGCCGCGTATGAAACAGCAGGAGCAGCGTAGGATACAGCTGGGGCAGCAGAGTAGGCGATAGCCGGGGCCGCCTTGTACGAGGCTTTGTTTTGGTAGGAATATGACACGGCGGCTGGCGCTTTAGCTACAGCTAAGGCCGGGGCGGCTGAGTAAGCTACAGCGGGAGCTGCGGAGTAGGCCAGGGAAGGGGCTGCTGAGTAGGAGAGTGCTGGGGCTGAGTAGGAGAGGGCTGGTGCGGCGTAGGACAGGGCTGGACCTGCGGAATATGAGATCGCTGGGGCGGAGTAGCTCAGTTGGCTAGGGGCGCTCAGGAGACCGGCGTTTGCGGCGGCGACGGCGGCACAGAAGACTACAAACTGGAATAAATTATTAGCAACTTACTAAATAGGCTTACGTAGGTAGGTTGATTAGTTTTTAAAATTAGTGCACGTACTGATAAAAAATATTCGCAGCAAAGCAGCACCTGCTCGAAATTAAATTATCTATTTTCCTAATTCATTCTCTTATAATAATAATAATAATAATAATAAAATACAAGAATTTGACAAAGGATCTCGTATGCATATGAAACAATGCATAAAGGCCCTAGAATTGTTCCCTGCGTCTACTAATATTGTGGACATTAAACAACGTATATATTATTAAATATTATAAGAAACTGTTGGATTTTTTATATAATATAATATTAAATTTAAATGCAAACTATATTTACCTTGTACATGATGGCTGTTGGCTGCGTACTCGACAAGTGATACATTCCCAAAAGAGTAATGTCTTTTTATAGTCTAATTGGACATTTATGAAGGTGCGAGGGTAGCCTACAACTGCTCTTATTTTTGCAATAACCAGTTTAATAAAAAATTGAACGCAGGCCTCGGATTTTGCGGACAATATTAGGTGAACTCTTAAATATCAACAGGCTGTCGAAAATCGAGTATTTTATTAAGTAATAATAATTAACTTAACAATTGTAGATTGACGGGTTGGTATGCAAATTTGACTAAGGCAGATCTGTCCGATTTAGTATCGGGGATTATGATTCTAATCGACGTGCGAACATTAAGCATTGCAACAAATTAGATTGAAATCTTTGAGAATGAGGAAGTGATGAGGATTTCCAAATATGTTAAAATTATCTATAAGCTGGGGCTGTTTCGACGCACCTAGTTGATCTATTTTTTTTTTTACAGATTTAATCACAGTTTTTGCAATTCTAGCATAACTCGGCCATCTTATCTCGAAAAGCTACGAGAAACGAGTCGAATGTGTACTTACTGTCAATAAAGGAGAACTTCAATTAAAATTAACGAGCCGCTGCAGGAAAGCAGTTTGCAATAAATTAGCCGTGTAACTCTAATCTTTAATTACGAGAATAATGGCCTAGACGTAAATATCTAATTTATTTAAACCTAAGTGGGCATAAAATCTTAACGACATACTCCTGGTTATGACTTCAGTTGTTAATAATGTCTTGCCAAACTCATTTTCTCAGGCCTCGCTGTGAAATATCACCGGATTCGAATTTACCATATAATGGTAGGTTATTTGTTTATCCCTGATATTAATGAACGTAACTGCGGCAGAAGCTGATGTGAAACGAGTGCCCCCTACTTCTTTTATGCTCTTTTTTTTGTTTTGCTTTCTTTTTTTTTGTTTGTTGTTTTTACATAATTAAATTAAAATTAAAAAAAATATATTGGCAATAATAATTTAAAACATTTTATTAATAAATTCTTCCCTTTATAGTAAAAATATGCATACGTGGACGAAACAAAAGAACACGTGTACCATAATCCAAGTAAACATCCCTTATCTTCCTCGAGCCATCTAGGCTGCAAGAATCGTGTTCACGACGAACACGACAAAAGAAGTCTTCTGTTTTAGACGTGGAATTATTTTGTCGGCGAACTACTACACTACGGCCCAAGCCCAAGGGTAATAAAATACATCAAATCCAATTATGGAGAAAGAACAAGCGTTCGCTTTAGTTTGACCCAGTTGAGAATTTTAAGCAAATAAATCAAGTTGATCAGCTCTTTTTTACAGAAGCAATAAGGATATATTTTGTAACATTGCAATTTATTGCTATTTTTGCTGCGAAATTGCCACGATTACTGATTTCTTGTTTCCTTAAACGCGTCGCAAACCCATCTAGAAGGAATGTATGCAAAGCCAACCGTGAGAAGCAACTAAATCATGTACGTGTGTACATGGACGCGCTATTAGGTAGGATTTGTCGCATCGAAATATTTCTTTTCTTTTTTCTTTAATAATCCAGAGAGATCCAATCAGGAGAGAGATAAGGGTACCTAGTGAAAATGAAAAATCAATTTAATTGCATAAACAGGTTTATTGAAGTGACTGAACTCTACTGCTTCTTTACTAGAGCTACTGACACTGTCCTAAAAAAAACTGGCTCGTGTATGGTACGAGTCAGTTTTTTTTAATTTAGGTTCTCCTGAAATGCAAAAGCCGCGGCATGACTACCACGGCCTACGGAGATACGTGCCAGTTCGTGTTCGATGTTTTAGTGAACGGCCAGACCGAAGCTAGTGTGCAACTTTGCGATAGATAGATACCTCCAGTCCTCGGTCACTTTTGTTCCTTCTGACAGAACTGATTCTTGCTTGAGAGTTGTGACCAGCCACTCACCAGCTCCACCCCCCAGTTCCAAAGTCCCGTAAAAGATCATCCAATTCGTTTTGGTTAAAATCATATGAAGGGCTTTCACTTTTACTATCATAGCTCATCGCTATCAGTTTCTTCACTTCCTTATTCGTTACCACTCCCCTTTTGCTTCGTGACTAGTTTCTTCATAGAACTTATAGAAGCCATTGTTAAGAGTGTTTCTTGATACATGGGGAGCTTCAAGAGTTACCTACAATAACAAAATGGCGATAAAAAAAATCAAGGAACACCTAGAATTCGGTATCAGCACGTCGAACTACATATATGTATATATAGGTTTGGAGCTGTCTTCATTGTTAAACTAGTCTTTAAAAATTAATGTCCCAAGATATTCGGAATCAATTACGTTGGGGGATACCTGTCGTGAGTGCAGCAGATAAATGCATTCTAAATTAAATTTAATAACATAATACAGCGCTGCCCACCTACCCGTTGGGCAACTCTTCGACCGGAGCTGTGGGTCTTGTTATGTTGGCATACGTTTACCACAACAAATTATCGTCTGAACTGAAAAATTTGCATGCCATTTGAATTTTAATCTGTACAACATAATCTCTTATTTAAAGCTTGCCTGAACCAACGGTTTTTTTTATTTGGAATACCCGGGAAGGTTTGTATGTTTTTCGTAGTCCACATTATTATTTATTGGACGTAAACATCTACTCTGGTTTATTGATTTCTTATCATGTTTGTTGCTTTATTACACAAGGCGAAGCAGTTTTTTAACCAACAAGGAACAAGTATAAAACTGCAATTGGTACCAATTAAAATTCATACTTATATTTTGTTACGCAAATCTGACGAATTTGATTTTGAAGCATAGGAAACTTACAAGTCTAGTAATCCGATTTTTTTCTCTTTCAGCCATACCTACGTCCTGGCCTCACTATTTGCTTCTTCGACGCGAGTACCATCAAGGACGTCATACAGATACACGGAATGGGTTACCGAAGAGAAGCGTTAAAAAAGTTGAAAATCAAGAGAGATGATATGGGTACCTAGGATGCAGCCGTTCAGGAAATGATCTTATCTGTTCTGTAAGTGTCTAACACCGTTACTGATCGTTTTCTCGCTATGGGAGCTTAATGGGAACCAGATGGGTATATGGCGGACGTTTAATCGTGTACGGCGTACACGTACAATGACCAATCAAGTTAAGACTTGTTTTCTAACAAATTGCGTTTTTCATCTCTTCTATGTGGTTTATGTAATATTCGCAATTCGCGATAAAACGGCTCCTTACAAGTTCCCTCCAACCGGAGATCAAACGCCTTTAAAGCTGACTGTACTTAAGAAACTGAATGTATGTACAAGATATTCTAGAAGTTTTTAACATATCCAACTTATTCTGAAGCGCCAATTGGGTAGCAATAAAAATAAAGAATAGTAAAACCTATTTAGATAATAAAGAAATATATATTACGGTCCTGTGCCAGGTATAGTACGCATGATCGCCGCGCAGCATCATTGAAACGAAGCCACGCCTCTCGCCAAGTGCATAAAGGGAGGAGCTCGGGCCAACAGAGCTCACTTCGCTTCAGAGGGTCGCGGAAAGATGGTCTAAGTAAGGTTTCAAAATATTTAACTGCAATCGTTGCGTTGCGTGTTTATGTAAAGATTCTAGCAAAATAATAAATTCTGTTTTACCATCGCGATTCGCAATCATTGTTGTGTCTTTGCGGGGATCAAGTAGAAACGAATCGACTTCCCACGGGGGCCATCACAATTGCGTGATTCTTGTCAATATCGTTAGAGAAAAGCCAATAACGAAGAAGAATCGTGCAAATCTCTGCCCACATAACAAGTGTATTAACGATATCGACTGACTCACAACGAAAAGGGGCCGTTGCTTCCGCATTCTGCTGTAAATATTGCTTGTTACCTCGGGCACAGGCTCCTCAGGGTTCTATTTTAATCGGCGAATATAATACAATAGAGGTTATTGATAAAAATATATATATTTTTATATAAGTATATATATTTTTTTTTATACAAATAGTATATATATATTTTTATACAAATCTAATTTCTACTTTTGCTTTTATTTTTTTATATATATATAAATATATATTATATTTTTATCAATATCCCCTATTATATTATATTTTATAATATGTCTCGAACAGCGCCTCATAGGATTGTATCTTTTCGAGTACAAATTGCAGTACACAAAACAGCATCAACTATTCAGCAAGCGTAGCAGCATCCTTTGTTTCACAATTGAATCACTTATTATGTCTGTGTGGTCCCAATTTAAACGTCGTCTGGACCAGGTGACTAACGAGGGACGTTTTCAATGCGGACAATGCAATTGCCCTTCAGGAAAATTTATATCGGCCGCGATTCTGCACTTTCGTATAATACAATGATTGTTATCTTTTCTGAAAAATGCGAATGGATATTGAGACGACTATACGTCGTTATGAAGTTGTAACGTCGAGGACTGCATAAGATACGAGACAGGTGGAATTGCAAACAATACGAGGACGATTCGAAAAATATAGTTAAACCATGAATTCTACAACTTTGCTCTTTCTTATTGAAGTTTACATCCGAAACGCCAAGAAAAAACAAAAAAAGGTTTTCCAACTTTATTATAATAAAAATGTGCTACATTTGTTACAATAAAAAATTCAACTACAAACATGTATAGGTTATTCCGTACTCTCAAAAACTAGAGCATAGGCGTTACACATTGCATCTAAAACATAACATATTATAATTACTCATAAGAAAGAGATCACATTTTTTACTTTTTAAATAAATTTCCTATTTACAAAGATACAGCAGTGAATGGGTAAAGTTAAGTCAAATAGAGACGAACCGCTATAAGCGGGAATAAAATAACATTCTAAACGATGGAGAAATTACTACTTGATACGAAACGCCAATAGCTCGTTCTCCTCTATTTGAATTAGGGCCATCATTACTTGGAAGTCTTTTGACTGCAATATACATATTGCAAAATCGTGTTTATATAGTTATTTCTCTTTATATTAGCAAAAACAGTAACTCATTAGCTATTTGATTATTATAATTAATATTATAGAAATTTAAATACTCTCAAAGATAAAATTTTTCTCACTATTATCTTATTTCTTTTTATAAAAGGCAACTGGGTAGTAATAATTAATCAATGAATATTCTCGTATCAGGTACAGTACAAATAAATAACAAACACCCTGCACATAGTTAAATAATGTAATGCACTGGGTACAACGCAATAAAAGTGGGACAGTTTACATTGCTCGCTTAATCTCCTGTTAATTCCCAATACACATAATTTGAATAGTAGTTTATTTCTTGTAAAATCAAAAAGTACCTTTTCGTGTTATACCCAGTCCACAACGGGGTGTATTTAAAAATTGTACTTTGTTTCAGAATTTGGTCTACATTTTATAAAAATACCCTAAGCACATTATCAAAAACTAGTCAGTTCCAACTAGCTATGGCTTTCTGTCCAGTCGGCTTAGCGAAAAAAGCAAAATACTACTCCTTACAGCTGTTAAACCTTTCACCAGTAAAACTTTCTTCCACCAAATTAATAGTTAAATTAATTAATAGTCTTTCTTGCTTTGAAAGATGAAAACAAGACGTGGATTATGACATGAACGTTTATAAATAATTATATAATATAAATATGAGATGGTGAATACTATGCAAAGTAAATATATATACTATAAATAAAATTTAAATCACAAGTAAATCTACAGGATTTTGCTAATTAGTCTATAAAATCGATAATCTGAGGAACAGACATTAAAACGGTAGAAATAAAAGATTTAATACATAAATTAAAAGTGATAGGACTACCGTAATTAGACCATATTAAGAAATATTTTACTATCAAAGGAATAGTAAGTAGATCAAGGGTATTTCGAAAACAATCCATGATCGGCAGGCTGGTACCTAAGGTGAAAAACGGTAAACAAATATATCTTAATGTTTATTATTATTATTATTATTATACTAAATCAATCAATATCGAACACAGATTTAATTACTATTAATTTTAAATATTTTTTTGAGCTAAACATTTTTGGGACCGCTGATATTCTGCAATCAAATATTTTTAGTTCAGCGGTTCCAAACAGTTTTGAAAGCAAAAACGGAAAATTACCATACATTTTGACGATGGGATTGTAATTAGCGAAAATTGAACAGTTGAACACAGAATTGGATTCATGCGGCGAGAAAACCTCGATTGGTTGAAGCTAACACATCCGTAATATTTTTACTGTCAGAGCTTTTACACATCTGTGAACATTTAATCAATATTTGTTTACCTTTTTTTAGCGTTACCAATGATCCTTTACCACAATTAAAGCTTATCTCAAATTGATCATAATATTATATTTACATTAAAATTTAAATTAAAACCTATTCAAGTCTACTATCCGTTTCTTCTAACTCTAACTCATCACTCGTTCGTAACTGCACTGGTATATTTTTCTTGTTGCATTTTATGATCCCTTCCAAAATTTCGTCGAAACTTAAAATTGCCTTGCTGTCCTCTGGGATTACTAGGTCCGCGTCGGAGGTCGAAGGCGGAATTATGTTAATATCTTCGCCACTTAAGGCGACTGCGTCGCACGCCAATTTCTCTACATCGTACATACAAACCAAGCTGTACTCTTCATTTTGTTTGCTATCGTCGTCTTTGCTATCAGTTCTGTCCTCAATCTCCTTATTTGTACTCTTCTTGTCGCCCTTTATCTTTTTTATGTAGGTCCTTTCCACTTTGAGGCCCATTTGCTCCAACCTAAAAATACGACAAAAATGAATGAAATTTAAATCCTAAATAACCAAATAAGAACGAAATAACATTTAAAAAACTAGGCACTAACCTGATAATTGCGGATTTTTCGAAATACTCCATATTCACCACGTGCGTCTGCAGCGAATGGTTTTCGTCCTTCACCAAATCTTTAACCTTATGCCTGATGCTCGCCAATGAAGTGTTCGATTGATCATCAACGGTGGCATCGCTCTTGCAAGACTGCAGCCTAGGATCGGGGCTGTCCCGGATGACGTGGTAAAAAACTGCCATGTACTCGGCACAGGGTTGCAGCTGCGCCCAAGACAGGCCAGACGAGGACAGCGCCGCCTTTTTGCCGTACATGAAGTACATGGAGGCTGCAGCTATGGTGCTGTAACTGAATTTAAGGAAGCCCGGATCCAAACTGAACATGTCCAGCAGTTGCGAGGCTCTCGTGAACTGGTAGCCGGAGTATTGCGGGAAGAAAAAGTCCCTGTTCATGTCTATGTGCAGCTTTTGCTTGGCTACGTTGGAGGCTTGGAAATGTATCTGCATGTACAAGTTGAGCCAGTCGCTAGGCGTCATAATATTCAAGTCCCATCCTAGACTGTTTAGAATCAGTAGTTCGCAGGCTAGGATTTCCTCAGGGCTGCAGGCACCGTCACAAACGTAAGAGAACTCGGTTAATCGAGGGGGGTATACTTCCTCCAATTTTGAGGCGAGGAACAGGCAAGTAACTCCTACTAGTTGCAGTTGGTTTTTAGGCACGTCGGGTCGTATCGACAAGAACCGGTCGAAATAATCTACGCTTAAATAATAAGTGACTCGTCTTAAGTGGTAAACCTCGCACACTTCCATAACCCAATCCAGTAAAATAGCCCTCATTCTAGGCATGAAGTTAGTGAAATCCTCGAACAGTCTTGGGTTTCTGAGGTTCAAGGACGCCTCTTCTTTGTAAATCATAAACAGCCAAACTTCCTTCGAATCCGCCCAGTCCATTAAAGGCAGTGGAGCTCTGCGAGTTTTTTGGGGCGAAACAAAGTCGTTTTGTTTGTGGCTGTTTTTTCTTTTACTGCTTCTACTGGCTCCTGTGCGTCTCCTAGAGTGGGGTGTCTTGTGGTCTTTTTCCGTAATGGCTTTAGAAGTGCCCGCCGCATCGCTCTCGATGATTTTTTGAATTTCCGTAGTGAACTCGGTACTGTCATCGTTTCTCTTCCCCTGCAAGTTTCTGTCTCTGGCCAACGTGCTCTCTCGAAGCTCCCTGCCGAACTTGAAGCCCCACACCGTTTGCTTGTGGTGGATTTTCAACAGGTCCTGGAACGAGAGCTTGCTGGTCTCGGCATATTCGCCCTCAGTGTACTCGCCGACGCAGGACAGCTTTTCCGGGTCGTAGTCTTTGAAATTCTCTGTCGACTGCAGGGATCTGTCTTCGTCGGATTTGTGCCCACTCATTTTTATCGAATATCACCTGTTGTAGGACTAGTAAATGAGCGACGGATGTTTGTCAGTCTTTTTCCTTTTATTCCCGAGACATGGAAAGCGTATACTGGAAGGAAAAAATTTATTACTAGAATATATGATGAAGCAGGAATAATAATAATAATAATATTTTGCATTTTTTTATAACACCCTGTATATATTTGGAAATATTCTGATTTTCCTGAAATTATACTGTCAAAAAAAAATAATTGTGAGAATCTAAAATTACATTAAAAATATTTAGTTATTAATGTTTTCTAGAATAAGAAAATAATTCAGGTCTGTTTAGTAGTTACGTTGATTCGTTATATTTTAAACTGTAAGTAGCACACATAACTTTTGCAATAAATATCTACTACAGTCGAATATCTGTGAATCAGTCATTAGGCAATAAATTGTTAATCACGTAAGAAATGGTAAACAAATGCAGGTAAAATAATAACGTCACAATTATCTGTTTATAACTTAAATTACTTAATGCAAAACAATAATTTTATATTTAGTTATGTAATACCCGACTTAAATATATTTAAATTGTATTAAGTTAGTATCTTGGGTATGTGCTGATATCAAAAATTAAAACTATATAACAATAGGATATTATATATACGGGGTGTCCCACTTATCGTGTTCACCATGGGTATCTTGGAAACGGTACGAGATATTTTTGTACATAATAGTAAGTCTTGTCGTTTCCAAGATACCCATGGTGAGCATGATAAGTGAGACATCCTGTATACAGGGTGTTTCATGACGAACTGTACACACTTCTAACAATGATAGAGGATCCCTTGACTATTCACGAATGGGTATAGAAATTTGTCTGTTGCGCTTCGTTACTTAGACACAGGGTGATAAACTACTTATGGCCAATATTTCTTTTGGCCAGAACTTCCTTACTATTTATCACAGTTTGTTAAAATTTTATACAATTTGTGTACTTATCACAGTTGATATAATGCAGTTTTTAATATTTAAAAATTCCAGGGCCGGACTTTTTTAATTCAAGTTTTTTTATTTCTGCAGAAAAAGTCACCCTGTATAATATTTTTTTCGTATTATATGGGAAATTATAAAAGTCCATACATCAGTAAACAAAAGCATGTGAACAGATGTTTTGTCGCACCTTTATTGATTTTTTTACAAGCGATTGAATTTGGCGAAATGGGGAAATGAAAGATAAAAAATTATAATTTGCTTAACTAAAATATATCGTTGGAATCATGATGAAAAATACTGATAAATTAAGGAAAAACAATATCAAAAAAAAGTAGAGGGTGGCAACAAAAATGTAGAGGAGCTGGCGGTTTTCATTTTGAAATTTTGCTGTAAATATTTGTAAATTATTAAAAGGAACTTATTGCGTTAAAGATTTATTTTAGATAATAAATACATAGATACCAAGGCTATACCCATTTATTTCTTATTTAGATAATTTGCAAATTATAACTTTTTTTCTTTCATTTTCCCGTTTCGCCAAATTTAATCGCTTGTAAAAAAATTAATAAAGGTGTGTCAAAAAATCTGTTCACATGCTTTTGTTTAGTGATGTAGGGACTTTTATAATTTCCCATATAATATGAAAAAAATATTAATACAGGGTGATTTTCCCCACAGAAATAAAAAAACTTGAATTAAAAAAGTCCGGTCCTGGAATTCTTAAATATTAAAAACGGCATTATATCAACTGTGATATGTATAGGGTTTTCATGAAATTACCCCAATAACTTTTTAATTTGGAATTTTAGAAAAAAAAGTTTCAAGTAAAAGTTGTAGGACATGTTAAGGGCCTCGTTTTTAGAAAAACAATTGAACATCGTATTTGCAATCTACCAATACAAGTTATGTTTTTTTAAATGGAACACCCTGTATTTTTTTATATTTTTGGATTCTATACATTTTTCTGATTTCAACCATGTAAATATATCATATGTTTGCTCCGGTAGTTTATTTTAAATTATAAATTTACTAATTAATTATCTTGTCTTTCAATAATTCTATATGAAGACAGTAGAAAACTAGTTTTGCTTTCCCAAAAAATTAATATTTTAATAACTACCGAAGCAAACATATGACATATTTATATGGTTGAAATCAGAAAAACGTATAGAATCCAAAAATATAAAAAAATACAGGATTTTCCATTTAAAAAAACATAAATTGTATCGGTAGATCGTAAATACGATGTTCAATTGTTTTTCTAAAAATGGGATTTTTAAACCCTTAACATGTCCTACAACTTTTACTTGAAACTTTTTTTTCTAAAATTACAACTTAAAAAGTTATCGGGGTGATCATTTTCGGTGGAAAACCCTGTACACAAATTGTATAAAATTTGAACAAATTGTGATAAATAGTAAGGAAGTTCTGGCCTAAAGAAATATTGGCCATAAGTAGTTTATCACCCTGTATCTCACTAATTAAGCGCAACAGATAAATTTCTATACCCATTCGTGAACAGTCAAGGGATCCTCTCTCATCCTTAGAAGTATATTGTACAGTTCGTCATGAAACACCCTGTATATAACATAATATACACCGGAAATCCTTGAAGGCCAGTGTGAAATCTATTAGGAGTTTGGAACTTATAGGGTGGGGTGCGGAGGAAGGGAAGAGGTTGCAAAGGAAGCAAAATATTTTTTTTGAAATTCTCTCAAAAACTGTTTAATAATTTTTTAGAGAAAATCCACGAAATATCATTCTCATAATTTTTTGCTTTAATTTAGACAGGTACTTATGGAGATCAATTATTGTCGAATTAATATGACACAAACTAATTCTAATGGGAAATTTTCTGATCTTTCCAATGGTGTTTTTTTATTGACAGAAGTGGCTTCCAATATACTTTTATAAGAGATCGATGGCGCCGTAATTCTTGGAGGGGAAAAGTAGTATATTTTTTGAAACATTAATCATATATTCTTCATAGAGAGAAAGAGAAAAAAGGGAACTTAATTTTTTTGCCTAAAGTCTTTACTATCGAAGATATTCTACTAACTTCCAACCATTACAGCACTACTCTCTGTGTTTTTCTACGTACTTACTCTCTACTATGTGTATAGTACACAAATAAGCTAAACAATACAACAATAAACCGTATGATGTCACTGATGCCTCAATAGGAGCTTAATACCATATAAATCATCCACCTGGTAGCTACTAACACTTTATACGTGTAATTTAACTGCTCATAAATATTAATGCATAAGATAATTAGGTCTCATTCAACTAAAACTTGTAGATTTCCCTCCATTGTTTCAAACGTTTAATCGAAAATCCCGTACTAGTATGATTAACATCTAACACCGGATTTTGTTATCATGAATAGAAAAGTTTGGGATATTTGGGTGCCTGCCGGAGTAAAACTAAATCAAAATCAAGTTAAAAACTTATTATATTTCCGAGTGTACTCTATTAGGGCAGGCCTTGGTATTTTCCCTTGGGTTTTATTTTTTGACAAGCCAATTGAAGTAACAAATGACTGTCACTATCGCTTTTTATCTCAGGATACTACACTAAATTTTTTGTGTATAATAAAATAAACTTTTACTTATGGAAGTAGTATAGAACTCAAGGCACCTACTTGAGCGCCTCACTTAACACTCTTGGACCACCTGCCTGCAAATAAACATAAAAACCACTAAAAATACTGTGGTCACCACTAGAAATGTGACACAATAAAAGACTGTTACACCTATGACTTGAAAATTTAGACTAAAACTCTGTACGCACCTAACTGGATCCATCACCCCCTAATTCGTAATACATTCCCTTATTACACCCCTCGTTAATTGAAGAAACACGATTGTCTTAAACAATCTAAAAAGTTACTATCAAACAACTAAGCTACTAAAGATATCATCTCAGGGATCAATGAACACCTACCTATCTAGTCCCTTTAAATGGCATTTAAATCTGCTACTGCACACACCTATGGTATATTATGGTAGTAATCACAAAGTTTATATCTGAAATTGACTCGTAGGCCCAAAACCGTTCACTTACATTCAATTTTTGCTCACCTAAAGCCCACACCCGAAAGGTCAAACGATGTCACACTTTGACCTGTGCTTTTGTTAAATGCAAACGCACAAAACCCTCAAAAATGTACCGAACCCTGCATACAATTTCATATAGTAAGGGAATCGTCCTAGAAATTTCCAGAAAATTGCGGCATTTTACAATTTTGGACAAAAAATGGACCCCCTGCACACACCTACATCAGTTATCACACCTGATTTTTAACAATTAATATCTAAGCAAGCCAGCTAGTTAGGAGCTAACTAATCTCAAACTGGCAAAAAATAAATACCACATATCCGTAATTTAACGTAATTTTTGCACTCACCATTTATATTTTGCGATAAAATAAATCTCTAAATCCACCCTCCACGATTTTTGGTTAAGCACGTTTTCGACCGGGCTTATTTTATACTTAATCACTATTCGCACCTAATTAAATTATAAATACAGTATTCCCAGGGCTTTGTCTACCAGAACACATCAAAGGCATAAAATTTTTCTACGTGTAACTTGCACATAACCAAGCAAAAGAACCCTAATACCCTGCACATCCCGCCATACAGAATAATGTTATTTCGTTTGTCCCGCCACAGAAAAACATTTGCCGCGCAGAAATGTTAGCAGTCGCCCGGACGAGTGCGTGCCTACATTCACTGCGGTCACACAAAACATGCATTTTTAAAGAATTGTAAGTTATAATCTAACAGACTCCTGTATATTTACGTGGGTAATTAAAATTAGTATGTTACTGTTACTTTGGGTTTGTATTTCCCGTGCTTAGTCGTGAAGTGAAAAGATTGGTGTATTGTTGGTTGCCTATGCATATGCATCGAACTACATAAAAGTAGAACGCCAAGCCGGCTAACGGCGTACGTAGGTATTTGCAGAGAAAACAATCAACCTACTTGGGCTTTAAAATTGCTGCGCCGCTACATATTCTATTATATAGTGAGAATACTTACGCGGTTTCAATTTATGATTTTCAAGAAAACTTCCATCACATTGCTGTATTTACCATTGCATAAGATCAGATGTTCACACAGCTGACATTTCAAAACACACTTGAACGTAGGAGCTAAGGCGTGAGACAAATGAGCGAAATCAGGTGGGAGAAGTTTTCTGCGCGCGGGAAGTTTAAAAGTAAGTGGCTAGTCTTGGATTTTTTTCAAATTGTTTTGTAATTTATTAGGTACCGAAGTAACGAAAAAATTATTTAGTTACACAGTAAATAAAATATTAGCACATTTTCTTTTTAAGATTTTAGCAATTATAATTTTGAAAGTGTACAGGGTGATTGTTATAATGTTCTCACCTCAATTTTTTTGTATATGTTTGGAAATGAAATAAAAATATTTATCGTACCTAATTTTTTCCAAGAAATTCGAAAATATCAACAAAAAAATAATTGAAAGTCAAATAAAAGTGAGAAAATACAAAGTAGTTTTTTTTAATGGAACGCTCTGTAAATTTTTACAATTTTGAAAACAGACTTTCCAAAATTATAACATATTTTTTACCTTTTTCCCACTGTTATTTAAGTTTCAATTGATTTTTTATTGAAATTTTCTAAATCCTTGGGAAAAAATACTATATTTTTATTTTATTTCCAAAGACAAACCAAGAAATTGGGGTATGAGAACATTATAGGAATCACCCCGTATATACTTTTATCTTTACCGAAAAAGAATATTGAATGAATATTAAAAATTTGATACTTCTTAAATAAAAAATAAAACACTTTCGTAAATTTTAAGGACATTTATTGGTTCAATGCTAACAAAATACAATATATCAGAAACAAATACAATAAAAAAATCAGTCTTTTTTTTAACAAAACTATTTACAAATCATATATACAAATTAATTACAAACATCACAGATCATTTAATTTAATCTACTTCTTCTATCGTTGGCCCACCTGGCCTGCCACCGAATCCTCCTGCTTGCTGACCACAGTTCCCTGGCATGCCTCCGGGGGCACCACCTCCATGCTGGTTTTGAGCGCCACCTGCGTACAGCTTGGCCATAATAGGACTGCAGACGGACGTCAGTTGTTTTTGTTTGTCCTCGTACTCCTCCTTTTCGGCTAACGAATTGCTGTCTAGCCATTTCAAACAGCTGTCGCACTCCCTTTCAACTGTGGCTTTGTCCTCGGGGCTAAGCTTGTCGCCGCAGTCCGAGACGGCTTGTTTGAGTTGGAAAATATACCCCTCGAGTTGGTTCCTAGCCGAAACTTTCTGCTTTTGTTGCTCATCTTCATCTTTGTACTTTTCAGCCTCGGACACCATCCTATCGATATCTGCCTGCGACAATCTCCCTTTGTCGTTCTTGATCGTAATGTTTCTAGTATTTCCTGAGCTGGTATCTTTGGCGGATACGTTGAGAATTCCATTGGCATCAAGGTTGAAGGTGACTTCAATTTTTGGGACGCCACGAGGGGCTGGGGGTATACCGGTTAGATCGAAGGTGCCCAAGAGGTTGTTGTTCTTCGTCATAGCCCTTTCGCCCTCGAATACCTGGATGGTGACTGCCGGCTGATTATCAGCATAGGTGGTAAACGTCTGGGATTGCTTGCACGGAATTCTTGCATTACGCTCGACAATTTTCGCCATAACACCACCAGCAGTTTCGATGCCCAAAGATAAGGGGGCTACGTCAACGAGCAACACGTCCTGTATCTTGGAATCCGTGCTTCCTGTGAGAACAGCCGCTTGTACGGCTGCACCATAGGCGACAGCTTCGTCTGGGTTAATAGACAGATTTAAGGACTTGCCGTTGAAATAGTTCTGAAGAAGGTGCTGGATCTTCGGGATGCGTGTCGAGCCTCCAACAAGTACCACGTCGTGTATTTGTCCTTTGTCCATCTTGGCGTCGTTCAGAGCTTTCTCCACCGGTTGCAAAGTGCCTCTAAATAGATCTGAGCACAGTTCCTCAAATCGAGCTCTGCTGATTTTTGTGTAGAAGTCGATACCTTCAAAGAGGGCATCGATTTCAATTGAGGCTTCTGTGCTGGAGCTCAGTGTTCGCTTGGCTCGTTCCGCAGCTGTTCTTAACCTCCTCAAGGCTCTGGGGTTGCTTCTCAGGTCCTTTTTGTATTTGCGTTTGAACTCATCGGCTAGATATGTGACTAGTCTGTTGTCAAAGTCTTCGCCACCGAGATGGGTGTCGCCAGCCGTAGCCTTCACTTCGAATAACGAACCTTCATCGATGGTGAGAATGGATACGTCGAAAGTGCCACCACCCAAGTCAAAGATGAGGACGTTTCGTTCGCCTTTTAAATTCTTGTCGAGGCCATAGGCGAGGGCAGCCGCTGTGGGTTCGTTTATAATTCTTAGGACGTTCAGACCTGCTATTGCGCCGGCATCTTTCGTAGCTTGTCTTTGGGAGTCGTTGAAATATGCTGGCACTGTGATTACGGCATCTCTTACGGGTGCCCCTAGATAAGCCTCTGCGGTTTCTTTCATTTTCGTTAGGACCATCGAACTGATTTCCTCTGGAGCAAAGGTCTTCCTTTCTCCCTTGTATTCCACTTGGATCTTCGGCTTGCCACAGTCACTAACAACTTTAAACGGCCACTGCTGCATGTCTTGCTGGATTTTTGGGTCGTCGTACTTGCGCCCGATCAAACGTTTGGCGTCGAAGACGGTGTTGCTGGGGTTCATAGCCACCTGGTTCTTGGCGGCGTCCCCGAGGAGACGCTCCGTGTCGGTGAAGGCGACATAACTAGGTGTTGTCCTGTTACCTTGGTCGTTGGCGATGATTTCCACTTTTCCATGCTGCCAGACCCCTACACAGGAGTAGGTGGTGCCCAAGTCGATACCAATTGCTGGAGCTTTCACCATTTTGATTGTTCTTGTTTAAACACTTGTTAACTTTGCACAATGTTCACTACTTTTGAGGTTATAGCAGAATTTGTACTTCGCTTCTCGCTTTTGTTTGCTTGTTTACTCTTCGAAATATTCGAATTCAATGACAGCTCGATTCCGAGCTCGGCTTATATATGAATCGACAAAATCGTCCCGAACAGCCTCGAAAGTTCTCGAATGTCCAGAGGTCACGCGAACAGTCCAGAATAAAATGACGCAAAGCAACTGTTTATTTCTTGGGACAGGGTTGGATTTAGAAATATGGATAATATAAAATCGCCCATGATTTATTTATTATTGAGAGTAAACGCTTTATTTAACGATGTACGAAGAGAAGTTCAACTTCATAAGTAATTTGCCTTCTTTAAAATTCTTAAAATAGAGTGCTTTTCTTTTTCTTGATGGTTAATATCAATTAATTTGTTATGTAGATTTCTAGGATTCCTGATCATATAGAAAAAAAATGTATGTATATCTTGTGACATTTTTAAATTCACAAAAAAATAAATATTAAAAAAAATACAACAAATAAAATTTAAATTATCTAAACTATGAATTCGCACCAGTCAAAAAATTCACTTTATTAAGGGTATAAATTTCCCAAACCATGAGGCACTAAAATGGTTTAGCCCTTAGTTGTTTTAAAGATCTCCTAATAAGAAATCATGAAATTACATTATATTATCTTATCTAATCATTGGTAAAAAATAATGAAGAGGCGCAACTGTCAAGGTTTCGAGATTTTAATGTTGTATTTTTTTACCAATAGCTTCATGATTGTCTTCAATTTTATAGGCTATACAGCCACATTACAATTACCTTGTCGTAGCACCAAAAATTGATGACCTTCATGAAGGTATTGGCAAAAAAATACAATACTAAAATCTTGAAACCTTGACAGTTATGCGCCTCTTTATTATTTTTTACTTATTGATCTAATGTAATTCGGTATGCAAATTGGAAGTAAATTCTAATACTATTTAAAACAATTAAAGACTAGCAATTGTACCATGTTACTTTTCTCCTAGAGACACTGACCAATTTAAAAAGTTCAGTATAAAGCAGAATATTTTATTTTTCAAAAAGAGTTTCATACAGGTAAAGAGTGCCTATTTCTTTTATTTTAACTATTATTTTTCTATCACGTAATATTAATTTATTGCATTTATATGTCACGTAAAATTATGCCTTATTCATAACAAAACTTAAGAACCTCTATTACGATTTTTATATTGTATTATTATGTAATTTGTATTTTAAAATACTGGAACATTCTGGATAAACCTCGCATGCGCATACGGCCCTGCACAATGTTTACAAGGCATCCTTCTCGTATTTACTGGCGGTTTCTATGGCAATCGACAATCCTCGAGTACGTTCGAGACGTTTCCGTCCACCAATATAAATACTCGATCTGCGCGCGGGAGCTCAGTCAGTTCAAATTATCCGACTGGTGGAAAGCGAAGCGAACTACGAAATCGCGCAAACACAAAGTTGAATTTTAAACGAAGTTTTTAGTGAATTGTGAATTGTAAACATAAACAATGGTAGCCCCAGCAATTGGTATCGACTTGGGAACGACCTACTCCTGTGTAGGCGTCTGGCAGCATGGAAAAGTGGAAATCATCGCCAACGACCAAGGTAACAGGACGACACCTAGTTATGTCGCCTTCACCGACACGGAGCGTCTTCTCGGGGACGCCGCCAAGAACCAGGTGGCTATGAACCCCAGCAACACCGTCTTCGACGCCAAACGTTTGATCGGGCGCAAGTACGACGACCCAAAAATCCAGCAAGACATGAAGCAGTGGCCATTTAAAATTGTTAGTGACTGTGGCAAGCCGAAGATCCAAGTGGAATACAAGGGAGAAAGAAAGACCTTTGCTCCAGAGGAAATCAGTTCGATGGTCCTAACGAAAATGAAAGAAACCGCAGAGGCTTATCTAGGGACACCGGTAAGAGATGCCGTAATCACAGTGCCAGCATATTTCAACGACTCCCAAAGACAAGCTACGAAAGATGCTGGCGCAATAGCAGGTCTGAACGTCCTAAGAATTATAAACGAACCTACAGCGGCTGCCCTCGCCTATGGCCTCGACAAGAATTTGAAAGGCGAACGAAACGTCCTCATCTTTGACTTGGGTGGTGGCACTTTCGACGTATCCATTCTTACCATCGATGAAGGTTCGTTATTCGAAGTGAAGGCTACGGCTGGGGACACCCATCTCGGTGGCGAAGACTTTGACAACAGACTAGTCACACATCTAGCCGATGAATTCAAACGCAAGTACAAAAAGGACCTGAGAAGCAACCCCAGAGCCTTGAGGAGGCTGCGGACAGCTGCGGAACGAGCCAAGCGAACGCTGAGCTCCAGTACAGAAGCCTCCATCGAAATTGACGCCCTCTTTGAAGGTATCGACTTCTACACAAACGTCAGCAGGGCTCGATTTGAGGAACTGTGCTCAGATCTATTTAGAGGCACTTTGCAACCGGTGGAGAAAGCTCTGAACGACGCCAAGATGGACAAAGGACAAATACACGACGTGGTACTTGTTGGAGGCTCGACTCGCATCCCGAAGATCCAACACCTTCTTCAGAACTATTTCAACGGCAAATCCTTAAATCTGTCTATTAACCCAGATGAAGCTGTCGCCTATGGTGCAGCTGTCCAAGCCGCTGTTCTAACAGGAGAGTCAGATTCTAAAATTAGAGACGTGCTGTTAGTGGATGTGGCACCCTTGTCTTTGGGCATTGAAACAGCCGGTGGCGTCATGACCAAGATAATTGAGCGTAACTCGAGGATTCCCTGCAAGCAAACCCAAACGTTCACTACGTACGCCGATAATCAACCAGCTGTAAACGTCCAGGTATTTGAGGGTGAACGAGCTATGACAAAGGACAACAATCTGTTGGGTACGTTTGACCTAACCGGAATTCCTCTGGCTCCTCGTGGCATTCCGAAAATTGAGGTCACTTTCGACCTGGATGCCAACGGAATACTCAACGTGTCGGCCAAAGATACCGGCTCTGGAAAGAGCAAAAACATTACTATTAAGAACGACAAGGGGAGATTATCACAGATGGACATCGATAGAATGGTATCGGAGGCTGAGAAGTACAAGGAGGAGGACGACAAGCAAAGGCAAAGAGTTGTAGCTAGGAACCAATTGGAAGCATACGTTTTCCAAGTTAAACAGGCTGTTGCCGATTGCGCTGGTAAAATCGGCGCTGAAGACACATCTACAGTTGAGAGAGAATGCGAGGCTTGTTTGAATTGGTTGGATAGTAATCTGCTAGCTGAAAAGGAGGAATATGAAGACAAACAGAGACAACTGGTATCGGTTTGCAGCCCCATTATGGCTAAGCTGTACGGCGGCGACTCTCAGGGTAGTTACGGAGGTACTGCAGGTGGCGGAATGCCCGGATGTTGTGGCCAACAAGCCGGGGGATTTGGAGGCAGAGCCGAAGGACCAACTATTGAGGAAGTTGACTAAGTTTTGCAAGTGTCGCGATGCCTGGGATTTATTTCTAGTAAAACGCTGATGGTTCATAGAAAATCTGTTGGAATACGACGCCTCGCCTATATATATGATACATGTATAGGATATGGAAAATATGTATACGCTCAAATATTTTTATTATTGTGATATTTTTGTAAATAGCAATGTATTTTTTTGTAAAGCAATAAAGTTTTGTGAATATTTTAATTTGACTGAATAAAAATATAGTTAAAATTAAAAGTATTTTTATTTACATTTACGATCTATAGAAAAAATTTAAATATATTTATTTTTTAAGAAATAGACTTATTCTATCTAAAATCTAATCTGTCCTTGAATCTGGAGTATGCAGGATTTCTGACATTACTCAAAAAAGAAAATTTTTACAAGTTGATTTTTAATTTCGGGGACGGTGGTGGAAATAAGCAAAACGCATGTAATAGCAAAAATATTTTATTATGTAACGCTTTATATAACTGGTAACAAGTACAATAATTTTTTAGGCATTTCTTGAAGTATATTTGCAATATTACTACGAAATATATTAAAAACTTCACATACAAGGCGGTCCAAAACTGTCTCCTTATAATTTTGGGGTCGATAAAACATCCAAAATTAATGGTACCGTTTCATATAAAATAAGGGAAATTGATATTTAACTTAGATATATGGCACATGGATACTAATTTACATAGTATCACGCAAACCCTCTCTTTTGCGTAAGAGGTAGTTTTAAAGGATGGCTTTTAGTACTTCATATTAATTTAACTGTTTTATTTCCACATTATTTTTAAAATCCCTTAGATCAGATTATTAGGCATAAAAAAGGGTCTCTTTTCGAGTAATTTACATTTCTAAATAAACATACCTTTAAAACATCTGGGAGACAATTTTGGACCACCTCGTATAGTTAAATTTAATAATCTAATACTTAGATTACTTAATTAAAAAAAAAACATAAAGCTATTTGTTCCTTATAAGTATTCGGAAAATGATTCTCGTGTGTTAAAATGGAATGTTTACTTTTAGAAAATTTGCTATTGATTACAGAAATTTTTTTTACGATAAAATTGAACGTTACCTTTTTATAGATATATTGATACCTTGCACATCAGGATGTCTGATTATATAATTCTTTGAAGTGTATAAGTATGCACGTATATGCATTTCCAAGAACTGTGCGGTATTTAAGCTATCAATATAACTACCAAGAGGTCAGGAATTTGGTTGATACTTAAAAACAAAATGTTTTTGGAATATTTCGATACAAAACGTGAGAGCATAACAAAAGCTGCGCTGGCACAAATGAGATATTGCAAACTAGAGCGACTTCGGACCGTGTACAAAGCCTTGGTTACGGAAGACTACATAACGCACTGTCACTGGTATAATCACATTGCTTTATGATTTAAGCAAAAATCTAGTTTTTAATTAAAAAATGTTGTAAAAAAAAATTAAAGCAATGCTCTTTGTAGAAATCGCCTTTAAATATTAATCTAAGGAGCAACAATTTTCACAACTGGCCCAAGTCACTGTCTAGTTAAATTCAATAATTAATAATCGTATACTAGTGATTTCTGTAACAATTTGGCATAAGGCATACTGCTGGGAATTTACATCGAGAAAAATATGGGGTAGAAAAATACCCCATATCCATTTCCTTAAAGTTAACTTTAATACTTTAGGTAGGCAATATTTTATTCTTAAAAGTTATACAACATAATCAACAAAAAAATATATACAAAAGTTTCACCGCAAATAAATAGTTATCCTATTGCTTATTCGATTGCGTTCACATTCCAGAAACCTCCCCGCCTTTTCTATAATCCGCGTTTCCTATTATCTTGTTGGCCTCCCTTAGGAGCGCGCACACCACTGACCCTGTTTTCCGTTTGAGCTCGTGACCCAGCGTCTTCAATCCATCCACGACTTGCTGAAAAAAATCAGATAAATAAATAGGGGTTAGCAAAATTAAATCAAGAAGAATAATTTAAACGCCGTTCTTGTGCATAAGAAATAAAGATCAAGTAGCACTTACCTGTAATGTCCCATATTGGTACTCCAGTTCCATTGGGTATAGTTGGTGGTGTAGTCTAGGAGCGTCTATGGCTTCTTTTATGTTTTCACCAAACCATAAGGTCCTCATGATTACCTGGAAGTATTATTTAAATGTTAATAATAATATTAACATCGGTGAATGTAACTCCTTATAATAGTATTGTTAATAAAATAACATAATAAATAATGGGTCCTACCTGAGCTACGCTTGTGGTTATTCTCGTTCCACCAGCTGCGCCAACGACCATCTTAACGTCCCCGTTCTTGTCGACAATGATGGTGGGGGACATTGAAGACAAAGGGCGTTTCTCTGGCCTCATCTCGTTATTTGGCGAACCGGGTAGTCCGAAGTAATTTTTAAAATAGGGGAACGAAAAATCATCCATAACGCTGTTTAGAATTATACCCGTCTGCTTCGACGTAAAACCAGAACCGAAACTAGAATGCCAGCAAATACAGGTTAATTTATTTAACGCAACCGAGATGCTGTTATACTTACTAAAGATTAATGGAACTTGTCACCGAGACGGCGTCTCCGTTTGGTGCTATTACGGAGGTATGCGACGTCCCGTGGTCTTCCTTAAAATAATACACAGCCCCGTAATGTGTGGGATCCGAACTTGTGGAGTGATCGTCTATTTTTAGCCTTATATTCCTTGCGTATTCGGGAGATGTTAAATTCGCCAAAAGCTAAAAATCAGTTTCCTCAAGACCTTTGACAAATTCTGTTTTGGTTAATGCTCAACTTGTGTTAATACTTACGCTAGATATATTTATGAAATTAGTGTCCCCCAACTCAGTCCGTTTCGCATAGGCATATTTAAAGGCTTCAGCTATCCTATGATATGTTAAAACGGTGTTATCGGTGCCTTCTAAGCTGTTCCTGTCGAAGCCATAACCGTCCAAGATGTTCAATATAAATGCCAGGAGTATTCCAGAGCCGGGCGGAGGAGCCGAATACAGGTGGTCCTCGTTTCTAAACTTCACAGTCACAGGTTCCATCCACTCAGCCCTAAAATTGTTCATTTGACTTTTTTCCCTTTCTCTCAACCCCCATCAATCAAATTTATAAATTTCGGATTAGACTTACTCATAGTTCTCTAGATCTTCTCTCGTTATTAGACTTCCTATGTCTTCCAGGTCCTTCAGGAGTACGTTGGAGAGTGTTCCGTTGTACAAATCGTCGCCCCCATTCTCTGCTATTATCCTCAGAGTTTCGCACAGTTTGGTTGGGACGATTCTTGAACCCACCGTCTTAAATTTGCCATTGGCTTCCATAAACCATTCCCTACAACAAAATAATGAACGTGATTAAATGTTATGAATTGTCAGCTTCACAAAAAAGCTTTACCGAAAGTTAGGGTCTTCATCAACTTTATTCATGCCCAGAGACATATGCTGGTGCTGACTCATGTTATAGCCCCTTTCGCAAAGTTCAATGGACGGTTCGATCAGCTCCTTCCAAGGCAAACTTCCAAATCTTTTAAACGCCGTCCAATACCCTTTGAGCTCGCCCGGCACTGCTATCGCCAAGGGACCTAGAAAAATCACTCAATTTACTGGCACATCAAGAGCGCGCCGGATACTGTAACAATCCGGTTTACAATAATGCGTACCATGTTGCGAGGTTTTTGCGTTATCTTTATACATATCATTCGAGGCTGTCAACGGGGCTGCCTCCCTGGCGTTTAGGAAATACGCCTTCTGCTCGTCCCTTTTGTAGATGGTCATCAGGAACCCACCGCCAAGTCCCATGCTCTGCATCGTAAAGACTCCGTTGCAGAACATCGATGCGATAGTTGCGTCCACGGCTGAGCCATTTCTGTCCAGTATGTTCCTAAATGAAAAAAGGATTTAAAATACGTTGATGGTAGAGTTACAAGCTTCCAAGTTAATAAAGCAAGGAAAAGGGGAATTTCATTTAGGATTAATGACTGTATTAAGAGCTAGCCACTTTATTTATTTCCATTTTTTTATAGATATTAGAACAGATCCAAAATATTTATGGAAAGTGAGGTTATGTTACACTCACTCTTATCAGCTATATGTTTACTTTTCATCGGTATCTGATTTTTCTAGAGCACCTAGAGGTTTCAAAGTGGTATTCAAATAAACTATAATCAATTTGATATAAAATAGAAAGTTGCACTTTGCCTCTGTGGAAAGTTGAATGTTGAAACAACTCGACAGCATATTTTCTACTTCACCTCATTACATTATGTTCTATTTTTTTTCTTCATTATGATATGATTGCGATTTAATTTAATGAAGTATCCATTAGAAATCTACAATTCAGTTCTAAAAGAAGCTACCGATTCCTGAAAACGAAAACATTTAAAATGACAAGTATGAATCTAGGGTTTTTTTTTATTTAGTGTTATTTTTCAAAAGTCTCCATTTATAGATAATAAAAAAAGTAAGCATCAGTTTGGTCTGTAATTTCATCTACGGATGCTGCATTTTAATTAAAGCCAGGTAAATGTTTTCGTTTTTAATTATCAATAACAGAAAGATTTTAAAAACACTTTTTAATGTTATGTTGGTATGCCTGAGCAACATCGTGAACAAGGCTAGTAAGTAGCCAATTAGAACACAGCATATTAAATATTCAGGAAGAACACACAATTGTTTAAAATAGAAGGTCAGTCATTTTGCACCTGGCATATAGGTGCTGGGAGTTCTGTTTGCATATTTCATCATCTTTTTCTGTTTGCAAACACAGATGACCCTGAACAAATCCAGTTTATCAGCAAAACAATAACAAAGTAAACTCGCTATCACAGCTTATTATAAACAAGTAAAAACACTCAAGATAAGTAACGGATCATGAGGTGGTATGTAAATAGGCAAAAAAGATAAAAATAAAAAAAAACATACAACTTCTTATAAATAATTTTATTAAATTATTCATTTATTCCTACAGTCACAGAGATTCCTGCAAACTATATTATTAACCTAAAAATAATTTACGTAACACAGAGAGAATAACTTCAGATCACCATGCATACACATACAAAATAATACCAAAAAGAATGAGAACTACTCTTTTTTATTTCTGTGGCGGCCTTGCGTTTAATGGAAAACATTGCATTGTAGAAATCGGCCTTGGGTGAAGGTGAACAGAACGTTATAATTAAATTCGTAAAAAAATAAATCACAGTCCATAGACTTCGCAGAAGGAACGTCTTTCTAAATAATAAACGCGGAGCGGGTCTGCTGCCGCGTTTGCACTCACTTTTTATGCGGACGGCTTGCCCTTCTTGTTCGACTCTGTGTTCATCAGCTTCGTCAAGATCTTTCTGGAATGGCCCGAGGGGTCAAAATGGTTGGTGTGCTCGGTCGCTTCCCTCTTGCTGCGCTGCTTGCCGCTGTGTCCGCAGTAGATGTGCTTGTCGTATTCGAAGTTGTAGTGTTCATATTCATCAAAATGACTTTCGGACATTATGGACGACTACTTTGTATTCACCACTGGGAAATTTGACACTTTTGACTTTCGAATTTGCGAGGTCGCGCTTTTGTTCACGCTCACGGATTTCTAGATTTGATCGGATTGGAGTGCTCGGTGCTGGAAGTTGTAAACAACTGACAGGTCGCGCAGGTCCGCCTGGTATTTATACTATCCTCGGCGCAAACGTTTGTCTTTTGTTTCGTCTCAGTGCGCCACCGCGCAACTATTCAAAATGAGCTGTTATGCAAATATGAACAAGAACGTACATATTCCAATTCGTAATTATGTCTTGGAAGATTCTGCAAAGTTAACCGTTTCCTTTACACTAGGCTTTGTCAACGTTATGTCCGATTTTTCTAGAACAGCCTAAATAAACGCTCTCGCAAAGGTTTACGTGATCAAAACCGGTTGATTTATTGGAGATCATGGACGATTGGACTGATATTAGCCTCTGGAAATTACATCAGACGGAACGGGAATAATTACTGTTTTTAAAATTAATTACGCTTGCCAAATATATGCTTTTTAGATAATTTACAAGGAAGGTGCAATAATGGTGTAATTATTATTAAATTGTTACATCCATATCATGATTATTAATAATTATTGTCTGAAATTTCGTTATATATACGTACTAATAAAAACATATTTGCTTAATTTCCGATTAGTTTGCGGGTTCAAAAACCTTCCAACAGAAAGAAATCGAGAAAAAACCTATTTTGATCGCCATTTTTCCAAGATGGCGGCCGCAGCGACAGCGATGGTTTTGGGAAAAACGTAAATTAACGATTGTTTGTGTATTATTTGTTTCAAAACATTCTAAAAACGCGCAAATAACAAATTAGAAGAAAGGTGGGTCATTAAAGTGAGGTTATGGCATTGCCAAATGTCAAACCAGGTACAATTATACAACTGTAGGTTATTAAAATCCCTAAAAATAATTAAATCTGGTGTCCTAATCGAAGATGCGCACTTTTTTGCAGTTTAAATGCCGGAAATTTCACAATCGGATGAAATTAGTGCGATAAAGTCGGAGGAAATATTAGTAGCGTTCGCAGACACCTTCAAGTTAATTAAATGGTTTATTTAATTGGACGAATTCAACTGTTTTTATAAAAATGAAGTAAGCGGTTCAGTGATAAGATAATTATTAACCATAAAAGTTGAAACTTGCCAAATTTCCTGTTCTTAAATGATAGGAGTAAATAATTATTTGAAGGAAAGTAAAGGAAACCGTTTATAATTATCAATTGACGATTTCGAGGTCATGAAAGTCCTTTTTTGTATTCGGACAAAATTACTACGGTTTTTGATATTATCGTAGTTTTATAATTAAAACGGTGCACCCTTTTTTCATCTCTTGGTTGCAAATGCCTTAAAATGGCGTCTAAAAGCGACTCCGGGGATTTCCATTCCGGGGATGAGCCGCCACTGATTGTTAGACTTGGTACAAATTCATTCGTGATTTTGAAAACTAAATCGTAGCTCACCCGACAGGAACATATTTATTTATTTATGCTATGAATAAATTTAAATTATATATCAATTCCGAAGGTCGTGTTTATTTTTTATATTCCGATATGTTGTTTTGCGAATATTTCACTTCACAAAATAAACGATTTCCTATCTTAATAAACATTTATCGGTATTAATAGCAATAGCTAGTTATATAAGGGATCTATAAAGGTAACGAGGAGATATATAAGAAGGATTTTAGTCACCAATGTTTATTGGTTTCATAAAATTACTACAATTTCTAGATATAGTGAATTAAAATATTTCCATCACCGTTTTCCTCTTTCAAAACCGCTATTACTCTTATAAAACTTGAAGATGTATCATAGCTTTTGTTTCCATGGTTAAAGGTTATATAAATAGCAAAATAGCTTTTTGTTTTTCATTAAATAATAATAGCAGTTATATAGTGGTCATATAAAGGTTATATAAAGGTAACGAAAATGTAGGAAAGTAGTATTGGTTATAAGATCTGAGGTTGTGTATTGTCACTAAACAGGGCCCTTATAAATTGCCCCTTTTAAGCTATGTAAGAAGTTTATAAGGGTAACATAACCTTTAACATTACTACACCATGTAAACTAATAGTTTTTTTAGGTGATTCATTGATGAATTCATATGACGAAAAATATGATTCACATCATTTGCGCGAGACTAATCTCGCAAGCGGCAAATGGAATTTTGGGACGGAAAAAACAACCATATACAATGTGTTTTTCTCTTTAAGCACCGTATTACGCATCCGACGAATTATTAGTAATAGATATCTGTTGAAAGAATAATCACCTTCGACATAAAAACCCATAAAAAATACTGATTAGTATATAAATTGATTAAACACGTCCTGCGACTTATTTGAAAACAATAAATCTGTCGATTCAGCAAAGATATAAGGTTATTTTGTTATTAATAAGTTGGTGCATTTTTATCAAGCAACGATACAAGCAATAACAAATAATATTATTACACGCAACACTGTTGTCATGTGTTTTATGTACTAATAAAAATATCGCGGAAAAATCCAGAGCCTTGAGCGAAATAATTGGGCCGATAAGAAAAATTGAAAAACATAATAAACATCTTTATCGGTGTGATTTATTTTCTTGAAGTGGTTTCTAGACTCTTCAGATACGGTACTGGTTATCATTGAAGAAATAAGTCGCAGTTTCTTTAGCATCTTATCGAGTAGGTGATGACAATGGGCAGTTAAGCCCCGCCTGTCCGCCATATTGCAATTTTGACATTTTCGATCTGCGTCGGTCGCTTTTTGTTTTCAAACGTCATAATTGGACTAATTTAATTCAAAGCACACGTCGATGCCCGATCAAAAGTAGCAAACAGCGAGGTCACAGCCCGTTGTTTGTTGACAAAGCAATTTTTCCATTAATACCCTGTTACAACATTTCATCGTAAAGAATTTATTGCTACCTACGATTTATTGCTGGTATCATGTTATTCGAAAATCTTATCGCAAGCGAAATAATCCAGTGGTGTCGCAAAATATAGACAGCGACAGCGAACCCAATATAATATATATAAAGCCGACTTACTTGCCGATTTCGGAACAGGGTGGACCGTCGGTGCACACAGCCGCCTTCTTGAATACGTGGAGGGTGGACGCTGAAGGAGGC
This sequence comes from Rhagium mordax, assembly GCA_963680705.1. Classification (NCBI taxonomy): domain Eukaryota; kingdom Metazoa; phylum Arthropoda; class Insecta; order Coleoptera; family Cerambycidae; genus Rhagium; species Rhagium mordax. The sequence goes on along the minus strand of OY796662.1, from coordinate 59,126,592 downwards.
AGGGCTACGGTTGGATTAGGAGGTACCAGAACGCCGTCGTCTGTTTCTTTGGAGAACAGCCCTGTGCAGTAGAGCACGACGAGGATGATGATTATCAGAATGACCAGCGCGCCTATTAGGTATCGTCTTTTTAACCTGGGCCTAGAAAAAATAAACCAACAATTATGTTAAGGAAGGAGAAAACATTGGGAATAATTTTCTGTCGATTATTAAAGCCATATAAAATGAGGTGTATGCCATTTACACGGAAGGGAAAGGTAAGAGGCCCAAAATGGAACCCTGTGGCACCCCGTAGAACTGCTGCTGCTTTCTTGATTTTATATTTATTACGAAACAATTTATAATTGTTGTCATCAGTATTTCTAGCACACATGCTATCTTCCATGTGTTTTTTTAAATGATTTTCGCAACAAAATCGTATTGCTAATATTCTTTTAAAAACAGCAGCGATGAGATTAATATTCATTAGAACAATAAAATGCTAAATATAGTACATTTGTTTCTGGTCTGGTAAATATTGTTGAAGGTGATGGGCAAACTGGTTTTCGGTGTTGAATTAATTTTTATTAAAAAAAATCCGCGTAGAGAATATAATATAATATAATTTAAAAAATATAATAAACGCGTATTACAAATAATATAATATAATAATTATTGAAATATATATATTTTTTCATTAAATATATTTATTTCGTTAAAATATAAGTTTTATAAATATATATATCTTTGTAAAAATATATATATATATTTTTACGAATATATAAATATATTTTCACATATATATTATTTATGAGGCGCCGTTTAGACATTATTAGTATTACAGATATATATTTTTTACATATATATATTATTACAGATATATATTTGTATTTTGGAATCTGAAAATGGATATTCGTGGGGATAATGAGGCGCAAAAGATTTTCCACTGTCATATGTCAGATTTCCAAAAGGCCCTGTATGTTATAATTTTCTCTGCTGCGCCTTCATTCTTGTTAGATTGCCCCCAGCAGCAGCAAAATTGGTATGTGTAAACGAGCACGACTTTTTTTAGATAATATTGTTCCTAATGAGCTCCAACTAATTTTAAATCAAGTCTACAGTCGTTGAACTTAATATAGGATGCGGTGATAAAATATATATAGCAGGTATTAGTCTTATTGTTTTTCGTTAAAAACTGAATATTTTTGATAAGCGTTGGAATTAAAGTTTAATAATAATCTCTAGAGTGATGAGCAAATATTGATTTGGTTTCCTAAAAAATACTGGATCGTTATCCATCCTATAAAGTTTGTAAAAGTAAACACGAATAAAAAATATATACCAAAATCAAATAACTAAGAAGGTATTTTTATTTTGAACGACGTATGTACCATTTCTTATCAATACGCCATTTGTTTTAATTGATTTTAAAGGAAGAATTAAAGCATTATATATTTTGTTTTGTTGCTGAAAGAATCACATTCTAACAGTTTTTTTTAATTTTAATTTTTTTAAGCTGTGACGGAAACATAACCACACTTTCTCTGAATTCACATAATTGCCTCACAACATTCTCTAGGAATTTGTGTATCCATCACATAGCAGAAAAACACTTTCTAACTAAATCATAATCAAATTCTACAGATTATTATTATTAATATACACCTTGACAAGGTGGCTTAAAATTTGACAGCTATTAAATGATCTCAAGCAGTCGTTTTGAAATTGGTTCCATAGCTAAATGACAAAAATAAAGCAGCAAAAAATATTAAGGTGTAATTTTTTTTACAGATAGGAAAAGGTCGTCGTAAATGATTGCAAAGCACGTGACCGCAGAGTTAGGCAACCATATATACGCTCAACGTTATATTAGATATGCTATGGATTTATAATAAAAGAAAAGGATAAAACACTATGATTTTAATGATTTTTGGAATCTTGGCAACGTCGCTTACGTTAATGACAGATGTTGGAGGAAGCTTAATCAGTATGGTTTACGTCATTGCTGTTATTTTGGTCAGGTAAGGATGCAATCATGGAACGGAATAACGGAAGAATACAGACAAGAGTTTAGAAAGCCAACGTACGGTTTGCTCCCGGGGTTGCGCATGCGCGTTGGAGTGGTTGACTAACGTAACCTTAAATTTTTAGTTTTTGTAAAATTATTTTCAATTTTAATTTTAATTTTTGTAGTTTCAGCTTGGATCCATTATTACATTTAAAAACTCTCTCAGGCAGTGATATGTAAAGTTTCAATATTGTAGATTATTAAAAATAGACTGATAATTATACAGGGTGATTCAATGGTGCGATAAAGTCCAACACTTCCTTTATTATCGATAATAAAAACAAAAATTTTATATAGAAGTTGTAGGAGACCAAAATGGATACATAAGCGAAATAATGAGCTTCAAAGTCAACATTTTCTGCACCACCCTGCAACAAATAAATCAATTCTTATCTAAACTAGTAGTTAAAATAAACCTTTTTTAACCCTAAATGAAAGGGTTCTTGTTTCAACACAGTGACGAAATAACAGTAATTTGAAAAAAATGCTGAAAATTTCATTTTTTTCTTAATTTTCTTAAATATCTCGAGAACTAGTTTTAAACTATGATATCCTTATATAGCAATATAGGGAATTTCATAAAGAAAAAAATTTTCAAAAATATATAGGGTGTTCCATTAGAAAAATTGGCATCTATAGCGCCCCGTTTTACACGAATCACCCCGTATATTTTAAACTGATTTTAAAATGTAGCCATTTTGGTCTCCTACAACTTCCTTATGAAACTTATGTTTGTATTATCGACAATAAAGGAAATATTGGACTTTTTCGCACCGTATAGGTTAGAATTCTAACCAACAAAAAACATCTTACTATATTATACTATTATTTATCTCGCATGGCAACACTGCCTCCAAAAGACCATTGTATCAATTCGAATAGTACTCAAGAGCAAGAATATCTTCGATCATGGATGCCGTTTGACGCTTCTATCCATGCGCAAGCCAAGCAGCAAAACGTACTTTGGCGCTCTAGACTCTTGTATAGTAAAGTATTATATCTGCAATTTTGTTGCTGAAAGAATCACATTCTAACAGTTTTTTTTTCATAAATAAGAATTTTCAATAATTTTATTGCAGAGGCTTTGACGTACGTATTTGTTCAAATTTTACGTAAAACTTTTTTTATAATTTCCTGTCGCCTAAGCCTATGTCGTTGGAGGAAGCTTTGACAGAAACATAACCACACTTTATGTATCCATGACATATGCAGAAAACAAAAGCTTATTTTGGTAACGTGTGGTTTACGATCATTTATTAAGTTTCCAATATACTTTTGTGATAATTCTACTGCATAACATGCACATATGCAGCGCGTATTAATTTAAATTACGCCTTACAACAAATTAAATAAACATGAGAAGAAAGTAGATAATATTAAATCTGTGCTTTGTGTCTGTTGTAGGTGCGTAGGCTTCACACCACCTACTTGAGAAAAGTGACTATATAATACGTAAAAATAATTAATAAGCAGGTACTGAGGCTATCATAAATATGGAAATAAACCAAAGCATTTTATCAACAACTACGCAGTTAACTCTCAACAGATAAGAAAACGTGAGTGCATAACTTTATTGTCGAATTTAAATCGCCCGAGCTAGCATGTTAGGTCGCGCCATCTATGAATGAATTGGCGAACTAACAACTTCGGTAAATCAGTGCGCTGCAGCTGGAAATACCTTAAAACTGGTTCACGTTTCTAGATTTAAATGGCTAACGAGCCTAAGCACACATTTCAAAAAACTTACTGATCATCGCTTAGCCCATCGCAGGTAAGGGGTTGTCGGTCGTCACATCTGGCGTGACTAAAATCTGAAAAGTTCCTCCGTTCCTGTCCGCACCTCCTCCGCAAATAGCCGACTTTCCTAGCTACCGGCGGATTCAGCAGCAATTTAAAATCAACCATTGCTAAACTGGCTCATTTTCTAGTGTATGTAAAACTGAAAATTTAGAACTCGTGACATTGCTGTCAAACCGAATGGGGTTAGAGGGTTGGAAATCGATACAATATCTTGTGCCGGCTCACGCATGCGCCTCCGCCCCGGAGGGTGGCCCGTCTAGTTCAAAGGCGCCGGTATGTCTACAATTATTCATGTGCGTATGATCTCAGCACAGCAACTTTGAAATTATTGATATTGGTACTGGGACGTTTGGCAGTTTGCCATCAAACCCAGTGACCCTTGGAACTGCACAGACGTGGAAAGACAATGTTGTGATTGAAGCCAGAAACTGTCTAATGTGGGTGGTCACCGCCAGGGGGCGACATCGGCGAAACGCGCAGCTAACCAAAACAACGGATGGTAAATATTAAAAGACACAGCTTGGCCACAACAAAATGGCGGAAAACAGTTTCTTGACGATTTGTAAACGTCAAAATGTTCTTTCTCAGTTATTTATTTTAAAAAATGGGCAATAAATAGTAAGCAATCTCTTCTATTTAAATTGGAGTAGGTTTTGGAAAATCTGAATTCTGTTGGTATGAATGACAGTTTTAATTATTGAGGTTATGTCGAAAAGTCAAAAACATAACCACAGATTCAAATTAGTTCTACATAGTTGCCATGTTTCGCCAAGATACACGAATATAAAAGAAAATAAGTCGACAGGACAAATGAAAAAATCATTTTCAAAAAACTTCCAATTTGGAAATCCGTTACGTTTGTTTCTACCCGAATTTTAAAACCGGACTTCGACGAATGAAAAAAAGAAGGCTGCCACTAAGTTCCCTGAAAATCTCGTTTCATAATATCCATCTGTGATTTTTTTTAAAAAGTTCATAAAAATCGAGAGAAATGAACGATTACGATCGCCAATTGTTTTGACAATCGTATATAGTCTAATTCAGTATATTTGGACACATAGTCTGATTCATGATATGTGATATGCGCGATATTTCATCATCGGAACTACAGGACCGTATTTGGAATAAAGATCGGAGTTTTCGTGTCTAATTCGAAGGAAAAAATTCCAATTACACCCCTCCCGACACCTCTAAACCCAATCCAATTAAAAACTCGAAAAAACATACTCCGCCATTTTAACTAGTACAATAATTTTAAATTCAACAAAAGCCCTAGCCCTACTTTAATTAGTACCTTTTCAAGGACAAGTCATAGTTATTTTCATTATATACGCTTCATTATATTTATAATAATTGTTGCATCTTACCTTGACTTGGGCCTTACGTAATCAATTTCACTGTCGTCGTCGGCATCGGAAAAACCAAATTCCATGGTTTCTGACTCGCGCGTAGGGGCCATAACGCGTTAGAAATACTGTGAGTGAAATTATTAATTGTAACAGATCAGAACCGTTTGCATGGTTTAACGACACTGCATTGATAGTAAAAATATGCTTAGGTAGTAAAAAATAATAATAAACACGCCGTGTTCTAGGTAAGGAGTGATTTATTGTGGTAGGTACCTATCCTTATAGTTTATTGAAGATAACCAAATAGAATTTGTGAGTTCATTCCTTTACTTAGAAAAGTTTTAAAAATAAGTAAATGTACCACACTATTGCGCAAAATGTAAATTTTTATCGCTTTATCAATTGACTTATTGGTGCAGTTAAGTGTTTGGGAAAATCGTGTATTGTTAAGATAAGGTAATGTATAAGTGTAAGTACCAATGTGTAGTAACAGGTATGATGGGGCAAAGATTTTCGCAATTAATGATGACGATAAGGAATTAACAAAACAGCTTAATTGAGATTTACGTCAGCCAAAAAAATTGTGTAATGCTGCGCAGGTATGCAGAAAATTTGCTAGAGCTACAGAGGGACCCTCAAGCCCATTTTTTTTCTATAATACTCTTCAAGGTCAAATTTTTAGGGGAAAAGTTGCATTTCTGGAAGTCCCCAACTTAAATTATGTTGGCACAGAGATTTTTTGGTTACTTTTTTCACACTAGATCATTGTCTATGCACTAGATCAATTCTTGTCAAAATAATAATCTAATGTCAAAATGTTGTCAATGTCAATTTTATAAGTTTTTAAAATATTACATTTCTAAATTAAAAACAACAAAACAATACTCCGGGAGAAGAAGATACTTTTAAGTTTAATCTACAAAGAATTTCACTCAAAATTATGTTTATTTCCACTGCAGTACTTCAAGCAATGCAAAACGCAGGATATAGCTCGCCTTTGTATTACTGGTTGCATATCTCACAGGTTGATTTATTAATATAAGAAGCCAACTAGCAGTGCCGGGGGCGATTGAAGTAACAGGAGGTGATGCTTAGCATAATTTTAAGCATGTTTTTTGTTTTTTGCATTTAAGAAGGCTCTAGAAACAAAAATTGTTTTCGTGTCAAGTAAAGTCTTTGCTGATACTAAGAAAAATAACGAATATTTTTAAGTTTGATAATTATTTATTTTGTCTAATCTAATCTAATTGAAGTAAGCCGATTTTCAAAAAAATATCTATAATACTCTAGTAGGCCATGGATTTTTTTTTTTTTTTGTAATATTTCGTTGAAATTCATGGCTTGCTGCGAGATGTAATTTTCCTTTAAAAAACGTCGATTTTCTTAAGTCATTTATAGTCAGTTTTAAATTAAAAAACAATGTAGCGTATGTACAGGGTGTCCCACGTAAGATGTCCATTATCTTTAGTACTTTTCGAGAAACTGGCAACAAAGTGCGATAAAGTAGTAAAATAAGCTATTATAATTCTAATACATTTTTAAAAATTCACGTAAAGAGCTTGAAACTAAAGAAAAAGAAAACTACTAAAGAAAATGTACAGGGTGATCGTTTGAAAATTCTACTTTTTAAACCCTGTTATTTTGCTTAAAAATATAGCTAGAAAAAAAATAAAAAATAGATCTGCCCTTCTGCCCTTTGACACCCGGTATAGATTCAGAATCGACAACTAAGTTATTTACGGTAGTCACTTGTGCTCACCGGATTTATTAAGGTTCTATAAAATGACTGCAAGTTCTAGGTTAGAATGAAGTGATATAAATATTTTCATCGCCATTTTATAAAACTTACGTTGCCACAATATATATAATAAGTTATATATAAAGCATGGCGTTAATTCATTATAAAACTAATATATTTCCCGGGTTATATAACAGTATCGCCAATTACCTTTATAAAACCTGCCAGTGTTTCAGCGCGTATATTATAAAACTTTACGTGATCAACTCGGTGACAAAAATTCCTCTATTATTTTGATAAACTAATATTACTCTTATAAATCTTGGAAGACGCATCATGGCTGCATTTGTGTGCATGGTTTTAGGTTATTTTGTTAATATAGCAATTCCTTGGCGACTACTTACGATTAAAAGCCCGGACGAAAGTAAAACACGTTTCGTCATAAAGTTTCTAACAACTCTTCCACAATCCAAAAGTTTTATAGCGACGCTTTTGGGACCGTTACATCACTCAAAGGCATATATCGACCCTACAGTGTTATAACGTTATTTATATACAATATATAGTATCACTGGGGTTATATAAGATCACCTTGAGTGATGTTATGGTTTCCAGCGTTTATAAGTGTATTATTTACATTCCGCCATTATGTTTTGCAAAAAAGAAGAAGACATTGTGGACCCTATTATTAGAATTTAATATTTTAACCTAGAACTTATAAAGCTTATATAACCTGCGGTTATATAAGCAGTTATATAATGGTAACGGTAATATTTTTACTTTTGATTATAAACTATGAGATTGATACTGCTACTAAACAAAGGTGTTGCTCCGCTTGGGTTCTATAAGGGGCTTATAAGAGTAACAGAAACGTTACCGTGACTATATTAAAGCTATTAAGCTCAGTATTGGCAAATTTAAGCTTTCTATTGTACAAACCAAAAAGGTACTCACCATATTTTTCGTCCCACCGTCCCGTCGGCGATATTGAGTGATGTAATGGACATGATGGTGCTTCGCTTCACTCACTACAGTGCCAATGGCCGAAACAGTCTACAACCAAAAACGAAACATCATCGTCTGATGAAAAAATATTAGAGCTAATTGACTAATAGAAGCAATCCGCTTCCGAGAGCCGCTCGTCGGCGGCGGATTATCCCAAGGCATTTCTGTGTACTAATTAATTTTTTATTGAAACACTATGTCGAGCGCAATTGTGTGGGATTGAATAATTCGCTACAATTTTCTAGCTTCGATTGATTAGCACGGTGTACCGGGTGGCCGCGGCGTAACGCAAGTTTTCTTTGTCTTTTGGCTTCAGCTTGCACCAGTCGTTTAACAATTGCCTGGTCAACTAATAAAAAGAATGACCTCATGAGCCGAGATACGGCATTGAATGTATCGGCAAAAAATGTTTGTCGTATTCGTCATGCAACTGTTTATCTAGCTTGACCAGCTAGAGATGGAAGAGAAAAATTAGCAACGCCAAGCGCGGTATCGCTGCAAAAATAATGACGTTGTTGCCACGACTACAACTGTTTCCAAAAAAAGATAGAAAGCGGCAACAACTGCATTGCAGATTTTGTTCTTTTCTAAGCGGTTACTCCACCGCGCCGGTTTTAGCAGTAATACAACATGTCCGAAACGGTTTCCTAAGCGAGCTACAGCATCTGTGTATAATTAGGTTTTGTTTTAACCATTTAGATTTTGCACAATCTTTTGAAAGAAAAAACAAATAACGAAAATAAAAATTGCTTTGTATGAGACTAGTCGTTTTGGTTTCGCAATAGCTGATTTAAGATTCAACCTTGAATCTCCAGAGTACTTAAAGCGACCACAAAAAAAAAACCGTAAGAGTTGGTACCAGCAAAAATTCTCTAGTTTGGCAATTTAGAAAAAAAAAACTGACGGAACGAGAGTGTCGCCGTCGTTTTGACCGATTGACTGCTCCCATCTCGGCAAATTTGACCGGACAATTGGACTTTCACAAAATGACACGCGTTGCGGACTGGACGACAGTTAACAGTTCTAAAGGCAGGATAGCAAAGCAAACGGCCTGACGGGAACACGTTTAACTGTGAATTAATTATATTCGTATACAGTGGCTTCAATTTAAAACGGTACGTACAGTTTTTCAGTGAGTGTGCGAGCTTGACCTCATGACGGAGTGGCGTGAAACACTGTGCACTGTGAGAGGTTGTAATGTTAAATAAATCTGCAAATTACACCTGGCTGTCGGATCACACGTGAAATTCGGTCAAGGTGGCGGAGGCAGGTGAGGTGGGGCCACTCGATTCGGACGCTGGAAAGTATTAACTGGTATGGTTGGTTGTGATTTTAATTTGTTTAAATTTTCCTCCCCAATTTTTATGAAATAAAACTAAAAACACCCAAAACATATTTTGATTCATAATTTTCAAGTAGGTCATGTAGATCTCTGTCAAAATTTTGATTTTGTTTCATCTAACCTACCTCGTATCTCGTTTCCAAGATACCCATGGTGAGCACGATAAGTGGGACACCCTGTATACTTCTTTATTTTTATCGCTTGTAACATTTTTATTCTGGAATGCCCTAACTGAAACGGGAGCGAAGTTACGCAATTTTATACCCAATAATATGCCGTGATGAAATCAAAAATATCTTTTTTGGTTTTTGAGATTTTTGAAAAAAACAAAATTTTGCGTTTTTATTTTTGTTTTTTTTTTCTAGGTTTGTTTGAAGAGATATCAAAACAAGAATAAATTCTTCAATGCAATTTTTCCAGCTCTACAACATAGAGTTAAAATATTTTGAATCGAACGTTTCGCCAGACCGGGGCCACCCTCAACTTGTTTTTTCAAGTACGGACCTGACATTATTTTTCCTAAATTCATTAGTATTTTTCATCCTGATTCCAACGTTATATGACACTCGTTGATTTGAACAGTGTTTTCAGATCTAAAACTCAAATTAAGTAAAAAAACAGGGCCGTAATGAATGGATTTATTCACTTAAACACTTAATTTAAGTTTTGGAACTGAAAATATTGCTCAAATCAACGAGTGTCACATATCGTTGGAATCAGGATGAAAAATACTAACGAATTAAGGAAAAACAATGGCAGGGCCTTATTTGAAAAATCAAAGTTGAGGGTGGCCCCGATCTGGCGAAACGTTCTATTCAAAATAAAATATCTCAAAAGCCAACAAGAATATATTTAACTCTTAACCTAGCACAAAATGGGCGAAGTTTAGCCCACGGCCACTCTTATACAAATGCTCGTTTGTTGACAAAAAACAACAGAAATCACGTTTGTTGCTTTCAAAATCAGCAGTAGGTCGGATTTTACTTTCCAATTACGTCGTGTTATTGCATTACTTACGTTTAAAACTACTGAAACACTAACACCGATTAAATATCACAGATGATTGAGCATTACAAACCCTCGCTTTTCAGTGCCACTAAGCCAACCGCAACGTTTAAAATAAAACTGCCGGCCCAGATCCCCGGCCTGTATCCGTAAAATTTCACACATGTTTTAGAGAAGTGGATCTTTTAATTTCCTTCCGGCCTTCCGGGACTTCGATTACGGCTTACGTCAAGTTTCGCAGGAAGAACCACCGTTTCCTGTTCAGTGTGGAAACATGATATGACGCAGGGCTTGCTGCTTAACCGCATATCTTGGTCTTCGAGCTAAATTTTTTAAGAATGGATCAAACTAAATATGAAGAAAGGTCATCTAATAGTGAAACCTCTATTTTCTTCTTCTTCTTCTTCTTCTTCTTCTTCTTCTTCTTCTTCTTCTTCTTCTTCTTCTTCTTCTTCTTCTTCACAGAAAAATATATGGAGCGAACGCTCCCTCATCCTAATACGCTACGACAAGGTTGTGTTGATCGGGTTGATGAAGCTAAAATGCAAAAAAAGAACGAAGATATTGCTGACGATTTTATATATTTCACTGAAGATGAAGCTACTGATGTGGGTGGACGTTCTTTAGTGGACAAATTGATATAGACAGTAACAGTAACCTTGAAGAGATAAATAGGCAGTGGTATCACCTATAATTTATCACCTTGGCTTGGATCGTTGAATAATCTTTAAATTGTTGATTGGTTCGATCTGTAGCTCTCTCCGAGACCGTTCTTCTTGCCAGTGTAGGTTATATGGCATTATTATCGACGTCATAAATATTCTACAACTAACAACAAACAACTATTAATAAATGATATCGATGAACGAGGAAAAATTCCTTCACTCGGCGACCATACTGTAACTGTATAAAAAGGAATACATAAAAGGTTGATTTTGAAACAAAATAAAAATCTGAGATTATATTAAATAAATTGTCCAGAGGATTCAATACATTACTTTTATTAGCAAGTAAAATAAAATTTTCCTAAGTGAGCTACAGCCCCTAAAGAGAGAACATCTAATGTACAGGGTGAGTCAAATTCGATGCTCACCATTGGGATCTCTACAACATAGGGTTGCAATATTTTGATTAGAACGTTTCGTCTGATCTTTGTTTTGTTTTTTCAAATACGGACCTGATATTATTTTTTCTTAATTCATCAGTATTTTTCATCCTAATTCCAACGATATATAACAGTCGTTGATTTGAACAATATTTTCAGTTCCAAAACTTAAATGAACTATTTAAGTGATTAAATCCATTCATTACGGCCCTGCTTTTTTACTTAATTTAAGTTTTAGAACTGAAAATACTGTTCAAATCAACGAGTGTTATATATCGTTGGAATCAGGATGAAATATACTAATGAATTTAGGAAAAATAATGTCAGGTCCGTACTTAAAAAAACAATAAGTGAGGGTGGCCCCGGTCTGGCGAAAAATATTTTAACTCTATGTTGCCGAGCTGGAAAAATTGCAATGAAGAAGTGCTTTCTGTTTGAAATCTCATCAAACAAACCTAGAAAAAAAAAACAAAAATGAAAACTCAAAATTTTGTTCTTTTCTTCAAATATCTCACAAACCAAACAAGATATTCTTGATTTCATCACGGCATATTATTGGATATAAAATTGGATATGTTGTGCCCGCTAGAACTTACAGTTTTTAAGATCTCACGCTGTAGAACAATAATTATTACGTTTATTGCGAAATGAAGAGGAATTAAAATACACAAAAAAACATTGTTACATGAGTGCGTCAACATTAATCGCCATATCAATTATTTCCAGCAGCGCAAAATAGGTAGTTATGTATAAGCGTAACTATATAAAAGGATCTAACAGCTGTAGCGCTTTTAAACACCAATTGCCAACAAACAAATTTTCCTATTATAATAATTTGTCTTTCATCTAACGAGAGAATAATGGGCGCGAACACGCAACTCATCCCAAGTCAAGTTATCAGACCTTTTAATGAGGGGAAAAAACTAAATTCCTTCAAATGATTTGTAAATTTTTTTTAGTTAAAATCCAATTAAAACAAACAAGTAGGTATCTAAGAAGGCTGGTATTCCGAAGGGGGCCACACTTTAAGAGACAACGGACGCACACCCAACACCCGAGTATACTGAAATTGATTTACTTTTTAGAAAAAACAAACAACATTAGAAATCCGTATGATTCCAAGCTGTGCCCCTACCGCCATATTGGAAAATGATGGGCGGTGAAAAGAGACGGTAAGTCGAGTTTGCTAATTCACGCAAAATCATTATTAAAGAGAAAAATACTGTGGACCTAACTTGGTTCCTTGCGGCACGCCGTAATTAATTTTTCACCAAGAGGATTGTTAAAATCTTGCCCTATAAAGTAGTTTAGTTTAATGATATCAGCAGGATTTGTTTCACGTTTTTTAAATTTACTAACCAGATTCAGAATTTATTGCATGTGTATGAATAAAAATTATAGGTCCCATTGAACAGGGCTTTTATAATGCACAGCTTTTTTGTTTTAGGTTGCTCGGAAAAATTCCCCGCAGTAATTATATACGCCTGGTGTTTGGACTGGGGAGCAAGTGGATATTGCAGTGAGTCGACGTTTTTCTCTGGGTTTTTCTAAGTATTATTTTTAGTGATTATAATATTGTGTACATACGTAACTCAGTTTTCAAGGTTTTGTTTCAAATGTTACTTATCCATCGGCACCAAGCATTAGTACGGGATGTCCACAAAAAGTGGAAAAGAAAATGTGCTAAAATTCGCCTCCTTTAATTAAAAAAAAATTTCCGGGAGTCTATACCAGAATTTACAGGGGTTGCAAATTTTGGCTGGGACGCACTGTATATTACAGAATATGAAAAACTTGATAACTTTGCATTTATACTCAACAGAGATTGAAATATTTAATTATATGATGATTATATAAATAGGTTTTTACTCTATTTGCAAAATTTGGCATACCAATATTAGTGCAATTAATTGCTGACGTGTGACCTAATAAATTTTCGGCTAAGTCATCAAAAGAGGTTAATTAATGTCGCTATGCTGAGTTTTTATTATTAGTGAGATTATTTGATGTACTGTCATATCGGCTAGCTTATTTAAAATTATATTCAATATTTTCAATACTATTGTCCTAATTAGCTATGATAAATTTTGCACTACTAATTAACGTTTTTAAATTGTCTATAGTTGCGCGCAACAAGCGGGAAGGCACTGTATATTTATTGTTGGTCGCAGGCAACACTCAATATACAAGTATGTTTTACTGGTTGCCTATATAGGAAAGCGTACAAGTACAAGCAACACTTAATATTGCGGCGTGTTTTACTGGTTGCCTATATATAAGCACATGTAATTAAATAGTCCAGTTAATTAAACTCCCAAATATCGTGCTTCTGTGTCGCTGGGCACATAGTCAATAAAAAGCCAAATTTATGTTATTTATTAAAATTACATTTTCTTTGACACATTTACAGTTTTTTAACCTACAACTTTTTGCGAATTGGGAAAAAAATCTAAAACAAAATTTCACATTTAGTGTTAAGACATATAAATTTAATAGGAGGCCACAATTGGCCATTGAGAGAGGTAATTTATTGTTGTAAAACAGCCAAATATGTTGATTTTGTAGGTTAAGTGAACATGATTTTTGTTCAACTTTTAAATTGCTTAATTTAATTTTTAGATACAATATGGGTGTTCAAAACATTTGGAAAATTTATTACACTTGTTCCAATGTCCACTAAAACGAAAACGCTCTACGAACGAACATAAAAATGCCTTTACACGCCAGGCAATCAGGAAGTAAAGTTAGACTGGCTATAAGTATAGAGTTCCCAAATTTTGACACAGAAATAATTGCTCACGAGGTGGATCAGGCTATAAAATCTTCCAAAGAAGATAAACATGTTTTTTTCAAAGCGAATTAGTGCACAAGGTATTTCTGCAGTCTATCGGAGCAGTTAAGGAAGCTAATAAATATGCAGTGGAAAGTAATGGCAGCGAAATACGTTTGACGGCTTTAAAAGGTTCAATAATAGTTGTTACATCTCAATAGCCTTGTCTCACAATGACTGTTGTAGGAATTTTTCAATTTCGTCCTAATTTTCTTTGTACTGAAGAAGGATTAAAGCAACAAGTCACTGTTCGTTTCAAACAAAGCAACGATAGGTAAAAGGAATCTACAGAGACAGAACATTATAGGCTAGAAGAGCAGATGAACCGTGGACAGAGTGCATGTGTATGAACATAATACTACCCTTAGTAACGTAAGTAATACATGGTAAAGAAACTATACGAGTTATTATATCGGTAGGAATTCGAAGTTATTGTTGTTAAAACAAACTAAAAGCACATTCATAATCATTTCGAATCGAATGATCTCTCAGTTGCAATAATTGAATGATCGATTATTCGGCAGTAATCATAATATTTCGATTATATCAATAGCTTTGTCATCAACCAGCCACTAGTGTACACATTTTTACACCTTTTGTCAATAAGTTTGGTATACAGTGTACACGATCTTGTCACTGATTCTGGAGGAGGTGTAACGAGTGTTGATAGTGCAGTGCAGGCGCCTTATTATAAGTTTAAGGTTTGTGTTCATGTAGGCAAAATGTAGGGTTGACGCTGTTTTATTTAAGTTATTGCCGTGTTCAACTACAACATTCAGTTTTTCCCACCTGTACATTTAAAAGAACAGTTCCTATGTATGGGTAGGTACCCAATTCAAATGAAAATATAGGTTATGTTGATTTTTAAATTTCCGTGTATCAAAACTTACCTCCTGCGGTGCTGGCAGCTCGTTGCTAACTTCACACCAGTTCTTGAGCGACATCTACTGCCTACTAGTAAAATTGAGGCCTTCGGAAACTTGCTTTCACGTGACAGTTATACCCGATTTTTCACTAGGGTAAACGAACGACATTTGATGTGATCTAGTTAATTCGAGTAAATTTCCGAAAATGCCTTTAGCCCTCTGCTAGCGGATAATTTCTCGTTGGTTGGTTTTTCTATAGTTTCATTCCATTCCTTTGCTTTTGCTATTCCTATATTTCCTATCTCTAAGATCGAAGATCAGTAAGATTCATAATAAGGCACATTTTTAGTTTCTAGTCAGATTTACTGATTAGTGAATAATAAAGAAGTATGGATGAACCTGTTGTAATGAATTTGATGACAGTGATAATCCTGTAGTGAGAGAGGTAATTTATTGTTATAAAACAGCCAAATATGTTGATTTTGTAGGTTAAGTGAACATGCTTTTTGTTCAACTTTTAAATTGCTTTTAATTTTTAGATACCTATTATGTTTAAAACATTTGGGAAATTTATTACACTTGTTCCAATGTCCACTAAAACGAAAACGCTCTACGAATGAACATAATAATACCTTTACAAGCCAAGAAATCAGGAAGTAAAGTTAAACTGGCCAAGTCCCCAAATTTTGATACAGAAATAATTGCTCATGAGGTGGATGAGGATATAAATTCTTCCAAAGAAGATAAACATGTTCTTTTCTAAAGCGAAATAGTGGACAAGGTATTTCTCCAGTTTATCAGAGCAGTTAAGGAAGGTAATAAATACTCAGTGGATACTTATAATGGCAGCGAAATACATTTGAAGGCTGTAAAAGGTTAAATAATAGTTGTTACATCTCAATAGCATTGTCTCACAATGATTGTTGTAGGAATTTTTCAATTTCGTCCTAATTTTCTTTGTATGGAAAAAGGATTAAAGCAACAAGTCACTGTTCGGTTCAAACAAAGCAACGATAGGTAAAAGAAATCTACAGAGGCAAAACATTATAAACTAGAAGTGCAGATGAACCCTGGACAAAGTGCATGTGGTATAAACATTATACTACCCGTAGTAACGTAAGTATACATTGTAAAGGAACTATATGAGTTATTATATCGGTAGAAATTTAAAGTCATTTTTCTTATAACTTAAACGCATTCATAATAATTTCGAATCGAATGATCGATTATTCGGCAGTAATTGGAATATTTCGATTATATCAATAGCTTTGTACATTTTCAAAAAAAACGAGTTGTCATGCTATATGGTGAAAGTGAAAATCTATTTATAGGTTATGTTGATTTTTAATTTTTAAATTTTCGTGTATCAAAACTTATTTCCTGCTAGCTGACTTCACACCAGTTCTTGAGCGCCATCTACTGCCTACTAGTTGAAGTCAATATGTAAAATTGAGACCTTTTCGGAAATTTGCTCGGTTGTTTGATGTCACGTGACAGTTACACCCGATCTGACTATAATGGGTTAGTAAACGAACAACATTTGATGCGATCTAGTTAACTCGAGTAAGTTTCCGAAAATGCCTACAGCTAGCGACTAACTTCTCGTTGGTTGGTTTTTCTATAATTTCATTCCATTCCATTGCTTTTGCTGTTCCTATCTCTAAGATCAGTAAGATTCTTACCTTTTTAGGTTCTAGCCAGATTTACTCAATAAATAATAAAGAAGTATCATCACTGTCATCAAATGAATTTGATGACGGTGATGATCCTGTAGTGAGAGAGGTAATTTATTGTTATAAAACAGCCAAATATGTTGATTTTGTAGGTTATGCTTTTTGTTCAACTTTTAAATTGCTTAATTTAATTTTTAGATACCTATAATATAGATGTTCTAAACATTTAGAAAATTTAATACACTTCTTGCAATGTCCACTAAAACGAAAACGCTCTACGAACGAACATAAAAATACCTTTACAAGCCAGGAAATCAGGAAGAGGAAGTATAGAGTCCGCAAATTGACAGAAATAATTGCTCACGAGATATAAATTATTCCAAAAAATATAAACATGTTTTTTTTCTAAAGTGAATTAGCGGACAAGGTATTTCTCCAGTCTATCAGAGCACTTAGGGAAGCTAATAAATACGCAGTTGATACTTATAATGGCAGGAAAATACGTTTAACGGCTTTAAAAGGTTAAATAATAGTTGTTACATCTCAATAGCATTGTCTCACAATGATTGTTGTAGGAATTTTTCAATTTCGTTCTAATTTTCTTTGTATGGAAAGAGGATTTTAAAGCAACAAGTCACTGTTCGGTTCAAACAAAGCAACGATAGGTAAAAGAAATCTACACAGGCAAAACATTATAAGCTAGCGATGAACCGTGGACTGAGTGCATGTGTATGAACATACTACCCTTAATAATTTAAGTAATGCATGGTAAAGGAACTGTATGAGTTATTATATCGGTAGGAATTCGAAGTCATTGTTCTTAAGACTTACTCATAGTCATTTCAAATCGAATGATCTCCCGGTTACAATAATCGAATGATCGATTATTCGGCAGTAATCGGAATATTTCGATTATATCAATAGGTTTGTTTGTCATCAGTCACTAGTGTATACATTTTACACTTTTTGCCAATAAGTCGGTTGTTATAAATTAGTGTAGACAGTGCTAGCCGTTTGGTATACTTACCAGTACAGTGTACACGTTCTTGCACTTTTGACACTGAATCCTGAGGGAGGTGTAACGAGTGTCGATAGTGCAGGGCGGGCGCCTTATAATAAGTTTGAGGTTTGTGTTCATGTAGGCAAAATGTTAGGGTTGACGCCGTTTTATTTCGAAATTATTGTCGTGCTCATCTACAATTACAGTTTTTCCACCTGTACATTTTCAAAAAAAACTATGAGATGCTATATGGGCGGGTATCTATTCGCCTCAAGTGAAAATCTATTGTTTATAGGTTATGTTGGTATTTAAATTTTCGTGTATCAAAACTTGTTTCCTGCCGGTTTTGGCAACGCGTTGCTAACTTCACACCAGTTCTTGAGCGCCTCCCACTGCCCACTTAAAAGTCGATATGTAAAGTTAAGACCTTTTCGGGAATTTGCTCATTTGTTTGATGACACGTGACACGACATTTGATGTGCTCTAGTTAACTCGATATAGGCCAGATCTAGTTAACTCGAGTAAGTTTCCGAAAATGCCTTCAGCTAGCGATTAACTTCTCGTTGGTTGGTTTTTCTATAATTTCATTCCATTCCTTTGCTTTTGCTGTTCCTATCTCTAAGATCAGTAAGATTCTTACTCACCTTCTTAGTTTCTAGCCAGATTTACTCAATAATAAAGAAGTATGTGTACCTATTGTTTGTAGTTTATTTGTGGCGGACAATTAATATGTGTACCTGTTGTAATGAATTTGGTGACAGTGATGATCTTGTAGTAAGAGAGGTAATTTATTGTTATAAAACGGCCAAATATGTTGATTTTGTAGGTTATGCTCTTTGTTCAACTTTTAAATTGCTTAATTTAATTTTTAGATACGTATAATATAGATGTTCAAAACGTTTGGAAAATTTTACACTTCTTGCAATGTCCACTAAAACGAAAACGCTCTACGAACGAACATAAAAATGCCTTTACAAGCCAGGAAATCATGAAGAGGAAGTAAAGTTAGACTAGAGTCCCCAAATTTTGACAAAAATATTTGCTCACGAGATGGATGAGGATATAAATTATTCCAAAAAAGATAAACATGTTTTTTTCTAAAGTGAATTAGTGGACAAGGTATTTCTCCAGTCACTTAAGGAAGCTAATAAATACGCAGTGGATACTTATAATGGCAGGGAAATACGTTCAACGGCTTTAAAAGGTTAAATAATAGTTGTTACATCTCAATAGCATTGTCTCACAATGATTGTTGTAGGAATTTTTCAATTTCGTCCTAATTTTCTTTGTATGGAAAAAGGATTAAAGCAACAAGTCACTGTTCGGTTCAACCCAAGCAACGATAGGTAAAAGAAATCTACAGAGGCAAAACATTATAAGCTAGAAGTGCAGATGAACCGTGGACTGAGTGCATGTGTATGAATATAATACTACCCTTAATAATGTAAGTAATGCATGGTAAAGGAACTATACGAGTTATTATATCAGTAGGAATTCGAAGTCATTGTTCTTAAAACAAACTAAAAACACATTCATAATCATTTCGAATCGAATGATCTCTCAGTTGCAATAATCGATTGATCGAATATTCGGCGGTAATCGGAATATTTCGAATTTCGATTATATCAATAGCTTTGTCATCAGCCACAAGTGTACACATTTTACATCTTTTGTCAATAAGTTTGGTATACCAGTACAGTGTACACGTTCTTGCACTTTTGTCACTGACTGGAGGAGGTGTAAAGAATGTCGATAGTGCAGTGCAAGCACCTTATAGTAAGTTTGAAGTTTGAGGTTTGTGTTCATGTAGGGTTGACGCCGTTTTACTTCGAAGTTATTGCCGCGTTCATCTACAACATTTAGTTTTTTCCACCTGTACATTTGAAAAAAAACTTAAAAACTATGAGTTACGCTACGCGGTATGGGTACGGGTAAGATATTCACTTTAAACGAAAATCTGTTTATAGGTTATGTTGATTTTTAAATCCGTGTATCAAAACTTATTTCCTGCCGGTGCTGCCAGCGTGTTGCTAACTTCACACCAGTTCTTGAGCGACATCTACTGCCTGCTAGTTTAAGGTTATGTTATATTCTTTGATGTTATAATTACTTTGTAAGGGAGAAATATGTTTAAATGAGCTCATTAAGGTATTTACTTTTATTGACAAAGTTAACTGACGTCGAGAAGTAGATTTGCATATTCGTAGTGTGATATATTGCTGTTAAATTTGTAATATACTCGGTTATTATCTTGCAACCTTGCCTAATAATGTTGGATTAATTCAAAGAATTTCAGTAGCTCTGGTCGATATTTGAGCACCGAGAGATGGAGGAGATCAGCAAGAATCGTTCCTTCCAGAATTAATCATGACTAGTGGAAAGTTGAGACGTGGAACTTCAGGTATGTGTATAAAATGTAACACGCCCTGGATTAAATGTTGAGGGAATATGATTGACTGCTGTTTATTCGGTTTTAACTTTATCTCTGTTTCGATTATAATTTTATACATGCAAAACTGCCCTTTTATGACGAAAATTGTTAGGAAATTATGTTCCAACTTGTGGGAAACTGCCACTGCCCTGCAGACTTACCTGAGGTTCGTGAGCACAAAATAGATTTCGAATAGATTATAAGTAATTACGTTCTGGGTTATGGCACTCGTGTTTTAAAAAAAATAACGCAATTAATTTGAAACACTTTTTTTGTTATTATTGAGTTGAACATCGATTAAAACATTTTGATAGAAGGGTCAGTTGTTTAGTTGAACAATTTTCAACAATATGCATGGAACTTTAGTCGCCACAAATACCAGTAATAAGGGAATTAATTATTGTAATGTGCGTTTCAGATGGAAAAAATTCATAGCAGGTTGATGGCATCTATAAAGACGATTCAGAAGTTGCAGGGAGGATTCAACATGATCTCAATCAAATTGTTCAAAAAAATCCTAACATCAGGCTTTAATTCTTCTTGTAAGTACAATTGTAAAAAAATATTTATCAAGGTTGTTTCTCTTCATTCATTCGTTAATGGTCAAGAACGTTTATTACGCCCGTGGTACATATAAAATTGTATGCACGAATGGTTTATAGGGTTAGTTACTAACTTAGATTCGTTTTGATTGACAAGCATATTGACTGTTGCTTGAATGTTGTCATTCAAGCAATTCGAAGTCATTACGTAGCAACGGTCAAACAAAGCCAATCTCATGCTCGTTATATTTCAATAGGGGGCTATAAAGTTACTTTATTTCATCCCGTCCGGAAACATTACAGTACTCATATGCGGCCGGGAAGTGAGGTATTATGGTATTAGATACTGTAATGTACCGGAAGCCACCGGAAATTCATTACGAACCAATCACGAACTGTTCTTATACCTTTTGACAGTTATTTGACATATAAAAATTTACCTTAAATTAAAAAATAGTGTCAAAACTGTCAAATGCGAAATGATCTAAGAAAGTAAACAAGTTTCAAATTATACAAATGGACGGGATGAAATAAAATATTATTCGATACACGTCTGTTAGGTGTTGTTCCAGTCTCGTTTAGATATTATGAACTCGGCTCCTTCGTCGCCTCGTCCATAATATCTACTCGACTGTAACAATTCACCTTCCGGACTTGTAACAAAAATTACAATTATCACCCGAAGGCGATAATAGGGCCTGTGGGCCATAAAGTTGTACCTAACGCCCGCATAACCGGGCGCTGAAGCACACTTTATCGCCCGGTCATGCATAAAATCCTATATTCTTTGTTCTAGGGCCAGCGTTATGATGGACAAGAAAGATGGTTAGGATCGACAAGGAAGATGGCGATACGTTATGTGGAAGACTCCTACAGAGTGTTATCCAGTGTACTTAACTATGATGTATTTTTTATTATATATTTAACTCTGTAGTTCATTCAGAAATAAATATTTGTATATGCATTTAATTTTGTTATTTCTGAAATCCCACACCTACCAAAATCATAGAAATTATAGACTTTATTGAATGGATTGAAAAATTAATCTAATGTACCAGTTGATATTTTTCTTCAAAATTGAACAATTGATGTAAAGTTTTATCAGAATTTATAGTTTCTCTTTTCGATGTTTAGATTGAGTAAAATTAGTTTAAAGTTGTAGTTAATATTTCGCTTAAAATTCCAACGTTTTGGTGTAAATTTGTAGTTCAATAATATTACAAAAGATGGCGCCACATATATTCCGCAGAAGTATTCCGGTCCTGAGGCTTTATAAGTACGGTACCCACAAGGGTGGGGAAGGGTTGGGATCCCAGACCGACCTCACTCCATGGAGTGTCTTTCCTGCTTTAGAATTTTTGTTTTATAAGAAGATAGATAGTAATATATATATATTAATACTTAGTATTTATAATATTTTTCTTAAAAATAGTAATACACCCCCCCCCGTAGCATTGGAGTTACTGAAGAAGTCTGAAAATATTTAGTTTATATAGCCGTGCGACAGATCGGTATCAGCGAAATGCAAAAATTTTATGTGGCGCCATCTTTGGTCAACATGACGTACCTTCAAAAATTAACACGATTTAATAAGGCGTTTGCAAAAATAACAAATTGATCAACCACATTTCACTCAACAAGAAATTTATCTTTTCAATTCAATTTTCACTTGGCGATTTAAAACAAAGATCAAGTCAACAGTTTAGTTAAAAACTGTACATATTTTGCAGCATATTTTTATCTGCGACATGGAAGTGGCTCCATCTTTGGGATATTTTTAATACCACAATTTTAATTTAAGGTCTTAATTCCACTTTTCTCTTAATTATCTTTTACTAGTAAAAGGGAAAATGAAAATGCATATCATTTAAAATAGGTTTATTTATAATTGCCAGGCACAACAAATCAGAGTAAGTAAACATAAAAAAATATACAACACAGAAGCAAATAAACAACAAACTGCAAAGTTCCCTGTCCTCCAAATTTTCCAGCCAATGGTCGTGCGTCAGTGAGCCCCAATAAGATCCAATACCAGCCCTGGAAAATCAAATATATCAGAAAAGTTCAAGTTGTATTCATACAGGGTGTCCCGTAAATAATGGATAATCCTCAAACTTGAAATAGGCCAAGCCATAACCCATCAGAATATCACATTCTGACCTTATTGAAAACTCTACAGTTTTCAAGATATGGACACTCTCTTGAGTAGAAATTTTGAAAATTTCATGAGTGCCCATTTCTCGAAAACCGCAGGGTTTTCAATAAGGTCAAGTTGTGATATTCCGATAGGTTATGGCCTGGCCTATTACCATTTTCAGGATTATCCATTATTTACGGGACACCCTGTATAATAATGGGTTGCAGTCAAAAATAATACACAGAGATGTATTGTAAAAGCAGCTTTACAGTCGGCAATTTTTCTTGCTGCAAAATGTTCCCTGCTATAAATGACATATGTTTTGCAGTCGGCAATTATTTCTGAAATTATTGCGTCAGGAGTGCCAACCAAACAAATTTCACTGCATAAACCATCAGTTTATATGTATTTACTTGCTACATTTTAAATTATATTAAATTCACAAAACTAGACACTTCTTTACTTTGAATTTTGACTGAATAGGCTGTAGGGAATTTGTAAGGAGTTGGCAATATGAAAATTACTAGAAAAATCACCAACCATGCAAGTCCAATAAAAATAGATCCAGAGCTATTTGCTGCAAGTGCAAGAAAAATTGCAGTAACTCGTTGAAACGACTCATTTGGACGTGCGCGCAAGAAAAATTGCCTACTGTAAAGCACCCTTTAGACCAATGTTAAAACACTTATCCCAATCAATAAGTCGCACCGTCTACACGCTCTGCTTTTTGTCACTCTTGGACACGTTTATCATTACAAATAGGAAATTTAAACAAAATAGTTTTTTATGCAACAAGTGTGTAAAATGAGCTTTTTACGAATGATAATTATTGTAAAAAAAAAATATTTAAAAATGTTTTTATTAAGTCTATTTATTAACGCAGTTTTTACAAACAGTCATGACATGCTGTTGTCATGATTGCATAAAATATTCACACGGGTACAGAAAATACACAATAAAATAATTAAACTAGCATGGAGAAAGACTAGCGCATACTAAAAATTTTGTGAACAAATTACTAGAGCGCCATGTATAGTTCGCCGCCAGCATATGCCACGTCTCGGCTCTTTATATTATTATTTTAATACAAAGGCTGATATAAAATGGATGCTCCCCATTGGGATATCGGAAACCGTTAAAAGATAGAGATTCGGTTAAATGGGGGCAAAGTTGCACAAAAGAGTTATTTACAATAATTTCCTTATGCCATATTATTGGTGAACATCCAAGTTGAGTCAGCCCGTAATACTAGTCAAATTGGTCCTTTCCATAATACCTCCAAAGGGTACAGCATCCCGCACACATACACTTTGGTATGTTGTCAAATTAACTGAGAAAATTTAGTTTAGAGAGCTAGAAGAGCTCAATCAAGTTGTGATACCCCTTTCATACACGGTCTACAATGCCAAACAGCCACAACATATAAAACCGGGACATTAAAGACTAACCAATTTAACTGTAACAACTCTAATATAAAGATGTAAAGTTAAAATCAAACCTGTTAGTTTGTTCCATATATATCAGCATGT
The DNA here is from genome assembly GCA_963680705.1 of Rhagium mordax. Taxonomy (NCBI): domain Eukaryota; kingdom Metazoa; phylum Arthropoda; class Insecta; order Coleoptera; family Cerambycidae; genus Rhagium; species Rhagium mordax. The sequence continues at coordinate 59,102,193 of OY796662.1, read as the reverse complement.
GAGGTATTAGTTTTTATCTATTAAAAACCCACTCCAGGTTCTACCACAATCGGAACATCATGACGACTTAGAGGAATTTAAGTGGAACTTGGCGTCCATCTACTTCGATAAAGGTACCTGCCTCTGTGCGAGTTGCAGCGTTTCCAGCTGAAACAATAAAACTAACATGAAGGATAGTAAATATATTTTGAGAAGTTTACACCAGTTACAAGGTGTACATTTTCCTTCCCGTAACTTCTCAAGCAAATAAAAACAGGTTTCTTTATTTGTCTCTGCGTGTAGCAATGCAAATATTATAAGATGAAAAGAGACGTGAAACGATAAGCGGAACAAAAAACAAACCAAACCGCAATCATTTTCGGCGAAAAAACTATGTACCTTGCTTATGAACCACACATCTTGACCGAAAGTTCCTGTTTTGAAGTCGGAGAACTCGAAACTGAAATAAGTGTTCCATGCAAACGCTCCGTTTTTGAAAAATAAAAATCCTGAAATTTCACTCTTCGACACCAACATTTTGTATCATTAAAAACAACTTAATTCCATCCAATTTTTCGGTGCATTCACACAGGGGGATGTTCACCGAGTAATACCCCTTTTATCCATTACGAAAAACTTTACTTTTCCTCAAAAAAACCAAATTTTATACACACCGGCTAAAATACTCTGAAAAGGCAGCCATCTTAACTAACTCATAACCACAGAACACAGCAGAACTAGCGCAGCGGATATGGTTTATTAGCAACGCCAAGGAAGTAAGTTTTGATATAGTGCAACTAACTTCAGTCAGCTGTATCTGGTGTGAAGTTAGCAACGCGGTGCCAACAACGCCAAGGAAGTAAGTTTTGATATAGTGCAACTAACTTCAGTCAGCTGTATTCTAACTTACCTCAAAACTAATCTTATCACGCTGCACGAGCATGATGTTGACTGCTTGTTCAGTGATAATAAAATAAGTACAAATAAATAAAAATAAAATAAAGACTTTCCGGGTGGAGTTTTTACGTGGTGTGCATAAAAATAACTACATCAGAAGAAACAGTTTCCATTGAATAGCTGGACTACACGGAGTCATTTCAAATGTGGGATTTCCAAATAACAATAATTAATTTTGTTTAAAGCAAATAGCTTGTGGGAAATAAGTCAAAGTTGAGGAAATTTGCGACTCATTAACAAAAGACGAAGAGAAGAATTAATGGATTAAAAAGGATGCTAAAGCCCAAAAACATACAGCAACTACGATATATAAAAACCTCGATAAAAAGTTAATAGTACATATGAATTGTAATACTTCTTGCGATATGTATAAGAAAGAAACTGTTAAGAAATTTATCAGAAAAATAATGAACAACAAAAATGCAGTTACAAGAATTCTTCAACCTTAGCTATGAATACAAAGCAAAATAAATTTGACACGCCGTTTGATGGAGAATGGAGAACTGCACAAGCATATCTAGGGTGATTAAGAAGTACCCTACGTTACGATAAACAGACAAATCTTTTTTTCCAAATACCATTGGTTCTTTCTATAACATTTTTAATTGAGATATGTAAATTCTTGAATCTCTTTTCTGGACTGTTGAGGCACACATTGAGAAATGGTGTTAGAAGCCATGGTTCAACTCCATAACCGCTATCTCCTACTAAATAGGATCCCCTATGGCCAACTAAATACTCTATTCTTAAATAATTTCTGATATTTGGCATTCGGAATACTGCAGCATCATGCAGAGATCCAGAGTAACGAGCATTAACCGCTAAAATCCTTTGATCAGCGTCACTTATCATATAAGCATTAGGTATTACGTTTATGGAGAATTTACCTTTTCTATTTATACATACAAAAGGAGAATGGCCAGCATCATCTTTGTTTGCCTATAGTTTTATTTTCTATTGTTGTCGGAAACTTTACCCACATATACAGTAAATGTTGACTTATCTACTGGTGGCAGACTTGCGATATGGACGTATTCTGGGACCTACTAACTAACGTCAAACCGAATTGCTGTCCTTGTGTGTCTCTATGCGTATATATGTATGACGTGAAATTTCTATTTCTGATGTGTTAATTTATAGTAATTTATATTAAATATGTAATTGTATTATATTTAGCGTTTTTTGCTAATAAAGATTATTATTATATTATTCTAATGCTTGGCTAAAAATGGTTTCGTAATTGTTCAATAATCTGGCGGACACAATGTTTTGGTAACCTGTAAATTCTGACAAGTTGTCCATCGGGCAACTCGAATGAATTCTGCTGATCTCTGAGCATTCTACGTTCTAAACGCATTTCATTTCTAAACAATAAGAATATTTCCAGGCAATTTCTAAAACTATGCAATAAAGAGCTACACGCTTTTATAGGTAATTTACCTATTGGCCTATTTGTATTGTATTGTATGACCGATGGTAAAGAGGCAAGCACACTTGTCTCACGACCCAGCGTTCCCGGGAATGCCGATCGAGGCGCAGGGAATTTTTCGGAAAAATAAATTATTCCCAGTATACTCGAACTTGAACAATATTATTATAGCGAAGTGAATTATGTAAAACTGCTTTTATTTTACCTATGAAGAAAACCTATCTTACCTTCTATAATATTCAGCATTTAATCTAAATGTAAACGAAAATGATCCAAAAAGAAAAATTTCATTCCTTAAATTTAGGGTTAGGTGTATATCAAAACTTATTTCCTTGTCGTTGCTAATTTCACACGCATGACGAGAGCTGATGTGAAGTTAGTAACGTATTGCTAATTTCACATAAGAGCAGAACTGGTTGAAGTTAGCAACGCGTTGCCAGCACAGCAACGCCAAGGAAATAAGTTTTGATATACTTGAAAATTTATTTCAAATTTTCTTAAAAATATTGAGGGAGTAGCTAAATTAAAGGCAACTAATATATAATTAAATATTTTTGAACACTTACAACCTAAAAGATTAATAAAATTCTATTTATATAATGAGACTTTACTTAAAAAATAAATAAAAAAATTATTTTCCCAAAAATTTGCGTTTGACAGTTAAAATTATAATGGGTTCGTGATAGTCCATACATCGCCTTACAACCCTTATAATGTGAAAATGCTCGATCAGTCGTAATAAGGGCGCCACAGGGGAAAAACAGAAAAATAAAATAAATTGATTTTTGAAAAATCGTAAACTCGAAAAATGTCGTTTGTCAGCAAAAAACTGCGACGGCATATTATCCGTCATATGTGTCTCTACAACACCCATGGGGCAAAAATCTTCGACTAGTAGTAATAACGTTTATAGAGGATGAATTGTCCCGGCATTGCTGTGGTGCATTTCCACCTAGGAAAATAAAATGGGTTGGAGAGACATATATGGCGGATAATATGCCGTTGCAGTTTTTTACTGATCCGAGTATTTTCACCTAATAGGGGTTGTATGGCGATATATAAACTATCACGAACCCTTAACAATTTTGACTGACAAACGCGAATTTTTGGGAAAATAATTTTTTTATTTATTTTTGAAGTAAAGTTTCGTTATACAGTAAAGACCGAGGAGGTTCGAACATGGGTATTATTTTGAGCGATTTACTTGTGCCCGTTGAGGCAAGCTGACACTCAGTGTTCCTTGGCGTTGCTAACTTCACACACATCGTAGCGAATAGATGGGCATGTGCGCATTCGCGTAAAAAATAATCGATCATTCGATTATTCAAATAATCGACACCGGTTATTGTATCAGTGTTCGAATGATAAATAATCGAATTAAAATCAGAGTAACCAGACAGAACGGTACTCAACGATTAAGTTAAGCAGTGGCAATTTGGATCAAATCCGAGAGAATAAAATTCTAACTAATCCCACCAACCTGAAGATGTGAAATGATCATATATCATACGATTATTAGTATCATTCGTATACCAAGTTTCCGATTATGCTCATATTGAGCGCTCTCTACTGGCTACTAGTTAAAGTCGATATGTAAAGCTCGTGTGCAATCAGTGCAATCATCCATGGTCCCAATAATGACAAATCAACTAATTTACTACAGAACCACAAATCTGGCAAATAACCATAGTCAAATACAAATAAATCAACCGTTTTTTTCAGCAGTTCAATAAGAAATAGATATATTTTAGGATGTGTATATTGTGTATCAACCGAATGTACCATTGATTTAGTGGGTGCGTAGTGCGAATGTTAATTTAACTTATCCTGGCCCTACTTGAATCCACTGATGTATATATAGTCGCGGAAAAAGATACATGAGAAGGGTGAAGTGCGGCAACACGTATTGTGTGCATAAGCGCATTGCTCTTTCTACCATATTACGTTTTCCGTCTCAAATATAGCTTGCATTAAAGCCAGAGATAAGGTCATTGCCGTATTATTAGCGCACGCACATACAATCGTTGGGATGGAGATTTCTCCAGTCAAGACAGTAACGGACTTTAGGATGTTTAGTATTCCAGGATCATCGGAATATAGACGCCGTTATTGAGAAATATTTACTTTTATATTAAGTGAACATGAATACTGTAACTATTGTATAGCCAATACTTTAAATTACTATTTATCTTGTTGCTAGCTGAACTGAGCACACATATCAAAATTGAAATCGTAAACGTGCGTACAATAAAATTAATTCCGGATCTGCGTTCTGTCCCTTCGCGTGCCTCAGTCCCTTCTATCTTATACATTTCCGCTACTATAACTGGATAAGCACTACCATTGTATGAAAGTGTCCGTAATTGAACCGCGCAACTAATTGGCAAGCATGCATACTGGACAAAATCACAGTGGATTATTTAAAATGCTAAAGGTGGGATTACACAGATACCATACTTAAACACTTCATAATTTAGTTATTCAGTCCAAAATCCACAATATTAGTGAAAAGTTTAAATATTATATAATAATATAACACAAAATGTGAAGCGACACTATCAACGCACAAGTGAGAGAACGTAAAATAAATTACTCAGTTTTAAAATGCGTCGTGTCATCATAGGCTAACATTACAAGTGAGTCAGCTAATGATACAATGTGCGATTTCGACCACACTACGCATAGGCACCGATTAGAATAGAGCGATTTTCGACCATATGAAAAGATGCATGTTCCGGACTAAAATTCCTCGCGCATACGCATGTAGTGCTCATCCAGATATATTGGTCAGTGCTTGAATCCCTTCAGCTGATGCGCTGGTCTATCAAAAACGAGCAGGACTGGCAAGCAGAAGGTTCTGGGTTCCAGCTCCTGGTAATGTGTTTTTTTAAATAAAAATACATTTTTTTATAAAAATGTTCATTCTTTAAATTAAAAATATCGGTTAGGGATCGTGTACCAACAAGGTTATGTCATATGTATGTATAGAAAGCTGTTAAGTATCTATTTTTGCAGAAAAACCTAACGTTCGGTTAAATAATACCGCTACTAAAGAACCAAACGTTCGGTTGAATATGTACTCCCTGTATTTTATAATAACATAACGTGACAATAAATAAATTGATAACATAAAATTAAATAACCATATTTAACTTTTTTAAAACAAGATATGATTATTAACGCCAAACAGCCACAACATGTAATACCGGAGTATTAAAGACCAACCAATTTAACTGTAACGACTCTAATATAAAGATGTAAAGTTAAAATCAAACCTGTTAGTTTGTTCCATATTATATATCAGCATGTGTGGTATTAGTTTTTATCTATTAAAAACCCACTCCAGGTTCTACCACAACCCGATCATCATGATGATTTAGGGGAACCATAGTGGAACTTGGCATCCATCTACTTTGATAACGGTACCTGCCTCTGTGCGAGTTGCAGAATATCCAGCTAAAACAATAAAAGTAACATGAAAGATAATGTATTATATTTTGCGTAGTTTACACTAGTTACAAGGTTCACATTTTCCTTCCCGTAACTTCTCAAGCAAATAAGAACAGGTTTCCTTATTTGTGTCTGCGTGTAGCAATGCAAATATTACAATATGAAAAGAAATGTGAAACGCTAAGCGGAACAAAAAACTAACCTAACCTAAATCATTTTCTGCGAAAAAACAATGTACCTTACTATGAACCACATATTTTGGCTTGAAAGTGCCTGTTTTGAAGTCGGAGAACTCGAAACTGAAATAGATTTTCCATGCAAACGCTCTGATTATGCAAAAAAAAATCCTGATATTTCACTCTTTGGCACCAACATCTTGTATCACTAAAAACAACTCAATTCCACCCAATTTTCTTGGCGCATTCACACAGAGGGACGTTCAGCAAGTAATAACCCTTTCATCCCAAACGAAAAGTTTGCTTTTCCACAACAAAATCAAATTAAATACTCCGATCATATGAAATGATCTTTGGTTGTCATCACAGAATATAAAGGCGTCGGCCAATCACAAGTCAGAACCACAGAACAGAGAACACAGAACTGGTGTGAAGTTAACAACGCGTTGCCAGCAACGTCAAGGAAATAAGTTTTGATATACTACAAAACATTCAAATTCTCTTTAAAACGTTGCCAACTTCACACACATCGTAGCGAATAATGGGCATGCGCGCATACGAGTAAAAAATGATCGGAATTAATCGGCACAATGCGGTTATTGTACCCGAGTGTTCGAATGATAAATAATCGAATGAAAATCAGAGTAATCAGACAGAACGATACGCAACGATTAAGCCAAGCAGTCGCAATCCGGGTCAAATGGGAGAGAAAATTCTAACGACTAACCCCACCACCAATCTCTGAAGACATGACAAGATCATAGATCATGCGATTATTAGCATTATTCGGATACCAAGTAACCGATTATTGAAATCATTCGATTATGCTCATATTGAGCGCCATCTACTGGCTACTAGTTGAAGTCGATATGTAAAGTGGGTGTGCAATCACCCATAATTCCAAAAGGACAAATGAACTAATTTACTACATAACCACAAATTTGGCAAGTAACTATAAGCATTGTTTATAAAGTATATAGTTATTCAACCTCTTGTTAGTACCGGTGGATCATTGGTAGATGGCGTGCTGGATGATGTGTGCCCATTATTACGACCGTAGCCCCCGGTGTCGTTTACGTTACGACCATTGTTTATTATAAACAATGCTACGACGCATGCACGAATTTCGTACATCCGGTGCATCTACGTCACATGACATTCGACGAAGAACTAAAGTCATAGATCGAACCTTGACTGTATATTAATAACTTTTGACAGTTTGTCAGTTTTCTATTTTTATTAAACTATTGGATTTTTTGTTCTAAAATGAATCATTTATACATCATATGACTAACATAACCTAAAATGTTTAGTTTTTGTAAATTTATTTTTACTTTAATTATAATTTTGTAGCTTCAGCTTGGATCCATAATAACATTTAAAAACTCTCTAATAAGACAGTAGATATAAATATAAAGTTTCAATATTGTACCTACGTAGATTATTAAAAATGAATTGCTATTTATAGGTTGGATTTCCAGTCAACAAAGAGCATCCTATTTCATTAGATTAGGACAATTAAAACTTCATTAGTAATGCATCGAACAAGATTTTAGATGATAGTACAGGAAACAAGCAGAAATTTTGATAAAAATGACATGAATATACAAAAATTTTAAAAAGTGCATATTTTTGAGGTTAGTTGTAAAGCCTGATTTTCATAGTCGCGCAATTGTGAAAAGCGAAATGCGAAACGTGTTGCTATTGGTTCATTTTACATTAAAATTTGGAATTGACCAATAACAACACGTCTCACATTTCGCTTTTCGCAATTTCGCGACTATAAAAATCACTAATAGTGCTGTAGCTATGTGTAAAAATCATAATAAAAGTAAAAAAGGTATCAATATAAGATATTTCTACAGAAAAGACAAAATAAATTTGAGGAATGGCAAGTAAGTGTAGGAACATGATGTATTGTATTTAAAATCTAGTTTTTTATTATTTCATCTTTTAATCAGCGTTTATGTAAAAATAATCAATCACCGAACGTTTAAATTTATTACAATAGCCCTAAAGCCGTCAAATGGATCATGTATGATGCACATGATCCAGCATATAGGACTGAAATAACCTCAAATTTAGAGTTTCTTTTAATTTATTTTCGATTTTAATTTTTGTAGTTTCAGCTTGAATCCATTATAATATGATTATAACATATAAAAATTATCTCAATAAAGTTTCAATATTATAGATTATATTTAAAATAAACTGCTAATTATAGGTTGGATTTCCAGCCAACAAAAATCATTTTATTTTATTAAATTACGGCAATCAAAACTTCATTAGTAATGCACTGAACAAGATTTTAATTGATAGTACAGGAACCAAGCACAGATTTTGATAAAAGCAGCTTAATATGTGAAAATCTTTAAAAATGTATATTTTTGTAAATGTATATCGAAATGGTGACTTTACATATTTGTGCGCTGGTATTACTTTTTCTACTAAACGCGTCATTTGATGATGTGCAAATCATATTTTTGAGGTTAGTTGCGATGTCATGTACACGACTTCATATTTTTCTCGAGCTCGACGTCACATCCGGCTGCGCAATGGCCGCAATGTGTAAATGTATCCTGAAATGTATATTTTTTTAATGATAAAATATTTTAAAAACAAAAGTCAAAAAACTGTAAACGTAGTCATAGAAACTGACTAGTATGTAAATTACTCACAAGTTGGCAGCACATACTTAGAAATCAGGTTGAATAACTATAATACTTTATAAACAATGCTATAAGCAATACAAATAAATAGACAAACAGACCTTTCTTCTTTCTTTCAGCAGTTGAACACCAAATTTCCCGTGTTCGCAATGCAATATTTGTTTGTTTTCACCAGCACACCAAATGCGAGTACAAATTTGGGATAGTAGCCGCCAGGAATGTAGTGAAATTATTTTTAACATTAAAATAAAAAAGCATTTATTCGTTTTGAATTTTAATTTTTTCATCTTGCATAGTAGATATTGTCAAGAGCTGGTTCTAAATTAGTGAATTGTGGACTTTGGCAACAAATGAATATCAAAACTGTTTTTAGGCATTAAACCGTGTTCGACAACTGTTTGAAACCGCATTGAATTGTGATGTCAGTGATTTGTGAGATCGATAAAATGAATAATTTCAAACACAATTCAAGTTCTGCGTTTGTTTTAACCTAAAAGTGTTTTACATTGCAAAAAGCAAAATTGACATTAAGGTCATCATGAAATGGAACTGGACATGCTCGTAATTACATAATCATAATTATTTACACCACGTTTTATTTGATATTTTAAATAATAGCGCAAATGTTATTGAATTTAGGATTTTATTATATTTATTCAAAGACCAAATGCATGTAAGGATGGATCGATCTAACAACTATTCAGCTATTATTGTTTAAAACACATAAAAACTACAGGAGAGCTTGTAAATAAATAAAAAACAATGACATACAAACAAAACCGACAATTTTCAGTTGTCAAATCACAATGAGCGATCTCCCCCCACTCGTGAACAGTTCAAACCGGTCTTCAAAAAGATTTTAAATATGGGTCAAACACAGTCATGTGTGATGACACCGTTTCATCGCGAAAACAAAAGAGGAGACTGGCGAATTTGTTTGGCCGGAACAATATTGTTTAAATTTATGTTATGAGAACTAGAACAGCTCAATCAAGTTGTGATACCCCGTTCTCTCTTCATGATTGAACACAAGGCATACATGGTCTACAACACTCAACAACATAAATACTGGGGTATTAAAGACTAACCAATTTAACACGTTGACGACCGCGTGTTAACGGAAGTTAACACAGCTTTAATGTCCCTTTGGACCGTGTGGTAATTTTAAGTTACACGCACCTTTCTTTTATATTCATGTCCGTGGCTAATTCAGAACGCACGTTATAATGCTAAATACATAGGATACGTTAGATAGCGGGTCTGGGGGCCCACTAATATTAGCGAGTTAGAAATACCATGCATATTTTTTGAGATTATAAGTCAACATTTGGCAGATATCAAGAATATCTCCAAATATAAATATTTAGACAAATACTATTTTATTTAGACAAATAAAAATATTTTTAGAGTAATAGTACCACACGGTCCCAATAGGTAAAATCTACCCTTGGGACAGTATGGTATATACATGGTACACAAACAAAAATATTAATTGCAGCGCACAAAAATAAGTAAATCAATCCAAATTATTACAAAATAAAAATTTATTTAGGTTCCAAACCAAAACCTGAAAATAATGCCGGTCATGGAGACCGATTTTGGTTAATCGACAGCGGTCGTCAACGTGTTAACCGTAACTACTCTAATATAAAGATGTAAAGTTAAATTCAAACCTGTTAGTTTGTTTCACATATATCCGCATGCGAGGTATTAGTTTTTATCTATTAAAAACTCACTCCAAGTTCTACCACAATCGGAACATCATGATGAATTAGAGGACCTTTAGTGGAACTTGGCGTCCATCTTCTTTGATAAAGGTACCTGCCTCTGTGCGAGTTGCAGCGTATCCAGCTGAAACAATAAAAGTAACATGAAGGATAGTTTATTATATTTTGTAAGGTTTACGTTTACACCAGTTACAAGGTGTACATTTTCCTTCCCGTAACTATAAGATGAAAAGAGATGTGAAACGCTAAGCGGAACAAAAATCAAACCCAACCTCAATCATTCCCAGCGAAAAAACTATGTACCTTACTATGAACCACACATTTTGGCCTGAAAGTTCGTTTCGAAGTCGAAGAACTCGAAACAAATAAATTTCCCATGCAAACGCTCTGTTTTTGCAAAAAGAAATCTTGGAATTTCACTCTTTGGCATCAGCATTTTATATCATTAAAAACAACTCGATTCCTACCAATTTTCTAGGTGCATTTACACAGGGGGTCGTTCAGCGAGTAATAACCCTTTTATCCATTACGAAAAAGTTTGCGTTTCCACAAAAAATCAAATTTTATACACAGGCTGAATACTCTGATCAGTAAGATCAGATCAGTTGTCATAAGCACAGAACATAAAGGTAAGATATGTCATAACCACAGAACTAGCGCAGAACTAGTGTGAAGTTATCAACGCGTTGCCAGCAACGCCAAGGAAGTAAGTTTTGATACACTTGAAAATTCATTTCAAATTCTCTTAAAAATATTGAGGGAGTAGCGAAATTAAAGGCAACTAATCTATAACTAAATATTTTTGAACACTATTACAACAGTTAATGAACTTACGTAATGTTATATTAAAAAGTGGTAAAAAACAAAGTAAAGTGTTTTATTCATGTGATAATGATTAACGCAACCATTAAATTTTATACACAAGCTAAAACACTCGGATCATAACTACCGAACAGCGATGGACATGGACGAGCGCATTCGAATGAAAAATAATCGATCATTCGATTATTAAAGTAATCAGAACAATCCGGTTATTGTATCCGAGTGTTCGACTGATAAATAATCGAATGAAAAATCTGAATCTCGATCTCTCTTGCTCCTAAGCCTTAGCTTAGGAGCAATTCGAGTGACAATTCGAGTTACATTAAAGGGAATCGGTTTCTGTATTTGTGCTAACCAATGCGATTAAGCGAAATCGAAGACAACCAAATAATGATCCGATTATTAGCATCATCGGATATCAAGTATCCGATTATGCCCGTCTTGAGCGCCATCTACTGTCTACTAGCTAAAGTCGATATGTATAGTTGGTGTGCAATCAATGCAATCACCCATAAGACAAATGAACTAATTTACTACATAACCACAAATCTGGCACAAAACCACAGATAATATAATAAAAAAAGACCTTTCAGCAGTTTGACCACTATATTTCCTGTATTCGACAAAGCAATATATGTTTGTTTTCACCAGCTCACCAATGGCGAGTACGAATTTGGAATAGTAGCCGCCAGGGATGCAGTGCATTTATTTTTAACAAAATAAAATGGCATTTATTCGTTTTGAATTTTTATATTTTCATCTTCCGTAGTAGATATTGTCAAGAGCTGGTTCAAAATTAGTGAATTGTGGCAAGAAATAGCTACACCAAGTGTATCGTTATTCTTTGCCAAAGTCCACAATCCACTAATTTAGAAATAGCTCGTGCAACTATAAATTGCCAAGAAAAATAATTGAGAAAATAGAAATTTGCAAATAGAATTACTTTTTTATGTGGACACCCGAGATGCTTGGTGAAAACAAAATTCCATCGCCTACAATAAATTGAAGGCAGACGGTCTCTAGTAATATCAATTCTCCAACGATTACATCACATAACATACATTAACACGTTGAGTGCGGCTATGTTTTTACTAGACTCGGCCAGGGTGCGGTACGGGACATATATGTCCCGTTCGTGACTTCTCGCTGGTACTGTACAGGACACATATGTCCTGTAAACCCCTCTTTATTTTTTAGAAAGTTTTAACGTGAAAAATTATTTAATGTTAACGAAAATTGACATATGTTTTTAAAATGGTATTCTAGAAGGTGCTAAAGCAGGACATGAATATCTTGGGATATCACAAAAAAATTAATTAGATATGCTTTTCTAGGAAATCATAATTTTTTTTTTCTAAAATCAACGAATTCTTAGTGGTAATCAGATTTATTCAATTACCTGTTGAATACTTCGTTAGATAATTTCATATCGAACATGTCTCCGTCACCAGTATGAAATTCAGGAGGAAATGACAAGAGTTTACATGCATTCTTCCTTCCACTCATGGTCACATCATGTTTGGTTACCATTTTCCATCTTTTTGCATTTTATATCCGCATTGTGGTATAGAAGCGATTCCCTCGCTAAAATATCGAATCTATCCCAGTCCTTCCTATCTCGTACAACATCAACTATTTCTTCTACTTCCAAGTGGCTCCCAAAACCTTGAAACAAAAAATGACTTTAATCCAACATATTCATGTAGCTAAATTATGGTAAATACAGTATATAGGTTAACAAAAAACTGAAGAAGTACAATTATCTGTCCTTTTCATTTAGAACAAGGAACGTCACTGGGGCAATAAAAACATACTACTGAATTGCGTTAAAGATCTTTATACCCCAATATATTCAAAGGATTTTTATCTCCCCAATCTAATACACGAAACGCTCAAGACAAAACCAAGTAGGAAAGTTACCATTGTTCAGCGGGGCTCTCCGATAATTGTCAAATGATACAGATACTTTTGAAGATCCATTAAATTTCTCTTCGGTGCGCTTCAGTTCTTCATCGTACTCTTTGTCGAACTGCATTTGCAGCATCTGTGCTATCATCGCATCACTTTCAAAGCCATCATCGGTTATAGCTTCAAGTACCTCATATGGTATATCAACTACATCTTCTATCTCTGTAGAGAACACTTCAACGCTGTCAACTCTGTCTGCATATTTCTTTTCTTCTTCTGCCTGCAACTCTCTGGCAACCTCCTCAGACATAATGTCCTTAAAATTGACTGGTTCTGGTTTCTCGATTTTCGCCTACAGACAAGACATGTTTGCACTTTACTTATACCTTATAATGCACAACACTACTTTTTGAGGAGTCAAGTACATATTAATAATTAAATAAATAAATATTAATAATTTTATATTTAATATACTCGTACATGCAATAAAAGTTAAATTTTTGAAAGGCATTTTATTCTTCACCTCAAAAAAAATTCACTCTATCTTCATTAATCAAATGCTTCAACAAATTTAAATCATTAACAAAAAGCAGTGCCAGAAGATATAACACACGTCTCCGTTTTCTGCGCTATAAATTTATAGTCGATATAAGGAATATTTACAGCACATTTTGTGGTACAGAATAATAGACAATCTTTATATTGGATGTAATAAATAAGTCAACGTCAAAGGTTTACATCCCTAATAGCGCTGTAAAATAGGTTACAGAATAGGAGAATTTCAAATAAACTTTGAAGTATATCAAAACTTATTTCCTTGTCGTTGCTAATTTCACACGTATGACGAGAGCTGATGTGAAGTTAGTAACGTATTGCTAACTTCACATATGAGCAGAATTGGTTGAAGTTAGCAACGCGTTGCCAGCACAGCAACGCCAAGGTAATAAGTTTTGATATACTAGAAGATTTATTTCAAATTTTCTTAAAAATATTGAGGAAGTAGCGAAATTAAAGGCAACTAATGTATAATTAGATATTTTTGAACACTTACAACCTAAAAGATTAATAAATTCTATTTATATAATGAGACTACTTCAAATTACATAAAAAAATAATTTTCCCAAAAATTCGCGTTTGTCAGTTAAAATTATTATGGGTTTGTGATAGTGATAGTCCCTTACAACCCCTGTAAGGTGAAAATGCTCGATCAGCCGTCATAAGGGCGCCACAGGGGAAAAACAGAAAAATAAATTGAAATTTTAAAAAATCGTAAACTCGAAAAATGTCGTTAGTCAGTAAAAAGCTGCGACGGCATATTATCCGCCATATATGTCTCTCCAACCCCTATAGGGAAAAAATTTTCGATCAGCCGTAATAACGTTTGAAGATAAATTGTAACGGAGTTGCTGTGGTGCATTTCCACCTAGGAAAATAAAATGAGTTGGGAGAAACATATATGGCATATATGCCGCAGTTTTTTACTGATCCGAGCATTTTCACCTTATAGTGGTTGTAAGGCCATGTATAAACTATCACGAACCCATAATAATTTCGACTGACAAACGCGAATTTTTGGGAAAATAATTTTTTAATTTATATTTGAATTAAAGTTTCATTACATAAATCGAATTGATTAATCTTTTCGATATGTTCAAATTAACTAATTTACTACATAACCACAAATCTGGCAAATAATCATAGTCAAAATACAAATAAATGAACCTTTCTTTCAGCAGTTGAATGAGAAATAGATATATTTTAGGATATGTATATTCAACCGAATGTGCGATTGACAAAATTCCATCGCCTACAATAAATTGAAGGCAGACGGTCACTAGTAATATCAATTCTCTAACGGTTACATCACATAACATACATTAACACGTTGAATGCGGCTATGTTTTTACTAGACTCAGCCAGGGTGCGGTACGGGACATATATGTCCCGTTCGTGACTTCTCGCTGGTACTGTACAGGACACATATGTCCCGTAAACCCCTCTTTATTTTTTAAAAAGTTTTAATGTGAAAAATTATTTAAAGTTAACGAAAATTGACATTGGTATTCTAGAAGGTACTAAAGCAGAGCATGAATATCTTTGGGATATCATAAATCATAAAAAAATTAATTAGAAATGCTTTTCTAAGAAATCAGAACATTTTTTTTTTCGAAGATCAACATATTCTTAGTGGTAATCAGATTTATTAA
Organism: Rhagium mordax; assembly: GCA_963680705.1. NCBI lineage: Eukaryota > Metazoa > Arthropoda > Insecta > Coleoptera > Cerambycidae > Rhagium > Rhagium mordax. The sequence goes on along the minus strand of OY796662.1, from coordinate 59,086,869 downwards.
AACAAACACAGCATAACTTATGCATACATATATTTACACACATATGAAGTAAAAAAATGGAATAAAAAAACAATTACCTTTTGAATACTTTGTTAGAAAATTTCATATCGAACATGTCTCCGTCATCAGTATGAAATTCAGGAGGAAATGACAAGAGTTTACATCCATTCCTTCCACTCATGGTCACATCATGTTTGGTTACCATTTTCCATGTTTTTGCATTTTATATCCGCATTGTGGTATGAGAGCAATTCCCTCGATAAAAGATCGAATCTATTCCAGTCCTTCCTATCTCGTACACCAACTATTTCTTCTACTTCCAAGTTGCTCTTAAAACCTTGAAACAAAAAATGATTTTAATCCAACATATTTATGTAGCTAAATTATGGTAAATACAGTATATAGGCGAAACAAAAAACTGAAGAATCTGTCCTTTTCATTTAGAACAAGCGTCACTGGGGCAATAAAAATATACTTGTGATTTACGTTTAAGATCTTTATCTCCCAGTATATTCAAAGGATTTTTATCTCCCTAACCTAATACATGAAACGCTCAAGACAAAACCAAGTAACAAACTTACCATTGTTCAGTGGGGCTCTCCGATAATTATCAAATGATACAGATACTTTTGAAGACCCATTAAATTTCGCTTCGGTGCGCTACATTTCTTCATCGTACTCTTTGTCGACCTGCATTTGCAGCATCTGTGCTATCATCGCATCACTTTCAAAGCCATCATCGGTTATAGCTTCAAGTACCTCAGATGGTATATCAACTACATCTTCTATCTCTGCAGAGGACACTTCAACGCTGTCAACTCTGCCTGCATATTTCTTTTCTTCTTTTGCCTGTAAGTCTCTGGCAACCCCCTCAGATATAATATCCTCAAAATTGACTGGTTCTGGTTTCTTGATTTTCGCCCACGGACAAGACATGTTTGCACCTTATTTAGTTTCTTAAAATCACTAAATTATTTATCACAATAGTTAATACAAAAGTTGGATGAATCAAACTCAAACTGTCTCAAAAACCTCGTGCAATACGCAACACTTCACAAATCGCAATGACATATCAAATCAAAATGGACGTCAGCAAAACAGGAAGTACAGAAATCACAGAATAGATAAAACATAAGCAGAGTGCAAAAGTAAACCACAGAATAAGTAAACTAACTACAAAACTCTTCTTCTTCTACAAAGTATTTTTGTAGCGCCATCTAGTTTATACTAGCTACACTTGCCTGAAAAGTTGTACAAATACCGGCATAGAACCAAATGAACTATTCGTTGCTTCAGAAATAACTCACAAGATGGACGAAGCTGGGAATGTACAAAATTCAAGATATTCAAAACCTAAAAACATTTATAATAAAATTATTTGGATACGAGGAAATGTTAATACTTACAAATTTTGAGAGAAATTGAAAAAATTTAGTCAGTCACTAAGGTACACTATCAATAAAATACGGAGTGTAGTAATTTTTAAGGCAGCAGTCAAAAAATGGTCAACATGTGCAAAATCCGTTTTAAATTTGCTTCGTATTTCAAAATCCTCAAGTAATTATTTATAAGACGTAACTATAAATATTCATAGGATAAAATATAACAAGCGTGTTTAATACTATACTTTATCTACGATTATAACAATATACTCCTTTGCAAGTCCGAATTCGTCATTTTTGACACAATTATTACATGACTTATTTAAACGTCAAAGTCAAAAGTCAAAACTATTCAAATGTCAAATCACTTTCCTCCCCTCAATAATAATGGACCATTCTATTTCACGATTTCTATTGGATAGGCTTTAGGCATGAAGGTGAGATTGGCTAATAAATTAAATAAACTATGTGTGGGATTGATAATTCGCTACAATTTTCTAGCTTAAATTGATTTTACACAAACGAAAATAAAACGTGCTTTTCGATCGTTTTGATTTCGCAATAACTAATTTAAGATTTAACCTTGAATCTCCAGAGTGCTTAAAGCGACTACAAAAAAAACCTAAAGAATTGATACCAGCACCAGCAAAAATTACTCTATGGCGTAACTACTGAGTCTAGTTTGGCAATTTAGAAAAAAAGAAATTATCGGAACGGGAGTGTCGCTATCGTTTTGACCGACTGACTGCGCTTCCATCTCGGCAAATTTTACCGAATAATTGGACTTTCACAAAATTACACGCGTTGCGGACGATAGTTAACAGTTTTAAAGGCAGGATAGCAAAGCAAACGGCCTGACGAGAACACGTTTAACTGCGAATTAATTACATCGTATACAGTGGCAATTTAAAACGGTACGTACAGTTTTTCAGTGAGTGTGCGTGCTTGACCTCATGACGGAATGGAGTGAAACACTGTGTACTGTGAGAGGTTGTAATGTTAAATAAATCTGCAAATTACACCTGGCTGTCGGATCACACATCACACGTGAAATTCGGTCAAGGTGGCTCAGGCAGGTGAGGTGGGGCCACTCGTTTCGGACGCTGGAAAGTATTTACTGGTATGGTTGGTTGTATAACTTATTATGCGATTACTTAACAGGGAAAAGGCAATGGGTTGTAATAAATAGCGAGTCAACTAACTAGAAGTATTCTGGTGTGCCGCAAGGCTCCATGCTGGGTCCCCGGTTGTATATTGTATATACTTGCAATTAGGATATTGCTGGCAATTTTACATATTTCACTGAAGATGAAGCTACTGATGTTCTTTCGTGAACAAATTAATATACTAAAAACTAAAAAGTAACCGGTGAGTCAATGTTGGCTGCAACCTTGAAGACAAATAAATAGGCAGTGGTCTCACCTTAGCATTTGTCACCTTGGCTTGGATCGTTGAATAATCTTTAAATTGTTGATTGGTTCGATCTCCGAGACCGTGTTTTTCGTACCACTGTAGGTTATATGGCAATTATCGACGTCATAAATATTCTACAACTAACAACTATTAATAAATGATATCGATCAGCGAGACAAAATTAATTCCTTCACTCGGCGATGATTGATTGATTGATTTTGAAACAAAATAAAAATCTGTGATTGTATTAAATATTTTCTAGAGGATTAGCGTTTATTCGAAAAGTTACTTTTTATTAGCAATGTCTTACCATAATGAATATTAAAATTTTCCTAAGCGAGCTACAGACCCCTAAAAAAGGAAACAACTAAATTCAGAATTCAGTTCAAATTAAGTGATGCGCATGACTAATATGTGGAGCAAAGCCACGCCTACCAATGGCAACCAATAGTATGCGTAACTAACTTGGGTCCTTGTAGCACACCGTATAATTAATTTTCAACAAAGAGGATTGCTAAAAACCTTGCCCTATAAAATAAGAATAAAGCAGTTTACCATATCAGCAGGGTTTGTTTCATATTTTTTTATTTACTAATCAGATTCGATTTGTTTCATGTGTATAAATAAGTAGACTATTGGATCCATGGCTTTTATGATGCATATAGCGCATAGCTCGCGCACTGTTTATGTATAATATACACACAATGTATATGTGTATAACAATGTTATTACATCGCACACAGAACCTTGCGAGTTTAATTTTAACTTTTTTGTTTTAGGTTGCTCGGAAAAAAATCCCTGCATTAATTATACGCCTGGTCCTGGTGCACGGACTGGAGAACAAGTGATAGGTATTGCAGGAAATCATGGGTGAGTCAACGTTTTTCTAACTATTACTTTTAGTGATTATTTATTAAGTACATACGTAACTCAGTTTTCAAGGTTTTGTTTCAAAAGTTGCTTATCCATCGGCACCGAGTTTTAGCATACACGGGGTGTCCACACTAAGATTGTCAAAAGTGGAGATTTGTGGTTGGAAAAGAAAATGTGCTAAAATTCGCCTCCTTTTAAATAAAAAAAATTTCCGGGAGTCTATATAGAATTTACAGGGGTTGCAAATTTTTGCTGGGACACACTATGTATATTACAGAATGTGGAAAACTTGATAACCTTGCATTTATACCCAACAGCGATTGAAATATTTAATTATATGTTGATTATATAAATAGTTTTTTACGCTATTTGCAAAATTTGGCATACCAATATTTGTGCAATTAATTGCTGACGTGTGACCTAATAAATTTTCGGCTAAGTCATCGAAAGAGGTTATTTAATTGATGTCGCTATATGTTGAGTTTTCATTATTAGTGAGATTATTTGATATATGTGCTGTCATATCGGCTAGCTTATTTAAAATTCAATATTTTCAATACTATTGTCCTAATTAGCTACGATAAATTTTGCACTAATAATTAACGTTTTTAAATTGTCCATAGTTGCGCGCAACAAGCGGGAAAGCACTGTATATTTATTGTTGGTCGCAGGCAACACTCAATATACAAGTATGTTTTACTGGTTGCCTATATAGGAAAGCGTACAAGTACAAGCAACACTTAATATTGCGGCGTGTTTTACTGGTTGCCTATATATAAGCACATGTAATTAAATAGTCCAGTTAATTAAACTCCCAAATATCGTGCTTCTGTCTCGCTGGGCACATAGTCAATAAAATGCCAAATTTATAAGTTATTTATTAAAATTACATTTTCTTTGACACATTTACAGTTTTTTAACCTACAACTTTTTGCGAATTGGGAAAAAAGTCTAAAACAAAATTTCACATTTAGTGTTAAGACATATAAATTTAATAGGAGGCCACAATTGGCCATTGTTCCCATTAATTTGACTAGATTTTGTTTAAAAAGTATACATCTAATGAACAATAACAATAAAATAATTACTATACTGCCCGACCAAGTGAAACGTCAAACCACTAAATTTCTGCTGTTCCAATATTTCAATAGACGATTTCCAAAAATCTATTTCCTTGCATTGCTGTTCTTATCGGCTTTGAAGAATACTAAATGCATTCACTGTATCGTCATTCGTCCAAAAACTGAATGAACCAAAATGAATTGACTAAAATTTTGGGGTGTAATGTTTCAATTGATCAGCGGTTTACTTTCGAGCAAATAATCTATGCTAATACTGATTGGTTTCGTTTGGTTAAGGATATGTAGTTTTTCTTTATAAAACGATTGTATTCTTTACCCTGTGATAGTATAGAGTAAAATAATGTAGGTATATGCATCGAGTGTAAAGGTCCAGATAGATGATTAAAAAATTCTATACATTTTTAAAAGATGCAAGAATATGATTTATGTGAAAGAACAAGGCATGAAATTTATTAATTGATTTTTATAAAATATATATAATTTTAAACAGTTATAAAATTCCTTTGTTGCCGCTACGTCGTCTTTCGAAATGCCAATAATTTGCAATTTGCAGTGAGTGGGAGGGCGAGAGCTTGGCATTTTGGTTATGTGACTTCTTTACATGCGTTTGTGTAAAAAACTAAACATTTGAAAGCTAATTTTGCGTAACAGGAACAAATTTGGGTAAATATCAGACGCAGTCAATTCCAATTTACTTCCTCAAGACAAATAATATTCAATTTTAAAACTGTAATAAGACATTTATCTATTAACATTTAAATTTTAGTTGAAAATAGATATAGAGAAGACAGATATGACGATTTAAACTCTTAGGTAACAATATAGAAGTTGGAATGTTGATATTTAAAAATATAATATTTGATATATTTAATACTATTCTCCTAATTAGCTATGATAAATTTTGCATTACTAATTAACGTTTTTAAATTGTTTAAAATTGCGTATTAACAGGTGTGTAACAAGCGGGGAAACGAGGTATTGTACATCTATTTCTGTTCGCAAGCAACACTCAATTCAGGTATGTTTTACTGGTTGCCTATATAGAGGTGCGTGTATTTAAATTTATTTGAATTGACAAGATTCCCAAATATTGGGCGCCAAATTAAATATAAAATTGAGTTGATGTGGGGTTTTCATGAAAATGAGGGTCTACAATGAAAGGCTACAGGGTGAACACTTTTAATCGACAACATTGGGAAATCGTGACGAATCATGTTAGTTTTCAAATTATAGTAAATTTGAGCTAATTTGTTAATTTTTTTTCCACGTCATTTCCATGAAATCATCCCTTCTGTAATGACTTGTGAGTGTTTCTCAGGTAACATCGATGGTACGCTTCATTCAACGATAATAATAACTAATTATCAATCACAATTTAAATGAAATAAAATGTTGAATATTCATCCTACTGTTTAATATTACGAATGTTTAATTTTCGGTAGGGTAGAAAAGTCACGTTTAAAATATTTACTACCTAATCGCTACGAAATACTTTTTCTTCTAATCGGATAGTAATAAATTTGGTCCGTTTTGTTTTAAGTGAAGCGTACCACACAAAAGATAAAAAATATATAGTAATCTATTTGCTTATCACATGTAAACATCACATTGACAACTTAAACAGCTAAAAAACGAAACGTCTATAATATCACTAAAGTACTACCTCCTGCGATTGTACATTGACTAGAGTTTGCCTCAACAAATTCGTTCTTGGCTTCCGTAAATCATCGGATTTACTATATTTCTTATGAGTATTCCATGCAAGAAGTAGTTGGTCTTCGGTTGCTTCACTATCACCGTCCACTAACAAGTTTTTTTGATCTAACGTCATTATGAGCCGTCCACTAGTTTCTGAGGTTTCCGAGGAGTCGCTGGATCTGTTGCTCAGCGAGCTGTTGTCGAGCAGGGGCTTCGTTGTGTTGTAGCTGGATTTTTGGCCGTCGCTGTCGCTGTCTTCGTCCTTGAACATAATGAGAATATTACATGGCGTATTGACTCGTCTCAGATAAGAAGTGGGAAAAGTGATTTAAGTTGGCAATTGCTAGGAAACTGACGTGTAGGTACTTTTGCAGAGTGAATGTGCATTCTTAGCGAAGCCACGAAGATTATTCGCCTTTTTTTGACAGTTTTTGGTTCACATTGTACAGGTTTGGACATTCAGTTATGTAATTCACTAACGTAATACAGTGTCGTCCTAAATTGCGAGGCATATTTACATTTGGTTCAAAATTTTCACCAATTCAGAAGTGGGATTTACGTGTGCTACTATATAATGGCGATTACCATATTTCGGTGACTTTCCGGAATCTATAATGCAAGAGTATAGCTGCCTAAGTACTATTTACAACAAAACTGTGCATCATTAATAAAGTTATCGCAGCTTTTCGAAACCATTTTACTTACCCATTAATCGCTCAGTCGGTGAGGAAAATAGCCAAATCATATACGTACGTATATGAGTTACGGAAGGTGCTCCACAGTAACAGAGACATAGACAAAACAACTACACAAGAAAGTTACGGACAGAAACAGTTAGTGTAGGTTGTACTGTTTGGTGTGCGTGAGTATTTCCGTTTAGTAGAAATAAATGTCTTGTACCTTGTATCGCAACTGGCGCCACTTTCTTTCAATCAGAGTCGTAGCAGATGTGCTGTGCTTCTTGGTGATTTCTTTGCTGGGGGTGTTGGGGTTGGAATTTTTGTCGCTCTCCTCGGAAAAAGCGCGCGTTATCAAAATTCTCGGCGACCTCTTCGGCGTGCTCTCCAAGACGTTCTGCATGGCCGTGGTCTTCTTCGACATCTTCTCCTGCTCCAAACCGAAGAACTTGTGCAGAAACAGGTTGGTTGAACTCGGCTTCGTCGGCGAATTCTTGGTCTGCTTCAACTTGAGGTATATTTCGTCTTCCGTTATTGTTGACACCTCTTGATCATTACTGGGCACCTGGAAAAGATACACATAGGTAACATCCTGTGTATGTGTCATGTTGAAACTTACCTGCAACGTGTTGCAACTGGTGGTTTGCTTCAGCTGTCTGTCGTATTCCTCCTTCGGGGAAAGATTTAGGCTGTTGGCAGAGGCCGGTCGCCAGGTTATCTCCGAAGCTATCCTCTTGATCTTATTGGACCTGCTTGGGCTCCTCATGGCCTTGTTGACGTCGAACAAAGTCTCGGATAGTCTTCTTTGTATAACAGGTCGATTTAGGAATCCTAGGGGCGTTAAGGATGGCCGCCTGGATCCGCACGTCGACGGGGTCCTGGCTTGGATCTCTTGGTTCACCTCGCTCTTCGTTTGTTTCTTCCTCCAGTAGTTTTGGAATGTTTTTCTAAGGGTTTTGCTCTTGATTCCGTACAGAAACCCGTTTATCGGCAATGTGGAAATTAACAAAGTAGTAGCCAACGTGTAGAAATGCGGGTGGAGCTTCCCATCGTATATATCTTTATCGTTGCTAGTGTTTAGCGATCCAAAGGTTGCTTCCCAGAGGATTATTACGTAGTAAGGGAGGTACAGCAGGAGGAATGAGCCGACCAATTGGAACACGGAGTAGATGGCGCTACGTCCGCGAAACTTTGGACCCCCTGAAGCAGGCGCCGTCACGGTGGGCACGAAGAACGGATTCCGCTGATGGGTTATCGTAACTTGCGCTGACAGGGTGACCTCGTATATTGCCGAGGCTATCCGATGGCGATGGTATCGAGCTATCATTAAAATCTGAAAACAAATCAGGTTATCAAGAGTTGACTGGTCGACTAATGTGCTTACTTTTAAATTGCAGCATATGATGACGGTGGCTGGAACTAGCAAAGTGAACGCAGTGTAGAATGTGGAGTACCACAGGGTTCCCCCGCCGGCCGAGAAGTCCGGACCGCAAGCGCCCAGTCCCGGTATGTAGCTGTAAGGAGCTATGGCGAACAGAGGTGGGATGCAAAGCAGAAGCGCAATTATCCAACCACATCCCAGGCCTGCCAGGACCTGAAATGGAGAAAAATAAAAAATTTTACACAAGCTCCTGCACATGACTCCTACTTCTTGAAAGAATGCTATCATTCGCCGTAAATTACCGTAACGTTAGAAAAGGTCCGTTTCGGAGCAGGGAAGGAAAAGTAAATATCTTTTAAACTGAACTAATACGACAAGTATTCAGGTGTTCCCTTTCAAAGGGCCTTTTTCCTGTTTTAACTTAAGCCAACAAAGTAGACAAAAGCTGAATGGATTCTCTGCAGCAAAGCCTTAAGAAACCTTTTGTCTAAAGTGGAGATCTCCCGAATATCACGCTACATAGTACGCTGTTTAGAATTACAACAGACCGGTGCAATTTAATCCCATCGAACACCTACCGTCGTTTAATTTAATTTAATTGTGCGAGTCGATAAACTGAGGGAGCTGCTTTTTGCGCTTACTCACATTTTAACTAGTATAAGGAAAGTTGCATTGTTGTCTTTGAAGTAAGTCTGCAATGATTACTCCATTGTCTCGATAAGACTTGAACCTCTTTTGAGCTGTAAAGCTTTTGTTTCCGTAAAGTCGTCTAGCGCTAATTAACTTCAAAATATATAACTGAAAGCGTTTATCAGATTCTGTACTTTGCTAAATATTGTTTTAAACTGGCAGTCTGGCAAGGATAAGGAATGTTCACGTGCGTTATTAAAAGCAGGCCGATTTGTTAGAAAAAAGATTATAGCAACAGAAAACACCTGGACGACTTCTGTGTATAATAAGTCTAATGGATTAAGGCTTGGCGATGATGTAGGCCATTACACTGGCATCCTTCCATATCTTTTCCTTATGTAATAATGTATATATTTATATATATTTATATATATTTATATATATATATATATATATATATATATATATATATATATATATATATATATATATATATATATATATATATATATATATATATATATATATATATATATATATATATATATATATATATATATATATATATATATATATATATATATATATCACACTACTACACTATTACACTTACCTTTTTTGGGCTGACGATGTGGCTGTAATGAAGAGGAGCGGCAATGACGTAGAACCTGTCACAATTGAGCCCGCATATGGTCCACAACGCCAGAGGGTGCAGCAGCGTGAAGAGGAACCCGTGAAAGACGCACGGCGCGCCAGCTTTAGACCATTCTGTTCCTTTGATTCCCGGTATGGAGAATATTAAAAATAGCGTGCCCAGGAGAATATCAACAGTGCCCAGGTGAAATAGCAGTATATTGTTGGCAGACCTGACCTGAAAATAGAGAACATTTAAAAAAAAATTGTTTCACATAAAATCAAACATTGGCTGTTTATACAGATTCGGAAATTCTTCGTTTTCGGTCTGCAATTTTTGCTAATGGAGAGGAATATAACTCCATTTAAATGTAGGAAATGGTAGATATAATACAATACCAGTATGATTTATTTGAAGTGAACCCCTCTTTTAATTATTATTGGCAAACTTCATCGGCCAGAGCAGAACTAAATTTACATTATGCAGCTGGAGACAATTTCCTTTTGTGAATTTATGACATTCCATTTACCTACAAAGGCGCTTTGATTCGTCCTTCCAAAGGCACTCAAATGCCAGGACACCGATGTTTGTATAATACACAAAATGCGCTCGCCAATAAGTTGTACCTTTAAAGTTTTGTAATTAATTTCGAAACGTAATTTAACTTCTTCTACATAAGTTCCGTTTTTGATCAGACCATGAATAAAACATGGCTGAACGAGCCATCGACAACGCTATTTTAAAATTCCCAGAGGCAGCTTTGCTGATTAGGAGCTAAAAGGGTTAGTATTTAGCAACTACTTTGTTCCCTAATGATTATTTAATTCAAAATGGGACGCATTATGGGTTGCTTCGCGAAAAGAAGGGTCATCAAAGGTATATTTAGAGATCTAATTTTACTCCTTCATGAGTCCGCCACTGTACCCACTCACCCCTTTATCCGGACAGTATGCACTTTTAATACCCCATTGCGATCAGAAGCTTGTCATCCTGTATCTCTCGTAAAACATAAATTGTTATGCAAATTGGTGTATACATCTTTAATAAGAAAAAGGCTTTGGGGAGAGTGATTACAGAGTTAAACTAATTAAACGTAATTTTGTTAATTCTGGAGAAAATGAAAAAACTTGGATTCAAGGGATGCTTCGTCATCAAAGCAGACACTTCAAATATTAACCGAGATGCTTGTGCAAATTTTAATCCCGAATTTTAAATGCAGATTCGTAAAAACTAGGTAATTTCATAATTATTTATTCTTCGTATTTTGAAATTTCGCATACATTTTTTCTAACTATAATTAAAGGGTTTAGAAGAATCACGGATAAAGTTTTCCAATTTGTGGGATGCTGAGGTTCATGCATATGAGGAGCACTGAGACGCCACGTTAAATAATTATATTTTAGTCATTAACTTCTGTCTAGCTCCACTCACCCTAACCGAATTTCTATTTGTGCACCCGTTAGTTTGAAACTTGCCGCAAATTCCACCCGCGCGACTCGTCTCCTGTCTCCACGAGTGGAAGTAATTAGTGTGTTCTCAAGGTAACGGAAATCGACCAGATTAAATTGCCGAACTGCCACTGCGAAGTTCTCAAACCTAAGTGCGGTTTCTATTACTTTATTGATAAATATGTCGAGGTGCGTGGCTGATGTCGAAGATCACAGGGAACCGGGAAACAATCGAGCCAGCAAGCCGAATCGGGGCGTCCTTATTTGTCACTGAGGCTACTCATTAAGGAGCGCTTTGTAATTAGCGAAACGGGGGAGGAATAGCTCATATATATATTATATATATATATATATATATATATATATATATATATATATATATATATATATATATATATACATATATATATATATATATATATATATATATATATATATATATATATATATATATATATATATATATATATATATATATATATATATATCTAGATAGACATTGTTGAGCCCGTTCATTATATAAACGGTCATTGTGAGGCCCAAAATAGCACTGTTGGTGTATACCATCACATCACCATTTGGTTAAATGTGGTCTTAGGACACCATATGTAAATTTTAAGGATGGCTCAACAACGTACTATACTTCGTGTATATCTCGATTAGTTCTTTCACGTCCGCTTGATACATCGGGCTCCACAGTGTATCGCTTAAGTATATATACAGGCTGCGATGGATTTTTTGTTTAGAGATGGCTCTTTTGCTCAGACGGGTTTATGATCAGAGGCGGATATTTTCTTCAGTGGTGACTATTTTGAGGTGGCTCTTTTGTTTAGCGATAACTTTTTAGTTCAGAGATGAGTTTTCTTCGTAATGGCTATTATGCTAGGCTATCAGTATGTTTACTCATGAGGTTATGTGTGAACAATTTTGAGATTAAAGAGGTAAAGGTGTTGGGCTATTTGTTAAGAGGAAAAAATATACGTACCTGCCTGGAAAGAATAACCACAATCAAGATGTATCCGTTGAGTATTAGACCAACTACAGAAATTAATGTCAGAGGTATAGACAGGAATAGAGATATCATTCCGGTAGATATTGGCCATCTACCTCATATCTTCATACTGTGAGTAATACGAGTCCATCGTTTTCTTCGCCATTGAGACCCTAAGTCAGCTGGTTCCGATTCTGCAATAAACAGAAACTGGATTTAGTTTTTGGCATGCATAAATTGATGTGGAAATGCTCATTTAATCTGTGTTTTATAAATTCGCTTTGATGGGTCTAATTTAAAATGATTTCGCTGTATTTCCATTTTCGCATTACGGCCTGAATAGGTACCGTATCTTTGGAAGTGACTGAATAAGACCCTCCGAGGACTTGGTAAAAAGTTGAGCGCATAAAAAGCGACATAAATTGTGATTATGGCCGTGGTCATATGGAAATGTGAATATTTCAAAGAGCCTGCCGCCCCCGCTAATACCTCCTCCGGGGCGTAGGTAACTTAGCGGAGTTCTCGCGGTTAGTAATTTACATTTCATTCCATTGTTCATAACACAAACAAAAATATACGCTTATTACGAGCTCCCAGAGATCCCTGTGCTATGTATGTATTATGCACAGCGACCGCGGTAAATATCGAATTACACTGTCAATTACATTCGTATTTACTTTAATTAAACATTAATTAGTTTTGATAAAGGTTGCGCGAATGGTATTTTGATGTTAGCAACAGAGGATGGGAATGTACGATTTAATATTATCAATTACTCCAAATATAATGACTGACTAATATAAACCGTTACATTCCCCCCTTATTTGGTCGTTACTATTTATAAATGGGTTTAATGGTTGTTGTTAAAGCGGGGAAGTGTTCACTATTCAACTTTTACGGCGGTGTAAATGTGCATACGATCAGGTCGATTGCGATCTCACCAACTTGGCGAAAGTTCAACAAAACGTACGTGAGCGTAGACAAATTTTTGAATCGTGTAAAAAGTTCAAATACTATGTAAATAAACGAAAGTTAGTTTGTGTTTGTTGGAGTTGGATAAAGTTACCTCGCTGAAAAGCGTTTATTTGCCGGATAACTATTAAATTTCGCTTTGTAAATAGATTTGGAAAAATAAAGTGCTCAACAGTTGAAACGGAATAATGTTTAAGGCAAGGAGTTTTGAAGGAGTTTCTTGAAGCCGATTTGGTGGCGTCACTCGTACCCAAGAGCGATGTTGTTCCTTTTAGATTAAAGAATCACGAGTAAACGGGGTAAACTTTATCCATACGTACGAAATTACAGTAAATATTTTCCAAAAATAAGCAAAAGAAGTTATTATTACATACAAAATTACAGTACTTTAATTGCTACAAAACAAAACAAATTATTACGCTCAACTATAGTAATTTACTTCCAAAACAAAACAAGATATTACGAACAAAATTACAGTACTTAATTTAATTACTACAAAACAATGCGGGCTATCACCCACCGATAATACGCGCTTTAGGACCTCTAAAATTATTAGCAAAGAAATCTTACGTACCCTATCTGGGGTCTCTCTATATAAATATATTATAGGTAAGCCACCCTTTCACATTTAGTGCCAATATCAATTAGGTATTTTCTAATACCAGAGACCCTATTTCAGGTTCACTCGCAAAATGAAACGTATCTGGGGTTAGTAAACTCAAAATGACTTACCCAAAAACCTCTAAAATTCAATAATGTTATTTCACAATTACCTTCACCAAAATTATACGTCGGATCTATCACTTTAAGCCCGCCCTAACTGTATCACTTACGCACTACGCGGCGCTTAAACCAGCCCCTAGGTAATTCGCAAATTGCCGCGACGACGTCCCAGACATTAACAAAAACTCAACCAATTACTTCTTATATACCCCGTGGCACAAATTAAAATTAATTTTTACATTAGTAATAGCTATTTCCCTTCTTTTATAAAACTTATACCCCCGATTTGCTATAGACGGAGCAAACGAAAAGAGACCTCGAGGAATGACGAGCAAAAAAATACTACAAGTAGTCGGATACATTTAGCCTCTCCAGCTATCTGCGGTGCACACTTCTAATCAAATTGTTAATTAGAGCTCGGGAACAGCATCTCATCTTTCTCAATCGTGTTCGCAATTCATTCACATTCACAAACTCTTCCACACGCCTACTCAATCGCAGTTCCATTCAACTTCACACGTGCCCCATGGAATTCGTGTCACTCACGTAAATCCCTATATCGTTCTGCATTCATAGTCTCTCTTTCGTCGATATTGTCAATTTAGTCTTTGGATTCATCATTAACCCACCACAAACGGTTACTCCACCTCCCGTTCCTGTCAGCAAATCGTGCAATTGTACGTAGAGACAGTGGCGTAGCCAATAGGCAATTACAGAAAAACACGATTCTGTTTAATTTGGGACACTTGTTGATTGACGGATTTTGTTTTGACTGATAAGATTGAATGTCAAAGTTCTCCACATTCTTTTTGTTATCAAGAACAGGACTGGCCTTCGAAGTGAAAAATTCTACCTTGTTTAATATTGAGCGAGCAAGGACGAAAACAATAACGTAAACGAAATAACTGTGCCAAATTCTAGGTTAACTGTTTTCAACTGCCTCTCGGAATCGTTCCCGGGGGTGTCGTCTACTACAATTTCCATAATACTACTTTTAGTTACGCATACATTCCGGAGCCATTTTACTACTAAAATTGGATGTGCAGGTGGATGGGGAATACCTACACTCAAATGAATTCGACTTCACAGAAAGGTACACACGTTCAGTTTATCCAGCTGATTGAAACGAGAATTCGTTCCAGTTATATCCAACAACAGGAACACAGTGTGCCAATAGCGAAAAGTTTATTTTAAGTAATCATCCATAACAGTTTCGCTTGATTTCGAAGATGAGTAGGCGATTACACGAGGGTTGTTTTCTCTAAACCCTCTATTTCCGTTGTCGCGACCATGAATGGGGAGGTGAAGCGGAACGAGCGGGCGGAGTCTACGTCGATTCGCCACATTTGCACGGGTTAAAGTAATCCTGCAACACATCAAGTGATGTCGAGCGGATTGCGCTGAACTGCACTACATAAGTTGTGTTTAATTTAAAAATCCAAACCCATACTTGAACTGTTGATGAACACTTAATCAATTATTATGCTAGAATTCTTAAATAGTCACTCGTATTCTTCATTTTAAGTTAGCAGGGGTAATATTAGTTGTACACAAAACTGAACGATCACTAACGTTTCGATTTGTGAATGTTAAAAAACTGCAATTTATTTCAAGGATAAATTAAATGCATATTTGAAAAGATAAGGCAGGGATCTTTTATTTGTCCATACTGAGGTATATGCAACATAGTATACATAAAATAGTTAACCAAATTGCTTTTCGTGCTGGGTGTTTGAAAGATGAGTCAATTAAGGAAAACATTCTTTTCTAAACTCATTTTAACATACATACGCGGATGGCGCGCGCCTCGAGCTTCGAAAACAAATGAAAACGTCACTAATACAATTTAAAGTGTTCATTGTGACTTGCGTTGCGTCAAAGGTAGGTTAATTACTGGAGCTGATGAGATTGTTTGGTGTGGCTTTATTGAAAATTAATGGCCTTCCATAAAATTCCGCGCCGATTTCGCAGGGCGTGCATCGCATCCTTTGTCGTGCAGGCCAATGAAATTACCGAGTGTGTTCTTGCAGGGTTAAGTGTTTTTGTCGGGCAGAGGCCGAGATTGCTTTGTTGGCGGCTCTTTGCAGTCCGCGCCTTTCCAATAATTATGCTTTGCGAAAAATTTAAATGGGTTTCTGATAATTGTGTGGAAGGCATCAGTAATACAACTATAGTCAATATTGGAGAGTGGACTGGGCAGAAGAAAAGGAACAGTGACTAGTGCAGTGACAAGTACATTGAATAATAATAGTAATAAAAATAACATGCTCTCGTTCTCTTTAAACGAGTGTAATTTTAAGGGGTTCTTTGCTCTCTTTGAGGTTAGGAGAAGCTATGACCCGATTGACCAAATTATTTGTGTGTTACGTAATATAAATAAATTTCAACATTTGATACCGTTTAATTAATTGAAGCAATATTTTGTTTATGCCAAATCACAGATAACCTTTTGACATGATAAACAGTACGATGTAGTATTAAGGAGACAGTACAAGTTGTTGCAAATGAGTGATTGTTAGGTTATTTTTGTTCAGGTGTCGGTAACATGTATTTTAAACAATACGCCTGTGTAATTGGTGTAATTTTGGGCACCATAATGCAAGGAACATTTGCGAAAAAAGGTAAAATAATTGCATTTCTACTTCTGATGTTTTGCTTTTATATATATATATATACAGGGTGGTCCGGTATCCATGGCGGAAACTTCAGGGGACAATAGAGTACCAAAAAACAATATGACTTTGCTTATAAACATAACCTTCTAAACGTACCGTTTTTGAGATACAGGGTGTTAAAGTTTTGATTTTTTTAAATATATTTTTAAATATCTCTCTAACGAACAACAATATTAAAAAACTATTTGGTGATGTGAAATATTTCGCAGAGCACTAGTATTTCACCATTAGAAAAGTTTGCGAACATCACCAGTGGCGTCGATCTGGGGCATTGTGACCCTTTTTCCTATCAGAACTTCTACGCCACTGGTCCTAGACACCAATTCTATCTTGTTTTATATTTTCTGATGTTTTTTGCACAAAAAGTCACTCTTGTGATTTTTTCGTAAGATGCACCATTTTCGAGTTAATAGCATGTAAAGATATTAATGTTTAAAAAATTATTATTATTATTAAAAATTTATTAACATTATTACATTTTATTAACAATTTTTGAGCTCTAGTTAGGAAGAAAAACATCACAAAAATAACAACAGATTTAATAGCATCTTACGAAAAACTCACAAGAGTGACTTTTTATGAAAAAAAAATCCTAATTTTTTTTGCACAAAAAGTCACTCTTGTGAGTTTTTCGTAAGATGCTATTAAATCTGTTGTTATTTTTGTGATGTTTATCTTCCTAACTAGAGCTCAAAAATTGTTAATAAAATATAATAATGTTAATAAATTTTTAATAATAATAATTTTTTTTTAAACATTAATATCTTTACATGCTATTAACTCGAAAATGGTGCATCTTACGAAAAAATCACAAGAGTGACTTTTTGTGCAAAAAACATCAGAAAATATAAAACAAGATAGAATTGGTGTCTAGGACCAGTGGCGTAGAAGTTCTGATAGGAAAAAGGGTCACAATGCCCCAGATCGACGCCACTGGTGATGTTCGCAAACTTTTCTAATGGTGAAATACTAGTGCTCTGCGAAATATTTCACATCACCAAATAGTTTTTTAATATTGTTGTTCGTTAGAGAGATATTTAAAAATATATTTAAAAAAATCAAAACTTTAACACCCTGTATCTCAAAAACGGTACGTTTAGAAGGTTATGTTTATAAGCAAAGTCATATTGATTTTTGGTACTCTATTGTCCCCTGAAGTTTCCGCCATGGATACCGGACCACCCTGTATATATATATATATATATATATATATATATATATATATTATATATATGTAAAAAATAATTTTCTGAGTCACGACTCATCGATAACATCTTTTGGTGCATGTACTGAAATTTGGGACCCCGGCGCTCGCTCCGCGATACGCTATCAGTTCAAACCGCATACCTGCCTGCCCGGTATACGCTTCGACACGTACACATGCATGAATGTGTGCCTGTTTACACTTTAAACAAGTAATTAAAATTTATCTTATCTTAAGTGGTCGTTCCGTTTATTTATGTCTAATTCCACGAGTATGTGGCATTTACACAAACAGTATGTTTAAATAATAAATAACACGCCTACCGTGTAAAATACAATATTCTAATGTCCAAAATGTTTTCCACAGAAATTTCGAGTGAGTTCAGGCAGCGACTGGATCGGATTAAGCCCGGATTCGAGGAGAACCTAATCAGGGTAAGTAGCCAAACGTGTCACCTAACCTAACCTCAAATAGTACCTAAGCAAAATAATCAGCCCTATTGAATAGTTGCAAGTGCGTGGACACGCTGTATAGTTAAATTTAATTACGTCTACGAGAGACCGATTGATCGTATTTTTCTTGGCTTATCGGCCACCTGTACCATCGATGGTGTCCTCCAATTATTTTCGGAACTATCGACCTGTTCAATTACTTATTTAAACAGCGTTCGTGTACTGGTGTCCTCTTATTAGAGGTTCAAAAATAAACTCCTAATTCCACCTGATTAACTAGAATATTCAGCAGCAATTCCTGTTATCGGCGCGGCTTAATTTTAGTATTAATCAACCGGTAATTACACCAATAACCTCAGTTTTATTACGTGAATTTTATATCGCCAATAAAATCGATATACAGCGTAAGAAATAATTGCCGTTCTACAAAAATTAGTCGTTTATCAAATGGCGTTGTGTCACGGGTGTTTCCTTCCGGAGGGGCTACCCACCACTTTTCGTTATCCGCAACTAATGTATGACGTTGAGATTGCAACATAACCCGGAGTATTTAATATTTTTTAAACTGAGGCTCTTATTTTATATTGTTTTTTTGTTTCAGGCGTTTAAGAATGAGGCCGTCAGAAATCAACAGAGGACCAACAAGAACAGGTTTATTCACAAAATGGACAATATTTTCTTGTCCCTCGACGATACCAAAATGTAAGACAGGTTTGATTATTTTTACAAAAAGCAACTTGGCGCAGTCCGTCGTCCGTTTTGTATCCCCATCAGGGAAATTTTATTTACTTAGAGCACCAACACAGAACCTTTAAGAAGAAGAATAGGTGACTATTGCCTACGCCACTGCCTCAGTAATCCTTGTAGTAGATAATCTGTGATAATTGTCTTCCGGTGGTTTACTCTAATTTTACTGGTTTGCAGAGAACTTGGCAACCTGAAATTCCCATGGATACCGGATTTCAGAATAGTCAACATGTCACTAGATCTCCACATGCTGTGCCTGGACGTCAGCCTCAAGTTGGGGGACCTGAAGGTCGAGGGGGACTACGAGGCCAACAACTTGACGCTCCAGAAGATGCTGCCCGTGTCCAATAACGGGAAGATAGAGTAAGTAAAAAAAAACGTTTCCTTTGAGCTCTGCATATATTCAAGGAAACGCGGATTATAAAATTCATTATTTTATTTTATACGTGCACGTCGCGTGGTTTTACATTTAAATTGGTTAATCCGGCACTTCACAGGAATTTTTTCAAATCGCCTGGCACGAGTCCGGGGATCGCGGTGCCGGAAAATTATGCGAGCAAACCTGCCCTCATACATTTTTATTTGATCGCATTCCTCGGGGGTTCGACTCGTGGGTAATGCCAAACGTGTGTATAAAAATAAATATAATTTAATTTATGTAAATATAGAATCTGTTGGACGCAAGAAGCATTGAAACGACTCTTGCCGAGTTTGGTAAAACAACTACTTTTCATAACTATGTTATAAAACATTGAATTACTTTGCAATTCGTAGCATCCAAAGCAAACAAATATTGAGGCCACTTTCATAGCGTTCAAAACGAAAAAATATTGAAATTATTTTTCATTTCTGCAAAATTGAATACCTTTGAACACAAAGGATTTAACACACCTAATTATAAATAAATCGACAGGTGAACAGCTAAGACTAAATTAGGCTGCCTTGAACGTTAGTTATTAACATATGTGTATTTTTTATTGCAGAATTACATTCAATGACGTCACAGCTATTGGCAGAGTCGGACTTCTTATAATAGGAGACTCATTGGTACCTGAAAATTATGATATTAAATATGCGCCCACGGAGACGGCCATTAGCGTAAGTTTTTTAAAATTAAAATGTTTTTGGTACTTGTTGCAATTTTAACGTCACGCAGTATATACACTTTTTGTTTTGTTTAAATTGCAGGTGAAATATTACATCGGCAACGGGAGCGAGATAGAAAACAAAATAATCAAACCAAGTGGCGGTGAGTAAAATTTGTTTTTTGTCGTTTATGTCTGGTACGTGACCTTTCAAAATTCAAACTTAATGCCATTTTCATTGTTATTAATCATAAACGTTTATCGTTACGTAATTTAAATGTTAATATTTTCGTCAAATTATAAATACAGGAACCTCTTAGCGCATTTAATAAGCTGCTTAGAATTTTATGGCTGCTGTCGTCTTTATTGCCCAATAAAAAATTGGCGATTTTATAAGCACCAAGAATTTTACTAATGCCTTAGGTATACCGATATCTATAAGGCGCCGTTTAAGACATTATTAGTATTACAAATGTATGTATATATATATATATATATATATATATATATATATATATATATATATATATATATATATATATATATATATATATATATATATATATATATATATATATATATATATATATATATATATATATATATATATATATATATATATATATATATTTTTTTTTTTTCATTAAATATATTTATTTTGTTAAAATATTTATAAGTTTTATAAATATGTATATCTTTGTAAAAATATATATAGGTATATATTTACGAATATATAAATATATTTTCACAAATATATATTATTTCTGCTAACATATATTTATATAGAAATGAGCTTTTATCGTCGTACTCTAGGTGGCGCCATGCTGATTAAATTTAGGTAAAATGCCCGTATTAAATTTTCAGCATGGCGCCACCTACCGTATATATTTACAAAGATATATATATTTATAAAACTTATAAATATTTTAACAAAATAAATATATTTAATGAAAAAATATATATATTTCAATAATTATTATATATATTTGTAATACTAATAATGTCTTAAACGACGCCTCATAGATATCTCTGATATATTAATTAAAGATAATACAACGTCAAGAATAAAGCGTCGCCATTCTTATTCGTAACCTCACTCAAGGCCCCTCTTTTATTAAAAAGCGGAACTGATTAACTGTATCCCTCAATTTGCTGCTTCTTAGCCCCAGATTAAGTACCTTGTATACATATCCGCATCGTAAAGTTTTACTGAGATTGTACAGTGCACAATACAAGCACGGAGGCAACAGAAATGCACAAAGGCATTAACTGTGTAAATTAATGCCACATGCAGCATTAGCCGAAGAAAATCCTACTCCTAATGGATGGACTCGCACTTAGCGCGGAACTAGCACTGACATTTGCGGCGTACACTGCTTTGGATGCATTATAAAAGGGAACAAAAGGTCAAACGGCGTGGTTAGTGGAGAATATGTAATTTGAGCAGACATTTTATTAAATGAGCGGAAGTGGAATCTTTCTAGAAGCACTGATTTCTTGGGTTGTAGTGACGTCACATAATTTTTCAGATTTGCAATGCTTATTTTAAACAATCATATCGACAAAACTGGTAAGTATTTTTTGTAGTAATTTTTATGGTACATTCCTAAAGACTTGTCTTAGGGCGTGCGCATGCGTTCACGGCAATTCTGCCCCTAATATTGACCATATTAAGTCTTAAAGTAGGCCCATATTTCCAAAGTCGATTCTTGTTTCTACTACTCAAACAAATCAATTTGTTTTAAATTTTACATCGCCGCGCCCTCTAGCAACGCCTCATCTACTACCATTCCAAATTTGAAAGTAATATCGCCAAAATTATAGCAGATATCACATTTCGAAAGAACTTCCAGTCGTTAATGTAAAAATTTAGAACTAATTCGCGGTTATATTTTTTCTTGCGCAACATAACCTCAATGTTCTTAGTAGGCAGTAACTGTCATTCACTTTCCACAGACTACTATAAGTTAAAAACGTCCAAAATTGTTTTTGTCTTGCATAGATTAATTTTCTGCCATACCTTGACGTAAAATGGCTGGCATGTATTTAAAGCTCTACTAGGTCACCAATTTCTGTAACAAATCCCAGTTTCCGGCAGGTACTCAGATCCCCATTCACTTCAAACAAACCTTTGTTTCTCTGTTTCCTTTCAAACTTTTCTGTTTGTCTTTTGTTTCCGATTACTATATTTGTGAATTTTAAGAGTCTCATTTTATTTGTTTCTTTCGGAAGTTTAAGTTATTTCTATATCTCTGCTTTACTCTTTCTCCAACGACAAACAACAGGAGTCCCACGACAGGCATAATGCAAATGCATAATTGACATTTCCATTGCATATCAAATCAAGTTAGTCAAGTTAAAACAAATGTAAATTGCAGCGTTTGCAAGTTTTCGAATTTACAAGGTTTATTTTAAACGATCGTACCAAAGCAACCGATAAATATTTTCCAAAGTACTTTTTATGGTATATTCTTAAAGACTTGGTTTAGGGCGTGAGCATGCGCCCCTGACAATTTTGTCCCTAATATTGACTAAATTAAATCTTAAAGTTGATCCATATTTTCAAAGTTAATTCTTGTTTTCTACAATTTCTACTGCCCAAGCAATCAATGTGTTTTAAATTTTACATGCTCACGCCCTCTAGCAACATTTAATCTAATACCACTCCAAAATTGAACGTTTCATCTTCAGTATTATAGTAGTAATGACAGTTCAAGACACATTGCAAGAAATTCTCTGTTAAGTAAACTAAATCGGTAGGCATAATTCTCGCTGTACCTTCAATACATTCAAGATTTCTTTCGGTACAGGTTAATGGGACTCATATCTGGTGATCTTGCAGGCCATTTGATTCGCATTGTGATTTCTTATTCTCATTTCCCAACTCGTGTTTTGTTTTTTTCACATCTGTCTCACAATTTACATACTCAGCGAAAACGTGATTGACAGTTTCCAAATCGTTTCTCGCCAACCCAGCTAATTCCCTATAAGCTCTCTTTCTTTCTTTCAGGCTTAGTAACCAAAATGTGTTAATTTCGTGTCACATTTGTCTTAAATCTATTGCCCTCGGGGTTGGATTACGAGAAATGAGGACAATTATAATACGAAATGTTTCATTTTGGTAATGCTCTTTCGGTTGATTAATTCCGTAACCGATATTTAACAAGCAAAATAGAGGGAACGGCGCGCAAAGGAGACGTTGCAAAAATATAATTTTTCCTAGGGGAAATTATATTCCTCGACGCATGTTAAAAATGTCACGCGTACCGTCACCGATATTACTATCTGCTACATTTTTTATTTTATCAATTTTTAGCAACAACACTTCATATCGAGGGACCACCACCATCCTATTATGAGCTCGGTTTTATTGACTGTCCCTAAATGTCAGCCGGTGCTCACAGCGATAAGGCATTGCCTTCAAAGCGCGTCAGCGCCACGATATGATTTTTTTTCTACATTCGTATTTGTAAGAAAACCACATTAAAACTAAAAATTATGAAATATGTTGGCAATTTTTTTCATACTGTGAAGCTTGTATCTTAAAACAAAAGACAATAGTCTGATGGTTAATCCGGAACAGAAGTAAGAACAAATGAATTTTATTTCATAAACCTTTTAGTATTTGCAAGAATAAAAATTCTAGGGGGTCAAATCGGGCAACCGACGAGGCTGGCGTAAAGTTTTGTTGGTCCGGATTTACTGAAATTAATTTCTAGGAAGCCTTTAAGATGTGCATTGAAATAATGTACCTCGTTGGTTTTGCGACTTTTGACAAAAGCTAAGTAAAAGTTTAACTAATATATGCATCGTATGCGGCACTGCAAAAGATATATTATTGAAATCTAATGGGAATCGTGAATCTTTCATGTGTGTTCAAAAAGCAAACTTGAAGTGGAGGGTAGCTGGTTTTTGGTAAAGCGCTTTGTCAACTTTCGCTGATTAATACGTAAAACACTTATTTAAGTCGCTTTAGGCAAGTTGATTTTAATGGAAAATGTATCGCGAAATCCGTGTCATACTTGATGTTAAACAAATCTTGGTAGAATTTTAAATGACAGAAGAACTAAATCAATTCCCTATTTTTCATGATGCAATATCTTTACGGGCTGGCAAACATTATTCACTATACTGAAACCTTCTCACAAGTTAGAAGAGCGTCTATGGTTAAATATTGGTATTACGCAACTCTTGGTAGAATTTTGGAAGGCAGAAAACTAAAGAAATTCTCTAATTTTTTATATCTACAACCCTACGGGCTGGCAAACATCCCACTTTATATTATGGGCTTCTTACGAGGTAGAGGAGCGTTATTAGCATTAAACAAATCTTGGTAGAGTCTTAAATGGCAGAAGAACTAAACCAATTAACTTATTTTTCATTATACGACATCCCTACGGGCTGGCCAATATTATCCATTATACTAAA
This sequence comes from Rhagium mordax, assembly GCA_963680705.1. NCBI lineage: Eukaryota > Metazoa > Arthropoda > Insecta > Coleoptera > Cerambycidae > Rhagium > Rhagium mordax. The sequence continues at coordinate 59,062,374 of OY796662.1, read as the reverse complement.
GCCTTCTAACAAATTAGAGGAGCGGAGCGTCTATGGTTAAATATTAGCATTACGCAACTCTTGGTAGAATTTTAGAAGGCAGAAAACTAATGAAATTCGCAAATTATTTATATCTACAACCCTACGGGCTGGCAAACATCCCACTTTATATTAGGGGCATTTTACGAAGTAGGGCAGCGTCTCTGTCAAATATTAGCATTAAACAAATCTTGGTAGAATTTTAAATAGCAGAAGAACTAAACCAATTCTCTTATGCTTCTTGATGCAATATCTTCACGGGCTAGCAAACATTATCCATGATACTAAAGCCTTCTTACAAGTTAGAGGAGCGTCTATGGTTAAATATTAGCATTACGCAACTCTTGGTAGATTTTTAGAAGGCAGAAAACTAATGAAATTCGCAAACTTTTTATATCTACAACCCTACGGGCTGACAAACATCCCAATTTATATTAGGGGGTTTTTACGAAGTATGGGAGCGTCTCTGTCAAATATTAGCATTAAACAAATCTTGGTAGAAATTTAAATGGCAGAAGAACTAAACCAATTCGCTTATTTTGCATGATACGACATCCTTACGGGCTGGCAGTTAGAGGAGCGTCTATGGTTAAAAATTAGCATTACGCAACCTTGGTAGATTTTTAGAAGGCAGAAAATTAAAGAAATTCGCAAATTCTACATCCCTATGGGCTGGCAAACATCCTACTTTATATTATGGACTTTTATGAGGTAGAGGAGCATCTCTATTAAATATTAGCATTAAATAAATCTTGGTAGAGTCTTAAGTGGCAGAAGAACTAAACCAATTAACTTATTTTTCATGATACGACATCCCAATGGGCTGGCAAACATTAACGATTATATTAAAGCCTTCTTACAAATTAGAGGAGCGTCTATGGTTAAATATTAACATTACGCAACTCTTGGCAGATTTTTAGAAGGTAGAAAACTAAATAAATTCGCAAATTTTTTATATCTACATCCCTACGGGCTGGCAAACATCCCACTTTATAGTATGGGCTTTTTACGAGGTAGATGAGCGTCTCTGTTAAATAGTAGCATTAAACAAATCTTGGTAGAATTTTAAATGGCAGAAAATTAGTTTGAATGTATTGAAACTTAATTAAAACCATCTTCTTAATTTACAACTTCTGAACCTAAATTAGCCATCGAGTCGTTAATACAAATAATAAGCAACACTGGGCCCAACAGTTAACCTTGTGGCACCCCAGATTGCACTCATTTAGTTGGTAGTTTGATTTATAGAAATTTTTACTAGGTTAGTAAATCTAGCGAGTTGAAAAACAATTCACCCAAATTATCGTCGTTTTGTTTTAGATAATTCCATTGGGGACACGGTATGGGTGCAATTGAACGACATTTTGACATATTTGCTACATCAGCAGCTGGGGGAAGTGGTTGTGGAATTTTCCGTGACAGAGCTATTGGAGGACGAAGATCAACAATTAAGGTAATTATTATTACAAAATACAAGTAATATGCACACTACGCACAATGTCGACATTTCGTCGTCCACTGTGATTTGCCTGATTTTTTTTTGACGTGCGTAAGTGTTTGTATGATTTCCCAATTTTCTCAGGCATAAAGCAAACAACTTTAACATCAAACGAACATAATTACCTTAGCGAATGTACATTTATTTACTCAGTTCAACAAATGCCTTTTCGCATTACCTCGCGCGTTACATTTTATTAATTTCTTTCAGTGCAGGCCGGCTCCCCTTCCCTCTTTTTATGGCTTTGCTATCATTTACGCGCCTTTCCAAAGACGAGCTTAGCGAAAGAACGATGAGAATTATCCCCTCTAATAAAATTGTCAGGAGCGTTTTACAAGAAAAAGTTAAACCAATTTTGGAAGTTATATTACACTAAAACTCAATTTTACAGCCAATGTATTTCGGGCCCTATCCGAATTACCCTTTATATTAATAACAGTTTAACTACCAGTCATCGGGAAAACAATTCTCTTCCAGTTTCTTCCTGCACGACGTCCAATGGCATAGCAATAGCATAAACTTAGCGTTCACACAACAACGACGTTTAAGATTAATAGTAGTAGTAGCGCAGGGATTAACGTTCCATTTTTGTTGTACGCATTTAGTTTTCCCGTTTCTACATAAGTTGGGTCTGTTTACAATGAGGATATTTTTGCAATAACTTGGAGAAGCTTAAGTTCGCTTACGCTCGCCGACTTTTACATCAAGTGAGAGAAAGATTAAGTTAGTCGCGGCCGAGGGGATCTGACAAAGTATATTAAACAAATTGATATTAACCTCAGCCGAGTAATGATGTTAAATCTCGGATTTGTCTAGTAGGGGTATTTCAGTTGTACAGCAATTTAGTGGCGTGCATTTAAAAATAGGAATCTAGTCCACCGGGACCTTTAGAAAATTAACAATTTTATTTCCATCTTCCTTAATTTAATTTAATCAAAGCCTCAGTCGCTTTGTGAGTAAATCGCTGCTCTGTAGGTAATATAGCGGCCTCGAGAGACATACTTCAGTTAGCGTTTATTTAAAAGTGAACGGCTTAGGTTTACTTTACCTAATTGGATTTTTCTCTGCTTAGGTGAACGGCCTAAGAAGAATGCACGGTTTAACTATAGAATAATTAGGGATAAAAGGGAAGTAATTGATTGGGATAATATCTAGACGGGCATAGACCAATCTATTTATCGAAAAATGACCTTGGCAAAATGAAATTTTTTTTAAGTAACCAGTTATTGAATAGTCGTGGCCAAAAAAAGGTGTCCAACATATTTTTATTCAGACTCCTTCAATTAACGTATTGTTGCTCTTTAGGTGGAGCAATTTTTTTGGCCACGACTGTACAATCTGATGGTTTTCATTTTTAAAAGTATAAATATTGGACAGAGAAAATATTTTTCAACTGCCTGCAGAAAATATCTTTATTACCTGCACCTGTAAATGCTACTTTCTGCACAGGCAATAGCAACAATATGTATAACCAGCTCTAAATATTTTTGTAGGTAGAAGAAATATTTTTCAACTGCCTGTAGAATTTTTTTTACTGCCTGCACCTGTAAATGCTACAGTCTGGGCTGGTAACAAAAAAAATTATATTTTAATTACTGTTCCAAATATTTTTGCAGGTAGAATAAATATTTTCAACTACCTGCAACTGTAAATGCTACTTTCTGCACAGGCAATAGCAACAATATGTTTAACCAGCTCTAAATATTTTTGTAGGTAGAAGAAATATTTTTCAACTGCCTGCAGAATTTTTTTTTACTGCCTGCACCTGTAAATGCTACAGTCTGGGCTGGCAACAAAAAAATTATATTTTAATTACTGTTCCAAATATTTTTGCAGGTAGAATAAATATTTTCAACTACCTGCAACTGTAAATGCTACTTTCTGCACAGGCAATAGCAACAATATGTTTAACCAGCTCTAAATATTTTTGTAGGTAGAAGAAATATTTTTCAACTGCCTGCAGAATTTTTTTTTACTGCCTGCACCCGTAAATGCTACAGTCTGGGCTGGCAACAAAAAAATTATATTTTAATTACTGTTCCAAATACTTTTGCGGGTAGAATAAATATTTTCAACTACCTGCAACTGTAAATGCTACTTTCTGCACAGGCAATAGCAACAATATGTTTAACCAGCTCTAAATATTTTTGTAGGTAGAAGAAATATTTTTCAACTGCCTGCAGAATTTTTTTTTACTGCCTGCACCTGTAAATGCTACAGTCTGGGCTGGTAACAAAAAAATTATATTTTAATTACTGTTTCAAATATTTTTGCAGGTAGAATAAATATTTTCAACTTCCTGCAGAAAATATATTATTACCTGTAACTGTAAATGCTACTTTCTGCACAGGCAATAGCAACAATATGTATAACCAGCTCTAAATATTTTTGTAGGTAGAAGAAATATTTTTCAACTGCCTGCAGAATTTTTTTTTACTGCCTGCACCTGTAAATGCTACAGTCTGGGCTGGCAACAAAAAAATTATATTTTAATTACTGTTCCAAATACTTTTGCGGGTAGAATAAATATTTTCAACTACCTGCAACTGTAAATGCTACTTTCTGCACAGGCAATAGCAACAATATGTTTAACCAGCTCTAAATATTTTTGTAGGTAGAAGAAATATTTTTCAACTGCCTGCAGAATTTTTTTTTACTGCCTGCACCTGTAAATGCTACAGTCTGGGCTGGTAACAAAAAAATTATATTTTAATTACTGTTTCAAATATTTTTGCAGGTAGAATAAATATTTTCAACTTCCTGCAGAAAATATATTATTACCTGTAACTGTAAATGCTACTTTCTGCACAGGCAATAGCAACAATATGTATAACCAGCTCTAAATATTTTTGTAGGTAGAAGAAATATTTTTCAACTGCCTGCAGAATTTTTTTTTACTGCCTGCACCTGTAAATGCTACAGTCTGGGCTGGTAACAAAAAAATTATATTTTAATTACTGTTTCAAATATTTTTGCAGGTAGAATAAATATTTTCAACTACCTGCAGAAAATATATTATTACCTGTAACTGTAAATGCTACTTTCTGCACAGGCAATAGCAACAATATGTATAACCAGCTCTAAATATTTTTGTAGGTAGAAGAAATATTTTTCAACTGCCTGCAGAATTTTTTTTTACTGCCTGCACCTGTAAATGCTACAGTCTGGGCTGGTAACAAAAAAATTATATTTTAATTACTGCTCCAAATATTTTTGCAGGTAGAATAAATATTTTCAACTACCTGCAGAAAATATATTATTACCTGTAACTGTAAATGCTACTTTCTGCACAGGCAATAGCAACAATATGTTTAACCAGCTCTAAATATTTTTGTAGGTAGAAGAAATATTTTTCAACTGCCTGCAGAATTTTTTTTACTGCCTGCACCTGTAAATGCTAGTCTGGGCTGGTAACAAAAAAATTATATTTTAATTACTGCTCCAAATATTTTTGCAGGTAGAATAAATATTTTCAACTTCCTGCAGAAAATATATTATTACCTGTAACTGTAAATGCTACTTTCTGCACAGGCAATAGCAACAATATGTATAACCAGCTCTAAATATTTTTGTAGGTAGAAGAAATATTTTTCAACTGCCTGCAGAATTTTTTTTTACTGCCTGCACCTGTAAATGCTACAGTCTGGGCTGGTAACAAAAAAATTATATTTTAATTACTGTTTCAAATATTTTTGCAGGTAGAATAAATATTTTCAACTACCTGCAGAAAATATATTATTACCTGTAACTGTAAATGCTACTTTCTGCACAGGCAATAGCAACAATATGTATAACCAGCTCTAAATATTTTTGTAGGTAGAAGAAATATTTTTCAACTGCCTGCAGAATTTTTTTTTACTGCCTGCACCTGTAAATGCTACAGTCTGGGCTGGTAACAAAAAAATTATATTTTAATTACTGCTCCAAATATTTTTGCAGGTAGAATAAATATTTTCAACTACCTGCAGAAAATATATTATTACCTGTAACTGTAAATGCTACTTTCTGCACAGGCAATAGCAACAATATGTTTAACCAGCTCTAAATATTTTTGTAGGTAGAAGAAATATTTTTCAACTGCCTGCAGAATTTTTTTTACTGCCTGCACCTGTAAATGCTAGTCTGGGCTGGTAACAAAAAAATTATATTTTAATTACTGCTCCAAATATTTTTGCAGGTAGAATAAATATTTTCAACTTCCTGCAGAAAATATATTATTACCTGTAACTGTAAATGCTACTTTCTGCACAGGCAATAGCAACAATATGTTTAACCAGCTCTAAATATTTTTGTAGTTAGAAGAAATATTTTTCAACTCTTGCAGAATTTTTTTTACTGCCTGCACCTGTGACTGCTACAGTCTGGGCTGATAACAAAAAAATTATATTTTAATTACTGTTCCAAATATTTTTGCAGGTAGAATAAATATTTTCAACTACCTGCAGAAAATATATTATTACCTGTAACTGGAAATGCTACATTCTGCACAGGTAATAACAAAAATATTTTTCAAATACTTGCTCTAAATATTTTTGTTGGTAGAAAAAATGTTTTTCAACTGCCTGCAGAAAATATTTTTTATTGCCTGCACCTGTAAATGCTACAGTTTGGGCAGGTAACTATTGAGAACGGTGAGTAATATTTTACCAATAACATAGATTATAATAAAATGTGGGTCTTAAAAATCCTTTCCACTAACTCGCAAGAGCCCTTGCTTCACTAACGTATCCGTTAATCGATAGCAATGCACTTCTCCTTCGACTGGCCGGAATTAAACCCACGCGGCCAGAGCCCCTCTTCATAAATCACCGCTTTCGTGTAATTTATGTGCAAATCGGAAAACAAAGGTTAGCCTGCACATCCCTTAAATCAGTTTGAACACTCCCGAGGTAGAATTTATTTAATTCCATTTTCTGTCGAACGCCCACCGATAATGAGGCTCCAGTATTGGGCTCAGTAGCTCGTAAAAAGCCACAATAAATACCACCATCTTCATCAAATATTATAATTCACTAGGGCGTAATGTCGAGCATTTTTCATGCAGTCAGAACATTCATAAAGACAAAGCAAATTTTACCGCGTGGATCCTTAGAAAAATGGCCGTAGCAAACAATAATAACGTAAAGTGTTTTTTGAAGGATTAAAATTGACGTATGTGATAAATTATGAAGCGTGAGAGGCTCATTTTAGGCGTAGATAATTTGGCGGAAGGATGTGCAGATATGACAAGAATGAGTACGTTGGTTATAAATTCGGAAGGGCAAGGAAGGTTCGGGAAGAAAGTACACCCAGACAAACGGGGAACTCAAGCTCACAGTATATAATAATGTCTCCAAGGAGTAATTTTCTAACGTTCTGCTGTACATTTTATATACAATTTTTTATTGGCTCGGCCAGAAAATATAGATCGGGGTATCCGATCAGCTGCGCCAACAACTTCCTCTTCATTTATTGTATCTTTGGCGCCCAGTCCGAGGCTTTAATTTTTAAACTAAACTAGCTCATAATGGCGAAAAACACTCGTCTATATATCTAAAAAAGCAAGTTTCTCCGCACACTATATCGCAAAGCCAGGCTGGTCTTCATCTTTTGAAGTGTAAAGGAAACAAGGCTGAAACCCCGACCTACATCAATCACCGTTTGGACAAACATGGCAGGCAAGCAAATTCCGAACCTATATCTATCAGCTTCTGTAACTGAACACTATAGAAATCACATTTCAAATAACTTTATCAAAGAACTGACTACAACACCCACACGCTCAAATGCGAGAAAGAACTTCAGACTGTGTAGTAATGTGGGTGTGGAGGTTTGCAAACACATCATTCCTCATTATATTAATCACATTCATAAAAATTTTTAAAATATTAATTAGAAATTAAATTTAAGTTTTAAGTTTAAAATTAAAGTTAAAGATTAAAAATTAGAAATTAAAATTTAGGAATTAAGAATATTAAAAATTAAAAATTAAGAATTGAGAATTAAAAATTAATAATTGAGAATTGAGAATTAAGAATATAAAAAATTGAGAATTAAGAATTGAGAATCAAGAATTGAGAATTAAGAATATAAAAAATTGAGAATTAAGAATTGAGAATTAAGAAGTAGGAATTAAGCATTAAGAATTAAGAATTAGAATTAAGAATATTAAAAATTAAGAATTGAGAATTAAGCCTTAAGAATATAAGAAAATGAGAATTAAGAATTGAGAATTAAGCCTTAAGAATATAAGAAATTGAGAATTAAGAATTGAGAATTAAGAATTAAGAATATAAAAAATTGAGAATTAAGAATTGAGAATTAAGAAGTAGGAATTAAGCATTAAGAATTAAGAATTAGAATTAAGAATATTAAAAATTAAGAATTGAGAATTAAGCATTAAGAATATAAGAAATTGAGAATTAAGAATTAGAATTAAGGATATTAAAAATTAAGAATTGAGAATTAAGAATTAGAATTAAGAATATTAAAAATTAAGAATTGAGAATTAAGCATTAAGAATATAAGAAATTGAGAATTAAGAAGTAAGAATTAAGCATTAAGAATTACGAATATTAAAAATTAAGAATTGAGAATTAAGAATATTAAAAATTAAGAATTGAGAATTAAGAATATTAAAAATTAGGAATTGAGAATTAAGAATATTAAAAATTAAGAATTAAGAATATTAAAAATTAAGAATAAAGAATATTAAAAATTAAGAATTACGAATTAAGAATTAGAATTAAGAATATTAAAAATATTAAAAATTGAGAATTGAGAATTAAGAATTAGAATTAAGAATATTAAAAATTAAGAATTGAGAATTAAGCATTTAAAATATAAGAAATTGAGAATTAAGAATTGAGAATTAGAATTAAGAATATTAAAAATTAAGAATTGAGAATTAAGAATTAGATTTAAGAATATTAAAAATTAAGAATTGAGAATTAAGCATTAAGAATATAAGAAATTGAGAATTAAGAATTGAGAAGTAAGAATTAAGCATTAAGAATTACGAATTAAGAATATTAAAAATTAAGAATTGAGAATTAAGAATATTAAAAATTAAGAATTGAGAATTAAGAATATTAAAAATTAAGAATTAAGAATATTAAAAATTAAGAATTGAGAATTAAGAATAAAGAATATTAAAAATTAAGAATTACGAATTAGAATTAAGAATATTAAAAATATTTAAAATTGAGAATTAAGAATTAGAATTAAGAATATTAAAAATTAAGAATTGAGAATTAAGCATTAAGAATATAAGAAATTGAGAATTATGAATTGAGAACTAAGAAGTAAGAATTAAGAATTAAGAATTAGAATTAAGAATATTAAAAATCAAGAATTGAGAATTAAGCATTAAGAATATCAGAAATTGAGAATTAAGAAGTAAGAATTAAGCATTAAGAATTATGAATTAAGAATATTAAAAATTAAGAATTGAGAATTAAGAATATTAAAAATTAAGAATTAAGAATATTAAAAATTAAGAATTGAGAATTAAGAATAAAGAATATTAAAAATTAAGAATTACGAATTAGAATTAAGAATTAAGAATATTAAAAATTGAGAATTAAGAAGAATTAAGCATTAAGAATTAGAATTAAGAATATTAAAAATTAAGAATTGAGAATTAAGTATTAAGAATATAAGAAATTGAGAATTAAGAATTAAGAATTAGAATTAAGAATATTAATAATTAAGAATTGAGAATTAAGCATTAAGAATATAAGAAATTGAGAATTAAGAATTGAGAAGTAAGAATTAAGCATTAAGAATTACGAATTAAGAATATTAAAAATTAAGAATTGAGAATTAAGAATATTAAAAATTAAGAATTGAGAATTAAGAATATTAAAAATTAAGAATTAAGAATATTAAAAATTAAGAATTGAGAATTAAGAATAAAGAATATTAAAAATTAAGAATTACGAATTAGAATTAAGAATATTAAAAATATTTAAAATTGAGAATTAAGAATTAGAATTAAGAATATTAAAAATTAAGAATTGAGAATTAAGCATTAAGAATATAAGAAATTGAGAATTATGAATTGAGAACTAAGAAGTAAGAATTAAGAATTAAGAATTAGAATTAAGAATATTAAAAATCAAGAATTGAGAATTAAGCATTAAGAATATCAGAAATTGAGAATTAAGAAGTAAGAATTAAGCATTAAGAATTATGAATTAAGAATATTAAAAATTAAGAATTGAGAATTAAGAATATTAAAAATTAAGAATTAAGAATATTAAAAATTAAGAATTGAGAATTAAGAATAAAGAATATTAAAAATTAAGAATTACGAATTAGAATTAAGAATTAAGAATATTAAAAATTGAGAATTAAGAAGAATTAAGCATTAAGAATTAGAATTAAGAATATTAAAAATTAAGAATTGAGAATTAAGTATTAAGAATATAAGAAATTGAGAATTAAGAATTAAGAATTAGAATTAAGAATATTAATAATTAAGAATTGAGAATTAAGCATTAAGAATATAAGAAATTGAGAATTAAGAATTGAGAATTAAGAAGTAAGAATTAAGCATTAAGAATTAAGAATTACGAATTAAGAATATTAAAAATTAAGAAATGAGGATTAAGAATATTAAAAATTAAGAATTGAGAATTAAGAATATTAAAAATTAAGAATTAAGAATATTAAAAATTAAGAATTGAGAATTAAGAATAAAGAATATTAAAAATTAAGAATTACGAATTAGAATTAAGAATATTAAAAATATTTAAAATTGAGAATTAAGAATTAGAATTAAGAATATTAAAAATTAAGAATTGAGAATTAAGCATTAAGAATATAAGAAATTGAGAATTATGAATTGAGAACTAAGAAGTAAGAATTAAGAATTAAGAATTAGAATTAAGAATATTAAAAATCAAGAATTGAGAATTAAGCATTAAGAATATCAGAAATTGAGAATTAAGAAGTAAGAATTAAGCATTAAGAATTATGAATTAAGAATATTAAAAATTAAGAATTGAGAATTAAGAATATTAAAAATTAAGAATTAAGAATATTAAAAATTAAGAATTGAGAATTAAGAATAAAGAATATTAAAAATTAAGAATTACGAATTAGAATTAAGAATATTAAAAATTGAGAATTAAGAAGAATTAAGCATTAAGAATTAGAATTAAGAATATTAAAAATTAAGAATTGAGAATTAAGTATTAAGAATATAAGAAATTGAGAATTAAGAATTAAGAATTAGAATTAAGAATATTAATAATTAAGAATTGAGAATTAAGCATTAAGAATATAAGAAATTGAGAATTAAGAATTGAGAATTAAGAAGTAAGAATTAAGCATTAAGAATTAAGAATTACGAATTAAGAATATTAAAAATTAAGAAATGAGGATTAAGAATATTAAAAATTAAGAATTAAGAATATTAAAAATTAAGAATTGAGAATTAAGAATATTAAAAATATTAAAAATTGAGAATTGAGAATTAGGAATTAAGAATTAAGAATATTAAAAATTAAAAATTATTAAAAATTAAATTTTAAAAATTAAAAAGTAAATATTAAAAATATTAAAAATTAAAAATTAAAATATTAAAAATCTCCGGATAAATAAATTGATATTCAAGTAGTTTCTGCCGAATCTTTAAATGTACGCGCTATTTTCCCCCGCCTTGTATATACTATCATAAATCATAAATTCCACATTTATTTCAATCGTTCACCGGTCGGTTTATATTTGCCTAATAAACCGACAAAAGCGATGACAATATCCAACGACGTAATATTTTGGCGATGCCCAAACCGAACGCTTTTAAAATCGTTAACTAAACAGGAGACTTTAGACGCCACAGGGGTGGGCGTTCTCGCAACAATTTGGCACTGTGTCGGGGAGATAGGGCGTCAGTGACAGCTCCGTAATCCTTGAAAGCCACTGACTAATTCGGTTTGGATTACTCGGAGGTTAGGAGTGTTAACAGCATGTGAAAATCGCGATCACAAGCACTTTGTCGTGACGGCGTATATAACATCAAGACTCCAGGAGGTAAAGGAACGTTGACAGATAACACAACATGCTACGTTTTTAAAATAATGCTGAAGGGATGTGCAGGTGAATGAGTGTTAATAAATTCAACTCCAAATCCTGAAGAGGTTCCAATAGTTGCGTTCAATTAGAGAACATTTGCAAAACCCTTTAAAAGGGCTATGTTCAGGAAAAAGCTTTTACTTTAACGATGTCAATCTACGGAAGGGAGACAATACTAGCGCCGCCTTTGTATCCCATAAGTTCCTTGCGAGTATCTAACTTTATTTACAAAGAATGCCCAGAATAGATTTTATCTGCCGAACACGTTGAAATGCCGGTCTTATAAGGACTGTGAATCATTGAGTACCGAAAACACGTACTATCTCTACTGGCGTTGGCATTATTACTATTAAGTATTATATCTTTAGTGATGAACGCTAGTATATATATACATATATATTATATATATACATATATATTCGAACAAACAATATATATATATATATATATATATATATATATATATATATATATATATATATATATTATATATATACATCAGAGCAAGGACGTCGATCCAACGATTCCGTTAATAAAGTTTCCTAGCCGGCCGCCTGGAGTTTCTAGGACGCTCAACAAGTGTTTGATCCTCTAAAAGGATAATGAGCGCTGCAATGATATAAAATGCAGTCGCGCGGGCCTGATAAGCGTTTCCAGAGTTAAAGAAACGTAGACGGAAAATGAATTCGTTTTATCGCCATTTCCTCACTCCTAAGTGGACTTCTAACTTAAATATGCATGAGGTTCTTATTTGACACTATTAAAGTAATGGATTTCAGTGGAATAATACTTCTTATTTTGTTCTTTATGAATTATTTAACGTTGCACCGTTGATATCGATTATTAATTACGCGTTAATCAGATTGTACAAAAGTACTGAATATATATATTTTTTTCTTAAACTATATTTCACGTCTAGACGTCTGACCAGATCATCTCAAATAACGCTGTTTGTTTTTTCATCAGGGAGCTGTCTAGGGAGCACTCGCAGCGGGCAAACAAGCTCTTGGATTCCCTTTTGTGCACGTCCAAAGACTATCTGGTGGCTAAGAACTACAGATCCATCGAAACCCCATCATTTAACGTCATCTATAGGGGGAAACTTTCAGGAGTTTGTCAAGGGAGGCTCCGGACAGGAGAGGGCTATATTCAGGTGAATAAAAAACGCATCAATCATTTTCCAGGCGCGCGGAAGGGGGAGAGGAACTCGGAAAAGTAATATTCGCACAATTGTCTTGGAGAGTAAATACCCGGATACATTTTATGCCCCCCAGATACGTAATTTTGGTGATAGCGCCTGCTCAGTGGCGTAATTTTTACGGGGCAAGAGGGAGTTCAAGATTATTAGTTTTTTTACTATTTTTTTAGCCTAAATTTAAAAATCGTAATGTTCACAAATCCATAGTAAAAAAAATACATATATACACATATATACACCTATATACACATATATACGTCTATATACACATATAAACGGTACATTGTTGAGCCCGATATATCAAAAGGTCGCTGTTGATCCCGCCCTTTAGAGCCAAGATAGATCAGTAAACAATAGGTTGAGTTTAAAAATCGCAATCTACGTAACGAATCAACATATCGTTCTCCTGTTTAAACTATTTGATTCGTTTCGTTTTTCTCTATCTGTGAAGATTCCGCTTCTCGCCTTGTACAATCGGGATGCCGAACAATTCCTCCAAACTTCCGAATTAAACTTTGCCGTTTTGCCAAACTAATCCGCAATCCAGGAAACTTTCTGCCTTTGAGTAACTGCCGCTCTAATTTCAGGACCTCTCCACGTTGAGTAGGCTGCAGGACTTGAGTTACTACGAAGACAAACAGAAGCTAGTAGTATACGGGAGCCTGAGTTTGAGGGAGTTTAAGGTAAGCATTAACTATTTACTCCAGTACGATCCATTAACGCATTAATACTCGTCACCAGGATTTTGTTAATCCGGCGGTAATAATAATAATAATAATAATGAATGGTCTTTATTAAGGCGAAGTTTAGTTATACAACTAATGACTCACTCATTTGTTCTTGTTGCACCACGCCAAAGCTACAAGAAGGAGCTATTATTACAACTGTTGCATTGTCTCGAGTCGGCAAGAGTCTCGGCCGTTTTGCCATACAAGAGCAACTATTACTAATTAATTTTCTGTTGGGGCTTTTCGACGTCCATTGTATCAAAATTAATAAGGGCGAGGGGCAATCTCTTATTTATACGCAGGCCGGATCGTGAAACAAAGTTGTTTGCATATTAGAATGTGCAAGTTATACGCGTAACCTACTTAGGGGAAGAGGTGGGTTGTTCAAAAAACAAACATAATTAGCCGAGTAAATAGTACGGGTTGTGGTGGCGCTACGTTTCCGGAAAATACAATTCTTATTTCATTATAATGGTCGTGTTTACGAATTTAATTATTCAGCGGTGCATTTTTAATTAATCGGGTCCGGAATAATGACACAGATACGGGTAGGTAATATTTTAACGGTGAACTCTCAAATCCTGGGATGAAAGGCCGAAATATTTTACTTGCGAACATCCGCACTCAAAAATCTGATGCTCAATATTTTCCTTATTTTCGTTACCAGTTTCCTGCTAATAAGGATTCTTTAAAGTAACCATTTTACTTCAGAATTGACTCTTTCAGCACGGCTACGAGTATTACACGAGCGAATTCGAGGACACCCAGATCAGCGGCAGCATAAAAACCACAGTCTACAGGAATAAGATTTTCATTAAACTGTCGGTGCTGAAGGAGGCAGAGCGTTGCAAGACCCGGCTGGAAAGCGTCCAAGTCAGCACAGTGACGTAAGTAATCCGATTTCCTTACCTCCCTTTTACTTAAAAAACGCCAAGGTTTACAATATTGTACACGAGTTACCTAAAATATTTTAAAATGTGATTCGGTAAGGGTTTGTATATATATATATATATATATATATATATATATATACAAGTATATATATATATATATATATATATATATATATATATATATATATATATATATATATATATATATATATATATATATATATATATATATATAAGTATATAATCCGGCGTCCACATTTAATTTCGTCGAGGTCTTACTTGCATTTTACACCTATTGAGTAATGTGCGGCCGTGAAAGAGCATTTAATCTTTTCGATGTTCGGTAAGAACCCCATCCGTAATAAGGAGTTAGCTGCCACACTAAGAACGGGACAAAAAAACCGATAACGAAGTTACGAGCGAAATCAATACATCTGATACGTCGGACGATTTCCAGTTATTGGAGACGTGAAATCTGCAATAACGAAATGATGTGCTTATTTCGTACGCTGTTAAAGAACGAACATGCTACGTATGTAGGACGACAGTTTCAGTTGGAGATGGGTCTGTTCAGTGTCTGCTCCAGTTAATTGACTGTCGCTTTATCATAGCTACAATGTCAAATGTAATCATAATGCATGAGACGAGAATAGAGATATTTTTGGTGGTATTAGGTGGAGGAGTAATATCTTCGCAGATGCTACACATTCTCCATAGTTTCTCCAAAAATTATATTATTCACCTAGGACAACTTGGCTAGGCTCTTATACTTTAATAAAAATAACCAACAATCCAAGCGACCTCTCAAGGGGACAGAGCCTTCACAAATTATTTCAGATAAGTCAGAAATCGGCTTAGCAACCTGTGTAGGTGGACCGAACTTCGTGGCCCGATTGAATACCAGCGCCTTCGCCAGATTTGCGAATTTCGTATCAAACCAATATCAAACATAAACATAAACACCTATTGTGAGTTAATCAAAAAAAATAACAAATGGCGCCACCTGCTTTCAAATTCGACTGGGCTCTGGTCCTCAGTCTCTCAGCGCACCCACGTGCATACTTTATTATATTAATGAGGGACGATGATACAAGATGGCGCGTTTTAAAGCGAACCCTAAGATTGGCTTCAGCTTAAATTATGCACTGAATTAAATTCAACGAAATAGACTGGAATCCGATACGTCTATCAAGATAATTACATTGTGCTCAGTTCGAAACCTAAAATTTAATTTCCTTGATGCCATTTAAGAGGAGTATATTAAAAGAACCGCGTCAGTTATGTGTCACTTACACGTCCCATTTAACCAAAGAATGCCGGCATCGTGGAAGTTCAGCGCTGAATTTGCCCTATGGAATTCCCATTTGTTGCAAAACTTCGGAATCATCCCAGGAATATATAAATCTGGAAGGTAATAAAACTAAAATTCGTTGAAAGTATTGAAACTTTGAGAGTCTGACAAATCCGGAAGTGCGCTGGCAAATGGAAGTACCCCTTCCATTAATTTCGGCGGAGGTTAATTAGTCATCTCGCGAGGTACGAAGGGACGACGCGACTGACAAATTTATGGTAAATCATCTGAACATGATGAGAATTTAAAATAGTAAGGGAAAAGTTTTACCGAGGAATTAATGTATTAATAAGCAGTCAATGTTTCGAATAAACTGGAAACGTTTCTTTAAAACAGGGAAGGGCGAAGAATCTCAAATATTTAAAGCATTTTACATAAAAACGCTGAAAACTAGAGAACGGTTAATCGAACTGGCACTCAGATAATCAAAATGCCTTTCAACTGAGGTCAATCATCCAATAGATCCCACCTCAATTTTGTTCGGACTCTTTAACTCGATTCATCCAAAGCTTGAAAGAAAGAAGTGCAAAGACTTTAGGGTGGCCCTGTACGTATCCATGATACCCGTGTAATAATATAATTTTTGGAGAAACCATGGAAAATGTGTACATTTTGTTCCCTTCAGTAACTCATATTCTATTTGTTCACTTTAATGCTGCTAGGATATTGGCATGGTCTTGATCTCACACAGAGAATCAAAATGCCTTTCAACTGAGGTCAATCATCCAATAATATGATCCAACAACAATTTGTAAAGGCACCGTCCCCTTGGGATTGTTGGTATTCTGATTGAAGTATAAGAGACTAGCCAAGTTGTCCTTGGTGAATAATGTTTGCGAGATGGATCGCCCATGATGTCTGTGTAATAATACAACTTTTGGAGAAACTATGGAGAATGTGTAAATTTTGTTCCCTTCAGTAACTCATATCAATCGGGCCACGAAGTTCGGCCCACCTACACAGGTTGCTAAAGCGATTTCTGACTTATCTGAAATAATTTGTGAAGGCTCCGTCCCCTTGGGAGGTCATTTGGATTGTTGCTTATTTTTATTAAAGTACAAGAGCCTAGCCAAGTTGTTCTTGGTGAATAATATAACTTTTGGAGAAACTATGGAGAATGTGTAGATTTTGTTCCCTTCAGTAACTCATACTCTATTCGTTTACTTTAATGCTGCTCAAGTAATTCAGATATTGGTTAATTGAACTGTCACTCAGAAAATCAAAATGCCTTTCAACTGAGGTCAATCATCCAATAATATGATCCAACAACAATTTTGTCCGGACTCTTTAACTCGATCCGCTCAAAACTTAAGAGGGCAAAGACTTTGGGGTAGCCCTGTACGTATTCGCTGTTGCTGAATTAGATATATGGGCGTGCACCGATGAATTAACTCAACGGGTAGCAATCTCTTAACGAAACGGCCGTCCTATTAAAATAAGAGACCCTTTTACCGAAACGTCAACGTTTAGCGCGGCAATAAAACGTTCCCGCAAACATTAAAACACGAAAATGCAAATGTAGGCAATTTTCGCGGGGCTAAACCTTCCGCTATGCGTTTAAAAACTTGGAGGAGATGCTCGCTCTCGTCCATACTGTGAGGATTATTCGTGTGGACTTCAAAGAGTGTTTTAGAGGGAGAATTACGTGCCCTCGCATTCGAAAGTGAGTGCCCGGAGTGTCTGTACCAGACTCGAAGTATTCGTCTTGGGGTTAGAGTGAGATTAGTGACTGTAGAGACTGTTTACGGGGTTACTTTAACAATCAGCTGATGCAAAGAGTTGGTGATAAGCAGACCAGAGACTGTCAGATTTATTTCTTTCTATTTTGTCAATTTTAAAGAGGAAAAAGCAATATCCAACAATATCCAGGTCGCTATTACAAAGCCGGGTGGCTGACGATAAATGAAAACAGTTAGAAGTTGCGCTATTGCCAAAATGATAACATGGGTGTAAAGGCGGATCGCTTCGGACCTTAACCAAGTCATTAGAGCATCAGCGATTGTGTTACTTCTCCGCCTAATACAATTAAAAATAGCTTTACCTATTCTGTCTTATGCGTTATGAATACATTTCAAATTGTAGAGTAACTAGAGCTGTGAATATGTGGCAAGTTGGCTCATTATTTATTAGTGTATGAAACGGGAAGCTGACAACGTGCGATGAATGTAAATCACAAGAAATACAGATCATTTCGTGTTTCTGCAGATATCAGTAGGGTAAGAACGATAACCTAGATCCCCCCACTTTACCTACCTACAAAAAAGAAAGGAGGCCTGTGATTGGTCGTAGCTCTAAAAAAGAGATATTCGAATACATACAAAAAAGAGCTAATCTCTCTGTCCTCACACTGTCTATCGTGGACTCGGTTCGATCCCTAGCCTCAGTACAGGTAATGAAAATTAATTTACAGCCGCATAGCACAGCAAGTGATTATTTTTCTACGATGCTACGCAGTTTTGAGTTTTCGTCCCAGTGGCGAAAATCGCCTTAAAGCTTTTCCGCTTTTACCGAGACATTATAAAGATTCATTCCCGTCAGGCTACAATGCAGCCGCGGAATTATCGAGGATTTTGAAGCGGCAAACTCACCGAGGCAGAATCTGGCCGAATGAAAAGATTACAAAATTATATTAACTTTCAATGCTGTCTATATAGGTATATTAAGCGTCTTTCGAGCGGTAAATGAGATGATGTACCAGGTATTAGTCTTTTTTGTGTTTTAATGGCGGATAAGACGTTTCATCTTTCCTTTTGCACGGCGCGGCGATTTTAATTGATGCACTGATGAGGCGTTTGGTTTTCTCATTAAGGGCCTTAGGAGTCGATAATTCTTGCTAAAATAAACGAGGCTCTTTAAAGACGGCATAAAAGCAACTTGATTAGTGTTGGATTTTTACATTTGTAGCTTTAAAGCTTTAAAACACCAACTTCCTCACGTTAAAAAACACTCTGTATATTTAGGTCAGATTAACCATAAATATTTTTACCTCGCCTAAAAATAATAAATGAACTGCGAAATAAAACACGTGTCATCGCGGATACCATTAGCAGGCAAAATGTTTCGACCAGTAGGTCCCTTGAAGGTGTTCGTGCAGGGAAAGCAACTACTTGGCTCGATACCGAAATTTTATTTTACAAATCTGTGCTACTGTACCTGAACGAGGTGTGTTTTAGATGTACCAAAAGAAGGCCGTCACAATCTGGGTCGATGTTGGGGGCCTTTTTTTTATTAATATCGGATTTCAATCATTATTCATGACGAAGGTAAACTGAAGTACGCAGTTTCCATTAATTGTTCATTTTTACATTAATCTGAGTTTGATCGAGTCCGCGTCTGCAGGGTTGAATAAAACTGATTCGTGCTTGCTGCGACACAACGTGAGGCAAGTGAGACGGGCAAATTAAATCGGAGCATGATGAAGTTCTTTTACAATTCCATCAGACGGACGGATTAAAGAACAGTTTCTATTTTTACATTGAATGAGAACCAAGGGAGGCGACAACATTTCCAGGTGCTTTAGTGGTCGATCAAATAAATAATCAAATTAAAAAAAAAAGATATATGCGAGTAGAAGCGTATTAAGCCGGTGCGATGCAATGGCCAGTTAATCACCCAGACAGAGACCTCATCGATCGGAAAGTTTTGGGTTTGAACTGCGCTCAATGCAGAAAATTAAATTAATGCGATTGCTGCTATCGCTCGCGTCCCTTCAATTTGGATTATCAGGTGGCCTATTGCGCCTTAACGAAGCAGCTAAAAATGAACTTTTTCATCGATTCGGGTAGGAAATTGCACGGATGCGAAACAGGATTAAAGATTAACACGTCTGCTTGCCCGGCCTGTATGAATTCATCAGGATCGGGTACCAATTAAGGTGTCACTTCGCCTGCCCGTGAATAATTAGCACGTTGCTCCAGTGCACGTTTATGCGGGGCTCGCGTTGCAAATTATATTACACACTTGGGAGGTCGTATAGGCGATATTAATTCCGCCTGTTTTTTTTAATTGAAATCTGATATGTCCTGGCGAGACACTAGGATTGGTAGATAAGGTTTCCAATGAAGCTCCATTAGATATCCACAAGCACAACTGAACCGGTGAGAGGCTCTGATGCATATGAACAGAATTTCTTTTCATAGAATACGATTTAAGAACTTTAACGACTAAATTAAAATTTTGCAAGGTATGTTAGAACTTTGCGCTAACTACGTAGTTACATCCAGGTGGAGGAAGGCGAAACTCCTTAGGCGGTGAATTTATTGAAAAACATCTGCGGCATATTTGAAATTAGAAAAATACGAGCAGGGAACGCGTACTGGCTCCTGTGCAGGAACATTATTTATTGCCCGAATTATCCTAGCCACAGGCAAAATAAGCCTACAACATATTTCTACGTCAGCGGTACATTCGGGGTGCAGCATTTTAGATCGTTGGACTAGTTTTAAAATTACTTCGTCCCAGTTAAGTAAACGTGTCTCCTCAAGGATGTAGTGCGAGTTTGATAACAATCCAGGAAGTTTCATCTAAAACCGGCTTTATGAATAATATTCCATAATTCCAGTACCT
Source organism: Rhagium mordax (assembly GCA_963680705.1). Taxonomy (NCBI): domain Eukaryota; kingdom Metazoa; phylum Arthropoda; class Insecta; order Coleoptera; family Cerambycidae; genus Rhagium; species Rhagium mordax. The sequence continues at coordinate 59,042,063 of OY796662.1, read as the reverse complement.
TACTGTAAATTTATACCGACGAAAACTCGACAAGGATGTTTCGGTTCTATTTCCGAAAGCAGCCATATCAATTCATAGGGATTAATGTCAACGAAAAAAACTCTGCGTTAAACCGAAAACACTAGTTACTAAAATTATATTATATTTTTTCTAGTACAGGTGGAATGCGAGAGTAAAAGTAACGACTAATAACTGAAGCGCAATAATAGGTATCTATGGCAAAGTTCACACTAGCTTCTGTCTGGCCGTTCACTAAAACGTCGAACACGAACTGGCACGCATCGCCGTGCGCCGTGATAGTCTACTAGAGGTCCTATAATCGAATTCTGTTATATATATATATATATATATATATATATATATATATATATATATATATATATATATATATATATATATATATATATATATATATATATATATATGGCGTTTTTCGCCACCCGAGTAATTAACTGCGATTCGCAAAAGAATTTCCTAGCGCATTTACGGTTTCCTTTAAAAGTCCACCTTTCTTTCTTCCAGGGACATTGATGTGGACGCTTCAGGATTGGCATCTCTCAGTTGGCTGGTTCCTAAATTGGAGTCATGGGTCATCGGAAATCTTCGACACAGCTCCCTGCCGGTATTAGAGAAACACATCGAGGAAGCGTTCAACTATGCCATCGAGAGGACCGACTGCGTCGCCCTCCTTGTTGATTAAATTCTGTCCACAAGAAGTTTATGGATGTTTTTTTGTTTTGTTTAAAAAAAAGAACTTAAATAAAATCATAAGTTGCGACGATTGCTTGTTTTATTACGGAATGTTTTGGCTGCTATGAACAGGGCCGGTCTTAGCCCATTGGTCGTTATAAAAATTTTGTAGCTATGGCAAAAGTAACGTTTTTTTTTCGTCGATTTATTTACCCACATACATAGCGTTTATGATTCTAGGACCAACTCATTTTATTTACTCAAAAAATAATTTTTAAAATTATTTACAGCCACAACTGGTGACTGTAGATACCGAAATGTGTGCCCTAAGCGGATTGCCTTCTGCACTAAACTCACCAACCCCTCCGCTACGTTTTGACAGGCCGATTAGTCTTTAAAATTTAGCAGCTCCGAGCTCATCGATTATCATTACTATTCAAGTACAGCACGTGGAGATGTCGGTATTTCGTCTCCGCCCTTCCTTCAAGGTGACGTTTGTCAAATTATTGTTGTTATGTTTATCATTATATAATAAAGAGCCCCAAATATTAATTTACCGGGTGGGGTGGGCTTAATTTGTACCTCTGAGGAACAGAATACGGAATATTAATTTTCTGCTCGCATGTTTTAGCCTTTGTAAGAGTTTTAATTTTAACATAAAAAACGGCGCAATCATCTGTAAGGTTTCGCTTAAATATAAAATTAAAAAAAAATAAGCAGCAAAGAACGTCTGACCTTGTCTCCTTAGCTGATTTAGTCCTCATTCCGGTGTAAATATTTTGCGTGGAGAGGATGAGAGAGCTTTGAAACACTTGAGGGGCACCGCTCGATACGTAATAACGGTCTCGTAAAGCAAAATTATTCAATGTTTTGTAACATATAGTTACGTGAAGTAGTTGTTTTAACGGAGTCGATAATAATTGCGTAATTCGCCAGCACTCGGTACAGGTGCCTAGTTCTGTATGCCTATTCTCCCCTACTACTATTTCGGACAATCAAAAGGCCACGTTTGCGGTAGCACGCCTGCCAAATGACATTATTATGGGACTAATTAAAGGTCAGCCCTTAATGGCTTTGGTCCCGTTGTTCCATCCGCAGCGGAGCGGCCGTGTCGAGCACCCAATTACGGACGGTGTTCGAGTGTTCTCCGATAACCGAGAAAACCGAAGAAAAACACGCGTGGGAAACTGTAACGGCAAGATATCCGACGGAGATGATCGATGTGCGCCTTCCGGCGAATGATATTTAGGCTGTTAATGCGTGTACAGGGTGTTCCGCAATATTTAAAGGCGTGATTACTCGCTTTAGTCATATCGACAGCTAACTGGACCCATTACGTTAAATATATATGTATATACATATATATATATATATATATATATATATATATATATATATATATATATATATATATATATATATATATATATATATATATACACCTGCCTGTTTTTCAAAGGTAATCGATAGACAACACGGTACTGTGTATATTGTATTTTGGATGCGACATGACGTAATATTTCAAACAAATATAAATATGCATGAACAAATAAAAAATGCATGACTGACAGCACAAAACAATTTTCATGGACAGTTTAATGTTTACTCGTTCAAATATAAAAACGCGTGCATGTCGGGCGAAATCGATATTTTAAAACGGGTTTATATCAGGTGGCATTCATTACGTTTATAAATTATTTATTTTGTTGATGCGATGTATCGATTTGTTTGCTGTGATGGTTTCCAAATCTGTTCAACGACGAATATCCAGGACTATCAAGTAACCCTTCTTCGTTCCGCGGAGGTTCTTAGGTGGTTACTATGACGCTTGAGGGGCGGCGGTACTATCAGGATGCTGTATCTCGGGCGCGAGTAGCCGCAGTAAAGAAACGGTTAGGCCAAGGATCTATGTTACTGGTGTTGCTGGTCGGACTGCTGGCTGGAAGCGAACTGAAACATCACACTCAAGACGATTGTTTCATCGACCTGCCGCGTCTTTGCAGCCACTTTAATGAACAATGTTGGTCTAAGTGCAGCGTAGCTGACTCAGCAAAAGGTAACAAACGCAGCGCTCCAAAATAGGCGCGTTGGCAATATTTCCTTATCCCCAAGGAATCAAGAGACAACTGGGCGAAACGGAAGCTAAGAAAAATAATTGCCTTCCGCATTCTGCAAGGCCAGCAAATGGCTCAAGAGTTCAAGCCAGCTACCAATTAGATATGTAAAAGAAATTAATTTATGCGTAAAAATAATAAGCCCAATTTAACGAAACCTGTTTGTTATGCGTGGCCTGATTTGTAGTCAAGGCGGTATTCTGATGAGCCTCTGTGTCATCGAAATTGTCTATTGTAGGATCACGAGTTCAAGCTTATTCTTCTCGTTAAGTAGCCTAATTTAATTCGTCCTACATGCATTATTGTCGCGCGGCGTAACAAAAATATATTATATTAGGTACGTTTACCGTCATACCGTATATATATGTATATATATATATATATATATATATATATATATATATATATATATATATATATATATATATATATATATATATATATATATATATATATATATATATATATATACATATACGAGTATATATACTGAGCTACTGGGTCTCGTATGCAATTCTTAATTTTCCTTCATCATGCACCACTCATAAAAGTGTACATTAACACGTAACAAATTACAGGGAAGCCTCTTCAGCTACGTTATTATATTGCCTCGGTTAAACGATCAAAGGTCAGGCGATTACGCACGGAATTTAATTGAAAACTGTTTTTCTAGTAAACGAGGAGTTAGAATAAGTACCCAGATTAAGCCTAGGGTGTAATGTATGCAAATTAAACGTAGTATTAAGGTGGCGTTGGTATTTTAAATTAAGCTGACCTAGGCCCTACGTTCCAAAAGGTAATAGAGACTCGATGTAGCCGGCTGGGGCACGACCAGACATTTTATGCTCGAAAACTGGATCGTTGTAATAGATTTTGTCTGCTTCAATCAAGAAAAACTACAAGTTGGGTTTTTTAGTTTCTCATTTACACGTCTCTCCCGTACCGCTCTTATCAGTTGATCGAGAACCGGTGCATTAAAAAAAATAACGGTCTCACTCCGCCTACTCCTTAAAGATGTTGTATAAATCCTGTCGGAGTAGATCTTAGAGACGGTTCACGACGCCGCGCCGCGCCGGAATCGAACCACTATAAAAAAACTACATATTATGTAATCTTACTTACTTACTTGAAAATTGCTTCAAAGCGGGAGCGGAAAGGTTCTTTTACATTCTACTCACCCTTTAGAGCTCATATTGCGTCGAGAAAGATCTCGGTGAGTGGCTGAAACAATAAGAGAAACGTTATTGCCTGCGAATGTAAATACTTGCATGTCTTTCAGTAGTTATATTTTCTTTTGTTTCTGCTGCCGGATAACTAGGGAATCGAATTTAACTTGCGCGCCTCACTAGATGTGTGCACAGGGCGTAAGTCAACAAGGAGATGGAACAAATAAAACTTATTGGTCTTATTGCGCACAAAGTTTTATTCAAAACTTTTGTGTTTATGTGTGTGTGTGTGTGTGTAGGACATCAATATTTACATAGGGCTAGTCGTGGGTCATTTCGTTTCAGTGCAAACTTATTAAATGTGTCATGTCAGAATAAAATAAACCAAATAATGCTGCTGTCCAAATACACCTTTGGAATATTAATTGGACTGGAAGCATGTTCGTATAACATAAATTACAGCTTAAACAAACTTATTCGACGAAGAACTAGCAAGTTTTAACGAACTGCTGCATGCCCACAAAACTATCCAACTTTGAATCGACTGATGTTTGATCAGACAATTAGTAGTTTTAGGTAAATGGGAAAATTCATTTTTGTTACTATTATAAATAACTCGGCTTAACAATAGCATAGAAACTTTATTGTTATATTATATGCTCGTTATATTTAATCAGTTTCTCGTTATATTTAATTCATCCCGCATGCATTACTGCCGGCCCACGTGACAAGAAGATATAGGAAGAAGCGGAAATGAAGAAGGAACACTAGGTGGCATTAAGAAGAAACTTGCTGCATCAGCTGTTGGAAACATTCAATTAGAAGTAAACAAGATTCTGCAGTAATTTGAATTAAAAAGAAGAAAAAGAAGAAAAAGAAGAAAAAGAAGAAAAAGAAGAAAAGAAGAAGAAACACTAGGTGAAATTGAGGAAGTTTCCTGAGCCAGCAGTTGTAGCAAAATGTGTTAAGGCAGTTATATTGTTTGAGAGGAACAAGATTCTCTCAACTATCGTTGGCGAAATTTGAAAGAGAAGCGAGAAGAGAAGCTAGAAAGAAGAAAAAATTGAAGAAACACCTGCGATTACTCTTTTGCATGCATGAGACACTCAATTCCCTAACCTGTGATTACTAAGGAAAAAATATATTATATTTCGCAGAAACAAAACCCTCGGGGGCACAATTTCTGTGACGATAAATAGAAGGAAATTGAACATCGTTATCAGGAGCGATAGCGTTTTAATATGTCACACCTTTTACGACCGTCGAAATGCAATATAGAGCGTGAAATGCGGTTAGACAAGCCGAATACCTCCCTGTCGTCACGAGGTAAGAACCATCATTCTCCTGAGAAGTCCTTATCACGCCGTGTACATTCCGCACCCTATCGCCCCTGTAAAATGCGGGTTGACTTGGAATTATCTGCCGACACTTCCACAGCGCGAGTCTGTCTTTTCACTTTGTACTCTTTCGTATCAGTTTTATTGAATACGGCAGAGGTGGGCAGCAAGGGGCAACTATCTCTTGAAAAATATCATATATACCATATATATATATATATATATAGTTATAAACGGTCATTGTGAAGCCCAAAATGACACTGTTGATCCCGGGTTCGGGCTCAATAACGTATCGACGTGTATACCATCACCATTTGATTAAATATGGCCTTAGGATACCGTACGCAAATTTTAAGGCGGACTCCACAACGTGCGGCTCCCATCTTCGTGTATATATAAATATATAATATATATATATATTTCGTATACGTATATATGTATTTTGTTGGTTGTTTGGCCTTCAACGAAGACGGTAATTCCAGAAAGTTAAGGCCGCCCTCCCGTGCCAGTTCATAAACCCTTTTTCCTGATGTTTCATTCCGCGGATTCATACGCATAAAATCGGTCCCTTTAGTCTTGGAGTGGCGACGCGTAACGCAAATATCGCCCACCTGGGATTGCGCCGGTTGTCCAGTGCTGCTTCTTAATTCAATTCTGCCCTCGCTCATATAAATGTTCATAGGATGAAATTTGATTTTATATCCTTTTGCCAAATAAGACGGGCGCGCATTAAGCTTTATATGGATGGAGTAAAATCCTGCGGCGTTAGAGCGTCCGGATTCTTTAATTTAATAAATGTCCACTCTACAGGGTGGCTGTAAAGTCGGAATGGCTCTATTTACTTCAGCGTCCGCGAGGTTCTTACTTCTCATTATTGTTTTGTTTTATGTAAGCGCTAGATGATTAGTACTTGAATAATTTATGATTAATAGAAGATTTACTGCTTTTCTACGCGAAGCAAAGAAAATTCACAATAAGACATATACAATTATGACCAAAAAAAATCTTCCTGGCAATGACGTATCTCTTGAGAACGCCCATCCCTCATTGGGTCGATCCGTAAGAAACAATGTCCTGCTGAAAACCGAGCTCGCTATATATAACATATTCTTTGCCGGCTCCGTCAAGCACAAGGACTCCGTAAGACACCCTGATATTGACGTTGACGCAAGTAAAAACAATTCCTGCAGATCTTTTTATGTACTTGTTTACGGCCAATCTATTTGTTTACGTCTAGAAGTTCTGAATTGTGTTAGGCAATAGTTACTCTCCGTAGCGTAGGGGCGAAATTGAATTTTCAGTTTTTCAGACCGTGTCGTCTATCATAATAGGACAGAGAAAGCTAGTGATTTGATTCCTGCTTTGGTGGGTTTTTCTAAACCCAGAAAATATTGGATGGCCTGCAAGGCCACCGGATATAACACCGATTGATTTCTTATCTGGTTTAACGTCTGCTGACGTTTAAATATATTCGATCGCCCTAAAAATCTGTGTTAAACATCAAGCGACAACTACTCGTTCTTGCATAACTCCACACACGATAGGGAATAATCTAAAGGGGGCCCGGAGGTTTGAACGTAGCATGAACATGTCATAAATGTTTCAGGTTCCAGTGAATATTGTATTCGGTTTGTGTTGCCCTTTGGAACGGATATTAATAATGCTTTATTTATTATTTTTTCGCGCCGACCAGTTTTCTCTTATATAATAATCCCCTGGGACGGTTTACCCCTTCGGAAATTAATTTAAGCTTCCATCAGCCGTGGGGCATTGATGTTGTTCGCAACTTAAATTGAATTAAGTGTTTTTTGACTTAACTTTTTTGCTGTAATTGTTCTCTTTTATCTAAAAATATATTTATCATAGTTTAAGTTGGCGTTTTATTAGAAAACTTATTTTGTTTTTGCTGTATTTTGAAATACAGCGCATACGAAGCCATGCAGAGAAGAATTGCTCGGGACTTTTTTGTAGAGAATTAAATTTGCTACAAAAATGTCCGCGACTGTGTGCCACTATCGTTCACCGTTTAGGCGTGGGAGTCACTCAAAGTTTTTTTAATGAATTTTTTGCGGATAATGTATCAAAAATAACTATTCCGTCGCGAATGCGTGGTCTTAGATATCATACACTGCAACATTTGGTTGATGTAAAATCATTCGAAAATAATTCTTTTATCTCTAGTAAATTCTGAAACAAGTGAAAAGAAATTTTTCATAATATTTAATATTTTTTAAGTAACAAGTAGACATTTTTTTACCTTTCGTAATATATTTGGGAGTGTAAATAGGTTTGATCGTTTCTGCCTGTGTTTATTCTGGAAGAACTGATCGCGAAAAACAAAATAAATATTTTAAGTGACTCCCACGCCTAAAGGGTGAACGATAGCGCTGCGCTGTCGCGTACATTTTTGTAACAAATTTAATTCTCTACAAAAAATGTGCCAAGCAATTTTCTCTACATGGCTTTGTTTTCGCAATATTTCAAGTTAAATAACAGAAAACGTGATTTTATTTAAAAACGCGAGTTATGGACGGCCCTGTACAGCATTCCAACGGTCAAAGACGCCGGACGTGTAAACGCTGACACTGCTGACAGTGCAACGATAATATTATAAATATACCCCATACAGACATTTTTACTCAGTTCTTATAATAATGTTCATTTAGTTCACTTCTACATATCTTTGTAGTTTAAATTTATATTGTTATATTTACTCATTTGTTATTTTCGAAATAAAAAGCGTACCTCTTAAATCTTAAAGTCACTTTTTAAAAAGTCAAACCGCTCGACGACGATAATAACTGGCGCAGTCGGAACGGATTTTCTTTGAAGTTTTTCGAACGAATATCGGAAAACTCTTCGTCCCTTCGATTAATCAGAGAAAACCTGCGAATCAAGTTACCATACCTTTGGTAAATCAACGTAATTTTAAGAAGCCTAGCAAGTAAGAAAACTCAAGCAAGAAGATTCAAGAAACGAAATTTAACAAGTAAGAAAACTCAAGCAAGAAGATTCAAGAAACGAAATTTAGCAAGTAAGAAAACTCAAGCAAGAAGATTCAAGAAACGAAATTTAGCAAGTAAGAAAACTCAAGCAAGAAGCCCTCTGCATACCTAGACATACCATCCCCTCTAAAATATCCTAATTCCCTGAGATATAAAACTGGTGTACTTTGGTTAAGCAAATCCCAACTAAACCAATAAGCTAGACCACCAGGCGCTCAGTAACCTCTCATCGGAAGCGCCGTGAGGCTTTGCACTTGTAAAAGCAATTTTACATAAGCCCTTGAAGAAACCAAGATCGTGCACTCTCTTTCCTAAGACTACATGTGACCCTAAATCGTGTACAGGAAAGATTGGCCCAAGCAAGAAACCATCTCTAAAGAAAACATCTTTAAAAGCACGTAGCCTCGCGCTACTTAGGGAACTGACAAATACAGACTAAATACCAACGTGACAATAACTGCCCTCCAGCTCAAGAAAAATATATAATCAATCAAAGTGTAATAGAGCACGCCCTGAGAATATACTTTCGAGTACTCTTGGCCTCCCTCGTTATAACATTGTAATCGATTATATATACCAGAGCCTTCATGTTTTCTGCCATCAAATTATTATTCCTGTAAGTACCTTATGACAGACAATAATAACGACGACGAAACATTAGCTAATCTTGTTTTACAAGTACTTGGTCCTAACCAATTTTTATTAACAAATACCCCACCTATTGAAACCGTAGAATCAAATTTAGATACAATGGCTAAAATCGATATTAGTGTTAAAGATTATTTAGATCTCATTCCGCAATTTGACGGAGATGCTTCTAAATTACCGATATTTTTGGACACGTGCGAGCAAGTCCTCGGTATGTTAGTAACTGATAATAATGCCGCGAGAATTCAATTTTTAATGCTACATTTTAGAAATAAAATAATAGGCAAAGCAGCTCAAATTTTAGCAGCCAGAGAAATTCATACTTTCCCTGAATTAAAATTTTTATTACTAAATACTTTCGGTGATCAACGCAACGAAGAATCTCTACTAAATGACCTAATGATGTTAACACAAAATCACAACGAATCTCATAGCCAATTTGCAGACAGATGCATATCGCTAAGGAGCCTTTTACTCTCTAAAGTACAAATGGCAGACATATCAGTCGAACTAAGACAAGAAAAAATAATGCTCTACAACAAAATGGCACTAAGAACCTTTTTATCTGGACTTAATGCACATCTGAGTCATTTACTAAGATGTAAAGAACCAAGAAGTTTAGAAGATGCCATAAACATGGTAGTCGAAGAAGAAAATATGAACTACAATCGTCAACAAAAGTTAGGCACAAAAAACAACTTCCAGAAAAATAATCAATCACAACTAAGGACAACGTCAAATAATTATGGACAACAAAAAAATAACCCTACCTCTTATTCACAACAGTTCCAACCTAAAACAAATCCCACAATGTTTCGTCCTATGACAAATAATTCCCATCGTCTACCAAATTATTTCAACTCCAGATACCCGCAACAATCATTTCAACAAAAACCATTTCAAACCTTCCAAAATTTCCAAAGACAAAATTTCCAAACTCCGCAAAACTTCCAAGCCAATCAAAACTTCCAAAATCCCCAACGTTATAATTTCCAACCTAAACCACAAACAACATATCCCCAACCTATGGACACCTCATCAGGAAACACAAGAACGAAATTTCCACAAACGACAAACACACCAAGATGGACAGCGCAAGAACTGCATTTACAAGAAATACCCAGCACCTCTTCAGAAAACTACGAATACGAACCAGACTTTTATCAACAAACTACATTTAATCCAGAAAACCCAGAAAACTATTATTACCCCGAAGAACAATTTTCAGAAGACTATCAAAATTTTAATGAAAACGAAAATTTTCCTATACCGGCCTCGGAGACGGATATCATGAATCCTATGAATACGAAGAACCAACAAAACAACTAGAAATAAACGTCGCAGCTAATACAAAACTTCCATATATTATTATTCCGGAAATAGAAGCCAAATTTATGATAGATACAGGATCTACAAAAACGTTAATAACTGAAAAAATTGCTGAAACATTTTTCCTGAACAAAATTAAAGAAGATCCCTTTCAAATTAAAACACCTCATAGCATTTCACTACATTACTATTCAGCTGAAATTCCAATCTCGAAAATTTTTAAGAAACCCGGAATGTTACATACACATTACATCTTTAACTTCAGCGAAACTTACGACGGACTCATCGGACTAGACCTTTTGCAAGAAATAGGAGCTACCCTCGACTTCAAAAATGGTTATTTATTAACCGACAAAGCAAAAATCCCTTTGTTCATTGAAGGAAGAAGACTTGTAGAAGATAAAACAAATAAGAGACAAATTAAATACGAATACAACATTCAACCCAAAACAGAAGTTGTTGCAAAAATACCAACGACGCAACAATCCGGAGAAGCCTTAATAAATTCCATAATATTCAAAAACCAAGTAGAAATTCCAACAGGACTCGTCAACATCGAGAATAACGAAGCAACAGTACTACTTATCAACAACACGGATGAAGAGAAAAACCTTATAATAACTGAACCAATTCCATGTATACCCGGTTGCGAATTAAATAACTTTACAACAGAACCAATGGACATCGACACAGACAGCTCTCATAATACAAATATAAACTACGATAACTTACGAAAGAAAAACTTAGAAAATCTTGATTTAGGACATTGTAATAAGGAAGAATACGATGCTATAAGAAAACTTTGTTACGAATATAGAGACATATTCTATTGCGAAGATCTTCCTCTTACCTTCACAAACCAAATTAAACATGAAATTCGAACTACAGACAACATTCCAGTTTACACGAAATCATATAGATTCCCGCAAATTTATAAATCAGAAGTTAAGAAACAAATCGACTCAATGTTAGACCAAAACATAATTAAACATTCGACATCACCATGGTCCTCACCCATTTGGATTGTTCCAAAGAAAATGGACAATAGTGGCAAAAGAAAATTCCGAATTGTTATAGATTATCGAAAACTTAACGAAAAAACTGTACCAGACAAATTTCCAATCCCAAATATTACGGACGTTTTAGACAAATTAGGCCGCAGCCAATATTTCACAACCCTAGATTTGGCAAGTGGATTCCACCAAATCGAGATGGAACAAAAAGATATCGAGAAAACAGCATTCTCAACAGACGAAGGTCACTTTGAGTTCTTACGTATGCCCTTTGGACTCCGAAATGCACCCTCGACTTTTCAGAGAGCAATGAACCACGTATTATCAGGCCTCCAACACAAATGTTTAGTTTATATGGATGACGTACTAATATTCTCCACATCACTACAAGAACACATAGAAAGTATACGCTTAGTGTTTGATAGGTTCAGAAATACAAACTTTAAAATTCAGTTGGACAAATCAGAATTCCTGAAACAAATTGTAAAATTCCTTGGACATGTCATTACTCCAGAAGGTGTATTACCAAATCCAGACAAAATAGATGCCATTGTAAAATTCCCGATACCAAAATCAAAAAAGGAAATACAATCATTCCTTGGACTAATCGGATATTACAGAAAATTTATAAAAGATTGTTCGAAACTCACGAAACCCTTAACAGCTTGCTTAAAGAAAGGTGCAAAGATAGAACACACAAAACAATTCATAGAATCATTCGAAACTTGCAAGAAAATTTTAACAAACAGCCCACTCTTACAACACCCAGACTTTTCAAAACCATTCATCCTCACCACAGATGCATCCCAATTTGCGTTAGGTTGTGTTTTATCACAAGGAAGTGTAGGAAACGACAAACCCATTGCATATGCATCCAGAACGCTAAACGAATCGGAAAAAAACTACTCAGTTATCGAAAAAGAATTACTAGGCGTAATTTGGGCCACCCAGTATTTCAGACCTTATCTATACGGCAGACGTTTCACTATATACACAGATCATAGACCACTTCGATGGTTATTCTCGTTAAAAGATCCCCAAAATTCCAAGTTTGTCAGATGGCGCACCAAATTACAAGATTATGACTTCGACATAGAATATAAAAAAGGCAAACTAAATACAAATGCCGATGCACTATCACGAATTGAAATTCACCCTATCGACACCGAATCTATGCAGGTAAACTTAGACGATCCAGAACTTGACGAAATAATACAAGAATTAAACAGAGAAAATGCATTAACAACACCAACACCAGAAGAAGTTGATCGAACACTTAATCCAACCGAAAATATACAAAACAGAGATGTCGAAACCAATGACCTAGATATCCCCGAAATTTCTACTATTCATTCCAACGAAGATGATGAACCACGAAACACAATTCCAATCATAGACGACATAATAAACGCAAAACCCAAACAAATATTCATAAAGACGGTTCTTATGAACCCCAGAAAATGCAGAACATTAAATGTAGACAATAAAACCATCCTATACGCCGAAATAACTAAAGAAGACAACGAAGATCAAATTATTGAACTAATCAGAGACCACACAATAGAAAAGTCCACGTTCTACATGTACTTCGATAAAGATAAAACATACGAAGACTTTTGTCGAATATACGATCGACATTTTAACAACAACGGACCGAAACTGATAAGATGTACACAAGAAAGAACATTTTTAAGAAAAAAGGAAGAAATTAACGAAGTAATCCAAATATACCATGAAGGAAAAACGAATCACAGAGGTTCACAAGAAACATACGACAAACTGAAACAAAGATACTATTGGAATAACATGTTACCTACGATACAGGATTATATTAATAAATGCAATGTATGTCAAAAAGGCAAATATGATCGACATCCACCTAAAATACCGATGAACTTAACACCCACACAACAGAAACCCTTTGAGATAATTTTTATGGATACATTTACAATCGAACAAAAAATCTACCTGACCCTAGTAGACGCATTTTCAAAATTTGGACAAGCAATTCCTATCAAATGTAAAGAAGCATGCGAAGTAGCTAGAGCCCTCACCGAGTACTTCGAACATTATGGAACCCCAATTGCAATCACAACAGACAATGGTCGTGAATTTATCAACAACCAGATAAAAAATCTATTAGCATACCACAAAATTGACATTCATTTTACAACGCCATTTCATCCAGAGTCAAATGGCATAGTGGAACGATTTCACTCCACTATAATTGAACATTTCCGAATATTTCGATTAGACCCACAACTAAATAAAAAACCTGATGAAGAACTTATGAAATTAGCCATTATTGCGTACAATCATACCAACCACTCTACCACCGGACATACACCATTTGAGGTCATATTTGGAAAATCATCCAGCAAAAACTTGTTTGATACGAAAACAAACCAAATAATATTTGATTATTCGCTAGACGAACATAGAAAGACACTTTCTCAACTTTACGACAAAATTTATGAAAGAACTGAAACGAGAAAAGCAACAATTGTTGACAGAGCTAATAAAGAAATAACAAATCCACAAGAAAAATATAAAATAGGACAAAATGTTTACGTTAGAGCACCCAAGAAAAGAGGTTCTAAAACAGTTCCCAAATTTAACGGACCATTTCCCATAATTTCTATTAATAATGATAATACATGCTCAATTAAACTAAAAAATAATAAAGAACGCAGAGTTCATTTGTCTGATCTAAGATCTACTCTTACAGATGGACAACCCTTGCAGCAGCCGACAACATCCAATTAAAGAACTATCTACTAACAATCCCAAATAGATGTTACAGCATTATCGACAAATATAAACTCACTCCAAATGCCAATTTTCGAAGAAAATTAGAACCAATAGATATTCCAATGTTAAATATTCAAAACGACTCATCATTTTTAAAATATCTACAAACAATCCCATAATGGATCACCTTAATCTAGACGAATTTTCGGAATTATCCAGACGTACAGAAAACCTACAAGAAGAAATTAAAAACCAAATACTAGAATCAGATCTAAATCAACCAAAGTCATGGCTTACTTATACCCTCATCACCATTGTAACTATTGCTGTTCTGATTATAGTATGGAGCATTTATGCCAAATACAGGAATAAAAGAGTTTCAATATTTAATATATTTTCATCCGAAACAAAATCAGAGGAAAAACCCCAAGAAATGGAAACAACGAACGTCGGTTCTTTCTGACGAAACCCCGAGTTCTCTTCTAAGGGTGGAGGAGTTATGGACGGCCCTGTACAGCATTCCAACGGTCAAAGACGCCGGACGTGTAAACGCTGACACTGCTGACAGTGCAACGATAATATTATAAATATACCCCATACAGACATTTTTACTCAGTTCTTATAATAATGTTCATTTAGTTCACTTCTACATATCTTTGTAGTTTAAATTTATATTGTTATATTTACTCATTTGTTATTTTCGAAATAAAAAGCGTACCTCTTAAATCTTAAAGTCACTTTTTAAAAAGTCAAACCGCTCGACGACGATAATAACTCGCGATAAAATAAGCAGCATTACACATTCTTTACGTAACAATAATACACAATAAGCTACGTATACATATAACTAAGTCTGAAATAAGTTTGTTAATTACGTACGTATAAAAATATATCTTCGTGGCTAAAAATAGACTTTAAGAGTCTACGCCAAATATTTACCGCTCAATATCGTAGAAGTTTACATTGTCTTGGTTTCACTTTACTAACGTTAATTAAGTCGGTTATTTAGATTGCCCTAGATCATGGAAGACTTGTGCTTTGATCACAATGTACCCTTAGTAAAATGATTTGTATTTCCGTCACACACACACGCTTCCACTTATGATAATAATGTAACCCGTTAACTTTTAATTGAGTATGTTAACACTAAATTTATTGTATATGGTAGCTATATATTCGCGGCAAATTAACTAACTAGTCTATCATAATTATGTTTTGTGATTTTCGTGACAGCCCAACAATTCTATTCATGGTGTTAGTGTTCAAAATATCAGTGAGTATTCAGTATCTAAAGTTACGACTGAATTGTCGAGGCCCTAGCCTAATCAAACACCTATTTAAGAACTGCGCTAGCATTCAAACTAATTATTTGCTGGGATTTGCTGATAGAGATAACATTACCGGTAATTTTCTAGATAGCGCAACTAGGCTTATAGGCATGACAGATAGAACACTTAATCTTAATTGAGACCGGCAGAAAAGCTTACTCGGTACGTTTCAGGAATGATATTAAAACAAAAGGGGTATTAAGAACCTTTTCAGACCAGATAGCCGGGAATTAACGGGAGGTTTGGAGAGCCCGGTCTAGGTAACTCTGAATTTCGCAGCTGTTGTGATTTCTATATATCTAAAAACATATTTATCATCGTTTAAGTTGGTGTTTTATTAGAAAGCTTTATTTTGTTTTTGCTGTATTTTGAAATACTGCGCAAACGAAGCCATGCAGAGAAAAACTGCTCGGGACATTTTTGTAGAGAATTGAATTTGCTACAAAAATGTCCGCGACAGCGTACCGCTATCGTTCATCATTTAGGTGTGGGAGTCGCTCAAAGTTTTTAATGAATTTTTGGCGTGCAACGAATTGAGTAGTTGCTTTTCTATTGCCTGCTGTATAATTCTTTCATATTGTGCTCAGTCTAGGTAACTCTAAATTTTGCAGCTGTTGTATTTTCGATTGCAACGTTCACATAAAAAATAGTTTAGAAAATTATTTTTCGGGAGACATATTGGTGGTAGTAAAGAATGAATTTTGTGGTAAGTTGAATATTTTTTAATATCCAATATTTTATTACTCTGGACGCTGTGAATCCTGCCATTTAACTCAATGTTTTATAACAAATAGTTGTGAAAAGTAGTTGTTTTAACAGATTAGACAATAATTTTATTGCATTCTAAAGTGTTCTCAATGATTTATAGACTATACTAGAAAATGGCGAAGTCGCCAGTTAAAATTACTGGTAGGTGCTTCTTTTTTACATTTAGACGCCTCGAACTCTCTCCTTATTCATTATTTGTAAGTGAAATTTAATACCCTAGTACTGGAAAGGTGTCATATTCCTTCCAATCTTTGCCCAAGAAACCGTTCGCATATATAAAAAAATTAAACTCGGCTGAAAAAAATAACCATGTTATTCAATATTTTTCAGTATTAGCTGCGGTAGTGGTTGTTTTACGATCACAAATATTACAGCAAATATTAAGACGGTGCTTCATTGCAACGGCGTGACCTCTCCTGGATACCTTATTTCGGCCCTGCGTAACGAAGCAGAAACCCTCCAGAGGTTTAATCGTTATGTTTTTCTCAACCAACTGAACCAATACTTCCAGTTATTTATTAATCGCGCAGCGAAAAATAATATCCAGCAAATATTTACACAAGAACTTCTGTTTCTTTTTCGGCGTCCACATGCCCACAACAAATCGATTTCGGATTTAATCCACCGTATTTATTTATTACTCCAACCGGGATGCGAAACGATATGCCCACAATAGAACGCAGTCCCGATCTTTTTAGCAACATCGGGATTTATGCGTCTCCGCCATTAAATTTGCATCGAAGCGACAAGCCGATGTGTCTGGGTACCAATTTCGAAAACGTTTAGCTTTCCGTCCGCCGCCGAACTTTCCCGGTTTCAGTATGCACGCGGCGTGAAACATAAAATATGAGAGTTCGTCAACTTTATGTGGGTTACGGGGTTAACAAATTGGGGATGAATTGAGATGTATCGTCGGGACAAGTGAAGTGGCGTTCGACGCCTGGCACAGGGAACGCTTCGCATTTGTCGCTTTTGGTACTTGCGTGCCAGCAATAATCCTGAGGGGACAATTTGTCAGAAATATAGCCCGATACAAATGAAACGGGAATTCATGTAGAGGTAAATATTAGACATTTTGTAATAAATTCTGGTCGGCTGGTCCCTTTCTGTACCCCCCCCGTGCCCCCGCTTGTCAATTAGCATCATAAACGCAGTGTGCAGAATAATCATTGAATGCAGTAAGTCAGCAGTGTAGGATCTATTTTTAAATATAAGGAACTAATTATAATACAATTGTATGTAAGTCAATTTGTTTTATAAGGGCCATCCGAGATATCTCGAAAGATTCTGCTGAATTATCTATTATTCTTGAAGAAGAAGAAGAAGAAGCTGAAAAGAAGAAGAAACACTATATGGAATCGAGAAATTTCCACAGCTGTAGTAAAATTTGTAAACAATAGGTAAATAATTTTCTGCTTCACTATAATTGTTGCCATAATCTAAAGAAGAAGTAGAAAAGAAGATGAAGAGGAAGACACAACAGGTCAGCTTTAAGATACTGATGAAGAAGAGGCAGAAAAAAAGAAGCTAAACTAAGATAAATAATTGAGAAAGTGCACTGCATCAGCAGCGATAGTAGAAATGTTTCCATTGCTTGGGGTAAACAATATTCTGCTCGACTACCTCTGCTATAATAATTTGAAGAAGGCGCAAAAAGAAGATGAAGAGGAAGAAACACCAGGTGAGATTGAAGAAGCTCGTCACATCAGCAGCGGTAGGAAATCGTTTAAAACTATTCCCTTATTTGAAAGAAACAAGATTTTGTTCAAATACTGTTGCCACAATTTGAAGAAGAGGCAGAAAAGAAAAGAAGAAGAAGCAACACTAAGAGAAATAATTGAAACGGTGCTCTGCATCAGCAGCGATAGTAAAAACGATTCCATTGCTTGGGGATAACTATTCTGCTCAACTGCCGCTGTCGTAATTTGAAAAAGAAGCAAAATAGCAGATGCAGAGGAAGAAACGTTAGGTAAAATTGAAGAAACTCGCTACATCAGCAGCGGTAGAAAATTGTTTAAACTATTCCGTCATATGAGAAAAACAAGATTTTTCTCAACTGCTGTTGCCACAATTTGAAGAAGAAGCAGGAAAGAAGAAGAAACAACATTGGATTGAAAAAATTCCCTGCATCAGCAACGATAGCAATAACGATTCTATTGCTTGGGGTAAATAAGATTATACTTGCTGCCATAATTTGAAGAAGAAGCAGAGTAAGAGATGAAGAAGAAGAAACATTAGGTAAGATTGAAGAAGCTCGCTACATCAGCAGCATTAGGAATTATTTTAAAACTATTCTTGTTCAGCCATTGTTTAAATCTTCTCTCATATGTCTATCACTGCTGATGGAAGAATTTCTGTAATGTCATCTAGGTTTTTCGACTTTTTCTTCTCTTCTGCTTCTTCTTTAAAGAATAACAACGGTAGTTGAGCAGAACAAACAATAGAATGGCTTCAATACATTTTTCTACCGGTTCTGGTGCAGAGAAATTCTTCAATCCCGACTAGTCTTCATTCTTCTTCTTCTTGTTTGCTTCTTCACGTTACGGCGACAGCAGTTCGGCAGAATCATGTCTCTCTCAATAAAAAGGACGATTTTGCTGACCCAAGGAACTCTTTCGATATTTTCTGTTTCTTCTTTGCTCTTCTTCTTTAAATCATGGTAACGGTAGCCGAACAAAACCTTGTTGAATTGAATGGCTTTAATAAATTTTGCTACAGATGGTGCGGGGAAGTAGTCCCACTTAGTGTTCCCTCTTCTTCAAATTGTGCCAATGATAGTATTCCTTCTTCTTCTTTTCCACTTCTTCCTTTCTGCTTGTTCGTTGTGACAACGGTAGTTTACTGGAATGGCTTTAACGTATTTCCTACAGCTGGTGATGCAGAGATATTTCTGTCCTGTTTAGCGTTTCTTCTTTTGTTCTTTTTACTGCTTCTTCTTCAAATTGAAATTCAAAATTCAAAATGGTCCAACAGGATCTTATTTCTCTGAAACAATGAAATCACTTTATGTTACATGTTGCCTCCGCTGCTGATTCAGACAGGTTTATCTTCTCTTCTTCTTCTTTTCTGCTTCTTCTTCGAAATCATAACAGCGGTAATTGATCAGGGTCTTATTCCTCTCGATTAATAGAGTGGCTTTAACACATTTTCTTACCACCTGGCGACGCAGGAAATTTCTTCAATCTCTCCTAGTGTTTCTTCTTCGATTCCGCTCTTTCTTGTTCAAATTATTGTAAAGGTAGATAAGCAGGATCTTCAGCTTTGGCTTAAAAATATTTTCGTATTTCTAACTCTCGAACATCTCCTGCTGTTTCTTCCTCTTCATTTTCTTTTCTGCTTCTTTTTCAAACTATTGCAACAATAGATGCGTGATCCCTTTCCGTTAGTAAACGCTCGCAAGTAAATCCCTCGCTAAATTCGCATCGCCGTTGCCTTATCGAATAAACTATTATTATACAAGGGAGCAAAAAAATCCTCCGTTAGTTGTCGGTATATAAGTTGTGCAGGCTGTAACATTTATTGCTCAGTGAGCATTTTAAACGGCATCAAGAGACAGAAAACAAAGCAAGCGTGAGGGGCTTGAAAAGTATGTAATTCAGCTCAAATCGATATCATATCAGGTTTAATTTGTCCGCGAGCCTCAATTTATTTATAGGATAGGTATGTTTCAGACGGATCGCCATTTGTTTACTAACCTAGGATATAATCCATATTTTCCTATGCGCTACAGTATTTACACGGAATTCCTTGTACATATTTGGACGCCGAACATGCCTTGCTGGATTTCCATGTTAGAGCGGTACGCCGAGGTTGTATGAAGGAGGAGAATTTAACGAGGTATTTGGAAAAACTACTTATGCTTGTACGAAAAAAGTGAGTAACCTTTTCACTATTTTATCTAAGGAATATGAGCACGGGGTCAGATCGGGTGGCTTCGCAGGCCGCTTTTCCAATTCCACCCAATGGTTCTATTTCTTCTCTTCTGCTTCCTTATTTTTAAGTAATTGAAACTTTAGTTATATATATATATATATATATATATATATATATATATATATATATATATATATATATATATATATATATATATATATATATATATATATATATATATATATGTATATATATATATGTATATATATGTATATATATTCGGCATGATTAGTCGGCAAGAAGTGAATTTAAGACCCTCGATAAAAGCGAAATAGACCGCCGCCGATTGATATTCGGCTCATGCAGAAAATTTTTAAGGGTACAGTCTTTCATCCTGTGATTAATTTCGCTCAAGGAGATGTTTGATCGATTAAACCCTCGGCGGTTTACTTATTGTGAAATCGTGCTTCGAATAGTCCTCTTCGAGATCACGCAATAAGATTAAAGATTATCTCGTATTATATCATTTTGTAGCGAAGAGTGAGACAAAGCGAGCCTTTAGCTAAGCTTCGGTTATAAAGTATTCACTTCTAGTCCGTCGCAGAGCCTCGCTGCAGGATGAAAGTTTCAAACTAATAACATTATTAATTGGGGAACAAGGTAAGGCGCATATAGGCTCAATAATGGATGTCTGAATTTTTTATGGGGAGATGAAAATAAACTCGTTTAATTTCTTTTCTGTTCGCAGCTACTAAACAGAATTATTTTTTATAATCTGCCTCTACGTTGTTCGATTCAAATATATAGTGAAGCGAGTAGGAAGTTATCAGTATCACAGCGCACCACCTAGACCGGATTTCTCACTCACCGGACTTTACCCGGAATTTAAGTCGCTCCGGTGACAAAATTGACTGGGCGTGTGACCCCTCGTTTAATAGTAAATCGGGGGTGGAGAATCGAAATCCGTCGGGATTTTTGCAATCCGACCACTCGTTCTGCATATAAGTCCATGAAACTAATCCGGTCCAATTATTTGAGTATCTTGACGACGAAGTAAACAGTTTAGAAACATTGCCGCTAATTAAAAAGGGTTTGATATTTGAAATCGCGACTCGCATATTGCCTTCAGGCTATTATTACTCACCGGCTGTATTATTAAATTTGGCATGTTTTTCGTGCCAGAAGTTATTATGGTGTATTAATAGCCCATGAAATGTGTATATTATTTTGTGCTTAAACATATTATAATGATATACTATGTGAAACGGCAATTATATCGACGCAACAAGTTGTTAATAGCCGTATTGAGGTACGCCGGCAATTGTAATCGAACGGAACAAGATGTCTGTATTGAAACCGAACAATTTAATAGGGCGAATATTGGGAAGATTTCACAGTTGGCCAAAACTCGTAAATCGAATTATTTCTCAATCACATTCTGATTTTTTATCCGGTGCACTAATTTTCTGATCAATGGATTTTAAATCTGGGCTACTGAGTGGCCATTTATGCAATTTTTAACAGACAAAAGTAGAGAATTGTGTTGAGGTATTTAACTCGGACTAAAAATTAATTCAAGGACTTTCGGCATTTCTGAACTTCGAAATAATGGAAAATCCTCCCCCTGGCAGTTCCTAACCGTCCGCTACACATCGCCATCCTGCCAGGCCTCCGGCAGCACGTTATCCCTGAACGGTGACACGAAAGGGTGCTCGTTCGGGCCATTGTTAACCGAAGTTAAATGTCCTAATCGTGTAATCAATCCTCCCGCCGGCGCGGCGAACTATTTTCGTATTTACTAATCAACTTTAAATAATGCGAGGGCTTAGGGGGCGATACCCAGGATAATTAACACGAAAGAAAACAAAAAGACATGCAACGCCAGTCCGGACGAAAATAACCTTCAACTTATTGCTTCTCATCGACAATTCATTAAACTAGATGACAGTTATTTACGCGGCCGGCGTGTGGGAGCGCACACCTGCCTGCTTCGATACGTAAATTGCAGATGGAATCGGAACGTTCAAAGTGACATCCAACAGGCAACCGGGAATTTCCAGAGCAGTTACGGTTTCTGGCTCTTGGGCTTCGTCAGCACAGCATGATGATTCAATTTATTGCTAGCAACGGATGATTTAATTTCAATTATAGGGAACTACTCTTTTTTATTATCTACAAAATAAAGTCGCAGAAATAATTTGGTTAGTTAATTATTTGAGGTTTTAATTAATTTTTTTGGAAAATTTACTAAACGTGGATCTCTGTAGTTCGATTTATTTATAAGTAACCGATTAAAAAATTTACGCCCCGTTTTAAATATTTGAATTACAGCAACGTTAAGGCTAGCTAGTCTATAAAATGGCGAAGTCGCCAGTCAAAAACACTGGTAGGCGCTTTTCTACATTTAGATGCCTCGAATTTACAGCAACTCTCTTTATTCATTATATTTGTATGTGAAATTTAATATTGCAGTACACTGAATACTCTTTTTTTTAATGGCAGCGGGAAAAGGTGTCGTATTTCCTTCCAGCCTCTGTCCATGAAATTGTTCGCGCATAAAAAATTAAACTCGACTGAAAAGAATAAAATGACAACCATGTTATTCAATATTTTTTAGTATTGGCGGCGGTAATGGTTGTTTTATAAATTTTTCGATAATATGCATGTCAGGCGGCTATGAGTGCTTTTTTGCCTAATAAGTCCATAAAAAATTGTTCATTATCGTTATAATCAAAAACTAGAAAGTTCGCTTTTAAAACTAGACATTTCTACTTTAAAACTAGAAATTTCTACTTTAAAAATAGAAATTTCTACTCTAGAACTAGAAATTTTTAGTTTTCAAAGTAGAAATTTCTAGTATTAAAGTAGAAATTTCTAGTTTAGAAAGGAGAAATTTCCAGATTTGAAAGTAGAAATTACTAGTTTTAAGGCAGAAATTTCTACTTTAAAACTAGACTTTTCTATTTTAAAACTAGATATGTCTACTTTCAAAACTAGAAATTTCTAGTTTTGATAGTAGAAATTTCTTAATGCAGACATTTAAAATAGAAATGTCTAGTTTTAAAGTAGACATTTCTGCCTTAAAACTAGTGATTTCTACTTTCAAAACTAGAAATTTCTACTTTTTAAACTAGAAATTTCTACTTTAAAACGTGCATACGCGTCTCCATCTGTTTCTAGTTTTAAAGCAGATATTTTATATTTTAAAGTAAAAACTTCTAGATTTGAAAGTAGACATTTCTAGTTTTAAAATTGAAATGTCCAGTTTTAAAGTAGAAATTTCTGCCTTAAAACTTGTAATTTCTACTTTCAAAATTAGAAATTTCTACTTTCTAAACTAGAAATTTCTACTTTAAAACGTGTATGCTGCGTCTCCATCTGTTTCTAGTTTTAAAGCAGACATTCTTTGTTTTAAAGTAGAAATTTCTAGTTTTGAAAGTAGACATTTCTAGTTTTAAAATAGAAATGTCTAGTTTTAAAGTAGAAATTTCTGCCTTAAAACTAGTGATTTCTACTTTCAAAACTAAAAATTTCTACTTTCCAAACTAGAAATTTCTACTTTAAAACGTGTATACTGCGTCTCCATCTGTTTCTAGTTTTAAAGTAGATATTTTATATTTTAAAGTAGAAACTTCTAGTTTTGAAAGTAGACATTTCTAGTTTTAAAATAGAAATGTCTAGTTTTAATGTAGACATTTCTGCCTTAAAACTAGTGATTTCTACTTTTAAAACTAGAAATTTCTACTTTCTAAACTAGAAATTTCTACTTTAAAACGTGTATACGCGTCTCCATCTGTTTCTAGTTTTAAAGCAGATATTTTATATTTTAAAGTAGAAACTTCTAGTTTTGAAAGTAGAGATTTCTAGTTTTAAAATAGAAATGTCCAGTTTTAAAGTAGAAATTTCTGCCCTAAAACTTGTAATTTCTACTTTCAAAATTAGAAATTTCTACTTTCTAAACTAGAAATTTCTACTTTAAAACGTGTATACTGCGTCTTCATCTGTTTCTAATTTTAAAGCAGAAATTTTATGTTTTAAAGTAGAAACTTCTAGTTTTGAAAGTAGAAATTTCTAATTAGTAGAAATTTCTAGTTTTAAAGTAGAAATCTCTAGCCCTAAAGAAGAAATTTCTAATTCTAAAGTAGAAACTTCTAATTTCAAAGTAGAAATTTCTAGTTTTGAAAGTAGAAATTTTTAATTTTAAAGTAGAAATAAGTAGAAATTTTCATTTTTTTAAATTTTAAGTTTTACAAATAATACAGTATTGAATCTCCAAATTTGTGAAAATATATTGATCATAGCGAAGAATTTTCGTTGCTTGGAATTTACAACATTATTTTGATTTTGTAGAACTTGAGAAACTAGACACCTTGTATATGAAGAATCATTATTAAAAACATTTCCTAATTGTTGTACCTCAAAATAGAAACATTTCAAAATTTAATCGGGCACATTAATTACCTCGCAGCTAAAATTAAGTCGCTGACGGTAAATAATGTACGTTCGAATACTTTTTCTAGTAATTAAGGGCATTATTGTGCCTGTGTGGTGAGAAAACATCATTAATATGTCACAAGTTCATGTGGGTTTCCAGGCCGACTTTTGTTAAGTCAATAGAATTATTTAAACGTGGGTTTCCTCTTGATTATTACAATACTTGCGAGGTACGAGGGTCTTATGTTGTTCGGGATGGATTCAATTAGCCAGGATTAAACGATTGTTCCTAAAACAAGGATTAATTTATTTTTTGGTATCTGCAGTTTTATTCATGTCCATTGAAAGCGGTTAAAATTCGAGGTGAGACTTCATTGTTTTCAGCCGTCAATTTTCTGAATATCGACCGCAGGAAATCAAATAATGGATAATAATTCCCGAAGAGAGCGTCTACCTTTCGCATGCACCGAAACCATTTCATCGCACTATATTAATAAATCTTGTCACTTTCGAGGCAAGCAGAAATATTGCAGAAATTAGAAACTGACGTTTACAGAGGAACGGCGCGACGCCGACGCCTTTAATAATCAACAGTAAATAGGCCGGAAAAAAATATGTTTGAACATTATTTACACGGGACCATTCAAACGATTCAATTTGCCTTCTTTTTAAGACAACTTTTCGGGCCGCGCAGGAAATAAACCCGCTCGCTAGAGCATAATTGGGTTTACATTGGAGTATTTGTTCATCTCCGTGTAAGAGTCGACGCACTTCACGGTTTGATCCACAAAATGCATCAATTTTTTTTTAGCTCTTCAAATATGAACATTTATAGACGTAGAAATACTATATTTCTGAATTAGACAAAAAAACGCATCGGAAAAATCGTAAAACAACCACTACCGCAGCTAATACCGAAAAATGTTGAATAACATGGTTGTCATTTATTTTTTCAGTCGGGCCTAATTTTTTATATGCAAACGATTTCGTGGGCACAGATTGAAAAGAAATGTGACACCTTTCGCCCGCTGCCATTAATTTCAGGAAGAATCGTAGGTGAGAGAAAAAGTATTCTCTACAATATTAAGTTTCACATACAAATATAATGAACAAAGAAAATTCCTATGAGTTCGAGGCTTCTAAGCGTAAGGAAACACCTACCGGTAATTTTAACTGGCGACTTCGCCATTTTTTTAAGTTTAGCTAGCTTTGACGTTGCTCTGATTCAAATATTGCTTTCATACGGGGCGATTAAATCCTGGCCTTCATATACCTACAGGCATACCTTCTAGCAAAATCTAGATGCTTCTCTAGATTATTCTACAACTTTCTAGTTTTCTATAGTTAATAAATGGAGAACATATGGAAATTATATTAATTTCCTTGTAATTCAGAATAAATAAAGAATGCTACAAAAATTAGATTCATTCTCTCAGATCTGACAAGGTCTTTAGGCATTCCTCAAAATTAAGAAAGTAAGTTACTAGAAGGTGAATTAAATGGTGCATCCAATAAATAAGAGACGCTACAAAAATTAGATTCATTCTCTCAGATCTGACAAGGTATTTAGGCATTCCTCAAAATTAAGAAAGTACGTTACTAGAAGGTGAATTAAATGGTGCATCCAATAAATAATAGACGCTACAAAAATTAGATTCATTCTCTCAGATCTGACAAGGTATTTAGGCATTCCTCAAAATTAAGAAAGTAAGTTACTAGAAGGTGAATTAAATGGTGCATCCAATAAATAATAGACGCTACAAAAATTAGATTCATTCTCTCAGATCTGACAAGGTATTTAGGCATTCCTCAAAATTAAGAAAGTAAGTTACTAGAAGGTGAATTAAATGGTGCATCCAATAAATAAGAGACGCTACAAAAATTAGATTCATTCTCTCAGATCTGACAAGGTCTTTAGGCATTCCTCAAAATTAAGAAAGTAAGTTACTAGAAGGAGAATTAAATGGTGCATCCAATAAATAAGAGACGCTACAAAAATTAGATTCATTCTCTCAAATCTAACAGCCTCTATAAGCCTTGATTAACATATAAAAAGTGGGTATTATAGGATGTCGTAACATATTTGCCAATGATTTCAAGTTACTAGAAGGAGAATGAATGGTGCATTTAATAAATAATGAACGCTACGAAAATTAGATTCATTCTCTCAAATCTAACAGCCTCTATAAGCCTTGATTAACATATAAAAAGTGGGTATTATAGGAAGTCGTAACATATTTGCCAATGATTTCAAGTTACTAGAAGGAGAATTAATGGTGCATCCAATAAATAAGAGACGCTACAAAAATTAGATTCATTCTCTCAAATCTAACAGCCTCTATAAGCCTTGATTAACATATAAAAAGTGGGTATTATAGGATGTCGTAACATATATGCCAATGATTTCAAGTTACTAGAAGGAGAATTAATGGTGCATCCAATAAATAAGAGACGCTACAAAAATTAGATTCATTCTCTCAAATCTAACAGCCTCTATAAGCCTTGATTAACATATAAAAAGTGGGTATTATAGGATGTCGTAACATATATGCCAATGATTTCAAGTTACTAGAAGGAGAATTAATGGTGCATCCAATAAATAAGAGACGCTACAAAAATTAGATTCATTCTCTCAAATCTAACAGCCTCTATAAGCCTTGATTAACATATAAAAAGTGGGTATTATAGGATGTCGTAACATATTTGCCAATGATTTCAAGTTACTAGAAGGAGAATTAATGGTGCATTTAATAAATAATGAACGCTACGAAAATTAGATTCATTCTCTCAGTTCTGACAACCTCAACAACTACTTTTAATCACATTTATTCACTACTAGTCACTGTTCCTTTTCTCCTGTATTCACTTCACTTTCCAATATTCTAATAGGCAGTGAATTCCATAACTCTGTTGTTCGTGGAACGAAGGAATTAATTGCACGTTTGCCCAGTGGCATGGGAATAAGTTGAAAATATTACGACGAAGTTTTCGTTGGTTCATTTTTATGATATATCCGCGAAGTTTTTTAATATGATTCTCGAAGTTAAACGCATTGGGAACTTTTCTAATCCGAGACGAACAATAAAAACTTATCGGGTTGGACGAAATGTTAATTTTGTGTCGCGGTGGCGGAATTTATTAGACCCCCGCCGTTTTGGACTCGTTGTTTAGCCGTATTTTAATGTTACGTGTGACATGGGGACGGAGAAGCTTTCCACGATAAATAAAATGTGACAGGAGAAACGCTTCAAACGCTTCTTCAGCCGAGGAGAAGTATGAAAATAATTGTTACTTTGGAACTGTTAATATTTGCTTAGCTTTCGTATGGACTCATCCGACGAACTGACACAGCTGAAGATCTGCCTCATTCTCTTTTTACAACGCAGAAATCAGTCCCAGGGCACACATCGGAATCCTTCTTACTTCTTGTACTGCATTCATTCTCATTATGTCTGACGTTCATAGGTGCAGACCGTTACAGGGAGGGCAGTTTCCTCGTCCCACGCCACAAGTTTCTATTTCCGGTTCCACTTATTTAATACGCCTGCATTTTATTAGGTACAAAGTTTGTCTGAAGGTTTCCCTCAGCAAATTCGTATCCACGTCCATTAACAGCATTGGGCTTACAATTAATACATGGAATAACTTAAAAGAAGATTTCTGTGACGTGACGTGAGATATTTCATCGGTCCCCTTTATGTCTACGTCATGTACGTAATGAAATGAGCTTAGAAAACAATAATGGGAGTATTCCGTGCAGAGCCCAACTTTTGAAAGGGATACTTTCAAACTTTCAAATGTACACTGATGGCTTAGTTACTATCACACGCTGTCATATGTACAATACAATCGGGGGTGCGCGTTTGAAAAAGTTACTCTTTACAATTTGCTTTTTATCTAAATGGAAGCATACGTCATTCGATTCAAACAATGGAATGCAAATAATAGAAAAAGTTTTATTTGTATTGCTCAGTGAATATGGATTATTTATAAACAAATATAACACTACAGAGGCTATTTGTAGAAACTAAATAAAGAACGTTACGAAAATTAGATTCATTCTCTCAGATCTGATAATCTTTATAGATTCAGATCAGCATGAAGGAAGATGAAATTACAGAATTTTGTAAGGCGAATAAATAGTGCATCTAATAAATAATTAACACTATAAAAATTAGATTAATTCCCTTGCAATTAGATTCATTCCCTTGCAATATGAGCAACATTTCAATTCCAGAGCACGTTTTACTCACGAGCTACTAGAAGACGAACTAATGACGCATCTAATAAACAAAGTACGTTACGAAAATTAGATTCATTCTCTTAGTTCTAACAACTCTATTAGTCCAGATCAGCATCAAAGAAGTAGATGTTACAGTATTTTGTAACACTATCAGGCGAATTGAATGATATATATAATAAATAAAAGATAGTATAGAAATTAGATTCATTCCCTTGCAACGACATGGCAGTTACAGGGCAATTTTTACTCTCGAGTTACTAGAAGTCGAATTAATGGTGCATTCAGTAAATAGAAGACGCTACAAAAATTAGATTCATTCCCTCAGAACTAACAACATCTGTAAGCATTGATCAAAATTAAAAAAGTTGATATTATAGGATCTTGTAATATATATGCTGATGATTTTCTGTATTTCCTACTCTTGAGTTACTAGAAGGTGAATTAAATGATGCATCTAATGAATGGAAAACACAATGGAAATTAGACTCATTCCCTTGTATTTTAGATACATTTCAGTCACATTTACTCTAGAGTTACTAGAAGACGAATTAATAATGCATCCAATAAATAAAGAACGCTCCAAAAATTAGATTCATTCTCTCAGATCTGACAGCTTCTATAAGCCCTGATTAACATTGAAAATGTGGGTACTATAGGATCTTGTAACACACATGCCGATGATTTCGAATTACCAGAAGGAGAATTAATGGTGCATTCAATAAATAATGATCGCTACGAAAGTTAGATTCATTCTCTCAGTTCTGACAACCTCTACAACTCCAGATTATCATCAAAGAGGATAGATATTACAGGATCTTGTAACATATAGGCTGATTATGTTCCAGGATCTTCCAACACATGTCGATGATTCTGTGAATTTTTTACTCCCGAGTTACTAGAAGGTGAACTAAATGATCCATCAAATAAATGGAAAACACCATGGGAGTTAGATTCATTCCCTTGCAATTTTAACGACATGGCAGTTCCAGGGCATTATTTGTTATCGAGTTACTAGAAGGCAGATGGTGCATCCAATACATAAGAAACGCTACAAAAATTAGATTCATTCTCTCAGATCTAACAACCTCTATAAACCCTGATTAACATTAAAAAAGTAAGTATTGTAGGATCTTCTAACACACATGCCAATGATTTCGAGTTACTTGAAGGATAGTTAATGCATTCAATAAATAATGATCGCTACGAAAATTAGATTCATTCCCTTGTATATTAGATACATGGCAGTTACAGGACATTTTTTACTTCCGAGTTACTAGAAGGCGACTTAATGGTGCATCCAATAAATTAGAGACGCTACAAAAATTAGATTCATTCTCTCAGATCTAAAAGCCTCTATAAACCCTGATTATTAACATTAAAAACTGATTATTATCGGATCTTGCCGATGATTCCGAGTTTCTAGAAGGAGAATGAATGGTGCATTCAATAAATAATGAACTCTACGAAAATTAGATTCATTCTCTCAGTTCTGACAACTTTACAAATCCAAGTATATTATATCAATCTCACAGACCTTACTCGTAATAAATTAGCTCGGATTTAACAGATCACTATTAATTAACAACCCAAATCAAAATAATGTTACGAAAGGCAGGAGGAGGACTATCTTATCTAATCATGCACCGGTGCACGTGGGCCATTGTGTGCATAATGTGCCCGCCTAATCAGCGTTTCCAGCTCGAATCAATTTCGCCGAACGGCTGAGGGGGAATATTAAAGAGAATCCGATAAAATCGGCGCAGATCTGCATATTATGAGATTCTTAAATAAACAATTCGTTCTCCACCTTGCTATCTGCCAGAACACCCGAGTCCAATACGGATTGTTTGACGACTCGAAAGTTTAGATATGGGGGTACGTGTCCGCGTGATTGCGATAGTGTAGGTGGAAAGGCAGCCGGGGATTTACATGCGGGTCCAACATATGCGTTGGATGTGTCGTTAAATTAACCTAGTGGGGGATTTAAAAAGGGACTAAGCGGCAACCTTTACCAATGTAGGGGCACAGGGTGGAGCAAAAATAACGCACGGGGCTGCCAACGTTTATTTTTCAAGTAAAAAAATGTTTAATTATTGCTGTTAGACAATGGCAAACCGTTCCTGAAGGACGTTTGGAAATTTGTTTTCGTTGAATTATGAAACAACCCGTTAAGTTAAGTGCATACGTGCTTAAGTATAACATTTTATTTCGGAATTAAACTGTCGTTCCGTAAATAGTTCTTAATATATGCGTAGTTCCTTCCTCAATAAATCAGGAGGTCACGCAAACGCTGGCAAAGGCGCCCAGAAAATTAATTAGATAAAATGTAAATTGATTCCAGCGTATGTTGATGTAATAAATGAATGTCAGAACTGAGAGAATGAATCTAATTTTCATAGCGTTCTTTATTTATTCTAGTAACTCGGAATCATCGGCATGTGTGTTACAAGATCCTATAATATCCACTTTCTTAATTGTGAACAATGCTTATAGAGGTTGTCAGATTCGAGGGAATGAATCTAATTTTTGTAGCGTTCTTTATTTATTGGATGCATTAATTCGCTTTCTGGTAACTTTCAGGTAAAAAATGCCCTGTAACTGCCATGCCTCTAAAATACAAGGGAATGAATCTAACTTCCATAGTATTCTCCATTTATTAACTAGAAAACTATAGAATTGTGGAGAAAACTAGAGGAGTATCTAGAGCACGCTAGAAGGTATATCTGCAGGTATATAAAGGCAGTAGAATATTGGAAAGTAAACTGAACACAACAGAGAAAAGGAGCAGTGACTAGTAGTAATTAGTGAGTTGCAGAAGACGTGGAAGATCATCGGCATGTGTTGGAAGATCCTGGAACATAATCAGCCTTTATGTCACAAGATCCTGTAATTTTATCCTCCTTGATGATAATCTGAGCTTGTAGAGGTTGTCAGGACTGAGAGAATGAATCTAATTTTCTTAGCGTTATTTATTGAACGCACCATTAATTCTCCTTTTAGTAACTCGGAATCATATGTTGCAAGATCATATAATACCCGCTTTTTTAATGTCGATCAGGGTTTATAGAGGCTGCTAGATTTGAGAGAATGAATCTAATTTGTGTAGCGTCTCTTATTTAATGGATGCACTATTAAGTCGCTTTCTAGTAACTCGAAAACAAAAAATGCCCTGGAACTGATATGTCGTTAAAATTTCAAGGGAATGAATCTAATTCCCATAGTGTTTTCTATTTATTAGATGGATCATTTAATTCACCTTCTAGGAACTATGAAAAATCATCGGGTATGTTACAACATTCTATAATATCCACTTTTTTTATTTTGATCAATGCGTACAGATGTTGTTAGTTCTGAGGGAATGAATCTAATTTTTGTAGCGTCTTCTATTTACTGAATGCACCATTAATTCGACTTCTAGTAACTCGAGAGTAAAAATTGCCCTGTAACTGCCATGTCGTTGCAAGGGAATGAATCTAATTTCTATAATGTCTTTTATTTATTAGATATACCATTCAATTCGCCTGATAGTGTTACAAAATACTATAACATCTACTTCTTTGATGTTGATCTGGATTAATAGAGTTGTTAGAACTAAGAGAATGAATCTAATTTTCGTAACGTACTTTGTTTATTAGATGCACCATTAGTTCGTCTTCTAGTAGCTAGTGAGTAAATAGTGATCTGTAATTGAAATGTTGCTCATATTGCAAGGGAATGAATCTAATTGCTAGGGAATGAATCTAATTTTTATAGTGTTAATTATTTATTAGATGCGCTATTTATTCGCCTTACAAAATTCTGTAATTTCCTCTTCCTTCATGATGATCTGAATCTATAAGCAATGACTAGTAGTGAATAATACTGGTTAAAACTAGTAATTAGGTAGTGTTCTTTATCAGCTTTAATACATATTTTATCCTGATTTCGTGCCACGTTCACTTACTCTTAATACCAAACAATGGAATTTAATAAAGGTTGCCGCTGGGATGCGTTGCCGGTGTCTGTTGCCGACTTGTAATCAATTTTATTGCATAAGAAGTTCCGTCAGCTGCACATTTTTCTGTCCGACTCGTCAGCTAGAGATGAAGCAAGACTTTTCCTGCTCGGCGGGATCCAGGCCGTCACAATTAATAATTCACGGTTAGATTACTAGTTATAAAATAGACAACAATCTTATACCAAGTTGTTTACAAAAAAACGCCGCACGTGCGTGTACCGATCGGCCGTGACATTTCCCCAATAATATTAATTATTTCGGCGTCCCCAATATATTAATGTGTATTTACATAAAATCGATTTCAGGTAAGATAAAGGAGCTACTCATCAGTTATTAAATTATGTAGATGAAGATCAGCAGGAGGAGAAACGAACTAAAGAAGAAACGCAGCAGAGCCGTTCTGCCCAGGGTCCGAAACTAGGGGGGGAATGTAACGTTCAAACAACTCCAATATTTATTTGGCGATAACAATATCGGTAAACACATATAATTTGCGGCTATCCAGTTTCTCCTCATAAAGACAAATCGTAAATCGATAAACGTGTCTTAGCTAAAAAATTCATAGAGATTTGTGGCAGCGTACGTATATTATTGTACTGTTTATTTTGTGCTCGGCGGGAGATTGGCAAGAGGGAAATATCAAACAATTTTTGCCGCGTATCAATATTTTCTTTTCATTACTACCAGCGCAATGTTACAATTTCCGATTTGTTGCCACAAGAGGACGGACAAATTGGTCATAAATTCCATCGCGACCCAATTTTGTTTTTAATAGCCGCTGGAATCCGTCCACCGAAACAATGCGACGTTTCCAACAACATACTTTTTAAGATTGTTCGTATTGGACTTTTTATTTTATATTAAATTTTTTTTTAATTTATTTAAATTATATAATATTATAATTTGTTGACCACCCAGTTTTTGTATTTCACTCCTGCCACGAACATCAAAAAAATATGCTCGAATCAAATACCTCACCGACATATTATTGTGCGGTGTACGCTTTTGAGAAATGGGAAACATCTGGACGATTTTTTTTTATATAATAAAGAATACGCTTAGTTGGCAGCATATTAAAGGTCGGCGGCAAGTGTCCAAAAATAAAATCATATGCGACTAGTTTCCGACGATCTTACGCGCATTTCTTAGGATCGTTGATAGAAACATGTAAACGGCGACTACTTGTTGAAAAAATACTAACACGCTTTTCAGCACGTACCTTATTGGTTTCCTGAAATCTCACACAATTTGTTGAAATTTACAAATTAAATTTAATTTAATAATATCATTGTGATATATCAACCGCGCTTTTTATTCCTGCAAGTCTTTCCCCAGACCCCTGGACATGACCGTATCTTCACTGTAGCTACCCGTGTATTGGTGTCTTCTGCTTCAGGCTGGTTTACCAACTTCAGAAGAAGGCGCGCAAGGATTACAGCAGTCTAATAGAGACGTACAGTATATTCGTTCAATATTTGATTTAGCGAAAAGTAAACTTCGGCGTAGTAAAGCGTGCAACTGGAAGTCAAAGGCTTATTACCGCGCGGGGTGAAATCTTTGGCGTCCACTCGAGCGTTTAATTAAAATTACAGATGTTCTATACTGAATTGCCTCTTTAGATTTCCTTGCTATCAGATAAGCGGGATGAAAAGCACTTTTCCAGAAGTCTTTGAGATATCATTTCTGTTCTAGATTAGAGCAGGCGTGCGATGCTTTTTTGCCCGCGCGGGGATAATATAGTAAAATTGATATCTTAAGATCTTTTTTTCCTCATGAATGGCTCATCGGGGAAGAAGCTTGTGACTTGTTTTTATGTCTTAGGGATTGTGTAAAAAACTAACAATTTCTAGTTTAAAGTACAAATTTCTGGTTTAAAATTAGAAATCTCTCTTTAAAACTAGGAATTTCTACTTTCAAAACTAGAAATTTCTGTCTTAAAACTAAAAATTTTTACTTTTAAAACTAGAAATTTCTACTTTAAAACCAGAAATTTCTACTTCAATAGTAGACACTTCTACTTTAAAACTAGAAATTTCTACTTTAAAACTAGAAATTTCTACTTTAAAACTAGAAACTTCTACTTTAAAACCAGAAATATTTATAAATAACTTTGTTTAGGCTTTATACAACCATAATAACAACAAACATATCCAAACTGATATACTTATATTGATGTTTCATCTCTAAACATGCTATTATTAAATTCATTGGACTTTCTTTAATACATGATGAATACTGGATTAAATATAATAAAATTTAAAACGTCTAAAAACAAATTATTAAAAAAATTTTTTTTTTTTCAAGTTACCACAAAATTCATTCATTATGGCCAACAATTAAAAAACAAAGCAAAGAAAAAGAATTGTAAAACCAGAAATATTTACTTTAAAACTTGACATTTCTATTTTAAAACTAGAAATTTCTACTTTCAAAACTAGAAAATTCTGTTTTAAAACTAAAAATTTCTACTTTTAAAACTAGAAATTTCTACTTTAAAACCAATAATTTCTACTTCAATATTAGACACTTCTACTTTAAAACTAGAAATTTCTACTTTAAAATTAGAAATTTCTGCTTTAAAACTAGAAATTTCTGCTTTAAAACTAGAAATTTCTACTTTAAAACTAGAAATTTCTACTTTAAAACTAGAAATTTCTACTTTAAAACCAGAAATTTCTACTTGAATATTAGACACTTCTACTTTAAAACTAGAAATTTCAAATAAGAAAAATGTTCCTATATATAAATATCAAAATTCCTTTTAGAGATAAGGGTGTCAAAAGAAAATAATTAAAATTCTTTTTAATATTTCGAAAACCATTTAGGATCTTTAATTGAGCTTTGGTATGCACCATACCTACTGGCATAGAAACACTTCTTTTTGATTTATCGAGTTTTGAAAATTCCACCAGTGACGTGCGTGACAGCAAAATATTAAATGATTTGACGAAGAAAATAGTACGCCATTGCTTCAAAACAGGTATTGGTTTCTTAATTAACAGCCAATTCTAAAAAGAAAAGGCCGCTTGAGTTCCAAGAGACATAGTATACCCGTTTTATAAAGTAGGAATTTCTACTTATAAAGTAGAAATGTCTAATTTTAAAGTAGAAATTTCTAGTTTTAAAATAGATATTTCTAGTTTTAAAGTAAAAATTTCTAGTTTTAAAGTAGAAATTTTTAATTTTAAAGTAGAAATTTCTAGTTTTAAAGTAGAAGTGTCTAATATTCAAGTAGAAATTTCTGGTTTTAAAGTAGAAATTTCTAGTTTTGAAAGTGGAAATTTTTAGTTTTAAAACAGAAATTTCTAGTTTTGAAACTCGTTTTGAAAGTAGAAATTTCTAGTTTCAAAGTAGAAATTTCTAGTTTCAAAGTAGGAATTTCTAGTTTCAAAGTAGAAATTTCTAGTTTCAAAGTAGGAATTTCTAGTTTCAAAGTAGAAATTTCTAGTTTTTTTAATTTTCGCTGTGGCTCTTCAGAGCCACCGTCTAAAACAAATGGTTTCTGAGTTGTTGATATTTAAAATTAATTTTTGAGAAAAAGAAAATATTTTTAATATTAAACGTATTCTATTTTTAGGTTAGAAACAAATTAAAATTATTTCAGCGTGTGTTCAAAATGCCTCCCATTGGCTACTTGAATAACTCAAACGATTGATAAATTCTTCTTGATTTTTTCTAATCATTTCTGGTGTAATCAGCTTATTCAATGCGAATAAATATTGAAACTATAAATCTACGGGCTGAGAGAGTTTTTAAATGGGCCCAAGTTAAAACTACAGAAATTAAAATTAAACTGAAAATAAATTTGCAAAAACTAAAAATTTAAGGTTATGTTAGTCATGTGACGCGCATGGCCATAGTACCTCTATATTACAGTGGAAACACTACCGACCAAACTCGCGCATGCGCACTCGATTTGAAATATATAAATTAGCACTTTGTGCGTACTTGTTCTTATACGTACGCTGGTTGAACCCTCGCTAGGCTAGTTAATAATCATGATTAATGTTGCTATAGACCTAATTATACTATATTACCTACCTTTTACCAGCAAAAGCCATGGTAGTGTCTAGTCCTAGCCATCTCATGATGCCAAAAGCATCACGCCGCAAACCACAAGCTTTAAAAATCACACCAGCCGACAGGTATAAGTCACACACATTGTCGTATAACATTATTATGTATTCACTATTCACTGCAACAATTATTAATAATTAAAGTTTCACATCAACAACACTTTTAAAACAATCAATCGACCGGTCACTAAACGTCAATATTTTTATTTCTATTTTGTTGGCTTTCTGCGGCTAGGCGACTCGATTTTCTCGCCGCAATCGCTGGGCCGGCGTAACAATCAAAACAATAGAAGGCTAGTTTGCGCTCCCTATAATCGGCGTGTCAATTTGCAGGTTAATTTGAGCCCGTTTATCGTATACGTGGTGTTCAACGCTGAATATAAATTATAGGAAATTTATTATTTATTTTATTGTGTGTGGCGTGTCAGCATTGAAGAAAGCCTGGAAAGAATATATGTAAGTACATATTTATATTGCTTTCACTAAACAAGATGTTTTTTGTTAGTTGGAAATCCTAAACTATAATTCGCAGTCTATATTTTTAGTACCTAATCTATAAAATTGAAACAATATGCGTATACTGTTTAAGAGAGTTTTAAAGTATTATAACGAATCCAAGCTAAAAATAAAAGAATTGAAATTAAAACAAAAAAAAAAATATTTGAGGTTATGTGAATCATATAATGCACATGCCCGAAGACAAATATAGACTACCAATTAGGATTTGCTGGTGTAATTCAATGCAGGTCGTGGCATTTGAAATTTGAACGCTGAGTAGTTGTTCCCCGCAATTCTATTCAGCGTTTTAAAATATTGCAAATTCATCACAATTTCTCTCTCAAGATATTTGTCGGAAACAAATCAAATGATATAATTGCGCTGCCCCAACAACTGGAACAAAGCTTAAGTGGCAGGTTTAATCGGCCTGGACGACTTTAACGAGAAATTTGGAGCGTGAGATAGACGCTGTATTCGATCCAATAATTTCGGCCCACGACGATAATTTGCCAATTTGTGTTAAGAATCTTACAACGTTGGGGTAGGCGTAAAGGAAGTGTCTGTGACAAATTGCCGCCATAAATCTAGACAATCTAAAAAAATGGTTTATGTATGATACATGCGACGTCCCATCAAGTAAGCCAATTTATTCTTTTTTTTTTACTGAAAATAAGAATACTTTCGTTTTAAAACGGGGCACTTTTAGAGGGAAAATATCAATAGAATAGTTTATACAGTAGACCACTTCTGCAAAAATGTGAGAAAAAAAATTACTACCTATTGGACGCACTGTATACCGGGTGACCACGAGATGAGGTTACACTCTGTAACTTATTTGTTATTAAACCGATTAATTTTAAATTTATAGGTGAGGCATAACATCTAAATGCGCAACTTTTGATACTTGGTAGCCTTATTTTTTACTTCCGATTTAGCCGGAAGTGATGTCAACTTTCTTATTTTAATAACAACTCTACCTGTTTTTGTAATGTATGTTATTCGTTATAAAATTTACAATACAATGATATGTCACACAATGACATGTCATTTCAAAATGGCCGAAAAATAAAATTTTTTCAAAAATATTAAAATGTCAATTAAAAGATATTGAAAAATAATTTTTTTCCAAAGTTGGCCGTGAAATCAAAAGAGTAATGAATTTGACATGTTTAATTTTTAATTTGCATCAAAATTTCGTTTTGGCGGCAAGATATTAGAAAAATAAAATAAATATTAGGAGAAATTTTTATTTAATTTTTACATTTTGTGAATAATTCGGTTCGTTAATGGCATTAAATCAAAGAGAAGAAACAAGCAATTGCAAAATTAAAAAAAAAGTCAGGTAGGTGTATTTAAAAAAAATAGTTTTGAGTATTTAAAAATTGCAGAAAAATATTTATCTTATTTTCCTAATATCTTTCTGCCAAAACGAAATTTTTGTACAAATTAAAAATTAAACATGTCAAATTCATTACTCTTTTGATTTCACGGCCAACTTTGGAAAAAAATTATTTTTCAATATCTTTTAATTGACATTTTAATATTTTTGAAAAAATTTTATTTTTCGGCCATTTTGAAATGAAATGTCATTGTGTGACATATCATTGTATTGTAAATTTTATAACGAATAACATACATTACAAAAACAGGTAGAGTTGTTATTAAAATAAGAAAGTTGACATCACTTCCGGCTAAATCGGAAGTAAAAAATAAGGCTACCAAGTATCAAAAGTTGCGCATTTAGATGTTATGCCTCACCTGTAAATTTCAAATTAATCGGTTTAATAACAAAGAAGTTATGAGTGTAACCTCATCTCGTGGTCACCCGGTATAAAACGAACAATAAACCTATGGAATGTTCGTCTAACATAAAACTGGATGTGTCCTTCACACAAAATAACGGTTCAGTCCTTTCCTATTTTTAGACTATAACTTGGTGGGCGCTACTCAAATAATAGTAATAAACGTACCTACTAATGTTTAATAAGCATTCGAAATTTATGAGCTTATTAACAGAAACACGAACAGAAATGAATGTTAAAATGGATTTGAAAGTACCAACGCGGTTGAAAAATTATCGCACGAACTTTGGAAAAGTTACCTGATTTTCGTCAAAATCGCTTAGTACATACCTGACTTTTTGGTTACTTCTGGAATTTCGACAGAAAGTTATTAGCGTATCACTTGTTTGTCATCACAAAACTAGAAAAAAGTAGTCTCTACAAATTTAATAGTGAAAACTGAGTTTTTTGTGGCAAACGCAACATTTTACTTTTAAAATAAAATGGAGAACAATTGAAGGGAGTATTGGAAAAATATGGATCGTAATGGGGCTTCTATATTTTTGGAAGTAGATGGTTAAGCTTAACGCGGTTTTTTGGGATCATTAGCAAAATTCATTGCCCGACGTCTGTCGTAAGTAGATTTTTAAATTGGGGTTGACTTTTTTTATCTACAGGGGTGTTCTTGGGATCCTTACATATCTGTTAAATTTCATCGTTCTCCCAAATTCCTAAAAACTGCAATTTTTTATACATGTTACGATTTATAAGCAATTCTGAAAGTCTAATTTGTGGATTTTATAGCTTTGTTATTTTCAGAGATACCATTTATTATAGAGAAAACGGCGATTTTTTTATATTTCATATATGTACAGCATTTTAATGCGATTACCAATTACAATTTTTTCGTCGCTATTAAACGCTCCTATGGTGCCCTTCTCGAATGCAAAGCGAACAGATTATACAGGGCGATAAATAAACTAGCCTATACAAAAATAAATGCAAAGCGATGTTATGTATTAGTATAGTATTTATTGGTGATGTTAATCGTCAATATTACTAAATCTGCAGTTGCCAAACATTTAAAGGAAACCACACACTAGACAAAGTTTTACTGAACCGGAAGAATTTACTGGCCAAGGCGAAACAGAGAAGCCATAGAAATATACAAAAATCTAATCGATATCAACGTTGGACTACAACTACCAATCAATGTCTCGCATAACTAACAACGTGACCTATCAAGTGACATCGCCAGAAGTAAGCCGCCTATTTCAATAACGTAAAATTCGATGGTGCGCACAACTGGCAACGTGACGTTGGTGGAACGGAACCACGCCCACTGCAATCAACAGTACGCATGTCTAACTACGCGACAGCTCCGGGCCGAAGCCACACCTCTCGATGGCGGAGAACTTAATGGCTAGGCGACATTGGTGGAACCGAGCCACGCGCCTACGCCTACCAACGACTGGGGTCTCAATAGCACGCGTGACCAACCACACAACGTCAGCAAAACAAAGCCGCGCCTCTTGGCAAGCGCAGGGGCTCCCCTCGCTTCAGAAGCCTACAAAGCAGTTGAAATGTCAAGATTTTTAAATATTCGGCGCGAAAAATACCTCCGAAACTTCTCTACAAGACAAGTCGGTCTCTTTGAGACACAAG
This sequence comes from Rhagium mordax, assembly GCA_963680705.1. NCBI lineage: Eukaryota > Metazoa > Arthropoda > Insecta > Coleoptera > Cerambycidae > Rhagium > Rhagium mordax. The sequence goes on along the minus strand of OY796662.1, from coordinate 59,001,347 downwards.
CATTTTGGAAATTTTTCTAGAGGGTCGAAAATGTGTTTTTTAAATTTTACGGTGACATCGCAGTTACTCGTGGATGGTTTCCTTAACTATTGATGTGATCCAAAAAATGTTTAGCCTCCTTGTGGGTGTAGAAGACGGTTATGTTTGTATAGGAAGGCAGTAGTGAAATAGTACATTTAGGGAAGTGCAATTATTTCTTTTTAGATTTTTTTTTGGGTAAGATATAGAGACCACCTAAAATAAATTTCAATTTGTAATAATTTAATGAAACAACAACAAACAAAACGAGTTAAAGAGAAGCAATAATACAATTAATTGTTTGTTATCAAAAAAATTCTCTCTTGAATTGGATTTACAAGCCGTTCCCTATTTTAAGGTCGGACCTCTCTCCAGAAGTATTTTCTTCATACATCCTAAAACGTTTTCGATCGGGTTTAAATCAGGTCTTCTCGCTGGTCAACGTGAACTAAAAATATATAAGTATCAAATTTTCTCAATTTCCAAGATTGCTTAATTAATTATGTTTTATGCCAGTAAGTAATATAACTTTGATGACAAGTTAATTTTACCTCCGTCACTATATGGTAATGTTTAGATGAAAAGCTAAACTCACATTTGTTATCATGTTACATGACGTGACACAAATCTCCGAATCGGTGTCCGTTAATAAGTGGAAAAGGGATATATACGCCGGTCATTATGTCCGGATAATCCCCGGGGAGAGAAATGTAATTTACTTCCGTTACGTCAATTCTGCAGGGCAAAAATTTACATTTAAGGGCGCCACGTTCCGATAGTGCACAAATAAAAATTCGGTTAGGGTGCGCGACGCATGGCAAACGGACGTGGACGATTTAAATAATAATAAGAATTTTTTTGAAGGGGGCAAAATACAAAACTCGCAAGTTCATGGGCTACTTGACTTGACGTATTTAGCTGATGAAAAAATGGATTATTTTTATACCAGATCCCAGCCAAGTTTATATTAGTGAATATATCTTTACAACTTTGATCCTTTTAATATAATTGGTTTTACAAAATGCGGGCCATCAAAAGGACGCGGTGCCAGCCGTAAACGTAATATTTTTTTTGCGACTTGTTATATCAAAACCTTCTATATTTTAGTAGGCAGATGCACTCAACGTATTACCTATTGTAACGTTCTGCCTTTCAAATCGTAAAAGCCATTCTTGAATGGTCCATCATAGTATAATATTGATAATAATAATAAATCTTGTATACGGGGTATCATCTATATTACTCCTACTCCTGCCTATAACGCTATATTATTCCTATGTATATTTTTTTGCTAACTCATCAGTTCACGCAGCCCACCTTGTCGGAAATTGGTGGAAGGAAAACGACAATCAAGTTCGTTCTTGGCCAGCGAGAAGACCTGATATAAGTCCGATTGAATGATGTACGACGAAAATAGCTCCGGAGAGAGGTTCGACCTTAAAATAGAGAAGGACTTGTAAATCCAATTCAAGACGAATGAGATCTTTTTAGAAAGTAATCACAACACGCGTTTAATCGCCTCCATGCATCATTTATTTTTGTATCGGCTAGTTTATTTATTGTCCTGTATAATTTGCTCGCTTTGCATTCGAGAAGGACGCCATAGGAGCGTTTAATATCGAAGAAAAAATTGTAATTGGCAATCGCATTAAAATGCTGTACTTATATGAAATATAAGAAAATCGCCGTTTTCTCTGTAATAAATGGTATCTCTGAAAATAACAAAGCTATAAAAAAATCCTAAAATTGGTGTTTTAGAATTGCTTGTAAATCGTAATTAACATGCATAAAAAATTGCAGTTTTTAGGAATTTGGGAGAACAATGAAATTTAACAGATATGCAAGGATCCCAAGAACACCCCTATAGATAAATAAAATCAACCCCAATTTAAAAATCTACTTAGCCCAATTACGATCCATATTTTTCCAATACTCACTTCAATTGTTCTCCAGTTTATTTTAAGAGTAAAATGTTGCGTTTGCCACAAAAAACTCAGTTTTTACTATTAAATTTGTAGAGACTACTTCTTTTCTAGGTTTGTGATGACAAACAAGTGATACGCTAATTACACTCTGTCGAAATGCCGGAAGTAACAAAGAGACAGGTCTGTACTAGGCGATACTTACGATCTGTTTCTATGCGTGTTTCTGTTAATAAATACCCCATCAATTTCGAAGGCTTATTAAATATTAGTATTTAACGAGGTTTATTAGTATTATTTGAGAAACACTTACCGCAAGTTTATAAACTAAAAATAGAAAACAATTGAACGTTATTGCGTCTGAAGGACAAATCTAGCTCAAATATGCCACAGGTTGCAGTTCGTTTTATATACAATTTGTCCACGGACTTGGCCAGTAATTTTTTTATGTCGAAACCAAAAAAACAACTACTACCCCCGCTAATACTGAAAGCTACAAACATGATATCCTTAGCATCTTTAAATCGAAAACAGTTTTTCAAAGAGGTTCTTCCATACGTCAACGTCACCAGTGGACGCCCGACCCGTTTCGATCAAAACACAACGCGTGGCTAATCTGTGACGGCATCGTGATGAGATTTTTTTTTAATGCGTCGAGCTATATTCTTGACATAAATTGTTGGGATTTTGTTTCCTCTGTTTATTCGCCCAGCGATTTTTCAGTAAATTAAAGAGCTGAGCAGGCCCAGCATTCCTAATTTTATTACGAAGACTAGCTTACCCCCTCGTATCCCATCTCGTAGAAACGCGTATAAGGAATATAGTTGTCGGCTGAGCGGCGGAAACCGAACTACGTACGCGGATAAGGGCAGGAGAGGAGATAATCGAGAAAAACTTGTGATCGCCTGACCGTCACTTTTCTAAAATTGTCAATCGCCATGGACAAATTTCAAGAAGTTTAAAATATTTTGGCAGCCCAAAAATACAACCTTATTGTAAAGTAGACCAATTTACATTTAAATACTGCCCTGGTTCATTTATTTCGACAATTTTTTGCGCCTCAAAATTGCGTCAAAATAAAAATAAAAAAGCAGAAATTTTAATTTTAAGCAAATTACGCCACGCCGACCCTGGCATTACACATGTGCACATCTCCGAATTATTTTTGCGGGCAAAAATCTAAACTTTAAAGACAGAGGTTCCTAAAATGTGGTACTGGGGCATCCACTAAACAAAAAACTTACTTCGCCGAAGATTCCCCAGCAGGAGGGCCGCTCACATGATGCTAGCACATCTCGAAAAGTCAACTTTCGCGGCACGCGAGCCAGCTAACAAGTGTTCCCGCCAACTTAGAGACCGAGCAGGAATGTGCAACGCGGACGACTGAAGAAGTGCCGGCGGCTCGCACGCGTCGGGACGCCTTGCGTCGCGCATTCTCGCTCGCCGCTTTTAAAAATGACATGTCTCAGGATGAGTGTCAGGTTGAATACGTTTCGTGGGCTCTTGATGAGCGTGCCGATATTAAGAGGGACGGGACGGGTCGGGTTTTTATGGAAATGTCTCGGGCAATCAACGGAAAAGTGAGGACCGATTTTAGGGAAACTCACCCAGTTTATAAGCTTATACAACGATTTTTTCCAGGCGATATTAGTTGTATTATACCGGGTGGCACCTTATTTTTAATAACAAATGGTCGTTTTTAAATTTTTCGTCAATCTTTCGAGCCAGATTTTTAGGTTATAATTTTTTGTAATTTAGATCCAAAATTGATTTTTTATAAAAAAATTTTTTTTTAATTAAAATCAGTCTACGTCTTTACTTTAAAAATAGATCTGCTAAAGTAGTTTTCTTTCCTTTTTTTTAATTTTTGACAGCTGCCAAAATCAGTGTTAAAATTTAAATTTTACAAGTATGTTTTTTGTAATTTTGAAAACAATGTGAGTTTTTATAGAAAAAGAGATATAAAGTGCTTTAAATGTAAATCTTTCTATTTCTATAGTTAAATTTAAAATAACGTTTTCGCTTTTGACAGCTGTCAAATTTTCTGTCAACTTAATGAAAATGACATCTAATAATTATTTGAACAAATGAAAGTACTAAGCAAACATTTTTCCATAGGTTCCGGAGGTATTGAATACGAAATTAGTTTTAAAAAATTTGTTGGTAACTGTCAAAATTACTGTCAAATTTAAAAATATGCAAATTTGTCTCCCTTAATTTTGGAAACAATGTGAATTTCCATTGAAGAAAGGATTTAAGTGTTCTTTTTAATTTACTAGTTCAATAATAATTGATATTAAAATACATTTTTTACTTTTGACAGCTGTCAACATTTCTGTCAACGGAATTATATAAATATAAATGTCATTTAATAATTATTTCAACAAATTGGGGTCCGAGCAGACAATTTTCTATGTAATAAATACGGAATTGATGTAAAAAATATTGTTTTTGGTAACTGTCAAAATTGCTGCTAAATATATGCAAGTGTATCCTTTTCGTATTACTTTCATATTCAGTACCTCCAAAACTTATAGAAAAATGTTTGTTAAGTAATTTAATTTGTTAAAACAATAATAAAATAGCATTTCCATTAAGTTGTCAGAAATTTTGACAGCTGTCAAAACTTTATTTTAATATCAATTACTGAACTAGAAAGTTTTAAAACATTGTATGTAGCTTCTTCGATGGAAATCAACATTATTTTCAAAATTACGAAAGATATACTTATACATTTTTAAATTTGACAGCAATTTTTTGTCATTTGCCAACTAACATAATATATTTTTGACATCATTTCGTATTCAGTACCTTCAAAACATATAAAAAAATGTTTGTTAAGCACGTTCATTTGTTTAAATAATTATAAAATGTCATTTGCATTAAGTTGAAAAATTTGACAGCTGTCAAAAGTGGAAACTCTATTTTATTATCTATTATGGAACTGGCAAGTTTCAAAACACTTAATAGCACTTCTTCTATGGGAATTCACGTTATTTTCAAAATTAGGAAAGGCACACTTGCATTTTTTTAAATTTGACAGCAGTTTTGGCAGCTACCAACAAATATATTTTGTTACAACAATTTCGTATTCAGTCCCTCCGAAGTCTAAAGGGAAAGTCTGTTTGGTACTTAAATTTGTTAAAATAATTATTAAATGATATTTTCACTAAGTTGCCAGAAATTTTGACAGCTGTCAAAAATGAAAACTGTATTTTAATATCAATTATGGAGCTAGCAAATTTAAAAAAATACTTCATAACCTTCCTATGGAAATTCACGTTATTTCTAAAATTATGGAAGACAAAATTACATAATTTTAAATTTGACAGCAATTTTGACACATACCAACGAACATAATAATTTTATGAAATTAATTTCGTATTCAGTACCTCCAAAACCTATAGAAAAATATCTTTTTAAGTACTAAAGTCATTTGTGGAAATAATTAAATGGCATTTTTACTCAGTTGACAGAAAATTTGACAGCTGTCAAAAGTGAAAACGTATTTTCAATTATAAAAATAAAAAAATTTGAAATACTTATATGTATATATGTATGTATATGTCTTCTTCTTTTATGAAAAATCACATTGTTTTCAAATCATGAAAGACATTATGCTTTTCAATTTTTAAATTTGACAGCGATTTATTGGATGACCAGTGACAATCGACTGATAAGTAAAACAAGCCTCGCCTTTTAATTACCGAGCCTTTGTCGCTGACAGTCTCACTATGATTCTTTAAGTCGCATAACTCGTTGTAAATAAGAAACAACTGTTTCTGTATTTATTGTGAGAGACAACCGTCTCTCCTATATTGACGTTGTGAGTAAATGATTATAATAATTTTCGTTCTAAATTATAAAAAATTACAGCTAAAAAAAATTTTGTATTTTTTCCGATCCCATTGTGACGGCCGTGAAAATAAAACGCCAAATTTCTACGTATTGTATATTCTGACAAAAATCTCATTTCTTCTGCTTCCTCTTCAATCTGAAGCACTTCCACAGCCCGTACCGCACCTCCCAGTCCTCAAAAAACAAGTCCGGCTTGTTCCACAGCACGTGGTGCTGAGCGTATTGATAGACGGATTTCAGGGGCGGATTCAGGTGCGGGGCCCACTCCGCCCTCCGCTCCATTATTTTGTTTACGTACTCGTACAACACCTGAAAATAAACCAAACAAAGCTTTACGAGCGACTAAAAAAAAAATTGATTGTTTTTTTTTTAATTTCAATCGTTATCGGTACCTCGGCGTTGTGGATGTAGCAGACGAGCGAGATCAAAGACATGACCATGGCATGCAAATGGTGGGATCTGATTAGGTCCTGCGCGCTAATTTCGAACGCATGGTCCTGCAGGCACATGGCGATGGCGATGTGAGGAGAGGCTGAATAGCCGCAAGGTAGCTCTACTAAGGTCACCGCACATGCTTGGAAGACGGCTTCCAATTCGCATCTGGAAATATCAATTTTGATTAATGGTACAGTCGATCTGTCGTTTAACCGTAGAATTTTGTTTTATATTGTAGAAAATGGGTTTTTCCAAAAATTATCGTAGCCACCATCTTGAACAAATCACTTAATCGAGAAAAGCCTGTTCTGATCGTCGTCACTTTTCCAAGATGGCCGCTGTAACTCGTAAACTAGTGGCAATAGAGAAAATTTGCTTTTTTTATTCTCCACAATATTGGTAGCGAGTAATTTTGCGATGGAACTAACAGAGAAGAAGATATCGAGTTTATAACTGACTTTTCATCACAACCACTTACGGTTTAATGGCGTTTGTGAAACTGTTCAGCACCACTTCGTATATGCTGCGCCTGAGATTCTTCATAAACAACCTATCCTTGTGACTGCACTTCTTCATGACGATACCATAGTCGCAACTTTGAAAGTATATCCTAAAAAATGTATTAATGTGGAACATTCCTCATTTATTGAGTTGCCACGTCACCACGAGGTAACGGTGTTCTGTCGAGGTACATACCTCGGAGCTCTCAATACGGCGGCGTTGTTATTTCGGTCTATCAGATTCAGCCAAATGCGCGCAAACACGAAGATCGGTATGGACTTTTTGGATTTCGAGAGATCGAACATATTCTCCAATAGGCTGGGCTGGAGCTTCTCATAGAACGTCTTCACTTTGTACCTCTTTGCCGCGAAGGCTGCGATATTTCCAAAATCCAAGAGAGACTCGTCTTCCATTTTGTTCTTGTTTATTGTTGCGATGATCACGGTAAGCTGTGGGCACCCAAAATGTAAAATCATTATAAATCAATAAAAAGGGCCAATAGATGTGCCAGTCAAACAGAAAAAACTAATTTAAAGAGATAATTAAGTTTGGCAAAAAGCACCCTAGATTTGCTGTTTTTCAATAGACGTGGCAACAGCGCGAATACTTATCGCAAAGGGCCGATGCCTTAAAGCGCATGTCTGTAGGACTTTTTACTCTGCGTCTATACCCACAGAACCAATTGGTTTGACGAACTGGGTCGCAGATTCTGTTCACCTGTCGATTTATTTATAATTAAGTGTGTATGATCCTGCGACGAGTCTGGCGACCCGGCGCACGAATTAAAAGAGCCACCAGTTACTTGCCATGTTCATCAGGTCCTTGCTCTGCAAATTGCCGATGGCGTTCTTGATGCAGAGCTCGAGGCCCCGCCTTAAGGGCGCGTAATTGAAAGCATCCTCATCGCTCGGGTTGATGCTGCACTTCAACATGTTCAGCATCCTGAGCATCAGGCGTTCGGACATGGTGCACCATTTTATCTGCCTCAGAACCTGGTATAGCACGTGGATCAGATGCTTGGCTTCCAGTTCGTGGGCTAGGCTGGCCTTCTCGGCCGCACCTACAAAAAAATCGGTTTTCAACATGCCCGCGGCCCTTAACATTTAATTCCGACAACAATATGAAGCGAGGGATTTGTGTATGTCGCTGTTACTTACTGAGAATATCGTTAACGGCTTCCTCTGCGTCTTCGTAAATATTCAAGAGACTCATCACCAGATCCGTTATGGCGAATTCAATCTCCCATAATTTCCCTTCCTTATAAAATGTTATGATCGAATTCAAAATGATTCTGTGCATCACTGGCTTGAACATTCGGATCAGTTTCACGTACAGTTCCTTGCACTTCCTGGTTTTTTTCCTGAAAATTTTGGACGTTCAATGGAAGCGTTTTCTTGCACAAACAAGGCCCAAAAATTCGAAAATTGCAACAAGAAACTAGTCATAATAGTGACGGTTAGCCGATTTGCTTTGGATTTGCTTTTGCGGTACCAGGTGTGCCACAAGGGTCGACATTGGGTCCTCTGTTGTTTCCCATGTATACGTCGGACAATATCAAACATTCAAGCTACATTACCGAACAAAATCACTCACCGTCTGATGTATTGAATGAGTCCAAAGTTTCCGGTGCGCAACCTTAACTGGAAATGGTGAACGCAGCTCATCATAGACCAGACTATGTGGATCACGTGCCGCACATTTATATATTCGGGATCGGCTCTATATATTATGTCTTCTATTATCCCCATACCTAAGAATTAGGATATTCAATCAGCAAATATTTTTATGCGCCAGTTACACCGGTAGAATTGGAATAGTTGTACTTATCCCTCAACAAGCAGGTTTCTTACCTACCACTCTTCTTCGGTGGAGCTCGTGCAGATCGCTGACAGCCTTCAGGCAACACTTGTAAAGGTTACTTGTTTGATTTTCGAACTCTCTCCTCGTCATATAGCCTTGGATGCCTATTATTCTCTTGGCCCTGTTTTTCAAGGTCGAGCTCTTTACGCTCTTTATGTTCGTGTCCGATAAGAGAACTGAAATTTAAGGAAAAAACGTTAAATATTCGAAATAAATCTATCGTTGAAACTTGTCGCACTTACGGTTTATGTCTGATGTGCTATCCTCACTGAAAGTTTGATCTCTTGACATGCTGTATTAGTTTTTAATATAAAATGTAGATATATGTTGTGTAAAGAACAACAATAAATATAAATAGTCAAGTTTGACAATAAGTCACCTTTTACGTCATCTATTATTTGATACCGCGCAATAAATGCGGAAAAAGTGTGGTTATGTTTCTGCCAAAGCTACTTTGACAGAAACATAACCTCACTTTCTCCGAATTCTAAGTTATTTCACATAAATATGTAGGAAACGGAAACGTTGCATGTTTGTTCTTTAAAAAGGCTGTTAGAATGTGATCCTGTGGCAATAAAATAAAATATACTAGGTAAATATTCATTGCGTGAAAACGATTGGAGTCTCAACGATCCAGCCGATTATAACAGAGAGCTGACCCTTCATTTCGTGAAAACGATTGGAGCATCACCGATAGAAACCTATGTTGTTGGAGGAAGCTTTAATGGAAACATAACCACACTTTCTGATATCACAGATAAGTTACCATAGGCAACGGTCGTAATATCCTTCTTTTGTTCATGCATTCATGGTACTTAGCCTCCTGTCAAAAACCTTAAGTATTTGAAATAAGAAACAACTACACTTTATACTGTTTATTTAAATAAATAGTCGTATCTCTTATGTCTCTTAGATTTCTTCTTCAATCTGAAGCACTTCCACAGCCCGTACCGCACCTCCCACTCCTCAAAAAACAATTCCGGCTTGTTCCACAGGATATGGTGCTGGGCATATTCGTATCTGGGTTTCAGGGGCGGGTTCAGATGCGGAGCCCATTCCGCCCTTCGCTCCATGATTGTGTTGACGTACTCGTGAAATATCTGAAAATATAGTCGGATCACTGCCACGGTCATTTTTTTTACGTGCACCCACCTTGGCCTTGTGCACGTAACACACGAGCGACAGCAGGGACAAAACAGTGGCGTGCAGGTGATTGGATCTAACCAAGTCTTCGAGCTTGAACGCGTAGGCCTGCAGGCACATCGCAACGGCGGTCACGGTGGCGGCTGAGTATCCGCACGGGATCTCCACCGATGACAGGGCGAGCGCCTGGAACACTGTTTCCACCTCGCACCTAAATCACAAAATAATAAACGAACAGGCGTTGCAAGAAATTGGAATGAGGATCGAAACAAAGAGAACGTTATATTTTAGGTTATGATGCAGTAAAGAATGGAGGATATCACACAACGCGTTAGCCTGTTTGTTTTTAAGGTTATGTTGCAAAAAGTTCAAATTTCAGCTGGAAAACCAATTTTTTTCTTCAATCGGCAACTTCTCTAACGCATAAAAATATGAGTCGCCGTCCTGTTCCGTTACGCGTCAATTGTCTTCTTCTTTTTCCTCTTCTTCTTCTTGTTTGATCCGACACCGGCGTCCCTAAATTTTTCTGTATATCAGTATGACTATGACTTACAGTTTAATCGCATGTTGGAAGCTCTCCAGGATTACATTATACAAGTCTTTCCGAAGCTTTTTGAAGAATAGTCTGTCACTGCGACTACACTTCTTCACCGTTATGTCATATTTGCAGTCTTGAAAGTAAATTCTAGAAGATAAATGAATTAATTAGTTCTCAACTCGTCCCTGGTAAAAAATGCCTATCGCAGTAGGCAAGATGACGTCATTCACTTGTTTAGAGAAGGACGCATTTGACAGCTTACTGGAGTTAAATTAGGCAACCATACACACACTCAATGGTACTCCAGGAAAATAACGACTGTATATCTGGTTGCCTATTTTTGGTTGCGAGGTTTATGATCATTTATAAATGTGTTCGTTGGTTACGTACTGTACCTGGGCGTCCGTAATTTGATAGAGTTGTTGTTTCTGTCTATCAAGTTCAGCCAAATTCGGGCGCTCACAAAAATTGCCACGGGGTCCTTGGTGTGGGCGAGATTGAAGATGCTTTGCAGGAGCTCTGGCTTGAATTTCCTATAAAACGTTTTCACCGTGTATCTGTTGGCGGCGTATGCCGCGATGTTTCCAAAATCCAACAAGGCAACTTCATCCATACGGATGGGGTCTATTACGGAGAGCGTAGCGGCGAGCTGCAAATTCGACACTTAGATTGGGAAAATGAAATAACCGGTTACTTGCCATGACTAACAAGTCGTCGTTTTGCAGATTGCGTATTACGTTCCGAATGCAAAGCTCCGTCGCCCTTTTCAGGGGCACTAAAACGCATTTCGAATTTTCACTAGGACCGATACCCTCCGACATCATGGTCAACATTCTGAGCATCAATTTCGCCGACATCTTGCGCCACCGCACTTTCCTCAGGAGTTCGTACAGCACTTGCATCAAGTATTTGGTGTCTTCCTCGTTGTTCACGGAGGCCGCCTCAGCCGTAGCTAAAAAATGACCGACTGATTAGGTTGGAAATATCCTACAGACACTTAACTTCAAATTAAACATTTGGCGCACTGCAGCGGCCAGCTAGACCACCAGACCCGGCGCCACTTGACTTTCGTGCGCTTGTAGCATTAAAAACTGTATTTCGCTTGGTTACTTACTGAGGATATCGTTGACAGCCTCTTCCACATCTTCATAAATTTTTAGGAGCAGCAGGATCAGGTGAGTGCAGGCGAACTCGATCTCCCACAGTTTCGCCTCTTTATAAAAAGTTATGATAGCGTTTAATATGATCCTGTGCATTGTTGGTGGGAACAATTGTATCAGTTTTGCGTATGACTGCACGCATTTTTCCACTCTTCTCCTGGAAATTTCGCAAGTAATTAAAATACTGGGAATTGCGTTTATTTTCATTTGTTAAGAATAAAGTAATAACAAAGACCATATAGTTAGTTACTTAAAAGTTGTATAAGCAATATTCCTCACTTTTTACACACCCTGTATAATAGTGGTGGTCAACACGAGTGGAGCAGCATCAAATTTTGCTGCAAATGGCCGGCCGTCACTTTATCTGGCGCTAGCGCATTGAGGTTATGATCGTTTTGATTTAAGGTTAGAATTTATGACAGCTGACGTTGTTGCCAACATTTAATAAATTAATTATAAAAAAGTACGACCATAATGGCGTAAAAAAATAACTTACCTTCTAACATAATGCACTATGCCCCATTTTCCAGTTTTCAATCTTAGCTGAAAGTGATGTATGCAGCTCATAATGGACCAAATTACGTGAATTACGTCTTGCATTGTTACGTAGTTTGGATCCATCCTTAATATCATATCGTCTATTATTGCCATACCTGAAAAATCGTACGGGTCAAATGAATTGATGTTAAACTTGGTGTTCCCCAAGGCTCTGTTCTGGACCCCCTCACCTTATCTTAGTTTACATAAACGACAAATTTAGTTGTTCTCAAATCTAGGACAACAAAAGGAGGTGTCTCCTTAATATGTCTTAACCTTACCTACAATTCTTCTTCTGTGGAGTTCGTGCATATCTCTGACACCCTTCAGGCAGCATTTGTAAAGATTATGCGCTTGAGTTTCAAATTCCTTCTTTGTCATAATGGTGTGTATGCCGACGAGCTTCTTGGCTATCTCTGTAAGAGATGACTTGGGATGCAATACAGTTCTTATGTCTGTATCTGATATGAAAACTGAAAAAGATAACATTTTTATTTGTTCTTTCCATTAGGAACACAAAATATCTAACCATATTTGGTGTGGCTAAGTTCTACCACAAAGTTTAGTTCGACAACTACCTAATTGTGTACTTACGGTCTATATTTGAGATGTCTGAAGTGATACTACCAATATCGCTTCCCTGCGACATTTTTCTAGGTTTATTTCTTACAATAAAATCTTATTCAATAAACTTGTCGTTTAAATAATTGAGAAATTAGTAAAATTTGACAATATTGACATTTATTTATATCAAATCCTTAGTTACGAAATGGTTCTATATTTTGCATATGTAACCCGCTACACAAGTATGTGTTTTATGTGTTGCATACACAATAATCTTACTGTTATTAGGGCGACATCTATGCGCCAGGGTAAAGTGACAGTACCACCAAACAGAAATCTGTACATAGCCATTGTCTGAATTCTATTGGTTTCGATTATAAAAACAGAGATGTCGCTAGACGAACAATAATTTATTTTTTATAAACTAGACTTATATTTAATATATTTATTTTATATAATAATAAATAACAAAACTATTTTCAAAGCTGATCTCCGAGTCACTTATTGTATTATTTTAATGTTATGTTTTCAGAGCTTGGTTTTCTTGCGCGACATCTGACGGTCAATGACCAATACTGCTTACCATTAATCTTGGTACTTACCCGAGCGATGCGCCACCTGGTGGATTATTAGAACTACCACAACAAGGGAACTGTCATTAGATTTATATATTCTGTGGTATTGATCATGCGCATCATCATAAGACTAACATAAACTTAACCTTAAATCTTTAGGTTTTGCAAATTATTTTTCAATTTTAATTTTTGTAGTTTTAGCTTGGATCGTTATAACATTTAAAAACTCTGACAGTAGATTTATAAAGTTTTTAATGTTATAGATCAAAAATAGACTGCTAATTATAGGTTGGAACTCCAACCAACAAATGGCATTTCATTTTATTACATCAACGCAATTAAAACTTTATTAATAATGCACCAAACAAGATTTTGGTTGACAGTACAAGAAATAAAACGCACATCATATAGAAAACGTTTACTTCATCCTTTGGTAACTGTTAAACTTAAATCTTATTTTCTAGTATAAAAAATAAAAACAACGGGCTTCATCACACTTCCATATAAATAAAAAATACGGTTCGTTGCTTGGGGTAGCAACAGAAAAATATATAGTTTATATTCTTAAGTACTACTGAACAAAGATTGCACAGATTAACTTAACAGGTACTTAAACAATACAAATCTATAAACGAATATCACATCGGGATAAGTAATACCAATCTCGTACCCACAAATACTTAGTAAAATGTTGCAAAATTAACGTGCAACATCAAAGCGTTTCAACAATGGCCTCTTAAAAATAAATAGTTTAAACTTCTTATCGGTATTTTGAACACGTTTCGGATTTAAATTTGCAATGAATAATATTGTTCCGTTTTAACGAAAACTTCACATTTTTTGTAAAAACACTATTGCCTTATTGGTTCTGAGCGCCTTCTTTACCACCCTTGGCGTTGTGCTTTAAACAGGTTTCTTTATGGGCCTTCCAGTCTTTCAGCTGCAATATAAAGAACAATCACAATAACACAATATTAAAAAGGAACGCGTTTATATTTCAGTGTGCATACGACTTTAATTCTTAATTTCGTATTGTTTAATCAGTAATTATGGTATTTGACGGGTGCAGTTCAAAGTGTTTCCGATTTATAAAAATGTTAAATTTCTTCAATATATGGTTAAATATGGTGCAGTGCAGTGTATACTATACCTACCTCCTAAATTTAAAACGTTAAGTTCAGTTTGGCGAGAATATCGACTTTCCGAAAGCATTGATATGGAGGTCCATCCATAGGATTCTTTCATTAGAATTATGGTTTTGGGAGGAACAAACCATAAATTCAATTGTCTGTTATATGGATCGTACCAGATCCCCAAAACACATTAGCGCATCATATATGAGCCAAAAATAGACGGAGGTTTCTTAGTTTGCTGATGAATAAAATAATACAAGTAAATAAATAACAGTTCATTCATGGACTTTCATGAGTTTAAAAAAGGTGCGTTAGCCACGTTTATACTTTGTAAATTTAATTACTTCAGTGCCGCTATACTTGTGAATTTACGAAAACTAATGCCAATTCGTTCTTGGTTAGGGTGATAAATAAAATGCTAGCCACTTCAAACAGGGAAGAATCGCCTTGCGCTGGGATACGAGACGCAAACGGTTATTCTTCTTTGCTTGAATTACGCTCGTCTATTTATTCATTAAAATATTGCTACTAAGCTAGATTGGAAATGTTCTTCCTTTGGCAGCGCGTCGATTTTAATCGATTTTCTGCCAAGTTTCCGAAATCAAATTCAGTTTTGAGTAGCATCCTATATAAGTAGTTTATGAAATGTTTGGTAAATTTTCGTCTTTCCTCACCACTCCTAAGTAGTCCCTTAACGTCGGCGAAGCATTTATTCTAAAAAAATTTTATTTACTTTATAAGTTACTTTGGTTAGTTAAGTTACGTTAAGATACGAAAAGCATCACCAAAAACCAAAAACCACCGTTCTTATTTACACATCAAATTAGCGTTATCGTTACTCGTGACAGTTTAGCAAAATCTGCATTTAGTAGTTATTTAAAGCATAACAAAACACTTAAAATGGTGTCAAGTGCAACTCGTGCAATTATAGTCTTATAAATAATAATAAAATAAAATCAGTTTCCTCAACGTTCGACGTATTTACTTGGTTAATAATTTCCTTGAACATACTCGTATTGTTTTGTCTCCATCAGAATTAACTGGCAAATTTAATAGTTCTTCTCGCCATTTTATTATGCTCCTATTTTTAGACTTGGCATATTCCCCAAGAAGCAACGATAGCATCGGCCACACCACAAATCATTACAGTTGCTTTAAGAAATACCTACACCCCCACTGCTCCATAAATAACCGCTAAATTTATAAAGCCCTCATGCACAAAGAGTACCCTCAATCTGGATATTAAACGATAAGAATTTGCAAAGTGTTTATTACCTGGCACGGTTCGCTGCAGTACATGGCCATCATGCAGCCGCACACATACTCGGCGACTTTTCCACATATACACGTTCTGTCTGAGAACACCTGCTCGTTATATTCCACCTACGGAGAAGAGATTTGTACAATTAAGTAAACATTTTTATTATTATATTAATCTCAACTATGTATAACTGAACGTGTTCCCTATAGAAATGAATTTTTCAACGTAAAACTTATTTACGGTTATATTTTTGACAATTCAACATAACCTCAGTGAGTACAATTTATCGAGTGAAGTATTATACTTTTCGCTGCCTACCCTAATTTAAACAAATCCAGTATCATGTGCATAATAACCTTAAATTTTTAGTTTTTACAAATTTATTTTCATTGTAGTTTTAACTTGGGCCTAACGTAACATTTAAAAATACTCGCAGACCGATTTATAAAGTTTCAATATTGTAGATATTAAAAATAGACTGCTAAATTTATTAGTTTCGTTAAATTAGTAAACTTAACCAATAAATTACCTGTATGGAAGGACTTGAGATTCCACTATCGGCAGGAGAATGTGCCTGAAATAAAACAAAACTGTCATAATCTCAACTCAGTGTTATAATTTTATGCACCTACCACGTTAATGCCCTCCTGAAAGGCATCGCCCTCCTCCGCTGCTTCCTTCACGAGCGGCTCCTCCTTCTTGATCCCGAAACACTTTATCTCGTTCTGCAACTGCTCCGGGTCAACGTCGTCTAGCCAAGTCAAGTCTATTATTTCTATATCTTTGTCCTTCAGCTGTAGTTCCGCTTCGCTCTTAATCACCGGAGGTTTACACTCAGGAGTGTCCTGATCCGCGGTGGAAGGCGTCGCCCCCTGAGCATTTACTTCTTCGTGCGTCTCGGCAGCTTGAACAACCGGCGCAGTTGGCTGCTCGGGCGGAGGGGAGGGACTGGTTGCTAACGGCTGAATAATGGCCATCGGTGCATACACTGGCGACCGAGCGACAGACTGGATGTGGGACAGATTGGGCAAATTAACCGGAGAATCGTCTTCCAGCAAAGGCATCGAGGGGCTCGCCCCTGTGTGCTGCGTTGTCAAACGTGGCGAACTGTGGACGGCAGCAGTTGCAGGTGAGGAATTGACATCGTACGGCATAGTAAAGGGTAGGCGTATGCGGAAATTTTCATTAGTCCCTTCGGTGGCTGTCTTCGACGCCTCCTTACCAGACGTAGGAAGAATCGGAATGATCTGCAACGTACTAGGAGATGAGTTACGCCTGGAGTTTTTACAGCTCATATTCAACATGTTGCCAGGGATATCCGGCTGACTTCTCCTGGGCGAACACGCGGAAGTGCTGGGACTAATAACAATGTTGGAATGAATTGCCAAGTTTAAGCCTGGGGACGTTCCAATGTTTGGTTGTTTAGAAGTCTGGGAAAGGGATCGTGTGGCACGTTTAGTGGGCCTCTTTGGCGAACTGGTGGTTAATAAGATGTTCTTCAACACCTCAGCGTGTCGCATCGGTGCCGGAGAATTATTTTTTGTTTGTTGAGAAGCTGCTGGATTGTTGCTGGGCAATGAAACGTTCGGCAGGGCTCCGTTGGCGATAGTATTTACTATCTGAGGAGGCGAGGCACTGACTTGCACGTTACGAGAATCAGCTCTCCTCCAATGGTCCATCGAGGGTTGTACTTGGACCGTCCCACCGGCGGTTTTCCTCATTCGAGATTGCACGTCTACGTCCATGGAGGTGGAAACGTTTTGTTGGTTTACTCTGGCGTTGTGATTGTTCTGGTGGGCCCTTAAAAGACTGCTCTGTAGGCTGTTTTCCATCGTAATCAGAGTGACTTGGTTGGTGCATATCGTTTTGTATTGTTGTAGCTGTCTCTCGAGCAATCTTCTTTGATCCGGCGTGAATAGGTCTTTAGCTGAAAACGGAAATACATAGAATTTGTAAAAAAAGTGCCCTACGAATAAAAAAACCGCATTAAAACATTTTCATAAATAAAAAAGGTATATTAGGAAAAATGAAAACGATAAAATTAAGTTTTTTGCCTGAAACAAAAACAAGTTGATTTTACCAAAATATTTTTTAAGCCTTGACACGTCTACACACCCTGTATATTGATATACCTACATGATTTAAAAAACTAAAAATTTCAACATTTCCTCCTACAAATAATTATATTAAATAAAGGCTATTTTATTTATCTTATTTATTAAATGTTAAATTACTATATTTGTACGTTCAGAGTACAATATATTAAATGGGAAATTATTATTATTATTACATACTCGCTTTTAAACGTGTACAAAGCAAACTACTTACGAGGCACGTTATTCTGAGTCGCTGCAGGGTTCTCCATCGGGACAGTGTGCTTGTGGATTTTGGAGGTGACATAAGTAATGTAGTTGTACATGTCGTTCAGGAACTGCACATCCATGTACTGGGCCATTTCCGGCTGCATCAAAGCCTCCAACATCAAGTACAGCCAAGTTATCGTCAGGTTCGGCACCTCAACCTTTATCGCATTGAAGACGGAGTTCATGATCATCTGGATCTTGCTGAAGTTGCGCAGCGTTGCCGCTATATTAAGGGCCCTCAAGTCCCTGATCAGCTCCTTGGAGAGCACGTAGAATTTCGACGAGTTGATGTTCTCGAACTGCACCAGCTCAGTTTTGACGACGCTAGGCAGACAGCGGTTTAGTTTCTTCAGCTCCTCACTGTACGCCATTTGCGCCTTCTTAAGGCCATCAAAGTGATACAAGTATCGTACCAGTATCAATCCAATGGCGTTCACCTCTCTATTGCTGATTTCAAATAAGGGCCCTGGCGGGACCGCCAGCTGCCGTAAGGCCCTCAAGGGGCTGTCAATGCCATTTTGACCTTGTCTTGGACTCTGACCGGCTATGTTCTGCTCTCTGGAGCTACTAGGACCGTCCACATTCAACGCTATTTGACTTGTCGCACTGTTTCTCCTTCTAGGCGTGCTATCGGCTCTGGGGCTCTGGGTCAAAGCGGTGTCCACTCTTCTTGGGGACTGTGCGACCCCAAAGAAACTCTGGCCATTGTCAGCCCCAGCTAGGCCACAAGCCAGATTATTGGCAATGTTTGAGTTTCGAGCCAGGGTATTGAAAATCACTGGGGAAGAGTTGCTTTCCGGTTGAGCGACAGCAGTTTGTTCTATTCGTCTCGGGCTTTGGGCGATTGCGTTAGCATTGGTCGCGCTCTCTGGCCTTGAGGACTGGAGCAAAAACCCAAGAGTGAGCTGTTGAGAGTCGGCTTCCAACCTTCTTGGGCTCTGAGGTACTGGATTGGGCGCACTTGTGCCGTTATCGTCATTTCGCCTTGGAAGTTGGACTGGTGGGGGTCCCATCAAACTTCTGCCGTTTGAAATGGCTGTATTAGGCACAGTTGCGTTTGAGTATAAACCAACTTCTGGTACTCCTACTGACGGTTTGTACGTTCCGGAGACATGCACCGTATTTGTTTTATCGGGTTTGCTTTGCTGCTTTTGTAAGCTTATCGCTTCGTTTATTGCTTTTTCTATAAGTGATATGGTTACATCTCTGGCATTAGTCTCCGCCTGTTGTTGGGGCGCACATGTGCTGCTAGCACTTACCGTGGTACAAGCTGATTGGTCATCGGTCTTAATGTTCCCAGGTTGTTGGTTGTAGTTGTTCGTAGATATCGACGCCACCATAGCCTGAACTTCCAAGGAACTATTCAGGGTTTCGTCACTCCTATACAACGTGATTCCTCCGTCACCACTATTCGAGGAGTCTAGAGTTAGATCTACGTCCTCTCTCTTGTCGGGCATCAACATTGCGCCGGCTTCCGGTGGACTGGCCAACTTTACCTCGTGGTCGTCGGTTAAATCGATAATCGGTATGTCAGGTCTGATTTCGACTACGTCATCCGATTCTTTCTCATTTGGCACGGCGGTAATACTAACCACTTGCTTTGCATGTTCAATTTCGTCTCTCATGTCCGGCGTCTCTAGTATGACGGCCCTGTCGCTGCACTCGTTCTCTGTGATGGACAAACGGACTTTTTGCATCAACGGGAAGCGGTCCTTGGCCAACGGGAGGCACTTCGTGTAATTCGATTCCAACGCGAAGGTCTCGATTGCCTTCTTAATAGGCAATTCCTTCTTCGTGGTAATGGCTTTAGTCGAAGCTGGGGGTTCTAGCGTAGCAAGTACCAACTGCGATGGATTGTTGGTTATATCGGAAAGGCTGCTAGGCGCTGTTTCTTTCTGAACCGAAGGTGGGCTTTGTTTTCCGTCTTTCTGAATGCTCTTCAATGGCACATGCAACTCACCTTTTGCTGCGCTTTTGTCAGAAGTGATATTTTTATTTTCATCAACGAGCTTGGGCGACTCATTCCCTTCCGCACCTCGGTATTTTTTGCACTTGCCGCTTGCCACAACTGTTGGTTGGTTAATTTGCTTCTCATCAGTTTTGGACTTTTCAGTATTTTGTGCCCTCAATTCGGATTTAGGCGAACCGCCTCCGCTGGCTCTTTTGTCGCTCTTATCGTTAGCTTTCCCCAAGCTGTTTCGGTTGTCTTTGTTGCTAGCACCTCCTTTTTTATCACTAGTAAGCGGCATCTCAATTCGTCGCTTATTCTTCTTAGAATAATCCACAGATTTGGCTGGGGTGGAGGTAGACCGGTCCAAAACTTTTTTGGTCGTTGAATTATGCTGAGTATTTTCACCTACCGAACATCCAGGCGTTGAATATCTTCTAGTGTAGTCCTGATGCTTGGACTTAGGCGATTTGTTGGACTCGACTGTTAACCTCTTCGGAGCAGGTTCCTTCTTACTAGACCCGTGATCTCTTTCGTCCTTCCTCTTCCTACTTTTCTCGCCTCCGCTCTCAAGGTCTTCAATATCGCTGTCGCTTCCAAACAGTTTGCGCATCTTCTGGAGGTGGAGCTCGTTTTCGTTGGAGAAAGTCTTGCGCCTGGAGGTTATTTTTTTTGGATTGGCCATGATTGCGCACAGGTTCATCTCGGGCGGGGGCGAGTTCTTCGAGAGGTCCACGGATTTTTTGTATTCGCTGTATCTCACAGCAGAGCAAGACTCGGTGGACCTCTTGCAAGGGTCAGCTTGATTATCATGGGTCCTGATGGTTCCGGGACTTCGTTTCGTTTCGTCGCTTCCTCTCCTCTCTCTTTTACGACCCTCATTGGCTCTTTTGTCTTTATCAGAACTTCTAGGCGAGCTGTAAGGTTTAGCGACTTTCAAATCAGCCTTATTCTTAGAGTCTTTATGGCTGACTGCGTCTTTGGGCGTACTTTCCACAGAATTAACAACCAAAGCTGGGGCATCCGAGATCAAATCGGATTCGCTGTTAGAAGTTTTAGTTTCATTAGATTTTACGCTGGCGGTTGCTTCATCTTTAACTGGCTTAGTTTCTTGCTCCTGTTGCTCTTCAACTTTCATCCTTGTATCGCCTTCAGAAACACGAGCCATCGACTGGTCGCCCAGCAGCAACAGGAGGTTTGTTTTCAGGTCGAAATTATACAAAAACTGATTGTTGCTTTTATCCAACGAATGCAAGGAAATAGACCTGCGAAAGGTGCTCTTCTCCTTAATCTCGGCATTTAAGCTCTTACTCCTGTATCTTCTGGCGCATTTAGGTGTGGTGCTGTCACCACTCTGCTTATCGCCTCTTAGGATTTCCTCGATTTCATTGAGGAGTTCATCGGAATTGATGTCGTCGTACTTTTTCTTCTTCGTCATCTTATCCGGAACGTCCTCGTTAGCTGGGCGTTTTGGTGGACTCGGGGTACCTATGACCATATCAACAACTCTATAGTCGTCCAACTCGGGACCAAGATTCTCCAAATATGACTTGGTCGTGTCTATTTTGTCTACGGTTATATCGTCGTAGCAAACGGTTTCTTGATCCGAGTCTATCTCTTTGACTGAGGTATACGGGTTTTGGTATTTAGAGTCCGTTTGCAATGGCTGCCACGTGGGAAACTCCGCGGGCAAGGTGTGGCATATATTTACGTCAACCGACGTACCTTCCGACATAGTTTCTTCTGTTGGCGTGGCGTCACTGGCGGCCTCATTAGAGGAAATGCTCTCTGGGGTGTTACCTGAAGCAACCCCTGTGTCTTGATCGTCGGACTTGTTCCGTAGTTCATCTGTCTCTTCATTTTTGGCCTTAATTTGTTCCGAAGCAGTCTTGTCCCTACCCTCGTCACAGCTTTTGTTTAACTCTTCTGTTTCGCATTCAGTAAGAGAGAATTTATCGCTGGCTCCTTCCGGCTCCGGCTTGGCAGGTTGATTATCTTTGGCCTTAGCTTTATCATCAGCGCAGACCTTGGGAGTGGAGGCGTGGGTTTTTGTGGACACCAAGCATCGTTGCCTCATTTCTTTCTTGTGAGGCGTGTTAGGGGAGACGTGCCTTACGTCCCATCTTCGGTTTTGGAATCGCTGATGCTGGCCTGCGTCCCTGCAACAAAAGAAACGAAACGGTTATGTCAGTTATGTGGACCGTGGAATGTAGTTAAACGTTAGTATAGGAAATTTGGCAAACCAAAAAATAAAAAAACGTTTCAGCCTTGTTTGATATAAAAAAACTCACTCAGTTTCGTTAACGTCGTCGTTATCTTCATAATTAGGAAGGTAAATGTCGTCCAAGTGCGATCTCCTTCTACGATAGGGTCTACCACCAGCTCTTTCGTGAGAAAAATAATTTTGGTGGTACTGACGCCTGGCAACAAAAATTACTTTCAGTAGATGCTCCGTAAGTCATCTAAGCTTCCCACCCAAGCCTTATTTTTATTTATACAGTCTAGTCTACGGGCTGCGCCACTTTCGAGGCAATTTTTTCATGCGGAAATCAAGAAATAACTTTTCAATAATTCAGAGTGAGATTTCCACATGGAACTGCATCCCTAAAATGGCGGCACAAGCCATGACTGTCGATCAAATCAACTTTGCTGCCTTATTTAACGATTCCTCCACCAAAACAACAAGAAATTAGCAAACGAATAATATTCCACTTTAATCACAAAAAGCTTTATATGCAAACAGTAAATACATGCAATTTGTTTTTTTAATAGAAAGACCTCATTGGTTATTTTCCGTATGAAAAATAATAATTTTTAAGCTGACCAAGTAAACCAAGGGAAAGAAGCAGGAGAACGAAAGAAAATTACAAGGTAATTAGAGTTCAATTTGAGACTAAAAGCCTTTAGAAATTCAAAGCAGCATACATATAAGAACAAGTACGGACATTGCATATTTCTAATTGAGTGCGCATGCGCGAGTTTGGCCGGTATAACTAACATAACCTCAAATTTTTAGTTTTTGCAAATTTATTCTCAGTTTAATATTTATTTTGTAGTCTTAATTTGGGTCCTTTGTAACTTGTAACGTTCAAAAATTCTCTCATTCAGTAGATTTATAATGTTTCAATATTGTAGATTATTAAAAATAGAATGCTAATTATAGGTTAGAATTCCAACCAACAAAAAGCATCATATTTTATTAGCTTTAAGGCAATTAAAACTTTATTAATAATACACCGAACAAGATTTTAGTTGATAGAATAAAAACCAAACAGAAATGTTGCAAAAATTGACATAATATAAAAAAATGTTAGAAAATGCATATTTTTGAGGTTAGTTGTGACGTCACGCGCACGTCACCCATTATTTCAATAATTTAGCTTTTTTGGCCTTTGGGCGACCTCTATTACTGAGTGGCCGAACAACCGACCAAATAAGACGGCGCGCGCACTAAAAGCGTCTAAAGCTCGCGATATGCAGGTTTGCTCCCACCAATGAAATGCTTTTATTCAAGGTCACATCTGTCAACTCAATTTTATTTTTTATTTCCGACTTCGTGGTGAAAGATGTTCCTTCTTTAAAATAATAAAAACGTATTTGGGTAACATAACGGAACAAAATGGCAAAGCCAAAACGTCTTATGGAGACTTTTGACAGAAATCAGAAATAAAATTGAAATTGAGTTGACAAATGTGACCTTGAATAGAAGTATTTCATTGGTCGGCGCAAACCCGCATATCGCGAGCTCCAGGAGTTCGTGCGCGCACTTTTGAAGGTCACTTGACCTCATCGTGAATTTTAGAGGTTTTTAAACTTTGTCCATACTTGTTCTTATAATATGTACGCCGTTCAAAGCCTCTTCTGATAATAATAATAATAATAAGAATTTTATTATTATTATTATTATTATTAACTTTGTTCTCTATTCCATGGCCTACTACTATAGAAACAATTTCAAGGTCGTATTAGATCCGATTTTTTAAAAGAACACCGCTGAAAATTACCACATTTAGTAGAAAGGCGACTGAAGTGAATTGTTGGTTGCATAATATAAGGGAGTTTGGATCCCTTTAGGTTGATTTCTTTGGCACTGGTTAGTCCGGTTGATCCCTATTGGTAGTGTTGGTTATATTCGATTCTCCAACGTCCTAGTGTTGTGAGGTTATGTTTCTACGGTTGCAATATTTCTAACCTCACATTTTTCTTTTTTTTTAATGCAAATTGTTAGATTAATTTTTTGTTTGAAATGGTGTTGTATCAGTCTTAATAATAACAGCCCCAAGTAAGTGCTTTATTTACACATTACCAAATGAACATCCAGCTCTTCTTTGACAAGGTAAGTCGAAATTGGTTCTCCTTCACCAATAGTTGTGTTTTGTGTCAACAGGCCTTAATTTTCGCCACGAAGGGCGATTATTGCACGATTATAAAGCGAGTGGAATAAAAATTTAAAATTAATTATTTAATCAAGTATAACGCAACCAAAGTAATTACTAGAATATGCACTTAAGGACACAATCAGAGTACAAAGTAGAAGGTAATAATTACGTAAATGCAATTGCAGCTGCACCCAATCGACGCAAATTTGTATAATCTATAATAATTAATGACCTTTTATAATATTATGTAACGTAAGTCGTAAATAAATGGCGTAATCCACTAGTTTTAAAAATCAAACTTTCTATTTCCGTCAAGCCAGTGCCATACATTTGGTTTTTCTAAAATGGCGTCAATATGGTTTAGGGCCACAGCAAATTAAATATCTCGTCCACTTAACAGCCAAGACATAGTGCTCTGAGGTTGTCACCCCGCACAGTAGGCCAATCGCTAATGGCTGGCTTCAAGAAGGTCTCCTCATCGACCGCTTCTTTTTTTTGCAACTGCATTTTCTCATATTAAAATGAGTAACAGCGCTGTACGCTTGCGAGGGGTTTAACCGTCGAAACGCAAGCCAACTGGTCTTACAGCATTTCTGGTCATATCTAGACCAGTTAATGGTCCAAGTAAAATTCGAAACGAAGACGTGCAACACTCACATACACCCACGTTAGTACCAAACCAGTTGAAGGCAAAAAAAGAAAAAGAAAAACAGAAAAGCACGGGACAAAAGAGCAACGTTTATCAAATAGTTTACCAATTTCCTCTTCCTCTGAACATTCTACTTGGCGGCGGGGCAAAAACTGGTCCGGCGGGTGGTGGTGGTCGCGGGAGGCACACTTGTGGTTCCTGGTTCAGCTGGTGCAAGGTGGTATTGAACGACTCGCTCTGGTACTGCAACAAAAATGCCGAAATTAGCAACAAGTAAAAAATGTGAAGACAAATTTAACGTCTCAAACTATTCGATCAGAGCAAAACGTTTATTACAATGGAAGTTGCTCTGGTCCTACGTGACCAAAATTTATCTAAAAATATTGCTTTGACCCCAAGTTTATCCGCTTAATTGACATCTAAGCCTGGGAAGATAACAGAATCTTTATCTGAACGGAACGATTGACACCACGTTGTGAAATATTGCGACATATTGGCTCATCAATTGCGTTGCGAAAAAATGAATTTCATGAAAACCAGTCGCTCTGGAGGCTGCACCAAAACACTTATTTAGCTTCAACTGCACTTGTAACGTCTCCTTGGAACACCAACTTGTCTTGGTCTTGGACTCCAGTCGACGATAGCGTTGCAACTGCTGATACGAAAGATGGTCTTGGCATTTCAATTCTGCACTGGCTCTGGAACTGCTTCAAAAACCAAAACTGACTCAGCAAGGAGACCAACCAGTAGAAATGTAGATCACAGAGGAACGCAAATTGAAGGCTAGAATATGTACGAAACGTGGGTGGTCGCTACTGGTCTTTTGCTTCTTCTCCATCCATACCACTGGGTTATGAAGCAGCAAGAAGGAAAATTTGGCCACGCTTCCTAGTTGGGAAGTTTCTGGTTCTGGTTTTTATCGTCAACTTCCTTTATTGCTACAACCAAATGAGTTACTCCTACTTCTGGCCATACGAGGAAGCAGCTGCTGGTTTAATTTTACTTCGCACCTATTTTACGTTTTACAAAATATCAGGCTGCACAAGGGCATTTCGTCTTTAGAGCTATGGAATTCACCAATCTCACGACATCTCGCAAGATTGCGCAATAATACGGAAAAAACCGTACTTTTAGCTAAAAAAAAACCACGCATCCCATTTACCTCACGCCAGGGCCTTGCATCATACCCATGCCTCCTCCCGTCCATGTCACCTGACATCCGACGATGGCCTCTGGAATGACTCGGTCGATTTTGAAAACCGTTTCTATCATCACTCCTCGCAAAATCATCTTCAAACCGATCAAAGTAACACGACCTTTCCTCGTAACCATCTTCCCGATCCGAGTTTGGGTAGGGCGGGTTTCGCCAGTCGTTTCTGTACGGCGAACAGCCTCGAACTGGCCCCGCACTGCCCGAAGGACGTCTTCTGCCGTATCGCATGTCGCACTGACGTTCGTCTCCGTCAACTGAGTCGGCGTCTTGATAATCGTCGAGCAAATCTTGACCGCGACGCCGGACGTCATACGCTAGCCGCGGTTCGTACTCGTGTTCCGTATCGCTTCCGCTGCGGCTTCGAGGCCGGCGATTCCTTCGCTTATCTCTGTACATTCTATCAGCTTTCTCGATATCAGCTCCATTTGCGCCTCCACGCGCTACACCACTACGGAACTAACTGGCTGAGCTCTGAAAGTCTGAAAAGCAATGATTAAATTGGCGGGACAAGGAGAGGGGGTTCCCGGTGTAAAAGATAAGGTATTTACTGATTTTCGAATTGAAATTTGCTGTCGATTGGCGACGCGAGCATTTAAAATTAAATAAAAACGCTTTATCCTCGCAGAAATGAGTTTTATCTATTATATTACAGGAAAGTGCCAGTGGCGTAGCTATGATCGGGCAGTTACCACAGAGATGTAACGGCTCTGACGCAGCAATAAAATAGATATATTACAGAACAGAATAGATACGATTTTATTGTGCCTCAAAAGTTTATACATAAATATACAGGGTGTCCACGAGGTGCGTATTTCCTCCACAACTCCTTAGCTATTGTAGATAGACAAAAATGTTTAAAACAAAAATTGTTCAGCAATCAACACTGCATATTCCGAAAATATTTCTAGTTGTATAGGGTGTTCCATTTAGGCTGGGCAGCAATCAACTTTGTTAAGTTAAATGGGACATCCTGTATATTATTTGATAATCAAATAGAGAATTACAAGCCCTTTCTGACAATCCCCCACACATAATATTTATTTTGAGTACTTTTGAAGATATTAGCAATCTAAGGTGATGTTTTGTTAAAATAGAAACAAATGAAAACTTTTTCGCTTTCACTCGAAATGTGAATTTGTTCACCTTTCTGGCCGCTGCAACTCGCAAAGTAAAAAAAACATAGAGAAAAATCGTTTAACCAAAAGTTGTGGCTGTTAAAACCAAATAAGGTTAACACCTTAACCTCAAAAGCGAAATAAAAGATATTTTCGACAACATATTTACAGCAACTCGATATATTTTTGTTTCGAGGCTTGTACCTACTTTGTTTTTATGTCTCGTTTTTTATATGGCTGCTTCTGGGCTACACCTGCGCTACTGTAGAAATAGAAATATTTATTTGCCAAGTATTCCAATGTTTTTGGTAAGTCAGTATAAAAATATATAGTGGGGAAAAAAACACTCCTTATGTGCAGGGTATATTTTGCCATCTGCCTTGACATTTTGACATGTTTTTGGCATTTTTTGACATTTTTATGTTTACGAGATATGAAAAAAGTGTAGAAACAAAAGTTGTAGATTTTGAAATGATAAAACAAAGGAACATCAGAAAGTAAACTGTCAGTAATTATGAGAAATATTTTGTATTTTTTATCATGGCAACCTATGTTCCTTGCGGCACTGTTTTGCATATCTCCAGAACGGATAGAGCAAATGACAACATATTATATATTTTTGAAATCACAGAAAAAAGATCTCTCAAAACATGCAAAAATGTACAGGGTGTTCCATTAAAAAAAAAAAAACATAAGTTGTCCTTTTCTCTACGTTCTTTCGCCATTTTGTCTTACTTTTCGGCAGCAATGCATTTTACTGCAGACATAAAATTGAAGATCATTTGTACATAAAATAAACAAAAAGGGCCCCAGCACAGAGCCTTGGGGCACCCCGTGCTTTATTGTTTGCAAATCAGAATTATTGTGGAAGAACTTCTGAAGCCGAACCGACAACAGTTTAAAATATTGCCTTTTTTTAAATGATTTCAAAAATTTTTGTGAAAATTGGAATAATAGAAATGGGCCGAGATAAGTTATCTATAATGTTAATATTGTCTTTTTTAAAGTGGGGTGAAACTTTTTGGCTATACATCAGGGAAGTGACCTTCCCTAATGCCAAGCATTGACTCAACAACTTCATAAGTACCTATATACCGATTCTAGGAAAAAAGATGTTTCAAAACTTTATCAACAGTGTAAATACATAGGAACAAAAACCACGAATATTAATAAACAAAAAACTGTGGCACGAACTGGCGATTTCCTTAAAAAAGCTGTAAACATCAGGCGATTATTTTATTATTGCCTTCTCCGTTCTTGATACGCTGAGCGTATACTGTGTGTTTAGTAAATGAGTGCTTCTTCTTTTTTATACAGAAACTTTGGCACTAAAGCTCATATAATTACGCTAAATTTTCAGTTTCTTTTCGTTTTTTTATGGCCCTGTTAGAATTCCAAAAATTTATTAATAAAGTGTACGAAATAAAATATATACCGGGTGGCCACGAGTCAATGTACGCCCCCAATTTTTTGGTTGTTTTTGAATTTAAAAATTAAAATTATTCTTTACTACCTTGTTAATAATTTCCATAGCCTACTTAGTAATTTTCTTACATCGCCTTCATCTGACGCGGCCATTTTGTAAAAAATAAAAAATCGTTCGTTATCACTTATTTTTTGGAATTTTTGAAATTGGAAAAAAACGTTGCAGTTAGCAACGCTTCATAAATCACCATAAAAAAACACGGTCATTCTATTTAAGAAAAAAAAGCTGTACATAGGCACTTTCCGGTTCAACCGGAAGTGATATTTTCGTTCCTGTTAGTCTAAAAATAGCCCACTTTTGTCTTCCTCACGTATACCAAAAACGAAATTTTTAAATTAAAAAACAACCAAAGTATTGGGGGCGTACATTGACTCGTGGTCACCCGGTATATTATAGTCGCATATTTATTTACCTATCTAGATTATTTTCACGTAAAAAAATTTTTAAAACAAAATTAGGAGATCGGGGCACGAAAGCGCTGGGCCCATAAAGCCCTAGATCCGCCTCTGGGCATTTTTTTAGTTAGTTGAAAATAAACATTAATTTTTTTCATTTATCAAGTATGAGAATAACGACTTAGAAGCATATTAATTTATATTGGCAATTATAAACTTAAATCCCTGTCCTCCAAGCAACTAGAAAACAAGTATTTTAGGTTAGGGTATCGCACGTTTCGCCCGTCTAAATGTTGCCAGATTGTCTTAAAATGCCATGAAAATGACTCCATCAATTAAGACTAAAACTTGATTACTATTTTATCATTCATACGAAAATTACTAAACACCCCTAATTTAACCCCTAATTTAGAACGCACCCGCACGACAATGACACTTTTTTAAAATCAATCACATCGATTTATCAGAAGACGTTCCAATGTCAATTAGATTCTGCGATAAGAAGGGATCGTCGCCTCCGCTTATCAGATTAACAGATAACACTTAAACTAGATTACCCACCTTAAAAAGATATATAAGTTCGGAGAACGCGTAATTTTTTATCGGGGTGGGTGTTCTGGAAAACCAATGGTGGATTCAATTGATTTTGACAGAAACCAGAAATATAACCTCACTTTCTCACGGATAAGTTGCCGCAGAACATCCATAGATTTATAATAAAAGAGAATAAATTATTATATCGTTTGTTTTGCTGCCAGAAAAATCACATTCTAAGAGCCTTCCTGAATAAAGTATGTATCAGTAATTTTTAATATCATGGCAATGGCGCATAAGTTAATGGCGGAGGAAGTGTCAGGTATTTATGGCAATTATTATTATTTATTGATAACATTGGACATATTAAGCACAAAAACCAGATTACAAGAGCCCGAACACATGACTTCGCCATGTAAATATAGAAACCATTATTTTACAAACTATTGCCTACGCCTATGTTGTTGGAGGAAGCTTTGACGGAAACCAGAAACATAACCTTACTTTGTTTGAATTCCAAGTTGCCTCACAATAATCTATAGGAAACGGTAGCAATGCTACGTCTCTCTCCTTATATTGTTGCCACACATTCCGACAACGTTGCACGTTTATTCGTTAAAAAGGCTGTTAGAATGTGATCCTCGTGGCAGCAAAATAAAACATAATGCTATATCTTCTTATATTATAAATCCATGGTGTCCACTGCCAGCTAGATCACGGAATAAGAAGGTTTATAGAACGGACGCTAACCTCAAATCCTGTCACTCTACGAATTGAGTACTGGGTTGCCATTAAGGTATAGTAAATTCATTCGTTTATGATTCTGTCAACGCTTCCTCCAACGACATAGGCGTACATAAAGGGAATATTTATAAAAAAATTAATTATCACGGATACCAGTATTAGAATCTAGCAGGCGAGGTCAACAAGTATGAAGAACAAAATTCCAGGCGCAAAGCGCCACCATATAAGCTCATTAGTAACATAAAAAATGGTGCTTGCCCTGACCTTCCTTATATCTACGAGCATGGCCAGCATCGTCCTTCTGCTAGCACGTTTCTTCTGTCTTTCCCGCCTCCTACTATGGGCTGCTACCTTGCGCTCAGTATCTGCCAACTCCTGCCGCTCGCACGCTTCGACAGTTAACTTCTCCATCCGTTCTTGGCCGCACGTCGACTCCCTCGGGCCTGGGTTTCACAACTTCAAACCACCTTCAGGATTAAAATTTACCTTTACAACTGTAACCGACTGAATTGGTGCTTTCTACTCTTTACCATCACGTTTACGTTTACTGGTTAGTTCTATGCATGCAAGTTACTACCTGACAGGTGTGAAACTTCTAACTAAGATACCCTATGGATGCGTTAATAATTCATCTGACAAGTCGCCTAAATACTAAACACTACTTACACTACAGCACAAAAGATTTGCTACGGCAAAAACAGAAGAGGGGCTGGGCACTTCCAAAAATAACGAAGGAGAGCCATTAAGTTATCAATAAGAAAACTCTCGCTGGCAAGGGTACAGAAGTATCGAGATTAAAAAAAACCGCTTGAACAATTTGAATTTTTTCTTTCGCAGTTTTATGTAGTAAAGATCATTAAATTGCGCTACAAAAAGATTTTTTTATTTAAATACTAACCCGTTATTATATTGATTGTTTCTCGCTGAAGGACTTTCCGGAGAATTTTCTACTTTTTAAATAACAACATTAAGAAAACGGCTTTGTTGCGGAATGTGAAATTATGTTTTCTTCAATTATATGTAACATTTTCTATCTTTAGATAAATATATAAATTACAACATCGAAACTTCTAATACGGTGTTAAAACATTTATTTCGCAGCGAAGTGTGGTGCATCGTTTTTCAATTATTCCGTCTTTATAGCTCGTATATGCAAGCGTGAAGAAATATTTGAGTTGACTCAAACAAATATTTACTGCAAGACTAAAACAAAGGACGCGGAGAACCGGGCTCTTAATTGTGTGTTTAGAATACGTAGACAAACAAATACATAAATTAAATATTATGACTATAAATAAATCAAGTTGGTGGTCGAATAAATTAAACTGCTCCACGGCTGGGCAAAAGCGACCATCTATGCTATAAGCCAGTACTACCCATGTGTGGGGGATCGTCAGAAAGCACTTGTAATTCTCTATTTGATTATGAAATAATACACAGGGTGTTTCATTTAAAATAAATCTCCACATTCGAAACGACGAAAGAAAAATCAAATCTAGGTTTTACGTTACGTTTGGTACTTACTAGTTATAATTTTCTTATCGTATCTCTAGCACACAAGCGAAATTAACGACTTAAAGCAAACGTTTAAACCGATAGTGGTAATTATAATTATAGTGATAATAATGAGTCATTTAAGTTGCACAAATAATCTTGACTGATATGCATTGTCCCTTTGTTTCAATGGCGCTGTAATTAGACAAAAGGAATCATTATCAATACAACAAACAAGCAAAATTTATCATAATTATTGGGCATACAAATATAGTAATAAATAAATATGGCGGTCGCAGAGGTCAAACCCTGACGAAGTTCTATTGCAGGATTGCAGGCTATAACAAAAATCCAGGCGATAATTTTTATTTTGTCCAAAACTTCCAGGAGATTAAGGAAACAATGGCGAATCGAATGGCACAAGCCGCAATTCGATACCTCATTTCGCTGCAAAGATAGAGCCTTCTAAGTGCGATACATCGTAACATGTAAAAATTCGTAACGGGAAAGAACTGACCTCAAAAATTCTCAAAAAATTCAAGAAAATAAAGGAAAGTGCGACGAATCTAATGGAGCAAACAACAAATTTCATTTCGTTGCGAAGAGAGACTTATAAATGCACAGATGTTAAATTCCGATACGTCGTAACATATTAAAATTCGTAACGAGAAAAAACTGACGTCAAAATATCTCAAAAGATTCAAGGATATAGAGAAAAGTATGGCGAATCGAATGATGCAATCCGGGATTTTGTTTCTCGTTTCGTTGTGGAGATAGAGCCTTCTAAGTGCATGGATGGCAAATTCCGATACATCGTAACACATAAAAATTCGTAACAAGAACTGACCTCGAAAATTCTCAAAAAATTCAAGGATATAGAGCAGAGTATGATGAAGCGAATGGCGCAAGCCACAAATTTATTTCTTGCTTCGTTGTGGAGAAAGAGCCCTCTCTCTAAGTACATCGATGGTAAATTCTGAAACTTCGTAACACATAAAAATTCGTAACGACAAAGAACTAACCTCGAAAATTCTCAAAAAATTCAAGAAAATAAAGGAAAGTGCGACAAATCTAATGGCGCAAACAACAAATTTCATTTCGTTGCGAAGAGAGACTTATAATAAATGTACAGATGTTAAATTCCGACACGTCGTAACATATTAAAATTCGTAACGAGAAAAAACTGACGTCAAAAATTCTCAAAAAATTCAAGGATATAGAGAAAAGTATGGCGAATCGAATGATGCAATCCTGGATTTTGTTTCTCGTTTCGTTGTGGAGATAGAGCCTTCCAAGTGCATGGATAACAAATTCCGATACATCGTAACACATAAAAATTCGTAACAAGAAAGAACTGACCTCGAAAATTCTCAAAAAATTCAAGGATATAGAGCAGAGTATGATGAAGCGAATGGCGCAAGCCACAAATTTATTTCTTGCTACGTTGTGGAGATAGAGCCTTCTCTCTAAGTACATCGATGGTAAATTCTGAAACTTCGTAACACATAAAAATTCGTAACGAGAAAGAACTGACCTCAAAAATTCTCAAAAAATTCAAGAAAATAAAGGAAAGTGCGACGAATCTAATGGAGCAAACAACAAATTTCATTTCGTTGCGAAGAGAGACTTATAAATGCACAGATGTTAAATTCCGATACGTCGTAACATATTAAAATTCGTAACGAGAAAAAACTGACGTCAAAAATTCTCAAAAAATTCAAGGATATAGAGAAAAGTATGGCGAATCGAATGATGCAATCCGGGATTTTGTTTCTCGTTTCGTTGTGGAGATAGAGCCTTCTAAGTGCATGGATGGCAAATTCCGATACATCGTAACACATAAAAATTCGTAACAAGAAAGAACTGACCTCAAAAAATTCAAGGATATAGAGGAGAGTATGATGAATCGAATGGCGCAAGCCACAAATTTATTTCTTGCTACGTTGTGGAGATAGAGCCTTCTCTTTAAGTACATCGATGGTAAATTCTGAAACTTCGTAACACATAAAAATTCGTAACGAGAAAGAACTGATCTCAAAAATTCTGAAAAAATTCAAGAAAATAGAGGAAAGTATGACGAATCGAATGACGCACGCTGCAGTTGGATTTCGCGTTTCTTTGTGGAGATCGGGCTTTCCAAGTGCATGGATGTTAAATTCCGATACATCGTAACATATAAAAATTCGTAATACCAAAGAATTAACCGTAGAAATTCTCAAAAAATTCACGGAAATAGAGGAAAGTATGCGAATCGAATGGTGCGAAACGCAATTCGGTATCTGAGGAAGAGAACTGTGTCATTGTCTCCGTGAAGATACACGACGCAAGCGCAGCTTTAGAGAAAACCTCAACGCATGCGCACAAGTCGTTAATGTCTAAAACTAACTACTCGCTGTCAACCACGCCAAAGTCATACCACTTTTAACTACTATACTAAAGTTAAAAAGGCGCCAGAGCTCCAGAGCAAAATAAACAATAAAAACCAGTTAAATTACAGAACTATGTAGGTAGATGTACCTGCACAACAGTATGATTCATCGCAGCAGCTTTGACGCATCATATGAAAGAGTCTTGCGACTAAACTAAACTTTAGTCACTACTGTTCACTAAGCGGCGTCTTTCAGCTCCAACGCCACTTCAACCACAACACTCTCTTCAGTCGACTGGCTTGGCTGGTTTGCTTTTTTTTACTGGTTATGTTGTGATGATTTTTTTACCGCGCTATTGGCCCAAGGCGACGCGACGCACGCGCATTACCTCCATGAGGTCTAAAGTTAACTGTTCGTCCTGAGACCCACCACATCGCTGTGGTGGGTCTCAGGACGAACAGTTCTCTCGAGTCTCGACCGGCTAGAGCTAGGTCTAGGTGCTTGGTAAGCGGTTAGGAGACGGATTGCTCGCCTGCTGCCGTTCCGCTACGATTGCTTGGTGCAACTGCCGGCGCCGCTTGTCGCGTCGCCCACAGCCGACTTTCAAACAGCTTTCACCCTACTCCTCAACTGGTTGGTTGTTAAATGCAATGTACACAGAGCAATTTTATTGCTTCCAAGAATAACTCGGAGAGTCGTCACATGTGTTGTGAAAGCGTACGAAGGTCATGGGAACCAACGATGATTATTTATGTTATGCGGAGCTCGTTTCAATCAAACGCTTAGTAAGTATGGAGGGAAAAATGTAAGTTAAATGGGTCTACTGCGCAGGTACTTATTAGTTTTTAAAGATTTTCGATGCTTATGGATATTTGGGTGAATGGGAAAATAATTTAGAATAAATAGCTGTGTTAAAAAAAAATTTCGATTTCGTCTATGAATATACAAGGATCTTTCAACTACTGAAAAAAATGTGTTTTGCCGCAGTACAAAAACTAGTCAGGTTACAGCGATCTTTTTTGTTCTTGTCACGCATTATGTGTTAAAATATGATGGTCGCTGCGAGCACTAATGAACTGCACAAGGGATCAGAGTCGTTCGCGGTTGTTCGTGGAGCCGAGACGAACCATACGCAGTGAGCTCCCACCTTTAGATGCCTATCCCTAGTTATGCCGCGCGTGCCTGAGAGGCCCACTCCGAAGTAAAAATAAAACAACAGCAGGAGCTATTCCGAGGTTACTGGCTGAAGCGTTTGAAGGTCACTGCAAGGATAACTAGTTCCCAGGTGGTATTAAATAAGGTATTTTGGGATGCAATGACCCACGTCCAGCCAGAATTTTTTTTAAATTTTTTATTGTAATTTTTTTTTGTCATCTGCCGAAGCCGGGATTCGAACCCAGGAGAGAGATGAAGAACTTTTTTCGTTTCCAGGCCCGGCGATACGAATATTTGAAAATGGTCATTTTTTTGGAAAAACGCATTTTTCGGAAGGTCGTAATTTTTGTAACCGGACTCTCGGGAGAGCCAGATTCAACCTTCCTCTCGGATCCCTGAAAATTTCATCCCTTAATGTCCTCACGAGTCACACGTCCGAGCTGCGAATTTTTTAAAAAACGAAGGTTCGCTGAAAATTTGGTAATGACGTCACGAAAAAGGTATACTCTACCTACGGATTCAACTTGAAAATCGTAGATACTCTCGTCCAGATCGGAATGCCAAAATATTTTTTTTTCCAGGGACGGATCCGGATGCGGACCATCCTCAGGACCCCACACTGTTTTTATATTTTCAATCGAACCGTTTGTTCTGAAATGGACTTTTTTAGACACGAAATACATGAGAGCAATCGCTATCATCCCGTGGTGTCCTTGTACTAAATATCGTATTAATTTGATTATTATTTGTTTTACTTTTGGTCACGTATTGATATTTGAGTAAATTGTTCGGAGAATAGGGAGTAGGCTTGAGTCAGACAAATGACAAAATTATAATTATTTATCTTTCATTTCGCCAAATTCAATCGCTTGTAAAAAAATCAATAAAGGTGCGACAAACAATCTGTTCACATGCTTTTATTTACTGATGTATGGACTTTTATAATTTCCCATATAATTTGAAAAAAATATTATACAGGGTGGTTTTCTCTACAGAAATAAAAAAACTTCAATTAAATAAGTCCGGTCCTGGAATTTTTAAATATTGGCATTATATCAACTGTGACAAGTACACAAATTGTATAGAATTTGAACAAATTGTGATAAATAGTAAGGAAGTTCTGGCCAAAAGAAATAATGGCCATAAGTAGTTCGTGAATAGTTAAGGGTTTCCCTATCATCCTTAGAAGTATGTACAGTTCGTCATGAAACACCCTGTATATACCGGGTGTAAACGAATACTGTAACTTCCTCGTTTTTAAAGATATCAGGATACATTTTTGTATGTTGAAATTAGGTAAGATTTCCAACTTTTTGAGACCTATCCGCCATATTTGTCACTTCCGGTTTCACCGGAAATGGCCCCAATAATCTTTTCTAAATGGATCACCCTGTATGTTTTTACATTTTTGAAATAAAGATTACATTTTGGATACATTTATACTATTTTGGACAATTTATACAGGGTTGCAAGAAAAATAATTCGAATTTTAGTTGTCAATCTAGATGGTTGCGAATATGTTAAAATTATTTGTGTTCCAATGGAATTTATATAAAAAATACGAAAACGTCGATATGTCCAAAAATACATCATACAGGGTGCTCTAAACTCATTAAAATCACATTTTTCAAAATAACTCTTTTTTTAAAAACATTATGATATGGGCCACCCGGATATTCAGAAAGCTCTATTTAGTAGGGGTTAAACGGTACCAAAAGTTCCGTAATGTGTAATTGTTAACGGCAGGAATGACAATTTTTCTTAAGAAATTTATGATTTATATCTAACTTCAATTAAATTTTGATCAACCCTGTATATTGTCATTCCTGCCGGTAACTATTACGTGACAACTAAAATTCGAATTATTTTTCGTGCAACCCTGTATAAATTGTTCAAAATCGTATAAATGTATCCAAAATGTGATCTTTATTTCAAAAATAAAAAAACCTACAGGGTGCTCCATTTAGAAAAGATTATTGGGACCATTTCCGGTGAAACCGGAAGTGACAAATATGGCGAATAGGTCTCAAAAAGTTGGAAATCTTACCTAATTTCACCATACAAAATTCTATCTCGATATCTTTAAAAACGAGGAAGTTACAGGGGTGGCCCACTATTCGTTTACACCCGGTATATTTATAAAGGGGATGAAAAGGGCTATCCAAATATCTAAAAATATACAGGGTGTTCCGTTTAAAAAATATGACTACGTGGCGCTCCCTGTATATTCATTAAGATAGATGTCGACTCATAACATATACAAAAACTTGGTAAAATATGCTACAGATCTATTTTTTATTTTTTTTCTAGCTATATTTTTAAGCAAAATAAAAGTAGAATTTTCAAACGATCACCCTGTACATATTTGTAAATGGTTAATAAAGCTTGCTTTTTTTGACAAAAGATAATAAAAAAGTGGGTGGTAAAAAATGTTTCTTTTATATTTCCTAACGTGCACATTCATCGAAAAAATAATTATTTATGCAGGGCCGGACTCGCCGAAAACTCCACAATTAAATTCATTTTTGAAGAGAGTAAAATGTTCTCGAAAAAATTAAAATTGATGACAAGCGCTCGTTATTTGCTTTTTAGACATTCAATGTCCAACGTAAGTAAAATAGGCGGCACTGGCCACGAAAAGAGAAAGTCAAGGTCATCAAGATAATTAAGAAGTAATTAGGCGGAAGTGAAAGGCGTTGTTAAAAAGTAATTGAAAAAACCCATTTAGATGACGTAATGATGACGTCACTAGGTCATTAAGGTACCTAATTAAAAGACAATTAAAAAGTAATAAGTGGAAGTGAAAGGCGCTATTAAAAAAGTAGGAATTTGAAAAAAAAAACTCATTTAGATGAACTGACATTTGATCAATGGGTCGGAAATAAAATTGGAACACCTTATTTAGTTATCTTCGTCTCTTTTATAAATTTTACAGTAATATAATATGTAACTACAGTCATTGAGTAAATAATATAAAGAGGCGCAACCGTCAAGGGGCCGAGACGCCTTTTTGGGTTTTCTCATACCCTCAACTATATTTGGGAAAAACCAAGTGATGGGAATTTTATATTTCTTTAAACCATAAACATCTGACCATAATAACAATAAGATTATATTGCTTAAAATTAGGGTGGTTGATATTGCCGCTTAGATTAGGTTAAATCTTAAACTAATAAAATAGGAAATGTGCAAGGGACATTACATGGTCACTGCATTTTCTAATAGCTCTAATATGGTTGGTTTATTTTATGATCGCTGTACACACTCAAAAATTTTAAATGGAGGCGAAAATCAAAACGGTTTAAATATGTATATTGTATATAAAACAAGCGAAAAGTGTGTACAGGGTAGTTCCATATATTTTGACACCTATTTACAGCCTTTGTGATTAGAGATATGAAAAAAGTATAGAGACAAAAGTTGCAGTTTTGATGTGAAATATATTTTGGCGATATGAAATAAAACAAAGGAACATCAGAAAGTAAACTGTCGGAATTATTTGTTTTTTTTCATGGCAACCTATGTTCCATGCGGTACTTACTGTTTTGCATAATATTTTCAGAACGGATAGAGCAAATGACAACATATTATACATTTTTCGAGACATTTTTGGAATGAGAGAAAAAAGATCTTTCGAAATATGCAAAAATATACAGGGTGATCCGTTTAAAAAAAACAAAAGTTGTGCCTTTTCTCTACTTTCTGACGCCATTTTGTTTTACTTTTCATCAATAGATAATTCACACTTAAATCTACAATTTTTGTTTTTACACTTTTTCCATATCTTTAAAAATAAAGGCTGTCAAAATATGGACCTATACTTATACCGAGACTTATACCTTGTGGCTTGTGCGTTAGTACTGTACATAATGCATAGGTAATTAAACGACTTACCTGTCGTATACGACCGGTTCGGCCCTTCCAGAACACAAAAAGCACTTTTAATTGTCACGTTAGCTTTTAAATTAGTTTTAACCCTTACTAATTTATGCACCCAACCGTTCCCAGACTCGACTTTACCAAGACTGTTTACATATTCTTAAAAATTTGAGATTATCTGGATCTGGACTACTTCAGCAACACATGGGCATGGGCCATGGGTCATGAATAGACCCTTTTTCAGATAATGACCGCCCTCGACTTCAAGTGTTAAAAATATTTGTTTAAATTACTTAAGTAAAAGACACTGTCACAAATTTATGACTTCATAACTCACAGCTATATTGGGTGCCCTTTTTGTTATCTCCTTCAAATTGGGTACACCAGAAGAATTTGTTACCGGTCTTGATTTATTGCAATGTGATGCCTGGTTGCTGGAGGTTTAATATGCCCTTTCATGGTGCAAAGGAAAAAATGTGTTTCCATTTATAATTCGCTCACAAAATTGAATAGCGTTCCATGAATTTAAAAAAATGCAAAATCCATGCTTCAAATACCTTCTATAAAATTCATAAATAAAATTCCGCAGGTGCCTACTTGTTTTTACAGTTTTTTTTAAACAAATGTGATGTATATATATCAGAATTTGCAAAAATATACAGGGTGTTCCCTTTAAAATAAAAAAGTTGGTACCACTTCGTATACTGCACACAATTGTGTAAAATTCTGGCTTTAGCGACCTATTAACCACGTTCCAAATTTCGGAAATCTATCTTTTACAACGACCGAGTTACTCCGTAGGCCACCCGGTATATAACTTGAAAATATGCCTATAAATGTCAACTCGGCGTATGAATAATTAGCCATAGCCATACAGAATTGTAAAAATCTGTCGCAACCAGAATATAGTTACAAAATTAAGCGACAAAACACGCTGAAAATAAATCGACAGGTGAACAAATGACAGTAGACCGACTCAAATGCGAATAAAATAGGTTGCCAGGAGTGCGTATTTTTTTTAACAAATCCACTAATTTTTAATAGCATAAATTTGTTAGATAAAATTAAATTCATTTTAAGACTGGCTCAAAACGTTAATGAATTTTTCAACGCGAAGCAAATGTGATACATTAAAAGTTGCAAAACAATGGGCTAATACTAGACATTTTCAAAACAATCAACAATAATAACGTTTAAAATAACCGGCTGTTTCTAAACATTTCATCTGTAAATAGAAACGCACGCCCACGACCACGTCTATGTGCGACGCGACAATACAGATGCTATAATTAGGCAACCAACAATACAGATAATATAATAAACAATATCCAGCAGTCAGCAAAAGCACAGAATTAATTGTTATTAATTCTGTGGCAAAAGGGAGCGGAGGAAATAGAAATCATAAGGACAATATCAGACTTCCTACTTCCTATACAGGGTGAGGCGTTGAAAACGAAACAGAAACACGTGAAATGCTTAATTTGATAAATTAATAAAAATTATTTCTTCTTAAAAACTGCATTTTGGCTATCATATTAAATTCTTATTGTCAGTTTTAACCATGAACTTACTAGATTAAAATAATAAAATAAGTAGGTATTCCTTTTTTACATAAAATTTAATGCTGCATTAAAAACAAATATTACTTTAAAAAAAATACTTTTGACTCCCCATAACTTTTTCAGGAAGCAAAATGGTAGGTACTAATGTATGGTCAGCTAAAA
Organism: Rhagium mordax; assembly: GCA_963680705.1. Classification (NCBI taxonomy): domain Eukaryota; kingdom Metazoa; phylum Arthropoda; class Insecta; order Coleoptera; family Cerambycidae; genus Rhagium; species Rhagium mordax. Next base: position 58,960,395 of record OY796662.1, on the reverse strand, counting down.
CAATTTACTTTTACTCCCATTCCTTAACAGGACACCCTGTATAAAAAAATCATTAGTGCAATTACCAATAAAATGCATTTTGAAATTAAGCAAAAAAAATTTCAAAACATTAATTTTATTTGAAACAAGTGAACTGGCTGAAACTCGGGCTGAAACTCTCGTTTGATTTAAATAACCAAACAAACCTGTTGCGCTAGACCTAGCATTCCTAGCGACCTTAATCAAGAATTCAAAACTAGTTAAGGGTTTTATGGGCAATAGTCGACAATGTCTTCCCATCCACAGACCACATGTTTGGGCGACCATTTTTATACATTTTTATACATTTCAAACATGGATATAGATCAAGTCTACCTGGGACAGAGCTGGGGAAGAAATATCAAACATGTGTATGGTGCCCCAGTTTTAGGACCTTTCCATAAAGTAGATAACAATTTATTTATTTAAGAGGGGAATAACCGAAAGAACATAAAAATATTTGAAAGTGGATTATTTTGAAAAAATAATATACAGGGTGCTCCGAATCGACTGAGGCTTGGCATCAGATTTCGAAAAAGCGACACAACTTTTTTTATTGGAGATTATTTTTTCAGACAGCAAAAATTTTTCAACATAACAATAGTCGTCCAAAAATATGTTTCACTACGTACAGGGTGAACCAAATTCGATGGGTTTTGGGGATTTCTCTAAAAGTATGAGATAGGAAAAAAACAGGTGTCCTGGGCTCGATTTTCGAGAAACAAACCACGATCGTCCATCTATTTCGACTATCGAGCTACATACAGAGCATTTTCGTAATTTTTTCCAATTTTGTAAAATTTCTCAGACACGTCCCCCTTCCGAGCTTAATAACTCCGGGCTCCTTCGAGGTAGACCGGCGGGACATTTTTTTCTGAAAACTAGATGGAATTTAGAAAATTCCTCGGTATAATTGTTTTTCTCGATTTTGCTTCCTAAGAAAGTTATGAATTTTTGAAAAGTGGCGATTTTGTCGGATTTTAGCGAATTTTCAGACATGTACCCTTTAGAAACGCGCCACAGCCTTTCCCTTGGGATCTATAGGATCGGGACCCGGACAGCGGGCAAGAAGAAGGAAAAATGAAGGACTCCTCTTTTTTTCATTCGCCCATCTCCGATATTAGCCGAGATACGAATTTTTTAAAAAGGTCGATTTTACCGAAAAATTGTACTTTTCCGGGGGCCCTTGCTCCTTTCCCCGGAGGATTTTTTCGCCCGGACTTTCGGGGGAGCTAGAACCAACCCTCCTCTCGGATCCCTGAAAATTTTCGAGGCCGTGAATTTTCTAAACGGCCGAGACGACGTCACCACTGTTAGTATGAATATATTGTCGATATATACAATGGGCCAAACTGTAACAGTTGGTTCCTTGAGTAAAAATAAATCATTTCAGCTGAACATACCTTAGAACCATTTTGGTTCTTTAAAAAAATAAATGACCAAAACAGTAGAAAAAAAACTTTTTTTCGGCCCTTTGCAAAAAATATTTCGAATTTTTTTTTAGACCCCTCTGGAAAATAATTTCGACGCCGCTCCATTTTTTCCGGGGCTTCCGGTGTGATATAAGCGAAAATTTGATGTTTGAGGACTTTTTCCGGCTCTCTGATTAATCGCGGGGTCCGGGGAAGCCGAGCACTCGGTATAAGGGTCCAGAGAGCCGCTCGGAGACGCCCTCTACCGATCCCCCGTCGAAAACAGCGAGAAAATCGCTTCGAAAATGGCCATTTTAGCGGAAAGCTTCTTATTGGTCCAATTTGAAATTCAATTTTTAACTGTCAAAATCGATTTCAGAAGGGGAGGTCCGATCGAACATCTAAAAACAGTTTCGGGACCCTGAGTCCCGAGTCCGAAAATGTAATCGGTTCCCTCCTGGGATCGAAAATAAAAATTTGCATATTTTGATAGAATTTAAATGCATATTATTCCGGTCTTTATTCACAATTATTCGTAATAACAATGTGTTTAAAAAATTCATAGCTCGGCCGCGGATGGATATTAAGCAACGACATTTTCAGGGATCCGAGAAGAAGCTCTCCTGAGAGTCCGGTCGAAAAATTCCCCCGGGGAAAGGAACAAGGGCCCCCGGGAAAGTACCATTTTTCGGCAAAATCGACCTTTTTAAAAAAATCATATCTCGGCTAATATCGGAGATGGGCGAAGAAAAAAACGGTCATTGTGTAGAATAAGGCCTTCTATGCTAGCGAAAAAACAAAGATACATTTTTTAGGCAGTGTAAATGTGGCTTTATAATTGTAAGGCTGTACTTAGGTAACTAAGCACGTACAGGATTTCCACAAAAATAAGGATGTCGTGTACGTGTAAATGCATTTAGAGGTCTGTTGGGTATATCTAGCAAATTCTACACGAACATGCTCGTAAATACCTATCAAGAAGCCTACTCACCATGGTAACGTCCCAGTACACCCCTTTCATAAATATAATGACGTTCTTGATAAGAACCCCACCGCTCATACTTTGCACTTTTACGAACGGACAATTTCAAATTTAAATTCGCACAAGCCAACCGTCAACGCCGCTTATCGCACCGCACTGCACGCTTACATTTTAAAATTTTATGATGTATCAGCATCAGCACTTATCAGTCCATTTCACCGGAGCTGCTCGTGTGGCCGTTTCCCACGCCGCTGTAACTAAATAAAACAAACAATACAACAGCGGACAAAATGTCAACACATCACTGGATCAAGCGATACGGAAACGAAACTAAAAGTCGACTAGACTGCACGTGCAACGCAGCAAGAACCAAGAACTGCGGACTCAGCCCAAGCGCCCATTCAAGTCGGATTTCTGCAACGTTGCCGGATGCATGCGCAATTTCTAACACCATTTAAATCGTACGCCAGCAGCGTTGCTATTGGATGGTGGCATTGACATTTGACACGGTAATTGAGCTCGTTGCCAAACGGAGTTTGTTTATAAAAAACATTTGCGAACTAGCGCATTTATTTAAGAACGCCTCCTACAATTGCATGGATCCGACTAATGGGACAAAAATATAAAGTTGCTTTAAATAATTAATTCATCCGCTTATCTGAAATACATATTATTATAAAGTAAAATATATATAAAATTAATTAATGTAATAAATGTCCTGATATTTCTTTTATCAATTAATTAATTGAAGTCAGCGATTAAAATTAGGAAGTGGTTGGTGGTCCAATTAACAAAATGAATCTTGCTATTTTCAATCGGTGAGATTATAGAACTAAAAAAAGACAAAGCGCAATATTTTTTACTGTCCACACTGGAAGAAATTCACTTTGGAGCTAAAATTATTTATTTGGATTAGCTTTGCCAGTGGCGGAGATACAAGGACTGAGCTAGAAATCTTATACAAGGTGTTTCATGACGAACGTACATACTTCTAAGGCTGATAGAGAATCCCTTGACTATTCACGAATGGGTGTAGAAATTTGTCTGTTGCGCTTAATTACTGAGATACGGGGTGATAAACTACTTATGGCCAATATTTCGTTTGGCCAGAACTTCCTTACTATTTATCACAATTTGTTCAAATTTTATGAAATTCGTGTACTTATCACAGTTGATATAATGCCGTTTTTGATAATTAAAAATTCCAGGGCCGGACTTTTTTAATCCAAGTTTTTTTTATTTCTGTAGAGAAAATCACCCTGTATATTTTTTTCAAATTATATGGGAAATCATAAAAGTCCATACATCAGTAAACAAAAGCATGTGAACAGATTTTTTGTAGCACCTTTATTGATTTTTTTATAAGCGATTGAATTTTGGCGAATTGGGGAATGAAAGAAAGAAAATTATAATTTGCTTAACTAAATTATCTAAATAAGAAATAAATGTGTATAGCCTAAATATTTATGTATTTATTATCTAAAATAAATCTTTAACACAAGTTCCTTCTAATAATTTACAAATTTTTACAGCAAATTCTCAAAATGAAAACCGCAAGCTTCTCTACATTTTTGTTGCCACCCTCTACTTTGTTTTTTCAAATACGGACCTGATATTGTTTTTCTTTAATTTATTAGTATTTTTCATCATGATTCCAACGATATATTTTAGTTAAACAAATTATAATTTTTTATCTTTCATTCCCCATTTCGCCAAATTCAATCGCTTGTAAAAAAAATCAATAAAGGTGCGACAAAAAATCTGTTCACATGCTTTTATTTACTGATGTATGGACTTTTATAATTTCCCATATAATTTGAAAAAATATTATACAGGGTGATTTTCAATACAGAAATAAAAAACTTGAATTAAAAAAGTCGGTATACTGTTTTTAAATATATCCCTGAAAAGAACTACACTGTAAATATAAGGTGCTACTAACCTCTCCTGGATGGTCTTGGGAAGGCAAACTTTCCAAGTCGGACAGTGGCGGGGGAGACGGAGGGGGAGCCGGAGGGCTTGGAGGATAAGGCGGTAGCGGCGGAGGTAGCGGCGGTTGGAAAAATCCTGGCAGGAAGGATTGGTTGTAACAATTCCACGGAAACATTAGGCACGCTTAAAATTTTTCTGTTTGTATGACACCTCCTTGGTTAAAACTACACTCCCATTGTATCACTAATATTATTGTACCGCACACGCGGAAGATTGTAAGTTAGGAACAAAATTGTAATAGTTGTTAATTACGGATGAACTTAGATAAATAATGTGTCGAGTAAATCCTCATTTTTGCTTTCGGGATGAGGCGAGTCCATGTTCCTGGAACGACAAAAACAGTTATATAGAGTCCATAAAATACAAAAACTCAAAGGAGACTTTGTAAGTATTGTACAGGGTGTCGCATTCGATTCGCTGTTATCTTTCCGGTTCCTCTTCCGCGTCCGCATTTTCGGTATTAATCTGCTAGCAGAACCAAAATGGCTGCTAGAAAGATCATTGCATGCACGCAAGCTCCAAACCTGCTCAGCGAAAAATGAACAAAAAGATTAGTCGATTTGTCAAAAAATTTACACCCTGTATTTTATGGTGGACACCATAAAATAATAGCCCAAGCTTCCGAGTGTACGAAAAAGTTTTATACCGCATAGCAGAGACGGCTCGAGGATCGATTGTGGCCCCGCTTGATTTCACGATCTAACACCACTTGATTTAGCTTTATAACAGCCGAGGTGGATTCATAAAAGGTTTTGAAATAAACAGTCTTTTTAATTTGGACAATTTAGATTTTTAAGGCTCGTACTGGCCCACGAGGTGCGGCCCTTAAAAATAGGTTTTTGAAGATATTTCGCCAAGTACTCGATCGATTTCAATAAAATTTAGAATCTAGTCTCAAAGTAAGGTAACCTTTCTAATAGTTACCAATAAAACGTTTTTTGAACCTAGGTCATTATACCGCGTCAACGATATCACTAGCACCCATTGTCTTTGAAGATATTAAAATGACACTCGGCATAGTTAATATAGACCTAAAATGCCACATTTTGACGTATCTGAAGATTTTCTCGGACTTCCGGTTTAGCAGGAAGCGACATCAATTCTTGATTTTTAAGCGGAATACCCTATACAGGGTGAATCTTAGAGTGGCGGCCATATTTTTGGGGTTAATAGTACTAGTCGTCATGAACATGAATCCGAATTTTTTTTTTGTAGGTTGTAAAATGGCCGAGTTATGAATTTTTTAAAAAAATTCGCGATTCATGTATAATTCCTGTAATTCCGGTGCCGCTGGGCAAGCACTTGCTGCATTACGTGTGCCCGGTCGACAGTGTTGCCAAGTGTAGATGATATAAAACCAATCGATTACATTTTACATTTTCACTTTTCATTAATAATTCAGAGATACCCAATCACGAGAGAGAGATAAGGGTACCTAGTGAAAATGAAAAATTAATTAAATCAATTGGATAAACAGGTTTATTGAAATACGCAGTTTTAACTTCCATAATGAAAATTGTAATACAAAACAAAATGAAAAAGCCGGCTGCATAGTCTGCATAATTATGACACAAAATGAAAAAGATTTTAAAAACAGAATTAGTTAGGCCATTAAATTTAAAACCACCCATCAGCTGTTAGAGTCGCTGAACTGTTTACAAACTATGACACTGACCTAGTTACTTAGCAGGTGCATTAACAAAAAAGGGTGATAAAAAAAAAGGTTCTCCTGAAATGCAAAAGCCTCGCACGGCGGCGTGCCAGTTGTTTTTCTATGTTTTAGTTTTAGTTTTTAGTGTTAGTGACCAGTCAGACAGCAGCTAGTGTGGTTTATTATTGTTATAAAATTAAATTGTTTCAGTTTTTAGTGAAAGAAATTTATAAAAGTGGTAGTTTTGCGTTTGTGTTTTTAATAATTGAGTGAGGTGTACCTTCTACGTGTGTGTAGTTTTATTTTAGTGGTGTTTTAGAGGCGACTTTTATCTGTGGGGGCACATGAAAAGTTTGGTGCACCGTACAATGTACGGTGGTTTGGTGTACACGACTCCTGTCAACAACGTTGAAGAATTACGGGAAATAGTAGAAAACGCTGCGAATCACATAAGGCAGAATACGGACTTCAATAAAGTTGGAGATTCTATGATGCGGCGAGCTACAGCGTGTTTGGAAAATAACGGAGGACAGTTTCAACACCTGCTATGAGAAATGCCGATCCAAGATAAGTAAAGATTTATTGCTATTAGAAAAAATAATTTTCTGTTCATTATTTGTTACTAAGTATTAAGTTTTTTAGGTATTACTTTTTTTATTGTTACACTCACGGAGAATAGTTTTTACTTTGTTATTGTTTAGATAGTTCATTTTATTTAGTTTCTTGTTTGCTTTACAATAAATTCCCCGTATTTTATTTCAGTCGTGAAGTTTGGCAACAACGCACTGTTCTAGACAGGCGTGTGCGTCTCAGTTATTAGACGTTACTCTCGCTAGCGCATTCCACTGGCGGGGTACCCAAATTCAAATAAAAAGGGTTTAAACAATATTCATTTTTCATAGCGCGTTAAAAAAAAAAAAAATTGTAGTTTTGTGTTCCCATAGTTGAACGGTGTCGCCTCATATAAATATGGCCGCCACTCTAAGATTCACCCTGTATATTAATGCATTTTCGGAATCCTGGGAAAATTCTGAATGGGTTTGAAATATTTTGGTGAGTTTTTACACCGACTTGATTTTTTTAGAGCAAAATTTCCTTTTGAATCCAGAGTGCTGCGATTAACTTTAAATCATCTTAAATGACATATATTAACTCAAAAAACTTATTATTAGTTTTCATTATGATAGAAAAATAGTATAAATTATTTTTACAGTAAGCCATGAAAAACAAAATTGTTTGACAGTTTCTTTGAGTTCTAAAAATCGAAGTTGACCAACGCAAAAATGACCTCTTTATGTGAATACATTATCATCATAATCTTAAATCACCCTCGAGATCACCCTGTATGTAATCAAATACTGCAACATTAATAATGGTCTACAATTACAAATAATCAACTGCTTTAATTGCTTTGTTTCAATATTTGCAATTCTTTTCATTTGTTTAAAAATGGCATCGAAAATGTGGGAAAACTGAAAACCACAAGTAGGTCCTGCTGGATTTTATTTTTGTAAATTATACAGGGTGTTTCATTTTTTTCGTTCATAACTTCTGTAAGCGAAATTTCAAAACTTTGATGTATTTCCTATAAAAAAGTACTCTTAGTGAAATTCATTGGGAGGCTTTCTATTCAAGATATTTAGATTCTTTCTAATCAGGGGTATCCTATGCACTTTCTATTGATAGGCTATTTGCTAAACAAATTAAAGAATTATTTTAATACATATTTAGTTAAAATGATAAATAATTAATAATCTACAATAAATGCTCAAAATGATATCCATTTTCTTTATGATTAGTAAAAATCTAAATATCTCGAACAGAAAGCCTCCTAGCGATTTTTGTCAAAAGTACTTTTTTATGGGAAATACATCAAAGTTTTACAATTTGTATAAAAATATAATTTCTGATCATTGGCGTAGAAGTTTAGGGGGTTCAAATACTGACAGAACCCCATAACTACGCCACTGCTTTTGTAAGAAAAACTTTTGGAATGTCAAAATATTGGTCTTTTATTATGACTAAAGTGTACAAAATTTGAATAAAAAATCTTTATTTGTTTAGGAGATAATGAATAAATGGTAATAATTTTTTGAAAGTTTAAAGCCCTGTATTTTGAAAACGAAACTTTTTAGAGAAAAATATTATAGGAAAGACTCCTATTATTTTGATATGTTCTATCGTTTCCAGAAGTTATGAACAAAAAAATTGAAACACCCTGTAGAAAGTAGGCGTTGAATTTGACGTATTCTAGCCACTCTACAGAGTTTATTTGAAGAAATACAGAACAATTTTATATATCTACAAAAGTTACAGGATTTTTCATCAATTTTAATAATCTGCCAATAAAACAAACGACAATCGCAAAGTGGCGAAATTCTATAAACTTGTTTTTTTTTATTGAACACTCAAAAATATATATCTATATTTAAATTATGCGTTCTCCTGTTATTCAAAATAATAATGTGTGCAAAAACATGATATAGTCTATTTCAAGCCAACCTAACCTAACCTAACCTAACCTAACCTAATTGTAGATGTAGCGGCCCTCGACCAACTATAAATTGCCTAGTGGGCCAGCACGCGCCTGGATACAAAAATCAAGGTCTTATTGTTAAACTCTTAAGTACTTACCTATTAACAAGAATTGCATTGAATAATGATTGCACTAATTTACCACCCCGAACAAAAATTGACAGTAAAATTTGCGTTTACAGTTTCACCAACTTGTCTGTGACGTGCCTGGAACTAGCCAACTATCCTTTTCATATCTTTGATTTTGGATGGTAAACTATCAACTCACTTGGTACGTCTCGACAGTACGAGCGAGACACAAAATATGTACATATTTTAATTAAAAGTGCAACGTGATATTTACGGTAATCTCACTGGAATTAGGAAATAAATGAGACATCAACGCGTCAACGTCGAAAAACTTTAAACCAAACAGACAAATGAACATAGCGCCAAGCTTCGAAACAGGGCTGCCAACGTCAACGCCGGAACTAGCGAGAAAAGTCCCTAGATGTGTTGTGAAGTATGAAAGAGGTTAAAAGTGATTTGACTGCAGTTTGCGGCAGCACAAGTAAATATGAACAAACTGAAACTAATAAAGTGTGAGTGTAGAAATACCAGTAAATGTTCTAATAACCTCTAGTGACTGAAATTAGTGAGAGAATGCACCTTGGCAGACAGACTGTGTGTTTGGGCATTTCAACGAGACTTGGTAAGTTGAACAAAGTCTTAAAATCTTATGTGGTAGCTGTTTGGCAAATCGTACAGGCGTTACGTTAAAGTACCAATCATAAATAAATAAAAGTTATACTAACTTGTCCAGCTGCAAGCAACCGCTGAAGTATTAACGAGAATATCAATTCATCCGCAGATAATACGTCACGATTATGCGGAAATCCATGGCTACGTCTATGAATAGCTAGAGCTTCTACCAAAATCACTAAACCCGACAGTATTCGTTCATCGGTATAATTAAAGGGCATTTTGCCGGCGAAGAAGTCCAAAAGTCACTAGTCACCACCCACCAGTGCGATTTCAGCTTTCAGCTCGCAGCTGAGTTGGTATTAAACTTTTATCTTAGCTTCATTTTAAGTAACGCGGCAAGATTTCAGTTTTTACCTCACTTTTTGTAACGATTAAAATTCCAATGCGACACGGGACTCGATAAAAAACTACCGCCAGTGCCGATAACCTGTCACAACAACGTCAAATGGTTTTGTTTTAAAATATTGGTGGGGGTAATTTTGTGTTACTTTTGAACTACCTAATTAAATCGGGAAGGGCTTTAATTTTAGATTTTAGTGCTTTGGTACACCAAAAATTTACAGACGTGGAGCTGCGTTAAAGGGTTTCATATTTTTTTGTCCAGATTTAAAGTAGGTGCGAATAGCCATACATGGTCAGTGGTTTAAACCATAGAACATCTAAAAGGTGACAACTGAACACACCTGAAATTCTACTTGTTCTGTTAGTCCCTAGAGGGCACGACTTATGCATCTTTTAACAGTTTATTGTGCCATTTTAAACGTATAAAAACTATTTGCGATTAGTGTATTGCGAAAAGAACTATTTAAAAACTTATTCAATAATTTTATATTGTATATTATTGTATTCATAAGGTAAATGTTGGTTTAGTTTATTTTTCGTCATGCCTCATTGTTGGCTCATTTATTATTTAAGTAAAAAGTCTAGGAAAAAGCTGCTTTAAAAATTGTAGAAAATACAACTTCATTTTATTATTGGCTATAGTGAAATTTAATTTTTTTTGCTAAAAACATTTTAAAGAAATTTACTACTTTACCTAACCTCACACGTAACTAAAATATTCTAGACTTTCATTAAATTACACTAATAATTTAGTATCATAATACGAGTGTTTCAATAAAAACCAATCCAAAATGCTCTTTGTTGGTTGGAATTCTAACCTATAATTAGCAGTCTATTTTAAATAATCCACAATGTTGAAACTGCATAGATCTACTGTTTGAGAGAGTTTTAATGTTACAATGGATCTAAGCTAAAACTACAAAAATTAAAATCAAAATTGAAAATAAATTTGCAAAATTAAAAATTTAAAGTTGTTAGTCCTGATAAATTTAGCCTCATAATGGCGGGTGGGCGTGACTTTGGCTCTAGAAAGTCTCTGTGGTTTAGTTTAAAAGAGTTTTAGGAAGAGTTCCTTGATACGGTTTTGTTTAGTATGACTTTTAAGTATTACTTGTTGAACCACTTTATGAATTTGTTTCATCAAACTAGTAGTGAGGCTAAAAAGATAGTGGTACTGACACTATCGACTCTATAATAGACAAATATGAACGAGTGCTAGCCAGATTTGTCAAGTAAAAATAGGATCACTCATTCCGCGATGATGTCGACTTGGTTGTCGAAAATCGATTGCCTGCGCAGTGTTTAATTTTCATCACGTATGTCTAAATAGGGACCAACTTAGTTTATGTACGAAGTGCGGTAAAAAAACTTCTACAGGGGTGCCAGGGGAATAGACTGTGACTATCTTAGATACGATCGAAGTGATCAGATTGCGTATCCATGAAATTTAAAAGCAAAAAAAAATTGCAGTTGCTGAGATGGACAAGAAAACGTTTGATTAATAACAAATTGAGTCTTACCAGAAAACTCACAAAGCGACAAATCTGGCTATGTCTATATGTGACACCTGACACAGCGAATCAGCGACTGTGATTATATTATAATATTCTGCGTTTGCTCTGATTTTGAAGCGCCATCTAATTGACAGGTGTTGCTAGGCGCCGGTAAGTGTCAGGCTTATTTGCCCTCTTGGTCCTAAGTGTCAGCAATTAAGCTTTATGTAAAACACACCACTCGCTTGCCTCTAGGCTCTGGGGGCTCAATAGACTGATGAGTGATGTCTCGGTGTTTACCAGAAATATATATGACGCAGGCTCACATAAAAACAGCTTTCGTTTAAACCCAAAGATCGAACTAGGTAATTCCGAGAGTTTTTCGTGTGCTAAACGCGAAACCTTGTTCGTCTCTTCGTACCACGTCAGGCAAAAAGGCCGTTTTTGAAACATATTTGAGGTTATGTCATACGTTCAGAATTTTTTTTCGCCCATTACTGTTTGTACCGTCATATAGCACTAGTCCCTTGTTCTTATATTTCTTTCATTAGCATTGAAACATTTTAAGTTCAGTATGCGATATGTCGGTAAGGAAAAATCCGTTTAGACCGACGAAAAACAGAAATTGAAGGGAAAACTAGTGGTATATGATGCCAGAAACGGTATTGAGCGAAAAAGTGATCTGGACGTGTGACATAACCTCAAACATACTTCAAAATGACATTTTTGCATTTTTAGGTTAGAATATTTTAAAACCCTGACGTGCTAGAAAAAAATAGACAATATATCTGTTTATCAACCGCAAAAGAGGTTCATTTCTTTGTTATAAGTTGTTTAACAGGAGCCTATTCATTACAAAAATGGTCATTAGTCATGATTAATCCACTTTTCGGAACTATAAATATAAAATATCAAATGTATATAATAAACGTCGTGATATTTCTTTATCAACTAATGAATTGAAGTCAAGGGTTAAAATGAAGCAGCCGTTGGTGGCCCAACAAAGAATATACTGTTTTCAGTCATAAGCTGAGTCAGCGGTCTGGCGTCTAACTAACCTCTCCTAGCATCACCAACCGGTCCTTTGGATTTCATCAAAAATGCATAATAATAATAATATATCTCACACAAGGCTCTTCTGGAGCCTTCCGGGACAAGGGGGGGTCGTAATTAAATTTTATATTATTATTTAAATAGTATTAGGGGGAATATGTAATGGTGGAGGAAGTTTGTTTGCAGTGTCAGTTTGAGTTGTATTATTTATTAGTAACATTAAACTTATCAAGTGCATTTTGATAGTTGCAAACATAGTAAAGACAGTGTCAAATTTTGTAGTTACTTAAATTTTACGTAAATATTGAATATTATTCTGCTGTTGTCTACGCCTATGTTGTTGGAGGAAGCTTTGACAGAAACATAACCTCACTTTCTCTGGTTTGACAGATAAATTGTCGCAGAATATCCATGGATTTATAATGAAAGAGAAAAAGCATTATATCGTTTGTTTTGCTTCTAGAAGAATCACATTCTAACAACCTTTTTAATTAATAAACACGCAACGTCAGTAAATACGATTCTCAGTAATTTTTAATATCTTACAAGTTAATTATGGAGGAAGTTTGTTTACAGTGGCAGGTAATTATGGTAATTATTATCATTTATTGATACCATTAGACATTTTACGTCCGTTTTGCGAGTCGTCAATACAGTTAGACGGGACCAGATATACAAGAAACCAAATTGCAAAAGCCCGAACGCATTTCTTCACAATAAATAGAGAAACTATTGTTTTACAAACTACAGGCTACGCCTATGTTGTTGGAGGAAGCTTTGACAGAAACATAACCTCAGTTTCTCTGGCTTCACAGATAAATCGACGTAGAACATCCATGAATTTATAATAAAAGAGAAAAAGCGTTAAATCGCTTGTTTTGTTTCCAGAGGTATCACATTCTAACAGCCTTTTTAGTTAATAAATATCCAACGTTGTCAGTAAATCCGATTCTCGGTAGTTTTTAATATCTTACAAGTTAATTATGGAGGAAGTTTGTTTACAGTGTCAGGTAATTATGGTAATTATCATTTATTGATAACATTAGACATATTAAGTGCGTTTTGTCAGTTGTCAATACAGTTAGACGGTACTAGATATACAAAAAAACTGAATTACAAAAGTCTGAACGCATTTCTTCACAAGTAAATATAGAAACCATTGTTTTACAAACTACTGTTTACGCCTATGTTGTTGGAGGACGTTTTGACAGAAACATAACCTCACTTTCTTTGAATTCTAAGTAGGAAACGGTAGCAATGATCTATCTCTCTTGTTTATATGTCCTTATATTACCTCAGAGTCCGATTGGTATTAAAGCTGGGTTAAATTATTATTTAATGGGTCATAAACTTTAATATAAGGTGGTTTAGATCAAATCAATTTTTTGTTATATGTATTGCTGAAAGCACGTAAATGGAGGAATGTTTAGTAGCAGTATATAATTTCAGAATTTATAACCAATAGCATTTTCGTTAATTACCACAAAATAATGTTAATAAACTTTTACCCTATTCCCCTTACCGGCGCCTATGTGTCAACAAATACGCCTGGTAAAATAACTAAAGTAATATAGGTATAATATGACTTACCCCGTGTTGGAATCCTGCCCAGGAATTTCCAGGGTAAAACTGACCATCATTATTATTATTATTATTATACATACGGAAACCATATTTATTGTAGTACACCGGCATAAACATTTTAAGGGTTTAGATACAAGCTTTATTTCATATTACTGGCGCTTTACGAAGCTGCTCTTTTCACTCGCAGGCGTGACTTCACACTGAATACTGAAGATATTTTTATTTTATCGCCGCCCGACTCCACGGTAAAACTGATATAAGTAGAATGCAGAATCGACAGTTTAAAAACGCAGTCATCAAAAATATCGAATTGCCGGACGCGATATTTTTTTAAAATTTCACAACATTTGTTGCACATACACCAAGGCACTGCACACAGTATGTGTATGCAGAAATTTGATTCTGTAATTGTGTCAATAAACGCGGGAGAATCTAATCTGCAGTTTTCTGAGCTTATCTAACCGCCTGGTCCAGTGGCGGCGGCAGGGCGCTCGCCACTTCGCTAAATTCTGATTAAAAAAAATTTTATTTAAATTTTTGCATTTAATTTCAGTTTCGAAACACAGTTATTTTTTGAAAAAATAATACCAACCCTAGCTGCTACGTCAGGTATCTAGTCAAAATTCAAAAACTATTAATAATACTAATAATAATTTAATACCTATAAGTGAGTATATCATACAATAAAATCATTACAGTCTCTTGAGGAAAGTGTTATTCACTGCCGCCGGGTTCTTTCTCTTTATTTGTGCCGCCGTCGTTACCATTATCGGCTAACAGCGTCGACGCAGCTGGGACAGAGCGCGCCGGCAACCTGGGATTGTATGCTATCCCAAACGGTCGAAGGTGGTAAATCAGATACTCCAAGGTGTACATCAAATTAGGTTGCACGTAATGGAAAGATATGGCATTGTCCGAGCAGCAGCCCATGCCCTGCAAAAAAGCTCGTTGAAGGCGCGAAGAGGAAGCGTATCTTTTATAAGTACCGGCGTCTCCTCGTAGAAGATGAACTTCCAGTACCAAAAGTTGGGGTCGACGTGGCCGGGGATGAGGTGGTGTTGTGGGGTGAACGGGAAGAATCTCCCTCTGCCCTCAGGGTCCCTGGTGTCCCCCGCCGCGACTTCGAGTTTCTCCAAGCACTTACCCATTTCGACGTCTTCTGATCCTCCATTATTCCTCCTGCACTTTGTGTTATTTGACAAGCCGGTCTGCAAAAGTCAGAAGGTTAAGGGCGGTCTAACGTACAGGGTAGTAAAATCTACCAATTTTTACTTTTACTTTTTTCATATTTTTAAAAATAAAAGTTGTACGTCTGTGTCAAAATATAGGGAACTACCCTGTACATCTTTTTCAAAACGTATGACACTAATAAATAAACTTTAGGCTTTACTATCGCTAAACATTAAAATTAAAAGACATCTCTTATAATAATCGGCACGTGACGCCGCCCCTGCGTTGGGGTTGGGAACTAGTCACTCAAAGGCGACCTGCATCTGTGTTATTTACGCCATACCTCAACGAACCTTCTTAAGGCCTCTCGACTGAGAACATAGCCAGCCCCTCCGCTCATGTACCCCTGCTTAATGTAGGGTTTAAATCTACAGCCGTAGTAAATTGGGGTCTCGGGACTTGTCGGGTACAACATGTATCTCAAATTCTCCATTATGACGTATCTAAAATCAAAAAACCATCACTAAACTATCCGCACGAGTACAGATTTAGGCAACCATATATACACTCGGCGACGTACTTATGCAACCAATGTATATCTGGTTGCCTATTTAGTGACGTAGTTTGACTGATTCACTTACGTGTCGTCGTCGGCCTTCATGAACCAATCAGCTTTGTCGAAGTAATGTTGGTAAACGTGCTTGAACGCCTCCTTCGTCTTTCCCCACAGGTTATTCCTCCCTTCCTTCACTGGCAGCGCTATAGCCGGCAGCTCTTCGTCTACAAACAAGGCGCAAGTAAGAGCCTACATAAACTGTTGTAATCCACGTGACTGCAGAATTAGGCAACCTTATATACACGCTCGATGGTATTTGGTTGCCTATTATGACAAATCTTACCTTCTTTCGAGCTCATGAACAGCAGGATGTTGCACCGCTTCCCCCACGTCGCCTTGACGTGCTTCGCCTTGGTCTGGTGGTTTTGCGGGCCGGTCATGATCCAGCACAGCACCCTGACCTTGTCGCGCAGCACGTCGGCGACCTTGGAGTTGGTCATCTGGTGGAAGGTGTCGCCTTCGTCGTGGTCTCCGACGTCTTGTTCCGGCCCGGCGAATCGCTCCATGTCCTCCTCGTCGTGGACGTCATGGTCGTCGTGGTCGTGCCCGTGGGCGTCCAGTCGGCTGATCTCGGTGCTCTCCGGATTCCTGTCGCCGTGGCTCTGTAGGAGGTCGTACGTGTTCCTCGGCCTGTACAGGGTGTTCGGGGCTAGGACGACGAAGGCCACGGTGAAGCCCAGGGCTATGCCGGCGACAAGGGAGAAGTAGACTTGCTTTTGGAGCTGGAAGGAAAAGTTTAGCAATTATAGACGAAAAGTGACTGTTGAGCGTATGCGCAGTGGGCACGGAGCATGCGCAATAGGCAAGCATAATGCGCAGTTGACTGGTAATTGTTTCTAATAATATTTTTGTCGTAAACATACTTGCGCAGCTCTTTAAGGAACCAAATCTAATTTTCTAACAAGTACTAACTTTACGGTTTTTTGTTACTCACATTTTTAGGATGCTGCATGTTCAAACGTGAGAATAATTTAAAATATCGGAGTGCTTCGAGTACCAGACTGTTTTAAATAATATTCATTGACAACACTTACCATTATAAAAGTGTCTTAGTTATCTTCATATCTTTGAAGTGTTAATCTAAAAAAACATAATAAATAAGTGTAAATATTACAACAATTATTTTGGTGATATAAATAAGTTAATTAATGCGTACGAAATTAACCTTTACTTTTGTTTTAATACTAGGTGTCTCTGTGAATTCCTTAATATACTTATGATTTATGAATTGTCGACTTTGGTGGCCCGTAACTTTTGAACGAATAGACGAATCTTAATTTTTTCTTCAGCAGTGGGAAGACCTTGTCTTTGGCACTAAATATGCCTCATTGCGTTCGATTCTGATTATTATTATTTGCTGCACAGGGCGGTTTATAATGACGTGATTTTCCGGCTAAGTTTATTGAAGTACACAGGATGAACGGAAGCTGAGACTTGAAATTTACAGCACTGGTAAGCTTCTCAATAAAGATGGGGAGCTTACCTCGATTGGAACGACGTCCTGACTTTCATTAAATAGACCACTTTTGTGGATATGTAAACGTAAAAAATGTGCCGCCTTTTATATTCCATAACTTTTAAACGAATGGATGAATTTTGAATTTGTTTTCAGCAATAGAAAGATAGTTCCGTTGGCAATAAGTGTGCCTCATGGCGTTGGTATCTGATCGTTATTATTTATTGTACAGGGCGGTTTGTAATGACGTGATTTTCCGGCCGAAGTTTGTTGAAAGAACTAATATATGGGACTAAACAATGACGTATAAATCGATTATACAGAGTGGTTCGTTCACGCGGTCTGCATCAATAAACTTTGCCGGAAAATCACGTCATCAGAAACCACCCCGTGGAGCAAATACTAATGATCCGAAATGAATGCAAAAAAACACACTTATTGCCAATGAAACGCTCTTTCCACTGCTGAAAAAAAATTCAAGGTACGGCTATTTGTTTAGAAGTTATGAGCCATGAAAGTCGACAAATTTTTTTTGGTGGACCATTTCAAGTGACCACAATTATTTTGAGCCTTTTAGCCTATTTTTTAGTGTTACTATAAAATAAACTTAGGTATATAAATATGGGAAATTGAACTATGAAAATGATTTCGAACAATGTAAAAAAAATAAAATGATCTTATCTGCCGAGAAAAGCCCTTCCGATCAATCATTTTTGATCGGATGCGTGACGTTATTTCAAACACAAATATTTTTCGCAAATATTTCTGGTAGCCCCCACATCATGTAGGGTGCATAATTCATAAAAAAAATCATCAAACTAAACTATGAATAAAGTTACCAGTATTGACCAGCTCAGTTGAATTTACCGCACACAATTTCCAGTTATCTGTCTCACTCCTGATTTTTCACTACTGATTATGAATTAAATGATGATTTGAATCCGCGTTACGATGCCTCTAATCTAATCTCGGAATGAATTTGGAGGATTAAGTAGCAGTTCGATAAAGGAAAATTTAAATAAAAATAATAAATAGTTCCTGGCAAAGGGAGAAGGAGAGAAGTACAGGGTGAACTATTTACGGCTAGGCCTCACCGACAATAGTTTTTGCATAAATTACAAGCTTAAATTCATTCCTATAATAAACAGTTTTGATAGTACAGAGCGGCAGAGTTGGATTTGCAAAATCTCAAAATTCTACTTTTCACGTCTCTCCCTAGAATAACTTTTTGTCGCATCGGGCGACAATAATGCATGTAGGACGAGTTAAAGTAGACTATATAATGAGTAGAACAAGCCTGAATTCATGATCCTACAATAAACAGTTTCGGAGATACAGGGCGTCAAAGTTGGGGTTGCAAAATCTCAAAATTCTACTTTTCACGTCTCTCTCCAGAATAACTTTTTGTCGCGTCGGGCGACAATAATTCATGTAGGGCGAATTAAAGTAGACTATATGACGAGAGAAATGAGCTTTGATTGAACATCCTAAGGTAGATAGCTTCGGTGATACAGAGTGTCAAAATTGGGTCTGCGAGACCTCAAAATGCAATTGGGTTCATTTTATTTTTATTATGAGTTGAACTGGAAAAATGTTTTAACTAAAATTATTCAAGACACTTGTACAAACAAAATGAGTACTTTTAGAAAATCTTGTATACAGGGTGGGGCAATAGTGCGTCCCATTTCGATAGCTCGAGTTCTATAATAGCTAAAAATTTCATTTAAAAACAAAAGGCAACTAAATAAACTGTATTTTTGAATATATAGGACGAGTCAAACAATTCTACAGGGTCAAGGTTTTTTTTAACGGAACACCTTGGATATCAGTACATTTTTAAAGCCGCTTTCTAATTTCCTTTTACTCCTATGTTTCATTAGAAAAAATCGCTTTGCCCTGCAGGATCGTCTTGGCCCATCTCGTACGAGGACATACCTTTTACCACCAACTATCGAAATAAGTGGTTTGCTGTCACATTTTCCCACACACAAAAAATACTGGTTGAGAGTCGTATGTATTTTGTTTTTGCAATAATCTGATACGAAACGCGCACTTCAAATCGAGCACATAAATAAATCTTACTGGATTTTGGATAAGACTTGTTAATTAACATATACGTGACCAAAACGCGACACGGTTTTCAAAAGTGAATTTAATTTTCCTAGTATAAGCGAGAATAAGCAAAGAAATACTAACTTACCGTTTGTTTAGAGTTTTGTCACATAATATTTTTTATGCCATTAATTATTAGATTAATCCAGGTATAAAGTGTTGTCAACGCTGGAAATAATTTTAATCTCATCAAACAGTATTCGGAAAAGGTTTTGCGTTAAATATTTAGACTAAGCCGTGGAATTGTTCAGTACAAAGTCCCACTTCCCCTGACTATTTGCACAAATGAATTTTGAAATTGCGTTTGATTAAATTAAAAAAAAAATCTGGATGTTTTTAAAATCTACGTATTCTAAATTAAATTATGAACACCCTGTAGACGAGAGTTTAAATTCTAATACATCTTTTGAGAGTTCGCTGCCGCAATAAAAAGTTTAAAATTATTTCTAATTTCAAAAATATGACGTTGTCTCTTTAGGTTCTACAATTTCGACAAAATTCAGAATATTTCAAAAAACCGCTGAAAAGAAGTACATGTAATGATAGTTCGTTGGAAAGCTCTCGACATTCTCTAATCAAATTTGGAGTAATATACAGGGTGTCCCGTTTAATTTACCAAAGTTGGTTACTGCCCAGCCTAAACGGAACACCCTATACAACCAGAAATATTTTTGGAATATGCAGTTTTGATTGCTGAACAACTTTTGCGGTAAAGATTTCTGTCTATCTACAATAGCGAAGGAGTTATGGAAGAAACACGCACTACGTGGACACCCTGTATACATATTTGTAGTTTCAAGATATAATTAAGCAAGAACCTTACATTCCCAGAGTAAGTGCATTGTACCTACTTCGACTTGGAAAAGAGCCCCTTGAGGGACTTCCTGTCATTAAACCATTACCACCTGTACCAATATTTGATGCCAATAAATAGAGAATGATTGTAGTTTAAACACGTGGATAACAAATACAATAAAAATAGTGGGTATTGTATTGATGATATCTTATCGTGAGCTAATGGACTGCATTCCCTGTCCACTCCTTTCTTCCAATAAAAAAAAAAAGAAATTTAATTTGCGCTGCTTTATATGTAACGCTCAATAAAAAGTTAATCCTAGTTTAAGAGATCAGTCTGTTATCAGTACGTTGTTCAAGTAACTATTCTCATAAAAATAGAAAATACGTGCTTTGGAATTAAAACACAATAACCTAATTTTTATATTGGGTTGCCTGTCTGTCCCCTCAGTCCAATATAAAACGCTTATAGGGGCTGTAAAATCGTACCTATACTCGGGCCAAAAAGAGTAGTCAGTAGAGCAAAAAACTTACCGGCAATTCTTCAAAGGATTTAGCTGTTATGGAATACAGAAGCGGCAGCTCGTTTTACCATATAATCCCATATAATTCAGAGAAATATATCCAGTTTTCTCCGCCTACCAGAGATGAAAACCACAACTAGGTCATTATGTTTAATTGGTATAGTCAACCAAATAAAGTACATGCTTGAACGTGCCGCCCTTATACCCAATAATTTGTTCGACTATTATAAAGGTCGTCGAGAGGGCTTAGATAGCGCATTCAGTGGCGTCACATATGCTGCAACGCAAAGGATGTGCATTGTTCAACTGCGTTGCTATACCTAATTCGTGGAGATAATGTTGCCAGATGTAAGCATATTATTTAAAATTTAAGACATGGTAACTCATGCTCATGCATAATTAACACAATCCGCTTTCATTTGTTCGAATTATGGAATTTATGAAATTCGTAAATCCGTACGCCCCTGGCTCTACTGACTACTCTTTTTGGCCCGAGTATAACCATTTTTATTGGGAGAGTATTTTTCAAGCGTTTTTCCCCACCATTAAAGTAATAGTACATTTTCTGAGGAATAAAATTACTTAAAACTTCATATACGGGGTGGCCAAAAATGATTTTTCAAATTAGAACTTTTTGAATTGAAGTTTTTCAAATAAAACTCCCTGTATATTTTTCGACGATGTGACGTAGTAATGAAAACGAACATGAAACGAAAGAAACAAATGAACATCGGCAATGTAATATTTCTACATAACCTTAATTTTTTTAAGCAATAAGTTCAACATTCAAGAATAAACTTAAAAAATACAATTAGATTTTAGAACAGAAATATATACCTACCTATTTCTTCCACCTCCGACAAATTAAATAATACACACTTTAGGATCACAACTCACTTATAGCTAAAAACTTCACTCACATCAATCCACGCTGTTATCTGCATTTTAACGATGCGGTACAAACTTAGGAAGACATTTTGATATAACAAAATTATTTCCTTCTGGTATAGATTAGGAGTGTTATCGGTGTCATGTGTTCGTATTGTTTTGTCGGTTTCCCACTCACATTATTCACGTTTGAATTGTATAGGGCATCTAAATAACCTATTGTTTTCCGACGCGCGACTGTTAACCAGCTTATGCGTCGCGCATCGTACTGCGCTGCTGTTCATTTTAGGTTACAAGAAAAATAGAAGGCGAACGAAATAAAAATGCGACATTCTTATAAATATTTATTTAATGTGTAACACAATTTTTTTCAGTAGAGGTAAGACACGCCTCCTGGTCGTCTGCGGTCCGAGAAACCTGTCACGTGCCCGTTCGTGTTGTACCGGGTAATCGAGGTGACTGCCGCGAACCCTGACGTCTGCTGGATGGTGTAGTTGTGCCCTATTTTGTGCAGACCCTCCACGATTTCCACATTCTACAAGACAAGGAAATATTTATGAGAGCAGATTTATAAATTGTTATTATTATTATTATTATTATCTCTGGATGAAGCCAATTTTGTTGCTGATTAGAGCTAGTCTTAGCAGCTCTTTTTGGCACCCAACGTGAGGGACTTGACGATTGAAAAACGCACCTCTGTAGAATAATTCCCCTCAAAGGTGATCTCCATCGGGAACAGCTGGTGGTGGATTCTCTTGTCGTCCATGGCGGATTTTATGTCCATTCCGAACCACAGATGCTTGACTATCACCTAAAAATTTAACCTTGTCGGACTCTTAATTGTCGAAAGGGAGGAGAACAATTACTTACCAACGCGACTGCCGTGGTGATTTTGGTCCCTCCAGCAGCTCCCGTTATCATCACCACGTCCTTGTTCTCGTCCAGTATGATCGTCGGGCACATCGACGACAGCGGTTGCTTCCCTGGGACGATGTAGTTGGCGGGCGACGGAGGGATGTCGTATCCGCTTGTTATGTTCGGGGATGAAAAGTCGTCCATCTCGTTGTTCAGGATGATCCCTGTGCTGTTTGAGGCGAATTTTGCTCCAAAGCTAGAATAATCAAAATTGAAAAGTAGACGGCATAAGACTTAGTAGTAGTGAAAAAGTAGCGGTTGCAGACCCTTCTTAAGACTAGACCACCCACAATGACCAACTGCCATTCCTTACCAAGACCAAATACCAGAAGGTGGAATCCCAAGGCCAACAAGTGGTCATTTCAAGGCCAAGTGGTGGAGTCCAATACCTACAAACGGAACCTGCCCAACACTTACATATAGTTGATGGTGCTGGTTATGGCTACAGCGTCGCCGTTTGGCGCCAACACTGATATGTGGGCAGTGCCGTAGTCTTGAGTCAGTGTCGTGGTGGCGCCGTAATAGGAGGAGTCTTGGAACGTTTGGTTGTCGAAGATGTACTTCCTGATGCTCTCAGCGTAGCTTCTGGAGGTAAGGTTCGCTACCAGCTAAAAATTCAGGTGTGGATCATTCCGGGTTGCTCTGAGCAAAATATTGATATGTACTTGCCTCGTCCACGTTCACGAATTTCGAGTCCCCCAGCTCGGTCCTCCTTCCGTACGCAAACTTGAAGCTTTCCACGATCCTCTGGTAGGTGGTCACCGAGTTCGGTTCAGTGACGTCGACGAAGTTGTTCAGGATGTTTAAAATAAAGGAGAGGATCGCGCCGGAGCCGGGCAGAGGTGACGTGTACAAGGACTCGTTTCCTGCGAACGTGACACGGATCGGCTGCTGCCACTCAGGCCTAAAACACGAATCAAAATGTCACCAATTGGGGCCCAAAATGTCTCCACTCACCTGTAGTTGTTCATATCCTCGACGGTTATGATCCCATCGTGGTCCCTGATGTCTTGCACGAAACCTTCGGTGAGCGACCCGTTGTGTAGGGCGTAGCCCCCTTCCTGGGCTATCACTTCTAGAGTTCTTGCCAGCCTCGGCCTCCTAACGAACTGCCCCTCGAGGTACGTCTCGTTGGTGGCGGGGTCGATATAAATATCCCTTCAAACAAAAAGCAGACAGAAGAATTATTATTATTATTATTATTATTATTACCTCAATACAGGGTCCGTGTAAATCGAATTCTTATTGTTCCTCAATACGTTTGCGATGTAACTTGAGAGTTGTGCCCCATTTTTGCAGAGGTCTATAGTGGGTTGCACCAAATCTCTCCACGGCAACTTGCCGCCGAACCTTTGGTAAAGGTACCAATAACCGAGTAGTTCGCCTGGTACAGCCACCGATAAACCACCTAATAATAACCTTGAATTAATGATAATATAATTTTTTTAATTTATAGTGCGTCCTCGAAGTGGCACTGTTAGTATACGTCACACTAAATGACAGTATGGGCATGCATGCGCGCGCATTGCCATTCAAACTGCACCCAGCTTGGGTCCCATGCAGCTTTTTTTGACATATTGCCACAAATAACCAATCTAGTTATTTATTTTAAATATCATTTACTGCAACACCCAGTACATTAATCTCATTTAATTATAATCACTTCAATAAAGTAGGGTTAAGTTTATGCTATGATAAACGCAATAATGCAATAAATAATGCAACGTAGGCTTGATACTGGTAGTGAACATGCTGAGCCAAGAAAGATTATTGCTCACAGTAGAAAACGCACATCTGTAGCTGGGAGACAGGTTAAGTTGTTGCAGGCAGTTGTGTTTTTGGGGTTGTCAAGTCAAGTTGTCTTTGTGCCCCTTCATGACAATATTTTGCTTTTTACGAGAACGCCCTTACATTTTTCCAACGTCACTTGAACGTTACCTCTTTGTGACAAGTTGGGGTCGCTATGGAACATGTCCTCGGTGGCAGCAGCCGGAGCGACCTCCCTCGAGTTCAGCGACCACACCTCCCCTGTGGTCTTGTTAAAAATCGTCAGGAGGAATCCCCCGCCCAGTCCCATGCTTTGAGGATTGGAGATGCCCTCGCACAGCGCAGCAGCGATCGCGGCGTCCGCAGCGTTGCCTCCCTTATCCAAGATGGAACTGAAACAGGAGAATATTTGAATAAGTATTGGCGTTCAGTCGCCTGATTATCATCTCGCTCCGATACTTTGCGCATTGAGGTTATGTTTATTGTAATTTTAGGTTATGATTTATAACTGACGTTTCTGCAAGCAAATTCTACCGCTTTTACTCTTCTGTGATCAAGAAACTGGCAACCTGGCTGTCAGGCAACGGTACCAACTGTTTGAAACGAAATGTTGCTGGCGTGGAACCAAAATCCGAGTCGCCACTTGTTTTTGGCGTGCCGGGGCGGAGCTTAGATGTCTATTGTCGCCACTATGATGTATTGGCCACTGTGGGAGTCGGTGTGCGGTTTTATTTTTATTTTGACGTTGACAGGGGCTACAAAAGCTAAAGTGGTTAGAAATGCGAATTATGAGAGTACTTACGTTCCTATCTCGGCGCAGTAATACCCATTTGTGACAACGGCGGCCTTCGAGACGGTCTCCATAGCGGTGAGCAATACAGCCAGCACTATGACGACTGCTATGACAATTAATAGGAGGAGAAGTAAGGCCACTAGGAATTTTCTGTTTCTGGAAAGCGAGAAAAATTTTCGTCAGTGTGCCCCAAGAGGTGTTTAAGTGGGGCCTCCCTTTATCAATGGTAATGAAATTTTTGTAGTGATCGAAATTTCATATTTGACAATATTTTTGATTTTTTTAATATTTATATTTCTGGAGTAAAAAATACATTACTAAAATATCGAAACCTGCTCGGTTGCGCCTCTTTATATTCTCCTTTACTCAATGATTTGACTGATTTTGCATGAATTACTATTATTATTATTATTATAGATACGTATTTACCTGATAATTGATAAGTTTGCCATGATTTCACTATTTGTCTTCCTTTTTCAAAACTCACTATTTTATACGGGTGTGGAAAAAATTGCGTCTAACTTAGAAACGTGTTGCGGCCTTCTCCTCCTCATCTCAGACTTGCAAGTAATTTATACGTAATTTAAGAAAATACCATAAAGCAAATCACAGCAATTAAAAGATTAGGTGCCATAAAAATCGGGTTTTTGTTGCAATAGAAAGGTATGTTTACAAACAGATATGTTTTACACATTGTAATTTAAAAAAAGATAAAAATGTACACATAGTTTGTTACATACTTACAACATACAAAACTTTAAAGCCTGCCGACAATGAGCAAAAGGGCAAAACTACAGCAATATAATTTTCTTATATCAAATTAAAATAGTCAGTATAAGTACAAAAACCCAACTAATTGCAACACTTAATTTTGTCCCTCAGCTGCTCGTGAGTTTTCTATTGTCAGCGATAATTTACCTTGGCGCATGCTGCAGTTCCCTACCAGTATCATTTCTACGTTGCATTAAATTCCTTATCAAACTTTTACTACAGCATAAACAGATAATCCCACTTTGTTGAACTGATCTTAATTAAATAAGATTAATATACTGGATATTGCAGTAAATGATATTTAAAATTAATGACTAAATTGGTCGATTGCGATTGTTTTAAAAAATAGCGACCAAGATCAAACACTGGCGTCTAAAACCAAGCACTGGGGACTAAGACCAAACTAAACACCGGTGACTAAGACCAAACACTGGCAATTAATGCTAAACACAAGTGACTAAAACAAAACACTGATGATTAAAGCTAAACATTGGTGTCTAAGACCAAACACTAGTATCTAAGACAAAACACTGACGACTTAAGCCAAACATATGGTGACTACACTTGCGTTTAAAGCTAAATGCTAATGACTAAGACAAAATGCTGGCGATTCAAGCTAAAGACTAGTGCCTAATGATTCTAAACTTTGACGATTTGGCAATGGCGCTGTCAGTCACAAATCATAACCTAAAACGAGGGAAAGTACTGGAATAGTATTTATTACCATTTTAAACTGTTTCATATATTTATCTCTATGATTTGGACGTTCTTCTGCACATTGTCTCCGTCCCCTGAATAAGGTAAGTCACCCTGTACATTTGGGTCAATAAATGATGAGTTTTCAAGTACTGTACATTCCATTTTTTAATCATTTGTACGAGACAGACGAAATAATTGAATGAGATCGGCAAGACTGATTAATTGATATACTGAGATCAAACATGGATTATCATTTTTTAATACGACCAGCTAACGGGGAATAATTTATGCAACCACCAACACGATGGAATTATTCGCAGCCGGTTGGTCAGAACAGATGCACGGGGATGGACTGGCCCATGCGGCTAGACGGATGTTTTTATTCTAAATCTTATATATTTGACGTTCCTATATTCATTGTACAGGGTGATCATTTTAAGTGCCTCACTCGATTTTCCTGCTTTATTCTTCACCTAGGAAAAAAATTCAAAAACCATACTTGTGTACTTTTTTCCGAGGAATCCGATTCCGAAAAGATAAAAACAATTGAATGTCAAAGAAAAAAAGTTATGGCCGAAAAACTGAAAAAGAAAATATATACACCCTGTATATTAATGCGGAAATGGATATGTGACATTTCACTGATTGTAAATGCGTATCAGATACATATTTTTCACTTCCGGTTTGACCGGAAATTGCTTTAATTTATTTATTTAAGGTGATACACCCTGTATATTGAGCTCATTTTAAAGAACATTTCTTTCTGAATTCAGCAATATATAACATATTATCATTATCTTTCATATTTAATAAGATATTGGGGTTTAAATTTAAAATAACACAAATATATGTTATGAAATAAAGTCATCCATAAAAACAAACAAAAGCATTTAAATTATTTTTTATTTATTTCAAAAACTAAAGAATACAAGTTATTATGCTATATCTTCTTTTGTTTTTGAAATAAATAAATAATTTAAATGCTATTGTTTGTTTTCATGGATGACTTTTTTTCATAACATATATTTGTGTAATTTTAAATTAAAACCCCAATATCTTATTAAATATGAAAGACAATGATGATATGTTATATATTGCTGAATTCAGAAAGAAAAGTTCTTTAAACTGAGCTCAATATACAGGGTGTATCACCTAAAATAAAGAAAAGCAATTTCCGGTCAAACCGGAAGTGAAAAATTTGTATCTGATACACATTTACAATCAGTGAAATGTCACATATCCATTTCCGCATTAATATACAGGGTGTCAATTTTTTTCTTTTTCAGTTTTTCGGCCATAACTTTTTTCTTTGACATTCAATTGTTTTTATCTTTTCGGAATCGGATTCCTCGGAAAAAAGTACACAAGTATGGTTTTTGAATTATTTCCTAGGTGAAGAATAAAGCAGGAAAATCGAGTGAGGCACTTAAAATGATCACCCTGTACTATGAATCTCACTGGAATAAAGAGTTATTATTATTATTATTATGTTTCGACGCACCTTGGCCATTTATGGTACAAATATGCTTGTACCAT
This sequence comes from Rhagium mordax, assembly GCA_963680705.1. NCBI lineage: Eukaryota > Metazoa > Arthropoda > Insecta > Coleoptera > Cerambycidae > Rhagium > Rhagium mordax. Next base: position 58,932,547 of record OY796662.1, on the reverse strand, counting down.
TGACCACATACATTTAATATTTTCCGTTATTTAGAATATTTTTTGTTCTTCATTTATAATTGATTTATGAAAAATGCACATATTTTTTAACGATGAAACGACCGGAGCCAAACTGACCAAGTGCGACCCTGCAGATGTCCATAATAAAGTACTCTTAATCAACGATGCCGAGGACGCAAGAAAGTTGCGCAAATGTATTGTTGGTTGCATACACGCCAGGAACTTGGGAATAAAATTGTGTTGCGTTGAGTGAAAAACACAAAGAGCCGCAACCCCATCGTGAAAGTCGCTTCGTAAATAAATATTTTTATTAGTGTGTACATCAAAATAAATTAAACAGTTGTTCTTATTCAGTACATGTAAGAAACGGAGCCGGGCCTTCGCTTGTCGAAAACTCCGGTGACTCGGCCCGGCCCCGCCATGGAGCGGGAAATTGCGGTCACCGCCGCAAAACCATCGTCGTCTGAGATCGTGGAGTTGTGCCCCATCTTGCGCAAGCCTTCCACAATGTCGTTATCCTACAACACAAGTTACATACGCTATTATAGTGATATTTATTTTTTCATTTCTTTTACCTCATTGGCGAAAGCTCCCTCAAACGCGATCGACATGGGGAACAGCTGGTGATGCAGCCTTTTGTCATCAATTGCCGCCTTCAAGCCCATTCCAAACCAGAGATGCTTTATGATTATCTAGGCAAAAACAACACATTTTAACCCTGCACATGAACAAAGTTTACTGAATACTATAAGTTACCTCACTGCCTCGCGGCACTTTCATATTTGGACATCAAAGACATACCGCGAACACGTGTTGTTATCATAAAGCGATACGGATACCGGGTGTATTAGCAACGTTTAAAAACGCAATCAGCGCACGAAATCATGTGCCTAGGTCACAGAAATCATTCGTAGAGTGAACGAGTGCCACTGTGTAACATACTAGACAATCCACCGAGAAACCCCGGGGCTATATATCGCGGAAGTGGGAGTCAATAGGTAGGGACAGGCGAGCCGAAAAGTAGGGCAGGCGGATTCGCGCTTTTCGTAGAGTGAGGTAACTTATAGTATTAGTAAACTTTGACATGGATCTGTTTTTAAAGGTATGTACTTACTAGTGCTACGCTAGTGGTGATCTTAGTACCGCCAGCAGCTCCTGTTACCATAATAACATCCTCGTTCTCATCCAGAAGTATGGACGGACACATCGAAGACAATGGTCGCTTTCCAGGGATGATATAGTTGGCGGGCGATGGAGGAAGGTCAAAGCCGCTGACTAGGTTGGGTGACGAAAAGTCGTCCATTTCATCGTTCAGGATAATCCCAGTGCTATTCGAGGCAAACCCAGCTCCAAAACTGAAAACATATTTAATTAATAATAATAATAATAATAATTTTTTTAATGGTAACTTGCAGAAAGTTGATAGTACTAGTAACGGACACGGCATCGCCGTTGGGCGCTAAAATCGATATATGCGCGGTACCGTGATCTTCAACAAGCGTAGTATTAGCACCGTAATACGCCGGATCCGAAAAAGTCCTGTCGTCGTAAATGTAGCTTCTGAGCCCCTCGGCGTACTCTTTTGAGGTAAGATTTTGCAGCAGCTGAAAAACACGTCGGCGGTTACTAAATAAAACCGTCTTGGTTCGTCATAATTACCTCGGTCATGTCCTCGAAATTCGGGTCTCCCAGCTGAGTCCTCTTGCCGTATCCGAATTTGAAGCTCTCGACGATCTTCTGGTAGGTGGTGAGGGACTTGGGTTCGTCGATGTCGACGAAGTTGCTTAGTATGTTCAGTATGAGGTTTAAAATGACTCCAGATCCGGGCAAGGGGGATGAGTAGATCGTCTGGTTGTTCAAGAGGGTTGCTTGGAGCGGGGTTTGCCATTCGGGCCTGAAATACACGTCAACAAATCTTTTGCAATAATATATTACTTAAGTTTATTTGATCAATAAATCTGTTCGGTGTGATTAGTCGAAATCTGGTAAATCTCTTAATTTTTAATATCTTGCAGACACAATATAACAGATATATAAAGATAATAGTCATATTTCCCAATGTTGATAATTGCGCCGGTGAAAGTGTATTTTGTAATATTTAAGTACCATTTTTGCTGATAAAGTGATAGTAATAAAGCAAATAGTTTGATGCTCTGATAGTTTATCGCCAATCAGTTTCAGATATATTTAAATTAGGGAGTTGAAGTTGAAATAAGTTACAAAATTGCTGCAAAATCGTATTTTCTCGTTTTAACTGGAAATGCTGCGAAAACGGAGTCATGTAGAGAAAAATTACCCCGGACTTTTTTGTAGAGAATTAAATTTGCTACAAAAAAGTCCGGGACGACTAACCCCTAGCTGCCACCAGTTAAGTGGTAAATCGTTATTTCCGACTTGAAGTTCTGAAAAAACAGAACCTTGTAGAGAAATTGAACACCTTTTTTGTAAAGAGAATCTCTATCGTTCATTTTTTGGGCGATAAATTATGTTTTTTGGCTATAACTTAAAAATATGAGAAAACAGAGCCATGTAGACAAAAGTTGCTGGGGGGCCTTTTTGTAGGGAATTAAATTTGCTACAAAAAAGTCCGCGACCACCCACCACTAGCTTCACCCTTTAGGCGAGAAATCATGTTTTCAATCTTAAATTCTGCAAAAACGGAGCCATGTAGAGAAAAATAGCCCAGGACTTTTTTGTAGAGAATTAAATTTGCTACAAAAAACTCCGCGAGCACCTACCACTAGCTTCCACCCTTTAGGCGAGAAATTGCTGCGAAAACGGAGCCTTGTAGAGAAAAATTATTCAAATTAAATTTGCTAGTACGTTCATTCATTTACGTTTTAGCCGTGGGAGTCGATTAGCTGTAAAGTTAAAGGCGATCAATCATCCAAGTTGTTGACATTCTTCAAAGATAACGAAAAATAATTAAAAAATCTATACTGCGTCAATAAATATTAAACCTCATTTGAAATCGTTTAAAAATCCATAATTGAAGGTAAAAAAATCCGATTGATTTTTCTGAGATTATTAAGCTCTAATGCAGTTTAATCAGATTATTTTCACATAGGCTCTTAGACTGAATAGATTGTTGCGCGCAAAAACATAATTAAACACTTCGAGCAACTCCCGAGCTTTAAGGGTGGACGATAGGGGTATGCTGTCGCAGACTTTTTTGTAGCAAATTTAATTGTCTACAAAAAAGGCGCGGAACATTTTTCTCTACATGGCTTCGGTTTCGTAGCAATTCAAGTTGAAAATCCTAAAACACGTTTTTTCGGCAATTTTCCAACTTCAACTATTAACTCCTGTACTTACCTATAGTTTTTCATGTCTTCAACGGTTATAATGCCGTTTTTCTCCCTAATATCGTTTACGAATCCCTCCGTCAGACTTCCGTTGTTCAAGGCATAACCCCCTTCCTCGGCCACGATCTCCAAGGTCCTCGCGTATCTCAGTCTTTTAACGTACTGACCCTCCACGTAAGTCTCGTTCGTGGTGGGGTCAATGAAAATTTCCCTGAAAAAAATGCCCCATTACAAACGATTTTTCAACGCGGCGGTGCGGGATTTACCTTAAAACAGGGTCCTGATACAGCAGATCCCTCCTGCTCTTGTATATGCCGTCCAAGAAGTTCGTTACGTATATGCCGTTTTTGCAGAGGTCTATCGTGGGCTGCACCAAGTCCCTCCACGGCAGTTTGCCGCCGAATCTCTGGTACAGATACCAGTAGCCGACCAGCTCCCCTGGGACCGCAACAGCCGTCCCACCTAAAACAACGAAAACGTTGCTCTTTCTATGGCGGACAGTGTATTTGTAATTCATCACGCCAGCGATAATGACCCTATCACAAAAACCGTACATAGCGAAAGAATGATTTTTTCGGCCTCATCAGCAGGGCTGATTTATGAAAAATTGTTCAACGGTGACTGCTAGTAGAGTTATTTGGATTTTTTTATAAATAACGATACTTTCTAAATAGTTTGACTTTAAACGCGCAATCACAGCAAGAAACGTTTTGATAATGAAGGCTTTATCCAAATGTACAGGGTGTTCTCGAAGGGCTCGTTTTCAACACTGAGATATGCCTAAAATAAATAGAAATAGTTAAAACTATTTAGGTATTTATAAAAATTTGGAGTACGGCCCTGTGTCGGATTTATGATAAACGAGATAAAATGTATATCTCCCTTCTTATGACTGTCATTAAGGCAATTCGCAGGCAATTGGTTGTGCGGAGATTTAGTGTGTTACTGTACTATGATACTCTTCTGGATTTAAATAATGATTTCGAAAATCCAACATTTAAAATACATCGTACTGGGTTTATTAAATTAACACGCATTTATATTTTCTAAAGAGATAAGGATCAATAATAGTGCTGCATTATAAATTGTCTAGATAGGTTAATCCCCGGATTTATTTACTTATTTTTATGTGGGAAAGATCAAGTAGTGTATTGTGGATTGCGAACTCGAAATTATTTTTATTGTAAAGCTTTATCATACAAATTATAAATCGAGGCGCAATAAATACAAAGCAAGCTGATAAATTTTACAATCTAATCAAGGAATTTGTTCAACAAGCCCACGGCCCTTAACATTGCGTCGTGCGCGCCACAAGACGCGGCGACTCACCTCTTTGCGACAGAGTGGAGTTTCCGTTGAACATGTTCGCGGTGGCCGCCGCCGGGGCGACCTCCCTGGCATTCAACGACCACACCTCGCCGGTGGTCTTGTTGTAGATCGTCAAGAGGAAACCGCCTCCGAGACCCATGCTCTGGGGCATGGACACCCCTTCGCAGAACAGCGTGGCGATGGCAGCGTCTGCGGCATTGCCTCCCTTCTCCAAGATGGACCTAAAACCATTCACTTTAAGTGTAGGAAAAATAAAGAATTTTCGGAAACATGGCAACCGCGCCTCCGGCGCGACATTTTGCGCATGCGCGGAGGCCATATTTTTGTAGGTACTTCTCTCAACCTTAATTATATACTTACGTTCCTATTGCCGCGCAGCCATATCCGTTCGTGACTACAGATGCTTTTGGGATGTGAGGTTTGGTGAAAACCACCACCAGAGTTATGACTATTGCAATTACGACTAAGAGGAAAAGAGCTCCTGCCAGTCGGCGGAACGTTTTATTTGTGCTGAAAATAAAATACCGATAAAAATGCTGTGTCAAGGTTCAAATTTGCGATTAAAAATGTTTGACCTTGATAGGTATAATACTTATCAGATTTAGATAATGAGTAATGGTTGGCGTCTTTTTGGTAGATTACTGTGGTGATAAAATTGCAGGAGTTTTTTCTGATAAGGTGCTATTTAATACGGGAAATGTAGGTTCAGAACAATAGGGCTCAGATTTGGGTGTTTTGGAGGCTATAGAGTGTGCACAAAGCGACAGATGAAAATCGAACCTGTTGCCTTTGGTCATGCTTTTATTCAAAAAACAAAAGAGCCTCGAAGTTAACCGTGTCTTATCTTATCGCCAGTATAATATTGCAGTTTACTTAATACCGTAAATTAAACAAACATGGCAATTGCATCATTACTTTTACTATTTGTATGATAGCAATTGTTTTGTAATGTGCAACTACGTGCTTTTAGAAATAATTGGCACAAAACGTTAAATGTTGCGCTATTTGGTTCTCGAAATCAAATATCAAGGACTTTGTTTATTAGGTAACTGAGACGAAGATAGACGATATGAAGAAAGGGCCTTCTTGAGACCCTACAACTTATATAGTGGGTCAGCCACGCAGAGTTGGGCAAGCCAGACCCTCTGGCGCCCAAGTAACATGGTGACGTAATTTTGTCGAACTACCGACGTCATAGTGTAAGTCTAAATACGTTAAAATAACGTGAAAATGACTTTTAAAGTGACATCCTAGGGACGTCAAAAAAACGTACGTACATGACGTAATTGTGACGTCTTTTTAACGATTTTTTTACGTACTTTCTACTGTCTTGACAACCAGGATTGGCGCATTTAAGGGTTCCAGTGCTAAAAAAATCGAACATATTTTTTATATTAAAGATTAAGAAGAAATATTTGGGAGTTTAACAGAAAAACAACAAATTTAAAGCTATATGTACAGGGTGATCATTTTAAGTGCCTCACTCGATTTTCCTGCTTTATTCTTCACATAGGAAAAAAATTCAAAAACCATACTTGTGTCCTTTTTTTCGAGGAATCCGATTCCGAAAAGATAAAAACAATTGAATGTCAAAGAAAAAAGTTATGGCCAAAAAACTGAAAAAGAAAAAATATACACCCTGTATATTAATGCGGAAATGGATATGTGACATTTCACTGATTGTAAATGTGTATCAGATACATATTTTTCACTTCCGGTTTGACCGGAAATTGCTTTAATTTTTTTATTTTAGGTGATACACCCTGTATATTGAGCTCAGTTTAAAGAACTTTTCTTTCTGAATTCAGCAATATATAACATATCATCATTGTCTTTCATATTTAATAAGATATTGGGGTTTTAATTTAAAATTACACAAATATATGTTATGAAATAAAGTCATCCATGAAAACAAACAAAAGCATTTAAATTATTTTTTATTTATTTCAAAAACTAAAGAATATAAGTTATAATGCTATATCTTCTTTTGTTTTTGAAATAAATAAATAATTTAAATGCTTTTGTTTGTTTTCATGGATGACTTTATTTCATAACATATATTTGTGTTATTTTAAATTAAAACCCCAATATCTTATTAAATATGAAAGACAATGATGATATGTTATATATTGCTGAATTCAGAAAGAAAAGTTCTTTAAACTGAGCTCAATATACAGGGTGTATCACCTAAAATAAAAAAATTAAAGCAATTTCCGGTCAAACCGGAAGTGAAAAATATGTATCTGATACACATTTACAATCAGTGAAATGTCACATACTCATTTCCGCATTAATATACAGGGTGTCAATTTTTTTCTTTTTCAGTTTTTCGGCCACAACTTTTTTCTTTGACATTCAATTGTTTTTATCTTTTCGAATCGGATCCTCGGAAAAAAGTACATAAGTATGGTTTTTGAATTTTTTTCCTAGGTGAAGAATAAAGCAGGAAAATCGAGTGAGGCACCTTAAAATGATCCCCCTCCTGTACAGCTATAATTTAAGGATCTTTCTTTTCAATTGCCAAATATATTTCCTTAATCTTCAGTAGAAAACTCAGGATTTGGTATTACAAGTGAAAATGTTCTTTCGCTACTAGTAGTTTTAAGTCAGAAATATACGTCATAAATACGTCCCTCGCAGGACGTTACAAAAACGTCTTAAAAGATATGTCGTACAGACGTTAATAATTAGTCATATGACGTCGCTGACCAAAAATGACCTAACTGGGACGTGTAAAGACGTCACCATGTTGCTTGGGATTTTATTACAGAAAAGGTATAGTTAATATACCTATTTGTATATACATAAATATATACAAGATTTAATAAATATATAAAACTGATATTTGTATACATATAAAGTTTATCTTTTATTGTCAGCAGTTAATATTTATGGCCAACATTGGAAAAACAAGTTTGTAAAATTTATTCTGAAAATTTTCTTTTGTTACAGTAGTTTTAAGTCGGGAATATACGTCATAAATACGTCTCTCGAAGGACGTCACAAAAACGTCGTACAGACGTCAAAAATTAGTCATCTGACGTCGCTGACCAAAAATGGCATTTTTTGACCAAAAACCAAACTGATTCCGATGACTCCCAATCTCTAGCAAACAAAACTATAGGTAATTAATTCCGACAGTGTAATTTAAAATATGATTACTGCTTGTGTAACAATGATTATAAAATTACTGCCGACACATGGCATAGGCTATATAAACAATACGAGCTATATTTGTTTACGACAATTTGTTATTGTTGACAGAAATAATTGCGGCAATCCGACTGGAAACGGGAATCCACTCAATGTCACATTACGCATTATTTTAAGTTCATAGCCGTTGGGCAAGCCGGTTTCAAGTCAAGTGCTCGCGAAAACAATTATGTAAGCACTCTTTGGAAACATTAATAAAAACAGGTCCTTATCGAGTCTCGATAGTGGGAAAATCATGTCTTTTTTATGCAGGGGCGGACCCAGGGGGAAATTTGGAGGGAGGGTTTGTTAGAATAAAATATTTTTGCTAGAATTTTGTAGGATTGGGTAGGGGGGAGGGGGGGGGGGGCTATATTTAAGAGTAGAAATTATAACCTAAAATATTATATTAACTCTTTAGTTAGATATATATATTCGTGATTATTCCATGACAACTTATACAGGGTGTTTTCGAAAATTAGAGTACATGATTTGCAACAAAAAATGCCTAACTAATTTTGAAACTAAGAAATGTGGCAGTAAGTATAGAAAAACAAAAAAAATTCTATGTGGATAATTATATACATATTATTGGACGCCACATTGGCATTGTGGCGCCACCGTATATTCCAAAGTGGTTTAAAATTGCCAAGGTTTCTGTTTTTTTTTTTAATATAAAATCTCATAAGCACATTTATGTCAAATGCCTCAGGTGTTTCACTGTATAAAAACCTGACGTGATTCTCGCTCATTTCCAAATAAACAAATAATACTTACAATAATTTCATTCCGCTGTTTTCCTGACCTTATCGCCGAAACAAACGAATATGTATGTAATGTAAAAATTTACGACTATTTTCACAATATGCGAACCCAGCAATTCGTACCGTATTGTGTACCTATTTAACCATGCAGTGAACAACTTATTATTTAAATATTTTTAAGGTCACTATCTCCCATTAAATGATAGCATTCGTACGAGCGTTATGTCACAAATTCATTTTTTCACACCCGCACCCGCACCGCACCTCGTAGAGACGAATTCAAATGACGGCGAAAAAAGTGTACCTAATATAGCTTGGGTATCACAAGAGATAATCGAATCGGCGATTGCTTTGCGTAAGGAGATAAAATCGTCTACGTTGGTCTTTTGAATTACACTCGACTATCATAGCGCGGAATGATCGAAATGATTTAATAAATTTATTTGAAAGTACGAGCGGGTCTACGGAACATGCGAAGGATTCATGTTGCGACGCGGACTTTCCACATTGAAAAAGGTTATCGTGGTACAAGTGCGCCGGTTGTACCGGGAGCTTTAAAAAACAGCTGTAAATCGGGAAAATTGTAATAGGCCGTTTGTGTCTTGTTTATTAATAAACGAAATACCCTGTATATGTTCGCACGTTCCTATTCCCCATGGAATTCTGATTTCAGCGATGTGTCACATGTTGGCATTTGTCTCAAAAATCGCGCGGAAAATGCGAAAAACTGAAAAATCCAAGTAGGCCCTGCGGGATTTTGTTTTTTATCTTATAGAAAGTACAGCGACTTGATAGGGACAGAGACGACAATAGAGCCAAAGCCACGCCCACCCGCCATTATGAGGCTAAATTTATCAGGACTAACATAACCTTAAATTTTTAGTTTTGCAAATTTATTTTCAATTTTTATTTTAATATTTGTCCTAGTTACTCTCAGACAGTAGATTTATAAAGTTTCAATATTGTAGATTGTTTAAAATAGACTGCTAATTATAGGTTAGAGTTCCAACCAACAAAAAACATTTTGGCTTGGTTTTCTTTAATTGATTATTGAAACACTCGTATTATAATACTAAAATTATTAGTGTAATTTAATGAAAGTCTATGCAAAAATGTATGTACTTCTTAAAAAATATAAGAATATATGTGCACGTGTGAGGTTAGGTAAAATCGTAAATTTCATTAAAATATTTTTAGCATAAAAAAATTTAATTTCACTAGCCAATAATACAGTGAATTTATATTTTCTACAATTTTTAAAACAGCGCATTTTCATAGACTTTTTCAGTTAAACAATCAATGACTAAACAGTCGAATGACCAACAATGAGGCATCACGAGAAATAAACTAAACCAACACTTACCTTATGAATACAATATACAATATAAAATTTTTAAATAAATCTTTACATAGTTCTTTTCACAATACACAAATAATTTTAATACGTTTAATAAATCACAATAAATTGTTAAAGATGCACAAGTATGCACAGTATAATATGACAGCTTAAACAATTTCAGCATTTTTAGCTTCTTAATGGCGGTACATACCGCGTGAATCCAACTACCAATCAAGATGCTGACAACCCTTTGTCGCCACTGTCCCTATACAGTCACTGTAATAGAAAGTATGCACTGGATTTGACGCTTGAGTGTATCTTTAGTCACTTCATGTATGCCATTTTTAGAAATTCATGGAAAACAACGATATTTTGTGAAGTACTTAAATGGGGACATATATCTTTCTCCATAAGAAAGGCATATTTTCAGCTTTATTGCACAATCGTCTTACAGCGTGGGGTCACTGGCCTACGTCATGAATGCGTTCTGGTTATTTTCCACATAATAACTCTGATCTAATCTGCCTCAGTTGCAACAAGTAATAAGGGGTTTATGAGCGAATTTGATTTATTGTAAGCAAACCCCGTTGGCGCGCGCTTCTCTATTTATGCGATCGATAAGAGGCGTGGCTTCGTTTCGCTGCCGTTGCGTGATGGGTCACTCGTGCTATTAAGATTAAATTCTGCTAAATTGAAATACTGTTTCTTAGCAGGATAGTACTGGGTATGTCAAGACACGCGTCATCGCGGATATCATTAGCAGGTAAAATATTTCGACTTTCAAGACAAATTAATTTTATTTTATGCACTGAAAAGAGGTCTACCCATCAGTCGTAGAAAATCACGCAGCTCACCCGAGCTAATGTTTATTATTAATAGTATAATAACAAATAACATTTTGACTTGGACAAATTAGTTAAACCGTATCTCTACGTTTGATTATGTACAAATGTTTTTGTAATTGTAATTACAGAATATCTGAGAGGTTATCATGTACTAGGTCAATCCGGCGCAATTTTCCAGTTTCTAGCTATGTATTTAATGTAATATGTCGGTTTAAAGCCATCGATGTCAAGGCAAGCTGATACTGGTATCTGTAAGTAGTCGTAAAAAAAGTGTGATTACTCGTATTATGGTTTTTTAGACCTACGTAGCTATAGCTAATCCGATTATAAATCATTAATCTGCAGTAATCCACTTATTTAAAGGGACAAAGAAACATACCTACCGGTAACTGGTAAGAATTAACAACAATTAATGAGAACCCCCCTCCTCGGGTTGGTCCAGATGGTCATGTGTGAGCCTTGTCAAGTTCCATTACCTATTAACGTAAATTCGCGGGATGGACTATACGTACTTGTAATTTCTGATACACTTTACACTGGCTCTTTTATTAAATTTTGCCTAGTAATGCTTTCATCACAACCAATTGAGTAACAGATACACAACTCAATGAGAAATAAAACCAAGTCATTCAAAAAAATGTATTTACTATCTTATTGCTACAATTACCTAATTTTACAACTAGATACAACTGATTAGTGAGTATAATAGACAAACGAAGGTGAACACAAATAAATTAACAAACTTTTGCAACCAACCAACTAAACATTAAGGAAGTGAGATACGGCATGGTCGCAGATTAAAGAAAGACGTTGAAGGGTGTCTGTTTCCTCCTGAGTAGCACTTCGAATGCTTACAGCGTTCAGAATGTTTGGGGCAGTCATCTTTCCAATACATCTAGAAAAATTAGGAAAAAATAAGTTAATTTGTACAGGTTGTTAATCACCATGTTGATAAAAAATGTGACTTTGGTAAAACCCCATAAAAGTGCTAGTAAAACCCTGCACTATCTGCATTTAATTTGGAAGGTCATTTGTTTTCATAATTACCAGCCCAGCAGCGATGGAAACATTTTAAAAGATAATACTATTTACAAAACATTGACCAAATCAATATTTTAATTTATGTCTTCCTGCTGATTCTGGCGCAGTGCCTTTATCACAAGCAAAAGTCACGTCCTCTTGCAAGTCTGTTATTAAGTGGGCTTTACTTAAATAAATAAACTTTGTTATCTAAAAGATATATTTCCAAAACAATCTGGTGATAAAAATATAGTGGGATATCTTGCCTTCCAACCAGTAACCAGATAATAGTTATGATAGTATTACAAATTATTTTAATTTATATGAGAAATTTAGTAGAACGGAATATATTTAATGCAAACATAAGTTCCTCAGATCAAAGCAAAAGACCCAAATTTTTGTTTGAACTTGAACAACTAAAATAGCAACACACATAATTATCTTAAAACAAAATTAACAAACATTTTAAAAATATTGACAAAATATTCGTTGTGATTTGAGCTGTGATTGTTTAATATTACTTGTTTTTATACTTTTTTTAAATTCTAAATTTCCCAACAGGAGGCAATATTTAACGAAAAAGAGGCTTACCGCAGCGCTTGTCCTACATGAAAGTCTTCAATCTCCATGTGAGTGGTGATGTCGTAATACACCACTTGTAGTATGGGGCCCTTATTCTTATCACGCAAAAGCATAATCTTTTGAGTTCTCATGCTGCCCTCTTGGATGGAGATCACAGAAGCTGAAAAAAGAAGGATGTTATTTCTATTTGGGTCAATTCAATACCGAAAGGTGTACTTGATGAGCCTTTCGACAACTTTAGTAGGTAAATAATTTACATAGCAATTTAAACGATTTGAATTATTTGTTTTTGAAAAAAAAACGTTAAATTTTTCGTATTTAAACAATTATTAATAAAAAATCAAAGTTAATGGTGAAATTAATTATGTTGGTGCCCTTCGATCAAATTGAGTCGCGCCGGGCCTGTCTAGTCAACTATTTAAAATTTATTCAAGTTATGCAACCAACACATCAAGAGCTTCATCAATAATGTTGCCTATCTATAAAGTAAGCCTGCTCTGGAAAGATGTTTCGTTATGCAACCAACATATCAGTAGTACAATGAGATTGCCTACCCTCATAATCAAAATTCAAATTATTCACTTTCAAATATTAGGTAAGTTAATATATTCGAAACTCTTACCTATGACTTCAAAGAAGCAGAAATGATTTTGAAAGATCTTGTTCCACTTGATCACTCTCTCGGCTGTACCGGTAAAAACGAAAAACTTCTCTTTTTCGCTGCTCTGAAAAATTACCAGAAATGTAAAACCGAACTATTTGTGTCCAACGTTTAACTTACCCCATAAAACTTGATCCTTAAATCGTTGCTAGCAGAAGCTGCTTTACCCAAGTTTTGCTCGGTGCTAGTACTACTACTGGCAACATTCCTAAAAGTATTATGTTGAACTGTTGAGTTATTTACAGGGCTCGGCATCGGCACAATATTCTGCTGAAAATGTAACATTTACATTACATACGGAAACTGAATATTGAGGATATGTAATTATTACCTGTGGTAGTCCTACGCTACGAACTAAAAGGGAATGATCGTTTCTGCCTCTATTGTCGGCGGAAGTAGTTAAAGTAACACAACTAGAATTATGCTGGGCGGCAGTTGGAACTAGACGACTAGGGCACTAAATTCAAATAAATTAACAATGAATTCAAGGGAAAATGTGGAAACTTACCGGGCGAACCATGGTCTGAACTGGGCCTCTTGGTGATTCTGCTACAGAGGAATTTCTAGTCGCCGGCGAATTATTTTGGATTATACCACTTAATAACGGTCTCTAAATAAAATACATATATAAATTTACGAGGAATATTTTGAATTCGTGAGATTCGCTGACGTACGTGCAGAACCAAAAATGTCACAGCAAACAAATGTTCTTACCTGTATTAATGGCGGCTCATACACGGGATTTCTCACATTATTATTACTATATTGAACTCCACTTGGCAATGCGAATGCCCCTAAAGTTCCTTGTTGCATGTTTACAAGTTCGGGCTCAGTTTTCACAACGTTCATATTGCTGTATCTTACGTTATAGTTTCGCTGAAACCTAATGATGAGCAATTTAAATATTTGTTTTTTCTGTTAATTTAATAACTTACATTTTCTCTGAGAATCCTAGTTACAGCACAATGAAAATGTTAAAAACACAAAATGGTGGTACTACTGGAGAATCTGCTTAAAAACAAATGAACGTAAATCAAAGCATCCTTGGGAATACTGGATTTGTATTGCAAATAAAAATTTTTTAGAGAAATTAAAAAACTTTATTACTATTTATAAAAATACAGTCATTTTTGCTATTATAATTCACTCGATCATTATTTTGTAATTGTTGTTTTATTTAAAATTTTTTAAAAATAACTAAAGTGATGTTTCTTATCGTAACTTTAAAATTATGGAATAACAGGTATTTCGTTGTATACGATACAACCAAAGCTGTAACTTAATTTGAAACGCTTCTTGTAACTTCTTCATCAACATCGTCATCGTCCTTCTCATCCAGCATTTCCTAAAAATAGAACCGTCAATTTCAAGTTTTGAACAACGTGCTTAATGAGCAATATACCTGGAGAACTTCCACCAAATGCCTAGATTCGTCCAACATTTCTTTACATAATTTATTTTCCTCCTGAAGTGCTTCAATGTTTGTCTTCAGTTTCTCGATTTCCTTAAAACTTTCATTCAAAGATTCACCCCTCGTTTCTGCAAGCTTACGCCAATAATCCGCGCTGGGCTCATCCGAAGTTAGATCTTCAGCTGTGATAACACATTCGCCTGTCTGCACACTTTTATTTTGCATCAGCAACTTTTTGCGTTTGGTTTCAGACTTTTCAAAATCGCTACAAATTGAAATATACTATTATATACATTCAAATTTCATTTTAATACTCTAGTCTATTACCTAGCTGCTTTAGCGTCTTTAAAAGTTTGTGGCCTGCCTACTAAATTTTCCTTATCTGTAGCGACATGCTGTAGGACTTTCAAAGTTCTTCTGCTAGTTTTCGCATTTTCCTACAAGAAAATAACAATTATATTTATAAATACACACAAATAACAAAACCGTAAGCAAGCCATAACCTCAATTTTACCTGTTTCTCTTGTGACTCCACTTTGATAATAACCTTTTTTTCGGTCTTCATCATAATTATTCGTAGTCTCTATCACTATCAGGTGTCGCAAACAGTATCTATTTGTAGGTAAATGTATGCGTTTTTGACAACCTGCACAAATTTGGCGGTTAATTACGTTGTTGATTGGTTAATTGGCTGCTGGCTGGTTCTTTTTCGTTTCAGGGCTTTTATGAAAATTAATGCGCCAAGTTCAAAATAAGCATATCTATCGAATAAATTAAAATCGCTAATAACGTAAACGTAAACACAGTAAAAAGCCGGTTTATTGTTATTTGAAAAAAAAAAAATGAGTTCGTTCTTTTCGTTTACACTTCAGTTTGGTTTGGGTCACGTTTGAGTGTCATTTCCAAGTTTGCAGTTTTTCTATTGGTCCAGCCAGCCAGAATAGTGGAAGGTGTAGAACTAACTACAGACGAACAGACGAAAAGAACACACCTAATAAATTGATGGGACAAGAGAACTACTTTATCATGCTAGTGGCGCCATCTAATATGATATCGTTAAACTGATAAATTGCACCGTATTTAAAAATTCAAATTTGTTTGATTAATTTAGCAGTAGTAAGCGGCGAATTGAACATTTGAATAATTTGACAGGTGGTTGGCAAGTAGTTAATTTTTAATTTACCTGCAGATTTTCGTTTCAATTAGATAAAATGTGTAATTCAGAAATTCGCAATGTGGAAGAAGTTCCACGCCCCTATCGCGATGTATTTAACGAATACCCTTGTTTCAATGCTGTGCAGTCGCAAGTTTTGGACGCTGTGTTGTACACAGGTAAGTTTACGTGCACTTTGTTGTCATTTATAAACAGCAGGACGCTTTAAATTTTAGATGACTCGGTGGTAGTTTCCGCTCCTACTGGGGCTGGGAAGACGGTCATTTTCGAACTGGCTATCGTTAGGTTGCTGATTTGTTACGAAAATGTTGATATTTCTAAACAATTAAAAATGGTTTATAGTAAGTACACTAAATGCATGTGATCGAAGTATACCAATAGGAACTGCATATTATTATTTTTTTTTAGTTTGCCCCATAAAGTCCCTGTGCCAAGAAAGACTAGTGGACTGGCACACGAAATTTTCAAAATTTGGTATAAACTGTATATCAGTAACCGGCGATTCGGATTACTTTGATTTTCACCACCTAATTAATCATAATCTGATCATATCGACTCCTGAAAAGTGGGACTCTATGACAAGAAAATGGAAAGGTAATGAAAAAATTGTGAAAGTCGTCAAGCTATTTATGATAGATGAGGTGCATTTGCTTAACGAGGAAAACCGAGGGTCAACTCTGGAAGTTATCGTAAGAGAAACAAAATATAAATTTATTTAGACAATTTATAGATTTAATTTCTAATGGCATTACTTTGCAGGTGAGCAGGATGAAAACTGTGGAGGATTCGGTTGTTTCGTACGTAGATGAGAGTGGGGCCCGCAGTAAGAAAATTCGTTTCATCGCTTTATCTGCCACTGTTCCTAACGTTGAGGACATAGCAGAATGGATTGGCAAGCCACCAAATATAAAATATTACAGGTAGGTATCAAATTATGTTGTCGATGCTTTTTTAAATGAGCAACCATCTTTTTGTTTGTTGTAGATTTTCTGAAGAAATGAGGCCAGTGAAACTGAAAAAAATCGTCCTAGGCTACAACTGCAACCCGAAGACAACGTCCCCATTTAAGTTCGACATATCCTTAAGCTACAAGCTTCAGACACTTATGATGCAGTATTCTGAGGGAAAACCTACCTTGGTGAGTTCGCCCGGCATAAGCATACATACAATCGCAACGCTTTACCTTTGCAGATATTTTGCAGTACGCGAAAAAGCGTAGAGATGACAGCCAACCATATAGTGAACAGCTTGAAAATTCACCTGAACGAGGAGCAAACAAATAAGTTAATGGAAGTGGCGAACTCAATTACAGACGTCAAAGCCAGAGGAACCATCAAACATGGCGTGGGGTATCACCACGCAGGTGGGTACTGCTTTTATTTTTTACCCACGGATTTTGCTCCGTCTCTTATTCTTACAGGTTTGATTCCTGAAACCCGACACATCATAGAAAACCTATTCCGGAACGGCGACTTACCGGTATTAGTAACCACCAGCACGCTAGCGATGGGCGTCAACCTCCCCGCGCACCTGGTTATCGTTAAATCTACCAAGTGTTATGATAACTGTGGTTTTCGAGATTATACAGAGACTGCTATTCACCAGATGATCGGTCGGGCAGGGAGGCCGCAGTTCGACACCAGTGCCACCGCCTTGATTTTGACTACCAGTGACGACAAGGTAAGTTGAGACGTGGTCTTTTTATATAGGGATTTATATTTGACGTACTTCGTTACTTTCTGTTCACATACGTTGCATTAAATTTATGGGAACGATAGCAGCACCAAGAAGCAGTCTTTGCTTTGCTGGTGCCTAAACTTGAATACAACGTTTATACTATATTTTTAGTCTATTGATATTCCGCCTTTACTTTAATAATTTGAAATATATATCATTTGCAAAAAAATATTTATAAATACAAAAATAAAAAATTTATTATACATAAGCTTGAAAAATGATTATAAAGAGATGTTTATAAATTAATATAATATATAGAGTATAATCTTTATATAGTAAAAAATAAAAAAGTGTGTAGGGTTCTTTTTCGGAAGCAAAGCGTTATGGAGTTTCGGCAACCGCCTCTCTCTTATCCCTGGAACGGTTTTGGTTGATTCGAGAAGGATATCCTCGGGACAAATCCTGATTCTCCCTCCACGGAATAGTCTATAGTCATAAGCCTGCCATCCGGTAAATATACATAATACGATCCTGCAACTCTTCCGGCTGCATCGCCTGCCTCGTTCTTGCCAAAGTATGTGTTCGTCGGGGGGTTCTCGACTTTGTATTGATAATCATACTGAAAAAGAAATAATATTGTATAGTCTCGGTAAATTTTCAATTTTCAAAATTTTGCATTTTTAAAAATTTTCAAATTTATAATTCATTATTTAGTATTTATTGTAATTTTCTGCCCTTTCCTTGTTACTCACTGCATTTATAAAAATGTGTTACTTACTGGTATCGGTAATTCCTTTGCATACGGCCTCAACGGCGAAAACTGAGGGGCTGCCGTTGTTGAAACCACCAAAATCGCCAAGGTAGTTAGCAAAGACAGCCTGAACGTGGAGGGAGACATTTTCTGTAAAAACAATGGATATTGTGTAACAGGTGCATATAAAAATGGAAAATTATATAACGGTAAAATATATAGGTAATTAAAAATCCATCTGGTAGGTAATATAAAATATGAGTGCGGTCCTGCTTGGCAGTTTTTTTTCTCCTATTTGTTGAACAATGTCGTCGAGTCAAAGCACAGTAAATTTACTATTATTATTTTTTAAATTATTATTTTGCCAATATAAAAAATTCGGCGCTTCATTTCTCTTATGTACAAAACTCACTTACCTATTTGCGTAAATCCGAAAAACTATATATCACAAAGACGTCCTTTAGTCGCGAGCACACTTCAGAGGCTTCCAGGGCCGTTTTTGTCAGAATGAACGATGCCCACCTCTTAAGGACTTTTATACGATCCCGTAGAACTTAGAAGGACGTACTCCCCCAGAGCCCCACTCTTTACCCATCAAAACATCGAGAATAATAAGCGAAAGTGTAGGTATTTTTTAAGGCATGTATTAATCTTTAGGTTCATCTCGTTTGTTAATAATCCAAGCACATAATTTGATTATAAACGATTGCTATTGCCATATATGGCGTTCTTAAAAATAGGAGGACGCGGAAAGGACGAAAATTGAATCATTTATGAACGCGACACTAGGAACGGTATTAGGAAAGCTATCAGGGCGACTTTAAATGTTTTAATGGACCATATACAGGGTGAATTCCAATAACTCATTTTAATTTTAAGAGGGGGTTTCTGTTGATATTTATAACACAAATTACTAATAAAAAAATATAAAAAAGAAAGTTGAAAAAATTCTGGTAAACTTTTGAGTACCGCTTCGTCGCTCTACTGACCTACTTATGGGGTGAACAACATGCCTTGTATCCAAGTCACAGACTCCAAGTTCTAACGTAAAAAACGTGACAAAAAACGTCTAACAAAGTTAAGCCGCCGTTTATAAATTTGCGGTCGGAGACAATTTAATTGGCAGTGACAGCAAAAACTAGTGAATTTATGATTGCAAAAAACAAGGTGAATGCCAGAGGCAAAGACCTATCCTCATTTATTTTCTGTTGAGATAGGTAAGTTACGAAGTTCTGAAAATGTTGACGTATTTTAATTTATTTTCTTTCTTGAAAACTACAGGGTATATATTTTTTATTATTGGTATATGGCCTTACCATTAAGGGACCTACCGTCCCTTAAAATTAAAATGAGTTATTGGTATTCCCTCTGTATACAGAGTAATCTCTAATCTTGGACTTTGACAGTTGGTACCTACAGTTGAAAATAATTAGAATTTATTGTATATACAGGCGTGGCCTCCAGTAATAGGAGGCCGCGAACAAGAATCAGTGACGTCACGATAGCCGGCTGTCTAACTTAACTAAATAACAGATAATAATAATTACATTTTTAAGATAACCTCATTATAGTCGTTTTCAGAAGAGTTCGTAAATCTTTTAAAAAATCTGAATTGACAGTAACGTATATTAAACAATTTTCAGCAGAGGCGGTCATAATATAGGTCATCTACACACCACACCACAACAAAATTATCGCGTTTTTACTGATTTTACGAATTGTCACCAACAACGAAACATAATAAGGATTTCTACACTTCTAAATTACTATTTTCACCTATAAAAATATAGATATAG
Source organism: Rhagium mordax (assembly GCA_963680705.1). Taxonomy (NCBI): domain Eukaryota; kingdom Metazoa; phylum Arthropoda; class Insecta; order Coleoptera; family Cerambycidae; genus Rhagium; species Rhagium mordax. Next base: position 58,912,701 of record OY796662.1, on the reverse strand, counting down.
AGCTCTACTAAAGGAAGCTTGGCAGAACAGTTTAACGATGCCTGCAGAGTTTCGGCTGGACTGAGTAACAGCAGAAATAATATATGTTTGTGAAAATATATTTATATATTCGTAAAAATGAATATATATTTTTACAAAGATATATATATTTATAAAACTTATAAATATTTTAATAAAAAAAAATATATTTAATGAAGAAATATATATATTTCAATAATTATTGGTATATATATTTGTAATACTAAAAACGGCGCCTCATATTTTTTGCTGGTTTAAAGAAAATAGATAAGATCGTCTAAAATGTTAAATTTGGCATTTATTACGTCAACGTGTTCCGGAACCGCAGATAAAACGCACCAAATATATTCAAATCTGAAAATAAAAATTCATAACCGACCAAAATGTTGCAAAACAAAGGAATTCGCACCTCATAAATATTTATGTAGGTACCTAAATCTCAATTCATCATTGCATTATTATGTTCAAGTTACCGCAACTTCGTTGCACATCCAATGGGTAGCCTGACTTACCTTCGGTTTCCCACGTTAAAACTGCCCGAGTATGCGTGGAGGTGGAGGCTGAGTATGACATATTGTTTAATGATATCGAAATTAATGGCATTAATCAGTGTTTAGCATAAAGTGGCTAATTGCTGTATACACTAGAGGCAAAAAGTGAGGAACGCGAAGTTACTATACTTACCATTTGTACAGTTGTATGTCTAATCAGACAGAAAGTCTAGGGTTCATTGCAAGGTATTATTGCATAAAAGTTGTCACATCGTTTATAGCACCTAGAGCCGGTCCTGGTTTTGACACAATGACGATTTGCAATATCCGATTGGCAAAATCTCTCGTTCGTCTCCTCTCGCGGCTAGGAATTTATTTTGCGGCAACTATACTTGCCACAGAATATAACGGGTGTAGCAAAATCATGGTACAGGGTGTCCCACATGCTCACTTGATCTCCTGCCTGTCATTATTATTGGGTTAAAATGAAAAACCAACATATATTCTCATGTATTTTTTTATGAGGAATCCGATTTTAAGGTTGATTAAGCGAGATAATCTCTGATATACGAGGTATTGTCAAAAAACTGATTTTCCAAATTTTTCTCACCCTGTATATTATTACGGAAATCGATATGGTATATTAATGTGGTTATAAAGGCCTATGCAGTTCATACGTCTAACTTCCGGTTTGGCCGGAAATAGCTAAAATCTGTATATTATGAAATAATTAAAACGTTTTTTGTTTTTAATTTAAATATCCCGTTAAATCTTTGATATTACTTTATTTAAACAATTCCTCATTCACGAGCAAAGGTAAATGTTTTAGAGCAGCTTACAATATCAATGCCTCCATACCAATAATGCATTTATAATAGCATTAACATAAATAATCGCATTTCTAATAAATGTATGTAAATAATTCTCGATGCGGCCAATTATGAAATGTGGATGCATAATATCTAGCGGTTTTAATAGCAAATGAGGATGAATAGATGATATCATAATGTTAATTCTCCGTTGTGAGGCAGGAGAATTGACGCGCAGTGACAGCCCGAACTGCCCGTTACGGCGATTACGCAAGTTTATACTACAAGACAGAAAATTATAGCTGTGGCTTACAAAACACTTCATCTTGTTGATATGTTTTAAAGTTCAAATAATCCGAATGGCAGGTTAATGCTTATTATATTTGTGTGCGTATTTGTTGGAATTAGGCGCAAGAAGGAAATGTGACTGCAGAAATCCTTGTATTGAAAATCTGGCGTAAAACAATAAAAAGTATTAGTAAAAACTCTTACAGACTTAATTGGCGAAGATTTAACATTTTATTACGACGATGGAGACAGTTATAGAAGCCACGCCCCATATCTTTCTCAATTTGCAGCGCAACATTGGCAACCGAAAGCTTTTTCAACTTATTAATATTGATATTGATTGACCCAATGGTTAAATATTTGCAGCATAAATTCGAGAAAATGGTTGGCTGCGGACAGCCGATAGAATCGAACCTCCACCGACACCTCACCGAACATCTGAACGCCGAGGTCGTTCTGAGAACGATCACCGACTTGGTCGTGGCCATGCAGTGGTTGGCGTCCACTTTCCTCTATGTCAGAGCCAGGAAAAATCCTCGTCATTATGGGCTAAACGTTGGCCTCAGGGAGGATCAACTCGACAAGAAACTGCTAGGTAAGTGGTGAAACAATGAGCAGGCCAATTAAGGCAAGAAATTTAAAAAAAAAATGTAAAACCCACCAATTTGGATAATTAAAAAATGTAGAATACGGTCCTGTCCGCAATAAAAGTGAAAAATTTTTGTAAAAAATTAACTCGTCAAAATTTGGACGGTTCATAAATGTGGAATACAGTCCTGTCCGGTTTAGAAACCCACCAATTTGGATAATTTAAAAATTTAGAATACGGTCCTGTCCGCAATAAAAGTGAAAAACTTTTGAAAAAAATTAACTCATCAATTTGGATAACTCAAAAACGTGGAATACGGCCCTGTCCGGTTTAAAAACCCCCCTTTTGGATAATTTAAAAAATTTTAATACGGTCCTGTCCGCAATAAAAGTGAAAAACTTATGAAAAAGATTAATCCACCAATTTGGGTAATTCAAAAATGTGGAATATACGGTCCTGTCCGTAATAAAAGTGAAACATTTTTGAAAAAATGTTTACCATATTTATTTAGATAATTCAAAATTTATGGAGTACAGTCCTGTCGGGTTTAAAAACCCAACAGTTTAGATAATTAAAAAATTTAGAATACGGTCCTGTCCGCAATAAAAGTGAAAAACTTTTGAAAAAATTATTAACTCATCAATTTGGATAATTCAAAAATGTGGAATACGGTCCTGTCCGGTTTAAAATCCCACCAGTTTGGATAATTAAAAAATTTAGAATACGGTCCTGTTCGCAATAAAAGTGAAAAAAATTAACTCATCAATTTTTGCATAATTAAAAAATGTGGAATACGGTCCTGTCCGGTTGATATTCTTAGACAGGGCCGGACTTAAAAAAATTATATGTGAATATCACTTTTTTTTCGAAACTCTCGTTAGGCTCGTTTTCTGGCAAACAGTTCAGTGTGCGGAATATGAGCTAAACTGGACATTTTGGACAATAATTAAGGTAATCGTTGTTGTTTTTAGAGATGTGTCAAATCGATTTGAACAAACTGGTGACAGCGGGGATGATAACAATGGACCAAGACATTCTCATCGCTCCAACCTCGACTGGCGAGATTATGGCAAAATATTACGTTGCCTTTGAAACCATGAGGCTGTTCACGCAGGTACGTTTCGTACTTTGTCCAGAACTAAAACTAATTTAAAAAAAATATTTATCTGTAGATATCTGGCACGGAAATTTTGATACAAATTCTGGCTCTTATCTCGAAATGCCACGAGTTTTCAGAGATGCGTCTCAGGGTGAACGACAAGAAGACGCTGAACCTTTTCAACAAAAATTCCAAAAGAACCACCATACGCTTTCCCTTAAACGGACGGATCAAAACGTGGGATATGAAAGTCAACTGGTAAATATACTACGTCATTTATTTACGGGGGACTTACCCAAGCGTCCAGCTCTATCCTCCTTGTATACGCCTCCTTGGATTCAATCCAGCTGGTATATTGTTTCAGCATTATTCAAGCTGTCCTGGGAAATTTAGATATACTAGATCACTCGCTATTGAGCGAGTCCTTCACAATAATGAGGAATGGAGCGAGGATAGCTAAATGTAAGTATTACGTTTTGAGCATAACAACTCAGTATGTCATCTTACAAAAAATATTTACCCCGCCACATATGATTTTATAGGTCTCAGTGAATACCTGGGAACGAGGAGGAATAATTGTTACAGTGCTCTTTTGAACACGGTCATTTTGTGCAAGTGCTTCCACGCCAAATTGTGGGAGAATTCTCCCTATGTAAGCAAGCAGCTTAGCGGGATTGGGAGCGTTATGTCCCACCAGCTGGTCAACTCTGGGAAGACGACTTTTAAGAAAATACTGGACTCGAATCCTCGAGATATTGAGCTGGTAAGAAAACGTAGCATCGTAGCATGTATTACATTAGAAGGTGGTATTTAATTAAACCGCCTATTTCAGAATATAAAAAGAAAACCTCCCATGGGCAACCTATTAATAGAGGAGGTACGACACATTCCCCAGTACGAAATGACCCTCGAAAAGACCAATAATCCAAAACAATTGACGCTAACCATCAGTTTATTGAACGGTACAGATTTGCAGGAAACGTCAACGGTTAACGTGAAGTCTATAATGACCCTTCTGGTGGGGAATAACTTGAACGAAATATTGGTTTACGAGAGATACCAGTACGTACAAATTTTGTTATTAACCTTAGCTCTAATTAAACACGTACGTAATTTTAGGCATTCCTTTATGATGGAAAGTACCATGTTGATCAAATGCATTAGCATAAATACGCAAGGTCTGGAAGAGGTCAACGCTCATTTCATTAGCGAAGATTGGGGTAAGGATTCACTAATATATAATACAAAATTAAACGATAACAATGCTTTCTCGAGTGTTCTTGCGTGGGATGGAGCGTACTACTTAAGTACAGGTGTGGTCCCTCCAGAAGCAAACACCTTTGAGGCAGCACGACAATACGTGAGTCATTACCGATAACTAATTCGCCAAGTTTATTTTTTAGTTGGCATTGATTGTAACTCGTCCCTAACATTTACACCCACCGGTGAAGTCGCTAACGCAGAAATGGGGGATAGTGGCAAAAATAGCGACAAAAAAGGGCCCACTTACATTCAGATGTTTCTGGATATGTACATGAAGACCAAGAAGAAAGGCACGGTGAGTTATCCGGAATGGATAATAAAAAATTGGAGTAATTGATTGGATTTCCATAAAATAGAAAAATGGAGAAATATTTTTAATAATAAGTACACTATTGTGATTCCACTGTATAACTCATCATATATTATATTTTAGGAGGTGGCTCAAAAAAAGCAGAAAGTGAAAACGGATGAAAATTTACCCAGCAAAGAAGCAATTAAAGAACCTAAAAAGTTGGTCAAAAAAACTGACACAAAAACAACCTTGCCTACAAATAAGCTTACAATAAATGATAAGGCCAACAAAAACACTCCACAGGAATCCAAAAAAACACACGAAAGCATTGCAGCAGCAGTTAAAACCAACAATGAAAGTACTTTAGATCCGAAAGTGCTTACAGCAAGTGCGGTTCAGCCTCGAAATACAAACGCGGATCTTAATTATAACGAAAACGAAATACTAGATATTTCCAATTCTAGCAGCACCTCCCTGTTTTCAAATAAACTTAGTGCGACAACATTTAACAGCCACTTGGACCAAATACACGATTCAGTTCGCCGTGAGTTGCAAACTGAGCAAACCGATGAAGAGCACCCTCTAATTGACGAGAAACAGGCAGACATCGAAGAAAACACTGCCGCACCACGTGTTATAGATTTCGAAGATAAAGTGAAGAAAGCCCCTTCTTTGTTTCATCTTTCTCAGAAATACAACATCAACAGGAACGAACCTGCGCCCAAGAAGAAGGCTTGCAAAAGGAAGACAGACGTAATTGGTGCTGGGATGAAATACGCAACTTGTTCAGGCGTAAGTAAAATTGGGATTTTAGGGATTAATTTGCGTTTAAATCGGTTAAGTAGGTACGAGAGGGTTTCGTAGTGCAAAACTTCACGCTGGGGCGTTTACTTACCGATATTATTTGGCTTCACTTATAGTCTTATTATTATTATTGAAAAAATTTACTTTTATCGCCATTTTGTTGGCTCCTTCCGAAGAGTTTTCTAGCGCCAGGATTTATAAATCAAATCTTACGCTTTAATCAAGAATTTCTGTCATGCATCACGTCCGGTACGTCTCTAAATATTAAATGCCAAAATTAAGTATTCCATTTAATATTCCACTAAATACTTTTTGGAATAATTATCATTTTTGCTACAATCACTAGAGCCATGAAATAAAAGATAAACATTGCTCTGAACTGTCAAATTAATAGCTTGTGAATTTATTGTTGTGGGTTTCATCACTTATTAAATAGTTTCTCACGATTTTTGAAGTTTTAACATAGAAAATGGCGGGATTCTTTGAAATTTTGCGCAGACACGAAATGGTGAGCATAAAAAACAAATACTTCTATTCATAATAATATATTAGCTAGGTGGCATTTCCACAAATTTAGCGCACTTATTTAATTCAATTCAAATAAGTCCTTCGAGTTAATATGAAGCCTTCAATAGTTGATAATTTTTTATAACGTACTTTTGACAAAAAGTATCAAAATTTCTGGTAAAAAGAGCAAACGCACTTTTTATTAATAATTTTATTTTGTGTGTGTAATTAGATTGTATAAACTTTTATGCTTTTCATGTTTCAGAGGGAAGACCCTCGCATAAGGCCTACGCTAGAAGAATTTAAATTTCCTAACAAGAAACAATGTATGCATCAGCCAGATTTGGATAATAATATACCGGATTCGACGGAAGGTAACCAATACTATGGGGTCGCTAATAATAATTTAAACCCAAGCAATATGTGGGACGTGAATTTTGAACACAAGCCTGCAAATGCTGAGGACCAACCCGACAAAAACAAAGAGAACGCCCAAAAAGGCATAACGTGGAGGTCACCACTGGTGTATTCACCGGCAGCAAAGTTTTCGCCTAAGGTTAATTTTCCAAGTTGTGGCGTTTCAAGGGTCGAAGTCGAGACCGACCCGCAAAACGAAATGTAAGTACAATATCCTGATTACAAAACTTATTTCCACCTAATACAAATCGTACTTGCTAGCGTTTCGCTTAGTACGACAGATTTCACATTTTTTTTTTCTTTTGCAGCACAAATGAAACGTTCGAGACTACTTCCTCCAAGAGCGCTGCCAATTTGACCATAAACATACAAAGAACTCCCAAACCGAGTCAAAACCCTTCTTGCAGATTTGCGAATAAGAAGCGAGGTACACAGTTTCCGCTGCGCGACAGAGATTATGTGTTGAACAGCAGCCAGCAAGATGACGCCTTCGATATTTGCTCTCCATCTTTAATTGAGATGCTTGGAATGGACAAATCCAACCAAACCGCGTCAGCTGCAAGGAGTAAAAGGTTTGAGGCGTCGCCCACGGTAAATTATTATTCTCAGTTGCTAGCGAAGCCGGTACAGGTGCAGAAACAACATACCGAGGCAGCGGCGGCATCGCGAAAGGAGTTCTCGGAAAGTAAACAGGAAGAAAACAAGGAAAATACACCTTGTGCCAACAATTCGAAAGTTTACTCGCCGGAATTGAGGAATAATTGGGGAAAAGTGGCTCAAATTGCTCGCAATAAAGAAAATGTACAAAATAATTTCAACGAATTAGAATGCAGTAAAATCTATCGTCATTCTCAAAATCCAAAGATGATACATAAAAATTTGAATTCGTCTCTAACGATTGATCCGAGACGAAAATCGCAGAATACAAGTTTTTATAACAATCCCTATGACAATTTTATTAGGCCTCAAAAGAAACCCATGCTACGCGAGCAATACGCCAGATACAACCCACAGAGTAGCCTAAACAGGACGCTAGACCGTTCACAACATAATACATATTTGAATCCAAGGTCAAGTTGTGCCGAATGGGACCAAAATGCCGAATGGAACCAAAATCCACGTTTTTATGGAAATTTTAACAATCCCGAACTACGCGCTGATTGTCTCTATGAGGAGCAAAATTTACGTAAGAAACACCCTTTCCTTCATCAGAACATTGTGGACAGTACGCAACTTAACGACACATTCGTGTCCAACAAATACCAAGACCCCTGTAGTTCATTTACTAGCCAAAACCAGTTTCCGCCCCCGACTGTCGGTAACCCCCACCGAGGAGAGAATTCGTCTAGATCTCCACCGCCTGCAGGTTACGATTATAATCTAAACCAAATAAAATGGATGGCCATGAATCAGTCAAAATTGCCGACCGACTTGGGAGAACCTCAACTTATAGACTTCTCTGAGTATTTTGAAGACCGGCTTAAAGACGTTAACCAGCAATTTTGTGAGAAAGAAAACTGTAATTGCAGTTTCAGTGGTTCCCAACCTCGAGTCTTGCAGGAAGACAACTCCACAAAAGGAAATGTAAGTCCAAATACCCAGGATTCCACTGAGGACGTAGTCTTTGGGCACTACAAGTTCTTCGACGAGAGGCATAATAACGAAAGGGTTCCCAAAAATGTTCACGACAGCCCTCTCCCACGCTTTATAAGGGAACACTACAACCGGATATTTTTGAGAAGGCTTAATCATCAGCAAAGAGACGCAGGCGTGGCGGAGCAAGCCTTGAACCTGCCTTTGACCTTTGAAGAACGCCAAGACAGAAATAATCCATACGTTGTGAGGAATCCTGGTTTCACACAGCCCAGGGGCTTTCGAAACCAATACGATTATCCACAAGCTTCTCAATTGGGTACACAACTACCTCCTAATTTTCTTAGTGCAGAAGAGGAGAAATATTTACGGTATCTACAGTGTAGGTACCAGGGCATTCCTGTTAATGGTTACGGATCTGGTGATAAGCAGTACATGATGCAGAAGTATTTGCATTCGCTGGATCAGCAGAAGCGGTAGGTTAAGGAATAATTTTCTGCCTGAGCATATAAACCATTTTGTTCGATTATAATTTTCATAAGTAGATGTATTTAGGGTTAAAAAATTTAATCTCGATTGGGTTTTCCTGTTATTTGAAAAACGGACTGTGATACACAATAACCCCAAAATAATTTCCTGTTATTTTCAACAAAAAGTACATTTAAAATAATGTAGTATTTTAATTTTATCATTATAAAGTGTATACGTGACTTGAGTTAATAGTAAATAAATATAGTAATAATTTGTATTCTACTCAGTCTTAAGTGATACACAACTCGATTTATAAATTGATTTTTAATTTTTTTTAATTTTTGGAGGAAGTCTATGTACAAATCAATCATCAGTCAGAAAAATACTGTATATGTTAAAAAAAATATATACAATATTTCTTACGAAATTACCTCTGACTAGCAACAGTTGCTCAAAGCAGTTTTAGATTTGATAAAAACAAAACAACAACAACAACAACATAATGAAATCTAAAACTGAACTGTGCAACTGTATATTTAATATACAGAACAATTATACCTACTTATAACTTAACAGTAAGAAATCATCTTCGAGTATTTAATATTTTATATTCTTGCTAAATATTGATTTAGCAAGTATTAAATATTAATTACTATAATTATTAATCAACTATTAAAAACGTTTTGTGTATTGGATACACCATAACACTTTTCTAATTTTTTTCTACCAAAATCCGGGAAAAAATACTATTTATGATGCCACAGCTCTCACGATCCAGTTGTCAAGCCAATGTTTTGGGGTTAGGTGTAGCAAGCAATTAATAGTCCATAATTTGTAATACTTTTGTTTCGTTTTAAATCAATTTTTTTTATATTAGTGTTAAGTTACGTTGACTTAATATATTTTAATTAATTACAAACTAGTAGTAAGTTATTAACAATTAAGAAAACCATCAAAGTGCAATTATTTTTGGTACTAAGGTACCTCATTTATTCTTAAAAATAATCAACAGTACAACCGATCGATCTTATGTTGTATAAATAATTCAATAAAAAAAGTGTCCTCGTAATCAAAACAAAGTCTCAAACCTTCTTTACGATTTGCACAACATCCTCATCGCATAGTACATGCTCCAGCCCTACCTTTTGTGGCTGATGTTTTACCGACGATCCCCAGACGAGAGCGCTGAAAACGAATACATTTTAGTTTGAGATGGTCGGAAGTACAATATTCTATAATTTGATCCAAATATATTTATATCGTTTGTAACTTTTAATATGTGAAACATACTTGTTGGATATGTTACGAGGTTCAAAATAAAATCGTTAAGATAATTTCAATTTGTCTTAATTCGATATGCCCAGTTCAAGGGTAGTTTTCACTGGAACGAACTAAATCGTCAAAGAAAAATATTTAACTGGATCGCCGTTAAAACACTTATGGGCCTATTAGTCCAACAATTTTTACCATCGGTACAAGCAATTAAAACTGTTGAAAAAATAAAACTTACTATTTGAATTCCTTAGCGATACTCCTATGCAGTTTGTTACAGAAGTCCTCAACAGTTGTATGGTCCGCATGTAAAACGATAGGGGAATTATAATCCGGCAGTTGTCCTTTAGGTTTTGTGTAACTGAAAAAAGAATAAATAGTAACGTTACAATTTTAATTAAATTAAATAATATAAATAGCACAGGAAATACGACCTCCCTTATTTAACAATAATAAAAAAAAAAATAAATTTCAAAATACTTACATCCTTACTAGTTTCAAATACTCCCACATTTTCTCTAAGAGGTCGTCAAAGTTCCATCTATGGTGGGCGGAGATTGGTACACAATGTGGTATTTTATAGATGACATCTAGTTCCTCAATACTGATCTGATCTAAGGAAAAATAAAGCTCAGTTCTAGCGACTAGATTTTTTTTTTATTGGATATGATCGAATACAGGGTTTTTAAATTATACATCCATCTAAGCCTAGGAAACTTTATTTAGTTTTTACTTAAGGCTCGCAAAATTATTTTATAACTGATTTACTTACCAATTTTATTAAGAATATAAATGCAAGGTATGTAGATCCGATTTCCTTCAATAACATCTATAAGATCATCACTAGTTGCGTCATATTTCAACGTAACGTCAGCGTTGTGTATTTTATATTCAGAGAGAATCGTCTTTACCATATCGGAATCTAATTCCGATTGAGGCACCTAATGGAAAATCAATAATAATTATATTTAGTAGTACTAAAAATATACGAGATGAGCAAAAAATAACTTACCATGCAATTTAAGTTGATCCCGCCCTTATCCTTTTTCTTAAAATATATATTGGGCGGCTGTTTATTCAACCGCAATCCGAAGCCTTCCAGTTCATGTTCAATGAGCTTTTTATGATGCAGCGGCTTTAACACGTCCAGGCATAAGAAGATTAAACTACAAGTTCTTGCTACCGCTATCACCTGTCTACCACGACCTTTACCATCCTTCGCACCCTCAATAATCCCAGGCAAATCCAACAACTAAAAAGTACAGATTGTAGGAACGTGGGCGAAGTCACAACTAGAGGGGCTTTACCTGAATTTTGGCTCCTTTATACTTGATGCACCCAGGAACAGTTGTAAGCGTCGTGAACTCGTAAGCTGCTACCTCCGAGTACACGCCCGCCAAATTACTTAACAACGTAGACTTCCCAACCGAAGGAAACCCTACGAACCCTACACGAGCATCTCCTGTCTTGGCCACGTCAAAACCTTCCCCTGTTCCACCACCGCCACCCTTGGGTGTAATAAGCTCACGTCTTAACTTCGCCAATCTAGCCTTGAGTAGTCCTAAATGTCCAGCTGTGGCTTTGTTTTTCTGAGTTCTTGCCATCTAGAAATACAGATTTTGAGGTTAAGTTACATAGGTCCGTGGAAATGCACCGTTTCTCACCTCGGCCTCGATGGCTGCGATTTTTTCCAATATTGTACTCATGTTGATCGTCAAATAAAATGGTTTTATTCACAAAATTGGTGTATTAACGCTCGGTTTTACGAAAATATTGGGAATATTCCACGGTATGACAGTATGGCGCATGCGGCGATTAGCACAGGAAATAGCTTTGTTCAAAAACCCTACACTAGCTGCACTAGTGCAAAATTTTTACACTGGATCCACTCTAGTGTAGATGTCATCTGGCATATGTCAAAAATATTTGGCGTTCAAATATTCCAGTGTAGTGCAGAAATGTGTAACATTTACCCGAACTTGAAAGGTAGTGCAAAAGTGTAGTGTAGAATGTGGAGATTTGAGAATAAGAAATCCGGAAAAATATGGTTATGCTTGCTTGAGGTGTCAATTGTGTAATGAAGCACGTCTGGATTAAATGTTGAGAGAATATATGATTGATTCCAGTTCATTCAGTTTTAACTTTATCTTTGTTTCGATTATGATTTCGTACTTCTACTACTATTTTATTACGAAAATTGTCAGAACAAATTTCTACCGTGCGGTGCTGGTTCTTAATAAAAAAAAACTTGTTATTTTACTGTTTAAAGGCTGTGGCAGATCATGCACTAGATTATTTTTTTAAATTAAATTTGTGGGATACTGCCACTGCCCTGTATGCGTGTGAAGTATATCAAAACTTATTTCCTTGGCGTTGCTGGCAACGCGTTGCTACCTTCACACCAGTTCCGCTATGCTAGTTGCTAGTTCTGTGTTCTGTGGTTATGTTATGAGTTAGTTAAGATGGCTGCCTTTTCAGAGTATTTTAGCCTGTGTATAAAATTTGGTTTTTTTGTGGAAAAGTAAACTTTTTCGTAATGGATAAAAGGGGCATTACTCGCTGAACGTCTCCCTGTGTGAATGCACCGAGAAAATTGGATGGAATTGAGTTGTTTCTAATGATACAAAATGTTAATGCCAAAGAGGGAAATTTCAGGATTTTTTTGCAAAAACGGAGCGTTTGCATGGAAAACTTATTTCAGTTTCAAATTCTCCGATTTCAAAACAGGAATTTTCAGGCCAAGATGTGGGGTTCATAGTTTTTTCGCTGAAAATGATTGAGGTTAGGTTTGTTTTTTTGTTCTCCTTTGCGTTTCACATCTCTTTTCATCTTATATTATTTGCACACGCAGAGACAAATAAGGAAACCTGTTCTTATTTGCTTGAGAAGTTACGGGAAGAAAATGTACACCTTGTAACTGGTGTAAACTACGCAAAATATAATGCACTATCCTTCATATTACTTTTAATGTTTCAGCTGGATTCGCTGCAACTCGCAGAGAGGCAGGTACCTTTATCGAAGTAGGTGGACGCCAAGTTCCTCTAAATAATCATGATGTTCCGATTGTGGTAGAACCTGGAGTGAGTTTTTAATAGATAAAAACTAGTACCTCACATGCGGCTATATATGGAACAAACTAACAGGTTTGATTTTAAATTTGCATCTTTATATTAGAGTAGTTACAGTTAAATTGGTTAGTCTTTAATACTCCGGTATTATATGTTGTGGCTGTTTGGCATTGTAAACCGTGTATGCCTTGTTCGATCATGAAGAGAGATCACATCTTGATTGAGCTCTTATAGCTCTCACAACTAAATTTTCTCAGTTAATTTGACAATATACCATCATGTATGTGTGCAGGATGCTGTGCCCTCTGGAGTTATTATGGAAATGACCAATTTGACTAGTATACAGCCTGATTTAACCTGGATGTTCACCAATAATGTGGCATAAGGAAATTGTTGTGCAACTTTGCCCCATGTAACCGAATCTCTATCTCTAACTGGTTCCGAGATCCCTATGGGGAGCATCCATTTTAAATCAGCCTTTGTGCTACTAAATATTATTAGATAAATTCTAGTTACTGTTTTACCATATGATGATATCCAGGCCCGGACTGGACTTCATTCTGCTACCGAGCAACTTTTTTGACCGGTCCCACCCCAGCCGATTGTTTTGTAACTGTGATGAGTACAGATCACAATAATTTTATTATTTAGGTACATATTTTATATTATAAACGGCAAAGATATAAAATAAGATGTTTGTTCATTTGTCAACAGTATAAAATAAGTCGTGGCAAATGTGGCGTGGGCCAGTGGCGTGGCGTACTCTATACAGCGTAATAAAAAATATGAGGGTACTTTATATTAATTTAATATTTGTTATAAAAAGCCCACCGGGCATTTGCCCGGCTGCCCGCCGCTCCAGTCCGGGCCTGATGATATTTGATAGCATCAAATATACTCCAACCATCGAGTAAAAGCATAATATATAGAACCAGAATGTGGCCTATGCTGGCGGCGAACTATGCATGGCGCTATAGTTAAATATGGTTATTTAATTTTAGTACTCAATTCATTTATTATCACGGTATATTATTATAAAATACAGGGAGTGTATATTCAACCGAACGTTTGGTTCTTTAGTAGCGGTATTATTTAACCAAGCATATACACTCCCTAAAATATATCTATATCTTATTCAACTTATGAAAGAAAGTTCTATTTATTTGTAATTTTTACACTGGATCCATTATTCTGTGTTCACAAACTCTAGTGTAGATAGGTCTGTTCCAACACCGCTAAGAACCGTTCAGGAACGGTACCGGTCATGCGCATATGACCAAAACCGTTCCAATTGGACCGTTTTTGGTCGTATGTGCATGACCGGGACCGTTCCTGAACGGTTCTCGGCGGTGTTGGAACAGACCTATTGTCATCTGGCATATGTCAAAAATATTTGGCGTTCATCAAATATTCCAGTGTAGTGCAGAAATTTGTAACACTTTTACACGAACTTGAAAGGTAGTGCAAAAGTGTAGTGTAGAATGTGGAGATTTGAGAACAAGAAATGCGGAAAAATAAGGTTATGCTTGTTTGAGGTGTCAATGGTGTTCTACAAGTACTTAATAGTAAACGTTTTTTTCTGTATAAATGGTCTTCATTTGAAGAGTCATCGGAATTGTTTTTGGTTGTTTTTTTGACGTTTACTATCGAAGATCCATGTACTTTTTCAGTTTTTAGCAGCCAGTTTAGTGAATAATAAAATAAGGAAGTATGGATAAACTAATTGTTAATGAAACTGATGACAGCGATGATCCTGTAATGAGAGAGGTAATTTATTGATTATTAAAACGGCTAAATATGTTGATTTTGTAAGTTACATTAACATGCTTTTTAACTCTAAATTGCTTAATTTAATTTTTAGATATCCACTAAAACGAAAACACTGTGCGAAATTAAAAAATGCCTTTACAGCCAGAAAATCAGGAAATAAAGTAAGAACTGGTTATAAATATAGAATCCCCTAAATTTCGGCGCAGGTAGGGCTGAGGCTGAAATAAATGCTCTTGAGGTGGATGAACATGTTTTTTTCGAAAGCGAATTAGTAGACAACGTATTTCTCCAGTCTACCAGAGCAGTTCAGGAAGCTAATAAATACGCAGTGGCGGCGAAATACATTTACAGCATATGGAAAAAGGGTTAAAGCATAAAAAACAAACCGGAAGTAAAGAATAGTCTGAACTTGGTCCAGCTTGCACCTAAGCTGGACCAAGTTCTGCCCAACAAGTCGCTTGTTAGGTTCAAGCAAAGCAACGATGGGTGAAAAAAATCTACAGAGACAAAACATTACAAGCTAGAAGTGCAGATGAACCGTGGACAGAGTGCATTGTGGTATAAACATAATACTACCCGTAGTAACGTAAGTAAACATGGTAAAGGAACTATATGAGTTATTATATCGGTAGGAATTCAAAGTCATTGTTCTTAAAACTTAAACGCATTCATAATCATTTCGAATCAAATGATCTCTCGGTTGCAATAAGCGAATGGTCGCTTATTCGGCAGTAACCAAAATATTTCGATTATATCAATAACATCAGCCACTAGTGTACACGTTTTACACTTTTTGCCAGTAAGTCATTTGTTATAAATTAGTGTAGAGAGTGCTAACCGCTTGGTATACTAGTACAGTGTATACGTTCTTGTACTTTTGACACTGACTCCTGAGGAGGTGTAACGAATGTCAATAATGCAGCGCAGGCGCCTTATAATAAGTTTGAGGTTTGTGTTCATGTAGGCAAAATGTTAGGGTTGACGCCGTTTTATTTCGAAATTATTGCCGTGCTCATCTACAATTACAGTTCTTCCACCTGTACATTATCAAAAAAAACTATGAGTTTTGGTATATGGGCGGGTGTCTATTCACTTTAAGTGAAAATCTATTGTTTATAGGTTATGTTTGTTGGTTTTTAAATTTTCGTTTATCAAAACTTGTTTCCTGCCTTTGGTGGCAACGCGTTGCTAACTTCACACCAGTTCTTGAGCGCCATCTACTGCCTACTAAGAGTCGATATATAAAGTTGAGACCTTTTCGGAGATTTGCTCGGTTGTTTGATGTCACGTGACACGACATTTGATGTGATCTAGTTAACTCGAAGTAAGTTTCCGAAAATGCCTGCAGCTAGCGACTAACTTCTCGTTGGTTGGTTTTTGGTTTTTCTATAATTTCATCAGATCAGTTAAGATTCTTTACTCACCTTCTTAGTTTCTAGCCAGATTTACTCAATAATAAAGAAGTATGTGTACCTGTTGTAATGAATCTGGTGGCAGTGATGATCTTGTAGTAAGAGAGGCAATTTATTGTTATAAAACAGCCAAATATGTTGATTTTGTAGGTTATGCTCTTTATTCAACTTTTAAATTGCTTAATTTAATTTTTAGATGCCTATAATATAGATGTTTAAAACATTTAGAAGATTTATTACCTACACTTCTTGCAATGTCCACTAAAACGAATACGTTCTACGAACGAACATAAAAATGACTTTACAAGCCAGGAAATCATGAAGAGGAAGTAAAGTTAGACATAGAGTCCCCAAATTTTGACAGAAATATTTGCTCACGAGATGGGTATAAATTATTTCAAAAAAGATAGACATGTTTTTTTCTAAAGTGAATTAGTGGTCAAGGTATTTCTCCAGTCACTTAAGGAAGCTAATAAATACGCAGTGGATACTTATAATGGCAGGGAAATACGTTCAACGGCTTTAAAAGGTTAAATAATAGTTGTTACATCTCAATAGCCATTGTCTCACAATGATTGTTGTAGGAATTTTTCAATTTCGTCCTAATTTTCTTTGTATGGAAAAAGGATTAAAGCAACAAGTCACTGTTCGGTTCAAACAAAGCAACGATAGGTAAAAGAAATCTACAGAGGCAAAACATTATAAGCTAGAAGTGCAGATGAACCGTGGACGGAGTGCATGTGTATGAATATAATACTACCCTTAATAATGTAAGTAATGCATGGCAAAGGAACTATACGAGTTATTATATCGGTAGGAATTCGAAGTCATTAGGCATTTTCCAAATAAGGAACGGTGTATACCGGTATGTATCACTGTCGTTCGATAATGTGTTCGGTGAATTTATTCCATGTTCGTAAATTACATTACATCTACCGGTACCTACCGAATCTATGCACCGCCTGGATCGTCGATTTGAGTTGATCATTGCGGTAAGCAAGTAATGTACGCGTCAAATTTAGACATATAAGTTCGTCTTCATCACTCAATTAATTCTATTGCAGTTGACAATATTAATGTTCCACAATTATCCATTTTCCAATTTTAAATATTTAACTTTCATTATCTGTCACATTTCAAACAGTGAAATGATGTTAACTTATCGGATTCGTTCTAAAATAACAAATCTACCGGTTTATGAACTGTTTAACCGCAATTTACCGGCGTGGATCCACTGGTATCTAATTTTCCAAAACGCCTATTGTTCTTAAGACTTATTCATAATCATTTCAAATCGAATGATTTCTCGGTTGCAATAATCGAGTGATCGATTATTCGGCAGTAATTGGAATTTTTCGATTATATCAATAGCTTTGTTTGTCATCAGTCACTAGTGTACACATTTTACACTTTTTGCCAATAAGTCGATTATAAATTAGTGCAGACAGTGCTAGCCATTTGGTATACCAGTAGTACACGTTCTGGCACTTTTGACACTGACTCCTGAGGAGGTGTAACGAGTGTCGATAGTGCAGCGCAGGCGCCTTATAATAAGTTTGAGGTTTGTGTTCATGTAGGCAAAATGTTAGGGTTGCCGCAGTTTTATTTCGAAATTATTGCCGTGCCCATCTACAATTAGTTTTTCCACCTGTACATTTTTCAAAAAAAGCTACTGGGGGTATCTATTTACTTCAAGTGAAAATCTATTGTTTATAGGTTATGTTGGTATTTAAATTTTCGTGTATCAAAACTTGTTTCCTGCCTTGTTGCTAACTTCACACCAGTTCTTGGGCGCCATCTACTGCCTACTAAAGTCGATATGTAAAGTTGAGGCCTTTTCGGAAATTTGTTGTTTGATGTCACGTGACACGACATTTGATGTGATCTAGTTAACTCGAGTAAGTTTCCGAAAATGCCTTTAGCCTTCAGCTAGCGACTAACTTCTCGTTGGTTGGTTTTTCTATAATTTCATTCCTTTGCTTTTGCTGTTCCTATCTCTAAGATCAGTAAGATTCTTACTCACCATCTTAGTTTCTAGCCAGATTTACTCAATAATAGAGAATAAAGCATGTATGTTGTTTGTAGTTTATTTGTGGCGGACAATTAATGTGTACCTGTTGTAATGAATTTGGTGACAGTGATGATCTTGTAGTAAGAGAGGTAATTTATTGTTATAAAACGGCCAAATATGTTGATTTTGTAGGTTATGCTCTTTGTTCAACTTTTAAAATTGCTTAATTTAATTTTTAGATACCTATAATATAGATGTTCAAAACATTTGGAAAATTAATTACCTACACTTCTTGCAATGTCCACTAGAATGAAAACGCCCTACGAACGAACAAAAAAATAGCTTTACAAGCCAGGAAATCATGAAGCGTAAGTAAAGTTAGACATAGAGTCCCCAAATTTTGACAGAAATATTTGCTTACGAGATGGATGAGGATATAAATTATTCCAAAAAAGATAAACATGTTTTTTTTTCTAAAGTGAATTAGTGGACAAGGTATTTCTCCAGTCACTTAAGGAAGCTAATAAATACACAGTGGATACTTATAATGGCAGGGAAATACGTTTAACGGCTTCAAAAGGTTAAATAATAGTTGTTACATCTCAATAGCATTGTCTCACAATGATTGTTGTAGGAATTTTTCAATTTCGTCCTAATTTTCTTTGTATGAAAAAAGGATTAAAGCAACAAGTCACTGTTCGGTTCAAACAAAGCAACGATAGGTAAAAGAAATCTACAGAGGCAAAACATTATAAGCTAGAAGTGCAGATGAACCGTGTACCGAGTGCATGTGTATGAATATAATACTACCCTTAATAATGTAAGTAATGCATGGTAAAGGAACTATACGAGTTATTATATTGGTAGGAATTCGAAGTCATTGTTCTTAAGACTTATTCGTAATCATTTCAAATCGAATGATTTCTCGGTTGCAATAATCGTACGATCGATTATTCGGCTGTAATCGGAATATTTCGGTTATATCAATAGCTTTGTTTGTCATCAGTCACTAGTGTACACATTTTACACTTTTTGCCAATAAGTCGAATATAAATCAGTGCAGACAGTGCTAGCCATTTGGTATGTACAATGTACATGTTCTTGCACTTTTGACACTGACTCCTGAGGGAGGTGTAACGAGTGTCGATAGTACAGCGCAGGCGCCTTATAATAAGTTTGAGGTTTGTGTTCATGTAGGCAAAATGTTAGGGTTGACGCCGTTTTATTTTGAAATTATTGCCGTGCTCTTATACAATTACAGTTTTTCTACCTGTACATTTCCAAAAAAGCGTTTTGCTATATGAATGATTCAAGTGAAAATCTATTTATTATAGGTTATGTTGATTTTTAAAATTCCGTGTATCGAAACTTATTTCTTGCCGTTGCTGCCACCGCGTTGCTAACTTCACTCCAGTTCTTGAGCGCCATCTATTGCCTACTAAAAGTCGATATGTAAAGTTGAAACCTTTTCGGAAATTTGCTCGGTTGTTTGGTGTCACGTGACACGACATTTGATGTGATCTAGTTAACTCGAGTAAGTTTCCGAAAATGCCTTCAGCTAGCGACTAACTTCTCGTTGGTTGGTTTTTCTATAATTTCATTCCATTCCTTAGCTTTTGCTGTTCCTATCTCTAAGATCAGTAAGATTCTTACTCACCTTCTTAGTTTCTAGCCAGATTTACTCAATAATAAAGAAGTATGTGTACCTGTTGTAATGAATTTGGTGATAGTGATGATCTTGTAGTAAGAGAGGTAATTTATTGTTATAAAACAGCCAAATATGTTGATTTTGTAGGTTAATCTCTTTGTTCATCTTTTAAATTGCTTAATTTAATTTTTAGATACCTATAATATAGATGTTCAAAACGTTTGGAAAATTTATTACACTTCTTGCAATGTCCACTAAAACGAAAACGCTCTACGAACGAACATAAAAATGCCTTTACAAGCCAGGAAATCATGAAGAGAAAGTAAAGTTAGACATAGAATCCCCCAAATTTTGACAGAAATATTTGCTCACGAGATGGGTATAAATTATTTCAATAAAGATAAACATGTTTTTTTCTAAAGTGAATTAGTGGACAAGGTATTTCTCCAGTCACTTAAGGAATCTAATAATTACGCAGTGTATACTTATAATGGCAGGGAGATACGTTTAACGGCTTCAAAAGGTTAAATAATAGTTGTTACATCTCAATAGCATTGTCTCACAATGATTGTTGTAGGAATTTCTCAATTTCGTCCTAATTTTCTTTGTATGGAAAAAGGATTAAAGCAACAAGTCACTGTTTGGTTTAAACAAAGCAACTGTAGGTAAAAGAAATCTACAGGGGCTAAACATTATAAGTTAGAAGTGCAGATGAACGGTGGACTGAGTGCATGTGTATGAATATAATACTACCCTTAATAATGTAAGTAATGTGGTAAAGGAACTATACGAGTTATTATATCGGTAGGAATTCGAAGTCATTGTTCTTAAGACTTATTCGTAATCATTTCAAATCAAATGATTTCTCGGTTGCAATAATCGAACGATCGATTATTCGACAGTAATCGGAATATTTCGATTATATCAATATCTTTGTTTATCATCAGTCACTAGTGTACACATTTTACACTTTTTGCCAATAAGTCGATTATAAATTAGTGCAGACAGTGCTAGCCGTTTGGTATACCAAACTGTTCTTGCACTTTTGACACTGAATCCTGAGGGAGGTGTAACGAGTGTCGATAGTGCAGCGCGGGCGCCTTATAATAAGTTTGAGGTTTGTGTTCATGTAGGCAAAATGTAGGGTTAACGTCGTTTTATTTCGAAGTTATTGCCGTGTTCATCTACAACATTCAGTTTTTCCCACCAGTACATATTTAAAAAAAACTATGAGTTGCTATATGGGTAGGTACCATTCACTTCAAATAAAAATCTATTGTTTATAGGTTATGTTGCTTTTTAAATTCTGACGGAGTAAACTTCTAAAGTTTTAACAAATTTGTGCACTTTTCTGCTCTGTGCTTATCAAAGCACAGAGCAGAAAAGACAAACAAAGCTAATATCATTCATAATCAGACAAACAAAGCTAATATCATTCATAATCGCCCAACAAAAGGCGATGTTACTGCGTTCGGTTTTTACATACCCGAAATTTAGCTTTGCTCGTTTACCTCATTTGCTGTTCGGTAATGCTTGTTCAGATCTCTGCGTTCGGTAAGCACAAATACGAACGGTCAGCGCTACCTCTTTTAGCTCGACTTCAAGACGTCGAGCAAACAGATTTTTTGGGATTCTTCTGTTATCTGTCTATCATAAGTACAACCAAGGTCATTGTTGCTACACCAAAATAAAAAAATTAATAATTGTTATGCTTTGTCATTCCTTTGTATCCGTTCGGTAATTAAATTAGGTTCGTTTGCCTCGGTGATCACATGTGATAAATCTGTGTGTTTCTGCCCGCTCGCCTCTGGGTTTTTTAAACCGAACACAGTGTATAAGTAAGGGGACGTGAGCGGCGTAAAGCGAAGGGAAACCTGAAAATCAAATAATTCATGTAAACTTAATTTCAAATGAATGATATTCGAATGACCATTCGATTATTAGCATGCGGATGTCGAATATCCGATTATTAGAATCATTCGATTATGCCAATCTAGATCATTTCATTTCAAAGAAATTTTCGAATATCAAAACTTACTTCCTGCCGTTGCTGGCAATGCATTGCTAACTTCACACCGGTTCTTGAGCGCCATCTACTGTCTAGTAGTTAAGTCGATATGTAAAGCTGGTTTGCAACTAACCATAGAGACAAATGAAATCATTTAGCACATAACCACATCGATATGGCGATATGTCCATTTAGCCATATTTTTTTAAGGTTGTGTTATCTTTGTAAGGGCGAAAAATGTTTAAATGAGCTCATCCAAGGTACTTTTATTGACAATGTTAACTGATGTCGAGAAGTAGATTTGCATATTCGTAGTGTGAAATATTCATCTTATGTTTATAATATACTCAGTTATGCTCATCTTTATTTCTGTTTCAGGTTCTTCTAATCTTGCCTAACAATGTTGGATTAATTCAAAGAATTTTGGTAGTTTTGATTGATATTTGAGCACCAAGAGATGGAGGAGACCAACATGAATCGTGCCTTCGTGGAAAGTTGGGACGTGGAATATAAACTTTAGGTATGTGTATAAAATGTAATACCGATTAAAACATTTTGATAGAAGGGCCCGTGCATGGAACTCTAGTCGCTACAAATACCAGTAATAAGGAAATTAATTATTGTAATGTACGTTTCAGATGGAATAGCAGGTTCCACAGCGGGGGATGCCATCTATAAAGAAGATTTCTTCAACGGACCGTCCTATATGAGCCGGACATTACCTCCCAACCAACGTAAACCCCAACTGATTGGACAAATTAAGGAGTCAGAAGTTCCATGCTTCAGAGAAATCGTATCATCAGGCTTTAATTGTTCTTGTAAGTACATTTGTCAAAATATTAATTACGTTTGTTTTTCTTCGTTGGGTGATCAACGTCTCGTGCTCTAATTCCATTTTTGCAATGTCTTTATGAATTAAAAATCAGTGCAAATTTTGCTATAGACTACTGGCAGAAAGGCGGAGCTTACCTATTCGTGACTACTAGCGCTCGTGGCGGCCTGTTCAGTAACTTTTGTGCAGAATCTTTCAACGTAGGTAATGTGCGAAATCTTTGTTTTTATTCGTTATTTTATAATCGTTTTCGAGTTCGTTCGATGACTTGGCGGGCAGCTTCCGGGAAAGCAAAGCTTTGTATGGTTGCAAAGCTGAAACTAATGGAATTGACGGAGGGGCGGAGTGGAACCTGCGGCATAATTTAACGCAACACGAGAAACCTCATCATAGGCCCGGACACCAGAAAGATTGACAGATTGAGAGCTCTTTCTTGATTCGGTGGGTGGCGCTAGTAGACATTCTGCCGATAGTCTATAGGGTGTCATTTTATGTAGGTACCAACTGTGAATTTTATAAGATGTTTATTAAAAACTAGCTATTTACATTGAATAAAAAATAAAGAGGCGCAACTGTCAAGGTTTCAAGATTTTAATGTTGTATTTTTTTACAAATAGCTTCATGATTGTCTTTAGTTTTAAGGGCTATACCGCCACAATACAAATAGCTTCCCGTAGAACTAAAAATTGATGACAATCATGAAGTTATTGGCAAAAAAATACAATACTAAAATCTCGAAACCATGACAGTTGCGTCTCTTTATTATTTTTTACTCAATGCTACATAAATAGCATAAATCTCTAGTGCAAAAAGCTAGTGTTTATTGAATTATCTCTAGATGATACCAACTTAGTTGGTGAAATGTAAATTTAGTAAAATGGTCTAGTATTAGTGAAAACTGTCACATGAAAGGTTCCGACCTGATATATGTGATAAAACGTTTTGTGCATGCCACGTTGAGGTGTTATGTATCAAGGGCATAACGTTTATTACGCCCGTGGTACAGACAAAATTTTATGCACGAGCGGTTTGTAGGGTCAGTTACAAACTTAGATTCGTTTTGATTGACATATGCTATATTAACTGTTGCTTGAATGTTGTCATTCAAGCAATTCGAAGTCGTACCTATGTATGGTCAAACAAAGCCAATCTCGTGCTCGTTATGGTTACTTTATCACCCCGAGGGTGATAATAGTACCTGTGGGCCATAAAATTCTACCTAACGCCCGCATAACTGGGCGCTAAAGTACACTTTATCGCCCTTCATGCATAAAATCCTATATTCTTTGTTCTAGGGCCAGCGTTAGGATGGACTAGGAAGATGGTTAGGATGGACAAGGAAGATGGCGATACGTTATGTGGAAGACTCCTACAGACTGTTATCCAGTGTACTTAACTATGATGTATTTTTTATTATATATTTAACTCTGTAGTTCATTCAGAAATAAATATTTGTATATGCATTTAATTTTGTTATTTCTGCAATCCCATACCTACTAAAATCATAGAAATTATAGACTTTATTGAATGGATTGAAAAATTAATCTAATGTACCAGTTGATATTTTTCTTCAAAATTGAACAATTGATGTAAAGTTTTATCAGAATTTATAGTTTCTCTTTTCTATGTTTGGATTGAGTAAAATTAGTTTAACATTGTAGTTAATATTTCGCTTAAAATTCCAACGTTTCGGTGTAAATTTGTAGTTCAATAATATTACAAAAGATGGCGCCACATATATTCCGCAGAAGTATTCCGGTCCTGAGGCTTTATAAGTACGGTACCCACAAGGGTGGGGAAGGGTTGGGATCCCAGACCGACCTCACTCCATGGAGTGTCTTTCCTGCTTTAGAATTTTTGTTTTATAAGAAGATAGATAGTAATATATATATTAATACTTAGTATTTATAATATTTTTCTTAAAAATAGTAATACACCCCCCCCCGTAGCATTGGAGTTACTGAAGAAGTCTGAAAATATTTAGTTTATATAGCCGTCCGACAGATCGGTATCAGCGAAATGCAAAAATTTTATGTGGCGCCATCTTTGGTCAACATGACGTACCTTCAAAAATTAACACGATTTAATAAGGCATTTGCAAAAATAACAAATTGATCTACCACATTTCACTCATCAAGAAATTTATCTTTTCAATTCAATTTTCACTTGGCGATTTAAAACAAAGATCAAGTCAACAGTTTAGTTAAAAACTGTATATATTTTGCAGCATATTTTTATCTGCGACATGGAAGTGGCTCCATCTTTGGGATATTTTTAATACCACAATTTTAATTTAAGGTCTTAATTCCACTTTTCTCTTAATTATATTTTATTAGAAAAAGGGAAAATGAAAATGCATATCATTTAAAATAGGTTTATTTATAATTGCCAGGCACAACAAATCAGAGTAAGTAAACATAAAAAAATATACAACACAGAAGCAAATAAACAACAAACTGCAAAGTTCCCTGTCCTCCAAATTTTCCTGCCAATGGTCGTGCGTCAGTGAGCCCCAATAAGATCCAATACCAGCCCTGGAAAATCAAATATATCAGAAAAGATCAAGTTGTATTCATACAGGGTGTCCCGTAAATAATGGATAATCCTCAAACTTGTAATAGGCCAAGCCATAGCCTATCAGAATATCACATTCTGACCTTATTGAAAACTCTACAGTTTTCAAGATATGGACACTCTCTTGAGTAGAAATTTTGAAAATTTCAAGAGTGCCCATTTCTCGAAAACCGCATGGTTTTCAATAAGGTCAAGTTGTGATATTCCGATAGGTTATGGCCTGGCCTATTACCATATTCAGGATTATTCATTATTTACGGGACATCCTGTATAATAATGGGTTGCAGCCATGGAGTAAAAAATGATATACATGAGATGTAAAGGACGCTTTACAGTCGGCAATTATTCTTGCTGCAAAATGCTCCCTGCTATAAATGGCGTATCTGTTTTGCAGTCAGCAATTCCTATTTTCTGAAATTATTATTGCGTCAGGAGTACCAACCAAACAAATTTCACTGCATAAAACATCAGTTTATAAAAGCCATTTCTTGGCGACGAAATAAATTCAACAAGTTTCAAAACACTGCAATGTGATTGGTCGAATATAGACCAATCAATTTGCAGTGTTTTGAAACTAGGGGCGAGTTGCTTTATTCACCGGTGGATCCATCAAATGTGTTTTATCTCGTTCTATCTCCGAAGTTAGAACGAGATAAAACACATCTGGTGGATCCACCGGTGAATAAAGCAACTCACCCTAGTTTGAAACCATTTCGTCGCCAAGAAACAGCTATAGTATTTACTTGCTGCGTGACATTTTAAATTCACAAAATCAAATTAGACACTTCTGTACTTTGGATTTTGACGGAATAGGCTGCAGGGAATTTGTAAGGGGTTGGCAATATGAAAATTGCCCAAAAAGTCCAATTAAAATAGATCCGGAGCTATTTGCTGCAAGTGCAAGAAAAACTGCAGCAACTGTCTTCAAACGACATCCGAGTTGAGTCAGCCTGTAATACTAGTCAAATTGGTCCTTTCCATAATACCTCCAGAGGGCACAGCATCCTGCACACATACATGCTGGTATATTGTCAAATTAATTGAGAAAATTTAGTTGAGAGAGCTAGAAGAGCTCAAACAAGTTGTGTGTGATACCCCGTTCTCTCTTCATGATTGAACACAAGGCATACAAGGTCTTCAACGCCAAACAGCCACCACATATAATACCGGGATATTAAAGACTAACCAATTTAACTGTAACGACTCTAATACAAAGAAATAAAGTTAAAATCAAACCTGTTAGTTTGTTCCATTGTATATCTGCATGTGTGGTATTAGTTTTTATCTATTAAAAACTCACTCCAGGTTCTACCACAATCGGAACATCATGAAGACTCAGAGGAACCATAGTGGAACTTATCATCCATCTACTTCGATAAAGGTACCTGCCTCTGTGCGAGTTGCAGCGTATCCAACTGAAACAATAAAAGTAACATGAAAGATAATGTATTATATTTTGTGTAGTTTACACTAGTTACGCTTTAATTTTCACGCTACGTGCCATAAACAACACTAGCTTTTTGCACTACTCCAATACATATATAGCTATTTTTTAATAAACATCTTATAAAATTCACAGTTGGTACTTTATAAAATGACGCACTCTGTAGCAATTGTAGCAAAAGTTGCACTGATTTCTAATTTATTACGGCTGACATTGCAAAAATGGGATTAGAACACAAGATGTTGGTTGGATCATCCTCTAATGAAGAGAAACAAACTTGATAAATATTTTTTACAATTGTACTTACAAGAAGAATTAAAGCCTGATGTTAGGATTTTCTTTTTCGCTTAAACTATAACTACAACTATGTTCAACATCCTCAAGTGTTCCAAATTAATTGCATTATTTTTTTAAAACACGAGTGCCATAACCCAGAACGTAATTACTTATAACCTATTCGAAATCTATTTTGTGCTCACGAACCGCAGGTAAGTCTGCAGGGCAGTGGCAGTTTCCCAAAAGTTGGAACATAATTTCCTAACAATTTTCGTCATAAAAGGGCAGTTTTGCAAGTACAAAATCATAATCAAAACAAAGATAAAGTTAACCGAATAAACAGCAGTCAATCATATTCCCTCAACATTTAATCCAGGGCGTGTTACATTTTATACATATACATACCTAAAGTTTATATTCCAAGTCCCAACTTTCCACTAGTCATGATCAATTCTGGAAGGAACAATTCATGTTGGTCTCCTCCATCTCACGGTGCTCAAATATCGATCAGAGCTACTGAAATTCTTGGAATTAATCCAACATTATTAGGCAAGGTTGCAAGAATCTGAAACATAAATAAAGATGGGCATAATAACAGAGTATATTATAAATTTAACAGCACTATATCACACTACGAATATGCAAATCTACTTCTTGATGTCAGAAAACATTTTCAATAAAAGTAAATAAGTCAAAATGAGGTCATTTAAACATTTTTCTCCCTTACAAAGTAATATAACACCACAAAATATAAGAATATAACTTTACATATCGCCTTTAAGTACGCAGTAGAAGGCGCTCAAGAACTGGTGTGAAGTTAGCAACGAGCTGCCAGCATCGCAGGAAATAAGTTTTGATACACGGAAATTTAAAATCAACATAACCTATAAATATTTTCATTTGAAGTAGGTACCTACCCATACATATACTGCGTTCGGTTTTAAAAATCCAGAGGCGAGCGAGCAGATACAGATTTATCACACGTGATCACCGAGGCAAATGGGCCTAATTTAATTACCGAACGGATACCAAGGAGGAACATAAAACATAACCCCATAAATTATTATTATTTTTTTATTTTGGTGTATCACTCAGAAAAAACAATGCAGTTTATTTAATCTATGTGTTCTGTTATGTTGTACTCAAGAAACCTAGAGAACAGTCTTCTTGGTTGTACTTAGATAGTCTGATACACAGATCACAGAAGAACCCTAAAAAATCTGTTTGCTCGACGTCTTGAAGCCGAGCTAAACGAGGTAGCGCTGACCGCTCGTATTTATGCCTACCGAACGCAGAGCAAATCTAAAAGAGCATGCATTGTCTATTACCGAACGGAAAATGAGGTAAACGAGCAAAGCGAGCTTTCAGATATGTAAAAACCGAACGCAGTAATAATAACTCAGTTTTTTTAAATGTACAGGTGTGAAAAACTGAATGTTGTAGATGAACACGGCGTCAACCCTACATTTTGCCTACATGAACACAAACCTCAAACTTATTATAAGGCGCCTGCGCTGCACTATCAACACTCGTTACACCTCCTCCAGAGTCAGTGACAAAAGTGCAAGATCGTGTACACTGTATACCAAACTTATTGACAAAAAGTGTAAAAATGGGTATATTTTAGAAATCTACAAGTTTTGTTTAAAACATCATATTTTTTTCGGAAGAATGGAAACAAGGGGAGATAATAAATATTCCTAAGCCAAATACTAACCACAAAAAAATTAGCAACTACCGACCAATAACCCTATTGCCAGTACTTGGAAAACTATTTGAAAAAATCATAAGAAATAAATTGCATGATAAGATCAAACATAAAATTCCTAATCATCAGTTCGGATTCAGAGAAAAGTGTTCAACCATTCATCCACTGACAATCCTCACGTCGAATGTACAAACAGCCAAACATGACAATTTAAAATCAGCTGCAATATTTCTTGATATAAAAAAGGCATTCGATACTGTTTGGCACAAAGGACTACTATATAAATTAAAAAAAGTCAATACCCCAGATTACTTAATACATCTTTTAAATTGTTATCTAGAAGACAGAGCTCTACATACAAGAATAGACAACGCCAAATCTGAAGAGTTTACACCAGAGCAAGGAGTACCACAAGGGTCACCACTTTCACCTTTATTATATAATTTATACTGTTATGACATATCGACTGAACAAAATCCATCAGAAGACACAACATATATATTGCAATATGCCGATGACACAACCCTGGTTGGGCATGATAAATCGATACGCCTTTTAATTCCAAAATTGCAAATAAAAATGAACGAAGTTCAAAGATGGTTTAATAAATGGCGACTTCTACCTAACCCAAGTAAATCCCAATTCATCATATTTAATCACACTCCCTCCTTTTCCTCTCCCACAATAAACATAACAAATCAAACAATTAAACCATCAACATCAGCAAAATATTTAGGCATCACGCTGGATCAAAAACTAAATTTTAATCTACATACGGCATTAATCAAAGCAAGAATCAAAAGTCGAGCAAAACATTTCAGATCTTTAACATACAAAAATGAAGGAATAGCTACTAAAACAGCTACAAGAATATATAAATCTATTTGTCGACCAATATTAGAATATAGCCACACGCTATACATCAACTGTCAAAGACCAGCTCAAAATAATTTAAAAGTGGCTGAAACATCATCGCTACGCATTATCACCAAAATTCGTCACCCGAACAACCCCCTTCACAACCCGTCCAATAATCTACTATACCAGAAAACAAATATCCTACCATTCGCTAGCCGACTGCAAATGTTAACAACAAAATTTTCCAATCGCCCACACAATATGCAATTAATAAGACCGCTCTGCCGAACTCGAAACCCAAACAGAAGATCAAAATTTAAATATCCTGAGATGACACTAATTGAAGCACTATCTTCACTTATTGAAAACTGAAGTACCTTTTTTCAATATTGGTTTTTTTTTTTTTCTTTAATATAAACGCTAGACAATTTTTGTACAAAATTTTTTTTTTTTTTTTGCTGCTGGATTGTAATCATTTTTCAGTAAGACATCAATATTGTGATACAACATGTTATGTAGTAGAAATAACTGGCTGAAGGACTCAGGTCGATAGCCTTTTGGATAATTTTGTTTTATGTATGTTTGCATGTAATGTAATTATCCAATAAAGAACGTTTATTATTATTATTATTGGGTACACTAGTGGCTGGCTGATGACAAAGCTATTGATATAATCGAAATATTCCGATTACTGCCGAATAATCGATCATTCAATTATTGCAACTGAGAGATCATTCGATTCGAAATGATTATGAATGTGTTTTTAGTTCGTTTTAAGAACACTAACTTCGAATTTCTACCGATTTAATAACTCGTATAGTTCCTTTACCATGCATTACTTACATTATTAAGGGTAGTATTATGTTCATACACATGCACTCCCTTCACGGTTCATCTGCTCTTCTAGCCTATAATGCTCTGTCTCTGTAGATTCCTTTTACCTATCGTTGCTTTGTTTGAACCGAACAGTGACTTGTTGCTTTAATCCCTCTTCCATACAAAGAAAATTAGGACGAAATTGAAAAATTCCTACAACAATCATTGTGAGACAATGCTATTGAGATGTATCAACTATTATTAAACCTTTTAAAGCCGTTAAATGTATCTCCCTGCCATTATAAGTATCCACTGCGTATTTATTAGCTTCCTTAAGTGACTGGAGAAATACCTTGTCCACTAATTCACTTTGGAAAAAAACATGTTTATCTTTTTTGGAATAATTTATATCCTCATCCATCTCGTGAGCAAATATTTCTGTCAAAATTTGGGGTCTAACTTTACTTCCGCTTCATGATTTCCTGGCTTGTAAAGCCATTTTTTTGTTCGTTCGTAGAGCGTTTTCGTTTTAGTGGACATTGCAAGAAGTGTAATTAATTTTCCAAATGTTTTGAACATCTATATTATAGGTATCTAAAAATTAAATTAAGCAATTTAAAAGTTGAACAAAGAGCATAACCTACAAAATCAACATATTTGGCTGTTTTATAACAATAAATTACCAAATTCATTACAACAGGTACACATACTTCTTTATTATTGAGTAAATCTGGCTAGAAACTAAGAAGGTTCGTAAGAATCTTACTGATCTTAGAGATAGGAACAGCAAATGCAAAGGAATGGAATCAACGAGAAGTTAGTCGCTAGCTGAAGGCATTTTCGGAAACTCACTCGAGCTAACTAGAACATCAAATGTCGTGTCACGTGACATCAAACAACCGAGCAAATTTCCGAAAAGGTCTCAACTTTACATATCGACTTTAAATAGGCAGTAGAAGGCGCGCTAGAACTGGTGTGAAGCTAGCAACGAGTTGCCAGCACCGCAGGAAATAAGTTTTGATACACGGAAATTTAAAATCAAGATAACCTATAAATATTTTCATTTGAAGTAGGTACCTACCCATACATGGCAACTCAGTTTTTTTAAATGTACAGGTGTGAAAAACTGAATGTTGTAGATGAACACGGCAATAACTTCGAAATAAAACGGGCATCAACCCTACATTTTTCCTACATGAACACAAACTTATTATAAGGCACCTGCACTGCACTATCGACACTTGTTACACCTCCTCCAGAGTCAGTGACAAAAGTGCAAGAACGTGTACACTGTACTGGTATACCAAACTTATTGACAAAAGGTGTAAAATGTGTACACTAGTGGCTGATGACAAACAAAGCTATTAATATAATCGAAATATTCCAATTACTGCCGAATAATCGACCATTCGATTATTGCAACCGAGAGATCATTTGATTCGAAATGATTATGAATGCGTTTAAGTTTTAAGAACAATGACTTTGAATTCCTACCGATATAAAAACTCATATAGTTCCTTTACCATGTATACTTACGTTACTACGGGTAGTATTATGTTTATACCACATGCACTCTGTCCACGGTTCATCTGCACTTCTAGCTTGTAATGTTTTGTCTCTGTAGATTCCTTTTACCTATCGTTGCTTTGTTTGAACCGAACAGTGACTTGTTGCTTTAATCCCTCTTCCGTACAAAGAAAATTAGGACGAAATAGAAAAATTCCTACAACATTCATTGTGAGACAATGCTATTGAGATGTAACAACTATTATTTAACCTTTTAAAGCCCTCAAATGTATTTCGCTGCCATTACTTTCCACTGCGTATTTATTAGCTTCCTTAACTGCTCCGATAGACTGCAGAAATACCTTGTGCGCTAATTCACTTTGAAAAAAACCTGTTTATCTTCTTTGGAAGATTTTATAGCCTGATCCACCTCGTGAGCAATTATTTCTGTGTCGAAATTTGGGAACTCTATACTTATAGCCAGTCTAACTTTACTTCCTGATTGCCTGGCGTGTAAAGGCATTTTTATGTTCGTTCGTAGAGCATTTTCGTTTTAGTGGACATTGGAACAAGTGTAATAAATTTTCCAAATGTTTTGAACACCCATATTGTATCTAAAAATTAAATTAAGCAATTTAAAAAGTTGAACAAAAATCATGTTCACTTAACCTACAAAATCAACATATTTGGCTGTTTTATAACAATAAATTACCTCTCTCGCTACAGAATCATCATATCACTTTCATCAAATTTATAACAACAGGTTCATCCATACTTTTTTATTATTCACTAAAAAGGTGCGTAAGAATTTTACTGATCTTAAAATAGCGAAACTATAGGAAAACCAACCAACGAGAAGTTAGCCGCTAAATGAAATGCTAAAGGAATATTCGGAAACTTACTCGTGTTAACTAGATCACATCAAATGACGTTCGTTTACTAACCGAGTCAAATCTACCCGTGTTCGTAAACATGAAAATTCTCAACCCGATTTACTACTCGAGTTAACTTATGTAACCCTATCTTAAAAGCGGGGTCAAATTTAACCGCATGCGCATTGCATATAAATTCAAAGTCAACGGTCAACTGTGAAGCAACTACCTCGAAGATCCAGGTAACATGTTAATTATATCTTGTCTTCTGTGCTGACTTAATAAATGATATTATTTTATTTATTGTCTGCGTTAGTTAATTATGAATAATATGCAAGAAGCGGAAAATCTTCTGTGAGATTAAAAAACGAAATGAAAACAAACATGCGTTCGCATACTTCAAGAAAAGTATTGGTGGTCGGGTATAACTGTCACGTGACATCAAACAACCGAGTAAGTTTCCGAAAAGGTCTCAACTTTACATATCGACTTTAACTAGTAGGCACTAGATGGCGCTCAAGAACTGGTGTGAAGTTAGCAACGTTGCCAGCACCGGCGGAAATAAGTTTTGATACACGAAAATTTAAAAATCAACATAACCTACAAACAATAGATTTTTATTTGAGGTGAATAGATACCTACCCTAGCATAACATAACTCATATTTTTTTTTGAAAATGTACAGGTGGAAAAAACTGTAATTGTAGATGTACACGGCAATAACTTTGCCTACATGAACACAAACTTCAAACTTATTATAAGGCGCCTTGTTTACATAAAGAGCCGAAATTACTTGTCTAATCGTCCTATTTGAGATTATGATTCACCACTTATTTTCTTAATTTTAGAGCTCTCTAGGCTATATCAATATGATGTTGGAACTGGAACTACCTATATTTACCAAGAGCAAGAAGGATTTTCCTCCTGATAGAATAACACACGTTGCTATTGCAAATAAACAATTAGTGGTAGCAATGTAGCGAACTGTAATGTTGTACTTTCCGGACGGGATGAAATAAAGTAACTTTATAGCCCGCTATTGAAATATAACGAGCACGAGATTGGCTTTGTTTGACCGTTGCTAAGTAATGACTTCGAATTGCTCGAATGACAACTTTCAAGTAACTAACCTTATAAACCGTTCGTGCATACAATTTTGTATGTACTACGGGCGTAATAAACGTTCATGACCATTAACATGTAACGGGCCGTAAACGCTTACGTTACGCCCTTGATACACCTCTGATATGACATTCTACTAATACTAGCATATTTTATTCAATTTACATTTCACCCAACATCTGGAGATAATTCAAATACAGGGGACGTCTTGAAATAAGTCCTCCTGAGGAAAATATAGGTAGATTACATGAAATTATTTTTCCAACCATCGTGAAAAAAGTTAGTACTTTACTTACACTATTTGCAGTGCCAAAAGTGACTATTTATACCATTTTTAATTTTATTGCACTTTGCTTTGATAACAATGAAATAACACGTGCAAAAAATGTGTTTATGGCACTTAGCATATTTTCCAACACGGCTGCGCTTTAATTTTCATGGTTACGTGCCATAAACACTAGCTTTTTGCACTAGATACATATACAGCCATTTTTAAATAAACATCTTATAAAATTCACAGTTGGTACCTTATAAAATGACGCACTCTGTAGCAATTGGAGCAAAAGTTGCACTGATTTTTAATTTACAAAGGCTGACGTTGCAAATATGGGATTAGAACACAAGACGTTGGCTGGACCACCCAATGAAGAGAAACAAACTTGATAAATATTTTTTTACAATAATTGTACTTACAAGAAGAATTAAAGCCTGATGTTAGGATTTTTTTTAACAATTTGATTGAGATGATGTTGAATCCTCCCCGCAACTTCTAAATCTTCTTTATAGATGCCATCACCTGCTATGGATTTTTCCATCTGAAACGCACAATACAATAATTAATTTCCTTATTATTGGTATTTGTAGCGACTAAAGTTCCATGCATATTGTTGAAAATTGTTCAACTAAACAACTGACCCTTCTATCAAAATGTTTTAATCATTGTTAACTCAATAATAACCAAAAAAAGTTACACAACTGAAGTGCCTAGCACATGATCTGCATAGGAGATAAGAAAATCATCGTCCAGTACACCTCAGTCTAGGATTAATGCTATCATTTTGCTTAAAATACATCTACAACTATATTCAACATCCTCAAGTGTTTCAAATTAATTGCGTTATTTTTTTAAAACACAAGTGCCATAACCCAGAACGTAATTACTTATAATCTATTCGAAATCTATTTTGTGCTCACGAACCTCAGGTAAGTCTGCAGGGCAGTGGCAGTTTCCCACAAGTTGGAACATAATTTCCTAACAATTTTCGTCATAAAAGGGCAGTTTTGCAAGTATCGTAATCGAAACAAAGATAAAGTTAAAGCCGAATAAACAGCAGTCAATCATATTCCCTCAATATTTAATCCAAGACGTGTTACATTTTATACACATACCTACCTGAAGTTTATATTCCACGTCCCAACTTTCCACTGGTCATGACTCATGATTAATTCTGCCATTATAAGTATCCACTGTGTATTTATTAGCTTCCTTAAGTGACTGAAGAAATACCTTGTCCACTAATTCTCTTTGGAATAATTTATATCCTCATCCATCTTGTGAGCAAATATTTCTGGCAAAATTTGGGGACTCTATGTCTAACTTTACTTCCTCTTCATGATTTCCTGGCTTGTAAAGGCATTTTTATGTTCGTCCGTAGAGCGTTTTCGTTTTAATGGACATTGCAAGAAGTGTAATAAATTTTCCAAACGTTTTAACATCTATGTTATAGGTATCTAAAAATTAAATTAAGCAATTTAAAAGTTGAACAAAAAGCATAACCTACAAAATCAACATATTTGGCTGTTTTATAACAATAAATTACCTCTCTTACTACAGGATCATCACTGTCATCAAATTCATTACAACAGGTTACAGGTTCACATACTTCTTTATTATTTATTGAGTAAATCTGGCTAGAAACTAAAAAGGTAAGAATCTTACTGATCTTAGAGATAGGAACAGCAAAAGCAAAGGAATGGAATGAAATTATAGAAAAACCAACCAATGAGAAGTTAGTCGCTAGCTGAAGGCTAAAGGCATTTTCGGAAACTTACTAGATCGCATCAAATGTCGTTCGTTTACTAACCCATTATAGCCAGTAACCCCTTGGTTGGTGATCGGGTATAACTGTCACGAGACATCAAACAACCGAGCAAATTTCCGAAAAGGTCTCAACTTTATATATCGACTTCAACTATTAGGCAGTAGATGGCGCTCAAGAACTGGTGTGATGTCAGCAACGCGTTGCCAGCACCGGCAGGAAATGTTTTGATACACGAAAATTTAAAAATCAACATAACCTATAAATAGATTTTCACTTGGAAGAGAATAGATACCCACCCATATAGCATAACCATTGAGTAATACTCAATGGCATAACATAACTCAGTTTTTTTTTTTAAATGTACAAAGCTATTGATTTAATCGAAATATTCCAATTACTGCCGAATAATCGATCATTCGATTATTGCAACCGAGAGATCATTCGATTCGAAATTATTATGCGTTTAAGTTATAAGAAAAATGACTTTAAATTTCTACCGATATAATAACTCATATGGTTCCTTTACAATGTATACTTACGTTACTACACTCTGTCCACGGTTCATCAGCACTTCTAGCTTGTAATGTTTTGTCTCTGTAGTTTTCTTTTACCTATAGTTGCTTTGTTTGAACCGAACAGTGACTTGTTGCTTTAATCCTTTTTCCATACAAAGAAAATTAGGACGAAATTGAAAAATTCCTACAACATTATTTAACCTTTTGAAGCCGTTAAACGTATTTCCCTGCCCTTATAAGTACCACTGCATATTTATTAGCTTCCTTAAGTGACTGGAGAAACACCTTGTCCACTAATTCACTTTAGAAAAAAAACATGTTTATCTTTTTTGGAATAATTTATATCCTCATCCATCTCGTGAGCAAATATTTCTGTCAAAATTTGGGGACTCTATGTCTAACTTTACTTACGCTTCATGATTTCCTGGCTTGTAAAGTTTTGAACATCTATATTATAGGTATCTAAAAATTAAATTAAGCAATTTAAAAGTTGAACAAAGAGCATAACCTACAAAATCAACATATTTGGCTGTTTTATAACAATAAATTACCTCTCTTACTACAAGATCATCACTGTCACCAAATTCATTAGAACAGGTACACATACTTCTTTATTATTGAGTAAATCTGGTTCGAAACTATGAAGATGAGTAAGAATCTTAACTGATTTAAGAGATAGGAACAGCAAAAGCAAAGGAATGGAATGAAATTATAGAAAAACCAACCAACGAGAAGTTAATCGCTAGCTGAAGGCCTTTTCGGAAACTTACTCGAGTTAACTAGATCACATCAAATGTCGTGTCACGTGACATCAAACAACCGAGCAAATTTCCAAAAAAGCCTCAATTTTACATATAGACTTTTAGTAGGCAGTAGATGGCGCTCAAGAACTGGTGTGAAGTTAGTAACGCGTTGCCAGCAAATCGCCAGTCGAAATATTTTGATTACTGCCGAATAATCGATCATTCGATTATTGCAACTGAGAGATCAATCGATTCGAAATGATTATGAATGTGTTTTTAGTTCGTTTTAAGAACAATGACTTCGAATTCCTACCGATATAATAACTTGTATAGTTCCTTTTGTTCAGTCTCTGTAGATTTCTTTTACCTATCGTTGCTTTGTTTGAACCGAACAGGGACTTGTTGCTTTAATCCTTTTTCCATACAAGGAAAATTAGGACATTGAAAAATTCCTACAACAGTCAATTGTGAGAATGCTATCTATTAAGATGTAACAACTATTATTTAACCTTTTAAAGCCTTCAAATGTATTTCGCTGCCATTATAAGTATCCACTGCATATTTATTCCTTAACTGCTCCGATAGACCTTTTCCATTAATTCGCTTTAAAAAAAAAACATGTTTATCTTTTTTGGAAGAATTTATATCCTCATCCACCTCGTGGGCAATTATTTCAGTGTCAAAATCTGGGGACTCAGCCAGTTTAACTTTACTTCCTGATTTCCTGGCTTGTAAAGGCTTTTTTATGTTCGTTCGTAGAGCGTTTTCGTTTTAATGGACATTGGAACTTGGAACAACGACGGACAAAGATAGACCCCCATGAAAATACGTTCAATTCTGTTCTGTCACAGAATAGAATAAGTGGTCTTAGACTAGGAAAGATCCCTAGTCTAAGATTTGGGTGTTTTCGATCTTACTCAAAAAAAACTAGCAATGCTTCCACAAGGCAGAGATTCAAGGATTTCTTTAGTTGGTAAATGTCTGTCCCTGGTGGTGACTAATCTCTAGAAAAACAATAGTGACGTTACATTATTAGCTATGGTATGGTTATAAAAAAAGAAGTTGCGTAGTCCAGAGACAGATGGCTAGGACCATGAACTAAAAATAGACTCCATATGAGTTGAGACTACGACACCTCTTATGCTAGTCGCCATGATAAGCTGTCAGTTTTTCAAACCCAGCGCAGAGCCATGCTTTTTGGATAAAGATAATGCTGGTTTTGTTGGGACCCTATATTAAAATGCTAAAAAGGCCTTTACATTTCTTTGATTAAATACAATTGTTTTTTGAATAAGTAGTGTGGATTCTACCTTGCATTATCTAGATCTGTGATTTCTACGTGTTCGAATGTAGGCAACTGTCTGTTTGAATTGTCGAATAGTTGGTTGCCTATAGCTGGCAGATAATGGCGCTCAAGTTTCGAAAAACGTTGAAAGAAATATAAGGTAACGGATGAATAGATACAGACAGATATTTAGAATAATATAAATAAACTGATCTGTAACAGAAAATTAGTAGTGTGTTTAAATTTATGTTTGAAATGGGAAATGGCCATTACAAAGCCTCTGAACTTTAAAAATTATTTATTATTTGCTAGACACAATATTTGAAAAAAAAACTAACGTTAACATCGTAATCTTCTGCATCCTTTGTGAAGACGTACAAATTTAAAAAGGCGGTTGGCCTCCCAATATAAACAAGTTAATAAATTTAAGTAACTTGTTATGAAAGAACTATTCCGGAATTTAAGTGAGCTATAGGGGACATTGTGAATATAAATCATTTAAATTGCTGTCTTTGTATACACAAAGCCCAATTTTTCAATTTAACAAATTACATCTAATTAGGAAATTTACAAGACCTATCCAACAATCTAGGCCTCAGTGATTCATGTGACATAGACATATTTTTGAAAGTAGGTGGATGAAAATATCGGGGTTGATGATATTTAATTCATATTAATTTATTTTAAAAAATTACTAATCAAAACTAAATTCATATATATTTTTTTCAGTTTATTTCAAACATATGTTTTAATTTATATCTTTGAACAAAGTAATTTCATATTCTTTTCGCATTCAAGTTTATGATCCAAAGAATTGCCCTTGAGAGCACAAGTCAGTACAAATAACAAAATATTGCTTTACATTTTTATGGGGAAATACAAAAAGAATCTCATGAATTTTAAATGAAATATGATAACTGTTACTAGTCAGTGATGTTAATGTGATTAATGCAACTATTCAGTTTGTTATTGTAATTGCTTCCAAGTATTTGTTTGTTATCTATTACAAAAATAGTAAATATATAGGTGTTGTTTGACTTCTCAACGACCTGTTTGCAGATTTGAACTATTTTTTATTTCGACTTGCCAAATTTGTAAACAGTGTGATAAGATAATTTAAAAGTGTTAAATATACAAAAATATTTACCTAAATGATGAATCTGTAGTATAGGCAGGTGGGCACATTTCAGGTCGAACCGGGCTGGAATTACACAGAGCGCACTGATCTAGGGATATGGTGACATCTTTTACACGTCCCAGTTCATTCATATGACTAATTGTTGACGTCCGTACGACGTATTTTTTAAGATGTCCTTGTGACGTCCTTCGAAAGACGTAATTATGACGTATATTTCTGACTTAAAACTACTGTAACAAAAGAAAAAATAAATTTTACAAACGTGACATAAAAATCACCACCATCTTTTCTTTAAGAAAATTTAAAACTACAGCTTTAAATTTGCTGTTTTTCTGTTAAACTCCCAAACATTTCTTCTTAATCTTTAATATAAAAAATATGTTTTGATAAAGAAAGGTTAATTTTTTTGAGCTCAATAGGACCCCTAAAATGTGTCAATGCTGGCTGTCAAGAAAGTAGAAAGTACGTTTTTTTGACGTAATTTTGACAGTCATTTTCACGTTATTTTGACGTTTTTAGACTTACACTATGACGTCGTAGTTCGACAAAATTACGTCACCATATGTTACTTGGGTTTGTACACAACTATAATGTCCCTAGACAACTGCGATGTGTGTATTACACACCAAGACATTCCCCCGCAACTCCAGTATTTATTCATGTGTGTGGCGAATTTTAAAACAGTATTATACTGTGATTTTAATATCTTAATCGATCCAAGCCACTTAACAAACCGTTGCTCTTTTGAAAAGATAAACTTTCCGTTGCGGTGGGGAATACCTTACGACCTTTTCGTCGAATAACATGCAACCGTCCACAAATTATCCAATTTAAATAGATAAAACCTGATGTTCTGCAATTTGCTTTGTTAGGGTCCTACTCGCGCGAGTCTATAAAAACCGTGCGGAATTTCTCCGGCACAGTGTGGCTCTAGCGTGCGTGCGAATTCGTAGTGTAATGTGTATGTAATTATTAAGGTATGTTTGGTGATACGTTAACATTTTTGTTTTGCGCCCCACTGGGGTAAGGATTGGAAATAATTTAATGAAATTGTTAACTAAATAAAAAATAATAAAAATAATAGCATTGTAAAATATACATTAAGTTTAATAATAATAATAATATGTTCGAAATTCTTGCTTATAGTAATAAACACCTTTATTAACATTTAACTCTAAACTTAACACAACAGTTTTTTTTTAATTTTTTAATTTTTTTTTAAATTTTTTTTTAATTGTTTTTTTAATACTATCTTACCTACACACATGCCTAGAGCTATTCTTATCATTTTTATGTACGATGTTTTAATTTAAACACGATATACAGCGCGTTTCGCATATATACACCAACTGTCAAATCCAACGTTTGTTACAGGATGATTCCCCAAATACTTCTACTAGTTTTCCTAAGATACGCGCTAGCTTTCCCAGAAGCCAACAACCAAGCAAGGAGGAACACAGTCGAGACGCCATTAGTGACCACCCCCTTGGGCCAATTTAAAGGGGCGATTTTAACTTCTAGGTTAGGAAAACCGATTTACTCCTTCAGAGGCATCCGATATGCCAAAGCACCTGTCAATGAGCTGAGATTCAAGGTAGGTTGGTTTTAATAACTTCCTGGCGCGAGTGACTAAGGAGACTGAGCCTCTGCCCTGCAGTCTAAAGGCTTTTCTTTCTTTCCTGCTGCAACATTCAAGGTCATAACATTTATTTTTCCGGATTTCAGCCACCAGTGCCCGTGGAGCCATGGGAAGGCGTTTATAACGCGACCGAGGATGGCCCGCTCTGCCCGCAACCAACTACGGACCCGGTGGCAGAGGACTGTCTATTTCTGAACGTTTACGCAACAAAGGTACCTCATCAAAGTCACGGGACATTTTTTTCTATCCGGCTTCCCCTATAAATGCTCCAATTTTTCAGCTTCCCAAAGGCTCCGACAAACCAAAGAGGCCGGTGATATTCTGGATACACGCCGGAGGATTCTACAGTGTTGGATCCGCCAGTTACTGGACTGGACCGCAATATTTCATGGATCAAGACATCGTCCTGGTGACGATCAATTACCGATTGGGAACTCTAGGTTAGTACAATTATTTTCACTGAAGATGGCGCTATGCTATGCTATGCTATGCTATATTTCAGGATTCCTCAGCACCGGCGACAAAGAAGCCCCCGGCAACAACGGCTTGAAGGACCAAGTGGAAGCTCTGAAATGGGTGAAACAAAACATCGAACCATTTGGCGGCGACCCAGATTCGGTGACAATCATGGGATACAGCGCTGGGGCCTGGAGTGTCAATCTACACTTGGTTTCTCCAATGTCGCAAGGTAAACAAACTGACGTCACAAAAAACGAAGAGATTATTCATTTTTCTCGGCGTAGAGCCTTCATAAACCATCACAAACCGCGTGTCCAAAACTAGGCAACCAGCCACACATTTTGTTCTTTCTGCGCACCATGGCGTGTATATATGGTTGCCTATTTCTGAGGTCAGGTGGAATACAAGCATTCTAGACGCCATAAACTGATCTTCGTTTTCAGGTTTGTTCCACAAAGCCGTCGCCATGAGCGGATCAGCCGTTGGCAACTGGCCTCTACCGCACAACCAACTGGACGTCGCCAAGAAACAAGCGAAATTCGTCGGATGTCCCGACGACACCTCCGCCAACATCATCAAGTGCTTGAGGACGAAACCATTCAACGAACTAGGTGAATCGTTGCCCAAATTTAAGGTGAGTTTGCCTGGTTCGCCGCATCCGCAAACGTCACGTGACCGTTACTTTTTGCCCTAGGAATTCGGCAACGACCCCGTCCTGATTTGGTCTCCGGTGATCGAAGCGGATTATGGCCAAACTCGATTCCTGACGGCGCACCCGATCCTGCTCATCCAAAACGGCCAGTTCCAGAAGGTGCCCTTCATTACCGGCCAGACTACGGACGAATTTGGACAGAGGGCGTTCAGTAAGTTACGCACATAACCTCACTTCCTTACATAAATTATTATAATTTTAGTTGTTTACAAAACATGCGAGGCAGTTGGCCTTGCTGCTAACTTCAGCTGTATGATATGACGTTTATAACCTACCTTTTTTAGCGCTTTTGTTTGTTTCACAATTTTGGAGGTTATGATGAATTTACGTTTGCAAATATTGTCGAATCTGTTAAAACAACTACTTTTCATAACTGCATATTATGACACATTGAATTAAATAACAGAATTCATAACATTTAAAGCAAAAAATAACATAATTACGTCACACTAATGTTATTCGCAGGGATTTTTGTTTTCTAATCTATATTTTATACACAGCTGTCGTCAATAATGAGACCCTCACCAAGGAAATCAACGACAACTTTGAAAAGATCGCCCCCATAGCCTTCCTCTACGAAAAAGACACCGACCATTCGAAAGTTATCAGCCAAGCGTTGAAGAAGTTCTATCTGCAAGACAAGCCCGTGGACAAGACCCAATTTGCTCCTCTGGCACAGGTAAATATCTGATTCAATTAGTTGGTTTGATTTCTAGGAGAGTTTTCCGCGTCTACCGAAAACAATAGTGCGCATGATTCGGCGCAAGCCACGCCTCCTGCCAGGAGCATAAATAGAGGAGCTTGAGCTAAACGGAGCTCACTTCTCTTCGGGAGAAGGCCGCGACAAGTTGGTCGAAAATTTAAAAGAAATTTCTTTAGCGTTGATGTTGGAATTACTGGTAATGCACCAATTCACCGGACTCTTAAATATTCTGCCGGATTCAAATTGATATTTATGACTGTCCTAATACAAAAAAATGTACCCCAAGACGTTTAAATGTTTCCCTTAAGGCAGCCTCATTATTAACGTCTCTGACGGCAACTAATTGCAAATTAAAACAAAGCACCAGGAGAAATTGATAAATATCGAGGAAAATAAATTTTTGTACAACAATGATGTTTATCCTCAAAAATGGATTGGACGCTCTTCCGCGGCGTAGATTAGTCGGTACACATCAGGAAATGTGCGGCTTTAAAACCTTAAAAGATGTAGAAATAAAGTTAGTTAATTACGTAAGCATTTTTACAAAGGTCGTATCACGAATATTCAAGTTACGGAATTCATTATTTTTTCCCCGCAGCCTCTGAGGTTTTAGCTATTAAAATGTGTTATAATTTTATCCATATTATTCAATTAGAATTGAACATGCTAGCGTTTCTTTTATTACCTAATAACAGAACAATTTCGTCAACAAAGTTGGCATCATCTGAAGAGAGAAAAATGAACAAACAAGCGTTTTAATTGGAACTTGCGGTTTGTTTCAGCTGTACGCGGACGCACTGGTTGGATTCGCCGTTCACAGGCAGGCAAAACTGATAGCGGAGCACAGCAATGCCTCCGTGTACTATTATCGGTTCAGCTACCAGGGGCGCTACAGTCACTTCTACACCCCCGATAGTAACAACACAGTCCCGTACGGTAAGTGCCAATAACGGACTAAATATCTTAGTTTGTCGATTCGCAATATGTTTTGTTTGTTTAGGGGTTGTCCACCACGACGACTTGATATACTTGTTCTACATCTCAAAACTATTCCCCCTCTTCAAGGAGAGCGGACCAACGGAAGTGGAGATGGTCACGAAGTTGACAGCGTTGTACGCCAATTTCGCCAGGACTGGGTAAGAAACTGCTGAGTTTGTTGTACACGCGACTTTCTTACTATCCTTCTGTTTTTTTTTTTACAGGAACCCAATTCCGACCCCCAACGACAAACTGGACAACGTCAAATGGGAGCCCTTCACCCTGAAGGATCAGAAGTACTTGGATATAGGAAACAAGCTGATCATGCACGAGAAGCTGTACGAAAAACGTTACGCCGAATGGGAGAGGATCTTCCCCTACAGCCACTACACGAAAAACAAACAAAGCCATAATTAGCGATAAGCTAGTTTAAATACTCTGAGAGTTTTTTGTTGTTTTTCACTTACTACTAATAAGACTTTTGGATGAAAGTGTTAAAATGATACGACCATGACGATGTATATATATTTTGTGAATAAAATTATCGTTTCTTATTTCTGACTGATTTTTA
Organism: Rhagium mordax; assembly: GCA_963680705.1. Lineage (NCBI taxonomy): Eukaryota > Metazoa > Arthropoda > Insecta > Coleoptera > Cerambycidae > Rhagium > Rhagium mordax. The sequence continues at coordinate 58,868,079 of OY796662.1, read as the reverse complement.
TTTAAATTTTTCGAAACGCATCGCGAACTTTATTGAATTTAACTTTCGAAAAGCAACCTTTTTTCCCCTTAAATCATTTTTTACTTTACAATTTTATCAGTTTTATGGAATAAAAAAAATTATTTTATGAAGTTTATGATTTTGATTAATTATTACGCATGAACGGTGGGCTGTACAGGTTTGCTGTCGCGGACTTTTTTGTAGAGAATTTAATGCTCTACAAAAAAGGTCCTTAGCAATTTTTCGCTATCTAGCTCCATTTTGGCAGCATCTCCAGTTAAAGGCCGGAAAACGAAAACGCCGCAAATCTGAGATGACGTTTCAACATAACCTCAACAGTACGGTCCACAAATGTCACTCGTGCCAACATAACATAAATTTTCCACAGCCCACCATAATCCAACTTTGGAATGGACTATACCTCCTTCCGTCATGTAATTCGCGGCGCAGTGATTAATAACAATACCTTGAAGCAGCACAGTTCAAAGGGTTATCTAACAAAAGTTGACGTCTATCTTATCATTCAATTTAAGGGGGTTGAAGCAAGCGTGACGACATGTGGTGGCGCACAGAAGTCGCCATGGTTACTGTTGATTAAGAGATTCGGCGTTCGCTCACAACAAACAATTGCTGCGTCTCGACTTGACGTTTTCCAGTTATTGAAAATCTTCCAAGTAATTATATTTTTTATATACTAATTTTTTATCGTTACTATGCCGAGAAACGTAAACGATGCGTGTGAAAATAGTGAAAGGGGTGATTTGAGGTTGTGTGGTGACAAGGTAAAATCTGTGAATATCGTAGAAATTTTAAGAATAAAAAAAATTGCTCGAAATTAAATTTTTGAAACTATAGCAAAAAGGGCCAGTAACGTTGAGACGGTCAGATATTTAGCAAACAACTGAAGTACGTATACTTAATTGTAATAAGAATTTTTTTTATGTAAATATTTGTCGTATTTTCCTTCGAGGTCGAAAAATCTGATGAAATAATTTAAAAGCCATGAAACGCAGACAATTATGCAGGTGAGCGTTTGTTAGCACCATAATAAAATTTTTACCTTGGCAGATTCATTTTAAAACAGGAATTATATCGATTTAGCTAAAAAAGGCGTTCACGCTGGTCGAAAACACAGGTCCGTACTTGGAATTTTACTATAAGATTAATTAATAATAACCGCTCTAATTTTTTAGTCATACAGCTATGGCGAGTGATATTTATGTCTTTATACAGGGTCTCCAACCCACAATTCTTCACCTACTCCAATTTTTTAATTTTTTGCGATTTCTAAAAAATTTGAAAATTGGCTTGTACAGACTCAGTAAAGATAATCAGGCCCCAAGGCCAACAAAATAAAAAAAAGACTAGGTACATAATTATAACTTGTGCTATTTGTTTTAGATAAATCTGGGAGTGAAGCCTTTAAACAAATTAAGCACAGCCAGTTCCAGATGCTCCCTGCTGACCAAATGCTTTTCAAGACCTGCATCAGCCTTACCTTTATTACATTTTGGCGAGAAGGTAAGAAAAACGAAATATTTTGATTTAGATTGCCATTCATTTCTTTAACCAATTTCTTCAATTCTTCTTCTCCAAAAATTCTCAGCAGACGCATCGAATAGTGCACACGGCAGCATGATATCTCATTTCACATCTCATTAAATAATTTCTACCCTTCTTCTATCAAAATGTTGCTATTTCCAGGATGAATTGGATGGTGACTCCGACAGCAAAAGACCATTCTCAGCCGGCTACGTGCCAAAGAAATCGAAGTACTTCTCCAAAGAGTACTTCCAAAGCAGCCTGGAAAGCATTGAAGGTAAAAAATCATCTTAAACTCACACTTTTATTATTCATAAAACCGGTTTTCCAGATGAAGCGTTACCGTCCTCGAACATACTAAAGAGCATGCTGCAAGAACCCATCAAATCCTGGAGGAAGTTCAAACCGCCCAACTCGGTGGATGGAGACGAGCGAGAACACCGACTACACGATGCAAAGCAAGGATAACACCTGCGAGGAGAGCAGCTCCGTCTCCTCGGAGGAACACCTGCAAAACGTGGAGTCGTCCAACACCAAAAGCAAGAAAGGTATACACGAATTTAGTGTGCTGTGTTAAATTTTAAGTCTGTTCGTTCCAGAAACCGACGTCGCTTTTCCCAAGTACAGGGACGCGCTAAACCTGGTTCCCGGTTTGGCCTCCAAGCCGCCTCTTCCGAAGAAACCGGACGTCTCCTCCATAAGCTTCAGAAGGGGCTGCTACTCCGACTCGGAGACCAATAACTACAAGAGCATGGACGCCATCACGGCATACCTAACCTTGAAGTACGAATCGGATCCGAACTGCCATACTCCTAAGGCTGGGGATCGCGTCGATGACGACTATTTCGAAAAATTAGTAAGAAGCAAGAATAGCAAGCTGGAAAGCACAGACACCGAGGCGCACCACGAGGCAAATGGAATCTATCAAGACTATGCCCAAGATGTGAATGTGAAAATTCTTGAAGATTTAGACAATCAGAGTTACTACAAGACTGAGGATAGCATCCGGAATGGCTTTCTGGAGAAAACGCCGTCGTTTTCCGACCACGCACGTGAGCCGCCTGAAAGCGCAGTTGCTCACAAAACCGATTTTATATTACAAAATTGGGTGGACGAAGAGGTGGAAGTTATAGAAAAGGAATCAGAAACTGACAGGTACTTCCAGAAATTAAAGAGGCAACACGGCATAACCGACAATAATTTAACAGACAACACCAAAATCGTCGACAAATGCATATCTCCATGGGGAAACGAGGAAAACATACCCAACGTGTCCGAAATAGACCTAGACCAGTTATTCAAAGAAGACTCAGACACCAAGTTCGAATCGTTCTTCCGGGAAAAGAAGACTGTAGCAAATAAACCAGTTGGAGTTAAGAACAACCAGAAGAAGAACACTAAAGCTAGTAGCTTCAAGACCAATATTTCGAAGCCGAAACCGAAGTTCGTAGCGAAGCAGGTCGCAGGAAAGCCCGACTACGAGGAAAACGCCAAGGAAAAAGAAGTCGAGTCTTGGATGTCCGAATCTACGAAACAATCCGAAGAAACTAACAACGCCAACGCCAAAAAGGCAAACTTCTACGACATATTAACCAACCTGGACGAAATCGAGCAATCAGTAGCGTTTGGCGACTCCAGTGGGAAGCAAGACGTCCCCCAACACGACTCCGACGGCAGAGTCAGCGAGAACGGCAGCTACGACGACATTGTTTCTATCTTGGAAGCTCTGGACAACGAAGATAAGAAAGCGCGTAAGTAGAAACATGCAATAAATAAACGTTGCTCAGCTATAGTTTTCCCCTAGAAAGAAAAATGGAATGCGTCAAACAGATGGTGAACAGTTCCCTAAACAGCACACCATACGAAGCATCTATTGACGTCCAAAGGACACCCGAAGTCGATTGTTGCCACGCTCCAAATATATTGAACCAAAAAGCAGAAATCGAACTCCCTGAGGATATTGGGAAAACAAACGACGAGTTTCCAGACGAGTACAACAAGAGCACCAGAGGGAGAATCGTAACCTTTTCACCGACTGTAGACGACGGGAGAAACCATCAGCAGTACTTCGAGAACAGTGTGCAACACAAGTCATCGAATTACAAGTAAGCAACTTCTGGAATACCAGCAAGACACACGTCATGTTTCGTTTGTTGTTTCAGCGAGCTTCTTTCATTTCTTGACGAAGTGGACAGAAACTGCTCCAAGTCCATCCAATCTGCCAAGGAAAGCGCGTTGCTTGCCACGCAAATGGTCCACTCCTCCATCAAACTGGACACGATACCAAAGTAAGTATCGCCGACAATATCACAGCTTCCGCATTTAATTGTTGCAATTCAAAGGCCAGAGGATTTAAGAGCGCTTTCCCCCGAGGAACTCTCCCAGCAAATAGTCGACCTGTGTCTCCGCGTCAAAGACAAGAACTCCTCGATAAGCCTCCTCCAAACCGAGCTATCCAGCCTTCGCGACCAGGTGATGAAGCAGAACAAGCAAACGGAGCAAATAGTGAAGCAGAAACTGAAGCAGCAGAAAGACGACTACGAAGGCGTGATCAAGCGCCACCAGAAGTTCATCGACCAATTGATCGCCGACAAGCGGGCGCTGAATCAACAGTGCGAGGGGTTGATCCAGGAGATGAAGGTGCTGGAGGACAGGTACAACACCAACACCAAGGCTATGGAGCACAAGCACCAGGTCGAGGTGAAGAAGTTGAAAGAGATGCAGATCGCCGGGGAGAAGATCCGGAGGGAGCGGTGGATTGACAACAAGACCCAGAAAATTAAGGTAACAAGTTCATTAAAGTGGAAAAATTTAGTAGCTTTGGTGACAAATTTAAGGAACTGACAGTGAAGAGCATAGAGCCCGAAATTCAAAATATGGAGAAGCGCCAGCAGCAAGAGCTGGCAGACCTTAGAGCTATACACAAACGGGAAATTGAAGACCTGGAACTGAAGGCCGCAAGGAAGATGCAGCACCAGTGCGAGGTGCTACGCGAACAATTGGTCGAAGAAAGGGAGAAGGCCTTAGCTCATGAGCGGGAAGTGATGAGGCAGAGGTTAGTAAAATTTTTTGGCACCAAAATTTGTTTATATCCCGCATGTGTCTTTCTAGGTACGAAAAATTGGTTGAGACCGAGGAAAAGGGATACCAGGAGCAAAGACGACGGCTGCTGGCCGATCACGCCAACAGGATCCAGGAATGCGAGGAAAGAGAGGCGGCGGCCCTAGTCGAAAGGGACAGAGCTGTGAAGCAGGCACAGGATGACTTCGAGGACAGACTACAAGTAAGACGTATCAAATACTAGTCGGTTCTTAAAACTACTCAGGTACCATGAATTTTAGGTTATTATAAGAAGGCACTCAAACGAACTGAAGCTACTCAAGGAATCCGCCCAGATTGAGTACGAGACGTGGCAAAACAACTTCAAGAAACAACAGGCTATGAAGCTAACGGAGAAGGAGAACGCCATCAGAGAGCAATATCGGAAAGAGAGGGACAAAGAAATCGAGGCGGTAATAGAGCGACTGGAGGCGGAGGCAAGCGAGAACAAGATGCAGCTGGAGCAGTCCACAGAGAACAGAATAAGGTAAAGGAGTTAGAGATTCTAAATTCTGTAATAGTAGATCATTAACTTAGACTAAAAATAATAGTGGCCCCAGTACCGATCCCTGAGGGACTCCATACGCTTATCGTTGAACCTTAATTTCTTGTTATATTTTAATCTCTTTCGAATGGCGATGTTTAACAGGCGACTAAAGGAGAAATATGAGAAGGAAATCAACGACTTGGAAACGGCTGAAAAGGAATCGAAGAACAGATATTGCGAGGCCAAAACCAAGCTGCTGGACTACGAGGAAACTATAATAAGCCTAAAGGCCAATATTAAGCAGCTGGAGAATCAAATGCAGGAGTGCAAGGAGGTATGCATCATATATGTTATCCATGTGACCACAGAATTAGGCAACCATATATACATTCATGTACATATACCTGGTTGCCTAGTTTTGGTTATGTGGTTTACAGTCATTTATGAAGGCCTGATTCTTATTATCACCAGTATAAGAGTATCTTGGTTAAAAGTTTGATACTGGTTACCCGGCCGGGTCTATTATAACGTTGTACAAACCGCTTGTATCTTGTATCTCTCGCAAATTAATATTTATCATGGCTGTTTATTTAATACTTATTAAAAAACACCGGGAGCTGGGTATTTCGCTTCGAAATAAAACGTTACTTCCAGTTTGGTTTATAGAGGTAATTTAATGTTTATTTTCAGCACTCAAACAAACTTACAAATGAGCGGAATAATCTGAAGGAAGTAGTTAAATTAGAAATGAAAGATGAGGTGCAAGCGCTGGAAAAGGAGGTGGCGCAACTGAAAAATTCCAGGGATAAGGAATTACAGCAGCTGTACTCGAGGTAGGAGTTTTCACAATGGGGCACTTTTTTATATTAATGACAATAATTGGTTGTCAATACGTCGATATTAATTTTTAATTGCGTATTTTTTGATTTATTATAAAATTTGGCGCCCAATGTGGGGCAACTAGAAAAGTCTAAGGGATTGCCATTGAATTACTGAGCCCTATTTGTGGGGGGGAGGGGAGTTACACCTCATTTGTCATTTTGTTCGCAATCGAGTAAATAATTTTCTCATGTTTCAGAGTGAAGGTTTCAGTGGCCAGAAAGGACGAGATCCTTAACGAGCTACAAGTCGAGCATAAAGCTCTTAAGGAGAAGTGTATCTACTTGGAGAGCATGTTGGATCAGCAACGGAAAGAATATTTAATTAAGTGATATACGTTAAGTATTTTACTATAGGCCTATTTTTAGAAGACTCTACTCTGTATGTTTAAGACTATAATTTTTATATTGGTTTTTACAAGAAGCGTTTGTCGTGTCAGTTTATTTGTCCATGTGTATATTTTTCTATAGCATTTTTATGTAATTTATTATAAAATAAAGGAGTTTCTTTTTAATAACGCTTGTTTTCTTAATGAGTTCAGTCACGACTTCAATAATTGGTACGTTACTATTAATAAAACGTATTAATTTACATGGGGCGAGTAAATAGTTTTATCAAAAATAGGTAGATCTATTTTTTGTTGAAAATTGTTTAAAAAATTTGAACCTGTGTGAAATTATAAAAGCGTTTGGTGAATATAACACTGTTTCATAACTATTATACAAGAAATTATGCAATGGGAACGACAACAAACGTAATACCATTAAAAATAATGTAAATACAAAATTACTCGTTTAATTGTTTGACATGTTATCCGCTAGGGGGCGTATACAATTTCAGCGTTGTCAAATACGTACTTACCTGCCTCAACTTTATCAGTCCCATGAGTGTTTTGTTTACTTCCTCCCAGTCCAGTTGAACATAACCCTACTTATGTGCCTTCCAACAATCAAATCAGTCGATTCTGTAATTAATATGGAATCTGTTCGGTCAAACTAAACTTAAATTACATTATCCTCCAAGCACTTACTAATTTTTCATTACTCGGCCCTATTGATGGTCCCGCGAACTAACTTCCCTTCCACTTCATATCTTCAATCCCACATACGTGCAGCTTGCGGTATAATGAACACTGGCTTTTCTCATTTTCGCGAGGAGACGAAAAGTAGATATAATTTACGGCACTTATTCTGGGAAATTGGTCGGAACTGAGGCGCACTGCGCGAAATTCGAGCACTCTTGTATACTTACAGCAACCCTCGGATTTGATATTCAGTTGATTCGCGACAGGGTTGTTGAGCGAGCGCGCGCGCTCTCGACTGGCAGGTCCGACACCCGCTCCTTACGACGATCGCATCGAAGGGTGATTGATCCTACTTAGTCCTAGTTGTTTCGCGTTGTTTATAAAAATTCACCTCGTGGACCTTTTGATTGTGGCTCGCACTTCGAACTATTACCGTTGTTTTTTTAAAATGTTAGTGAGGTTGCAATAAGTTTGGAACTGCGGAAACTTGTGAGGTTAGTAGCTAATTAATTTTTTTCGTAATTTCAGCAGTCGCACCACGGAACATCTACTCACACGATCAAGAGTATGCCTATGCGATTGTTGTGTACCAACTTAATTTTTCGTATTTTATTGTTAATGTTTTGTTTCTCCCGTGAAAGCTCAAGGTCGTTCATTTAGACATAAGTGTGAGCTTTAATCGCAGGTGTAATAAACTAGTTTGTATTATATTTGCACAAATTCGGTGTCATTATGTAAATTCGTTTTATTATTAGTTTTTATAAGCTCAGTGCACACGCAGTGAAAAAAAATCAAGAATTGAGTACATTGTAAATGTGGTTTTTAAAAACAATTGGGTAGTGACACTTGTCAGTGTTATTGTTGGTAACAAAGTAATCTACTGGGTCTTCTAAAGGTTAAAAATTTTGCACACACGTATTATAACTCTGATGTAAACTACCCCAACTCAGTGATAAAAATACAATGTATGTATTGATATATTTAATATACAAAATGGTCCTTCAAGATTTAGCATTTATTTTGCAGAAGGTAAAAATTTATTTTATGACCTTGAGATGCTCTGTTTCTTTGTCAGGGGTCGGTCTACATAATACATACTAATCACGGGTTAATCAAAATAATAAACAGTACTCACACTTTCCTTGATTGTTCATATAACTTCCTGCTAACATTAACAGCTGGGGCCCCAGGTAAAACCACTATAACTCTTTCAAAAACACACCAGCAACCTGTACCGACCTTACTTCACGGTCCTCCATCTGGCTCTCCTCACTTGCTGATGCGCAAACTTGTCGCTTCAGTCTCTTCTCCCCACTGTTTTGACTCTACAGTGGCGGAGGCATAAAATCGCGCACCACAACCTATGCATTTTTTAAACACTAACTGTGACGTGATTCCAATAAAATGGGTTACCGGGTTTTTCGTAAGTAACTAGACAGAACAAATATATGTGGATTTGTCCAAAATATAACGTTTTAACTTGACTTACTTACCTAGATTAAGTAGTATGTTAATGAGTCTCCTGAGGGGATAAATAAAGTCTTCATTTTCCACCAAAAATTCCCAACTTTGGCCCATTTTAAATCACAACTCTTCTATCGTTTATTAATCATGTTAGTTTGGAGTTTGGGTTTGAAAAATTGCGGACACTTGTGAGGTTAGGATAGGAACTGAACTACAAAATGCTTTATAGTGACTTTACTGGTACCAGTGGTACCAACTTAAATATGTCATAAGTTTGTTTGTTTGTTCACTTGAAAGCTCAAGGTCGTTAAATTAGACATAAGTGTGAGTTTTAATGGCAGGTATAATGAATGTCACGATAAATTTTTATATTGCACAAATTCGGTGTCACTACGAGAATGCGTTTTATTATTAGGTTATGTAATTTCAGTGTATATTAAAATCGAGAAATCAACGAACACATCGTGGTTTTTTAAAACAATTGGTATTTTGTTGGTAATGCAGAACTCTACCTTGACTAAGCAATGACAGGTTATAATTTTGCACATATTCTGATGATAGAAACTACCCTAAATGGTCCTCCAAGAGTTAGTATTTGAAGAGGGTGAGTTTATATTATTTATTTATTTATTATGACCAATTAATTTTCTGTGACCTGATTAAAAACGTTAAGGTAATTAAAAAATGGGGTTTTCTAGCCAGCATCTCAGTGATAATCCTCAGCGTTAAAAAACCACTTAATAAAATGTCTGTCAACTATTACAAACAATCAAATTATAGTTTTTTTACTCTTCAGGAAGCCATTTTTCTGTTATCCTTATTATAAAAGGAAACTCATGGTTTACATCAACTCAACTATGCACGCATTTAAGACTCGCCCTGTATATGATATTTAGTCTGCAGCAAAGCAGGACATCCACGTGTATAATCTGCAATATTTTACATTTAGGTCAGTTATCAGCTGTTCCCCTGTCGATTTATTTTTAGTAAAGTGTGTTATTTGACGTAATATCGCACTTCAGATATTGCCGCTCCCTTCAGGACCATCCCGGTGGCAAGACTCGTTTTTGCTAACTAGCACCGACTTACAGGCCTAATTTTAAAACGACTGGACTTTAGGTCTCTAACTTAGGCGTCGATAAAATATTAGTTACTTGGCCTGAAAGCTTGCTCCTGACTACGTACTTGTCGCACTAGACAGAGGGGTATTTTATGGGGCGTTGCAAAAAATCTAATTTCGCACCTAAGTAAAATAAATGGTTTCGCGATAGAAAAATTAGTAGCCGGGTGAAATACATTTTTCATGTTGCGTCTGACACGTTTAAGGTGGGCCAGCTTTTAGCTTTCCTTTGTATTAAGTCGCTATGAACTTGTTTAGTAGATAATTGGGAAACGATTTAGTGGTAAGATTTTTAAATTTACCATTATACCGGGCGATTCGGTAATATTTTTTGTTGAATATCTCCATTTGTTTTTGCTGCCTTACGCACTCGCTTTTTGCGTTGACCTTTTCAAATACATTCACGATGAACCTAATAAATAAATGGCTTAAAAAAACAAAATAAAACCCAAGGCAGATTTCGCTGAGGCTGCTTTGGCAGCGTATTTTACTAAACAGCCCCGTCCCTTGTTATTCGAAAACAAAATATAATCTGCGTAATCTGGCGGCGCTGATTTCCGCTCCAAATTAAATTTTAATCTAGAGTTAAAGCCCACCTAAAAAAAAGATGAACGTTTTTAATTTAAAAATCTCAAAGGCACGTTGTAAAAAATCTCGCCACATTATTTAAAACAATTCTATCCGGCCAAGACAAATTCGTCGCATTTCTCATCGGCGGCGGCGCCGTTAAATTTTCTAACGGCCCCTCTAACGGATTCGTTATAAAGCCCAGTCGGACGCTGGAAATAAATGTTGCCGGATAAGAAATTCAGGTGGCGCGTTGCAAAAGTGATTTGTAGATTTCCTAATATTTTTCTCCGAGGTGGGGCAATTGAATTAGCGAACACCGAGAGTTAAATACATCATCGTCTAGACGTTTCCGCGTCCGGCATAATTTCGTTTGTTTTTTGGCGCTGGGATTCCCCGAGTCGTATTTCATTCCTCTCCCAGCCCAGCCTGGAATTGCGGCGGGCGGCAACACCAAATACTTAAATCGTTTCGCCAACAAGCTTGGCATCTTCAGTGTCAATAACTAACTCTGGTCGTTTTTCAGATGGAGGAGGGCAGCGGCTTACCTCCGGGTAGGCGATGCGCCGCCACAATGTTTTGTGGCAGAACCAGTTTGTTGGTTCTGATGACTGGGTACGCGCTCCTTGGAGCCCTCCTGTTCAGGTCGATAGAAGGAGGAGATGAGGAGGAAACAGCCACCGACTTTCAGCGGAGCAGGGAGGAATGCCTCAAGGAACTGTGGCTTATAACAGGTATGTCGATTTTTGTACCGGCGCATTCGCCAAAATATGTAGGTTATTGGAATATTTCCCTGTATTATTTATATTTCGTGTCCTATTCGAAAGAATATTAAGGAACTTCAAACGAAAAATTTAAAGGTTGAATGCGCATAAAATAAATACACAACAGCGATGAAGAGCCGTCCAAAGACGCGCTACATATTTCAGAGGGGGCACAATGAAGCGTAAGAAATTCCTCAAAATCCGCACATGCTGCACCGTCTAGGAGCGCCAGTAATTTCAAGACGCTGGGCGTGCATAGAATTGCAGGAAATAATTCCGATTGGATTACAAATTTTGCTCCTGTTAAAAATTTTAATAATTTAATTAATTTTAAAAAAAAGACCGACATAGGTACGTTTTTATAAAACATTATTTTGGACTCAGTAAGGTTTTTCATTTTAGTACTGTTACGTTAAACTGTGTGCCAATTTAATAAAAATCATCCAGGACGAAATTAAGATTTTAAATATTTTGAGTCCGGTCCTGTCAAAAATGTGAAATATCGCGTTTAACCGTTTAATTGGCGGTTTCTAAGCAAATTACACCATCGGGCGTTGTTTGAAGCAATTCAACACACACTTGGGCGCCCCGAAAAATTTTTTTTGTTAAGCCGTTGCGTTGCAACAATTTTCTTAATGGCATCCTTTGTGACGGATTTACTCAAAATACATTTTTACATACTGTACAAGTAATTATTGAACGGATCACAAAAGGTGGAGAACATCTATAAATTTAATACAGGACCGTACCCCAATTTTTTTTATTATATAAATATGTGGGTTTCTCTTATTGCGCCTCAATTCTTAATACATATCTATGGGGCGCCGTTTAAGACATTATTAGTATTACAAATATATATAATAATCATTGAAATATATATTGTAGTGATATAAAATCACATAAGTATAATAAAAAAGAATGAATTTTAATCAAGTAAAAGAATAAAATATAAAAGTTTACCTAATTTAAATGCCATTGTGAGGTTTATATAATGTTTCGCTAACGTAATATACAAAGTTAGTCATTTCGTAGTTGATTTTTCTTATTGTTCACTGTAGTAATCAATGTTGCATAGATGGGTAGTATAGCAAATCAAATCCATATGTAGAATATTAAAAACCAAAATCCAAAATGAAACGTTCAGGGTAAAACCTAAATTAGAAAAGAAATTGTTAGAAATTATGAAATATGTCACAAAGAATTAGGAAATAAATTTAAGTAAAGGTGTTAAGTGAAAAGAATAGAACTGAAGGTTCTAAAAGTGAATTAAAATAAGTGTAGTGCAACAAAAATGAGCAGAAGTGAAGCAAAAGGGATACAAGTCCATAATTAAATACATAGGTCAACGATAATGACTGAAAAATAAAAACTATGACAGATTTTACATGAAACATTAAAAAATAATTCAAAGCAACAAAATAATGACAATTATTAAAAATTAACAGATAAATAAAGTAATAAAAAAATAAGATAACATTTACTTACCAGTCATAGAAAGTTAACAGTAATGGGGAAGCCAGCCATGAGATATAAAAAACTTGGTATCCAAGGAAAAGAAAAGAAGGTTGTTGTTGAAATCCTCTCTGCAGAAAAAGCATGGTGCTTGGAGGAGAAAAAGTGGAGAAAAACCAAAAATTTTAAGTAATTATGGTAAAAACCAGTGTTTATTGAAAAGTCAAAAGAAAGGTATATGCAGCCAGGTGTACCTGAAACAAACAAGAAAATTAACATAACCAGTTTGAAAAACCGAAAGAAAACACAGGAAAAGTAAGAAATTAATGTTTCATATAAATTGAACATAATAAAGAGTAATTTTATTAATAATCAAAGTCAATTACTTACCAAGACATATAAGAAGTTTCTGTTGAAAAAGGAAACAGTTCAATTGCTAATTGAAAACCATAAACATTCCTAATTAATCGTAAAATATTCAAAGAGAACTTTCATTGCAAGGAAGCACTATTAGTTGTGTGGTAATGTAGTTAATAAGTATAGACATAACCTTAAATATTAAGCAGCAGGCAATTTAAAAATTCAAAGCCATACTTGAACTGTTTATGAGCACTTAATCAATTATTATGCTAGAATTCTTAAATAGCCACTCGTATTCTTCATTTTAAGTTAGCAGGGATAATATTAGTTGTACACAAAACTCAACGATAACTAACGTTTCGATTTGTGAATAATAAAAAACTGCAGTTTATTTCAAGGATAAATTAAATGCATATTTGAAAAGATAAGGCAGGGATCTTTTATTTGTTTGTCCATACTGAGGTATAGGCAACATAGTATACATTAAACAGTTAACCAAATTTATGCCGTAAGTTAGGCAACACAAAATACAAATTAAATAAAATCCATTTAGACAATATCAAGTAAATAAATCAAATTTTATTACATTCAAGGAACCCAGATGAGCCTGAGAAAAGAGTAAAGTAAGTGAAATATTATATATTATATATTATTTGTTATGTACATAGAAACTAAAAATTAATAATAAAATTTCAATATCCATTTTCGAAAGAGCCATTTGTGGATTGTTCTTTTGCAAGTTAATTTCCGTGTCTCGTGACAGCTTTAATTGCAATTACGCTTATTTGAACTTCCCCATGCCGTCCTAGCCACAACTGTAGATTTCCAAGGCCCCTCTACGGTCTCACTTCATTATAATATTGTTGCCGGCGTCGGCCAGAGTAATAATTGACAATTAAATCAAAACTACGAATCCGGTCCGTAACAAATGTATTTGTTGGCCAAGGCACCATTGTGTGAGTCACGTCATATTATTATTATTATTATTATTCTATTAGTGAGTATGCCTGGCAGTGCTGGATTCCCGAATAAAGAGAAAACATTAATCCCCATTTACCCCGGCAAACCTAACCTCAGCGATAATTTAAAATCACGACTTGGAAAAGAGTCATTTATTACGCCCGGCCTGTCTCTGACATAATTTTTATTTCCGGCATGTAAGACGTTATGATTTTTTCTTCCGCGCCATTCACTCGCGCCAAGTGACTAATTAGGGTAGTTGATATGCAGGCTGCATTTGCAGACGGCATGCATGAAGAAGAATCACGCCAAAGGCCCATTTTCACACCCCTATTGTGTCATACTCGCGCATTGTCGGAAAATTAGTAGGCCTATTATTTCTCACGAGCTTGTCAAGATAAAGCAAAAAAATTAAAATGATATACTGGCTGCCTCTTTTATCAGGTACGGCTAATATTAGTCGTACAAGAACAGGAAAAAATACTTTGGCCAAATTTGTTTATGTTTTCTCTTCAAATGCTCTATATCGGGAAGGCTATGAGACACGTAAACGCCTACACAGTTTACTAACTGTGGAAACATCAGTAAATACACAAAAATCCAATCGCGATGCCGAGCTACGACCACTACCGTGGCGCATGGCTGGCTGCGCAGCTTCATCTGTCGAAGCCCCGCCTCCTTAGGTATAAATAGAGGCAGCCCAGTCTACGGAGCTCATTTCGCTTCAGGAGACGACCGCGGCAGCATGGTCGGAACGACAAGAAATAAATAAAATAGTCATCATGTGCATAAGAGCTTGTCTGGAGGGGTCACAGGCAATTATTCGCCGTCCCAAATTGCTTGTTACCCGCCCTCTACCGATAAGTTAACTATCGCAATAAGCCTGAGCTGGCAATTTCGAATTATATTGCGGTTAGGAGATCGATTTCCCCCGAAAGTTTCATCAATCAGTCTGGCAAAACTGTTAGAGGCGATTTAATCGCAATGTACAATGTTTACAAGATTGGCAGGTCCCGACCGAGGTCCAGGTCCTCGGCTCGGGGAGCCAAGGGTTAAGGACTCCCAAGGATTATTTAGATGAGGGAAAGATAATCCAGCGCGATATTTACCATGCAAACGCCAGTCAGTGATGGAATTCCGTTCGTATAATTCACTACCGATATCATGTCTTCGTTGCATTAAATTACTTGTCAAACTTTTACCGTTTCGATCGCAGGCTGCCGGTGCGCGGCTATCCGCGCCCTAGTTTAAGCGACGCGTGGGAGGGTTTGCAGTGCATTTTAAGTCCGTATTCAAAGGCCATTGTCACAATATGTTTATTCTATTTCAACTTTCGATCTATTATTTAAGCTTTATTTGTGGGAATTCCTCGAACCCGGCGTCGCTAAAAGCATTGAAAGGACGCTAAGTTTTAAATACACGCCACGCTCGCCGTGCTTATTTTTGTTCAACTTCCACAAACGTCCAATGTCGGAACGGAACGCTTATTCTGTGCGGGCCGCGGTTATTGTTGCGAAACGTAAACAGAATGAAAAATTAATCGAATCGGAGACAGGATACAATTTTTCTTACATACGCGAAAATCGTGTCCATTCACCCACACGCTAATCCGAAGCAAATCCGACAATGACTTATTGTAAGTCTGACATGTAATCGAAAATTGATGGTAACGAGAGTTTAAACCAAAAGTCCGTGTGTATAAGAATTAATTCTTGTTGGGGCATTTAACGATTTCTTTTTAAAGGCTGAACATGAACACTCCACAATGCAATGGGAAAATTACCTGTAATAGGGTCACTTAATAATGAAACGCGTTTCTGAGGAGCACGAGCGGTTTTCTATGGCACAATCAAATTTTCGTAGCTTGTATTTATTTAGGACAAAGCTGCTGGAATGAATTCATTCGGCTCGTTATTTGCTTCTAGGAATAAATTCAGGTCAATCTGTCAGCTGTTCACCTGTCGGATTATTTACAATTAAGTGTGTTAACGCGTGTAACCCGGTGAATATTATTTGGTGTCGTCTGCATTTTATTCTATCTACTGTTCACCTGTTGGTTTATTTAAAACTAAGTGTGTTACCACGTATAAATCTATGAATTCGTTAATACAACTGCTGGAAAAGACAGTACGGCGGATGTAAAATAATCACTTGGAGCTCTGCACTTGGTTATTACCTGGACCAGTATGTTTATTATCGGTTATAATGCCCCTGCATATCTCTCTGCGCTAACCCCAGTTTAATTGAAACCGTGCCTCGCAGCCCTAATTCCTTGATTTATGGGGTAATTTAAGAATAACATTCCTCAAAATAATTCGATATAATAGTTCTGCTTGTTATCCACCTGCTGTGACTGGAGACAATTAATTTAAATCAAGTCCGTCTGTGACTGTGGTGTTCTTCAAGCTGCAGCGCTCTGTATAATTTTTTAAAGGTATCGCCGTACGCCCTTTGAATTTCAGGAGAACCTAAATTTAAAAAAAACTGGCTCGTCTCGACCACCATCGTTTGTTTACATTTTTTATCGCTATTTTTTGTTAATGCACCTGCTTGTAACTAGGCCAGTGGCAGTAGTTAGTAAAGAAGCAGTAGAGTTCAGCGACTCTAACAGCAGATGAGTGGCAAAAGTGATAGGGGTCCTATAATCGAATCCTGTTTTTAAAATCTTTTTCATTTTGGGTTGTAATAATTATGCAGATTATGCAGCCGACTCATAACTCGGCCATTTTACGACTTACAAAAAAATGAATTCGGATTCATATTCATGACGACTAGTACTATTACCCATAAACATATGACCCCCACTTAAAGATTCACCCTGTATAAGATATAATCAAGTACGTAGAAGGCCGACGAAATTTATCTTTATCCAATAAAACTGCTTAGTTTTCATTCTACAACAGCCGCGTACGGGCTATATATTAGATTCGAACTTATATCAAGCAAAACAAAACTATTGGTTGTCAACGCTCTGAATCATAGATTATACAACATAAAATCGATAAGCGCTGAAGTATTTGGCGCCAGGAGAAACGCGTCTCTTACTTGTGATGTAATTTTTAAAATTAAATTTTAAAATATTATTATTATACATATATATACTTATATATTATTGAACTAAAGAAAAAAAATTAACTGCAACTACGGCATAAATTAGCCGAATATCTGAAGAAAAAAGTTCAAAATCCGAATAATTATTGTATTTGTTTGAGAACCTCGGGCATTGCTCTATAATTTCAGTGACTATCAAACATTTTACTGTAACTTTATTTCAAAAACGGATATCTCTGTAAATAATCACTTTTGATTAGAATAAATTGGTAATTAGATGTATTTGACTAATGGATTTTTATTTGTTAAATTTTTTTCCTTAACTTTAATAACACCCTGTATAAAGCCCAAATTCATTGAACACGAATTTTATAGGTACTGTCCAAGTAAGGACCGTACGTAGAGTTAACTAATAATTTTTAGGCTTATGGGTATTTGAGTAACTGGTACAATAACTCTTCGCTTTTCAATGTTTTGCGGCGTAATTTCGAAACGTACCACGGAAATCATTCGCCAATAATTCCATCGGACCCGACGTGATTAACTCCGACAGCTTCAATAGTAATTTTATTTATAAACAGCAGCCGAATTCGGCCGGTCTTAAAATGTCAACTCACTTAGGTGATAAGGTACGAATTAACGTGATGAGGGTAGAAGTTAAATTCGCCCCTATGAATATATCATCAGGTGAGGCAGAAGTTCAACCTGGCCCGTCCTTTAAATAAAATAGAACAGGAACGACGGAGGGTCTCGCCTCCAAATGATGTATAGAAATAAGCGCCAAAGCACCGGGGAATAATTCGAATGTATGTGCGCCTGGAGAGCCCGAAAATCCTTTTAAATAGTCATATAATTGCCAGTCAGGCGATTAATCTAGGTTTAGACTTTCACTTCAATTTACTTTCAATGTCCCCTTGGAAATGCCACGACGCAATTGGCCGAGTATCGCCAAGGACGCCCTCTACCAACTATGGTGTCCCACAAGGATCCGTCTCGCGGCCCACTCTGGTTCTAAGTCATATTAACGATTTACTCTGCGCAATAACGAGTGCGCAGTTTCGCCAAAAATAGCAGCCGACACGCTAAGACCAATGAATGAATGCCGCTGATTTCTACAGCTCCTCAAGGTGCTTACAGACCAATTAGGGTCTAATTAATGCTACTGAATAGAGTACAAACTATAAACGATCTCTTTCACTTTAATCCACCCCGTAATCCGGTTTGTTCTCCAGAAAACTCGAAAACAGATCAAATATCAGGGAAAATCATATATAGGAGCTCTTCCATATATATTACACGGTTAAATAAAGGCACAGTGGCCTTCTAAGAGTTAATATTCAGTTAATATCGTTCTCGGATTGGAAGAACATATCTGCCCCCTTGCTGTTCGCCGCCGCTGATCCAAATTGAATCGTCATCGCGTAGAAGGTTTAAAATTAGAGTCCGTAAACGAGAGGGAAATTGACAAGAGCCATTTCCAATTTGCCTCACATTCAGTTTTAAATTTAATAAACTCGAGTCCTTATCCAGGACTATGCGATACGAGACGGGTTTTAACGAACGCTTAGCTGGCCTAAAGGAGAATTTTGTAGGATAAATAGAATTTATAAATGTACCATCTGATGCAAGGAACTGGCTTGTATATGAGTGTATATGCGGAAACTATGCAACTTTAGGCGAGGGTTGTGTAGTTGATATACCATCCTTCGGAGGTGACGTAAATCAGTCGGTCTGCTAGATGATATATATATGTATATACAGGGTGAATACCAATAACTCATTTTAATTTTAAGAGGGGGTTTCTGTTGATATTTATAACACAAATTACCAATAAAAGAATATAAAAAAGAAAGTTGACAAACTGACCTACCCTACGTAAAATTCTGGTAAACTTTTGTGTATCGCTTAGTCGCTCTACCGACCCACTTATGGGGTGAACAACATGCCCAGTATCCAAGTCACAGACTGCAAGTTCTAATGTAAAAAAACGTGACAAAAAACGTCTAATAAAGTTAAGCCGCCGTTCGACGGTCTTAAATAAATTTGCGGTCGGAGACAAGTCAATTGACAGTGACAGCAAAAACTAGGGAATTTAACAAGGTGAATGCCAGAGGCAAAGACCTATCCTGAAAATGTTGACGTATTTTAATTTATTTTCTTTCTCGAAAACTACAAGGTATATATTTTTTATTTTTGGTATATGCATGCATTTGTTTTGACGCGGTCTCAGAGCTTTGTGAACGTACTATAGGCGACCTAATGAGCCGCCTATAGCATTCCCAATGTTTAATACAGTTTTCTTATCCTCTTATACTTACTCAAACGAAACAATATGGCGTTTTGAAAATTGCATTTTAATTCTGTAATAAAGTTTTCCGAATTCCAATTTCAAGTCCGGTGCTGGAAAATTAGAATACCGCCTCGAACGGGCGTAGCTTTATGAACATCCATCCGCTTAAGATCGGCAGTTTAATTAAATTTCGTTCCGGCTAATATGACACCATTCGAAACATTTCATCCCAGCTGAAACGTATTAGCAAATTCCGGGTTCTTCTAACGTTACTTACAGGGGCAACCAGCCAGTCAGCGATGCTAATTGGCGAAAGTGGCTTATCTAGAGACAAGTGCGGTCATTTGTGAGGCCTTATCTAGCTATTCTCCATGGCCTGGCCACCCTAGGCATTTCGAACGCTTCCTCCTCGCACGTAACAAACTTTTTGCTCAAATATTCACTTAGGGCCGCAAGCATTATGAGCAGTTATTTAACGGTGCACTCGTTTTAAGTCCATCAAGGCGAGGGCGTGCAGCGCCTTTGATGTGAAATTGGTGTTATGTTGAGCGTTGAGTGAAAAATACAAGGAGCCGCAACCTCATC
This sequence comes from Rhagium mordax, assembly GCA_963680705.1. Taxonomy (NCBI): domain Eukaryota; kingdom Metazoa; phylum Arthropoda; class Insecta; order Coleoptera; family Cerambycidae; genus Rhagium; species Rhagium mordax. The sequence goes on along the minus strand of OY796662.1, from coordinate 58,848,435 downwards.
GTCTTAAGCATGGCCCATGCTCGCTACAAAAATTGAACGTTCCTTGACGCGGAACGTTCACTTTGGAACAATTATCTGGAATTGAGCTATATGCTGAATTTTAATACGCATTTTTTGGTTCGGTGTTTTATCGTTGCGGCGTGATTAGTGTCTGACCGACCTGACCGTGCTTGTTTGGCATTAACGAAGTGATGGCGGCAGAGCCGCATATTGAAAGTGCGATTTAATTAGAGTTCCGGTTCCACAACTATATTGCACAAAAGCTCTCTCCGGCTGCACGATGAGGCCCTCGAGGATTAATAATAAACGTTTTATCAAAATACCGAAACTGCACCGTCAAATATCATAAATTGTTGTACTTCTGTTCAACAAACTCTCCGCTAACTAAACCCGGTATTTGCGTCCGCACGAGTGTAATCGAATTATGGTATTATTGCACATAGTTGGGGAAAGATAATTCTGAATGAAACCGAGCGGAAAGAGCAGACCCACGCGTGCCGATTTATACCCCCTTGACTTTTATAATTATTATCCTTCTTAATAGTTGCAGTTTTTTCGCTTACATTGCACAATAATCGTTTTCTGTTTTTTTTTTGCCGCATTTGTCAGAAATACCATGCAAACGAATTTTATTGCTTTTTAGAATTAGGGGCGAAATGCCTGGTTGTGCAGTAGTATCTCTGCAAAAATGTCTCTACCCCCTTGGAAAAATACGGCCACGCTAATGGTCGCCGCTTCTTCCGCACCTCCTGGCGCTCCTGCCATCCCGGACCTTCCTTCCAGCCAGCCGCTGGGTCCCGCATTTCTTTCCGGTCTGCATCAACCATGAATTATTTATGATGCGAGCAGTTGGAATTTTCCCGTAACGTAGGCACAATGGTTGGCTCTTTACTTTCTAAATTCTGTGTTTGCATCACATTCGCTAAAGTGGTCGGTAAATATGCAGTTCTCAACTCACGCGTTAACTCGGTATTGTGAGACGAAATAAGATTTCCTTTTTGCTGAATAAATATTTTCCTCGACTGAATATTTACAACGCGATTTATTTTTCTTGGTAACTCTTCATCTGATTCCGGCGCCTAAACTCGCCATATTTTGCTAGTACACTTTACATTTAGGTCAGTCTAGTCTGTCAGCTGGTCACCCGTCGATTTATTTTAAATGAAGTGTGTTATTGGTTGTTTAATACTAGGCGAAATTATTGTTGCAAGTATAAGTACGCATTTAATACTCACCCTGTATACGACATGAAGCTTGGAGCAAAACATATCTAGATCGGATTAGGCATTTTTGCTGTCAGCTGTTCACCTGTCGATTTATTTTAAATGAAGTGTTTCTCGCAATTTTAGTTACTTCGCTTTGATTTTTGTTGACTTTTTAGTTTTTCTGTTCCGCATTATTTGCTTCTGGAACGTTCCGCACAAAATAATTGTATACAGAGTTATTAATTCCCGTCGATATCTTTAATCCGCTCGGGGCATTTAATTATAAAACACTAGCAAACTTCCAACGAACAAAAGTGTTAAATTCGCCCCGGAGTATATTTTATTATAAACCCGAGCTGAAGACCTCAAGAGTAAACTTCTATAACTTCAGCATATTAATTTTGAGTAATTTATGTGCCAGCTCGTGTTTGGATGTGTTTATAAAGTTTTGTTTCGTTCGGTTTATTTATCCTTTATTTAACGATTTCCCAACTTTAAATAATCTGACCTAGCGAATTTTAGGTTCGGGTGGGATTTAAGTACTATTGATGAGAAGTGTATACTAAAAATATTAATTAATAACGGACCACCATTTTTAAAGTGCATTTCGGAACACTTTAGGGGGAAAACGCTAGAAACGTTTTTTTTAAACGCAAAGTTTCCATCAAAGTGATTTATATAAATTTTACATTAGTGGTTTTTCAGTACTTCCCTAATTCAACTGAACTTTTCCATATTAATCTTCCCTTTGCTGTCATCCTTTACAGTTTCCGTGGGTTCAAACTTTTTGATAAGATCGCTGATTACTGACCTGTCAAGAGCTTGTCCCTTATTGAACTTGCCGGTGCTGAATGGAAATGCAAAACGAGGGGGATACACAAGAATTATATATATTTTTAATATAATTAATAATTAAAATTTAATTTACTTTTTATTTTCTGATCGTATTCCTTTATTAATTGCCAATATATTTGAAAATAAAAAAATTAAAAATCAATACTTACATATCGAATGCAAATGTTTTTGTTGTTTTAAGCAAAACATAGCATGTTTGTTATTAAACAAATTTTGTTTGCTTTGTATCAATTATGTAGTTATAATAATGTCCATGCTTTTATTCGCCGTTTTCATATTTTAATTTGTTTTCCTACATAAAATTATTTTACGACTGGTTTTGGCACCCGGTTTATACTCGATTAATTTTAAATTAATGTCGAAGAACAGATGGTGCGAAAAATGATCATTTGAAGTTTATACAGAGCGTCAAAGTTGGATTTGCAAAATCTCAAAATTCTACTTTTCCACGTCTCTCCCTAGAATAACTTTTTTTCTTGTCGGGCGACAATAATGCATGTAGGACGAATTAAAGTAGACTTCTTAGCCAGTAGAACAAGCTTGTTGACTAGTTTTGTGTGGGAGCGGAGCCGTTACGATAAATGAGGCAAAGTTTCAGGACAAAGATCGGACTCGCCGTGCATTATGTTATATAACTTACCAAGCGGCCTATAAAAAACGCTATAAAACAACCCGCAATGAAACGTTACTCTTTCGGAATGTTGCAAAATTTTAAGGGCCGCACTTCGGGATATTAAAATATTTTAATAGTCCAAGGTGTGAGCTCGCATTATCTCGGCTGTGAAGTATTTAATTTGGCAACTTTAAGCGTTCCTATTAATGCTCGTAATTATCGTTTTATTGTAGGTAGGCGGCGTGTTGAGGGTGCGTATGTACGTAGTGCTGCTGCATAAAATGAATTTCGGGGCAGCGTAAAAAGGGGCGCTTGAAAAGAATAGCGGTGTAAAAGGGTGGCAGTAAAACATGGGCCAAAAATAAAGCCGAGGTATCATCTTTACCTTTATCTCAGTTGCAAGCCTTCGCAAAATATTAATAATTTTCCTTCGCCATCACTAGTTAATATTTTTTTGTTTAAACCTTATTTGTGTTCGAACAGAAATCCAATTCAATCACGCCACGATGTCCGATCCACCGACTATGGTACAGAATGACGCTTGAAATGTTGCAATGGGAACCGTCCTATCGCGAGGTCATCCCAATCCCTCAAAAATTTTTTAAATGTAAACAACGTGAATAGTTTTGCTTAGTGCCAGCACAAACGCTCCTCGAGCTTCTACCGTCCCACTAATTCAATTTAATTCGTGTTAATCACCGGCGAAAAACGCAAGAAACAAGGTTGATGGGGAACAAAAAACTTAATCAGACGCGGGGGCTTGGCGACACGTGGGAAAAACAATCTGGCATCGGTATCGTTGACCACCAACAAAATTAATGGCACCCTTATCATTTCATAAATTCCCCACCTCAACGCACAAAGAAGTTAACAAATTTGCTGCACGCCCACTCAGATATATATAGTATTATAATATAAATTCCGCCAGACGTTTATTTTCCGTTGTTTTCACCCCGCGCGCTCGGAAAATCTGCCAGAAAGAGAAACACAAATAATTCTATAAACTGGGGAAAAATTGCTTCGCTTTTGTGTATTGTATCGAGTGAATTTTTCTTTGTTTGGGGCGCGCGGAGTTCGTTATAGTTACTGACTGTTATGCGAGGCATTTTGTCACGCATAAACGTATGTAAGAGAATTTCCCAGAATGCCTTTGTTAATCAGTAGGTAGTGACGGAACTTAAATATTCTACAATACCACATTTATTTGCAGCATAAATATTCTCAAGGAAATTCCTACAATTAGCCCTTTTTGTGTGCTTACTTAAACGATTACAATACCGATGGCCTTTGTTTTTGTCACATGTGTATCGATAACCGAAGTGAATATACTAATTAGTGCTCTTGCAGAATGCCCAGTCCATGGTTAGCCGTCTGTGTTGCAGTGTCCGCCTACTGGGGCCTCACAACCTAAGTTTATAATTAAATTCCAACTGTACTTTGTGAAACGAGTAGTTTTATCTCTGTACGATGAGTGTAATGCATATTTTATATTTCGTTTTGTGGGTCATTTATCCATATGTTATATACACACGTATTTATTAAGAAGTTTATGCGACATGGTTGCGGCACTTGCGACTGAAAGCCGGTTTGGTAATATTTCATGAACGCCGACACGAAAAACAGCCTTGTAATACATTACGTTGTACATCGACATCTGGACTCTCGAATAAATTGATAACCGACCGCGTTTCCAGCATGTCCTGCTTTAGAAATACAATACATAATCACTTGCGCAGCCACCGCATGTAATATATAGGTGTATGTCTCTACAAAATGTATGAACAATGGCGATGAATGCAGCGCTACATGTTCGGGGAATTAAGATATTACCAACGCGCCGCCATTGTATCGAATGATGTTGGGACTGCGAAAACTAAGGCCGGTTGAGCGTGGGAAAATTTTGATGACCGTGGGAACTTTAATTTTTAGCCACCTAGATCACTTCCGACCTCGATTAATAGACTTGTATATCGATTTATAAACTTAAAAATGTCTAAGTACAATATATATATATACAGGGTGAATCTTAGAGTGGCGGCCATATTTTTGGGGTTAATAGTACTAGTCGTCATGAACATGAATCCGAATTTTTTTTTTGTAGGTTGTAATATGGCCGAGTTATGAATTTTTTAAAAAAATTCGCGATTCGTGTATAATTCTTGTAATTCTGGCGCCGCTGGGCAAGCACTTGCTGCATTACGTGTGGCTGGTCGACAGTGTTGCCAAGTGTAGATGATATAAAACCAATCGATTACATTTTCGCTTTTCATTAATAATCCAGAGATACCCAATCACGAGAGAGAGAGATAAGGGTACCTAGTGAAAATGAAAAAGTAATTAATTCAATTGGATAAACAGGTTTATTGAAATACGCAGTTTTAACTTCCATAATGAAAATTGTAATACAAAACAAAATGAAAAAGCCGGCTGCATAGTCTGCATAATTTTTATGACACAAAATGAAAAAGATTTTAAAAACAGAATTAGTTAATAGGAATTTTACCACCCATCAGCTGTTAGAGTCGCTGAACTCTTTACAAACTATGACACTGACCTAGTTACAAGCAGGTGCATTAACAAAAAAGAGCGATAAAAAAAAGGTTCTCTTGAAATGCAAAAGCCGCGTACGGCGAAGCGTGCCAGTTGTTTTTCTATGTTTTAGTTTTAGGTTTTAGTGTTAGTGACCAGTCGGACAGCAGCTAGTGTGGTTTAGTGTGATTATAAAATTAAATAGTTTAAGTTTTTAGTGAAATTTATAAAAGTGGAAGTTTTGTGTTTGTGTTTAATAATTGAGTGAGGTGTACCTTCTACGTGTGTGTAGTTTTATTTTAGTGGTGTTTTAGAGGCGACTTTTATCTGTGGGGGCACATGAAAAGTTTGGTGTACACGACTCCTGTCAACAACGTTGAAGAATTACGGGAAATAGTAGAAAACGCTGCGAATCACATAAGGCAGAATACGGACTTCAATAAAGTTAGAGACTCTATGATGCGGCGAGCTACAGCGTGTTTGAAAAATAACGGAGGACAGTTTCAACACCTGCTATGAGAAATGCCGATCCAAGATAAGTAAAGATTTATTGTTATTAGAAAAAATAATTTTCTGTTCATTATTTGTTACTAAGTATTAAGTTTTTTAGTTATTCCTTTTTTTATTATTACACTCACGGAGAATAGTTTTTACTTTGTTATTGTTTAGATAGTTCATTTTATTTAGTTTCTTATTTGCTTTACTATTAAATTCCCCGTATTTTATTTCAATCATGAAGTTTGGCAACAACGCACTGTTCAAGACAGGCGTGTGCGTCTCAGTTATTAGACGTTACTCTCGCTAGCGCATTCCACTGGCGGGGTACCCAAATTCAAATAAAAAGGGTTTAAACAATATTCATTTTTCATGGCGCGTTAAAAAAAAAAAATTTGTGGTTTTGTGTTCCCATAGTTGAACGGAGTAGCCTCCTGTAAATATGGCCGCCACTCTAAGATTCACCCTGTATATATATATATACATACATACATATATAATGTTGAATCATCCGGCATAATTCTTCAATTGAAGGATCAGGTTGTCCAATAAAGCCGCAAGTAAACGTTCAGACAATCATTTTCGATCACATCGCATATATTTCTGTATTTGCCGTTGTCATTACGCTGTAGCGTGTTTTCACATGCCTATTCGTTACGTCATCCGCGAGATACATATTATCGTTGGATCTGCAATTTAAAATTTGAAAGAGGGGGCCCACAAAATAATTAAGGGCGCACAAAAGGGATAAGCGTATTCTCATGTCAGATTTCATCTAGAGGCTTTTCAAGAACACAAAACCAATATAAAACAAAGTTTGTTTTAGGAAAAATTGAGGAAAATCCTTAGGAAAACTTGATATAACTTTCTTAATATAAAAATATAAGAAAAGAAATAAAAACACGTCTGGTATTGTGGGCCGGGCGGATAATGGGGGAAATGTATCCTGGATTTGGGTGGAGGGTGAGGGTAAGTGATAATTTGTGATTTAATTAATTGGATTATCTTCAAGGTTTCCATTATATTTCAAACCAAATTTTGTGTGACGTCAGTATAGAATTGTACGCGAGACATCCAATTTTTCAATCAGTTTTATGCGTCTGCTCCACATACGGGTTAAATAGGAATCCGAGAGCTCCGGCAAACTCGCTTCCATCAATGCTCAATGGTTAAAGCCGGCAGGAGAGTTTAAAGCTTATACTTCCTCGTACCTGACTGATAGCATCGCGGGGGTTCGTACGTGTTGCTGGTTTCGTCATGTTTTACCGACCCAGCGAACGCGAACGTCTGCAGAAGGATTATCCGATTTACACATATATGGCATGTAGGGGAAGGTTGATCATTTGATTAATTAATGTACTCCTCTTGATTTTATAATAAATGATGAGTCTGATGGGAGAGTTATAAACTAGCAATATAATAATTAATGTGTTGCTGACACCTAGGGCGAAGTGCGTGGACCTAACTTATGACCGTATTTTTTAGCAGTGTCAAACTTTAATGGCACTACCGGATGTAAAAGGCGGTATTATTTATCGTTAAGCTTAATGAGGCCAATACGCCTCTTTTCCTGCACATATTTTTGGTTACTATCAACAAATGTTCTGTGCATCTTGCGTAATTGGCGCAGCTTATCAGTCCAACTTACTTGCCAGCGCAGTGATTATTACTAAGTATTTATAAAGTTGATTTTAAAATAATTTTCAGCGATATTAATTTGTATTGCGCGTCAGGTGGTTGCTTTCCAAGCAGCAGATGCACAAACGCGGTGCAGGTGCAATTTTAGCATTGCGTCATACCGGCAGCCTCCCGCTGGAGCCTCATTCTAATTCCATCCATAAATCGACAGGGATTACTGGTGACCAGTCTCGGTAGACATTGTCTGTTAGTGAGTATTGTTGTGGTGCGTATACCTTCGCCGGTCCACAATTCATCGTGTTTGTTATTTATGCATTGATGTCCTGGCAGAATTACACCGAATATGAATCATTTATCATGACCCCTTTAAGACCCAGATTAAGGATGGAGTTGTGTTTTGAATAATAATCATTAGCCGGGCCTTTGATTATTCATGTTACAAAGGAGGTGATGTTGCGCTGGAACGCGTTAATTTATGCCCTTTTTAAGATTATTAGCCGGATAAAGCAACTGGATTAACGTGGAATCGTCTCCCCGTCTAAGTTTCGAGCGTGGAACGAGATAAGTGTAGTCGTAAAGTAGTTACGAAGACGTAGTAGTATATACAAGAGTATATATCTAAGGGTATACACTATTGGCAAGGTTCAACTTAGAGTGCGAAATCTGTAATGCAACTAAGAGAGAAGGTACATAAGACAACAAAAGACGCCCAACCATTCCTACACTCCTACTAAAGAGGGGAATGTGTGTTGATGTGGCCCGCGACGACAGCGGTTCAGCCGACCTAAGCCGAGCCGAGAATTATGTTTAGTAAGTAAGGAGCTTCGGTGAAGCGAGTATCTGACGTTTACGGCCGTGCGATATTCTTACGATGTTTTCATTCTTTTATCATGTTTATCGCTGTTGCATTTGACAATACACTAGCGGTTTAAGAGTTGATGTTATTTATTAGCCCTAAACCTAAAAACGAAATAAAAACTTGTATTCTAAAAATAACAGTTTGTACTTCGCAGGAGAAAGGCTTATTGATGAATAATTGTTGGGCGCGACATCGCGGCCGTTCGATACATTCGGCCGATTCCGTCGTCCCCTTCGACCGCGTGTTGTAAAGAATGGAAGGTGGGAGGTAGGGGATAGCGCGTTGTCTGTTTAACTTGTAAATGCTTTAAGTTATCTCCGTCTGATGCATTTATATCGGCAACCTAGATTAGACCTTACCAATAGTGTATATAAAAGTATATATAAGAGTATATATGAGTATATACAAGAGTATATATATATTAAGAGTATATACAAGAGTATATATATTAAGAGTATATACAAGAGTCTATATCTAAGGGTATATATAAAAGTATATATAAGAGTATATACAAGAGTATAGTTATAAGGGTATATAAAAAAGTATATATAAGAGTATATATGAGTATATACAAGAGTATATATAACGGTATAATCTGAAACCATGGCAAAATAATTCATGGCCCAAGCACATTATGTTTTTGGTACTTATTTGCGCCTTAGTTGTCGGCGTGTTGCTTTGGAAAAGGCGCCCTGTAGACGTCGGCGGGGGTGGAATTTTGCGCGTATCCTAGCGTGCGACGGAGATGAGAAAGTCAAACTCCCCAACTATTTGCCTTGGGAGGTAAAACCCGATAATGAGAAAGCGATCTCGATCGGGTAATGACAAGTTTGGAGATTGCGACTTGAAAGGGGGCCTGCTTGAATCAACTGATCAAACCTAGTCATTGTTTCAGGCGAGAACATATAAAGGCAAACTTTAGCGCCTGTACGAAACAGATAGAACAGAATGAATTTCATTGTTTGCTCAAGCCCTTTGAATGGAATTTCATTTACAATGTTAAAAGGGATTTCTTTTAATGAATTTTATATTGCCCTCGGATCAATCAATTTAATTTTTAACTTTTGTTTTCAATTTTATCTAAAAGGATATAAACCGGGGAGCAGGATAATGAATCTTGCCCGGAGGTCCGTCAATCGACTACATTTTATTCCATTCACAGACAGCCGACGCAACGAAGCCATTCATGAGAAAAGTAACTCTTTGACAACGACACAGATTAATTCCCGACAAAACTAGAAGCCAATCAAAGTAAGCACAAGCACCAGGCGCACTAAAAGTGGAAACATTGAAAGCAAACAACGCCGATGACGTGGAAATCGCCACGCAGCCACGTCTCTCGATGACGTGGACTTAGTGGCGGAACTAAGCCACGCCTATCGCTTACTGCAGGCACTGGAGCGAAATCGTTCCTCCTGTCCAACGCATAGAGGAGCTCGGGCAAGCAGCTCGCTTCGACAAGATGGCCGACACGTCAAGAATTAAAATAATCAACGCTAGAACCAGGGAAGTCTTCTAGGAGAAAGAGGCGCTCCTTTTGTTGCTCTATATAAATATGCTGCTGCGCCGGCATTCCATTTAAAAAGAACAACGGCGACATTATACAGATTATTATAGATAAAAACAAAGTTATGTTTGCGTATCATTGTTTTACGTTCCGTAGGAAATAGAAAATGCCTTCTTGTTGGCATTAAAGAAAGTGTCTTGGCACATTTCCAAGTAAATATTTCAGCAGGTAGGAAATTTCAGGGCTTCGCGTGTACACCGGCGCTGAAATTGGAATTTGTTTTTCACATAATCCGCCAGCAAAAAGCTAGATCCGTTTTAAAAAGTTCATCGAGAAGCGTGTGCCGCGCCGAGATGTGTTTGGAGAGGTCAGCGAATATATCTGGCTTGCATCCATTTTTTGTCGGCGTCCGGTGATAATCGAATACGAACGTATAGTCCATTCTACGTGTTTTTGCAAATTTTAAACCTTTTGAAGACGGCACAATTTTCTGTAAATTTCAACAGTGTTGCCAAAATATACAATACAATCCGGGAAAAATATATCATAGCCCACCTACATCTGGAATGGACTATAGGTGCGATATTGTTAATATTTCTCCTTTGTTAGGATTATTAAAAGATAATTAGAGGGCTTGTCAGTCAATTCAAAGTATTAATTACTTTGTCCTCTATTATCAACCTGGAATATATAAATATTTATGCTACATTACGGATTTTGTTAATTCGGCAGGTAATTATATTTTTTGCATGTCGCAGCAGGAAGAGTTAATAACTTGCACAGGGAAGAACGCAAAATACAATTAATTATTCCCGTCGACGCACAAAGGAACGATTTAATCTGAGTCTTTGACAAAACTTTAGTAAGATATATATTAGCGATTGGAATATCATTACCTTGAAAATCGATACCTTTGACGCAAGCCGAACGACGCGTTTTTTAAATACCTTTTTTAACCGAGACGCAAAATTAATGGGTTTATTTGAAGCGAAAATTATAAGGACAAGATATCTACAAATTTCCTAGTACTGTTTCAAAAATTTTTTCTTATAAGATACTCGACTTATAGCCAAATAACTTCCGCACCGTTTAGGTTTTCGTCCGACCACATGAATTTTATTAAACAAGCTGACGTCATCGTTTAGATTACCGTCCGACCTAATAGTGTATGAAAACAATGTCCCTTAGAAGTCAGTGGCAGCTAACTTCTTAATTTTTTCCAATGCCTTAGTGCAAGGGAAGGTACCAGAGGAGGGTGGCCCTGTTGCCCATATGTTGACGATCCGTAATAACAAGCACTTCATCTTGAAATACTAACAAAGCTTTCAAACTCACAGAAACGAACGAAATATCCGGCGGGGAGCAAATAATAAAGGTCATAAATTAGTATGGTTTTCTTTTTCTTCCCACCTCATCGCGGTAGACGAAATTAAAATTAGTTATTTACATTAAAGCTAATGAATATATTATTAGAATTGTCTTTCCGCCCCGGGAACTTCATCTCCGACGGAGGCCATTGTGTCCCGTTTTAATGGAACATTATTTTAATAAATCTAACAGGTTTCCATTTTTAATTGGAGCAAATCTTTTACGCCCCACAAGGGTTAAGGGAGTCGTCTACTTTGAAATTTATACGCATTTTAATTTTGTCCTTTCCGACCGAACGCAGGACCTGACTTTATTAGAATGTATAAATAATCCCAACGCCGAAAACCTTTTAGCGGTGGAAATTCGGTCCAAGAGTTGATTTATTAAAGCCGAAGAACAGCGCGCCCTACTGTTTAATACATTTTCCGTCGCTGACCTGTGCCATTGTTTTATTTTTTGTCATTAAGCCATATCACTTATCGAAAAAGCAGTTCAAACATTTGCCGGCACTTCGGTCTCATTGGTCTTCTTCACATGAAGTGGACGGCGACCCGTCGGCAGTTGTTACAATCCTGTAAGCTAAAAGCATGGATAATTAAAATAAATGCAATTATTATAATAAGTTGCTGTCAAAGTTCTCGTCCGACCACGTAAATCTTATCTAACAAGCTGACGTCATCGTTTAAGTTACCGTCCGGCCTAATAGATCTTATAACAATAGCTGACGTCATCGCTTAGGCTACCGTCCGACCTAACAGATCTTATTAAAAAGGCTGACGTCATCGTTTACGTTACCGTCCGAGCTTATATATAAATATGAAACAATTTCTTATAATAGCAAATGTTTACGTTAAGTCGGTGTTATGAAAATGTGGACTTTTATTTTATTTTATACACGCGCCGATAAAAGTGCTTCCCATTATCAGTCTCGGGGTTGACGCGCGCCGATCCGACAGCTATTAATATTGCATCAATGATCCTTCATTAAATTTTAAATTTGATTCTGATATAAAGGAAATAGAATTTAGTCTTATATCTGGGCGTTATTTGGGTACGTGCGATTTATTGGAATTTTTGTGAATACGTGTTACGAGAGATTTGTAATGAAATTTAAATCCTTGGGAGCGAAGAGGGAATAACGCTGTCGGAAAAGGACAAAGGGAAATTAATCGACTTATCTCATTTCCTGTTATTTTAGTCTCCCATGTTATACATTATAAAGAGGGGTAAGTCGACGTTTTAATTAACGTCCTCTATGTTTTTTTACAATTAACGCGTCAGTGTGTGTGTCAGTGGGGATATTATGCATCCTGGATGATTGAAAGGTTTTTATATAAACCATTACTTATACCTGAACGGTAGTCCACTTGATGATTTAGGGCTAAGTAGGGTCACTCGTACCGAGATAACAGAGGCAATTAATATATACAGCGGCTGTCTAATGTCCGTCCTTGTTTTTCCTAAATTTTGTAGCAAGTATGCTTGACCCCGCTGTCCATCGTAGACTGAGTTCGAGTACTTGATTTTTTTTTAAACCGCGCAAAAGTTAACAGGGGCAGCCGTTGGGTGACACGGTATATAAGCGAAAGAATATTTCTGATCTGACGCCGCGAAGTACGTCTGAAGTTACAATCAATATAGCACGACGCTATGTCCAATTACCTTTGTGTAAATTCACCTTTTGTACTATATTACTCGGTAATTTATGTAATCTGTGTTTACGAGATGTTTTGCAATTGTATTTTGTAAATTCCTTTCTGCTGGTATATCAAAGTATTGTCTTATAATTGGTGCATTACGGTCGAATAAATACCCGGCTGTATCATCGTGATTGTTATCATCAGCAGGCCCTGAACATAGGGAAAAAACAAAATATACGTTTGTGTTTAACTAAATTAGGATTTTTTTTCCGTGGCGGGCGCTAGTAATGAGGCTAATCTTAATAAGTACCGAAACAAACAAAACTAGAGTAAAAAGTAGACGCAAATACAGATACTTGGATTAATGTTTTTCTTCCCTTCTATTATTTAATAAAAACTTTCCTTCAGTGTCCGTCTCCGTAATTGAAAAGATAAACGCAAAAAAGTTTATTCATTTGCCGTTAGTTTTTCCTACACTTTAATTAAGAGTTAATTAAAGAAATGGACAAACCGTAACGTGTAATGTTCTTTTGTGGCGATAAAGTAAAACAAACGAAAATCGGTGTCAATTAGAAAAATATAAATGCATCACCGAAGTTTCGATAATTTTTTCGATAATAAAACGAAATAACGTTTAGGTTCTCGCCCGACCAAATAGATCTTATAATAGCTGACGTCATCGTTTAGGGCACCGTCCGACCTAATATATCTTATAACAATAGTTGACGTCATCGTTTAGGCTACCGTCCGACCTAATAGTGTTATTTTACTACCAATATTCAAACGATAGTCAGTCATGTTTGAGAAGCCAAAGAAGACACAAGTGGCAGATCGATTGTAAATCCTAGGATTTTCCCGTGAACCACAAATTCAAATTAATTATATCTTAAAGCGCATTCAGTAAACGTTAGAAGAGTCTGTTGTCTGTGGTTTCGGATTCTCCAGGACCCTTCCAGTAATTTCCCTCCCCAACAAGTCACGTAGAAGTATATAAACTTAGGTATTCTTTACCACCAACTGCTGCAACAGATTTCGCTGTGTAAAATATATTGCGCTATAAAAGTTTTACACTGAATGCACTTTACTGCATCATTCTCTCTGCGCTTTTACTACTATAAAATTTGCCGTAACAATTGAGTCAGTAAATTTAAATAATTCAAGTCGCCGTGTTTGCGGGAAGATACAGATCGATTTATATTAAAGTTACATTATTTCTTATTCATACGGCCGGAGTGGAGGAACAGATGCATACCGGGGATAAGTGACAAGAATGGATATAAATGGTGCAACTGGTGACTGACAAACTTGCCGTACAACACGAGCGGATACATGAATGCCCGTTAGTTTTGTTCTATTTACCGAGAGTTATGAAAATTGGTCTGGAAAATCAGCTTCTTTATCTAATGCAGAAGTGGGTTTAATTGCCAATCCCCAGCAATTTGGGACACCTGTAAGCTAAAGGCATCGATAATAAAACAAAATCTCGTTTAGGTTCTCGTTTGACCAAGCAGACTTATAGCAATAGCTGACGTCATCGTTTAGGGTACCGTCCGACCTAATATATCTTACAGCAATAGCTGACGTCATCGTTTAGGGTACCGTCCGACCTAATATATCTTATACAAATAGCTGACGTCATCGTTTAGGGTACCGTCCGACCTAATATATCTTACACAAATAGCTGACGTCATCGGTTAGGGTAAAATGAAGTCAAGTCTAATGCACAAGTGGATGTGTAACCGTACAAATTGGGGACAACCTGCACAGTGTAAGAGCAAGAGTGAATGGTCCAAATACTTTTAGATTTCGCGTTAATCCGAGTGTGTGATTGCCTTCAGTGCCCTAACCGCATTGCTCACATTTAATTCCGAAACAAAGAAGGGAGAGTAGCAAAGGGTGAAGCGTCGCGTGAAGCTATAGGGACAATTTGTAGCTCGGGAACTGTGTTAACTATCATAAGAACATTATAAAAAAATGTTGGGTGGGCAGCTTTAACGTTCCTAGATTCCTACTGCAAGGGAAATGCACATAAATAACTTTTTCCAACGGAAAAGACTTGACGACATTATCTGCCGACGTGCGACTGAAAAATTTACCACCGCCTGGCGTTCTCCCAGTATCAGCGCGCTGTGGAATGGCGTCATTTTTATTTCGCCGACGTAGAACATTACATGTCTAGCTTACATCTTTCAAGCTAAAAAATTTAAAAATGCATGTTTCTAATGCGTAGCCGTAAATCATAGCGAAGTGAAGTTTTTAAAGTAAAAAAAGTTCCCTGCCTCGGCACCACCAACAACACGAAATTTTGAAACTTACCTAATTTCCGTATAAATAACTAGTCGTTAGGAAAACGATATTACTACTGCTTATATTCCACTTCCAATATGTCGACGCTTGCTTATGATTTCGTAATAATATTATCACGCCAGTAACAAGATGTTGGTGGTACGTAAACAACAGGGCCTCGCAAAGCATGATTAATCTCGGCGTATTCCTCAATGAATAGTAAATAGATATCTGTGATCGCGTAGGGACATCCTGCCAAGAGTAACTCAAGTACAGTAATTCTATTATTGTCGAACCAAATTTAACTGTGCTTGTGTCACTAATAGCTCTAATTATGGTGTGTTACATGCATGATTAATAGCATAAATTTTATTTCCAGGTATTGGTATTGTCAAACTCAAGTACAACCTTTGTTTCCGTTAAATGTCCTGTTGCTAGCGCTTTACATGCAAGATCCTTCCCCACTGTCGATGTCGAAATACTTTCGTCCCGGCGTGGAATGGCATCGGTCAAACCGCCGTTTTGAAGTTGATGGAGTAGTCCATTTATTTCCGTTGCAGACCCCACACAAAGCGACCCATGTCATCCGTTATTACGACTAAGAACATGGGCAAATATCACGTCTGTAGCGTTGTCTATGCGTGTAGTATTAGTTCTCCATCGGGACGCTTCGTCTGTTCCTGATCTCGTTAGGCAAACACCAAAAAATACGCGGGGTATCAGATGGCTGCGATCGGATTACAGAAGTTAATAAGTTAATCCCGGCTTTGGTGCTATCGAATATGGATCGGGTGGATTCCATTTCAATATTGATGCCTTAAGACGCGTGTGGGGCGTCCCGAGGTCAAGTTTCACCAATATTGTCTGTATCTAAGAAAATACAGGGGATGTTTACAACTTTTGGATGCAGCTTCCTCGGTTGGATTAACGTTCTACCCTTCATCAGAGGGTCGAGGAAGTTTGAAGAGGAAGCCAATGTGGTAAATTATTGAGGAGGCAGAAAGGGGCCAATAAGGAGATGGTTCCAGAGGAAAATCCTACCTGCCCAAGGGGGGATTGGTGAAGGAGCATTCTTCCATTTCTTTGTCAGTGTAAGGCATTCGGAAGACGGAAAGTTTAAATGTTCTGCCCTGGAATGCTTCTAAAAGAAGGATGTAGCTCTCTCAATTAGATTAACGTTCAGACCTTCATTAGAAGGCCCATAAGGTTTAAAGAGCTACCTAATAAGGTAAATAGTTGATTGAGGAGGCAGCGTTCTATCTTACTCTGTCCAATCGGAGTTCTGACAAGCATTACAAACTCACAAGGCACCTATCTAGAGGAAGATCCTACCTGCCCAAGATGGGGAACAGATGAAGAAGCATTCTTCTATTTCCTGGGTCAGTGTACGGCATTCGGAAGGCGAATATTTGAAATGTTTCAGTGCTGGAATGCTCCTGAAGGATGACTGTAGCTCTCTCGATTGGTTTAACGCTCTGAACTTCACCAGAGGGTCGATAAAGTTTTGAAGAGGGAACCAATGTGGTAAAAGTTTGAGAAGATCGAAGCAACGTCTTCCGCTGGTTTCATTTGACCACGCCAGGATGGTCAAAGCGACAGGAGTTTGAAATGATCATGGAGAGAACTCGGAAACCATTCTACACATGGTAGTTCTGATTGAAGTTTAATTAGAATCATTCTCTTGACTTTTCAGATGGGTATTTGGGATCACTCCAACATACTTGAACCATTCCCACTGCCTAGTAAGTAATATAGGCCTTAAATAAATGTATCGATCGTCTGGAGAGGGAAGTTATAGAAAAATATTAAAATCCCTATCCTATATATTATGACAGCAAAAGCTTCAATTTTGGGAGACATGCACATATAAATTTGTAGATTTACGTCTTTCTAGCCGGGAATATTAGATAATAAATAAGCACGGAACGTTGTATTATTTTCCAAATAATAGGAAAGGCGACGCGTGTGGGGATGTCAAGATATTTTCTAAAACACGTTTTTTAAGAGCGATATAAATAACAGACATCTTGTGAAGGCACATAAAATGTATAGGAAATGCCTCCTACATATACTTTCCTCGCGATTACTAGCACTTTTATATAACATAAAAACACCTGGGGAGGCGCAAACACGTAAATTTTACTACTATCTAACCCGCACGCTTTTAATTCAAATACTTTTATCGTAATCACAAAACCCAGTATTATGGTAGCCGAGATGGGGACGAGCTATTGATTAATACTTATATTCTTTGTACGCCGGCTGTGTACTAGCAACTTATAAAAACGCCCTCTTGCGGCAAATATACAACTATCGGTAATATGTCGCGACACATGCGCAGAATATAGCGGGCATTCGGTAGTTGTGTATGACAACTGCGGCGAAACGCTACATAATAACTAAATGACTAATCATGTTTCCGTACTTACTGAAATCACTTAAACTCGACGAACGACAAGTAAGGTCCCAGCGGCAGGGCCCGCCCGATATCAGTCATTCAAAAAATACCCTCTCTTCATTGAATTTTCTCCAACAAACTTTTCATTGATATTACTTGGAAAGTTTATTCGAAAGGATAGATAGTAAACTTCGCGAAGTGTCGTTTGCGAAACTTTTACCATTTTGCACGCATTTTCTCACTTATTCGAAATGAGATCTTATTGTCTCTATTTCTAAAAGGCTCAAGGGGTTGACTATAATTGAATAAATTGAAGTTTTGCAATCCTAAATTGCGAGGCGTTACTGTTGGAAATAATTTAAAAGTTTATCGCGAGCGCTAAGGTTAAAAACAAAAGGAGGAATCTTTTCAGTTTACAATAAATCGTTGTCGGAATGCCAAATGGAGGATCTATCGGCTTAATGACACGCATTAGACGGCGCTTTGTATTCGTTTCTTTATTCAGCGGCTTATCTTTCTTAAAAACTCACCTATTTAGCTAAAAAATGTGGGGCACGGTCCTGGGCCAGGTTTATGATCTCTTAGTCATTGAATACTCGGCGTCTGGGTAGAATGGCACTTCAAAGCGAAACCTTCTAGATAGGACCTCTCTGAAAACGAAGTTTCGATGCAATAAAAGTAATTAAGCCATGATAGAAACAGGTTTTATAATAGCTCTATAGCCGGTTTATATAACTATATTACGAAGTTTCGGTGTTACGTAACTGTTTAATGAGGTGACTTACTTAAAATCTGATTGAAGTATTTTCGTTACTGCATTATAAGACTTCAAGTAATTGTTAGCAAAGACTTTATAATAAAGTTATATAAGAGTAACGCAGATTTTTCATCGAACTAGGCCATGATACGACTGAATTACGTTCCCAAATCAAGTAGGAAGTATTGTAAGCATCAGGCTGTTGTCAATTGATGATGAATTATGAACAAGTCTTATAATAGTTCTCTAACAGTTTTATGTAATTATGGAGTTATGCAACCGTTTATTAAAGTGACTGTTACTGAAGATATTACAGAAATATTGTCCTTACTATATTATATAAAACTTCGAGCGATAGCTACCAGAATATTTAAAGTTATATAACAGTAACAATTTTGACGTTATAGTACTGTTGGTTTCTTTATACTTACAGTGGTCTTGGTTACAATTATAAGAACCAGTTTCAGATAGTAACAAAGTGTAACCAAAGCAGATTTTCATCCAATTAGGCCATCACATTCCCAGGTCAAGTGTGAATGTAAGTGACAGCAGCCTGACAAGCTGCTGTCAATCGGTGACGAATTACAGTCAAGTTTTATAATAGTCCTATAACTAATCCCTATCTGGTACTGCCTATTTAAGCATATAGTACTACTAGATAAAGGCGTCAGTGACCTATTTCAAGTTCTTAAGTTCTATAAGAGGTTTATACAGGTAATGGGAAAAATAAACCGAGTTGCAATATAAACTATTTATTGTTTAGTAAAAAAATGCTTTAAAGAAAAATACTTCGTACACAGTACGCTACATCTAACCCATATCCGGTTCGCTTTTTATCGTCAGCTCCGGCTCCGTAATCACTTCCATTTTCGCTTGTTTCGAGACGTTGACGTTCTTGTACATGAGCTCGATGCTGCTCGTGGTGGGGAGCGTTGCGAAATAGTCGATGATGTGCTGGTACCACTGCGTCGAGTTCTCCAGCTCGCACAAGAGTTCTTTTTCAATGGATAAGAAGGCCAACGCGCTCCTCGGTTCTTCCTTCTTCTCCGAACGGCAGTAAGCTTTTATCCTGTTCAGGACGCACTGGTCGCCTTCCAGCGGTTCCGCCACCGAGGGGACAGTGACCACCAGTTCTAGGAGTTTGTACAGTTCGGGAATGTGGGTGTTTATGTCGTTGTCGTAGACGAACTTTAATATGTCGCTCGTCTGGGTTATGTCGCAGTCGCCTATGCCTCCTACCATCGGATCAGTGTATAGTATATCGAATTCATTCATCAGCTTGCGTATGTCGAACATTTTGGGGTAGTTTTCTTTGATGCTGGTGATGAGGTCGCTGTCGGGGGATTTCTTGGAGCCCTGCGTTGTTGGGATGTTGGCTAAGCTGACGAGCGCGAAGAAATCCGACAGCTCTATATCCAGCGACCGCCCTTCTATTTCGTGTATTATGTTGTCCACAATTACCGCATTCAGGGCGAACGTGTTTACCAGTGTCGCTGCAGAGCCACTAAACTTGGCGACTACGTCGGCGGTTAATCTGTTGAACTCTGCGTCAGTCTTAAACATTTTCAGCTTGGCTATTAGCTTGTTTACTTCTTTGCGGTAGAACTTGGTGTTCAGGGCTGTTTCTTTGATCGACTGGAACGATTCCTCGATGACCAAGAACATTTTCCCTGTCATCGTTAGGCATATCATAAACTTGCGACTCTTCAGGTGGTTTATCAGGTTTATGGCCTGGGCGACGATATCCATGGAATGCGCGAACTTCTCCGCGGTGGTAATGTACTCTAGAACCTTTAAGATGGAGTCGTAATTGTTCTTGACGGTGATGATGCACGCTGGGATCGAGTCCAACCAAGTGGGCGGGAGGTCTGGCAGGATGCCTTTGATGTTACTTTTTTTGAAGAACGTACAGAAGAGGGTTATTATGGAAAAAAATAGCTTGCACTCTTGCACGGAGAGGAGTGTCTGCGCCAGCAGTGAGCTAAACTCGTGGGCGTAATAATGAACAAACACCGCTTGGCAGTGCGGATTCTGCTGTCGTTTCACCGCCTGCTGCAGGCTGTACAGCTCCGTCGGCTTCACCACCGCGCCGTCGTAGCTCTGGGATATCATTTTCTCCTTGAAATTGAACCTGTCCAGTTCCTTCTCCAATATAGCCATCACCTCCTCGGATTTGGTTCCGTAGCTCACTTCGTGCAACGCGACGAATCTTTCTATAGGCCGGCCATTTCTCACGTATCTTATGGTTAAGGAAATTTGCTTCGAATGAGGGTTGCAGTTGACTTCGTCCACCATTAGGGCGAAGAAATTGGCAGCGGCTACCTCCTCCACGATGCGCTGTCGCACCACGTCCGCGATGGATTGTGTCAGGTCCACCTGGATTGTTTTGGTCAGCCCTCTGAACTGGTTGGTCTGCTCCACCTGGGTGCGGACGATGTCGTCGTATTTCTTGAGGAGGTTTAATACGCCTGGAAGACATAAAAATGCATTAGGTGAGGAATTTGATTATGTTTGATTAGTTTGACTAACGAAAGTTAGATGTCCTAAGAAGTAGCCAGCAGGATCGCCTGATTTATTTAGTCTTGAATTTTATTTATCTGGGGCCATTTTAAGTTTCTAAACTAAAAAAAGGACATATTTCTTGTCTTCAAGTATATTTTAATTTCCATGAAGATTCGAAAAAATAATAAGTATAAGTTGTAAACTGTCCCAAAAAATAGGACACGCTGTATAATTGGCTTTTTTTCTTAAATGCGGCGCGTAATACAGCCATTCAATCTGTAACTCCTAAAATTTTAGTGATAGAGAAAAATTGTGCTTTTTTATCCCTATATTATTGGTAGTACTTAACTAATTTTAGGGTAGAATTAGAAGATAATTTAGAAAATCTGATTTCGACAGCTGTGACTCGTCAAGTATTAACAAAAGAGAAAAAAATCTTTAAACAAGAGTTTGAGCTTTTTTAATTTCTTATAAAATTGGATAACTAATTTTAGGGTAGAATAAATAAGAAAGAAGATAACCGAGAAAAATCGGTTTTGACGTCTGACTCGTGAAGTATTAACAAAAGAGAAAAATTCGTTAAACAAAAGTTTTAGTTTTTTTATATCTTATAGTATAGGTAATAACTAATTTTAGGGTAGAATAAATAGGAAAAAAAATAATCGAGAATTTTTACTGTTACTTCTCCATGATGACCGTTGTAACTCCTAAAATTTAAATGACAGAGAAAAATTGTGCTTTCTTGTTCCTATAATATTGGTAGTAACTAATTTTAGGGTAGAATTAGTAGGAGATAATCGAGGAAAATTGATTTCGACAGCTGTAACTCGTGAAGTATTAACGAAACAAAAAAAATATTTAAGCAAAAGTGTTAGCTTTCTTTATTTCCTATAATATTGGCAATAACTAATTTTAGGGTAGAAATATAGGAGAAGATAATCGAGAAAAACCGTTTTTGACTGTTACTTCTCCATGATGACCGTTGTAACTCCTAAAATTTAAATGACAGAAAAATTGTGCTTTCTTGTTCCTATAATATTGGTAGTAACTAATTTTAGGGTAGAATTAGTAGGAGATAATCGAGGAAAATTGATTTCGACAGCTGTAACTCGTGAAGTATTAACGAAACAAAAAAAATATTTAAACAAAAGTGTTAGCTTTCTTTATTTCCTATAATATTGGCAATAACTAATTTTAGGGTAGAAATATAGGAGAAGATAATCGAGAAAAACCGTTTTTGACTGTTACTTCTCCATGATGACCGCTGTAACTACTAAAATTTAAATGACAGAGAAAAATTGTGCTTTCTTGTTCCTATAATATTGGTAGTAACTAATTTTAGGGTAGAATTAGTAGGAGATAATCGAGGAAAATTGATTTCGACAGCTGTAACTCGTGAAGTATTAACGAAACAAAAAAAATATTTAAGCAAAAGTGTTAGCTTTCTTTATTTCCTATAATATTGGCAATAACTAATTTTAGGGTAGAAATATAGGAGAAGATAATCGAGAAAAACCGTTTTTGACTGTTACTTCTCCATGATGACCGTTGTAACTCCTAAAATTTAAATGACAGAAAAATTGTGCTTTCTTGTTCCTATAATATTGGTAGTAACTAATTTTAGGGTAGAATTAGTAGGAGATAATCGAGGAAAATTGATTTCGACAGCTGTAACTCGTGAAGTATTAACGAAACAAAAAAAATATTTAAACAAAAGTGTTAGCTTTCTTTATTTCCTATAATATTGGCAATAACTAATTTTAGGGTAGAAATATAGGAGAAGATAATCGAGAAAAACCGTTTTTGACTGTTACTTCTCCATGATGACCGCTGTAACTACTAAAATTTAAATGACAGAAAAATTGTGCTTTCTTGTTCCTATAATATTGGTAGTAACTAATTTTAGGGTAGAATTAGTAGGAGATAATCGAGGAAAATTGATTTCGACAGCTGTAACTCGTGAAGTATTAACGAAACAAAAAAATTATTTAAGCAAAAGTGTTAGCTTTCTTTATTTCCTATAATATTGGCAATAACTAATTTTAGGGTAGAAATATAGGAGAAGATAATCGAGAAAAACCGTTTTTGACTGTTACTTCTCCATGATGACCGTTGTAACTCCAAAAATTTAAATGACAGAGAAAAATTGTGCTTTCTTGTTCCTATAATATTGGTAGTAACTAATTTTAGGGTAGAATTAGTAGGAGATAATCGAGGAACATTGATTTCGACAGCTGTAACTCGTGAAGTATTAACGAAACAAAAAAATTATTTAAACAAAAGTGTTAGCGTTCTTTATTTCCTATAATATTGGCAATAACTAATTTTAGGGTAGAAATATAGGAGAAGATAATCGAGAAAAACCGTTTTTGACTGTTACTTTCCAAGATGACCGCTGTAACTCCTAAAATTTAAATGACAGAGAAAAATTATGCTTTCTTGTTCCTATAATATTGGTAGTAACTAATTTTAGGGTAGAATTAGTAGGAGATAATCGAGGAAAATTGATTTCGACAGCTGTAACTCGTGAAGTATTAACGAAACAAAAAAATTATTTAAACAAAAGTGTTGGCTTCTTTATTTCCTATAATATTGGCAATAACTAATTTTAGGGTAGAAATATAGGAGAAGATAATCGAGAAAAACCGTTTTTGACTGTTACTTTCCAAGATGACCGCTGTGCTGTAACTACTAAAATTTAAATGACAAAGAAAAATTGTTCCTATAATATTGGTAGTAACTAATTTTAGGGTAGAATTAGTAGGAGATAATATAATCGAGTAAATCCGGTTTTCGCCGCTGTAACTCAGAAAATTTTAATGACAGAGAAAAATTGTGCTTTTTATTCCGATAATATTGGTGGTAACTAATTTTAGGGTAGAATTAGTAGAAGATAAATGTACAGGGTTTTCTACCGAACATGATCACCCCGATAACTTTTTAATTTGTAATTTTAGAAAAAAAAGTTTCAAGTAAAAGTTGTAGGACATGTTAAGGGCTTAAAAAACCCATTTTTAGAAAAACAATTGAACGTCGTATTTGCGATCTACCGATACAAGTTATGTTTTTTTAAATGGAACACCCTGTATTTTTTTATATTTTTGGATTCTATACGTTTCTCTGATTTCAACCATATAAATATGTCATATGTTTGCTCCGGTAGTTATTAAAATATTAATTTTTTGGGAAAGCAAAACTAGCTCTACTGTCTTCATTTAGAATTGAAAGACAAGATAATTAATTAGTAAATTTATTATTTAAAATAAACTACCCTGTACATTGACTATTGTGAAAACCCACTCTACAAATATTTATAAAGAATGACAAATATTCGATCATTTGTTGATTTGGTTGTCACATTTCTAATCTCCAAAATAATAAAACGCATGGCAATGAGGATTAGAACGTTTAAATAAAATAACAATAACAAAACATTAATAAAAGATAACGTTCCATTAAAACATGTATACATATTCTGCTTATCTGCATCAATTATTTGTGAACATATTTTATCGTCTACTAGTATTTCGTGTAAAATTAAAAATACATAGATAGGCACATTTGTTGTGCAATTTCGCGCGCGCCCTGTACAAACATCCGTTATCTCTCTCTCTCTGGGGGGACAAGCTGTATGTTAACTTACTCTTATACGGCCCGTCCTCGTCCTCGTCACTCCTGAACGGCAACTCCAGCCGGGCAAGGGCGGTCGAGATATCGATCAACCTCTCCAAATATTCCCGATTCCGCTTGACCTTCACATTTTTCTCGAACTCCTCCTTGGCGACGTCGCCTCTTTTTTCGCTTTTGCACAACAACCTCAGTTTCACAGTCGAATAAATATGCTCCTTGGTCTCCTCGTGTTTCTTGGTGGCCTGAGACAAATTTCGCAAGTCGTCGAAGCCCGTGGTGTTCCACAGCCGGCTGGCGCCAGACGGGAACAGAACGCAGTGCCAGCAGTAGAGCTTCCGGTTGACACTGTTGCCAGTCAACCACTTGACCCTGTGATACCAGCTCACGGCGAACGTTCGGCATTTGCCTTTGTCGTTCTGCGATAAATCTACCAGGTCCATGAACCGGCCCCTCTTCGCTATTTCCAGCTGTTGCTCCTTGGGCAGGCTCTTGAATGGCGTCTCCAGCAGGTCGTTTAGAGAGTTAACGCACATTTTTCACTGATGTCGCTTTGAAACACGTAAAAACTATGGCGCAAGGCCAGCTTCTGTAGCACAGTTCTGACTAAATGGGTCACGGCGTTCTCGCTTTCCAATGGCTACAAGCCGGCGTTCGGCGGGTCTCGCCGCCATTCGCATCTGCATGCCTGGCGGGAGCGTTTGTCTGGATCACGAGCAGCTCGGGCCTCGGCTCGGGTTCAGTTCAGTTTTGATGTGATGAGTGTGCCAGCGGCGCGCAGGTGTTTACAAACCGTAAGCGACTGGTTTTTTTTAATAAAAAGGTGCTCTTATTTCTGAGGTGTAATTTTTGCATGCCCTAGTGCGTAAGTGTCCAATATCTTGTTTAATAAAATACCATAATTTTGGAAACAATTTTTTTGAATTTATTTTTGTTCTCTTAATTATCTGGTCTCCCGATACTTCTACGCTAAAATTAGTTATTACCAATATTGTGGGGAATAAAAAAAGTTACAATTTTGTTTAAACAGTTATTTTCTATTAGTAATACTTTACGAGTTACAGTTACCAAAATGGAAAAGTGACCGTTAAAACAGATTTACTTCGATTGTCTCCTTTCCTGTTAGTTCTACAGTAAAATTAATTATTACTAATAGAGTAGGAAATAAAAAAAGCTATAACTTATGTTCAAATATTTTTTTTCTATTGTTAATACTTGACGAGTTCTAATCACTAACCGTTAAAACACATTATTTTCGATTATCTCCTTTCCTGTTAATTCCACGCTAAAATTAGTTATCACCAATATTGTAGGGGATAAAGGAAGCAACAATTTTTGTTAGAAAGATTTTCCTCTATTGTTAATACTTCAGTAGTTCCTGTCGTTAACTTAGGAAAGTAACCGTTAAAACAGGTTTTTTCGATTATATCCTTTCCTGTTAATTTAACGCAAAAAATAATTATTACCAATATTGTAAGCAACAAGAAACTGCAACTTTTGGAAAAGTGACCGTTAAAACACTGTTATTTTCGATTATCTGCTCTCCTGTCAGTTCTAGGCTAAAATTAGTTATTACCATTATTGTAGGGGATAAAAAAAGCAACAATTTTTGTTAAAAAGAGTTTCCTCTATTGTTAATACTTCAGTAGTTCCTGTCGTTAACTTAGGAAAGTAACCGTTAAAACAGGTTTTTTCGATTATCTCCTTTCCTGTTAATTTAACGCAAAAAATAATTATTACCAATATTGTAATGTAAGCAACAAAAGAACCTGCAACTATTGGAAAAGTGACCGTTAAAACACTGTTCTTTTCGATTATCTGCTCCTGTCAGTTTTAGGCTAAAATTAGTTATTACCAATATTGTAGGGGATAAAGGAGGCAACAATTTTTGTTAAAAAGATTTTCCTCTATTGTTAATACTTCAGTAGTTCCTGTCGTTAACTTAGGAAAGTAACCGTTAAAACAGGTTTTTTCGATTATATCCTTTCCTGTTAATTTAACGCAAAAAATAATTATTACCAATATTGTAAGCAACAAGAAACTGCAACTTTTGGAAAAGTGACCGTTAAAACACTGTTATTTTCGATTATCTGCTCTCCTGTCAGTTCTAGGCTAAAATTAGTTATTACCATTATTGTAGGGGATAAAAAAAGCAACAATTTTTGTTAAAAAGAGTTTCCTCTATTGTTAATACTTCAGTAGTTCCTGTCGTTAACTTAGGAAAGTAACCGTTAAAACAGGTTTTTTCGATTATCTCCTTTCCTGTTAATTTAACGCAAAAAATAATTATTACCAATATTGTAATGTAAGCAACAAAAGAACCTGCAACTATTGGAAAAGTGACCGTTAAAACACTGTTCTTTTCGATTATCTGCTCCTGTCAGTTTTAGGCTAAAATTAGTTATTACCAATATTGTAGGGGATAAAGGAGGCAACAATTTTTGTTAAAAAGATTTTCCTCTATTGTTAATACTTCAGTAGTTCCTGTCGTTAACTTAGGAAAGTAACCGTTAAAACAGGTTTTTTCGATCATCTCCTTTCCTGTTAATTTAACGCAAAAATAATTATTACCAATATTGTAATGTAAGCAACAAAAGAACCTGCAACTATTGGAAAAGTGACCGTTAAAACACTGTTCTTTTCGATTATCTGCTCCTGTCAGTTTTAGGCTAAAATTAGTTATTACCAATATTGTAGGGGATAAAGGAGGCAACAATTTTTGTTAAAAAGATTTTCCTCTATTGTTAATACTTCAGTAGTTCCTGTCGTTAACTTAGGAAAGTAACCGTTAAAACAGGTTTTTTCGATCATCTCCTTTCCTGTTAATTTAACGCAAAAATAATTATTACCAATATTGTAAGCAACAGAAGAACCTGCAACTTTTGGAAAAGTGACCGTTAAAACACTGTTCTTTTCGATTATCTGCTCTCCTGTCAGTTCTAGGCTAAAATTAGTTATTACCAATATTGTAGGGGATAAAGGAGGCAACAATTTTTGTTTAAAAGATTTTCCTCTATTGTTAATACTTCAGTAGTTCCTGTCGTTAACTTAGGAAAGTAACCGTTAAAACAGGTTTTTTCGATTAACTCCTTTCCTGTTAATTTAACGCAAAAAATAATTATTACCAATATTGTAAGCAACAAAAGAACCTGCAACTTTTGGAAAAGTGACCGTTAAAACACTGTTCTTTTCGATTATCTGCTCTCCTGTCAGTTCTAGGCTAAAATTAGTTATTACCAATATTGTAGGGGATAAAGGAGGCAACAATTTTTGTTTAAAAGATTTTCCTCTATTGTTAATACTTCAGTAGTTCCTGTCGTTAACTTAGGAAAGTAACCGTTAAAACAGGTTTTTTCTATTATCTCCTTTCCTGTTAATTTAACGCAAAAAATAATTATTACCAATATTGTAAGCAACAAAAGAACCTGCAACTTTTGGAAAAGTGACCGTTAAAACACTGTTCTTTTCGATTATCTGCTCTCCTGTCAGTTCTAGGCTAAAATTAGTTATTACCAATATTGTAGGGGATAAAGGAGGCAACAATTTTTGTTTAAAAGATTTTCCTCTATTGTTAATACTTCAGTAGTTCCTGTCGTTAACTTAGGAAAGTAACCGTTAAAACAGGTTTTTTCTATTATCTCCTTTCCTGTTAATTTAACGCAAAAAATAATTATTACCAATATTGCAAGCAACAAAAGAACCTGCAACTTTTGGAAAAGTGACCGTTAAAACACTGTTCTTTTCGATTATCTGCTCTCCTGTCAGTTCTAGGCTAAAATTAGTTATTACCAATATTGTAGGGGATAAAGGAGGCAACAATTTTTGTTTAAAAGATTTTCCTCTATTGTTAATACTTCAGTAGTTCCTGTCGTTAACTTAGGAAAGTAACCGTTAAAACAGGTTTTTTCGATTATCTCCTTTCCTGTTAATTTAACGCAAAAATAATTATTACCAATATTGTAAGCAACAGAAGAACCTGCAACTTTTGGAAAAGTGACCGTTAAAACACTGTTCTTTTCGATTATCTGCTCTCCTGTCAGTTCTAGGCTAAAATTAGTTATTACCAATATTGTAGGGGATAAAGGAGGCAACAATTTTTGTTAAAAAGATTTTCCTCTATTGTTAATACTTTAGTAGTTCCTGTCGTTAACGTAGGAAAGTAACCGTTAAAACAGGTTTTTTCTATTATCTCCTTTCCTGTTAATTTAACGCAAAAAATAATTATTACCAATATTGTAAGCAACAAAAGAACCTGCAACTTTTGGAAAAGTGACCGTTAAAACACTGTTCTTTTCGATTATCTGCTCTCCTGTCAGTTCTAGGCTAAAATTAGTTATTACCAATATTGTAGGGGATAAAGGAGGCAACAATTTTTGTTTAAAAGATTTTCCTCTATTGTTAATACTTCAGTAGTTCCTGTCGTTAACTTAGGAAAGTAACCGTTAAAACAGGTTTTTTCGATTATCTCCTTTCCTGTTAATTTAACGCAAAAAATAATTATTACCAATATTGTAAGCAACAAAAGAAACTGCACTTTTGGAAAAGTGACCGTTAAAACACTGTTATTTTCGATTATCTGCTCTCCTGTCAGTTCTAGGCTAAAATTAGTTATTACCAATATTGTAGGGGAGAAAGGAGGCAACAATTTTTGTTAAGATTTTCCTCTATTATTGTTAATACTACAGTAGTTCCTGTCGTTAACTTAGGAAAGTAACCGTTAAAACAGGTTTTTTCGATTATCTCCTTTCCTGTTAATTTAACGCAAAAATAATTATTACCAATATTGTAAGCAACAGAAGAACCTGCAACTTTTGGAAAAGTGACCGTTAAAACACTGTTCTTTTCGATTATCTGCTCTCCTGTCAGTTCTAGGCTAAAATTAGTTATTACCAATATTGTAGGGGATAAAGGAGGCAACAATTTTTGTTTAAAAGATTTTCCTCTATTGTTAATACTTCAGTAGTTCCTGTCGTTAACTTAGGAAAGTAACCGTTAAAACAGGTTTTTTCTATTATCTCCTTTCCTGTTAATTTAACGCAAAAAATAATTATTACCAATATTGTAAGCAACAAAAGAACCTGCAACTTTTGGAAAAGTGACCGTTAAAACACTGTTCTTTTCGATTATCTGCTCTCCTGTCAGTTCTAGGCTAAAATTAGTTATTACCAATATTGTAGGGGATAAAGGAGGCAACAATTTTTGTTAAAAAGATTTTCCTCTATTGTTAATACTTCAGTAGTTCCTGTCGTTAACTTAGGAAAGTAACCGTTAAAACAGGTTTTTTCGATCATCTCCTTTCCTGTTAATTTAACGCAAAAATAATTATTACCAATATTGTAAGCAACAGAAGAACCTGCAACTTTTGGAAAAGTGACCGTTAAAACACTGTTCTTTTCGATTATCTGCTCTCCTGTCAGTTCTAGGCTAAAATTAGTTATTACCAATATTGTAGGGGATAAAGGAGGCAACAATTTTTGTTAAAAAGATTTTCCTCTATTGTTAATACTTCAGTAGTTCCTGTCGTTAACTTAGGAAAGTAACCGTTAAAACAGGTTTTTTCGATTATCTCCTTTCCTGTTAATTTAACGCAAAAAATAATTATTACCAATATTGTAAGCAACAAAAGAAACTGCACTTTTGGAAAAGTGACCGTTAAAACACTGTTATTTTCGATTATCTGCTCTCCTGTCAGTTCTAGGCTAAAATTAGTTATTACCCATACTGTAGGGGATAAAGGAGGCAACAATTTTTGTTAAAAAGATTTTCCTCTATTGTTAATACTTCAGTAGTTCCTGTCGTTAACTTAGGAAAGTAACCGTTAAAACAGGTTTTTTCGATTAACTCCTTTCCTGTTAATTTAACGCAAAAAATAATTATTACCAATATTGTAAGCAACAAAAGAACCTGCAACTTTTGGAAAAGTGACCGTTAAAACACTGTTCTTTTCGATTATCTGCTCTCCTGTCAGTTCTAGGCTAAAATTAGTTATTACCAATATTGTAGGGGATAAAGGAGGCAACAATTTTTGTTAAAAAGATTTTCCTCTATTGTTAATACTTTAGTAGTTCCTGTCGTTAACGTAGGAAAGTAACCGTTAAAACAGGTTTTTTCTATTATCTCCTTTCCTGTTAATTTAACGCAAAAAATAATTATTACCAATATTGTAAGCAACAAAAGAACCTGCAACTTTTGGAAAAGTGACCGTTAAAACACTGTTCTTTTCGATTATCTGCTCTCCTGTCAGTTCTAGGCTAAAATTAGTTATTACCAATATTGTAGGGGATAAAGGAGGCAACAATTTTTGTTAAAAAGATTTTCTTCTATTGTTAATACTTGAGTAGTTCCTGTTGTTAACTTAGGAAAGTAACCGTTAAAACAGGTTCTTTCGATTATCTCCTTTCCTGTTATTTTAACGCAAGAAATAATTATTACCAATATTGTAAGCAACAAAAGAACCTGCAACTTTTGGAAAAGTGACCGTTCCTGTCAGTTCTAGGCTAAAATTAGTTATTACCAATATTGTAGGGGATAAAGGAGGCAACAATTTTTGTTAAAAAGATTTTCCTCTATTGTTAATACTTCAGTAGTTCCTGTCGTTAACTTAGGAAAGTAACCGTTAAAACAGGTTTTTTCGATCATCTCCTTTCCTGTTAATTTAACGCAAAAATAATTATTACCAATATTGTAAGCAACAGAAGAACCTGCAACTTTTGGAAAAGTGACCGTTAAAACACTGTTCTTTTCGATTATCTGCTCTCCTGTCAGTTCTAGGCTAAAATTAGTTATTACCAATATTGTAGGGGATAAAGGAGGCAACAATTTTTGTTTAAAAGATTTTCCTCTATTGTTAATACTTCAGTAGTTCCTGTCGTTAACTTAGGAAAGTAACCGTTAAAACAGGTTTTTTCTATTATCTCCTTTCCTGTTAATTTAACGCAAAAAATAATTATTACCAATATTGTAAGCAACAAAAGAACCTGCAACTTTTGGAAAAGTGACCGTTAAAACACTGTTCTTTTCGATTATCTGCTCTCCTGTCAGTTCTAGGCTAAAATTAGTTATTACCAATATTGTAGGGGATAAAGGAGGCAACAATTTTTGTTTAAAAGATTTTCCTCTATTGTTAATACTTCAGTAGTTCCTGTCGTTAACTTAGGAAAGTAACCGTTAAAACAGGTTTTTTCTATTATCTCCTTTCCTGTTAATTTAACGCAAAAAATAATTATTACCAATATTGCAAGCAACAAAAGAACCTGCAACTTTTGGAAAAGTGACCGTTAAAACACTGTTCTTTTCGATTATCTGCTCTCCTGTCAGTTCTAGGCTAAAATTAGTTATTACCAATATTGTAGGGGATAAAGGAGGCAACAATTTTTGTTTAAAAGATTTTCCTCTATTGTTAATACTTCAGTAGTTCCTGTCGTTAACTTAGGAAAGTAACCGTTAAAACAGGTTTTTTCGATTATCTCCTTTCCTGTTAATTTAACGCAAAAATAATTATTACCAATATTGTAAGCAACAGAAGAACCTGCAACTTTTGGAAAAGTGACCGTTAAAACACTGTTCTTTTCGATTATCTGCTCTCCTGTCAGTTCTAGGCTAAAATTAGTTATTACCAATATTGTAGGGGATAAAGGAGGCAACAATTTTTGTTAAAAAGATTTTCCTCTATTGTTAATACTTTAGTAGTTCCTGTCGTTAACGTAGGAAAGTAACCGTTAAAACAGGTTTTTTCTATTATCTCCTTTCCTGTTAATTTAACGCAAAAAATAATTATTACCAATATTGTAAGCAACAAAAGAACCTGCAACTTTTGGAAAAGTGACCGTTAAAACACTGTTCTTTTCGATTATCTGCTCTCCTGTCAGTTCTAGGCTAAAATTAGTTATTACCAATATTGTAGGGGATAAAGGAGGCAACAATTTTTGTTTAAAAGATTTTCCTCTATTGTTAATACTTCAGTAGTTCCTGTCGTTAACTTAGGAAAGTAACCGTTAAAACAGGTTTTTTCGATTATCTCCTTTCCTGTTAATTTAACGCAAAAAATAATTATTACCAATATTGTAAGCAACAAAAGAAACTGCACTTTTGGAAAAGTGACCGTTAAAACACTGTTATTTTCGATTATCTGCTCTCCTGTCAGTTCTAGGCTAAAATTAGTTATTACCAATATTGTAGGGGATAAAGGAGGCAACAATTTTTGTTAAAAAGATTTTCCTCTATTGTTAATACTTTAGTAGTTCCTGTCGTTAACGTAGGAAAGTAACCGTTAAAACAGGTTTTTTCTATTATCTCCTTTCCTGTTAATTTAACGCAAAAAATAATTATTACCAATATTGTAAGCAACAAAAGAACCTGCAACTTTTGGAAAAGTGACCGTTAAAACACTGTTCTTTTCGATTATCTGCTCTCCTGTCAGTTCTAGGCTAAAATTAGTTATTACCAATATTGTAGGGGATAAAGGAGGCAACAATTTTTGTTAAAAAGATTTTCCTCTATTGTTAATACTTCAGTAGTTCCTGTCGTTAACTTAGGAAAGTAACCGTTAAAACAGGTTTTTTCGATTATCTCCTTTCCTGTTAATTTAACGCAAAAAATAATTATTACCAATATTGTAAGCAACAAAAGAAACTGCACTTTTGGAAAAGTGACCGTTAAAACACTGTTATTTTCGATTATCTGCTCTCCTGTCAGTTCTAGGCTAAAATTAGTTATTACCCATACTGTAGGGGATAAAGGAGGCAACAATTTTTGTTAAAAAGATTTTCCTCTATTGTTAATACTTCAGTAGTTCCTGTCGTTAACTTAGGAAAGTAACCGTTAAAACAGGTTTTTTCGATTAACTCCTTTCCTGTTAATTTAACGCAAAAAATAATTATTACCAATATTGTAAGCAACAAAAGAACCTGCAACTTTTGGAAAAGTGACCGTTAAAACACTGTTCTTTTCGATTATCTGCTCTCCTGTCAGTTCTAGGCTAAAATTAGTTATTACCAATATTGTAGGGGATAAAGGAGGCAACAATTTTTGTTAAAAAGATTTTCCTCTATTGTTAATACTTTAGTAGTTCCTGTCGTTAACGTAGGAAAGTAACCGTTAAAACAGGTTTTTTCTATTATCTCCTTTCCTGTTAATTTAACGCAAAAAATAATTATTACCAATATTGTAAGCAACAAAAGAACCTGCAACTTTTGGAAAAGTGACCGTTAAAACACTGTTCTTTTCGATTATCTGCTCTCCTGTCAGTTCTAGGCTAAAATTAGTTATTACCAATATTGTAGGGGATAAAGGAGGCAACAATTTTTGTTAAAAAGATTTTCTTCTATTGTTAATACTTGAGTAGTTCCTGTTGTTAACTTAGGAAAGTAACCGTTAAAACAGGTTCTTTCGATTATCTCCTTTCCTGTTATTTTAACGCAAGAAATAATTATTACCAATATTGTAAGCAACAAAAGAACCTGCAACTTTTGGAAAAGTGACCGTTCCTGTCAGTTCTAGGCTAAAATTAGTTATTACCAATATTGTAGGGGATAAAGGAGGCAACAATTTTTGTTAAAAAGATTTTCCTCTATTGTTAATACTTCAGTAGTTCCTGTCGTTAACTTAGGAAAGTAACCGTTAAAACAGGTTTTTTCGATCATCTCCTTTCCTGTTAATTTAACGCAAAAATAATTATTACCAATATTGTAAGCAACAGAAGAACCTGCAACTTTTGGAAAAGTGACCGTTAAAACACTGTTCTTTTCGATTATCTGCTCTCCTGTCAGTTCTAGGCTAAAATTAGTTATTACCAATATTGTAGGGGATAAAGGAAGCAACAATGTTTGTTAAAAAGAATTTCCTCTATTGTTAAAACTTCAGTAGTTCCTGTCGTTAACTTAGGAAAGTAACCGTTAAAACAGGTTTTTTTCGATTATCTCCTTTCCTGTTAATTTAACGCAAAAAATAATTATTACCAATATTGTAAGCAACAGAAGAAACTGCAACTTTTGGAAAAGTGACCGTTAAAACATTGTTATTTTCGATTATCTGCTCTCCTGTCAGTTCTAGGCTAACATTAGTTATTACCAATATTGTAGGGGATAAAGGAGGCAACAATTTTTGTTAAAAAGATTTTCCTCTATTGTTAATACTTCAGTAGTTCCTGTCGTTAACTTAGGAAAGTAACCGTTAAAACAGGTTTTTTCTATTATCTCCTTTCCTGTTAATTTAACGCAAAAATTAATTGTTTGCAATATTGTAGGCAATAAAAGAAACTGCAATTTTTGGAAAAGTGACCGTTAAAACAGGAATTTTTTTCGATTATATCCTTTCCTGTTATTTTAACGGTAAAATCAGTTATTAACAATATTGTAGAATTAGCATGATTTTTTGTCACCACCTCTTAGATCAAAATCAACACAAACACAGTAATTTCAAAGATTTCAAGTAAATTACTCGCAGTAACATCTCCACTAGTACGTACTGTAAATTTAATTTTCGTTACGAGCAAAAACGCCGACGCAATTTTAATCTGCGTTTGCTTGATAACAAAATTATAGCCCACATGTAATTAATTGCTCGCGTTTCGCGTATGCGCGCACGAAAATAACCCTACTACAGTCAACTAGTCAATTAGATGATTTTAATTTAAGAGCCAAATTAACTCCACAATGACAAGAGTTACTCTTAGTTTAGAGAATTATTATTTAAATCACCGAAAATGACCTGCAAATTGGTTTAGTGTGGGGTCGCCGTTTCGCCGTGCACACCCTTTTATAATTTTCAACATGAACGGTTATTTATAAACGCCCAAATTAATTATGTACAGACGGCTTTTTCGACCAAATAAAACTCGGCTGCCTCGCGCTCTTCCGTTTAATTTGGTTAGGAAGAAAGAGGGCCGCCCTTTGGCGCCAATTTATCAGATTTTGTCACTTTTTGCTTTACTCAAAAAGTTAGCATCATCATATATTTTATTCGCTTAAATTGTATAATAATACAACCAGATATCAGATACATATCTATGAGGCGCCGTTTAAGACATTATTAGTATTACAAATACTTATATATAATAATTATTGAAATATATATATTTTTTCATTAAATAAGTATATTTATTTTGTTTAAAAATTAAAAGTTTTATAAATATATATATCTTTGTAAATATATATATTACATATATGTTTACGAATATATAAATATATTTTAGCAGAAATAATATATATATATATATTTGTGAAAATATATTTATATATTCGTAAATATATATATATATATATATATATATATATATATATATATATATATATATATATATATATATATATATATATATATATATATATATATATATATATATATATATATATATATATATATATATATATAAATATATATATATATATATATATATATATAAATATATATATATATATATATATATATATATATATATATATATATATTTACAAAGATATATATTTATAAAACTTATAAATATTTTAACAAAATAAATATATTTAATGAAAAAATATATATATTTCAATAATTATTATATATATTTGTAATACTTATAATGTCTTAAACGGCGCCTCATACATATGGTTACTATTAATTTTAGTATACAGGGTGTTTCATTTATATTTAAATCATCCAATACCTGTGAAGTTGGCTGCCGTGAAACCTAAGGGAAAAAAGTCACCAGAGTCATCACTTGCACGGCTACTACAATTTGAACAGAAAATTTAACAACATTAGAATTTAATATATTGATTACGTACAATATTTCAATACAACCGAGGAATATGTGTCCTGGATTGGTTTGGCATAATGCCTGACCGTGGCCAACAATCGATACTCACTATTATCATCATCGTTATTTGCCATAAATTGTTTGCACGTGACAATCCAACAAACTAATAACTAATCGCTTACTTAACACAACTATGTTTATTTGCATATATCTAAACGTTGTTTATAGCCTTTCACTGCTCTTGCGATCTGATAAATCAAACACTAGTGAGCTGTAATAAATCAGAACTTTCGTATTAATACCATAAACACTTACTGTATAATTATTTGCGTAACTAGTGGACGCTGGGAAAGATTCATAACGATTATTGTACGCTTTGTATTATTACAAATTAACCAAGCCTAGATAGACATTATAAGTGTATATATATATATAATAAATATTGAAATATATATATATATATTTTTTCATTAAATATATTTATTTTGTTAAAATATTTATAAGTTTTATCGAGAGTTTTATAAATATATATACCTATCTTTGTAAAAATATATATATATATTTTTACGAATATATAAATATATTTTCACAAGTATATATTATTTCTGCTAACATATTTTTGTGTACAAATGAGCTTTTATCGTCGTACGCTAGGTGGCGCCATGCTGATTAAATTTAGGTAAAATGCCCGTAGAAATAATATATATTTGTGAAAATATATTTATATATACGTAAAAAAATATATATATATATTTACAAAGATATATATATTTATAAAACTTATAAATATTTTAACAAAATAAGTATATTTAATGAAAAAATATATATATTTCAATAATCATATATATATTTGTAATACCTACTAATAATGTCTTAAACGGCACCTCATAGGTGGCCGAAGTTGTCTAAGTTGTCTTATCCATGTTTCCAAACACCTCTAATATATTCCCTTTCGATTCTCGCCAGCGCCGAGCTACTTTACTTGATTCACACAAGCAGGTAAACAAACCGTGGCAAAATATTTGTTTATAATTAGCATCCGACGCAAAGGGGAACCGGCATTTAATCATCCCTTTTCCTCGAACTTCCTGCGATATATTTTGCGTAGCATCAAAGGTTGTTAAGGATGACCGGCCACAGCTAAGTAATTACTAATTGTTAAACTTGTTCTTGGTTGGATTGGGAACGGGGAATTATCTCGCAAATTTCATAACGGGAGGCGACATGGTTGCAGTAATATCACAAACAACCCCCGTCTAGCAATCCGAGCCAATCTATTAAGGGCGTATTAATTAGAGAAGCAACATAGGCGGTGGCAGCAGCTTAAGTGTATTTATTTGCTCTAATATGCCGACAACACTGAAATAATTCAGTTTGACGTAAAGTAACGTCACCGACATTAAAGATACAGTGTCAGTATGAATTACAGCAACCATCCTGTCTTGACAGGTGTATGTATGGTTGCATAATTCGTAATTGTCATCTACCACCACCACCACCATCTTGTTCTATTTGTATATCTTTTACTTTTGTATTAGATGTGACAGGGTCAATTTTACGAGTCCATAAGAAGTAAACGGCTCATTGGTTGGTTGTAGTTGGCGAGTTGCGAGAACTTAGAAAATCTTAAACAAGGTCGCTAAAATCAATGTGTGTTGCAAAGCCTGAAGATTAATCGAACGCGCGGGAATCTCCTCCATCATCAATCGAACAAAGTTTACTCGACGCAAAAAACATTGAATCTTTCTTTAATAGCAACGCTGATATATATGTGAAGTTTCTGCCGCGTCGGACGACCAGGGAAAGCAAAACTAAAAACAGAGTGTAGTTCACTTACTTACTTTTGTTTGTAACTGAATAGGGAGCTGTTATTATAGTTCCAGTAAATCTTCTGGCTTTACTGGCCGCCAGTAGTTATAATATAACCTGTCTTGTTATTATTAAATAATAAATAAATCCGTAAATTAATGAAAGCACAAACAAATAATATACCGCGCTGATATCTGCCCCTTCCTGGCAACACCTATGAGTGAAAGGCGTACCCGCCCGCGCTGGGGCCAGTCCGGCCGCAGCAGCCAGCGAATGTACACGTGTCGATGAAACGCTCCAGCAGTTGAAACTCTGCCCTACGTCAGAGCCTCGCCGGGGCGCATTTATTCACTGCGCTGCGACATTAAGCTTATCCCTACCACTCCGCTACATTATAGAAGATTAATATTCTACCTCTGCATCCAAGAGAGCTGAAGTCAGTCAAGAGCTGTCATCGAAAGCAAGCAGACGTACCCACCGTATAGTAAGTTAACCAGGGCCCGAATTTCGGCAAGGTCCTGCCGTGACGCATTTATTCACTGCGCTGCTTATTTTGCGTTCATCCCTACTACTCCGATATTTTACAGAGCATTGATATTCCGAATCCGACACAACTACCTTCAGTACCCGTCCGCTGCTGTTCCATTGCACTCTCGGTCTAGCGGGCCTGGTCTTTGGATTTAGCTACTGAGTCATTTTAAATGATGGTGATGGCTTGCCCATTGCTCAATCTTGCTCTGCGACGTTGACCCTCTATATAAGTTGTTGTATTTCCGGGTTTTAGTTGAAAATAGTTAAAGAGTTCGGGACAAAGTAGTCAGACAGGGTTTCGGGGTAGAGAACGTGAAACAAATTTAGGGTTTGTTCTTTAAAATTAAAAAAAGAGAAATAAAGCTGACAGTCCCTGAGTGGATCAAGGAAAAATCGAAAATAAATTTTAATATACATATAGAGATGGAGATGTAGATTTGTTAATACAGTTATAGCGTTACGTAAAGCGCCCTGTACCATTCTGTTTGCATTGCTCTTGAATTTTCCATTAAAGGAGATGCGACCGGTTAAATGTGTGTCCAACAGGTCACCGTCCAAATATTACCGCTGGGATATATTTTAATGGAATAAATTATACACTCCAAAGTTAAATTACTCTTTTCTTGTTGAATCTAGGAGGCGCGCCTTCAATTTATTTCGCTCGCCAACATTCCACGGAACATTAAACTATTTTTCAATTTCCCCGGCTTTCATTGAAATGCATGTTACAGGAAATGCAATTACGGGCCATTTCGTGAGCAGCAAACTGTTTTTCCATAGCGTGTGTGCTTTGGATTTAGCACGGCCAGCGGTTCATTATTTTTACATAACTGATTACACCAAAATGCGTAAACGATAGCGAAACAACCGCTTACTACACAAAAAATCCAAATTATGTACTTAAAATTGCACGAGATAACACACTTCGTTGTAAATAACGCAACAGATGCACAGCTGACAGTAGTAACTGACCTAAGGATGTTTCTTTTATGACCTTAATGAGTTTATTTAATTAAACTGGGGGTTATGCTCGATAAAAGTAAAATGGTTTTGCGCAAAATATACAAAATACGCAGGAAATTTTAGATAAATTGCTCGGATGTTAGGCTAAACGGCGCCCAATCAACGGGATGTCAACAAATGAGCCATAAACAGTCGAGTTAATGTTTTCTCTTCCGTTACACAAGTACTGGCCGTGGCCGCAATAAGTTCCCGTCGTTGTTTTATGAGCGCTGGGCAATTCGCGTTGATGTAAGGAGATTCCTCTTAGGGGTCACTGATTAAGTTTTTATGCCCGTACAACGCATTTCTGTTCTTATTGCGGAGTCGTCCGACTCGGTATTCAATGTAAAAATTAGTTTCCTCAGAAGTTTATCTCCCCATAAAAATAATTTAGAAAGGAGGGCGTAAATTTTTGCCTCATTTAAATTTTTTTTGTCTAAATTGTGGTCTAGTGTGTGTTTCCACTAAAGTATAATATTTTTACTGCACTCTTGTAGGGTAATATTTGAGAAACGCGACATTTTAACCCTCCAAACTTCCTTGTTTTTGAAATACGCGTCTCTGTTTATGAAAACAATGATACATTCACTGTGAATAAGGACTTAGGATGAGTTTCGCATACCGTTTGCAAGGCCAAATGTGGCTAGGAATTCTCCAAATTACGTAAGCCCCGAAATATTTAATCATTTACCAACGGAATGTAAAATAGCTGGCAAACTGTTTGATTTTAAAATTTAATTACAGTTGCGTTGGCTGTCAAAGTGTTTGCGTAAAGTATTTGATTTTTTAGTTGGCTGGCTTGTAATTCAATATTGACTATACAGATAAGTCCAGGATGCTTCGAATACGACAGGGATTGGGACGAATATACGAGTGGCCGACAACTCGCCTCAGTTCGAAATTTGTACATTAGGAGAAGGGCGCAGCAGTGCGCTGCACTGCTCAGCAGTCAGCAGACGGTTGTTGTTGTTAGTATCTTATCAACCGTGTTGGGATGTAGAACTCATGTCTGAAAGAAATTTGATTTACGTATTCTGGACCAACGTTTCGAAATTTTTCTAACTTCAATAATTCATCCTAGATAGGATTAATTATTGTAATTTTAAAGGAATCTCAAAACACATTTAAATATTTCCATTGTTTGTTTTTTCGCAACAAAAATGTGATTCTACAACATAAAATTAATTGTCACTGCACCTCGAGTGTTGCAGGTGTAATAAAAATTATTATAAAAAAATCCAAACAAGGAACAGTAGACGCGAGAGCCATCGGCTACAGCGCGGATATCCACGATTCCTACCACTGTGTCCGCTTGGCACAAGTAAATCGCGCAAACTAATACCCATGTTCGAACCTCCTCGGTCTTTACTGTATAGAGGTAACGTTATCCTTATAAGAAGCAAATGTTTTTAAAAGCTAATATTTTTTTGTACAGAGAGCTAAAAGTGAAAAAATTGTACACTTAGAGTCCAGGTTGTAACATGAATTCGTGCCAAATTAGCTGAAACTGTGCTGTTTTCTAGTTCAAGTCCTTATCAAAAGTTATCATGGGCGCATAGTTTAAAAGCTAACAATTTTTTGTGTACAGAGAGCTAATAGTGATAAAAGTGTACTCTTAAAGACTAGCTTATAAAATGTATTCGTACCAAATTAGCTGAAACTGCTGTTTTCTACTTCAAGTCTTCCTTATAAAAAATTGCCGTAAGCACGAAGTTTACAGGCTAACAATTTTTCGTGTACAGAGAGCTAACCCA
This sequence comes from Rhagium mordax, assembly GCA_963680705.1. Lineage (NCBI taxonomy): Eukaryota > Metazoa > Arthropoda > Insecta > Coleoptera > Cerambycidae > Rhagium > Rhagium mordax. Next base: position 58,807,326 of record OY796662.1, on the reverse strand, counting down.
AGTAGCCACGTTTACAGAATAGATAGTAGCTTGTAAAATATAATTCAGTCTAATTAGCTGAAACTGTGCCGTTTTCTAGTCTCCCTTATCTAAAATTATGGTAGGCGCAAAGTTTAAAAGCTAACAACTTTTTGTGTACAGAGAGCTAAAGGCCAAGTTTTCAGCCAACAGCTTGTAAAATATCAAAAATTAACAGTTTTTTTTGTGTACAGATAGCTAATAGTGATAAAATTGTACTCTTAAAGACTAGCTTATAAAAGGTATTCGTACCAAATTAGCTGAAACTGCATTATTAAGAATTGTCGTAAGCACAAAGTTTACAGGCTAACAATTTTTTATGTACAGAGAGCTAACCCAAGTAGCCACGTTTACAGAATAGATAGTAGCTTGTAAAATATAATTCAGTCTAATTAGCTGACTCTGTACCATTTTCTAGTCTTCCTTATCTAAAACTATCGTAGGCGCAAAGTTTAAAAGCTAACAATTTTTTGTGTACAGAGAGCTAAAGGAAGTAGCCGAAAGTTTTCAGATAATAGCTTGTAAAATATATTTTGGCAGAATTAGCTGAAACTGAAGCATTTTCTAGTTTATGCCCTTCTGATTAAAAATTATCGTAGACCCCTAGCTCAAAAATTAACAGTTTTTTTGTGCACAGAGAGCTAATAGTGATAATAGTGTACTCTTAAAGACTAGCTTATAAAATGTATTCGTACCAAATTAGCTGAAACTGCTGTTTTCTACTTCAAGTCTTCCTTATAAAAAATTGCCGTAAGCACAAAGTTTACAAGCTAACAATTTTTTGTGTACAGAGAGCTAACCCAAGTAGCCACGTGTACAGAATAGATAGTAGCTTGTAAAATATAATTCAGTCTAATTAGCTGAAACTGTGCCGCTTTCTAGTCTCCCTTATCTAAAATTATGGTAGGCGCAAAGTTTAAAAGCTAACAGCTTTTTGTGTACAGAGAGCTAAAGGCCAAGTTTTCAGCCAACAGCTTGTAAAGTATCAAAAATTTACAGGTTTTTTTGTATACAGAGAGCTTAGTGATAAAATTGTACTCTTAAAGACTAGCTTATAAAACGTATTCGTACCAAATTAGCTGAAACTGCCTTATTAATAATTGCCGTAAACACAAAGTTTACAGGCTAACAATTTTTTGTGTACAGAGAGCTAACCCAAGTAGCCACGTGTACAGAATAGATAGTAGCTTGTAAAATATAATTCAGTCTAATTAGCTGAAACTGTGCCGCTTTCTAGTCTCCCTTATCTAAAATTATGGTAGGCGCAAAGTTTAAAAGCTAACAGCTTTTTGTGTACAGAGAGCTAAAGGCCAAGTTTTCAGCCAACAGCTTGTAAAGTATCAAAAATTTACAGGTTTTTTTGTATACAGAGAGCTTAGTGATAAAATTGTACTCTTAAAGACTAGCTTATAAAACGTATTCGTACCAAATTAGCTGAAACTGCCTTATTAATAATTGCCGTAAACACAAAGTTTACAGGCTAACAATTTTTTGTGTACAGAGAGCTAACCCAAGTAGCCACGTGTACAGAATAGATAGTAGCTTGTAAAATATAATTCAGTCTAATTAGCTGAAACTGTGCCGCTTTCTAGTCTCCCTTATCTAAAATTATGGTAGGCGCAAAGTTTAAAAGCTAACAGCTTTTTGTGTACAGAGAGCTAAAGGCCAAGTTTTCAGCTAACAGCTTGTAAAGTATCAAAAATTTACAGGTTTTTTTGTGTACAGAGAGCGAATAGTGATAAAATTGTACTCTTAAAGACTAGCTTATAAAACGTATTCGTACCAAATTAGCTGAAACTGCCTTATTAAGAATTGTCGTAAGCACAAAGTTTACAGGCTAACAATTTTTCGTGTAGAGAGAGCTAACCCAAGTAGCCACGTTTACAGAATAGATAGTAGCTTGTAAAATATAATTCAGTCTAATTAGCTGAAACTGTGCCGTTTTCTAGTCTCCCTTATCTAAAATTATGGTAGGCGCAAAGTTTAAAAGCTAACAACTTTTTGTGTACAGAGAGCTAAAGGCCAAGTTTTCAGCTAACAGCTTGTAAAATATCAAAAATTAACAGTTTTTTTTGTGTACAGATAGCTAATAGTGATAAAATTGTACTCTTAAAGACTAGCTTATAAAAGGTATTCGTACCAAATTAGCTGAAACTGCATTATTAAGAATTGTCGTAAGCACAAAGTTTACAGGCTAACAATTTTTTGTGTACAGAGAGCTAACCCAAGTAGCCACGTTTACAGAATAGATAGTAGCTTGTAAAATATAATTCAGTCTAATTAGCTGACTCTGTACCATTTTCTAGTCTTCCTTATCTAAAACTATCGTAGGCGCAAAGTTTAAAAGCTAACAATTTTTTGTGTACAGAGAGCTAAAGGAAGTAGCCGAAAGTTTTCAGATAATAGCTTGTAAAATATATTTTGGCAGAATTAGCTGAAACTGAAGCATTTTCTAGTTTATGCCCTTCTGATTAAAAATTATCGTAGACCCCTAGCTCAAAAATTAACAGTTTTTTTGTGCACAGAGAGCTAATAGTGATAAAAGTGTACTCTTAAAGACTAGCTTATAAAATGTATTCGTCCCAAATTAGCTGAAACTGCTGTTTTCTACTTCAAGTCTTCCTTATAAAAAATTGCCGTAAGCACAAAGTTTACAAGCTAACAATTTTTCGTGTACAGAGAGCTAACCCAAGTAGCCACGTTTACAGAATAGATAGTAGCTTGTAAAATATAATTCAGTCTAATTAGCTGAAACTGTACCGCTTTCTAGTCTCCCTTATCTAAAATTATGGTGGGCGCAAAGTTTAAAAGCTAACAACTTTTTGTGTACAGAGAGCTAAAGGCCAAGTTTTCAGCTAGCAACTTGTAAAATATAAAAAAATTACAGGTTTTTTTGTATACAGAAAGCTTAGTGATAAAATTGTACTCTTAAAGACTAGCTTATAAAATGTATTCGTACCAAATTAGCTGAAACTGCCTTATTAAAAATTGCTGTAAGCACAAAGTTTACAGGCTAACAATTTTTTGTGTACAGAGAGCTAACCCAAGTAGCCACGTTTACCGAATAGATAGTAGCTTGTAAAATATAATTCAGTATAATTAGCTGAAACTGTGCCGTTTTCTAGTCTCCCTTATCTAAAATTATGGTGGGCGCAAAGTTTAAAAGCTAACAACTTTTTGTGTACAGAGAGCTAAAGGCCAAGTTTTCAGCTAACAGCTTGTAAAATATAAAAAAATTACAGGTTTTTTTGTATACAGAAAGCTTAGTGATAAAATTGTACTCTTAAAGACTAGCTTATAAAATGTATTCGTACCAAATTAGCTGAAACTGCCTTATTAAAAATTGCTGTAAGCACAAAGTTTACAGGCTAACAATTTTTTGTGTACAGAGAGCTAAAGGAAGTAGCCGAAAGTTTTCAGATAATAGCTTGTAAAATATATTTTGGCAGAATTAGCTGAAACTGAAGCATTTTCTAGTTTGTGCTCTCCTGAGTAAACCGTAGACACTTAGCTCAAAAATTAACAGTTTTTTGTGTCTTTAGGATACACAAAATACACAAAAAAACTTAAGTTTTAAGCTTTGTGCCTACAGTAATTTCTACGATTCATATATCAAGGTAGAATTGAGTATTCTCAAGTTAAAAGCGACATTCCCAACACCATCAATACATCAAGTTTCAATTAAATTGCGAAGTAAACAACTCCAGCGTCAAAACTAATCAGCTAAAATATTTATCATTACCCGGCTAACGATTATTAAATGAAGGATGAATAATCCTGTTATTACCATTTCACTTCTCCTCCTCCTGCTTGCTTTGTTTCTTGCTAGCCGTGGGCTAAATTCGGTGCTTCCGTCTGGTCTTACGTCTTCTGATGTAATCCATTTATCTTATAATATTCCAGGTTCCTAATTAAATAAGTTTTGTTTGCCGCTGCACTGGCAGCGCGCGGAGCGGTTTTTTTATTTTTATGAATCTGCACGGTTAATTACCGGCCGGGAAACCTGCGAAGGAATAATAATTAATTAAGTCGGCGCTGTAAAGAACAACTGAATGAAGGTTGGGGGTGCTTTTGCAGCAATATTCATTTTATGTACGTGCAGGCAATTCCAGCGGAAGGCTTTCATTGGAGAAATTTAAAATTTCGACTTAAAATTGATAAAAGCCCTTGACCAAGCGGGCGTGATACACAGAAAGGATATTGTTGAGATAACAGGCGCGTAAGGCTCTTTACCCTGTGAGCAAACTTGATATCACACAGTTCGACCTCCGACCTTTATGACGACAAGCCCGCAGGCATCATAAAGCCTTTGTGGCTATCGAAATACTAGATGAGATGCAGCGCAGTTAATATGTTATCGATGTATTGATGGTAAATAAATCGGGCGACGTCAAAGCCGTCAAAAGCCACCCTGGGGCCGACCTGGAAGCGTCGGTTTTATAAGGGATTAAATGCTTTTTCGCGATTTAACGTGCAGTAAATATTTCCTCGTTTGTCTTTGATTTTCAGTGCGTGGTTTGAGCTCAAACTTTTTTATATTCAAAGGCAGTGAGAGAAAACATAAATATAGACCGGTGGCAGCGGTGGGAAACTTTTCCTTAATGGCAGTAAGAGAGCAACCTGAAATTAAAAAATGCATGTACACATTCCACAGCGCGGCGATGAAATTCCTATCCGGATGACGCACGATTCCGAAAGTAACTTTATAAAGTAACTTTGGACACCGCCGCGCTGCTACATAATGAAATTGTTTGCTTATTCGCCTCAAACGGCCCCTTTATGGTTTTCATATTCAAATGTAAATTATTTTATATTTTACCGCCTCTAAAGCATTTTTAGTATGATTATTCGCCCGCATCGGGACCCTTCCTCATGAGGCATTACTTAAGCGTAATTTCTTTGAACGTTTATTTTATTGGATTTAATATTTTCAGCCGAGATGACGCGCATAACCGACAAAATGGAATTGCCCACGAGCGGCGCCAAATTGCTTTTTGGAAATATGCTCGAGAAAATACCGGTTTTAATCTAGGCCTAAATTATAATTTTCAATGTTATAACGAACACCCTGTATTCCCGCACAGAGTTTGCGTTTAATGTTGTTTTTTGCTGGATTTATGTACACAATCAACCTCAACCCAAAAACGGGGTAATGGCTATTTAATATCCGACTATATTGGAGGGAGGCAAAAACCGCCCAGAATTTCTTGCTCGAATAATGGACGTACGTGTTCTTATGCCGGCATGTAATTTAGTCCTTGCTCTAAAGGCGTGAGCCGCACGTTCAGATATTCCGGAACTTAAACCCGTCCACGTCCTGTATCACTTTATTTAACTGTCACGCTAAATATCTACCAATTAACATCAAGTTCGTGTATCAGTATTTCAGCCGCATCACAGTGGATCCTCGTTTCGCAATTTCAAACTCGGGGCCAGTCGGTTTGGACCTTCAACAAGCATTACTTAGCGTAATTTCATTGTTCATGTTCATTTTAGGCGGTGACGCACATAATCGTAACGTTTCGACAAAATGGAATTCCCTTTTTATCTATGAGCTGCGCCAAATTGCTTTTTGGATCAGCACTAAAAGACACTGTCGCAAAAGAAAAACAATAATTAGTAACACAGGTTACACTATGCGCATCTACACTGTCTAGGGAGAAACTGCGTCACGTCCCTATCCAGCCCAGATGTGATACCTAGCCTAACTGCGGAATGAAAATAATACGATTACTGAAACAGATGATGGACTGGTAAAAGAGACAGGAATTAATACTTTACAATAGCCAAGTTGCAACTTACACCTACCACCTAGTTACCTTACTTACTTATGCTTATTTGGGCACGTCTGGTCAGGAACAGCAGCGGACGGGTACTGAATGTAGTTCTGTCGGATTCGGACTATCAATGCTCTGTAAAATATCAGAGTAGTAGGGATGAACGCAAATAAGCAGCGCAGTGAATAAATGCGTCACGGCTGGTCTTTGCCCTGGTCAACATACTTTTCGGTGGGTACGTCAGCTTGCTTTCGATGACAGCTCTTGACTGACTTCAGCTCTCTTGGGTTCGGATTAGTTCGGAATATTAATCTTCTATAAAATAGCGGAGTAGTAGGGATAAGCGGAATGTCGCAGCGCAGTGAATAAATGCGTCCCGGCGAGGCTCTGACGTAGAGCAGCTGCTGGAGCGCTGCATCGACATATCTACATTCGCTGGCTGTTGCGGCCGGACTGACTTCGGCGCGGATACGCTTTTCACTAATAGGTGTTGCCGGGGAGGGACAGATATCAGCGCGGTATTTTATTTGTGTGTGCTATTTAACAGGAACTGGTAACGAAAAAATCACTTCGTTACACAGTAAATTATTGTATATTTAAAGCACACCAATGTAGTATTTATACTTAATATTGTAGACCTTATACTGTATGTTTGTCAGATGCGGCTGGCACGACCCTGGAATAACATATTTTCCACGCCGAGCTAGTACATGACGTCGCAATTTATCATCGACAGCATAAAACAAATGTGTACGTAATGATTCGAAACGGATCCGACAAAGCCTCCTTACATTTTTCTACAGCATAAGTCAGCCCTTTCTATCGGTTAATATTACTCACTCTTTATCCTAGGATATTCGTTTATTGACAGATGTGTCAGAAGAGCTAACTCGCATTGATAATATAAAATTTTCATGAGGGACGAATATTGGCTTATTTCATAATGTAACAGCGGCTCGGGGAAATCTCATTTGACGCCACGCACCAGATTTCGCAATATACCTCGAACGTGGCCGCCGTTTCAGCCGTTGTCGCACCACGCTATAAAAAAATATCACTGCCGAATAGGGCGGCACACCTAATTTACAAATAAATCGACAGGTGAACAGATGGGGACAAACCAGACTTAGACTGACCGCAGTATGTCAAAATAAAATAGGTTAGTGTGCGCTGTCATGAATTCTAACCTCAAATTATATTAAACGTCAGCTGTCAATTTTCTGTCAATTTTTAAATTAATGTCACGTGATTGTCGCCGGCGAAAGAAATATATTTCTCACTGTCGCCGTTCGAAACGGAAGTCGATAAATGGTTCGGTACGTATAAATAATCGTCTCTAATTTGTTGAGCGCCTTTAGACAAATTAGTCAATAATTCAGTTCTTCCCGATACAAATTAGAAGTGAGCGTGATAGGAATCTCCTAATACTGATCGCCAGGATTAATAAATGAATAGAAGAGAGATTGTGAAACCGAAGTTCCGGTTGAACCCTTAATAGGAAACAGGGGCGTGTGCTACTCGATCTTTCGGTAAATAGAACTGTTTCGCTGTCTATTATACAAGCATGCAACGGTAGTTTGGTGATTAGGATGTTTTGCGGGGTTTTACAGGGTGTTTCCGAAAACTATGTTTAATATCTAAATCTAATTAAATTGCGCACAATTAAATAGATGTAGTTTCCTAACTTGTTTGTTTAATTGGGATCTCTTACATAAACAACGTTCGTGTATTCGTTGGAGCAGCGTATCCTTCCTCATTATCCTTGCCTACTTAAAGTTACGTACCCGGCAATCGCGAGTTTAAAGAAGCCCGGCAACCGTATCTTATTATATATTTAGAAATTTGAGCTTGTCCCTTCCTCCTGAAAGCTTTCCAACTATTCCATTTGCATACTCTTGTATACGTAAAGAGGAAAACATGAACGTTTATGTTTAAGAGTTAATTTTTGCAAAGTAATACTCTCGTTTTATGTTTCCGTCTGATAGCCGAGACATTCATTTTTTATTCGCTCCTCCATTTGTAAATGTATAAGCGAGATGAGATGCAAATATTTCCCGGATGCGCAATTCTCGGCGATTACATAACGTTTTATTTCAAATTCAAGGGCTGTATATATATACACATATATACGGTAAATTGTTGAGCCCGATATATCAACATGTCGTTAGTGATCCCGCTCTTAAGGGCCAAAATAGATGAGTATATTTTATCGCGAAAGAAAACACAGGAAAAGTAAGAAATTAATGTTTCATATAAATTGAACATAATAAGAATCATTTTATCAATAATCAAAGTCATTTACTTACCGAGACATATAAGAAGTTTCTGTTGAAAAAGGAAACAGTTCAACTGCTAATCGAGAACCATAAACATTCCTAATTAATCGTAAAATATTCAAAAAGAACTTTCATTGCAAGGAAGCACTATTAATTGTGTGGTATTGTAGTTAATAAGTATAGACATAACCTTAAATATTAAGCAGCAGGCAATTTAAAAATTCAAAGCCATACTTGAACTGTTTATGAGCACTTAATCAATTATTATGCTAGAATTCTTAAATAGCCACTCGTATTCTTCATTTTAAGTTAGCAGGGATAATATTAGTTGTACACAAAACTCAACGATCACTAACGTTTCGATTTGTGAATGTTAAAAAACTGCAATTTATTTCAAGGATAAATTAAATGCATATTTGAAAAGATAAGGCAGGGATCTTTTATTTATTTGACCATACTGAAGTATATGCAACATAGTATACATTTAACAGTTGACAAAATTTATGCAGTAAGGTAGGCAACACAAAATTCAAATTAAATAAAATTCATTTAGACAATATCAAATAAATAAACCCAATTTCAATATCTTCAAGGAACCCAGATGAGCCTGAGAAAAGAGGAATGTAAGTAAAATATTATATATAAGAGTAAAGTAAGTGAAATATTATATAATATTTGTTATGTAAGTACATAGAAACTAAAAATTAAGAACAAAAATTCAAAATAACAAAAAAATTAAAGTAAATTCCAAAAAATTAACAATAAAATTCCAATATAAAAATAACAACAATATATACATATATACGGTACATTGTTGAGCCCGATATATCAACATGTCGTTAGTGATCCCGCTCTTAAGGACCAAAATAGATGAGTATATTTTATCGCGTTTTTTTTTCAACAATACTCAATAATAATAATAATAATAAGTTTATTCACCTAATACATAGAATTACAAAGCATATATAGATAGTATACACCTCGATGCGTTGTTGAGCCCGACCCCAGGATCAACAGCGTCGTCATTTTGGACTTTGCAATGACCGTTTATATATTGTACGGATTCAACAATGTCTATATATATATATATATATATATATATGTATATATATATATATATATAGTCACAACTTCAAACAAGTTTTCTGTGTTGTCGGTAAAAAGGCGGCCGGTAAGGTCCCTGGCGAAATTCGCCTGTTCCAGGACACGCCAAGGGTGTCTCCGAAGGACTAAGACCGACAATTTATTGCGGGCAGCCACGAAATTAGGTAGAATAACCTCGCTTAGAGATACATGGGACCTTACTTTATTTATACGTATGTACCGGCACGGGCATTGTGATAGTTCCTCGGAGTTATCGGGGGTAGCGCAACTCCGGGCGACGCGTCGGACCGTTAAAACTACGTCAAAATAAGGAATGATGTTTATATTTCGCAAGATTTAGGTGCAGACTGGAAAGTTTGGAGTTTCAAGTTAGTTAGTAAGTGAGAAATTACGTTTTTCAAGTTCACGTCAAGTCATGTCTCAGTTTAAGGGAATTGGACTTGACTGCAATATTTTCCTACGTCATTAGCTCTTATATCAGCTAATTAGTCAGTAATGTGCAACAAAATTACAAATACAGGGTGAACCCCAAGATCGTTAATGGTAAAACCATATAAAAAAAAATGAGAGAAGAAATACCAATTAACTTTGCTGCGCATATTTTTTATACCATTTGTTTACATAAGCACATGAAATGCGCTATATCTATTAGCGGCTTTTTATGATTTTTTTGGATAAGTACATAAGAAATATAACATCACAACAAGTAGTCCCAAGACAACTTTGTCGGTGATTTTATGGTGTTTATGTAATTAATTAAGTTGGGGTTCGCCCTGTATTGGAACTATTAATAAGAAATACGGAAGTCGTTTCTTAAATTTATTGCGTAATTTATTTACGAGTTTCTTCGACAATAATTATTCCCCAGTCGAATCAAAGCCGATCTGTGTTTGATAGCGCGGCTCACAAAGTCAAAGAGAACTTGTTCTGTATGTAACGAAAAAGTGGCTGCTTATGCTTTAACTTCCGAGTCTAGCAAGAGCAGGGCATCAATCTTGCATTACCCCTGAATGGAATCATCTTAGGGTGCATTTCATTTAGAGATAAAGGACTCCGTGGCAGGATATAGGTCACTACGGAAATGTGGCATAATTTGCTTTCATATTTAATACAATTCAGGTACAGCCAGCGGCAGGATATGTATAAGCAATTAAACGACTTGGGGATTTGTGTATTCATAAAATTTGATTCAGTTATTTCATTCAATGTTTTAAAACATGTAGATACGAAAAGTAGTTGTTCTTGCAAATTAGACAATAATTAATTGCATTCCGAAGTGGTGTCAATGATTTTTACGAAAGTAGAATAATTTGCAAGAAAAATTTGTAAAATGTTAAATGTAGGTATAATTGAGGTAATTTAAAAAGACTTCTGCCGCAATAAAACGTGCAACAAGGAAAGCTGTAGCTTTGAATCGTCGTTGTCGGGAATTGGATGTTCTCTTCATAAGATTGGATTGTTGCTTTTGAGTTGCATGTAATTTTTTTATTTTATTTATTTTATTTATTATATTTATTTTATTCATTTTACTCATTTTATTCATTTTATTCATTTTATTCATTTTACTCATTTTATTCATTTTATTCATTTTATTCATTTTATTCATTTTATTCATTTTATTCATTTTATTTATTTATTTTATTTATTTTATTCATTTTATTCATTTTATTTATTTTATTTATTTATTTTATTTATTATTGCGGTCGCGACTATATTATTATTGCTTCCACCCTCCTTCCCATTATTTTACTGAGCTACTGCTAGAGCTCTGGTTTCAAATAAACACCAGTCGTATTTGGAGCCACTTAAAAAAATTAAACGACATCGCAGCTCGCAAGTCAGTTAATCCCTCTCGCGAACCTTATTATTTCCTAAGGAACAATGCGATCTTAATTACCCGACATTCTCACATAACGCTACATAAATGCGTGCAGAGATGTGCGATGAATACGTGTGTGTATTCTGAGAGTGGCATAAGTTGAGATTAAGTAATTAGTAAATTTAAAGCAGTACGAGTTGCCTTTAATCCCTTGACATCTCGCGTAATGGAGACCTTAATCCAGCTCCGCGATATAATGACGAAAACAGATGGCGCGCCCGCCGCCCGGTTTCGGGGTGCTACTTTCTTCGCCGGATAGCACTCGCACAATCATCCCGGCTGAATGACAGCCGGAGTCATCGTGCGAAAATGAAATTGCACGCGCGACGAATATTAAACGTGTTCGGCGGATTTCATCAGGCCATCCGGCCGTTTGCTCTTCTCCTGCTCCTGATGGTTCTAACTTTTTTGATGGGCTCAGACGGGATAGTTTGGCAAGTTCAGGAGCCGAGGTCGATTTGTGTCCCTGTCGGATTATAAAGCCACAGTTTCGTTTTGTTTCGCTAGCAAATGTTTATTTTAATGCCATAACGCACGCCGTTAATCGTTTTGCGTTCCTGGCTTTTCTCACTGCTCTTCCTTCCAATTCAATATTTTTTATACTTCCACACTGCGTTTCCTTTCTATTCGATTACAGGAATCAGACTAAGTTCCCTTGTTTACGGCGGAAACTCTGGCCTGACCTACGAAGCCTACTTGCAAATTTATTCGTAAACCAATATTTATGTACCGCCATAAGCTGCCGCAATGAAAGGTTTATTTGGGCCGAGTACTTTAGTTGGCTATTATCAAGGCCTTTGCCGTCTCCCTCTGCGCCGAAACCAATTAGTAAAATTTATAATCCTGTTAATAAATGTTTCGTTGGGACGTGTTGCGCGGGTTGGCGCAGCTGCTCGGCCTTCCTCAACGCTATTAAAGTTACCTTTTTTATTTAGGTGAAGTTCGAGGATGTTTAACCTCAAAAATGCGTGCTGCTACTTATCGCAATTATATTCTCCATTCAAGTTCTATAAGGGTTTTATAAGGGTAACATAACGGTTTTCAGTCTTATAAGGGTTTTATAGGGGTAAGAGCATTATTTCCAGTCAATTTGGTTAAGGAGATTACAAACATTTTAAACAACCCGCAGTAACTAGAAGTTTTATTGTAGGCATATAACTGCAACATTTAATTCTCTTGGAAAGTTTCAAAGTATCGCTAAATCGTTAATAGGCCGTGACCGTGATTGTTTAAAGTCTATAAGCCGGTAACAGAATTTACAGTTACTATATTATAGAACTAATGTTACTACTATAAAACTAATAGTGTCTTACGGTTATAGTGATGTTAGTTAGAAAGCGTAATCTTTCCATTATTTAAGACCTCCAGGAATGTTACAAAACTTAAGTAAAAGCATCATTTTATTGGTTGTTGTTTTGCAGCCTTAAGCTATTTAGCGTTACTAAATAATGGTACTCGTTATCGTTATATAATTATTCATTATTTAAGTTCTATAAGAGGTTTATAAGGATAACGGCATTATTCCCAGTCTTGATTTATATCATTTAAATGTATGTAATCGAGTTGCGGTAACAGGACGGCTCCTACAAACATTTTAAACACTCCACAGTGACTGGAAGTTTTATAGTTGGCATATAAGAGTAACCTCTCTTGCAAAGTATCAAACTAGCACTAAATAATTGCTGGACGAATAACTGATTGTTACTTTAAAGTCTATGAAGTCATATAAGAGTAACAGCTACTGTATTACAGAACTATTAGTGTTTTAGTGTCCAATTCAGGATGTCGATAACGGCTATTAATGTTTATAAGAGTAACAGCGTCGTTTCGATTACTTGTTGTTCTGCAGCCTTAGGGTATTAAGCGTGCCTAAATAATGGCGCCCGTTACCGTTATATGAGTCTTCATTTAAGCTCTATAAGAGGTTTATAAGGGCAATAGCACTATTTCCAGTCTATATCAATTAATCCGGTTGCGGTAACGGGACGGTTACTGCAAACATTTTAAGCAATCCCCAGTTACTAGAAGTTTTATAATGGGCATATAAGTGTAACATCTCTTGCAAAATTTATCACTAAAAAATTGCTGAGCTAATAACTGTGTTTGTTAGTTTAAAACTTATAAAACGGTGAAAAATTTTCATTATTATATAACAAAGCTATATAAGAGTAACAGTTGCTATATTATAGAACTATTAGTACTTCGTAGCCGCAATAGGGTTGGTTAGAAGGAGTATTCTTTAACACTGAAGTTCTTATATAATTAAGAACTTCAGGGATATTATAAAACTTAGGTGCCAAATTTTGTCGATAACGGTTATGAAGGTTTATAAGGATAACAGCGTCATTTTGATTGGTTGTTGTTCTGCAGCCTTAATACCGTAAAGCTGTTAAATACTTTTAACGTTACTAAATGTTGTGACCGTTACCGTTATATAGTTCAGTCAAGTTCTATAAGAGGTTTATAAGGGTAATAACAATTATTTCTAGTCATTAACATTATTTAAGAACTTCAGAAATATCATAAAACTATGGCGTCAGTTACCGTTATATGACTCTCTATTTAAGTTCTATAAGGGGTTTATAAGGTAACAAGGTTATTTTCAGTTTTGTATGATCGGGGACTGTTGTTACAAGCATTATAAGTAATCTGCAATAACCAGAAGTTTTATAGTTGGCATATAAGAGTAACCTCTCTTGCAAAGTAGCACTAAATAATTGCTGGGCGAATAACTGTGATTGTTACTTTAAAGTCTGTGAAGCCATATAAGAGTAACAGCTACTGTATTATAGAACTATTAGTGTTTTAGTGTCCAATTCAGGATGTCGATAACGGCTAATAATGTTTATAAGAGTAACAGCGTCGTTTCGATTACTTGTGTTTTTGCAGCTTTAAGGTATTAAGCGTTTCTAAATAATGGCGCCCGTTACCGTTATATTTCTTCTATTTAAGCTCTATAAGAGGTTTATAAGGGCAATAGCATTATTTCCAGTCTTCCTTTATATCAATTAATCCGGTTGAGGTAACGGGACGGTTACTACAAACATTTTAAACAATCCGCAGTTACTAGAAGTTTTATAGTGGGCATATAAGTGCAACATCTCTTGCAAAATTTATCACTAAATAATTGCTGAGCTAATAACCGTGATTGTTGGTTTAAAATTTATAAAACGGTGAGAGATTTTCATTACTACATAACAAAGCTATATAAGAGTAACAGTTGCTATATTATAGAACTATTAGTACTTTACAGTCACAGTAGGGTTGGTTAGAAGGCGTATTCTTTAACACTGAAGTTCTTAAATAATTAAGAAGTTCAGGGATATTATAAAACTTAGTAAGTCGGTAACGGTCATGGAGGTTTATAAGGGTAACCGCGTCATTTCGATTGGTTGTTGTTCTGCAGCCTTAATACCGTAAAGCTGCTAAATACCTTTGGCGTTACTAAATGTGGTGCCCGTTACCGTTATATAATTCAGTCAAGTTATATAAGAGGTTTATAAGGGTAATAGTAATTATTTCTAGTCATTAACATTATTTAAGAACTTTAGAAATATCATAAAACTATGGCGTCGGTTACCGTTATATTACTCTATTTAAGCTCTATAAGGGGTTTATAAGGTAACAAGCGTTATTTTCAGTTTTGTATGGTCGGGGATTGTTGCTACAAACATTATAAGTAATTCGAATGACCAGAAGTTTTATAGTTGGTATATAAGAGTAATATTAACGTCTCCTTATTATAGAACTGTACTAACGAATAAATCTAAGCAATTTACGTAATTGATTTGTGCTGGCGACTGTGTCTGGTGACTTTGGAAACGTGCCGAACAAAGCGTGTACGTAAGAAACCCCGCACGTTACGTCAGTTTCAGTTAAGACTCCCAAGATCCTGGCATTTCGTATGCATAGCATCGGAATTTAATAGTCGTAAAATACCGTGGCGCGGGCAAAAACACAATGCCTAGGTGCAAATAAAGTTTTCGCAGCCAATCACTCCGTCGCCTCGGTCAGCGGCGCGATAAAAATCAAAACCGCTTCCCACCCTCGGGACCGGATTTATATTTTCCATAAATAACGGTGGTTTCTTTCTTTATTTTATATACCGGCCGTATATCAGTAAATAAAGTATTCACTGCGAGAAACGGCTGTAAATTGTTTTCTGCGGACTGCCGACGGATATATTGGGATAGTATATCAGCGGAAAGGCGCAAAAATTAATTTTGTTTGAGGCTAGTGCGGTAAATGTCCAAAATACATTTTAGCCGGGAATGGAAACTTCGTTGGTTATTTTCCACTCCTCTGTTTTAGCGCACTTTTCCACGTCATCGGTAGGCGTGGCTTCGTAGCAACGTCACGTGACTAGTCATCGGTAGGCGCGGCTTTTTTCCGGTGGTTAGCCACCATAACCAATAACTGCGTTCTCGCCTTCAAAATAAGGATCACAATGATTTAATAACTTACCTAAATCGTGCTTTTTGTTGATCACTCTGTAGTAAATACGAACTTTAAAACACATTTTTACGACTCCTCAAGTACACTTTGTTATGAAGCTCTCTCTACTGTGTTCCCGCGACGCGGCCAAGGATTACCTGCTAGTAGAGACTTTTTACTACAAATTATTACGTCCCCGTGTTGATCGTAATATCTAAGATTGCATCTTGAAGAAGACAGTTTGTTTGAGAAGTAATGCCCGCCACTTTTCAAGGTACAAAAGTGTAGTTTAAAGTCGGGAAAACTATGTCCCGTTTTTCCTTCGTGATTAATTTGCTGCCTTAAATCGAGAACTGCGATAACTTCTCGCGTCTATTTTTTGGTCGGTTTTGGCGAAGGCGCTGGTTTAAACGTATTTTCACCTTTTTTAGTATTATTATTACTTTATTACATTTGATCGTTAAATCGCCGAGAGCGCCACCTCCCTGGCAGATTAGGATAACTATTGGTCCTATTATTAAATCCCAAATTGCAGAAGCGATATAAAATTAGACTTGTTAGGGCGGTTTATCATCTCGAGTGGAACATCGGTAATTAGCACGCACATTTAGAGAATTGCACCCAGCAATTAATCACACAAAACTTTAAGTTGAATCATTTGTTTTGTCAGCGCTCAGATTCCCACATAAATTGCAGGCGATATTATATCTCGGCGGAGGGCGCAGTTCAGTTGATTCAAAGGGACAAACAAATTAATATATAATGGAGTTTTTTGAACGGCAAGCGGATGCTTTGGCGAGAGAAAATATGCCGGGTTGTTTGAAGATTAGAAATAATTTAGCAGGGAGAGTACAGGGTGACGCGCGATAAAACGATGGAAAGAAATATTTTCGTTACTACATTATAAAACTTGTATGCTACCAAAGGGTATATAAGAGTAACAGCACCAAGTTATAAAACTATAAGTGCTATAGGTTTATAGCGGTGTCAGCTAGAAACTGTAGCCTTTATGATTCGATAACTTCAGGTATATTATAAAATTTAAGTTACCTTTATATGACCACTTCAGCAACGTCTATAACCACTATGAAGGTTTTTAAGAGTAGCAACTTCATTGCGATTGGGTATAAAACGTTCCTAAATAATGGTGCCCATTACCGTTACTTGATTCTCCATTTAAGCTCTATAAGAGGTTTATAAGGATAACAGAATTATTTCCAGTTTTTACATCACCTAAATGTATGTAACTTGGTTGCAGTAATGGGACGATTCTTACATACATCTTAAGTATTCTTAAGTAACTAGAAGTTTTATAGTGGGTATAAGCGTAACATATTTATTCCTGTATAATAATGTTATAGTTATATAACCGCAAATGTTACTTTTAGGTCTATAAAATGATGGGAGAATTTTACAATATCAAACACTAAAGTTTTATAGGAGTGATAGTTGCTTTATTATAGAACTATTAGTGCTTTAGGTTTACAGTGGTGTTAGGAAGCGCAATCTTTATATCATTTAACAACTCCTGGAATATCATAGAACTTAACTTGCTTTTAGGTTCCCAATTCCGTAACATCGACAATCGTTATGAAGGTTTATAAGAGTAACAGGTTCATTTCGATCTATTTTTAAAGTCGAAATTTCTAGTTTTAAAATGAAATTTCTAGTTTTAAAGCAGAAATTCCTAGTTTTGAAAGTAGTAATTTCTAGTTTTGAAAGTAGAAATCTATAGTTTTAAAGTAGATATTTTTAATTTTAAAGTAAAAATTTCTAGTTTTAAAGCAGAAATATCTATTTTTAAAGTAGAAATTTCTAGTTTTAAAATGAAATTTCTAGTTTTAAAGCAGAAATTCCTAGTTTTGAAAGCAGAAATTTCTAGCTTTAAAGTAGTAATTTCTAGTTTTGAAAGTAGACATTTCTAGTTTTTGAAAGCAGAAATCTCTAGTTTTAAAGTAGATACTTTTAATTTTAAAGTAAAAATTTCTAGTTTTAAAGCAGAAATATCTATTTTTAAAGTAGAAATTTCTGTATTAAAATGAAATTTCTAGTTTTAAAGCAGAAATTCCTAGTTTTGAAAGCAGAAATTTCTAGCTTTAAAGTAGTAATTTCTAGTTTTGAAAGTAAACATTTCTAGTTTTTGAAAGCAGAAATCTCTAGTTTTAAAGTAGATACTTTTAATTTTAAAGTAAAAATTTCTAGTTTTAAAGCAGAAATATCTATTTTTAAAGTAGAAATTTCTAGTTTTAAAATGAAATTTCTAATTTTAAAGCAGAAATTCCTAGTTTTGAAAGTAGAAATTTCTAGCTTTAAAGTAGTAATTTCTAGTTTTGAAAGGTATTGTTTTCAAACCTTGATTATATTGTGTTACTAAGTAATGGTCTCCGTTACCGTTATATGATTCTCCATTTAAGTTATATAAAGGGTTTATAAGGGCAACAATAGTCTTATAGCACTTAAATGTATATAACAGTTGCTGTAAACGTTTTGGGTAATTTGTAGTGACTAGAAGTTTTATAGTTGGAGATTATTTCCTTTCCTTTTTGTTTTCTGCTATTACATCCAAATTAACTGATGTAAAAACTGAAGGCCAGATTTTATTATAAAAGGAGTAACTGATTTCTCATTTTCCTAAAGCAACTTGATAAACTCATAAATTCACAATCTATATTCCATTCTTCAATGTATATTAAAAAAGTTGCTGACCCATTACAAATAAACCGTAATAAAAGAGAGCAGACATTTTTTTCTCAATTTAATATCGAATTTATTAAATAAATTTTAAAATGTAAATTTTCTTACAGTTTCGTTATTAACAAAACGTGGAGGCTTGCGCGGTGTTTGCTGCGAAATTAATTTTAAATAAATTGCACATAGGGCAAACCTAATTATATTGAAATTGCCCAACCTTGATGTCTGTGCGAATTTTTAAACCTTCCGATTTAAAATTCGATTACCTCTCTGGTGTGCAGGAAGTCGTTTTATGTTTGCCATGTTTTCTCACAGCGTTAGCAAAAAAATTCACCGCAAACTGCTCTGCTTGAATAACTAAGAGAAATTTTATTTTATATACATACATAAAAAATTCCCTACACTGGTGCCCACTGCAACCAATCAATTGATTTTCGCTCGGCGTAAGTTCTTTACTTTCCTACAAAGGGATGTGTACAAAATAACCATTTTTACCAATTATTGTACCTCTAAATAATTCTTAATAAATTGGAATCAACAAACTGCTGCCAACAGCTATTCTCCAGGCATTGTGCCCCGCCGAGCGCTGAATTACAAGCCTCCACCTTATTACCACAGAATTTCTTCCCTGCTTTCGCGGTTTTGTAAGCGCCCGGACTAGGCCGACCTACACACGTGAGCACGCCTCATTGTGCCGTGTCCAGTTCTGTTTGCCGACCGGGCAGATAAACCCGATGATAAAACCATTACTCACATGCACACGTAGACGCAGTGCGTGTCGCTTAAAATTTAATCTTTACGCCGCGACTCTGTCTATGATCTACCTCATTATTCAAATGCGTAAACAAAGCCAGCATTATCGCCGCCGTGCCACTTAGCCTGAAAAATCACCCCTGAAACGTAGGAAAAAACCGGTTTGTGTAGTGACATGTCAACACTGTTTAATTAAGGCCACGAGATAATGAGCCCGGATATTATGCGATAAAAAATAAAAACCGTTGTCTTGTACCTCGATGACGCACTGGGGACGGCGCCGCGGCGAGAGCGGGAATGCACGACATCCTGTAGGGGTATTTATGAAGAGACAAGTCGATATTAGCGCAAAAAGTGATACAGTTAGTGATCGATATGAAAATATACACAGTGGGCTAGTTTAAGCTTGTAGACAGTTGTTGGAGGATCAGGTTTTTAGCTTTATTCTGGTTTTAATTATCCTGATGATGCCGCCTTGGTAGGCGAATGAGACATTATTTGCATAACTTAAGATAGAGAACGATTTTTGTTCAATACTCTTAATCCTAAGTCGGGTTTACAAAATTCTACTTTTCCACGTCTCTCTCTAGAATAACCTTGTGTCGCGTCGGGCGACAATAATGCACGTAGGACGAATTAAAATAGACTCTTTAGTGAGTAGAACAAGCTCCAAATCAAGATCCTACAATAAACGGTTTCGAAGATACAGAGCGTCAAAGTTGAATTTGCATAAATTTAAAATTCCACTTTTCACGTCTATCCCTAGAATAACTTTTTATTGCGTCGGGCGACAATAATGCACGTAGGAAGAATTAAAGTAGACTCTTTAGTGAGTAGAACAAGCTCCAAATCAAGATCCTACAATAAACGGTTTCGAAGATACAGAGCGTCAAAGTTGAATTTGCATAAACTCAAAATTCCACTTTTCGCATCTCTCCCTAGAATAACTTTTTATTGCGTCGGGCGACAATAATGCACGTAGGACGAATTAAAGTAGACTCTTTAGCGAGTAGAACAAGCTCCAAATCAAGATCCTACAATAAACGGTTTCGAAGATACAGAGCGTCAAAGTTGAATTTGCATAAATTTAAAATTCCACTTTTCACGTCTATCCCTAGAATAACTTTTTATTGCGTCGGGCGACAATAATGCACGTAGGAAGAATTAAAGTAGACTCTTTAGTGAGTAGAACAAGCTCCAAATCAAGATCCTACAATAAACGGTTTCGAAGATACAGAGCGTCAAAGTTGAATTTGCATAAATTTAAAATTCCACTTTTCACGTCTATCCCTAGAATAACTTTTTATTGCGTCGGGCGACAATAATGCACGTAGGACGAATTAAAGTAGACTCTTTAGTGAGTAGAACAAGCTCCAAATCAAGATCCTACAATAAACGGTTTCGAAGATACAGAGCGTCAAAGTTGAATTTGCATAAATTCAAAATTCCACTTTTCACGTCTATCCCTAGAATAACTTTTTATTGCGTCGGGCGACAATAATGCACGTAGGACGAATTAAAGTAGACTCTTTAGTGAGTAGAACAAGCTCCAAATCAAGATCCTACAATAAACGGTTTCGAAGATACAGAGCGTCAAAGTTGAATTTGCATAAACTCAAAATTCCACTTTTCACGTCTCTCCCTAGAATAACTTTTTATTGCGTCGGGCGACAATAATGCACGTAGGACGAATTAAAGTAGACTCTTTAGCGAGTAGAACAAGCTCCAAATCAAGATCCTACAATAAACGGTTTCGAAGATACAGAGCGTCAAAGTTGAATTTGCATAAATTTAAAATTCCACTTTTCACGTCTATCCCTAGAATAACTTTTTATTGCGTTGGGCGACAATAATGCACGTAGGACGAATTAAAGTAGACTCTTTAGCGAGTAGAACAAGCTCCAAATCAAGATCCTATAATAAATGGTTTCGAAGATACAGAGCGTCAAAGTTGAATTTGCATAAACTCAAAATTCCACTTTTCGCATCTCTCCCTAGAATAACTTTTTATTGCGTCGGGCGACAATAATGCACGTAGGACGAATTAAAGTAGACTCTTTAGCGAGTAGAACAAGCTCCAAATCAAGATTCTACAATAAACGGTTTTGATGATACAGAGCGTCAAAGTTGAATTTGCATAAATTTAAAATTCCACTTTTCACGTCTATCCCTAGAATAACTTTTTATTGCGTCGGGCGACAATAATGCACGTAGGACGAATTAAAGTAGACTCTTTAGTGAGTAGAACAAGCTCCAAATCAAGATCCTACAATAAACGGTTTCGAAGATACAGAGCGTCAAAGTTGAATTTGCATAAATTCAAAATTCCACTTTTCACGTCTATCCCTAGAATAACTTTTTATTGCGTCGGGCGACAATAATGCACGTAGGACGAATTAAAGTAGACTCTTTAGTGAGTAGAACAAGCTCCAAATCAAGATCCTACAATAAACGGTTTCGAAGATACAGAGCGTCAAAGTTGAATTTGCATAAACTCAAAATTCCACTTTTCACGTCTCTCCCTAGAATAACTTTTTATTGCGTCGGGCGACAATAATGCACGTAGGACGAATTAAAGTAGACTCTTTAGCGAGTAGAACAAGCTCCAAATCAAGATTCTACAATAAACGGTTTTGATGATACAGAGCGTCAAAGTTGAATTTGCATAAATTTAAAATTCCACTTTTCACGTCTATCCCTAGAATAACTTTTTATTGCGTCGGGCGACAATAATGCACGTAGGACGAATTAAAGTAGACTCTTTAGTGAGTAGAACAAGCTCCAAATCAAGATCCTACAATAAACGGTTTCGAAGATACAGAGCGTCAAAGTTGAATTTGCATAAATTTAAAATTCCACTTTTCACGTCTATCCCTAGAATAACTTTTTATTGCGTCGGGCGACAATAATGCACGTAGGACGAATTAAAGTAGACTCTTTAGCGAGTAGAACAAGCTCCAAATCAAGATCCTACAATAAACGGTTTCGAAGATACAGAGCGTTAAAGCAACCTCTTTTTGTTTGCCAATTTGTTTTGACAACTTTTTTTACAATTATTTTTAGTCCGGCTCTGAGTAGAATCGCGCGTATAAATCGAGCTACAACAGATTCATTGTACGAGCTACTACGTGTATTGTTTCAGTGTAAATAACACACATACATACATCCATAATAGGTATTGTTTGATTTTTTCGTGCCCATTTGCTAAACAGAACTTTATCCCGTAATGTACGCGTATGTCACTATTATTCTTCCATTCTTGTATTTATAACTAGCTATACATGCGCTTGATTTATGCATTATTATGGCATCTAGCAACAGAAAGGCGTTGACAGAAACTGTTGTCATATCTCGAGTCGACACGTATAAAATATTTAATTTATATTGTGTTACGTTTCCAGGCGAATTTCAAGTTCGGATCCGGAATGCAAGAAATATCCGGCTTATTGCCTATTTCGCATTTCATTCATCATTTCAAGACGCACCAGCCATTAAAGTAATGAACTTTTGTAATATCTCAGTTTATATCCACCTCGGTTAGGGGTGTTGGATCAAAGCTTCTAAATAGTTTAGGTGTTTACAGTCACAACCTGCGTATCTTTGCATAAATGATGGATGATACCCTATTTCGAATTCTTAATAATAATAATAATAATAATAATAATAATTTATAAGATACAAATCTTGCTTATATACCCATGCTGATAACAATTTAAATAGCCTAATACAGAAGTGAACTTCTTTGTGTTCTTTCGCAAGTTTAGAAAAAATAATTTACGAAAATTGGCGCAGCCGGTAGTAAAATTCTCCAGATATTTGTAACTATTGACTGGGGCGAAACATCCAAATATGAAAAATTCATCCCTTAATACGATAAACCCCGCTCGCGGCGAAGCGTTAATTCTTGTAGGGCCGCGTCCCTCGGCGCACCGTAACTTAACAAACAATAATAAATATAAATTCTCCCGTTTGAATCATTTAGGTAAACGATATATTCTCGTGCGAGCCAGATATCATTTCTTCTTATTTATTAAAGGATTTGGTGTATCTCGGGGGAGTGCTTATCCAGCGTAGATAACGGATGCCTTTTAATACTTCCCCGTCAAGGAGAGCCATCATCTTTCACCCTTCTGCGGGGTTAATTTGTTACGCTCTTTCAGCGGGCCATTCTCATAAAGAAACCCGTTCACTGCGTATGAATTTGCCTCCGCAATAGCATCACAATAAGTCTTTGAAATTCGCCCATTTTCTTGCTTGTAATATCTATACGAATAATACTTTAACTAACTTAAACATAGGCACAGGTTGCACCAAAGGGTGTAATGGAACCCAAGCATAACTTTCTTACAAAGCATCTGTGATTTTGTAAATGTAACTAGACAAAAACATTTGCGCGAATTTGGCGCAGTCGGTAGTAAAATTTTCAAGATATTAATGGGACGTTTCCGGGGTAGTAAAGCACACTAGTTGTGCCGGAATATTTTCTACTTGAGGAAAGAATTGAGAGAACCCTCATAAGTAAGCTGCCTACTTTGATTTTGTGATTGCCCTAATCACGCTCTATTCATTCAATTTTCTACGAAGTAAAATAGACACAATGTTTATATATTTATCACCGGTAGACCCAGATATTGATTTATACAAACCAATCGATTGGGTCGTCTACTTAACTCACTACAAATAATCATTTATCGAATAGTTTTATTAGGTTGTAAAGGTACGTTTTTATTTGGATTAATTTGGCGGTGTATCATTGTCGTCACACTAATGGGTCCAATTCCGGAGCTGGTTACCAATCAGCGATATTATAGCGATAAAAGTTTATCTGATATATCTGACCCTTATGTAACAGGCTGAAAATAAGCCTTAAACGCAGCACACGAATTTAATCATTGAATGCAACAAGCCAGTGGCGGATTCATTTTAACATTGATATTATTTTTTTTCTAGTATGGGCCCGGAATTCGTGAAAAGTGTCATGTTGCATTTGCAGCATGACGTAGCCGCGTGAGACTCGGGCGGTATCGACCAATGCCGAGCGCCCAATCGACTACTAACAACGCTGCGACAGACCCACCGTGTGACATATCGTTGGATCCGCGATCGAGAGGGAAATCGAACACAAATATTTTGACTCGTTTTGAACCACCCCTATTCTCGCAAACTGCAAAAAACGAAATATCTTGGAAGATAGTTCATTTTTCGGCCATATTTCGATGGTACAAAATGAAATAAGCTGTTCGACTTGCTTCCTTATGTTCAATTATGTTAGGGGTTGTTGGGGGTGACTTTTTAACGCCGCGACAGACCACCCTTGTGACATATCGTTGGATCGGCGATCGAGAGAGGAATCGAACACAAATACTTTGCCTCGTTTTAAATCACCCCTATTCTCGCAAACTGCAAAAAACGAAATATCTTGGAAGATAGTTCATTTTTTGGCCATACTTCGATGGTACAAAATGAAATAAGCTGTTCGACTTGCCTCCCAATGTTCAATTATGTTGGGGGTTGTTGGGGGTGACTTTTTAACGCCGCGACAGACCACCCTTGTGACATATCGTTGGATCGGGCTTCAAGAGGGAAATCGAACACAAATACTTTGCCTCGTTTTAAACCACCCCTATTCTCGCAAACTGCGAAAAACGAAATATCTCGGAAGATAGTTAATTTTTTGGCCATACTTCGATGGTACAAAATGAAATAAGCTGTTCGACTTGCCTCCCAATGTTCAATTATGTTGGGGGTTGTTGGGGGTGACTTTTTAACGCCGCGACAGACCACCCTTGTGACATATCGTTGGATCGGGCATCAAGAGGGAAATCGAACACAAATATTTTGCCTCGTTTTAAACTACCCTTATTCTCGCAAACTGCAAAAAACGAAAAATATTGGAAGTTCTATAATTTTTCGACCATATATTTTGTTGGGGGTGACTTTTTAACGCTGCTATAGACTAGTCGAATTTTTAAATCTATTGAGATTTCTCTAAAACACACGTGGAACAAAGTTTACATTACCTATTTAAGAAATAGCTAATAAAAGCAAATCGCCCCAGTTTGCCTTAACAGGCTTAACACATTTGTTTAAGGGCAAAACTTTGTAGTCTCGTTAAAGCTAGATTAGCGCAGCATTAAGTTCTCGGACTAAACCCGCTGCGAGCACCAGAGCTTACTCCGAGCAGTTTTAATTTAATACCAATTCATTTGCCACCCCTCTTTGGGGGTGTTTTAAGATATTGGCGCGCTCTGTATATAAAGTAGAGGAAAGTTAACAATTACTTATATGTAGATGTCCGCATTCAGACTCGGGATATGCTTCATTGGTAGTCTATGTGCGTCCATTGGATGATGAAGGTAACTCGTAAAATTTCGTTGCTAGCCAGATCTGCGTAAATAAAGAGTTACGGCGCATAGTTCGACGTTTTAGACCGAACGTTAGTCACACTTGGATCCATCCTATGGTAAAAAATTTAACCTGAGTGAAATTAAGTCTCGCAACGAAGGATTTATTTTTAATATTGCGTTCCGGCCTTGTTTATTTGTTGTTATTTATTCAAAGTTCCCATTCCTCATGGGTAATTTCACGCTAATTTAAGAGCGAAACTTTTTTAATTTCCAGCGAAAATTGGCTTAAGCAACTTGAAAGTTTAACTACGGCGTTAATTTAGGTATTAATTAAATCTCACAGTACTTGGATTCTTAATTATGCCGGCTGTTATAAACCTCACTGTCACTATGATGTGCCGGTTAAAAATGTTTAAAAGAAGGACTACATAATATATTTAAATGTGAATATTTTTTATTCCTGATTTTTTTAACGTATTTCACCTTAAAAAACGTCTCTCCCTAGAATAACTCTTTGCCGCGTCGAGCGACAATAACGCATGTAGAACGAATTAAAGTGGACTATATAACGGGTAGAATAGGCTTTAATTCAGGATCCTACAATAAACAGTTTTGATGATCCAGAGCGTCATGTACTTTAAATTTCACTACATTGGCATTCGTAAAAATTCGTAATGTCCTCCTAATTTTCTGAAAGAATTAATGGAGACAGATGACCATGCATCGTGATTCTTTTAAATGTTTTGTAGATAACCTTTTTTCCCAGTGAACGAACGAAATTTAAAAAAAAATACCCAACTGTTCGGATTCATCAATCTCGTATTTTGCATACCGATAACTGAGAATTATTAGTCCTCCCAAGTAAATCCATAAAATATTATGAACTTTCCCCCCTGTCACTTTGATTCGAAAAGTTTCACCTGATTATTCCCAAATTGGACCTAAAGGATCATTAAAACGTCATCTTTAAAGCAACGGGAAGAATTATAACGTTGGAAGCAAACAGAATTAATATCTGACCTGTTTCCCGTCGAAATCTTGGAAGCGCTCTAATTTACACTCTCAATAAGTTGAAATACATTAATTTTGCACAAATAGTGAAAAGTTCCAGATTTATTTAGTAGAAATTAATTACAGCTGTCCTACACTTAATAACCGTCGGACGGAAAATGTATGTTTAATCAGCGATTATGAACTTTAAATTGCTCTCATTTAATTTTAATTAAAAAGTTTTAATGCCGCTCTTCAGCACTCGACAATTTTTCAGGAGCCAAACTTGATCATGAATCCACAGTGTAATATTTTCAGAGACTATAAATGCGCCAACGCTATTTCAACGCACACCGTGCGTCATCTGTCCGCGGCTGTTATACCAGTCTATACTGACATTTTCAACTCCCTGTATCTGTTAAAAAGACTCGTTAGACGTACATTCATACAAACTTTCGTCAAATACATTTTTCCACTGCATGAGTTCTGGAGTTTGCGCGTCTAATTTCGAAATTGGTACAAACATATTAGAGAAGTTTGTTTTCAACTGAACATATCCGGGAGAGAGAAAATATGAGTTCCAGAAGTTTTCTTTATAAGGATTAGGATCTCTTTCGAACACGATAAATTCCAAAAGGATTGAGAGCATGAAGTCGAAGTTACTTCGTCGTTGCATTATTTAAAATGTATATGTTCTTATGATCACCACTCGAACTGGTCCATCTAAGAAATTAATCGACTTTGATGGCTCATAGCTTTTAAACCTATACATGAATCTCGAAATTTTCTTTAACAGTGGAAAGAGTAAGTCTTTCGCAGTAAGTATGCCATTTTGCGTTAATTTCCGATCATTATTATTTGCTACAGAGGGTGGTTTATAATGACGTAATTTTCCGGCAAAGTTTATTGCCTTACACGGGATAAACGGATCACTCTGTGTATTTTATTTATACCTCATTATTTAGCCACATGTGTCAGCTATGTGCTAACATTGTATTTTTCATCCTAGCTCGTCTGTGCTAGCAACTGTGATTTTTTTCCCATTGACGTCGTTTTATATAATAAAACTAAGAGGTCTTTGGAAACAAATGAAGATCGTGACAAATGACACTGTATCAATTTTTCCAAAGAGAACAAGTTTAAAGTTGTATAATCGATTAACTCGCCCGATTTGAATCCTATAGAGCACATCTGAGATACTCTTCAGAGGAATTCGCATAGAGTTCCTCAAAATAGAGTAGAAGAGTAAGAAATGCCTCACAAGAGAAATGGGCGGTCCTACCAGTAGCACTAATAAACAGTGTTATTGAAAGTATGCCCCGAACACGTCAATATGGCGTAAGAGCAAGAGGAGGTACTACTGCTTATTAGACATTGTTTTTTATACTTCTTAATTTATGAATAGTGCATTGTTGGGTTTCGACTTTCTCATTTTTGTGCCTCGTAGCATTAAAAATATTATAGCTCTTAACACACATAAGCTAGAGTGGAAAATAAAGAAATAATGCATAGCTAACAAGGGGACTTAACAATGACGCATAAACAAAATATACAGAGTGGTGCGTTCATCCCCTGTACATCAACGAATTTAGCCGGAAAATCACGTCATTATAAATCACCCTGTGCAACAAATAATAATGATCGGAAATGAACGCCATAACGCACACATATTGTCAAAGAATCCTTCCTTCCAATGCTGAAAAAAACGTCAAGATTTATCTATTCGTTCAAAAGTTATTAGCCATCAAATTCGACTAATTTTTTGTGTTGACAACTTCGAATGACGAACTAGTCTAGTTTATTCACAGCGTATGTATTATTGAAGTCAATCAAAACAACTACCTTTATAGATAATACTAGCAGTTATTGAATTACATTGAAAAAATTTTGTCTTGCGGAAAAGCTTTGGCTGGAATATCTGCACACTAGATAGCAGTGTTAATTAAGTTAGCTAAAATTTGAGTAATTTGCTAAATAATTAATCAGTACTTACTATGCTATCTTGTGTAAAGCAATTATCTTAACTTTTAGATTTCAACTGAATGCGGTGTCAGTTACGTCTCCTTTAATCTTGATTAATTAACGTGCTAAAATATGAGTTTTTAATGTAGTCTAGGCATGAACGTTGAAAATTTATTTCACTTATAATTTTGACTCTGATGTGTTAGGAGACAAAGTTAGTTGATATTCTCTTGTGTTCCTTCCGTCAGCTGAATAGCTAATTACAAAGAGCTAGTCAGGTGTTGCTGATTGCTCCACATTTCTTCCAAGGTAAAGAAAAAATCCCAAGGGACGACGCTAGTTTCATTATCTAAAAGCACCTGCTATAAACTAATCAGGGGCAGCCTAAAGCAGCGACTTACAAAAAAATAAGCAACGCCATCTACCGATACGATACAATATCCACATATTTTGCATGCTTTATATAAACAAACACCCAGAAGCAAATTTTTAAAACGAGATTTCTTACAAACTAGATTCGTTAGTCGCATGATTTCCACCTAATTGCTAGCATTGGGAACGGCTCACTAAAAGCTTTTCATATTAATGCTTTTATTACGTTATTATTCAGCGTGTACTTCATTTACGCGGTTATATATTTCATTTTAATTGCTTTCATAAGGGCTTTCTATTTTTAAATTGAAAACCCTGACTGCATAAAACTTTATATTTAATTAATATATTAGTGAAATAATGAGTATAGGTGGACAATAAGCAGATGCACCGATCCCTCAATAACCTCAGCTTCTTATCTAGCTGTAAAACAAATTAAAAACATGGCATTAAAAGAGCAGTAGACGAAAATAAATCATAATTAAGAAGTGGGATCGCTGAATTCAACGATCCCACTTCTGAATTTTTGTTGTTTTCAAGAAAAACCGTCTCAATACGTAACTTTGGCGGTTATTCTACTAATACAAATCCTCCGAGCTGTAATTTACTGACACCCCCTTACAGCATAAACATTTAGGTGAAAGCCCGCCTGGGATTCACGCAAGTAACAGGTGTTAAACTGAGCACGAACCTTTTGTCTCGGCGAAAAGAAAAATATGTAGCACCGTTACCCACATCCAAGGAGTTGATCCGGCGGGGCTGCAGTTAATTATAATTGAGAGACATGACAAGAAGTGAAGAGAAACCTCGCAAAGTCGACCTCAACATTCTAACTCGGCTGTAACTTCCACTAAAAGTGATTACGAGCCCCGTAAAACATTTAGGAGCGCGTTAAATGGAACAGCGACATCTTACTCCGGAGCGTACACAAGAAGAGTTTTACTAGCGAGAAGAAGTACGGTGTAAATTAAATTGCAGTGTTGTTGGCACGGAAATGTGATTAGAGCGGGTGCTCGGAGGAGAGGAAAAATCGTGTTACATCTAAATATGCTCACACGTGTGTGTGTGTGTGTAAAATTTAAAATATCCATATCATCACTCGAGGTGCTCCACTTAGATCGATGACTTTTACATAAGTAGATGAATTTTTTTACATAAGTAGATGAATTTTGATTTTTTTTTTTAGCAGTGGACAGATTATTTCTTTGACAATAGGTGTACCTCATTGCGTTAATTTCCAATCACTATTATTTGTTACAGAGGGTGGTTTACGATGACGTGATTTTCCGTCTAAGTTTATTGATGTATATATTGATAAATAGGGGTAAATCAGGATAAAATATGGATAAAATAAGGATAAAATAGGATAAAATAAAAATAAAATAAGGATAATAAGGGTAAATCAGGCTAAAATAAGGATAATAAGGGTAAATCAGGATAAAATAAGGATAATAAGTGTAAATCAGGATAAAATAAGGATAAAATAAGGATAAAATAAAGATAATAAGAGTAAATCAGGATAAAATAAGGATAATAAGTGTAAATCAGGATAAAATAAGGATAATAAGGGTAAATCAGGATAAAATAAGGATAAAATAAGGATAACCAGGGTAAATCAGGATAAAATAAGGATAATAAGGGTAAATCAGGATAAATAAGGATAATAAAGGTAAATCAGGATAAAATAAGGATAATAAGGGTAAATCAGGATAAATAAGGATAATAAAGGTAAATCAGGATAAAATAAGGATAAAATAGGATAAAATAAGGATAAAATAAAGATAAAATAAGGATAAATAAGGATAAATTATCGATACAGCTTAAGGATAACTAAGGGTATAGGTAGGTACAGCTTAAGGATACATGCGGATAAATACGGTTCTGCCTCTTGGCCATGGGACTCAACAGTGACGTATAAATAAAATATATTCGTTCATCCCTTGTACATCAACAAACTTTGCCGGAAAATCACGTCATTAGAATTCACCCTGTGCAACGAATAATAATGATGGGATATGAATGCAATTAGGTACACCTATTGACAACGAAGCAATCTTCCCACTGCTGCAAAAATTTTCAAGATTCATTCAATCAAATGAAATTAATATATTTATTTGTTTTAGATAACTATTTATAAAGAAATAATAATTGTACATATATATACGAAATATGGTGTTTGCTGTTATTTTTAATAGTCCGTCCGGTAAAATTTTGCCACGGGGTCCAAGAAGAATTTCCAACTTCTTGGGTGGTTCTAAAGACGGCGACGCCAGAAACTTTTTTAATTTTGACCTGACGTCTCAATAAAATACGAAAGGTCTGCCAACTAGAAACTTTCGGTATTATTTGAGTTTCATTATCCTTACATCTTTAATAATATGATTTTGCCCTCTCAAGGCGTCATCCGTTCTCTGAAAAAAAAATTCCCCTTGAAGTGTATTTTATCTTCGATATGAAAATTTAATAACTGTCCTTCAGACGATGCACAACGAAATTAAATCGATAATTACCTAAATAACTCGAATAATATTGTTTTACTACTTACCTAGCCATAAAGACTGAAGTTAAGATATTAATTGAATATTTGGAACATTCGTTTGTTTATATTTGTGCTTCAGATGATAGTACTGAATTTCTGTCGAATTTAGTCGTAGGTTATCTGTGGCATAGAGCTGATGTTTTGCAGTATCGCCTTGGAGGGCGCGGCGCTGTCTAATTAATGTATCGTGACGTTAGTCACGGCCAGAATTTGTTATAGTGGGCCACCCCTGTAACTTCCTCGTTTTGAAAGATATCAGGATAAAATTTTGTATGGTGTAATTAGGTAAGATTTCCAACTTTTTGAGACCCATCCGCAATATTTGCCACTTCCGGTTTCACCGTGGCAAGTAAGCAAATCATAAATCTGTGAAGCGTGTGTTTAGGAAGTAACTGCGAAAAGTTTCCCACTCATAAGCACACGACTTGGAGATAAACTAGAAAGATAGATAATTAACGCCATGAAAATGGACTCCCAGGGCTGCGATAGATCATGTTTACTTCACAAGTTAAATTAAACCTGCTTCACATATTGCACTTCGGCCGATAATACCTTTGTTTTTCTGTCGTTCATTACTTTATACTCGCGTTAATCATATTAGCGGGGTTAGTTTACGATCCGCCCTAAGTTTAACGAGAAAGCTCTCTCGTTTTCACAACGGCCGGCCATGTTGTAATATAACAAAGCATTTTACGAAATCAGCCTAGCATAGCGGTACATAAAGTTGGCCATTTCAATATTTTAATAAACTCCGAGAGGACCGTAAAAAACATACACTGTTGCTGGCAATCCACGAGTGCCGGAACAAATACGTTTTTTATTCGGCCGGAGTTAAAGCACTCGTAAAAAATACGCTTCGGCAATAAATTGCGTATTACCTTCCGTTTTTCGGCACGTATCCACCTTTTAAAGCGCCATCCAAAAAATCAAATAAGATTTACGGACGCGTCCCATTTACCAAAAAATTTCGTTTTGTTGTTACTTCCCCTTTGAAACGCTTAATTTTTCTCGCAGCGTTCATCACCTGCACGGCTGGCAACAATTTACGAATTGTATCCGCATATCTGCGCCCTTAAACTAAATTATGTCTTCTGAGTTTAACAGAGATTTCCCAGAGGGTCGCGAAACAAGAGGCTCGAGAGGTTTATCTGAAGAGTTCGGAGTTAATTGGTTCCGTTTTTAATTACCCAAACAGCATATCTGGCGCCTACAGTTAACTTTTTCTGTCTGCAATTAGGCACTTCCAAATTGCCGTTAAAGGAGGAACGTTTCGCCGCAATTTTGCGTCTAATTGTGCTATCATTACCTTTATGACGGGATAATTATACGAAGAACACTCTTGGCTGGAAATGAAGTGAAAAATTGGAGGCCAATTAATGCCAGGAAGGCGAAATATTCCAATTAAGCGCGTTAATTTAGATTTATTGGTGTCGTCGTTTTGTGAGAACACCCTCGCTACGTCATGAGAGAAGGCACTTAAGTCTTTTTTGGAAATCTTTTAGGTATTTTTTTTAATATCAGAATTGGGGTGTGAATTCGACGGTGAAGATACAGTGCCACAGAAACTGATGAAACTAACTTTAAAACAATTGGTTGAGTTTAAAAGTCGATATCTCCGAAACGAATCGAGATATTGTGATTTAATTTGCGCCATTCGATTTCTCGTTCCCTTTTCTATAAGAAAGTGAATTTTCAAGCCCGCAATGGCATCTGTTTAGTTATTATGCGAGATTTTTTGGAACGCGGTATTTTTCGCTAAAGAAATGTTCGTAACCTCATATCTCCCCTATCTTAAATTTCTAGCGTTCAACTACACATCGTTGGATAGAACCTTCCTTTATCTAACGATCGAGCCTAAAATCGTATCTATATCTCGCAACCGGAGTGTGAATTCGGCAGTGAAGATAGACTGTTACAAATATCAATAAAATTAGCTGAAAAACAATTGGTTGAGTTTAAAAATCGATATCTCCCAAATGAATCGAGATATTGAGCTCCGGTTTGCGCCATTCGATTTCTCGTTTCCTTTTCTATAAGAAAATGAATTTTCAAGCCTGCACTGGCATCTGTTTAGTTATTATGCGAGATTTTCTTGGACGCGGTATTTTTCGCTAAAGAAATGTTCACAACCTCATATCTCTCCTATCTTAAATTTCCGGCGGTCAACTACATATCGTTGGATAGAACCTTCCTTTATCTAACGATCGAGCTGAAAATCGTATCTACATCTCGCAACTGGAGTGTGAATTCGGCAGTGAAGATAAACTGTTACAAAAATCAACAAAATTAACTGAAAAAGAATTGCTTAAGTTTAAAAATCGATATCTCCCAAACGAATCGAGGTATTGTATAATTCTTTTATCTAACGATCGAGCTAAAGATCGTATCCATATCTAATTTACAACCGACGTATTTTCGTGCGACACACAACAACTTATTTTTTTTAAATGACTCATCGTTTGCCTGTAAAATGTTTTAAACCACAGCGATACAGTTCATTAAAGGCAAATTTCGTTAATTAATTTCAATGTTTACCTCACCGACCGACCGGGTAATGTAAGGTACATCTGAGGTTGAAAACGACCTTCCCTGTTCAAAGCAGAAATGTAAATACAAACGAAAAGACAAATATTTTACAAGAGCAGAGATGTTATCTTACACGTCGGAAATGGCGAAACTTTTCAAAATCCCGTTAACCATCTCCAGGGGAGCCACAAAAAAATTAGCACCGCGACGCTCCCAGCTTGTATAGTAGATAACACTCCCTTGTTGTTTTCTCAAGACCAGGGGCGCGCCGGAAAGTACTCGAGAAGAACAAACTACCGAGAGTGAACTACAAAAAATCTGAGTTGAGAATCAAAGTAGAAGTAGAAGTCGCCGAAAACAGTTGTGAGAATATTAACCAGCGGAACCCGAGGAAGTAAGTAGAGGTTGAACTTTTGATATATTTACTGTTAGCAAACCAACTGTTGTCTATTATTACCGAAACTGAAAGCCGGTGTGCACTCTTTCGCCAGTTGTGTTCACCTATATCAAAGTTTACTAAATTACTATAAGTTACCTCACTCCAGCGCGGAACTTTCTTATTTACACATCTATAAAAGGCTTACCGCGAACACGTTGCTGTTATCATAAAGCGATACGGATACCGGGTGTATTAGCAAC
This sequence comes from Rhagium mordax, assembly GCA_963680705.1. Lineage (NCBI taxonomy): Eukaryota > Metazoa > Arthropoda > Insecta > Coleoptera > Cerambycidae > Rhagium > Rhagium mordax. The sequence goes on along the minus strand of OY796662.1, from coordinate 58,773,019 downwards.
GTTTAAAAGCGCAGTCACCGCACAACGACATGTACCTAGGTCACAGAAATCATTCGTAGAGTGAACGAGTGCCACTGTGTAACATACTAGACAATCCACCGAGGAACCCCGGGGCCATTTATCGCGGAAGTGGGAGTGAATAGGTAGGGACAGGCGAGCCGAGTAGTAGGGCAGGCGGATTCACACATTTCGTAGAGTGAGGTAACTTATAGTATTAAGTAAACTTTGCCTATATTGTCGGCATACGTAAAGGAAAACCCGCGTCAAATTTAAGTCGTAATCGCCTGCCTCCCATCTCGGTTGTTTGCTCCAATAAAAGTGTCAAAAGAAAAAGTGACGTTAATACGTTCCTGCCCGGCACTTGCTCCAGGCGAATGCACTCTCGCGATCCTTCATACCAGTAGATTTTCTGAACAGTCGAGTAATCCCGGCGGATAATCCAATTTAAATGAACGAGGAGCGGTGCGCGGCTAGTAAGATCGTGGACCAGAAAATAAAATGCACCGTGCAAAAGTCCATTATTTATACCCGTCGAGCAGCTACAGGCGATTTTCTTCATTATCGCCGTTCTAACTCGGTTATGGAGGAATTAAATGGGGGCGGTTCGACGGTCCTCGCAGCTCAGGGAAGGTCACCTCGGTTACTTTAACGATGTGACATACTGTGATTGCTTTATGAGTAAATTATGCTCCCTTCCGTGCTCCTTAGAGAAAATTAATGTTCGACTCGTGGAGGAGGCGAAAGTTAATTAATTTACTCGGCTTCGAAGGAAGCATTCTGATCCGAAAATCATTTACTCGCTAAATATTAATTTATGATATAATGCCGGTATACAATTTCCCAACAAAAGAAACTTAAACCTTGGAAATTGATACGGTGTTTAATTTCTTTGGGTGCCGCCGAAGCCCTACACACCCCAGACTGGAATATCCGCAAGAATGTAACTGGCTAAGGCAGATAGGAGTATGTAATATTGATTTATGGCGATAAAGTGTAAATAAACAACTGAAAGTGAATAAAGAATAATTTGGTCATCTTTTCAAGCTAGGACTCGAAGAGCTCTGTAATTTTCCTGTGAGACTGTCTGAATGAATTTCACCACCCAGCTCGTACAGGGTGGAAACAGAACCCTGCAGAGTTTATTTAGGATTTAGGACAAAAGGGTGCGGTTTACTCACTAAGCTGGACTGGTCGGGCGGACTGCTCGTAGCAAACTCAATTGCCCAATCTATTCTGCGCTCCAACTTACCAGATTTTCTCTGGAGTTCTAGTGGTGTATGCTGGTCGGGTTTGAAGCGGATTACTAACTAAACTTCCAATCTCGCGGTCGAGCTATCTTAACCGACGATTCGATCAATGCGGCGGGGATAACTTACTCGGTTACTTATTATTAGCTAGTTCGAGCGGTGTTTTATGTAATCAATCCTCCGGTTAAAAAATTATTGACAGTATCAGATTCGTCGTAATTTAAGAATATAGTGGCGAACAAACGCGGTGACAAAAATATAGTAAGGAAGAATTTGTATTTTAATGCTGCTAAAAACTTTTTGGCGTAAGAATATCTATCTACAAATTAGCATAAAATAATGATTACGTTACGGCTAATTATACACCCCATAAACATACATTCTTCAAACACGGTTATTAAATAAATCGCAACACGCAAACCGACAATTTGCAAATGAGCCGCTAATAACTGAATATCTGAGTGATTAAAACATTTATCGTCTTAGTTTCTCATTAGATATTTATTACCAAGTGTCGAGAGTTTCCATCCACGCTGACGGCGACAATCTTCTTAAGTTATTGTGTAATTACAATGGCACAGCTTATTTCCTGCCACCAACAACGAAGCTCGTTCAGACGAATCCGTAATAATAACTGTTCGTTTTTAGATTATGTTGTTGCATGAGAATCATCCTAATGATAAGGTTTGTATGCACAATACGCGGGGTGATGCGAACATCTAATGGCGGTAGTTCGCCGCAGTAAATAACTATGTAGAACGCAGAAATAATTTTGAACCAATCACAAGTACGGACTTATCTGTTGTCGACCAAAGTTACCGAACCCCCCCAACATGCCCTGGGGAACCCGAAGCAACAAATTACAAATCTGAGTCCTGGTTACGGGAATGAAAGCGGACAAAGTTGAATACCTGCAGTAGTATACAGAAAAGACTAACCACTTTGACTTTGATTTATAATCACAAGTGCATAATGCCTTTGACGAATCAGACCAACTCCGGCAAAGTTATGTACATGCGGTGTTTGGCTATAGAACTACATATGTATTTGCGGAATTCGTTAGTAGCTAGGCGAGGCTATATTTTGGCAAAGGTAATTTAATTAGGTGTGCCCTTGGAGGTAAAAAGTTGTCGTTTTCGTCGGAGCCAAAAATCGACGAGTAAAACGGAACTTAAAAGGTGATTCACCTGGGATCTGCACGATAGAATCCTCGTTCATTTAACTAAATCACACATTTTACATCAAGGAAACTCCTAGACTTCGCGAGGGGATGAAAAACTTTAGAATTCCTTCGCTTTCGGCTTCCATCATTTTAGTGAGAAAATCCATTTCAAACCGGTCCATTGCCTCGCAGTGAACGGCAACGATTTATATCATCGGCGACAGAGAGAGCATTTGTTCCGTCTTGACAGACGCGGAATGCACCGAAATGCATTGGGGCTTTACTTATTAGATTGATAGATGCATTTCAAACAATGAATAGTGTTCGAACAGCAACAACCAGGGCGTGTTACCAAAGAACTGCTCCTGCTATATAAATCAGCAAGGCTGGAAAACGTAGCAATATGTTCGGTGCGAATTTTAGGGCAATGGTAATACCAATAATCATTAATTGAACAAACTATACTCTCGCAACTGCCCCTTATTTGATTCTTTTGTTAGTTTTGGCATATGCAGAACCCTGAAACACGCAGAGACAACTGCCTCTAATCGTAGATTTAGATATTTGTATGTAAACACAGCGATACTACTATACTACCGTATACAATATGTATATATTGTTATGTTATTTTTATATTGGAATTTTATTGTTAATTTTTCGGAATTTACTTTTATTTTTTGTTATATTGAATTTTTGTTCTTAATTTTTAGTTTCTATGTACATAACAAATATTATATAATATTTCACTTACTTTACTCTTATATATAATATTTTACTTACTTTCCTCTTTTCTCAGGCTCATCTGGGTTCCTTGAGATATTGAAATTGGGTTTATTTATTTGATATTGTCTAAATGAATTTTATTTAATTTGAATTTTGTGTTGCCTACCTTACTGCATAAATTTTGTTAACTGTTAAATGTATACTATGTTGCATATACTTCAGTATGGACAAATAAATAAAAGATCCCTGCCTTATCTTTTCAAATATGCATTTAATTTATCCTTGAAATAAATTGCAGTTTTTTAACATTTACAAATCGAAACGTTAGTTATCGTTGAGTTTTGTGTACAACTAATATTATCCCTGCTAACTTAAAATGAAGAATACGAGTGGCTATTTAAGAATTCTAGCATAATAATTGATCATAAACAGTTCAAGTATGGCTTTGAATTTTTAAATTGCCTGCTGCTTAATATTTAAGGTTATGTCTATTCTTATTAACTACATTACCACACAACTAATAGTGCTTCCTTGCAATGAAAGTTTTTAAATTTTAAATTTTGTTTTTTAACGGGGGCGGTCCCAGTCGCTAACCTTATAAATTCCAACAGATGGAACTATATGTAGCTTTTGCCAATATAGCCGTATTGACGTATTGTAATTTATCTACTATGAGATAGGTGGAGCGATGTGTTGTAATTTATCTACCCTTTGATAGATGGAGACATTACACGCATCTTTTACATTATTATGACTCGCAACCGCGCAATCTAAATTAATTCGTTTTTATAACTACATTTACAAATGATCATAGATATTTAATTACTAGTGACTTTTTTCCTGATAATGTTTTTAGATTTGACAGCTTGTTTTATCTAGTTATAAATATTTATATTATTTTGTGATTTGGATATTTGTAGATATTTTTGTGTATTATTGTAACTGATGTTTGGACTTATAAATTATAAATATTTATAATATTTATTTGTGTCTTGGACAATTGTGTTTTTTATGGGTAGTGCTGTAAATAATCTAACTATTTGAGCATTATCATTTTTTTTGTTACTACGACCATATGATTAACATAACCTTAAATTTATAGTTTTTGTAAATTTATTTTCAATTTTAATTTTAATTTTTGTAGTTCTAGCTTGGATCCATTATACAATTTAAAAGCTCATTCAGATAATAGACATATAAAGTTTCAATATTGTAGATTATTAAAAATCGACTGCTAATTATAGGTTGGATTTCCAACCAACAAAAAGCATCTTATTTTATTAGATGAAGGTAATTAAAACTTTAATAATTATGTACTGAACATGATTTTAGTTGATAGTACAGGAACCCAGCAGACATTTTTTGATAAAACCGACATAATATTCCAAAAACTTAGAAAACGCATAATTTTGAGGTTAGTTGTGACACCCCAGAACAGCTGTTTGTATACTTTTCTTGGCATACCTGCCATACGTAAGTACCATTTTCCTGAGAAACAGAAATCATTTTCCTTCGGATATGTTTAAGGTTGGAGTAATAAAACATAAAACAGAAAGACATTATTTAATAATATATTTATTATATTTAATAGAATGATTGCATTACTAAAAATAATAAGAATTGTTTTACAATCATATCAAACTATTATAGTGGTAGATAGGTTCCTAACATGTTATTCTGAACGACTTGCTGTAGAAATCTGTTTCAATGTGGGTACCTACTTCCTTTTATAATACAGCTGAAATACACACATTTTAGTTTTTCCCACTTTTGCCAAACTAGCTGATTTCCAGTATACTATAGATTATATAGATGTTAATTAAGATTTTTCCCTTTGTTGGTGCAGCCCATGATACAACAGGGTGCAGCCATGGTTAGGTGTTATGAACTTCGGCACTTAAAAATTTCACGTTCGCAATATAAAAATCGTTTATTACCATATTATTATCGTTGTCTACAACTCGTAAATGTCAAATTCCTTTTCAATTTTACTCATCTTTTTAAATAATACTAATAATAAATAACACATTTCCAATGTTCATAGTCGTTAACTCATTTTCTTCTGTCAGCTGTCACTTGTCATTCACGTGCGCTTATGCGCAGCCTCAAAATTCGGCAACATGAGAATACATTCCAAGCGTTAACCCTTTACGAGATTCTATTGGTGGTGCCTCATAAATGTACTTCAGGCACCAATAGGAATGAAAGGTACGGAAAGCAAAATACAAACGAAAATGGTTGGGAATGCCCCTTTATAGCAAACTGCTGCGGCGGTTTATATTCATCCTGAAATTGATTTTAATATTTTTATACGACCTTTCAAATAAATTAAAATATTGACAGAATATTCAATTTATAATTTTGATTTTGCTGCCATCTACGAGACAGTAGCCAAAGTTCTATATGTCATTCTTTAGTATCATTTCGAACCAAAAAACTTGTTTCCTGCATTATACAACGTATTTAATTTCAGTGATATTGGTTTAGTAGTTCGACATTTTTTCAATAATTACTTAATGAAAAATCAAAATTTAAACATGTATGTGTTTAATATAGCGTAGCGGATTGGACCAGAACCATTTTATTGAGATCACGACTTTTTTAATTATTTCAAAATTAGGTTAAAAGTTTACGAAGTTTAACAGCTTGGTAAGAAAAGAATCGTCATTTTCTTGAGTTTTTTAATAGTCCAGTACTATTCTACCGAGTTTTTTCTAAAAGCCAGTCAAAAAATATTTTGAATCGGTTCAGGGATGCAGCAGAAATTGTCGAACTACGAAGTGCTTATTTTAGGCAAATCTAACCTATTTTTCCGCCCACCTTAACTAGTCGGACGTGACTATCCTTCGTAAATTATATATATATATATATATATATATATATATATATATATATATATATATATATATATATATATATATATATATATATATATATATATATATATATATATATATATATATATATATATATATATATATATATATATATATGCACGCAATGAGGCAACCCAGGGCTGGGGCGTCTCACTATAAAAGTCTTTCAGCTGATACGATGTGATTCTGTTCAAATCGGGCTCTTCCAGTCTAATTTCTTTCGAGATTTAACAACACCCGTCACGGGCCAGTGCCCCCCTGAACTGGAACTTTGTAATTCAATATGAAACTATTTCCTTTGAAACGGAGGTGCGGTTGTTTACAAATTAGGCTGCCGGAGTGAGTTCGCTCACTACTTACTTACCGTATACCTTGGAACCTTTTTAGTAGATTGTATTGTTAACCGTGAGATGAATACCTACATTCGTCGGGGTGTAGTGTAGCGAACACTTCATTACTTTTTCCAACAGAAGAAAGTCAAGAGATTAATGGCGTATAATTTTTTAGGCCGGACCGAATGTCGGGAATTTCTTGCGCCCGCCGGGCGGATCGGCAAATTAAAACCGACAACACAGGAGGAATGCTTAAACCGCCCGCTCGACTACTTGACATTGCTCAATAATAGTAGTAATAATATACAATTAATAATTGATACCAACAAAACGAGAAGTAATTTTTCTGCAGTACTTGGCAGGTATCTTAGCGAAATACGCGACGAGTTCTTTTGTTATCTTTCTACGGCAAGACTTACTAAATAATAGTGCGCAGGTCGCACCCATTACTGCGGTCACCAGTCCAGTTGTTGGGGATTAGATAACACTTGTTATTGGACTACAGAGTACGCTTTCGTGTCATTTATGCGAACAATTGTTTTCGTGTTAATTATTATTTAGTGTAGTGGTTTATACTCGTTACTTGTTTAGTGTTATTTATAATATAATTTGTGATTTGTTGTCTTTTGTATAAAGAACTATTGAAATTGGTTCGAAATTAATCGTCAATATTTAGTAACAACTAAAGCCAGCCCTGTCTCTTCTTTGAAGGTATCCGTCTCTAGATTACGTTGTAATTGGTTCACTGGCACACAAAATATTTAGTAATTCTATGCAAATAATCGCGAGGGCTTGACGGAAAAGGAAAAAGCGTCGTGCAAAAATCCTGTAAAGCGGGATTTATGTCGTAATGCCCTCGGCGATTCGAGCAGCTTTTAAATTACCATTTTAAATCGTGCATTCCGTAACTCACGTTCACTCGATGGGAAAAACCTATCAAACACCTGTACATCCGACCGAGTGCGTTTATAGAGCCCCGAAACCGTAAAATAAAACTACCGAATTTTTTGCCGAGGCCCTTGGCGGCGGCGAGGAAGAATTAAACGCGTTTTATTGCAGATGAGAACCGACAATGTTAATTTGAGCGGCCTAATAAAACTTTTTGTCACTAGTTGGCATTTGTTTAAAAAATGGCGTCGAAAATGAAAAACTGAAAACACATGTAGGCCTTGCAGGCTTTTATTTTTGAATCTTATAGTAAGCAGGCGTTGCTGTATTAAACTTTTTACATTTCCGATCCGTCCAAGGGTAGAAATGCGCTCCAATCGTTTTCACGCAATGAATGGCCAACTCTCCTATTATGTAATGTCAGCTGGATCGTTGAGACCCCAATCGTTTTCACGCAATGAAGTGTTAATTCTCCTATTATCTAACGCGGCGACCAATGAGATAACAACAAACAACAAAAAATAAATAAAAAAAACATCGAGTTGTCTTGTCGTATGCAATTGTTTATTCCTGCGACTGTGCGCCCTAATTTGCTGAATCAATCACTTATACTTATGTTAGCAGCGCCGACGTGAAGCCTAGTTAAATATTTGCTGCAACAGACATATTTATTACCAGAAATACCTAACGTGGATTTGTTCCAACTCATATTTAACTTCGTCAAGTTTGCACAGGGTAATGCGCGGATGAAATCTAAATTCTTGTGTAAACGCAAATAAATCTGAAGAGTTTAAATGCTAGAAACGCAGTCTATGCCTGATACAGTCGTGTATCTTTGCTGCTCGAGGATTAGCCCAGAGCTAACGTGATTAATCTTTGTTGGCAATGGAACACAGACGTAGATAATTTTTTTATACGAGGTTATGTCCAGAAATATATAACATGTCTGTCCTGCACTGATGATGGCTAATGATCTAAAACCGGTCTGCGAACGGTGTTTTCTCTAGTTTTCGAATTTCTGACAATGCTGATAAAATAGCAGGGCTGGAAGGAGTGGAGAAAGACAATAGAACAACTTGTTCTTTTATTGCCACAATGTTTGCACGTATATAAACAGGAACATAAGGGAAAGTTATTATTAAAATGGATAACTGAATGGATTCCGCCTGAAATCACTTGTTGAATTCTCTAAACGAATTTACATCGTTCCAGGCGAATGATTTATATGTTTGTTGAGGTTCCTTGTTCCTGGCTTTCAAGCGCTCTACATTCTACAATAAAGATCAGTAGTCTTTGCTCGGATCTTATTTATTCTTTTGTTTATCTAGTTCCTTTACTTGGGGGATCCTTTGTGAATTGTCGATTTATTTCAATAGTATTGTTGGGATTTGACAAACGGAGTTGTCACTTTGAGTTTATGTTGTTAAATATGTTTAGGACCTAAAGGACATTTAATATCGTTGCGAGCTGGAGGAACGTTTTAAATTGGAATCGTATTCCCAGACCCCGCATTTTAATGGGATTGATATTTACAGGGCGTATATACAAAACCGTGACTTGCTGAGTTAACACCTGTAAAAATTTTTTGTGCGGGGTAATTAAGCTTCTCGAAACGATACAAATTATTACGAAATAATAATTGTCGACTTGAAAATAATATTGGTAAGAATACACCGTGGTCCGCTACTATCCGACCGCACCGCCTTCAGTTAATTGGTCTTTTGTTTCATAAAATATGCATCGGCTGGTTAGATTTGCTCGCTCGGGTAATCTTTAAGGCTTCAGTGCATAAAGTTTTACCGGAAAACTTAACTTACGAAAAATAGTCATTGGTAAATAGCTCTAAGTTTGTGGCAGTAGTTTGCCGTATTGTAAAACCCTCTGTAGAGACAAGAATATCTATAGCTAACCGACTGCCCGCCGTTCATACTATATCCTGTTGGAAATTCCGTTTGCTTGCCGTTCCGAAATCGTTTCGGCCGCGAAACAGACACCGGCTATCAAAACTCACCGCCTTCCGAAATAAAATCATATCCACGCGTATATACTCTTGATTGCCAGCCCGCATATTTATTATCGTTATCAATTTGTACACACTCGACTGCAAAGTCGCTGAAATACCCTGCTTATTGATTTATTCATTACTGTTTTAATAAATAAATACGTTGGTATACATAGGTAAAATTCACGAGTTATTATTGCAGTTGTTTATTTCTAATTAACCCGTTTGAGAAATTGTCCAAGTCCAGCTCACACGACAATCATCTTAAGACCTCTGGACAAATAACCGTATCTCCATCTGTTAGCTACCCCTAAACGTTTTGTGTGCTGTTCCTTGCACTTAAAAATAAGGACACTTTAACTCTGGGAAATTATTAATAGCCTAGCAATAATTATTTACGTAAAGCGTGTTCCGTTAAACATAATGGGGATTATATTGAGTTAAAATTAATGAACACGTCGGAATATCGAGGGATGCTTCCCTAAGTAGTTTTTCTCGTTAAGTTGTTTTTCTGACGGTTATAATTAACGATGCAGTGCGTTGTTTCCTTTCTTCATCCGACAAGTGACAGACGCTAAGTGACACATTTTAAATACATGAATAAAAATGCACGGTTTATAATGACTCCGCTGCGGCGACTGACGTTGATTTGGTGATCTGCAGGCGTTATTAATTATTTGACATTGTGCTGATCAGTCAAATGAATCACCAGTAAAGTATTCATTCGGGACAAAAATGTGGCAGTTCCAATTGTTTCAGTGCTTGCTTCCCTATAAACAAAAATTTAGCAAGTGCACTAAGGTTGGGAAAATTTTGAAACTGACCACTCGGTAGGGGTTGAGAAGACCTTTCAAACGAGGGGTCACTCGACCCCTATTATGTAAAGTTTTCGTCAATGACGTATCAGGTCAGTCTACTGTTCACCTGTCGATTTATTTATAATTTAGTGTTGTTTGACGCAATCTAACCGTTATTTGATAGCTTCTTCACAGTATTGTGTAGCAATGGCAATTATTAAAATATCGTAACGTAATTAGACTAGACTGCTACTTGCACTGTATAATAATACCATTTTCGACAAAGTTGTAACTGTGCAAACTCATCCCACTTATTCGATAATTTACATTTTCATGCGACTCGTAAATCTCTCGCCGCTGATGATTAGATTAAACTCATAGCTTCCTATCGAAAGCTCGAGAAGTTAATAAAAGCGCCGAAAACTCTTAAACTTTAGACCAGCGCTAATTTGGCTAACGGGAAAAACTTCATTGGAATAATTGAATTAAAGTGAATATCGAACTACTTCCGATTTAGATTCTTAAGTCAACTAAATCTACCCTTTTATTGATTTAGGGGCAGGACTGATCGATGGCAGAGTTGATTGGCCAATTTCAAATATTTACATATTTTACATTAATAATTTATTGATTAAATTATAAGTAGGTGTGTGAAAGATCATTTGAAGTCCTTGAAATTCTTTTCAGTATTTGTTGCCAGCTCCCTTTAGTAAAAGAAGCTTTTCAGTGTTCATAAAACATATTTATTCAAGCAAAACGTTCCCTTATCGGATAAGATAAATTTACAAAAAGTAATATTAAATATCTTGTATGTGGTTAGCGATGTATCTTGTTCAGGACGTTATTCAGGGTCAGTCAGACGCTAAAACCAAATTTTTATTCAGAAACGTGCCTGCGTGGAATGTTCACCCTCAGTATTTGAATAATTAGTCATAATGCTACAGAAAAGCTATCAAATAATATTAATATTACGCCAGAAACTCACTTAATTATAAATAAATCGACAGGTGAACAGTCGACTGACCTAAATGCAAAAGTAAAATAGGCGAATTTGCTCTTTCAGCCCTGCCTACTGGATTCTAAAACTTCCCCGTCTAAGAAGGAAAAAACAAACGCTTTCCTTGAAAACATGCCCGTAACATATCCCCCCTTTCAATGCCTGTATAATTAGCTACTGTTACACTACTATCTTGATCTTGACATAATTCGCTCGCTGCAGCAGCAGTCCCCATACACTAACTCATTCTTCAGGGTGATTTGGAGCCTCCCCTGTACTTCCACCTACATATTTCTTTACGCTTTTCATCCTTTTAAAATTTTTATTTCGCCATACCTTATAATACGTATTTCGTTCTCCCCTTGAGCGGTCTAAAAATTGAAACCAGGCACCGGCATTTATTAAATGAAACTTTTCATTATGGACCTTATAATATTGCGTCGGGAAATTTCCAAAATATTTAGATGTAAGGTCTTACGCTAATATTATACCAAAAGGGCTTCGGCTCGGGGTTCAAAAGAAAATTGCAATTTCGCTAGGCATATAAGTACACAAATATTAAAGGCGGAAGTGGAGCGTAAATATGTTTCAAATTAGGTATTTTTTTATTGGAGGCACGTGAGATACGACGTCGTCTGTAAGAATCTTAATATGCGGGGTATACCAGTTTATCAGGTCAGTCTAGTCTACTGTCAACTGTTCACCTGCCGATTTAAACGCCATAAAGAAATAGCCATTATCTATCGACTTAAAAGGAATATTATACTTTCAACTTACTTTTCAATGGAGTAAGTAAATGCTGGAGCCTGCGCAGGCGCCGTAGTTTTTGTTATTTATTACTTATCTTAAATTTTTATTAAAATAATCGCCTCGGCGCGGTGGGGGACCGTTCCGGACAAAAGTACGCGTCTTACAATTATTGTTCTCCTGGGCAGAGCTCTTAGCACGGCGAGGGCCGTTAAGCTATTATCACGGTGTGGATGTCAGTTAAGTAGAAAAATAAGTGGATTTTAACGCCACCTTTTATGGCTACTTTAACTGCAGTGTCGGTTCTGTAATACACCGAATGAACTAATTGCGGAGTGCGGAAATTGACCCTTTAGCTTAATCCCTCGTCATGTTTACCTTCCATTATATTTTCAAGAGCACAAGACAGGTTTTTGATATATTATGAAAGGGCGAGGATAACTGTGGTTAAATGTAACGGTTGGCCCTTAACGAAGCTTTGAAAAATGTTCTCAGACGGATTTAAATATCGTCGTTGTGGTATGCCAACCAAAAAAGTGGGTTATTTGGAGTAGGTTCGAGGCCCCCGTTTAGCCAATCATAACGCGCCAGCCAACCTGACCAAATAATTTGAACAGATTGTTTTGTTTTAATCCGCGTAAAATCATTCAACTTGTTGCGATAACTCGGTGCATTTCGCCGCAATTAATTTTAAAATATAATTAACACAAGTGGAAAAACCGCGATGTGTTTGATGCATCTGCCAATAACAGGCGGGGGCTTTCAAACGCTCATTAAATTTAATGATTCGCCAACCTGGCGGGCGAGCTGTTTTCCGATGACACTTTTTTGTTTAAACTCACCCCTTAATTACGAGAAAGTAGGGCGCTGTCCAAGTCCGAACACTCGCTTCATTCACTGCCCCAATGTATATATACACATATATATATATATACATATATATACATATATATACATATATATATATATATATACATATATATACATATTGTAGTGATATAAAATCACATATAATAAAAAAGAATGAATTTTAATCAAGTAAAAGAATAAAATATAAAAGTTTATCTAATTTAAATGCCATTGCGGGGTTTATATAATGATTCACTAATGTAATATACAAAATTAAAGTCATTTCAAAATATTCAAAAAGAACTTTCATTGCAAGGAAGCACTATTAATTGTGTGGAATTGTAGTTAATAAGTATAGACATAACCTTAAATACTAAGCAGCAGGCAATTTAAAAATTCAAAACCATACTTGAACTGTTTATGAGCACTTAATCAATTATTATGCTATAATTCTTAAATAGCCACTCGTATTCTTCATTTTAAGTTAGCAGGGATAATATTAGTTGTACACAAAACTGAACGATCACTAACGTTTCGATTTGTGAATGTTAAAAAACTGCAATTTATTTCAAGGATAAATTAAATGCATATTTGAAAAGATAAGGCAGGGATCTTTTATTTATGTGTCCATACTGAAGTATATGCAACATAGTATACATAAAACAGTTAACAAAATTTATGCCGTAAGTTAGGCAACACAAAATACAAATAAAATAAAATTCATTTAGACAATATCAAATAAATAAACCCAATTTCAATATCTCAAGGAACCCAGATGAGCCTGAGAAAAGAGGAAAGTAAGTAAAATATTGTATATAAGAGTAAAGTAAGTGAAATATTATATAATATTTGTTATGTACATAGAAAATAAAATTAATAATAAAATTCCAATATAAAAAATTACATAACAATATATATATATACATATATATACATATATACCTTAATAAGAGTCCCCCTAAAAACTAAATATGCTCCCCAGTACGGTTTAATCTAATCTAGTTTACTACCAGCTGTTCACCTGTCGATTTATTTATAATTAAGTGTGCTATCTTGCAAATAAAAGTCGTTTGGTTCGCATTTTTAAGAAAGCTGAATAATAATTAGCCAGCCCAGTTTCCCCCTACACGTAAATCTGTGGAGATGACGTAAATAACCTGCCCGTCGCGTCGTGCGGTCGGCTTTTGTAAGTTTTTAATGATGACATGGTTGTGAAAAGTTCAATTTTTTGCTTGTGTTCTTCTGAGGAAAATTGGGTTGGACTTAGGCTTTTCGCTAACAAGCGCGCTCCGCATGACAGTGTTTAAGTTTTATTTTAATGCCGTAAAAACGCATCTGAAGGGCGAAAAAGTAGTTCTTGTAATTTTTACCTTTGGTGTAGAAATAATGAGACATCGTTGTATTCTTGATGTAATTTTTAATGATACCTCGCCGATCAATCGGCAGTCATTAATGTATCGACGCTTTGCGCGTTTGACACAGTAATTGACGAACCCCGTCAGCCCTTATTGTGCCGTTACCAGCAGACAAATTAAAAACAGATGAAAACTTCACGTTTGTCTTTAATTAGGAATCGCTCATTGTTAACCGCAACTGTAGGCAGTCCCGCAATATTTTTATTGTTTCCGATATTAATTAACAACAACGTCGAAACCGTCGTTATTAGCAGCCCATTTTTACAGAACAATTCAATTTAGGAAATATTGCACAATGGTCGACTGCAGTATACATACGGGTATCGTAAGTTATATTCAAGAACAATATTTCGATATGGTTGTCTGACTGACTCTTTCAATTAGAAATAGACTATATATATTTGGCTTAATATACAGCGTGTTTGGGAAGTGAGTGCAAACATTTGGAAGGTAGATTCGTTGACGAAAGTTAAGGCTTTAGACCTCGGGAACATTAAAAACAATCAAGGTAGGCTTTGCATCGAAATATTAATTCGCAATTTTAAATTTCCCAGCGGCGAGTTAAAAAAATACAAAAGCGAATTCTCCCCTCACCAGCAATCGTGTATACATTCTTTCTAGACGGTATCGTTAGTGGGGAATGTGGTGGAAAGTAATTTGTATGTAAAAACGTTTGTAAGGCGAATGCGTTCGCATTTTATGAAAAATGGGTCGGACTCGCCACGAACGCGATTTATTCTTCGTGGCCAGCGATAAATAAACGTCACATCTATTGTGCCGGGACCGTTCTCATATTTTCACGTCATTTTAAAATTAAGTAATATCGGAATCCGAACGTTTCCATTCGGAATGTATCTCTGACAGTCACGAGATTAACATGTAGGTGCTTTTGTTCGTCGTCGAAGCCAAGTCGTATTGAAACAAGAGAGGCGGCGTTATTTTTCTGCAAGCATCGCGTCCCGCCAAACACAATTGAGACTTGTCACTGAAGACAACCAGGCTATTTATACTCTATTCACATTGCACAATGATTAAAACCTTCTATAGGAAAAATTCAATGATATTAATATATGTGAAGGCCGGATCTGCGTGAATCATGACGTCAAAACCAGGGTCGGCTCGAGCTCAAAAATTACACTTATATTTGTGGCTCTAGGTGCTATAAACAATATCTCAGCTTGTAATTGTTATCCCTAAGGTACTGTACACAATTATTGTACTATGAAGAGGATCGTTCAACGTCCACCGGTGTAACTGGTGCGTTTTTGAACTTCTCCATTGAAAAAATTTTTTAATATCAGTCGTTTCCGAAATGAAATACTCACCCAGTCAGACCATTTTTGTTTGTCTTTAACTGATGTGGAACAGAGCTTTTTGTGTTTTATTTTGCGGTGCAGGAAGTTCTTTATAATATAGATTCCGGCACATAAATATTCAGTTACAAGAAACAAACTCCAACGGTATATGCTATCGCCGTTATTAGGTTTCAGTTTTGAATATATTTCAAAGGGGGAGTTTGTGAGGCAATTTTCGACAACTTCCAGACCCCGGCTAAAAGAGTTGACTGTTTTAAAATTGTATAACTGTATAACAGTAAAGTTACGATGAATGCATGCTTCGTTGTTGAGTTTTAAATGCCCGCATTTTGAAAGGTCGAAGAATTTGAAACTTTTTATTTGGTTGCAAAAAGTTTTTATTAAGTTTCTGTTTTCAACATGCGTGAGTTTTCACAATTTAATACAAGACGATCGCGCCATTAAATGAAATATCAAGTCGCCAGCTTAAACCTCAACGCGTCGACCATCTCGCCATAATCGTTCTCTAGAGTGAAATGAGCTCTGTTGGCCCGAGCTCCTCAATTTATACCCCGGCAGAAGGCGGGGCTTCATTTTGGTGACATTGCGCGGTGAGTCATGCGCAACATTGCCAGTCTTACAGTTACCATTCTGTTGGCTTTCCGACTAGCCTAAAACCACACCTACTGCTTCACCTAGACTTTTAATTATCACACAGCGTTCGACGTACTCAGTTCCTTAGTTTTAGATGTGTATAACAACAATAAACTTCGCCTCTAGACTTTGTTTGAATGACACTTTTATAGAACTCATTCATAGCTGATTGACGACTTCTTCACCACCACGCCTACGATTATTCACCCGTCTGATCGACCTCTTCACCACCACCCCTTCTACGAACCCCTCTCGCATCACCTTCTGGTCATTGCCGACTTCTTCACCACCCTCTCTCGCAAAACCTTCTGGTCATTGACGTCTTCACCACCACGCACATTCACCCTTCTGATCTACTTCCTCACCACCACTTCTTCTAAAAACCCCTAGCGCAACACCTTCTGGTCATTGCCGACTTCTTCACCACCCCTCTCGAAAAACCTTCTGGTCATTGTTGATGACTTCTTCACCACCACCCCAATTCCTTCTGGTCATTGTCGACAGCTTCTTTACCACCTCATTCACCCCTCGCTCTTGAATATCCCCTCTGATTAATAAATAAGATCTAACATTTAAGGTTTTAGTTTAGAATAAACCTATCTGAATCGTCAGCAAGTAACTTTAGCTTAAAGAATGGTCCGGGCACAAAAGGTGTGTGTTGTGACAGAATTCCCTACGTAAACAAGCATAAACATATTCAGCGAACAACTGTGCCGAATTGCAAACGTCAACTATGTTACACAACTTTAAACCGTCAATTTGACTTGCAACATATTGTTCGCTAACTTTATCTACCTCCGCAGTGGTGGGACAATACAGTTTTGAAATATTCCAGTCATTCAGGAGACATTCACTTTACGATACTTTTGTGACAATAATTTGTCGATGTCTAAAAATGATATATTTCCGTTATATTTTGCTCGGTTGTGGTCGTGAAAGACGAGGGTTACTTACCGCGGCATTATGAGATGTATTTTGTCATAGTCACAAGTGACAACTCAGGTGAGTTTTGTATTTCAGCGTTCCCGAAGCCCAAAATAAGAACGATTCGACCTAACCGCGGTCGAATAAGTGTGCGCGTGATGGAAATGTAACCCCAGCATCCGAGGGAAGATTTATAGGTGTATTGTTTTTATTCGTACCCGGCGAAACACCTCTCAAAGAAGTTTTATTATTTCCTGTGATCTCATTTTGCCACTTGCGTAAATATTTTACAGCTCGGTTCCTATCCGAGACTCAGTTATATGTGTATTTTATGTTGGTATCATACTTACTGTTCCGTGTTAGCATACTGTTATTTTTTATAAAGCCAAAGACAATTAATGTCTATGATTCTATTTACAACAAAATAAAAATAATTTTAACGTTTAATCCGGCTCGAAGGACCAAAAAATTACTTAAATTGAGTATACTAATACGAACACTTACTCTTACTGTATTTTACCCTAATTAACAATTAACTTCCCCGATTTTATTAGAGCAAAATAATAATTTTATTATTTGATCTGGCTCGAAGGACCAAAAAGATAACTGTTCCGTGTTAGCATACTGTTATTTTTTATAAAGTCAAAGACAATTAATGTCTATGATTCTATTAAAACAAAATAAAAATAATTTTAATATTTAATCCGGCTCGAAGGACCAAAAAAAATACATAAATTGAGTATACTAATACGAACACTTACTCTTACTGTATTTTACCCTAATTACCAATTAATATCCCTGATTTTATTAGAGCAAAATAATAATTTTATTATTTGATCCGGCTCGAAGGACCAAAAAGATAACTGTTCCGTGTTAGCATACTGTTAATTTTTATAAAGTCAAAGACAATTAATGTCTATGATTCTATTAAAACAAAATAAAAATAATTTTAACGTTTAATCCGGCTCGAAGGACCAAAAAAATACTTAAATTGAGTATAGTAATACGAACACTTACTCTTACTGTATTTTAACCTAATTAACAATTAACTTCCCCGATTTTATTAGAGCAAAATAATAATTTTATTATTTGATCTGGCTCGAAGGACCTAAAAGATAACTGTTCCGTGTTAGCATACTGTCATTTTTTATAAAGTCAAAGACAATTAATGTCTATGATTCTATTAAAACAAAATAAAAATAATTTTAATATTTAATCCGGCTCGAAGGACCAAAAAAAATACATAAATTGAGTATACTAATACGAACACTTACTCTTACTGTATTTTACCCTAATTACCAATTAATATCCCTGATTTTATTAGAGCAAAATAATAATTTTATTATTTGATCCGGCTCGAAGGACCAAAAAGATAACTGTTCCGTGTTAGCATACTGTTAATTTTTATAAAGTCAAAGACAATTAATGTCTATGATTCTATTAAAACAAAATAAAAATAATTTTAACGTTTAATCCGGCTCGAAGGACCAAAAAAATACTTAAATTGAGTATAGTAATACGAACACTTACTCTTACTGTATTTTAACCTAATTAACAATTAACTTCCCCGATTTTATTAGAGCAAAATAATAATTTTATTATTTGATCTGGCTCGAAGGACCAAAAAGATAACTGTTCCGTGTTAGCATACTGTCATTTTTTATAAAGTCAAAGACAATTAATGTCTATGATTCTATTAAAACAAAATAAAAATAATTTTAATATTTAATCCGGCTCGAAGGACCAAAAAAAATACATAAATTGAGTATACTAATACGAACACTTACTCTTACTGTATTTTACCCTAATTACCAATTAATATCCCAGATTTTAGTAGAGCAAAATAATAATTTTATTATTTGATCCGGCTCGAAGGACCAAAAAGATAACTGTTCCGTGTCAGCATACTGTTAATTTTTATAAAGTCAAAGACAATTAATGTCTATGATTCTATTAAAACAAAATAAAAATAATTTTAACGTTTAATCCGGCTCGAAGGATCAAAAAAATACTTAAATTGAGTATAGTAATACGAACACTTACTCTTACTGTATTTTACCCTAATTAACAATTAATATCCCTGATTTTATTAGAGCAAAATAATAATTTTATTATTTGATCTGGCTCAAAGGACCAAAAAGATAACTGTTCCGTGTTAGCATACTGTTATTTTTTATAAAGTCAAAGACAATTAATGTCTATGATTCTATTAAAACAAAATAAAAATAATTTTAATATTTAATCCGGCTCGAAGGACCAAAAAAAATACATAAATTGAGTATACTAATACGAACACTTACTCTTACTGTATTTTACCCTAATTAACAATTAATATCCCCGATTTTATTAGAGCAAAATAAAAAATACATAAATTGAGTGTACTAATACGAACACTTACTCTTACTGTATTTTACCCTAATTAACAATTAATATCCCCGATTTTATTAGAGCAAAATAATAATTTTATTATTTAATCCGGCTCGAAGGACCAAAAAAAATACATAAATTGAGTATACTAATACGAACACTTACTCTTACTGTATTTTACCCTAATTAACAATTAATATCCCCGATTTTATTAGAGCAAAATAATAATTTTATTATTTAATCCGGCTCGAAGGACCAAAAAGATAACTTAAATTAAGCTAATACGGGAGATCTTTTCCCAGCCATATTGGCAATGGGTGAACCGTCGACCCACTGACTGATAATCAGCGATGGCTTGCGCGATTAACGGCAATATTTTAAGGTCGGAGCAGTTGCAATTCCGAGAATTTTCAGCAACTAACCCTATCGGGGTCCTTCAGGGGAAACTTCCGAGCATCGCCCTCCGTTTCCGCAATGTACAATTAATAGGCGACTATTTAAATGGGCTTACGAGCTTACATCTCGATAAGAAGAATCCCTGCTACCCCAGAATGGCCCCTAAATGCCGAGCTAACAGATTAAAGTGGGCCAAACTTGCGACAACATTTGTCATAATCAATGCTTAGTGAACGGGATAGTAGCAGGCGGGCTGGGGTCCGGTGATATAGTGGCGGAAGGGGTTATCCTGTCACAGTTCAGCGGCGAGAAAGAACGGCGGGGTCCTCGGTGAAGGATATAAATTTTAATGGTGGGTCACCTGTAGTTTTTATTGATGGCCCCAGCTCATTCGGTGATGGATTGGAAGACACCAGAGAGGGAAGGCATTTTTCATCTGACACATTAACTTAGGCATCCAATAATACAACCTCTATGGTCGTTCTAAGCGCTAATTCAAACGTCTTTGATTAGGGTACAAGCATAGAGCAAAGTTTCGCAACACGCCTAGGGTCGAAGTTTCCCTGTCCAACACTAATTTGTATGCCTGGAGTAAAGTCTATTATTGTTCGAGTATCTGAGTACTTCGAAACGCTGTATGAAAATTTAGGTGAAGGATCGTGGTTTTTGGCTGGACGAGAAATTAACAAATATGTACCCTTACGGCACGTTGGAAGTTTGCAGATGAACACTGGTAACTGTATTAAGAGTAGCAAGACTCAGATATGAATACAAAAGTAATTAGTAAGGAGATCAAAATAATCAGGTCTAAGGACAGATCCCTGAGGCACCCGACCGGACAGCAAATCCTGCTATTTTCAAACTGACGTTAGGCGTTGAGGTATAACCTCGCTAATCCCTTTCATTATAAAACCAAGTGTTTTAAAAATTAAATAAAACGCGGCGCTGTGCCAAAATAATTGAATTATTCGCGAAACTTAAAGTGCTAAGGTTAAGCACCTCCCCAGCCGGGGGCAAATCTAATTCCAACTTCGCCGAGCTGGCAGAGAGATTCTTCTCTGCCTTCCCTAATAAATTCAAGTTCTAACCCTGAGCATAATCTGATTGTGCATGATGAAATAGAATGTACACCTTGAACCTTTTGTGTAAGCCTCTAATTCATTTAATTGGCTTTTGTAAAGCTTCCCGGCCAACTGGTTCGTTTTCCGCGTGAAATTAAAACGAAGCGCTATTTATTCAGCTCGCCGATATTTTTTTAGCCGCGGTAAATCGCGGGATAGATTTATCTGGAAATGCGATAAAACGTGTGCTCTCACATAAATCGAGCGGTAATGCTAGTCGGACACTGTACATTAGTGCACAATTTGTAGAACAAAACCACGAATCGCGCCTATAAAACTTAATCGAGCAATAAAAATTGTTTCGTAACGCGCCGAAGTTGCGCCAGCCCAAAGATATAACTTCCAAAGTTCCAAATAGCGGAACACTTCTCCAGATTTCGCACGTTCTATTCACAACGAGTCACGTCACGAGAATTAACCCCCGGGATATTGACCAACACTCCCTGCTACATGTGTAGTCTTTAAGTCCTTAGGTGAGCGAGGAAGAATGTGCGAACGGGGTTGTCTTAAAACTCTAATCCGCAATTTAACTTCCGCCCTCAGCTCCGCTGGACCGTGAGAGGGATATTTATTATTGGTGGGGCGCGCTCTGATTCGCCGGGAAATTAAGAGGCAAGCAGAGGGCTCTGTTAATCGGTTTTTCGGACAATTTAATTTTCATTATGTGGGAACGACAATAGTAATAATAATAGTCGGCGGGATGGTAAATGTCTTACGGCACCAGCACCTCTAACTAGCGGACCAAATACAGATATCTCCCCCCGGCGACTCCGCCAAAATTTAAAATAATTTAAAATGTAATATTATTTGATCATCATCACACAGAGATAATAAAAATTTAATGTATATACACACATATACTCATTAACACATATATATACACATAGAGTCATAAACAGACATTGTTGAGCCTGTTGAATATATAAACGGTCATTGTAACGCCCAAAATTACGCTGTTGAGCCCAATGTATCGAGGTGTATACCATTTGGTTAAATATGGTCTTAGGACACCATACGCAAATTTCAAGGAGGGCTCAACAACGTACTATTCCCATTTTCGTGTATATCTCGATTAGTTCTCTCACGTACGCTGCCACTAGCAGGCAAAATAGAATACAGGATAAAAATATAATGTATATGCACACATATACTCATAAATATATACTTAAGTGACTTTTGGGGAAACACAATTATTTTTTATTTAATTTGTAATTCAATTTTTTGATTTTTTGTTACAAGGTAAGTTTTTTAAAATTTGAGATTTTCCTTATTATATTTTATATTTGCACGTCTAGGTATTTAAGTTTTATACTCATATATTTTTTTTATGCATGCACTAGTAATTAAGTTGTTTAGTTTTTGAATTTTAAATTTATTTTTCTCAAGTATTTGTATATAGTTTTCTGAATTATCGACTTTATAACATACGATCAGTCCGCCACTGGGCTGGATTTTCCAACAGTTTAAACAATAAGCGACAGTGCGTATGATTTTAAGATAATTGAACGTGAAACTTACTCTAGGTTTGCTATAATTACTCTTTTACCTTTCAGGGCCTAAGGGGGTTCCCTTCTGTTATCGAAAAAATGTCTTACCTGTTAATCAGCTACTGTACACCTTCTGAATAAAAATTATTTAAATTTTGGGCTGGTTTTATTTTTTATTGGATTGGTAATGATCTTGAAATGCTAGAGATCTTTATCAGAATGAATATAATTTTGTCATTAGACAGCTAGATGTCTCTGCTTTTGCTGTAGTATAGATATCCAGCTGAGATGGATTTGTATGCTTTAGTTGCATCAATTAAACATAGATGGAACAACATATTTATTACATATAAGAGACAATTCAAAGTGAAACGTTCCTTAAACTATGTCCCTGCTCTAACTTACACTAACTTAATCTACAACAAATATTGGACAGTGTCCTTGTGAAAAGTAACAAATTTAATAAGGTTAAATTTTCTAATTTTAGTTCAAATTACTCCCGGCACACTAAAGTTACCGTGTCGCGATATTTACTTTAAATTGGCAGACCTGTTTTCAAGTTTTGACACTGGATCTGCATAAACTAAATAGGCCTTGGATGCCCAAACGGATTTCGACCAATCAGGTGGCTGCTTATTATTTAGGATAAATTTTACCTTTATTCGGGGTCGTAATTACATGTGGCGTATTTATTATTATTTATTTATTCCTGGTAAGTTGATGTTGTTTTTCTGGTACCTTATTGTATTTGGCCTTGAACCATTATTCAAATGTACTGGAAATATAAATCTTCGTTTTTAATTTCGTATTTCTTTATGTATTTCAGAAGCGATCTGGACGTGGGGTTGCTTCTTTTACGACCCAATAACAACTCTCTTTTTTGTTTCGTTCCTAAGGACAAGCAGAAAATGTGCCAAACCATGGATTTCTAGATTTTCAACTGTCATAAAGGTTGGTATTTTCGCCTTTTTCCACTTTATTATGTATTTTTATTATGAAATTATGGTATTTTTAGCTTCCTTATTTGAAGAAGAATCCTTGGATACTCATGTGTTGATATTACGTGAGATAAATTTTAGATCTGCCGTTGGCTCGTACGAGGGATTACATAACCGTATCGAATATCACTACACTCACTTCTTAGGAACTAATTTACATTGTGTCTGGTCATTTGACTAGACTGGAGGTTTTACAGGTTTGTTTTAAATTAATTGATTACAAATTTTATAAAAATTTATATAAATAAAGTCCACCTTTGTTTAACTGTAGTTGACAATCGTTCAACCTCTGTTTAAAACATGCATCTGGCATCTGTTAAGTCATTGATTATTTTAAAGAAACATTGCACGATGTATTTATTTCATTTACGCCTTTAATTTGTTTATTTCTGGTTTGTTCTAGCGTAGCTGACCCTTTGTTTACCTAAGGCTCGTTGACCTCGCTTGCCACAACAGGTGTCTCACAGCGAATTTAACAAATGGTTTTAAGATATTATATCCTTTTTTGAACTTGTATTTATTTCATGAGTATAATATACGTTTCTCGTTCTAGTTTTATTAGGAGGAATTTTCATTTTACCCTGGTTTGAATTGAATTTATTTTTTTTATTAATTTTATTAATTTATTTGTGGGGTTTTAGTTTAAAATACATGACAATATACATATACACATAGAGTCATAAACAAACATTTTTGAGTCCGTTCAATATATAAACGCTGTTGAGCCCAATGTATCGATTTGGTTAAATATGGTCTTAGAACATCGTACACAAATTTTATGAAGGGCTCAACAACGTACTATTCCCATCTTCGTGTATATCCTCGCAGAAAAGATACCTCTACTGATAAATCAATCAATATTGCGATGCAGCTATCACTTAAGGGACAAACTAAACAGGAACGAGGCCCTAATTAGATCCGGTGTGCGAGAGTTGATGAAAAATTCGTCTCGTCCGCAACACCGACGACGTAAATCGGAGCGTACTGGAAGAGGCTCGGTGTGTGTGTGTGTGTGTTTGCAATTCTCATTAGCACGATCGATAACTGACGATCTGTGTTACATCGGATTGAGCACAGTTAAATGACCAATTTCAACAAAATGACATATTTGGTCAAAGCGGATTGATGGAGATTGGGCTAATTTTTCTTTTTCACCGAACATTATCCGGATATCGCGTTTTTACATCTTTATCGACATCATCAATATAATTGGGGGCATATGGTTGTTCGTTCGCGACTGCCAGCTCGGGAAATATAACAAATTTTGGATTTGTTCGGCGCCTTCGCCATTCCAGTTTCTTTGCACACCAAACGCAGCAAGTAAATCCGAATTCGTAACTTAACGTTATAGCGAATATACGAACTAAGTTCTCTACTAGACGTACCAGAGTAGGATAATTATATTTGCTAGGTATCCGCGCCGGGCCAACACTTGAAACACTGGGATATAAAATTAAAAGTTTCCGCCTTCCTAATGCTTTTAAGAAGATCTTGACTTCACTTGTTAGTACGTTCTCATTCTTATCTTAATTTCATTAAAAGTAGACTTGCAATGGTTCCCGGCCCGGAGAATGGCCGCCATCCCTTCCGGAGTGCAATCTTGCTAATAGAATTAGTAGAAAAGCAAACATACCTCCAGACCGAAGCTTGACGGCTCCTTCATTTTAATTCGCAAGTCAAGTGGTTCTGGAATATTTTTTTGCCACATTTTGATTTTTGTTGGGCGCCAATTAATATGTTTTCTTATTGTTGCAGGTAGGGCTGCTCCTTTGAAACCCACCCTGGTGTACTAGGTAAGAGAAGTTGCGCTTAGATCTCGGGATGTTACAATCCTAATAATCTCGTCAAAGCCGCCTCATTAAGGAACGACAGATATCCAATAAGTTAATGCTCCCCGAGTCTAAGCCGTCCGTTGTATCTGGTGGAATATAAGAAACAGATAAGGCGAGAAAGCAGTTAAACGGAACGTCTGCGTCAGCTCTCGGGGGACCGACAATAACAATGCAGGATCTAATGCAACATAATATATCTTTTACAATGAAGATTGTAGCAGTAATTCTATACCGTGGCTTTTGTACAGGAGATTCGTAGCGTAGCCTAAGTCTGTATTAAAATAAAAAATATTTATTTATATTTCTCGTCGTTCTTATGGTCGTGAATTGGTCGGATTGGCTGCAAATTTTTGTAAAATTTTTAATTTGAATAATATTACGTATATAGCGAAAACTGTTTAATATACGTACGTAATGGAAATATCTAATTAAGCAAATATTGATTCATTCGCGATACAACGCATATTACTACTCTCTTACTACTATGTGATTAATTAACGATATTCTCTACGGTTCTTTCACGTTTCCTGATTAATTAATTATATACTTTTAGTTGAACTATTATTTAATTACAATCTGTGGGTTTTCATTATGGAATAATAGCGTTGAGTGAAAAATACAAAGAGCCGCAACCCAATTGTCTTAATACTGACCGCCAGATATACGTGGCGTTTCAGTAATAATATAGTCGCTAGCTTTTTGTAACGCCAAGAAAATAATATCAAACGCTAGTCGATCTCCACTCTAGTTTGTTTAACATCAAAATTTAGCTCCGGTTATTTGATATTGATTGATTTTTCAATGTGTGTTTTGTCTCTTCAACAAGAAAAACAGACTTTCTAAGGACATGAAAATATAGCTGTGTAAAAATAGGAAAGCTTTTCTTCTTATTCTTCTTCTTTTCTTCTTCTCCCCTTCCTCCTCCCCTCCTCCTCCACACATTTTCCCATCCACCTCCCCCTCCTCCTCCTCCGTCCCCTCCCCTCCTCCTCCTCCACTTATACCTACTTATAACGGTTTTTATTTTAATTCGTTTTTTTCTGTTATTAAGATTTTAACCATTAATATCGCCACAAATAAACATGATAATCTTCAGGGAGTGGTAGCGCATGTTTGAAATTTCCTTTTAGTTTATTCAGGTTTTAGTTGGGCGCCACCAATTTATAATTTATTATATACGCTTATACACTGTTGGCAAGCTTCGACTTTGGAGTGCGAAATCTGTAATGCAACTAAGAGAGAAGGTACATAGAGGCAAAGCCTTCAGTTAACAAGAGATGCCTAACCATTCCTACACTCCTACTAAAGAGGGGATGTGCGTGTAGCGCGCTCGACAGGTGACCTGTGCCGCTCGACACATTCGCCCGATTCCGTCGTCCCCTTCGACCGCGTGTTGTAAAGAATGGAAGGTGGGAGTTAGGGGATAGCGCGTTGTCTGTTTAACTTGTAAATGCTTTAAGTTATCTCCGTCTGATGCATTTATATCGGCTACCAAGATTAAACGTTACCAATAGTGTATACAGGCGGTAGATAGTATGTCACGTGACCTGACGTCACAATAGTCGTCTGAATGCCATGCCTCGGTCTAGTTAAACTGTTTTGTACAAATGTTTCTTAAGTAAAGCTCTATATCAGAAAGTTTTAATATGTAAGAATAATAACTTAGTGTAGAAATCTTTATATGGAAAAAATGTAGGGTTTCTACATTAAAATTGGAAACATAAAAGAACAAAAGTTGACAGCCCCCGCGGGGCTGTGGGGGCTGTCAAATTTTTTATAATAGGTTTAAAACAGCCCATGCGGGGCTATATTTACAAAATAATAATGAAACGGCCCCTGCGGGGCCGAATCATTCAGCCCATACGGGACTGTTTTTTTATTATAGGTTTAAAACAGCCCTAACTCTGTGTAAGTTATGTTTTGCTTTCGTAATTTTTTTTAGAATTTTTTTTTTATAGATATCGTCCGACAAAGTTTCGGGGTAGAGATAGATAACGAAAATTTAGGGTTTCTTCTTTAAAATTGAAAAATCAAAGGAAATAAAGCTGACAGCTCACTCCGATTAGTTAAGTGAATCGACAAAAAAATGGGGAAAACATTTTTATGAAACTTTTTTTTTACATATCAGTCAGAAAGTCCGGCAAAGCTTCTGAGGAAATATGAAGTGAAAATACATTTGAAATAAACTAAAGGAACGTAAAAGAAAGAATAATTATAATACACTGATGCGACACCTCAATATGAGGCGCCGTTTAAGACATTATTAGTATTACAAATATATATAATAATTATTGAAATATATATATTTTTTCATTAAACATATTTATTTTGTTAAAATATTTATAAGTTTTATAAATATATATATATATATATATATATATATATATATATCTTTGTAAAAATATATATATAGATTTTTACGAATATATATTATTTCTGTTAACATATATTTATATAGAAATGAGATTTTATCGTCGTACGCTAGGTGGCGCCACCCTGATTAAATTTAGGTAAAATGTCCGTATTAAATTTGGCAACGTGTCTGTGTGAACTCTATCTATATTGTTCTGTGATCTATTCGCCCTTCTAGTTAATATACAGGGTGAATCTTAGAGTGGCGGCCATATTTTTGGGGTTAATAGTACTAGTCGTCATGAACATGAATCCGAATTTTTTTTTTGTAGGTTGTAAAATGGCCGAGTTATGAATTTTTTTTTAAAATTCGCTATTCATGTATAATTCCTGTAATTCCGGTGCCGCTGGGCAAGCACTTGCTGCATTACGTGTGCCCGCGGTCGACAGTGTTGCCAAGTGTAGATGATATAAAACCAATCGATTACATTTTACATTTTCACTTTTCATTAATAATTCAGAGATACCCAATCACGAGAGAGAGATAAGGGTACCTAGTGAAAATGAAAAATTAATTAATTCAATTGGATAAACAGGTTTATTGAAATACGCAGTTTTAACTTTCATAATGAAAATTGTAATACAAAACAAAATGAAAAAGCCGGCTGCATAGTCTGCATAATTATTATGACACAAAATGAAAAAGATTTTAAAAACAGAATTAGTTAGGACATTTAAAACCACCCATCAGCTGAGCCGCTGAACTGTTTACAAACTATGACACTGACCTAGTTACTTAGCAGGTGCATTAACAAAAAAGGGTGATAAAAGAAAAGGTTCTCCTGAAATGCAAAAGCCTCGCACGGCGGCGTGCCAGTTGTTTTTCTATGTTTTAGTTTTAGTTTTTAGTGTTAGTGACCAGTCAGACAGCAGCTATTGTGGTTTATTATGGTTATAAAATTAAATTGTTTCAGTTTTTAGTGAAAGAAATTTATAAAAGTGGAAGTTTTGCGTTTGTGTTTAATAATTGAGTGAGGTGTACCTTCTACGTGTGTGTAGTTTTATTTTAGTGGTGTTTTAGAGGCGACTTTTATCTGTGGGGGCACATGAAAAGTTTGGTGCACCGTACAATGTACGGTGGTTTGGTGTACACGACTCCTGTCAACAACGTTGAAGAATTACGGGAAATAGTAGAAAACGCTGCGAATCACATAAGGCAGAATACGGACTTCAATAAAGTTAGAGATTCTATGATGCGGCGAGCTACAGCGTGTTTGGAAAATAACGGAGGACAGTTTCAACACCTGCTATGAGAAATGCCGATCCAAGATAAGTAAAGATTTATTGCTATTAGAAAAAATAATTTTCTGTTCATTATTTGTTACTAAGTATTAAGTTTTTTAGGTATTACTTTTTTTATTGTTACACTCACGGAGAATAGTTTTTACTTTGTTATTGTTTAGATAGTTCATTTTATTTAGTTTCTTGTTTGCTTTACAATAAATTCCCCGTATTTTATTTCAGTCGTGAAGTTTGGCAACAACGCACTGTTCTAGACAGGCGTGTGCGTCTCAGTTATTAGACGTTACTCTCGCTAGCGCATTCCACTGGCGGGGTACCCAAATTCAAATAAAAAGGGTTTAAACAATATTCATTTTTCATAGCGCGTTAAAAAAAAAAAAAATTTGTAGTTTTGTGTTCCCATACTTGAACGGTGTCGCCTCATATAAATATGGCCGCCACTCCAAGATTCACCCTGTAGATCACAGAATAATATATATAGAGTTAACAAAGACACGTTGCCAAATTTAATACGGGCATTTTACCTATATTTAATCAGCATGGCGCCACCTAGCGTACGATGATAGAAGCTCATTTCTATATAAATATATGTTAGCAGAAATAATATATATTTGTGAAAATATATTTATATATTCGTAAAAATATATATATATATTTACAAAGATGTATATATTTATAAAACTTATAAATATTTTAACAAAATAAATATTTTTAATGAAAAAATATATATATTTCAATAATTATTATATTTATTTGTAATACTAATAATGTCTTAAACAGCGCCTCATACCTCAAATACACATTGAGAAATCAATCAAAACAACAATTAAGAAACTGAGTTAAATTTAGATGTTAGTATCAAATATATATTTAGTTATATTTCTTGCAGAAAACAATTTAAATAAATTTTTCAAAAAAATAGACTTTCTAAGGACATGAAAATATAGCTATCAAAAAATAGGAAAGCTTTTCTTCTTATTCTTCTTCTTATCTCCTCCTGCCTCTACTTCTTCTGCCTCTTCTTCTTATCTCCTCCTCCTCCTGCTTCTACTTCTTCTTCTGCCTCTTCTTCTTCTTCTTCTTCCTCTTCTTCTTCTTCTTGTGCTAAAGAACCGAAAATGGCTTTACTTTTTTGGTTCTAAGGCTTTCGTGGAGCTGATAATTTGCAGAAGAGTTTTCGGGTTCCCTTCCGCGTTGAATATTTTGAATCCTTGACGTTCCCATTAAAGCAATGTTTATGTTATCACAATTCTCTAGATTCTGTTACACCCGGTATATTATGTAGCTTAGAACTCACTGTCTTCTGATCGAATCTCTTTTTAGATTTACTTAAAAATATTCTGAGGACGCTTTGTCTTTATTTTTTTCCCGGACTCGGCCAACAAAACCACCTACTTATTCTTTTGTGTTAAATCTCCTGCACATGAGCCGCGTTTTATCACGTTTGTACAAGTCACATATCTCTGCGACTTAAAAAAATACACACATATCCGCAAATGGAAGACCGAGCTGATCCCCTCTAAATAAATCAACGATCACCTCGCACCACCATTTTCTCTAACAGCAATCACTCGCCAAGCCGTCGAAATGGCGTTTTCCTTTTTTTCATAGCCCACCATTGTTATTCCGCGCTTTCCGGCGTCCGTCGACTCTCCTTTGAGTCCTTTGTTGGTTCGGATTTCAGCCGCTGAAAAATTGCGCGCGTGGCGTGAGAGGTGGTTTATTAAACTTAATCTATTACCCTAATGGTCATACATAGCAGATAATACAACAACACTCCGGAATAAATGTCTTAATTTTTATTAATAGCCCGCCGTCCTATTTTTTTGGTTAAATTTATACGTTTTTGTGTTAAGATATGGAGAAATGTTCCAGTAAAAAAACCGTTTTCACTCCTTGTTAAAATAATTTCAATTTTTTTTTTTTTTTCGCTTCAATTGTCTGACTGTTTCAAAACGTTTCACTGAACTGAACTTAAGCGATGCATATTTAGTATCGGTTTAATTGCTCTCTTACACAAAAGCGAGTATGCCGTGCTGCAAGTGCCCCTTTACAAGGACTCAATTAAATAGTAGTTGTGGGGTGCTTTGAGGTGGAAATTTTCAGTCTTGGAGAACGCAGGGACCGGATTGTGCAAGTCTGAATAAAACGTCCATTCTCTTTACGCCGAAATTTAAATCACAAAATGTGCAAGAAATATTTTAATCTAATTAAAAAAATTACTTTAAAAAGTCCACCATTGCAAATACACTAGAAGCAGCTCCGTATTGCCATGACGATTGACGTGACACATTGTGCAGTACCTAAATTTATTTCGTCACTACCAAAGATAATGTAGGCAAAATGTTAAGCCGGATTTACGTCGCAATGGCGTGACGTTTTAACACGTCATTTTTAATTTGGTTCAGACATGACGCTTTAGCACGTCATATGGTTCGGGCTATTAGTATTTTCGTTATTCAGACGTAAAAGTAAACCACACAAAATTTAGCCACAAAATGTGCACGGAAGAAATTGAAATTGAATAAATAAATTTCAAAAATCGACCATTGCAAATACTTGTCACTGCCAAAGATAATGTATGCAAAATGGCGTGACGTTATAACATGTCAATTTTAAATGACGCATTAACACGTCATGTGGTTCGGATTATTAGTATTTTCATTACTCAGAAGAAGGCAAAGTAATCCATAATATCTAGCCACAAAATCTGCAAGGAAGAACGTAATCTACTTAAAAAAATAAACTCTAAAAATCCACCATTGCAAATACACCAGAAACAGCTCCGTATTGCCATGACGAATGACGTGACACCTTGTGCATTAACCTAAATATATTTTGCCACTGCCAAAGATAATGTAGACAAAATGTTAAGCCGGATATACATCGCAATGGCGTGACGTTTTAACACGTCATTTTAATTTGGGCCAAACATGACGCGTTAACACGTCATATTGTCCAGGTTATTAGCACTTTCGTTCTTCAGAAGGCAAATTAAACCGCACAGAATCCAAATTGAAAATAATTTATTA
Source organism: Rhagium mordax (assembly GCA_963680705.1). NCBI lineage: Eukaryota > Metazoa > Arthropoda > Insecta > Coleoptera > Cerambycidae > Rhagium > Rhagium mordax. The sequence goes on along the minus strand of OY796662.1, from coordinate 58,741,224 downwards.
TTATTAGCATAATTGTTATACATTTTTTACGCATGTGCGTAAATAATGTTGAGTTTGAACATTTTGTATAAAACCGATACTTATTCTGCTTCTTAAAACATAATACTCCACTTCCATGCTGAAGAAACCGCCAGATTTATTCGGACAAGCATTTCTCGAGATTTCGAATAAATAAATAAACGTGCGTTAGGAAATATACTTTATATTTGTCGCTAGTTCGGCAAGCAAAATAAGCACTCGCTATAAAAACCCCAAGCACGATTGACGCTTTATTTTTATGCCGGGGCTTAAAGTGAGTTAAGCCGTTTCGACCGGCGCGGCGCCGCATTTTCCCGTCGACGCGAAATTTGAATGTGCATTTCCTTCGGTAAAGGATAAAAATCGGGCCGGAAAAGTAGCGCTAACAGCTAGGTAATAAAGATTTATGATCGCTTTAAATAAATACACAAAATTAATCCACAATGTTAAGCCGGATATACATCGCAATGGCGTGACGTTCTAACACGTCATTTTTAATTAGCCAATGCATGACGTGTTAAAATTTCACAACGGTAACTCGCTTAGTATTTTAATTATTTAATAATTTAGAAAGTAAACTACTTAAAATCGCGATATCGCAGTCAATCATTTTCGATCATATACGAGAACATGTATCTAAAATGTAGCAAGATCAAAATTGATTGTCTCATGCTTATTTTTAGAGCTCCTTTATTTCGAAATAGTAGAAGCCGGATATACATCGCGTGACGTTCTAACACGTCGTTTTTTAAATAATCAGTGCATGACGTATTAATACGTTACATCGTTAGATCTTTTAGTATTTTCATTATTTAGTAATTTAGAAGTAGGCTACTAGAAATCGCGGTGTCGCAGTCAATCATTTTCGATCATATACGAGAATATGTTTATAAAACGTGGAATGATCAAAAATGATTGTCTCATACTTATTTTTAGAGTTTCTTAATTTCGAATTAGTTGTTTTGGAAGAAGTACCAAATAGTTAGCCCTATATTGACGATGCGACTGTATGAAGACCACCAAGGTTATAATGGACAAAATGTTAAGCCGGATATACATCGCAATAGCGTGACGTTATAACACGTCATGTTTAATTAGCCAGTGCATGACGTGTTAACGCGTCACCTCGCTAGTTCTTGTGACGTGTTAACTCGTCATCTCGCTACAAAAAATTGCGGTGTGGCAGTCAATCATTTTCGATCACGTTAGAGAATATGTTTATAAAATGAAGCATGATCAAAATTGATTGCCTCATCTTATTCCTTTATCTCGAAATAGCTGTTAGCCCTGTGTTAGATCTATCTATCTATTGACTCTCCAGCGGCCGCATCAAAGCAATATGTAATAAACGTACAAACGGGAAGGAATCCAGTGAATTAAAACGAACACTAAATATTTATTTACGACCCAATTCCATTTACATTTGCAACAAAACAAAATGCAACTCATGGACGAGTATTTAATTTCACCGAATCGGTTTCACATTATTATTTGCGATGTCAGAGTAAATAATCCGTGTACAATTTATTTAACGGGGCTTTATAAATAAATATTTACAATTTATATCCTTCCGTCTGAATCATTAATTTTGAAAATTAATGCCGGAACATAATTTTAGTTACGTCATGAAATGCATAAGGAAAAATCCTATTTGTCTTGCAATGGAGCAGCCGTCAATCATTCTCGATCACTTTTTATACCATCAAAACTGTAGTTCATTAATAGTGGATTTAAATATGATCAATTAGTTGAGCCGTCCATTTACTCCCAAATTACTCCAGTTCTAAGATTAATCCCAGTTTAAATCGTATCCATTATGTTTTAGTTTGAATTACATTTAATCAATTTTGGCCAACCAAGGCAAGGCGAGCAGTTTACAACGAATACAGTGCCCCGTAAAGTGTAAAGTAAATGACGGGGATATTAATTAAAAGGTAATCAATTTATATAGCAAATATGGTTGTATGTGAATTAATCCGTATCGATATATCCTTTTCCTCAAATTGTTTCCCAATGAAATAAAGCGCAATGTTATAATCCAACTGGTACAAACGCGAAAATGATTATCCCAAAAAGTTTATATTTTACGTTTTAATCTAAAATGCTACGTTAATTTTTTCCGCAAAAGTGGCGCAGCACGTAGGCAAATGTTGGGTACTGATTGTGATTTAACAATTCTGACAATACTTGTACATTTTTTTCTACTTATTTATCAACGAAAACATTTGCCAATAATACATAAATATTAATAAAACCAGGTCGCTTTCCACATAAATCACCACGTTGGCTTATTTACCTCATTACCTCCCGTTAGAATTCCAAACAAATGCATTTATTCTGATTCTTTTCAACTTTCTGTCAGAAACCGCGTGTAACATGATTGATATTATTTGCGAGGAATAAAGAAAAGTGCGATAGGTACATGATGTCGCCTTATGCGCCCGAGTCGTTCATTTTTATTTGCAGATCGATCAAAAGTTATATTACCTATTGCGGGCACGCTTTTTGCCGGTGTTTGTGACGTCTCGGAAACTGATTGGATTTTCAAATCCAAACTAAGTTTTATTGCCGGTTTTATTCAGTTTACATGCCGCACTTTCTCATACAGTAATCACGAGGGCAATGACGCATACAGGGCCAAAAAGTTAATAAAAAAAACTGTGAAACTGAAAAAGTAAAATTAAGCAATGCAAATAGGAGCATTTTTGTGCTTAGCAAAACTGGCTGAATCTCTCCCATTTTTTTTCCATATATTCCCAAAGAAATTCGATTTTTCCAAAAAAAAATTCCCTATTTTACCCACCTGACCTCAATAAAATTAATTGAAATTAAATTTCACGTTTGTCAATCTAATTTCCCATATTATCAAGAAAACGCCATTTTCGACGACTCAGCTCATGCTCCGGCCTTCACCGGAGCACTCCATTAAAAATTAATTAATTAATTCCCAAGAACTTCCAGATTTATTAACATTATTAAAGCAAGCTGAGCTTACGATATCCTAATACTAATATTATAAATAGTTTTAATATGCAATTTACCCCGAGTATTTCGGGTAGATTGTGCAAGTTAATAGGGATTTTATCGAAGAAAGTGCCCGGGCTACTCCGCGAACCGTAAACGAGCGATTATGCCTGATTTATTGGCGGATTTTCAATTTCGCTTAAGAATAAACACTCACGTTAATTTATGTTAATTACTTTCCTGAGAGAGGAGACGACAAAAACAACAATATAACCGAACTGATAAAAAGAATTCTCGCATAATGATATTCGTTGCGAAAAAGATAAGGATTGCGTTAATTAAATTTGCCGAAAAAGTGCCCTTTACCAGCAAATAAATTTAATTCGAATTAAAAAGAGGGGGTGTGTTAAATTTTATAATTCATGAAATTATATTATGACGTCCAAGAACGTTACCATGAAAGAAATGCCTCCATCTGGATCCGACCTTCCCTTATTCTATTAGAATATGCATTTTTTATTTGAATTCATTCACCTCTGCTCCCGAGAGAGGAGGGTAGCGAGGACCCTCAGTAAAATTTTATTACCAAAAACTTGACATACGACAGACTAAAAGTTTTTCTTCTTCATCTTATTCCCTAGGCCCGCGATGTTTCATGCAAAAGTGTGTCAGATTAGGGCCAGGTTCAACACCCACACAGGGCGTCCTCGGAAACGGGGCTTTTAACACTGGCCTGTCCTGAAAATTGCCCAAATGAAATTCATAATAAGTAAATTATTCATATTTAAAGTTATTTAAAACTTTGGAGCCTGTCCTGTTCACATGCATACACAAAAGGTTCCCATTCAGATCTCACCCTGTATATACAAAACGAAGATATAGCCAACAAACATTGTTTATATTATAAGATTGCTGCAACCGAGTGATATAATGCAAAGACTGGAAATGATGCTGTTACCCTTATAAACCTCTTATAGAGCTTAAATGGAGAGTCATATAACGGTAACCGACACCATATTATACGCTTGTAAAACAGTAGGCAACTATAAGAAATCGGGTTACCGCTATATCACCCTTTTATAACCACCTCACAAACATCTCGATGATAAGTGTGGTTATGGAAGTATCTCCGTTACTATTATTACAAAATATTGCTATTTTAGTTTAACGCCCGGCACTTTGTTATCTAAAACAACCAACAAACCAAAAGAAATAATAGTTCTATAAAATGCTAACTGTTACTCTTATATGACTATCATATACTAGTAGCAATCACTCGATGTCTTCTAATATAGTGGAGGAAATATGATTTTACTGTAATATAGTTACTTAACAGTCGCGTTATAAACGAGTTATATTACTTCGCAACTAAATTCGTTGCCTCTATAAATCATCTATAAAACTTCATCGCAGATTACTTGAAACGTTTGTCGGGTATTAACAAAAATACGTTTCAGAAGCACATCTATAAACCAGTTATAAACCAGTTATATAACTTCGCAACTAACTTCGCTACTTCTATAAAATATCATTGAAAATTACTTGCAACACTTGTTGGGTATTAACAACCACCTTACTTGCCTACTGAAGAATGTGGCCGTGGAAATATTTCTGTTACCACTATAAAAGTTTTATAATGTAATAACTGAAATATTTGTCCTATTGATCCTTAAATAACAGCCGCGTAAAGCAGTTATATAAATTCGCCACTATTTAGCAATATTTTGAAACTTCATAACAATCATATAAGCTCGTTACCCTTACAGATCCGTTATAAAACTTCTCCAAAGCAAATTACTCAAATTGTTTATTGGGAGTATTAACAAAAATACGTTTTGCAAGCAAACATTTACAAACATATACATGTTTCAGTTATAAACCACTTATAGACCTTTAATGGAGAATCAGAAAAGGTAACGGACAATATTTAGTAGTGCCCAAATAATTCAAGCTTTCAGAATAGGAGTAACAAATATAGATCAGTTACCAACCACTTTGCTCGTATATTGGGAATGCGACTAAGACAATATTTCCGTTACCGCTATAAAATTTGGTAGCACGAGTTTTATGACGTAATAACTAAAATATGTATGTCTTATTGATCCTTAAGTAACAGTCGCGTTATAAAGCAGTTATATAAGTTCGCAACTATTTAGTAATATTACAAAACTTCGTAACAATCATATAAGCTGGTTACTCTTATAAATGCTCTATAAAACTTTTCCAATATAAATTACTTGAATTGTTTATTGAGAGTATTAACAACGATACCTTTTACAAGTAGGCATTTACAAATATATGCAATAAAGGTCTGTTTTCGTTATAGACCGCTTATAGACCTTAAATGGAGAATCAGGAAACGGACAGTATTTAGTAATGCATAAGTATTTTAAGTTTGCCGCACAATAAGTAACAAACACAGATCGGTTACCACTATATCACTCTTTTACAACCAGGAGGATGTGGCCAGGCAAATATTTCCGTTACAATTTTAAAATTTGGTAGCCATCTTTTGAAGTTTTATAATGTAGTAACTAAAACACTCCATAAGTAACAGTCAAGTTATAAAATAGTTATGTAACTTCGTAACTATTTCGTGCCACTATGAAACTTCGTAACAATCATCTTTGCCCTTATAAATCCATTATAAAACTCCTCCACTGCAAATTGCTTGAAACGTTCATTGGATACTAACAAAAATACATTTTACAAGCAGGCATTTACAAACACAGCCATTAGGGGCCAAATTCCAGTTATAGACCGCTTATAGACCTTTAGTGGAGAATCATAAAAGGTAAAGGACAATATTTAGTAGTGCTCAGGTATTTTAAGTTTGCAGAATACTGAGTAACAGATACAGATCGGTAACCGCTATATCTCCCTATTACAACTAATTTGCTCGCATATTGTGGATTGTGGCCAGGGAAATATTTCAGGTACCATTTTAAAATTCGATGTCAATTACTGCAAGTTTTATATTGCAATGACGAAAACATTTCTGTCTTATAGATGCTTAAGTAACAGTCGTGTTATAAAACAGTTATATAACTTCGTAACTATTTTATGATATTATGACTCTTATAAAGGGGATAATAACTTTCTGAGTTGGCAAGTGGTCTTGTCTAAGCCTCGTGACGCGCTTACAGAGGTAAATTCGTGGAAAGGACTATATCTATTAGGGGTTAAATTCTGCGTAAATGAACCCGTATTTCAGTAGGAAAGGTTTTCCCCAACACATCTTAAAATCTTCTAGCGTAAGATAACTTTTCTGCCATGGATCTCTTTTTTCGCCAGCCTCACGTTGGGCGCCAAAAGTATGCATATGACATACGTACGGTTGCATAATTACGTGATGACACACTAACGGTGTCCACTGTAAATAACCGCTTCGAAAACGTGTATTTACAACTGATCCAGAGGCTATAGCCGAGTTTGGAGTTGTAAATAAAGGCATTTAGGAACTCGATAGAATTTCATAGCCCGCAAAGTAGCCGCATACGAGAACCGATGTTAATTCGAAACCAGGGCGGGTATTCAATGCTGTAATTATATTCAGGTGGCATGTATGATGAAATACTGTCGAGTTAGTTGGAACTAATTTAGAATTCAGCATACAATTAAAGATATTAGGGTGGTAGGTGGTTTGAATGGAGAAACGTAACATATGTTAACGATCGAGTTATCGGCGCCGGTAAGACGTGACAAATTATTTAGTGTTATTCGGAAAGTTTGATTGTTACACAAACTTGGAGCTATTTGAATAGACAACAGAGGTGTACGTCTGCGAAGACAGCAGGATAGTAATGATAAATGATGTGATTATCAGTCGGGACGGAGCCGCAGCGAATCCGGGGCCCCGCAAAAAACCACCCGACAGTATAATTTTATTTAGGCTATAGGGAAAAAATGTTGCTTAAGACATTATCGGATTTTCTTACGCCTGACTCGCTCTTTTTGGTCCAACATAAATTATATTCGCCCCGACTAGTGACGGCAAGACTGAATTTGTGGATAAGCATAGAGACTTTCTAGGCCGCGCAAATTGGCAGCAATGACGACAAACTTTACGTTCGCAACATTTTTAGTTAATTAGTCTTCGGCGTGAATTCGTCAGATAAACTATAAGAATGTACGTCGATACACTAAAAAGCGTTTTCGTTTCGAACAACCACTAGACCGGCATAAAATCTCATTACTCGATTAACTGAGTTCTCCTAACAGTGCAGTTTGCTAGTAATTAGTAGAGGCAACGCAGACTGTTCCCCCATTGGCCGCGTCAAGATGAAACTAGTAACTACTGACCTGAGGGTTTTACAAGAACGGTCAGTTATAATCAACGAAATGGACTTCCGGAGCCATTCCGACCGAATTTGCGGCCAGTAAACTTCATTGTACTTTGATAGCGATCATTTGCGTAACCTAACTATACGCCCTAATGAAAGTGGATATTGCTTAACTTTAGAGTGGCGCATGATGCCGTGAAAATTTCAGGCCCAAAGTCACGCCTGACGGGAACAACTCAATGTGCGTACATACTTTTGGCGCCCAACGTGAGACTGGTGAAAAAAGAGATCCATGGCAGATAAAGTCATCTTACGCTAAAAGATTCTAAGATGTGTTGGGGAAAACCTTTCCTACTGAAATACAGGTTCATTTACGTAGAATTTGACCACTAATAGATATAGTCCTTTCCACGAATTTACTCTGTAAGCGCGTCGAAGGCTGAGACAAGACCACGAGCCAACTCAGAAAGTTATTATCCCCTTTATAAGGGTCATAATATCATAAAATAGTTACGAAGTTATATAACTGTTTTATAACACGACTGTTACTTAAGCATCTATAAGACAGAAATGTTTTCAACATTGCAATATAAAACTTGCAGTAATTGATATCGAATTTTTAAATGGTACCTACCTGAAATATTTCCCTGGCCACAATCCACAATATGCGAGCAAATTAGTTGTAAAAGGGAGATATAGCGGTTACCGATCTGTATCTGTTACTCAGTATTCTGCAAACTTAAAATACCTGAGCACTACTAAATATTATCCGTTACCTTTTATGATTCTCCACTAAAGGTCTATAAGCGGTCTATAACTGGAACTTGGCCCTTAATGCCTGTGTTTGTAAATGCCTGCTTGTAAAATGTATTTTTGTTAGTACCCAATGAACGTTTCAAGCAATTCGCAGTGGAGAAGTTTTATAATGGATTTATAAGAGCAAAGATGATTGTTACGAAGTTTCATAGTGGCATGAAATAGTTACGAAGATACATAACTATTTTATAACTTGACTGTTACTTATGGAGTGTTTTAGTTACTACATTATAAAACTTCAAAAGATTGCTACCAAATTTTAAAATTGTAACGGAAATATTTCCCTGGCCACATCCTCCTGGTTGTAAAAGAGTGATATAGTGGTAACCGATCTGTGTTTGTTACTTATTGTGCTGCAAAGTTAAAATACTTAGGCACTACTAAATATTGTCCATTTTTTGATTCTCCATTTACGGTCTATAAGCGGCCTTTAACGAAAGCATGACCTTTGTTGCATATATTTGTAAATGCCTGCTTGTAAAAGGCATCTTTGTTAATACTCTCAATAAACAATTCAAGTAATTTACATTGGAAAAGTTTTATAGAGGATTTATAAGAGTAACGAGCTTATACGATTGTTACGAAGTTTTGTAATATTACTAAATAGTTGCGAACTTATATAACTGCTTTATAACGCGACTGTTACTTAAGGATCAATAAGACATACATATTTTAGTTATTACGTTATAAAACTCGTGCTACCAAATTTTATAGCGGTAACGGAAATATTTCCTTAGTCGCATACCCAATATACGAGCAAAGTGGTTGGCAACTGATCTATATTTGATACTCACTATTCTGCAAACTTGAAATATTTGGGTACTACTAAATATTGTCCGTTATCTTTTCTGATTCTCCATTAAAGGTCTATAAGTGGTTTATAACTGAAACATGCATATGTTTGTAAATCGTATCTTTATTAATACTCCCAATATACAATTTAAGTAATTTGCAATAGAGAAGTTTTATAACGGATCTGTAAGGGTAACGAGCTTATATGATTGTTACGAAGTTTCATAATATTGCTAAATAGTGGCGAATTTATATAACTGCTTTACGCGGCTGTTATTTAAGGATCAATAGGACAAATATTTCAGTTATTACATTATAAAACTTCATAGTGGTAACAGAAGTATTTCCATGGCCACATTCTCCAATTGGCAAGTAAAGTGGTTGTTAATACCCAACAAATGTTGCAAGTAATGTTCAACGATATTTTATAGAAGTAGCGAAGTTAGTTGCGAAGTTATATAACTGGTTTATAAATGGTTTATAAATGTTTGCTTTTGAAACGTATTTTTGTTAATACCCGACAAACGTTTCAAGTAATCTGCGTTGAAGTTTTATAGAGGATTTATGGAGGCAACGAATTTAGCTGCGAAATAATATAACTGGTTTATAACGCGTCTGTTAAATAACTATATTACAGTAAAATCATATTTCCTCCACTATATTAGAAGACATCGAGTGATTTGCTACTAGTATATGATAGTCATATAAGAGTAACAGTTAGCATTTTATAGAACTATTATTTCATTTTGTTTGTCGGTTGTATCGGGTAACAAAGTGCTGGACATTAAACTTGAATAACAATATTTTGTATTAATAGTAACGGAGATACTTCCATAACCACACTTATCACCGAGATGATTGCGACGTGGTTATAAAAGGGTGATATAGTGGTAACCGATTTCTTTTTGTTGCCTACTGTTGCGTATAATATGGTGGCAGTTACCGTTATATGACTTTCCATTTAAGGTTTATAAGCGGTTTATAACTGAAACATGACCCTTAATGCATATGTTTGTAAATGCCTGCTTGTAACATGTATCTTTGTTAATACTGCCAATAAACAGTTCAAGTAAATATGCATTGGAGAAGTTCTATAGGGGTTTTATAAGGGTAACAAGCTTATATGATTGTTGTGAAGTTACATAATGTTATTAAATAGTTGCGAAGTTATGTAACTGTTTTATAAAGGATTTATAAGTAATAAAACAAAACCAGTTCAAACTAAAAACCGGTTTTTTTTCCACATTGTCGGTAGTAATAACGAAATTTTCCTATTTCAAAGTATCCATTTTGTGCTTGTAAGTAATTTGCAACAAAATGTTACCATTATCAAATGCAAATTAACGGTGAACTCGGCCCTGATAATGCGATGATAAATTTTACGCTATATCCGACATAATTAATACATTGTACGATAACTGACGGACCCGATAGAATGTAATGAATTTGATTTGTGTTGTTCCACACCAAATTTATGAGTAAAAATATATTTACAGCGGTCGTATTATTATGTTGATTTTAATTAATGTTGACTTTGCAAATTGATGATTTATTGGTCACGCGCCCCCGCCACGTGCGATTACGATATACAGGTCCGCAAGAATATGACAGATTGAGGGTTTTTTAATATTACATCGAGTGCGGTCCTGTCATGTTTATTGCAGCTCGAATCACAGCTCTAGCTTAAAGATAGCGAAACGGGAAAATATACAGTTAATAAATTCTAGTAATTCCGCAATGAGCGAAACCGCCGCCGACAGTAATCTAATACCGGGTAATATTCCGGGACATTTGTGCAAAATAAACACCCACATGAGATTTGCCACTGTTAAGCGACTGGAAAATATGTAGGTTTCCCGACAAAATGTAACTAAGCGATGTGTCATTATGTCAGTGGTTACGCATTACATGTTTCAGTCACCTAGGGACCGAGGGACCTTGCGAGGACTGCTGGTGATATATCAAAATGTACCGTTATTATTTAAAAAGCCCGGAAAATTGCTTGCGCGAGAGTGAAATGTGTGTGTACTCATGAGAATTCGACGCGGCGTGTGTAGACGGTGACAATAATTGGCGCCGTGTTAATTATGCCCGTTTAATCCGGATTTAATTGCGGCCCGCCTATTTGTTAAATTTATTGTGTTAATTTGCCTTCGTTACGTTTATAAAACGGCCGAAAAGTTAGAACGCTTGGAAACAGTGGATTTTGCTGCTCTACGGACTGCGCCAATTTTTATACCTACTTTTTGTGGCGAATCTGGAGGGAGCGCGTTTTTCTCTCTATGTTACAGCGCATTTTACATCCATACACACCCTTAATACACAAAATATCAGAATTCTAATAACAGACAATGCCAGCGTCGCGCCGCGTCGTCTCGGTTTATTCAATCAAAGATCTCCGAGTAATCCTAAAACTTATATGTAACATCTGCTACCTATTCTCAGCCGTCTATTCAACGGTTTCATGATGCCAGCTCATAGATGAGGCGGTTCGCGGTTCCCCGTATTCAATTTAACCGACAAAGTGTGCAAGGTAGAGTAATAACCATTCAAAGAAAAGGACTATCTGAACAGAACTCCCCGGGGAGCCGTTGCTTGTAATATCGAAATCGAACGTGTAATTTTCCTTCTGATAGGTCTTTGAGAGCCGACTTGCCATTATTACAAGTACTAATAACGTGCAGCAAGTTGCAAAGTTTCAATCCGTACCAAGTCGTCAGGTAATTAAAAGAAGCCCGGTATACTTTCCAAACGTATTCCTCGTCGAGAGTGCCATATCGTTTAGGCCCAACCAGCTTCCGCTCAAGTGAACTTCGCAAATAGGAATTTGCATCCCATTTGAAAACAGGAACGCGCATAAATATTTACAAGGACCTGTTGAGCTTTGTAGAATTTATTCGTGGTCCTCAGACAGCTTGTAGGGCATCTTTAGGCTATTACGGAGCCCCAGGGAATATTTAGAGGGAATCCAGGTCTGAGATGCTTCCTTATTTAAAAATAAATCTTGTTTCTCGGGGATTTTTAAGGGGAATCCCGGTTAGGCGTAGCAAACGGGCTGGAATATACGGTGGTGTGAATTTCAAGCACGCCGGACATAACATCGAATTATTTCGTTTTATAATCAATTTTTTGCATATAACGACCTACTCTATAATAAAATGTGTAGTAACTTGTGCTTTTATCGCTTGTTACAAACTCTGCGCTGACATTTTTAAACTCTAAGTAGGTACGGCCGAAATATTTTACATGCTAATCCGGCAAGCCGGCGCCGTTGTGATGACACGTGGCCTATCATGCAGCTCCTGTATTCTATCTTATCAGTTTAAACCAGGTCGCAAACTTCCACACTAGCTTCTGTCTGGCCGTTCACTAAAACATTGAACACGAACTGGCACGCATCGCCGTACACCGTGATAGTCATGCGCGGCTATTGCATTTCAGGAGAACCTAAATTTTAAAAAAACTGGCTCGTGTATGGCAACTTCCAGCTCTCAACCATCATCGTTATCGTTTGTTCACATTTTTTATCGCTATTTTTTGTTAATGCACCTGCTTGTAACTAGGCCAGTGGCAGTAGTTAGTAAAGAAGCAGTAGAGTTCAGCGACTCTAACAGCTGGTGAGTGGCAAAAGTGACAGGAGTCCTATAATCGATTTCTGTTTCTAAAATCTTTTTTTTTTTTTCATTTTGTTTTGCATTACAATTTTCATTATGGAGGTTAAAACTGCGCCTCACATTCATCGCAACGTGCCAGCAAAAATCTCCCCGGTCCGGTTCAGTATCAATATCGCATACGATATGGCATTTCCTGCTGGATAATGATATCGACGTCCCGGCAGCCGTACTGCGTTCATACGAGAACGAATCAAGATTAAACATAGTTGCCGTATTAATTACATCGTAACGACGGGATAATAAACGCAAAAGATAAACACATCACACAGGTACGCCCATACTGAAATGTTTAATAAACCCGTCAGGCTTATCATAATGTTAAACTCGCATAAAACAAGATACTTTTACGATACTGCAACGTGAGCCGATAAACAGTCGCGGACGTACGCTGGGGGAATCACCCGACGTACAGGATGGTGATTCGTTTGGAAACAAAACAGAGAGGGCGCCGTTACTTTCTAAACTGGTGTTTTTAAAAGATTAAAATCGCCGCAGGCCTATGGACTGCGCCAGATTTGTGAGAACTTAATCTCACAGAGCGTGCTTGTATATTATATGTGCATGGAAGCATAACGAACTAATTCAGTAAAATTGGGTGCAGATAAGTATCCAAGCGCTGCAACCTACTACAGTAAATGTTCCTAAACCGCTGCGATGTGTTTAGCTTCATAAACCAATCTCATCAACTACAAAGTAGCTAAAACTGCCATCGTTATGTGACTGAATGCATTTAAATGGAGACGTCAAGGTTTTATATGCAAAGGACGACGAAAGTTTCCGTGGATTATAAGAAATAAACACGAGATACGTTGCGGCGAAGCTCATGAAATATTTTTATACGTGCTTAAAACTTTGTCCGTAATTATTGTCATTGAACTTTTCTTGAAACTTTCAAAGCACACTATTTATGTTGTACTGTCAGACGACTATGTTTAGCAGGTCAATGTATGCAGTAAATCTACCGGGATTGTTATTAAGTTAAGGGTTAATTTCGTTATTTTTATAAACTGTAGCAAATCGGGGATACAAATTTTATAAAAGAAGGGAAATAGCTATTAATAATGTAAAAATTAATTTCAATTTGTACAACGGGGTATACAAGAAGTAATTGGTTGAGTTTTTGTTATGACTACTGCAACAGGAAATTCATATTTAGAATAACTTTATCTTATCACGGGGAGTTGAAATTTTCGATGGGAAAGGACTATACGAGTTGGTTCCCAAGGAACTGCTGGCTACGCGAAATTGCTAGTGGACTCGCCTGAAATAGGGCTGACTCAGTGGTTCACCAAGGGGTGCTGGTGGAACCACTAAGTTGGAACGCGAAAGACACAGTTCGACGGAGTCACAAGAGAGAGTTGGTCCAAGGCGCGGAGGAGACAGTTCGAGAGCGCAGAGATTGTTCGGGCAGCGCAGCGTCGGGACGTCACGATACAGAAACGGAACTAGAGTTTTGACCGGCCGACGTCTGGGACGTCGTCGCGACAATTTGCGAATTACCTAGGGGCTAGTCTAAGCGTCGCGAAGTGCGTAAGTGATACGGCGGGTTTAAAGTTGATAGAGATCCGATTACAATACTTTAAATACCTGTCTACCTCAGGGTTCCTATTTAGGCCCAGCGTTATTTCTTTTATTTATTTATATATATGCCAGCGAATCATCTACCGGTGCTTCTGTTTTGGCAGAGTTAGTGAATGTAGACTCCAGAATCATGCCCTAAAGAGCCCAAGGGGTCAAATGGTCGGCGATTTAATGGACATGGACATATTTCTTAACTATTCAGCCGGTGGTGAGGTGAAATTATCAGTCGAGAATGAGCTAAATTGCAGATATTGCAGACACAGCTAGCCGTGACGCAGAGCCCGCAGGCCAGGCTTTTATATAGCGATATTGAGAAAGACAATCGACGAAAAGATATAGGCTATAAAAACGCGCCATCCGCACTTGATGCACGTTCTATTGGCTGGAACTGGAGCATGTTTGATTGAATCGTCGGTGGCGTTACACGTCGAAACCCATGGCTGTAGATCTCCAATTCCAACATATGTTTGCACTATCGGTGAACGTGCAGCAGGACGATTTCACCTTGCCAGCGGTATGAATTTCAACGCTTACAAACCGAAAAGTTATGATTAAAAATAATAACGATTATCTCACAAAGAACTGCATGATATCTGTCCATAAATAAACAATGCAGGATATGCACACACCCGCGATGTTAGTTACGGGGTGTTCCAGTTAAAAAAATATTGTTTTATTTTCCACCCTGTACATAAAGAACCCTGTTTACAGTATATATGGAACTATTAATAATAAAATCAGATTTTAAGAGATAACCCTCGTTTAATCTACACAGCGAACCGGACGTAAAACTAGTTAAATAACTGCCATTTAATATATGTAATTTTTCGCTGTCGGCGGATGTTTGTGATACACAGTCGAGATAAAAAGTTTATTTAAACACATTATTTTCTCAAATTTTTATGTTGAATATGTTTAAAAATGAGGCACAGTTTTGTACTAACAAATGTCGCTCTTTGTTGTGTTTTTATCTCGAGTCTCTGTCTTGAACTGCAAGTGTCGGTAAGATATATACATTCTTTAAATCGTTCATTTAAAAAAGTCAGCTTCTACGATGGCTCTGAAGGGCCACAATAAAAATTTAAAAAAACTAGAAATTTCTACTTTAAAACTAGAAATTTCTACTTTGAAACTAGGAATTTCTACTTTAAAACTAGAAATTTCTACTTTAACTAAAAAGAAATTTCTAGTTTTAAAGTAGAAATTTGTAGTTAAAGTAGAAATATCTAGTTTTAAAGTAGAAATGTCTAGTTCCAAAGTAGAAATTTGTAGTTTTAAAGTAGAAATTTCTAGTTTTAAAGTAGAAATGTCTAGTTTTAAAGTAGAAATTTCTAGTTTTAAAGTAGAAATTTGTAGTTAAAGTAGAAATTTCTAGTTTTAAAGTAGACATTTCTAGTTTCAAAGTAGAAATTTCTAGTTTTAAAGTAGAAATGTCTAGTTTTAAAGTAGAAATGTCTAGTTTGAAAGTAGAAAATCTTAGTTAAAGTAGAAATTTGTGTTTTAAAGTAGAAATTTCTAGTTTCAAAGTAGAAATTTCTAGTTTCAAAGTAGAAATTTCTGGTATTAAAGTAGAAATATCTAGTTTTAAAGTAGAAATGTCTAGTTTTAAAGTAGAAAATTTTAGTTAAAGTAGAAATTTGTAGTTTTAAAGTAGAAATTTCTAGTTCCAAAGGAGAAATTTCTAGTTTTAAAGTAGACATTTCTAGTTTCAAAGTAGAAATTTCTAGTTTCAAAGTAGAAATTGCTAGTTTTAAAGTAGAAATGTCTAGTTTTAAAGTAGAAAATCTTAGTTAAAGTAGAAATTTGTGTTTTAAAGTAGAAATTTCTAGTTTCAAAGTAGAAATTTCTAGTTTCAAAGTAGAAATTTCTGGTATTAAAGTAGAAATATCTAGTTTTAAAGTAGAAATGTCTAGTTTTAAAGTAGAAAATTTTAGTTAAAGTAGAAATTTGTAGTTTTAAAGTAGAAATTTCTGTTTTTTTTTAATTTTTACTGTGGCCCCTCAGAGTTATCGTAGTTATCACCCTGTATACATATGTAAATGAGAGATCATTTGAATCGTTTTTAGAAAAAGTTAATCACGATCTATAAATTGGATGGAAAATGTCGCAGAAATAAGGACACCATAATTACCACTGACTTTCACGATACAAAAGTAGAGGGCAGAAAATTGGTACTAAACGCCACAGTAAATCTGTTGCAGGATATTCAAGGCTCCCCTTTGGTAAAACATTCCTTAATATACTCCGCACAATTTATTTAGACTTTAATCACCTCGAGATGATGACAACTTAATTGACGAATCCTTTATTTTCACTCCCTTGATCGCCCTGTATGCCAAAGTTCCCCATTTTCGCGCCCGGTAAAGTTGCCGAACAACCGATCGCAGTTCCATCTATAATAATCGAATCAATTTATCAACCCACTTATCTCGCGGGATACGTGGGATGCGACTATCGAAAACCTGACATGTCATTTAACTATCGAATGTTCAATTTAACTTTCAGTTGACGCTGAACATCCAAAAATGCAGATCAAAGGAGAATCCCGACTCGTGCGAAAACTTTTATTCGTTCTCGACAAAACAATTCTGTCAGCTGTTAGATTCGAAGCGGGACTTATGGAGGTCCGTCTTTGCGGG
Organism: Rhagium mordax; assembly: GCA_963680705.1. Classification (NCBI taxonomy): domain Eukaryota; kingdom Metazoa; phylum Arthropoda; class Insecta; order Coleoptera; family Cerambycidae; genus Rhagium; species Rhagium mordax. Next base: position 58,724,457 of record OY796662.1, on the reverse strand, counting down.
TTTCGAACCCCCGCTGAGGTGTCCTGTTAAGAAGGTAAGCCGGCCACAACCGAACATCTTCGAAAAAAATTGAAACGCTTGCCATTTAATGAGAAATGGTCGTAGGGGTGTCATTAGTGTCATAGAGACATATACATTTAATAAATTAAAGTCTGAAACGTCGATTTATTTTTTAACAATTCCACCACCTTACGTAAGGATAATGTATGTCATTCCGTATTCAAACGATTTTCAATTTTAGGGCACCTACAATCTCACAAACGGCAGATGGGACATAACGCCGATTTTATTGTTGCCTATAGATAGATGGTATTGGAAAACTAGGGCTGAGCAGGTTGATGAAAAATCTGGGAAATTGATAATGTGCGTCGAAGGGGACGTGCTCGTCACGACCATAAATTAAAATGTACAGATCAGTATCTCCTGTATTAAATATAACCAATTATGAAATTAAGATGTATGTACATTATTGAATATCGGACAATTTAGACGATCAGTTCTCACTGGATTGAAGCAACACAAAAGCTCTTTAATATGAGAACTGAAAATATCGTGAGACCAGCCTGCCTTTTGCTAAGGGGAGCTTGCATTGGTTTGATGTTTATACACAACACATCAAAGGTTTCACTTCAGAGAAAATATCAGAGAAAATTAATATCGTGTAGTAATTAGGCTGTTGATAAAATTTGTATTTTTATTTTTTTATCCTGCACTCTCCGTTTGTTTAATTATTTTTTAAAAATGAGGCGTGAAATTTAATTTATGCGCAACATGTCATAAAACGTCGGTTTTCGTTTATTCAATTTTATTTCATAATTACTCTTCCACATTAAAATTCACAATGGACGTAACATCGCCAAACGAGGATACCAAATGTTTCAGTCGTCATTTATTATTATATTAACCGGCGCGCCAGTCGATGATGTTTTGTTTCAGTACAATGGATCCAATTCTTTTACGATGATGGTGGCCACAAAAGTTTTAGGTACGGAATAACTCTTATTATGAAAGATAGACTGAAATTTGGTACTTGGATAATAGGTCATATATACAGGGTGAATCTTAGAGTGGCGGCCATATTTTTGGGGTTAATAGTACTAGTCGTCATGAACATGAATCCGAATTTTTTTTTTTTTGGTTGTAAAATGGCCGAGTTATAAATTTTTTAAAAAAATTCGCGATTCATGTATAATTCTTGTAATTCTGGCGCCGCTGGGCAAGCACTTGCTGCATTACGTATGGCTGGTCGACAGTGTTGCCAAGTGTAGATGATATAAAACCAATCGATTACATTTTCACTTTTCATTAATAATCCAGAGATACCCAATCACGAGAGAGAGATAAGGGTACCTAGTGAAAATGAAAAATTTATTAATTCAATTGGAAAAACAGGTTTATTGAAATACGCAGTTTTAACTTCCATAATGAAAATTGTAATACAAAACAAAATGAAAAAGCCGGCTGCATAGTCTGCATAATTTTTATGACACAAAATGAAAAAGATTTTAAAAACAGAATTAGTTTATAGGAAATTTACCACCCATCAGCTGTTAGAGTCGCTGAACTCTTTACAAACTATGACACTGACCTAGTTACAAGCAGGTGCATTAACAAAAACGAGCGATAAAAAAAAAGGTTCTCCTGAAATGCAAAAGCCGCACACGGCGAAGCGTGCCAGTTGTTTTTCTATGTTTTAGTTTTAGTTTTTAGTGTTAGTGACCAGTCAGACAGCAGCTAGTGTGGTTACTGTGGCTTATTGTGATTATAAAATTAAATAGTTTAAGTTTTTAGTCAAATTTATAAAAGTGGAAGTTTTGTGTTTGTGTTTAATAATTGAGTGAGGTGTAGTTTTATTTTAGTGGTGTTTTAGAGGCGACTTTTATCTGTGGGGGCACATGAAAAGTTTGGTGTACACGACTCCTGTCAACAACGTTGAAGAATTACGGGAAATAGTAGAAAACGCTGCGAATCACATAAGGCAGAATACGGACTTCAATAAAGTTAGAGATTCTATGATGCGGCGAGCTGCAGCGTGTTTGGAAAATAACGGAGGACAGTTTCAACACTGCTATGAGAAATGCCGATCCAAGATAAGTAAAGATTTATTGTTATTAGAAAAAATAATTTTCTGTTCATTATTTATTACTAAGTATTAAGTTTTTTAGTTATTACTTTTTTTATTGTTACACTCACGGAGAATAGTTTTTACTTTGTTATTGTTTAGATAGTTCATTTTATTTAGTTTCTTGTTTGCTTTACTATTAAATTCCCCGTATTTTATTTCAATCGTGAAGTTTGGCAACAACGCACTGTTCAACACAGGCGTGTGCGTCTCAGTTATTAGACGTTACTCTCGCTAGCGCATTCCACTGGCGGGGTACCCAAATTCAAATAAAAAGGGTTTAAACAATATTCATTTTTCATAGCGCGTTAAAAAAAAAAAATTTGAAGTTTTGTGTTCCCATAGTTGAACGGAGTCGCCTCCTGTAAATATGGCCGCCACTCTAAGATTCACCCTGTATATATACATTGATTTTCTTCCTACCTCCAGCTTTCTTAACAGCGATTTGCGCTGCTTTAACGCTCATTGCTACATCCTTTTTTATATCATGACTTGCATGTTTTTTCAGTAAATTCTCTAAATAAGTTAGGAGAGCTTTACGGAATGAATTTTTTTTCTTATTATTATTATTATTATTATTATTACAGCCTCCTACACCCATGCCTAATTTACGTTTAACCTTCATAGCGTTAGCAACAGCCCAAGCTACAGTTTTTCACCTAACTTAGCGTCTTTAGATTTAACGCATTCCCAAGCTCTTTGTTCAAGTATGTAATCGGCTTTACATCTGTCTTCTAAATTTGAATTTTCGTTATAAGCAATATCATGTTCACGACACGCTTTATCTAGACGGTTAATACCTGGGTCTCCTCGGGTTAATCGTTTACGTAACTTTGTACCTGAACCACTATACTGATAACCAGGTAAATGCAGTTCGACAGGTAACTTATTGGATAAGACTGTTACCACACCTTTGCCTTTTACGTGTTTCCTCATTGTCATTTAGATTCGAACTGATGATGCTTGAGATTGAAACGTCTATAAATAAAGTGATGTATAGATTTTAGATATAACTGCAACTACTTAATATTATTTACGTAGGATAAAATGAATTTACATTTCTTCACATGTTCGACGCCATTTTTTAAACAACCGCCATCGCATGACATCGCCGAGATCACGAGGAAAACGCGAAACCGTCGCCTGTGCTCGTCCTTCTGGCACATTAACTCCGGACGAGGGAGGTGCGCTTATCTTCTAATATCTCCTGGATTAATTTCGTCATTAAATTAAAGAGCTCGTTAAAGGCAATCTCTGCAGCACAAACAAACTATTGTTTCGCCAGTTAACGTGTAGTTAGAAAGTCGTGTTTAATTTTATTACATCCACTGCTGAAATCGTAATCAGGATAATCCGATAAAGCTAAAATTTGACAGGGAATCTAAATTAATTATTAATAGTTTGCTCCGAGTGGATTCAAGGTGGGTATTTGCGAATAAAGACACTCCGGAGTCAACAAAAGTGTGGAATAATTAAATGCGATATAGGCGGCTTGGAAGCAATAAAATCCTAAAAGAAGTAAGACGTCCAAGAAGGTAGGCGTCAAAAGTTTTTAAAGAAATAGTAATAAACTACGATAAAACTCTTACTTGCTGGACTACTGCGATGTTATTTGTCCTGGGGGCTGTCATGTGGCACACCCCATCGTGGTCAAAATAATTACACGTAGTGTGGCTTGTAACTTCAACCGCCCTTACCGCCAACCTCACTCCGTCCTTGTCTACACTACACGCTGATGCATGCAATAATTGCGTTCCATTCGGATGGTCCATTCTGTTTTCTGATTGTTTATCGATTACGCCTGATGTCTGGGTGCTATTATGCAATCGTGGTTTAATTACCGACTTGTTGCCCCTCTTGCGGCCTTTAGAACGCAACCGCGACCGCACCGGGTAACGATTTTTAATTGACGAATTTGGTTGCTGATGTAACCAGGCCACGCATCGAGTGCTTATTTTTACCCCATCAGCTTTGCCATGGCCTGCTAAATCACCCGATTTTAATCCCGTGGCAGATGCACAAGGCATGGTGCGAGAAAGAGACTGATTCCAAATTTGAGTGTATCGATGAGTGGATAGCAATTGCGATAATTAGGTAGCAATTGCATAAATTTTGACGACCGTGATCGCCCTGTATCACCCACTATAAACTATTCAAAACCTCTCCTAGTTGTTCCGATTCCCACATGGTCTATTATAAACATTCTAATTTAGCAACTTTAGCCGCGTAACTGTGAGCTAAATAATGGTGCGGATTAGCCGGTGGGACACACAAAGTTGGAATAACGAGCTTGTATTCATGAAGTCCGTGCGGAACAGTTGGAGCCGGTGGTGAAGTATAACATTAATAAACTGCGCGATTTATAATTCACGACTCCGAACTGAGTTTGGAAAGCACTTTTAGGGTAGCCCCGGCAGAAGTCGATGTAATTAATTGTTTTTTAATGAAAATGACGCACAGGCGAGTTGTACGGTTAAAAATTGCGTATTAACATTAGAACTAAAGACAACGGACGCTCACTCAATATCCTAGTACACTGAGATTAATTTCTTCTTCAGGACAAGTCTTACATTTTTTGGAAACATCTAAGCAAATTGTACGTGCTCTGCATTGTGGTATTCCGCAAGGGTCCGTTTTGTGGCCCACTCTGGTTTGCCCTCGCATTAACCACTTATTTTTGCCGCCAGTGGTGCAAGAACGTTTGGGGTTCTGAATGGAATTAAATATGGAGACATTGATCACCTATTGCGCAATTTTTTAACGCTAGCCGGCTCGACGACCTGATATAGCACCCTTGGATCAAGGAAAGTGCATATAAAATTAACCCAGAGGATATGGGGGAAGCATCGGAATGCGTCTAAGAACTACACAATGAAGGAAACGTTTCTTCTCTTGCATTAACCGGCATAAAAACACCTCGAAACCCATACATCATTTTTATTTCTCCTTTCATTAATATTTATGTAAATGAAGGGGTGGCGGACAGGATTTTATAACCGCAATAGCACGCTGGGAAAACATACTTTACACCAAAATTCCTTTAAGGTGTTGCGTTATGGCGCGGGAAATGAATTTACATACGATTTTAATAGATTACGTCTCGAATAATATTACCCCTAAAAATAATATTTGTATAAAACACATTTAAATATAAACGTAAATACACCCCACATAATAATTGAGTCCAGGCCGTTTAGCGCTGTGAGTATCGCCGAGAGAACTGCGGCGTTCTCCAAGGGTCCGTGTTGGGGCTCACATTGTTTGTCCTTGACATTAGCGACTTACTCTCGGCAACAAACAATCGTGTGCGCAGTTCTGTTGAGAATAGGATGCTCCATACGAGCTTGTCCTTTCAGATACACAATGAAGAAGAACATGGCAAGACAGTCGAAATGTCAAGCGTCCAAAATAATTCTCAATTCCTTGCAGGGTTCCAGACGCAGGGCCTGCGTACGCCATTTAGTCCGTAGATTACGCCTCGTTGGACGGGCATAACTTCGCAGAAATCCCGCGGTAATGAGGCCGTCATGTGGTGTAGCCATCCAGTTCGTCACCGTTAGAGGCTTTCACGGCACACCGCGAGCTTTTAGCCGAGGGCGTTTCCGGTCGAACCGCTTCCTGCTACATACCTCCAGCGGCTTTAATGTGTCCTTGTAAGAAATAAAACGGGGAGAAACCCGCACGGTTTTATCGGCAGCGGGGGAGCTTGTGATGATTGCTGCGAAACTATTTAGCGGCCATGAAACTCCCTTTATAATTGTTACGTGGGGCTGGGGTTAGCTGAAGTCCTCGGCCAGGTTGAAGTGGGAAAATCAAGGTGTCGCGGTACTCCCCCGAACATAAACTCATAAAAGTTTTTGTTAAATTACATTACTCCTACCTATAGCGCCACAATTGCAGTTATGGAGCCGGTGAATAATTGTTCCTGACGTATTTACTGCGCGTTGGGGTTGCTAATTGCCGATGTCTTCTGCGCAGCCCAAGTGTGTTACATAACTTATGATAGTTATTCGGTATATCTGACAATGGAAGAAGTAAATTATTAGCGATTTTTAAGCTATTTCTACTCAACGATGAAAAGAGGTTATAGAGTTCATAAATTGGAGGACTGCGAGAGCAGGCACCTATCTGCAATCTACCGAATTACCCGAAAACGAGGCCGTTGTCACAGTGTTTGTTTTTGTTGTGTTCTTTATCGCGTTATAAAAGATAATTCGGTTTTATTGCCGTGGACCGTCGTAAAAAACCGTGTAAAGCGAAAAAACTTCTGCAAACAACATTGGGCAGGCTCAGGTGCTTAAACTGTACTTTTGATATTGTAAAGCAGGTCGCGTGCATCTGATAAACTCGTACGGCTTTTATTATGCCACTTTTGCCACATTTCCACAACACGAGTTTTCATACAGTCCTAATTTAAATGGGTAGTTAAGATCGCGATGTTTATTTTTAACTAATCTGACGCAATAAAAAATACGAATGAAGTTTCGCAAATTTTAAATATCGCTGCCGCCTGATCTTGATAAACCCGCGTTGTGATTTAACTGCCCGTGAAATATGATTTATCGCAGATGGCAATCCCAGCAACGTTGAATTAATACATATTAATTCGCCATGTATCATGCCAGTGCATACATTTTTAAATATAAACGGTTCCCTAAAAGAGTTTGTTTTAAACGTCCACCCAATCCGGTAGGTTATTATACACGTCTGTCCATCTAAATGCTTTTGATAGGATTCACTAAATTACACAAATATTGCACCAATCTCCCCTAACAAATTCCGTCTGGCTAATACCAAAGGTTGAAGTGGAATAAATGAGACACGTGCGCTCCCAAAGCGTGATCCTATTCAACCAAACGCGATTCAAAATTGATAGGGGAGATGTGTGCAACTTACAAGAACCTTCCTACTTTCGCGTGCACCATGTATATGCATGTTATAACCGCCATTGGCTGTATGGTCTGCGACCATTCCCCGAAACCGCTTTGACCAAACGTGTCGGTGCTGTTTTGATAACTAAAAGCGAAAACAAATAACCAGTACTGAGATGTTAATTTTTCCCAATAATTCCAATACCCGATGTCCCTCAGAGTACGTCGCTAAAGTTACTTTCCGTGTTAATTCACAAAACCCCATTACGAAATTACAACCCTACCTCCGCCCACGCAATGTCGCAAACAATGGATTTTATATGGTGGAGTGCCGCACAGTCGACGCATCCACTTTAATGCGGGGCTGTAAAAATGTCCTTCACTTTCTCAGCTACAAAGTAAGTACAGATGTAATTATGTACGAGTACGTAATGGAACGTTCCAGCCGACTTGGATCGTTAAGTAAAACGTGCTGCAAATTCTTGTACCGGGAGAGTTAGTTGGCTAGTGTACGTTTGTAGGGTCTGATATATCCCAATTTAGAAGCGCTGATCGAATGGGGAAGATATTGACGAGTAATGAATTCCATAACTTTGTCGTTTGTGGCGGAATGAGTGGCGTCATTTAGCCGAAGGTTCTTTATAAAAATATCAGTAAAGGGGTAAGGAAACCCGAAAGAGCTGGATTGTGAGGGCGCGCTTCGTCCCTTAGGGCATAACAAACGGGGCAACTGCCGCCTGGCCTTCCGCTAATAGGATTCACAGAGTCGGGGGGCCACTATTTCATCCCTGCCGTCTCGTCGATGCAATTAGGATGACTCTAGTACTCCAGTCAAAATTAAATCCAGCAGCCCAGATTGCCGTGCTAGATTAAATCCTGACAAAAACCTTATTAGTTTTGCGAATAAATATTAAGGTTGAGATGATGAAGGGGGTCAAGGCAAGCACGTTCATCATTGCCAGAAAGTTTGTGCCTGAGTGTGTCGAGGATGGCGTAGATCACTTACCTTTGTTAAAATTTAATAAATCTTACGTTAAGATCTAGAGAATCAGTTATTTTATAAATTATTATCAATTCAGTTTCGTTCAGATGTTAAATATTTAACGCGTTGTACTCTACTAAGGGCGCTCCACGTTAATTTAAAAACGAACAATTGTTATACCTTAATCGTAATATCGGCCACATGTACCCCCGAATCATGCAAAACAGCGACATAATTGTCTTTTGAGCCATTTCATATTCATCGAGGCGGATTGTTTGTATTCCTGCAAAAAATACCCCAAAGTTTTTATGTATGTATATGAAGCGTTTCATGTGTATGCGGGTAACGTTGTGATTAAACGCTTAAAACGTATTTGTGCCAGTAAATACTCTTCCTCATGAAATTTTAAACAAACGTTTTAAATTCAGAATAAAATATTCATGGAAGTGTTACGAGTTCGACGACGTGGTCCCCCAGGATAAAATCACAAAATGCACTTAAAAAAAATCAGTACGTTTACTGGAATGAACTCTAGCTTTTAAGGGATTCAAACGTCTTTCCTTAGGGCGCTCGCGCTATTCTCTATAGTTCTTATAAAATTGAATCGCGAATTGAATCACGGGCTATATATATTGTCATGTATTTTAAACTAAAACCCCACTAATAAATTAATAAAATTTAAAAAAAATAAATCCAGTTCCAACCAGGGTAAATTGAAATGATCATCCTAATAAAACTAGAACGAGAAACTTACATATGATATACTCATTAGATAAATACAAGTTCAAAAAAGGATATAATATCGTAGAACCATATGATAAATCAGCTTAACAATATATACATATATATACACATTTGTTATGGAAGAGAAAATACTAAAACCTCTTCGCAACAACCGGTGAGTCTCCTTCCGATTTGCGGGAGGGAGCACATCCGGAAAATGTGTTTTATTGTGCGCCTAACAAGATACAGAATACATACATTGTAATGAAATATATGTTCCGAGAGATAAAAGTAAACGATTCAGAACAATGCCTGCTGCTACATCGCAGCACACTGACCTAATAACTTCCCCCATATCTTATTGTCAGACATCAGTAAAATAATAACATATACCATTACAATAAAGAATGGAGCGCAGAATAGGCAGAATGCGGTTAATAACGTCACCAAGAGAGTTGTCAACGCCGGCGGAACGTATAGATAATGCCCGGTATCTCGGCTGTGACACTATCTAGACAATCAGAAATAACGAGTACAAACGCGTCGTTTTATTTTCTTTCCTGATTCCATTTCTCCCGTCGCGCCGCGTCGCTACGTTCCTGCCTGTGCGGTTCGCCAGCGTCGGTATATAAATCAACTCGAGTATATATCAAAGACCACAGACCGAATTGAGTAACAAGCTGACAAGAAAACTTCCGTAAAAAAACATTTGATTTACATAAAGCGCCAGCTCTTGCCTCGAAAAACAGGGAACTTATTTACGCCGAAGTGTGCGTTAAGGCGACGGCGGTGAAGGCAAAAATTAAGTTCCTCGTCCCGTGCGCATTTTAAGATGTCACTGAATTACAGAGTTGAGTGAAATATACAAAGAGCCGCAACCGCATTGTATTCAACGTGGCCGCGAGATTTTGTCAGTATGGATTTCTCTTTCTCATGGCAGGTTTCTAAGTCACACCATAGGTAGTAGCTCAGCAATCGTCCCAGAGATGGCCTCAAAGGTACGAAAACTAGAGAATTGTGAAATGATCTAGAGCAGCAGCTGGATTATGCTAGAAGGTATATCTGCAGGTGTATAATGGCCAAGATGGTCCAATGCAGGCAGTGAACCATTGGAAAGCGAGATGTAATTTCTGGCAACCCGGCTGATGGGAGTACCATTCTACTCTATTTCACCCACCTACAAAACGCCGCATATTAAACGCTGTACGTGCAGCTATTAATTAATAAAAACAATTAAACAAATTAGCCCGTCCAGCAATATACGAGTGAAAAATGGGGCGGCTCGAACGCATAATATATCCGAATATTGGAAAATTTATCGGAGCGGTAAATGAATTATACAAAATTTATAGCGTCAAACCGCTGTCAATTATAAAACGATTGAGTGTTCGCATTATAATTTAATTTAATTACATGTCCGTTGTTGCGAGTGTCTATTGATTTCAGTACTGTCACAACCGGAGCTATTGAAAAAAAATTGGAAACTTCAAATAGGAACTTGAACAGATCTTTAGTTATAGTCGAATTAGTTTAGTCGGCTAGTTAACAAAACTCCGCCAGCGCCAGGCACATGTGTGACGTAGCCCGCGTTCCATAAGCGCCCGCGTATATGTATATATAAGGATATATAAGGACCATTTTGACGTTTCGGCAAAATCTCAATGAATATTTAATCAATTTGTATCTAGTAACTGTCAGTTGTCAAATTTGCTGCAGAAATATACGTGAAACATACTTTAACAACAATTTAATGAAGGAACGATCCCCCGGTGGGCTACCACGCTTCCCCCGGGGCGTATATAAACACCAGACAGTATTATCCCAAGTTATGTTATTACTAGAGATTATGTAGGTATAATCATGAATTTATGTATTACGACTATTACGTTCATTTTCTTGTAGTACAAATCTGATACAGCAAAATGAAGTTAGATATCCACTTGTAAAGAGGCATAAAGTTTTACGAGCGCGCCGTTTTACGACTACAATATAATTAATAACGGTACCGATTATTCACGGGTTTCGCTCTGCGAATAATCCGAAATCCATTATTTGCAAGGAAAATAAATCGCGGATTATATTAAGTTAAAGCGAGGTTAGGGTAAAACCAAGCATAAACTTTCTTATACCGGTCAGTTCACATGGGAGTAATATATAGCGGTATAGGCAGGAGTAAGGTAGGTGGTGCCACGCCGTTTCCTAGTAATAAGTAGCCTGAATCAGTTACAGCTGTAACACTGTAACAAAATATGAATTTGAATTTATTCTTACTCCCTCCCCTGTAGCCTCCCTGTGATGATAGCGCCGCGAGCCTGTATCCATAAAAGATGTTTTTTGCTGAACGTTTAATATCGCCCTGGGTCGCGTGACTTCAAAGAAATAATACACGAATAAAAAAGTTTTAAAATCTCATTCGTCTCATCTGTTACGTTTTTATTTTACAGATCGGTGGATTTCGTCTAAATTGCCTTAATTTATTTTGTGTTTTTCTGTCGTCGATGAAACGACGACGAAAGCTTCCCCGTAACTTTCATATTGAATTTTTTGCGGTACGTAAATTAAATTATTAGGGAATTTTATTCAGAACTAGATCAATAACCAACTGAAGCATCTGAAACAAAAATAATGGAAGCAGAAATGTTTAATAAAATAGTAAATTTTTGGAATCAATCGCAAAACTACTAATAATTTATTTGAACCGTTACAATCCCCCCATCCATCTTTCGATACCCTTCACCCTACGGTTATGTGCCCACTAAACGGATACAAACCAATCCAATTTGCAGATACATTATCAAACCATGGAAATAATTGGATCAGCTGATAGAGTTGACGTGGACTAACGTTGTTAGTTATAATCCGACTAAGACAATCTTGGAGCGAACAAAAGATATAAAGTACGCACTAAAAGGCTTACGTATATATTAGAGAAATAATAAGCAATAAAATATTACTATATAGTCCGAAGGAGGTCCAACTTTGTGACCCATTAAAGGATAATAAAAAATGTAATGTGCCCGCTAATGGCAATACGATGCTTTATTTTATAGAAATTTTTATGATTATAAATCTCATTTCTTACCCGCGAAACTAAAGGTCGAAAAACACGGATCCGCAGTGCTCACGACGCTACCGTAGTGCTCATGGTGCGGATCCTCACTTTTTTTACAGCAAAATTTTACATACAAAACGTGGGTCCTCCTACAGGTGGGCAGCGAAAGTGTTAAAAACGGTTGTAAAGTTATGATACATATGTTGATAAAATCATTTTCTTTTCAGAACGGCTGAACGTACTGTACGAGAAAAACTGGACCAGACTAGTCACCGAGCAGCTGAAGAGGTTCGAAAGGGCCGTTGTGGAATCAGGAAAGGTATATGGATCCTCCACCTCCGCAAGTCCTCACTGGACTTTTGGTGGAGCCCTTTTGTATTCCATAACCCTGCTCACCACAGTAGGTAAGGATAACTTATTTTTTACTAAGTGTGTAGGGGAAGGCCCTCTCCACTACGCCACTGACGTCTAGAATCGGAATCGTTCGCTTCTCCAATTACTAACCCACACTCCGTGTTTCAGGGTATGGAAGACTATCCCCAAAGACAGCCGTAGGAAAAGTAGTGGCCATCATTTACGCCATCGTGGGAGTCCCCTTAATGTTAATCCTCTTGTCTGCCCTCGGCAGCGTGTTGGCCTCCGGTGCGAGAAAAGGTTACCTAAGGCTATGCTGCAAGCACGAGAATAATTCGAAGATGATCAGCTCCTCGGTGGGGTACCACAAGGCGCCTTCTAGCCCCTCGGGAAAGCATTACTGCAAAACATACGAGGGTAGGTAACTGGTATAGAAGCTTAAAGCTGACATTTCGGTCCCTCAATTTAGCCCCAATTGACCAACTTTTTCCATACTGTTTTCCAGATACCGCGTCAATACAAATAGCATCCAGCCACAGCACTCCTAACCACATCAACTGCAAGTCCAACCACCAATACATCGATCACCAAGAAGTGCCAAAAAGAGCCATTTTGGCCACGGTCAGGTCCAGTCACACGAGAGGCCGCTGCAGACAAGGACCTGTAAGGCAAATGCTGGCCGACCCTCCAGTGAACCTCTGTCCGACGCATTCGCACGGGACGCCTGTCAAGAATTCGCTCAACAGTTCCATCATAGGCATAACCTCATCGTCCGATTTGGACGACGCCGATGATACCGATGAAAATGAGCACATGTGAGTAAATTTCACCATTCACGAGCAGCAAAGTTATGATACTCATTTTGTTTTCAGATGTACGCACGACACGCCGTCAAGAATCCCGTTAATATGGCGCCCCCCGGAAGCCAGGTCCCCGACTCCTCCTCCCTCACAGACATCACCGTCAGTGCCTGTCATGTTAGTGTTAGTCTTCTTCATATCGTACGTGTGCATCGGCGCGGCCGTTTTTTCCTCCACCAGCGGCTGGAGCTTTTTAGACGCGATTTACTTTTGTTTCATAGCCCTGTCCACGATCGGGGTGGGCGACAGACTTCCCCAAAGTTCCGAGTTCCAAGCGCAAATGCAACTGTTCGCGTGCTGCGTGTACCTCTTCCTTGGCCTTGTCGTCGTCGCGATGTGTTTCAGTTTGGTGCATGAGGAGCTGACTTTGAAATGTAAACAAATAGCACATAATATGGGGCTGTTCCGCCATTAGCGTTTATCTGTGATTATTTTGTTTCGAGGTTCTCATTTATATTTGGTAATAAATAAGTTATTTATAGATTTGTTTTATTTCGTCGAATGTATACCTACAGTTATCCAATATACAATGGATAAATATATGTAGTCTTATTATATAAATTACGTGATTAGAGTTAACCAGGTGCATAACATTGATTGTATATATGGTTGCCTAATTCTGTGGTCACGTGTAACGTGTAGTTGGTTGCCGACCTTATAACGTACAGTAGAGACATCTACTATAGAGTTAAGAAACTAAGGACTAGGTTAAATAAATTTACAGAAAACAGGCCCCATGAATTTCTTAAAATAAACTGGATTTTACAACGTACCGAAAAATATCTTGTTTTCTTCTACTACTACTCTTATATAGAAAGCATATTGTTAAACTCTCCTATAACGTTTAATTCATTGGAAGTTGTCATAAAGAGTATTCGCTTACGTACACATTGTTTCCAAAATCAAGCGATTATTATATATTATTATTATATTTTGAAAGTTTCTGCTTTATTATAAATAATTAAAAGTTCTCAATCCGGCCCTGCCTTTAGGCAAAGAATTCTGAAATACAGATCTGGCAGCTGAGGTAGCTTATCATGGCGACTAGCCAGAGGTACAGAGCCTTTATAGAGACAGAGACGACAATAAGGCCACGCCCACCAAAATGAGGCTAAATTTTAAGAAAAATGAATGGCGCTTTTAAATTTATAAGATGATGCAAGCATATTTTAATAGTTTAATTTTAGATTGGTTTTATTTAGTTCACTATTGAAACGTTCGTATTATGACAATTATTAATGTAATTTAATGAAAGTCTAAAATATATTAATTTATTATAATAACGAAGAAAATTAATTAAGTATTTCCCGTTCACAACTAACCTCAAAAAATAAGCATTTTCTAAAATTTTCAGATGTTATGTAAATTTTTCTAAAATTTCTGCTTGATTCCTGTACTATCAACTAAAATTTTGTTCAGTGCATACTAATGGACTTTTAATTGCCTTAATCTAATATAATAAGATGCTTTTTGTTGGTTAGAAATCCAACCTATAATTAGTAGTCTATTTTCAATAATCTAACCCCCCCTTATTTCGGTCAATTACCACCGATTTTAATTTTTCAACAACCGGTCCAACACAGAATTTTCCGTGGATTTTGAATATGCTATTACTTTTTTTCCTACTTCAACCGTATACGAGGGGCAGGAAAAGTATGGTTTTTTTAAATGGAACACCCTATATATTTTTACATATTTGGATTCGCCTCGTCCTTCTGATTACAAATATATATGACACTTATATATTTGCTATAAAAATGGCGTAAATAATTGAATTTAAACTTAGGACGTTTCCTTCAAAACTATACCCACCCCCCCCTTATTTCGGTCAATTATTAACGATTCAAAATTTTCAAAACCTACACAGAATTTTTCGCAGATTTCATACATGCTATTACTTTTTTCCTCCCTTCAACGGTATACGAGGGGTGGAAAAAAGTATGACTGTTTTTATGGAATGCCCTGCATTTTTTGACATATTTACATCCGCCCTACCTTTCTGATTATAAATATATATAATACTTATATATGTAAAAATATACAGGGCATTCCATAAAAAAAAAACATACTTTTTCCACTCTTCGTATACCGTTATATATATTTGTAATCAGAAGGACGAGGCGAATCCAAATATATAAAAATATATAGGGTGTTCCATTAATTGCCACAAATCTTCCAGCGTGTTAGGTTTAATTTACTTAAAAGAGCTCAAGCTTGCATCCAACAAGACCCTCAGGGCATTTTGTACAGTATCTAAATTAATAATTCCTTTTACAATGAAATATTTTTATTATGTAATAGTTAACTGCGTTATTTTGATAAATTTTATTTAAATAAAAATCAAATTTAATTTTTTTTTAAATGTGGTCGTACTTTAATATCAATTATCTCAAAAACGGAGTGCCTAATCGAAAAAACACAAAGTATGATTTTATTTGCAGAATAGAGCAGTGAATCTAAAAATAAACATTTCAAAAAAAAAAATGCAGTGGCGTACGTTTTTTTGTGATTTGAGGGGGTAACTTAAACGATGTTACGCCACTGGATTGAGCCAATCGACTCAAACTCACCTCATTAATTGTATTCAGTAAGACATTCGAGTGTACCAAATCTCAATATAATATCTTATGCAGTTTTTGGAAAAACTCCAAAAAACTAAAAAAAAAAAATTTTTTCAAAACCCTGTAGCTCGGTTAGGAAGCATTTTCGGACATACATTTATAATAACTTTCGTCTTATTTTGGATCACAGAATCTCCGGTTTCCGTTTGTCGGTGATTTTAGAATACACCCTGTATGTAGGTGTATTTATTGAAGTTCACTAATAGGTACCTAAATGTAAAAGGAGCGATAGGATAGGGAAATATTAATAAAATGCATTAGTCATTAACAAAGAGGAAAACAAACAGCCTTCTTTGCAAATACAGAGAAATAACCTGATTGATACGCATGCAGATGCTGGTGGTATAAATAATATTGTTCATGAAATTTGCAATAAATAAAAAACCGTAAAAGATAAGATACAACATATATATATATATTTGAAATCACAAAAAAACACAGACTTGAAAAATGTAAAAAAATATAGGGTGTTCCATTTGAAAAAATGTAAGTTAGGTTTGTCCCGCTTTTATGGAACACTCTGTATATTCTTTGCAGGGGGTTTTAAATGAGTTCATTTGATTCACGACAACTTTTATTTGAAACATTTTTTCCTAACTCGAAAAATAAAGAAAATATAAGGGTGGGCCTTTTCGTTGGATAACCCTGTACAATATTGTAAAACATCAAAGACAATTTGACATTAAATTTACTGTAGTAAATAATGTAATAATTGTTAAAAAAATAATAATTGTTAAAAGTTGAATCTTAAGATTGCGTCAAAAAATTCTTGAATAGAGTATGGCTCCATATATCAAAGGTATTGAAATTTTTTAAAAACTCGCTTAGAAATACTGTCCTTAAGAAAATTAGGAAGTACATTAAAAAA
Source organism: Rhagium mordax (assembly GCA_963680705.1). NCBI lineage: Eukaryota > Metazoa > Arthropoda > Insecta > Coleoptera > Cerambycidae > Rhagium > Rhagium mordax. Next base: position 58,708,004 of record OY796662.1, on the reverse strand, counting down.
TGTAATCGCTTAGTAAAAGAGCTAGGCGATGTATATTAGACACAAAAAACTGAAAAATATATTTACGATAGGTACCACTAAATATAATTAACAATGAAATGTTTTTTTTTTTCGATTGAAATATTAAAAAACAGTCATTAATATTTACAATTTGTCGTTATATTACAGAATCTGTTTGTATGACTATTGAATACACAGAGGCAGAGGTGGAGGGAAATATAAAATTTTTTTTAAGGACATCACAAGATCGATTAATAATCAGGATTAAGAAGGCAAAAAGGAGATAATTTTCAAAATAAAATTTAATTCTCTTTTAAATTAGTTTTTCCCATAGAATTTGGAAGATACAATGTACCAAAGAGAAGAATCAACAAACTACGATAATTTATTGAAACAAGTAAACAATGAATTAGTTGAAGCTGATGTGAATGATATAAATAAAGAAATTGAGTAATTATTAGTTTAACTTAATTCTCCCACAATTTACCTTCTCACTTAAATATTCTGACACATTCTTATTTTATTTTAACATTTTCTTTTTGTCATTTCGCTTACATACCTAACCTATTCTTTTTAAGAAGGCAACAATATTGTCTTCTTAAAAGAAATATACAGGGTGTCCCGCAAATAATGGTACAAAAATAAATCACATATTCCCGAGGTCAAAATAAATCGATTGGACCAAACTTACCTCTATACCAAAATGCTTCCTAAGGGAGCTACAGGCCCCTAAATGTGGGCCCCTGAAGACGGTTTTTATTTATTATCTCCGAAACTGTTCAAGTTAAAGTAATGAAATTTTGCACATCCACTAAACATTCTAAGCCTAACAAAATGAGGTAAATATCATCTAAAAATTCAAGTCAAGCTGTAGGGGTGGGGGGTAAAAATTACCGCAACTTTTTTATTTGTAAATTTTTTTGAGTTTTGACTTCAAGTTATGAATTGTCAGAGTTTTTCACAAAGAAAATGCCCTCTTGTGCAACTTCGATCGGAGGCACCGTTTTCGAGATAAATTCATTTTAATGTTCAAATGCATGCTCTAAAATGATTGGGGAAGTGGACTAATTTTTTGCTTTTCGCGTCGAAACAAAATTTAAGCATTTTGAGCAGTTGTTAAAATAAATAAGAAAATCTTGGTTTGATCTGGCTCTTAAATTTTGTTTTGACGAGAAAAGGAAAAAATTAGTCCACTTACTCCACTTATCTAATCATTTTAGAGCATGCATTTGAATATTAAAATGCATTTATCTCGAAAACGGTGCCTCCGATCGAAGTTGCACAAGAGGGCATTTTCTTTGTGAAAAACTCTGACAATTCATAACTTGAAGTCAAAACTCTAAGAAATTTACAAATAAAAAAGTTGCGGTAATTTTTACCCCCCACCCCTACAGCTTGACCCACCCTTGGTAAAAATTTTGAGATGATATTTATCTCATTTTGTTAGGCTTAGAAAGTTTAGTGGATGTGCAAAATTTCATTACTTTAACTTAAACAGTTTCGGAGATAATAAATAAAAACCGTCTTCAGGGGCCCACATTTAGAGGCCTGTAGCTCCCTTAGGAAGCATTTTGGTATAGAGGTAAGTTTGGTCCAATCGATTTATTTTGACCTCGGGAATATGTGATTTCTTTTTGTACCATTATTTGCGGGACACCCTGTATATTTCTTTTAAGAAGACAATATTGTTGCCTTCTTGATTAATATTTCGTAGATATATCAAGTTAGACCTACCACTTTAAAATTTTTAAATCGCTTTCGGCCCATTAATTGTAGTTTTTTTGATGCGAATTTGTTGCGGAAAGAAAATATTTGTAGCTCTTCATTTTTTAAAAATAACCTATGGTAATGCTAACTTGACAGTCAAGAATCAAGATAGCACTACCACATACAAAAATCGCTTTAAAAAGTGCAGACACATTTGTTTATCATAAAAATAATTCGTTGCGAATTTGTTGCGCACAACTACTACGAATAAATTAATTTAAAAAAATTTTTTGTTCAATAATTCCTGGTGATGCAAATTGGATGGTCAAGATAGCATTAAAACTCATAAAAGTCCCTTTAAAAAATGCAGAAATAATAATTTTAGCATGGAAAAATTCTCGGAAAAATTGTTACAAAGATAAAACACAAAATTTGCAATAGCAATAAAGAACGAAATTCACGATTTTATCGAATTTTGCGAAAACTTTTTTCTCAACAAATTTTATCTCGGCGCAACAAATTACGTACACGACCCGCTACAAATTGCCAAAGTGAAAAACCCAGCAAAAAACGCATTTTTAACGGGTTTTCAAGGTGGTAATGCCAGGTTGCGCTGGAATATCGAAATAAGTTAATCATAATAAAATGTTTAATTTAATTATAGTACTCAATTCTTGTATAAATTTAGTATAAATATTACTCACCCTTGTACCTAGTTCCAGTCACACACAATAAATAGATTTAAATACATTACACACACGCCTAATTAAAACAATACACTAGAACACAAAACCACGTCTGTCTTCAAGTATAGACAAGCTTCTACTATTCAACCTTGGACTTCGGTTTCTAATTAGGTCAGCCGCCATGACCCGAACATCGCCGAACGGAACCCGTCGTTTGTTGTTGCCGACTCGCCGCTTACCCGATTCCACGAATTCACCCAGCGCAGCGTTTGCGTCTGTTTTCCATAATCCCTGTTTATTCTGGGCTTTTTAGGTTATGTGTTGTCTTGTTGTGTTTTTTGTGCTGGTCGTTTATTTATCTATGGCGTGTTTGTAAATATAAACGGTATTTAAATTTCGATTAATAAATATATGTGAATAGTGCATGTTTTGAAGCGATGCAGCTTGTGGCTCATTAGACAATACTTCTTGGGTTAATATTATTTAAGAAAAATAATTGTTGTTGACGTATTATTAAAACCAAGAATATGGAAAGTCCCTATTCAATCCTAAAATATGGTAAGTCATTAACTATGTTGGCAATTAACTGGTGTAGCCCCCTTCCCGGACAGCCTTTGGCTTTGAATTTGGGGGTTGTCTAATTTCTGTGGTGTGTTTATGTTTATGTTTAACTGATTCGTAATATTCAATAAACAAGAATTGTATAATGAAAATAGAGAATACTTAAGGAATATCAAAAAACTTACAGATTTCTTAACCTTCTTTCGGTCTGGCCAGGCTAATATTGGCTTCTGCTAGATCTGACGAGGGACACTTTCCTAATACCAAAAGTACACCAAACACTGATTTAGTTTTACTGTTAAAAACGAATTTTCTTAATTACTGGTCACATTCACAATATTAATATTAATCTAGACTGTTCAAAAATCAAAATCAGTTCTTTTTTAGCTGTCATTCGTAAACATTAAAAATTAAAATCCCCAACATGGAAACATTGCAGATCCGTCTTTTAAATTCTTCGCCCAAAATCAGGGCCGGATTGAGACATTTAATTATTACAAGGAAAGCAAACGATTCAAAAAATATAATCACAATATAAAATTTGGTATTTGATGACTATTGTATAGTTTCATTTGCTATTAATGCTGTGTATTTTCCTTGGATTTTGTTATTATTTATATCCCTACTACAAATATTTTTCGTTTTTAAAAAAGTAAATGGACTCAAATTTAACTAAACATCTGCGATGAATACTACAATCTCAAAATTAATTAATTAAAGACCATTCGTATTTAATATAAAATAAATAAAAGAAATTAAGCAATGAATAAACTCAGATGTGCGATTTCGATTAGAATAATCCCGTTGGATAATTCAAAGGATGGTGGCACTGACACTAAAACGCTCATTCGAGAAATAAACCAATATTTTATTTAGATGTGCCATGAATTATATACATTTAAATACAAAAATTGAAATTTATGCTGTAGTACTTATTTTTTATACATTTCCCCAAAGGACGCTAATACATTTTTTAACCATTTTTCCTATATGACTGTGCGCTGATCTGATGTTTTTAATCTTCACGTCTTATTTTCCACAGAATGATCAACACTACAACCCCCATAGCAATGTAACGTCTCCAGTGTAATGCTTGAGCCATGACTGAATCATACACCCTTCCAGGTGTCAGTCTATTTCTTCTGGTAGGGCTAAAATACATAAATTTAAAGCGAGTAACCTTGCTTTCTCTTATGAATTTACCTCAGTATGAGCATATCATCAGGCGTTAATAGCCCAGGGCGTAGGTCATACAGTACTTCTAAGGCGGCTCGAGTTCCAGAACTGACGCCTCCTGCTAAATATCCGTACCATTCTGTCGACATTTCTGCTCCGGCCCAGTATATCCGTTCTCTAAATATGATCAATTTCTCATTAATTTAGTGACCAACATAATTAACTTAAGAATAAAATTTACTGAGAAACCAGTAATGAAAATTGTTGTTGGTAAATAAGTTATATAACCTGTCATTAACACCATCAGCAGTGGTAACGTCTGTCATATAATCTCTATTTCCTACATTCCAGCAAACCATTTCCCCCGAGTTGAGATACCAGCTTTTCTCGTAATAATCAGTAGGATTAAGAGCTCCGTCGCCAAAGTACTCGGCTAACTGCCACAAGACGTCATTTTTATATACAGGTTTCTAAAGAAAATTAATTGTTACTTGGTAACGTTTTAAAAATTATACAAATCGATAAACTGGTGATGAGTCAAATTGGCTCTTATTCGCTTGAAATTTAAATGTTAGTGAATATCAAATTTATTTACCGCTTTGCTTGTCACTTTCCCCCCAAAAATTTTCCCTGCGATGGCCGGCCTTTTCCATCGGCTGATGTTGCAACAAAAATCTATGGGGCCATCGGAATAGGTCTTGTCAAACACGTAAACATCTCCGGATAGTTCGGTGTCTGCCCAAAATTCCTAAAGATACAAGTCACATAATTAATATATTCCTATTGGGTATATACAAGGTGTGGAGAAGAAACCAAATATTTTTATTCAATAAAATATACAGGAAATTAACTTGTTTAATTACGCCGGACACCGTCCTGTATCTACCTATCCTGCTCTTACTTACACTTGGGTATGTCACAACAAAATTCGTCACGATATTTGTGCTTGTATTTTCAATGGCGCGTATTTTGCTATTCGGTAGAGGTGGGTCGAAATGTATCTTCAAGATGTCTTTTGGAGCCACAGCTATGATTACATTGTAGCAACTGAAATTCAAGCGATTCTAATTACATAGGGCGATACAGAGCACTTAGAAGAGTAAAATAAAAAGCGTTAGACGCTCCAGTTGATCGTTACAAAGATTAATACATATTACCAGAACGTATAATTGGCGGTCGTAACCTCAACATTCTGGTAGTTCGAAGTAACTTGTGTGACCATGTGTTGTGTCTTGACGTACTCTCTGCCCAACATCTCGGCAATTTTGTCACAGATGCTCTGGGCGCCACCCTAAAAATAGAATTAAAACAGCTGCTAATATTGGAATTGATACAACCTTTGCTCTTAAATCGTGCAGGTTAAGTTCTATTGTTGGCAACTGGTTGGCTATTCCATTTGTAGAAATGCAGAAAAATATGTAAAATAGAGCCGAGCATTGCGAAGGTCGAATGCCTATAGAAATTACATTAATTTAATAGCCGTAATGGGTTTTTTGTCCTGTCAATTGTATGGCCATTTATTCGTCTACCTCTCGTCACTTATGCGTTTGTGAGTATTGGTACAATTATGCAACGTACACACTTGACAGTACGTTAAAAAAAAATACTTGCTAATTTTACCACAATTGAAAAAAACTATGTAGTTGATAACTGCCACGACGGCTTCACTGCTGACTGTTTCCAAAATAAATTTCTCCAACGTAATATTGTTTAGTAATTTAATACATGTTCCCACTGTAAGACCATTCTCTTTAATTCTTTGGCACAGCTTTTCCACCTAAAATACTAAAATCAGTTTAATTTGTATAATATGAGTCTTCGATATAAGCCAATTTTGGTGATCTAGTAAACTGCACCAGATCGCAGCAACCAGTAATACATTGTGAACGATACTGCGATCATTTAAATTAAATCAACGGCGAATTATTTAACCAATGCTGTATGTATAAAGAAGGGCCCCCATAAATGATCATAAAACACATGACCACAGAATTAGGTAACCATACACTCAAAGGTGTACTACATATTACGTAAAAACAAAATGTATAACTGGTTGCCTATTTTCAGTACACCTACATAATGGAGGGTACTTACACAAATTTGAGCTTATGATAACATTGTATATTGTATATTAAAATAATGCAAAATTTCCAAACCTTGATAATAAAAGATGTAAACTGAAATTTTTCAGGAACGCTTAGGAATTTGAAAATGTTGTATTTTGTGTCGGACAAGTAGAGGTGTTTGTATTCCGTAATAATGCTTCCATTTGATTCGCTAGCGATTACAGGTATTCCTAAAGTTTCTAGCAAATCCAACAGTTGATTTTGTTCTCTGCAAATCGACTGACGCCCTAAGTCGAAAACTGAAACGGCTTTGCCATCTTCCACCAGGAGAGGTACGGAAAGTGCTCTGCCACCGATTCTGTCTAAAATAAAGTAATTCACAGAGTTGTCAGTAAAATTGTATGCTTTACAATCCCTGTTAAAATCATTGATATCACTTATTAAGGCTAGGTTATCAAACATGACAACGTACTTCATCGGTGTACAACAACCGCAAATAGAGACATCGTTGAATCAGTTGTATATATTAACTAAATGATTACTTATAAAGTTATCAGTTATTGTAGATCGTCAAGCGTAGCATTTTTAGACTTATAGCTCGCGAAACATTGATGAATACATTTCTAATAAAAAAAAAGTAGTATTTACCACTGCCTTCCAACACGAGAACATTTAGAGTTGGTTCTCTCATAAACAGACAAAATGCTGCGGTTAATCCAGCTATACCACCTCCAACAACAATTACATCAGCGTCAATGGGTTTGTACAAGTACATTCATTTCCGACGAAAATTTACAGCCACTCTCTTGTCATACTGAAATTTCTGAAACGTTAGTGTTCAAATTCGCCGCGGCTACTCTCAGTTGGTAAGCGGACAGTGGGCGCTCTGCATTACCCACATCAGTAAGCTTTAAAGATGGCTGATGACAGAAGGCAAAATTGAAATTCAGCATAATTTTAGCTGTAATCTGTAAAAATAGTGATATGTAAATATATGTGTTATTGATAGTAGTTGTAAATATTAGTCTGTAACAGTACTGTGATACTTGTGATGGCTGATGAAGGGTCAGAGCAAACACTTCGAAACAACCTACATATAATTCAATCCATGATTGATGTTTCTGCCGAACGTTTAGAAGGTCTCAGGACAAAATGTGCTACCAGTGCAGAACTAACCCAACAAGAAATAAGAACATTAGAGGTAATACAATTGTTAAATCAGGCTTGAAATGCGCCACCCTTAACCTGTCAGCTGTTAACTAACGAAGTGTCAAATTTCAGGGAAAATTGATAAAACTGTTCTCAGACCAGCTTGTAACAAAGTTAAAATTAAAAAATGGATGTGATGAGCACATACCCTCGCTAACGCAATGGTTGCAAGTGGTCGGTCTGGGCAAGGGCAGTATTTTGAGCCTTTGTCAGAAGATATCCTCTGTCGAGGAACTCCAAGAAAAATCGGAGCACGAGTTGAGGACTATTTTAAACGACAAGGGGGCCAGGCCAGAGGAGTTAAGTAGACTGTGTCGAGCACTGCACAACCTGAAGAGGTACACAGGTATGTGGAATTTTACGCTTTGCCAAGCAGAAAAGATATTGCTAGGCTAGGATTCCGTTAAATTAGTTCTTTTAATTAAAAGGTGCACAATTAAACTGTTGATGTAGTTGCTTTTAATTACCAGAGATTTAATCACTGTGTGGTAATTTCACTTCATTCGAAACCACTTATCCTATTAGACTGAACGGTGTTATTTTATAATTTGTTATGCTCACGGCACCATAACGGTGTCCCAACTTCAGACGCTGAATTAATTAAAAAAGACAAATGTGATTTTGCAAGAGGTGGTTTTTTTATAGCTACAAATTACTTAATAACTGTCTTGTTGAAACTGGTTTCGTAACTTCTTGTGTGCTGTACAAAACACTTTCATTTTACTTTTATTTACTCCGATACGTGTCAATATAATTTTGAGGGTAGATTAGTTTTCGTGACTGACCGTGCCCTACGTTTGCAGATGTGCTGAAGCGCGGCGACAAAGACACGAGCGACATGCACCTCTACTGGGACTCCTGGGACCGCCACCACCAGCTGAAGGGAGGTCTGTCGCCGAGAGCGGGCAGGTCGAGGGCCGCCAGAGCTTCGGTGCCGTCGGAGGAGAGCCTCCTCCTGAATAACAACAACAGGGGAGGTGCGAATATCCCCCCTTCCTCCTCAGTGTCTAGCATCAACTCTTTGAATGCTCAATGTGTGCTTGGGCCTCCCCTAACTCCCCCTGGGCCTAACAGGGGGAAAGGTACGCATGCGCATGCTATTTGTTCTTTTTTCCCGCAGGGGGAAAGCAATGTACGTTGGTAGATTTTAAAAGTTTTTTAGTTGTTTCGGTTTTACGGATCAACGTAGAAATTTCTATTTTAAAGGTCCTGCGTTGGTTCCGTTTTGAAGCGACCTGGCCGTTATAGAAATAATTAAGTTTTACAGTTGACCTTAGTAGAATTATATTGTTGCTTTCCCCCTTATACTGAAAAATTAATTATTTTATCGTTTTCTACGTAACATTCGTTACTTGATTCTACAAATATGACTAAATAAGGGTCAGGTTTGGTATTTACTGATTTATGTTGTGGTGACATGAATATTAACTTACTGTTTCGTTCATGGCCATGTGTTACCATTTCTGAGGCATTTCATGTTAGTAAAATATGTGATAAACAATTATTAGTCAGCGAATGAAAAATCGTTGTGGGGATTGTCGTTTCGACTTGGAAATTGGTACAAATGGCCATCAGAGAATTGCACCTAAGTGTTCCTCTAAGTGTTGCATATTGGACTGAGTTTTTTATGTATAGAGTTAGGTGTTAGAATAAGTCTATGATGGTAAATATCCGACAGTGTTCCTAATTTCACTTAAATCACTGAGAATGAATGTACCCTCTGTTTATTTTATTAAATTCATGTCAGGTGCTAGGACACGCTACGTAAATACCTTATTATATTATTTGCGGAAGCTTCTATCTGATAAGATATGCAAAATCCACACTAATCTGCCTTTAGGTGGCAATTGAATTTCTATTAGCATTATTTATATTATAATATAATAATTAGTGCTTTGTTAATATTTTAAGGTATTTATGATATTATTGGATGATCACGTTAGTACGAATCGTATGGGAAACGGATCATAATCATTTCTCATATGGCGCTTGCTATTACGATCACCTTGTAGATTAACTATACATTAAAGCCCTGTTGCGCTAGGTATCAAATTTCCTACAACGCCTCCGGCTAGAAGAAAACACCTGACGGGCAACCCTCCGGCTCTCATACCCGATTCGTATCCGCTTACGAAAAGTAAGTCTCATGAGTCTCAGCTGGCTGCGTCGAAAGGCGAAAATGACGCCAACCCCACGAAGTAAGTAGCGCTCGACGTGGTCTCGATTTCGTTTATCGATTTTGTTTATTTGCAGCGGAGTCGGCACAGTGGGCAGGAGGGGCAGGCTGCCGACTGAGCCTGGCCCCGACACCATGGGCTACACCAGCCCCATTCCAACTAGCCCCATAAAATCGCCTCCGTACAATAATACTGGCGCGGACAGTGACGATAACAGTTATAAATGTAAGTGCTTTATTTAACGACTTCGATGTCAGTGCGACGTCTTGTGGTTTTTCCAGCTATAAGCCTGCAAGTTCCCAAGTCTCCGAGAACCCCACCTGTAAGAGGCAGAATAATGACTCACCAAATCAACCATAGGTTCACGAAAACTTTCAAGATGATGTCCTCCTGCGGATATTGCCAGAAACCCATATATTTCGGTACCGGACTGAAGTGTAAAGAATGCAAATATACTTGCCATAGGGACTGCGAGGATAAGGTTGCGCCTTCGTGCGGCTTGCCGCCCGAACTGCTTGACGAGTTCAAGAAGAAATTGTCGATGGAGGGTATGTAGGAAAATAGAGCCATGTTTTTCAATATGATTGTTGTGCGGCGTGTACTTCATTTAATTTATTTTAGGGCAAGTGTTCGTATCGCCAACGACCGGCAGAGCCACCAATGCTAAAAATATTATGAATCCTTTGAGGAATAGGAATAGGAAAAGTTCGCATCCCCAGCCGCTAATAAACACTCCACCCTTTCCCGTAAGTATACAAAGCTTCGAGGAGGCTAAAGTTCGCATCTCTATATTTCCTTTATTTTTTAACTTATCCATTTAAAATTTGGGGAGCATAAACTACCGCTAAGAATGTATTTTTGTACGTTACAAACAATATGTTACCACTTCCGGTTTATCCGGAAATTAACTCAACTTTTGATTTTCAAATGGAACACCCTGTATATTTTTACATATTTGGATGCAGGCCAACATTCTGAATATACCACGTAAGTTTCGCGAATTTTTGAGCCGATGTTCAATTTTTTTTTACTTTCAAGAGAAGTATTTTAGTTTAATGTCGCATCTGATTGTTTGTCCAATTTTTCTGGTTCAACAAAAAGGTTTAATTAATCCCATCATTCCATGATTCCAAAGAATTTTTTCCATGTTCATTGGGAAGGACGATATTCAAGGTGGCCACCTTAAAAAGTTGAAAAAGTAGTCCAACTGAACTATTTTAGTAGGCATCCATGTACGTATATTAAGTGACCGTGGGAACTGTCCCGATTTTGACAGTTCAAGATTGCTCCTGAACGTGCAATTTAATTTCCAGCCTCCTGACTCTAGCTCAAATACGTCTAGTTGCAACAGTTCGACGCCGTCGAGTCCCGCAGTGCAAACCCTAACCACACCGCACGCTAGTCACAAGTCTACGTTTCACTTTCCAGGTAGGTATTGTCGTTAGGTCCGTATCGCCAAAGTTACTTACTTATTTTGCTCAGATATAACTCACACCGAGGCGAACGAAGTGACCCTAGAGACGCACCCTTTGCCCATCACGACTACGCTGCATCACGACCTCACCAATTCGCAGCATTCGAAGGAGAGCGACCGGACGGCGTCGCAGACGTCGGGAAGTACGAGCACTGATTCGGACAGAACGCCGGTGAGGGTGGATTCCCAGGATAGCCAGGTTTCTGATACCGAGACCATAACGGATGGACACAGATGGCCTAGACAGAATAGCGTAAGTGAATCGCTTATCATTAATTCGGGCGAGCAGTAATTTTGATTCGGTTTTACCAGTTATCCATGAGAGAATGGGACATTCCATATGACGAGTTGAAGATGAGTGACGCGATAGGAACCGGCCGGTTCGGCACAGTATACAGGGGCTATTGGCATGGGGATGTAGCGGTCAAGGTCTTAAACGTCAACTATCTCAAGGACGAGAAAACTTTGGAACAATTTAAGAATGAGGTGTCGACGTTTCGGAAGACGCGGCACGAAAATTTGATCCTGTTCATGGGCGCCTGCATGAAGCCTCCGAAACTCGCCATAGTCACGAGCTTAAGCAAAGGAATGACCTTGTACACTCATATACACTTAAGGAAGGATAAGTTTAATATGAACAAAACTACGATAGTTGCACAACAAATTTCACAGGTAATATTTATTTTTGTCAAATCTCCCGGAAGTGTTTTTAAATTAATTTCCTCTTTAATATTTAGGGTATGGGATACCTACATGCTAAGGGGATAGTACATAAGGATTTAAAGAGCAAAAATATTTTTGTTGAAAATGGAAAAGTAGTCATAACTGATTTTGGACTTTTTAGCGTTACAAAATTATGCTTTGGGAACAGGTAAGAGAGAAAATACCTATTTTAAATAACTGCCGACTCTAACTTGTAATTTGGTTTCAGAAAGTCTGATAGCTTGGGTATTCCTCCGGGTTGGCTGTGCTACCTTGCCCCTGAAATTATGAGGAGTCTCCACGCACATCAACCCCACGATGAAGAGTTGCCTTTTTCTAAAGCCTCGGATGTTTATGCGTTTGGGTAAGCGATACTTAAAACTTTATATGCATAAAAAAATTGTATAACCAATTTTAATTTCAGGACTGTGTGGTATGAATTGTTATGCGGCGAGTGGCCTTTTAAGGGCCAAGTACCAGAAGCGATTATATGGCAGGTGGGCAAAGGAATGAAACAACCTCTTGCTAATTTACAAGCATCCAGGGATGTTAAGGTAAGGGCTAGATACCAGCGTTGGCCAGTGGCGAAATTTACAATTGTGCCACTGGAGCCAATTGCTTATTAAACTTTGTGGTGTGATATTTTGTTCCTTAGGATATTTTAATGTTATGCTGGTCATTCCGTCCGGGCGACAGACCCGATTTTATCAGGTTACTCAACATCCTGGATAAGCTCCCGAAGAAACGATTGGCTCGTAGCCCGTCGCATCCTATTCATCTCTCCAGATCTGCTGAGTCTGTATTCTAAATAATTCTAGGTGTCTTTTATTAAGAAATACGCTTTATCTATATTATATATGAATATCGTCCTATTTAGGCGTTTAAAGCGGTTCGCAAATAGGTTGTTGCAAGCGGCGGATGAAAGGTTTTAGTAACTGCGTGGGAAAATTTGACGGTTACAAACATAACCTAAAATATCGTGATTGCCTAATTAAACTAGGCATTAAATGCAAAAAAAGTACAAATTTGTTTAAATGTCGTCAGTGCTGGTTTCGTCCCCGTCTTCTTTTCTTGACTATCAGCTATCTGATTTTCTCACACATTTTTTATCCAGCTCGAAGGACCAAATGTTTTTACTTAAATTCTTTTTGCTGATAAAAAACGTTTCTCATTTTACTACTTATGTCATGTAGAGGGTCTATGCGTATAACACACTTTTCCTAAATAAAGCGATATTCATTGTCTCACATAACGTACAAAAATATAAAAGTGATTTTGATGTAAATTTGTTGATAATAACTGAATTCATAATTATGACAGTCTGTGGGCTCTCTGTTATAATGCAGTAGAATTTTTAAACAAAACATCTTTTTACTTGTTGGTACATATCTCGCTGTCGTTCTCAAAGGTTTTCAAAAGGTGTACCAAAGAATATTTATTCCCAGTATTCTTTTAAACTGTGATTTTTTTTTGTTATCAAAGCGATGACGTTTTCTATTCAGATTTGTTTACATTTGCAAAATTAACGTTGTGGCTCAGGAACGTGCAAATTAGAATGCCGGGTAGTGCTAAAAGCGGAGAGCCTTATTTTGAGTTGTTTTTTATTTCCAGAAAGAAACCTTTGCTTTAAGCATGTTTTTGTGCCACAATAATAATTGTTGTATTCAAGTGAGGGACAAGAACAAAAGAGCTACATCACTTTTCAATTTCTACTTGTCTTAATGTTGATCCGGTTGTTGTTTGATAGAATAGAAAAAAAAAATCTGTATCATTTTTTATTGGCACCAAACCAAGGCAGAAATTAGAGCTCATACAAATCGCCAATAAAAAACCATACATTCGTTTCTCACTTATAAAATTAAGAATTTGCACTATTAAACTGATCTTTTGTAAAGTTCAAAGTTGTTGATTGTATTTTAAAAGTTAAATTGACAGTATAGAAGTTTTTAAGCTTAAAATTGTGGAATATGTATATAAGTATTTGTAAGGATTGTGTTACGGGAAATCGTGGTACTATTTAAGCCTACGAGGGCCAGAAGAATTAAATGTTTGTCAAACGGAATATTTTCGTGCTATCGGTTGGTTCAGTGAGCAATTAATAGGAGAGCGACGGCCAATTTGGCTATTGGAGTATTTGTATTAAAAATATATTTTATTTTTACTTTAATTCGAACTAGGAATGACCTCTTTTAGTTTATCGTTTTTCTGGTCTAACAAAAAGGTTTAATTAATACCATCATTCCATGATTCCAAAAAAATTTTTCATTTGTGGAGGACTATATGCAGAATTGTGCGTATTATACTGTTAATGTATTTTTATTTATTGTTATTTTCGTATGGAAAGAAAACCCCAGTTATTTATTATAAGATGTATTTTTTGTATCTTTCACGATCTAGAGTGGTTAAAACTTTTTGCCAATGACTAATTTGTGTATATAGTGTGTATATAACAGGTTGGTTTTCGAGGTGGAGTACTCCTTGTTAAACTATGTATATATGTTAAAAATGCATTCCTAAAAATGTTTCTTTAACTCTAGTCAATTTACAAATTTTGTCAAAATTGAGTGCTTAGCCTCGAGAATAGGCTCCTTCGGCTAGGCGTTTCAATTTTGATTTTTACTTACTACATTCTGATCTACAGTCAATGTAAATTAATAAGGGACTAGGGTAAATAAAATAATTATACACCAGACTAGTGCTTTCTTTATTTCCAATTATCTATAAAAAAAACAAACATGACAAGTTTAAAAAAAACAAATTGTTCATTTTTAGTCGATTTTGACTATAAAAGACAAAAGTGGCGCAGCACATAGTATTCGTTTTTAACTAAATCCATAGGAAACCTGTTCCCCAGTTAACGATATAATCAACTGTTTTTTTCTTTAACGTATATGAGAATAAATTTCAAGAAGCATTACATGTACATTAAAAAAATCTAACTATACTTTATTTGGTATCAACGTATACAATTGGAAAAATTATGCAGTTTCATCTTTATCTACTTCTGGTTTAGTTTCCACTTCCTCTGATTCTTTAGACACTTTATCCCACCTTTTAAAGCAAATCACAAGTTCGCAGTGTTTAGTATAGGGAAACATGTCCACCGGGATAGCTTTTACTGGCACGAAGGGTTCCCCGTGCACGGTTTTTGATTCTGGTCTGGCCAAATCCACGAAATTTTTGAGGGCAGCTGCGGGATTGCAAGCGATGTACACGATTTTGTCAATTTTGGGTATTTTTCTTAACTGGAGAATCGCCCTCTGATCTGGAAACGTAATAAAGGCTAAAAGATGTGGAACTTTCGAAAATGTTAAAACTGTAACGTAATACGCAGTCAATCGAAAGATTAATTTTTCAGCTATACTGTAGTTTCTAGTAAGACTTACGTAAGCCGGCCCTTGGGGGATCCACGATCGCTACAACTTCTTTGTTTGTGGCCTTAAAGCAAACTGTACCTAAAATTTCTTCTGCCTTTCCAGTAAAGAAATCTGCATTTTGTATGTCGTTGATAACTGCATTCTCCTTCGCATCAATAATTGCTTGCGGAACTACTTCCAGCCCCAACACTTGTCCACATTTCTAAAATAGCGTATTTTGTGGTATATGTTAAAAAAAAATCGAACAAGTAAGGTGAATATCATGTTATAAAAGCTAAACAAAAATAAAGTCTAGAAAATTTATAAGTGGACTCTAATAAATCAAAACAACTACTTTTCCTGTGTAATGACGTTATGTTTGAAAGGTGGGTCACAAAAAACCAAAGGGAAGAACTACAATCTGGATTTCTGCTATTAAAACCTCTGGTGTGCTTTGTCTAATCCAGATATCAAAAAATTTTTTCTTTTATATTAAAATAAAAAATACAAAAGTTCAGAAGAGAAACCTTTTGCATTACATTGATCAGTGCTATGGTAGCAGCGGACTCTTACAAGAAGAAGAAGAATGTAAGGTTATGTCACCACCTTGGAACTATGAATAGGCACTTTCTACTGCAATTTTTTGCAAGAATGACACCCTTTCTCCTACCTTGGCGAAACAAAGACCTATAGTTCCTGTGCCACAGCAGACGTCAAGAACAGTGGAATCAATATTCGGTTCGGCTAATTCTATGGCTGCGTTGTATAGAATTTCAGCTGCTTTTGTGTTTATCTGAAAGAACGCCTCAGGGGACACCCGGAATTTTAAGCTCAGAATTGTCTCGTAAATATGTGTATCGCCCCATAAATGCTCCGCTGGAATAAAATCATCGTTGTGGTTCCTAAAAATAATGGGTTTGTTGGGAAACGTAAGTCCAAAAGGCACATTTTGGAATGAGTAATTTGAGTTGCTTACATACTTTTTCACTACCTTCTGGTAATACAATGAGGTAACGTTCGCTTTCGCTCCATCTCCGGTCGTGAAGTACTCGACCAGACTCTTTTTAAAACCCGTTAGCTTTTCGTCAGTTAAATCCTGCGGGTGAATGCCAACCACCAGCATCAACTGGTTTGGAGCTGAGCGAGCCATCAGCTGCCTAAAATGGCCCGTATGAAATTCCGGACTAAACACTTTCAAGTCTGATGCTCTAACGTAGTCTTGAAAAACCTTTAAAGCAAGAAAGCGAATAGAGAAAGTATCATAAATATAAATATTACTGCCTTACCTTTACGGCGACTTTCATAGATTCTGGAATGTGTACTAAGTTCTCAACTGGTCCTACGCTTACTGTGCCATTAACGTAACTGCCTACTCTAAAACCAACAGTCGGTAGGTTTGTTTCTTCGTCGATTCCAACAGAAAATTCACATTTATTTCGGTATCTGCAACAAATTGATAATAAACACAAACTGTCTGGCAATTCAAATTATTCACCCCTCGGATTGCTCGGCGAATCTCGTATCTGCTATTTCGCAAGGCGACTCGTCATAAATACATTTTTGCTTGTCTATCCATTTCCGTAACTCCGGATTATGATGCGCCAACTCGTTGCCTAACTTTTTCAGAACCTTTTTAATATCCTCGTGTTTCAGTTTGACCTAAAATTACAAGAAATTGTTTATCAACGTTTTAAAGCCCTTAACATTTCCAATTCATCTACCTGTTCCTTGTATTCTATATTCCAATAAGGTGTCGTGGACGATTTCAATCTTTCTTCATAGGAAAGTTCTTCTAATTTTGCTTTTTTGCCTGATTTACCGTCTTCTGTATCCTCCTTCCGTTTCTTAACTAACGGATCAGGTGCCGGCTTTGCTTTCTACAACAAAAACTTTAGCCTTAGAGAATCGTTAATAAAATTGCGATGGATGATTTAACACTTTCTTCCGCAACAAAAAACTTTTAAAGACTATTACTTACCATAGCTAGTAATTCCTTTCCTTTCCATTTGTAACCCGATAGCACCTTGATGGCATTATCTCTATCCTCAACATTCCTAAAACACACAAAGGCAAAGTGGCTGCCTCTCCGCGTAGTCTTAATTTTGTTCGAGTTCAGTTTCAATTTCTCGTTCAATAATTTACGGAATTCCTACAACCACAGAAACCATCGTTAACTCTGCATATTATAAACGGTTTGCAACTTACGTTGATTCCGTAATACTTTGGCAAATTTTTTATTTCAATTTTAAAATTCTCCGAAGAAAAATCCCTTTCGAGGTAAGCATAGGGGTTTTCTTCCTTCGAGTTTCCTCCTTCGGTGGTTACATCCCCTGTTTGACTGCCTTGGGTGTCACTCATAGCCAAAGTTGGTATCTCGATACTAAAATTAAAGTAATTTAAAAGAGGAATTTACTTATTTCTTATTTACCGTGCAGACAGAACCTCAAACTCGAACAACTCCACTCCGCTGTCTTCTTCTTCCTCTGGTTGATACTAAACGTCACTCGCAGTAAAATGCATTCTTCTTCTTCCTTAATGGTGACTGCTGCGAAAGGAAACTAATTTTGATTCATGTGTGTCCGGGTTGTGTGTGCGTGTTCCAAGGAGAGGTTATGCCTAAAGCTACACAATTCACTAGGGTAAATTACTGAATTATTGGAAGGCAAACCACGTGGTAGAAAAATAAAAAGGCTAGAATAATTTTCAAATTCTTCGTGTTGAAGTGGAATTAAAAAATAGATATAAATGCATAGAACGCTCGATTACCGTGGCGGCTTCTAGTATTAAAACCGGTATCAAAACTGTTTTCCATTGTTATATGCGACGCCACTCCCGTTCACTGGTCCACATATTGTCACTAAGTTCATGGTATTGAGTATCGTGGGTGCCTGTTGGTTTGCTTATTAAAGTGTATTTTTAGCCAAAACCACATAAATAGTTAACAATGGAAGAAAATACTGCAGCAGTTGAGTGCCTAATACTGTTCTATATAAACACCAAAAGTCTTTTGAAAACGAAGCAATTGGATGAGAGGGTTTTCCTGGACCAAATGATAAGGCACTGCAGAGAAAACGGGTTTGATAGCTACAGCAACGAGGAAATACGAAATACATGGAAGAATCTAGTGTTGAGGTACGCGGAGTTGAAAAAGACCGGAACTGTGGAAGAAAGGGAGAGTTGGAAGTACTACGAGATACTTGACAGTTGTTACGAGCAGTCAGATTTTCACAATGGAGTTTACCCAAAGTTTTCCGAAGAAATGGTGTGGTTCCTGATCGAATGTTTCCTGAAGAGGAGGGAACTTGAAAAGACCCAGAAAAGGAACAGTATGCTGAATGAAATTCACAAAGACTTTTTACACAGCGGCTATCTTTATATAACTAGACAGGACATTGAGAATAAGTGGAAATATCTAAATGTGAAGTATGACAAGCTAAAGGACGACCCTGATGCTTTCAACAGGCTGCCATATCTACAAGCAGTGACTGGATTTCGTGAAAAAGACGGCAAACATTTGGTGAAGATGATCTTTACTAGAGAGTTAACCGAGATTCTTATAGAACGCTTCACTGTGAAAAAGATCACGTGCGTGATTCACGGCTACGACAGCGAGCAAGTCCTGAGCGAAATTCAGGCTGAATTCAGAGATTTAGGGTTTGATTTTTCCCTAGAGGAAATAAAAGAAAAATGGAGAAAGCTGACAAACATTTATACCTTCTTAAAGGTTAAAGGCAAAGACGACTCTTCTTTTATTTACTTCAACGCTATGAAGGAACATTTTAAAGACGACTTTTTGTTCGAATTTGGTCACATGGGCAGCGAAATTGCGCATCGGGACGAAGATAGCCGGTTTAAACCTTCGTGCCGTCCGAGGTCCAAATCCATGGGTGCAGATAACAGAATAAAACTGAACAATGATCAAATCAAGTCCAACTTGGTAGTGAACATTGAACAACTAGATGAACAGCTGTCCCCATCGCCTAAGAGGAAACAAAACGGTAAGATAATACCCGTAAATAAAAGAAAGTCAGCAAAGAGAGCAATCGACGATGACACATTTTCACCTAAGAAATCGAAAAGACGCTCCAAGTCAAAAGAAAACGCAGAGTTGAAAGAAAACGCCGGCTCGGAGAGAACAATAGAAAAGCAAAAAAATATGAACGAGACCAACTTGAACAAAATGTCAGAGGAAGTCACGCAAACACAAGACGTAGCAATAAAAAGAAACTCGCAGTTAACGAGGTTAACTATTGATCAAAACGGAAACCAAGAACGAAGAGGCAGCGCAGACTTGGGTAGCCCAGGAAGCAAGGTTCATATCATAAACATCGACGAATCGGATATCGACAAGAAGAGCGGCAACCTAACCATAAATCTGCCATCTATTACGAAACAGTTCTCAGACAATGAATTCTTGCCACTTAAAAAACGCTTGCGATTAAACGGTCACCAAGACGATTCACACGTGGGCGAAGCAACTGAAATCAAAGACGGATTCCTTGGATTCCCCGAAACCGAGGTGGCAGAAACCCAGAACCGTCTGAGGTCAGATTCGAACGAATCCAAACGGCTAACAGAAGAAGAAATGGCGGAAATAATGGAGAGGATCAACGAGGACAAATCCGGCATGAAAGACGACTTGCCCGCAGAAGACCAGAATTACTTTAAACCAGGGTTTAACTACAACTACCTGGGCCCTTATAACAACTTCAACCAGCCCTGCCTGATTATACCCAAAGAAGAACGTAAGGATAGTTTGCAGTTGCAGAATTTCAACAATCCAAATGCTATCACGCCGCCCCCGGTTTTACTGCTAGTTATAAAAGTGGACGGGAGTAACAGCCTTTCGAAAGACGGCGCCATGAGTGAAGTGAAGAAAGAAATAGAGAAGAGATTGAAGGACTCGCCGGACAAAAGCAAACCTGGACAGTCGAAAAGTAACTCGAAAGCCCCAGCAGCAAAAAGCGATAGCTTTACCAAATCAGTTAAACCCGACGTAAAACCTGTCAGCGGCGAAAGCAGAAAGTGTACGATATCCCACAACGATGATATAATGATTATTCCGAGTGTGGAAGTTCCAAATGAACCAACAAGCGATCCAGTCGGCACTACGATTAAACTAACCAGTCCTGGAGGTGCGAACAGTGCAACAGTGGAAAACGTAAGTCTCGTAGCAATTGAAGGCGGAAGCGCCCAAACAAGTGAAGTGCAGATAAAACACAATGGCATAGTTAAACTGAGTAGTCCCAAGGGTAAGAGTTGTACGGTAACTCTAAACGAAAAACTAGTTCCTCGAAATGCTGGCGTGAGAAGCAACGAGGCAAACAACGTACAAGCCAATACCAACGATGTGGAGATGCCCGGTCACGCTTTGGCTTCGCCCAAAAAATGGGAGGAGCACCCTCAGCCGCCCGACTCCATTCCGAGCGGCACAACTGAAAGTAACCAACCAACGGAGGCCTCAAGAAGCGTCAGACTACCAGTTAAAGGAGGGGGGAAGCTAAAAGAAATCTTTATTTCGCCCAAGGAGTTGAAGAAAATCTCCCAGCTGAACCCGGAGAACTTCAAACCTAAAGCGCCCCCGGCAAAACCAGTAAGCGACGTCAACCTGGCGAAAAACAATTTAGAGGTGAGTGCGGCTCCGAAGCCGCCACTAAAAATCAAATTTACTTCCCACGTAATTAGACCCCCTACCGTGGGGAGTTTTATAGACAGCAAACCCGAAAAAACTCCCCCCAAGAACAAAGTGGATAGTACGATAGACCTCACCGGCGACGATAATCAAATGTTACCTCCGTCGACGTCGTTCGCCGTCCCCAATAAATTCACGGGAACAAACAACTCGTCGAGCAGGAGTGTAAGAAACGAGGAATTCGAAAACGAGAGTGTTTTTTCCGAGGCAGTGGGTGATGACGAAGGTTTAAAAGATAACCTTCTAGCGACAGTGATAGACTTTCAAGAACAGAACAATCAAGAGTTTGTGGAAATAAAGAACCTGATGAAACAAAATAATTTGTTGCAAAGAGAAACTAATAGACTGCTAAGGTTGATGCTGGAAAAGATGTAGTGTATATATATTTGGTAATTAAGTAGGCTAAGCGGAATGCTGTTACTACGTTGAAAGGTAGTTCATATAATTTGTCAGAAATTGGTCTGTTGGTAAGATTTTATTGTAAATACTTCAGTTAGTAAAATAAATGTATGGAATTTTGTACAACCAAATTTTACTATCATAAATTGGCACATATTTGTGTGATGATTGAATTCCGTCAACATTTGAATAACAGATTAAAATTATACCCAAATATCTGTGATGAATAAATTTAAATAATAAGCACCGAGTAATAATATTGGACAAATTATATTTATAAACATTAATATATTTATAAATATAATTCTATTATTATTACTCGGTGCTTATCATTTAAATTTATTCAGTAGATCACATTTAAAGTAGCTTTCCTACTATTGATATGACACCTCTGAGAATTAGTTAAAAGGTCAATTATTTGAAAATTTTGTCGAATTGTTTAAATGCTATTGTGCCCTTGTAGGGTTAAAATAGGGATGCAAATCGATCTTCGAAATGCTACAGTATTGATATAAATGTGTATATAAAGGGTTTTCTGTAATTAACTAAGTGGAATCCTTATATCGTTTTCCGCCAAGATTCTCTTTATCTAGTCAAATGGTTTTTACTTAAACGCTGAGTATCAGAAATCACATATTAAAAACAACATATAACGTCATACAAAACTTAAGATATCATTTTATTACATAAATTTACATCCATAAAAAAGAAAATATATTTATTTCTACTGTGTTTATTAATTTAAGGCAAAAAATTATTATTATTAAATCAAAAACGTTTCAAATTCTTTTGTAAATTTTGAAGAACAAACCAGAAGAAAGATTTTTACTGCACGAACGGTGAAGATTACGTAAATCAATATTCACATTATTTTATTTTCCTATTCTATAACTTGTAGAAGTTTCAAAGAAGCTTTTGGTATAGTTAGCGCCACGGTGCTAATTATATGTTGTATGTAGTTGTGTATATATGAATGTGTATATAATGTAAAACAATTTTTTGTACAATATTTATTAAAATATGCCACTTATGATGATTAAATATCTTCTCATTAAATACTAACAGTTCTAAATATCGCTGTAATTTTGTATTTTTAAAACTTGTCCAAAATTCTGGTATTCCGGTGTTATTCATACTGTTTATACCGTCAATGGTAGTAACAGCATTAAGTAAACATATATTTAAATACACCCCTTGTTTTGTAATTATTGTAGAGTATCCGTAGTGTAACTATATTTTCGTTGATTGCTGTACAATATAATTGCTCAACAATATATAATTTATAATTAAGTAGTTTGTTGTTTTTCTACTAGATTTTTCTTCCTTTGTATTATAAAACTGAATAATAACTGCATAAAAAAATACTTACATAATAAAACGTAAAGTGGAACTCTTTCGAAGAAACCACGTCTCAAAGATACAAGAAAGCAGAAACTTTTTAATTTTGAACTTTGAAATTGCACTCACCTTCTGGAACTCCTAATTTTTTAGTTAATACACTAAAAACTAATACATAGAACTCCTAACACAACTAGCTATTTCAAATTCACCGGTTTAGTGAGTTTCCGTAGTTTACAGTTGCATGACCTTGTAGTTGGCACTTGAGCTAATTTAGATGAAGAAGAAGATGATAAACATTGGAAAGTTTTCTGAAGCAAATTTAGAGGTTAGGTTATTTAAAATTTCTCCTGTTTGTGTCTGATATTCATTCAGATAATATGGAAATGGAAATTATCGACGATTTTGCTGTGGTACGTCTACTGATAAACATCTACATGATCAAATCACTTAAAATGTCGTATAAACCTGTAAATCAAGAGAGATTCATCGAAGATGTTCTAAAAGCATTCAGAGATAACAACTTTATATACACCACGAAATCGATATTATTCACATGGAAAAATTTATTGGACAATTATCAATATTACAAACAAAACTTTGCAGATGACGACGCAAGAAGAGAATGGAGGTATTTCGATTTAATGGATTATTGTTTTAACAAATCGAACGACTTTTCTGAGAAGTTTCAGGACCCCAAATGGACGTTTTCTCTAATAAAATCTGTAGGTAAATTTAAATCCACAGTGTTAAAACAAGGAATTAGCTTGAAGATACTTCAGGCGGTGCAAGATGACTTCCAAAGAATGGAAAACCACGATATCACTCTAAAAGATATATATCTACAGTGGATCTCCCTGAAAAAATTCTACAGGCAAAGTCAGAGGTCTGGAGTATGCAACAAATCCAACAAAAAATATATATATTACGAAGCGATGAAAGACTTTTTCGAAAAAGCAGTTCCACGCCAATATACTATAGAACCAACGGTGGATGCAGGGAGCGAGAGAGTAAGCCAAAATGAGCTGATTTCTGCTATAGAATCCATTACACCGACTGAGGAAAGTACGAAAGCAAAAATTGGCGTGAAAGACTGCAATACAGCTAGCGTTCAAATTAGTCCTAATAAAAACATTACTCCGATTGAAAATATTTCTCCTAAACCTGCACCTCGAATCACACCCTTCACTATCGTAATGCATGATATTCTGTTACAATGCTTTAAACTAAATAAAACGAGAATAAGAAACCTTAATGGTGAGGTGGATGATGAAACGTTACAATGCGCTTTTGATGAGTTTAAAAAATTAGGTTATAATGTTACCAAACAGTCGATTCGCAATGAATGGAACGATTTGACGTATAGATATGAGCTAATAAAGAACACCGAATACCCTAAGAACTGGCCTTATTTTAAAGATATGGACCACGTTTACAGCAGCGAAATTATGGAAGAGGATTGTAGTATTGTTGAAGTGATGGACGAAAGCCCTGTTATTGAAGTTAAAAATGACGAAGAAAATACCGTTGATTTGAATTTCGATATCGTTGAGCCGAGCGTTGAACAGACTGTGGTTCAAACGCGGAAAATTGCAGGTAATGATGCCAGAATAACCGAGAAGTTGTTAAATGTCTACGAGTCGAATAGTAAAGAATTCGTGGAAATAAAGGATATATTGATAGAAAGAAATTTGCTGAGGGAGGAGACGAATTATTTGTTGAACGCTCTTGTTGAGAAATTTAATAAATCGAAACAATGACGTGAATAAATCAAAATCTTCAGTTAATTTCTACTGTAGCCGATTGATCTCCGTACTTTAAGTCTGGTGTCTCGGTGGATTATGAAAAGCTAGAAAGTTTTTCTCGGTTCTCGGATGGTTGTCAGAATCAGTAAGAAAGAGAGCTGTTTTCCTTATTTACGTTAAAAATGCAACTTTATTATAACGTTTTAGGCTTTATTATGTAAACGATTTTTTGTGTATATATTTTTTTAGCTGAAGGGAATTATTTAATACTTTTACAGAATTCATAGATGATATTAAATATTTACTGTAAAAAATTATTCAGTAATATCCCCTATTTTTATAAAAGTATAAGTAACGAATCTTAAAAAAAGACGTGTCAAGTTGCCCGTGCTATTGAAAATGCAGGTTTCTGGTTTCTGTTAACTATCATCAACAGTGCTAGTGACGATTTTTAACAACAAATCAATCGAAGCTTTTCAGTTGATTATGCAAATTGATGTTTTATCTTTTTTGGGGTTCGTAACAACTGTCAATGTATATTTTGTATAAGTATGAATCTGTCAATTATATAAGTTATATTTTGTATTTATAATGTATACTTATAAAAAAATTAGAGAAAATATATTATTTTCGTTTTTTTCTTGTAGTTTTAATTTAACGGACACTCAGGTTACTGTCGAATGTGGGACACTCTGTATATCATATCTAATTTGGCTCTTGCCCGTAATAGCGCTGTGACGATAATTTTTCTAAAATTTTATTATTATTATTATTAATTATTAATTCCCTGTTTATTAGTGTTATTTAGTTATGGTTATCGTCCACAGATGTCAGTCACACCTGTCTGTTGATATTACAGTTCTCTTCGTTATTCACTGTTACCGACAGAGGCCTGGCAGCAGTCCAGAAAATGTTGCTCATTACTTGCAAGAACTTTCGGCAGATGCGGAACCGTTGAACAACTGCAGACACAAGATGTATACAAAACATTTTCGCTGCGAGATGTATTTCATATTATTTCATTCCATTTAATAGCATCAAATGGCCAATTAATCAGTCATAATTTACGAAGACAAGGTGGGTCGATCCGCCACATTTCCCCTAACTTCGCTCTTTATGGTTACGATTTTATTTTTAGGTTCTGCTATTGATTGTGCACTCTTGTGATGAACGTTAATAAAAATAATGTTGGAACGGATATTAAACTAATGGTTGGAGTGCGTGGAATCTATTGAAATACATTACACATGCATTTTTGGATTGATAAACGTAGTCAAGGATGTGGGTTTAATGTTCGTCGTCAGGTGCCACCATCGCTCTCTGGTATAAAGACAGCACCTTATATCTAAGTGTATACAGCATATATTGTAAGGGCAAACTCAAGTGCGCGTCGGTGTACTTGTTACTTGAGCTGCAGGCGCCAAATGCTATTTCACAATGTTGAATGGCGAAGGGTGTGTCGAGAGTTGGCAAATTTTCAAATTTTGGGGCTTAGTTGCCTGTTAAACCAATGCTTTTGTTAAGTTTAGTGCCTTCCTATTGGAAGGCTCATTTTGACGCTGGTTTAACCTCGAATAGTGGTTTATATGTGTCGTGTGTGTTTTCAGGGTACGGTCGTAATCAGAGGAATTTGTGTGGGAGTTTTTATCCAAAACCGATGGTCACTCCAGTCCATAGATTTCAGTCCATTGAAAGTGTAGCCAACAATGGGTTACGCTATACTCGATCGCCTGGTTACCACGCCAGGATTCACACGCAATGTCCACCCTCCGTACATTATAAGTAAGTCGCTTTTTTTCTCGAATCAATAAATTTGGCGTCATTTTACCTACCTTACCTCTTACCATTTCCAAGATAACCCATTGTGAGCACGATAAGTGGGATACCCTGTATATATTTTTTTGTATGCATAAAAAAAATTAACTGATATTTTTTTTATACATAAAAAGATGTCCAAAGAGATACCCCTTTATAATAAATTATCGTCGATTCTTTCTCGGTTTTATAATCGATTTCAAAGACTGTCTCCATTATTTCCTAAATTTGTTAATAGTTAAAAATATCAATTTGCATGAAGGATCTATTTTAAAAACCGTTGCCTTTAAAAATAAACTTGACTAACGTCTTACCTTGTATTTGTTTACGTCATTTTTTATATGAAGCCTAAGATTATTAAGACTTAGAGTTAAACCTCATTTGCATTATGTTTATAAATAAACATGATTATCTCTTTAATTAGATTCGATAAATTCGAAATTATATATATATGATAGTTAAACAGTTATTTTGGTGTGTTATTCGTTGAAGAAATATGGTGAAGTAAGTGTTTGTTTACTTAGAGAGCTTGGAAGTGTTACGCCACAGAATACCAGGATTGTCTGTGGCCGTTCTTTTGATTGTTTTATTAATAATTCCCGCAAGTACGTGCGTTTGTTTGTTTAGAATTTTGGTACAGCTAAAACAAACATAATAAATCTAATCTCCTTTGTAAAAACGCAAGTATTCAATAAAAATGAACACGTAAGCCAATTAAATGATAGCATTTATGAGGAATAATTTAATATCTTCATATTGCTCTATATATATATTTATATATTGACCCCCACGCAAATTGAATCCTCAATTACACACTGAACGTTGGCAAGATGGTTAAGTTGTTCTTTTCATATTATAGCGGATCTAGCAGCAACATCCGAATGCCTCAGATGGGGAGATCTCTGGAAATGATCGCCCCTGGCCACACTCCCACCACCAGAAACAACCCTTCACCTACGTCCAAATTGAAATGCGGTGTGTGGATATTTTTCGCTGTGGTGACTTTCTTCTTGGCAGGAGCGAAATATTACTTCCATGGGGTAGGTACCATTATGTGTTCATTTCGTTTGTAGTAAAATATATTAGACAGTTTTTTAGTTAACGTTTTTTTTTCAGATAAATATAGGAGTTGAGGCCCTGGTATTCTGTTCTCTTTTGGTAATAGTACTGATAATAGGCGGACTGATTTCCTTGTGTGAAGCTATTACCACATATTCCCCCTCGAATTCCCCGGTTGAAGCCCCTGCGCAGATGCCTGAACAGGTATGTTCAAAATGTCTAGTTAAATAATATGCACTTCTAGGTAATAAATTTAATTATATTTTCAGCAAGAAATTGAAGACTCCCATAACCAAGTGCCGATGTCTGCGTTGTCCCACAATTCCGCAGAGATGCCGCCGCCACCCTACCATATAGCTGTCATGTTGTCGCCACAAAACGAAATGGATACGATCCAGGTCATAAGTGATTCCCCTCCACCTTCTTACGAGAAGGCTGTTACCTGATTAACCAAACCAAACCGATCTTGAAAACGCCCTAGTCTTACTGTTCTAATCTGTTTAGTTCTTCCTTGAAACGTTACGTTTAAGTTGCTTTAAGATTAACATAGTAGCGATTCCACAGTATTTTTAAGTTGGTTAATTTTGGGTAGTAACACGGACTGAATATTGATCTCGAAATCATTAGACTGCCACAAGGAACTACATTGTTGCCAAATTTTTTTTCCATTTTAACTGAAATTACATGCTACATATTTGTTAAAGGTATTTAGCCTGCACTGGTTTTTGGATCAAAAATTATATTGAAATGTGATTTTATATTAAAGTCATAAATATATATAAATTTTTATATTTCTAAGCATCTAAGTCTATATGATACTATACATTCTACTATATAACGTCTATATTCCAGCCCTATAAGTAAACATTTTTGGAATTGTGTGCCATACTCGTATCTACCGCGTCTAAATTTTAAAACTCTACTTAGAATTTGTACAAACTTTTTATAATAATTTTAATATGATATATACCTTAGTGTCTATATACTCAACGATACCTTGTTAATTTAGTTTATTTGTGATAATTCTTTTTAAGTGCAATAATGTGTTTGTAGGGTGTATATATTTATTATTTGGAGACAATCATTTTATCCTTGTTTAATCGCATTGTACGCAGCCGATGGATGTCCTGGTCCTGCAGAATCTGTTGAGTAATTAGATAGATAACACAAATTTAATTTCAATTATATATAAAAATGTACAATTTTGACTATTTCAAGTTTCCTTCTCTTGTGTATTTCTGTAAGACATGTTGGACGTTTTATTGAAGATTTAGCGTAATAACGCTCGCAATATTGTGACAAGTAATTAATAATAGGTCTCGATGACTACTATGAGATATCCCAGATTATTCAAAGTTTTATACGCACAAAACAAAGAGCCTATTCATTTTATATTCTTAATTGCTCGACTAGTTCGTTTGTACGATCCTGGCATCTGTTGGACTCATCCTGTACACTCTGCTGTCTCTAAGCGTATTCCACTATTTATAATTAGGTATTTTGTAATGTATTATTAATGAATATTGGTATTTTAACCAGTTATATTTTTATATTTGATGTGTTGTATAAAAGCGTATTGGAATGAGGAAATTTCGATAGTTTATTTTGAGTACAAAAATTTTATAATTTAGTGCAAAAGCCAGACATCAAATATATTAATAGAATTATTCCCATATTTATATGTTATACATGTTGAATAAAGGAAATGATAATTCATGTTTTTTTTAAATCGTGCCCACGGCCAAGATTCGAGACACAAATTTTGATTCTTGCTTCACATCAACTGTCCACAGGTCCAGATATGAATAAAATTATACGTTTAGTTTCCAAAAAGTAGCTGATATGCAAATTATTTAAATATTTCACGTTTACACGAGTAAATTTAATTCTTCTACAAAGTCGCCAGAGCTATGGATGACGTGACCGTGACGTCACAAGTAACCTCAAAAACGTGCATTTTTCGATAATTTTCGAATATTATGTCGGTTTTATTAAAATTTCTACTTGGTTCCTGTACTCAACTAAAATATTGTTCAGTGCATTATTAATAAAGTTTTAATTGCCTTAATCTAATAAAATAAGATGCTTTCTGTAGGTTGGAATTCCAACCTATAATTAGCAGTTTATTTTTAATAATCTACAATATTGAAACTTCATAAATAAGGATGGTTATTGCCCGCTGACAACAATAACTTTTCTTTCATACTCGTTAATATTGTCCTTGAACTATATTACATAATAATTCCTCAAAGTTATTTGAATATATAAATTTTATACACTTTTAATAATTGCAGAGCTAAGAGCAGTAGCGCTCCCTGGTAGCCACCCCCCAAGTTTCAGACAGTCTAGCAACAATTACAACATTGCTTTCTACGTCTGTGTAGTTTATTCGTCTTTGGTAGGCTACTATTCAGTCATACCAAATTTCGATGGCAGATAGCGCTGCACCATCCACCACCAAAATCCAATATTTGGTAGTTAAATTTATAAATCCTCTTTTGAAATACCTTGATGCCACACCATTAATAGATAAACTGACATTTACTCATGTATTTGTACTCTTGCGTAAGAAATGTAAATAAACACTTGTCAACATAACATAGATCCTCAAGTTGGTACCGTTTTGAACTTTTCTTTTCGCAACGTTGGCACCGTTTGAATAGAATTTGTTATTCCGTGCCTCTACTGCCACTTGACACTCTTGACAGGTGGTCACGTATATGTCACCGCAAAAATTGTTCCGTGGTTAGTATTATATGTGCCGTGGTGCTCACTTTTTGCTTGCGCTTGTGCGCTGCGTCTTGTGTTCGTTGGGTTCATTTTTCGAACAATAATGTAATCTGCAAGTTTAAAAAGCCAACAGCAGTCGTACCGGTGTCTTTAATAATACCAGAAATGAAAAATACTCTAAATAAGATATACAGTTTCAAAATTATGTGCGAGTGCTGATCTATGTGCCATTACAAGTTTGTTTACTTTACGAAATGGGCTTTATTAGAATGTATAAATGGTAAGTGAATGCTGTGATGTGTATGTGCAAGTATTATCAATGAATTTGTATTTGTTGTGATCTTTTAGAATGCCTCTATTTAGTATTTGCCTACCAAAACATTGGAAAAGTACTATGTATTAATTGTTGTTTTGTTATCTTATAACACCTCCAGGAGGTTATAGAAGATAGCAATAAATATATCCACAGTCTTATCAATATTTTATGTATTTATATGGTAGTTGGTTATAAGGGAAATATAGAGTTTTATCGTACACACATCCACCCACTCGAAGAAATACTGTACGGGTTTTAAATTAGGCACACTTATCTAATAATTAATATGTGCCCTTTTAATACGAGAGAATTAAAAGATCATGCAGTTTAATTTCTGCACTTAAAATATTTGGTCTGTGGATGTACACAATAACATCTTTAATTAAATCAACAAATGCTGCGTGAGTGGTGTGTGTCTGATATTCCAAGCACATGATTTATTAATTTGTTTACACTTTTTATGATACTGTATTATACTCTATAAATCCTATCAGATTTAACGCTTCTGTTATATAAGTTCAGCAGTGTTAAGAATTAGTTCCTAATGCAGGACAAAAGGTTAGCAGTTATGTCAGTCTTGTAAGTTTGATTTGTATCACAAATAGTTCTTCGTTTGTGTAGTGTTGCCCTCGACGTTACCTTGGTTGTTGGTGCGATGATGTCAAATTTGTAACATTTATTTTGAAAGTTAGAGTTACGCATGCAATATGTGCTTACATAATTAGTAATTTGTGCAAATAGAAATTTTTGACACCTTTAACAAACTGTTTTCGAATTAGTATAGAAAATACTGACATTGATGAGGCATTGAATAAAGGAATACTTATATTAATTATTATAGTTAACAATTATTTTCCTTGCAATTTTCTTACAAAACATTACAAATATTTAAATAGCAACGTTCTATTGCCGTTGGTATTTTATTTCTATAAGTTGTGTTTGTAGATCATCTCTAACAACCAATTCATAATAATTT
Source organism: Rhagium mordax (assembly GCA_963680705.1). Classification (NCBI taxonomy): domain Eukaryota; kingdom Metazoa; phylum Arthropoda; class Insecta; order Coleoptera; family Cerambycidae; genus Rhagium; species Rhagium mordax. The sequence goes on along the minus strand of OY796662.1, from coordinate 58,676,820 downwards.
CCACTGGTATGCTTGCCAAGTTTATACAGATGGTTTTGCAATCTGTTCAAGTTGAGGTCATCACTTAAATTACTTTGCAGGTTGCGTTTCATTAAAACCAATATTTACGTTATTAATACTAAGTGGAATTATGTCATTCATCCCATTCAGCTTACAACTTTCATCATAGAAGAAAGTTAGGCATGTGTATTGATGCAATATTTAGAATATATCTCTCCAGAACCCGGTTTGAAAATGTAAAATAATCTGAGAGATAGGTCAGAATAGTGGATATTTCCTGCAGCAGATAATTTTGTTATGACTAGACACTAGACTGTTGATAAATAAGTATCGAAATTCTATGTTTCGTAAATTACCTGAATACAGGGTGTCCCACGTATCGTGCTCTCCGTGGGTTTCTTGATTTTAGTAAAATTGATTTTACCTTTTTTAAATTTTTTTGTCATGGTGAGCACGATAAGTGGGCCACCCTGTATAGTCAAAAGGCTGTAATATCGGATAGATAAACTTTAATAATTACCGATAGTGTTGGCCACAGTTTCCATGAAACAAAATTACTATAAATATATGCTAAGGTTTGTAAACAAACTTTCAACAATTTTATGACATTAAATATTGAAAAGTAAACTCTGTGGTCCGGTTGTAAACGTTCGGAAAGTTTGCTTGTTTATCTTGTTAAAAACCCGCAATGTCTAAACTACCGCTTAAAATTAACAATATTAGATCTTCGGAGGTATTTTATTTTTGCCATACACTTTCGACCTTGGTGTAAAACTTTCTAAATCTGAATAATATTTTTCCAAATGTATGTTTATTTAAAAAATTATAATTCCATTACATAAGGTGACGACCTTTCACTTATTACTAAAACGCTAATTATTTTTCTAAATAATAATATTCTTTACAGCGTTTTATCAGAACTTTATCTGTAGATTTTCTGCGGTCAACATTGATCGTTTCCATCCTGCCTGAGAGATAAAAAACAAATATTTACGTTTCCATAAATAGTTAACCAGCTCCAAGCGAAAAATAATGATTTTATGTACGTAGTGACACGTCTCACCGAAAACCTATTTTCCAGGCCATCCTTCAACAAACAATTCCTACTAGCCTTATTCACCGGCCTGGCGATGGGGTTCACGGTGGCCTACCTAGCCCTGTCCCCGGAAATGTTAACTTTCACCGACCCACACACCAGCCAGGAAATGGAGTACATGGCCGGGCCCACCGTAGACCCAGGGTCCCACTCGGAAAATGAGGAATTTCACAACATGGAGGACTCGACGGTCGCCAACAAACTGTACAACGAGGTGCGCGTGCTCTGCTGGATCATGACGGGGCCCAAGAATCACGAGAAGAGAGCCAAGCATGTCAAGGCGACGTGGGGGAAGAGGTGCAACGTGCTGCTGTTTATGAGCTCGAAGGAGGGTGAGTGCCGGTCCTAAGCAACGTTATCGTCCCTGCATATAGTTTGAGGTTTAAATAAAAAGTTATTAAAACATAAATTTGTTAGGCATTAATATTGTCGATAAATGTCAGAGAGGTCATTTTGCGTTTATAGGTTTGCATTATTAACAAATTGATGCGTTTATTGCTGGCAGAATTAGTTAAGCTTGAGCAGACAACAATGGGTTTATTGTTGCCATTAAATTATACAACTTGCTACTCATTCTTATTATACATAAACAATTAGGAATGTGAATTCATTAGAATGTATTCATTCACAATTTATTTAAATTGAGGTAGGCTATGAAAATTTTCACAACAAAATTCTGATAAAAATCTTATATTGTGTATTTTGACGAAACATGGCAACTATGTAGAACTAATTTGAATTTGTGGTTATATTTTTGACTTTTCAACATAACCTCAGTAATTAAGACTGTCATTCATACCAACAGAATTCAGATTTTTCCAAAGCCTACCCCAATTTCAATAAAATTACAGTCTGATGAAAACCAGTAAGAAGAAGAAGAAAACTAGTTAAGTATGGACAAAGTTTAAAAAAACGTTGTTTTGAAACATTCACGATGACCTTGTTTGGTCGGTTGTTCGGACACTGGTCAATAGAGGTCGCCCGAAAAACTTAGATTATTGAATAATGGGTGACTGACTCGTCCGTGACGTCACAACTAACCTCAAAAATATGCATTTTCTAACTAAAATGTTCGAATATTGTGGCAATTTTATACAAAATTTTTGCTTGGTTCTTGTATTACCAACGAAAATCTTGTTCAGTGTATTATTAATAAACTTTAATTGCCTTAATCTAATAAAATAAGATGCTTTTTGTTGGTTAGAAATCCAACCTATAATTTACAGTCTATTTCTAATAATCTGCAATATTGAAATTTTATAAATCTACTGTCTGAGAGAATTTTTAAATGTTACAATGGATCCAAGTTAAAACTACAAAAATTAAATTGAAAATAAATTCGCAAAAACTATAAATTTAAGGTTATGTTAGTCGTATGATGCCCATGAAATATTGTAAATTAGCAGTTTGTCCGTACTTCTTATATATACGCTGGCTAAACCATGAACCGCGTATCGTATCAGATAAGAAAGATTTGTCGGTTATACAACCGTAAGAGTTAATAATAATAATAATAATAAATTTAATTAATAGTTACAATTGGATAGAATAACTTGAATAGAATAATTCGAACCTCAAATTGAAATAACGTAAGCCCCCCTTGACGACTGGCCCATGTCACGTAAAGAATATCTTCCAGATGCGTCGCTGCCCGCCATCGCTCTCCCAGTGAACGAGGGCCGAAACAACCTGTGGGTGAAGACGAAAGAGGCCTTTAAGTACGTGTACAAGCACTACTATGACAAAGCAGACTGGTTTCTGAAAGCGGATGATGATACGTAAGTGATTGAGCCTGCCCCGTTATCTCGTAATGTTGCGTTATTCTTATTTTTGCAGCTATGTGATATTAGAGAATTTAAGGTACATGTTAATGCCTCACAAGGCTAGTGAGGCCATTTATTTTGGATGTAGGTTTAAGCCGTACGTTAAGCAGGGTTACATGAGCGGAGGTGCTGGTTACGTCCTGAGCAAAGAAGCTCTAAAGAGATTCGTCGAGGTAAACTCCATTTTAAAAATGCCCTAAATAGCTCGTTATTGCTCCTTTCATGAACTGTCTTTAGGTTGGCCTGACGAACTCCACGGGGTGTTCGAAAAGCAACTCTGGCGCCGAAGATGTGGAAATGGGTAAGTGCATGGAGGCCGTGCAAGTGAGGGCCGGTGATTCCCGTGACTCGTTGGGTAGAGGGAGGTTCTTTCCTTTTGTGCCTGAGCACCATCTGATTCCGGGACATGTCTCGAAAAATTTTTGGTATTGGCAGTATATTTATTATGATAGTAAAGAGGTGAGTAATTGTATACAAAGTGGCGTTGGTAACGAGATAAGCTGTTTATTTTTTTTTTTTTGTAGGGCATGGATTGCTGTTCCGACAATGCCGTTTCCTTTCATTACGTAAGCCCTAATCAAATGTACGTCTTGGAATACCTAGTTTATCACTTGAGGCCCTACGGGATCTCTTTCCATGTCAAAATGCCACCTGAGCTAGTGGATGCGTCGTCGGTAAGATACGAAGTGACGACAACATAAAGTTCGGGTGGCACTTTTGCCTTTGTCTCGAAATAATTTTTTTGAATCTCGTACTGGTTGTAGAAATAGAAGTTCTATTTCTTGAATTATATAAGTTGAAGCATCATATTGGTAGTTCAAAGTATTTTAATGATCTTTGACGTTATGCTGTACGTGCTGACTATTCTTTTTGGTTGTATATTTGGATATACGATAGAAGGTAGCTCAAGCTATTTTTCGCATAAAGAGAAACATTGTTGCTTTGGTTCAAGAGCAGTTATTCAAGCGCCTGAGATTTTATAAGTCACTGTTTTCGAAAACACCCTCCATTCTGGAGTTTTTTTAACAAAAAAACTTTTAGAATAAATATTGGAGATTCAGCCAATAAATCGTCTACGAAATACAGTATTACAAATAGTCATAGTAATTCTCGAAATGGATATTTAGAAAAACCGAATATTTTTACGACGGTCCGTTTAAGTTTGTATTACAATTTTTCTATGCTCATTACTTTGTATAAGACTTAGTCAAGATAGAGGTTTGTGAGACTGTGCCGAGGGACGAATTTATTAAGGTGAAATAAAGGATACTTAACTATTTTATTAAATTCGCCCATTCCTCTTCTAACCAAATTTCTATTTATAGATTTTGCTCCCCAAACTCTCTTGTTTCTTTTAACTTGCACACACACTTTCTTAGCTCCCAGCTGCTGGACTAATAGATCTAAATAGTCCAGTAGCTGAGTAAAATAGAGGGAAAAAAATTATATAAAAATTATTTTTCATTGTCTGAATGTCCAATATTTATTTTTCATTATCAGAGTTAAAGTTAAAAAAACTGAAACAAAAATGGCATCACAACAGATTTGAATGCGTAGTAATCGTGGTTTGATAACCATTTCAACAAAACACAGTGTTGGTTTCAGTGAATTGTGGATATTAAAATAGATACTCTGAAACACTAGTCTGTATTGCCAAATAAGATCGATTTTAATTTCTAATTGTATATTTTTATATTATACCGCCATATTTTAGATATAAGTTCAAAATGTGGAAATTTTTGACGAGTATTTAAGTTTATAGTGAAGGTAATTTAAATATTTTAACTGTTTATTGTACGTTAAACTGTAACGTAAGCAATCTGAAGTTTATTAATATTTTTTTACTTTAGATCTGTAATGAGGATCTGTTATTATATACCATTTTACCAGTCGCATTTTAACCTCTCTATTTTGCGGGCATATATACATATCGCTAGGGACTTTGTATAGATTATGCATTATGGAGTGTTTAGAGAGAATCACTTATTTCTGATACGCGGTTTTAATGCACAAACTCTTCTATTATACTCATATTGCGAATTTGTAGAATTTACTCAAAAATTATTGTTTTGCTATTATTAGATGTTACTTTATGTAAAATGTAATATAAGATATACATATAAAGCTAGTCATGATATATTAATAAAAATAAAGTATTATAAGATCAACGTTTTGTTTTTCACTACTACGTTGGATATCTCATCATACCGCATTGGAGATTTTCAAATTATTAATTCTAACACCAACATTCCCAATTTCCCAGTTTCCCAATGCCAAATTTTGTGACTTTGACAGCGTCAGTGCCAAAATGAAGTTGGCCTCAGGGATAGGAGGTGTTTCACTCTCCAGATCTGGGCCTGTGCGATCAAAGGCGTTTGTAAATATGCAGTTTATCCTAGTCCTATTGATAGGCATTGTAATTGGCTTCACAGTGGCATACATAGCTTTAACAGGTACAATCCATATAACTTGGTACCTGCCCAAGAACATAGACAAACTTGAACTATCGGAGGGGACTCATACAAAAGATGAGGAGTTCCACAGTATGGAGAATTCAACGGTGGCAGACACGTTATACAAGAAAGTCAGAGTGCTCTGTTGGATTTTGACCAACCCGAATAATCACAGGGCAAAGGCCAGGCACGTGAAGGCCACTTGGGGTAAACGGTGCAATATTTTGCTGTTCATGAGTTCTGCAAAAGGTGAATTGATATTCGGTATTCAGTTGTTTGTAATTACTAAATATATAAACTTTTTTTACAGATGAAAGCTTGCCTACAATTGAACTGGATGGAACTGTGGAAGGTAGAAACGGCTTGTGGGGCAAGACGCAAGAAGCCTTTAAATATGTTTATAATAATTACCTCGATGATGCCGATTGGTTTTTAAAAGCCGACGACGATACGTACGTCCTCAATGCCTCATTTATTGAATAAAAAAATATTTAGCTTGTTACCCTTTTTTCCAAAGGATGCGGGATTTGTGTGCAATATACTTCTGTTTTATTGTTGTAGTTACGTGATTCTAGAAAATTTAAGGTACTTGTTAATGAAACACGACGCTAGCGAATCTGTATATTTCGGATGTAAATATAAACCTTTCGTCAAACAAGGTTACATGGGCGGAGGAGCTGGGTATGTTCTTAGCAGAACGGCTGTGAAACGATTTGTAGAGGTAAAACGCTTACATTATTTTATACAGGAAGCGGCAACAAGTTATTTTTATCGACTAATTATATTTTAGATTTCCTTAAAAACCCCTACATCATGCGATACCACCTCAACTCTGCCTGAAGATTTTCAAATGGGAATATGCTTGGAAGCGGCACAAGTCACAGCTGGTGATTCCCGTGATGCAATGGGCAGAGAGAGATTCTTGCCAGTAAAAATAACTGAATTAATACCCGCATTTTCATACGAATGGATTCCGAATTATTTATTTTACAAAACCGAACCGGTAAGATCCGATTGAATGTGACGTAATAGTCGATTCTTGATTCACCAACTAAGTTGGCATCATCGGGAGACATTTCTAACCACACTGGAATAATCCAATGTTAGGTACCATCGACATCTATGAGACGAGCATTTTGGACTCTGCTACATTTTTACATACCTAAACTGGCGGTTTAGCTTTTAATTGTTTTTAGGGTATAAAATGCTGTTCAGACAGTGCCATATCTATCCATTATGTAAGACCCTGTGAAATGCATGCTCTGGAATACCTAATATATCATGTACGACCTTACGGCATTTCGCTGAATTTTGAAATGCCTCTGGAGTTGATGGGAAATTCTGCCGCTGGCGGCATTAATGATGGGGGAATTACTGAAAAACCGAATGGATTTTTTCCTGCGGTTTCCTTTGTTACAAATACAAATATGTTAACTTAAGCTATGGTATTTCTGCCAAGGCCCTTGTTGGCATAAATTTACGTTGTTAAACTACTAAATATAAATTTATAAAAAAAAATTGTTATGTGTATGTATATGGTGAATAAATACATAGAAATTTGTTATAGGCTTTCATTTGTTCAATTCAAGTAAAAAAAAATACATGCTAGTATTGAATTTTAATACTTTAATTCAACTGATTTAATCAATTTCTCATAAAAATTAGACACAATTACAGTTTTGATTTTTTTTGTGGATACTTCAGTAAATCCTGGAATGTTTTTAAAACGTGCAAGTAGCGCACACAAAGATATGGTAACTGGATTACAAAATTACATATTTCTCTATTCATAAGCTATTTTTTTTCTTTTTTAATGCAGTCTTAATATTAAATGCAATCTTATTTTTATGAATAAGACACTTTATATGTTAGATATTAAGGTATTAACGAAAGCCTTTGAGGAACTTAAATCTAAATAAATATTTTCGCCGTCGTTCGCTTTCATCAACCTGTCAGGCTCTTCAAAATTACATTTGGTATATATATTTCACAACTCTGCTTTGCTTTCACATATTAACATTAATAAGTGCTTCACAACTTTTAACAAAAACAATAAATAAATTAAAATCGGAATTATCTACTTAAAACTAAAACTAGGTGCAGATTATATCCTTTGTATCTCGAAAAGTTTAACATCTGTATCGTACCATATCGGAGGGTCCACATTCCTAAAAAATACCAGTTGATATTTTAGTAAAAAAAAAAGTTTGAATTCCAAAAATACACTTACCGTAAATATATAACGCCCCACATGTACGTCCTAAACCAAGTCGTGGTACCAGAATTAGCTTGATACTTTCTGATCAGGATAGGATGGGGCACCGGAAGTAATCCAACCAGAGTTCCGTGTTGCAGGAACTTCAGAATTTCGCTTTCGTCGGTCAAGCCCCTGAAAATATTAGTTTATTAAAAAAGCTGTTCCTTTAGCCTCCACGCTGAAAATGGCACGTTTATTTCCCAATGTTTTGGAAAAAAAATTCACTACGTTATTATCAGAAAATAATTCCTACTTGTCAATGCATATTTTCTCCACTTGCGGCACAAGGACCTGCAACAGCCTCATTATGGTCTGCAGAGGTAGCTTACTTTTCCAAGAGTGGACCCATTCACCTGTCGGGACCCACTGCCCGTTTTGACCGTCATTTGGTGCGCTAACCCGAAGACTGTTGCGCTGAAATCAAAGACGTTAACAACAGATAGGCAACGATAAAGTGGATAATTACTGTGTTTACTGTTCTTGAGAACGAGGACGACTCCGAAACGGTAGGACTCCTGCTTGGTTTCGCTGGTTGCACAATTTCTTTATTGGTGCTCTGCAGAAGAAAACGAACAGCAAAAGTCATCGTTAACTTTGAATTTTACTTACCTTCTCTTTGGATTCATCGCCGATGTTCACGGCAGTTTTCGAAGGGGTATTCAACGTGACAGTTGCCATGCCGTTGCTCAACGGCAACGTTTCTACCTGCTGGAACGACGGATGGGCAGATTCCCTCTCGGTCATCTGTCCAATCTGTGGCGTGTCTGGTAAGGTGGCTTTTAACGTCCCCGGTTCGGCTGGTAAGGCAGGGCGAGACCCTTCCATTGCGATTTCGGCAACGTTTTCGTGACTCGTGGAGCTGGTCAGTCGAGTCTTTGCTCGTTTGTTCATGGATTTAGCGATGGTGCCGTAATCGCTGGGCAGGTTGGCGAGGCTGTGGAAAACCTGCCGTTTCCGTATGATGGTGTATACGAGGTTGGAATTGCCGTCGAATTGGTACTGAATTATGTTGTTGAAGATTTCCAGCAGGAAGAAGACTAGGTGGTGGTTTGAGGAGGCGGAGAACAAAAACCAAGGCGTGCTGAACGCTTCTAAGAGGTGAAGCAGCTTCGTACTAGCAACCATCGATAACGTCTTCAGATAAGGAGATACTAAAAAACAAATTGTAATTTAAATTTTTTTTTTCCAATTAACGTTACTATTATTATTATTTACCATTGACTAGAATAGTTAACAAGCAGTCGAAGAGCGGTTGCAAGCGTTGATGGCCAGTGGTAATGATTTTGTGAAACACTATAATTAAGAGATCGGCATGGGTGCCGGTAAACACGGGAATATCCATAGGGACGGTAGCTGTGTAAGGCTTATTTAAACGAACACCAAAGTTCCTTTCCCCAGAGAGCAAAAGTAGTATAAACACACCAATATGCATCAGTCCCACGCGGGCTGAAAGAAGCTTAGATTATAAAATAATACGTGCATAATTGAAGGAATCTCTAAAAATAATTACTAAACACATGCGGAACTCACACTGGTCAGCTCTGGAATCGTTAAGATGGTACAGGATAGGTACAAGCACTTCTAAGACGTCGCTGCTTTTCAGCACAAAATATAGAAATTTCTGAAAATAAACCAATTAGGCAAATACCATACACGCTTATTAGAATCATCACCTTGTTATAATCGCACATCTTCCAGAAAAATACCAGCAATTCTTGATGAAAATGTACCTTCTTTGTGGAATTGGGCAGGTACGTCTGAACTAACGGGTTGTTCAATAGCTGGGTAACACCGCTCAAAATGAAATGGAAGTCTTCATCTCGATGTATACGTGATAAATAATTAATAAATAGATTATCTGGCACGGAGAGCTGGAACAATTAACCAGCTGAAAAATTCCCTCTCTCTTGTTGGTGCACATTAATACTTACGTCCTCCGATTCCGCAGGAGTCGACGAACTAGTGTCGTGATCCAAAGTAACAATAAGAATTTGAAGGGCGGCCTCTACCAGCGGTTCGATAGTATCATTAAACAACAAATGGTTGTAGGGGACGCCAAGTCCCACCGGGTCATATGCACACACGATATTCAACAGGGAGGTGAACATTGGCAAAGCGTGTCTATTTTCCGCTGAAGTCAAATGCCTAAAAAGTTGAATTTCCCACTAAAAAATTCCGGTCTATTCGCATGTACTTACAATATCCATTTATTTGGGTTTTGGGCGATGTCCGTCGGCGGCTGGTACATGGTCTCGCTGAAGCATGTTAATAACAGTTTTAAAAGTTCCGTGCGATTTGCATTGAATGCAGGATTTTTAGGGGGCGAATGCGCAAAACCCACGCCAGACTCCCAAATATATTCACAACTATCTATCGCTGACAGTTCCTCGGCTTTATCCTGAAGAAAAGTTTAATAAGTTAATTTTCAATGGCATGGTTTCGCTAACTTACTGGTCCACTTTTCCTGCTGGCTATCACCGTAAAATCCGGGCAAAACAGCAGATCCTACAATAAAAATCTCAAGTAGTTGACATTCAACACGCCGCTACAAATCCGTTTACTTACGCACACAGCATTCAAAAGAGACTGAGCTAGCGGTACAGAATCCTCGTCGTCCTCACCCTGGCTAGGCAATGAGGACCAAAAGAAACCCTTCCATTCAGAGTCCTCGAAAATATAAGGTAAAATCCTCGTCAGCAGTCTGGTACAATTTAATACTGAAAGGATACATCTACAATACTGATTGTATATCATTTAACACTTAATTTACCAGTCTGCTGTTCATGCTGTGTTCGGCAGCTGCTGTCGACAGCTTTGACTAACTTCTCGACGGCTTTGTAACATAAAGTGGCCAAATTTGACGGTGCATCTTCTCGCAACTGTCTAATTTCGGCTGCAGGGACTAGGGTGAATATATCCTGGACGTTTGTGACATTTTCTGACCAGAATTGTTCCCAAAAAGAGTCGTCATTTGCATCTATAGGCTAAAAGGCAAGTATCTCAGTGTATTATTGTTAATTTAATTTACACCAAGTAAATTTGTCACGTAGTAGCACACAAATTACCTCAGATTTTGAAGTCAGTTGCACCACGGCCTTTCGAAAATTTAATTTTGTGTCCACATTTCCCATATTGAACGATCAAGATATTTTATTGAATAATTAACAAACGACAACAAAAGGAACGTCACTTTTCTCATTTATGACATCACAAAGTGTCAGTACATCGAATTTCCATTGGTTAGAAGAGTCATGGTACGTCAACCAGTCCGAGTATTGATTTTTTTAAAGGTAAAGTTAAATCGATACAAATTGGTTACATAAATTATCTTCGGGTTATCTGGCAAGAGGAAAAAGGAAAGCGCTCTGATTTTATCAGAAACAAGAGGGATATAACCTCTGATCAAGAAACTTACTAGATGTTCCAGCACAGAGATTGTTTGCTACGAACATAGTAACAATAAAACGATTAAATACAATAACTTTCTACAGGCAACAGTGGCGGGTGCATGTAGAAGGGTCATATTTAACGAATATTACAAAAATTAAATAAGAAACTAAATCGTGCCATATACCCCAAAAGATGAAACTAGTGCAGCTCGTGTCCGTAGCTGCACTAGTTTCATCTTTTGGGGTATATGGCACGATTTAGTTTCTTATTTATTTATATTTGACCCCACGAATCCTATCTATATTACAAAAATTGTAATAGCGAACTGGTAGAACTACTAGAACGTACGCTAATGCTACTATAAAATGAAGGTAAATATTTACCTGTGACAAAATATGTTTTTTTTTTGTGACCAAAACACTTGGTTTGTAAGGCCAATAATCAGAGAGAAAAACGTTTAATTTTACAGTAGGTAACATGATAACTCGAACTGACTATCAACAAACTTCCTCCAACCAACATGCCTCATTAATTCATGCGATGTTGCCAAGTTTCTAAAAATTATGTAAATCCGTATTCAAAACACAGATAAAACTGGCAAAAAAAACAAAGGAGTTTATCCTCGTTTTTATAAATCCATGGTAAAAGGAAAGCTCCTTATAAAAGTCCTGCAATGAAAACCAATGACTACCACCTGCTAAAATTTAAAAAAATACTCTCTGTTCTTAAACCTTTCACTCGACGACACATTTGCGTGAGGAACTTTATCTGAAACGCTCGCCAAACAGGCAAGAGAACTATTTCTATTTTTAGCTTATTTTATTTTTAATGTCAATCACCCGGTATACCGGTTTCTCGCTCCCCTTTTGATGTTGGTGCTGCGCAGGACGTGACGTCAAAATGGAAGAGAAGTAACCTGATGAACTGTAAACATATGATGGGAGAAAAGGATAAATTATAAATTTCCGATCGCGATCGCGAAAATTGTTCAACGTAAACAACCGGTGATGGTTTAAGGTTACTAATTCTGTTGTGAGTGTGAGCGAGTGGTCGATACTGTACTACCTGCTAATTATTTAGAAGCCATGTATTTCTTCATAAGTTCGACGTCGCAATCGGCAAAAGAGATAAACATGAAGTACATGAATTCCTTCTGTTCGCAAAATTGCATCAAGGGTATAATTGATGGAAAGCTACAGTGCAATTGCGGAGAGGATATTGGGATTATCAATTGGTGCTGGTCAAAAACCAACAGCTCTTCGAACACAAGAATTTCCAATAATAGTAGAGATATTCTATTCCACCCGCTGTACAGCTCGGGGACTGCTGCGGTGCGGGGCGACGTGCCCTTTCAGGCGAATTTTCATTATTACTGGGAAATTAAAATGATCTCGAATTTGTATGGAACGGATGTGGTAAGTTACGTTACAATATTTAGGCACTAAATTCTTAGAATATGTAAAGGAAAAAGCATGAGGAAATATTTCGTCTCCACTGTGTTTAGCTTTGAATCGTAGCAGCAAAAAGTGGTAGTTTCTGATGATTCTCCGCTCGATTCTCGGTTATTGTAAAATATTTTAAACTTTAATTTCTCTACTTGATTTCTGTTGGGGCCGAGATCTATATAAAGTTATTTATCAGACGTTTTCTAAGGAACGGAAATAAATAACTGCAGCGAAAGCGTGAATATTTCTCCAGTTCTTTATATGTATGTGAAATCCATTTACTATATTGTTTACTGATGCGAATGAGTAATGTTATTTGTTTTTATGTTTATTTGTAAATAAAGCGACAATATAGTTCATAATAAGAATAATCCAGAATAAATAATAATATTTTCTGTTATTTTTGTAATACCGAACACATATTTATGAACGTTATCTTTTTAATGCAGCATGTACCTTATCATGGAAACGGCAATAAACTGGTAGACATGAATCGTACAGTTCAATGCCAATGTTGATTTATATCACTGAAATATCTATTTCTGACCTTTTTCGGGTTCTACTGATAATGCCAATATAGAAGATACAATTCACGTAATAGTTTGATTTTTCACACAAATTGGTCGATTTGAAAGGCAGTGCTAAAATATGCAATAATTATAATCGAGTATTAACTCTACAAAAACAAAATACCTTTAATTTAAATGGTTACGAAAAATAAAAATAAAAAACAGATGAGTAGCATTGTGTCAATGGTATCTCAGAAATTTAGGAAAAAATTATTGTTTATTAATTATTAACAAGAGTAAAAAAAGTTGTAAAATTCCGCCTAAAAATTAAGCTCAGCCAGCGGACAAAGAACTTCTTTATAATTTTTGGGCGCAGGCATTTACGAATCGCCCTGTATATCGATTCATTTAAAAAATAAAGTGAGCGGCACGTATTAATTTTTTTCAGATGGTAGGCGTCGGCACCTCCAAAATTGTGCTCTCTGATTGGAAATTTAGATTTTGCAGTATGCTCGGCATCGATTCGCAATCCTGGGGATACTCATATCACGGTAATATCCAACATAATAAGTTAGTCAGGAAATACGGCTCCCAGTTTGGACTGGGTAGCATTGTAGGTGTTCATTTGGACATGTGCGACGGAACGTTGGAGTATTACGTTAATAGAAAGCCTCTAGGTGAGTGTTAGTCGAGAAATCGCGTCGCAAGTTTGAAATTGTTCGTTTTCTGTAGGTATCGCTTTCAAAGGTTTAAAGGGCAGGGAACTGTATCCCATGGTGAGCTCCACAGCTGCCCAATCGGCAGTCAGGATTACCTGCGCAGTGTCCGAAGAGCCTACGTTGCAAATGCGTTGCCTGGAATTTATTTCGAAACGACCCGAGCTCTATAAGAGATATAAGGAAATTCCAGGCCTTACGAGATTATATGAACGAAAATACTTCTGGATCGTACCAACCGATGGTAAGTTTTTCTAAAATTCACATTCCGTTTTGTCAAGTTGGTGTTTATTTCAGAAGACGAAGAGAAAAAACGCCTAGCCGAGCTTGAGGACGACCTGATGTGTCCTCTGAATTACAAGAATTTCCTGAAGCGCAGCAAGAAACTGCGCGCTATCCGATGGATTCCCCCAGAGATACTCCACGTACGTGAAGAAAACTCCAACCTGTCTGATTCCGATGTAGAAGCAAAAACGTCGTTTGACGACAGTAGTATTCTGCCTGCCTCTCAGGAGGACAGCAATTCTAGCTCTAGTAGCTCAAGTTCCACACAGGGTTCGTCGGTAGAGGACGTCCCATCCACTTCAAAGCAGGGCTGTGATGATTCTCGCAAAATCCGTAGGACTGATTGCTCTCTGCAAGACGGTAAAAAGTTGCGTGCCATCCGATGGATTCCCCCAGAGATGCTCGAAGGCCGCGAGGATGACTCCAACCTTTCCGATTCCGATTTAGATTTAAAAACTTCCCTTGACGATAGTAGCACATCGAATGCTTCTCAGGAGGATAGCACTTCTAGTAGCTCGAGTAGCGCACAGGGTCCATCAGAGGACGACGTTCCATCCACTTCAAAGCAGGGCTGTGATGAATCTCGTAATAAAATCCGCAGGACTAATTCGTTTTCGAGTCACAGTGATTGTGCTTTGCACGATAGCAAAAAATTCTGCGCCAAATGCAAATTTCGAATGCAGATAGAGGACGAAAACATGAGCGACTCGTCTGGCTCTTAAAATGTGTTGCTATCGTGGATCACTTTTCGCTAAACCTTTCTATTCGACAGATTTACATTTTTTTCTGCATGTCAAATGTGTGTTTTGGTTTTCAAATGAATTTTGCCAGAATGATCACACTATTTGGAAAATGTCGATGCCTATGGGGACTAAAAATGTAAGTCAATTTTGTAGGTATTCATAAACGAATGTCAGTTTGACAAAATGGTCTAATTTTTCACGAAATTTATTAAACGTTTAACGGTGTCAAATGTTTCGCGTTTGGTGTAGTAAAGTTTTTAGAACTAATAATGTTTAAATTTATGGTAAATTTTAAGAGAAAAAAAATTATTTGGGTTTTATCAGAGAAATGCATCGTTTGTAGTTTTTACAACAATAATTGCTAAGGGTATCAGTTGTGTAAAATTACTCAATGAATCGTTTTCCTGTGGTGTAGCATTCTTTCAGTAGATCATGTAGCATAATGTGTCCAACGGAGCCCCAAAAATATGATAAATGTGTCCAATAGATGATAAAAATGTATTGACGGCTGTACCGAGCAAGAATTAATGAGTGTTGCTATTACTGTTTCACCTATCTTGGTGATGCACATAGCACGTATCATCCAGTAGTTTAATACCGTGGATAATTTAATTATTTTGTCAGGATAATGAAATATCCAAATCGAGAACATCTGGAACGTATTATGCCCAAGAAATGTAGGTCAATTTTATAAATATTCAGATATGGATGTCTGATCTATATTTTAATGATATCTGTGTTAAATTACAATTACAATGGTGGCATTGTCCATACCTGATTGTTTATAATTTCGCAATGAATGACAATATTAAGCATTTATGTTTAGGCATAAGGTAATTTGTGTATACACGTTTGGATATTAAGTAGTTCCTAATTTTTATTAATTAAGTATTGAATTTAATTTATGATAATTTAAGCATGTTGCGAAATTCGACACACAAGCGGGACTTACAATTTCTCAATGGAACTCTGCTCTACTTTATTGTATATATAAATAGTCTAATAAGTGTTATATTTGGGGTAAAAATTCAAAAATATAAATGTGCAGTTATTGTCCCGTCACAAACTGAATGTATTTAATTTTCGAAATAAATATTTAAAAATAAAAGGTTTATTTTTGTTGCACCATTTTTTGTCGTGTGAAACCTTTACATTGCAGTGAATTCCATAACTTTTTTGTTAGTAATAGAATAGATATTTGGAATATATCAAAACACTATCCCATCAACCAAATAAATTGGCAAGTTCTGAGATGGATATACTTGCTGCTACAACGTTGAAGCTGCCAAGCTGCGATTTGATAAGAGAAAACTAATTGATGTTCTTGGAATATTTTATTCAATTAAAAATCATAATTACATTTTTAAAAGAAGAAACAGAATATATACATATCAATCCTAAATGTTGGGTTGTTTCGAGATATTAATCGTCGCCATTAATTACCAAACAGCAAAACCTTTCGTTAATAATCCGCTTCGCCATTTTATTTTTAGTACCAAAAATCTACCTACCAGATGAGTTGAGACAAATGAAGACTTAAAACACTTTATTAACAAAAACAATTTACAGCTCTTGTAAGATGTTATATATAATATAAATAACTTTGGGCCTAAATAAGAAAAGTTGATGAAAAAACTACTAACTAAATCTGTTTATTCATAAATGTCCTCTTTGTCTCCGACGTACCTAACGATATCGCAAGGTCTTAATAGTTTCTCAGCGTCTCCGTCTGGAATTTCAAATCCGAATTCGTCTTCAATTGCCATTATAACTTCAACGTGATCTAACGAGTCTAAACCAAGATCGTTAATGAAGTGAGAGGTTAGCTGCAACTGAAACACAAATGATATTAATTTTGATTTACCACAGAAGTCATCAGAGACTGTATCCACAATAAAGTGGCACAACATTCGTCATTGTGAACAAACTTTGTGGATTATCCGATTAATACATGAAAGAACATTTAACTTGATACAAAATTACATTATGATAAATGTTGTGCCACTATATACCTTAAGCAAAATTACCGTACCTCTTCAGGACAAATTTTATCATATAATTTTAAGACTAACAATACTCGGTCTGTAATAAGCTTTAAGGTCATTGGCGGTTTGGAACTGTAACTTCGCTCATGTGGCGTAACAAGTCTCTGAAATGAAAAAAAATAATTTAATATAGGTACCTTATCTGCGGTAACTTTATCGTATGAGCAGCAAACTTTTAACACCCTCTGTTTAATCTCCTCTTCCGTAAGTTTCACCTTTTTTAATTCCGGCGAGTAAAATCTGGTCTAAAGGAAAAATAAAATTGTATCTCCTCTTCGACAGTATGTCAAAAGTTAGGTTATGAGTTATGTAATGAATTAGGAAAAAAAAAATTAGAATTAGGGGCCCAATTTAAATCGACGTAAATTATTTCCAGACTAGGCATGTACGAATAAAGTAAATTATTATTTTGATTACCTGAGCTGACGATAATAGCGACGTATTTTTAGTGGGCCCTTGTTGTTGACTGTTGAATATATTTGCGGCAACGGCTACTGGCCTTGTAGCAAATGTTCTTACATAACAGGAATTTCTCGTAAGGGCACGAATATTCCGCACAATTCCTGCCATTTTCTCAAATTTTTGGGCTGTTTTCACGATGTGTCGCCTGTGTCGCTTTTTGACAGTTTTTGACCGATTCGTCTCTAACACACGGTTGCCAGGTTTTTACTTTTAATGTAGCCCTGTTGCCATCACCACAGCCATCACGTTGCCATGTCTATGAAAAAGGTAGTCGCAGTTTCGCCAACCTTAGAGAATTGAGAGTATTTGCTAAGGATGTAGTTGTTCCATGGTGAAATTTTGTATTTAAAAAAAATATATGTTTTTTAATAAATATAAGAACCGCCGGATCTGTTTGCGTTCGGTAAAGGCAATTGACTCGTTGTACTCGATAGTTAAGTGACCTTTAATCTTCATAATGACAAAACGTAAAACACATAATGCTAAAATTTCAAGGAAACCTGTGTTGTCGGAAGTAAAAGGTCACGAGCTACTACCTCCTAGTGTCCTCAGATTTTAGAATCCCGAACCCTAAGCATGCATGACAATCAGAGCAAGTGGGTGTAATATAAATCAATTCCGAACTAGATTATCCGAGCAAATCTGTGTCTCTCTCTCTATAGTCTGGGCATGTTTGAGTTAGTCTGACCCAACGACCTATTAAGTCCGCTGGACCTGTCAACCTAACCGCAAAAACAACCAAGAAATTTAACAAACTAACACCAATGAGCTCAGTTGAGTGTTTTGTTTATTAGGGTCTGTTCCAGCAGCATAAGAACTAGTCCGGAACTACTTGTGACTAAAATATAAGTCAGATTTTACTGAGCATAAGCAGAGACCTCAGACCACAGACCTAAAAGTTCTGTCGCAGACAGATAAGTGTTGCCTATATTCTGCTACTGCGCATGCACAGTAAAATTTCGAACTAGTTCGGGACTATTTTTATAGTTCTTATGCCTGCTGGAAAGCTAGAACCAGCGAATTTAATTTGACAGTACAAATACATTTGAAATTTCTGCAATTTTGACAGTTGGACAGAGATAGATGTTACCTAGAGGTATAGCCTCTGGTATTTATATGTAATAATAATCGCCACTGCCCAAACTCGGTTTTTGGTCGTTGTTTGTTGTTTGCAATAATAGTAGCGACAATTGAGATAATTTGCCACACCTGGCAACCCTGGATTGGCAAATATTTGCAGAGCGCCCTCTGGTGACCCAACTCAGGAACTGCAAATTTCGAAATTTAGCGCTTGTTTTATCCTTTGTTTAGAAAAACTGTTTTATTTTAATGTATTTAAAATATAGACGAAAATGGTTCTGTAACCAACATTAAACTCTAATGAAAATCATTTCGTAAGTACAAGCTGTTTATTTTGTGCCGATTATATATTTTCAAAATTAAAATAATTGCTTAAATAAATTTCACACAACATGACTTAATTAAACCTTTCAATATTTGATTGTTAAAACTGACTTAAATCATATTTAACTTTGCGACAATTTTAAATAGAAATCGTAAATCTAAAATAAATTTACCGCCCAAAAGACTCCCATGGTGGCCACCTGTAGCGAAAATGAAACTTTCCCATTCTCCTAGCCTAAAGAGTTTGGCCTTGTGCGCTGGTCGTTTGCTGCCGAATTTGCTGAATATATTTATTAGTATTTTAGGAAAAGTATATTTAGTTTTTAAACAATCGTAATGTCAGAAGAAGGGAGCCCTAACTTGCAAAAATTACGCGATTTTAGGTTACAAAAAAAACAACAATTCTCGCATAATGTTTCGAACGGTGAACTCAAATCCACTTGTAAGTTGTAAAATTTCGTTTCCTAAGTTCAGTTAATGTTTTTACCAAATTATAGCTCCTGACATTAGCCCAGAGGCCTCCACGCTGGTCGTAAGAAAAAGAATTATTAATATTTTGACTGATTCAGATTCAGAGCACGATACACAAGAGGGTAAATCACATTCACAGGTCATTATAGCTAACAACAGCACATTTAATAGTAAATACAACGGCTTTAGTCAGAAAGCCATGAAAAACCCTTCCATACTGGAAAAGGAGAAGCAAATGAAGTTTCTACTGGAGATATTTCCGAACCTCGAAGCAATGGTAAGTTAATTACACTTTGCTTAATATTTCTGCTTGTCATTTGTTTACGTTGTAAATATAATATCCATTATTCTAGCAAATACACGACTGTTTATCAAAACACAGCTTCAACACAGACGCTGCAGCAGCTGAATTATCAAGAACATACAACAAAACATCACAGTTAGGTTACACGGGTTATAATCAGTGGAGGCAAGATTATGACCGCAGGGAAGCTGAATCTAAAAACTCGCAACTAGCTAACGCTAATACAGTATTATTTGAACAGCAGCAGAGTTTTAAAAGGAAAGCTCCTGATGATGAGACTACTACTAAGAAAAAGAAAGGTACAGAGTTTGTATTGTCTCTTAGTTGTTCATATAATACTTTACCTTGTTTGTTAAAACATTCGTTTCAGTTAAAAGAAGGAAGTCGTATGATAGCGATGACAGTGCTGGAAGTAACAGCTATAAAGACAAAAGGGTGTTTGACAGGTACGTTTTTTGCATCATCTACTAATCCAACAGAAAAATATAGCCATGACCTGCACAGTTGTGTTTTTTAGTGATGAAGACTCTGACGTAGAAATTAGTGATGAATTAACGGGTGATAAGAAGAAGGTCTTTGACTTTTTTCAAACGGCAACACTGAACGAGCTCCTATTGATGAACTCCTGCTCCAAGAAGAAGGCAGAACTGATCGTAGATTCCCGGCCCTTTGCTGGTTGGATTGACTTGGTAAGCGAACCTAGTCAAAGAACTGTTGCAATATCTCTATGTACCAATTAATTTACAGGTGCAAAAACTGCAGAACAATAAGAACTTGAGCGCGGATTTATTGAACTACGCGCAGCAAGTTATAGCTACGAGGAACAATATAAGACATTTGATGAAAAAGTGTAACACTTTGGCCCAGCAAATGGAGAGAGCGGTAGCTGCAGGTGCCGGAGTCAAAGAACAACCCCCAAGTTTGTCGTCCACGTAAGAGGTAACCTGTAGTATGGGATTACAACGTTAATAATGTTTATATCTAGGTTGAAGCTGACGAGTTATCAGATGGTTGGGTTAAATTGGTTGGCAGTGCTGTACTCGCAAGGAGTAAACGGTATATTAGCTGACGAGATGGGTTTGGGAAAGACGGTGCAGATAATCTCCTTTCTTGCTCATTTAAAAGAAATCGGTGCCGCTACCAGTACACACCTTGTCATAGTGCCTTCGTCTACTTTAGGTACGGAAATTACCTCGTTACAAGTTACTTGAGAGTTAACGTTTTTGCGGATGTTTTGTAGATAACTGGAAAAATGAGTTTGCTCGTTGGTGTCCAGAATTACGAGTTTTTATGTACTATGGAAGCACTGAGGAGAGACGTCAGTTTCGTTTTGACTTGGCCAAGGGCATGCTGGCTGACTTTGATGTTATTTTAACTACGTAAGTTCTTAGTTATATTTCTGCAATCAAAATTACCATTTGAGTGCATAAGTTACCTTACCTTATATTTTTTTGATAGTTACACCATAGTTGGCAATAGTCCAGAGGAGAGAAAAATGTTCCGTGTGACGCCGATGCACTATGTTATTTTCGACGAGGCCCACATGTTAAAGAACATGAACACCCAGCGCTATGAGAATTTAATAAGAATTAACGTAAGTTTTATTAAAAACTATCACCTATGACGTTTACAAAATGGTTTTCTAGGCTAAACATAGGATATTATTAACCGGAACGCCTTTACAAAACAATTTATTAGAGTTAATGTCGTTGCTGATTTTTGTCATGCCCAAAATATTTGCCGAGAAGACAGACGATTTGAAGAGTTTGTTCCAAAAAAATTCGGTAGGCTAGTTCTAGTTTTAAACGTATACCTTTTGTTATTCCTATTATTTGTAGAAAACAAACAAACAAGGCCAAGACGACAATTTGCCTACCTTCGAACGAGACCAAATCGAACAGGCTAAAAGGATTATGAAACCGTTTGTTCTTCGTAGATTAAAGTGTGATGTTTTGCAAGACTTGCCCAAGAAAACTGATCATATTGTAAACGTCCCCATGGCGCCTACCCAGAAAGAACAGTACGAGCACCTCGTGGCATCTTATAAAAATATTAACGAGGTATGTTTCATTGCTTTCGCTTCCCACGTTCGTACCTATCTACTAAGCAAATGATACTATACGTTTCTCCAAAACTTGTAAGTAAATATCGTGTGTTTTTAGGACGGGCAGAATTCGTACAACGGCATGAGCATAATGACTGATCTTCGGAAATTAAGTAACCATCCGTTGTTGATGAGGCACCATTACGATATTGGCCAGTTGCAGGAGATGGCGAAACTACTAGCAGCGGACCCTGGTTATAAAGATACTGTAGTGCAATATATCGTGGACGACTTAGTCTGGATGTCAGATTTCGAAATCCATACTCTAACGAAAGACTATATTGTAAGTATGATGGGTGGGCGGAGATATTTATTCATAAAAAATTCTACAGTAGCTCAGCGTAATAACTAGTTAAAACGTTTTTTAGTGTTTATCCAAGTATAGGCTCCCTGACAGTCTAATGTTGGTGTCGGGGAAATTCCTCCATTTCGACAAGATGCTGCCGGAGTTGAAACAGAACGGCCACAGAGTTCTCGTTTTCAGCCAGTACGTTATTATGCTGAATGTCATGGAGGAGTATTTGAGGATAAGAAACTACAAGTACATGAGATTGGACGGCAGCACGGCCGTGAATATTAGGTAAAACAGGCGTTGTGGGCGAGAGCGGCAGTTTGAACTAACAACTATGTTTCAGGCAAGATTTGATAAACGAGTTCACGGAAGACAAGAGTTACTTTATTTTCCTCTTGTCGACTAGGGCCGGCGGTTTAGGTATAAATTTGACGGCCGCCGACACCGTTATTATACACGACATTGATTTTAACCCCTATAACGATAAGCAGGCGGAAGATAGGTGTCATCGGATGGGTCAGATGAGGCCCGTCACCGTGTACAGATTCGTGTCGCAAGGGACCATCGAAGAGGGCATGCTGGAAATGAACAAAGAGAAACTTAAATTGGAGAGAGAAATTACGACAGATGGTAAGAATTTCATTTACTAAACTAAATGTCTTGTTTGGTCGGTCGTTCGGCCACTCGTCAATAGAGGACGCCCGAAAAAAGTTAAATTATTGAAATAATGGAAATAACTAACCTCAAAAACATGCATATTTTAAAATTTTCGAATGTTACGTCACGTTTATCTAATTTTCTGCTTGGTTCTTGTACTACCAACTAAAATATTCTTCGGTGTATTATTAGTAAAGCTTTAATTGCTTTAATCTACTAAAATAAGATGCTTTTTGTAGGTTATAATTCCAACCTATAATTAGCAGTCTATTTTTAATAATCTACAATATTGAAACATAAATCTAGTGTCCGGGAGCGTTTTTAAATGTTACAATAGACCCAAGTTAAAACTACGGAAATTAAATTGAAAATAAATTTGCAAAAACTAAAAATTTAAGGTTATAGTCATATGATTATTATTCCTTATTTACTGGCCGTGTTTAGCAATGTCGATTTTCAATATGTTTTTGGTTTTTAGAGTCGGACAATCCGGACGTGAAGAGCGTGGTCAGATTATTATCGTCCGCACTAGGAATTGACTCGTCTAAAGCTACGAACCTTGTTTCACCAAAGAAAAAACCTTGAGTATTGTGAATGTTTGTTAGTTAATTTTTATACACTTTATACAGTTTACTTAATTGAGTAGATTAATTTAATTGTTAATTTAGACATTTTATCATGTTGTAATTGATTTATTTATTAATTAGATTAAATAAGATGAGGACCTCGATGATGAGATCTGCATTTTATATGTTTTAATTCCATGTATACCTTACAATAAATCATATTTTTTCATTTATAAAGGTGCGTAATGTCATTTGCCTTATTTACGATGTACATTTATACTTTTATCAAGGCAGGAAATTAAAATAAAATGAATGTTACTTTTTTAAGCTTTGTTTTTTAGTTCCACAGGCATCTTTTGGGTTATACACCTTACTTGGATTTTTCGCTTTGAAGACTGGCGAGTGTAAAAAAAGACAAGCGTACTGAAAATATATATTTTGTTTATTTATAGTGTACAATATTTTTAAACCATAAAGTAAGAAACGATAAGGGCAATTATATACAAACCCGAAAATGCATCATGTATTTAATATGCTTCGTTGCATCCCAGATGGCCACGCCCTGCCTTGTGCTTTTCCAAGTATCAAAATAGATAGTTTAATCTACCAGGATAGCAAAAACGCAACCATCTGACATGCAAAGCAATCGCAAATGGAAAGAGTCGCTCTCAATGTATTTCAAAAGCATCTCTACGTTCATATCAGCAACTCGGTTATTGTGCTGCTTACAATTAAAATGCTTTGGTTGTAACATCGTGGTGGATGAACGATGTGCCCGTTTTTTAGCTTGCGCTCTAATTTATTTATTTGCAGTTAAATGTACTTTTTGCGTAGATGCTTATAATTTTTTCTTTAATTATAATATTTACAATTAATCTCACTAGCCATTTCAACAAAACAGTACAAACACGATAAGTTATATCTTCTACCTTATGATGAAAAATTAGAGAGATTTGAGAGATACCTAAAAATTACCAATAAGTAACTTAAACTAGGAATGTCAAGACTTCAAAACGTATAGAGCCAACGTTTTTCTGTACTCGCAGAAAACGCCATCGCTAAACAATGCATATAATATTAAATAAAAATAAGTGCTCTAAATTGTAAATCCAACTTTGGGATCGATAAAAATATATTAAAAAAATAAAATAACAGTATTAAAACATGCACCGGTAGTTCAATTGCACCATAATTAAAGAAGTAATAGCGGACTTATACCTTCACAAACGGACGGTACAATTACAAAAGTAGGTAGTCTAAATTAATACTGTACCTACATGATTACGGCTTTATGAGAAATAAAAGTTACCCTGACGAGGAATAGTCGGCAGCCCGTGGAAATTTGTGCGTTAATTTTTTCCTTCAAAGTATTTAAGTTCGGCGAATAATTGCTAAAAATATAATCGCTGAGTTTTAAGCACATTTTTGCTTGTACACTTCCACAAGCTACCACACTAATGAATAAAATACATCTAATTATTCTATTAAACAGTAAAATATTAACAAGATCACACGTTTCTTTGCCTTATTTGGTATATGAAGTATACATTTATACAAGTTATATTACTTAGCCTACTTATTTTACAAATAATTCCCTAAGTGTCGACAAGCATTGCCAGATACAGCGCTTGTCAGTTAACGTTACTAAGTCTTTGAGATCTTGACCACGGTTGTTCCCTCGCACTAGCGAACATAACGTAAAATAGATTCGCACCAATGTTTATCCCCGCTGCCAAGTAGAACACCATCCGCCATTGCCCTAACGTTTCCTTGAAACAAAAATAATTAAGTCAAGCAACTAAATAACAAGATATTAAAACTGCTTACTCGACCCTCAATAATCAGCCCTATGACGTAAGGAGCTAGAAATCCGCACGTATTCGCAGCAGCATTTGTTATGCCGTACATAGTGCCGGCGTATTTTGGACTTAAAGCTATATGGTTCATTTGGTTGCCAGCGTACACCGCGCCTGCTAGCGCCCCTGGTAAAGCCAGGAGTAACTGGGCTGCTACCTTGTTGCAACCCACATATGCAACTCCTAGAAGACCCAAGGAAGGTATGACAGACGCTAGAAAAAACACAAGCGTTGTTTTAATGGTCAGATAAGTTGAAGTGGTCTATATGAATGCTATCTCGTGTGCCTACCTAGGGAATTAAACACTTTATACGATGTAGCTAAAGATAGGTATCCTTTGCCGAGAAGCCAGTCCGCAAAGATGCTCATTAAAATACCACACCACCAGCTGGTGAGGTACGGAACTGCCGACAGCACGGCGTTCTAAAACAGAATGATGTTATTTTTTGGTCGATATAAAACGATGTCTCTAGTGTATGCAACACATAAAAGTCTGATTTGTACCTAATATTATACTTCTATCGACTTACCGATTGTATATCAAAGTGTAAAATTTGAGCCATGTAAGTGGGTAACTCAGTTAATAGGGTGTAAAAGGCCCAAGACTGGCCGCATTGCGTTATTAATATGGCCCAGAGTGGAACGCAGGTCAGCATGTTGTACCAAGGTATTGGAGCTGATTCATCGTCGTCCTAAAAAGACAAGTGTAAGGGGTCTTTTTTTAATTAATTATGAAATTAATTTTGAGAGTATAAGTTTTCCTCGCAGGCATTTTTCTAAAAGAATTTTGGATTTCTCTGCCTACCTGAGGTCCTATACTCGCCAGTATAAACGCTTTCTCTTGCGTATCAATTCGTGGATGCGAGATAGGTGTATCGTATATTAAAAACATCCAGAACACAAACCAAATTATGCCAATGATACCAAACAAATAAAAAGACAGAGGCCAACCACCTCCGAACTCCAACGAGCACAGCCAACCCGATAAGGGTAAGGATAATATCGTTCCGAAATTAGTACCTGCAACAAAAAAAGGTTAATGCTACCCTCTGCAAATTTGATTATTCCACACTCCGGGCTTAATTTTGAACTTTGTTTATGAACAATACTGAACAACCATCTTTTCCGTAGAAAACGTAGCATACCTGCATACACATATGCCCCAAATTTACTTCTTTCCAAGGGGGGAATCCACCGAGCTAGCATAGCGTGCATCGAGGGAAAAGTAACACCCTAAAAAAAATTGATTTGTGAATAACGTCCCAATACAGAGAAGTTCAAAAGGTGCAATATAACCGATCTATGCGATACACTTACCTCTCCCATGCCTTCCAAAATTCTAACAATAATAAACAACGTGAAGTTTGTTCGGGCAGCAATTGGGCTTAAAAGTGTAAAAACAGCAGTGATTAGGACTCCTACGCCATAAACTAATTTACCTCCAAATACTTCGGCTAGCCGCCCTCCAGGGACCTGAGTTAAAACGTACCCGTAGAAGAACGATCCGAGAACGATTCCCTGGGTTTGTTCATCCCAAGCAAACTCCCCATTGATCTGGAAATAAGTTATTTATAAAGTTGTTGCTTGTTGTCTATCGTAAACGACATTCTGTTATTAAGTGAATTTTTCTTACTTCAGGAATTGGATTTATGTTGTTTGGGCTTGGGCAATGTTCAAATGTGTTATTACTTGCTGGAGGTGGAGGAAAAGCTGTATTATTAACCATTGCCACAATAGCCACTGATAAATTAACTCTCATGGCATAAACATTTGCGAATCCTAAAAAGCCCATTATTCCCAGAATATGCCTAGACTTCAAGCAATTCTTTGTATCTTCCACTGCAAAAAGATATATTTATAAAAAAAAAACGACTGGACTTCGAATATTACCCTCAGGTTGAATTATCCTGGTTAAATCATCCTCATCATCATCCTCATAATTACTGTCGCTATCTGCATCATTTACAGACTGCTCTCGAGGTGCATACATCTTCCGCAAGTATCAATTAACAATTTTATAATTAACTTAACTTTCAAAACGTCTCAACAAAGAACATTAGATTATGATTCATACCAAAGATTACAACTTTTTATTTATATTTTTTTACTACAGTATCTTATAAGTATTTGGTATTTATCCTTTGTTGCTCAATTACTTGCACTCATAATCATTTAATAATTAGTATATAAATATGTGACAATAACAGACGAGAAAATGTATTATGAAAATGTATGTGATAATTCTGATAAACGTTGACACATTTCCGAAAACGTCAAAATTTACAGTTCGTCTGTTTGCTGTTTGTCAACTAAAATATTTCCGTTGTTTATTATGTTGGCTATATGATATAAATAAATAAAACAGCTGATAATGTTCTTCTTCTTCGCCTTCATATTTTATTTAAGCCGTTTTTTGGCGACGAAATAGTTTCAAACAAGTTTCAAGACACTGCAAGCTGATTGGTTTAAAATTCTTAAAAAACTTGCAGTGTTTTGAAACTTGCTTTGTTTGAAACCATTTTGTCGCCAAAAAAAGGCTTTAGTGTGTTCAGAATGCTTCAAAAACCGAATAAGTATTCGAAGATATTTTTGAGTAATATCAGTTTAGGTATACAGAATAAATTTTTGTAAACCACATATGTGGTTTTTCTAGATCTCAATCCTATTTGTCCAATGATCAGAAATGATTTATTGGGGCCTTCCAATCGAGTCAGAAGACGGAGATGAAAAATGAAAATACAGATAAAACACGAGGTAAAGTTGGCAGAAATGGTAATTAGCAGTTTGTGGATGAAATTAGGTTTTGTTTTTTTTACTCTGTCACTATAACACTGTCGACACCAAACTCATTTCTTTCGCTAGTCGTTAGTGCATATTTATACTTTTTTATATCGTTATTTGATGCACCTACACTGACAAACATTTTTCTATAGCCAGTCTAACTTAGAAAGATATTAAAAGCGATAATCAAGTACACGAACCAGTTACTATAAAGTTTTGATTTTGATGAGACCAATTAAAATAAACTAACCAATATTTGACCAGCTGGTCGCTGCCATACTTGAAAAGTTCTAAATTGTTATGTTGGCATTACTGTCAGACACAACTGTCATGAGTGTCACGTGTCACTTATGTCGTTGAGTTCCCGCGATTTAAATTTAACACCGCCACCTAACCTAACCTTATTTGTGTATTGTATTTACATGTTTTGCTAGACTATTCGTTTAATTAATAATAAGTTTAAGTGCTAATTTTGCACAAGAAGCAATGACACTAAAAGCTGAACAAAGGGTTAATTTGCCATGGTAAATATTTTGCTTCAAATACATGATCACAAAATATATTTGAAAACGCAATTTTTAGGGTTGAAAAATATCGACCTAGTACCTTGGATGATCTTGTCTCTCACGAGGATATTATAAAAACAAGTAAGTTATCATTTGTT
The DNA here is from genome assembly GCA_963680705.1 of Rhagium mordax. NCBI lineage: Eukaryota > Metazoa > Arthropoda > Insecta > Coleoptera > Cerambycidae > Rhagium > Rhagium mordax. The sequence goes on along the minus strand of OY796662.1, from coordinate 58,648,497 downwards.
AAGTATATTCAAGTTTTATGTGTTACGAATTTCATTCCGTTTTAGTTAATAAATTTATCAAGGAAGACCAAGTGCCCCATTTGCTATTCCATGGCCCTCCAGGCACCGGGAAAACCAGTACTATCCTGGCTTGTGCACGTCAGCTTTACACTCTAGCGCAGTTTTCTTCAATGGTACGTTTCCGACTTGCTGTAGCGTAGAACAAATAACATACTGTTTTAAAGGTTTTAGAGTTGAACGCATCGGATGACAGAGGAATAGGCATTGTCCGAGGCCAGATATTAACGTTTGCCAGTACAAGAACGATTTTTAAGTCTGGGTTCAAGTTGATCATCCTCGATGAAGCTGATGCCATGACTATGGATGCTCAAAATGCCCTCCGAAGAAGTAAGTTATTTCCATTACCGCAACCTATTTACCTATTTATAAACAGGGCGGGGTTATATTTGTTAAAGTCAAAGGTTTAGGGTGGTACTAAGTGGCTATGTCACAAGACGCCTTTATTACGGTGAACTTGACAGTCGGATTATAACAGCATTTGGCGCAATTCGCGAAACAAACCGATGGATAGCATAGCGAAGCCATGAAATTCACAGGTATGTGAAAGTTATGACAACTAAAAGTATATTATTGAGGATTACTCAGCGCATGAATTTCTTCGTATCCAAGGCAACTCACAATATTATTCATCTGTTTAATTTTCATGTACTAATTATAGCTCTCATTTTTTTTCGTGAAAAAGTGCCTTGTGAGAATACACGGTTATGTTTGTATTTAGTTTTCTATCACCTAGGTAACACTAATGTGCATTACATTGCAATTTGCAACATAAAAGAAATTTTTTTTATGTATTTTTAAAGGTAAGTAAGAGAATTATTTAGTATGGTGAAATATTTATTTTCTGTTCATCACAAAAACATGTTAAAATAATAAAGGTGTTTTAACTGAGATTTTCTGCGAATATATTGATTATTTTTCCACGATCATTTCTGCTGGGTAGCTGTTCATCAAGTTGTATAGATCCATTCCCGTTAGGTTATCAGAGAAAGTCTTGCTTTTGTCTTCCAAAGCGCATTGTTTATCGGTGTAGCATGAATCTGTAAAATTTAAAAATTGCAACACTGAATGTTCATTTTTCAGTCAATATTACCTTGGCTACAGCAAATACCGTCCACGGCGCATCTACCAGTATTTTTCCTGCACGGTGCACTTCCAGCTATGCAGGGTTCTCTTTCGTGGAAAAATCCTTCTCGTTGGCACCTTATGGTCTCTGGCGTACCCATCAAGCAACCGAAAGGTCCACAGCAAATGTTTGGGCCGAAGCATTGTCCACTGTGGCCTGGCCCACAGGATACGCACTGAAAAATAACCAGTAAATTAATTTTTACAAATTTTCAGTCATTATTAATCATGGAACAGTATAGTTCATTTTATTTATTCAAGAAACATAAATATTTGGCTTACCTGTTTTACGCTTGATTCTAAGATGCCAAATTTTCCGCTTCTTTTGCCCCCTCTAGGGCAGTTTGTTATAAGACAACCATTAACAAAAACCTCCCCCATAACAACTAAAAACGAAACGTAAAATAATATATACTTAGACATTTTCTCTCGAAGTAACTGGAACGACTGCGTTGTCTTCCCATGTTTCCCCTTTTATACCAGCATTCACACCTACGGCGAAGTTGATCCTGTAAAGATTTCAATAAATATGTATAGCATGTACAGCTTTTATTTCTTGTACTGCATTTTATTTTTACTGGTGGAATTTTAAGAAGCACTTTGGATTTCAGCTCATTCATATGGTAATTGAGGTTTATCCATTTCAAATATCGCATGGAAATATTTTTGTGGTTGAATGCAAAAGTAGAAAATAATGAATACTTGAATAAAATATGTCTGATTCTGAGGAGGAATTAACCGAGGGCCTGTTAAAGTTGATTTTTGTAGGCGAACCTAGCGTTGGAAAAGTAAGTGAGTCTTGAAGAAAAATTTAAAACAGAGGCAGGCTTTTGTTTTCTAGAGTATTTATTTATAATTTTATATGCTTCTTGTTTGATTCTGTTTTAATATTTTAGACTAGTATCATTAGACGGTTTTGTTACGATGAGTTTACAAGGCAGTACAACCAAACCATAGGTGCCGATTTCTACATGAAGAGATTAGTTCTACCAGGGCGAAAGGACATATCTATTAGGATAACCGATATAGGCGGTTTAGAGCGAAACGGGCACATGTTGGGAAACTACGTTTTTAATTCCAATGTATGCACTCATAATATTCAGCTGAAATAGTATAAATGTTTGTTACGGTAGTATTACAAGATTAAATGTTAATTATGTGTCTTGCTTACCAGGTTGTGCTTGTGGATACCAAATTTTCTTATCTAGAATAATTTATTTAATTTAATGAATTTAAAAGTATTTTTTTAGATGATAATATTGGTTTATGATATTACAAACTCTGCTAGCTTTGAGGGTATGTTACTTTGGATAGACTCGATCACAAAATTTGTGGATAAGCCAACGTTTGTTGCGATTTTTGGCAATAAATGTGAGTGAACGGTTTGAGAAAGAATTCTAATAGCCGAGTAATTTGTTTAATTTTTCAGGTGATTTAGAACACAAGCGAGCAGTCCGTTTAGATAAAACGAAGAGCTTTGTGGAAGAATTGCAAATATTTAATTTTTTAGTATCTGCCAAAACTGGAGAGAATGTAAGTTGTTAACAACAATATTCTTCTGTTATGGAAGCCATTGAACTGTTTCCTTTAAATTTTCTCTTACCAAGTATATTTTTTAGGTAAATGCGTGTCTAACGGATTTGATAGCGAAACATTTCGGAATATCTTTAAGCAGTATAGAAAGGGAGAAGCATAAGACTATCCTCAAAGCAGAACTTACAGCCTCTCCGCCGGCGCAAATAAAAAATAACGCTGCTGCACCATCGCGCTCGTCAGTTTGTTGTGTACAGTAGTTTTGCTTGACGTTTGAAAAGTTTTGTATTAACAGAATTAGGGATTTTTTTTGCTTCTATCTTTGTTGCTTTAACTTATTAGGAGGAAGCTTCTTTCCCAATCATTAAGAACACTTATTTTCGAAATTGCCTGCCTCAAGCCACTGACGTTGCTTTAGTGATTCGCGTTCGTGCCTCAGCGATGAATTATTGTAATGGTTTTTGTAATATGTATATTTTGTATCTTTTAAATAAATAATTGTAAACTATTTTGTTTAGTTTTAATATGTTGTAATTTATTGTCTTTATTTGTTACCCGACAAAATTTGTTGAAAGTGATCAAAGTCGTTTCTATTGTTTTCAGTTATAGAAAAGTACACGGAGAACATAAGATTTTGCATCATTTGCAATTACCTAAGCAAAATAATCCCTGCACTTCAGTCACGTTGCACCCGATTCCGATTTGGCCCTTTATCGTCCGACCAAATTCTACCGCGGTTAAACTACGTCGTGGACGAAGAAAAGTAAGTCACCAATTTCATATTTCAACATAGCGGTAACGTTCACAATAATATTTTGGTTCCTATTTGTTTAGAGTAACTGTAACGGAGGATGGCAAGAAGGCTTTGCTGACTTTGGCGAAGGGCGACATGAGAAAGGTCCTGAATGTACTTCAAAGCACCTGGCTGGCCTACAAGAATGTCACGGAAGACAACGTGTACACTTGCGTTGGACACCCGTTGAGAACCGATATAGAAAGTATAGTGAAGTGGTTGCTGAATGAAGACTTCCGAACAACATATAAAAGTATCCTTAACTTAATTATGTAAACAAGTGGCTCGAGTAGTGTCATTTGTTTTTAAGGTCTAACAAGTATTAAAGAGAGTAATTAATTGATATTTGACTATGTTCGGCAAATATCTTCATTTAAACTGATATGATTTTTTTTTCCTTAACACCCTGTAGATATTAAGGAACTTAAAATGATCAAAGGTCTGGCGCTGAGCGACATAATTACGGAAGTACATACTTTTGTCCACAGAAGTAAGTCAACCAATATCTAACACTGTTTTCGGGGGGGGGGGGATATCTCATTTTCTATAATTATTTGCCCAATTATTTTCTTTGAATCAAAATACACATTTTGAACCAAAGTACATTACGTGATTACATTTTTTGGATATTTTTATTTTTTTGTAAATAATTAAATGTTCTCAATCCGGCCCTGGTTTTGCAACTGCTGAGTAGCCTTTGCCTCTCATTGGTTGATTTCAAAATGAGAACCAATCAAATTTGAGCCTGGCGAACGCGGCCAATGGTAAGTCCTGGCGCACTTGTCTAAAGTCAAAATATGTCAAATGTCTAGTTGAAGAATCAGAAGTTCAAAATGTGTAGTTCAAATTTGTGTTTATTAGAATTCTATCTATAATAATATAAATGAATAGTTAAATTTTCGTTTTATTATATGGTTTCAACTTCTATGGAGTAGAATTTTGTCTGTAGGTAAGCGGTATTATCGCCCCCCAGATTACTGATTAAGCTTGTCCGTTCTGGAGGCACAAATTAAACAATGCAGTTAAACATAGTGTTTTAATAATGCTTATTTTCTTTCAGTTGAGTTTCCATTCGACTTATTGGTAAACTTATTAAATAAAATGGCCGACATAGAACGAAGGTTATCTGCAGGTGCGAACGAAAATATACAACTGACAGCTTTAATTGCGGCCTTTCAGCATGCCAAGGATGTAAATCCCCCTGAAGACTCCTGATCGTATGTATTATCTTGTTACTTCTTAATGTTTAATATATTTTTTTAACGAAAATACAATTTTTTGCCTACTGAAATCCTAAATATAGAAATACCAATTTTCCTCCCTGTTAAACCATAATTGATGGAAATAATACAACGTACAGTTAAATTTATAAATACTTTATTAAAGGTATCTAATAATAACAGTCTGTGCAGCTATTGCTTTGTTTTATATCAATTCCTAATGATATGCTAGAGTGAATATAAAGATTATATGAACACTTCATATGCATGATTTTACATCTAAAGTACAACTCAATTGTATTTTGTGCTTGAAAACCTACAATACGTTATAAAATAGAGCCGTGCTTACAATCTAATAATAAATAAATTATATATTACAAAACAAACATTTAAAATATAAGAGGCAAGTAAAGAGATAAAAAATTGCGTTAAAATTCCTTCGGTACAATTCGTCTAATTGCTATTTCAACCGAAATAATTAACTATATTTGATAAACCGCTGGTGATTGAGGAAAATATTCCACTCTCTTGCGCCTGCTGTTGAGGAATCGGACGGTGGAATATTTGTTGTTGGGGACGGTAAAAATGGCCATCCTTCCTCTGAAAAGGTCAAGTCGGTGAACAAAATAAATAAATGCGTATTAGCAGACAAAACAGCAAAGCAGCGCAGCACATGAGGAGCTTAAGCATATTAGTACCTTTCACCGCCAGACGCTGAGGTTATTTTTTAAAAATTGCTAAGCTATTTAATGAATAAATTTGGAAAAAGCAAAAATAATGAAAAAGCAAAAGCTTATTTTTTTTTTTGTAATAAATGTTTGTAGGTAATTAATTTACGAACCTATCCGTCGATATAAATGTAGACAAACGAGTATAAAGTAGAATGATGTAAATTGAAAATATTTGTGATGACATGTTAGATACATAAAAACAAAAAACATTCCTATTAAGCTTACAATGAAATTAAGAAAATAATAGGCGACTAACATAATAACGATAAGCATTGTTTGCGAGATTCTATTTACTTACAACTTTACCGGCTGAATAATAAACCATGATTATTTATCGTTTGGAAAAGAGATAGCTTCCTCCTCGATTTGTGGAATGTTTGCGTTATCGATAGATAAAATTGTTTTTGGTGGCGAAGTAACGGGACGTTCGAAAAATTGCCATGGCTAAAATATTTACAAAAATATGTACAATTCACCACCACCAACTATTAGGTAAATCCTTAAATTATTAAGTAAAACAAAAGTAGTGGGCATACAAATTAGTATGGCAGAGAAGCAAATTAATATCCTTGTATCCATCACTAAAATTATCATTAAGGTTTTACCCACTCCATAAGCCTTTTTGCTTGTAATAATATAAATTTAAAAATTGGTAACTCTAATAACTGATTAACCTAAAATTATTATGGGATTTATATCGGTAGATATGACCATCCGCGGCATATTCCCTTACCTTGGCGCCGTGTAACGTCACGTTTAATAAAGTCGGATGCTGTTCGACCACCAAGAACTCGATTTCCCTTGGAACGTAGCCGTCAGCATAGACCTAAAAAAAAACGGTATTAATGTACGAACGCGTTAAATCAGTTAAGCAACTTACCTCTAATTTATAAACGCCAGGCATGAGTATCCGCCAAAACTCCCCATACTTTGTAGATTGGAATCCGACATCTCTGGATTTAATTTTCAACGAGGCCTTCTCAACGGGATTCCCATTCTCATCAACGACGAAACCTTGGATGCCCCTGTGAGCCTCCGCCAAATATTTGACTAAGGACTGCAAAAAATTGATTTGAACGAATATTCGGGATATATCGCAAAACGTTATATCTTACCACCCTGTTGTCCTCCCAGTACTTGGGTAGCTCCTGTGCCGGTGGGTACTTGCAACAAGACACCTCCAAAGTCACTTCCATGCAGCCGTACCAAACGTAGTTAAAGTCCTGCATCCCCCCGGTTAGTGGATACCACTCTGCGCCGTTCGTAATGCCCTGCAAACAAATCGGTCTATATACACCGACACGTGATTTAGATCCTTGTACCTACCCTTCTGAACGCTGTCTGTGAAGATTTACAAGACACCGGCCCGCTCATTTTCGCGTGATTGGTGGAGTACGTTAACGCTAGGTGTTTGAAGACGTCGTCGTCGGGCGTCAGGGACGGGGACGAGTAACTCTGAAACACTGAGGAAGTCGCTCCGTAAGTTCGGCTGGATGTTTTAATGTCGTAACACACTGACTGCTCCTGCTCTCGGTTATATAATAATAAGTTTCGCTTTGCAGTCAGTGTGTTGAAATGATGGTTTATGATTTAAGTAATTTTTTATAAACGTGAGTTGTGATTCTATTTTATTAAAATTAAGTTAATCTAAATATCAGCACACCGACATATGAGGCGCCGTTCAAGACATTATTAATATTACAAATATATATAATAATTATTAAAATATATACATATATATACATGTATATACTTTTTTTTTATTTTACCAAGATATATATATATATATATAATATTTGCAAAACTTATAAATATTTTAATGGAATAAATATATACAATATATATATATATTTCAATAATTTGTAATACTGATCTCATACCTACAGATAAATTTTTTTTTTTATTTTTTTATTTAGATTACCTTAACTTCGAAATATATAAAAATTCCTAACTGCTTAATAAAACCGTGCAACGCAAAAATGACGTTCTAGTTACAGACCGTTAAAATGCTTGGATGAATGATAGTAATTTAAAACCTGATTCAACTTACAAGAACACAGAGCTGAAGACCTACATATTCCTTATCGCAGCACAAGAAACTTTATAATAATTATTTTTAAAACAATACGCAACGGAAAACCTATTTGTAATAGGACGAGCAAATTATCCAACTGCCAACGATCTAGCCAAACAAAATAAAACCTTACGTGAATTCGGTGTGTTGTCGAAGGGGTAGCTCGCGACTAGCGCCCCCCCGTGCAGGCTACCCGACAGGACGAATTGGATCTTGGAGACCCATTCCTTCACGGCCTCCGTTTCGGGCTGCGTCCTCTTGTTGTTTTGCTTGAAGTAGTCTGGGAAGTTTCTGTTTAGGTCGAACCCACGTGCGTTATACCTAAAGCAAACAATCCATGAATTTGTTATATTGTTATATAGGATCTTTCCCATTCAACATATTAAAAGTGAAAGAAAAAAGCGAAAGTGTTAATATTAGACGTGTTTATATAAATTAATAAATTTATTGGAAAGTTACCCACATAAGTAGTCCCACATAATTATTATTAAAAAGTAGCAAAGCTCGAATGTTTTTTAATCGTCAATAAAAAGACGTCATTAGAATTAATTTTATAATCCTATAATGGTAGGTATAATCCATTCCAGATGATTTTGAAAGCTAGCGAAAAAATCTGGATTACACTCAATGAAGTTAAAAATACACTAAATAGGAAATTAATTTTCTGGTCACACATATCTACACCTTTCATTTTGGATTGAGCATTAATTTTTTTACCTTCCTTGGCCTCCATCGCAAGTGCCCTCCTTGGACACCTCAAACCCGTCCGGGTTCATGGAAGGCATTATGTGAATCCTCGTGTTGTCCAGTAACCATCGTATGTAAGGATCCGTGGCATAACTTGTAACAAGATACTGCAAACGAAACGGTAAATAAATTTAGAGAAAATCTACGGGTGCCCAATTTTACTTACATGGATCAAGTGGAGCATAAGTTCCCTACTGACTGCCTCGTTTCCGTGCATGTTCGCAACGTATTTGACGTCCGGCTTGCCGATCATGTGCTCATACGGCGATGCCGACACCACCATCACCCAAAGGTCTCTGCCTATAGCGTAACAATTAAATAATTAAAATAATAATTTTCTATTTACTATAATGTATAATGATCCTTATTAAAACGTACCTTGTACTGATTTTCCTATGGAGTAGAGCGCGGTCAGGGACGGGTACCTGGACGTGGTTTGCCTCAAGAACCTCGTCATTTTGTCGAAATTGTGGTACTTGAACTCGATGTCGTAAGGCTCGACGTACTGCCCGTCCAGATTCAAATTCCCGCCAGTCTGATAGTTCCTTTGTTGTGGATTTGTCTGGGGGTCTAGGCCTTGTATGGGTTGGGGCTGGCCGGGGTCCGTTTGGATGGCGGCTTGTAGGTTGATGGAGTCGCCTACGAATGACCCGTCTTGAACGCTTATCCTCGAGGTGATTTTGGCCTCGTTCGGGTTTGATTCCGGGGTGGGCAGTTCGCCTTGAGCCAAAGATAAGCAGAGGCAGTGGACGAATAGGGTCCATATCACTGGTGGCATTGTGTTGGGGATGACCTGAAGGAGACGTATATATACAATAATCGTATGTATTTTTAAGTTTAAATTTGCAAAAGAAGAAAAGAAGAGCCCTCGCAGGCCCTTAAGGTCAGAGTGACTAAGTATCTTCTAATTTGCAGGGGGCGCCGGGGTGCCCCTGTGTAATAGGCCCTTCGTGGGGTGCTATTCGATAAATAAAAAAAGTTTTTATGAAAACGCACAATTACCTAGCCTAGGGACGTGTTTTTGTTAAAACAAATGAACAATGCGTCGCTAAGCGGATTTGTTTTCACAGCACACTTATTCTTTATGGTGCATCGCACCGAGATCGATGCGGGCGCCAAGCCAGCCGAGATAATTAGGAAAATCAAAAAACTCACCAGAGCGAAAGCTTAAAGCTTTAATTTGGCGCTTTCGAGGAACGTGCACCAACGAATTGAATTAATTCGTAGGTTTACTCGAACGCCACACGCCACTGACGCGCTCTCAACGAAGAACGGCAAGCACGCTATCTAGGTCACCGCTTGTGGACCTCTGCGAGTCAACTTGACCCTCTTCGGTCTATCGTAGGTCAAGGCCCTTTGGTTTATCAGCTGATCGGAAGGTGACTAGCGCTTGCACCGATTTACGGAAGCGCCCAAGCGGGTTTCCAAGGCGATCGGTAGGTACCGTTCGGTGGCTTCGATGCTTTCAGAGCGACAAGAAAGTGGTAAGTGGCGTTCGCACGTGGGCGGAATCAGGAATTCATATTGGCAAAATTTTAGAACGCAATTTTTTTCGATTTGAAATACCTAAATATATTTTGTAAAATCGAGCGTTAAAACCACCTCGTATTTAAACTCCCCTCGAAGTAGGTCAGTTAATCGCCTCGCCACACGCCCTTGACGCGCGCTTTTGCTCGTTCCGTTGTACCGTGACAAAATTTAATAAAAATCGTAATTTAGCTGAACCCTTATGCATTGACTGAAATTTGTGCTAATTTATTCACCGGATCGTGACGCAATTTAATATGAAAGAAGAGAGCGTGGAGTACGTTAATATTTAACGTTGGAAAACCCCATAACATAAAAGTTTATTGCGCCTAATCAAATGGATAATTGTAACTTATTAGCCACGAATAGCCGAACAACGGGCGGTTGTGCAGAAAACTGAATGGAAACCAAGGCGGCCGGTGATCTGGAGCGTTTCCGCCGCGGGGAAAAGTAGCTTGGACTCGATTATATGGTAAATAGCGGTACCGTCTTGTTAATTGTGTTTTGGTACAGTGTAGAAAGTCGTGTTTTTACGTTTGAAGCGGTTTCGAACATCTAAAAATAATGCATTGTATATACGGGGGTGTCAAAGTAACGCCCCGCTTCCTTGGAAAGTAATAAAATTCAATTTAAATATTAGTTAGTTGGTCCGGAAATAGGTGGCGCTAAAGTCGCCTCGAAACTACTAGTGTCGCCATTCTCCCTTCTCTGACGCAACTACGATCCACAGTGACTGTATAGGGACAGTGGCGACAAAGGGTTGTCAGCATTTGGTTGGTAGTTGGACTCACGTGGTTTGTACCGCCATTAAGAGGCTAAAAATGCTGAAATTGTTTCAGCTGTCTTATACTGTGTATACATACTTGTGCATCTTTAACAATTATTTATTGTGACGTATTAAACGTATAAAAATCATTTGTTATTAGTGTATTGTGAAAAGAACTATTTAAAGATAATTGATAGAGGGTCCTTTGACTATTCACGAATGGGTATAGAAATTTGTCTGTTGCATATGAACAGATTTTTTGTCGCATCTTTATTGATTTTTTTACAAGCGATTGAATTTGGCGAAATGGGGAAATGAAAGATAAAAAATTAAATTTTCTTAACTAAAATATATCGTTGGAATCATCATCACTAAAGAAAACCAAGCGAAAATGCTTTTTGTTGGTTAGAAATCTAACCTATAATTGGCAGTCTATTTTAAAAAATAATCTACAATATTGAAACTGTATAAATCTACTGTCCGAGAGAGTTTTTAAATGTTACAATGGATACAAGCTAAAACAATATTTAAAGTTATGTTGCTCCTGATAAATTTAGCTTCATAATGGCGGATGAGCGTTACTTTGGCTCTATTGTCGTCTCTGTACTACGATCTAGCTCACAAACGTTGATCTCTTTATAACTGTCAAATGGAGGACAATTGAAATGCGAAAAAAGTGACAGCAAAGCCAGCGTACACAATGGTCCACTAATTAGTTCGACTCAAGACCACCACGTGGCGTATCGTTTAGCTGTCAACGCGCTATACGTTGCATTGTTGATTGTTGGGCATGGCCATTGTGATTATTTATGTTAAATATGACAGTACGTAGTTTCCTAAGGTTCTAATTACCCATATAATACAAATAATTATCCTTCTAGGATGCACATTATAAATAATGATCAATTAAGATACCTTTGCTGCCTACTTGAGTGGAATTTAAATATTTCTTACACAATTAATGCAAATAAACAACGGTTGAACGGTTGCATATAAATAATGAACTTGGTCAAATTTAAATTAAAAAAAATTCGAGGGACAAAAAAACCCGAATTTTTAGCTTAATTCACAACAATAATTGCCACATATTTTACATACTCGTCTAATCTACCGGAAATGGGTGATTTTTTAAAGTTCTACACCATGCATGGATTTATAATAATCACATAATCACATTCTAACAACCGTTTTAATGAATAAACAAGAAAACAAGCAACCTTGTCAATAAATAAAATAATGACAACTGCCGAACTGTTCGCATATGATATATTTATAATATTTCAGTAATAAGAGGTAAGAGGTATATGTGAAATGATATTGAAGACTTTATCAAGTTTAGTACATATTTTTTAAATATTTTACTACATATAATTTGTATATCTTGATGATTCTTAATAATTTTTAGAAGCTTGGCAACGCCGCATAAATGACGGATATTAGAGGAAGCATGTATTTATAGTGCTAGTTTGAGTTATTTATGTTTATGTTGGTACGCCTATGTTGTTGGAGGAAGCTTTGACAGAAACATAACCTCACTTTCTCTGAATTCACAGATAAATGGTCCCACAATGTTCCGTAGGAAATAGTAGCAATGCCCAATGCCATATATTATCCTCTTTGCATCGTGTAAATCATGGTATACACGACATTTTTGTGTTTTTCTCAACTGATTCAATCAATTTCATTTTGACGATCATTTGGGACATCCAGAATCTCCTTCGAATTAATGGGTCTATGTCGCTTCTGCTGGTGTACCAACATTCTAACACTAACTTGTTGCGATTCAATAGCCGCCATCGTTTAATTCCGTTACCAGTTTTTTGACCTACACTGTACATGAATATAGCACGAGTCAAACGAGAAACAACGGTTTTGCATTTCGAACATCGGCACATTTCCGGTCCGGGTGGTATTTTTCGAAGGACGTCCGAAAGTATGTCGACAATTTATTAACCGTATTTATGCTAGCGGAATTCCAAATTTCTTTTCATAGTAAAATTTTTGTTGACACATTGCGTGATGTAACACGCGACCGCTACGTCAGGACCCGTATTGTTGTGTGCTAGATAAGTCTCCGCGATGCTGGTACCGAAGCTCTGGGTGCTGTGATATGTATAGTTATCACAGGTCGTAGCTATTTTTTTAATTTGTGACATTCAACATTCTATAAGAAATGGTAGCACCATGAATTTACAATGGGATAAAGTATTATAGTCTTTGTTTTGTTGTCAAAAGAATCACATTCTAACAGCTTTTTAATGAAGCGTTCCTTTTTGACAGAAACATAACCACACTTTCTCTGAATTCACAGTTAAGTTGGCTCTTAAGTTTAATTAAACGGTCAAGGTCATATCAAATGAATTAAGGCAACCGTCCGCTCTGTAAGCCTTTTTACTCTGTGATCGAGAAGGCAATGATTCAAATCACGGGTGTATAATGAAAGAGAATAAGGTATTATCGTCCTTGTTTGTTGTCAGAAGAGTCACATTCTAACAGCCGTTTCTAATTAATTAACACGCAACGTTGCCAGTTCGTATAAAATACTGACAGCCGCGGAACTGCTCGTGGAGTGTTATGACATTTATTTGTTTAATATTTAAATAGTAACGAAAGGTATTTGCGAATGAATGTTCCATGATTTTATCGCCGCATAAGTTAATGACGGATGTTGGAGGAAGTTTGTTTTTAGTGTCAATTTGAGGTGTTTATGGTAATGTTATCGTTTATTGATATTTTGTTAAACATGTGTCAGTCAAGGAGAACTAGATAATCTTGCCAGAATTCCATTCTTATGAATGTCAAAGACGACTAATTTGGTTTTCAAATATCTCAGATCTGTTGTTGGTACAGTGGCAGCTATTAAATTGAGGTGGAGGCAATTTAAATTAATCAAACACACTTTTATCGACGAGCAACACCTCGTCTACTTTACTGGGAGATTCGAATTCTATGTACACTGTACACTACCGCCACGTATTCGACCTAGCATAGCCAAGAAGGAAAATAAGGTCGCAAGCACGTGTACCGCCATTAACGTTTCCTGACTTCAAATTAAAGAGTTAATTCGATCCATTTTGTGCCTCCACAACGGTTTGGGGTCATATAAATTTATATGAGATATTATCATATTGATAATGCAAATTATATAATAAACGGATATGCAGTACAGTGCAGAGCGGTCTTAATTTCAATGCCTTCCTCTTAAGTGGATGTTGAATGGAAGATAGTTCTTTCCCTAACGATTTAGGCCAGCATAAGAACCAAGGATGTGGGGTATATTATTATTGCTACCTACATAATGTTGTGAGGCAACTTAGAATTCAGAGTGAGGTTAGGTCAATAACCAAAAAAATATGTGTTTCATCATTTTGGCTGGCGTAGCCAGCGAGGGAATTAAATTGTTTTCCAGCAACTCCAAATACTTTTCGCCGTTTAGTGTCGCTACAACAATGGCCCCCCAGTGACGAAAAGCGGACTTTACAGGAAAGGTAGCTAGAACTACAGAGACTTTATGGGGACAGAGACGATAATAGAGCCAAAGTCACGCTCACCCGCCATTATGAGGCTAAATTTGTCAGAACCAACATAACATAACCTTAAATTTTTAGTTTTGCAAATTTATTTTCAATTTTCATTTTAATTTTTGTAACTGTCAGACAGTGGATTTATAAATAAGTTTTAATATTGTACATTATTTAAAATGGACTGCTAATTATAGGTTAGAATTCTAACCTAGAAAAAGCATTTTGGCTTGGTTTTCTTTAGTTGACTATTGAAACACTCGTATTATGATTCCATAATTATTATTAGTGTAATTTAATGAAGGTCTAGAGTATTTTAGTTATGTATTATGCAAAAATGTATGTACTTCTTAAAAATATAAAAATATGTGTGCACGTGTGAAGTTAGGTAAAGTTGTATATTTCACACTAGCCAATAATACAATGAATTTGAATTGCATGATGAGAAATAAACTAAACCAACGCTTATCTTATGAATATAATAATATACAATATGAAATTATTAAACAAATCTTTAAGTAGTTTTTTTGACGATATACTAATCACAAATTGTTTTTGTACGTTCAATAAGTCACAATAAATTGTTAAAGATGCACAAGTACAGTCTAATATGAAAGTTTTAGCCTCTTAATGGCGGCACATACCACGTGACGTGAATCCAACCCTTTGTCGCCACTGTCCCTATAAAGTCTGTATGCTAGAACCAGGGTAGGACTGTAAATAATTTAACAATTAAATTACCGATTTTTCTAAAATATTATCGTGTGGTTTCTGGTGCCTCGTAGATGCAAAAAATCGTTATTTTTAATAGCGCTTTCAAAATTGGTGGTGCCATTTAAAAAAATGTCGATTAAGTCGTAATTGTTTTTTTTATAGGTACCTCTAAAACCTTTACGCATGCGCTGTGTACATGTAGGAAGTGTTGATAATGAGAAATACCAATCCCATTTTTTTATATGTATAATTGCCTTAAGGCTTATTATGTAAAATAATTAAATAAATGTGCTTGTTGACATAACTGAAATATTTAGTGAAAAAATGCAAGGTGATAGTAAAAGGGCAAGATAATGCGTATTAGGTTGATAATCGGATGACCTATTGGAGATAAAATTATAAAAAATAAAAAAATGGAGGATAATATTAAAACGTAACCGCTAAGGAGGAATGATATTGAAATTATGTTGAATTAATGTTATTGAAAATATTCTTGTCTAAACAGTTATGTTACAACGTTTTGCTTGTTTTTTTTTTAGCTTCATCTCGCTTAGTTTTTCGTATCTCTTTAAATAACGAAGATATGCGTTTGTGATTCTTCAATTTCTAACAAATTTTGGACTTATTCTACAAAGCATGCCACGGATTTTAAATCTGTTGCCACCGAATAAATTTTGCGATGAATATTTGGGGCGGCCTTCGCGAAATCAGGAAGGCGTACGACAGACAAAATTTGTGCACCTTCAAATTAATCAAAACATTTTTCGGCAAGGTTTTGCCTAAACCTCGACTCGCATAAAAATGACCGCATTATGTCGACTTTAAGATTCCAGCCTACATGGGTTCAAAAATCTTCATTGTTTTAATTCTACGAGAAAGACCGCGAAATTAGCAATTAAATTAATTAAAAACTCACCTTAGCGATAGAGGGAGACGGACCAGCAAACTATCAAAAGGAACTGGCGATTATCATGTGTGCGGGTAGATCGATACGCAAAGCTCACTGAATAAAATCACGGTGTGCACAAAGGAAAACAACTGAAAGCACTGGCACCGGTCGCTGGACATTCGTTTACACCTGATGAAGGTGATGTGGTGGCAATGCAATGTCGACAATCCCAAGCAGGACTGTCCCACTCTTCAGTGCGCATCTCACAGCTGGCTTTCTGGGGCAGAAAAATCTCGTTTTTATCTCCCGCCTCAGTAAATCCGAGGCGACTGTGGAGTTTCGCGTGAAAAAACTAGAGGAAGGGCATGGTCGGCACCATTTTTTAGTCGATCGATTGAAAGTAACGAGCGTTATTTCTTGACAAAGGGCAGGATTTATTATGCGACGCCAGCGTAAAATAGCTTCCAAGTTTATTTTGCACCATGCGCACATCTATATTAAAAATTGAAGTGGAAAAGAGACAAACCGCTTTTTGTTGGTTAGAATTCTAACCTATAATTAACAGTCTATTTTAAATATTCTACAATATTGAAGCTTTATAAATCTACTCCGAAGCTAAAACTACAAAAATTAAAGTGAAAATTGCAAAACTAAAAATTTAAGGTTATGTTAGTCCTGTTAAATTTAGCCTCATAATGGCGTGACTTTGGCTCTGTTGTCGTCACTGTCCTTATAAAGTCTCTGTAGTCACATCTATTCACAGTGCAATAACGACATTGAAAAAAAGGATTTTTGTTGCTGTGATGGAATTGGGATGCTTACAGCTCTGCTCTGGGCGCGCTAATGTGCATCAGTTCACTGGTATTGTATTTAAAGTGGACAAAGAATAGAAAACAAAGCCGCGTAAATCAACACATTGACCTAGATAATAATAAAAGAACGGTGTGAAACTGTGAAAAGTAAAATCACGCACTTTTCAATTGTCTGCTCTTTATTCGTTTCACGCGTTACACACAATTATCGCGGGCAGCGTTCGTACCCGTTATAATTATTATTGTTGTTGCCTCGCTGAAATGTTTTTGTTCCTAATT
The DNA here is from genome assembly GCA_963680705.1 of Rhagium mordax. NCBI lineage: Eukaryota > Metazoa > Arthropoda > Insecta > Coleoptera > Cerambycidae > Rhagium > Rhagium mordax. The sequence goes on along the minus strand of OY796662.1, from coordinate 58,631,709 downwards.
TATGCCGTACTACATGTCGGTTGATTGCAAGTAATGATGCATTTCACTGCGCCTCGTCCAGTTCCCTTTGGCGTCGCGGATTTGGAATGCGTAACGGTACAGTACGCCAATGTAACTGCGTGGGGCAGTGGCGTGTGCGTTTCTATTTTCTTACCCCGGCAAATTCTTTAATGTGTGGGAGTGCCCTCGACCAAAATTTCGAGTTATCACGACACGGGTAATTTCATGAAAAATGTTTAGTTCAAGTCGAAAGAAACAAGAGATAGACGTCAGTCGCAATAGAATTATTTTTTTATATTGACATGAACTGTTGAAAAAAAAAATAGAATCCTCGTGTCGCGATGATGGCGAAAATCCTGGTCGAGGCTCTCGTACTATAAAGGTTACCTACTTGTTATAAGCTGACACATAGAGAACCAGATATTTACGAGAGTGTTTTACGTGTTGCCTAGTTATGTATATGTTTGTATTTAGTAAATACAATAAATCATTTACTGTAATACTCTATGACTAAACAGGAAAAGGCACAAAATATCAAAGTGTGTTTATATTTGTGGAAGACGATTTATACTTTTTTTAGTAACGTTTTATATAGTATTCGGGAAGTGTATAAAGTATAAGGACCGGCTCAGCTGAAATCCAAATCATAAAATTGGTATAAATAAAAGGTCAGGAATTTACGAAATTATAAAACTTATAAATATTTTAACAAAATAAATATATTTAATGAAAAAATAATTATTATATATATTTGTAATACTAATAATGTCTTAAACGGCGACTCATACAAACGAATCGGTCAATTCAAACTAGGCTTATGGCTCATCTCAAATATGGAAGAGGAGATACCTAAGTCTAGCGTTGCCACAAAATATTTATATGTAGCGTAGAGTAGGTTCTTAGTTTTAGGTTAGTCATAATCGTCTCCAGATGATGGCAACTTGGGTGGCGAAACGCGCATCGAGTGCAGTGTTAGTGTTAGTGTTTTGGTGTTTGTGGAAGCTGCGTCGTAAGTAATTCGCTTAATTAAAAATAATAATAGTAATAATATTGATAATAATTGGAGACGAGAGGGCAGTTTTTTTACTGGTTTAGATATAGGCCGTTGTAGTAACACCATTGTGACTATTCTAATAGTTGACAATCTAGTATTTTACCAATAACATCTAAACCCGTGGTATCGCTTAATATGATAATATTTTAAATATTGTCAGTATTTTCCTAAAAACATCACGTGTTCATTGAACTTTTATCGATTGAAATAATATCGACATTTAATCGCAATCGTCGATATCTATCGAACGGTATTGATACTTCGATAGTAAATATTTTAAATATACGATAAATAGTGCCTATATTTTATAATCGAATTGAAAGATTAATCAAGCAGGGGGCATAAAGGTTCAAAAATAAAATTCCACAGGGGGAATGTGTTTTCAGATTTTCTCCCCTTTTTGCGCAATTTTTTAAACATATGCAAAAATATACAGGATGTTCCATTTAAAATGAAGCAGGAGATTGGCTACTTTTCAATTATTTCATAATATACAGGTTGTCGCCAAATTCTGGTCGGATTTTAGCTATTTCCGGCTAAACCGGAAGTTAGATGTATGAATGGAATATGCCTTTATAACCACAGTAATACACCATATCGATTTCCGTAATAATACACAGGTGAAAAAAAAATTGGAAAAATCGGTTTTTTGACAATACCTCGTATATTAGAGGTCCTAACGCTTATTCGACCTTAGAATCGGATCCCTCATAAAAAAATACCTAAGAATGGGTTTTGGTTTTTCATTTTGGGCCAATCATACAGCCAGGAGATCGAGTGAGCCTCTTATGTGGGACACCATGTACAGGGTGAGTCAAATTCGATGCTCGCCAATGGGATCTCAGAGATAGAGAGTTGGTTATATGGGGGCGAAGTTGCGCAATTTTATATCCAATGATATGCCATGCCGTGATGAAATCAAGAATATCTTGTTTGTTTTTGATATTTTGGAAAAAAACAAAATTTTTAGTTTTCATTTTCGTTTTTTTCTAGGTTTGTTTCAAGAGATATCAAAAAACTGAAAGAACTTCTATTTTGCAATTTTTCCAGCTCTACAACATAGAGTTACAATATTTTGAATAGAACGTTTCGTTAGATCGGGGCCACCCTCAACTTTGTTTTTTCAAATACGGACCTGACATTGTTTTTCCTAAATTCATTAGCATTTTTCATCCTGATTCCAACGATATATGACACTCGTTGATTTGAACAGTATTTTCAGTTCTAAAACTGAAATTAGGTAAAAAAACAGGGCCGTAATGAATAGATTTAATCACTTATAAAGACGGAACTGAAAATATTGTTCAAATCAACGACTGTCATATATCGTTGGAATCAGGATGAAAAATGCTAATGAATTAAGGAAAAAAATATCAGGTCCGTATTTGAAAAAACAAAATTAAGGGTGGCCCCGATCTGACGAAACGTTCTATTCAAAATATTGATTGTAACTCTATGTTGCAGAGCTGGAAAAGTCTCAATGAAGAAGTTCTTTCAGTTTTTTTATATAGCCTCAAACAAAATTTTAATTTGAATAATAATTTATTAAACCCCTCGGCCATCAAATATCAATCACATAGTTGCCTGTATGACATAAAAATTTAAACGTTGACGTGACTGTCCCCGCTCTCGTGCACGCCGCTCCCCTCCCGCGTCATCATCCCGCCGCGAACAAGGGTGTGTGAATTTCGAAAAGAGCGCGGGGGTTGCTCGAGCACTGTATATTATTGATCGCGCCGAGCCGTGTCCGTCGAATACACCCACCTCGTACACTCGCGATCTCTGTTGTTATGACATAAGAAAATCTTTGTGTACACCGTCAGGTACCTCGTTTGGTATAAAATGTTTAAATAATAAATAGCACTTGAAGGCGAGTGCTCGTTGAGTGAAATACATCCAGTGCGCGACGACGGATCGTGTGTTGTTTCGAAAAAGTTGAGGCGCGCAGAGAGGATTTACACACCATGTCAGGTAGGCCTTTTCCGCATAGCATTGTTTCTATTGTTGTTGGGCACGGGGGGCTTTAACGGAATTCGTTATCAGCCAGTTTTAAAGGCAGACCGTTATTTTATTCGTGGGTCTAGGTGCGCGATTAAAAATTCTGTAGGGCTGGCTGGCACGCGGCACGGGATAGAAAAATAATATGTGTAATTGGCTTTGTACGTAGGCAACTGAATTTATTATTTGGTTCCTACTTAGACGAAATTGTGGCTAAGCCGGCGATATTTGCATGGAGGTGATTAACGCTTACGTTATTATCACAAAATTAAATATTTACGCGATGTGTTCATTTACGAGGTATGCGAGCAGTTAACAATATTCGGCAGTTTTGTAGCGCCCAAGCGTTTGCATCCTGCAGACGAGGATTTTGCTTAAAAAGAAATCGAACACAAATTTACTTACTTGGAAAATGTTGCTGAATTTTTAAGAAGGAAAACAATCCCTAGCGCGCAAACTACATGATGTGTACAGGGCGAGTCAAATTCGACGCTCACCATTGGGATCTCGAAAACGGTAAGCGTAATTTATAGCCAATAATATGCCATGATCAAATCAAGAATGTCTTGTTTCGGTTTTGAGATATTTGAAAAAAAAACAAAATTTTGAGTTTTCATTTTTGTTTTTTCTAGGTTTGTTCAAGAGGTATCAAAAAACTGAAAGAACCTCTTCATTGCAATTTTTCCAGCTCTACAACATACGAGTTAAAATATTTTGAATGGAACGTTTCGTCAGATCGGGGCCACCCTCAACTTTGTTTTTTCGAATACGGACCTGATATTTTCTTTCCTTAATTCATTAGTATTTTTCCTCCTGATTCCAACGATATATGACACTCGTTGATTTGAACAATATTTTCAGTTCCGAAACTTAAATTAAGTCCTTAAAGTTATTAAATCTATTCATTACGGCCCTGTTTTTTTTACTTAATTTAAGTTTTAGAACTGAAAATACTGTTCAAATCAACGAGTGTCATATATCGTTGGAATCAGGATGAAAAATGCTAATGAATTTAGGAAAAACAATGTCAAGTCCGTATTTGGAAAAACAAAGTTGAGGGTGGCCCCGATCTAACGAAACGTTCTATTCAAAATATTGTAACTCTATGTCGCAGAGCTGGAAAAATTTCAAAGAAGAAGTTCTTTCAGTTTTTTGATATCTCTTGAAACAAACCTAGAAAAAAAGGAAAATGAAAACTCAAAATTTTGTTTTTTTCCAAAATATCAAAAACCAAACAAGATATTCTTGATTTCATCACGGCATGGCATATCATTGGATATAAAATTGCGCAACTTCGCCCCCATCTAACCAACTCTCTATCTCTGAGATCCCGTTGGCGAGCATCGAATTTGACTCACCCTGTACATGGTGTCCCACATAAGAGGCTCACTCGATCTCCTGGCTGTATGATTGGCCCAAAATGAAAAACCAAAACCCATTCTCAGGAATTTTCTTATGAGGGATCCGATTCTAAGGTCGAATAAGCGTTAGGACCTCTAATATACGAGGTATTGTCAAAAAACCGATTTTTCCAAATTTTTTTCACCTGTGTATTATTACGGAAATCGATATGGTGTATTACTGTGGTTATAAAGGCATATGCCATTCATACATCTAACTTCCGGTTTAGCCGGAAATAGCTAAAATTCGACCAGAATTTGGCGACAACCTGTATATTATGAAATAATTGAAAAGTAGCCAATCTCCTGATTTCAAAAATATATAACACATGTCCATTGTCTTTCGTAGTTTTCTTTTTTTTTAGTTTCAAGCGTTCTGCGTAAATTTTAAAGCTTATAGATGCATTTTGTTGCCAATTTCTCGAAAACTACTGAAGATAATGGACATGTGTTATACATTTTTGAAATCAGGAGATGGGCAACTTTTCAATTATTTTTTAATATTCCGGGTGTCAACGAAATTATTAGACAGGTCATAGCACCCAGAGATTTCTAGATATTAAATTGAGATTTGGAGGACATAATATACAGGGGAAAATGCAAATTTTTCGATATTTGTCACATTTCTGCCATTTCCGGTTTCGCCGTGCATTCTGTTTAAATACTTGAAATCCACATTTCTCTAAAGCTTTCGTAAATGTTAAGGGAAGAGGGCCAAAAAACTCGCGAAGACCTTGTGCCACAAACCGCGGGGATTACAAGAGGACCATATTATGAGTTAAACAGCAATTTAAATTGGTTCCAATGCATCGCCTAAAATTGTTTACAACTCGAACATTTGTTAAACTAATCGACCACAATTAAATATGTATTGATTAATGGTTTGCGAGCGATAATTGCGGTTCTTTATGGCCGGTTATAAAAAATCAGACGTGTCAGAAATACAAATCCCAACGACAAACTTTAACAGTGTACACGTGCATCCAAATAGTTCCTAACTGAGCCACGGGTAAAACTCGAATGCCTCATAGTAGAATTGGAATAAATACGGCGTTCTCTCTCATATTTTAACACCCACCTGTAGAAAAAAGAATTTATTACAAGCGAAACAAATGAGATATTTTTTATTAAGTTAACAAAAAAACGCCCATAGCTCGGTTAGGAAATATTCTTGTTTATTATTATAGGCACTTGTGTGTTTGCCGGTGGAATATCAAATCGCCTTGTATGAACAGGGGGAAGTACATAATCCTTTCCCCTGTCAGCATCGCATCGCATATGGCCCAAAAATACACCTAAGTGCAGCACTTCGTTCTTTTTATTTAAACAAACTCGGCTTATTTAAAATTTCCTGCATACACAACGTTTTTATATTTAGAAATTCTTAAATAAACCGGCTGCAAGGCAAGGTGCTCCCCGTAGAAACGCTGCGGTCTGTGGTGCGGCTTGTTTATGTTTGCTCAGGTTCACATAACCTTTTCCACTGACATGTTTTCCAACTCAACTAATAAGCAGTGTTTGTGTTACGTTACCCATTTAAAAAACGTTATCTGAACCGTTTGCGTAACCTGAATTTGGACATGTATTTACTTTATAGGGAATGCGCAGGGGCGTATCTGCCCCAATTGTACTGGAATTATTGCAAACTACCGGGAGCCACTTTTTTTTTTTTGTTACATATTTTCCTCGACCAATACAGGCTTAAATAAATAATTACTTAAGTTATAAAAAAAACTGCATAGCTCTAAATTTTAATCATGCGCACCCTGAGGACAGTTTTGGAGAGACCGGTAAATCACAAACTAAGAAGGCTTACAAAACAGTTGTCGCAAATTTTTTAACATGTCGCGTTCCTACAATTGTTTTTGCGCTGTTGCCAAGTCTATTAAAAAACGGCAAATCTAACGTCTTTTATCCGAACCAAAAATAAAATAATAATTTTCAGTTTCCGAAATTTTCAATTCGTTTACTCTTTCAATTTGGTTTCCTACAAATTTTAACACGCCTTACTAAGTCAGCATTCCGGAAATTCTCGTAAGTGTTATTGCACATAAATTATTCATTTCACCGACAGAAAGCGTGCTATTTCGTTATTACCTTTTCAGTATTCAAAGATTGTTGTTATTATAGTTAAACTGTTTAGAGGTTTAGTATACCACTAAACCAGTTCATGAGGGGATTCGCACTGTATTTGAGTGAAAACGTTTGCTACATAATTACCACAGAGACGTGCGACCTGAGAAACTACATAGCTACTTGAATTCTTCTGTAGATGCGCTCATTATTTGATAAAAACTGGAAGGCAAAGTATATATGTTTTAAATCAGAGAAATGTGCTCTTTATCCACATACATCAGGGCGCTTCAAAATGAAGGTTATGCAGAAATATTACATTTCCGATGTTCATTTGTTTTTCCTGACAACGAATTCTAAAAATATAGAGTAAAACATAAATCTTTTGTTTTTACAATTTTTTAATAACTGATCAAATAACTACTGCAAGTGAGGTGTCAATATATGAGGAATACCCTGTACCTTAATTGTAGCCGAATCGCGATAGTAAATCCTTTAAAGGAATCCGAATAAAAGTAGGAAAATGGGCCAATAAAATCATTAAATTGTACACCTTTTTTTGGCCACAACTATACAATCATTGGTGATTAGCTCTTTTTACTATCAGCGCTCTTTTTTAAATTAAAAAAAACAAGCGGACTTGTTTTTAAAGGTCATTCGTTCAGAACGAAATCATTTTTATACATGGTGGTATTGTGAGCTCTTCTGCCTATAGTAAATTAGTAAAAGTTGTAATAGAGTTAAACCGGTGAACGTTGACAACCCAACAATGTTTTCTAGTTCTTTAGATTCATTTCTTGACGAAATCTCGTCCATTAGTAGCATTGGGTCTAATAGCGATCAAGTGGTAAGCGGTAAGGCGAAAAATTGCATTAGGTCCAATAGCGATCAAGTGGTAAGCGGTAAGGAGAAAAATTGCATTGGGTCCAATTGCATTGGGTCCAATAGCGATCAAGTGGTAAGCGGTAAGGAGAAAAATTATCAAACATTAACTCATTCACCAAAAAGATTTACTGTTCGTTCACAAATTTTCTTTTTTTTTTTTCTTCGTTACAGATAGGGACCGAGACTACATAGGCTTCGCGACACTGCCGGACCAAGTGCACAGAAAATCGGTAAAAAGGGGTTTCGACTTCACCCTCATGGTGGTCGGGGAGTCGGGTCTGGGCAAGAGCACCCTGATCAACAGCCTGTTCCTGGAAGATCTGTACAAGAACAGAAAGATTCCGGACGTCAGCGAACGAATTCAGAAGACAACGACCATCGAAAAGAAAACCATGGAAATTGAAGAGAGAGGAGTAAAATTAAGGTAAGTATCCCACTGACGCATATTTAATATACAGGGTGTTTCATTAAAAATTTTAGGTTGACGGTGATCGACACCCCCGGCTTCGGCGACGCCGTGAACTGCGAGGACAGCTGGAAGGTTTGCACAAACTACATAGACGAGCAATTCAGACAATACTTCACAGATGAGAGTGGGCTAAACCGCCGGAACATACAGGACAACAGAGTGCATTGTTGCCTCTATTTTGTCCCGCCTTGGGGCCACAGGTAACTATAAGATATTTTTATTCTGTTCCAAGCTGATCGTTGTCCTAAAGTTTAAGGCAAATGGACCTAGAGTTAATGAAAAGACTGCATCGTAAAGTAAATATAGTCGTAGTTATTGCCAAAGCAGACACGCTTACCTCATCGGAAGTGGCCAAACTGAAGAAGAATATACTCAATGACATTAGAGATAACGATATTCAGGTAAGTCGATGACGCCTCCAAGGACCGCTAAATTTTAATAAAGCTCTCCATGTTTCAGATGTACGAATTTCCAGAATGCGACAGCGACGAAGACGACGAGTTCAAGCAGCAAGACAGGGAATTAAAAGCTAGCATACCTTTCGCAGTCGTAGGCAGCAACACAACACTGGAAATAGCCGGGAAGAAAATTAGGGGGCGACAATACCCGTGGGGCGTGGTCGATGGTAAATAAATTACACACAGGCTGTATAAGGTGATGCTCTAAATCTATATATTATTTCAGTGGAAAACCCAAAGCATAGCGATTTCATTAAGTTAAGGACCATGCTAATTTCTACCCACATGCAAGATTTGAAGGATGTCACGGAAGACGTGCATTACGAGAACTTTAGGGCCCAATGCATATCGCAAATATCACAACATGCAAGGGAAAGAGGGTAAGATGTTTTATTTTTTAATGTTTGAGTACGCTACCTTGTACAGCCACGCCTTGACCCACTCGACTGTTATTGTTGAATAGTTTTTTAAACTGAAATTAAATAAATTAACTTGCTATTTGTATTTTAGCAAATTGAAACGAGACTCTGCACCTTACGAGTCTGACATTACTGAAACCGACAGGTTATTGATCCAAAAGGATGAGGAGGTAACGTTTTGCATAATACGTTAAAGAACTTGTTTAATAAACGCATTGTTTTAGATTCGTCGGATGCAAGAGATGCTGAAGCTAATGCAAGAAAAATTAAAAGTAGATGCTCAAGATAACAATAAGAAACATGAAAGTATTATCGATGTGTAGATTTTATTGTTATGTGTTCTAGAACCAAAGAATCATAGTTGAATCTTTTTTCTTTCATATTTATAACCAATATTTATAACTGTAATTTATTTATGTTATCAATAAAATTTTATTAATAATTTGTTTTCTTACATGTACGAGATGGTAGGAAAATATAAACTGCTTCATAAATAATAATTTTATTATAAACCACGATTACAGAATTAGGCAACCATATATTCAAAACAGCGAGAGTATAACTGGTTGCCTATCTTTGGAAACAAAGAAGCGCTCTCTTGAAAGTTAATTCAAAAGTCGCCCATTTTTATATTTTTGTCATATCTTTGAACGCCCTTTCCACGTGGTATAGCAGACATTTTGAAAAATGTCTGCCGCATTTTATCAAATAATAAAATTGATATGTTGGACGTGCAATTTTTCACATGGTTATTCAAAGAAATTAAAATTAGTAATGCACGTACAATAACCAACAATAACAACATCTGTATCGCTCTGTTGAATACGTGATTCAAGATAAAAATCACAGAACATTGAAAGATTAGACGCCCTTCTTCCTCTTCTAACATTTGCATGACGTCAGCAAGGCCGTTGGCCTCGGCGCGAGCTTTACCGATTGTGGTGGCACTGTACTGTGACGTCTGTGACAGTTAGTGAAGTATGGCGACTGTCAGATAGCAGAACTGTCACCGAAGTTAACTTTTAAGTGAAATTCAAGGTTTTCCAGCAAAAAAACTACTAAATAATAATGAATTTGTATAATAATTTATAAACAAACATATTAATCGCATAGAAAATGGTTTCCGAGGAATATATCAAGGCGGAATATCCCTTACATTTGTGTGTGTGGCACAACGATTATAAAACTTTAAAGACTCTTCTGACTAACAAAGAGGTAAGTAACATGTTTCAATTAGTTCATTTGCTATATTTATACGTGATCTTTGACATGCAACAATTAAACCGTTAATATAAGTACGTTTAATATTCAACAATTGATCCGAGCGTTTTTATCTGTAGTATCTTTTGCAGAATGATAAAGAAAAAAAGGACAACAGGGGACGGACGCCTTTAATGTTAGCAGTTACATTAGGACATTTGGAGTCTGCTAGGACATTGTTGAATTGTGATGCGAACGTGAATTGTGAAAATTTAAATGGCTGGACAGGTAACTCATAACAAGATTAGAGTTAATACCACGCTTGAAGCTTATCGACACATTATATTGCAATATGACACCTACTTATTTTAATTATATTGATTTTTACTTTTAGTATATAATCCTACATATTACTAGCTAAATTACTATTTTCTTGATAACACCAAACTTTTATAATTGAACAATGAATCATGTTGATACACAATCTATCATGAGTTAATATGATATCAATGTGTAAACAACCTGTATTCAATATTTTGTTGTTTACATTTCATGAAGTCTAAATTTTTACAATTTACAATGTTAAATATGGTGCGTTTTTAGTGGTGCAAGAGGCAGTAGCCACGGGGGATCCAGAACTATTACACATGGTCCTGGAAAGGAGGGATTTCCAACGTTATACTAGTCGTATGGCGGGCATTCCAGAGTTGTTGCAAAGATTAAAGCAAGCGCCAGATTTTTACGTAGAAATGAAATGGGAATTTACGAGTTGGGGTTAGTACGCCAAAGATCGAAAGTATAATTGTTTTTTACGTTGCCCTGTTTTAGTGCCACTAGTTTCGAGAATGTGCCCTAGCGACACCTATAAAGTTTATAAACAAGGTTCGAACGTAAGGATAGACACTACTCTGCTGGGTTTTGACCATACCAGTTGGCAGAGGGGGAACAGAAGTTATGTTTTCCAAGGACTTAGTAAGTAGTGATTTTTTTATTTACTTACGACGGTGTGAAATTGCAACGTTCACTAAAAATTCGTTTATTCGGAATATAACGAGAGAAAATGGAAATATTTGGAGTTGTAATTTCATATCGCTGTGTGCCAAGTGACTTGTAATAATTTGTTATTAATTTGTTGTCATAAGCATTGCAAATTTGTTCACCAATAAGAGGAGAGAGAAGCTACGTTTATAAATTAAACTCGTTTAAAAACTCTGGTAAATATTACATAAGTATTTAGCTAGATGCTTCACGATTTAAAGATCCTTGGATTTTTCGCTTGTCAAATCGTTTATTGTACAGGGAACGTAATCGTCGCTTGTAGATGGCATTAAATTATAAGCGTTTTATTACGAATTACTGCAGAGCTTTTTTTTTAGATGATGGAGCGACAATGATGGAAATCGATCACGATCTTCAACAAGTTTACTGCGAGCAAATGCGCACCACCGACGACGCCTTAGGTGTCTTGATACCTAACGAGGACTCCGTTTCACAACGTTTGACCACTCCGATAGTGACTACCTATGTAGATACTGAGAAAATCAGTTTCGAAAGGTAGATTATGTGGACGCAGCATATGAGAGACACTAATTTGTATTTTTTTTCCAGGAATAAAGCCGGTTTGTGGGGCTGGAGGTCGGATAAGACGGAAGTTATAAACGGTTACGAATGCAAGGTTTTTAGCGCCTCTAACGTAGAGCTCATTACGAAAACGAGAACTGAACATTTGACAGAAACTGACAAGGCTAGAAGTAAAAACAGCAAAACGCCCCTGCAAAACTTCTTGGGCATTGCCGAGGTGGGGGAAAGCCAAGCCGCAGCACTATTACCTAACGTAAGTTGAACTTTTATTATCGTAAGCTTGTCGAGGTACATTTCGTAAACTTGCAGGAGGAGTATTCGAATTCGAGCAATCCCTGCAATATTACGCCCGAGGAGTATTTTGATCGGTCCGTGGACTTGCACGCTCAAGGTAGAGATATAGGACGTCCAAAGGAAGTTAACGTAAAAGTGCAGAAGTTTAAGGCGAATCTGTGGCTGTGTGAAAACTATCCACTTTCCTTGCCGGAGCAAATTCTTCCAATCGTGGATCTTATGGCGATATCCAGTTCACATTTTGCCAAATTAAAAGACTTTATCCAGATGCAGTTGCCGTCTGGATTTCCAGTTAAAATAGGTATTTATGACGGGTTGACCAGCGATCAAAGTTAAAGCTTTTGCATTCTCTTCCAGAAATTCCACTGTTTCACGTACTAAATGCAAGAATAACCTTTGGGAATATATTTGCGATGGACCAAGATGTGCAATTCGTAACCAAAATCCAAGAGGAGGATAGATTAACGTGCATCCTCGACGAAAGCATATTTAAATGCCCGCCAGGATATTCCCAGATTGGTAATGGTAATGCATACCCATTTTTTTTTTTTTCTATTATAGTTCTTTTAAGTTTATTATTATTTTACGTTTAATATTTGTTTTTTATACGTCTCGCCTTCATTTCATATCAAACTGGAATACGTTGCCCGTTCTGTAAGACCTTAGCTATAATTTTTTAAACATATTACTTTATAACAGATCTTTATTATTATTTTTTTTTTCAAGCCTCGTGTCAATATTTTTGTTTTATTAATGTTGGTAGCTAGCTTAAAGTCTTGCAGAAAGGATACGAGTATATTCCATTCCAGATGTTTTTGAATTAAGGTTACATAGTGGAAAATCTGAATTTTGTTTTAATTTTCTAATTCAAAAACATCAGAGTAATGGAATGTATAAAATCAAATCTACATATATTTTTTTAATAGCTGGTGCTGACGGCAGACGCCAATTCAGCATGGAAGAAGAGGATGATCTGCTTCAGTTTGCCATTCAACAAAGCCTCATCGATGCCGGTACCGAAAAAGAGGAGGTACATAATTCTTTATTCTTACCTAGCATTATCTCTAATGGTCGTCTTTGATTTAGGTCGACATATGGGAAGCCCTGAAGGCTCAGAAGCCCTCGAGACCCGAAACTCCAAATTTCATCGGCGAAGAAGACAGGCAGTTGCAAAGGTTTGCTTTTATTTTTAATACTCTAAATCATGTCTTTTTCTTTCTTCCTACGCAATAGGGATTTATATAAAGTGTTTTGTTTTAAGAAACCGAACCTCAGTTACTCCAGACCCGGCAACGTTTCGTTCTAAAAGAGATATCCGCAAAAAGAGATCCTTCTAAACATATATACCCGTATTAGAAATTTCAGAATTACAATTTCTTTTAGTTTCAGCTTTTTTACAGTATTTTATATGCTTTTCTATTGAATATTGCTGCTAAAATTTCGATAAATTAGCATCCAAAAAGTGTAATGTTTTACATGAATTTCAAATTCAGTTGTAAACGTAATATACTACATAAATAAAGCGAGGACATAATATTTATGCAAATCAGACTCCGGAGTACCCTCGCGTTCTGGTAGCTACCTCTTGATCACAGCACTGTATTTCTTGCTTTTAGGCATCTATTAGGTGTTTTGTAGTTCTTGCCGTTAGTGGCCGTGCCAAATTATAATTCCACTGCTCCCACTCCTGCGCATTGCTAGATTTATGTATTTTTGTGTCTATAGAGCGATCCAAGCCAGCTTAGAGCTTTACCAACAAAACGTAACCGGTTCCGTTCCGATGGAGAACAGCAGCCCAGAAGGGGACTCCGACTTGCACATGGCCCTGCTGTTGTCACAGCAAGAGCAGGAGAAGGAGAGGCAAAGGGAGGAGCAGGAGAGACTGCAGGAGCAAAAGTTACTCGAGGAGATACTACAGTTGTCTCTAACGGAGAAATAATTTAATTTTGATGGTGCGAATGGTGCAATTATCTGTTTCATAAGCAATGATTATACTTATAGGTCGTAATCCTACTAATTCATTGGAGGTGCCAGTCTTTTTATGAATATCACCCAAATTTGGTGTAAATTGTAGAATTTTATGTTCGCGATTTATTGTAAATAGGTTTAATTATAGACCACGAATATTGAAAAGTCATCGCCGCGTTAGTTTCATTGAGTGGGCTAAGTATCTGGATCTGGTAATATTGTTTATTTTTTCTGACCTATTGATCTCCCTCTAAAGTATATCTGGATATACTACTGTTTGTTTTCTCTGTTGTGGACAATCTAATTCTATTTATACATGATGACGGACTTTAGGAATTTCAATTAATTAATTTAATCGATCTGAGGTCAAAGTAATTTCACGTACTGCATAGGCGTATTACTTATTAAAGTAGCTTCTAACATCATAATTGGGCTATCATAAATCTTGAAAAAAATGTACATATTTTCAACGTGTTTAATTATAAACACTTACGAGGGTCGGAATAGTTTAATTTGTAACTTGCATCTCCACGAATAAATTCTAAGAGCTGTATTAAGAACCTATTATGTCCATATTTATTATAAACAATTGGCTCGAATTTTCCCCTTTGAGGTAACGTTTCTATTTCTAACATTCTGGAAATTTTTATAATTTAAAACGGTTACAATGCAAGCGTCCACCACTCTGTGGGTGCGACTTTACTTATACTAGGATGAAAAGGCTGGCAAAAACGTTACTTAAATTAAAACAAAGGTGATATATTTTCTAACGAAGCCATTTTTTAATACCTCATTGTATTCGAATACACTATCAAAATAGGTTATAATCAAGTAGTGCCAGGTGTAGTACTTTTCTGTCTTTTCATGCGCTGGAACTCGTGATATTATGTGGTTAATTAATTTTTAAGCTTCAACATATTTTAAATATTCCTTGTTTATTATTAAAATCATTTATATAAATGGGGCCAAGTAAGCATCCATGCCAAAACAGTAAAAATGAAGCTGAAATTACAAATTTTGTTTGTAGATTCATTTCGGTATAATGTTGATATGTAGAAAATTTATTTATTTTGTGTAGTTCCTATATATATTATATTTATTGTGTAAAATAAATTATATCGTCCTTACAAGAGTAAGTAGGAGCTAATATATTAAAATATAAAATTATTATTTATTTAAAAACTTGTAAATAATACTAAATAAACTGTTTCTTCCATCAGCGCTAAAATATTTATCAACCTACTTCCCCTGTCTAAAAATCCAATCATTCCATATTTTCTTGTGCCCTAAAAAAACAAATTATTTACCACCGAAATTAAAGTGTCGGCAAAACATACTTATTATATATGGCTTGGAGTACATGTGTGCTCCTTGCGTATCTCTCTTCATTTTTAGCAGCAGTTTCAATCCACCTCTTCTTTACTTTAACCCATCTCTGAAGGTGTCCGCAAATCAGCTCGTTTTTCTCAACTACTGGACATTCATCCTACAAAAAACAAAACTCGCTACTCGCTAGTCAAGTGACAGTAAAAGAAACGGCTTTTGCCGTTATCTTAGATTTAATTTACTTTATATAATAAAGTTGTAACTCACATAATTTAGGTTAATATTATCTTTGTTTTGGGTTTGTTCTGGAATGGGCGAAGGAATTCTTGTATCAAAAGCCTTAGTAGGCGGAGGTAGCCTTGCGACGTCCGATATTGAATTCTCGTTCCAGGGGGAATTATCAGGTTCTGGTGAAGACACTCTACGTCTGCAAGTTAAATTGGTATATAACGCTAACTTATTCGTAACTAAAATACTTACTTTATGATTGGTTGTGGATTCCTAGGTTGATTTTGCATCCATGCTCGACATATCGGATACAGCGGTGTGTCCTCTTGAAACCTTGCTAAATCTACACTTCTATCAAAGAGTTTCATCACATACGTATGATGATAGGGGGTGGGCATGTTGTCATTTTTTCGTTTGCGAGTTACTTCACTACAAACAAAAGGCAAGAATTAGATAACAACAGTTAAACAAATGTGTGTGATGTTTACCTTCGAGTCTTCTTAATATCCTCGGACGACTCGCTCTCTTCATCAGAGGAACGTTCGGTCAGTTGCTTTAGAACACCTTTCAGCCGTCCTTTTGCCATAAGATAATCGTTACCTAAGAGGTTTTCTTCTTTCACTTCTATTTTAACCGGGCTTGATCCTGATAATTTACGTTTCTTTGTCATATTCCGTGGGGTATTCGTATTTGAATGATTAATCTTAAAATGTTGAGATAAATAAATAAAACCATCAACAACAGCTTTTGAAACTGCACGAAATGACAGATGACAGATTAGACAGATGACAAAATGAATTCAGCATTACCTGAAATTACAGATCTCTGCAATAGAACATTTTTTCTTCTGCAATTTTATTATAACCCTGCAAAGATAAATTTCTGTAATAAATAATATTTAAAATATTTTTGGTTTCTTAATTTAAAACTAGGAATAAACGATCATTTTTGCCAATTTTGGCCCACAGAACATTTAAAGATTTATTCACGCAAGAGGGCGCTGTTGCGAAAGAAGAAGAAAAAAACACTTGCGACAGATGACAGCTTCCGCTTGTTTTTGATTGCGTTTGACATTTGGTCATTTGGTGGCGTTTCTTGAAAGAATAAACATCATTTAGGTATTTCGGTTTCGTTATTTGTGTTATACATTATACATAATTTGCTAAAATGACTCTGGAGACCATTCCCAAAGACCTCAGAGGATTACGAGCCTGTTTAGTGTGCTCTTTGATCAAGGTAAATGTATTTATTTACTCTTGGACGATTTATAAAAAATGTTTTTCTCTATTTTAGTCGTTTGATCAGTTTGAGTACGAAGGATGTGACAACTGCGATGAATTTTTGAGAATGAAAAATAACCGGGATAACGTATATGATTGCACAAGCTCCAATTTCGATGGGTAAGCCTTTTTCGTACTAAAACGTAATGTGGTTTATTCACATTTTTATTTTCAGAATGATCTCCGTTATGAGCCCCGAAGACAGCTGGGTAGCTAAATGGCAAAGAATAAGTAAGTCGGTTATTGTATTTATACGACTAGATTAATAAACAAATTGTCTTTGTAGATCGGTTTTGTAAAGGAGTTTATGCAATATCTGTGTCTGGACGATTACCGAATGGTATAATAAGAGAAATGAAGAGCCGTGGCATTGTGTACCGCCCTAGAGATACGAGTCAGAGATAAGTGGTAATATTAGTTTTAATTAATTTGTATGTGATATTAATAAAATGTTATGATATGCAAATACATTTCTATAGTAAGGGAGAACTATAAACTTAATTTTCCACATTACCGTCCATTGCAATCCTAAAAACAAAAAGTAGAACGTACCAATATATTTTAACAAAAGTAGAGTAAACTACGCAAGATTTATTTAAGGTATAATACGAATGTTTTTGTGGACAAGTAATTAGCGAGGAAGAGTTATAGGTAGGAGAAAACACTAGGTACTTAAAACATTTTTAATTTATATTTCGAGGACATATATGTAGGTAGATACAGCCATAATGGTATGGTATAATATATAAAATTACAGATAATATAAGGTAACTTAAAGCTGCGTAAGATTTTTGTAGCAAAATATATATATTCTGTGCATATATGAAGCGTGATTTGTTTTGGCCTTCAAAGAATTTGAAGGCTTACTAATAATCGGTATATTTGTGCTGCGAAAAAAAAAACTATAATAAAAGACATACACGTATGTAGATTTATCGGTAAGCTTTTAAATTATTTAAAGAACAAAATTGAACATCCCATCGGTAAGAAAATATAAACTAGTCTGTAGACATACCATGTGTGTAATGAATCATTAGATATATGGCTCGGAAATGACAACACTGGCTACCGCGAGATCCGACACAGAGCGAGACAGAGCGCTCCTGTGATCGTACCGTACAAAGCATTTACGGCGCATTGTTGTCGCTCCGCAACTCATCCTATGCATTTATATATCTAACGATTTGTTAAACACAGTGTATATCTTTTAATACAGTCCGTATAGAGTATATTAAACTGGAGTATATCATATACGTATTATATATCTAGTATTGGTTAATATTCTTGTAATAAAATAGTGTGTCATATTCCCATCTATCTAAGGGTAGAGGTAGATAAAATGTTATACAATGCTTATAAGGTATACGCCTTAGGAGAATAATGAGATGGCGAAGTTTTAAATACATAACGCATACATATATGAATAGTGTATTAAAATAATGGTGAAATTTAAAAATAACTTGCCGTTTTTTTTTATGAAACTTGCTACAAAGGCAAACTTGGCATATTACGACAGTCTGAAAATTGTACTATATATATTTAACAAAAAGTGGCATATTAACTTGTTTTAATATAAAATATATTTGATAATTTTATCTCCTAATAGGTCAGCAGCCAATCTTCTGGCTATTCTAATTTTGATTCACGTAGTCGTCCAAATCTGCGGTTTTGCATGAGAAAATTCTGCCATATGCATACGTTTATGTAATGAGTAGTGATTATTGAATGATGAGTATTTTCATCAAAGCAGTAACACTGCTAATATAAAAGCCCTTATTTCAACTCTCTTATAAACCAGCATGTCACTTATTGGTCTTGCTATGGAAGCTTATATTATCAGCTCGTTCGGCCTCTTCTAATTCACTATCGGCAGTATTTTCAACTGGTTCGAATCCAAGCTGAAACATAAGTAAATATTGGTGTAGATATAATAATTGTTTCGGTAAGAAATTTAACTAACCCTGGTTTGTTTCTGTTGGTCAGTCATATTCTTTAGCGAAGCATCTTCGAAACTCCCGACATTTTGTAATACTTTCCTCTTAGCTGCGTTTTGTGCCAGACTCAACGCCCCCTCACCTAGTTCTCTTATTTCAACACTACCAATAACATTTTCATCGATACTTTTAGCGCCAGCTTGTGCTAGACCTAGTGCGCCTTCAGCTAGCTCTCTTATATTAGATTCGTCTACTTGCTCAGTATCATAATTGTTATTATCAATGTCTATTTCAATGTTTTGTAAATCTTTGGATACTTTTTTTACATCAGCTTTGGCTGCTGAAACGATCTTCTTATCGTGTTCTGCCAGCAACTTTCTGTTGACGTCATCTAATACCCACTTTAATTCTTTGTCTTGTTCTATCGTCTCCTTAAACGCCACAACGTGATCAAAACCGAGCTGAAAAATAAATGTTTTCGCAGACATTAAAATATTTTAGTGTCCTTGTTTTAATCATTATTTTCCTAAGCATATTTAAAAATAACTAACCTGTGGTTTCTCTTGGTTCCTAGGAGCAAACGTACTGACGAAAGAGCCGTCCAAGCTATTTGCCTTTTTTGATAACTGCCGAGGTTTAGCTTTGCCTACGTTGTCAGGTTCACTGCCAATACTCTTAGCCGACTGTTGTGCGAGATTTAGAGCGCCTTCAGCCAGTTCTCTTCTGTTGACTTCAAGGAAGTCTCTAGAGGCATTTTGTAAGTCGCTCTCGTAAACCTTGTCGATGTTCCAAGCAGCATTCTGTGCCATGTTTAATGCTCCCTCAGCTAGCTGTCGCTTGTCAACGACGTTCGTTCCGTAAGGTTCGTTTGCGGTATTCCATGCGCCACTTTGTGCTAGGATTAGGGCTCCTTCAGCTAGATGCCTTTTGTTAACGTCGGCTTCTTGAAATTTATCGTCGATATTCCAATTCACATATGCAGCGTTTTCAGCATCATCAGCTTGGTTAGCTCTGTCGTTGATGTTCCTGGCAGCGTTCTGTGCTAAGCTTAGCGCTCCTTCAGCAAGTGCGAGGTTAAGCTCACCCATTGGTAGTTCTCTTTTATCGCCTTCGTGAACATTGTCGGTGTTCCAAGCAGCGCTTTGGGCTAAATTAAGCGCCCCTTCCGCTAGCTGTCGTTTGTCAGCATGACCTTCGTGTGTGATGTTCCAAGCACCACTTTGTGCAAGGCTTAGAGCTCCTTCGGCTAGTTGCCTTTTGTCAGCATCATCCACTGGATAAAGTTGGTTGGCAGCAGCAGCTACGTATGGGGCACCTTGAAAATTGTCGCCAGTAGATTGGCCGCTTTGCCTTAGCTGCCTTTGATCATTTCCTCGAATATGTTCAAAACCAAGAGGAAATGCGTTAATATCTGCTGGTAACTTTGTCTTTTGATGACCGGCCAAGTTCCGGATATCTTCAGTTAAGAATCTCCTCTTGGCTGTCGCAGCCTTGCCAGTA
Organism: Rhagium mordax; assembly: GCA_963680705.1. Classification (NCBI taxonomy): domain Eukaryota; kingdom Metazoa; phylum Arthropoda; class Insecta; order Coleoptera; family Cerambycidae; genus Rhagium; species Rhagium mordax. Next base: position 58,611,642 of record OY796662.1, on the reverse strand, counting down.
TTCAGTACATTGATCCCCATGGCGCTATGTGTTTCTGTTAGTTTATTAGCAATGTCTTCGATGATTCGAATCGAGGCATCTATGCGTTCTAATTCTTCGGTACCTACTTCGAAAGTCTTTCTTGGTGCGTTCTCTGAGTGTCTAGTATCTTCATCTGGCGTTAAAGCTTTTTTCCTGGCCTCGGCTAACTCCATAGTTTCACGAACTTTTCGAGCAACGGCTTCTTCCATTTGTTTATATGATTGGCTCATTTTTTTGACGCCTAACAAGGTAATTGTAATGCGCTTTTGGCCGATTGACTGGTTTGCTTGTTTCCCCCTTCGGTTTGCCACCATTCATTATTCAAGTATTTTGCACCTTCAGCTAGAAACAAACAATGTCAGTAACACGTTTTTTTTGTGTCTGGATGGAAAAAAGTCAAGAAAACCAAGACTGATATTTCCACCGAAATGGCTTATATAAATTATATTTTGAGCTTAGTTTATCTTAAGAAGTGTATTTTTAAATGTTCGTCTTTATACACAACCGTTGAGTGAAGGAATTATACTTTCGTTCAGCAACATAACTTAAAAACTGTGGAGTAAACTAGAGTTGAATACGACCGACCTTGGACGTTAGATAAGACGGACCTTGGATCGAGAGTTTTTGACACGCATGCGCATTATCTGCTCGCTGTACCGAGTCTGCGCACTACCGACTCATTTTGCGGCGGCGCAGTGCGAATTACAATTTTTTGACAGTTGAAACAAAAACCAAAAACAAACGTCAAATTTGACTTGTTTATTAATGCAAATATTACAAAGAACATCTTCAAATATTTGGAAATTAATAATAGTTACTTTGTGCACTGTTTCAAGCTGAATTTGTATATTATGGGGGAGGGGGATTAATTTTTAGAACTGATAGGTTTTTTCTGATAAATAAAACCCATTACGAGGGCAGCTCATGGCACGCCACTGGAAATGTTTATAAGCGCGCTCGCTTTGGCCTACTCTCTGCTTTGGCAAAGCTGTTCAAGCTATATTTAAGGTTAAGTCTATCTGTAAAGCTAGTTAACCGAATATTCTTTAAAATGTGCAGAATGAAAGATCTCTTACCGCAAAATTACACGTTACAGTAAATTGCAGTGTCAAAATTGCAAGTTTTTGCAGCGCTTACAAATAAGCAAACTCTCCGGCGCTATCACATAAAACGAAGGAACGACGTATTAAATTAACCCACTTTCACCATGGGCGTACGAGCTTGTTTAACAAACAGTTATTTTATTAACTTTTATCACTTTCATTGAATAAAAAAATTGTAGTAGTTTTTTAGGTTGTAGACAAATGGCATCCATTCCTTTATTTTCAAAGCACCCTAATACTAAAAAAATAGTTTATTCGAATGGTTTGCTTATTTTTGCTTGAATTTGTTTTCAGAGCACTCTAATATTGTTTAAAAATAAATTATTTCTATTGTTTCTCTGTTTTTTTTTATCGTGTGGCTGTGGATGTTTTGGAAAGCGATTTTGATATTAGCTGCTGCATTTCTTGAGTTTCGTAAATTCCGTATATGTAGCAGGCAACCATACCATATCTGTCTTCGTTATTAAAACTATTCATTTCTTACCCAAATGTAAGAACCACAAAGAAAAATTATTACAACAAAAACAAAACTTTGACAGATATATCTATTTGAAACAATTTTTTACATGGCCCACTTGAAGGTTAAAAGAATTTTTAGTTTGTTAGTTTTTTAAAAGCCTAATATTATTTGAAGGCTACATAGCCATCTAATAAGTTTTTAATTAATAAATCAAAATATGTTTTGAGTGTTTTTTGTTTCATAAAAATTAGGAAGGAAAATAAAAAAAATCGAATGGCGATAACTCCATTATTTTTGAAAATAAACCATTGTTGCAATATATAATTTTAAAGAGAAAAAATATTGGGTTTTAACTAAGCTATATATATGACTTGTATTTGAAAAATAAGTTGGGATTAATATCTCAAAAACTAAGAGTTAGCAAAAACATTGATTTTTTCAAAATCTCCATCAAAAAGTGCTTTAAGAATGAAAAAATCGCGTTAAAATATTTTCATAAATAAAGAAGAAATAATGGAGAAACGCAAATGACAAAAATCAGTTTTTTGCTTATGAAACAAAAACGAGTTGATTTTACTAAAATATTTTTGCACATAATAGCAAGCCTCGATAAGCAAACATTTGTTGTCATTTAACCACCTTGTTTCTCTTACCAAAATACCCACGGTGAGGACGATAAGTGGGACACCTTGTATATATACTACAGAGCTATTCCGGCCACACCGCTTTTACAAAACTGGGCATACTGTGACAAAAACAAATGGTTAATGCATATCGCTTTGGATATAAAATGTTCTCCATAATGAATAGGCAACCAAATATACACTTAATGGTATTACAATACTTTTAGTCATGGATGAAAGCTCAATATATTGTCACGCCATTAAAATATATAATTTAAAGCAAAGTATCGCTTATAAACTTTGTAGAAAATGGGTATTATTGGAGAAATTAATCAAAACAGCTACCGATTCAGATAATACTAGCTTCAATAAACGATATAATTTGATTTCTTGTCGTTGAACATTTGTTTATAGTCTGTCATGCAGGATAGAGGGTAAGAAAAACGCAGGCTATAACACTATTTTTTATTTTCCATTTAAACGCAATAATATAGATACAATAATAAAATATCATGTTATAAAATATTACAAAAATGTACAAACGATATTATGCAGATTTAGGTAACATTCTGATAGCAAAATAGCTGTTCTCTCTCTCTCTTTTATAAAAATATAAACATTGATGGCTACAGCTAGACAAAACAAAAAAAATATACAGTTCTTATAACGATACAATTAATAATTATTATTATACAAAGCGCCACCCGTTTGAAACGGGCGCGGTATATATGCAGCGTAATACTTAAGTGAAGGCACACATATTAAAAATGAGTATTAAATTAAAATAGATTTGGACAGACAGAATTGACGAGAAAGTTTAGGTAATACTTAATTCCAAATTGCTAAACTAGGTTAAGCGTGGATCGTTTTGAAACCAATCACTTCGTTGCGACCTGAAACAGAAATAAATCGGACATCATAATATATTTTTAACACTCGCAACTTAACAAGTCTTAAATTTGTATTATAATTCATGTTTGCTTGTCCACCCAGTCACTCTTATTAATAGGTATTTAAATTTTGTAACAATTCCGAGAAAACAGATATACTTAGATATAGCTCATGCAATTTTTGTTTACCTCAATGTCATTTAAATATAATGAGTTAATACTTATAAGGTAAATATGTTCTTCGATCAAAATAAATTACATAATCTTGACCTCTGGGTTCCCAATCAGCGGACTTAAAAATATACATAATTTCTTTGAAAACTAAAGAGATACAAGTGGACCCGGGACTGTCCTCATACTTACATTTATTTATGTGAAATTAAGCCTTTTCCAAATATATTCGCGGCTAAGTCTGTAGCCTCATCGAGACCGGCGTGTGCCCTTTTATTGGTTTCATCTAAATCTTCTTTCGCATCCTTTCTCTTGTTATCCAAAAATTGAGAAGCATCTTGTAGTTTATTATCGAGGGCCTGTCCCGTATGCCTCAGCTTGTTGTCGACGCTACTCTCGACCTGGTCAAAGCCACTCTGAAATACAACCGCAGGTATAAGTACTTAACTTTTAACGTAACGGAAATTCTTACCTGTAGCTTTTGTTTTTGTTGGTTTGCAAAATCGTTGGTATTTTTGACGGCGCTGCCCAAAGCTCCCTGCACGTTGGCGGCTTCCTCTCGAGTCCTCTGACCAGCTTCCCTTAACTTGTTATCCATGGCAATTTCAGCGTTGTGGAATCCTGTATTGACGTTATGTGCAGCTTGATTTATGGCACCGCCTGCTTGTCTTAGCTTGTCTGAAATTCAGATTTGTTGAAAAGAAAATAAAATACAATTCACTACAACAGTACCTTCAAACGCGCCTTCCAAGCTTCCAACTCCTTGCGCCAGCTGCCTCCTCTTAGCTTCAGCAGCTTCTGCAGTCTCATGCAGTTTGTTGTCGATGTTCCTGGCTGCGCTTTGCGCCAAGTTTTGCGCGCCCGCGGCCAATTCCCTTCTCTTAGCTTCAGCTGCTTCGGCAGACTCATGAAGCTTGTTGTCGATGTTCCTGGCGACGTTCTGCGCGCCCTCTGCGACCTCCCGGCGCTTGGCGTCTGCAGCTGCAGCGGCGTTATGTGCTAAATTTTGCGCGCCCTGTGCTACTTCTCGCCTCTTGGCATCTGCAGCTGCGGCCAAGTTTTGCGCGCCTTCGGCAAGCTCCCTCCTTTTAGCCTCAGCAGCTTCGGCGGTTTCGTGAAATTTATTGTCGATGTTCCTGGCGACGTTTTGCGCGCCCTCTGCGACTTCCCGCCTCTTGGCATCGGCAGCTGCGGCTGCGTTATGCGCTAGATTTTGCGCACCCTCTGCAAGTTCCCTCCTTTTGGCTTCGGCAGACTCAGCCGTTTGATGCAATTTGTTGTCGATGTTTCTTGCCGTGCTCTGAGCTAGATTTTGCGCACCCGCAGCGAGTTCCCGTCTTTTGGCGTCTGCAGCTTCGGCAGTTTCGTGTACTTTGCTGTCGATACTCCTCGCAACGTTCTGGGCACCTTCAGCTAGCGCCCTCCTCTTGGCCTCGGCTGCTTCTGCGGTTTCGTGGATTTTGCTATCTACACCTTTCTTAAGATCCTGCACACCTTCGGCTAGAGCTCGCCGTTTAGCTTCGGCTGCCTCGGCTGTTTCATGAATTTTGCTGTCGATGGTACTGGCGACGTTCTGGGCTCCTTTGGCTAACTCCCTCCTTTTGGCCTCAGCCGCGTCAGCAGTTTCGTGCAGTTTTTGATCGATATTCCTAGCTAAGTTTTGCGTGCCCTCGGCGATTTCCTTCTTCTTCGCTTCAGCAGCTGCAGTGGTATCGTGGATTTTGGTGTTAATATTGTGAGCCACGTTGTGCACTCCTTCCGCCATGTTTCGTCTCTTGGCTTCTGCAGCTTCGGCAGCCTCTCGAGCTTTCTTCGCTGCGGCTTCCTCGGTTTCTCTTAGCTTGTGGTCAACATTTCTGGCAAGGTTTTGCGTTCCCTCTGCTATCTCTCGCTTCTTGGCCTCGGCAGCTTCGGCTGCTTCGTGGGCTTTTCTTTGGACCGCGTCCCCTGTCTCTTTCATTTTATTGTCGACGTTCTGCGCGACGTTATGTATACCTTCAGCTAAGGCTTTCCTCTTGGCTTCGGCTGCCTCTGCCGCCTCACGCGCCTTTCTTTGAGCTGCATCCTCGGTCTCTTTTATTTTGTTATCGATGTTTTGTGCTGCATTGTGCACACCCTCAGCTAAGGCCTTCCGTTTAGCTTCGGCCGCCTCGACGGTCTCGCGCACTCTCTGCGCGACGGCTTCTTCGGTCTCCCTCAGTTTCTGGTTGGCGTCTTTGGCTTTGCTGTCGATGTTCCTTCCGATGTTCGTGAGGCCTTGGTCTGCTTCGCGTACCTTATCGTCGATGGCTCTGCCTATGCCTTGCAAGGTGGTTTGGGCAGCTTGTCCGGTTTCGTTAACATTCTTGTCTAGCTGTCGACCTGCGTTGTTCAAGTCATCCTGCAGGGCGTTCTTGGTCTGTTTTGCGTCTTCCGCTGGAAACAAATTTCTTATCAAAGTAAGGTACAATTAAAATATCTTAAATTGTTATTTTGTGTCGTTATATCATTAATATGCATAATCATAATGTTAGATTCCGATTCCAGATTAAATAAGCTTTCCAATGATATGTCGCACGAAAAATATCGTTTTGGCCGCCATTTTGTTTAAATGGCGGCTGGCGAAAAAGCGGACTGGTTCGATATGGATATTACTGAGGATACGTACCTGCATTTTTGGCGACATTCTCAGCGTCGTTTTTCACTTGTTGAACGGCGTCCGCAGCCTGGTCCACTTGCTCGTCCACGACTTGTTCGACTGCATTTTCTGCTTCTTCTGCTTCTTTGGCGACCTCTTTCTTCTTCCTGGTGAATAGTTCGCTGACTCTGGTGCCGAAGTTTCTCAGAGAGGCTGAAAATATAAGGATAAGGGTTGGTTAAACGTTTCCAACATTTTGGGGCGGTGAACTTTGTACTGCCCCGTATACTGTGCAGACTGTGGGGCGTAATAAATCGAATCAAAATAAATCGGAGCGAAATAACAAATAAAGTCGGGGCCTTAAAGGTTGCTTTAAAAAAACGTTTTTATGGCTGCGTCTGGCCGCATGAAATATTGATATTTTTAATGCCAAAATCTGACCCTGGCGAAAATTGCACGTTCCATATAAATAAACTCGAAGGCATAAACAAACACTTGAGCTGGTATTTGTGGGTGTTCGTGCTCAGCATTTACATAAAAGTGTAATCATAGGAAGTAGGTGCGATTAGTATAATGGTTTTGGTAAGATTTTCCGAAGAGCAAACTGAAGTCGAATTTTTTTTGAAATTCTTCATTAGTCTCTCGAGCTAGATTTTTTTATTTTTATAGCTATAATTTTTTGTAATTTTGATCTAAAATTGATTTTTTACTAAAAAAATTTCAATTAAAATGGTTCTACAGGTCACAAAATATCTATTTTTATAATTATTGAAATTAAAATAACGTTTTTACTTTTGACAGCTGTCAAATTTTCTGTCAACTGAATAAAAATGCCATTTAATAAATATTTCCACAAGTGACTTTAGTACTTCAAAAAAGACATGTTTCAATAGGTTGTGGAGGTGCTGAATACAAAATTATTTTTTTTTAATTATTGTGTCTGTTGGCAGCTGTCAAAATTGCTGTCAAATTTAAAATGCGAGTCCATCATTTTATAAACAATGTGAATTTTCATAGAAGTGAAATTAAGTGTTTTTTTTAATTTGCTAGTTCCATAATTGATATTAAAATACAGTTTTTACATTTGGCAGCTGTCAAAATTTCTGGCAACTTAATGAAAATGTCGTTTAATAATTATATTTCAACAAATTAAAGTACCAAGCAGACATTTCTCTCTAGGCTTTGGAGGAACTGAATATTTGATCAAATAATTATTAAATGACATTTCATTTAAGTTGACAGAAAATTTGACAGCTGTCAAAAGCGAAAACATTTTAATTTTAATTATAAAAATTGAAAGATTTAGATTTAAAGTATGTTATTGTATCTCCTTTTCTATAAAAACTCCCATTTTTTCAAAATTACAAAAAACAGAAGGATATTTTTTAAATAAAAAATCAATTAATGAAGAATTTAAAAACGAACATTTAAAAAAAATTAGATGATCCAATAAATTCTAAGGTCTACAGCGATTTTTGAACGGTATTTTTTTTTCGGCGTAAATTAAAGAGACAGCTATTTAAGAAAGTAATCGACTACTAAATGATGACACGTATTTCCTGCAGCCGCAGGATAAATATTAAATTAAAATTGGAATCAACTAATCGATGGTTTTATTACAGTCAAGTCAACATTATATAAATAAAACTGGCGTCATCAATGAATGCATAGAATAAACTTGATTTCAATTAATGACGCCTTGCGTTGAAACGAGTAATAATTATAGTATACAAGGGCAACAGTTTAAAGGTGGAGGAAAATACTGGAGCGACGACTTCAACCCGCCCTGTATAGTATACTAAAAGCGTTTAATTAAATTATCCAGTAAATCGATAAAGCGCTGTAATTTCATAAGCGTAAACCCGCAGGAAATGGGAACAATGATAGGAATGTCGCCAAGTCGGTCTAACTCGTTTTTAATTATTTCCTTTCCAAGTTTTACCATATCCGCCACATAGTTGTGGTAATTACATGGAAAAACGTGCACCCGTTACATTTCCACCTGTGAAATGGCCGTACAAAATAATTAAGCATAAACTGAAAATATCTCGATCCCACTAGTGAGATAATCAGAGTTTCTATCTGTATGCTAAATCAAAGCAACAATTGGGTGTTATTTGCTGTACTGTACCGAGCAGCTTTATTTATATCACGACGGTCATTGTAACATTTCTGTAAGATTATATCACGTATTTTTTTAATTAGGAACAGAACCAAGGTTGCGCTGCTGCTTTGTTATTATTATTGTTGCCTTCTCTGTCCCGCGCTACTGTGCGGCCGGCGTTAAAAAGAGACGCCTCGAGGTGTGCGAGTCGTTGCGATGACGCCATTCATTTTTGTATAGATGACATACTAACGTGACAAAAATCGCCCGGTATGAAAACAGAATAATTAGCAACGTAGTCTTAATTGAATAGGGCACCTGTCAAAAGGAATTAACCATTCTGGAATACAGGCAGATAATAACACCTGTTTTTCTTTTGTGTAGAAATGTGGACGGTTTCTTCTCTGGTCCTAATTATACCGTAATATCAAAAACTATCTTGGTCAAAACTCAAAGATGGTCATGGAATTAAAAACTGTTGTCCTTTTTTAATGATTATGTCATATGAGTAACATAACCTTAAATTTTTAGTTTTTGCAAATTTATTTTCAATTTTAGTTTTAATTTTTGTAGTTTTAGCTTGGTTCTGTTATAATATTTAAAAACTCTCTCAGACAGTAGATTTCAAAGTTTCAACAATGAAGATTATTAAAACTGATAATTAATTAATTATAGGTTGGAATTCCAACCAACAAAAAACATCTTATTTTATTAGATTAAGGCAATTAAAACTTTATTAATAATACACTTAGTTGATAGTACAAGAACCAAGCAGAAATTTTGATAAAATTGACATATTCGAAAATTTTAGAAAATGCATAGTTTCGAGGTTAGTCATGGTGTCACGTGCGCGTCACCCATTGTTTCAATAACATGAATTGTGCAAAGAACTATTAGAGACTTATTTAATAATTTTATAATATTTTATATTGTATATTGAATTCATAAGATAATTGTAGGTTTGTTTATTCTCGCCAGGCCTCATTGCTGGCCGTTCGACTGTTTACTAATTTATTGTTTAACTGAAAAAGTCTAGGAGAAAGCAGTTTTAAAAAGTGTAGAAAATATTAGTGTCATAATACGAGTGATTCGTGTTTCAATAGTTAACTAAAGAGAACCAAGCCAAAATGCTTTTTGTTGGTTAGAATTCTAACCTATAATTAGCAGTGTATTTTAAATAATTTACAATATTGAAACTTTGTAAATCTACTTGTCTGAGAGAGTTTTTAAATGTTACAACGGATCCAAGCTAAAACTACAAAAATTAAAATGAAAATTAAAAATAAATTTGCAAAACTAAAAATTTAAGGTTGTTAGTCCCGATAAATTTAGCCTCAAAATGGCGGGTGGGCGCGACTTTGGCTCTACTGTCGTCTCTGTCCCTATAGTCTCTGTACTATTGACGAGTGGCCGAACGACCGACAAAACAGACGGCGCGCGCACTTTTGATGGTCATTCATCGTGAATTTTTCACAACAAAGGATTTTGAAACTTTGTCCACGCTTGTTCTTATATGTACGCTGATATAACCTTCGCGAGTTTTTTGTGTGTGTTATCATAATACGAGTGTTTCGTGTTTCAATAGTTTAAAGAGAGCCAAGCTAAAATGCTTTTTGTTGGTTAGAATTCTAACCTAAAATTAGCAGTCTATTTTAAATAATTTACAATATTGAAACTTTATAAATCTACTGTCTGAGAGAGTTTTTAAATTTTATTACAATGGATACAAGCTAACACTACAAAAATTAAAATGAAAATTGAAAATAAATTTGCAAAACTAAAAATGTAAGGTTGTTAGTCCCGATAAATTTAGCCTCAAAATGGCGGGTGGACGTGATTTTGGCTCTATTGTCGTCTCTATCCCTATAAAGTCGTTTCTGTGCTATTGACGAGTGACCGAACGACCGACAAAACAAGACGATGCGCGCACTTTTGCAGGTTTTGCAAGGATTTACTCGTTTTTATATGTACGCTGATATAACCTTTCGCGAGTTTTTTATTTGACTCAGTGACGTAATATTTTTGCAATTTTCATTTTTCACTAGCCACATCGTGTTTTCGAAGTTTTTCGTGTTAAAGTATCCGTGTAATCATTACTTCTTTATTTATTGTTCTTGTTTAAAGACTTTAAATAAGATTTGAAACCAAAACAGTTCTGTTTAGAACCTAACCTCAAAATGCCCGGCAAACGCTTGAATTCGCAAGCAAGAGGTGTTGTTGCGAATTTAATTCAATATTTAATGGCTGAAAAAGACAATGATGGTTCCTTAATTTCTGTGTTGCCTCATTACGCGCATTTTTTATAAATTTATCTTATTTTACTCTCATTCCTGGTTATTGCATAGGAGAGCTAACACATTACTCGGTTCATTCCAATTTTAAATAGGTCTAAAAGTTTTCGCATAATTGTATGCGCTTACGAAGCGGGACCTACCGGACGTCGTTCGACGCCACGACACCCTCTCAATCATGAGTTCCAACGACTACGCTAGAAGTGTATTTTTGGTTCTTTTTTTTAGTATAGCCAGTTAGGCGACAGGGCAGTATGCCCGAATTTTATTCCAAAATTGCACTCAAACTCTTTTCTTTTTTTAGATTCTTCAGATTTAAAGAGCTAACAATGAGAGTTTCGCCATCACGCGGCACATCCGGATATAAATACCTCTTTTTACTCCACTTCGTTCAAGAGCTAGTCATGCGGCTGCCGGGCTGCCTTAATGTAAACGTACCCGCTAATTGTGCCCACTTCCAGCTGTGAAGAAACAGACAGTCAAGCTTGACTGCCCGTAGTCAACGTCCTATAGTCAATAGTCTCAAGGATGTCTATTAGCGTTTCAATATCGGAGATAAAATCTGCGATATTTTGTTACATAAATATAAGGCACAAATCAAAAGATTACGTATTAGACACCATCTGAATGATTTATTTCCGAAAAGCGCGAAAAATGAGTCCGCACCTGTAGCATGATACATGGGGCTGAGTCAGACAGAGCGGGATGATGCACCGAAATAAACTTACTGTGCATGTTGCACTTATTTTTTAAAACATTTGGACGCGCCGATTTGGCTCGAACTATTTGTTGTTCGGTTTACTGTTGCGAACTGGCAGCTACTAAAAATAATTCGCAGCTTTCACTTCCGGTTTCTATTGTTGCTGCGTCCCACATTTATTTGTTTTCGAAAGTAAATGGGATTAAATACACAAGGCGGAGAACACTCTATAGGGTGTCCACCTATAGTTACCATAGCTCCGCCACTGGTAGAGAAAAAAAATTAAATACGAAAATTGGTTAATGACAACTTTTTATATACAGGGTGTTTCATGACGAACTGTACATACTTGCGCCCCATTCGTAAATAGTCAACGGATCCTCTATCATCCTTAGAAGTATGTACAGTTCGTCATGAAACACCCTGTATATATATATATTTTTTTCTTCTTACACCCTGTACATTTTACGCATGATGCCGACTTGGGGACAATATTTAAAAAAAAGAGAAAATAGGGTATCAAATTTCTGCAGGGGCGGGGGAGGGGGGCAAGAATCGTCCTCTACTTGGATAATTATTTCACAGCTTTATAGCGCTGTTAATTTTATAATGTGCCATTATTCACGAGGCTGCAGCAATTTATGCATAATTAAGAGCTCGTTCGAACCTCGTTGCATTTCTTCCCATATTAAAAATCACAATAGATTTATATAACGTGTGACCTCATGCAGAATGTGAAATCCGCATCGGAACGCCGGGAAAATGTAAGCCAAAATGCTCGTGATATTGCAAGTTTTAGTCAAAACTCAAAAGTAACAACATAACATGTTTCCCAAGAACGCGCTTTATTTTTAGCCAACACACATTTTACATTCCTAATAAATAACGTGGCGATAATGTTTATTTATAAAGTATTTTATTTTTATTTTATGTAAATACATTCGTTGGGATACGTTCGTTCAGTCAGCGGGGCCTTCATTTCATTTACACCCAATTAAATATAAATTAATTATTACGTTCGATACAAATTTGAATAATAACTGTTCGAGTTTCAACGACTGTAACTAGCGGAACCGCTAACATCAATTGTTATATTACAACAACTGAATTAAAAAAGTTAAATTAAAATTTAGCACTCTGTTGTTTATTATACGGTCGAAAATCGGTTTCAAAATGGCGCCGATATTGTCATTTGTTTTGTTTACCAAAGTTGGCTATGGAAGTCACATTTGCATTTGAATATTTGAACAAATGTCAAATGGATAAAGCATTATTTCTATCATTTTCTTTTAAAATTATCTGCGAAACGCGAAACCTACTTCTTGGCCGTCATTTGTTTCCATGCAAATGTGACATTCGTAGCCAACTTCGCGCAACGAAACAATTGACAATATCAGCGCCATTTTGAACCTATTTTCGGTTTCCAAAATGGGGTTAGAATTTTGATATCTCGGAACAATTGAAAAAAATCAATTGTTATCATTTAATATTTACTTAACGTCACTTCCTGTTAAAGCAAAAATGGTAGAAATAGTAGTAAACTAAAAAAACAAATAAATAAAACCCATTCATCGTTCAATAACACTATTTACACTGTTGTTTATTTTTTAAATTCATTATTACTACAACCGTTCACTTTATTCAGGGCACTCGTATTTAGATAACGTTTATTTACAAACTAAATAGTTGCACGTTTCCCGGTAATGTCTCCTTATCAGCAAGAAACTTAAGTTGAAACATTATATTCAGCGTGTACACAATTTTAATTATAATAATTGCTAACTAAACATTTTGTTTGTACCTATATGTGAAAACACATTTTGAAAAAATAAGTACATTCATTCCTCCACTTACAGCAGTTATTTGATGAGTTGTTAAAAAATTATAAAGGCAAAAGATTTATGTTATTTACTCTATATTTTTAGAGTGCGTTGTCAGAAAAAACAAAAGAACATCGGAAATGTAATATTTCTATATAACCTTCATTTTTTTTAAATGAATCACCCTGTATATGGATCCACATGTTTAAAGAGCACATTTCTCTGATACCAAAAATATATAGTTTGTCTATGTTTGGATAAGCCGTTTTTGAGATATTGGGTCCTAAAGTTTTAAAAACAAATTAAGCATAGTAGACATGAATCATCATGGCCGCGTTGTCTAGATTTTAAAAACAAATGACTTCATTGACGTTTGTGAATATTTCTGTCAAAAGTCAAAAAAATGCCTTAACGGATGATGAAGACTGAAGAGTGTGATATTGTTCGTTTACTGTATAAAAATAATAATAATGCACTGAGTCTCTGGCGGATGCATTATTATTATTATTATTATTTTTATGTAATAAACGAAGAATATCACACTTCATCATCCGTGTAAGACATTTTTTTGACTTTTGACAGAAATATTCACAAACGTCATTGAATTCATTTGTTTTTAACAAACCGAAATTTTGAGGTTAGAAAAACTTTAGAGCCATCTATGACATATGACGTGGTATTTACTGGTGAACTTATCAGATCTTATTAACGTTCTTTCGTGTCATATTAAAATCCAATGATAACCAAGAAATTTTTATAATTTTTAATTTTTATTTTGAAGTTACCAGAGTAAAAGAGTTTGAGGCACTTTATTATGAACTTTTCGGAATTTTTTTTCTTGATTAGAGTTAGCTGATCCTCAAAAAAGCGAAACAACAACCCTGAAAAAAAGTGAGCCGTCCCTGGCATGACGCGATCAGGTCCGGTCTCTAAATTTTTGAAATTAAAATTTAATATTTCAGAAAAAATGGTGAACTGTCTTATTTTTAACAAAGCTGTCAGTTCGTGCAAGCAGGAATAGTCCAATTACCGATATTTGTAAACATATTTTTTTGCGTTGTGAACTAAAATACTAAAATCCAACTTGTTCCTCCCACACCAAGGTTTGTTTATTCGGTCCATCTTCAAGTGGGGAAAAAAGCCCTAATAAAAAATCACGCACTGGCATTTAAAAACGTTGGTACCTTGGCATGTAGAACATCACGCAAGGAAACATTGGAAAGGAAATATACGCGAATCTCTAAAAATAGATTTGCATAATACACCTTACGGCCGCCTTAAAATATGTTCTCATTTTATATAACTGAAGAGCACTAGATTCACAAAGAACTTTGACAGCCGAGCCGTGCAAAAACACTTCGATTCCCGATAGGAATTTAGGACACAAATTAAAAATAGAAAACAATTCTGCATTCTGGTCTATTAATCGGCTGCGTTTCTAGTTACCTCATTAACTAATTAACGTTATTGTGCAACATATGAGTCATGTTCAAAGAACTGGTTAAGATCAATAATAATAAAATAAGTAAGCCTGGCCTACATAATAACATAAATCTACCTCTAATCTGAAGCACTACCTATATAAATATTAAGTGATATAAAATTAGTACGTACCAAACATTTTAGCCGCTAAAGGGGGTGTCAATAAGAGCGTATCCTCGGGGTTGAGCACTACCAACGTGTGTTATTTGTTAAAGTAATATGACTACTAGAATATCGATTGTAACCCATAAAGGAGCCGTGTTGTCTGACCTGCACCTCCAGCAACAAACTACGTAATACTTCTTGCTGGGATTGAAATCGATATAGAATAGAAACAGCGCATAAACTTTTACATTCCCCCACAGCCGGTCTGTGTAACTAAGCCAAAACGTTTCGGGTTGTGCACCTACCTGTAAAGGAAGCCCAAAAAGACATCGTGTGGCGCGCCCAAGAGTCACAAATTAAAAAAAAAACTGTAAAAAAATCCAAGAAGCACTTCGCGTTTAGCGTAACTTAACGACTTCGACTATAACGCAAGGTTGACTAGATCTGATTTGTATATTCGCGGCATCGGAAACGGCGCAGCGTGGGCACCGGCACACCGAATCCACCGGTTGCTGGATTCGGTGTCGTTTGTCGTGTTTCTTGTGGTAACCTTGACACCTTGACATTGCATGACTGCATGTTTTTGTTTTTCGGTACGTTTGCTTAGGGAAAATTGAAAATTCATGCTTCGTGTAGTTTTCCTGCACAGCGGAGTTGGGTCGCAGTGGGCGGGCGTGCGTGCACGTAATGTAGGATATGTAATAAAATTCTGTTTAATGGACGTTTATGGATCATAAAACGAATTATTGTTAACCTTTATGGTTTTATGAATACTTTATGCACCGCAACAATGCAAGTGACTGACTAAAAGACGTAATTTTACTATTATAGATACTTTATAGGGACAGTGGCGATAATAGAGCCAAAGCCACGCCCACCCGCCATTATCAGAACTAACATAACCTTAAACTTTTAGTTTTTCAAATTTAATTTCAATTTTCATTTTAATTTTTGTAGTTTTAGCTTGGATCCATTGTAACATTTAAAAACTCTCAGATAGTAGATTTATAAAGTTTCAATATTGTAGGTTATTTAAAATAGACTGCTAATTATAGGTTAGAATTCCAACCAACAAAAAGCATTTTGGCTTGTTTTCTTTAGTTGGCCATTGAAACACTCTATAATTATTAGTATTTAATGATAGTCTAGATTATTTTAGTAATATATTATACAAAAATGTATATACTTCTTAAAAATGGCAAAAAAAATTTAATTTCACACTAGCCATTTTAAAATAGTTCTTTTCACAAGTCACTAATCACAAATAGTGTTTATACGTCTTGGTCACAATAAATTGTTAAAGACGCACAAGTAGAGGCAGTATAATATGACAATTTAAACAACTTTAGCCTCTTAATGGCGGTACATACCATGTGAATCCAACTACCAATCAAAATGCTGACAACCCATTGTCGCCACTGTCCCTATAAAGTCTCTGTTGTGTAGTCACATTCTATTACGTACTGACAAGACAAGGTTGTTAGAATGTGATTGTTCTAGCAACAAAACAAAAGAAACAGTACTTTATCCTCTTTTTATAAATCCATGGTGGAATTCTATGTACTTGTCTTAAATATAGGCAACCAATTATTCACATCGGATCTGTCACTGGTTGCATATATACAACTGATATTTATTTTCATTTCTATCTACATAAAATCTCTGGACATACTAAAGCAAACATTTTTATACATTTTATTACGAGCTTTCAGAAGATAACGACCAGTTGCCAATGCAAATGAAAACTTAGATTTTGATAATTGGTTTCTATCAAAACACTTAGAGCGTTATATTCTTTGATACTAGGTTTCTATTTTTCTTACATGCCAAAAATCAAAATTCCCACAGGCAATACTCTGAACATATGACCACAAAAACAACTGTTAGATTCCCTTTGACATAAATCATCAGAAGTTCCAAATCGTTACCTTAAACATTATAGGAAAAAGGAGACGAAAAATAAATATATTAGATATTAATAAACAATGGTGTATTTACAACAGGTACAGAAGGTGGGTACATGCATATATCTATATATCCAAAAAGAAATAAAATTAATTCAATATTATTTTAAAATTAATAACAACATGTTTTTAAAAACAAGATAAAAATAATCTTTATGAGCGTACACTATATAGGTACTAACAAAAATGTTATTGTATTCTTGTTATATTTATAACTTGGCAAGCTGCTTCAGCGTAATAAAAATAAAAATATCTGTTCTAAACATTCCTACATTAATACTACAAGATTTTTATACATTGTTGCACCAACAAAAAACACAATCATTGATTGCGATATTTAATTGTTACCAATTTCACATGCTTTCCTTGAAACAAAAATCCTTTTTACTGAAATCAGACTTTGGAAACGGACTCAAAAATAAAAAAAGATATACGTTCCCTGATCGTGTTTGTTGTTGAACTCTCGGTAGACAGACACAGGTAACTATAGAGTAGGCACAGGTAAACTTACTGAGCAATGAGAGCTTTTTAATACTATCGGCGTTACTGATTATCAATCTCGTTACCTTTATTTCACACGATAACGTCAGGTTTTATGATACTTAAATACATTACATAGACGACCTATATATCACCATGACACTTAACGTAATATATCATAACATTTTAAGGTTATTTTAAATGAAATAAAGGTCAAACGAAGCAACAATCTCTATATATATTATTTGGCTTGGTTGTTTCCTTAATCTTCACATTCTACATCCCTGCAGTTATGGTACACTCTCGACTCATTATTTAAAGTGTATTCATACACTTCTCCCTTGCAATAAAAACATGAACCAAAGGGTTTATGGTTAACAATAGGTCTTTTACTATTAAAGTGCGATCTCAGGCCACCTACTGTAGGTGCGAAAAACAGGTTGCATTGTTTACAATAGTAATAATTCTCAACTTCGTACTGTCTTATTTCCTCTGAACTTTGTCTAATAAATCTGGGATGTACGGCATCCGACTCGGTAAATGCTTCTCGTCTGACGAATTCATCTGTGACTTCTCTTGAGTTGTCCATTTACGAACCACAAAAGTTGGGAATTAAAACCATTTAAAACATAACCAACAAATGGCAGCCACTCCACTCACGCTACGTGACATCCCAAGTGTAGCAAACAGTGTTGCCAACCAACACGTTTCAAATTAAAGACTCTATTACACGAGGATACTACTCAGCCGAGTAACTAACACCAAGTCCCACTTACACGTTTGTAATAGCGTAATATAACCGCGTGCTTTTCCACTACACATTCCAGTTAAATAAAAACAATTGTATTCTAGGAGCACTATTACTGGAATGCGAACTAAATCGAGTAGGTAGAAATTCTAATCAAGAATCTTGTTTACATCTTCTCCACGCTGTTGGAAATTTATGTTCTGTGGTTAGAATCGTGTCAACTGTGAAGTTGCCACCGTGATTGCTATTTTGACCCACAGATGTCAGGCTCGGACATTTATTTTTAAATAAAATTATGCATTATGCAGACACCAGTCTATAGAAAATAGTATATTTACTAAAATTGCACAACCATATAATACAAGATAATGTAATTTACATATTAATATAATAAAGGGAACGAAGAGCTTTTACATTTTGTTCTCCATTAAGTATTTTGATTACAATTACTAATAATTCTAATCTAGTATATACAAATAAAATAAATCCTACCTAGTTTATGTATGCTTAAAAGATAGTTAAGTCGCTTAGTAAATGCACATACTAATAACAAAAAAGTTGAGCTGATTTTTATACGGTATTTGACTTTTCGTTATAGACATACCTATCACATTTTTAAGTCTAAGGCACCAACTACACCTGTAGTACTCGGGAATTTGGGGAAAAATTCTTAGCTTCTACGAAATAAAATTTATTCGGAATATCAAGACGCTGGTTCTGAACTTCACACAAAACATCCGCAGTTATGACCTGGCTTCGTGCCACCATTTCAAATATTTCGCCGCGCTCGATCGTGAACCGGCTCGCCATTAATTAACTGTTCAGAACCGACCTTCCCTTTCATTGAGCCAATTTATCTAGAAAACGTCTTCTTACTTTCTCTTTCATGCCCTTTTCTATAAAAGTCGACATTTAGCTCGTCTCTTAAAATAAAACGAATGCTTCAATACAACGGACTGAAGGTTGGTGTCTCTCTTTTAAAATTTTCGCCTATATTAATCCATTTACTAAGTTACTTCCTATTTTTCACGATTAATAATACGTCATGGGAAAATATAAATATGTGCATCAACATTAACAAATTGAAATAATTTAATATACAATTACTATTCACTTAAATCATATAAAAATAATTGTTGAATAAAAAAAAACAATCCTTTAAACTAGTTATGCTAAATTTGTCATAAACAAATACGAAAAGATAAATATCGAAGCAATTACTTTTTAGTGAGCCCAGAATTTCTTTATAACAAATAACATAACTAACGACTTGAAATGACTAAATATATAAATGAGTTGGCGGGCAAGTTGAATTAAATAATAAAATCGACGTCAGGCGTGAACCTTAAGTTTTAAAATTTATACCACGATAATTTAAACGAAATTAAGAGATCATCGTAACAACTTCAACCGCCCTATTGAAAAATGCATGCTACGAAAATATATCGATGAAATATGATATGTGGCAGGCTATTTTGTCTCAGCATTCAATTGATTGGTTATATTTAAAAAGTACTATCTACGAATCTTAAAGCCATTTGTTCCATCAGGTCCTTTAGGCATTCTTATCACATTTTCCGTTTCCCAAGGTCTTGGTTTTTGTATGCTAATTCTGGAAAATAAAGTATATTAGTGGTAATTAACACAATTGGAGTCTGCCAGTGATTAGGCAGAAAATAAATCTTTAAATAGTCAATTAATTAAAATAAATAAATTAATTAATTAGAATAAATTATCTTGTAATTGTAAGGCATTAGAACTAATAGTAACCATTCCTCTATCGTTGAAATTATCACATTTTGCTCAAATTTGGTTTCTACTAAAACTACTTTTAGACATGGATAGTTAAAAATAAAGCCACACGATTGCTACAGAAATGTAATTAAAACAGCTTCCACCCGATTAGATAAATGCCGAATGAATTATTTTCATTAAGTCATGTACGTATATATTCCTTTGAAATGCAGCTTCACTTATGTAGCTCTCTTATTTCGAAATCATCTACTAAACACTCACAATGCAAAATACTCCAAACTTACTGCTACTTAGTTCAGTTATTGATATCATATTCTGATTTAATACATTTTTAAATTTGGTTAAATAAGGTCGTTTATCAGAAAGTTATATTGCCTGTCAACAGTTATCTAATTATCACAAAGACATACTTTTCTTCCATTTTTTCGGGGCTAGCTTCACCTAATATTCTAAGTCTTGCTTCAGCATATTCTTGCTCTCGTTGTTGTAGCGTTTTCTTAGGTTGGTACGATTTAGAGTCGCCACTATTTTGTGCGTCTTTTGATGGTCGTTTCAGTATTTTCACTGTTGGTTCTGGAGGCACATACTGAGATCTTAAGGCATCATCACCTGTTATTATAATTTTTACAGGTTTTTCTACGTTGCCGTTAGTGCTAAAACACAAATTACTACAACCATTACGTGCATGTTACCTGGTGTGTTAATTTTCGATAGATACCTTCTACTATCTAAGGATTTACTTGGTGTTATAAGATTATTAAATTTTTTCTCTAATACCTAAAAAAAATACACATTTAGTTCATATAACCTTTAAGCACATGGATAAACGATTTAAAAAAACACGTATCATATATCATTTTCTAAACTTGATCAACTGACGGCAGGTAAATTAATAAATGCTTTTCAAACTTATTACATCAGTCTCTTCGATTTCTTCCCAATTTTCTATAACTTCTACATCTTGCTGTTTGGAAGCCATTATGGGACCCATTTGTCAAATCCGAACTTGGTAGGTCAAAAGTACCGTTCCAAAAATCCCAGCTGTTACTGTTTTAGAAGTTTTAAGTGTGGTGGCAGCCATGAGTAATTTACTAGTAACTTTTTTTTGACCGAATAGTGGTATCACTTCTACCGACTAGTAATTTCGATTCTTACCATTGGTTGCAATGGTTGTGAAGAAATTTAAAAAGATAAATAAACATTTTTTTATTAAGTAAGTAGGTGTATACATAAAACAGTCTATATATTTAATTAACATATATTTATATCCTTATTTACAGATTATTTTCCCCTAAAAAAGTAGTCAATAAAACTAAACAAATTTATGGTCGATTCACTTGGATTGTCAATATAACTTTCTCTGTCTGTTCGGGATCTGCCACTTCTTGTATCCCGACAACTCTTACCGTTTACCATGGCCCTCTGAGCTTCATTTTCCAGGCTCACAAGCAGCATTTGTTTATTCAGGACGGGTACGACTAGATTAAATTTACTAATTGTTTTGTTAATTTTGTCTACTGTGCTTCGATATTCGTAAACTTTCTCGCTCCACTTGATGTTCTCTTCTACGGTTAAAGGATATGGCCCGAAATATTCCCTTTCCACCAGTAAGTCATTGCGTAAGCGATTCGCTTCTTCCCTTATTTCTTTTTGCAACGTTATCCACTCCGGAGTGAATCCATTTTCGATTAACACCTACAAAGAATTTGTAAAATATACGAAGAAAACAAATTAATTGTATAAAAAACTGAGTTACCTCGTTTATCTTGTGCGTCACAAAATCTACATAGGGATTTTTATTTTGATAAGAAGGTAACGGCTTCCCGGAACCCTTTAAATTGCTGAACTCTCCTTTGGACATTGATTCTTGTATCAAGTCTTCCACCAGTCTGTCAAATCCGTGCCTAAAAATGTGAACATTAAAAAAAATAATCAAATGATGTAGCGGGCTAAAATTGCTAGTAAGTCTTTGCTTACTTTGTTTTGATTTTGTGCTTCAAAGGTACCTTCTCCCAACTTTCGTGGATCCTGCTTTTGTCTAGTAAACTTTTGTCATCTGCGCTAGCTTTGGCCACACGGTGTTCGTACACGTTTTCAGCGGCTTTCATCGCTCGTACCTTAGTGTAGTGCTTTTGCCTTTGAAAGGGATTCCCCGAACCGACTCCGTCATAATTTAAGTACTGCCTGTGTTGAGGCGCCGTGTGCTGCAATAGGTTTTGCGAGTTAGTTTTAGTAACATATATAAAACTTGCATGTACCTTAATGTCAGGTGTTTCTATAATCACTGCTTCTTCTATGTCCCATCTCTCTTTGGATTTTTTGTTGATCAAGGTCCGAAAAGCTTTATCTATCTACATAAACAAAAACTGGATAACTATTTTTTTAAGCAAGTAGAGGTATTAAAATAACTACTGGATATGTGGAAATAAAATATTTTATTGGGAATTTGGTAAATTAACTATTAGCAGGGCTCTACGTAGAATATTTATGAACGAAATAAAAAATTAAATGTGACGATAAACCCAGGTAAAATTATCGTCAGCTAGGGAATCTTTAATATTTAAACTAAGCTTGCTGTATTTTATACTCGACTTTAATCGTTTGTATTGATTTTATTTCGGTAAGGATGAACAAGAATTTATAACACCGTACTTCTTGAAATTTTTCTACGTTTGCTTCGTCTGTTCCACTATCGGGATGGAACCTTTTAACTAACGTTAGATATGCGGCCCTAATTTGTTCCTGATCGCTCTCCTCATCTATTCCTAGTATCTTGTAACATTTCTGTAAAAAATTTAAAAATGTGTTTGTATTTAAAGAATGTAGCAGCCAATATTGCCAATAGTACCTACCTTGAAATCTAGTTTCTTGCTGAATATACCAAAATTGGCGACATTTTTCAGTGGTGCTGTTCTTTTTGCAAATAAACATAGGGCCATTTTGCATATTTCTGTAGGAGAAAGTAGAGTCACAAAGACACATGTAAAAATAAACTGGTTTCTGTTATCATATCTATTGTAAGCGTAGATTCTCTTTGTGTGTAAACATTGAAATTAATTTATTCTCTTCTTCCATGATTTGGAATAATAAATACGTCAGTGGTCAAAAAAAGTTTAGAGATGAACTTCCTTTACGTAAGAAATGAAAAAAATGGTTTGTGAGATCATGTGTTGCGCCAATTGTATTTGTATAACTTTGTCATTAATTTGTAATTATGATAATTGGACATTTTAATGCATTTCATTTAATGATAATATGCCTACGGAGCCCACGATCCCTATTAGGGTGCGTCCACATTTGAACATTTTAGCCAGAACCTGAACGAACAGAATAGAATTCTCGAAGTCGGGATCTGTCTTCGAGCCAAATGTATTCCGGAGCTTGTCGGTAAATCGAAATTGCTCCAAAGAAATTATTGTTCGGCGAATGTTTTAGTTGACGGGGGAATAAGTTTGTAGCGTTCGCAGCATTCGTATCCATTGCTTTCGCCGTTCTTTATTTTATTTAATTTAACCATCTTATGATTAATAAAAAAAAACAATGACAAATGTAAACTATACATTTGTCATTGAAAAAAAACACTGTTTTTGCCTTGAAATGTCGTATTTTTTATTTTTACCAGTCGGTCGGTTAAGTTTCTTTTTATTTACAGAAAAAAATGAATCAATGAGAGCAATCATTTATACTTTGTAGTATTATGCACTACGAGCACTTCGAACAGGTGGAAACATTTTATTATTAATTAAATCGCGAGATTATGCTGAACGCAACGAGCTTTTATTTGGACTATTCGTTCTGTTTGTTCGGGCTAAAACGTTCATGTGTGGACGCACCTTTAGGGACCGTGTACGGAGCACGTATGACAGATGACAGCCACTGGTTTAGAACCGCTGATGTCAGTCAGTCAGTTATTATAAAATGGCGGAAAAGAAGAAAGGCAAGAAGCGAAAAGAGGTAAAATTATTAAGTTTATGCGTGATTTATTACTTCTATTTGCAATTTAAATGTTTCTTTGCATGTACCAACAATTATCTGTTAAAATGTAGCAGTTTTTTTATGGCATTTTGAAACCAATTAAACTTGCATGTAGAAATTAAATAATTTGCGTGGCGTCGTTTATTTTGTATTTTGTACATTCATCTAATTGTAAATAAATTCAGTGTCGTATGCTGGAAAATTTTTTTGTTACGAAAGGTTTACAATGTTTTTGTGTACGTCATTGATTAATTCGTCGACGAAAATGATACAAAATAACGGTACCAAACGATTGACATGCTCTAATTATAGTTTACAAAGCCTAGGACTCGTGCTGAACAATCAGAAATGCATAACAAACACTCGCTTTTTACCTTTGTTCGGTTTTAATGAACTTTTTCGATTGATTTGCAAAGCCCTCACTATCTGACAAGTGACATTAGTGGCTTGGTGGGACAGAGATAGAGGTTATTTTGTTGGCAGAGCAGTCAGGCTGTTTTGTTTTTTTTTCTGTTGCATACCGTCATCAAAAATTATTAATAGTACAATGGGAATAGATAAATTTAGGTTCTTTGTTTACGTTTCAGGAGTATGTACCCCCAGGGGAGGAGGTCATCGACAAGCCAACAAAGGAGGAGTTTGCTGTTGCCAAATGGCTGAGGAAAAACGTTCCCATTAAGAAGACAAAGTTTTTGAATCACAACGTGGAGTACTTCACAGGTATTAAGGTTCGCTTTTAAAGTTGAACGTTTCTCAGGCGGGAACCACGTTGCGTTTCTGTATAAAATTACCAATTTTAAGGAGTCCATGTCGATGATGTTTGAAATCTATTTAAATGCATCCGGTATAAAACGAAGCATAATTATAATAGCTAATGTTTTATATAGTAAACGTCAAGTAACATTTTATGAGTCATATATATTTACAGTTACATAATAAGTGTTTAACCACAATGATGCTAGTAATTTATTGTATAATGTTTATACAGGCAATTTTAATTTTAAAAACATCCGTCGTATACAGATAAAAAGTGAACTGATGAATTACACTTGAAAACACATTTTCTTATACATTAATTTCTGTTAAATTTAATATTAGTGCCAAAATTGAGTAGACGATTGGAAGTACAGATTCAAATTTTCTGTTTATTAATTCTAAGAAAACCACTGGAAACTTTTAATATTCCTCATGATCTATAGTAACATTTTATGGTATATGTATGCTCCTGTCAAATAACAAAGCCTTGGTGGTGTTAAAATAAACAGTTTAAGTACTTTTCGAGAGCTTGATTTATTTATGATAAGGAAAGTAACATGTTCTATTATAAGTTATTTACACGCATAAATTAATTTTATCATCATCAGATATATTTTTGTAATTGACAGTTCTGATACAATATTTAACGTTAAACGCTATACAGGGTGTCAAAGTAGAACGAGGTTTTAAAACTTGAAAGGTTTACAGAAAGCAAAATAAACTATGCTATGCTATTTAGGTGAAAGTAATTCCTAGCCGTAATGACTTTCGAATTTGCAGGTAAAAGGGCCGTTGATGCCCTGCTGGAATCAAACTTTGCCAAAAGGGACGAACCCCTCTTTAAGACGAGGGAAGACATCGTTGACTATTTGCACGTAATGCTAGAACACAAGTTCTACCATAGGGCTCGTAAAGTGCCTGTGTCCGAGCTGGAATTGAAAGGCAAGAAGAAGGAGAAGAAAAGCGTCGAATCTGCCGATGACGAAAAAAAGGAAAAGAAGGAAAAAGACAAGGGGACGGACGCGGAAAGCAGCGTTGTTGAGGGGGCTAAGGACCAACAGGTATGCTGGAATTAACTTTTAACGCCTGTTATAATATTTGCCAAGAAAATTATACCTAATTACTAAAAATTACCATCTAACGAGACAGTATTTTCAGTCCGATAAAGAGAAACGTAAAAAGAAAATCAGGTTGGACATGCACAATGATCAGAGGTTTGTCGATTGTCTGGATGCGTATGTTTGGATATACGACCCCATCCCCTTCCATTATTGGATAATAGGTACATTATTGGTCTTGGGCGCCATTGGGGTGTGTCTGTTCCCATTGTGGCCCCCATCTGTGAGGTAAGAAATATAAACAAGGTGTGAGAACCAAATTGTTATGGAAAACCTAGGCAGTTGGTAATTTTATTTACCAGACCAATAAATTTGGTAGTGGGAGAGGTGGAAATCATTTCTTTACTTTCATAAAGACAGCGTATAGTCTATAGAGAAATGTTTTTGAAATAGTAAATTTTTGTTTGGGGAATTTATTTGCATGTGGGGGATTTTTTTGTTGGAATTGGGATGGGTTGGTACTGCCAGATATAGGGATTTTAATTTACCATTGGCAGCAAGTAAAGGACACTTGCTACTTGATTTTTGAATAATTATTGTGAATTTGACCAGTTAAAAAGATAACCCATTTTAAAAAGTGATATTAGTGATTGGTGTACATTTGGTATTTATATAGTCGGGAAAGTGTGTCCTACACTAGATTTAGCAGAAACCAACATTAATCTGAAATGTTGCTGACGAGGATTAAGAAAATTGGTAAGTTGCTAACTCGTCTGATATTCCGACATTAGTTTTCCCATTATGCAATTTTTGCTTATTGGATCTTAAGAAAAAGCCATAAACACATACGGTGTTGTTTTACACCAGACAAATTCTTAAAAACAACTGTTCGGTATGTCCATAATTAATATTTCTGCTTCAAATACTCTCACGTCAAATTTATTTTAGGTTAGGAGTGTACTACTTGAGCGTAGCAGCCGCTGGTTTCTTGGTGTCGATAATCGTGTTGGCAGTGAT
Source organism: Rhagium mordax (assembly GCA_963680705.1). Taxonomy (NCBI): domain Eukaryota; kingdom Metazoa; phylum Arthropoda; class Insecta; order Coleoptera; family Cerambycidae; genus Rhagium; species Rhagium mordax. Next base: position 58,585,502 of record OY796662.1, on the reverse strand, counting down.
TCGGTTGATAATCTTCTGCGTAATATGGGTGTTGACTCTGGGTAGACATCACTTGTGGATATTACCCAACTTGACGGAAGATGTAGGATTTTTCGCATCGTTTTGGCCTCTGTATACTGTAAGCATATTACATTTCCGCTGTGTTTTGATTGTTCACCTCTTACGTTTGTTGCCAGTATCAATATAAGGGAAGCAACTTGGGTGCCGACAAAAAAGGCAAAAAGAAAAAGAAGGACAAAGACTCTGACGCCGAAGACGAGACGGAAGACAAACAGGAAGAGACATCGGTGGAAAAGGTTGAAACTGTACAACCTGAGCCAGCGGAATTTGAAGGGTAAGTGAATTTTTCAAGAGCTTATAATTATAATTCTAATAAAAAAGTTTTTGACGATACTTTGTCTTTTATGTGCTACAGTAATGCTGAAGAAACTGCAGAGGATCAAGGCCCGGTGGAAAATTTGGGTGGGTCTGAGAGCGAGAGCGAGTCGAGTCAAAGGTCGAGTACAGGTAAAGACTTCGAAATGGTGGACCAAGATGAGCTTGATTAACGCTATCGAAGTAGGTTTAAAATATAGTTTAATTTTTAAGCTACACATTCGGAATATGGTTACAAAGCATACTTTCCATGATTTTTTACTTATGAATATTGGTCAGTTTTTGTTTTGTTTTTTTTTTTTTAATATAAATTTTCAGGTGATCTAGCGAGATATATTTTCTCTCAATTATTTTTTTATTGTTTATTCTTTATTTATTTTATTTCATACAATTTCTTTTTGTAAATACTTAACCTTATGCAATTTTTTTATAGTAAGAATAGTTGTGTAAATGTTTATAATAGATCTTGCAACAGTTTGGAAATTTTTCGCGTATCGCATTTTATTTTCCACTTTTTCTCCCCAAGAATTTTTAATTTCAGTTGTCAATAAAAACTTAGAGATCTATTATATGCGAGATTAATAGTTGGATAGATTTATGTATATTTTTGTAACTGGTGCTATAAGAAATTTTAACTGATTTGCTAATCTTTATTTATTAGTTATTATAGACTGTTGCATTTACAATTTGTATTGTTTTAATAATATTATATCTATAATTCTATAAATAAATATATTGTACATATTCTTATTTCATTGTGTCCATGACTTGCCTCAGCATTTGGTTGCACAGTGCCGCGTACGGGTTAAGTTCAACCAGCTAAAAACAATGTATTTTATGGATGCTTATATCTAGAATTTTATCTTTGAAGTTTGAATTATGTAATTTTTTACCTGCCCTTTTGCAAATTGACTCCCCATTTTAGCGGCTACCTCAAAATCTGCTCTAGCCAACTCGAGTCTGTCAGCCCTTCTATGGAGTAAGCCTCTCTGGCAATGAGCCTGGCATGAGGTTTTTCTATACTTATCGCTGGCTAGGTTTATTGCAGACGTTGCGTCGTTAAGTGCCTCTAAAAGAACCAGTTAAAATTATAAATAACCTTAATCTTTTATATTTCTTTCTCCGTATATTTTGGACAATTTTGTTTTGATAGTATGATATAAATACAATTTCAAAATTTTTGTTTTCTTAATAATTTAATTTGATAATGCAAGTTAACAAAATCGTAATTAGGATAACGAATGTTAATGAAATAAATATTTATTCTAAATCTCGTAATGGAAAAATAATAACATTTATCACCTACCTTCATATTTTCTTAAAAACTGATAAATATGTGCCCTATTATTGTACAATGAGGGCCTGTTAGGCGCGATCCTTATGGCATCGTTCATCAAACTTAATGCCTCATTTAAATTTCCATTCTCAGCGAGTTGCACGGCCTCAAGTTCTAGTTTCTTTGCTTGTTCAACTCCAGGGATGTCTTCTTCTTCATCTTACAATTTTTTATTTATGTTTAAATAGATAAAATTGGATTTGGCTATACTTACCTTTTAATTCTTCAGGGGGCTGTAGTGAAGTGTCTTCCAAGGGTAGATTCGGATTGAAAACGCAGTTTAATATGGCTTTATCATGCTCACTTAGTTCAGACATATTTGTTTTGTTATACGTATCTTTTATTAGTTGTCTTGTCAATTTACATAATAATGTAGTAAAACAAGTTTGTTTAGAATAGTTTATTCAAGGTTTTTATAGCAAAATACAAGAAAACATGAGTGACTCCTAAAATATAATGTAACGGAATGTTATGACAGTTTCAAGATAAGTATAAAATAGTTTGAAAAATCAAGTTTTGCAATAATTACTTTCATACGTTTTATATCACCTATACAGGGTGTTTTCAAAGTTGAGGCATATATTTTAACAGGATGTAAATGTAAAAAAAAAATATTTATTTCACAATTCAATATAAAATTACAAATTACGTTTTTTTAGTATTTCATAAATATTAGTCTTTCCTTGAATTCTTTAAATATATACAACTTATAGCGCATCTGTATTTATTATTCATTATAGAGGGTGGACATTTTATGGCCCTCTTTTGAAATGTTAAAAATCTATAGCAGATATGGTTTTATTTAAAAAATTAATTTTTTTACGTAAGCTTTCTACCAACTGAAAAATTTTTGAATATCCATAAATATCACAGAATGAAACTACTTGCTTATAATTATTCTAAAATAGATCACGCTTTATACAATAAAGAATAGCTAAGTTTCGGTTACATGCAGATAATATTGGGAAAACTTATGACCAGATAATTTTATTATTGTGACCAAGTTTTACTTTGCCGGTAGCCAGAAGCTGCAAAGCCCTCGGAAAAGCTTTATGTTCTGCCGTTTTTATTCGCTCCGTTAAAGCGTCAACAGTATCATTAACTTCAATGGGAACGGTTTCCTGTATAATAATAGCACCGGCATCGACGTCTTCCTAAAAATAATAAATTTAACTGTTACCGATATGCTAATTCAAACCACCTGGCAACTCTACCTCAACAAAATGAACGGTACATCCGCTGACTCGAACGTTTGCCTCAAGCGCTTGTTTCTGGGCAGCCACGCCTTTAAAAAGCGGCAAGAGAGCCGGATGAACGTTCAGCAACTTGCCCTTCCATTTTGCCGTAAATTCTCTCGTTAAAATTCGCATAAAGCCAGCTAAACATACGATTTCCACACCAGCAGCCACTAGCTCCTCATGCAACGCGCTGTCGAACTCGGTTCTGTTTGGATAATTTTTGTGGATTAACACCTAAAAAACGAAAGGTTGGTCACGTATATACAACCTCACTTTTTATTTAAGCTTCAAGAGAAAGAGCAAAAGACATGAATATAAACAACTCACCTTCGTGGGAATGTTTGCTTGTTCCGCTCTACGTAACCCCTCCACGTCGGGTTTATTCGAAATGACCAAAACGATCTCGGCCCCGATGTGTCTTGAAGGGTCCTGTGTGGAATCGATTAGAGCTTGCAAGTTTGTTCCGCTACCGGAAATTAGCACTCCCACTCGTTTCTTAGGAGCGGCAAATTTCTGCTTAAGAACAACTGAAACGAAAGGCCTCATAGCTAGCTCCATGACTTGGGAGAAATTGTGAACCACTACTTGATCTGGAAAACAATTGTAATAGCAAGTTTCTAAGTAAAATTGCTAGTCTATTATAGTTTACCTTTGTTGTTCTTAGTGACCTCCCCTATGACTGTAGCTCCGTAAGGCACAACCATACCTAATATGGCATTTGCATCTTCCCATCCGACAATTAAAACGCCTCCTACGCCACAATTGAAAGTCCTCAGCAATTCAGATTCACTGATACCGCCTGCTGTTGCCAACCATGGAAAAATATCGGGAATTTTCCATTTCTTTGCGTCCAATTCCACGGCAAGTGCTTTCGGCAGTATACGAGGCACGTTTTCGACCAAACCACCTCCAGTAATATGAGCAAATGCTTTGACTTTGCCCGTTTTTACCGCTGGTATCACCATTTTTACGTAGATCCTTGTTGGGGTCAATAACTCCTCACCTATAGATAAGTATTCGGAATTATTACAATGAATTTTAATCTGAAATGGCACTTACCAAAAGTTTTCTTTGCTTTACCAAACGGGGCAACATCCCTATAATTAACGGCAGCACATTTCATCACTTTTCTCACCAAACTGAACCCATTACTGTGGACCCCAGTAGAAGGTAAACCTATTAGTACATCTCCCACCTGGATACTATCAATGTTCGGCATCAGTTGGCTGCGTTCTACCGCACCAACTGCAAATCCTGCCACGTCGTACTCTCCTGGCGGATACATATCTGGCATTTCGGCTGTTTCGCCGCCTAAGAAAATTAATTGGCATGAGTAAATAAGTGAACGAGAGTTCTGTCGACGTTACCTATTAAGGAGCATCCAGCTTGCCTGCAGCCCTCGGCAACGCCTGTAACTACCTGCTTTGCAACGTCCACGTCTAGGGATCCACACGCGAAATAATCTAAGAAAAACAGGGGTTCTGCTCCGTGGGCTAGTACATCGTTTACGCACATCGCCACCAGGTCTATACCGATGGTATTGTGGATTCCCATTTCTTGCGCAATCTACAATCGTAACAACTTATATTGCATGCAATTTAAAAACCCCGATGTTGATGAGTACCTTTAATTTGGTTCCAACGCCGTCAGTACCTGAAACCAATAACGGATCCTTGTACCCGGCTGCCTTGGGGTCGAACAATCCTCCGAATCCCCCCAAAGAGCCCATAACTCCTCTTCGATCTGTAGATTGTGCCTCGGGTTTGATATGCGATACCAAATCGTTACCCGCAGTTATATCCACCCCACTTTGCTTGTACGTCAATGTTCCTGATCGTAATATCGCCCTAAAAAATCAAATTCAGTACGGAAAAGGTTAAATAACATATTTAAATATGTATTTTCTTTACCGTGCGATTCCCTTATGAGCTATATCGCTCCTATGCTGCTCCCCTTCAAACTGTATGATACCGCACGCTTGAGTTGCCTTAACTGCTGCTATCGTCAGCTCTGGGGCCAAGCACACGGCTATGAGCACTCGTCCGCCATTCGTCACCAAGTTGCCATCTTTAACCGCTGTGCCGCAATGGAAAACCACGTGGTTCGGCCTTGAATTAACAGTATCGATTCCTGCAGAGGATAATTGTTTATATTTATATTATATTTTTTAGTGTCAACCTACCGGTTATGGCCTGGCCCTTGCTGGAAGTTTCGGGATAACCCCTGGAGGCCATAACTACCCCCACCGCAGTAATATTTTCTTTCCATTTCAGCTCCTGAGTACTTAAAGTACCGTTACAGCAGGATACCATGATATCGTACAAGTCCGATTCCAGCAACGGTAGGATCACTTCTGTTTCTGGGTCACCAAAACGGCAGTTGAACTCCAATACTTTTGGGCCATGTTCCGTCAGCATTAAACCCGCATATAGAACCCCTGAGATAAAAAATAAAGTCAACAAACTGGTTTATTACTGACGTCAAATGCTCCGTCATAAAATTGCCACCAAAATAGGCAAATTCCGTCCAGCAGTATTTTGTGAAATTTTCCCTGTACTTTCAATTTTTTAGGGTTGTCATTGGCATATAAATCTCTATAGGGTACAAATACCTATTTAAATCAATATTAACTATCCTCTATTAGAAAATATATTTAACACAGACAAGTTATTGCTAAACCATAATCTTAAAATAACAAACAGATAAGGAATTATGAATAATATTTTTCTCGACTATCATTTATCTGCTGTTGTAAAGTTTATGCAAGAAAAATTTGATAAGTAAAATAACAAGTAAATAGGACACGCAATACTTTATGCTTATTAAAATTTTAAAATATACCACAACCAGAAGCGACATATCCTTACCCACAAACTTTATATTTTCTTTGATAAACCCATTCAAAGTCTTTTCTAAAATTTCTCTTTGAACATAACATAACTCATCAAGATTCAATAACGGACACGGGCAATAAGCGCCCATACCTCCCGTGTTCGGGCCTTGGTCGTTGTTAAAAATTCTTTTATGATCCTGCGCGGGCAGCATAGCTTTTATGTTGGTGCCATCGCTAAATGCTAAAACCTAAAAGATTGGTGATAAATAGCGTAACAACACGTTGCAACAATATTACCGAAACTTCTTCACCGGCCAGAAGTTCTTCAATGACCACAGTTTCGCCTGCAGCTCCAAACTTTTTATCGGTGAGTATTTCATCAACCGCCCGGCAAGCCTCTTCTTTACTGGAAGCCACCACTACACCTTTCCCTGCTGCTAAACCACTCGCCTTAACAACCAGCGCCGGGAAAGGTGCGCTAAAATCAAACGCAATTAAAATTGATTTACGTTACGTCCTAGCGACTTACTTGTTAATGAAGTTTTTAGCTTCCTTCGAGCTACTGAAAGACTTCCATCTGGCCGTGGGAATTTTATGTCTGTCCATAAAGGCCTTGGCCCAATCCTTATTGGATTCAATTTGGGCTGCATTCTTTCGGGGTCCAAACGTACTAATTCCTTCAGCTGTTAAAACATCAGCAATCCCATTGGCTAACGGATCCTCAGGGCCTACTATTACCAAAGACACTTGGTTGCCCTTACAAAACCCAACGATATCCTGAAATTCATGGTCGAAATGTTACCACCTAACCTCAAATAAACATGTTCGTCGCTTACCTTAAAGTTTTTTACGTCCACGGCAACGTTTTCTGCTTTGGACACCTGTTGAATTGCAAAACTTCCGGGTGCGGCGAAAATTTTATTTACTTTTTCGCTTTGGGCAAGTTTCCAAGCGATCGCGTGTTCGCGACCCCCGCTGCCAATTACCAGCACGTTTTTGGTCATTTTGATTATTTTATGATTCGGCCGTGTTATACAAGAGCGTAATTAGCAGTGGCTAGTGACAGTGTTAACACTGTTAACATACGGACGGCAAATAGCCAAACGCAATGTTTTAAGTACGTAACGACTTGTGAAATAATTATTGCAACAAATATTTTTTTAAAGTAAAAAACATGCCTCAATAGCCAATGAAAATAACGGATTGTGGTGTAAACGTCAGTGGTCATCGCGCAAGTTACAAATTGATAACCCCCCATGAACAATATTTTTATTTAAAATTGATAACAAAGGTCGTTGTGTCAACACAATAGCTCTGGAGTCATAATGAAAGAACCATTGGATCAAATGAACTGTAATTGCTGATATATATTGAAATTAAATTAGAAATTTTTTTTTGTTTTAAAAGGCGCGGCAGTTTCAATTTGACAGCACTGGACATTACCACAGAACATCTAAATGAGACATAGAATATATATAAAGTAGGCATCGAACATAACGTAAGTAATGCATGGTAAAGGAACTATACGAGTTATATCGGTAGGAATTCGAAGTCATTGTTCTTAAAACAAACTAAAAACACATTCATAATCATTTCAAATCGAATGTATCGGTTGCAATAATCGAATGATCGTTCCGTTTATCAAAACTTACTTCCTTCCGTTGCTAGCAGCGCGTTTCTAACTTCACACCAGTTCTTGAGCGCCATCTAGTGCCTACTAGTGAAAGTTGAGACGTTTTCGGAAACCTTCCTCGGTTGTTCGATGTCACGTGACAGTTATACACGATCACCATTTTTTTGAAGTATACGAACGCATGTTTGTTTTCATTTCGTTTCTTAACCTCGCAGAAGATTTCCGCTTCTTGCATGTTATTCATAATTAACTAACCCAGACAATAAATAAAATAATATCATTTATTAAGTCACAGCACAGAAGACAAGATATAATTAACTTAACCCGAATGAAACTTCGAATCTTCGAGATGGTTGCTTCTCGGTTGACCGTTGACTTTGAATTCTTGTGCAAAGGCATGCGGTTAAATTTGACCCTGCTTTTAAGGTTAACTCGAGTAGTAAATCGGGTTGAGTATTTTCATGTTTACGAACACGGGTAGATGTGACTAGGTTAGTAAACGAACGTCATTTGATGTGATCTAGTTAACTCGAGTAAGTTTCCGAAAATGCCTTTAGCCTTCAGTTAGCGGCTAACTTCTCGTGTTTCATTCCATATTGCATTACTTTACTTTTGCTATTCCTATCTCTAGGTTCTTAGGCACATTTTTAGTTTCTAGCCAGATGTAAATCAGTAATGATTTAGTGAATAATAAAGAAGTATGGATGAACCTGTTGTAATGAATTTGATGACAGTGATAATCTTGTAGTGAGAGAGGTAATTTATTGTTATTAAACAGCCAAATATGTTGATTTTGTAGGTTAAGTGAACGTACTTTTTGTTTAACTCTTAAATTGCTTAATTTAATTTTTAGATACCTAATATAGGTATTCAAACCATTTGGAAAACTTATTACACTTGTTCCAATGTCCACTAAAACGAAAACGCTCTACGAATGAACATAAAAATACCTTTACAAGCCATGAAATCAGGAAGTAAAGTTAAACTGGCCGAGTCCCCAAATTTTAATACAGAAATAATTGCCCAAGAGGTGGATGAGGATATAAATTCTTCCAAAGAAGATAAACATGTTTTTTTCTAAAGCGAAATAGTGGACAGGGTATTTTTCCAGTATATCAGCAGTTAAGGAAGCTAATAAATACTCAGTGGATACTTATAATGGCAGCGAAATACATTTGAAGGCTGTAAAAGGTTAAATAATAGTTGTTACATCTTAATAGCCTTGTCTCACAATGACTGTTGTAGGAATTTTTCAATATCGTACTAATTTTCCTTGTATGGAAAAAGGATTAAAGCAACAAGTCACTGTTCGGTTCAAAGCAACGATGGGTAAAAGAAATTACAGAGGCAAAACATTCTAGAAGTGCAGATGAACTGTGGACTGAGTGTACGTGTATGGATATAATACTACCCTTAATAATGTAAGTAATTAAGTAATGCATGGTAAAGGAACTATACGAGTTATTATATCGGTATGAATTCAAAGTCATTGTTCTTAAGACTTATTCATAATCATTTCAAATCGAATGATTTCTCGGTTGCAATAATCGAATGATCGATTATTCGGCAGTAATCGGAATATTTCGATTATGTCGATAGCTTTGTTTGTCATCAGTCACTAGTGTACACACTTTACGCTTTTTGAAAATAAGTCGATTATAAATTAGTGCAGACAGTGCTAGCCATTTGCTATATCCCAGTACAGTGTACACGTTCTTGCACTTTTGACACTGACTCCTGACGAGGTGTAACGAGTGTCGATAGTGCAGCAGCGCAGGCGCCTTATAATAAGTTTGAGGTTTGTGTTCATGTAGGCAAAATGTAGGGTTAATGCCGTTTTATTTTGAAGTTATTGCCGTGTTCATCTACAACATTAAGTTTTTCCCACCAGTACATTTTTAAAAAAACTATGAGTTACACTATATGGGTAGGTACCATTCACTTCAAATAAAAATCTATTGTTTATAGTTTATGTTGCTTTCTAAATTCTGACGGAGTAAACTTCTAAAGTTTTAACAAATTTGTGCACTTTTCTGCACTGTGCTTTGTTGATAAACAAAGCTAATATCATTCATAATCGCCCAACAGAAGGCGATGTTACTGCGTTCGGTTTTTACATACCTGAAATTTAGCCTTGCTCGTTTACCTCATTTGCCGTTCGTTAATAGACATTGCATGCTCGTTCAGATCTCTGCGTTCGGTAAGCACAAATACGAACGGTCAGCGCTACCTCTTTTAGCTCGACTTCAAGTCGTCGAGCAAACAGATTTTTTAGGATTCTTCTGTTATCTGTCTATCATAAGTACAACCAAGAAGACTGTTCTCTAGTCTTCTTGAGTACAACATAACAGAACACATAGATTAAATAAACGTCATTGTTGCTATACCAAAATAAATAATTGTTATGTTTTGTCACTCCTTTGTTCGGTAATTAAATTTGGCTCGTTTGCCTCGGTGATCACATGTGATAAATCTGTGTGTATCTGCCCGCTCGCCTCTGGGTTTTTTAAACCGAACGCAGTTTGTATAAGGTGACGTGAGCGGCGTAAAGCGAAGGGAAACCTGAAAATCAAATAATTCTTGTAAACTTTCAAATTTCAAATGAATGATCACTCGAATGACCATTCGATTATTAGCATGCGGATGTCGAATATCCGATTATTAGAATCATTCGAATGCATATCTAGATCATTTAATTTCAAAGAAGTTTTCGTATATAAAAACTTACTTCCTGCCGTTGCTGGCACTGCATTGTTAACTTCACACCGGTTCTTGAGCGCCATCTACTGTCTAGTAGTTAAGTCGATATGTAAAGTTGGTGTGCAACTAACCATAGAGACAAATGAACTAATTTAGCACATAACCACATTGATATGTTCATTTACCCATATTATCTTTTATTTAAGGTTATGTTCTATTCTGTGATGTTATATTACTTTGTAAGGGAGAGAAATGTTTAAATAATCTCATTTTAAGGTATTTACTTTTATTGACAATGTTATCTGACGTCGAGAAGTACATTTGCATATTCGTAGTGCGATATAGTGCTGTTAAATTTATAATACTCGGTTATTATGCCCATTTCTGTTTCAGATTCTTGCAACCTTGCCTGATATGTTAATTCATTCAAAGAATTTCAGTATTAATCATGACCAGTGGAAAGTTGGGACGTGGAATATAAACTTCAGGTATGTGTATAAAATGTAACACGTCTTGGATTAAATATTGAGGGAATATGATGACTGCTGTTTATTCGGTTTTAACTTTATCTTTGTTTCGATTACGATACTTGCAAAACTGCCCTTTTATGACGAAAATTGTTAGGAAATTATGTTCCAACTTGTGGGAAACTGCCACTGCCCTGCAGACTTACCTGCGGTTCGTGAGCACAAAATAGATTTCGAATAGGTTATAAGTAATTACGTTCTGGGTTATGGCACTCGTGTTTTAAAAAAATAACGCAATTAATTTGAAACACTTGAGGATGTTGAATATAGTTGTAGTTGTATTTTATGCAAAATGATATTAAGATCAGCATTAATCCTAGACTGAGGTGTACTGGACGATGATCTTCTTATCTCCTATGCAGATTATGTGCTAGGCGCTTCAGTTGTGTAACTTTTTTTGGTTATTATTGAGTTGAACATCGATTAAAACATTTTGATAGAAGGGTCAGTTGTTTAGTTGAACGATTTTCAACAATATGCATGGAACTTTAGTCGCTACGAATACCAGTAATAAGGAAATTAATTATTGTATTGTGCGTTTCAGATGGAAAAATCCATAGCAGGTGATGGCATCTATAAAGAAGATTCAGAAGTTGCAGGGAGGATTCAACATCATCCCAATCAAATTGTTAAAAAAAATCCTATCGGGCTTTAATTCTTCTTGTAAGTACAATTATTGTAAAAAAATATTTATCAAGTTTGTTTCTCTTCTTTGGGTGATCCAACCAACGTCTTGTGTTCTAATCCCATTTTTGCAATGTCAGCCTGTTAAATTAAAAATCAGTGCAATTTTTGCTTCAATTGCTACAGAGTGCGTCATTTTATAAGGTACCAACAGTGAATTTTATAAGCTGTTTATTAAAAAATAGCTATATATGTATCTAGTGCAAAAAGCTAGTGTTTATGGCACGTAGCATGAAAATTAAAGCGCAGCCGAGTTGGATAATATGCTAAGTGCCATAAACACATTTTTTGCATGTGTTATTTCATTGTTATCAAAGCAAATAGTCACTTTTGGCACTGCAAATAGTGTAAGTAAAGTACTAAATTTTTTCATGATCGTAGGAAAAAATAATTTCATGTAATCTACCTATATTTTCCTCAGGAGGACTTATCTCAAGACGTCCCCTGTATTTGAATTATCTCCAGATGTTGGTGAAATGTAAATTGAGTAAAATATGCTGGTATTAGTGGAATCTGTCATATCAGAGGTGTATCAAGGGCGTAAGGTAAGCGTTTACGGCCCGTTACACGTTAATGGTCATGTACGTTTGTTACGCCCGTGGTACATATAAAATTGTAAGCACGAACGATTTATAGGGTTAGTTACTAACTTAGATTCGTTTTGATTGACAAGCATATTAACTGTTGCTTGAATGTTGTCATTCAAGTAATTCGAAGTCATTACTTAGCAACGGTCAAACATAGCCAATCCAGTGCTCATTATATTTCAATAGCGGGCTATAAAGTTACTTTATTTCATCTCGTCCGGAAAGTACAACATTACAGTACTCATATGCGGCCGGGAAGTGAGGTATTACGGTACTAGATATAGGGTTACCAGACGTCCGGATTAATCCGGACATGTTCGTGTTTTTACTACGTCCGGGTGGGTCCGGGCGGATTTTAAAGTAGTTGCCTTTATAAACATCAAATAATGCAAAATACAAAATAATGAACTAGTTTAAAAAAATGTATTTATTTAAAAATCGTTGATAAATTCAGCAGTGTAAATTCACCGTTAACGAAATAAAGCGGCGCGGCGTCAGTGTCAATGTGCCAATCGCTTGTTATAATTTGTAAGTTTAAAAGGCCGACCCTAGACGCTACTGTGCACTTCACTTGTACGGTATGCTTGCGCAAGTGAATTGAAGTGAATCGTTACCAGCAGAACTGAGCGTGTAGAAGAATAGTTTGTGTAGTTATGCAGTTCAAAAACAACACAAACTACACAAACTATTATTATCATTTGTAATTTTGTGCATCTAATTGAGAATAAAGGATATTATTATTCTTCTACACGCTCAGTTATGCTGGTAACGATTCACTTGCGCAAGCATACTGTACAAGTGCAAGTCGGCGAGGCGCCTTATAATAAGTTTGAGGTTTGTGTTCATGTAGGCAAAGTTATTGCCGTGATCATCTACAATTACAGTTTTTTCCACCTGTACATTTAAAAATATATATATGAGTTATGTCATGCTATATGGGTAGGTATCTATCACTTGAAATGAAAATCTACTGTTTATAGGTTATGTTGATTTTTAAATTTTCGTGTATCAAAATTTATTTCCGCCGGTGCTGGCAGCGCGTTTCTAACTTCACACCAGTTCTTGAGCGCCATCTAGTGCCTACTAGTGAAAGTCGATATATAAAGTTGAGACGTTTTCGGAAACCTTCCTCGGTTGTTCGATGTCACGTGACAGTTATACCTGATCAACACTTTTCTTGAAGTATACGAACGCATGTTTGTTTTCATTTCGTTTCTTAACCTCACAGAAGATTTTCCGCTTGCATGTTATTCATAATTAACTAACCCAGACAATAAATAAAATAATATCATTTATTAAGTCACGGCACAGAAGACAAGATATAAACTTAACCCGAATCAAACTTCGAATCTTCGAGATGGTTGCTTCTCGGTTGACCGTTGACTTTGAATTCTTGTGCAAAGCGCATGCGGTTAAATTTGACTGCTTTTAAGGTTAACTCGAGTACTAAATCGGGTTCATGTTAACGAACACGGGTAGATGTGACTAGGTTAGTAAACGAACGTCATTTGATGTGATCTAGTTAACTCGAGTAAGTTTCCGAAAATGCCTTTAGCCTTCAGTTAGCGGCTAACTTCTCGTTGGTTGGTTGTTCTATAGTTCCTTTCCATTCCCTTGCTTTTTGCTATTCCTATCTCTAAGATCAGTAAGATTCTTAGTCACATTTTTAGTTTCTAGCCAGATTTACTGATTTAGACGATTTAGTGAATAATAAAGAAGTATGGATGAACCTGTTGTAATGAATTTGATGACAGTGATAATCCTGTAGTGAGAGAGGTAATTTATTGTTATAAAACAGCCAAATATGTTGATTTTGTAGGTTAAGTGAACGTACTTTTTGTTCAACTTTTAAATTGCTTAATTTAATTTTTAGATACCTAATATAGAAAACTTATTACACTTGTTCCAATGTCCACTAAAACGAAAACGCTCTACGAATGAACATAAAAATACCTTTACAAGCCATGAAATCAGGAAGTAAAGTTAAACTGGCTGAGTCCCCAAATTTTGATACAGAAATAATTGCTCATGAGGTGGATGAGGATATAAATTCTTCCAAAGAAGATAAACATGTTTTTTTCTAAAGTGAAATAGTGGACCAGGTGTTTCTCCAGTCTATCAGAGCGGTTAAGGAAGCTAATAAATACTCAGTGGATACTTATAATGGCAGCGAAATACATTTGACGGCTGTAAAGGGTTAAATAATAGTTGTTACATCTTAATAGCCTTGTCTCACAATGACTGTTGTAGGAAGAATTTTTCAATTTCGTACTAATTTTCCTTGTATGGATTAAAGCAACAAGTCCCTGTTCAGTTCAAACAATGCAAAGATAGGTAAAAGAAATCTACAGAGACGGAACATTATAGGCTAGAAGAGCAGATAAACCGTAGACTGAGTGCATGTGTATGAACGTAATACTACCCTTATTAACGTAAGTAATGCATGGTAAAGGAACTATTGGGTCTATTCCCATTCGCAATATTAAAATTAACAGTCCGTTTAAAAAATTAATAGAAACTTAACGGAATTGGTATTCTCGTTACACTCTTGACAGTTCCGTTTATTCTGTTTATCCGTTTATTTATAAAGGATGGTTAGAGGCACCCTTTAAAAATTACCTGATCTGTTTATTGGAATAAAATCATAAAATGGTTTCTGCAAAGTAAAAACAGCATATATTTTTTAGTTAATTTCCGTCTTTCCGTGTCGTTTTCGGTGTTTTCCCGTTTTCTAGATTAGAAGAAATTACCGTTCAGGATATTACACGTTTTTTTTTACATTTTGAGTTTAGAAATAAGTATATGGTTAAATATGGCAGTACCAGCTCTTCTTTATGAAGAATTAAGGCGATTAATAAAATAACTGCTTTATTTTTGGAAAAATGTAAAAAATCAGTGTTATAACTTATAAAAATTCTTGTAAAAGTACGGCGACTTCAAGGTAAACATTTTCATATTAAAATTTATTCATACAGTTTCTGCATTTTCATCTGCCATCTCCTTTTATATTAATAATTTATAAACCACGAAAAGGTGAAAATTATTAATTTAGGAAAACAGAGATGTTATGATAGTAGAATGTAGAATAATATGATCATAGATACATAAAAACAATAAACGTAAACAGAGAAATACTAAAATAGTTCTTAGAATTTTCACTATAATTATTTTTCTATGCATTAGTAGCTAGTTTCTGCAGAAAAAGCAGACAACCTGGCAAGAACGGGTTCTGCGACACCATTCACAGGGCCTGAACCTGTGATTGGTATTTCAAAACAGGCAGTCAAAACGGCGGTTCAAAGATGGTCTTTTAAGGAACATCTGCAACGTTGGGACATGACACCTGGCCAACACCAAGGGAAGGCCACTATCGGAGTACCTTCCCAAAAACTGACTTCTGAAGTCATCCATTTGGGACGACCTCAAATCAAACATGTAGTGGGCCTTTTAACAGGACACTGCCACATGAGAAAGCACCTGCAACGTATAGGCGTGCATAGGGGCAGTACGATGTGCAGACTATGTGAAGAGGAGGAAGAAACCTCCTCGCACATAGTGTACGACTGCGAAGCACTGGGCCGAAGGAGATTTGCTCTTTTCGGTGATTTACAATGCGGGGACAATCTTCCGCATGAAAATCTTGCAAAGAAGCTATTAAACCTCATTAAAGGGACGGAGCTCATGTAAGAATCGGGGATGTACAATAAGCCAATTGAGCTGCGGTGTAATTTGGGATTGACCCAACCCCGCTATTAATCAAATCAAAAGCTAGTTTCTGTAATGTAAATTAAACGGATTTGGTTAAATGTGGGTATGTTAGATGATCCGTTAAAAATATCCCCTGTGAATAGCGTTTATCAATTTTAACTTAACGGAATGTTAAAAATCAAAATATTAACAGGTGTGTTAATTTTAACGACGTGAAGGAGAATAGACATACGAGTTATTATATCGGTAGGAATTCGAAGTCATTGTTCTTAAAACAAACTAAAAACACATTCATAATCATTTCGAATCGAATGATCTCTCAGTTGCAATAATCGATTGATCGATTATTCTGCACTAATCGGAATATTTCGAATTTCGATTATATCAATAGCTTTGTCATCAGCCACAAGTGTACACATTTTACACCTTTTGTCAATAAGTTTGGTATACCAGTACAGTGTACACGTTCTTGCACTTTTGTCACTGACTCTGGAGGAGGTGTAACGAGTGTCTATAGTGCTGTGCAGGCGCCGTATAATAAGTTTGAAGTTTGCGGTTTGTGTTCATGTAGGCAAAATATAGGGTTGACGCCGTTTTATTTCGAGTTATTGTCGTGTACATCTACAATATCCAGTTTTTCTCATCTGTATATTTAAAAAAAACCGTGAGCTACGTTGTATAGGTATTAGGTAGGTACCTAATTACTTCAGATGAAAATCTATTTATAGGTTATGTTGGTTTTTAAATTTCCGTGTATCAAAACTTATTTCCTGCGGTGCTGGCAGCTCGTTGCTGATTTCACACCAGTTCTTGAGCGCCATCTATTGACTACTAGTTTAAGTCGATATGTAAAGTTAGTGTGCAATCATCAATAGAGACAAATGAACTAATTTAGTACATAACCACATCGATTATGGCGATATGTCCATTTAGTTTAAGGTTATGTTATATTCTTTGATGTTTATTACTTTGTAAGGGAGAAATATGTTTAAATGAGCTCATCTTAAGGTATTTACTTTTATTGACAAAGTTAACTGACGTGGAAAAGTAGATTTGCATATTCGTAGTGTGATATGTTGCTGTTAAATTTATAATATCCTCGGTTATTATGCTCATCTTTATTTCTGTTTCAGATTCTTGCAACCTTGCCTAATAATGTTGGATTAATTCAAAGAATTTCAGTAGCTCTGGTCGATATTTGAGCACCGAGAGATGGAGGAGACCAACAAGAATCGTTCCTTCCGGAATTAATCATGACTAGTGGAAAGTTGGGACGTGGAACTTCAGGTATGTGTATAAAATGTAACACGTCTTGGATTAAAAATTTAGGGAATATGATTGACTGCTGTTTATTCGGTTTTAACTTTATCTCTGTTTCGATTATGATTTTATACTTGCAAAACTGCCCTTTTATGACGAAAATTGTTAGGAAATTATGTTCCAACTTGTGGGAAACTACCACTGCCCTGCAGACTTACCTGAGGTTCGTGAGCACAAAATACATTTCGAATAGGTTATAAGTAATTACGTTCTGGGTTATGGCACTCGTGTTTTAAAAAAATAACTCAATTAATTTGAAACTTTTTTTCTTGTTATTATTGAGTTGAACATCGATTAAAACATTTTGATAGAAGGGTCAGTTGTTTAGTTGAATTTTCAACAATATGCATGGAACTTTAGTCGCTACAAATACCAGTAAGGAAATTAATTATTGTAATGTGCGTTTCAGATGGAAAAAATTCATAGCAGGTTGATGGCATCTATTAAGACGATTCAGAAGTTGCAGGGAGGATTCAACATGATCTCAGTCAAATTGTCCAAAAAAATCCCAACGTCAGGCTTTAATTCTTCTTGTAAGTACAATTGTAAAAAAATATTTATCAAGTTTGTTTCTCTTCATTGGGTGATCCAACCAACGTCTTGTGTTCTAATCCCATTTTTGCAATGTCAGCCTTTATAAATTAGAAATCAGTGCAATTTTTGCTACAATTGCTATAGAGTGCGTCATTTTATAAGGTACCAACTGTGAATCTTATAAGATGTTTATTAAAAAATGGCTATATATGTATATCTAGTGCAAAAAGCTAGTGTTTATACGTTGCAAATGCAAATTAAAGCGCAGCGGAGTTGGATAATATGCTAAGTGCCATAAACACATTTTTTGCACGTGTTATTTCATTGTTATCAAAGCAAATAGTCACTTTTGGCACTGCAAATAGTGTAAGTAAAGTACTAACTTTTATCACGATCGTAGGAAAAAATAATTTCATGTAATCTACCTATATTTTCCTCAGGACTTATCTCAAGATGTCCTTCTGTATTTGAATTATCTCCAGATGTTGGTGAAATGTAAATTGAGTAAAATATGCTAGTATTAGTGTAGTCTGTCTCATCAGAGGTGTATCAAGGGCGTAAGGTAAGCGTTTACGGCCCGCAGCATGAAGATATTATTGCAGGTTAATGGTCATGAACGTTTATTACGCCCGTGGTACATATAAAATTGTATGCACGAACGGTTTATAGGGTTAGTTACTAACTTAGATTCGTTTTGATTGACAAGCATATTGACTGTTGCTTGAATGTTGTCATTCAAGCAATTCGAAGTCATTACTTAGCAACGGTCAAACAAAGCCAATCTAGTGCTCGTTATATTTCAATTGCGGGCTATAAAGTTACTTTATTTCATCCCGTCCGGAAAGTACAACATTACAGTACTCATATGCAGCCGGGAAGTGAGGTATTACGGTACTAGATACTGTAATGTACCGGAAGCCACTGGAAATTCATTTCGAACCAATCACAAACTGTTATTATACCTTTTGACAGTTATTTGACATATAAAAATTTACCTTAATTTAAAAAATGGTGTCAAAACTGTCAAATGTCAAATGATCTAGGAAAGTAAACAAGTTTCAAATTATACAAATGCACAATTAATGACGGGATGAAATAAAATATTATTCGATACACGTCCGTTAGGTGTTGTTCCAGTCTCGTTTAGATATTCTGGACTCGTCTCCTTTGTCGCCTCGTGCATAATATCTACTCGACTGTAACAATTCACCTTCCGGACTTGTAACGGAAATTACTATTAGGTCTGTTCCAGCAGCATAAGGACTAGTCCGGAACCAGTTCGGGATTTTACTGAGCATGAGCAGAGACCGATAAGTGTTGCCTATCTGCTACTGCGCATGCTCAGTTAAATTCCGAACTAGTTCGAGACAGTTCTTATGCCTGCTGGAACAGACCTATTATCACCCGAGGGCGATAATAGGGCCTGTGGGCCATAAAGTTAGACCTAAAGCCCGCATAACCGGGCGCTAAAGCACACTTTATCATCCGGTCATGCATAAAATCCTATATTCTTTGTTCTAGGGCCAGCGTTAGTATGGACAAGGAAGATGGCAATACGTGACGATGTGGAAAACTCCTACAGTGTTTATCCAGTGTACTTAACTATGATGTACTTTTTATTATATATTTAACTCTGTAGTTCATCCAGAAATAAATATTTTATTATGCATTTAATTTTGTTATTTCTGAAATTCCACACCTACCAAAATCATAGAAATTATAGACTTTATTGAATGGATTGAAAAATTAATCTAATGTACCAGTTGATATTTTTCTTCAAAATTGAACAATTGATGTAAAGTTTTATCAGAATTTATAGTTTCTCTTTTCTATGTTTGGATTGAGTAAAATTAGTTTAACGTTGTAGTTAATATTTCGCTTAAAATTCCAACGTTTCGGTGTAAATTTGTAGTTCAATAATATTACAAAAGATGGCGCCACATATATTCCGCAGAAGTATTCCGGTCCTGAGGCTTTATAAGTACGGTACCCACAAGGGTGGGGAAGGGTTGGGATCCCAGACCGACCTCACTCCATGGAGTGTCTTTCCTGCTTTAGAATTTTTGTATTATAAGAAGATAGATAGTAATATATATATTAATACTTAGTATTTATAATATTTTTCTTAAAAATAGTAATACACCCCCCCTGTAGCATTGGAGTTACTGAAGAAGTCTGAAAATATTTAGTTTATATAGCCGTCCGACAGATCGGTATCAGCGAAATGCAAAAATTTTATGTGGCGCCATCTTTGGTCAACATGACGTACCTTCAAAAATTAACACGATTTAATAAGGCGTTTGCAAAAATAACAAATTGATCTACC
The DNA here is from genome assembly GCA_963680705.1 of Rhagium mordax. NCBI lineage: Eukaryota > Metazoa > Arthropoda > Insecta > Coleoptera > Cerambycidae > Rhagium > Rhagium mordax. The sequence continues at coordinate 58,565,701 of OY796662.1, read as the reverse complement.
ACATTTCACTCATCAAGAAATTTATCTTTTCAATTCAATTTTCACTTGGCGATTTAAAACAAAGATCGTCAACAGTTTAGTTAAAAACTGTACATATTTTGCAGCATATTTTTATCTGCGACATGGAAGTGGCTCCATCTTTGGGATATTTTTAATACCACAATTTTAATTTAAGGTCTTAATTCCACTTTTCTCTTAATTATATTTTATTAGTAAAAGGGAAAATGAAAATGCATATCATTTAAAATAGGTTTATTTATAATTGCCAGGCACAACAAATCAGAGTAAGTAAACATAAAAAAATATACAACACAGAAGCAAATAAACAACAAACTTCAAAGTTCCCTGTCCTCCGAATGGTCGTGCGTCAGCGAGCCCCAATAAGATCCAATACCAGCCCTGGAAAATCAAATATATCAGAAAAGTTCAAGTTGTATTCATACAGGGTGTCTTGTAAATAATGGATAATCCTGAAACTGGTAATAGGCCAAGCCAAAACCCATCAGAATATCACATTTTGACCTTTTGAAAATTTCAAGAGAGTGCCCATGTCTCGAAAACCGCAGGGTTTTCAATAAGGTCAAGTTGTGATATTCCGATAGGTTATGGCCTGGCCTATTACCATCTTCAGGATTTTCCATTATTTACGGGACACCCTGTACAATAATGGGTTGCAGCCATTGAGTAAAAAATGATATACATGAGATGTAAAGGACGCTTTACAGTCGGCAATTTTTCTTGCTGCAAAATGCTCCCTGCTATAAATAGCGTATCTGTTTTGCAGTCAGCAATTCCTATTTTCTAAAATTATTATTGCGTCAGGAGTACCAACCAAACAAATTTCACTGCATAAAACATCAGTTTATAAAAGCCATTTCTAGGCGACGAAATAAATTCAACAAGTTTCAAAACACTGCAATGTGATTGGTCTATTGCTTTATTCAACGGTGGATCCATCATATGTGTTTTATCTCGTTCTATTTCCGAAGTTAGAACGGGATAAAACATCTGGTGGATCAACCGGTGATTAAAGCAACTCGCCCTAGTTTGAAACTATTTCGTCGCCAAGACACGCTATTGTATTTACTTGCTACATGACCATTTTAAATTATAATAAATTCACAAAAGCAAATTAGACACTTCTGCAGGCTGCAGGGAATTTGTAAGGGGGTTGGCAATATGAAAATTACTAAAAAAATCACCAGCATTTCCACGCAAGTCCAATCAAAATAGATCAGGAGCTATTTGCTGCAAATGCAAGAAAAATTGCAGCAACTGTTGGTCAAACGACATCCAAGTTGAATCAGCCTGTAATACTAGTCAAATTGGTCCTTCCTTAATACCTCTGGAGGTATGTGTGTAGGATGCTGTGCCCTGTGGAGGGCACAGCATCCTGCACACATACATGCTGGTATATTGTCAAATTTAGTTGAGAGCGCTAGAAGAGCTCAATCAAGTTGTGATACCCCGTTCTCTCTTCATGATTGAACACAAGGCATACACGGTTTACAACGAGAAACAGCCACAACATAATATAATACCGGGGTATTAAAGACTAACCAATTTAACTGTAACTACTCTAATATAAAGATGTAAATTTAAAATCAAACCTATTCGTTCCATCCATATTTATATCCGCATGTGAGGTATTAGTTTCCAAGTATTAAAAAGTCACACCAGGTTCTACCACAATCGGAACATCATGCTGACTTAGAGGAACTTTAGTGGAACTTGGCGTCCATCTACTTCGATAAAGGTACCTGCCTCTGTGCGAGTTGCAGCGTATCCAGCTGAAACAATAAAAGTAACATGAAGGATAGTGTATTATACTTTGTGTAGTTTACACCAGTTACAAGGTGTACATTTTCCTTCCCGGAACTTCTCAAGCAAATAAGAACAGGTTTTCTTATTTGTCTCTGCGTGCAGCAATGCAAATATAAGATGAAAAGAGATGTGAAACGCTAAGCGGAACCAAAAACGAACCTAACCTCAATCAATTTCAGCAAAAAACTATGTACCTTACTAGCAACCACACATCTTGGTCTAAAAGTTTCTGTTTTGAAGTCGGAGAACTCGAAACTGAATTAAGTTTTCCATGCAAACGCTCCGTTTTTGCAAAAAAATCCTGAAATTTCACTCTTTAGTATCAACATTTTGGATCATTAAAAACAACTCAATTCCATCCAATTTTCTCGGTGCATTCACACAGGGGGACGTTCTGAGAGTAATACCCCTTTTATCCATTACGAAAAAGTTTACTTTTCCACAAAAAAACCAAATTTTATACACACAGGCTAAAATACTCTGAAAAGGCAGCCATCTTAACTAACTCATCATAACCACAGAACAGAACACAGCACAGAACCACAGAGTATTAGTCTGTGACAGAACACAGAACTAGCATAGCGGAACTGGTGTGAAGGTAGCAACGCGTTGCCAGCAACGCCAAGGAAATAAGTTTTGATATACTTCACGCGCATGCAGGGCAGTGGCAGTATCCCACAAGTTTAATTTAAAATAATAATCTACTCCATGATCTGCCACAGCCTTTAAACAGTAAAATAACAAGTTTAAAACTGTGGCAAATCATGCAATACAATATATTTTTAAGAACCAGCGCAGCAGGGTAGAAATATGTTCTGACAATTCTCGTAATAAAATGGCAGTTTTGGAAGTACGAAATCATAATCGAAACAAAGATGAAGTTAAAACTGAATGAACTGGAATCAATCATATTCTCTCAACATTTAATCCAGACGTGCTGCATTACACATACCTAAAGTTGATATTCCACGTCCAAACTTTCCACTAGTCATGATTCATTCTGGAGGGAACGATTCTTGTTGGTCTCCTCCATCTCTCGGTGCTCAAATATTGATCAGAGCTACTGAAATTCTTTGGATTAATCCAACATTATCAGGCAAGGTTGCAAGAATCTGAAACAGAAATAAAGATGGGCATAATAACCGAGTATATTATAAATTTAGTAAATACCTTAAGATGAGCTCATTTAAACATTTTTCTCCCTTACAAAGTAATTGTAACATCACAGAATATATTGTCAGTTCCTAGACACGGAACGTTCAGTTGCTCTGAGTCTAGAGTTACTGTGTTCGGTTTCAAAAATCCAGAGGAGAGCGGGCAGATATAGATTTATCACAAGTGATCACCGAGGCAAACGAGCCTAATTTAATTACCGAAGGAGGGACATAAAACATAACCCCATAAATTATTTATTTCTTTATTTAGGTGTAGCACTAAGAAAAAACAATGACGTTTATTTAATCTATGTGTTCTGTTATGTTGTACTCAAGAAGACTAGAGAACAGTCTTCTTGGTTATACTTATAATAGACAGATGACAGAAGAACCCTAAAAAATCTGTTTGCTTGACGTCTTGAAGTCGAGCTCAACGAGGTAGCGCTGACCGCTCGTATTTATGGTTACCGAACGCAGAGATCTGAATGAGCATGTATTGTCTATTACCGAACGGCAAATGAGGTAAACGAGCAGAGCTAGCTTTCAGATATGTAAAAACCGAATGCATTTAGTCTAGTTCTATACGTCTATGATTTTGTTTATGTTTTATTCTTGTTTTTGATTTCAAATAAATATAGTTTATCAAAAAAATGTAATAGACATGGCTTAGTCATGCTGTCTAACGAGGAATGAGACCGAGATCTTCCAAATTTTTATACATATAAAATTTTCCCTTAAACAAACAACGAACGTAAAAAAAATATCGTACGTAACACGTGCAAAAAGTGTGTTTATTGCACTTAGCATATAATCGAACTCGGTTGCGCCTCTTCATGCTACGAGCCATAAACACTAGTTTTTCCCACTAGATACATATATAGTTATTTTTTAATAAGCATCTTATAAAATTCACAGTTGGTAACTTATAAAATGACACACCCTATAGCAAAATTTGCACTGTTTTTAATTCATAAAGGCCGACATTGCAAAAATGGAATTAAGGCAAAAGACAGTGATCACCCAACGGAGAAAAATAAACGTAATCAATATAATTTTACAATTGTACTTACAAGAAGAATTAAAGTCTGGTGATACGATTTTTCTGAACAGTTCGATTGAGATGATGTTTCATCCTCCCTGCAACTTCTGACTTCCTAATTTGCTTAATCAGCTGGGGTTTACGTTGGGATGTACTCTTCAGCTCATATAGGACGGTCGGTTGAAGATATCTTCTTTATAGATGGCATCTATGGATTTTTTCCATCTGAAATCATTAATTTCCTTATTACTGGTATTAGTAGCGACTAAAGTTCCGTGCATATTGTTGAAAAAACTTGTGGCGAATTAATGACGTACAACTAAAACATGCAGGGCGATCCGTTCACGCCGTGTATGTCAACAAACTTTGCCGGAAAATCACGTCATTATAAACCACGCTATATTACAAATAATAATGAACGGAAATTAATGCAATAAAGCACACTTGTTGCCAAAGATGTTATCTTTGGCAACAAGTTTTTGCAGTCAGCAATTCCTATTTTCTGAAATTATTATTACGTCAGGAGTACCAACCAAACAAATTTCACTGCATAAACCATCAGTTTATATAAGTCATTTCTTGGCGACGAAATAAATTCAACAAGTTTCAAAACACTGCAATGTGATGACAGTGTTTTGAAACTAGAGGCGAGTTGCTTTATTCACCGGTGGATCCATCAGATGTGTTTTATCTCGTTCCAAGGTTAGAACAAGATAAAACACATCGGATGGATCCACCGGTGAATAAAGCAACTCGCCCTAGTTTGAAACTATTTCGTCGCCAATACACAGCAACTGCCCTTCAAACGACATCCAAGTTGAATCAGCCTGTAATACTAGTCAAATTGGTCCTTTCCATAATACCTCTGGAGGTATGTGTGTAGGATGCTGGTATATTGTCAAATTTAGTTGAGAGCGCTGTGATACCCCGCGTTCTCTCTTCATGATTGAACACAAGGTATTTATGGTTTACAACGAGAAACAGCCACAACATAATATAATACCGGGGTATTAAAGACTAACCAATTTAACTGTAACTACTCTAATGTAAAGATGTAAATTTAAAATCAAACCTGTTAGTTCGTTCCATATTTATATCTGCACGTGAGGTATTAGTTTCCAAGTATTAAAAAGTCACACCAGGTTCTACCACAATCGGAACATCATGCTGACTTAGAGGAACTTGGCGTCCATCTACTTCGATAAAGGTACCTGCCTCTGTGCGAGTTGCAGCGTATCCAGCTGAAACAATAAAACTAAAATGAAGGATAGTGTATTATATTTTGTGTAGTTTACACCAGTTACAAGGTGTACATTTTCCTTCCCGTAACTTCTCAAGCAAATAAGAACAGGTTTCCTTATTTGTCTCTGCGTGTAGTAATGCAAATATTATAAGATGAAGAGATGTGAAACACTACGCGGAACAAAAAACGAACCTAACCTGAATCAATTTCAGCAAAAAACTATGTACCTTACTAGCAACCAAAGTGAAAGTTTCTGTTTTGAAGTCTGAGAACTCGAAACTGAAATAAGTGCAAACGCTCCATTTTTGCAAAATAAATCCTGAAATATCACTCTTTGACACCAACATTTTGTATCATTAGAAACAATTTAATTCCATTCAATTTTTCGGTGCATTCACACAGGGGGACGTTCACCGAGTAATACCCCTTTTATCCGTTGCGAAATAGTTTGCTTTTCCGCAAAGAAATCAAATTTTATACACATTGGCTAAAATACTCGTGATCAGTTGTCATAACACCACAGACAGAACATGAAAGGTAACCATCATAACAAAAACAAAGTCATAACCACAGAACTAGCGTAGCTGACTGGTCTGAAGTTAGCCAGCAACGCTAAGGAAATAAGTTTTGATATAGTGCAACTAACTTCAGTCAACTGCATTCTAACCTTGTGAAGTTAGCAACGCGTTGCCAGCAACGCCAAGCCAGGAAGTAAGTTTTGATATACTGCAACTAATTTCAGTCAGCTGTATTCTAACCTCAAAACATACCTAATCACGCTGCATGAGGATGATGTTGACTGCTTGTTGTGATAATAAAATAAATACAAAAACAAAATAAAAACTTTCCGGGTGGAGTTTTATGTGATGTGCATAAAAATGACTACATCAGAAGAAACAGTTTCCATTTTATAGCTGGATGAGACGGAGTCATTTCAAATGTGGGATTTTCATATAACAATAATTAATTTTGTTTAAAGCAAATAGCTTGTGGGAAATAAGTCAAAGTTGAGGAAACTTGCGACTCATTAACACAAGACGAAGAGAAGAATGAATGGATTAAAAAGGATGCCAAAGCCCAAAAATACACAGTAACTACGATAGATAAAAAGCTCGATAAAAAAATAATAGTACATATTATAAATTGTAATACTTCTTTCGATATGTATAAGAAACTGTGTAAGAAATTTATCAGAAAGATAATGAACAACAAAAATGCAGTTACAAGAATTCTTCAACCTTAGCTATGAATACACATAGCAAAATAAAAAATTTGGCACACCGTTTGATGGAGAATGGAGAACCGCACAAGCATAACTAGGGTGGTCAAGAAGTACCCCGTGTTGCGACAAACAGACAAATCTTTTTTCCAAATAGCATTGGTTCTTTCTATAACATTTTTCATTGAGATATGTAAATTCTTGAATCTCTTTTCTGGATTGTTGAGTCACACATTGAGAAATGGTGTTAGAAGCCATGGTTTAACTCCATAACCGCTATCTCCTATTAAATAGGATCCCCTATGGCCATCTAAACACTCTATTCTTAAATAATCTCTGATATTTGACATTCGGAATACTGCAGCATCATACAGAGATCCTGGGTAACAAGCATTAACCTCATTTGATCAGCGTCACTTATCACATAAGCATTACGTATTACGTTTATGGAGAGTTTACCTTTTCTATTTAGACATACAAAAGGAGGATGGCCAGCATCATCTTTGACTATAGTTTTATTTTCTATTGTTGTCGGAAACTTTACCCACATATACAGTAAATGTTGACTTATCTACCAGTGGCAGACTTGTGATATGGACCTATTTCGGGACCTACTAACTAACGTGAAACCGAATTGCTGTCCTTGTGTGTCTCTATAGGCGTTTTCGAAAATTGTAACGGTAGATAGCAGTGGATCCACACCGGTAAATTGCGGTTAAACAGTTCATTAACCGGTAGAGTTGTTATTTTAGAACGAATCCGATAAGTTAACATAATTTCACTGCTTGAAATGTGACAGATAATGAAAGATAAATATTTGAAATTGGAAAATGGATAATTGTGAAACATTAATATGGTCAACTGCAATAGAATTAATTGACGGTGATGAAGACGAACTTATATGTCTAAATTTGACGCTTAAATTACTTGCTTACCGCAATGATCAACTCAAATCGACGATCCAGGCGGTGCATAGATTCGGTAGGTACCGGTAGATGTAATGTAATGTAATTTACGAACATGGAATGAATTCACCGATCATATTATCGAACAACAGTGATACATACCGGTATATCCCGTTCCTTTTTTCGAAAACGCCTCTGGTGGACACAATGTTTTGGTAAACTGTAATTCTGACAATTTGTCCATCGGGCAACTCGAATGAATTCTGCTGATCTCTGAGCATTCTACGTTCTAAACGCATTTCATTTCAAAACAATAAGAATATTTCCAGGTAATTTCTAAAACTATGCAATAAAGAGCTACCTACGCTTTTATAGGTAATTTACCTATTGGCCTATTTGTATTGTATGACCGATGGTAAAGAGACAAGCACACTTGTCTCACGACCCTGAGTTCCCGGAAATACCGATCGAGGCCCAGGGAATTTTTCGAAATTATTCCCAGTATACTCGAACTTGACCAATATTATTATAGCGAAGTGAATTATGTAAAACTGCTTCTATATTACCTAGTAAGAAAACCTATCTTACCTTCTATTATATTCAGCATTTAATCTAAATATAAACTGAAAAAGATCCAAAAAGAAAAATTTCATTCCCTAAATTTAGGGTTAGGTGTATATCAAAACTTATTTCCTTGTCGTTGCTACTTTCACACGCATGGCGAGCTGACGTGAAGTTAAAAACGAATTGCTAACTTCACAAATATGAGCACAACTGGTTGAAGTTAGCAACGCGTTGCCAGCACAGCAACGCCGAGGAAATAAGTTTTGATGTACTTGAAAATTTATTTCAAATTTTCTTGAAAATATTGAGGGAGTAGCGAAATTAAAGGCAACTAATGTATAATTAAATATTTTGAACACTTACAACCTAAAAGATATAAATAAATAAATTCGATTTATATAATGAGACTTTACTTCAAAAATAAATAAAAAAATTATTTTCCCAAAAATTCGCGTTTGTCAGTTAAAATTATTATGGATTCGTGATAGTCCATACATCATCTTACAACCCCTATAATGTGAAAATGCTCGATCAGCCGTAATAAGGGCACCACAGGGGAAAAATAGAAAAATAAATTGAATTTTTGAAAAATCGTTAACTCGAAAAATGTCGTTTGTCAGTAAAAAATCGCGACGGCATATTATCCACCATATATGTCTCTCCAACCCATATAAGGAAAAAATCTTCGATCAGCCGTAATAACGTTTATAGAGGATAAATCGTCCCGGTGTTGCTGTGGTGCATTTTAGGAAAATAAAATGGGTTGGAGAGACATATATGGCGTATAATATGCCGTTGCAATTTTTTACTGATCCGAGCATTTTCACCTTATAGGGATTGTAAGGCGATGTATAAACCACCACGAACCCATAATAAATTTGACTAACGAACGCGAATTTTTGGGAAAATAATTTTTTAATTTATTTTTGAAGTAAAGTTTCATTGTATAAATTTATTACCTAAACTTTTAGATAGTAATAGTGTTCAAACACATTTAATTCTAGATTAGTTGTCCACTGATTTATATAACTGGATAAGCACTACCATTGTATGAAAGTGTCCGTAATTGAAACCCCGCGCATCTAATTGGCAAGCATGCGCACTGGACAAAATCGCAGTGGATTATTTAAAATGCTAATGGTGGGAATACACAGATACCATACTTAAACACTTCATAAATTAGTTATTCAGTCCAAAATTCACAATATTAGTAAAAAGTTTAAATATTATATACAACAATACAACAGAAAATGCGAAAGCGACACTAGCAACCCAAAGTGAGAACGTAAAATAAATTACTCCATTTTAAAATGCGTCGGGTCATCACAGCCGAACATTACAAGTGAATCAGCTGATGATACAATGTGTGATTTCGACCACACTACGCATGAGCACCGATTAGAATAGAGCGATTTTCGACCGTATGTAAATATGCATGTTCCGGACAAAAATTCCTTGCACATATGCATGTAGTGCTCATCCAGATATATAGGTCAGTGCTTGAATCCCTTCAGCTGATGCGCTGGTCTATCGAAAACGAGCAAGACTGGCTAGCAGAAGGTTCTGAGTTCGAGCTACTGGTGATGTTTTTTTAAATAAAAATACATTTTTTTATAAAAATGTTCATTCTTTAAATTAAAAATATCGGTTAGGGATCGTGTACCAACAAGGTTATGTCATATGTATGTATAGAAAGCTGTTAAGTATCTATTTTTGCAGAAAAACCTAACGTTCGGTTAAATAATACCGCTACTAAAGAACCAAACGTTCGGTTGAATATGTACTCCCTGTATTTTATAATAATATACTGTGACAATAAATAAATTGATAACATAAAATTAAATAACCATATTTAACTTTTTTAAAACAAGATATGATTATTAAGTCCAAACAGCCACAACATATAATGCCGGGATATTAAAGACTAACCAATTTAACTGTAACGACTCTAATATAAAGATGTAAAATCAAACCTGTTAATTTGCTCCATATTATATATTCGCATGTGTGGTATTAGTTTTTATCTATTAAAAACCCACTCCAGGTTCTACCACAATCGGATATCATTATGACTTAGAGGAACCATAGTGGTACTTGGCATCCATCTACCTCGGGGTACCTGCCTCTGTGCGAGTTGCAGCGTATCCAGCTGAAACAATAAAACTAACATGAAGGATAGTGTATTATATTTTGTGAAGTTTACACCAGTTACAAGGTGTACATTTTCCTTCCCGTAACTTCTCAAGCAAATAAGAACAGGTTTCCTTATTTGTCTCTGCGTGAAGCAATGCAAATATTATAAGATGAAAAGAGATGAGAAACGCTAAGTGGAACAAAAAAACTATGAGCCACACATGTTGGCCTGAAAGTTCCTGTTTTGAAGTCGGAGAACTCGAAACTGAAATAGGTTTTCCATGCAAACGCTCCAATTTTGCAAAAGAAAATCCTCCTGAAATTTCACTCTTTGGTACCAACATTTTGTATCAGTAAAAACAACAAACAACTCAATTCCACTCAATTTCCTTGGTGCATTCACACAGGGGGACGTTCAGCGTGTAATAACCCTTTTATCCATTACGAAAAGTTTGCTTTTTCACAAAAAAATCATACTCCAATCAGTTGTTGTCATCACAGAATATACAGGCAGTCGGCATTCGGCCCACAGAACAGAGAACTCAGAACTAGCGTAGCACAACTGGTGTGAAGTTAGCAACGCGTTGCCAGCAACGCAAAGGAAGTAAGTTTTGATATACTTGGAAATTTATTTCAAATTCTCTTTAAAACGTTGCTAACTTCACTCACATCGTAGCGAATCGATGGGCATGCGCGCATACGAGTGAAAATAATCGGATCATTCGATTATTGAATTAATCGGCACAATCCGGTTATTGTATCCGAGTGTTCGAATGAAAATCTGAGTAGACAGAACGGTACGCAACGATTAAGCCAAGCAGTCGCAATTCGGGGCAAATGGGACAGAAAATTCTAACGACTAACCACCCACCACCAATCTCTGAAGACATGACAAGATCATAGATCATGCGATTATTAGCATCATTCGGATACAAAGTATTCGATTGTTGAAATCATTCGATTATGCTCATATTGAACGCCATCTACTGGCTACTAGTTGAAGTCGATATGTAAAGTCCATAAGGACAAATGAACTAATTTATTACATAACCACAGATAATATAACACAAAAGACCTTTCAGCAATTTGACCACTATATTTCCTGTATTCGACAAAGCAATATATTATTATGTTTGTTTTCACCAGCTTACAAAGGCGAGTACGAATTTGGAATAGTAGCCGCCAGGGATGTAGTCCATTTATTTTTAACAAAATAAAATGGTATTTATTTTTTTGAATTTTTAGTCAAGAGCTGGTTCAAAATTAGTGAATTGTGGCAAGAAATAGCTACACCAAGCGTATAGTTATCCCTTGCCAAAGTCCACAATCCACTAATTTAGAACCAGCTCGCGCAACTATAAATTGTTAAGAAAAATAATTGAGAATATAGAAATTTGCAAATAGAATTACTTTTTTAGGTGGACAACCGAGAAGCTTGGTGAAAACAAAATTCCATCGTCTACAATAAATTGAAGGCAGACGGTCACTAGTAATATCAATTCTCTAACGGTTACATCACATAACAAACATTAACACGTTGAGTGCAGCTATGTTTTTACTAGACTCGGCCAGGGTGCGGTACGGGACATATATGTCCCGTTCGTGACTTCTCGCTGGTACTGTATGGGACACATATGTCCCGTAAAACCATCTTTATTTTTTAGAAAGTTTTAATGTGAAAAATTATTTAATGTTAACGAAAATTGACATATGTTTTTAAAATGGTATTTTAGAAGGTGCTAAAGCAGGACATGAATATCTTTGGGATATCATAAAAAATATATTTAGATATGCTTTTCTAGGAAATCAGAACATTTTTTTTCTACGATCAACAAATTCTTAGCGGTAATCAGATTTATTAAAACAAAAACAGTGTAACTTATGCAAACATATATTTACACACATATGGAGACAAAAAATGGAATAAAGAAACAATTACCTGTTGAATACTAAAATTTCATATCGAACATGTCTCCGTCATCAGTATGAAATTCAGGAGGAAATGACAAGAGTTTACATGCATTCTTCCTTCCACTCATGGTCGCATCATGTTTTTCCATCTTTTTGCATTTTTCTTCTTATCTCGTATATCAACTATTTCTTCTATTGCCAAGTGGCTCTCAAAACCTTGAAACAAAAAATGACTTTAATCCAACATATTCATGTAGCTAAATTATAGTAAGTACAGTATATAGGTATAACAAAAAACTGAAGAAGTACAATTATCTGTCCTTTTCATTTAGAACAAGGAACGTCACTGGGGTAATAAAAATATACTACTGAATTGCGTTAAAGATCTTTATCCGCCAATATATTCAAAGGATTTTTATCTCCCCAACCTAATACACGAAACGCTCAAGACAAAACCAAGTAGGAAAGTTACCATTGTTCAGCGGGGCTCTCCGATAATTATCAAATGATACAGATACTTTTGAAGACCCATTAAATTTCTCTTCGGTATGCTTCAGTTCATCATCGTACTCTTTGTCGAACTGCATTTGCAGCATCTGTGCTATCATCGCATCACTTTCAAAGCCATCATCGGTTATAGCTTCAAGTACCTCATATGGTATGTCAACTACATCTTTTATCTCTGCAGAGGACCCTTCAACGCTGTCAACTTTGTCTGCATATTTCTTTTCTTCTTTTGCCTGCAAGTCTCTGGCAACCTCCTCAGACACAATGTCCTCAAAATTGACTGGTTCTGGTTTCTTGATTTTCGCCCACGCACAAGACATGTTTGCACTTTACTTAGCACTATTTATCACAATAGTTAATAAATATATATACAAAAGTTAGATGAATCAAACTCAAACTGTTTCTCAAAAAAATACTTCGCATTCACAATGACATATATAAAGATGGACGATGGACTGAAGACTAAAGTAGTAGTAGTACAGAGATCACAGGATAAAGCCATAAAGCATAGGGAGTGTCTAGACGACCGGGCGCCTGGCTGTATAGGGATTAGGATTAGGATAATTGTCCGGGCGCCCGCCGCGCCGGTCGCGCCGGCCAGACCAAAATGTTTAATTTCTATTTGTCTGGGCGTTGCTTTCTGTTCTATTTAAGCACTTGAACAATGAACGATTAATATTGGAATAGTTAATACCTATTAAAAGATAATTCTATGGTATTAATAAGGTGTAACTGTATCTGGGGTAAGTTTTTTTTATTAAAAATTTATATGAGCATATAAGTACTTTATTCTGTCTGTTATTTCTTCATCTACTTATAACATTTGCAGAATGTGGATTTTACTTTAGGAGTAATTAAGATTTTAGATTTAAGTTACCAATCCAAGAAGTTCAACAGGCTATAGAAATATACGAAAAAGAAAAAAAACATTTTGTTGAATTTTGCAGAAGAGATTGCAAAACATTAGATAGCAGAAGAAAAAAATACCCCAAGTGTATTGAGCATTGGGTGAGCCATGGGGCCATGGCTTGAAAAGTTTTAAAGATTGAAAAATTAATTTTATTATTATATAATTATTATTAAAATGAAAAATATTTTTTTAAATTATTTATGAGAGTTTCATTTCAGGGGGCCATTAAAATAAACAATATAAACACCATGATTATTTCTAATATTTTTATTAGTTATTTAAAACTGCTAAAAACAAACTAAGAAGGTGTAGGTACCTGGTACATAAATACTTTAAATAATTATGGTGTTTAATATTATTGTTTATTTTAATCAATTTTATATAAGGTCCCGGATTCCAGACAGAAATTTAACCGCATGCGCATTGCATATAAATTCAAAGTCAACGGTCAACTGTGAAGCAACTACCTCGAAGATTCAGGTTAAGTTAATTATATCTTGTCTTCTATGCTGTGACTTAATAAATGATATTATTTTATTTATTGTCTGCGTTAGTTAATTATGAATAATATGCAAGAAGCGGAAAATCTTCTGCGAAACGAAATGAAAACAAACATGCGTTCGTATACTTCAAGAAAAGTATTGGTGATCGGGTATAACTGTCACGTGACCTCAAACAACCGAGTAAGTTTCCGAAAAGGTCTCAACTTTACATATAGACTTTAACTAGCAGGTACTAGATGGCGCTCAAGAAATGGTGTGAAGTTAGCAACGTTGCCAGCACCGGCGGAAATAAGTTTTGATATACGAAAATTTAAAAATCAACATAACCTATAAACAATAGATTTTCATTTCAAGTGAATAGATAGATACCTACCCATATAGCATAACATAACTCATATATTTTTTTTAAAATGTACAGGTGGAAAAAACTAATTGTAGATGAACACAGCAATAACTTTGCCTACATGAACTCAAACCTCAAACTTATTATAAGGCGCCTTGCCGAGGTTTACATTACAGTATCTAGTACCGTAATACCTCACTTCCCGGCCGCATATGAGTACTGTAATGTTGTACTTTCCGGACGGGATGAAATAAAGTAACTTTATAGCCCGCTATTGAAATATAACGAGCATGAGATTGGATATGTTTGACCGTTGCCAAGTAATGACTTTGAATTTCTTGAATGACAACATTCAAGTTAATATGCTTGTCAATCAAAACGAATCTAAGTTAGTAACCAACCCTATAAATCATTCGTGCATACAATTTTATATGTACAGGGTAAGTCACGTAAAAGGTCCACCCCATTTATTTGGGTAATTTTGAATATATTTTTGGTTTTCGGGACTCTATCCTATATTAATTTTAACGTAGATTACGATTCTGATAAAAGATTTTTAATTCAACCAAACATATACAGGGATTTTAAAAATACGTGTTTTTTTTAACACGTTAGCTGCCACGTGATCCGCCGTTGACCCACATCATTGCATGATTACTACGCCATTCTCAACGGATTTAAAAAAATAAAAAACGCGAAATAAAAATTTAAATTCACATTAAGCCAACAGTGCTAAGACAGTTACATTACCGTAGCGCCATTGGAAGTTATGTTCCATTAAAAATACATAGAAACGTGGGTCAACAGCGATCCACGTGGCCTGGTAATCATCTATTGCATTAGGTCATCGGCGGACCACGCGGCGTGCCAATAATCAATATAATTATATATGGGTGGCAGCTAACGTGTTAAATGACACACCCTATATATTTTATATTTCTACACATTTCTATGCAGCTATTCGAGGAGATTTCAAAAATATATAATACCTGTATGTTTGTATCATAAATAAATAATGTGTAGAAATATATAGGGCGTGCCATTTAAGATAAACACGTATTTTTAAACACCTTGTATATGTTTGGTTGAATAAAAAATGTTTGATCAGAATCGTAATCTACGTTAAAAATCATGTAGAATAGAGTCCCGAAAACCAAAAATATATTCAAAATTACCCAAATAAATGGGGTGGACCTTTTACGGGACTTACCCTGTACCACGGGCGTAATAAACGTACATGACCATTAACGTGTAACGGGCCGTAAACGCTTACCTTACGCCCTTGATACACCTCTGATATGACAGATTCCACTAATACTAGCATATTTTACTCAATTTACATTTCACCAACGTCTGGAGATAATTCAAATACAGGGGACGTCTTGAGATAAGTCCTCCTGAGGAAAATATAGGTAGATTACATGAAATTATTTTTTCCTACGATCGCGAAAAAAGTTAGTACTTTACTTACATTATTTGCAGTGCCAAAAGTGACTATTTATACCATTTTAAATTTTGTTGTACTTTGCTTTGATAACAATGAAATAACACGTGCAAAAAATGTGTTTATGGCACTTAGCATATTATCCAACTCGGCTGCACTTTAATTTTCATGCTACGTGCCATAAACGCTAGCTTTTTGCACTAGATACATATATAGCTATTTTTTAATAAACATCTTACAAAATTCACAGTTGGTACCTTATAAAATGACGCACTCTGTAGCAATTGGAGCAAAAGTTGCACTGATTTTTAATTTATAAAGGCTGACGTTGCAAAATGGGATTAGAACATAAGACGTTGGTTGGATCACCCAATGAATAAAAACAAACTTGATAAAAATTTTTTACAATTGTACTTACAAGAAGAATTAAAGCCTGATGTTGGGATTTTTTTGAACAATTTGATTGAGATGATGTTGAATCATCCCTGCAACTTCTGAATCTTCTTTATAGATGCCATCACCTGCTATGGATTTTTTCCATCTGAAACGCACATTACAATAATTAATTTCCTTATTACTGGTATTTGTAGCGACTAAAGTTCCATGCATATTGTTGAAAATTGTTCAACTATACAACTGACCCTTCTATCAAAATGTTTTAATCGATGTTCAACTCAATAATAACCAAAAAAGTGTTTCAAATTAATTGCTTTATTTTTTTAAAACACGAGTGCCATAACCCAGAACGTAATTACTTATTCCATTCGAAATCTATTGTGTGCTCACGAACCTCAGGTAAGTCTGCAGGGCGGTGGCAGTTTCCCACAAGTTGGAACATAATTTCCTAACAATTTCCGTCATAAAAGGGCAGTTTTGCAAGTATAAAATCATAATCGAAATAAAGATAAAGTTAAAACCGAATAAACAGCAGGCAATCATATTCCCTCAACATTTAATCCAAGTCGTGTTACATTTTATACATATACCTGAAGTTTATATTCTCCCAACTTTCCACTAGTCATGATTAATTATGGAAGGAACGATTCTTGTTGGTCTCCTCCATCTCTCGGTGCTCAAATATAGATAAGAGCTACTGAAATTCTTTGAATTAATCCAACATTATTAGGTAAGGTTGCAAGAATCTGAAACAGAAATAAAGATAAATTTAACAGCACTATATCGCACTACGAATATGCAAATCTACTTCTCGACATCAGATAGCATTGTCAATAAAAGTAAATACCTTAATATGAGCTCATTTAAACATTGTTTCTATTTTTCGCGATTATAGCGAAATTTTTTTACACTGCGCATGGGCTTTTCCTCATAGAGATACTTATGAACTATATTTTTTTTGCATTTAAGCCCCGTACTTTACTTTTCATAAAAATTTCTCTCACTGCACAATATCTTTGTATTTTTTTTTTCTTTTTCTGATGAAATACTAAGTTATAATTATTCTTCTACGTGTAAAAGCCTCAACACATACTAAGCACTATTCATGGTATTTACTTATTATCAAGCAGTTTTTTCGTTTTTTGTTGTATGTTTAATTTTTAGGTTAACAGCAACAACAGCAAGTTTGACAAGACTAGTATGTTTGAAATTCAAAAGTAACTAGTTTTCGCGTTTGTGCATGAACGAACATTATTTTTCGTTATAAAATCGCATATCGCAAAACGCGAGTGCATGAACTTACCTTAAATGAATTGAGTACTAAAATTTAATAACCATATTTAACTATAGCGTCATGCATAGTTCGCCGCCAGCATAGGCCACATTCTGGTTCTTTATACAGGGTGGGGCAATGGGTATTGACGGTTTTTAGAGTGTTATTATGGATATATACTAATGAAACGACCAAGACCAAAAACATATATTTCTATTACACATATAATGCAGTTTTTATTTTTTGAAAATAACATCTTTTAAATGGCCACCACGTTCTTCTAAACATTGTTCAAGTCGTGATTGAAAATTTTCCGCAACTCGTAGCAGCATCTCCTGGTTTATCGCTCTTTTTTCTTGAGTAATGGTGGCTTCTGAAGCTCGTAACGTTTGAGGTCTATTTTCGAAAACCCTAGCTTTCAAATATCCCCATAAGAAAACATCAGGGCTCGTCAAATCTGGTGACCTTGACGGCCAATTAAAATCACCTTGTCGGGATACAAGTCGTCCAGGAAACATGTTTCTTAAAGCAGCCATGCAAATTCCCGCAGTATGGCTTATTGTTCCATCTTGCTGGAACCATAATACGTTATTTTCTACCCCCAACCGTTGCAATTCAGCAGGTAAAAAATTTGGTAGCATCTCTAGATACCGTTGAGAAGTTACTCCAGTAACAGACTCCCATCGGCGATATGCCTTAACGCAAAAGATGCGTTGATTGACAGGCCACGTTTTCATGGCTACTAAATTGCATTACATACGGAATATTTTAAGCGGTTGATTCCCCCCTCTACTTTACTCATATTCGAACAGTTGCGTTTCAAAAACCGTCAGTACCCATTGCCCCATTGATGCTATCAAATATCATCAGGCCCGGACTGGAGCGGCGGGCAGCCGGGCAAATGCCCAGTGGGCTTTTTATAACAAATATTAAATCAATATAAGTACCCTCATATTTTTATTGCGCTGTATAGAATACGCCACGCCACTGGCCCATGCCACATTTGACACGGCTTATTTTTTAACTTTTATACTGTTGACAAATTAACAAACATCTTATTTTATATCTTTGCCGTTTATAATATAAAATATGTACCTAAATAATAAAATTATTGTGATCTGTACTCATCACAGTTACAAAACAATCGGCTGGGGTGGGGCCGGTCAAAAAAGTTGCCCGGTAGCAGAATGAAGTCCAGTCCGGGCCTGGATATCATGTGGTAAAACAGTAACTAGAATTTATCTATTAAATATTTAGTAACACAAAGGCTGATTTAAAATGGATGTTCCCCATAGGGATCTCAGAACCAGTTAGAGATAGAGATTCGGTTACGTGGGGGCAAAGTTGCACAACAATTTCCTTATGCCACATTATTGGTGAACATCCAAGTTAAATCAGGCTGTATACTAGTCAAATTGGTCCTTTTAATAATACCTCCAGAGGGCACAGCATCTTGCACACATACAAGCTGGTATATTGTCAAATTTAGTTGAGAACGCTAGAAGAGCTCAATCAAGTTGTGACCCCGTTCTCTCTTCATGATTGAACACAAGGTATACACGGTTTACAACGAGAAACAGCCACAACATAATATAATACCGGGGTATTAAAGACTAACCAATTTAACTGTAACTACTCTAATGTAAAGATGTAAATTTAAAATCAAACCTGTTAGTTCGTTCCATATTTATATCCGCATGTGAGGTATTAGTTTCGAAGTATTAGAAAGTCACATCAGGTTCTACCACAATCGGAACATCATGCAGACTTAGAGGAACATTAGTGGAACTTGGCGTCCATCTACCTCGATAAAGGTACCTGCCTCTGTGCGAGTTGCAGCGTATCCAGCTGAAACAATACAAGTAACATGAAGGATACCGTATTATATTTTGTGTAGTTTACACCAGTTACAAGGTGTACATTTTCCTTCCCGTATTATTGTCAAGCAAATAAGAACAGGTTTCCTTATTTGTCTCTGCGTGTAGCAATGCAAATATTATAAGATAAGAGATGTGAAACGCTAAGCGTAACAAAAAAACAAACCTAACCTCAATCAATTTCAGCAAAAAACTATGTACCTTACTAGCAACCACACATCTAGGTCTGAAAGTTCCTGTTTTGAAGTCGGAGAACTCGAAACTGAAATAAGTT
The DNA here is from genome assembly GCA_963680705.1 of Rhagium mordax. Classification (NCBI taxonomy): domain Eukaryota; kingdom Metazoa; phylum Arthropoda; class Insecta; order Coleoptera; family Cerambycidae; genus Rhagium; species Rhagium mordax. Next base: position 58,546,182 of record OY796662.1, on the reverse strand, counting down.
TTCCATGCAAACGCTCCGTTTTTGCAAAATAAATCCTGAAATTTCACTTCTTGACACCAACATTTTGTATCATTAAAACCAACTTAATTCCATCCAATTTTTCGGTGCATTAACACAGGGGGACGTTCAGCGAGTAATGCCCCTTTTATCCATTACGAAAAAGTTTGCTTTTCTACAAAGAAATAAAATTTTATACACACAGGCTAAAATACTCTGAAAAGGCAGCCATCTTAACTAACTCATCACTCCATAACCACAGAACACAGATCTAGCATAGCGGAACTGGTGTGAAGGTAGCAACGCGTTGCCAGCAACGCCAAGGAAATAAGTTTTGATATACTTCACACGCATGCAGGGCAGTGGCAGTATCCCACAAGTTTAATTTAAAAATATAATCTAGTGCATGATCTGCCACAGCCTTTAAACAGTAAAATAACAAGTTTAAAACTGTAGCGAATCATGCAATACAATATATTTTTTTAAGAACCAGCGCCGCAGAATAGAAATATGTTCTGACAATTTTCGTAATAAATTGGCAGTTTAGGAAGTACGGAATCATAATCGAAACAAAGATGAAGTTAAAACTGAATAAACTGGAATCAATCATATTCTCTCAACATTTAATCCATACGTGCTGCATTACACATATCTAAAGTTGATATTCCACGTCCAAACTTTCCACTAGTCATGATTCATTCTGGAAGGAACGATTCTTATTGGTCTCCTCCATCTCTCGGTGGTCAAATATTGATCAGAGCTACTGAAATTCTTTGAATGAATCCAACATTATCAGGCAAGGTTGCAAGAATCTGAAACAGAAATAAAGATGGGCATAACAACCGATTATATTATAAATTTAGTAAATACCTTAAGATGAGTTCATTTAAACATTTTTCTCCCTTACAAAGTAACATAACCTTAAACTAATGATAATATGGGTAAATCTCTATTTCTCTGGGGTAAATGGACATTAAATATGACGTTAGAGAGTTTAGGGCAAAGGGCAAACAGTACAGACCTTGGTACGTTGTGCGATGTGCAACGTGCAGTCTAGTTTATTTTAAGAAGTCTGTGGATCCGAATATTTTATTTGATAGGGTCACAACTAGATGGCGCAACAAAATTAGGAAGTGTAAAATGGATAAGAAACTTATCTCGTGCAACATTACTCTTGACACGCAATAATATGGTTGAGGTTTTAATTATAAATCATTACAAATCAATAAATTGATTTACATATGATTATTGACCTAAATCAAATTTCAAATTCAGGACAGAAATCTTCCGTTCTCTGACAGCTCCAATAGTTACCAAACACGAGAGTTGAACCAATCATAAGCGATCGCTTCCCGCCTTTTTTTGTTCGTTTCTGGTTGCGTTGTTTTGATGAATGACAAAAAATGTCGGCCATGTGAGTCTAGTTACCTAAATTTAGTTATAGTTTTTGTTTGTGCATTTTAGTGGTTTTTGTTGATTTTACGTGTTTATGTGTTTCGTGGTTACGTTATAAATTTAATAATTATGTCTGTAAACAATGAAAACCTTATAGCCACGCTAACACCTGCAGAAGGAGCCCAGCAACCCGGTGGAAGATTAGTATCTTGTCTATCTACCTTAGAATCAGTCGGTAAGTATGATAAAATTGACAAATGCTTCAGCGTACGATACGTTCTTGTTTTTATTAAAATTGTGTGTAATTTGCTGACAGTCTGAAACACATGAATAACGGTTTCGGTATAAGATACTTTTTAAAAAGTCCCCTAGTTCTTGCCTTAAATCTGTGTTGTTTCCTTTTCAGAGATTGTCAGAGAATCTCTATCAATAGGTAGGGCAGTATTTTGTAATATAGTAATAGATAGAACCAAAGTGGCTCCAAATAATTTGCCTAGTATAAGCAAAGAACACTGCCTTATTACACGAGACCCGACTGATAATAATATTTACATAGAAGATCGTAGCAAAAATGGAACGTACATAAACGGCGTAAATATTAAGAAACGAAAGGTTGCTTTGAGAGATAACGATAAAATAGCCATCGGCCATAAACACTTTAATGGTATGATCGTCAAACTTGTAAAGCATATTTTTAATCTTTAGCGTTTTAGTTTATGTTTTTCAATCATTGCTGACGAACACTCCTGACACTCCAACACTTAATGTCTCGGATTCTCCAGACGTACATGTAAGAGAGCCGCTTCCCACGTGGGGCAGATTGTTGTCATGTGTGTTACACTTAAGCTCATTTGGTAAGTCTTTTGATTAGTCTGGTGGGGTGCGGAGGCGTTTCAACAATTACTTTCAATTTCAGACCTATCTGAGCCTACCTTTAAAATTGGCAGGTCGTCCCATTGTGACGCTGTAATAGATCAGATGAACATAGATTCTAATTTTAAAAATAAATTCAGCAAAGAGCACTTCGTTATTGTCAAGGATATTGAAAATTGCATCACTTACATTACCGATCTCAGCAAGGGTGGCACGTACTTAAATGGTTGCCTTATCGGCAAGAACAAGAACAATATTTTGCAAAACGACGATATAATCGGAATTAGTCCAACCAGAAAGAAAGGTATAACGTAATTTGTTTAATTCGACTTGGTTATAATTTTATTTTGTTTGTAGTGTTCGTTTATAAGGCGATGTACTCGTCGGATGCAAATTATCTGCCGCCAGAGTTAAGGAAGAAATATGAACCCTCGAAGATGCTTGGAAAAGGTGGATGTGGCGAAGTAAGACTCGCATACGAAAAGGTAGACGCAGACAAATTGAGTATTTGACAAATAAGTAACGTATTTTTTTCAGTGTACGTGCAACATGTATGCGATTAAAAAAATTTTAAAAGGCAGAAGCACGACATCACAGATGTACAAATTAAACCATCCAAACAAAATACAGACTGAGATAAATATTCTTCAGTCGCTATCGCACGTAAGTATACAGTTTTTCTTGTACCTCGTTTGTTGCTCACATCATAAAAAGTTTTATAGAGATTAGCGATTTAAAGTCGTCGGCAGAACGCAGAAATATTTCAGCGTGGTTCCTATTATCTATTTATGATGTGTTGGTATTATTATATTTGCTGACACGACAGCGCTCTAGATGGTATGCAGGAAAACGTAACTGCAATTGCAGAAGCGTACGTTACTCCTTAACTGTCTGCAAATGGGTTGAATATGCCAAAACTGTGTAGCGTTAAAGTTAAAATAATTCCGTTTTGTAATTTCGTGTCGTATTTTAGCCGTTTGTTATCCGCATGAAGGAAATTGTGGAAACCGAGGACGAGGTTTTTATCGTATTGGACTACATGAAAGGCGGAGAACTGAACAACCGAATTTTGTCTGCGGTGCCGCTCACAGAGTCCAACATGAAATTTTTGTTCTACCAAATAGTTCTGGCTGTGCAGTATCTACATTGTAAGGGCATAACGCACAGGGATCTTAAGGTAAAGCAATTACCTTAATTTTAACCAATCAGAATCGCATATAATACATTTATTTTTAGCCGGAAAATGTCTTGCTTTTTTCGGATGACGTGGAAACCTTGGTAAAGGTAACCGACTTTGGCCTAAGCAAAGTTACCGAAGGCGAGGACTTGATGACAACCATGTGTGGTACGCCATTTTACATAGCCCCCGAAGTGTGGGACGCCCGCATTCAAGAGTACGACAAACAAGTAGACGTTTGGAGCTTGGGCGTGATACTATTTTACATGCTTTCCAAGCGATTGCCGTTCAAGTAAGTCTATAATGACGTCGCCAAGTCTCGTTGCTACTTATTTCTATCTTTTAGGTTGGCAGATAAGGTACTTTTAAGTAAGCTTGTTAGATCAGGAGCCTACAATATGGAGGATCCCTCTTGGAATGGCGTATCCTATTTTGCTAAAGACCTCGTTAAAAGAATGCTCACTGTGAATCCAGAGCAACGGATTACGGTTAATGACATTCTCCTGCATCCGTGGCTTGCAAAGGTAAGCAGAATTTTATTCAATCAATTAGCACAAAATCTTTATATATGAGTATATACTTCTAGGATATATCGATGCAGTACCGGGTGCAGACGATGTTAGAGGATCCCATAACCACCGAGAGTGAGGAAATGGATACTACTGATATTGAACCCCCGGCAAAACGTGTCAGACTATCAGTATCTGATGAATCTACAGAGTAATATTAATCGTATTTAGTTTTAGGTGAGGTAAATTATTACCTCTGCAATATTTATGCAGATAATCAAAAATGACGAATTGGAATATTACCTATTAATTTTTTTTTAGTTTAAATAGGTACTTTATGAAATATTTCGCAAGTTTATGCGGTATTATTTGTACGACAAATGTTCAAAGATAGTACATTCCTGATCAGTGTGCCATTAATGTTTCTTTTATACTTTTTTTTTGTGATATTAATATTTATATAAAATATTTTTTGTACCCCTCGTATGTTTGAGACTGAGCTTTAAGATAATATGTATACTTACAAAGCTCTTTAATTTATAATTAGTATATAATAAGGAGAATATTATGTACAATTTTTTGTTTATGTTTGTTTTTTACTGTATCTTCGTATATGTAACTGTTTTATAACTTATTACATTGTATGACACTTGTTTTTGACTTACTATTACCATTTTTACAAAATGTATGGAGAAGTTATAATATAAATTTTCTAAATAAAATTGTTTTCTATAACATATATTGGAGAAAAGGTCGTGCAGTAAAAATGACGAAAGACTGACATGTAGATATAACCTCCAATTAAGGAACCTCTAGATAAATAAACTAATAATTTCCCGTTGTCAATACTTTAAAAGTCTAAGGTCCCTTATTTGTAAACATCCTAGAGGTTCCTTATTGGCTTCATGGCATTATGGCATATAATTTTTGTAATTTTTTTTAAATATGACCCTTCTACCTTCTACTCACCCGCCACTTGCTAGAAAATAGTTTTATGTTACTATGTTGGTAACAAATAATCTCTTGTGATCCATCAATTTGTAACATGTCTATGGTTCTTGCTCTCTAGTAGTTCAGTAGCATCAAAGTCACGGAGTAGTTCAAATATATTCAATTTTTAATTGACGTATCAAATCCCAGCGTTTGTATTTGCCGCCTGTTGTTCTGCCAATAACATGTCGCCTACCCAAAACAAAGCATGTCTGCCATGTGCTAGCTTGATTGTGACAGTTTGGTTGTTTTGTGTTGTAATGGTCGCGTTATCAGTGCAGAACCGCAATTCAGCAGTTTTAAAATTGGGCATAGATTTGACACGAAGGATTAGGGTATAATTTAGCATGGCAGAGGACCTACCTCACGAGGTGACAAACAGAGAAGAGCCACCTCGACAAAACGTCCCGGAAACAGGCGCTAACTCCACAATACAATGGGGCAGATTAATTGCCTGTTTACCCCTGTTGGACTCGGTTGGTATGTTGAGTTATTTAAGCATATATATTGGATTGATTACTATATGCTGCCACGTACTGTAGATAAATTATGTCTTTCAGATCTTATCCATCCGTCGCTGAATCTAGGTAGATGTGACAAATGTGATATAGTTATCCATAAGTCAAAGTTCCTCCTGGACCAATTGTTTTACATAAGCAAAGTACATTTTAAAATTACCAAAGATCCTGAGGATGTGTACATTACGTACATCACCGATTTAAGCAAAAATGGAACATACGTTAATGGGGACTTGATCGGAAGGGGCAGAAAGATAATTCTGCAAAACAACGATTCTATTGCTATTGGCGAAAAGTTACAAGGTATGAACAGTAAATTTTTAAAATCAACGACAATATAGAATTTTTTTGCAGTTTACGTTTACAAGTCTATGACCCATTCGGTTTCCGAAAATTACCTGCCTTCATTTTTGCGAAAGAGATATGAACCTTCCAGCTTATTAGGGGTAGGTGCTTGTGGAGAAGTCAGGTTGGCGTACGAAAAGGTAAAAACAAAAGCACTACGTTTACGAACTACGCTAACGTAAAATACTTTTAATATTTCAGTTTAGTTGTAACAAGTATGCCATAAAAAAAATTGTCAAGGGAAGAGATACGCCTTCCCAATTGGAGAATATAAACCACCCCAGCAGAATACAGACTGAAATTAATATACTTCAAAAGTTATCACATGTAAGACTTATTATAGTTGCGTTAATTCGTACCTCTTATAATTGTAATTTTTAGCCTCTTATTATCAATATGAAGGAAATTGTGGAAACTGACAATGAGGTATTTCTCGTATTGGAATATGTGAGTGACGGAGAACTTAACAAAATAATTTCGCGCGACAGCACATTAAGCGAATCTAAAATTAAATTCTTATTCTACCAAGTGGTTTTGGCTGTGCAATATTTACATTCCAAAGGCATAACTCACAGAGATATCAAGGTATGTGGAATTTAAATAATAGCATTGTATTGTACAGTTTTATGAATAGAAAAAAGTTAGGTTAGAGTTAGATTTTCTTATTTCGTTGGTAAAGCAAACATTATTTTCAGCCTGGGAATGTACTGTTAACCACATGCGACTCGCAGACCGTCATAAAAGTTACTGATTTTGGCTTAAGTAAAGTATCAGACGGCTATGATATGATGAGAACGGTTTGCGGTACTTGGTCCTACATTGCACCAGAAGTATTAAACCTGGCCATACCGGAATACGATAATCAGGCGGATGTGTGGAGCTTGGGCGTGATGTTGTTTTATATGCTATCCAAAGAACTGCCCTTTCAGTGAGTATAAATATTAGATAAGTTAATAAAAGAGTTTTTTTTTTGCTAAATGAAATCATATTTTAGGTCGGTCGATAAATCCGTTTTAGGGAGACTTATTGTCACTGGAACCTATAATATGTGTAGCCCAGCTTGGTATGAAGTGTCTCTGGCCGCAAAAGATCTCGTAAAGAAGATGTTGTTGGTTAATCCCCATAAGAGGGTTACAATTAATGAGATTCTCAACCACCCTTGGATTGCAAAGGTATATTGTTTTCGGTATTCCAGTTTAGTAAGTTTAGTACGATAGTGGACTCCTAATTTTGGTGTACCTCGTAATTAACTAAATTGTTTCGTCTAGTTTCTATAATTCTGATGCTTTTAAGATTTACTTGTTATGTGTATTTTTCTTTTGAAAATGTTGGTTGGATTGATAATTAAAATATTTCACTACGCAACATAATAACGTAACAATGTATGGTTTGTTGCATATTTATGTAAACAAATTAACGCCAGTGTGATAGACAACACAATAATTTCACGTGTATTGTGTGTTGCATATATACAAGGCGTATTAGCACAAGCATTTTATGTTCTATGGTTCTGTTTTATTACAATTACTCTAAATATACTCTATAACATGAACTGTCTGCTACTAAATATAGAATTTCTTCCGCAGGATAACCTGATGCAGTTTCGAGTGTACAACCTCCTAAATAAATTAAAGCAGGAAGAGGAAGATACCGAGCAGTGTACAAAACGTAAAGTAAGGCAGGATGAAAATGGAATTGTGCGAGGAATAAAACGAATTCGATTGTCAAGTGGTTCTGGTGAACCAAGCATGTGATTCAAGGAATCTCATACCCGATGTGCTGTGAAATAGACTGGAGTTGTGATTTATTTAGTTAAGTAACTATCAACATGTTAGGATAGTGAGTTTATTATGCCTGTGGAGCTAGCCCATGCCCTCTCCTTTCCGCTATGCAAAAGGTGCCATATTTTGTGATATTTAGCTGTAACGTAGTCGGGGAAAAATAACCGACAAACAATATGCATCAATTATAAACTGTAAAATTGCTTTCTTCCTAGAGTATAGTAGGTAAATGTACGGCTTCTCCTTAGGCATAGTACAAAAGTGTGTTTTCTGTGTCAAATATTTGTTGATCAAATTAAAACATTGTAGTTCAAACTGAAGTTACACATTGGCTCCCAATTGTGATATAAGAAACATGTTTTTTAAGTTATTGTGTTATATGTATTGATTTTACTCGTTGAAGTTGTTAGAATGTTATGTTCTGTTTCATCTATATTTTTCAGTTTCGTAATAATCGTGAAAGTTGTTTATTTCTAATATATGCAATAGTACAAGTAGTTTATTATATTTTTTTATTATTTTGACGATGGTTTGAAGCGAAGTTTGTTGTAAATTTGCTAACTTAAAATGAATGTTTGAAACTGACAGCTAATTAATAATGTCTGGAATATTGATACGGTAAAATGAGCGCTAATTATGACAATAAACTTTGTCTCAATCTTGGACTTTATTAAGTGCGTGTTAGCTTACAGAAGCTGCAATTTAAATATTTTTTATAACAATATATGAACATGTTACCGTTTTAAATATATAAATAAAAATTTTAAAATTATTCTTGCATTTTAATTATACGTTTGTTAGTCGAGTTACTGGTTACTGACAATAAAAACAGTCTCCCTTGCAGAAGGATAGCAGAAGCACAAGGAGGTATTTGTTAAGCAACCAGGAGTACAGAATGTTTTTTGTGCAAAATTAAAACCTTCCAAGTTTAAACATACGAATTTTTCTACTAGGATCACAGAACTGCAAGGAGGTATCTGTTTAATTATTGAGAGCAATGAAATTATTTATATTTAAGATCTTTCAAGCTAAATTACTACATGCTATCAGGATAACAGAAGCGCTAGGAGGTATTTGTTTAACAACCAGGAGTACAGAATGTTTTGTATAAAATCAAATTCTTATTAGTTGAACCGTACAAATTTTCCTACTACCAGGATCACAGAACTGCAAGGAGGTATCTGTTTAATTATTAGGAGCACAGAAAGTATTTCCGTCTTGACAATAGTAAATTATTGACAAATTATCTGCTATCAGGATAACAGAAACGCTAGGAGGTATTTGTTTAGCAACCAGGAGTACAGAATGTTTTGTATAAAATTAAATGCTTTGAAGCTTAAAGGCACGAATCTTTCTACTACCAGGATCACAGAACTGCAAGGAGGTATCTGTTTAATTATTGGGAGCACAGAAAGTACTTCTGTCTTGACAATAGTAATATATTTAAAGCCTTCCAAACCAAACTATTATCTGTTATCAGGATAACAGAAGCGTTAGGAGGTATTTGATTAGCAATCAGGAGTACAGGTTGGTTTTTTGGTTGCGTCAGAGACGTTTTTGGCCCGTATCTCGCTTATTTGAGGCCGGAGAGGGCTGGAAACCCCTATTACGCCCAATTCGGGGCGCTGAATCCGAATCTGCGGTCACAAATGTGATTTTCAAAAATTTTTGGTTTTTTGGTTGCGCCAGAGACGTTTTTGGCAAATATTTCTACTGCCAGGATCACAAAACTGCTAGGAGGTACCTGTTTAATTAATGAGAGCAGATATTTATTTCTTTCTTGACGAGAGTAATATATTTAAGACCTTAGACCTTCCAAGCTAAATCACAACCTGCCATCAGGATAACAGAAGCGCTAGGAGGTATTTGATTAGCAACCAGGAGTACAGAATATTTTTTGTGCAAAATTAAATTTTTCAAACTTTAAACGCACGAATCTTTCTACTACCAGGATCACAGAACTGGGAGGAGGTATCTGCTTAATTATTGAGAGCAAGATAATATCTTTCTTGATGAGAGTAATAAATATATTTAAGACCCAAGATCTTCCAAGCTAAATCACTACTTGCTATCAGGATAACAGAAGCGCTAGGAGGTATTTCTTGTACAAAATTAAATCCTTTTTAAGTTTAAACGTACGAATTTTTCTACTACCAAGATCACAGAACTGCAAGGAGGTATCTGTGTAATTATTATGAGAGTACAGAAAGTATTTCCTTGAGGAAAAATATATTCAAGGCATTCAAGCCAAGTCGGTGTCTGCTATCAGGATAATAGAAGCGCAAGAAGGTATTTGTTCTGCAACCAGGAGTACATGTTTTTTGCACTCTTATCCACTTTGATAAAATTTTTCAAATTTTATTACTGTAGATATTCTCACAGGATTATTAAATAGGACTGATGAGGATAATAATGAAACACTTGTTGATCACTATTAATTTATTTTGTATATAAATCATTTGTATTTTTAAAAACCAAACAAACAAAAAAATACAGTAAACTAACTACCTACAATATAATCTTTTTTAAAATAAACCTAAATAAATATTTACAATTATATATTCATACTTTTTCAGTCTTTATCGCCCAGCTTAGTTTGGAAAAAGTAATGGGTGTATTTTCAATAAATAATGCAATTATTCACAATTAAAATACTTATTTATAAAAAAATACAGATGGTGAACAACCACAAAAACATGTTGAGCAACAGGTTTCTTTAAACTACAGTTTATTTGGACAGAAAACGGTAAGCACTGTTTATGTACGTACTTCTTAACGTACCGCAAGTTTTCTTTATACCATACGATTAGTGTACTAAAATTATCTACTGAATTAAGAACCGTTAAGTTATTACCTTGGTTTTATTTACAGGCGTGGTGGTAAAACGAAATAAACTTCATGTTATCATAAGCATTATTCTGAAAATAAAAAAACTTGGTAAATACCTTGCAAGAATGGTTAAAAAAACTCATTGCAAGACAGACATTTTCGAGCCGTTGAAACGATTTCTTTACTGCTGAAATCCATACTTTAAACAATAAATTTAAAGCGGCAGCCGTTTTAAAACGACGAAAGAGTAACAACTGTACATGATTTATTAGTTTAAAGTTTGGACTTGGTATTTTATTGAGAACTAGAAGGAGGGATCAAACAGCACGGCACTCTGAAAATTTTATCTAATACGCCCTTTCCTTTTGTAAACTTTTTGTTAGTAAATGAGTATATATTTTTCGCGGAATAAAGTTTGTTATTATTATTATACTCTCGTCAAATAAAATATTATCGAATACTATTGCTTACTTTATAATTCGGGAATACTTCATTTCCAACTTGACTATGCTGATTGTCGGGAACATTCCGACATAATCATATTTACTGGAAATGATCACTTAAAACTGTTTGCTGCTTAACCTTAATAATGCGCTTTACGTAATACAATATCGTTTAACGTTCACAGACAAAAGTATACAATACAAGTTTTTTAATTTTATGTTCGTAATATCACAAAACGTTGGAGAGAGAAATGTCAAACATGTACTTTGAAATCTCTTCCCGATATATATCGTTACTTAGACGCTCCTCCAACCAACGTGTGACACTTTACAGGTAAATATAATTAAAGATTTTTTGATGTATAATATTGAAATGTATTTCGTTTTATTAGATGATCCACTTAGTGCTCAGTTGGAGTGTGAAAATTCGCAAAAATATTGACAATATTTTTACAAGGTTACAACTTAAATATTAAGAAAAAGAGAATTTAAAGTAAAACACTTCAGAGGATGATCCAATATGAAATTAAATCTAAAACAAAATAAATAATTGTAGTAATACAGTAAATAAAGAGATATTTATACACTTAACGCTTAACATCAATGTCCAGTTACGTATTCATGCAAACGCCTCACACATTTTAAATAAATACCAGCGAAGACCTACCAGTCGAGTACGGTAAACTTAGTATTTACACAATAAAAAAGTTATCTCGTAACACATTCTCCTAGACTATTTATATAAGTTAGAAAAGTCTTAAATTATACAAATTATAGTACGGCTTTTTTGGACACACAACACGCTTAACACTTCTCTCGTGGTGGCAATTAAAAAAAAATTTCTTACATCCCTAAAACATGAACAATCAAGAAATATTTTGGTCGTGATCCGAGTTATTCACTAAAAGCTGTCGGGAGTTGCCGGCTGCAAAAAAAAAACAACACAATAAATAAAAGACGTATTTACTCGGCCGGTCCCATCATCAAGATGGTTTTGATAATGGGACTGTGGAGCCGGTTTGTGGGGTCAACAGGAGAAAACTTTTGTTTCGGTGAAAAGAAACAGTACCGAATTGTCAGAAAAAATTGCGCAGGTTTAGAAATAACTTCTGAACCCAATTAAATTTTTTACTTACAATTCATTGTATCGCGGTAACGGGCATGTCATAAATAATCCTTAAATAATAAGAGGAAATATTTTAAGACCACCACCATTTTGTTAGTAGTAGCAGAGTGCAAAGATTTATTAAAAACGGTACTAAATGTTCATAATGTTAATAATTTGAATCACTATACAGGGTGTCCCTCTTATCGTGCTCACCATCTTGGAAATGGTAAACGAGTTGTTTTACTAAAATATTTTTGCACATAATAGTAAGGTAAGCGTTGATAAGCTCTACATTTGGTGTCAACCTGCCTTGTATCTCTTACTGTTTCCAAGATACCCATGGTGAGCACGATAAGTGGGACACCCTGTATAGGTGTATGAATGAACAGCTCGTCCCATATTTGTCAATCTTCCCCCTTTATAATAGGCGAGTAGACCACCAAAATATGAAACGGCCGTTTGAAATACTGACACGAGACTTTGAACGCTTACACGACAATTAGTAAAATAGTTAAGAACATAAAGTAGGAGACTTAAACATCTAAATATGAAAAGGACGGTAGTTTTTGTTATATCCCAACCACCGAGGATGATATACTAGATATAATAATACCAAACATACATCCAAGTTATAAGCCTCTCAACTTTCCATCGACTCAAGTCCCTCCTGCTCTATTTGGTTATGGTGAGCAGCCTCTGTATAAGTTGCAAATAATTAAACAAAGCTGTAGTTTCATAGAAAAGAAATAAATAAACCCTAACAACAAAGAAGTTCCTTTCAAAACAAACAAAGCAAGACATGCAGTTTTTAAATTAATTTATTTCTAAATTAGGAACCTCAGAAACATTTATGATATTCAACTGTATTTGCGAATTTCCTTATTGGCTTCTTTAACTATCTTATCAGCTATATAAAACATTTTACTCGGTTCTTTGTGAGCTAAAACCAACGGTCAATATTAGTTACAGAAGGCCACGGCAGGGCGCAACTACGGCGAGAAAGTTTCGGACACGACATCTTTTCGCAGAATAGTAGTTTCACGCAGAACAAAAACGTAAAGAACTTTTCCGTCAGTTCAGATCATAAACAAAACTACGATTCTACGAAAGACCCTGCCCAAAAGGACTACCCGCGGACAGCACTACAAACAGTAAATACTTTTCAGAATAACTCATATTGCGAAAGGGAATTAATCGTGTCGCTTAATTGCTTACCGTGTACGGCCATCTCGACTGTGTGTTTATCCTGTAGGATGTAGAAGGCGGTGATTAGGAAGAAGAAACCGCCTATGACCTCGACGAAGCACGTCGAAAACAGTGCGTACTGGAGCGACTTGAAATCGTTGAGATCTGACGTGTAGCTCGTCGATCCGCTCTCGGAGCTTGTCTTGTTCAGTCCTATTTTGAATGCCTCCGACAGCTGGAAATAGGAACGGTATTAACGGTTAGCAACAAAAAACGGCAATGATAGTATTTCCTTTGATTAGAAATAACATGTAGTAATGGAAAGCAAATAAACTTACCACTCCAATTAGGTAGGGACTGCCAGCGTCCCCTAAGGCATGGGAAACCAACAGTTGGAAGCCCTCAGCTGTGGACCTTCTGGTCGGCAAGACAACATACTGTAAAAAGCGATAACTATTACGTACACGTGCATAAAATGGACTTTTGCTAATTCTATGATTTAAAAAGCTTAGTATTAGTAGTAAAGCAGTTTTAATTCATCGGGAGTTACTTTAAAAATACAATACACACGTTTTATTGGATGCGTGTCATGCAAAAATGATACGTCACAGTCAGCACATCACTTGATAAAATAAATTCTTTAAAGATCTTTACCTGGTAAGTCGGATGAATGCAGTGAATCAACTAGGCTTTTAGGATGAATTTAGATTTAGTTAAGCCACATAAGAGTTTGACGTGAATGAAAAGCAAAAAAATCATTCAAATATTTTAACGCCAAAAACGGATAGATCATGTGCATAACCTAAAATATTTGGCTGTTATAAATTTATTTTTGATTTTAATTTCTGCAGTATTTATCTGATAACCAAGCAGAAATTTTGATAAAAGCGACATTATTCGAAAATTGTAAAATTCATATTTTTGAGGTTAATTTGAATTTGTTTGAAATTTAACCAATAGCAAGACAGTGACTTTATTTACGGAAAAGTGGCGGGACGTTTGAATTTGATACAACTTATTAATATTTAAAGTAACTGTAAAATGATACAATGGAGAAAAAAAGAATTATCTATGGTGTGCTGTGCTAAGTGTTCCATTGCCAAACTGTTAAAATAAAAAATTCAAATAATTAATGTGGTTAACGATTTCAAAAGTGATTTAGGCAACCATATACACACCCAATGGTGTGCCTGGTTGCCTACTTTTCACGAATTAAAATATAAATTGATGGAACAAACAAAAGCGAAATAAATCATATTTTAATCTTATTAAACGAACAAAAACATTATTGAATATAATTTAATTACGATTACAAAATCTAACAGCAAAAAATTCTGTTTATTTTATAACCTCGCAACAGGAAGCTAACCTGAAAAACTAAAATTCTTTCTAGCTTTAAAGAAAATATAAATATACTAAAAGTATTTTACTGCATCGTTTCTTCTACATTCTAAAATAGTTATTGGCTGATCTAGACGAGATAGCAAAGCAGAGTTACAAATTTTCAACGGCAATAAAAAGAAAACCACAACAACAATATACTGTAGATAAATATCAATATTTTATTACTTTAACAGTAAGCAACGTGACAATTATTACGCTACGTGAAAAAAGCAATACACACACAACTGTACGAAAACGTGACTGTAAATGTAACAATGGTGAAGTATGTAATAAAGTGAGGTGAAGAGGTGAAATAAGAACTTATATTCTAAATAAAGTTTCAGTAAGTCACTTGTTTCTGGTGAATATATCGGCAATATGTTAAGGTTCTGAAAGGGGCAACAGTCGCGATAGTTCTTATGTTAGGAGGTCGTTCTGTCGCCAACATCAACTGAATGGAGAGTGTCGTACGTTGTTAATATAGCAATTTCTAAGGCAAAAAGCAAATAAGATATAAATGGCACACCCCTTTTTATTAACTCTGATAAGAAAAATAGCAAGCGTTTAAATCTTCTATAGTAAAGCAGGAGTTGTTTCGGTACCAAAGAAACATCACTTTAAGCATAAATAATAATAGGAAAAAATAATTTGCTTGTTCCCCGAAAATGAGAAGAGTAAGGCAATGCTAAACAGAACGGGAAATATAAATATCTATTATATTTCAAAACAAGTGCGTTTTAGATAAAAACTGTACTCAGTCAGTAACATACATCTCCAATAATATTCTTTACCAAACTGTTACATTTAAAAATTGCAAAAAAAATAAAAGACGGTGAAATGCAGAAAGCTAAGAACACTGGTGCAAGGATAGAGACAGACAGGCATTAAGTATAAGGTTTTAAACATAATTATACCACAACCATCATTAAAAGTACATTTAAATGGTAAACATAGTGACGTAACAAATTTTTTTGTCCTTACCAGCAAAATATCAGCGACTATTGCCCAATTCAGATTCAACGTTACCTGCCCTAGGAACAATAGAGTGTAACAAAGGGCGGTATTATACGTGGCAGCATAGGTTGTTGCAAACAGAAAGGGAGCGGAGAGAATTAGCCCTACCGCACATATTATCGGGTCTATTCTTGGGTATTTGGGTTTCAGCGTTTGACTAAATAGAGAACCCAAACTTAGACCAGCTATTCCCGCCGCAATGGTTATTGCGCCAAAAATATATGAGTTACTGAAACAATGTTAACAATCAGATAAAATGGCAACTATGATCGTCAAAAGGGAATGGCATCGAATACTGAAAGCAGATTGTTTGCTGCTGGATAAATTTATAGTTCAAATCCGTGTCGATTGGTTAAACATTCTTTTGCTTAGGTATATTCCATTTAGATGCTTTGTTGGATTTTTGCAACGTATTTTTGCCTCCTGGACATGAATCTGCAGTCGAAATTTCGCGGCCTTCTCTACTTTTCGAGTTATGGAACCGAACACATGTTCAAAAGTCACTTTTTCTTATAATCGCAAATGCGATTTTTACACACATTTGTAGCATTTAGATTTACTTATATATGCTTAAATTTTCATTAACGTTGTATTTACATTCATAACCATAATACTGGGGATTTTTAGTTGGGTTGGTATTACAGAAGTTGGCGACAATGGCAACTGTCACTTATAACCATTGCTGACAACAACTGTTAATTATTAGGTATTTTTCTTTCACTTACACTAGGTATAGAAAAGTGTATGTCAGTGTAACACTTTTCTGCCTCAGATGCAACCTAGTGTATGTAGGTGAAAGAAAAATGCCTATTCATCAGCGACTCGTGTTCAGGAGGCACTAATACGTATATCTGGCAAAAATGTTTTGTAAAATGTTACTGTATGTAAAATTAGAGCGGAAGGAATTTTTAGTTATTGTATTGGCAATAATTGGCAATGTAGAATTAATTTGCGGTTATGTTACATTTTGAAATTTTGACTTTGCAACATAACATAACCTCGTTTATGTTAGATTCTCCTTAATTTTGATCTGGAAAAGAATATACTCCATTATTTATTTGTCTAGGTCTCAGAACTAATGAATATATATCAGTAAGATTAGATAAAATAAAGACGGTAATTTTTCACGATCATTGTTTACGTTCCACTTAAAAGGATAACGTAATGATGAAACAACATTTATTGTTAAATTTTAATCGACAGTATATACAGTGTTCTGTTAACACTAATCCAGTTTTAATCTGACGATATTATTTACAAGGCACTTCAAATTGAAAAACGCTCCACTTTTTTCACGATCAAAGCTGCCAAATTTGGTGAAATTCAACCTTACCAGTAATATATCGGCTACGATTGACCAGGTGAGGTTTAAGAAAAATTCGGCAAAAAATACAAAGGTGAAACACAATGATGCACTGTATCTTGCTGATATGCAAGCAAAGAATACTAGCGGGCTGGACACCAGCAAACCTACAGCGCAGATGTGCGCATCGATACGGTGGTATTGGTGCCTTAATCTTTGGGCAAGCAAGCTGCCGAAAGGTACACCAATAAGTCCCGATATCATTGAAATGATGCCAAATTTGTAGGCCACGCTAGAACAATACATGATTGTAAGAAACTTTGAAAAAGTAGTTGCATTAAATTAGATATGACGGCAGGAAACGTCAAGCGCTGAGAGTCCTTGATACTATTGGCCGGGACATTTTAGGGTTTCTAATACATAAACTTCTGTCTCAGCTACTGGACTTTTCAGCTACCGTCAAATGTGGATATCAACTAATTAATGTATGCTTTTTTTTAATAACCTTGTGCGCTCGTTTCTTAGAGAATTTTTGGCCCAAAGACAATCTGGGAAATTTTTCTACAAAAATTAGTTGATATTTATGTGGGAAACAATAAGGATTTCGGCGTCTTTCCTGGAAACTAACAAATTAACCATATTTGATCGCTTCATCTCTATTGCTTTCCATCATAATTATGAAAATAAATCGTGATAAAACGAACGAAAAAATAACATCAATAATGTCGTTTACTCATCAAATTTACGGTTCAAAAACGTACCTATCAGAATCCACACTGCCAGTTTGCAATTTTATACCCATCTCTATGAACGTTGGGCCCCACCAGGCCAAGGCTCCCGCCACAAAGGCCACGCAGGTGAATCCGGCAGTGGAGAGCATAAAACTCCGACTAGAAAAAATAATACAGGTTATCTCTCATAAATATTAGTGACTGGCGCGATTGGCTGCGCCAATTTCGTTTCGAACTAATAGCGTTTTTTTTACACCGTGTAATTACTTTTGGATAACATCCTTGACGTCCTCGCTCCAGGGAGTGGCTTCCATGTGGCCGCTGCCTTCGCTCTGTCCTCGCTCAGGATCTTCCAGGACAAAGATGATGAGGAGCACTGCCACGAGGCCCAGGCCAGGTGTAACTCGCAGTGCCCACTGCCACTGGCCTATGGCTTTCGCCGTTTCGGATCCGACTATGTACCCCATGCCACTGGAAAAGAAAAAGGTTCAGATGTATTGACTTGAAAAAATATATATTTGAAATCTGGATGAAGCTTAATTAGTCCAACAAGAGCTAGAATTTTGAAACGCGTAGTATTAGATTTTATGTTATGAATCCAGTCTTTTAATGTGATATCTCGTAACACGATGCGTTTGATATTCAAGTTTTTATAACCAACGGCAATAAAAGCCACTACCTACGCCGCCCCAAACAATTTTACTACCCATAAAAATAAAAAATAACCGCGTTTGAAATAGCTGAAGTTGCGGTGCATGGAATCCTGTATCGTGCAAGTCACAGGCCTTTTATCTTGTAGCCCAAGTGTGGGATAATCAGACATGTGGTCCGCCTTTACACGGTCGGGGTACTCGGCACGAGGCGAATGGGCATTCTGGACTACAATTTAATCTGTGGATTTTGTTTTTGTAACCACGGATTTATAACAAAAGAGAATACACGTTGTCAATGCGTATAAAACAATGACAACTGATGGTTCGCTCACGATATGCTATGCGCTATGCTATGGTATATTTATTTAATATTTAAATAACAGAACTAGGTATATGCGAAAGAATGTAATTTTACCAGGTTTAGTACATATTTGTTTTCGTACACGATTTGCTTGGGAATAATACTTTTACTTCATTATTTCTAAACACGATTCTTAATAATCTTGGCAACGTCGCATAAGTTAATGACAGATGTTGGAGGACGTTTGTTTATTCGCGAAAATCACGTATCACGAGATGGCGCTGAAAATCTAGTATATGGTAGTGAATAACAAACTTTTGACGCGTCTGTCAGTGTTTTGACATTTACGATAAAGTTAGAGGTTAATTTAAGTAACACATTTTTTTGATTAAAGTATCATGTCAACCGTTTTATTAATTGATTGCATTGCTATATTGTTTATAAACTAGTTAAATATAATAACACTTTAAACGCACTTTTAATTTAAAAAAATCACAAGTAAAATTTAAGAAACCCTCCAACTGACAGTGACAGTAATGACAGCGGTTTGTTGTTCACTATCATATTGAGATTACGCCAAAAAATATAGATGTCGCCCACTCCGTGATTTTCGCGAATAGTGTCAGATTGAGTTATTTATTATATTACCATTTATTAATAGCGTTAAACTTATTAAGTGTATTTTGTGCCAGATATATAAAAGATTAGATTACAAGAACTCGAATATATTGTTTTACAGACAAATATAAAAATATCATTATTTTGTAGTGTCATTGGCGTACGTTTTGATAGTTAGGTTTTACATCAATAGTAAATACTTGATACTATTTTACTGTTGTCTGCGCCTATGTTGTTGGAGGAAGCTTTGACAGAAACATAACCACACTTTCTGAATTTACAGGTAAATTGCCTGACTTATAACGTTCTGTATGGAAATTCTTGTTTATATATCTATGGCTTCAGCACTGACTTATTTTTCTCAACCCGATCAATTCAAATTCGAGGTTTGGATGTCAAAATTAGCTACAAGTATATTTTATTTACTTGTTTTAAATGTTTATATTTTACACATGCCTGCGAGGGTTAACTACGTAATCACAGAAGGTGATTTTGATAGATTCTTTGACACTGAAAACGAATCTGATTGCAGAATTTTCCCAGCATGTCAAGTTTTCTAATAATTTGAGGTTAAGTGATTCAAAACTGGATATTTTGACCAATTTCATAAATTTATTTTGGAGAAACGGAATATTTTAAATATTTCTGTCAATAATATCGAGTATTAGACTTTAGAATCCATTTTCAACTGTCATCGGACGATTTTGTTTCCAGCTGCCATCATGAATCCGCCATTTTGATTTCAAAAAGTGACAGGCGTCTGTTAAAAGACCAGTTTTGTCATTAATTTTGATCCGTGGTGAAATTTCTTATCACAAAACTGTGCTAGACAAAGAGCTGGCACGGTTTGATAGCAATGTTTATGAAATATGCCAAAATGGCCATTTTGGGGCAACTTAACCTCAAATCACTCGAAAACTTGGCGTGTCTGGGAAATGCTGCAGCCAAAAATTCATCAGGCTCGCCCATTGGTTTTATAACTGACAAAACCCAAAATTTCGCAGGCCGGTTTTAACCGCCGCTTCGATCAAAAAACGTAAATCTTGCGCTAACTGCAATTAAAAACTACTCACCTTCCCACCGGTATGGCAAAATAAAATAGAGCTAGCATTTTCGACCGGACATCGCCGACGAAATAATCGCTAATGATCGTGGGTGCGATCGTGGAATAGCTGGCCTCTCCTACACCGACCAACGCCCTAAACAGCATGAACCACCAAAATTGCTGAAAGAAAAGAAGTATTGACCATACGTGACAAACAAATCGAGTTTTTTTTTGGTAAGGAATTCCATAACTTTGTCGTTTAAGATAAAGTAAAGTTTGACAGTTGTGGATCGACTGCACGTATTTAAGCAAGTAAAAACAAAACACTTACAGTCATATAGGATCCGCAAAGGGTGGTGAGACTCCAGAGGAGGACCCCGCCTGCCATGATCCACCTCCTGCTGTACCTGTCGCCTAGGTAGCCGAACAGGGGGGCGAACACCATGTAACTTATTACGAAAGCCGTCTGCAGAAGGCCTGCTTTATCATTGTTTATAACGAAGTAGGTCTGAATTTGTGGTAAAATCCCTGCAACAAAAATACATAAAATGTTTTAACTGGTAAATAATGACATATAAATAAAGAGCCTGATTATGGCTATTTTTATTTAAGGTAGATTCTAACCAAATTTAAGGTAGATTCTAACCTATAACATTTTAAAAAGTGCAAAACTGCACGAATTGTTGTTTAATGTCGTCGGCGGCGCTCGATGGCAACTCCTAGCCGCCTTATCTTTCCCTCACGCGAACAACGCAAATTCCGAATCGATAACCCCCTTTTTCCCGCGAAAACACCTGTGCACCGAATTTCGGCACGAATAAATTCAACCTCGGTGAACTTTGCCCTCTATGAATCATTGTTTCAAAACAAAAGCCACTCGGCACCGCCATTACTCCGGCCATATTTCTCCATTATAAACTGGAGTGGATGGAGGCTATATTAGGGTCATAATTCATGTTTTTAATCAGCCGTAAGTGTGAATAAGTACTGGATGCTGGACGTATTGTGTACTTGCGCTCGGCGAGGGAAGCGTACCACGGGGGCTTATTACACGTGTCACCGAATATACATTCCTCCATTAACGCGCTCTCTTTATTAAACTATAAAAAGTAACTTGCACGAGGTCCCAAAGTGTTGGGAATGTGGCGCATTGCTGGAAAACGAACGAGTTTTACATTGTCCTGGTCCTGGTAGGCACTGACATCCGGCGTTTTTGTTATTTTGTTGTTTTAGACGTTGAACCGTTGATACTTTTGAATATTGATTGTCAATTGTCAAAAAATATGCATCCTCTTTCTTAAAATCAAGACCGTCTATGGCCTACTTGAGTTATGAAGATAAAAACTTGAAAATGTGAAAAATTGGAGGCAAATTAAATAATTTTTATATTGTTCCATCCATGGATATTTAAACAAGAGGTTTAGCATTGCTACCGTTTCCTACAGAATGTTGTGAGACGCCTTATCAGCGAATTAGAAGAAAGTGAGGTTATGTTTCTGTCAAAGCTTCCTCCAACAGCATAGGCGTAGACAATAAAATAATAATAATATCCAGTATTTATGTAAAAAAAAATTCTCAAAAAATATACATGGGAATTTTTTGGGATATTTACAAAAACCACTTTGCTTTACTTTGGCGAGATTAAAAAAAAAATCTCACTAAAAAAACTTTCACTTTTGCCGGCTTTTTACTTAACATCGCGATGCATAAATTATCGATAAAACATCCGATCGTCTCGCACAGGTTCAAGGCCGACCGCCGAATCATATACCTATTTAAATGTAAATTCGAATGTATCTACGACCGTTATCTGAATACAAAATTAAATTTCAGTTGATTCATGCCCATTCCTAATTAAATTAGTAATTTTGTTGTGAGTTTTTCGATTAGTTTTTACACAAACAATCGTCGAAAAAATGGGATTTATTAATTTTAAGGACAGTGACCCTCTCATTACTATTCTAACAATTTCTTTGCAATAAACAGTGTGGCGTGTACGTGGCAGTCGAGCCTTATAAAGATGATTGTTCTGCGAAAAATTACATGGTATAAATATTATTTATCAATACGAGTACCAGTACGTACAATATAACCTAGATTTATATCTAAAGTAGGTACAAGGTACATGATAAAAGGAAAGTCCAGAAGTAATGATTTTTTTTTAAAGCAATTTCTTCACCCTGTACATGCCAAGTTAATTGAAAAAAAACCTACCCATGTACTTCGACTGTAGGCGTAATTTTGATGAATAAGCCTTGCGATGCGCATCTTCCCACATTAAATCCACCCAACCCACCCGGTTCGTCAAGTCAAGCAAAGGCTTCATTTCATTTCCTTATACGGCAGCCGACTTAATAATAAAATCTCTGATGTCACTGTTTTACTAGTTGTTCGGAAGATTTATCTGTATGTATAGTCCAACCCGAGAAATTAAAAAGTAGCAGAAGGAATCGCCAATGCAAAAAATTAAACGCCGAAAATAATGAGGCGCCGTTTATGTATATATTATGTATATGTATATAATAATTATTGAAATATATATATTTTTTCATTAAATATTGTAATGCACAACGTTAAAAGCCCCACGTTGGGCGCCAAATTAATGTAATGATAAGGAGGATTTTAGGGATAAAATGATTTTTTATTTTTGAATTCTATTTTTTTGATTTATTATTACAAGGTAATTTTTTTTTAAATTTTAAGATTTTCTTTATTTTATTTAATATTTTATATTTGCACGTTTAGATATTTAAGTTTTATATTCCCATATATTATTATGCATGCACTAGTAATTAAGTTGTTTTATTTTTGAATTTTAAATTTATTTTTCTCAAGTATTTGTATATAGTTTTCTGTAACTGTGAGAGATAAGTACATCCCTCTGGTGGTCAGTTGCTACTACTAGTCAAGACATCGAAGATGTCTCGTGACCGATAGCGGCTTGCCAAGCAAGCACCAAGAGCGGCGACCTCTAGCCCTGATGGACTAAAACATGCTTAATAAATAGGATTATAGGAAACAACTACTGGACGGGCAAAGGCCCCGACTCCCATTGAATTATACCTATAAATCCAAAATTGGTAGCCAAATTTGTTATTTGTCTTTTCTCCACCAGACACAGACCGGTTTCGAACTCTTTATGTTCTCATCAGTGTGCCACAGGTAGCTGAAAAGACAAATAACAAAGGCAAACCAAACTGGTCTATGACAGACCCAGCACATAGTAACTGTGAGAGATAAGTACATCCCTCTGGTGGTCAGTTGCTACTACTAGTCAAGACATCGAAGATGTCTCGTGACCGATAGCGGCTTGCCAAGCAAGCACCAAGAGCGGCGACCTCTAGCCCTGATGGACTAAAACATGCTTAATAAATAGGATTATAGGAAACAACTACTGGACGGGCAAGGGCCCCGACTCCCATTGAATTATACCTATAAATCCAAAATTGGTAGCCAAATTTGTTATTTGTCTTTTCTCCACCAGACACAGACCGGTTTCGAACTCTTTATGTTCTCATCAGTGTGCCACAGGTAGCTGAAAAGACAAATAACAAAGGCAAACCAAACTGGTCTATGACAGACCCAGCACATAGTAACTGTGAGAGATAAGTACACCCCTCTGGTGGTCAGTTGCTACTACTAGTCAAGACATCGAAGATGTCTCGTGACCGATAGCGGCTTGCCAAGCAAGCACCAAGAGCGGCGACCTCTAGCCCTGATGGACTAAAACATGCTTAATAAATAGGATTATAGGAAACAACTACTGGACGGGCAAAGGCCCCGACTCCCATTGAATTATACCTATAAATCCAAAATTGGTAGCCAAATTTGTTATTTGTCTTTTCTCCACCAGACACAGACCGGTTTCGAACTCTTTATGTTCTCATCAGTCGGGGCCTTTGCCCGTCGGGGCCTTTGCCCGTCCAGTAGTTGTTTCCTATAATCCTATTTATTAAGCATGTTTTAGTCCATCAGGGCTAGAGGTCGCGGCTCTTGGTGCTTGCTTGGCAAGCCGCTATCGGTCACGAGACATCTTCGATGTCTTGACTAGTAGTAGCAACTGACCACCAGAGGGATGTACTTATCTCTCACAGTTACTATGTGCTGGGTCTGTCATAGACCAGTTTGGTTTGCCTTTGTTATTTGTCTTTTCAGCTACCTGTGGCACACTGATGAGAACATAAAGAGTTCGAAACCGGTCTGTGTCTGGTGGAGAAAAGACAAATAACAAATTTGGCTACCAATTTTGGATTTATAGGTATAATTCAATGGGAGTCGGGGCCTTTGCCCGTCCAGTAGTTGTTTCCTATAATCCTATTTATTAAGCATGTTTTAGTCCATCAGGGCTAGAGGTCGCCGCTCTTGGTGCTTGCTTGGCAAGCCGCTATCGGTCACGAGACATCTTCGATGTCTTGACTAGTAGTAGCAACTGACCACCAGAGGGATGTACTTATCTCTCACAGTTACTATGTGCTGGGTCTGTCATAGACCAGTTTGGTTTGCCTTTGTTATTTGTCTTTTCAGCTACCTGTGGCACACTGATGAGAACATAAAGAGTTCGAAACCGGTCTGTGTCTGGTGGAGAAAAGACAAATAACAAATTTGGCTACCAATTTTGGATTTATAGGTATAATTCAATGGGAGTCGGGGCCTTTGCCCGTCCAGTAGTTGTTTCCTATAATCCTATTTATATAGTTTTCTGAATTATCAACTTTATAACATACGATCAGTCCGCCACTGGGCTGGATTTTCCAACAGTTTAAACAATAAGCGACAGTGCGTATGATTTTAAGATAATTAAACGTGAAACTTACTATAGGTTTGCTATAATTACTCTTTTACCTTTCAGGGCCAAAGGGGGTCCCCTTCTGCTATCGAAGAAATGTCTTACCCGTTAATTAGCTGCTGTACACCTTCTGAATAAAGATTATTTAAATTTTGGGCTGGTTTTAATTTTTATTGGATTGGTAATGATCTTGAAATGCTAGAGATCTTTATCAGAATGAATATAATTTTGCCATTTGACAGCTAGACAGCTTTTGCTGTAGTATAGATATCAAGCTGAGATGGATTTGTATGCTTTAGTTGTATAAATTAAACATAGATGGAACTCACAAATAGGTTTATTATACGTGAAACAGTTTAGAGCAAAATGTTTCTTAAACTATGTCCCTGCTCTAACTTAAACTAACTTTATCTACAACAAATATTGGACAGTCTCCTTGTGAATAGTGACAAATTTAATAAAGTTAAAGTTTCTAATTTTAGTTCAAATTACTCCCGGCACACTTAAGTTACCGTGTCGCGTTATTTACTTTAAATTGGCAGACCTGTTTTTAAGTTTTGACACTTGTGGTTTGTGGTCCAGATATGGTAGCTGGCAGTTTTACAATTTAGTGCCCTATTTACTGGATCTGCATAAACTAAATAGGCCTTGGATGCCCAAACGGATTTCGACCAATCAGGTGGCTGCTTACCATTTAGGATAAATTTTACCTTTATTGCTGGTAAGTTGATGCTGTTTCTCTGGTACCTTATTGTATTTGGCCTTGAACCATTATTCAAATGTACTGGAAATATAAATCTCCGTTTTTAATTTCGTATTTCTTTATGTATTTCAGGAGCGATCTGGACGTGGGGTTGCTTCTTTTACGACCCAATAACAACTCAATTTTTTGTTTCGTTCCTAAGGACAAGCAGAAAATTTGCCAAACCATGGACTTCTAGATTTTCAATTGTCATGAAGGTTGGTATTTTCGCCTTTTTCCACTTTATTATGTATTTTTACTATGAAATTATGGTATTTTTAGCTTCCTTATTTAAAGATGAATCCTTGGATACCCATGTGTCGTTATTACGAGAGATACATTTTAGACTTTATTTATATAAATTTTATTAAAATTTATATAAATAAAGTCTATCTTTGTTTAACCGTAGTTGACAATCGTTCAACCTCTGTTTCAAGCATGCATCTGGCAGCTGTTAAGTCATCGATTATTTTAAAGAAACATTGCACGATGTTTTTATTTCATTTACGCCTTTAATTTATTTATTTTTGGTTTGTTTTAGCGTAGCTGGCCCTTTGTTTACCTAAAGCTCGTTGACCTAGCTTGCCACAACAGGTGTCCCACAGCTGATTTAACAAATGGTTTTAAGATATTATATCCTTTTTGAACTTGTATTTATTTCATGAGTACACTATAGAGGTAAGTTTCTCGTTCTAGTTTTATTAGGAGGAATTAGGACCATGAAGGTAGGTGAAATTAATCGATGTTCCAGGTCACGCCTTAAGGATTTATTCCCTAAAATCTTTCTCATGTTTAGAAGCGAGCCATTGTGCTTTTCGTGTCGAACGTGAATAAGGCAGTTTTAAATGTGGGAAGGCGATGTGACATACTGTTGAAAAGGATACGGTTCGGCTTTTTAATATCGCAAATACCTTTGGCACAGAAAGGTTTCTTGGGGATTGGGTCGAGCTTGTTTATAAAAAACTGCCACGTGTATTGCTCTCATTTTTCTTACATAGGTTTACCATTAACGGACCTACCACCCCTTAAAAAGAAATAAATAAGTTGGGGTTCACCCTGTATAAATAGAATAATTGTTTAGGGACGCCCGGTATACTTACTACTGCACCAGAATCGGATGTTTCTCAAATTACATAAGCCACGCCCCCACCTAACGTAACCGTATTGTTCCCGAACGCACGCAAAGTATCACAGAGGACCAGCAGGCGCGGACGTCACCCAATAAAATTTGATTGCGCGGAAGACGGGGGTCCATCAAATTGGAATATTAAATTGAAGTGGCACGTGTGAATGAAACGGGACACGGAGGGGTCACGGCACTTCTTTTTCTGTGTCACGCCGCTCGCATCCAATAACTCGCCGCGAGGGGAGGTGGGAGGCGCGGCGGTTTTTAAATTGAAATATACATACAATAAATATATAAGAAATATTTGACAAGTAGGACTTCTTAAATAAAATAAAAAATCCCTCTTGGTTGGGAACCTTCACCTGGCCTACGGCTGCGCCTTATTCGTTTCGGGGTACCACTTATCTAAGATAAACATTCACAACAATACCTGAGTGTTTTCGACGGATTACCATACTTAAACACTCCATCCATGTGTACGTCTAATTTAATATTTCCTATTTCTTAATCCCAACCAACGGTTCACGGACGAGACGGTGCCGATGGATGTTCCGAGTTGACATAGCATTAAACATGTTAATGGTACACACAAGTTATCTGAACGCCCAAAGGTATTTTTATATGGTAATAAATATTAATGGAGTTCGAAATGAGAGTGGATCGGCACGCAAGATGGGTATTCAACTTGTGGCTGGAAGGGTTATAGGTCGATTTATTTGTGGGTGCTATTTTTATCGGGAAGGTTTCTCGTTTCGTGTTGGTTTTGTCGGATTTTCTTACACGAAGAGGGCAAATCAAACAGGCGCGGGCGGTACAGTTTTTTGTTTTTGTTTTTTTTATCCTTCGAAAAACTTGGTTGCAGCCCAGGCTTCTTCTTCAAGTAAGGATTCAGGTTAAGTTCCTTTTGTACGATGTTAAGGACGTTATTTTTTTAAATTTTAATCTGTTGTCCTCGTACATTGTCTTCTGTGTTTTTAATTTAGATTAATTTAAATTTAATTAATAACAATAAATAAATTCAAGTACATGTATTTTTACATAAAATTTATTAATTTTCTAAAAATTTTGACAAATTTTTCATTAATGCTAATTTTGACAAACCTTTGGTATTTATAGAAATTCTTGTGGCCTGATGATGTGATGTAATATATTGATCAAGAAACCGGTTGCAATAAAAAAGAATTTTGTGGGAACAAGACCTTTGTTGTTTTTCTTCTTCAATATGAACTACCCACATGGGTTTAATTCTACGTTAAAATGGAATTGTATGAGGAATTTAATTTATTACCGAAGAAGCTTGTGCATTTTTTGAATTTTTTCTGAATGATCGTGTGTAGAAGCAGGTGCAAGAGCTGAAAAGCCCTGATTTAATTTGGTTGATAATTGCTGGATACACTCTTTGTTAAAATTTAATGTCCGTCGCTTCGCCAGTTTTTTATTTGTTTAATATTTATTAGATTTAAGTTAGGTTCAGTTGATATAATTGAATTGAAATGCAGGTGCGGAGCGGTACAGCGTGAGAGCCGGGTGATAACTGACAAGTCTCGATGCAGTGATCTCTTCGGCATTTGTTGCCTGCGTATAAGTGAATTCGGTCGGACCGTAGACTGAGCGGTGGCTGAAAGACCCCTTGCTTGTGCTTTACTCCCGTGATATGATCGAATGTAATTAACTACACATGTCCGGTGTGACACGTTGGGAACTGAGTCGGAATAATAATTTACTTTTATAAAATAACGATGTTTTACTGAATACAAAATGATTTTAAGCTGCAAATGTGAATACTAGGGAAGATTATTATTAATTTGATTGATAAGTTACATACGGTAAGTTAATACAGAAATTGTATTGAAAATTTCAAATCGATAATTATTATTTAATACTTAATTCTGGTTATAGTTTGTCATTAATTTGGATTCACGTTCACGTTATTTTAAAGATGTCTGTCATTTTAACCGAGAATGTATCGCTTGAGCGGTCTAACTTGATAAATTCGTGATAGTTTTGCCATTTAACCAAGTGTTCTCGCTTCTTCTGATAATATTTGGAGTTTTAATTTTATTTTAATTCATTGATATTTATGTAATACGACACCCACACCTGCCCCCATGCGAAATATTTCACACTGACAGGCTTTAAAAGTCAGTTAATTCAGAGAAAAGAGCAGTTATTTTTTGGTTATACTAGTAAAAAACTAAAAAGCCAAAATTTATTCGAAAGGTACAGAGACAGAGTAGATTAAGAACGCGAGTTCTGTAAGTCATCCACACTCCACCACTTTGGCACCCCCACTCCTCCACTTGTAGCACCGCCCATTTCCCCACTCCAGCTAAGCCCTGCGTGATAGAAGTGGAATGGGCGGGCTAGAAGTGGGTTGGGCTTATCTCTACCGATCTACATATGAGGTGAACCACATGCCTAAGTTCATTACAAATTCCGAATATATTTAAAAACACCATAAAATCACCGATAAAGTTGCCTTGGGGCTACATATTGTACTGTTATATTTCTTATGCACTTCGAACGGTAAATTACCCAAAAAAACCTCACACTAAGACAGACATTGTAAAGTTTGAAAGTTATTAATAAAAATCATTTTCAGCCAAGTACTGGTACTAGATTGACACTACTGAATTATTAACATGAAATCCTGGAACACCACTATGTCTCCATGTCAAAAGTAGCTCAAGCAAATCATTTTAGGTAATAAGTAGATTTAGTTATTAAGGGGGGAGGTTGTAACGGGCAGTTAAAAAAATATTGTTCTATGCCAGCAGCAGCGTTTATGGGCTCGTATTAATCCCAAAAAATGTGGGAGATTAAGTACCTTATCGTCCGGTATTCTATACAGATTGTCGTTCATAATTTAATGTTCTTAGCCATATAAATATGAAAACACGACACGAAAAATAGTAAGTGCTTTTTCAAATTCAACTAGGCGATCGCAGCACAATAATACGTTGTATAATCCCAGGCTTTAAGCTGTAGAATATTTATTTATTTGGTCGCCGGCCCAATAAAATTAAAATGATAAAAAGAGGCTTGCCTGTCCCTCGAGCGGATGCTTAAGCCCTTTAGAAATGTAAATAAATTCTCTACGACGACACAGAATTTGTGAATTAATCCATTACACGGCCGGTCCTTGTAACTTACAACAAACCGACTAATGAAGGAAGAAGTGTGAAAGCATCGCGTCTAATGAATTTTAATGTTGTTCTTTACCTCCGCAGTATATTACACGAGACGTTAATGCGCCCGGCATTAACATAAGAGGCTGTTACAATATACCGGCATGGCACAGCAGGAACTTAAAACGTAAAATGGTAATTATATTCGGTGCCATACAATAATAGTACTTACCACAATCGTATCTCGCTGATATATGCTCCGCGCAAGCGGTAGAGCGAATACGGTTACTAACCTGCAACAAAGAAAAGATTGTTTGAATTTTTTTGTCCACTAATTGAACCTAGTTAGGTTCCAAATACTGTTCACGAACAGTTTCATTGTTATAATGAGGTCCTTAATAATATGGTTTTGTAAAGTGGATTAAGCGTTCCCACAGGCCTAAATTTTTAATATAAAATATTATAACCTTGCGCTACTGGCGCATTCGCCAAATACTTAAGTATTTTGTATACCAGGGGGAACCCCAACTTATTTATTTCCTTTTAAGGTGTGGTAGGTCCGGTAATGGTAAATCCATATTAAAGAAATGAGAGAAATACATGCGGCAGTTTTCGAGAGAAAAAAAAAATACGTCAACATTTTGAGAACTTAACAACTCCAAAAGAGAATAAGATAGGACCAATTAATTTTGCTAGAAAATCTGCGAAACGCATATTTTTTATACCATTTGTTTACACAAGCACATCAAACGCGCTATTTTTATTAGCGGATTTTTTGGATAATTTATCGTTCGAGGTACATAAGAAATATAACAGCACAACATGTAGCGCAAGACAACTTTGTCGGTGATTTCATGGTGTTTTTTTAATATATTCGGAATTTGTAATGAACTTAGGCATGTGGTTCACCTCATATGTAGATCGGTAGAGATAAGCCCAACCCACTTCCAGCCCGCCCATTCCACTTCAATCACGCAGGGCTTAGCTGGAGTGGGGAAATGGGCGGGGCTACAAGTGGAGGAGTGGGGGTGCTAAAGTGGTGGGGTGTGGGTGCCTTACAGAACTCTCGTTCTTGATCTACTCTGTCTCTGTACCTTTCGAATAAATTTTGGCTTTTTAGCTTTTTACTAGTATAACCAAAAAATAACTGCTCTTTTCTCAGAATTAACTGACTTTTAAAAGCTGTCAGTGTGAAATATTTCGCATGCGGGCAGGTGTGGGTGTCGTATTACATAAATATCAATAAATTAAAATAAAATTAAAACTCCAAATATTATCAGAAGAAGCGAGAACACTTGGTTAAATGGCAAAACTATCACGAATTTATCAAGTTAGACCGCTCAAGCGATACATTCTCGGTTAAAATGACAGACATCTTTAAAATAACGTGAACGTGAATCCAAATTAATGACAAACTATAACCAGAATTAAGCATTAAATAATATTTATCGATTTGAAATTTTCAATACAATTTCCGTATTAACTTACCGTATGCAACTTCTCAATCAAATTAGTAAAAATATTTCCTAGTAGTCACATTGCAGCATAAAATCATTTTGTATTCAGTAAAACATCGTTATTTTATAAAAATAAATTATTATTCCGACTCAGTTCCCAACGTGTCACACCGGACATGTATAGTTATTTACATACGATCATATTACGGGGTTAAAGCACAAGCAAGGGGCCTTTCAGCCACCGCTCAGTCTACGGTCCGACCAGAATTCACTTATACGCAGGCAACAAATACAGAAGAGATCACTGCATCGAGACTTGTCAGTTATCACCCGGCTCTCACGCTGTACCGCTCCGCACCTGCAATTCAATTCAATTATATCAACTGAACCTAATTTAAATCTAATAAATATTAAACAAATAAAAAACTCGCGACGCGATGGACATTGAATTTTAACAAAGATTGTATTCAGCAATTATCAACCAAATTAAATCAGGGCTTTTCAGCTCTTTCATGTAGAATTCATTGCGCCTGCTTCTATACACGATCATTCAGAAAAAATTCAAAAAATGCACAAGCTTCTTCGGTAATAAATTAAATTCCTCAAACAATTCCATTTTAATTTCTAGTTTTTCTTGCAAATTGACACTTTCAATTATTTGAACGAGAAGAGAATTGCGGAATAATTTAGAGGAGCATCTACGTTATTCTAGAAGGTATACCTGCAGGTGTATAAAGTCCAAGATGATCCAGTGCAGGAGTAGAAAATTGGAAAGCGAGCTGAACGCAACAGAAAAGGAACAGTGACTAGTAGTGAAAATAGTGGTTACAAGTAGTAATTATTAGTGTTATAATTTAAGTGATGAAGGAAATGATTACCTATTTTTCTTAGTTCTTAGATCTGTAGATATACTTACACATCGTAAAAGGCCGAAATATTTTACATGCGACCATCTTGTCGCCCTGTGTAAGAATTACTGCTCTACAGCAAAATAAAACGTAACAATTTTTCAATTCGTATTTTCACTCCTGTTCTTTTCCACTATCCTTACGCAATATCCTCGCGTGGCTTGCGCGATAGAAAGCGGATATAAACCAGAAATACGTTTACGTAATTACGACTTCGCAAGGGAAAGTTGCATAGACAAATTCAAACGGAATTGTTATTTTATTACAGCTTACCTTACCTAGTCATTTAGTAGTTTAAGTACCAGTCATAAAATAATAACTGGTTCGAGCCCACCGGACGTTGCCGGACCGTAAATCGGCTCGTTTCAAATCCAACCCACCTGAATTTCGACTTTGCGTAAACTACGATTAAACGAAACGTTGCGCTAGTAGAAACCCTAATTGACCCTAATGACATAATTACAAGTTTTTAGCGATGATGGAACACTTACTGGCTATTTCCTAGCGCTGATAACGAGCAAGGTGGCATGTTGCATAGATAAACCCGTGTAGATCCATTATAATTAGATTTATAGGTTGACCCCAAAAACTGAGCGTACATATCTGTAACGGTTACATTCGTATTCATAGTCACGGTTCGCTTTGCTTAGGATCTGATATCTGCATCTGCAGCTGTAAGTTCACGTCCTGAAATTAATTCACAAATACAGAGTGGCAACACCGCATGAACAAATATTTTATGGTTCAAACTCCGAGAGTACAGGCCGTACGTACGTGACCCGACGTCACAATAGTCGTCTGAACGCCACGCCTCAGTCTAGCTGAAACTCGGCAGGTTTTGCGTCTTTAAGTTTTGCGCAAGTGTTTATTTAGTACAGCTCTATGTCGGAAAGTTTTAATAGGTGAAAATAATAACTGTTAACCAATAAGGCCGCATTAAAGCAACTGACGTAATCGAGGCGCCATCGTTTGAACATCCACGGACCGATTTCCTGCTTCGATCGAACCATATTGTCGAGAGTAGTCATTTCCGACTGCATATTGCAATTTCCTTATCTCGTGAATGTGACGTATGTCTGGCCCACCCCGGAGTTGTGTGCCGAGGTGTTTATTTCCCGTTGATGGGTTAGGCGTTAAGCCCTCGATTGGCGCGTTATCAAATTATCAGAGAATTCAATTTTCCCCGCTGTTAGCCAACGTCTCGTCGGGGGTGTATAATGTAATCGCCGCGGCGATTACGGTGAATCATTGCGAACGGACGTGTTTTGGCGCACCCCCTAGGAGGCGGGCAGGTGTGGGTGTCGTTATTTTATAAAAATAAATTATTATTCCGACTCTGTTCCCCAAACTGTCACATCGGACATGTATAGTTAATTACATACGATCATATTACGGAGTAAAGCACAAGCAAGGGGCCTTTCAGCCACCGCTCAGTCTACGGTCCGACCAGAATTCACTTATAGTCAGTCATCACCCGGCTCTCACGCTGTACCGCTCCAACAATCACAATCAAACAATTTAAATGTATCAGTGATAAAAAACTACAAAAGAAAAAAACGTATTTAAAATTCGGTGCTTAAGTGAAATCATTATTTATGACCTCATGAAATATATTTGCGTGAATAGTAGATCGTCACATTTCTCTTTCTTAGGCATCATCCAAGGACTTTGCGGGCAGAAAAAAAAAATAAATCAACATAGTTGTATTTACACCTGTAACCCGGCGCTCTCTACTATTTACTATCGCTCCGCGAAGAGTAAGCAGTAGGCAGAAAACGACTATTTTAAAACTCTCTCATAACTGATAATTTTACAGTTCAATTCGTTTTCTTAATAGCCTATCGAATATCCACAAGTAATAAGACGTTATTAAAATTGCCGTTTATGCCATGAACATAAATTATCCCTGTAATTGCTGCGCAATTATGGCCCATGTATCCGTAGGTATAATTAGAAATACCCACACACTATACGTGGCGTCTCAGCCTCGGGCCCTCGGCTTCACGGTCTGAGTCTTAGCGCATCATTCTAAGTGATAAAGATAATAATCCGCAGATTTTGGCGATTAAAATTCGTATTATTAACAAGAGCCACAAACATAAACAACCAGGATGGTTAGGCGTTGCAACCGATATGGTTAAGCACTAGAAATTATGAAGAAAGATGATTCAATTCAGCACGTACGTACAGGTAAATGAACCGCGGTAAGAGGCTGAGCGTAACGGAGTGGATAAAATAAGGTGTTGGTGTTAGTTGTGTTTTTGGGGTTGTCGAGACAATTTTCAAGAAAATCAGCCTCATCTTGGAGAGCTCGGCACATAATCGCTTGTCGCTGCCAGATTGATCTCGTACGCAAACACATAAAAATGCAATTTCCTGCGTCGGACGTGCCCTCTCAACATCACTTGTTAATTCGGGGCTGCCACCCGCCGACCCCAAAAGAATCACAAACACATGTTGTTGACGTGAAAACGACAAACTGTTGCGCAAACACGGCCTGCCCACTTTCCCATCCCCTTGTCACTGACAGCAGCAGGGCCGCGGTCCGTGCGTCAACCCCCTTTCATAGACCAATAGAGTGTCGCAGGCAGCGGGGGAGTTTTGCAGATGAAAGCGTGCAATTACCAGGACAGGGACAAGACACTTTATGTAACTAGATCCAAAATTGCAGATGAAGTTCGCCGTTTCATTATCGCCCTGGAATGGTCGTGTTTATTCTGCGGGCTACTTTCAAAACAACTACTAACTTACTTAATGCTAAGAAGCATTGAATTATGCAATACATTTAAATACAAGAGCTCTTCAGCACTCAACGGGGCGTTCCGTTTCGAACACCCATATCAGATAAGAAAAACCCGGCCAAGAAACTGCAATGCAATTGGATTGGACGTAATAATTTTTTTATGCTGTGACGCATCTTTGCAAGGACAAGCTTTTCCTCGAGCGATTTCTATCTCCCACGCACTGTCGGTTTCTCCTCCTGCCAGATCCGCCGGAGGGATATGGCAAATAACATAATCAGAGGGAACAAAACAAACTCATCAATAAAGTGAATCTGATACGGAGTACAAGCGTTTTGGCAATTTCCCAACTGAATAACAGTGTATGTCTGGTAAACAAAGACGTTCGAAGCGGAGCGGAGCAAGAATGCAAAAATTGGCGAAGGCGAGGGTCGTACTGCTACCAGTGATAGCAATCTGCGTCCAATATATTGGATTTAGAGATGGGGCAAACATTAGTTCCCAACGTGTCAATTACATACGATCATATTACGGGAGTAAGGCACAAGCAAGGGGCCTTTCAGCCACCGCTCAGTCTACGGTCCGACCCAGAATTCACTTATACGCAGGCAACAAATGCAGAAGAGATCACTGCATCGAGACTTAGTCAGTCATCACCCGGCTCTCACGCTGTACCGCTCCTCATTTGCAATTCAATTCCATTATATCAATCTAACTTAAATCTAATAAATATTAAACAAGTTTTCTGAAATGGTCGATTCTTGGAATTGAAACCATATTTTTTTTATGATGTATATACAGGGTGTCCCACTTATCGTGCTCACCATGGCTATCTTTTCATTTTTTCAATTTTCCTTTATAACTTTTTATTTATGAGAATATTTTAATGTGTTTTTTTCTTTCTTAGGCGCTTTTTGATGCAGATTTAAAAAAATTGTTTTTTGCTTATGAAACAAAAACGAGTTGATTTTTTGCAAATATTTTTGCACATAATAGTAAGCCTTGATAAGCTCCACATTTGGTGTCATTTAACCTACCATGGTGAGCACGATAAGTGGGACACCCTGTATTTATAGCCCAGCGATTTTTTTATTGCACTGCCAAGCCAGCGATTATGCTAAAAGCCCGCATTATCGCAGTTTATTTAAAAACATTCCTTGGAAAATGTACTGCGTAAACATTTGGCATATCTTATCTGTTATTATTGTTTACATACAATGCGTTCGATAAATTTAGCGCCAATAAAAATTGCAGCCGAAAAAATATCCCCTAGTCGACAATGAATCTCGTTGTGGTCTATTGGTAAGTAAACTTCAACACCGAATGTTTACAGAAACCAGTCGCATGGATAAAAGTGAATCCTTCGCTGCTAGCTTACTGCATTCAATGACTTTGTTTTGCTAGGCTAGTATTTATATTTTTGGATATTTAAATAAATAAACATCGTCAATGGTTCCTAATAAATATAAAAATGTAAATATTTGGCTGCACATAATCCGCTTCCGTCATAGCAGTTAATTGCTCGGATGTGTTATGCAAGTGGTAAACAATATCTTTTTGTGTTGTATCATTTTTTTATTTACGAACGCAATTAGCTTATGCATGTCATCGATTTTAATCTTCTTTCAATGTTTTCGTTATCAGTTGGGCTATTTAGTAACTGTCCAAGTTGTTATTTCGCATCCTCTGTTTGGACAAGCCTGACATACAAAAGTGATAAATCGACCTCTGTTATGGTCGACTTCAGATTTGTAAAACACATAAAAAACCGGCGGCTTGTTTGATGCCCATAAAAACTTCAAACAAGTCGGCTCTTTTTATGTGCTGTATAGATATGACACAGACTTTATCGAGTTTCATCAGATATGGAAATGTGGTAAAGTCTGTGTCATATCTATACAGCACATAAAAAGAGCCGGCTTGTTTGAAGTTTTTATGGGCATCAAACAAGCCGCCGGTTTTTTATGTGTCTTACAAATCTGAAGTCGACTATACGTTCCTCTTGACACGTATTTTACAACGCATTTTTTGTAATTCCTAAGATCCTTGGTCATATTATGAATTAAATTATTTTTTATTTTCTGCCGTTTCAGTTTATGGAACCATCTTCAGAAAAATTCGTAACTTAAATTATGCAGAATACTTAAATTTTATATCCGCTTATGAAAAGATCTGGGAAGCAACTAGATTTGACTTAAAGATCGACCTCTACTTATTACTTATGTAATAGTTATTTGTTAACGTCACGGAATTTTGTTTAAGTACATGCATTACAAAAGGTCGTTGTTCAATCCTATTGTTAAAAGTTTAATTTTATTTTATAGATTTATTTCTGGCGATATATAATACGCACAATTTTTCGTTTTCCAAGTAAAGAACTTTTATTTTTACAAGTTTCTTATACGCATTTCTTGTGCTCTATTGTCTACCACGAGGGGAAGAGCGCGAAGAAGTGAGTCCGCAAGCAACTATACAAGTGAACAGACGTATTCACGTACCATATTGAAAACCTCCTTAATTTAATTCACCGCAAATTTTACATTTAACTTTATTTCTGTGTATGTGCAAAGTGCATCATCAAACATCAGAAGAACTGACCGGTCAGAAGAAGATCAGGAAGATAAAGCAGCAGGTAAGACATAAGAGCACAAGTTTAATTTTTATGACGAAATTCTTTCGAACAGTCTTATGGTTGCACCATAGAGTTTCATAAATTTACAGTCCATTTAATCGCAAACGCACCATTTTTTGGCCCACTTCGAGCAGGATTTAGTTATAAAAATTTTGCATATTTTATATCGCCATTTTTTATTTCAAATCATTTATCTTTCTGACGCTCGGTTAACGTTCTTACTGTTTGAATTTTGATATATGCGCATGTGCACATTCCGCTGCTTTAAAAACCACTCGTTTTAAAGTATTTCATTTCTTTATATCGTTAGCGTTTTTGTCTATCTTGGAAAACAGCGGCGTTGTTGCCAAAGTTGAAAGAAATAGCATTTAGCTTAATTTTTATATTTTTATTACTTAAACATTAAACGCATATTATTTGAATTGTTGTCACTTTCATAGAGAGTAAATTAGTTAAGTTAGTAAAATGGCAGAGAGACTTAAAAAATATCTTGGTATAAGACATATATACGAAAATCGTATGTCTGAGTTACACCAACTTGCAGAGCAAAGTAAAACCGATCATTCACTTCATTCTCAATTTGTTCAACGTTATAAATCTATTGAAGAAGTTTTCGAGGAATTTGAAAAATTACATAGAGTCATTACTGAGATTTTATGTCTTACTGAAAATTCTGATTTAAATGAAAACGATCAAGTACGTACCGCATTCGATAAGGAGTATTATTCTGTAAAAGGTATATTTTCAGATTTGTTTGAAGCTAAACCGCAAGGTGTTGTACAAAATCAAAATAACGATTCTGTTCCTAGTTCAAAACCTCGTGTTCATTTACCAGAAATAAAATTAATTAAATTCACGGGAAACATAAAG
This sequence comes from Rhagium mordax, assembly GCA_963680705.1. NCBI lineage: Eukaryota > Metazoa > Arthropoda > Insecta > Coleoptera > Cerambycidae > Rhagium > Rhagium mordax. The sequence continues at coordinate 58,507,594 of OY796662.1, read as the reverse complement.
ACCTTTTCTTCATTTATTGAAGTTTTCAACGCCTTAATTCACGAAAACTCTTCACTTTCGAATGTCGAAAAATTTAGTCATTTACATTCATGCCTTGAAGGCCCGCCAAAGAATTTAATTTCATGTTTACCGTTGTCGAATGATAATTACACAATCGCTTATTCGAATTTAAAAAAGAGATACACAAATAAACGTTATTTAGCCACCGCACATTATAACGAACTTAAAGATTGTCCGCCTGTTTCCTCAGAAAATCCACATTCGCTTCGTGCGCTATTAGATACATTTTCTGAGAATTTAGCAGCCTTGAACAATTTAAATTTTAAGTCCGAGAATTGGGATTTTCCGTTAGTTCAACTTATTTTTGAAAAGTTGGATGAGACTACTATTTCGCGCTTTGAATTAAGTTATGCCTCAGCTGAAATGCCTTCTTATGAAACTGTGATAACCTTTTTAGAAAACCAGTGTACCGCATACGATACAATTGCTTTAACTTCTCTTCCCAAAAAGGGAAAGGTTAAAACCTATGTGCAGAACCGCATCAGTAATAATACTAATGCACGTCAATCCTCTGCATATTTTGCAAATACCATTAATAATACCTTATGCTCATTATGTAAGAGCAACCATTTACTTTTTAAATGTCCCGCATTTTTAACAAAATCTCCGCAAGAACGCTATAACTTTGTAAAACAAAATAAAAATTGTGTCAATTGTCTGAGTCCTTCTCACAATTTTAAAAAATGTAATTCACAAAATACGTGTCATAATTGTAATAAGCGTCATCATACTCTGTTGCATTTTAATGCTAAAGTTTATAATGAACCGCCTACTTTTACAAATAATACACATAATAATTTAACTAGCACTAGTGGCAACGTCGCAGATTGCTCGGGCAATTTTGAGAATGCTGCTTCCACTTCACATATTAACGCAAACGGCAATAATAATACTTTACCCCAGCCTGTACAGGGTTTACATTTAGACATAAAGCAAACAAATATTTTACTTTCTACGGTACAGCTTCATATTTTAGATTCAAGGGGTAACTATCAAAAAATACGTGGACTTATTGACTGTGGTTCGCAAGCTTGTTTTTTGTCTAAACATTGCGCAAATAAGTTAGGTCTTAAACCTTATCAGTTATCATTATCGGTACATGGGTTAGGGCAAATGCAAACCAATTTAACTTCTGCCGTCCAGTGCAGTATTAAACCTATTGATGGTTTAACACCACTTTTTAATATTGAAGCAATCATTTTAGAAAAGGTGTGTTCACCACTGCCTAGCTCCTATATTTCAATTGAAAATTGGGCTCATATTTCACAATTAAAACTCGCAGACACACACTTTAACCAACCTGGCCCTATTGACTTGTTATTAGGAGCAGATATATTTTCGAAAATATTAAGAAACGGCCGCGTTACTAGCAATAATAAAAATCAGCCTACCGCAATCGAAACAATTTTCGGGTTTATTCTTATGGGTAATGTAGAAACAAATTCTTCGCAAATTAATTCATTTTTTACTTCGGTAGAATGTCAAACTTTAGATAATACCTTAAAGAAATTCTGGGAGATAGAGGAGGTTCCATATAAAAAATTTCTTTCACCCGAAGATGAATCTTGTGAAAATATTTTTATTAAAACGCATACACGCACCGCTACTGGTAAATATGTGGTAAATCTACCGTTTAATCAGCCACAGCCTTTTTTTGAGGATTCTAAAGAAATCGCACTTCGTCGTTTTTTCTCACTCGAACGTCGTCTTTTAAATAACCCACAGTTACGTCAAGATTATTCCGCCTTTATACAGGATTACCTTAATAGTGGTCACTGTGAATTAATCATTAATGATACAGAACAAAATAATAATACTTTTTATATACCTCATCACCCTGTATTTAACCCGCATAGTACTACTACTAAATTAAGAGTTGTTTTCGATGGCTCCGCAAAAAGCAAAAACAATATTTCTTTGAATGATACATTATTTCGCGGTCCTAAACTTCAACAAAATATAGTTGTTTTATTGTTAGAATTCCGCATGCATAACATAGTTTTTACCGCAGACATAAAACAGCACTTTAGAAATATTTTAGTTAACCCCATTCATAGAGATTATCAGAGAATCCTATGGAGATTCAATTCAAAAGAACCTATACAACAATATCGCTTAAATACGGTTACATACGGCTTAGCATCTTCGCCATATTTAGCCATTCGCTCTCTTTTACAATTAGCCGAGGATGAAAATTCTAAGTTTCCTCTAGCTGTCCAAGTTTTAAAAACAAATTTTTACGTAGATGACGCTCTGTTTGGGTGTTCAAATAAACCAGATGCTCTTATTTTAAAAACTCAATTAATTCAACTTTTGCAAAAGGGTGGTTTTGAATTAAGAAAATGGACGTGCAATTATCCAGAATTACTTTCAGATTTACCACACGATCATTTACATAACAATTCACTTAATTTTGATACAAATTCTGACACAATCAAAATTTTAGGCCTAAATTGGAATTCAAATCTTGATATTTTTTCTTACTCTGTACAGCCAGTTAACAAAATTTGCACTAAACGAAGTATATTGTCAGATTTAGCTCGTATCTTTGACCCCCTTGGATTTTTAACGCCTGTTACATTTCTTGCCAAATTACTTATACAGCGTCTCTGGGAATTAGGTATAGGTTGGGATGAGACACCGCCTGAACATATTTTAAAACTCTGGACCCGATTTAAATTCGAATTACCACAACTTTCGCAGTTACAAATACGAAGACAAATTTTTAATAATTCTTACACCTCTTGTGAGTTACACGGATTTTCGGATGCTAGCGAAAAGGGCACTGCAGCAGCAGTATATTTAAGAGTTTTTGAAAATAACAATATTTCTGCGACCTTAGTTTGTGCAAAATCAAAAGTCGCACCGCTAAAACGCTTGTCAATTTGCCGTTTAGAGCTAATGGCGAGTGTTTTATTGTCAAATCTTATGGCAGTTGTCTTAGAAAGTTACCGCGAAAAAATAGATTTTACTAATATTTACGCATGGACGGATTCTTCAGTAGTTTTATCTTGGATAAGATCCTCTCCACATAAGTGGAAGCCATTTGTTGGAAACCGCGTTGCTTTAATCCAGGACAAAATCGCCCCGTCACATTGGCATCATATTTCTACATCACATAACCCTGCTGATGCGGCATCACGAGGATTAACTCCTTCGGATCTGATTAATCATACCCAATGGTGGGTGGGTCCTGCATGGTTATCTCTACCAAATGATCAGTGGCCCTCTCCTCTTTTTGAGTCAAATCCCACTACTCATGAAGAAGAGAAAAAAATCGCGTTATCTACCTTTGTCACCTTAAATATTTTTGAAACTATTGTAAATAATCATTCTTCACTTGAAAAAATAAAACGCATTACCGCATATATTTTACGGTTCATAAAAAACGCCAAATATCCGCAACATAAGAACACTAGTTTCTTTACAATTCAAGAATTACATTCTGCTTTAATTGTTATAATTAAATATTTTCAATACTTGCATTTTTCTAACGAAATTTCTCTTATTAAAAGAGGTAAACTAACTTCAAAAATTTTGCTAAAGTTGAACCCATTTCTTGACAACAATGATATTTTACGAGTTGGTGGCAGATTGCATTATTCTAAACTATCATATGATAAAAAATTTCCCATTTTACTGCCGAAATGTAGATTAACTGAATTAATAATAGAAAATTACCATGAACAGTTCCTACATCCAGGCTTACAAACGCTGCACTTTTTATTAAGTCAACATTTTTGGATCTTATCTTCAAAACGGTTAATTCGAAAGGTTATTCGGAAATGTCATAATTGTTGGCGATTGAATCCGACGCCATTACAACCCCCTATGGGGAACCTTCCGGCGGTACGCATATCGCAAATAAAGCCGTTCGCTAGCACAGGGACGGACTTTGCTGGACCAATTAATATTACCTTACGTAAAATGAGAGGTGCAAAAACATATAAGGCTTATATTTGCTTATTTATCTGTATGGCTACAAAAGCTGTTCATATTGAGTTGGCTTCAGATCTCTCAACTGAGACTTTTCTCAACTCACTCCGTAGATTTATAGCTAGACGGGGACGATGCTCGGAGCTGTATTCGGATAATGGTACTAATTTTGCCGGTGCAAATAATTATCTTTCAAAAATAATGAAATCTGCGGCTTCTGAAGAAAAAATTAAGTGGCATTTTAATCCTCCATTGGCGAGCCATATGGGCGGTCTTTGGGAGTCAAATATTCGGTGTATTAAAACGCACTTATTACGTGTAATTGGCTCTCAAGTTCTTACCTACGAAGAACTTTCCACAGTGTTGGTACAAATTGAGGCGGTGCTTAATTCGCGACCACTTTGCTCTGTAAGCTCAGATCCCAATGATCTTACTGTTCTGACACCAGGACATTTCTTGACGCTTGAACCATTGTCTGCAATACCAGAACCAGATACCTCTAATTTAAATTTAAATCAGCTAACCCGCTGGCAACTGTTGCAACGGTTACATTTTGATTTCTGGAGCCGTTGGCATAAGGAATATTTACATACCTTGCACCAACGAGCCAAATGGCATAATCCAGCTGATACACTTGTGCCGGGTACTTTAGTTTTGCTTAAAACGGATAATGCTCACCCTTTACATTGGCAAACTGCCCGTGTAGTGGAAGTACACTATGGCCAAGATAACGTTGCAAGAGTTGCTACAGTACATACTAAAAATGGACTGTTAAAACGTCCCTTAGTTAAACTCTGTCCATTACCAAATTGCTGACTTGATTTAATTTAATTTAATTTAATTTAATTTTTTTCTTGTCTCACTTTCTCCATTATTATTTTTTTGTTTTAAAACGGGGTTTTAAAACGGTGGGTGGGAATGTTCAATCCTATTGTTAAAAGTTTAATTTTATTTTATAGATTTATTTCTGGCGATATATAATACGCACAATTTTTCGTTTTCCAAGTAAAGAACTTTTATTTTTACAAGTTTCTTATACGCATTTCTTGTGCTCTATTGTCTACCACGAGGGGAAGAGCGCGAAGAAGTGAGTCCGCAAGCAACTATACAAGTGAACAGACGTATTCACGTACCATATTGAAAACCTCCTTAATTTAATTCACCGCAAATTTTACATTTAACTTTATTTCTGTGTATGTGCAAAGTGCATCATCAAACATCAGAAGAACTGACCGGTCAGAAGAAGATCAGGAAGATAAAGCAGCAGGTAAGACATAAGAGCACAAGTTTAATTTTTATGACGAAATTCTTTCGAACAGTCTTATGGTTGCACCATAGAGTTTCATAAATTTACAGTCCATTTAATCGCAAACGCACCAGTCGTGTTCGTAATTAGATTATAATTGATATTATTAATAAACAGTAGATATCATTTATTTGATGACATAGAATTAATTATATCAACAATAACAAGGAAAAAAAACACCATAAGTATAAACACGCTAATCTGAAATTATTGTTGCAATTGTTTGAAGAATTTTTAGTTTATTTTTATCCTGCATAGTAATTATTGAGATGGAACCGACGACAGCGCTGTCATTGCGTACCAGTTGAAGAAAACAGCTTATTTTTATACAGGGTTGGGCAAAATATGATTTTATTTTTATTAAAAAAATAAAAAATCATTGACGGAAAAAAATAATTTAAAAAATCATGTTTTTCTTCATTTCTTTTTTTTTTATTCTTGACACTCTTGACAGCTGTCGAAATCAGTGTCAAATTTAAAATTTTACAAGTATGTTACTTGTAATTTTGAAAACAAATGTGAGTTTTTATAGATAACGAGATATAAAATTCTTTAAATCTAAATCTTCCTATTTTTATAATTAAAATTAAAATGTTTTCGCTATTGACAGCTGTCAAATTTTCTGTCAACTTAATGAAGATGCCATCTAATAATTATTTGAACAAATGAAAGTACTAAGCAGACATTCTTCTATTCCAGAAGATTGAAAACGAAATTAGTTTAAAAAAAAATCAAGGTGGTAAGTGTCAAAACTGCTGTCAAATTTAAAAATATGCTAGTTTGTCTTCCTTAATTTTGGAAACAATGTGAATTTCCATTGAAGAAAGGATTTTAAGTATTTTTTTAAAATTGCTAGTTCCATAATTGATATTAAAATACGTTTTTACTTTTGACAGCTGTCAACATTTCTGCCAACCTAATAAAAATGCCATTTAATATTATTTCAACAAATTAAGGTACCGAACAGGCAATTTTCTATAGGTTTTGCAGGTACTAAATACGAAATTGATGTCAAAAAAATATCATGTATTTCGATAGCTGTCAAAATTGCTGTTAAGAATATGCAATTATATCTTTTTCGTATTACTTTCGTATTCAGTACCTCCAAATCCTATAGAAAAATGCTTGTTAAGTACTTTAACTTGTTGAAATAATAATAAAATGGTATTTTCATTAAGTTGACAGATATTTTGACAGCTGTCAAAGGTTGCAACTTTATTTTAATATCAATTACTGAACAGGAAAGTTTTAAAACATTATTTTCAAAATTACGAAAGATATGCTTACAAATTTTTTAATTTGACAGCAATTTTGGCATCTGTCAACCAGCACAATATTTTTTGACATCAATTTCGCATTCAGTACCTCCAAAACTTATAAAAAAATGTTTGTTAAGTACGTTTATTTGTTCAAATAATTGTAAAATGTCATTTTCATCAAGTCGAAAAATTTTGACAGCTACTAAAAGTGAAAACTTTTATTTTATTATCTGTTATGGAAGTAGCAAATTTCAAACCACATAATAACACTTCTTCTATGGGAATTCACGTTATTTTCAAAATTACGAAAAGCACATTTGCATTTTTTAAATTTGACAGCAGTTTTGACAGCTACCAATAAATATATTTTTTTTACAACAATTTCGCATTCAGTTCCTCTAAAACCTATAAAGAAATGTACGGTATGTTAATATTAATTATGGACCTAGCCAATTTAAAAATACACTTGATTTCCTTTCTATGGAAATTCACGTTGTTTATAAAATTATGGAAGGCAAACTTGCATAGTTTTAAATTTGACAGCAATTTTGACAGCTTCCAACAAATATTTTATGAAATTAATTTCGTATTCAGTACCTCCAAAACCTATAGAAAAATGTCTTTTTAAGCACTAAAATCATTTGTGGAAATAATTATTAAATGGCATTTTTATTCAGTTGACAGAAATTTTGACAGCTGTCAAAAGTAAAAACGTTATTTTAATTTCAATTATAAAAATAGAAAAATTTAAAATACTTTACATCTTCTCTTCTTTTATGAAGAATCACATCGTTTTCAATATTACTAAAGACATACTTTTCAATTTTGAAATTTGACAGTGATTTTGACAGCTATCAAGGATAAAAATTCTATTTTGGCAGATCTATTATCTGTTTGTACAGTAAATATTTGATACTAAAGTGGACGAATCTACATGTATTTATGACCTGTCTCTTTGTATTCAATCGGCTCAAAACCTTTACACACAGGGTGTCTCAGAAATGATCCTTATATCGAAATTTTGTCCCAGGAGAAAATAATTTTCTTTATGCAGAAACGCCCCCGGGCTTTAACGTTTGGCTTTGAAGACACCCTGTATATAAGAATGGCTTTCCTGCGGAATTTTTCCCAAAGCAATATTTCCATTAGTACGACCACGTACCTGAACGACCCTGAAATAGTTGAATTACAACATTGATGGCCGCAATCTCTGACCGGAAGAAACCTCACAGAACGCTGCTTGGCTATTTAAAACTTCTTAACTTAAAACTCGCATAATAGTTTACGTGCCAAAACTCCACCGGCTCAAGTCAGTGCCGTCTATTTCCGGAAAGACTTTTGCCTAAGCGGATAGCGGATATGCACGTTCCCACTTTCAATAGGTGGACGTGAATGCTTCTTTTTAAGCGGCAAGGTAAAGCGAAAAAATGCATGTTTATCACGTTTGCAAGACGTCAGTTCTTAGGTAATGCTTTTAAAATTACACCTCGCTGCAACAATTAAAAATAATGGTTAAGTGCAAGGAAAAAGTGTCTATTCAAGGTCGGTACGTTTAAAGTATAAAAGTTGTACAGGGTGGCCCAAATTGCTTGATTTTGGCTGTTGCAAAAAAGTGTCCAAATTTTTTTATTTGTGATTATTTTTCACGCAATTGTGCTTGTGGATACCAAATTTTCTCTGTCGCCGCGCACCTTGTCGCATCATAAACTTTTTGAGCCAGTTCAGGCTGGATGTAAAAATGTGTGTCTATTTTATACTCCTCGTATTATTTTAAAAACGGTTGCATCAAGACCCCCAATAAAATACATCCGACCGTATTGTCATCAGCAAATAAAAACTGTAACGCACGTTAAGATATTTATGTCTTCAGTGGAACGACATTTACGATGCGTCGCGCGTCGAGAGATGACACTTATTTTTAGCTGTTAAACCAATAGGAACACATGTCTGCATTTTCCCAAATGACATCTTCCTCGGATTGCGTAAATATTGCGCTAAATACCAAATATAATAATAGACAGCTGCGCCTGCACCGGATTTGATGCTGAGGAATTCGGAGAGGTGTTTCCTAAAGGAGCTACAGGTTTTCCAAAATGTTTTTTTGTCTGCTATCTCGACCCTTTTTGGCGATAAGTGCTAAATTTTCGCAGGGAAGTCCAACTGCATCTCAACAAGTTTAGACGATAACCCTTCCCGGTGGTGATGCTGGGGTGTAGCTCTTGGGAAACTTTTTTATTTCGCCACATTTCATCGCATATTGCATCAGCTTACAGATTTCTATGTATATGTGTAGGTAAATATGCGGTGACACAAATTGCTGTTTAGTATCGCCTGATGCTCGGGCTAGCCAATACTAGCGTTATCTGGCTTGCCACATTATCGTGACGTAACTCGCACGTAATATCACCTGGATTTTATAACGTATTTGGCATTTGGCGGTGTGTATCAAGAGCAGCAAACCGCATACTTTCAGGGGCGAATTTCCCTTATCAAAGTCGGGCGAAAAGCGATAGCGATAGGAATCACAGATCTGACCCGAATAATATTGAAAGAACCAACCTGCATGCTTTTTTTGACTCTGAGCAATAAATCATTTTTTATGTTCGCCGTTCAAGGGTATAGCTTTATTAATGTGGTAATTGTTAAATACATACATGTACGCCTCTATCTCGGGAAGTAAATATTTTACTTTTGAACAGGCATAGTTGCAGTGTCTAAACAAGACCTCCGACACAGCCGGCGTATAATATACGGAGTGAGCGCATGGTCGAATTAATACGTTGACGAGGAAACAACCCAAAAACCCCAGAAATATACGAAAACTGTAAAGACGAACAGGAAAACATTTCCAATTTTAAATATATACATTATTATTATTATTTTTTTTTTTTCGGTTTCCCGATGCTGGACAATCTCTCTGTGGCCTCCGATTATTATTATTAATATTATTTTTTTTTTTTTCGGTTTCCCGATGCTGGACAATCTCTCCGTGGCCTCCGATTATTATTGTTATTGTTATTATTATTATTATTATTATTATGTTGGCAGATTCTAAACTCGCCCCGTACCTATTTGGCTGCGTCAAGCAACGTAACGATGACATGTAACATAAAAATCTTGTTTCAAAAATAAAACCGCTCGTCTCAGCCCCTTGTCAGTCATCTCGTAAGTTAATGGCTACACTGATAACGGAGTAACGAAGTAGGCCCGGGTTGTGTATATTCAGACAGTCGAAGGGGCTGAAAGCGCGGCCAACTAGTATTTATAGAAACCTAAACCGGAGAGGACATTAAAGTGCATTTTTATATCCTCTAAGATGCCGCCATCGAAACTACTCCGCCGAGGGGGCTTCGTGTCGATGGTACATTAACATAATTAATACACCTCCAGATTGTCTTCGTTCTTAGAAGTTGCGCCACATTAAACTGTCAAACGGTCAGGTGGTCTTTTTTTATTCCTGTCATTATAATGTAGTTTGTGCGAGGACTGTTTGTAGTCGTTAGTATATCAGTCAGTTTGGTCGATGTGTAAAGTTTTAACCGGATTCCTTAAGCCAACTGTGGGTTTTAAATAGCTATTTAGTTTTTTTTTTCAATTTTTTGGCTCCTTAATTGATATGAAAACACAGTTTTCACTTTTGACAGCTGTCAAAAATGACATTTCATAGTTATTTAAACAAATAACAGACATTTTTTGGAGGTACTGAATAGGAAATTGATAGGAACAAAAAAGTTTGTTGGTTGGCAGATGACAAAATTGCTGTCAAATTCAAAAATTTACAAGTATATCTTTTGTAATATTATTGAAAACGATGTGATTTTTCATAAAAGAAGAGAAAATATAAAGTATTTTAAATTTTTCTATTTTTATAATTGAAATTAAAATAACGTTTTTACTTTTGACAGCTGTCAAATTTTTTGTCAACTGAATAAAAATGCAATTTAATAATTATTTTCATAAATAACTTTGGTACTTAAAAATATATTTTTCTATAGGTTTTGGAGGTGCTGAATACGAAATTAATTTCATAAAATTATTATGTTTGTTGGTAGCTGTCAAAATTGCTGTCAAATTTAAAACTATGCAAGTTTGTCTTCCATAATTTCATAAACAATGTGAATTTCCATAGAAGGGAAATCAAGTGTTTTTTTAACTTGCTAGTTCCATAATTGACATTAAAATACAGTTTTTACTTTTAGCAGCTGTCAAAATTTCTAGCAACTTAATAAAAATGTCATTTAATAATTATTATTTCAACAAATTAAAGTACCAAGCAGACATTTCTCTATGGCCTTTAAAGGAACTGAATGCGAAATTGTTGTAAACAAATATTATATTTATTGGTAGCTGTCAAATTTAAAAAAATGCAAATACGTCTTTCATAATTTTGAAAATAACGTGAATTCCCATAGAAGAAGTGTTATTAAGTGGTTTGAAATTTGCTAGTTCCATAATAAATAATAAAATAAAATTTTCGCTTTTGACAGCTGTCAAAATTTTTCAACTTAATGAAAATGACATTTTATAATTATTTAAACAAATAAAGTAATTAACAAACATTTTTAACAAGTTTTGAACGTACTGAATACGAAATTGATGTCAAAAAAATATTATGTTGGTTGGCAGACGCCAATATTGCTGTCAAACTTAAAAATTTACAAGTACATCTTTCGTAATTTTGAAAATAATGTTGATTTCCATAGAAATTAATACATAAAATGTTTTAAAACTTTCTAGTTCAGTAATTGATATTATAATAAAGTTGTAACATTTCACAGCTGTCAAAATTTCTATCAACTTAATAATTTAAAATACCATTTTATTATTAATTTAACGAATTAAAGTACTTCACAAAACATTATTCTATACGTTTTGGAGGTACTGAATACGAAAGTAATACGAAAAGATATACTTGCATATTTTTAAATTTAGCAGCAGTTTTGACAGCTACCAAATAACAATTTTTTTTACATCAATTTCGTATTAGTACTGAAAAACCTATAGAAAATTGTCTGCTCGGTACTTCACTTTGCTGAAATAATTACTAAATGTCAAATGACATTTTTATTAGGTTGACAGAAATGTTGACAGCTGTCAAAAGTAAAAAACGTGTTTTAATATCAATTATGGAACTATAAAATTTAAAAAAACACTTATAACCTTTCTTCGATGGAAATTCATATAGTTTCCAAAATTAAGGAAGGCAAATTTGCATATTATTAAATTTGACAGCAATTTTGACAGCTATCAACAAATATAATATTTCCTTGAAATTAATTTCGTATTCAATACCTCCAGAACCTATAAATGTCTGCTTAGTACTTTCATTAGTTCAAATAATCATTAAGTTGACAGAAAATTTGACAGCTGTCAAAAGCGAAAACCTTATTTTAATTTTAATTATAAAAATAGAAAGGTTCAAATTTAAAGAATTTTATCTCTTTTTCTATAAGAACTCACATTGTTGTCAAAATTACAAAAAACATACTTTAAATTTGACACCGACAGCTGTCAAAAAAAAGAAATGAAAATTCTATTTCGGCAATATATTATCTATTTTTAAAGCAAAGATTTAAAACTAAATTTGGCGAATCTTTATACATATATTTGTGACCTGCAGACTGAATTCAATTGGAACAGGGGTGTACCAAGCTCGTTTACACCCACTATAGTGCAAAATATTGTAGTCGAGTAGAGGAGCCCTAATTAAATTTACGATAAAACGACAAGACTAATACAATTTAAAACGCATTTGATATCCGGCATGGTTTTCGCATCCGCGGAACTAACGATATCTGACACGTACGACTGCAAAGTGTATTTATTATAAAATGTAGCGCATTAATTCAATTTGAATTTAAATTTATATTTTTGGCAATAAGAACTGACGCAGATGAATTAAACGCCCCATTATAAATTTAAAGAGCTTCACTTTACGTGCCTTCGTCGAAAAATATATGAACCGAACGCTCCCTCATCCGAATACATTACGGCACAACAACACAAAAGAAATCTGGACACATCGCGCATTTGTTTTTCTCATTATTGCATAATTACGCAAACATGCAGTACGTTAAGTGGCCTCGCAGTTGAAATAGTTACCGTACGATTTTCTAAAACAGTTACATGGCGTTTGGCACCTCGACAAGTATCATTGGGATGCCGGCATGAAGCTGCATGCAAGATCTAAAATATGTTTACCTTCGACTGCAGCAAAAATCATGCCACTTTCCGGCGGAGGGGCAGGGATGCTATTTATGGACCCGCCTAGTATTTCTATATTTTTTGCACTTACGTAATACCGAGAGATCAATAAAAAACGTTTTTACTTTAGAACCGAAAGTGTAAATTATGGAGGAACAGAGGAAGTGGTCAACAATGTGATGGAAATTCCAAACCGTTAAAGGGATTGGACCAATTATTATCCCACCAGAAACATTAGGTTTGCACAAAAATTCCTCCCATCTGACCACCACAAGGTGAATCTTGATCCATTTGTGAATTTGACATCAAAAAACGTTTGGAGGTTCCACGCCAGGAAACTTCCCAACAGAAACATTTCCAAGCCATACGGATGATTGGAAAGGAAAGGAAATCTGGAACGTTTAAATTTCACGGTGTAAATAGCAACTGGTGCAATGTAAACATGCCAACGAAATTCCTGCTTCTCTACTGATTGCATACCGCGTATCATATCTGCAACTGGCAACGGGAGAGTCTGAGACATTTGTGGTGGTCTATTTCTCAACATTATCGGATTACCTACGGCGTGCGAAAATATTTATTTGTGTATACACTGCCGGACATTGTCGATATTTGCGGGTAAGCGTAAATTCCGGTGCCAAGGCTAGCTAAATGGTAAAGACATTATTCCAAATAATGAAACTTGACGTCTCAGCACGCCAATTTTTCGAAATTAGATCGAATTTAAATCGAAACTAACCTAACGTATCTTGGGTTAGTTCTATTTTCCGCGCATCCACACAACTGAGATGTACCTACTGCGCATCCATAAAACTCAAACACACCTACTGCGCATCCACAAAGCTCAAGGATACCCATTGCGCATCCATACAAGTCAAGGATACCCATTGCGCATCCACAACAACTCTAAGATACCTACTGCGCATCCATACAACTCAAAGATACCTACTGCGCATCCACAAAGCTCAAAGATATTCGCTGCGCATTCACAAAGCTCAAGGATACCTACTACCAACCTACGGAAAATAACCAGAATGACATATAAGAACTGGGAAGTTAGTCAAATGATACAATTTTCAATGAAGAGAGAAGGACGGGCAGAGCTACTTTCGATGCGCCAGACAAAGACAGACATAGGCCCGTGAGAAAACTGCTTCATGCTTTTGTTGGTTGGAATTCTAACCTATAGTTAGTTATAATTTTTAATAAAAATTTAATGTTATGTTGCGCATGATCAATTGCCAGCAGTGTAGAGCACCTTTTGGCAATCGGATAAGGTTTGTTGTTTTATTTTAAATTATGCACGTCGCTATCCACATAGGTCAACAAATAATCCTTATTTGTGTGATGTGATGTTGCATGTTAATTAAGCCTCCCGTTGTTGGGGAAAAAAATCAGTACTACCGAGACTTGTTTAGTCATTATCATTAATATAAACGCTGCGTCACAATTAGTCATAAAAGAACTTACATGATTAATGATTTGATAATTCCCAGACAATTATTGACATTAAACAGAATTTTTTTTTAAATCTCGGATAGATTGATTTTACACAATATCCTGCTGAGACTACTGTGTTCATGACACGTCAAAAATTATATTTACTTAACTTAGAATAACGTGAAAATATTTGGTGGCAAAATAAACGCAGTAATTTTATTATACCGACGACTTGGGTGGACTAGGGGTCGTGACGTCACGCCTATGTACTGTAAATTCGACGGTTTTTTATGTTTGAGTTTGTTTTAATGTTACTTTTATGTTTCAGTTTATCCACAGTTCGCTCTACCGTAGAGATAACGATCGGTTTCGTTAAACCAGAGCCGAGATCTCGACGAGTATCTTGTCAATATCTTTGGTATTTCTAAAATAGCTTGGATATTACAAGTGTTGAGGCTTGTAACTGTATTCGGGGATTTTCTGGGGCATTAGAGCCCAGAAGAGCAGTTAGTAGGCTCTGGTTTTCGCCAGCTTGAGTGGACTAGGGGTCGTGACGTCACGCCTATGTACTGATGCCTATTCCTGGTGGCGTTGGTTGCAATCGAAATACCATAAATTGTTCAAACAAAACAGACTACAACTGATGACGTTGGGTGAGCTTATGATTTCCGAAATTCACTGTCAATTCGGATAACGATAATTTTATAAAAGTTATTTATTACTGTGGCAAGAAAGTATTCACTAGGTAGTTATTAATCGGTCATGGTCTAATAAATGAAAGTTATTCATCCATCGTTAACTTTCTTTTATGCTTCTGTCTGTCAAGTTGGGATTTATGTACCTTAATAATCCGGCAGTATTTAAAAAAATATTCAATTATTGGTAAAGTGAAAATTATTGACACATTCTGGACTATCTAACACCCTGTACATCATTTTTAAAGAAAATTTTATGGACTACACTTCCCCTCTCTTCGTCTTTCCTCTCAATTCGCTCCTTAAAGAGATATTGACGAGAAAGTGAAAAAATGTACCCTTCGGGGTGGTTTTGAGCTAGTCCCACCCTGAATTCGAGGTGGCAACCTAAATTTTCTGGATCAGCGGGGTCGAATTACTACAAAAATGCGAGTTGTCAATAAGTAATACGTTTCGCTTCAAGGGGCTTAAATTTTAAGAAATGTGCCCAGACTATAGCTTTGATAGACCAGTCAAATTTTCCAATTATTCAACATACAATTTTTATTTTGCAAATATTATTTTCGGAAGTTCTAGGGACTTTATAACATTGGCCTGTTGTTGCATTTCGTTTTAACCGGGCCACCCTGTATACTTTGAGATTCCTTGCTTGAACGCGATTACAAATCAATTTGCTGGACTATTTATACCGACAGTTGGAAGTTTGCTTATCTATGCGTTCGTGCATACACATAAAAATCCCTGACCTTTAAAGCAGCTGTTAAATAGCCAATAAAGCATGTTCGACATCAGTTAGTTTTTCCCGAGCCGCAGATCTGCGGCTACGATAGCCAATCGGAAAACGTCGCAGCAAAACCGATGGAACTGGGAACTGATGACGACATATACTAAATTTACATGATCTCGTAAACGCAAATTCCTCAACCGTCATTAACCAGAAACGACAGCCGTGCGTTGGCACTACTTCGCCGACAGCGCTAATAAAAAAGGAACCAGACTGCGTGGAACCAGGTGCTATCTGATTCCGCGTTTTCCCTTTTCGCATCTGCAATCAGATAATGCAAGTGCAGATCTGTTCGACGTTAAACGCGGCCACATGTGGTGCACTTTATATCGCATTGAACGGCCGCTTACGTGGGCACCTTTACGATCGTTCTTGCGCCGTAAATTAAGGTGCTGCTGCAAGGGTCTAGGTCACAGCCGTTGTTGTTTTGTTTCGTGTCAATAACGTCAGTCAGCGGATTCCCGAGATGTGGTTGGGTCAACCGTGCGTGAGAACTTTTGGAGTAAGCGTTGGGATCTCTGGTTGCGCTGTAATTATCTGTACCCGGTGTTACCGGCCGTTAATTGCAGAATACGAGTACTGCCTTTAATAGAGGAAACATGTGGACGACGCGTTTTAATAACGCGAGATGTTTTGGTTTTATTTTATTTGATTTGTTGTCTTATTCTGTTGAAGAGTGCCTCTAGAAAGTTTTTACTGCATGAAAAAATAATCAGTAATAAAAAAGTTGTGACACTTCGAAATCTGTCAAATGTCAATTTTCGCCAATATATAGAAAACGGTTAGAGATATCGAAATACAGTTTTCACCTATCGACGTTTCACAGAAATTGGGGTCAGTTTTTCTCTATCTGGTCTAGAAGTAGGAGAAATAGCCAAAATCAAGCGATTTGGGACACCCTGTACATATAGTATACAAAATTTCATGGGCGACATTTCTTCTCTCTTCGTTTTTTCTCTCAATTCACTCCTTAAAGAGATATTGTCAAAAAAGTAAACAAATTTACTTTAGGGGTGGTTTTGGGCTGGTTCCACCCTGAATCCGAGACGGCAACCCAAATTTTCGGGATCAGCGGGGTCGAATTACTATAAAAACACGAATTGTCAATAAGTAACACGTTCCGCTTCGAGAGGGTCAAATTTTAAGAAATACTAGGTCGGGCCCCAAATACAGTTACAAGCCTTAACACTTGTAATAGCCAAGCTATTTTAGAAATACCAAAGTTATCAACAAGATACTCATCGAGATCTCGGCTCTGGTTTAACGAAACCGATCGTTCTCTCTACGGTAGAGCGAACTGTGGATAAACTGAAACTTAACAGTAACATTAAAACAAACTCAAACATAAAAAAACGTTCAATTTACAGTAGTTTTCTTGAATTTTTCACATTAGTTTTACGGTTTACATACAAAAATGTGGATTTGTCCCATATCTCATATAAACCGCAAGCCTTCCGCTTGATTCCGGTTGGAAATTCCCATTACGTTATGATTAAATTCGCGAGCAACATCACCCCAGTACGTACACGCGGTGGGAAAGAGAGGACCAGCCCGGCTTAGAACCCAAGCCGGTAGCAGTTAGTAAATGTAGGCAAACAAGCCAGGATAATTAATTTTCCATAGACAAGCATTAGAGCCGTATTCTTTGTGATTTTAGGCGCGTCACTTCACAGTATTGACGCTCGCTCGCTTAACCCTAACATTCGGGGTTGGTGCTTTACGAGCACAATTGGTTATCGTGGCGAATGCCATCTGCTATAAAATAAATTAAATGTCCCGAGACCCCACGTCATTTTTTCCCTGAACGGCCTCAACAAGATATGAATAATTTACCGGCTAAACACACCATCAAATCTCGGCGGCGTCATTTATTTCGACGAGATACAATATGGGTCGGATACTTTACGGACAATGGAGGGTGATGATACCAAGTACAATAGTGTAGCGCCGCGCGTAAGCGATGCCACGGGGGAGGTACGTTATAAAGTTCGAGCCAACAAATATAATACCAAAATTTAGTTTGTTGGGACTTTTACCGAAATGTAGACTGTTTTTTGAAATTTAATAGCAGCTATAATACTGACGATGGCGCTTTCAAATTTGGACTGTCAGTAGTTGACATGTTGCTTGAGGGCGTGAGGGTGCAAAACTTAAAATATATTGATTGGTTGGGGGCTAAAAATATGGGGCAACTTTGGACATTTTGATCCGACTTTAATATTAAATATAATCGAAATTAGGAATGCAATTGGCATAAACGCTTGCTCACGCCTTAAACCAAGTCTTTAGCAGTGCACTGTAAAAATTACAGCAAGAAATATTCATCAGTTTCGTTGTAACGAGTGTTTAAAATAAACCTTGCAAATCTGAAAAATTGCAAATAGCAATTGGCTCGCCACGGTATCGTCTAGCATAAGAGTGCGGGTGGATTTCGAAGATGGGGTGCTGAGTGCACATCAAGACGCAACGCAAACCTCGGCCACGTTCATTTCGGCTCTTACCCAGAGAGAATTCAAGAGCGACGACATTTCAGGCCGAGATAAATATGCGTATGAATTACTTTTGTTTTTATTACTGCGGCTGCTTTACATTTTACACGGCTTTGCCATAAAAGTAAATGGCGTGGTTCTTTGAAAAATTCAACGGGCATTATACGCGAGTCAAGGGGTTTGTCCTCGCCTGGCAAATTGCTAAGAAAGGAAATAAAGGAACGCACGCCCGGTTTTCGGCCGGTAATAAGGCGAAGGGAAATTTTTATTTTCAGGCCTCCAAGAAGTGCAACACCTAGTATTTAATCAAATACATACGGGGTGGGTAAAAAATAAGAGGATTTTTGAAATATTGAGCCCGGTCCTGCTCACGCGCATGCGCACAAGGTTCCCCATGGTATCGCTCTAACCAAACCTCGCGACAATCTGCTCATCTTGTTTAACGAAAAATTGAAATTCTGAACACAGGGCCGTATTCCATATTTTAAGTGCCTAGTTTCCTTTTTTATTGGCCTTTTATGACCTATTTCAAAATGTTTATGTCGATGCGCTTTGGTGCAGCACCGATTTCCCAGTATCAGCTGATTTTTTTTCCTTGCAATAACTTATAAACATATTTTTCTGCGTCCTCAAAACAAATTAACTTAATGGCTACTTAAACAAGATTGCCAACAGCAAAATACTGATAAAATATAGCTGATCAATAACAACGTGGGTCAATAAGTCCAGAGGTTAAGATAGCTAAAATAGACCGGTGAATTGAAATTTAAGCCCCCCTCATTGTTTCCTTTATTTTATTTCGTCATTTAATAAAAAAATTAAAAAAATATAAAAAAAAGACGGAATATACGCGCTTCATCCATTCCTGACTTGATCCCTGACCATATTAAAATAGATTCAATGACTTATTGATTACTATTTATATTTATAATTAGATTTAATATACATATAACACCAAGACCAAGGAGGCCGCGTCTCCCTATAAATCAAGCATGATCACTTTGTGGCTGGCTTTGTGGTTATCGCGTCGTAAAAACGCAGTTAAAAATGGTCAACGACATCGTTAAACGAGAACAAAAATACATAAACAAATGCACATAAAGCCCTTATCAGTACGTTCAGAAATTATTTATGGTGTCGTGCCTTACGCAAATATGACTTTCTTGCACCATTCCAGCCAAGCAGCATAATTTGAACTTGAGTCACAAAGGTACATAATAAAGTCATTAAATAACGTACGATTTAGATCAAATTGCAGATAAGCGTTTATTTCGACAAACTAGCTTAATATAATGATTTACCGAGAAAACATAAGTTTAATTGTTTGAATATAGATATCGGGTACACATACTCACGTCCAGATGCTTTAAAATTAGAGTAGACCATGGAAAATTTCGATTTTGTTTTGTTTTACTTAACTGAGGTTAATACAGTTTATAAAGAAGAAAAACATAACCACAAATTAGCTTGATGTCAAAAATATGACGTTTGTCACAACCTTCATTTGTTTCTGAAGGCTTCTTAGTTTTGACATCAATTAATTTGAAAGAGAATCGTAGCTCTTGGCATAAATGAGCTAGGACTAGGATAAAAAATAAAAAAATTGTGCATAACACAAGTAACTGCACTCGCCTGCGGCTCGTGCTGTAATTTATCGAGTCAAATGTCAAATCACTTTCCTCCCCTCAACAATAATGGATCATTCTATTTCACCGTATCGGAAAATAAATTCTGTTGGACAGGCTAGGCATGAAGTTGGAGATTGGTGTAAATAAGTCACGCGCGTTTTCGCTTTTGGCAGCTGTCAAATTTTCTGTCAACTTTATGAAAATGCCATCCAATAATTATTTGAATAGATGAAAGTACAAAGTAGACATTTTTCTATAGGTTTCGTAGGTATTGAATACGAAATTAGTTTCAAAAAAATATTATATTTGCTGGTAACTGTCAAAATTGCTGTCAAATTTAAAAATATGCAAGTTTGTCTCCTTTAATTTTGGAAACAATGTGAATTTCCATTGACGAAAGTTCCATGATGATATTAAAATACATTTTTTACTTTTGACAGCTGTCAACATTTCTGCCAATCTAATAAAAATTACATTTAATAATTATTTCAACAAATAGAAGAGGCGAGCAGACAATTTTCTATACGTTTTGCAGGTACCAAATACGAAATTGATGTAAAAAAAAAATATTGTTTTTTGGTAGCTGTCAAAACTGCTGCTAAATTTAATAATATGCAAGTATATGTTTTTCGTATTACTTTCGTATTCAATACTTCCAAAACCTATAGAAACATGTTTGTGAAGTACTTTAATTCGTTGAAATAATAATAAAATGGTATTTTTTGCAAGTTGACAGAAATTTTGACAGCTGTCAAAGGTTACAACTTTATTTTAATATCAATTACTAAACTAGACAGTTTTAAAGCATTTTATGAATCTTATTCTATGGAAACCAATATTATTTTCAAAATTACAAAAAATATACTTGTAAATATATTAATTTGACAGCAATTATGGCATTTGATAACCAATATATTTTTTTGACGTCAATTTTGTATGCAGTACCTCCAAAACTTATAAAAAATGTTTGTTAAGTACGTTTATTTGTTTAAATAATAATAAAATGTCATTTTCATGAAGTTTTTGACAGCTGTCAAAAGTGAAAACTTTATATTATTATCTATTATGGAACTTGCAAATTTCAAACCACTTAATAGCACTTCTTCCATGGGAATTCACGTAATTCTTAAAATTACGAAAGGCACAGTTGCATTTTTTTAAAATTTGACAGCAGTTTTGACAGCTACCAACAAATATAATATTTTTTTACAACAATTTCATATTCAGTTCCTCCAAAGGCTATAAGAAATGTCTGCTTGGTACTTAAATTTGTTGAAATAATTATTAAATGGCATTTTCATTAAGTTGGCAGAAATTTTGACAGCTGTCAAAAGTAAAAACTGTATTTTAATATCAATTATGGAGCCAACAAATTTAAAAAACACTTGATTTCCCTTCTATGGAAATTCACATTGTTTATACAATTATGGAAGACAAACTTGCATAGTTTTAAATTAGACAGCAATTTTGACAGCTACCAACAAACATTATAATTTTACGAAATTAATTTCGTATTCAGTACCTCCAAAAACTATAGAAAAATGTCTTGCTAAAGTCATTTGTGGAAATTATTATTAAATGACATTTTCATTTAGTTGACAGAAAATTTGACAGCTGTCAAAAGTGAAAACGAAAACTCTTCAATTTTTTTATTTGACAGTGATTTTGACACAATATTCAATAATTTCTTACTTATTCTTATAGATATCGTTTTACTGTTTAAAGCAGCGAAACGTTGCTGCGTGGCAACCATCTTCAGGACAATTCTTCTTATTAAAATTGCCGTACAACCGAACGTAGTACTTACATAATATCACCTAAACAGGTCGAAACGACATTCCTTAATTTAAATCACTTAATTATCTCAGAAATGGGCAATTAGAAGCAATTTAGATAAAGACGCGCCTCCGAAACCAGAGATGCATTACATAACAGATAATCCTATCTGGTTAGTTAATTAAAACATTTAATTTATGTTTTTCGATGGCAAGCCAGAGGTTAATCGTCCGGCTGATAAGCTCCAGACGAAAAAGATAAACGAAACGTTTACCGCAAGCAACTCACGTGAGTAAAATTGTAACGCAGGCGAGCCATCGACTGGTGATGAATTCCACAACTTTGCTGTTCGATGGAGGATATGTAGAGGTGACGCAATCTCCATCAAAATAACGCTAAAAGCAGACAAATTGTGTATCCACGGTTTAAAGGTTCAACCGTGAGTGGCATTTGTAAATATTTTAATATTCAAATGCAACAATTACGTTCCTTATTGTTCGCAGTGTGAAGTGAAGTGTTTTATATCGGTACCAAACAATAGAATTGGATTCTTTTAAAAAATGCAAGGTGAAAAGTACATCGACGTTATCAATACCATTAAATGCGAGCATAATAATAACATTCAACAGTTTGGCCAACGTGACAGGTAAATAATTTTTATGAGGAGAGTTTAGAAATTACAAAATGGTATCTGTGATGCGTAACTAATATAATAACCACTTACACAATACAATAATTTAGTATAAATAAGCCTACTCACGTGTTTTTTCGAGATAAGATAATGTATCTGTGTTTGTTGATTGTTTCGCGGTATTAAATAAAAATTACAAAATACAGGTGATTAAAACAAAATGTATAGGTATCTATTGCGTAACTAAAAATAGATAATGTTCGCAAACAAAAGTTTTTTAAAACGGCTATTTATTCTACCTATTTTTTCCCATTCACCCAAATATCCATAAGCCTTAAATGGAATAATCAGAAGCATCTAGATTATGCCAGAAGGTATATCTGCAGGTATATAAAGGCCAGGATGGTCCACTGCAGGCAATTCAATATGGGAAAGTGAACTGTACACGACAGAAAAGGAGCAATGACTAGTAGTGTGGTTAAAAGTAGTAATTAGGTTTTTAAGTGAATAATTATTATAAGTAATTAAGAGTGAGTTAATAATTCAGTGGTTTAGTGTTAGTCTTGTTGCAATTGTTGAATCCGCGCTTGGGGTGTAAACACGTAACACTTTTAATATGTCTGATTTTTATGAGAGGAATCCCTTGTTGGAAGAATGCGGCGAACCGTCCTAAATAAGCAGTATCGACGTATATCATATCAGAATTATTAAAAATCAGGCACCCACGTATATCGACGCACAAGCCCCCCAATTAAACAACGATCTACCACCCACGTAATCCACACAGAAAGCCGCGTTAGAGCGCTATTTATTAATAAATAATAACCTGACATTTCATCGATAACTTTTTTTTTTTCATGTACGACATCTTTTCCCACCACACCATCAATCTAACGGCTTATTAATCTATTGTTGTCGACTGTTCTGTTGCTATAGCGATATTTTGTAACGCGATGCCTCGGGGCCCAGAAAATTGTCAGCGCGACCCAGATAAATTTTAATAAAGGTGCCCTGTCGATCGTACCCTCTACCACGAATCCATCCTCACCAGCAGCGTGGAAAATTGTGCTTCGCTACCTACCCCGTCCGTTTTGCATCGTCATCGTCCCCGTGTTCTTTTACTTCTTTCGGATACAGTTCGGAATTGGAACAAAATCGTAGGGCCCGGCCCACTACGACTGAAATTAAATGTAATTTTAAAAACAAAATAATAGCGATGGTTTCTGTGGTTTGTTTCCATTGTCGAAAAAGTTAAAAATTTCGGGAAAAAATAGTCAGACAGGGAAGGATACGGGGTAGAGAAAGTGAAAAAAATAAGGCGTACAAAGGGGACAGGGGCTATCCTTTTCAGAAGAAATATAGGGTTTCTTCTTTAAAATTGAAGAAATTAAAAAAAAATAAGGCGGACACACGAGGAAAAAATAAAGTGGAGAAAAAAGTTTCTTCTTTAAAATCGAAAAAATTTAAAAAAAGGCGGACAGGAAGTATAGATAGGGTTTCTTCTTTAAAATTGAAACAATTAAAAAAAAAAATAAGGCGGACAAAGGGTATGTCTTTTTCAGAAGAAGAAATTTAGAGTTTCTTCTTTAAAATTGAAGAAACAAAAAAGTTGGGAGGACAAGGGGGAAAAATTTTAAAAATTAAAGCGGGCAGCAATGTCTTTTTCAAAGAAAAAATTTAGTTTCTTCAAAATTGAAAAAAAAATAAGGTTTCCTCTTTAAAATTGCATAAAATTTTAAAAAATATGGCGGACAGTCCCCTGTGGAGCTGTCCTTTTCGAAGAAGAAACTTAAAAAAGTAAGGCGGACAAAGGGGCTGTCCTTTTCAGAAGAAGAAATATAGGGTTTCTTCTTTAAAATTGAAGAAATTAAGAGAAATAAGGCGGACAGACCAGGAAAAAATTTAAAAAAAATAAAGGGGACAGCCCTGTCTTTTTCGAAGAGAAATTTAGTTTCTTCTGTAAAATCGAAAAAATTTAAAAAAAGGCGGACAGAGGAAATATAGGGTTCCTTCTTCAAAATTGAAAATAATTTAATAAAATAAGGCAGACAGTCCCCTGCGGAGTTGCCTTTTTTTTCGAAGAAAAAATTTAGGGTTTCTTCTTTAAAATTGAAAATATTAAAAAAATCGGGCGAACAAAGGGGGGGAAAATTTTTAAAAATAAAGCGGACAGCTGTCTTTTTTCGAAGAAAAAATTTGGTTCCTTTAAAATTGAAAAATAAAAAAATAAGGCTGCAGTCTTCGGAAGAAAACATTGGGTTTCTTCTTTAAAATGAAAAAATTTAAAAAAATATAGCGGACAGACCCCTGCGGAGCTGTCTTTTTTCGAAGAAGAAATTAAAGGTTTTTTTCGTTAAAGCTGAAAATTTAAAAAAAATTGGGTGGACAAAGGGGGGGAAAAATTTTAAAAATAAAGCGGACAGCTGTCTTTTTTCGAAGAAAACATTTGGTTTCTTTAAAATCGAAATAAAAAAAATAAGGCGGCCGTCTGCAGAAGAAAAACATAGGGTTTCTTCTCTAATAAGAAAAAATTTTAAAAAATATAGCAGACCACTGCGGAGCTGTCTTTTTTCGAAGAAGAAATTAAAGGTTTCTTCTTTAAAATTGAAAAAATAAAAAAAATTGGGCGGACAAAGGGGGGAAAATTTGTTTTAAATAAAGCGGACAGCCCTGTCTTTTTTCGAAAAACTTTAGGGTTTCTTCTATAATATTGAAAAATTTAAAAAAAATAAGGCGGATAGAGCCCCTCTGTCTTTTTCAGAAGAAGAAATATTATTTCTTCTTTAAAATTGTCTAATTTCTGTGATGTGTTTGTGTTTGTTACGTTTATAAATTGAAAAAATAAAAATAATAAAGCGGACCGGTGTCTTTTCAAAGAAGAAATTTAGCTAGAATTTCTTCTTTAAAATAAAAAAAATAAAAAGAAAGGGGACCAGTGTTTCGTCAAAGAAGAAATTTAGAGCGCCTTCTTTAAAATTGAAAAAATAGCAGCGGGGATGTTATTTTTGAAAGAAGAAATTTAGGGTTTCTTTTTTAAAATTGGAAAAATTAAAAAAAGGCTGGGCTGTCTCTTTCAGAAGAAGAAAGATAGAGTTTCTTCTTTAAAGTTGAAAAAATAAAAAAATAAAATGGAGGACTGTTCTATTTTCAATGAAGAAATTTAAGTAGTTTTTTATTTAAAATTGAAAAAATAAAAAGAAAGTATAGGATTTCTTCTTTAAAATTGAAAAAATTAAAATAAATAAAGCTGACAGCGGGGCTGTCATTTCTGAAAGAAGAAACTTTGGATTTCTTCTTTAAAATGGAAAAAAATTAAAAATAAGACGGACAGAGCGGCAGTCTTTTTCATAAGAAGAAATACAAGATTTCTCTTTTAAAATTGTGTAAATTCTGTGGTGTGTTTATGTTTATGAGAGTGTTTATGTTAGGTTTATAAATTGAAAAAATAAACAGAAATAAAGGAGACGTGTTTTATCAAAGAAGAAATTTAGAGCTCCTTTAAAATTGAAAAAATAAAAAGAAATAAGGCTGACAGCGGGGCTGTCTTTTTCAGAAGAAGAAAGATATTTTCTTCTTTAAAATTGAAAAATAAAAAAATAATAAAGCGGACAGTCCCTGAGAGGCTGTTTTTTTTAAAGAAGAAATTGAAAGTTTTTTCTTCAAAAGTAAAAAATAAAAAGAAATAAAGCAGGACAGAGGGGTCGTCTTTTTCAGAAGAAGAAATATAGGATATCTTCTTTAAAATTGAAAAAATAAAAAAAAATAAAGAGTTCCTTCTTTAATTAAAATTGAAAAAATAAAAAGAAATGAAGCTGACAGCGGGGCTGTCATTTACGAAAGAAGAAATTTAGAGTTTCTCCTTTAAAACAGAAAAAAAATATTGTCTAATTTCTGTGGTGTGTTTATGTTTATGTTACGTTTATAAATTGAAAAAATAAAAATAATAAAGCGGACCAGTGTCTTTTCAAAGAAGAAATTTAGCTAGAATTTCTTCTTTAAAATAAAAAATTAAAAAGAAAGGGGGCCAGTGTTTTGTCAAAGAAGAAATTTAGAGCGCCTTCTTTAAAATTGAAAAAATAGCAGCGGGGATGTCATTTTTGAAAGAAGAAATTTAGGGTGTCTTTTTTAAAATTGGAAAAATTAAAAAAAGGCGACAGAGAGGCTGGGCTGTCTCTTTCAGAAGAAGAAAGATAGAGTTTCTTCTTTAAAGTTGAAAAAATAAAAAAATAAAATGGAGGACTGTTCTATTTTCAATGAAGAAATTTAGTTTTTCTTTAAAATTGAAAAATTAAAAAGAAATATAGGATTTCTTCGGATTTCTTCTTTAAAATTGAAAAAAGTTAAATAAATAAAGCTGACAGCGGGGCTGTTATTTCTGAAAGAAGAAATTTAGGGTTTCTTCATTAAAATTGAGAGAATAAAAAGAAATAAAGGGGACCAGTGTTTTATCAAAGAAGGAATTTAAAGCTTCTTTAAAATTGAAAAAATAGAAATAAAGCGTACAGAGGGACTGTCTTTTTCAGAAGAAGAAATATGGGATTTCTTCTTTAAAATTAGAAAAATAAAAAAAATAAATAATTTCTGTATCCTTTATGATGATAATTCAGTTCCAAAATCGCCAGTTCATGACAAAAATGCGTACATCACTTGTTTGTTTAAATACCCCGAGAAATACCCACTCGAATGCCTACCGGAGGATTGGCCTCAGCTCAGATTATCATCGGGGCTTCACTGAAAATACGATTAAAACCTCTTCGGTGCGTTGTAAACTGTGCACCTATATTACCATACAAATCAAGTGGGAGACGGATGCCAGCACGATCGGCTCCGTCACGGCTCACGCCCGCCGTATAATAGCCGCAACTCCACGTGTGCGTGTGTGCACAATGCGTAAATCTCGGGAGATGCGGCCCGGCATGCATTACTTATATTATTAGGACACCCCGCCGGGACAGGAACGGCTCCGAGGAGGAACTAAATTAAATCCGTCGAGATCGTACGCGTATATCATGACGGCCGGGCAAGGCTCCGTTCGACTTTTGTTGTCGGCCTGTTCTGTTACGACAACCTCCAGCACGAAAATAAAAGAGGAACAATAAATTCCGAATGAAATAAATACATGTTTGGTTTGGTTTGGATGAATGGCCTTAATCTCTCGCGGGAACAGGATGTACGGTTTAGTTGAAGCGAGTAAAGGGATTGGTAATGGCACCTTCTGCTTTCCGCACTTAGTACTCGGTATCTAAGTTTGGAAACTAGTTAGGAAGTTGATTCGAAAAATTGGTTAGAGCGATAAAACGTTGCAGATTGTCTTATGAAAGAAATGTAAGATTTCTTCTTTAAAATTGTCTAATTCTGTGGTGTGTTTTAAAAAACTAAGAAAGTAAGAATTCTTTTAATTTTCAAGTAGGCCATGTAAACAATTTTTTCTAATAGATATCTGTCAAATTTTTGTCGCATTTATCTCTAGAAAAAGTGGTGAATTTCCGAAATATTAAATATATTTGTGAGGAGGAAATGGAAAACTATTAAAAACATTAGCAAAAGTTGACAAAAATAGGAAAAACTCGAGGAGAAACTAAACTAGAATAAATGTTGACATCTACGCATATTTCCATTTCTAATATTTATTGAGAAGGCCATGGAAAAAAAAAAGAAAATCTCGAAACAATCGTAAATGTCATAAACTCATTGGCGAGTTGATGTGAGTGAGCATTGTTAAAAATCGTAAAATTCAAGATAAGGTTCCACCAATTCTTCATACCGTTGAATGAATGAATACCAATAAAGCTTTTGTTTTTTTCAACTGTCAAAGTGTCTTGGTAATGCAAGGCAACTTGATTTTATTAGGAAGTTCTATTTTAATCGTTTCACATAACAAGATTAACGGTAAGGATAAAAATAATATCAATTTTTTATAGTCAAAGCCAACTCCGATTCCCATTTGATTCGATGTTGAAAGTTATGACACTTTTTCATAATCTGCCAAATGTCAATTTTCGCCGATATCTCGATACCGGTTAGATATCGATAATATACGGTTTTCATTATTTTTTCATTGTTTTTCTGATATCGTATTTAAAATCTACGTAAAAATAACTAAAACCTTTTGTACTTTACACTTTTTTCTTTTTCCAAAAATAACAAAGTTAATGGGGGGTGTAAAAATATAAATTATCACCCTGTACCTATCCATGCAGCCTACTAAATTAAAACATCGTATGATCGTATGAATGACGTCTAGTTTAAAGTGAAAAACACATTTTTCGCAACTATTACGTTACACAACAAATCAGATGATTACCAACGCAATTATAAAATAATGAATAATAAATCGATTTAAAAACTTGTTGACGTTTTCAGTTGCAAATAAATAAATTTTTAGTTTTTGAAAGAAGGTATAAGTACGTCAAATCGAATTCTCAACAATCTGCGTTCATCTGTCGGTCTGTCTGCCAAGGGAATACTTTAACAAAAACAATGGCCCACCCCAGAGAGGTTTAACTTTGTTTTATACCTAGAAAATAGTGCGCAGTATAATGACGTGCGCTCCGTCAACCAAGTTGCCATCATCGGGAGATGACAGACAGTGCCACAGATATCGAGAGTTTTTGAAAATTTAATTAATCTCTCATCAAAACTCGCTTTCATCGGGTTCATTCTCGCTCATTAAAATAATATTTTCTAAACTATGGTTTGTGAACCATCACTTCTACAACCTCGTCTGGCTATTTTGACCTCAAATAAATAAATTACCATTCGCTTAGGATCGACTTTGGAATAATTAACGTTTTATAATTCCAATAATAATAATGCATTCAGTAAATAAATACCGAGGATCAGTCGTTTCGATTAGAGGTGCTCTCGAGGTAGAATACTGAACGGTTCAAAAAAGCTGTATTTTTTACCTGGAACGTGAGAAGCGTACCACGTAATCGCCCCCCGGCTTTTGTTTTAATCCACATCGGCCGACTTCGCGGAAAAGTAACAGGTTCAAATACAGAATATCCTTGTTTGTGCAGTAGAGCTACTCTTTATGCAGCAATTAACTTAGATGTTGCAGTAAAAGGTAAAAGGCTAGACACACGTAAGGAACAGTCAGTTTTATTTTAAAAACATGATTTAACATAATTGTTAAATGCCAATTTTTTTATTAATTAATCGTGGCAAGCAGTTATTTTTCCAATAATTTTAAATAAAAGAATAATAGGTACCTATAAAGTTCACATACTTTCACTTAGGTACCCAACAAATTAATTAAAATTCTTTGCGTCTGACCTTCAAAAAGTGCCGTTATTTAAAAAATATTTGGGTAAACATTAGGAGTACATCTGAAAACATTTAATTCAATTGTAGGTCAACACATCCAGCACTTCTAGTAAGATTTTTTGCGTACGTTTTTGCAGACACCTCTCAAGAAACTGCCGACAAACACTTGGCGCAGAAAAGTACATTTTGGCAAAACTATGACTAAAACTCATATCAAAACTCACCTGCAATGGTGAATCTATCCATGTAATTTATTAAGTTGACAAAACACAATACAAAAACTGCAACCCACTCGCGAAACTTAACATCCCTAAGAGTTTTTCCCCTCTGTTCACCAGTTTCCTCCGAGTGCGCCACCAACTCCTGTTGGGAATTATTCTGGGCTATATCTGACTCCATTTTCAATTTTTTCATAACAATTTTCGAACTTTTTTCTAATTTTTCGGACGGCATGACCGGTATAGTTCAGTTAACCTAACTTCTTGACACTTTGAACAGGAATGAGTCCGAATTCGTATGTGAATCATGTTGGCGGGTTCACAGCACGCGTGCGCCGAAAATCACCTGATGAGTACGCGTTTATTTGTGTCAAATCACTTTTTGATATTGGGGCCTACGAGCAATGAATATTCCTTATTTTGGAACTAATTAAATATATATCGAACAAGGTAAGTGCAACTCACAGTTATACGAAGTTTAAACACTCAATAATTATTAAACAAACACTAAAACACGGCAGCAGACTTTAAGCAGCTGCTACTTTGTCAGTCACAGATGTCAAATGTATTTTGAAGTTTCTGTCAATTCTGTCGGTACTTTTGACAGCGACAAGTTGCGTTTGTTTCGTGTAACACGTCTACCCCGAGTAACTGCAAAATATTTAAAATTCGTAGTCAGTTTTTATTTTGTTGTGATGAAGATTTTTAATACTAATACTGTTTCAATTCAATATAATGGAGAGGTATAGTTTAAACGTTAAATATTCAACTAATTTTATATTAAGAAATTGTTTAATCATTCTCGAATTGCCAACGAAAGTATTTAAAGTAAAGGAAGAAAAATCATCAATAATATATGTGACAAAACTACATTAACTTACATACGATAATTGTCCTCTGTATTCACATAAGATTTTTTGGTATATTAAAACTAACAATTAGTATCTAGGTAAACCGACACCAGATCTAGCGGTCTGCTTGGTATTACCTATTTCTACAAGGCTTTGGTCAAGATTAGTATTTTCTTTTTGGGGAATTTAGGTGTTTGTATGGAATCTGATCCACCTTAAGTTGGATCGGGTGTGAAAGGTGTTGGGAAGGGGGTAGAGTCACACAGCCCAGTCTCAGAGTAAAAAGAGAAAGATATCAGGGAAGAAATTCTTCACTTTTCACTCAACAATAGAATGTCAATGTCAAAAAAGCCAAGTCTTTTGTGAACGCACCGTAGTTGAGATGAACAGCCGTGAACAAATCTGAACCTGAACTAATCGAATGCGCTTAACTGCCTTTATATAGTTCGTTTGTATGCAGGAATTGAACTACGTTTACTTTGTGTACATACTGGTTCCCAAACGACTACTGATGTGACGAAATACGAAGTTCATCATACAAAATTTTAGTCAAGGTATGTGGGATTTAGAAAAATAGATTATATCGTACTTTATTTAATAATTTATTGGAATAATACACATAGATGTATTACAAAATATAAACAAATCAGTAAAAATAAAGACAATTAATATTAATAATAAAAATATTATAAAACACTTAAAGTGCATCACAGCTACCATACACTATAATTTTTATATAGAATAGCACAGATATATAGATATATTCAGAGGAATCAACTCTATTATAATCAACAACAGGTAGAGTATGTTAGATCTTATGTAGTTCATATTGTAAAATAGTTTGACATTTAGTATAGCTAGCATAGTGTACGTTTAAAACTAGGAAGTATATAATATTTTAGATTTGTATTCAAACGTTTTGTTTCCTAAAAAACTGTACCCGTATACGAAGAAACATGTCACAGAAAACGTTTGCCATTTGTTACTCCTTATTTTAAAATGAATGCGATTTTTGTAATGCTCATTTTAAATCGAAGACGGCTTGCATAATTCTCAGAGCCATGTTCCTTCAAGAATTCGAACAAATCGAGGAATTATCATAAGTCTAAATTTATTTTTGTATTAAAAGCACATGAATAAATATTTTCAAATATATTATTTAAATCACTAAAGCTTTTCTGCAACAGTTACATTTGGAAAATGAGTATTTTCAATAATTCTGCCAAAGTATTCGTGTGTAATCGAGCATGAAATAGATAACGTAAACGAAAAAGAAGTATATTGCTGCCACCATTTTTACAATATGTACGCCGTTTTTACCTGAGACGTATCTATGAGATCTGATTCTCTAGGAATTTAGTTGCATAAAATACGGGAGCATTAATTGTTTAAAAATGGTAGCGGCACAGCTATTTATAGAAACCATTTATCTTGTACAAGCTTTATAATTTGGAACAATTACGCCAACTTCAATCAAAATTTAGTCTAGTATACGATTGATCTAAAATAGCAATCTATGGGTATAAATATAACTGTTGTACATCACATTGTTTTGTTACGCAATTTGTAGCAATAATATATTATTGTTTGTTAAATGTTCAGACTTTTTTATTTATTTTTCAAGATCTCACACCTAAAATGTTAACTTGCGCATGTAAAATATACAATCCAATAGGT
Source organism: Rhagium mordax (assembly GCA_963680705.1). NCBI lineage: Eukaryota > Metazoa > Arthropoda > Insecta > Coleoptera > Cerambycidae > Rhagium > Rhagium mordax. The sequence goes on along the minus strand of OY796662.1, from coordinate 58,475,371 downwards.
TCAAATTTACGTTCTTTCCGGTGATTTGCGAAAGTCGCTCCTGTTGGTGTTAATAATTTAAAATGCCTCGCGTAAGTAATGATACGCCCAATTGTGGCAACGCAAAGTCTTCAAATTTCGATAATGGAATAGAAGTTATGAGGAAGTTTAAATATAAATGTAAATATAGAAACTTAAATCGTATGGCTCCGCAAATCAGGAAGCATCTTCAAAGGATGGCCATAAATATTCTTATGAAAATTTATTAGACAAGTTAAAATTTGAATTTAAATTTGGCACATCCTTTGTTTGTAGTGCAGAGCCGGTCTTAGACTCTCCAACGCCCTCAAGCGAACTTCTCATGGCGCCCCTTGGATATAGTAATAGAACAGCTGTTTGACTTTCGCATAAAATAGAATTGACTATCTGACGTATCTGACCCCTCTAAGACTGGCTCTGTGGTGATGTGTACCTACTGCGTGTGGAAACCGCCAGGTAAGCTAAAAAACTAATTTCCTCCTCCTTCTTACCGGCACCACATGTACTTAAACGCTTTACCTTGTTGTTCGTAAGAATTTCCGTAACATATACCATACATTTTGTTAAATTCAGTATAACATTTAGTATAATTCCCAGATGAGAGAAACGTTCGTTGAGAGCAACAGTTGAACTGTTGAACTATTGCAATTGTATAGAAATGTGAAGTGGGAACAAACTTATTTTGAGGAGCAGAACTTTATCACATTGCACTTATGAGTTTTACCATTGCAGTAATGAGTAATGTCTTAATATGCTAGTCGAAGGTCAAGTACAGTTCTTGTAATGTATATCGACGTTATATTTTGCTCTAATTGAGGGTATACTAAAGAAGAAAGTGTCAATTGTGTGATTACGACAGAAGTTTTAGCTTAATACAAAAGTACTAGGTCTAGTAATCACTAGGAAAGAATCAATCCCCATTTTGATATTCTGTGTACGCTATAAAGTTACAGTTAACAAAACCTCATACTTTATATAGTATTTACGATTCTGGTTAGGGCTGGAACTTTTATAGGTTCACTAACCCTGTGCAGAAGTATTTTGACAGATTTAAAAATTAAAGTAAGCATACACGTTTTTAAGTGAGTATATTAATATTTATTGTAAATACATTCTTCTCTAATGTGGCGTTCATTTTTTTTATATTTTTTTTAAGCCAAAACAGTCGTACGTCTTTTTACCTCTTTAGTACTTATTTCTTGGCAAATGGCTAACCAACACCCAAGCTAAAAACATCGATTTAACTCGTACTGTATTATTTTCTCGTTAAAAGCGAGATCACGTCAAAAACAACGGTTTTTGCCAGCTGGGAACTCTATATCAGTATTTATATTAATAATTACTTAAATACGTAGACAGCCTTAAAAGCATCCTTTACAAAAAAAATCATAAATCTTCTTTCGCATATTACGTTTGTTTGGCGTTCTTCTGCCCGCCCCTGTACTTTCTTCCGTCTCCATTGTGGTAGTGGTTGTTGTTGGACCCTCTTCTGCCCTGGTACTGAGTCCCATTCTGGCTCTCGTTGGTCTGCAAGTTAGGCAGAACATTCGTGCCATCCATCGAATGGCTGTTCCTCTCGTTGGGCCTTCCTCCCTGCCAGTAGCTCTGGGAGTGCAGCGGGGGAAACCAGTTACCCCTGTAGTGTCCACTGTTATTGCCTCTGTGGCGACCCCCTCCGTTTCCCCTCCCCTGATTTTGGCCGGAGCGGGGAGAAGTGTAGCCGTTCTGTTGCTGGTTGTGCGACATCTCTCGGGGCTGGTAGTGGGTCGTGTGGGCAGAGTTCTCGCGGCGCAAGTCGGAGTTTTCGCGGCGCAACCGCCGGATGATCACCTCGGCGTCGTCCAGTTTTCGCAGCAGCTCGGGGTCGGGTTGCATTGCACGCTCGCGTTCCTTCTCGCGGTCTCGTTCGTAGCGCTCCAATTTCCTACGAAAAACAGAAATTTTAATAAAAGTGTTGAATTTCTAATGTTAAAATAATTAATGTCCCATGTCCCGCACAAGCTGATACCCCGAGATAAAGTAGAGTATTAGATATTGATTATGGCAAATACTTGATTTTCTTACTTTTTCTGTTCATCTACAATTGCAGATAGATAGACGTTTCGGCTTTCAGTTTCCTGCAGTTGCAGCTTCAATTCTCCCATTTCCTTCTCTAATATCTCCACCTGAAGAGGAGTCATGTTGAAGGGCTTTGGACTCGAGTACACCTGTAAAAATGGTATGTTATATCACTGCCTTTAATTTTCTCTACATGCTTGGCCGAGTTATTATTTTGTAATTTAAAGTGATTTCAGGGATGAGCCTAAATGGTTAGGTTATGTTAGGTTAGGTTCGGTATTTTTAAATAAAAGAAAAACATTATTTTTATGTGACATTCAGGATGTGTGAAAATTAATTAATTAAAAGACTTTGATGCTTTTCAAAAACGTTACCTTATGCTTCGTATCGTCTTCCGGGGAAGAGGGAGAACTAGAATTCGGCAAGGCACCTCTCACAAAGACCAACTGGAACTGGAGCTCTAAAAAAGCCAGATTTAATGCCATAAACCAGTTTAACAATAAACAAAAACTGTGCAACGTTTATTAAAAATAAACTAAACTATACCTCTGTTTCTGTTCTTGAGACTCTCGATCTCATTGTGCAGCCCAACCAACATGAGTTGGTGTTGTTCCTGCAAGAATCGTATGTTTTGCTCCAGTTGTGCTATTCGGGCGTTTTCCTGCCCTTTTGGCGTTTCCGCATTCCTAGGAGAGATGTCTTGCGGACGGGACACAACTATTTCTCCGTTGATATTGCCTGATTTTGATTTATTCACCTTGAAAAACAAATTTGAGAGTTAACGTTATGCACAAGTATAGACAATTTTAAGTATTGGTCGATGGCACTTGTAGAAAATCAGATCAGATGTGTACGTTGTACTACATATACAATCGTACTGTCAAGGCCAAGAAAGATTTACTGATCATGCGCATCATATGACTGACATAACCTTAAATTTTTAGTTTTTGCAAATTTATTTTCAATTTCAATTTTAATTCTTGTAGTTTTAGCTTGGATCCGTTATAACATTTAAAAACTCTCTCAGACAGTAGATTTATAATGTTTCAATATTGTAGAATATTAAAAATATACTGCTAATTATAGGTTGGAATTCCAACCTACAAATAGCATCTTATTTTATTAGACCAAGACAATTAAAACTTTATTAATGATGCACCGAACAAGATTTTGGTTGATAGTACAGGATCCAAGGAGAAATTTTGATAAAATTGACGTAACATTCGAAAATTTTAGAAAATGCATATTTTTTAGGTTAGTTGTGACGTCACGTGCGCGTCAACCAAAGAAAAGTATTTGTTTCCCCTCGAGCCGGCTCTGGAGGGACGCGCTCAGATCCGGCCTTTAAATAAACAGCCCCCATACAAAAAATGTATTTATTGTCTTGTAGAATTTATTTCTTTCATTCCCACTAACAAAACTACGCACTCTTCACGTGCTTTCCTTTATGCTATTAAGTGGCGTAAATCATGCAAATACGCCTCGAAATTTATTTATATATGCAAAGGGAAACGACCGCTTAAGTAACCGCATCATTAATTCACGACCTTAAACAAAGAAATATGACGTCATAAATCACTTGACAGATGGCAGGTTATCAGAATAAAATTAAAGATCGCGTTTAACCGAAATACACGATGCTGAATTCAGATCATGAATATAATTAAAAACCTTAGTCATGATGACAGGCGACTGTTTAAGACTATGACATAAGACAAAAAAACCTTCTAGAGTTATTTCGGTCGTATAATCGATAAACACATAAAAATTGATATTATGCATGCATACCAGGAAACTTGATTACATGAGTGTAAAAGCCGAATGCGAAGGTCACACTCAAATTGTGGAGAATTTTTATTTTCAAATTTCACACCAGAAGCGCGAAGCGCGAAGCGAAGCGATTATAAATATAAATAATTATTTATTGCTCTGTTATACATTGAAATATACTTATGCATAAATCGGTCTGTTTGAAAAAACAAGTTTTTAGATTCGCATATTCGGTCTGCAAAACTCACCTGGCCAAAAGGAGTGACAGGTATCTTCACAATGACTTTCGAAGCCATTTCACTAGCAGTTAGCACTTTATTTCCGTCGATAATACTAACACTTCGCGTACACAGAGCGGTTGTATAAACCAGTTGTCGATTTTATGATTCACCGGGATAAAAATATTTCATTAGTGTTTATTCACCTTAAATCCTAACAACTATAATTTGCGACGCAAAACGCCCGCGAGCCGGCGAATTTTCCGGACCTCCGCTAGGCACCTTCCACGACAGGTTGTTCAAACAATATGGGCCCCTCACTTCACTGTATTTGCCGTCGACTCGTGCCGGGCAGCAGGTTTTTCGCCTTCTCCAAACGTATTATGTCTTGTGCAAGCTTTTTCTCTATATTTGTTTTCTTGAATCACACCTCGGCGGGCGAGTATTGATTTTGTGCCTTTGTGTTTTGACATGCTCAAAATGATCGCGGCGCGTATTCGGGGAAGGGCGCAGGAAAATGTGCGGCTGGCAATCGGCGATGTTTCCCGCGTAATATATTCAAATTGGGAAGGGCCGAATACAATTTAACTCGAAATTTCACTTATGTAAGCTGAATTGTACTTGTGCAAACCGATGAAAACAGTTAGATGACACGCACGTGACGTCACAACTAACCTCAAAAATATGCATTTTCTAAAATTTTCGAATGTTATGTCAATTTTATCAAAATTTCTGCTTGGTTCTTGTACTATATATCAACTAAAATCTTTTTTCAGTGCATTATTAATAAAGTTTTGCCTTTAATCTAATAAAATAAAATGCCTTTTGTTGGTTAGAATCCTAACCTATAATTAGCAGTCTATTTTTAATAACCTACAATATTGAAACTTTATAAATCCACTGTCCGAGAGAGTTTTTAAATGTTATAAGTAATGGATTCCAAGCTAAAACTACAAAAATTTAAAATAAATTTGCAAAAACTAAAAATTTAAGGTTATGTTAGTCATATGATGCGCATGATCATGATTGTTGGGACCTCCATGCACCACCGACCTACCAATTAGTTGCTCTCACAATTTCTGCCCAATTTTGTCCCTTTAACCGCCTCTGTATCTCTGAAAATAAAGAAGTTACGAATGCAAGGAGAGAGATAAATGCACCATCACATCACAGACAAATATTTTACTTGGAAAAGTACCTATGTGGACTATTTTAAATATGATAGAACCAAACTGTTGAGAACTGCTGTCATTACTTGTGTGATATGACGTAGGTGCCAAGATACATGAAAATGACTATAACTACTTTATTACATTCGTTCGGAGAAATAATAATCATAATTCTACACTTAGGAATTCGGTTAAAATTGCAATTTGAATACAAATTTATGGTATTTAGTATTTATAAATGGGTAGAGCAGGGGTCTTAAACTTACCATTACTGTTCCTATGAGCTGTGCACCATTTTCAGGAAGAGGCGGTGAAAGCGGAGGCAGTACAATAGTATTCAAGGGGACTTTCCTGCTGTCCACTAGCGAACTCCGTCTGGAAACTCCCATGTGTCTCATTCTAATCCGACAACTATATCTACTTTATTGGCGATTGTCACAAGAATTCCCTGAAATGCACCTCGTGCGTACGTTGCAACCGCAAAGACAACACGCGAGGGTACTACCTTGAAATTATCGACACTAAATCTAACGCTAAAACTACACAAAATGCACTTAAAAATAAAATATTGATATAAAATAAAATATCTTTCAAACCATCTGTCAAATTATTGTCAACACAAAACATTGGTCATTCTCTCACCAGAGGTTACCACCACGCATTGTTGCTCTGTCTCTTTTCCACTCCTACCCCGGCGTATATGCCCGTCTCATAGGAATGAATTCTGTGAGAGACGTCCAACCGGAAATGTAACCGGTTGCTAGGCAACGGCCGGCTGTCATTTCAACCCTCACTAGCAACAAATAAAGTAGCGGTTGCTATGAATGTAATTGAAGGTTAGACGTGGTGTTATGTCAATTAGTTTTTTTAAATATTTTCATCAGTTTTGTTAGATTGTTATCGATTTGTGTGCCACCTTCAGGCGAGCTACTATTCTGTTATGAACAAATTTAGTGAAATTAGGCAGGTGAGTACGGTTTAAGTGCAGGCATGTTTGATTTTAGGTGCTCCATGTGGGTATACACCTATTTCAGTTGGTATAATAAATAATTTTGAACATGTAGAGCAGGCTATTTGGGATACGTCCCTTTTCAATATTCCTACTATTACGGTACATTTTACGATATCTAAATATTTCGAGAGCATCAGCAACTCCAATTGTATCCTTTGGGTTGTCTATTATTACGAATGCTTAATCTAGGTTATTTTTAGGATGGAATTCTGGATGACTTGAAGTTCATGAAGAGTATAAATTACAACCCCAAGAAACTGAACAGCGACGTTTGGCTCAAATTCGGTGTAAATCCCCAAGACGAAGTGGGCAAGAGAGACAAGGACGAGGGGAAGAATTTCACCACACATCCCAAGATGCTCTCTTCGGACACTGACGACACCTCCGCGTTCAGCACGCCGAGGCGTATCAGCGTGTCTTCCAGTGCGTCGAATGTGGAGCTTATCGATAATTTTGCCTACGAGGGAAATAAGGTAAACAAATAAAAAAATACCAAGTCGTTACCCTCATGCTGCGCTTTGATTTAGTAAAAGACACTAGGAACCATTATTTTTTCAGCTGAAAATAAAAGATGCCAGAAAAAAATTGCACCAGAATTTGACACAAACCAAACACAGCGAATTGTGCCACTTAGACGTTGGCATAGGTGACAGTTCTTCTGTGACTCCGAGAGGCCTCTTTCCAGAGAAGCGATTCCAGCGTGAAAAGGGCAAACATGTGAGGATCGACTCCGAGGTTGCTAACAAAATGAGACCTAATGTCTTGAACATTCCAAGTAAAAAATTGGGTCCAACGAGGGGGCCATTGTTGCAAAATTCTCACAGGAGTGGGATAACCGAGTCTGTTTTTGAGAGGAAGTTCAAGACGTTTGTGGAGAAAAGCCTGCATACTATAAGCGATATAAGGTAAGCCAAAATATATTTATACGCAACTTTTTATGACGAGAGAACCTTTTTAGGTCCGCATTGGAAAGGGGCGTGAGCCAGCCGGATGGCGACGAGGATATGTCCAGGAGAATGGTCAGGGTCAAAGAATTCTCCAACAGATTTTCTAGAAATTACCTCTATCCATTGGCTCGACAGGTACAGAAAACGAATTCACTGTGTTAATTTCTTCGCTCCATTCCTTTAGCAATTTCAAGTTGTCTTCTTTTAGATGGAAGACTTGATCAAACTGAATCCGCAAAACGCCAACCTGTACCAGAAGCTCCTGTCAGCGTACCACGTCACACTCAACGGCCTTCAAGCTTACCACAATCATTTGCCAACGTCTATCGGCACCTGCTCCTCCAACAAGTTGAAAGAACTGCTGAAACATATACTGGAACTCTGTGATATCCACAACAGCTTTATTAAGCAACCGGACGACAACGGCTTCTCCGACTTTGTCAGCGTAAGTATAACTACTTGCGATATGGTATATTCGGTACTGACACTGCCGTTTTTACAGACGTACAAACTGAACGCCGAGCTGACGTTAAAAAAAATCGAGGAGCACTTCATCGTAGCCTCCACCGACAGTATATTAAAATCGGTGACCACGAAACTAAGTCTTCCAGCTTGCGGTGCCACGAAAATGAATAAACCTAAGAATAAGCCGAAGAAGGTCGTAGATTCAAGACTGTCCATGTACTCTATCACTGCGTCGTTCAGAAAGGACCCTCAGTGGAAGAAGGCAGTCGAGTCCTTCGCTAGAAAAAAGTAAGTCAAAATAACGTCTAAATAATCGTCGATAAGCACAATCCTAATTTGTAGGTTGAACGTAAAATCCCGTTACAAGACGGCAGTCTACCGGCACAGACCGCCAGTGGAGAGGGATCCGCAAATCTTGGCATTGCCGAGCAACTGCAAGTTTTTTGGTAAAAGGTCAACTGCAGCGTTGAAGCGAACCCCCATCACAACGCCCATACAGGACGATAATATTACCACGATGGTCCAGATAGAGAACGAAAAGATTGTACGGAAGGAAAAGGGCGGCTGCGCAGAAGGGGATGCGAGACCCAATACGAGTGAGGTAAATAGTTATTTTATTTTAAATTTTTGAAATAATTCTTGTATGTACTAAGTTGATTTACATCTACTTTATGAGATGCATAAACATAAAAAAAAATTACTTATGAAATAATTTAAATTTCTGTATAAATATGAATTTCAGTGGCATAACAAATATTACCACCATGTAATTAATGTTCCTTTTCAACACCACTAGATTTTTCTGTATATACGATTAATTCTTTTTATTGATTATTACCCACAAAGTTTGACTATTCTTACTATATTTATTACCAATATTGTAGGGAATAAAAAAAGCCACAACTTTTGTTTGAACAATTTGTCTCTTTTGTTAATACTTTACGAGTTATATAGCTTGTAGAAGTTATAAGGGTGAACATTTTAAAATGGATCGTTGCGTTTCATTCGAAAAGTTCGTTGAAAACCATATATATGTTTTTTATTATAATTATGCCCTAGAAAACTGGCCACATTCGTGTACCTTCCAGGCGTTACATAATCTGTTGACGTTTTATTACAATTTAATCTTTAATAAATACTTTGGGAAAACTTTTATCTCTGGACCGACGTTCAAAATACAATGTTAAAGAGGTTGATATCATATTTTAATTGTATAAAAATACTAATCCCTGAATTAAATGAACTTACATAAGAACTGATAAGAGCTATTATCTAAATCCACCGGACAGGTCTTTCTAAAACATGAAATATTGAACGTCTTGTCTTAATCAAATGAATTTTGTGAGTCCCCATCCCGCTTTTAAACGTCATTGTGGATCAAAGCCAATAGAAATTCTCTAGGTGTTCCTCAGGGGTCAACGACAGGCCCACCGTTTAAATACAGGTAAAGAGTAAAGTTTTGTTAGTGACGGTAATATTGTTTATTTGTGATACTATCAGGGAATGGTCAAGTGGAAAATTGGTAGCAACAAATCAACATTTTGGTGCTGTATTAATCCTTTATTTAAATATTACGCAAAGCAGTATATATATATATATATCGTATAATAATATATGTAAATCATTAACCGGTGGATGTTGTGTAGAAAAATATTGGATATATAAAGGATATCATATAGTATTTATGGTTCTAATTAATATTAATAATAATAATAATTTAATAAGATGTTATCAGCAAAAAGCCAGTGGCGTGTAGAAAATTTAGCACTTGACGCAATGGGGTTTTCCTCCATCCACTTGGAATGATTGATCTTTCATGATTGGTTTGGAGCATTTCTGGAAAAAGATATCAATTAGTAAAGATACCAGCGAAAAAAATATAAGCACAATTGAGAATTTTATATGTATATATATATATGAGATTTTTTGAGCGTAAGGCGCAGGCGTGGCGAGAGCTACTCTCACCGCGGGTCACAAATGCTGCTCCAACAAATTTAGACTGCAGTATCGCCGGCAATTCCTCGTCGACGGGCGATCACTCTCCGTTAAGCACCGGACAAACGTAAATACAACCGCGAGTTCTATGTTGATTTCACCGTCGTCTGCACTATATTTAGACAATATATATATGTATATATTTATATATGTATATATATATATGGGTGTTTGTTGTTTATCCGAGTTCAACACCCTAATGATAATTATATATATAAATTTTTTTAATTTAGTCCGGTTTTTTGAAATTATTCGTTCAGCTCGGCAATTCAGTGATCGTCAGGCGAGAGCATTGTTTCAGTTGTGTCGGTTCCAGTTGACAACAATTTAATTATATTTATGGCAGGATAACCATACGATTGTTTAATCTTAATCTAAATTGGCAAGTAAAGTTGTAATTTGTTTTGTGAAGCATATAAATTTGGCAACTCTTACCTTGTTATTATTTCCTATTTTGCCAGAAACAATTTGTCATTTCTTACAAAATTAGACATCTTTATTGCATTTATACTTTTTTTAGACCGGCTAAATTTACCAGCAATTCGATCTCTCTAGTAGGCACTTCATTTTTTTTTAAGTACCTAAATCTAGTCTATAGTTTATTATTCATAAAATGCGTGCTCCTAGTTCGTCTTGACCGTTCTCCCTAATTGAGCGACTACGTTAAAGGACAACAAACTGGAAAAGTAGGCGACACGCATATCCTTTGTTTGCCCGCTCCCAAACCAGCCCCCAGCTGTGTGTTTAGGCACAAAATGATTTCCTGACAGGAGATGAGGAGAGCGCTTCTTGGGTAAACATTTTAAGCAAAGATATCGACATAATATTGCCCCACAAGTGACGTCAGCAGGCTCTGGTTAAAGGTCAAAGTCGTTCTGTGATATTTACAACTAGATATCTTGTTTCAGAAAAGCACCGACGCGAACTATACAATAAAGTTTAATGATAAGTTATATTGGAGAATTTACGTGAAGTATCGTCAGTAATATCCTAGTCTAGTCGATTTAAACTCAAACCGTCAGGAGTCCGCGGTATCACGATCAGTTGAGTTACGGAATTCATACTTAGTGACGTTAAGGCGGTACTTACCGAGCATCTGAAGCACATCTGATGCCATTTGGCGTCGAGAGCTACGATGGCCTTGTCGGCGATCGGCTTGCTGCAACCTTTGCATCTGTCGGCGTGCTTGGCGATGTAGCACTTCTGGCAGTAGGGGACTCCGCCGAGGTCCATGAACTGGGTGCCGATCAGCTTCAATTTGCAGTCATTGCAGACGAAGTGATCCTCGTGCCAGTTGGCGCCCATGGCCTGGACGCATTTCTGTTACCCAAAAAAATATAATATTAGATGAAAATAGGACTGTTCAGTGACGGTGGCTTGTACATTGGCGCCATCTAGCAATGGCTGTTTGAAATCGTGTAGTAAAATGCAAACTAATTTCATTTTTAAGTGAAGGCCCAAAAGGGATACCTTGTTTGGCATTGACTTTGTTTATAGATGGACAGAGTTTGGATTTTCTGAGGTTGAAGTAAAAACTATTAAAAAAAACTTACATCCAAAATGGGCTCATCGCAAGCGTGGCATGTTTTAGCGAAAACTTTAATGTGGCAAGGCGTGCAATAAGGCTTGTCATCGTTAGTATGGAATTTGCTTTCGGTAATTGGTAGCTTACACTCAGCGCAGGTGAAGTGGTCGGGATGCCATGTCTTACCTAAGGCTGTTAACACCTGAAATAGAACTGTTAGTCGGGCACACACGGAAATAAAGAAAAAAATAAAAAATACAAATGTGTTAGTTAAAATCTCACGCTCAAGAGTTTGGCACACTTAAAAAGGTACTTACTCCGCCTTGGATGACTTGTTTGCACTGGTTGCAGGTCTTTGGTTCTGTAGCTGCGGAGCTCTGGAACAAGAAAGTATATTGAAAAAAATTAAATAAATTTTTGATCATTATGCCAAATGAAAAGTTCTGAGACCGGCCCTGTGCAAGTTACACAGGACCGTACCCGATATTTTTTGTATGTCTAAATAAGTGCACTTTTGAATATTTTTCATTATGAAATTTCGCGACTTTCAGAACACCCTGTACATGCAATTTCCATATCTATATCTGATTTTGAGTCAGCTGCGTCATGACGAACACATGGGGGGACGTGCAAGTGGTGGGTGGTTGCGTGCTATTATTCCACAATCCCCGTGCGCCGGCCGGCCCGTTTTATTAATCATTGCAGTTGTTACAGGATCGATGCTACAAAATGATGTGCTACAAAATAAACTTTAATAGACCTGTGTTAATCAACCTTGTGATGCAATAAACACCTAGGAATGATTAAAACATTACCTCACCGCTTTATTTATAGGTTAATGGGTCGTATCATCAGAGATTAACTGGGTGCCATAAAATATTTATGGGTTGCCTTACGTTCGAAGCGTTAATTTTATCTTGATAGGCGTGCAGCTAACCTTCGAAGGGCCTTCAAAAACATGACATTTTTTTTTTAATATAAAAATAGTATGCAGGATATCGCGTGCGTTTCCTCAACCAAGTTGCCATTATCGGGAGATGTTGCAGTCCTGTTTTTACATAAAAAGCTGATATGTAACATCTTTGCAAGGGCTATTTAAACAATTAAGGATGTTTACAACAATTATATAAAATGTGCCATACATTCTCAGCCAATACATAAACAAATTAGCAGTGGAATATTTTATTTTTAATTTAATTTTTCCTGTGATTGGACCGTAAAATCTGTCGGTAAATGGATAAATAAATAAATAAATTACAGCATAGCAAATTTATGATTTCTATTTATGTGCGCTCTTGAAAAAAACTGAGTACATAGCGCAGTCAGTGGAAAACACTATGAACGTTCATAGAAACTTCAATTTTATTTTATTACGTTTTAATGACATTGACAGCTCCTGTACCCACGAAAATCTGCAATTGTGGCAAGCATAAAACGAGATAAAGTTATTGTCCCTTTTTTAATCGGCCAGCAACAAGTGGTGGATTCTATCAGCAAAATTACTCGCAGTGCCAATCCAACAATCACTTAATCTAATCAAGCCCAAAATAAAAGCGAAATTTTTAACAGCGCAAAATTACTAAACATACCATCATACGCGAGCTTCACTCTCCTTCGTGTCGACCTCTCCTGCGGCGCTCCGATCACTTTCTCTGACGAGCGATTAAAATAAAAGGGGCTTGTACGACGGGCACGTTGCGCTTGTCGGGCGCGATAAAATTCAACAACTATGGAAACGGTCCCATCCCTCAATTTTATCGATCCGCAATTTCGAACGAGCACGCGAGCGGCCTCTGTTTACCCGCGCAAGGCGCGGCGGCCCAAATTCACCGGTAGGCCCAGAGATTAGCGCGAAAATGATGCGCCCATATTTGCTGGCTGGTTTTACGTGAGGTTAAGCTGGGCAGGTCGGTGGATGTGCCCAAGTTCATCAAAATACCTGGTGGCGATACGACAGACAGACAGACAGGCTGACTGATATAGTTTTTAGATTAGTTCAATATTGTTCACCTATGCCACCTCTTTTCGGCAGGAAGATATTCCATAGTGAAAGTTTTAAAATATTCAGAAGAAATTGAAAATATGTTAGTGTTTAATACATTTTAATAAATGTATCATTTATAGATTCTTTTACTTACAATGTTTTAGATATCATCTGCAAAGGCACAAAAAACGCAGACAGATAATTTACTAGGTCGTTTGTATATAAAATGAACAAAAGAGGACCCAATACGCTACCTTGCGGAACTCCATTATTCACCTCCAGTTCTTTGGCTCTTACACTATGAAAATCAACAAATCCCCTGTACATTTTTGCATATTTTGAAAGATATTTTCTCTCTGATTTCAAAAATAAGTATATAATATGTTGTATGCAAAACGGTACTGCATGGAACATAGGTTGCCATGAAAAAAAATGACAAAATAATTACTGACAGTTTACTTTTTGATGTTCCTTTGTTCCTTCTTATGACCAAAATATATTTTACATCAAAATCTACAACTTTTGTTTTTACACTTTCTTCATATTTCTATAAGACATAGGTATTTAGAAAAATTGATTCTACTTCAATTGTTGATATAATTCCGAGAGCCATAAGGTTAATGTTTCTACTAACTTTGTTCTACGTCCTCTTTGTCAATGTCAAAATGAAACAAAAGATAGACTCGGCTTTTTTACAAAAGATGTGTTAGAAACTCCAGTAGGATTATAAACTTTGTAGGAACAAAGACATTGATATAATCACAGTCTAATGTCCGATGAGATAGCCTTATTGGAAGTTTTTTTTATAAGGAGAGAGATAGATCCGATTCCTATTGCTTTTCCCTCCATAGCTAGATTATGTTTTTTTTGTTCTTCTAATTGTTGTTTCGCCGCTTTGGCATCATTTACGGCTTTTGCAATTGCAGCAGCTCCACCCCCTATACAGCGCATAGTGCCCAATGCTCCCAACGCTGCAAAAAGAAGGATTATTGGTAAAAATCCTCCTCTTTTCGAAATAGGTAATATTCTCTTCTTTAGTTCATTCACCTTCTTTGCTTTCTTTATCGAGGAAATCGCAATTTTGGACACCTTGTGTAGATCAGAAGAATTCGCTCCTATAACACCCTTATTTTTGGTGCAAGTGTTACTCTGCTTCTCCTTTAACCTATTTTCATAAAAATCCCTAGATTTTATCTGCCTTTAGGTTTTAAATCAGCGTTGATCATCCTTCACCAAACCATAGAGAGGTTGGTGACATATTACCTACAAGATCCTTCTCACTTTATCCAATGGAAAATGTTTTTGGGGACTCGATTACAATAATATATGAAAAAAGAGTCACCATATATTTTGACACCTACCTACAGCCTCTATTTTTAGAGATATGAAAAAAGAGTGAAAATAAAAATTGTAGATTTTATTGGGAATTGTCTCTTGGTGAAGAAAAGTAAAACAAAATGGCGTCAGAAAGTAGAGAATACACAACTTCTGTTTTTAAATGAAACACCCTGTACATTTTTGCATATTTTGAAAGATCATTTTTCTCTGATTCCAAAAATATATATGTTGTATGCAAAACCGTACCGCATGGTACATAGGTTGCCATGAAAAAAAAATGACAAAATATTTCCGATAATTACTGACAGTTTGCTTTTGGATGTTCTTCTGTTTTATTCTTGTCACCAAAATATATTTCGCATCAAAATCTACAACTTTTGTTTTTTCACTTTCTTCATATTTCTATAAATAAATTCTATAGGTATTGATGTCAAAATTGATGAGTGACAAATAAAATTATGTTTTCCACATCTGAATAACCCATTTTAAAATTTTTGGGATCTTGCAATAAAATCTAGTAGTAAACTGTCAGAAATTATCAAAAATTTTTCGTCGGATTTTTTCATGGCAACCTAAATTCTACGCGAACTGTTTTATACAAAGAGGCATACTGTTTTAAAAACAACCCAAATAAATGCCAACATATACATTTTTGGAATCAGCTAAAAATGATCTCTCAAAATATGCAAAAATATACAGGACGTTCCATTTAAAAAATCATAAGTTGTGTCTCTTTCTCTACTTTCCGATGCTATTTTGTTTTATATTTGACACCAAAATCTACAACTTTTGCCTACTCTTTTTTCATATCTCTAAACATAAAGGCTGTAGGTAGGTGTCAAAATATATGGAACTACCTGTACATTGTTTAATTATTTTTATAAAGTAGTCATCTGGACCTACTGAATTTGATAATTTTAAATTATTTATCACATTTTTTAATTTCGATGTTCTTACATCTTTTTGGATAAATATATAATTATGATCGTTTCTGCGTGCCAATTCCGCTTGTAATCATCGATCCGTTTCTATTTCCAGCCGCTGAATCACGAGGAAATCGTCGTGAAACTCCTGCAGCTGGTACTGGATAACACCCAGAGGAAGATCGCGGAGGGAGAGCAGCAAGTGCGGAACGACGAGACGGCGAGCAACGACAGGCAGATCGCGGACATCTTGGAGCGGCTGAGGAACGAGGGGAACGTCGACACGCTGCAGAAGGTGCTGGACGCCCTGCAAAATAAGGCCGTGGTGGAGCCCGACGAGCTGCAGCTGAGGATCGTCAAGAGTCACAGCAGTCTGGAGGAGAAGGGCGTTAAGAAGAGGAAGGAGTAAGTAGTATAGAAAGATAACACCTAACACCTAAAGATTCTTTTTCTCAATTATTGCAACCGATGTAACTGGTGCATACTTACATGTATCTAAACACCAAGTTTGATTTAAATAAAAAAATAAGAACTGGCCTATTAATGGGTGAAACATGGAGCGTGGTAATTTGATACGTGTTCGATTTGAATTAAAGTGCGAATCAAAATAAACAATCCCAAAGATTCGGATGTTTTTCGGTAGCGGATTATGCTGCACGCGCCTACGCACCTATGACAAGTTTAAAAGTAACCTTATGTAAGTGGGTGTTTGTTTGTGTGTGGTAGTTTCGGCTATTATTATTTGGGTGGGTGCCAGAGGTTCCAAAATTAATCTTGGAATTGGATTTCTAAGAGGGAAGCCGCGATGCAATTATATTTGCTGTACGACAGCCGGGTCGCAGTAAACGCTTTCGAGCCCACGTTTTTTATTGGATTATTTATTTATTTTATAAAATGCAAAATTATTATTATTTAAAAAAAAATTCATATAATCGACTGATAAGAGAAGAAAGAAAAATGTTTAATTTACCAAAAAATTTAATTTCAAAGCAGAAAGATAATAATATTAACATCCAAACAAACATTTTAATACCGTTCTCTGGAGAATTAATTAATTTAAAACCTGTCACTCTATCTGAAACAATCGATGTGATGAATAATTTAAAATGATCAAATTCGCTTGGTCCAAATGACTGCTTTATAAAAATAATTAAACAATGTACAGGTAGTTCCATATATTTTGACAACTACCTACAGCCTTTATGTTTAGAGATATGAAAAAAGAGTAGGCAAAAGTTGTAGATTTTGGTGTCAAACATAAAACAAAATAGCATCGGAAAGCAGAGAAAGAGACACAACTTATGATTTTTTAAATGGAACGTCCTGTATATTTTTGCATATTTTGAGAGATCATTTTTAGCTGATTCCAAAAATGTATATGTTGGCATTTATTTGGGTTGTTTTTAAAACAGTATGCCTCTTTGTATAAAACAATTCGCGTAGAATATAGGTTGCCATGAAAAAAACCGACGAAAAATGTTTAATAATTTCTGACAGTTTGCTACTAGATTTTTATGCAAGATCCCAAAAATTTTAAAAAGGGTTATTCAGATGTGGAAAACATAATTTTATTTGTCACTCATCAATTTTGACATCAATACCTATAGAATTTAGTTATAGAAATATGAAGAAAGTGTAAAAACAAAAGTTGTAGATTTTGATGCGAAATATATTTTGGTGATAAGAATAAAACAGAAGAACATCCAAAAGCAAACTGTCAGTAATTATCAGAAATATTTTGTCATTATTTTTTCATGGCAACCTATGTACCATGCAGTACGGTTTTGCATACAACATATTATATATTTTTGGAATCAGAGAAAAAAGATCTTTCAAAATATGCAAAAATGTACAGGGTGTTTCATTTAAAAACAGAAGTTGTGTATTCTCTACTTTCTGACGCCATTTTGTTTTACTTTTCTTCACCAAGAGACAATTCCCAATAAAATCTACAATTTTTATTTTTACTCTTTTTTCATATCTCTAAAAAATAGAGGCTGTAGGTAGGTGTCAAAATATATGGTGACACTTTTTTCATATATTATTGTAATCGAGTCCCCAAAAACATATTCCATTGGATAAAGTGAGAAGGATCATGTAGGTAATACGTCACCAACCTCTCTATGGTTTGGTGATTGATGATCAACGCTGATTTAACACCTAAAGGCAGATAAAACCTAGGGATTTTTATGAAAATAGGTTAAAGGAGAAGCAGAGTAACACTTGCACCAAAAATAAGGGTGTTATAGGAGCGAATTCTTCTAATTTACACAAGGTGTCCAAAATTGCGATTTCCTCGATAAAGAAACCAAAGAAGGTGAATGAACCACAGAAGAGAATATTACCTATTTCGAAAAGATGAGGATTTTTACCAATAATCCTTCTTTTTGCAGCGTTGGGAGCATTGGGCACTATGCGCAGTATAGAGGGTGGAGCTGCTGCAATTGCAAAAGCCACAAATGATGCCAAAGCGGCGAAACAACAATTAGAAGAACAAAAAAAAAAACATAATCTAGCTATGGAGGCAAAAGCACTAGGAAACGGATATATCTCTCTCCTTATAAAAAAACTTCCAATAAGGCTGTCTCATCGAACATTAGACTGTGATTATATCAATGTCTTTGTTCATACAAAGTTTATAACCCCACTGGAGTTTCTAACACATATTTTAAAAAAAAGCCGAGTCTATCTTTTGTTTCATTTTGACATTGACAAAGAGGACGTAGAACAAAGTTAGTAGAAACATTAACCGGAATTATATTAAAAAATTGAAGTATAATCAATTTTTCTAAATATCACTTGAACATGACACATCGTTTAAATTATTGGGATTCACTATAGATCTATCTTTAGATTGGAACACTCATGTAACTTATTTATGTGTAAATGTGCGAGCAGCTGTTTCGCTTTGAAAATATTGCGAACCATAACAAATACAAGTACTGATGGAGCTTTTTATTTCTCCAGCATTGAATCACGACTTCGATATGGGATTATTATGTGGGGTGATTCAACACGGGCAATTGCTGTTTTGGTGTAACAAACCCAAAGTATACTTACCGAAAGACATATGGCGTAAAATTACCGAGGGCCATTAAATCTTACGCTTCACAAGAGTTACGTCTGTTTTTCTTGGCAAGAGCTAACGCGCGGCAATGAATGATTTTGATAAATCTCCTCGGACTCGTCTACTCATACCTATATTATCTTAATTTATAAAAACCTGCGGTGTGTGTATCGGTTTGTCCAGCATTTAAATTTAGAAAATATTGTTTACGTATCGGCGTTATGCCGGAGTGCGCCCGGCCTGTCAACGGGGCTGGTCTATTTAACGAATTAATTCGGTGGGAGCGGCAGCCGGTGTAAGTTTTATTTTAAAATCGGGTAAATATTTACTGCAATAGCGCAGGTAATTGACGGATTAAATCCGACCCACTGAAGGCTGTGATTTGAGCTGTGCATAGCACACGTTTTTGGCGTGTTAATATGGGGAGAATGCTGCTGCAGCGAGCAGATTATACCAGGCCTAGGGCTCGTGTGAATGTCTATTAATTTGTTAGAAATTGCATCTCGTCCTGGTACAATGTCGGATTCCGATCCACCTGCTACACATTGTGAAACGCTGTTGGCATTATTTCAATTCATTTGGGAAATAAATGCCATGATGTGGGATACCGAAGAAACGTGTGCAAAAGTTGAATAAATTTAGAATTGATTTTTTCAAGAACGGCCGTTGTGTGCGCGTCGTGGATTGGTTTTCAAACAAAAAGCACAAGTGTTGCTTGAAAAACTAGACGTCTCGAGTACCTAGTCTGATATGTATTTACTTAAAAAAACGTTTAAAATAGCTCCAAGAAAACATAAGAACTAATAACTAATTTTTATTTAACGCAGCGGCTGGAAAATCTTCTATTTCTGGACTCGCGGTTGTAATAGAGCGGCGGATTGTTCTGAACGCCATTATAGTTGAAATCAAATATTCGCATCGTTTCGCTTGTTACACAGGTCCGCAACATTCAACTGTTTGAATACGAGGTGCTTCTAAAGTAATTTTTCCAAATTCTGATATATTTGAGGTTAAATGACCAAGAAATCACGTTTTTGCTATATTTGAGGTTATGTATAAGAAATAAATAAACATTCAGCTCATTTCTGCTGGTTGCGTCGTCTAGCACTAGATTTCCTCTTCACAATGGATTTTCTGATATTCATTTAGCGCCTCATGAACATTCAAATTATTCATCTTTAAGAGCTATAACTTCGATAAGAAAAATCGTAGATGAGCACTTGAAAATTCATTTTGAAAAAGAAATGTAGTACTAGACGATGCAACCAGCAGAAGTGAGCTGAAAGTGTTTTAATTTCCAATACATAACCTCAAATATAGCCAAAAAAGTCATTTTTTGCCCATTTAACTTCATATATCTCAAAATCTTGATTCGATGGGTAAATTCTGAAGCCAGATTCGGATTCTTTGAAAAAAAAATACGCAGAAAACCAGGTTGTCCAACGGATTTCACGACACACAATTTGCAGACCTGTGGTATTTAGCAATAGTTGTGGTGGCAGCAATGAAATCTAGTTTAAGGTTACAATGAATTTTTTAACATCGGCAAGTAAACTTGTTATTGAGCGTCAGATTTTCACGGATTATCCCAATTCAAAATCACCTGGAATGGACTATAGGTAAACGAACTTTAAAGACTTTAGTTGGGCGGCGCTAGACCCGTAGGGTCTCTGCGAGGCTGATCCTCTATATAAGTAGTTTTACTTAAGGTTTTTTTAGTTGAAAAAAAATTAAAAATTTCGGAAAAAGTCAGAATCAGACAAGATTTCGGGGGTAGGAAAGTGGAAAAAATTTAGGGTTGGTACATTAAAATTGAAAAAATTAGAAAAATAAAGATGACAGCCCCTGCGGGGCTGTTTGTTTACAAGCCCTATGGGCCTGTAAAATTTTTTATAGAAGGTCTACAACAGCCCCTGCGGGGCTATATATTTTAAGGTTTGGTTATAGAGATTTTATATATTATAAAAAAAATCTTGAAAATGATTATATAAATATATGTTAGCAGAAATAATATATATTTGTGAAAATATATTTATATATTCGTAAAAATATATATATATAGATATATATATTTTTACAAAGATATATATATTTATAAAACTTATAAATATTTTTACAAAATAAATATATTTAATGAAAAAATATACAGGGTGATTCTAAAATGTATGGCCAAATTGATACAGCGTCATCAGGAGACCAAAATAGGTTGGTTCAACCCAATTTACCTATATACAAAAATGCACCCCTAAGAAGTTACAGCCCTTTAAATTTCAAATAAAAAAAAACTTTAATTATTAATTATTATTATTTAATTATTAATTAATTATTAATTTAATTAATTGTTAACCAGCCTACTTGTACATTAAATAATAATATTACATATTTGCTACTGAGGTTAAAAATAGTTCGATGCATCTTCTTCATTTTTCTTGTTTAATTTGCAAACTATTGATATTATCAAAAAAATAAAAGATAGAAAAAAGTTTCCAAATTAAATTATCTATCAAATGATACTGGAAAATCGACTATACGTTAACGCACAGAAAAATAAGGGTGTGAAATAAAGGGTGACTGCCCCTAAATTACCCCATCCCTTTTTGCTGTTAATCTCAAAACATTGGCGTTTATTGGTAATGAATGTACACTGAATTAGAAAAAGATATCTACAGCCATTTGGGAATAATCAATAATTAAAGTTTTTTTTATTTGAAATTTAAAGGGCTGTAACTTCTTAGGGGTGCATTTTTGTTATATAGGTAAATTGGGTTGAATCAACCTATTTTGGTCTCCTGTTGACGCTGTATCAATTTGGCCATACATTTTAGAATCACCCTGTATATATTTCAATAATAATTATTATATATATTTGTAATACTAATAATGTCTTAAACGGCGCCTCATACTACAGCGTCCTCGAATAAAGTTACTTAATCGTAGAGGCATAGAATTTGGTATACTATTATTCTTGGTCCGTTTTGAGCCTCAACCTGAAATGAGTCGCTAAAGAAAAGCACCTTGTGGACACATGTACACAGTATTTTATTCATAAAAAGGCATTTTAAAAAGTATGAAACGATGTTTTCTTTTTCATAAGTATTTAAAACTCTAGGAAACTGAATTGCACAAACATTCAGTGTGTTTAAGCGCTTTGTACCCGGCTCCTCCGGCATAAAATAAACTGGTTTCGAATAGAAGGGAAAATGTTGTGACGGTGGCCCTCGTCCGATCCCTGCTATTTGTGGCACTGCAAGCGTCTCATTTATGTGTCATTATAATAAGAACAAAAAGAAATACAGATTATTTTCAGGACAAAACAAGAGACTAGAGAGGAAATGCAAGAGGAAGTAGAAATCGTCGATGACGATGAAGAATGTTTAATATGAACAAATTTTATTCTTACCGTTAATGATTCTAATATATTATTTCGTCCACATTACCCGATTTTCAGGTTGAAGCTCTATCACGTGTATCCATGTCAAACTAATTGAAATTGCAAATATAATTTAATTTTTAATCTATTGAAGTAATAACTAATAGCGATAGCCAGCTTGTGTTATCTCTTATGTAGGAATTTAATTTACAGTTTTATCTGTTTTGTATATCTCGTATCGTACTATACACACTACAACAATTCAGACAGCTATTTGTTAACAAACAAAATTTTTCCACGGCACTCTAGCGAAAGATATTAACGTATAACGTTAGAAAAAAACAGCAAAGCATTAAGCGTTCTTTTCAATTCACGGGGGACCTTATTGTGTCTCTTATAATTGCAAAACAAAAAGCCTTGTAATCCAATACATGTCACATACCATTTTTCTTTCACTAATCCCGTCTCTTAAATATTACTTAAATATACCGGTCCCGTCGTCAAGTGTGTACTAATTTAAATTCGCGCATTAAATCGAAAATCAGGTCGAAGGGGGAGAGTGCGAGAGAGAGACGGGGCGACGAATAAGTGAAGAAGGAAACTTGGGAAATTTTCGATTTGCCTTCCGAATTGTGTTAAAACGGTTAAATTGCATTATTTTTAGACAGCGCTACATTTTATGATATGTTGTACCAGCGTCTAAATATAGATTGCGAAGGAGTGAGGTAATTTTGCATCGTTTGGACTTTGGGTGTGTTTAATTGCAAAAATGAGGGCGCTTTCCTTCTCTATATACCGTTTGATTATTACGCCCCGCTGCTACTGACGACGAAGTGTAGGTACTGATTTTTCGCAAGTGTATATTTAAATTTACTTTTCTTGGTAATCTTTGTTTGTGTTTATAAATAAACATTTCTCAAGTTAGCCTCCCCTCCCCCCCAAGCTGTTTTTGTGCCGTTTGTGCCTTGAAATTAAGTCTGTTGTTGAGGCGATAAAGTCTAGAATTTATTGCGGTTAAGTTTTGGCAAACTTAAAATGATGGAAATGGGAGCGAATAATATTTTCTCCCAATCTTAAATTCACAAATAAACAAAGTAGTTCGCCTGGAGCGTGTTAAATATTGTTTATAAAAAAAAATCGTTTTAATCAGCGAAAAATGTACGCTAGCTTGATACTTTACTCGATTTCTTAGCTCCAACAGGGCTAGGTGACTTAAACGCCCTGTATATATTTCTCTTCATTAAGATTTCACCTGGTCCGTGATGATGTGTTTATCTTGTCCGCATGCTCCATATTTTTCAGCTATTTAATACCTAGTTAAACTATATAATTTCATTATACAGGGTGTCCACATAGTATTTCTTTCATAACTCCTTAGCTATTGTAGATAGACAAAAATCTTTAGCGCGAAAGTTATTCAGCAATCAACGCTGCATATTCCAAAAATATTTCCAGCTGTATAGGGTGTTCCATTTAAGCTGGGCAGTAACCAACTTTGTTACGTTTCACGGAACACCCTATATATTACTCAATATTTGATTAGAGCATGTCAAGAGCTTTCCAACGAACTATCATAACATGTACTTCTTCTGAGCGGTTTTTGAAATATTCTAAATTTTGTCGAAATTTTGACAAATGTAGAACCTAAAGAGCAATGCCACATTTTTCAAATTAAAAATAATTTTAGACTTTTTATTGTGGCAGCTGATTAAGCTAGATACGAACTTTCAAATAATGTATCAGAATTTAAACTTTCGTCTACGGGGTGTTCATAATTTAACTTAGAATATGTAGATTTAAAAACATCAATAACTTTCTTATTTTTTCTTATCTCATAATCAAATTTGCTTTCTGACGATCCCCCACACATGATATTTATTATACAGGGTGTCCACTACGTGGACACCCTGTATAATGAATGTGAAAACTAAATTGCCCTGCGTGCTTCAAATTACACAATTATGTGGCATAAAATCTTTGCGCGTTGGGCACCACATCAAAATACTAACGTTGTTTGCATTTATGCCAAAAATCCTCGCAAATATTGCAGATTTACGAGGAATTTATTCGTACACTTAGTCTAAAAAAATTGCGTGCTATTTCGACGGCTTTTGAAGTTACAATATAAGGTTGTTGTTATAGATAATATTAGATTTTACCCGGATATTACACAAGCCGCTGATACCGGGTGTCCGCGAAATAAGGTACACCTTTATCTTTAGTTGATCCGAAGATGGCAAATGTTCAAAACGTCTAACGGCTAACGATAAGTTAAGCTAAAGTAATAAAGGTCAGGGCCGTTGTGGCTCCGGTGGACCTAGTGCAAAAAAAATTCAATCCGATTACAAAAAATTAAAAAACAGAAAATATATATACATACAAATATATATATATATATATATATATATATATATATATATATATATATATATATATATATATATATATATATATATAATATATATATATATATATATTTTAATTAACAACTGGCTTTAATATTACGAGGTGCACATACCGACATAATAATAAAAGCTAACACTCACCATTATCGGCTACTGTGACTCGGAACAAGTGCGGGCGCAAACAAATGAAACACAAACTGCGAAGGTAAAGTCGGTTTTAAGTTTTTCTAAACCCATTACCTATAACTAAGTGTTAATATATAGTGGTGATCTCATTTTTTTTATCAGTAGATATTCCGATGAACTGATATGGAAACAACAATATTTGCCAGCTGGGATTAATTTTTACAATAAGAAAAGCGACGCCTGTGCACGCCGTGAAAATCTCCCTGGGAAATTCCAATTATTCGGAATATATTATTGTATCCACAAAAATTTAGCACACCGCTATAAAACTACATAATTATTGTCGAATGACGTGCCGTAGCGCAGATAGCGACAGTTAATCTGTTTGCAGTTAATTGCAAATTCAGATTATTTCAGGATAAGATATGAAGCGGGAATCATTTTAATAATAATAATAATAAGCACAACCCACCCTAGCCCTAAGCGGGAGGGAGTGCACATTTAGAGACAACGGGCACACACCCAACGTCCGCGTATATGTATTAACGTCCGCGTATATTGAAATTTTTTCGTGAGAGCACTTGCCATATTATGCAAAAAGTACCCCAGAGATCAGTAATGTTTCATACAAAATGTATATGTGACGTCACAGGTACTTATACTAAATAATACCTATTACTTTTATATTTATGTTTTTTCTATATCGCTAAGCTACCTATTTGATAGTTTTTAACAAGCCTGTAGCTAGAAATAGACTTATCTCTAGTTTGTTTATTATATCACAAGAGTCTTAATTAATGAGCGTGTTTCTCAGTTCGATTCTGAGAGATTATCAGGTGTTACAAGTTTACAAGTAAATGACTCGCCGACTTTTAAATATGTTTTTACAAGCACTTCTCTCAGTTGTATTTGAAGTATCGTGAGTGTTTATCATAAATAAATACTTATTTAAAGAGGGATCCGGATCCCAACGGTCCAAACGCAAACTTTATATAATGTGCTTCGTCCTTGAATCGGCGGTACCGCCACCTATTTTAATACCTTGTTAAATGACGAATATTTTTACGTAAATATACGCAGAATATATCTATAGGAACATGTCGGTGATATATCACAGATTAAACACATTATTACAACGTTAAAAATACTTGTTTGCGACGTTCTAATGGCGTAATTTTTAGTACTATTGCGTTAAAACGACGTAATTTTTCAGTACTAATATAAAATGTCCGAAGAGATCAGTTCACTTTTAAATGGCATATTTTTCTATGTAAAAATAACGTCGCAGAATATAAACATTATTGCGATGTAGAAAATACATATTTGCGACATTCGATTCTGTTTTGTAATTTTTTTAGTACTAATACTAATACAAAATCGCGTCACTGGTTAAATGACGAATATTTCATGTCGCAGATACATAAAATTACGTATTTTTGACAATCACCTGCTTTGTTTATGACATTATAATGACGTCATTTTTTAGTAGTAATACAAAATCGCTTCTCTTATTGTTAATGACAAATATTTCTACGAAAAAATTACATGTCAGAGATCAAACTCATTATTGTGATGTTAATAAAACATATTTGTGATATTCACCTTCTTGTTTACGACGTTAAAATGACGTAATTGTTTAGTCTAATACAAAATCGTTGAAAAGATTGCTATCACTTGTGAAATGTCGAATATTTCTATGTAAAAATAACGACCTTCAATTCGTGGCTGAATGGACGCAGTCCAAAGCCATAAAAAAAAAAAAAAAAAAAAAAAAAAAAAAAAAAAAAAAAAATAACGACAGTATGTCATAGATTAAAAACATTATTACGACGTAAAAAGTACATATTTGTTACATTTGATTTTGTTTCGAAATTTTTTAGCATTAATACAAAATCGTTAAGAAAGTCGCTTCTCTTGTTAAATGGCGCATGTTTCCTCTAAATAATGACACAAATGTCACAAATCAAACACATTATTGCAAAGTTAAAAATACACATATGTGGCAATCACCTTTGTTTGTTAATGACATTATAATGACGTAATTTTTTAGTACTAATACAAAATCACTCAGACAGTCGCGCCACTTGTTAAATGGCGAGTACGTCTACGAAAAAATGACAATATGTTAGAGATCTAACACTATTAAGACGTTAAAAATACGTTGTATTTGTAACAATCACCTTTATCATGTATGACATCATAAAGACGTAATTTTTGTGTACTAATACAAAATCACTAAGATAGTTGCATCGTTTATTAAATGACAAATATTTCCTCGAAAAAATTCACAGATAAAACACATTATTGCGACGTTAAAAATTCATATTGACAATCAGCTGTCTTGTTTGCTAAGTTATAATGACGTAGTATTTTAGAAGTAATGCAAAACCACTGAAAATGTGACGTCACTTGTTAAATTTGCAGATTTCTACGAAAAAATCACGATATATCGCAGATCAAACACATTACGACGTCAAAAAGACGTACATACGACATTCGCTTGCCTTATTTACGTTACAAAGACGTATTTTTTAATGCTAACAGTAGGTTGCATTACTTACTAAATGACGGATATTTCTATGTAAAAATAACGACAATAAATCGCAGATTAAACACATTATTTTGACGTTAAAAAGACATATTTGTGACGATCACCTCTGTCTTGTTTACAACATTACAATGGCGTAGATTTTCTACGAAAAAGTGACGACAATATGTCACATACCAAACGCATTACTACGACGTTAAAAAAACATATGTGTGACATTCACGTGTCTTGTTTACAACGTTATAATGACGTAGTTTCTTATTAATATTAAATTGCTGAAAAATTTGCATTGTTTTTATGACGATTAAAGTACATTTTATAACTGCTATTCCAACAGTCAATATTTTCTTGGGTTACGTGTCGGATATTTTGTGGCTAGAGTTTCTAAGACCCCTGTAGGTAAACGCTATCGCAGTATGAGGGATAAACAAACAGATACAAAGCGTGTTTATCTGTGGCTCCAAAAACCATCCAAGTGTTATCAGCTACAATAATTGTTGTAATTAATATTTTTATTGACCCGTAAAATTATACGCTCGGAGTTTGTATAAATATTATATGAGGCTAATCTCGCACATCTCCAAACTGATATTTACGTAGGTATAATCCTTAGAAATATTTCGTTGCACGCGTTACTACACATCGAAACGTTATTTAGGTTAGATATTTATTTTTATGTCGTGATATATAAGTTATGCGTGAGGTATTACACATTTGCGGAATCTTTGTTGGGAGGCATGATCAATAACACTTCATCGCGTCGTTACGTCCAAAATTTTCGCATGGAAACAAGACGGATGGTCCCAGCAGTGATTTCATGTCAGACCGAACGTAATTTTGTTACATTCAAAGAGCAAACGGTTTTCCAATTTTTTTTTTCTTGCAAATAGTTCGGTCTAAATTTAGCTCCAACTTGGTAATGAAGATCGATGTAGTTAAGGTCTGGCGGAAGGAATACAGCGTTTATCTTCGAAACGAAAAATTACAATCAATCGAGCAGGACCGGCGTAAGGCACGTGCGCCCCGCGCCGACCTGGGTTTGGAATAATGAAATTACCAGTACTCAAGTATTCCATGTATCTGCTTCTTCTGTCCGACCCTGTAGGTTTCCTTATAAAGTATAAGAAGCGAAAGGCTCGCTCCATATTGTATTCGATACTGAATTGTTGCATCACGAACATAACTGTTTAATATTTATAATAAGGAATATATTTGGTCGGTCGAAAGTTCCTTGCAAAAAAATACTGCCATATAAGTAGCCCTTGCTTAAACAGTCGATGCATCATAATTATTGATTACGTCGTGCGAACTGTTCAGAATTAATGTCGATTAGAAAAGAGTTGTGTAATTAAAGGACTGGCGAAATGAAATGAATTTTTGGATTTTTCTACTTTTTACTTTACGTTACCAATTTTCTTATTTGGCAAGTTTATTTTTTCAAATACAGTGCTGAATTTCTGATAAAAGCTCTTCTTATTCCGATTTCAACAATGTACCACACGTTTACGACGTTATAATGACGTAATTTTTTTAATACAAAATCGCCAAGTCGGTCGCGCCACTTGTTTAATAACAAATATTTCCTCGAAAAAATTACGATGTGTCACAGATCAAACACATTATTGCGACGTTAAAAATATATAATTGTGACAAACGCCTGTTCTGTTGAAGACATTATAAGGACGTAATTTTTTAGATCTAATACGAAATCGCCGAGAAAATCGCGTCACTTGTTAATTGGTGAATATTTCTTATTATTTACGACGTTATAATAACGCAATTTTTTTTTAGTAGTACAAAATTTTTCTATGAAAAAATCACGACGTAATCTCACAGATGAAACACATTAATACGACGTTAAAAAGACATTCACCTCGTTTACGACGTTATAATGACGCAATTTTTAGTGCTAATACAAAATCGCTGAGAAGGTCGCATCACTTACTAAAATGATGGATATTTCTACGTAAAAATGGCGACATTGAGTCACAGATTAAACACGTTATGCCGTTAAAAAGACATATTTGTGACGATCCGATCGCCTATCTTGTTTACAACGTTATAATGACGTTGTTTTTTTGGTAGTAATTCAAAAACACTGACAGTGTCGCGTCACTTGTTAAATAGTGATACGAATTGAATTTTTGGATTTTCAATCCTATTTTTTTCTTGTGTTAATTGTAAAATTCGAACGAAGCTGGCGAAACTATTCTATAGCGACTTTTTTTTAACTGGCAACCACCATGTTAATTTTTTTAATTAATTGTCTGGTGTCAAATTTTAGAAGCCCTTTTGATTCTGATTTCAACAATGTACCACACGATTACAACGTTATAAAGACGTAATTTTTTAGTACTAATACAAAATCGCTGCGAAAATCGTGTCACTTGTTGCTTGGTGAATATTTCTTCGAAATAATTACGTTGATATGCTCTTATTAGTCTTATTTACGACGTTATAATAACGCAATTTTTTAGTAGTAATACAAAATTGCTAAGAAAACTCCTTTACTTGTTAAATGGTGAATATTTCTACGAAAAAATCACGAGGATATATCACAGATCAAACACATTATTACGACACGTATACGACATACATCTACCTCGTTTACGACGTTATAATGACGACATTTTTTAGTGCTAATACCAGAACGCTGAGAAAGTCGCATCACCTACTAAGTGACGGATATTTCTACGTAAAAATGGCGATAATGTGTCACAGATTAAACACATTATTATGACGTTAAAAACACATTTGCGACAATCACCAGCTTGTTTACAGCGTTATAATGACGTAGTTTTTAGTAGTAGTATTCAATTTAATGGTGAGCCCAGAATGGGTTATATTTTTGAGATACAATGAAATTATGAGAAGAGCCCATAAGCGATGCTGTAATTCCAGATAAGCCCCAAGCGCTACGTACCTTTTCTTCGGTCTGGCAGCACATTGCTGAACCCTATAAAAGTTTTCCAATTATAAATATCCGTTAAAAAATGTGTTTTTATGGGCGGCAATGAATAAATCTAGGTATCAAAATTCCGCTATGGTCTTGCTGAATGTCATGGCGTGTGATGTCGCAATTATGTAACCGTACATGTAAAAACGACATCTATTTTGTTTTATTTTGTCATTTTTAAATTTAAAAAAGAACTCCACGGTGATTCCAGAAAGTAAGGTTATGTTGTAAAATTACATTGAATTGGGCTGCAAGTTGTTTTTCCTGTTAACTCTAGATAATGTCGTCTTTATGTACAACGCAATAAAGGTGACATTCCAGCCTTGTGACAGTGGAAAAATGAAAGTTACATGTTGGTTGGGTTGCATAACTGCGTGACGTCACAATGAACGCGGCTGTCAATAATTTTAAAATACTTAGGTGGAATTGTTTTGCCATTATGCGCTTTTAAAAAGTATGTTAATTAGACAAAAGGATTGTTTAGGTTTCTCGAATTTATTTGTGATTTTGAATACCTGACGCGTGGCCTGGCCATCGAAATAAAAGAACAATTAATTATACTTGAAAGTGTTTTGTTTGTTGGCAAGCTCCGAAAAATTCTCACCTAAATAATTTAAAAACATGCATTGGATCATTTGTCTCGGGCATCGGAGACAAACATAATCGACGCCCATTATATATAAATAAAATAACATGAAAATAATATGTTTTGCATTTTTATAAAAATAATTAAAAAAAAATAGAACTGCTTGATTTTGGCTGTTTCTCCAATTTTAGGACCAGATGGAGATGGAGAAGAATCGACCAAGGTGTCTAGAGTTCAATTTTCGTGAAACGTCGATAGGTTTCGAGTTATAGGCGAAAATTGACATTTGGCAAATTTCGGAAAAATGACAGAATTTTTTTTATTTTAAATAGAAATATTCTTTCTTATATATTTTCTGATATATATGTATTTATATATTTTTGGAAACCTTGATTTTTTTCCCGATATTTTGAACTATGGTGGCCAATTGAAATAAGAATGTTGGATTTGAAATCTCAAAATTTAGTAGCGATAAAAAAATTTTGACAGGTAAAGGAACATCTGTCAAATTTTAGACATTCCACAAAAATCACCTTGGTCGGTTTTTCTCCTGGTCTATTGGTCAACTACTAATTTTTATCGAATTCTTATTTATCTGGTAGCAATGGGCGGAATAATTTAAATCAAACGAATCGTACTTACCATTTTAATAATAGATTATGCAGGGAACAATACAGTTTCTACCACCTACACGGTATCTCGGAGAGTTGTCGTGGAGGCTTAGCACTAAACAAAAACAATAACATGTACAAGCCTATTAGTAAGTTAATGTTAATAATTTGATGTATTAGGTTTTAAGTTATCGTGTCACGGTTTAAAAATAGTCTATTTGTAACATATTTACATTAACTGAATAATAATTAGCTTTACTATTATTGTATGTACTTACTTACCTAATAGATTCGACGTGATTCAAATGCATAGGTACCTATCGGTAACAATTTCTTCACCCGCTGGATCCGGCGAATTAGCGTAAGCCACTAAACGGTTATTGGTTTGTTATTGTTGCTTCATCTCCGTCCGGAAATGGTAAATGTATTACTCATGTACTTCGATGCAGGCAGCTCGATAAGATAAGTCCATCCCCCGTGCCCTAGCTGCATGATCTCATGGCATACAGGGTGACGGATAGATTTTCAAAAGCTATGGGAAGCTTTTATACGAACCATTTTTTTCTGAAACGTGCGTTTTCGAGAAAATCGGCCGTTTCCAGACTTTTGGAGAACCCTGTATGTTCGTTATATGGCCTTTCCGTCCTAAACTGGCTGTATGTTTGTCTGTCTACAATAGCTAAGGAGTTATGGAAGAAATACGCACTATGTGGACACTCTGTGTAGCAAATTTTTTGGAAATTTTAAATGGAATACATTCCGTAACTTGGATATACAGGGTGATCATTTTAAGTCACTCGATTTCCCTGCTTTATCCTTCACCTAGGAAAAAAATTCAAAAACCATACTTGTGTACTTTTTTCCGAGGAATCCGATTCCGAAAAGATAAAAACAATTGAATGTCAAAGGAAAAAGTTATGGCCGAAAAACTGAAAAAGAAAAAAATATACACCCTGTATATTAATGCGGAAATGGATATGTGACATTTCACTGATTGTAAATGTGTATCTGATACATATTTTTCACTTCCGGTTTGACCGGAAATTGCTTTAATTTTTTTATTTTAGGTGATACACCCTGTATATTGAGCTCAGTTTAAAGAACTTTTCTTTCTGAATTCAGCAATATATAACATATCTTCATTGTCTTTCATATTTAATAAGATATTGGGGTTTTAATTTAAAATAACACAAATATATGTTATGAAATAAAGTCACCCATGAAAACAAACAAAAGCATTTAAATTATTTATTTATTTCAAAAACAAAAGAAGATATAGCATAATAACTTATATTCTTTAGTTTTTGAAATAAATAAAAAATAATTTAAATGCTTTTGTTTGTTTTCATGGATGATTTTATTTCATAACATATATTGTGTTATTTTAAATTAAAACCCCAATATCTTATTAAATATGAAAGATAATGATAATATGTTGTATATTGCTGAATTCAGAAAGAAATGTTCTTTAAACTGAGCTCAATATACAGGGCGTATCACCTAAAATAAAAAAATTAAAGCAATTTCCGGTCAAACCGGAAGTGAAAAATAAGTATATAATACGCATTTACAATCAGTGAAATTTCACATATTCATTTCCGCATTAATATACTGGGTGTATATTTTTTTCTTTTCAGTTTTTCGCCCATAACTTTTTTCTTTGACATTCAATTGTTTTTATCTTTATCAAGTATGGTTTTTGAATTTTTTTCCTAGGTGAAGATAAAGCAGGAAAATCGAGTGAGGCACTTAAAATGGTCACCCTGTACATAATGGTCCATATAGGAGAGGTCAAATTGACTTGTCCTGAAAATCAAAATAGGAATTCTGTTTCTGCATTAATAGAATCCAGAGGACTGGCGTATTATCACAAAATTGTTAAAATCCGAGCGGTACATTATCGTAAATTCCGCGAAACTTATTTTCGTCTTGGATGTACTATGAGTTAAGGCAAAGTAAATAAGTGTATAAAAATAAAATCACGGCTATTTATAATATAAAAACATTACAATTACGGAATCGGAGAGGCGCAGATGTAGATATACATATTTACATGTGATTATTATTAATATTACGCATATTTTCCGTATCAATGTTTCCAGGATTGTCATAATTCATGATTAATCTGGACACAACATATCTTTATTGTATATTTTTTTACTATGTGCGAGATATTGTATCATTCGACAGATTTATACCTAGTTGAGCAATAGAAAATAGTACGTATCTTGATATTTATGAACCCTACACTTGAAAACAATCAAACAATAACTTATTTACTACTAATTCGGCTCGATAAAATGGTGTCATCAATCATCACTAATTTTATAACAATTTGCCGGAATCTTATGTATAAAAATTTATTACATCATTTAATAATCGTATAAAATAATAACGCGGATCAAATAGGATCATCTCAAGCCGTGGTCATCAGTTATTAATAAATTTTAAAAAATTGTGTTTATTAGGGCAAGTGGTATTGTATAATGATAATGATGCTTGCGTAATTTTCGTAACTGTTCCTATTGCAATTCGTCAAAACTATTCGAATAATTTATTTTTTTAATTCATTTAAATTTGTTTAGGGATTAAGATATACAGGGTGGTCCAGTTTATAATAGCAGGACTTTACCAGGAGCTAGTTCAGCGTAAAATAAAGACATTTTGTCCTATAAACTATGGAATTCTGCTTCGTTTAAGATCTACAGGGTGTTTAAAGATGGAATTTTTTTAGAATAATTGGCCATAACTCTATACTAACAAAAGATAGCTCTTTGAAATTTAGCACAGAGAGGTTGTTTTACATTCTTTATCGGACAGTGGTTGCAATTTGTTTATCAATAATACAGGGGCGTGCGTACGGGCTAGTCAAAAATTATTTTAATTGAAAACAAAGGTACGCCACTGTTTTTCACAAAATCGATGTGCTTGTGTTATTCCCTGTACCGTTTGTCGACTTTTTTGTATCTCTTAATATGTCAATTAAATGCATCGTTTTCGAGTAATTCAACTTCAAAGACGGAAAAAAACTAGCACCAACTCCCAAAAAATTAGATCGACAAAAAAAATATAAAAATGGCGTCTTGGCGTGCATTCAAATTTGACCAAATCACTTTTTGTCCATTTTGACCATTTTCCCAAAAGATATCATAATGGTAAACCGATACCATAAAATAATACATTTTGTATGGAATCCAATGATGTGACCATCCTTGATAAATTTGCAATGTGCAAGTAATAAAAAAAGGGAAAAAATCATCGAACACAACACGCCATTTTATATTACATGTTTATCACACTAGTCATGGAAGAAACAATTAAAAGACTTAAATTTAACAGGTGAATGAGTTTTTTTGGACGTACATTACTGCTGCAAAATTTCATTTGGATAGCTCAAAAATTGTGGAAATGGCTGGTTTACCATGATCCGTGGTCACCCGGTAGAGTTATGGCCAATTATTCTAAAAAAAATTCCATCTTTAACACCCTGTAGATCTTAAACGAAGCAGAATTCGACCATAGTTTATAGGACAAAATGTCTTTATTTTACGCTGAACTAGCTCCTGGTAAAGTCCTGCTATTATAAACTGGACCACCCTATATATTATATATACATACAACTTTTTTCTTTCTAGCATTTTTTCGCATCTTGCCTTGTTTTTGAAAAAACGTTATTGCATGGCCCTGAGAAAACTATAAAAAAATTGTAAAAATAATAGTGATTTTTATTTTTTTTTTTTCAAAAACGAAGCAAGATGCGAAAAATTGCTAGAAAGAAAAAAGTTGTATTTTTTAGTTGCTTAATGCGAAAAAAATATAAAAATTGTAAAAGTCAGTCGACGCACCTTGTTTTCGTCAAAAATATTGGTTCAGGTGCCTTCCGGGACGCCACTGGACTTAATAATTTTAATTTAGTTAAGGCTAAATTAGCCCCTTACTACCATAAATAACAGTACCAAATTTTTAAAAAAATCGGCTAAAGGATTAATAAGATATTTACGAAAAAATTATCTTGAAAACGAAGCATTACCGAACCTATGTTTATATAAACTTTTAACTTTTCGTCTTAGAATCACCCCTTGAAGTTTGGCCACGTACTTAAATAACACCCTGTATATAAGACTTATAAAGGGTCTTCATATAGGATTGTAAACCTCGTAACTAGGCAACCGCACATACAGGGTGCGCCACTTACAACTCCCCACTCGTAACTTTCTTATTTTTTAAGCGACCATCATGTTGGGCACATCAAATTGTAGATATTTTTAAGGCAAAGTATACATGCGTACAGAATGATTTAAAAAAAATTTTATGAGAAAATTGTTACAAAAGGAAACTTAATTTCCTTGTATATTTTTTTGCCTTACCCTGTACACAAACTGTCCTAATGTTTTCTTATAAAGTACTTTGCCTATGAAACAAAAACGAGTCGATTGGTATCTCTACCTATTCCAAGATACCCATGGTGAGCACAATAAGTGAGGCACCCCGTATACTTAATTGGTATTGTATTTGCAAAAAAACGAAAAAGGTTGCCTATTTTTCGTCACGTAGTATACAACCATTTACGAAGACCCTGTATTATGCTGGAACGTCAAATCAGGTGAAAACGGGAGCTATTTTATTCACCATCACCGATCTTTCACTTGTATCGGTTACATCAGTTGAAGCAATATTTAATTTGAATTTGTGTGTTAAGTACTTGAAAATTGTTTATTTTTTTTCCCAGGCCAATAATAACAGTAACCGGAGAAAAGAACGCCAAGCTCATATGTATTACGGATGAAAATTCAATCATCGAAGCAGAGGACGACTCCGAGGTGGAAATCAAAAACAGCCAAGCGGAAAAAGTAGTCACGCCCAAGGTCACTTCGTCGAAGACCCAGACGGATATGAAAAAAAAGTCGAACAAAAGCACCCAAAGACCGACCAAGAATGCCCTGACCAAAATGAATAGACTCCCAAAATCTTCAAAGTGTCTTCAACTCCTTCCTAAGAATTACGCCGTTAATATCATCCAATACAAACTGGATTTTTACAAGCACTGCAAGATGAATCCTATGTATAAAAAAACAACCACTCTTCAACCCTGGATGCTGATGGGAAAGTAAGTAGACATCGTCATACGTTTTACATTTGATTTTCCACGTCGTTTACTTGTTTTTGTTTATTTCTAGAATTTCCGACAAATTACTGGACCAGGCACTGCTGTCCGTGGCCAGAGAAATAGAGGTAAATGACATAGTACAGCAGATCTACGATTCGGAACTCCAGCTTTGACCTACTTTTTTTATTTACCTAATAAACATTAAAAGAAACAACTTTCTACATTCATTCAATTTATTTCTTCAAGATTCATATAGAAAACATGCACATTTCACAAACTAAAAAATAAAACTGGTAAGTTATACCTCAATATAAAAATTATATAATATTCATTATAAATCAACCGTCAACTGATGTCATTAATTCGATTAAAACTATACCATCAATGTGTAAAAATATACACAATTCAGTCGACGTTAAACTATAATAGCATTTGTAAATGAATCTTCATCAATCAGATTACATATAATTGTAACGTCAAATTATTACACATGGGCGTGCAAAATATTTTGCACTTTGAACTAAGCTAAACCTAATAAACTAATACATTATACATAATAAATAAACGCTGCTTTTAATAGATCGGGACGTACACATCTGTGGGGTAGTTCACATTCAACATTTTGTGGCACGCTCCAAATGCAGCCAGTTTCTTCGCAGCCTTTTTGTTGGGACCTAAAAAAAAAAAAATGCAATAATCAAGTCATCGTCAAATATTACAGGCCACACCCAAGGGAACTGGTTAGCCAGCTAGCGTATTGTTTTGTAGGCAACACCCACTCAAGAACACAATGCTATTCGAGACACTTATGCTTAAAACAGCCGCATTTTTTGTAACAAAATTGATAACATTAAAACGTGAGACAAACACTAAGTAGGATCGTATTAACGAGTCTGTTGCGGAGTTTACTTTCATTTTTTTTCAAACGGCGCTTCCCAAACAAACATATCTAAAATACATTTTACTAGGAACTAGGAGCGCAACCGTTGCTTGAAAATAAAAACGTTACCAAATTAAAAAGTCTCTGTCCATTTATACGGCACAGTTTTTATTTTAAAATTACATCGCCACGTTTAAACAAGGCGAGATCTCATTCTCAACTTCCCCAGAATAATCTATATTGACGTTAAAATAAAGCTGATGCGTACCTGTACCGATGAAGCTTTGATCTTCAACATTACATCTGTAGGAATACGTAACGTTTGGTGGGTTGCCACTCCTGCCGATCTCCTCAAACTGTGCTTGTGGCAACATCTGGTTGATCAACATTAATGGGTTCATCGTTTCTGGATTGGCAGGCATCTTTTTCGCTGGTCTGTTCTCGTGCTGCTGCCTCTCGCCGCTATTACTACCGTTCAGTCCTAACCCCTGAGCAAAAAAAAACAAAGTCATTACATTGCAAAGATAGGACGGTTTATTTGTCACGTTCCGAGACGGATATCACGCACAGATCTTTACTTACTTTTGGTTTTACTGCGTTTGGGTCCTCTCCCCACGAGCAGAATAGTTTGAATAAGGCGAAAGATGCAACGTGTTGCCACGGTAGCGGAGCTTGCGAGTCGTCATCAGATACGTCCATCTTCTCATTGCCCTCTTCGTCTTTCTTCATTTCTGTCAATTTGTTGGACTTTATCAAGTGTTTCAGGGCAACTTCGGCAGCGCTATTCTTGGCGTGAATTTTGCTACGACCTGATAAAAAAATGCAATACTTATAATTCATTCCAATAGTGTATTTTGGCCATATTGTATATAAAATCGCCACTACGTTTGATATTTAAAAATTGTACGCCCCTTCACTATGGCCTTATTAACAGAGTAAACAACGCCGACTCTCCGGTGCTTGGTACCAGGGAGCTAACCGTCAAGTAACCAGTACGGCCAACCTAACGGCGCTCACAGGACCTAATCTTCCACAGGTGTAACGCTAGGCATTCTTGTAAAACTGACTGCCCTGCTGACTCCGTGTGGACAAAAACATAGCGATAGAGACAGTTCGCTTCGACATAAGAATTCAGCAAAATTATTTCTGGTCACTTACCGATTCCAGAGTGTTCCAGTGCGTCAACCACGACGGTGGCTCTGAACTGGTTAACATCACCTTTGCTCTCGAGTTCTTCCACGGTATAGTTTGTGCTCTTGACGAGTTCATTCAAGATCATGACGGCATTCTTCGGCTGCAACATCTTGCTCAACCTAACGTTGCGCCTACGCATCTTCTCCTTCTTTGATATCTTATCTAAAATGAAACGTGCAATAAAACAAAACTGGTGACAAATTTTAGCCGTTACAGAGAGCTTGTGTTCAGATTTTTTTAATTACAGTTCTTACACGTACTGATTTGTAAAACAAGTGCAGTGATTGAGTAAGATTCAAATTTGCGCAGAGATTTGTCATCACAATTTAATTAGCTCACCAAAAAACAACCGATAAACTATTGCCAACATGTGAGAAAAACGGGTACTTACTTCCGGTTCTTGCCCAAAAAGGCTTCTTCTTAGGGGATCCATCCTCAGACATGTCTTGGTCCATCTGTTCGCCGTTGGTGCTATCAAGCAATGGATTGGGAGGGTTCATGCCTGGCGCTTGCGCCACAGCTTTGGGAACCGTTGGCTCGACTTTTGGAGTTTGCTGAGGTGGAGCCGTCTGTGGAGCAGTCTGATAGCCCTACATACGCATCAGTACAAGTTAATTTATTGGGTAAATCGTAGCAATATTGAATTAAATATTTGCTATAAAAATTTTTAGTTAAAGTATATCAAAAGGCTGCAAGGTTTACAAATAACCTATAACCTATTTTATCAAATCTGTAGGTCTGCATAAAAAAAATCGGTGAAAAAAGGTGGCAGGATTTAAACAACTTGTACGACCTGACGGTACAGTTTTATATATACAATTCTATAAAACCTTCTCTTTAGGTTGAAATTTGATTTACCACAGGTTGTAAAACTTAGGTTCAACGAAGTGAACTAAAGTACTGCTCCATGTGGTGTAGTTCCGACATGTCGGACGCATAGACGCGTAAATGTGATAAACGAACTGAATTGCCGATCTATTCAGTTACAAAAGAAACGCCACGTCCATGCAGAGGCATAGCGGTGAGGGAATTTGACGTCGTTCAATTGCACGACACTAACTAAATTAAAACTTAATTTTTTCTTAAAGCAAGTAAAACGTCCCATGTCCTGGCAACTTTTACGTCAAAAGGGCAGCTAGAAGCTTTTTCTTTTTACATAAAACAAATTAAAATAATATCTTGCATTATTAATTTTATTTTTTTTATGTCCCAACCTTTAAGCTGTTCCTTTGAGGTAAAGATTTTTTTTAATACAGATATTTTTTAGACTATATAAAATTTCAAAAGCTTCAAAAATATGTGGTAAAAAATCCCAAATAAGGAGACAGAAAATTAAACGATGCCATAAATAATTTTTAGACAATACAGGGTGTCCCACTTATTGTGCTCATCATGAGTATCTGGGAAACTAAGAAATACAAGATAGGTTAAACGACACGAAATGTAGGGTTTATCAAGGTTTACTATTACGTGCAAAAATATTTTGTAAAATCAACTCGTTTTTGTTTCATAGACAAAAAACTGATTTTTCATTTCTCCATTATAACTTCCTTACGAAAATATTTTAATGCGGTTTATGAAAAACTTAATGTGATTTTGAAAAAATTACTCTTGGATTTCGAGATATTTAACACCAATTTTTATTTTATTTGAAAAATGAAAGTTGACGTTAATACCTCAAAATCTAAGTTAGAAAAAAAAATTATAACCTTTTCAAAAACTGCGTCAAAAAGTGCTCTAAGAAAGAAAAAACCGCAATAAAATATTTTCATAAATAAAAAAAGAATAAAAATGAAAATGACAAAAATCAGTTTTTTGCTTATGATACAAAAACGAGTTGATTTTTCTCAAATATTTGAGCACTGAATAGGAAGCCTTGATAAGCTCTACATCTGGTGTCAATTAAGCTACCTTGTATCTCTTACCGTTCCCAATATATCCATGGTGTGCACGATAAGTGGGTCACCCTGTATATTCTAGATTTAAATTTAAGCACTTCAAAAATTTACAAAGCAAAACCTACAGTCGTGAACAGTTTTTTTGGACAAGTTACAAACTTGGAAATCAAATAACGTATTTTACAAAAAGAAAAAATAAAAACAGAAAATCAAATTAAAAAGTAAAAACATAGGAAATGCAGCCAAGCAGGAAATTATTGCTACAATCACATTGTGTTGTATTAAAATGTGGTGACTGGTACTTTTCACTTCTCCCGATTTTCAATTTTAAATTAAATGTCTCGCGCCTTTTATTTTTTAGTACATCGGACACGCACCTCAAGTCCGAGTATAGTAGAATCTAGTTTTCACGCAACTATAATACTTAATTAAAAATTCTCATTAACAAACCTGATTCTGGCTAACCTGCTGGCTCCTGAAATTGGCGCTGGTGTTCGTTTGCCCCTGGTGCTGCGCCTGCTGTTGCTGCGTTAGAGCGTGCGGGGGTCTCTGCTGCTGGGTGGACATTTGCATTCCGGGCTTGTTTTGGTTAAGCTACGTGAGCAGGTTTTATTTTTTTTATTAATAAAAACCTCTTGAGGTCCGAAGCACCGATATAGGTGCATCTTTAACCGAGATGCTCGACACATCATACGGTTAGAGATATCAACATATTTTTTTATATCTTGACCCTAATTTGCCACTATACAAATACCAATCAATATCACAAATTAACCACAACACAAGATATTGTGGATACGAGGTGCCCGGGGGATGCGGCACGGCGCTAATATTTTCATTGT
Source organism: Rhagium mordax (assembly GCA_963680705.1). Classification (NCBI taxonomy): domain Eukaryota; kingdom Metazoa; phylum Arthropoda; class Insecta; order Coleoptera; family Cerambycidae; genus Rhagium; species Rhagium mordax. The sequence continues at coordinate 58,434,359 of OY796662.1, read as the reverse complement.
TTGTGAAAACGAAGATGTTAGCGCCGCGGGACATCGCCGGGGTACCTCGTATCGGTATTAACTCTTGTTAATCTGAGACGGGCGTAGTGTTTAGTTAACTTCCAACAGTGATCGTATTTAGCATGCACATTGGTTTTTAATAAGTTTTACATTGATTAGCACAGCAGAAAAGTTGGCATGCATCGAAACCTGTCTTACAATGAGTTATTACTGGCAAAGTTGTATAGCAGACAATAATACGTACACGTGAGATTTACCATTAGTTAACAATTTTCAAAAAACCATTAACGTCAAATTTATAGTAAATTTCTGGTGGCGCAATAATTTTTAAAGGACACTCTTTTGTTTTACGAAAACAGAAACAATAACTGTATCGTAGGACACAATTCAATGGAACGCTAGCTAATCACGTAAAAGCTATCAGAAACCAAAAAATAAAAACAATAAACACAAAAAACGTAGTCAAGATACAACATGACTGTTCACTTAGCAAAGTTTACAAGTAATTCACATCATTTGCCAGTTATTCAGTGTCCTAGAGAATTGTTTTGTTCAAATTTACTTTTCAAAGCTTCTAGATTCTAAATACAAAACCAGAAACCGTCTTTTGTTTATACAACTTTGGTTCGAGATATTACTAGCCCATAGTTGGGTCGTTTCGCTCTCCAATTCTCTGGACCTATATTTGCACATATTGTTCGCGAACGACTGCCCGCGAAAATATGCGCTAATAGCTTTTGGGCCTGGCCTCGATGCAACTCATAATCTGTACTGAGCGAACAAGAAAAATCAGGTGCCTATATAAGTGCTACTACCATGGCTCTGCATAGCATTACCCGATGATAGTACCTATGTGGTCGTAAAAAATAAGGTTAGTCTCATGTGCTGGTAAATTTGCAGGGGGGGATTGAGGCAAGTCGACGGTAAAATGAAATCGAGACGAGTATTAGAAACGGAATATCCTTTTATCAATGGGATATTTCCAGAAACAAGCTCAAAATTTAAGCTGTGGGAATTTCGAGCGAAAACTTGTGGTATAATCCAAATAATTATCACAGAAGTTGTCTTCCCAGCAGTACTTCTTTTAAATTTATATGCCATTCACGGATTATTTAAATTGGGGTAGGCTTTGGAAAATCTGAATTATGTTGGTATGCATGACAGTTTTAATTACTGATGTTGAAAAGTCAACAATATTAGTTCTACATGGTTGCCATGTTTCGTCAAGATACAAAAATATAACATTTTCATTAGAATTTCATTGTAAAGATTTTTTCGGTTAATTAAAAATTTGGCAATTAATCATGCGCATGATATGACTAACATAACCATAAATTTTTAGTTTTTGCAAATTTATTTTCAATTTTAATTTTTTTAGTTTTAGCTTGGATCCATTATAACATTTAAAAACTCTCTCAGACAGTAGATTTATAAAGTTTCGATACTGTAAATTATTAAAAATAACTGCTAATTGTAGGTTAGAATTCTAACCAACAAATACCTAGCACCTTATTTTATTAGATCAAGGCAATTAAAATATCATTAATAATGCACCGAACAAGACTTTGGTCGATACTACAGTATGCAAGCAGAAATTTTGATAAAACTGGCGTAATATTCGAAAACTTTAGATAAATGCATAATTTTTAGGTTAGTTGTGACGTCACGTGCGCGTCACATTAAATCTGACATAAGAAAAACATATCATGGCCTACTCCAATTTAAATAAAGTGCAAATGGCATTTTATAGTTTTATACTATCGGTTTTGTGATAAAAAAAAATCATCAAACGCCTGATATGCCATTGTGACGTAGTTTCTTTTATCATGAAACCAGGGGCACATCGATGAGAAGCAATTTTAATGGCAATTCTTCCAGTTACAGTTTTTGCAATTCTTTACTTGCTCAAATTTTTATATACATATCACTCAAATATTTGTTTTATCATAACCACACATTTGCTTTTCAGGGGGTAAATTACACATTTAAAAAAATGCCAAAAATTTCAGTTACCTAGCAGAAATAAATTACACCGGTTTTAGCTACTCTCCAGACTTCATGGACAAGAGCAAGGACAAACCAACGATTGATTTAACAAAATGGCGCCTATAACGCGTAATTAAAGCCATGCTAAAATGTGAATATACCTACTTGAAACTAATAAAACCTCAAAAACTAAATTAAATTTTCGTTATTTAAGCATTGATTTACGCCACATTCATGTATTATGCTTAGTTTTCACAAGTTTAACGCGACAACGCGGCTTTATATATTATCCACTACAGCGGCTCGCACGAGACACGAGACAAGCGATCCCGGTTTTATCGATCTTTCAATCGTCAAGTTTTGGATTGCATTTTTGGCATTTTTTTTTGTAAAAATAACACCTAAAAAACCAGTATTACAACACAACACAACCAACCAATCAAGGTCGAAAAAAGTACACCTATCAAATTAAATTTGTTTTTGTTAATTACCTGTCCACCGGGCACAAAATTGTTTGTTACGACAGGACGGCGTTGTCCAATATTTCCAACATTTTGCTGTGGTTGGCCTCCACCTACGAGAAACCACAATTAGAAAACGCTCCATTTCAGCGGCTAGATCGATGAACGCCAAACCAAGCTCAACGCCATGCCATAGCCAAAGAAATGCTTATAAAAATAACGCAAATCTTACCAAATCCACCGCTTCTTCTTGTGTTGTAAGACATCTTGAAACTATTTTCGTATTACACTGCTGATGAAATTATTTTAAACTTTCTGAAATGCGCAGTTTCGCGAGTATCACAAAAACAAGTCTTGCCGCACAACAGTGACAATCCAAAATGGCAAAGAAGTTATGCAGTGGAAGGGGCAGGAAGCCAACCGCTCTGCGAGAAGGAAATGACGTACGTGCAAAAGTCAATTGACGCACTATAAACAGCGAAGATGGCGGCAAATTTAAAACACGAGTACTTTCCGTCATTCCAAATATAGATTTTATTTTTAAATATCGCCAAAATACATATAGATAGACATATAGAATAGATAGATTGCGTACATGATTTTTTTTAGTACCTGATGAACACAAACGACAGAGACAGACAATTCAAGATCTTGAATTATTTTCTTTGATTGGTCAATATCATTATAGTTTTGGCCACTGACCAATAAAAGAGACCCGGTGTGTCTCTCTCTCTCTTTCTTTTTCTTTCAGTAATTTTAGTACAACCACAAACTAATTAGGTCTAGATCTTAGGCTCTCTGTGGTTGACAACTGCAATTTGGCAGTATAGGCAACTGTGTATACAAGTCAGAGTATTAAATGTTACCTGTCGTCTGGCGCTTTATACAACCATTTTAGATTTCAAATTAATATTTTTGTCTTCTTTTCACAACAGGTAGATACGCAGGCAAACATTTTTTCCACGTTGATTATTAGGACTATTTGTTCAGTTATTACTGACAGCGATATTTGATAATATTTGCTAAAGTTAATTAAAGCAACGAAGTGTTTAATTATTTGCATTAGATATGATATCTATCACTCTATATTAAGGGAAGCTTGTAGTTTTCAGCCAAGCACGGCAGAATAAATATGAAATTATTATTCTTCACTAGTCTGCTTCTACTAGCAATATTCAATGCAGACGGCAACGATTTAAAAGCGAAAGTCGAATTTAAATTACGCAAGGTTTTAGATTTCATTGACCAGAGGTACTACCAAATACATTTTGATGGATTGTTTGGCGTAACGTTTGCTGAAGGTAGATAGATATATAATTAGTTGTATAACAAACATATTTTTATATTGTATATATATGATCCAACAGAATGTAAAAATAATAAAATACCTAATAAAAAATTATAACAATTGTTTTTTACAGCGTTTTTACAAAAGGCCATGCAGTTCCCACTTGAAGAAATTTCCAAGCAAGAATTAATTCTGTTTATAAATAAATGCTGGATAATACATTCAAATTTGATTCCATTGCTGCCGAACTATCCCGAATATATGATTACATGTAAGGAACATTTTAATAGAAATAATAAAATAAAGTACGCTGAATATATATGAAGTATGTTCAGAAATAAATCAACCCAATTTTATAGAGAAAATACCGATCTACTTATTATTTTTCAGTTCGAAATAAGCTCCTGGATGGCAACAAGTGGAGTAAGCTATTGCCAAATAAATTTGCCTTCAATAAAATAGAACATCTGGGGCATTACCCAAACTGGACGGCAGAAACAATCGTTAAAAACAAAAACGCTACTTACAAAGGTGTAAAGTCAGATGTATGTTTGCGTGAAATTTTAGAGCTAACGCTACCAAATAAGAATTGTTATATCAGTGCCGCTTGTAAAGAAATGATGCTAGATTACAACCGGATAGATTCGGGATACTTGCTTACACACAGGTAAGTTGTAGTAGAAACTCTTTTGGCAAGTTTAGTACTTATTTATTATCTAGGTTGCTATATTTGCAAATAGTCAAGTTAACTGGTTGTAAACTGCCAGATCAACTTTGGACCATTCCCGAGTACAGCCAACTTTACTGCTCGTATATCTACAAGGAAGCCACAACCAGCGAACTGCTAGGTTACCCTTACCATGATATATTTTTGGAACAGGGTAAATATTACGTAGACATGTATTTCGATTATTTCAAAAATCTGTTTTTTAGTCGTCCTGTGTGGGATGGAAGGTTACGCAGAATTTTTGAATCGGAGATGGCTGAACAAAATAATGGAGTGGCAGAACGAGCATGGATGCTACGAAAGTATCGCGCAAAATGTAACAAGACGAACCAGTTTCGTCACTGATTTTGGATGTTCTGACCACTCTACGGGACTTGGAGCGGCCGCTTTGGCTTTTCATTTAAGATATATACTGTGGCCTGACTACACTTACTGATGCTAACCATACCGAACTTAAATATAATTAATTGCACAGCATACTTTACTGTTTTCTCCTATTTCTAACCCCAAAAATAATACACAATGAATTCCATAACTTGGCATTTCGTGATAAATAACGCAGTAAGGTATAACAACTTACATCTTATACGAAAGGTACTGCCAGCTGTGTTATTGATCCTGTTGCCACTTCCTGGGATAGTTTCCGCTAGATATCAAATCACCAAATACTTACCATGCAATTGATATCATCGGGAGGTGATTAAAAGTAAACCTAATCTAACCTCTACATTAGTAAGTGCATTTATTTAATTATTTACAATTACAACAATTCTGTTGTTGATCTCAATTTTGGTTTTCAAATGAATGCTTAGAAGCTTCACCAACATTTGATTTATTAATTTAGCGTTACAAAAGCTTTAGATTGTGGATAAACCACCGACAAAGGCGACAAGATGGAATAAACGACAGCCCCTTATATACAGAAATATACTGCCACCTAAACAGAGGCGTGATGTTGGTTGCCTATGTACAACAGTAAACACAGATGATAGTTTAGTAGTACGAACAATGGTACCTACTCTATTGTACACGTGCGTTACTCGTTACTCACTACATTGCTAATTACACTAATCTAATTAGTCACCTATACAAACGTAGCTTTCCACTGCTATTTAAACTGCAAATATAGAAGTCGGCGTTATTTATGGAACGCTGTTTTATTATTAATTTATATATATATTAATTAATATATTTCTTTATTTGTATAGCTATTATTGTACACTTTATATAAGTTGATTAGATCTGGTTTCAATAATAATAATACTGCGTGATAATTTATCTCATCTCAAAAAAGGAAGATGAAGAATCAACGTTTTTTTGTCAGTTTAGTTTATATTCCACCTATTTACACTTCAATTTAAGATTTATGCAGAGTGGAGATAATTCATATATCACATTTTAATTTACCTACCGGTATAAGTCATAAATAAACCTGTTGGTGAAAGAGTCAATTAATAAAAAAATTTGGCTCTGCATGAGGTTAGAACTATTATAAATACATACGAGCAGCTACGTTTCCTTCACCACTCGCAATTAATTACAACATTCTAAATTAACTGTTAAAAATATAAACGAGAAATTTAAGGAATATAATATGTGAAATAATTTACAATTCGGTGTAATAAATTTGATTCGCCACGGCCAATTAAAGCAACAGGTTTAATATTTAAATCTACGGTTGAGTGAAATTGTAGGCAAATGTAATAAAGACGTGTTCGATTTTTTTCTTAACGCTCTGATTTCTGGATAACGAGCTTCCGAAATACATGTGTGGCTACGTGTTTTCTGAATGTAAAGATAAATATTCCCACTTGAAATTTATCTCAATGACTCGGTAATTTTATAGGTTTGGAAGGAATTGTTTGGTTTTATATTACATTGGTCTGGAAACAATTACAATTATTATTATTCTATTAATCTACTCTATTTTACTCTACCTAACTCTTACCACTCTGCCTAATACAACCTAACACAAACTGGAAATAACGCAGGCACAAATAATATCGACAAAAACGCGCTATTTTCATCCAGGGGGCCTATCAATACCAATCATATTGCATTGCATTTCTGGTTTTCCTTATATTACGGATTTTTTTAAACGAACTAATTGGCAACAGCGCCCCTGTCATTTAACGAACGTAGGAATTTTGTTTTTGTTTTGTTGCCATCAGCCTGAAAGTGTCAACGGTCTGTTTCCGCTTCCGTCTGTACGAAATACACAGCTAACGCGATGTGTGCGTCCCTCCAATACCTGTGTTATTAAAATTCGGTATATTATGCACATAAATATTCCTGCAAATTCTAAGGTTAATTGTAATTAAATCAAATTCAGCGTAGTGTTAGTGTAAAAGAGCAAAATGTGAGGTTAAGGTTAAACATATATGGTACGTAAACTAAGCATGTTTGGACATATCATCGCAACAAGTCTACTTGGTAAACTGTGAAGTGGTGAGTGATTTTAAATACTAAGTTATTTTCGCTATGACACCTATGCCCCCGGACAAAACTGGTGTGGGCATCTTTCCAGAGACGTACCCAATACTCAAACTTTTTAAATCTGCAAGGAAAACGATATTTGTTATCCTTATAACGGTTTCAACAGCTAGACACAGGCAGTAAGGAAAAGGGGACGTTTACTCTCCTTTTTGAAGATGAAAGTTGGTGGAAGCGGGCCCCCGGGGCCCCCAGGTCTGACATTGTATTGATCAGAACAAAATCGTATAAGCAAACAAATTTGTGCCAAGGAGTAACTTTTATTTTTACAGCTCGATGACAAAGTGTAAAAGGCTGACCTAGACGAAAATAGAGGTTGTTTCAGAAATAATAATTCACATATACAGGGTGTTTCAGTTTTTTCGTTCATAACTTCTGTAAACGATAGAACATGTCAAAATAATAGGAGTCTTTCCTATAAAATTTTTCTCTAAAACGTTTTGTTTTCAAGATACAGGGCGTTAAACTTTTTAAAAAATTATTACTCTTTATTCATTATCTCCTAAACGAATAAAGATTTTTTATTCAAACTTTGTACACTTTAGACATAATAAAAGACCAATTTTTTGACTTGCAAAAAGTTTTTCAGAGAAAAGCAGTGGCGCAGTTATGGGGTTCAGTCCGAATTTGAAACCCCTAAACTTCTAGGCCAATGATCAGAAATTATATTTTTATACAAATTTTAAAACTTTGATGTATCTCCTATAAAAAAGTACTCCTGGTGAAATTCATTGGAAGGCTTTATATTCAAGATAGATTATTTCTAATCAAGGGTATCCTATGCACTTTCTATTGACAGGCTATTTGCTAAACAAATTAAATTAGTAGAATCTAAATATCTCGAATAGAAAGCCTCCTAGCGACTTTTATCAAGAGTACTTTTTTTATGGGAAATACATCAAAGTTTTACAGTTTGTATAAAAATATAATTCCTGATCATTGTCGTAGAAGTTCAGGGGGTTTAAATACGGACAGAACCCCATAACTACGCCACTGCTTTTGTAAGAAAAACTTTTGGAACGTCAAAAAATTGGTCTTTCATTATGACGAAAGTGTACAAAATTTGAATAAAAAATTTTTATTTGTTTAGGAGATAATCAATAAATAGTAATAATTTTTTTATAAGTTTAACGCCCTGTATCTTGAAAACGAAACGTTTTAGAGAAAAATATTATAGGAAAGACTCGTATTATTTTGATATGTTCTATCGTTTACAGAAGTTATGAACGAAAAAACTGAAACACCCTGTATATGTATTATGAATCTCGCAAATAAATTTTATTAGCCCATATCTAAAAATTGATTTTTATCTCGGTACTTATTAAAATGTTTGAGTCACTGTGGTTGTTGCTAAAAGTTCCACAAAAAATATTCTCTAATTCTATTTTTATTACACCTCTCTATACATTGTATACGTTGTACGTGTGATAGATAACATTCTCAAGGTTCTGATAATGGCGTGATTACATAATTAGTTTTAGTCTCGATTTTATTAATAAGTTTGCCTTAAATAATATAAATACTGTCGAATCTTTCTCAGAGAACTGTATAATACAATTATAAAATCATTTTATAAAGGTTTTATTCTCCGCTCTTAAAGATTCCTTATATGACCCTTATAGAACTCCCAGTAATGTATTCCTATTTTATAACGGTTAAATAAATGTTGGTTATAGAGCTACTATACAATGAGTTGCTCCTTTAATGTTGTACAGTCTATCTACAACTACAACAGAGTTGTAGCAACACTTATTATAAAACAATTAGTTTTGTTATTTTGAACAGATTGTCTCCTTGTGAAAATTTTAGTATAAAGAGACGACCTAAGAACGTCCCTATAACATAGTTATAAAGCTATTTTATGAAGGTTTTATTATCCGCTTTAAAAATTCCCTATAAGACTCTTATAAAGCTTCAAGTAATGTATTTGTATTTTATAAGTTAAATAAATGTTGGTTATAGATCAATTATGCAATGGGTTGCTCCTTTAATGCCGTACAGTCTCTACAACTACAACAGTTTTGTAATAACTCTTATAAAACTGATAGTTTTGTTATTTTGAACAGATTGTCTCCTTGTGAAAATTTTACTATAAAGAGACGACCTAAGAACGTCCTTATAACATAATTATAAAGCTATTTTAAGAGGGTTTTATTATCCGCTTTTAAAAATTCCTTATAAGACTCTTATAGAACTTCAAGTAATGTATTTGTATTTTATAAGTTAAATAAATGTTTGTTATAGTTCAATTATGCAATGAGTTGCTCCCTTAATGCCGTACAGTCTCTACAACTACAACAGTTTTGTAGTAACTCTTATAAAACTGATAGTTTTATTATTTTGAACAGATTGTGTCCTTGTGAAAATTTTACTATAAAGAGTCGACCTAACAACGTCCTTATAACATAATTATAAAGCTATTTTATGAAGGTTTTATAATCCACTTGTAAAAATTCCTTATAAGACTCCTATAAAGCTTCAAATAATGTATTTGTATTTTATAGCGGTTAAATAACTGTTGGTTATAGATCAATTATACAATGGGTTGCTCCTTTAAAGCCACACAGTCGCTACAATAGAACAGTTTTGTAATAACTCTTATAAAACTGATAGTTTTGTTATTTTGAACAGATTGTCTCCTTGTGAAAATTTTACTATAAACAGACGACCTAAGAACGTCCTTATAACATAAATTTAAAGCTATTTTATGAAGGGGTCTTTTATCCGCTTTTAAAAATTCCCTATAAGACTCTTATAAAGCTTCAAGTAATGTATTTGTATTTTGTAAGTTATAGAACAATTATGCAATGGGTTGCTCCCTTAATGCCGTACAGTCCCTCTACAACTACACCAGTGTTGTAATAAAACTAATGGTTTTATAATTTTGAACAAATTGTCTCGTTGTGAAAATTTTACTCTGAAAAAACGACCTAAAACATCTTTAAAACATAATTGGAAAGCCATTTTATAAAGGTTTTATTATCCGTTTTTAAAGATTCCCTATATGACTATAGAGCTCCTAGTAATAATGTTTTTGTATTTTATAACGGTTAAATAAATGTTACAACTAGAAGAACTTGTGGTTGTATAATAACTTGCTATACATACATAAGATCATTGTAGCTATGTAATGGCTCTATAACGAACCGAGTAGTTCTATAAAACAATTTACAACTAAACGTTAATGTACACTATGGAGCCGGATTATTTCTTCAAAATATTTTACAACAGTCCCTGTACAATGTGAACGGCGTTGTAGCAACTCTTATAAAACAAATAGTTCTGTAACAGCTTTTGAATTGCAGCTGAAATTTATCGATGGTTTCTTATAAAGACACTGTCTCTTATTAGTGATAGAATTGTTCTATAACAGCTGTGTCATTTCCATAATGGTTGTTTTATCTAGTCGGACATATCTTCTTTTATCGGTTCTATAAGAGTGATTAAACTGAGGAACGGTCTTGTAAAGTGCTTATCGACATTAAGTTTTCAATGGTAAGAGGCTTTTAGCATTGCGCAAGGCAAAACATAAGCAATATTTTTCCGTATTTTATAAGCTAGTATATAACTGTTACAAGACGAGGAAGGACTGTAAATTACGCAATCAGGAACATTTATGCAACTATACATCGACAGTGAAACCAATGATCGTTTTGGGACCTTTAATAAAATGTTTTTCTTCTGAATGACAGGATTGGTTTTATACAGGTAATATAAAAGATATGAATAATTCGGTTATAAAATTAGTTCATAACCGATGAGTCAAGGTGATAAGAGTGCGTGTATACAGAGGAGCATGTAAGAAAGCCGATTTAACTTCCCCACGCTTATAAGAGTCTTATAAGATACTCTATAGATGCTGTGAGGATGTTATTACAGGGTGCTAAGCTAAATAGTTGTACGAGTCTTGTTTATGGTACCTTTTTAAACGTTAAAGTAGCATAGTAAACAAGTGACTATCTGGGTATATAGTGGTTGTATTGGCTTGAATTGATTACTGCGCTTGAATTGATAAATCATGTGACTGCTTTTAAGAGCAAAAAATTATTCCCATTAGCCTCTGGAGATATTTAAAAATCCAACAGGCGGTGTTTCTGACAACAGAACCATATGATATTCTTCTTATAAGGTAAAACTTGCAGTTCGAGTGGCAGCAGTCGAGTTTGTAACCAAATACGATAACCGACCATAGGCGTATCTCGGGGGTAACCAGCGCCGGGGTATTAATATTGCAATTGTATAATAAAGATACGCCTACTTTTCGATTAAATTATAAAATGTTAGAGAGGTATCCTGTATATTCACTGAGTAAATTTTCAGTAATATACAGGGAGTTCGCGAAAGTGGGAACTTATACGAACCATTTTTTTCTTACACGTGTAGTTTTCGAGAAAATCGGCCGTTTCCACACTTTTGGAGAACCCTGTATATCCCAGTGCTGGAGAGAAAGTGCCAATTTCGAGACCACCTCGTATGTTCGACTTCTGAGAAGTCTTCTGCTAAATATGGTTCTGCAATGCCGGCATTGAAAATTTCTATTTACGCCACTGCCCCAAATGGGAGCATCTGCAAGTGCAGCCTTTGAACAATCTCCCATAAAGTCAATAACGAAGCCTTATACATCGGTGCCTACTTTACCATGAAGTAGTTGAAGCGAAATGAAATGGTTTAAAACGTCGGACTTATATGGACATGGATTTGGTACGGCCCCGATACGATAAGTGAATACAATGACTCAAACCCACATGTCTGCATTCTGCGCTTTAAAACTAATTTAGGCTATTGTTTATCGTATTGTTATTGCTCGTTTTCACTTATGGAATTTGTAGTTCGAACGGCGCCGCGGCAATTTGCCGATGAAGCCATTAAGGGGTATAAAAAAATAGCCACGGGGGTATAAACTGCTTTGAACATTTTTTAAATATTGCGAGCCCGGTCCTGCGCTTATTAATTTTTTCAAACGATTGTCAAACCGACGCAATAAAAATGTTTGGGGCACCCCAGGGTGTGTTGAAAATGTATAAAAAATTTTCCACCCCTTTTATACACACCCTGTATATTCATAATTTACGCACGTAGTTTTCTGGAAAATAGTTCTTGCCATTCATAAAGTTGCTAATGCTGTTATTATTAGAAAATGATGTCCTGCGATTAATTTTATAGATACAAATTGTACACAACGAGTTTTATAATCTAACGGCCGTTTTTTTTATTTAACATAACAAGGAGTAAGGAATTATTAATAGTATTGTATAAATTGTTGAAAATGATGTCATTCTAGCAACGACAACATATCACGAGTTGTGACGCACCACACTTTGAGATAAGCCGATAATACATAATAACAGAATTCTTATAAACGTATTTTATAATGAGTAGTATATTTATATTATCTGTACCTACTTAAAATAGTTGTACAGGTAATTCTTTTATTGCACCTATTTCACGAGTAATCCGTAGCTTTGAAAGTATTCAACTTTCAGACCACTTTATCGTTTACAAGCTACAAACAACACTATAGCACCCTGTAAAGTATCTTACAAGACTCTTATAAACTTGAAGAAGGGGATTAGATCTTATGCGCTTCTCTGTATAAATAATGTATTCTTTAGCCCCTTGAGGCATCAGTTATACAGTAGCTTTATGGCTGTATTCATTGATATCCTTTATATTACCTGTATAAAACCAACCCTGACATTCAGACGAGACAAATGTTATAAAAGGTTCCAAAACTATCATTTGTTTTCACTGTCGATGCTTTATTGTATAGATGTTCCTGATTTCATTATTTACAGATCTATAAAATATCTTATAAGACTCTTATAGACTTGAAGGAATTGATTTGATTTGATTCATATCCTTTATATTACCGGTATAAAACCAATCCTGACATTCTGAAGAGAAACATTTTATAAGAGGTTCCAAAACTATCATTTGTTTTCATTGTCTATGCATTATTGTATAAATGTTCCTGGTTTCATTATTTTCAGATCTATAAAGTATCTTATAAGACTCTTATAGACTTGAAGGAATTGAATAGACCTTATACGCTTCTCTGTATAAATGATGTACTCTTTAGTACTTAGTACTTGGGGCATCAGTTATGAAGCAGCTTTATGACCGTTTGAATCATATCCTTTATATTACCTGTATAAAACCAATCCTGACATTCAAAAGAGAAACATTTTATAAAAGGTCCCAAAACTATCTTGTTTTCACTGTCGATGCATTATTTTATAAACGTTCCTGATTTCATTATTTACAGATTTATAAAGTATCTTATAAGGCTCTTATAAGCTTGAAGAAGTTGAATAGACCTTATATGCTTCCTTATTTAAATAATGTACTCTTTAGCCCCTTGAGGAATCAGATATTATGTAGTAGTTTTATTATCATATTGATTCATATCCTTTATATTACCGCTATAAAACCCATTTTGACGTTTTATAAAAGGTTTTATGAAAGGTTCCAAAACTATCATTTCTTTTCACATTGCATAAATGTTCCTGATTTCATTATATTTACAGATCTATAACTATCTTATAAGACTCTTATAAACTTGAAGGAATTAAATAGATCTTATACGCTTCTTTGTATAAATGATGTACACTTTAGCCCCTTGAGGCATCAGGTACGAAGTAGCTTTATGACCGTTTGATTCATATCCTTTATATTACCTGTATAAAACCAATCCTGACATTCAGAAGAAAAACATACTATAACAGGTCCCAACACTATCAATTGTTTTCACTGTCGATGCATTATTATTTAAATGTTCCTGGTTTCATTATTTACAAATCTGTAAAGTATCTTATAAGACTCTTATAAACTTGAAGGAATTGAATAGACCTTATACGCTTCTCTGCATAAATAATGTACTCTTTAGCCTCTTGGGGAATCAGTTATGAAGTAGCTTTATGACGGTATTGATTCATATCCTTTATATTACCTGTATAAAACTAATCCTGACATTCAAACTAGAAACGTTTTATGAAAGGTTCCAAAACTATCAATTCTTTTCACATTATTGCATAAATGTTCCTGATTTCATTATATTTACATATCTGTAAAGTATCTTATAAGACTCTTATAAACTTGAAGAAGTTAAGTAGACCTTATACGCTTCTCTGTATAAATGATGCACTCTTTAGCCCCTTGGGGGCGTCAGTTATGACCATTTGATTCATATCCTTTATATTACCTGTATAAAACCAATCCTGACATTCAAAAGAGAAACATTTTATAAAAGGTCCCAAAACTATCTTGTTTTCACTGTCGATGCATTATTTTATAAACGTTCCTGATTTCATTATTTACAGATTTATAAAGTATCTTATAAGGCTCTTATAAGCTTGAAGAAGTTGAATAGACCTTATATGCTTCTTTGTTTAAATAATGTACTCTTTAGCCCCTTGAGGCATCAGATATTATGTAGTAGTTTTATTATCATATTGATTCATATCCTTTATATTACCGCTATAAAACCCATTTTGACGTTTTATAAAAGGTTTTATGAAAGGTTCCAAAACTATCATTTCTTTTCACATTGCATAAATGTTCCTGATTTCATTATATTTACAGATCTATAACTATCTTATAAGACTCTTATAAACTTGAAGGAATTAAATAGATCTTATACGCTTCTCTGTATAAATGATGTACACTTTAGCCCCTTGAGGCATCAGTAGCGAAGTAGCTTTATGACCGTTTGATTCATATCCTTTATATTACCTGTATAAAACCAATCCTGACATTCAGAAGAGAAACATTTTGTAAGAGGACTAATGAGTCACAAAAATGCTGATGAAGATTTATTAAAAACTTGTTCTTCGGTTTAATCCGAGGTTTAATCACTCTTATAGAACTGGAAGGAATGTCCAACAAAATAAAACAACCTTTATGGAAATGACAGCTATGATGGAGCCACTTTACCACTAATAAGAGACAGCGGTTTTATAAGACATAATTTTCAGACGCAATTAAAAAGCTGTTATAGAACTATTTGTTTCATAAGAGCTACTACAACGTCGTTTTATCTGTATACAGACTGTTGCAAAGTATTTTGAAATAATCCGGCTCTATTGCATACATTAGACATTTACTTGTACAAAACTTTGGCAAATTATTTTATAGAACTATTTAGCTCGTTATAGAACCATTAAGGAGCGACAAGCTCTTAGGTATGTATAACAACTACAACGAATTATTTTAGAAAATTATATAGTTTATGGCTACAAGCTTTTTTAATTGCTAAAGACCGCCACGGATTTTCCTATAGAACCATTCAGCTCATTATGTAGTCATTATACAACCGCAAGGTCTGGTTGTGTCAGGACAAGCCGCAGCGGGTTATTTTAAGCATAATTTGGTTCATCGATTTTAATTAAATATTAGAGTATTTATTTTGTTGGGACTGATGAAGTCCAATAGCTAGAAACCGGTTCACGGCTAGTGTTGTGCCCTCCTGACGCGATTTATACCTATATTTATTTACAAATAGCAGATTTTATCTAACAACATCCATTTCATAGCCGCTGGAAATGAAACCGATATTATCATTTCGTGGGTTTCACATATGATTACAAATCAGTAGCGGAAAGGATGGAAGTGGTCTGATGGAGTCGTTCGTTACTGGCATTTCGTTTATTTCGGATACAATTAATTATAATTAATACAATTAAATTAATATATTTCGTACGTCTTCAGGCTTGCGTTCTCCTTAATTCTTCGAGCAGAACTTGTAAGAATCGACTAAACCGCCGGTCTTAAAGAGTTTTTGAATAAAACTATCCGCACAGAGGAGAGAAAATTTAAGACGGAAGTGCTTTTAAAAACGGCCCCACGTTGGGCGCCAATTTTACTTAATTCGCAAAATGGCTACGTTGATCGAGGGGGGTGAGTACACCTGACACCCGGTATAGTACCAACAGTCGGCTTTGTTATTCATGGCCGATGGAGAAGTGTTTCTGCGCCGAATAATACATAAAATTACCATAAATGCAAGCGTTTCACTTGTGAAAATTTCAGCAATTCTAAACCATTTGGGCGCCCATCGAGAATAGCAATGCTTCGGAATTAAATTAAATTAAAAATACCACAGCGGAACGACCGGTGCCCGGCTCGGTATTTAATATTAACAACTGTACACTGCAGAACAAAATATGTTTACAGTTCGTTTACCGAGAGCTAACAAGATCCAAGTCTCTAGACGAAAACCGAGGTCAATTCCCCTAGTACTGATCCGATTAATTGATTAAATTGTGGCGAGGTTAGTCTGGCGTCTGCGATTTCAATAGTCGAATTATTTTGCGACTTATCCAGAAGAAGGTTGTTCGTTTGTCCTGGCCTGGCATAATGAAACTACAGAACCAACCAAGATGAAAACTTTTGTTTATTGGTCAGCGCCTCCTCAGGTGGGTTGCACGCAGTTTTTTTATTGAATGGCACTTTACGAACCCAGCGAAACAGTGCGCAGTATTAGTAGTTGTAAAGAATAAGTCGTTAATTTGAATGGGAGACAAAACAGGCTATACGACGGATCCTTGTGGGACACCAGAGTTAGTACAGGCGTATCTGATGATACAAATGCCTTGGCTATCTCTTGGGTTTGACGATTGTTGTTGATAATCTGTTTATGTAGAAATGGTTGACGCCACAGACGAGTTGACGATATCCGGGCGGTATGCAGTGCATTCCAAGCCCCATGCCGCATTGAAGAAAGCCTTGGCCATGAGCCAGGGAGCCGTAAGTTAGACAGGGACGGGCACAGTCATTGATATCAAGTGGCACTAGTAGCAGCCGTCAGCTGTTTCGGCGTCCAGTGTCAAGGCCTACATATAAAACGCTGTTTAATTTCTAAAAATATTTCGTCGGAGCTTTCTTCGATCTCCTCCTGTGCTGTTAACTAGGCCGGCTGTGAACGTGTGGCGGTACCGATTAGTGATTTGCTTAGAGATACAATCTGGGACAGAAACGTATGTTTTATCAAAAATATGAATCACCGTGTCAGCTGACGAAAAAATTTAGAAACCGAGTTGGATTTTGTGTAAAATTGTTCTATCGTATAACTTATCCCAAAACAAATCAAACCGTGCTTACGTATAATTGTAATATTTGCACTTTATCAGATAAGATTAAGTCGAGTAATACTTAAAATTTCCGACATTAGGACTTCGTCATAGAAAACCCAATTTCAAACAAGCCACAATTTTCCCCTAAGCCAGAATTCTAAAAACTACTTCAATAAACTATTCGTCCAGCTTTCGCGCCAGCTTTAATCCAAAATTGCCGCATTTTCCGCGTGTGCTCGTAGGAAATTAAAGACACCGTTCTGCTCGTTTCCTGGGTTAAAGAACTGCTACGAATAACAGTGAACATGATGAAACTGCAAATGAGTGCCTAATATTCATACACATTGACAAAACTGGTTAAAAAACACATTCGGTTTGCCTGCCAGCGGAGATAATTAAAACGTAAATTAGTAAATTCAGTTAGACTGTGATTCTTCCTGGCCACAAAGCAAAGGCCTAATATCATTTATCCTCTATTATTGTAAACTCATGAAGGCAACTTACATGTTGGCAACATTGCATGTTGGTTCATTAAAGAAGCGGTTAGACTGTGATTCTGCGCTGGCAACAAAACAAAAGCTGATCCTCTTTTATTATAAATCAATGGACGCGTCTCATCTGTGAATTCGAAGAAAGTGAGGTTAAGTTCTCTGTCAAAACTTCCTCCAGATGCATAAATAATAATAGAATATCAAGTATTTATGTAGCATTTAAGCAACTAAAAAACGTACGCCAATGCCACTACAAAACAATGCTTCTCTATAGGCATTAGACACTATCAGTAGTTCGGCAGCTGTCAATATTTTATTACATATTGGCAACATCGCATGTTTATTCATTAAACAGGCTCAGGCGGTTAGAATGTGATTCTGCACTGGCTACAAAACAAGTGATAAAAAACTGTATCTTCTTTTATTATAAATCAATGGAAGCAGCTTATATCTTGTGAATTCGGAGAAAGTGAGGTTATGTCTCTCTCAAAGCTTCCTCCAACCACATAGGCGTAGACAATAGTAGAATAATATTAAGTATTTACGAATATTACACAGTAATGGCTTCTATATTATTTCCAAATGTATATGAAAACAAATTTATGATAAAATTATTAAATATTCTTTCAAATGTGCCTCCCATTACTATTTAAATATATTATAAGACACCATTAGTAGTTCGGGAGCTGTCACTATTTGATTACATGTTGGCAACATTGCAAGTTTAAGTTAATTCATTAAAAAGGCGGTTAGAATGTGATTCTGCTCTGGCAACAAAACAAATAATATAAAACTATATTCTCTTTAATTATAAATCAATGGAAGCCGTTTATCTGTGAATTCGGAGAAAGTGAGGTTATGTTTCTGTCAAAGCTTCCTCCAACAACATAGGCGTAGACAATAGTAGAGTAATATTAACTATTTACTACAAAACGATGGTTTCTATATTTATCTCTGAAGAAATATGTTCGAACTCTTGTAATTTGAGTTATTTGCATATCTTGCACTCTCTCTCAATATATTTTCAACTCACAAAATGCGCCTAATAAGATTAAAATGTTGACAATAAATGATTATATGTATTTAAATAAATTACTCAAACTGACACTGCAAACAAACCTCCTCCAACATCCGTCATTAACTCATGCGACGTTGCCAAGATTATAAAAATTGCTGAGAATCGTATTCAGAAATAAAAGTGGAAGCATTATTTCCAACTAGACCGTATATGAAAACAAATATAATATAACTCGATAAAATTATTAAATATTCTTTCAAATAGATCTCGTATTACTATTTAGATATTAAATAAACAATATATCACAAGACACCATCAGCAGTTCGGCAGCTGGCAATATTTTATTCCGTATTGGCAACGTTGCTTGTTTATTCATTAAAGAGGCGGTTAGAATGTGATTCTGCGGTGGCAACGAAACAAAAGCTTGATTCTCTTTTATTATAAACAATGGACGCATCTTATCTGTGAATTCGGAGAAAGTGAGGTTATGTTTCTGTCAAAGCTTCCTCCAACAACATAGGCGTAGGCAACAGTAAGAATAATATCAAGTATTTACTACAAAGCAATCAATGGTTTCTATATTTCTCTATTTGAATGTTGATAATAATTGAATATATTTAACGAAGTTACTCAAACTGGCACTGTGAAGTAAACAAACTTCCCCCAACATCTGTCATTAACTCATGCGGCGTTGCCAAGATGAAAATTATTCAGAGTCGTATTCAGAAATACAAGTGGAAATTATATTTCCAAATAGACCATGTATGAAAACAAATATGTACCGAACTTGACAAAATTATTGAATATTATTTCATATACATATCAAGTGTTCATTTTTAAAAAACCCAATAGCCGTAAAATAAACATAAGCAAATCTGTAATAGCTAGGTTTCCTGCTAAAACTCATTGCAACATAAAATATAATTAATTACGAAATTTCTATTTCCCAAGATGTATTATTTACGGTACTCATCACACTCGTATTGGCAAGGCTTTTACCATATAAGGCAATAACGATTCTTTATTATCCGCAGCTTTATTTCTAAAATGCCGAGTATCAATATTGGATTGTTCTTTTATCTATAGCTGATAATACACAAATCAGCGAGTATCGTCACCGTCGCCACAGAGATAATCTCTATTATATTATCGACAATAATTATGAAACAAGTATGATAAAATCGGGAATTTCGTTTGTTTTCAAGTAGTTATTAGAAATGAAAATTCAATAATGCTATAAATTGCGCATAGGTATCGCAATGGTACCTATACAGGGTGGTCCAGTTTCCAAGACGGAAATTTCAGGGAACGATAGAATATCGAAATAAAAAACGTTCGTCTGTCACATTCTAAGGTAATCGCACAAAAAGAAATCCAAGGTGTCAAATCTGGCGAACGAGCAGGTCATTCACGTTACCCTCCATGAATAATGGTGACACAAACTGTCCACAACGCCTTTCTGGATAAATTGTATGCATCAGCTTTCCTACACCAGTGTGGATTTTAATTATTCGCTACTTTGGCTTAGGAAGTACGTCACAGTTTTATTTGGAGTGGTATTATTGAGGGCCTGAGTAAGTGTCGCATGATTATAATCTTTATATGAATCTTAAATTGTTCGTTGTCGTTATCGATAATCTTTTTGTGACGACCAAGTAATAAATAAATCTCAGCTTTCAATTATGTAACTCTTAAAAAGTTATATCTTATCGAATAAAGTTGAAAATAATTAGTTCGGAAGAGGAATACTCGGTTCGTTATAATATAAATTAAAAAATATCATTATTGCTTGAATTATTGACTTCAATCCCATGGATTTTTAATAGGGCAGGGTAAAGTATATAGCCTTTGTGTTGTTGCCAGAAGAGTCACATTCTAACAGCCGTGTTAATTATTAAACACGCAACGTTGTCAGTATGCAATAAAATTATAACAACTGCCTAACGGCTATCATGATGTTGTGCATATGTCATTTAAATAGTACTAGGAGGTATACCGGGTGTAACAGAATCATGGTACACTCCCTTTTTTCTTTTTTTTTTTAGTTTTGATCTATTCGGAAACAATATTTCTACTTCATATAATTTGTATTTTTGCATACGATTTTCAACAATTTTTAGAGTTTTGGCAACGTCGCATAAATTAATGGCGGATGTTGGAGGAAGTTTGTTTACAGTGCCAGTTTGAGTAATTTATTTAAATATAATATATAATCATTTATTTTTAACATTAATCTTACTAAGCGCATTTTGTGAGTTGCAAATATAGTTAGAGAGGGTGCCAAAAAAACTCGATTACAAAAGCTCGAACATATCTTTTCACAGAGAAATATAGAAACCATTGCTTTGTAGTAAATACTTGATATTATCCTTACTATTGCCTACGCCTATGTTGTTGGAGGAAGCTTTTACAGAAACATAACCTCACTTTCTCCGAATTGACAGATAAGGTGCGTCCATTGATTTGTAATAAAAGAGGATCAAGCTTTTGTTTTGTTGCCAACGCAGAATCACATTCTAACCGCCTTTTTAATGAATAAACAAGCAACGTTGCCAATACGTAATAAAATATTGCCAGCTGCCGAACTGCTGATGGTGTCTTGTGATATGTTGTTTATTTAATATCTAAATAGTAATAGGAGGTCTATTTGAAATAATTAATAATTTTATTGAGTTATATTATATTTGTTTTCATATACGGTCTAGTTGGAAATAAATACTTCCACTTGTATTTCTAAATACGATTCTCAACAATTTTTATAATCTTGGCAACGTCGCATGAGTTAATGACGGATGTTGGAGGAAGTTTGTTTGCAGTGTCAGTTTGAGTAATTTATTTAAATACATATAATCATTTATTATTAATATTTTAAACTTATTAGGCGCATTTTGTGAGTTGAAAATATATTGAGAGAGAGTGCACGATATGCAAGAAACTCAGATTAAAAGAGTTCGAACATATTTCTTCAGAGATAAATATTGAAACCATCGCTTTGTAGCAAATAGTTAATATTACTCTACTATTGTCTACGCCTATGTTGTTGGAGGAAGCTTTGACAGAAACATAACCTCACTTTCTCCGAATTCACAGATAAACGGCTTCCATTGATTTATAATAAAAGAGGATACAGTTTTATATCTTTTGTTTTGTTGCCAGCGCAGAATCACATTCTAACCGCCTTCTTAATGAACCAACATGCAATGTTACCAATATGTAATAAAATATTGACAGCTGTCAAACTGCTGATGTCTTATGATATATTTCCGATATTAGCCGAGATATGAATTTTTTGAAAAGGTTGGTTTTTGCCGAAAGAAAAAAACGTTCTAGAGGCAAAGTTTAATTTTTTTTTCTATAAATTTTACATAGAAAAGGTAGTATGTAGTAGTCAGGGTACTTAAATGAAAAAACGTTTTTAAAATAAATAATGAATTTCAATTTTCAATTTGATCTAACAATAAAAATGTATGTGTTGTATTTTAGATGGAATCGAAAGTCTCTGGTTATTTCAATAACGGTGCAAGTGCATATTGGAGTCCATCTGATGACAGGACATTTCAGGGGTACAAAAATAAGAGGGTCCGTAATGCTTCCTATTGATCAGTTAAAGCCGAATACACAAAATGAGTAATGAGGGGTGTGGGAGATAAAAATAAAGTTTACGTCCGGGAAACACGAGACAGAGGCATTTTGATAAATTGTTGTTAGGAGCTGTGGAAAATATTTAGTAGTTTATACTGTAGAGGATAATAATTTTAGTTTATTTTGCGGATATTCGTGGAGATTTCTTTATCTGTCATACAAGAAACCAGAAACTCACTTCCTAAATTCTACAAAATGAGAAATAAGGGGATGTACTATTTTTAAGATGTGTTTTCCTGTTTTTGGTAAATAAAACATACTATGTATTCGAATATTTATCTGTACCTAAACAAAGGCATGGCGAAATCAAAGTGTTTTCCAATAGATTACACAACGTACAAATATTGTAAACCGTATCAGATCTAAATATTTTTTGTAGCAGATTATCCTCAAATTTTTTTTTTGTTGACGCAAGTATTTTTTGATAATAATTTATACCTATTTCGAAAGGGCCATTTCAACACGTGTCGCCTCAGCAGGTGAAAAGTTTCGACATTTTTACGCCACATTGTCGGTGTCCTAAAAATCTCTGCGAAGTTAAATTTATTTTATTTCATACTTAAATCTAGCCAATTATTTATAAATAAAACGTGAATTCGTCGGAAGACAAATTGAGATTAAATTATCGTCGATCAATAAGCGGAATAAATCAAACCCATCACGAGTTACGTGTACAATGTGGGACTAATTTTTTAAATAAAACACAAATAAACGACCACATAACATAACATAAAGAACCAAGGTTGGTTTTCTTGTGCTGATGTTCTCCTTTTTCAGAGCGTTTAATTCAGCTTTCTTTACCATAAATAAAGTACATACGTACGATTTATTATCCATTCTTTCAGGTATAAAAATTGCAAATGGGGTGCCAAATCTGGCTTTAATGAGACAGTGCGTTATGGTAGTAGTTGATTTACACACGTTTGTTAAGGCAAACATTATTATTATTATTATTTTTGCTGGGACAGTCACAGCGTGGCCCCATGCCCGCTTTAACTATAGTCGCTGTAGACGCCAGAATCGTGTGCTCTAAGTAGACTTTATTTTTGGCGTGCCAGTATAGTCCTCAAGTCGCACCGAGTACACCAATTATTATCAGGACGACGATTTTGACCCAGTCAAACTGTCCTAGCCAGATTTTTTATTTAAATTTTTATAATTTGGATCCATAATTGATTTTATATTAAAAATTATTCTTTTTTTCAATTAAAATCAGTCTACAGGTCAAAAATATATAAAGATCTTTACTAAAGTAATGTTTTCGTTTTTGACAGCTGTCAAATTTTCTGTCAACTTAATGAAAATGTCATTTAATAATTATTTGAACAAATGAAACTACTAAGCAGATATTTCTCTATAGGTTTCTTAGGTATTGAATATGAAACTAGGTTTAAAAAAAAAATTATTTTGTAACTGCCAAAATTGTTGTCAAATTTAAAAATATGCCAGTTTGTCTTCCTTAATTTTGGAAACAATGTGAATTTCCATTGAGGAAAGGATGTAAAGTGTTTTTTTAGATTTGCTAGTTCCATAATTGATATTATAATACATTTTTTATTTTTGACAGCTGTCAACGTTTCTGTCAACCTAATAAAAATGCCATTCAATAATTATTTCAGCAAATTGAAGTACTGAGCAGACAATTTTCTAGGGGTTTTGCAGGTATTAAATACGAAATTGATGTCAAGAAAATATTATGTTTTCGGTAGCTGTCAAAACTGCTGCTAAATTTAAAATTATGCAAGTATATCTTTTTCGTATTACTTTCGTATTCAGTACCTCCAACACGTATAGAAAAATGTTTGTTAAGTACTTTGATGTATTAAATAATAATATAATGGCATTTTCATTAAATTGACAGAAATTTTGACAGCTGTCAAAGGTTACAACTTTATTATTATATCAATTACTGAACTAGAAAGTTTAAAAAAATTTTATGTACTTATGTTGGGTTAAGTGTAAGAATAGTATTTTGTACTAAACTTCGCCCATCAATAAAGACGTTTATTATTATTATTATTATTATTATTATTACTTCTTTGGAAACCAACATTATTTTCAAAATTACGAAATATATACTTGTAAATTTTTTTTTGACAGCAATTTTGGCAACCAACATATTCTATTGACATCAACTTTGTATTTAGTACCTCCAAGCTTACAAAAAATGTTTGTTAAGTACATTTATTTGTTTACATAATTATAAAATGTCATTTTCATTAAGTTGAAAAATTTTGACAGCTGTCAAAAGTGAAAACTGTATTTTAATATCAATTATCTAACTAGCAAATTTTAAAACCCTTCATAGCACTTCTTCTACGGAAATTCACGTTATTTTCAAATTTACAAAAGGCATTCTTGCATTTTTTAAAATTTGACAGCAGTTTTGGCAGCTACCCACAAATATAATATTTTTTTTACAACAATTTCGCATTCAGTTCCTCCAAGGCCTATAGAGAAATGTCTGGCTTGATACTTTAATGCGTTGAAATAATTATTTAATGGAATTTTCAATAAGTTGACAGAAATTTTGACAGCTGTCAAAGGTTACAACTTTATTATTATATCAATTACTGAACTAGAAAGTTTAAAAAAATTTTATGTACTTATGTTGGGTTAAGTGTAAGAATAGTATTTTGTACTAAACTTCGCCCATCAATAAAGACGTTTATTATTATTATTATTATTATTATTATTACTTCTTTGGAAACCAACATTATTTTCAAAATTACGAAATATATACTTGTAAATTTTTTTTTGACAGCAATTTTGGCAACCAACATATTCTATTGACATCAACTTTGTATTTAGTACCTCCAAGCTTACAAAAAATGTTTGTTAAGTACATTTATTTGTTTACATAATTATAAAATGTCATTTTCATTAAGTTGAAAAATTTTGACAGCTGTCAAAAGTGAAAACTGTATTTTAATATCAATTATATAACTAGCAAATTTTAAAACCCTTCATAGCACTTCTTCTACGGAAATTCACGTTATTTTCAAATTTACAAAAGGCATTCTTGCATTTTTTAAAATTTGACAGCAGTTTTGGCAGCTACCCACAAATATAATATTTTTTTTACAACAATTTCGCATTCAGTTCCTCCAAGGCCTATAGAGAAATGTCTGGTTTGATACTCTAATGCGTTGAAATAATTATTAAATGGAATTTTCATTAAGTTGACAGAAATTTTGACAGCTGTCAAATGTTATAACTTTATTAGTATATCAACTACTGAACTAGAAAGTTTTAAAATAATTTATGTATCTTCTTCTATGGAAACCAACATTATTTTCAAAATTACTAAAGATCTACTTGTAAATTTTTTAATTTGACAGCAATTTTGACATCTGCTAACCAACATATTTTTTTGACGTTAACTTTGTATTCAGTACCTCTAAAGCTTATAAAAAATGTTTGTTAAGTACATTTATTTGTTTAAAAATGTTATTTTCATTAAGCTGAAAATTTTTGACAGCTGTCAAAAGTGAAAATTTTATTTTATTATCTATTATGGAACTAGCAAATTTCAAACCACTTAATAGCACCTCTTCTATGAAAATTCACGTTATTTTCAAAATTACGAAAGGCACACTTGCATTTTTTAAAATTTGACAGCAGTTTTGACAGCTACCAACAAATATAATATTTTTTTACAACAATTTCGCATTCAGTTCCTCTAAAGCCTATAGAGAAATGTCTGCTTGGTACTTTTGTTTGTTGAAATAATTATAAAATGGCATTATCATTAACTTGCCAGAAATTTTGACAGCTGTCAAAAGTAAAAACTGCATTTGAATGTCAATAATTATGGAACTAGGAAATTTAAAAAAAAACACTTGATTTCCTTTCTATGGAAATTCACATTGTTTATAAAATTATGGAAGTCAAACTTGCATAATTTTAAATTTGACAGCAAAGAAGCCCCCCCCCCTCCCATTAATTAGCTTCGCGAAATCCTTAGAATCAAAAGGGTTACCTATTAATAATTTCATTTAAATAGCCTGTATATAGGTTAACTTTCCTTATGACATGATTTTGTATATAATGAATCAAAAACAAAAAGTTTCATGGTCACTCTATACATCTGTGCAAAAAAATTAGTGCGCGTCCTACACATATTTACATACGCATGAATGAAAGAAAAACTCATTCCCCAGATAAATTAATTTAAATAACAATCAATTCGTTTTCTAATAAGGCGGCGTCCACTTTCATTTTCATCCGGGCCGAAGAGATGCATTTTCGACCACCAAATACGGATCCCATAGTGTTTTTTTTGTTACGAAACGTTATGTCGGTGCCTCCATATACGTTGCCGGGCAGAAGGTTAACGTTTTCTTTTCGGCAACGAAACCCAAGCCCACTCAGCAGTAATCACGAACTTGTTTTTTGAAATAGTTTTACATTATTTAGATATGCTTCGCATGACGTAAGAGATAAAAACTACAACTCGGACGGCTCGTATATAATTATGCTTTGTCCGGTGGAGAAGACGAGCGCACAGAGACGGACGAGGAGGAGACAAAAAATTGTAAAAAATAGCAGTTTTTTCAGTCTTGTTTAAAACGAACTATAGCAATACCAAACTTGAACTAAGAGAAGAAGAAGAAGAAGAAGAAGAAGAAGAAAATACTAGAATTATGGATGTTTGTTCTAAAAGTCTTTGCAAGTTACATCAAGTGCTTCTTAATTTCCAAGTAGCTGGGTTTCAGTTTTCTGTATCCCTCTATATAATTTTCTACACGTTTTTAAAACAAAAATCCCAACCACGCAAAAGTTTCCGGTGTAATCGAGAATCCCACTCGCAGATTCCTTTCTGTCCATCGGGGCGGATCCGCCCCTGGCGTTTCATTAATATTCGCCAAGTTTAACGTCTTCCAACCGCCAATATAACCAATATAACCACCTACCACGTTCAAGGTTAGCCATCGCTATTCATGCAGGTGTATCCAGAATGCTAAACGGGCACAAGTCAATTATAGACTCGCGAGAGTTAAGTCACTTTTGCTTTTAGCCTTAGCGGATGTTGATGTTTTTCATATTGGTTGGTTATCTTTATTAACGTTCGAAAGCAGTCGCAGACACAAAGGAAGAGCAGATAGCCTTTATCGCTCTTTTTTGCTGATAAAGGGGCAAGGATGGAACCTCGGGTCGTGATAAGATGCATTTATTGTACAGGGTGTTGTATCGACTTTCTTAGATACAACCATACATGCGGAAAAGCGATGTTAAATGTGCCTTGGCCACTTAGAGCACCTGATTTGATGTCTATTGACTTTTTTGCTTCGTCGCCAAAAGACTGGTGTTTATAGAGAATAACGTTCGAATGCACTCACACAAAGAAATATCAGACACAGAGAAAGCAACCTCAGGTCTTGATAAGATACTGGGTGATGTATTGATTCTCTTACAAACAGCCATACGTGCGAAAAAGGGATGTTAAACGTGTTTCAAGTGGAATACTACCACTTTTGCCACTCATCAGCTGTTGGAGTCGCTGAACTCTACTGCTTTTTTACTAACTTCTGACACAAACAATGTTTGAAGTTTGGAAAAGCGACAATAATTTAATTATATTCAATTTAAATCTAATTGAAAACCAGTCATTTTTTGTTACTTATCGTACCCAATGCATTTGTGAGAAATACCATGCAAACGAATTTTATTGCTTTTTAGAGTTAGGGGCGAAATGCCTGGTTGTGCAGCAGTAAATTGTAGTAACTCTGCAAAAAAGGGCTTTTTAATGATTGTTTAAATCGGGACCTGTGAAGACCGATAAAAACCAACAGATTTTCGAACAATTCCTGCTAGACCTTCTCCTTCTCATTATTCTTAGTCAAATAATTGAATTTTAATTTATATTCCTGTTAAATTATCGAGCATCCTCTGGTGACCGGTAATTAAATCAAAGTGGGGCTAATTAATGGCCCATTAAAAGAAGTCGGAAGGTAGGGATATACGGATAACGTGAATCATTTTCCTGCGATGCGTTATTCAGAGTGTGTGGGGAAACCGGATGTGATTTTCTTAATTCCATTCCAATTTCGACGTGAATAAACTTCTTGACGATTCTAAACTCGTAAAATTAAATAAATATGCGGTGTGGTTATCACAGGTAGGGATTCCCTGATTTTTATTATAGTTCTGAGTATCACAAGAAGGTTTATTTATAGATAAATAACTAGTAATACTTATTGATAAGAAACAAAATATACTGAATCGGTTTTCCCAAATTTTGTACAAGGGAGAACTTCCAGTGTAAGAATTATTATTTAATCATCCCATTGACCATCAAATAGCCCTACCGAATTCGACTCTCAGTTCCATGTATCATGCCACAGGACCACAGGATCATTAAAACATTATCGGGGAGCAAGAATTACTGCATGCCGGTCGTGATGCTGAATAATTATTACGATTGAAGTGAATTTGTAGCATTTTGTGCAAAAAACAGACATTTTCTTACAACAGGACTGTAATTACCGGCCGTCTTATCTCTATGCAATTCTCGCGAATGTTACATATGTATGTAATCGGATGAGCTAATTATTTTAATTGCATAAAGCAGTCGGTAATAATTATGTATGTACATAACGTACCTCCTGCGAGTCTGTGTATTTACTGGAGCAGGATAGCGCATGGAATGTGTGCAAAAATTCGCAAGTTTCAGCATAATCCTGACGGTCAAAATATGTTTTTTCCTGCTAGTTCTACCCTAAAATTAGTTATGACCAATATTTTAGAAAATGAGAAATACAACAAACTTTGTATAAACATTTTTTTCTATTACAGCAGCCATCTTGGAAAAGTGACGATCAAAGCATATTTTTCTCGATTATCTCTTCTCCTGCTAGTTCTACCCTAAAATTAGTTATTACCAATATTGTAGATAATGAGAAAAGCTATAACTTTTGTTTAAACAATTTTTCTCAATTGTTAATATTTTACAAGTTACAGCAGTCAGTTTGATTATTTCCACTCCTGCTAATTCTACCCTAAAATTAGTTTTTGCCAATATTGCAGAGAATGAAAAAAATGCTACAATTTTTTTCTATTATTAATACATTACAAATTAGCAGACATTAGTGGTCCTCTTAGAGAAGTGACTGTCGAAGTTGGTTTTTCTGCCAGTTCTACCCTAAAATCAGTTATGACAGATATTGTAGGGAATGAATGAGAAAAGCAACAACTTTTAGAGATAAATGTTTTGTCTCTATTGTTCGTACTTTCATCTTGGAAAAGTGACGATCCAAACAGATTCCTCGTGATAATCTCCTCTCCTGCTGGTTCTACCCTAAAATTAGCTATTACCAATATTGCAGAGAATGAGAGAAAAGCAACAACTTGTATATAAACATTTGATTTCTATTGTTGATACATTAATAATTGACGATCAAAACAAATTCCTCTTGGTTATCTCCTCTCCTGCTAGTTCTACCCTAAAATTAGTTATTACCAGTATTGTAGAGAATCAGAAAAGCTGTAGCTTTTGTTTATACATTTTTTTCTCATTTGTTAATATTGTACGAGTTACAGCAGTCGGTTTGAAAAAGTGACGATCAAAACAGATTTTTCTTGATTATCTCCACTCCTGCTAATTCCTAATTCTACCCTAAAATTAGTTATTACCAATATTGTAGAGAATGAGAAAAGCTACAATTTTTTTCTATTATTAATACATTACAAATTAGCAGACATTAGTGGTCCTCTTAGAGAAGTGACTGTCTAAGTTGCTTTTTGTCGATCATCTTTCCTGCCAGTTCTACCCTAAAATTAGTTATGACAGATATTGTAGGGAATGAATGAGAAAAAGCAACAAATTTTGTATAAACATTCGATTTCTGTTGTTAATACATTAATTGACGATCAAAACAGATTTCTCTTGGTTATCTCCTCTGCTGCTGGTTCTACCCTAAAATTAGTTATTACAAATATTGCAGAGAATGAGAAAAGCAACAACTTTAATATAAACATGTTTTTCTATTATTAATACATTAATAATTGACGATCAAATCAAATTCATCTTGCTTATCTCCTCTCCTGCTATTTCTACCCTAAAAATTAGGTAATACCAATACATATTTAGAGAATAAAAAGTGCTGCAACTTTTTTCGTCACAGTTTTTCTCTATTGTTAATATTTTACGAGGTACAGCAGTCAGTTTCAAAAGTGACGATCAAAACAGATTTTTCTCGATTATCTCTTCTCCTGCTAATTCTACCCTAAAATTAGCTATTACCAATATTGCAGAGGATGAGAGAAAAGCAACAACTTCTGTTTAAACATTTGATTTATATTGTTAATACATTAATTGATGATCAAAACAAATTTCTCTTGGTTATCTCCTCTCCTGCTGGTTCTACCCTAAAATTAGTTATTACAAATATTGCAGAGAATGAGAAAAGCAACAACTTTTGTATAAACATTTTTTTCTATTGTTAATACATTAATAATTGACGATCAAAACAAATTCTTCTTGCTTATCTCCTCTCCTGCTAGTTCTACCCTAAAAATTAGTTAATACCAATACATATTTAGAGAATCAAAAGTGCTGCAACTTTTTTCGTCACAGTTTTTCTCTATTGTTAATATTTTACGAGGTACAGCAGTCAGTTTCAAAAGTGACGATCAAAACAGATTTTCTCGATTATCTCTTCTCCTGCTAATTCTACCCTAAAATTAGCTATTACCAATATTGCAGAGAATGAGAGAAAAGCAACAACTTTGGTATAAACATTCGATTTCTGTTGTTAATACATTAAGTGACGATCAAAACAGATTTCTCTTTGGTTATCTCCTCTCCTGCTGGTTCTACCCTAAAATTAGTTATTACAAATATTGCAGAGAATGAGAAAAGCAACAACTTTCGTATAAACATTTTTTTCTATTGTTAATACATTAATAATTGACGATCAGAACAAATTCCTCTTGCTTATCTCCTCTCCTGCTAGTTCTACCCTAAAAATTAGTTAATACCAATACATATTTAGAGAATCAAAAGTGCTGCAACTTTTTTCGTCACAGTTTTTCTCTATTGTTAATATTTTACGAGGTACAGCAGTCAGTTTCAAAAGTGACGATCAAAACAGATTTTTCTCGATTATCTCTTCTCCTGCTAATTCTACCCTAAAATTAGCTATTACCAATATTGCAGAGAATGAGAGAAAAGCAACAACTTCTGTTTAAACATTTGATTTATATTGTTAATACATTAATTGATGATCAAAACAAATTTCTCTTGGTTATCTCCTCTCCTGCTGGTTCTACCCTAAAATTAGTTATTACAAATATTGCAGAGAATGAGAAAAGCAACAACTTTTGTATAAACATTTTTTTCTATTGTTAATACATTAATTGATGATCAAAACAAATTCCTCTTGCTTATCTCCTCTCCTGCTAGTTCTACCCTAAAAATTAGTTAATACCAATACATATTTAGAGAATCAAAAGTGCTGCAACTTTTTTCGTCACAGTTTTTCTCTATTGTTAATATTTTACGAGGTACAGCAGTCAGTTTGAAAATGTGACGATCAATACAGATTTTTCTCGATTATCTCTTCTCCTGCTAATTCTACCCTAAAATTAGCTATTACCAATATTGCAGAGAATGAGAGAAAAGCAACAACTTCTGTTTAAACATTTGATTTATATTGTTAATACATTAATTGATGATCAAAACAAATTTCTCTTGGTTATCTCCTCTCCTGCTGGTTCTACCCTAAAATTAGTTATTACAAATATTGCAGAGAATGAGAAAAGCAACAACTTTTGTATAAACATTTTTTTCTATTGTTAATACATTAATAATTGACGATCAAAACAAATTCTTCTTGCTTATCTCCTCTCCTGCTAGTTCTACCCTAAAAATTAGTTAATACCAATACATATTTAGAGAATCAAAAGTGCTGCAACTTTTTTCGTCACAGTTTTTCTCTATTGTTAATATTTTACGAGGTACAGCAGTCAGTTTGAAAATGTGACGATCAATACAGATTTTTCTCGATTATCTCTTCTCCTGCTAATTCTACCCTAAAATTAGCTATTACCAATATTGCAGAGAATGAGAGAAAAGCAACAACTTCTGTTTAAACATTTGATTTATATTGTTAATATATTAATTGATGATCAAAACAAATTTCTCTTGGTTATCTCCTCTCCTGCTGGTTCTACCCTAAAATTAGTTATTACAAATATTGCAGAGAATGAGAAAAGCAACAACTTTTGTATAAACATTTTTTTCTATTGTTAATACATTAATAATTGACGATCAAAACAAATTCTTCTTGCTTATCTCCTCTCCTGCTAGTTCTACCCTAAAAATTAGTTAATACCAATACATATTTAGAGAATCAAAAGTGCTGCAACTTTTTTCGTCACAGTTTTTCTCTATTGTTAATATTTTACGAGGTAGGTACAGCAGTCAGTTTGAAAATGTGACGATCAATACAGATTTTTCTCGATTATCTCTTCTCCTGCTAATTCTACCCTAAAATTAGCTATTACCAATATTGCAGAGAATGAGAGAAAAGCAACAACTTCTGTTTAAACATTTGATTTATATTGTTAATACATTAATTGATGATCAAAACAAATTTCTCTTGGTTATCTCCTCTCCTGCTGGTTCTACCCTAAAATTAGTTATTACAAATATTGCAGAGAATGAGAAAAGCAACAACTTTTGTATAAACATTTTTTTCTATTGTTAATACATTAATAATTGACGATCAAAACAAATTCTTCTTGCTTATCTCCTCTCCTGCTAGTTCTACCCTAAAAATTAGTTAATACCAATACATATTTAGAGAATCAAAAGTGCTGCAACTTTTTTCGTCACAGTTTTTCTCTATTGTTAATATTTTACGAGGTACAGCAGTCAGTTTCAAAAGTGACGATCAAAACAGATTTTCTCGATTATCTCTTCTCCTGCTAATTCTACCCTAAAATTAGCTATTACCAATATTGCAGAGAATGAGAGAAAAGCAACAACTTTGGTATAAACATTCGATTTCTGTTGTTAATACATTAAGTGACGATCAAAACAGATTTCTCTTTGGTTATCTCCTCTCCTGCTGGTTCTACCCTAAAATTAGTTATTACAAATATTGCAGAGAATGAGAAAAGCAACAACTTTTGTATAAACATTTTTTTCTATTGTTAATACATTAATAATTGACGATCAAAACAAATTCTTCTTGCTTATCTCCTCTCCTGCTAGTTCTACCCTAAAAATTAGGTAATACCAATACATATTTAGAGAATAAAAAGTGCTGCAACTTTTTTCGTCACAGTTTTTCTCTATTGTTAATATTTTACGAGGTACAGCAGTCAGTTTCAAAAGTGACGATCAAAACAGATTTTTCTCGATTATCTCTTCTCCTGCTAATTCTACCCTAAAATTAGCTATTACCAATATTGCAGAGAATGAGAGAAAAGCAACAACTTCTGTTTAAACATTTGATTTATATTGTTAATACATTAATTGATGATCAAAACAAATTTCTCTTGGTTATCTCCTCTCCTGCTGGTTCTACCCTAAAATTAGTTATTACAAATATTGCAGAGAATGAGAAAAGCAACAACTTTTGTATAAACATTTTTTTCTATTGTTAATACATTAATAATTGACGATCAGAACAAATTCCTCTTGCTTATCTCCTCTCCTGCTAGTTCTACCCTAAAAATTAGTTAATACCAATACATATTTAGAGAATCAAAAGTGCTGCAACTTTTTTCGTCACAGTTTTTCTCTATTGTTAATATTTTACGAGGTACAGCAGTCAGTTTCAAAAGTGACGATCAAAACAGATTTTTCTCGATTATCTCTTCTCCTGCTAATTCTACCCTAAACCAATATTGCAGAGAATGAGAGAAAAGCAACAACTTCTGTTTAAACATTTGATTTATATTGTTAATACATTAATTGATGATCAAAACAAATTTCTCTTGGTTATCTCCTCTCCTGCTGGTTCTACCCTAAAATTAGTTATTACAAATATTGCAGAGAATGAGAAAAGCAACAACTTTCGTATAAACATTTTTTTCTATTGTTAATACATTAATAATTGACGATCAGAACAAATTCCTCTTGCTTATCTCCTCTCCTGCTAGTTCTACCCTAAAAATTAGTTAATACCAATACATATTTAGAGAATCAAAAGTGCTGCAACTTTTTTCGTCACAGTTTTTCTCTATTGTTAATATTTTACGAGGTAGGTACAGCAGTCAGTTTGAAAATGTGACGATCAATACAGATTTTTCTCGATTATCTCTTCTCCTGCTAATTCTACCCTAAAATTAGCTATTACCAATATTGCAGAGAATGAGAGAAAAGCAACAACTTTGGTATAAACATTCGATTTCTGTTGTTAATACATTAAGTGACGATCAAAACAGATTTCTCTTTGGTTATCTCCTCTCCTGCTGGTTCTACCCTAAAATTAGTTATTACAAATATTGCAGAGAATGAGAAAAGCAACAACTTTAATATAAACATGTTTTTCTATTATTAATACATTAATAATTGACGATCAAATCAAATTCATCTTGCTTATCTCCTCTCCTGCTATTTCTACCCTAAAAATTAGTTAATACCAATACATATTTAGAGAATAAAAAGTGCTGCAACTTTTTTCGTCGCAGTTTTTCTCTATTCTCTATACGAGGTACAGCAGTCAGTTTGAAAAAGTGACGATCAAAACAGATTTTTCTCGATTATCTCTTCTCCTGCTAATTCTACCCTAAAATTAGTTATTACCAATATTGCAGAGAATGAGAGAAAAGCAACAACTTTGGTAAAACATTCGATTTCTGTTTTAATACATTAATTGACGATCAAAACAGATT
Organism: Rhagium mordax; assembly: GCA_963680705.1. Lineage (NCBI taxonomy): Eukaryota > Metazoa > Arthropoda > Insecta > Coleoptera > Cerambycidae > Rhagium > Rhagium mordax. The sequence continues at coordinate 58,399,334 of OY796662.1, read as the reverse complement.
TCTCTTGGTTATCTCCCCTCCTGCCGGTTCTACCCTAAAATTAGTTATTACAATTAATAGTGCAGAGAATGAGAAAAGCAATAATTTTTGTATAAACATTTTTTTCTATTGTTAATACATTAATAATTGACGATCAAAACAAATTCCTCTTGGTTATCTCCTCTCCTGCTAGTTCTACCCTAAAATTAGTTAATACTAATATTGTAGAGAATGAAAAGTGCTGCAACTTTTGTCGTCACAATTTTTCCCTATTGTTAATATTTTACGAGGTACAGCAGTCAGTTTGAAAAAGTGCGATCAAAACAGATTTTTCTCGATTATCTCCTCTCCTGCTAGTTCTACCCTAAAATTAGCTATTACCAATATTGTAGAGAATGAAGAAAGCTACTTTTGTTTAAATAATTTTTAATACGAATTAGCGGCCATCTTGGAGAAGTTATAATAAAAATTAGTTAGTGTCAGTTCTACCCAAGATTAGTTATTAATATTGCTTCTGGCTCTTTATTGGTCAACAATAAATCACCAATACCTGCGATGACTAATTCGGCAAGGATTGCAGCTAATTAAACTGCACACTGCCGAAGACATGCATACAGAACAAAAGGAAATTACCATTAAATCGATCCCGGTTTTCGTTCCCAGCTAGCTCGGCCAGACATCGTCCTACCCCAATCCAATGGCGAAATCTTGTGTGAATCACTCGAAGTGACGCAGCCCGACTCACCCCAGACTTTCAATCGAATTCCGTATAATAATTACTAGGGAATTTGACCGGTGATTCATGTTTGTTTTGATATCTGTATTACGTTTCCTACAGCTAGCCTGATTATGTAAACACCTACGAACGCACGGCTAGTACTAGTTTCTAGGTGGTATGCTAAATGGAATGATACTCGCGCTATCTTCTCATAGCTTTTCGATGACTAATAATATATCAAACATTGTTAAACTAGTTGTCGAATAGTAACAAAAATGGGAATTGGCGGAATTCATTAATTTGTTTTTCTTGGAAACTCGCATACACATTTTTTTACAAATTGAATTTCGACTTCATTTAAGTTCCCATCTTTCAACTCACCCTGTATACTTTCGTTAACAGTCCACATCCGAGTTTAAGCACCAAAAAAAAAACCATTCCATTCTCCTTTCCCAGTGAGATAAATATCGGCTTCCTTTTATAAAAACTAGAACGAGTGAACCTGCAGATCTTCCGTTTGTATGTTAACAAAACAAATGAAAGTCACCGCGACTGGGTATTAAGATAATTATTGTTGGATATTAAAAGCGACAAAAATGCTTCTTTCTTTTACCTCGGCTTGTTATTCCAATTTATTTTCCCATTTACCCAAACACCCACAAGCGCCCGAAAATTGTAAATACGGTCCCTACCTGATTAGCAAAATTATTTTCTCCAATAACGATAAAATTTTATACCAGTGCCAATAGCCTGTTTGATTGGCACCTACTAAATCTGCAGATCCGGATTCGGCTAGGGTCGACGTTGGGGCAAAATATGTGCCTGGCAAAATAAAAGATATTCTTTGCAAAAAACCTTTTGGTTTGTCATTTGTCATTACTCCTGCAGCCAAATACTTGAAACTAACTTATTTAAGCGAGATAATACTCTACGAGGCCACGGTCGTGTTTACATATGGTTATTTGTCATTTAAAATAAACCTGTCATCCCGCCCAAATATCGCTGCTTCCTGCGAGGTCAGAACGATTAGTTTACAGCGATTATGACGGCCGTGTACTTACTAGGTTAGGTATATCGGGCTAGAGATTTGTGGAAGTACTTGGAGGTCGTGACCTCTCACGAAAAGAATATATGCAAGCGATCGATATACATAATAATAAATAACCTTGCGGTAGCAAGTGAGTATACAACAATATGACTGATTGTAAACGCAACTTTCTGCAACACCTTATTTTGTCCCCTATCCACGGTCGTTTTCTACTGTTTTTGAGGCTTGCATACAAATTTTATCTTTGTGCTTACTTGATATGAGAATAAAGTCAGCTTGTTCATTTACTGCCCTACTAGTACTCAACTGAAAAATATATGCACTTTCCTCGTTGAATAATCCACGACTTCAGCAAACAATAAATTTAAGAGTAATTAAATGCTGTAGAACGCCAAATTACCTGGTTTACTGTTAAAATTCTCAGATATGCTCGTTTTTAAATTCGAAGATTAAATACTAAATTAATTATTCATTACACTGCGGAACGTAATGCGTATTGTTGTACACGCTTGTGTTTACCGATGAACACAAATAACGATAATTATTAGATCACTATCTATATTTAGAATTTTAATTAGCATATTTTACAACGGACGGTAATTTATATTCAACAATGGACCGGCGATAATTATACAGGGGACAGGGGTTATGTTTTTTTTTTTAATGGAACACCCTGTACATTATAAGTAGAGGTGTTTTCCCGTCTTCATTCATATCATATTTTTAAAACGAGACATTTCAGTTATAGCTAAAAATATAACTGAGTATCGAGTCGAAAAACGTTTGAAGTATTGAGGAAGTCACCCATGACAATGAAACAAAACGCTAATTTGTTTGACAGTTAGTTCCTAACCTCATATTATTTTGTATCGTATTTTTTTTGGAAATTTTTTTTTAGATATCGGGCAGAACATCCGACGTTTCGAGGTAGAGAGAGATAAAGAAAATTTAGGGTTTCTTCTTTAAAATTGAAAAAATTTAAAAAACAAAGCGGACTTTTTTTTGAAAGAAGAAATTTAGTGTTTCTAAAAAAAATCTGTCGGTCTTTTTAAAAGAAGAAATGGGTTTATTCTTTAAAATTGAACAAATTTAAAAAAATAAAGCCTGTCTTAGTGGACAGCTCCTGTGGGCCTATCTTTTTTGAAAGAAGAAATTTGGAGTTTCTTCTTTAAAATTTGAAACTTAAAAATAAAGCCTGTCTTTTTTGAAAGAAGAAATCTAGTCTAGAGTTTCTTCTTTAAAATTGAAAAATTTTTAAAAAATAAAGCGGACTCTTTTGAAAGAAGAAATTTACGGTTTCTTCTTTAAAATTGAAGAAACAAATAAAAGCGGACAGCTCCTGCAGGGCTATCTTTTTTTAAAGAAGAAATTTAGAGTTTCTTTAAAATTTGAAACTTAAAACAATAAAGCCTGTCTTTTTTGAAAGAAGAAATCTAGAGTTTCTTCTTTAAAATTGAAAAAATTATAAAAAATAAAGCGGACTCTTTTGAAAGAATAAATTTACGGTTTCTTCTTTAAAATTGAAGAAACAAATAAAAGCGGACAGCTCCTGCGGAGCTATCTTTTTTGAAAGAAGAAATTTAGAGTTTCTTCTTTAAAATTTGAAAGTTAAAAATAAAGCCTGTCTTTTTTGAAAGAAGAAATCTAGAGTTTCTTCTTTAAAATTGAAAAAATTTTAAAAAATAAAGCGGACTCTTTTGAAAGAACGGTTTCTTCTTTAAAATTGAAGAAACAAATAAAAGCGGACAGCACCTGCAGGGCTATATTTTTTTAAAGAAGAAATTTAGAGTTTCTACTTTAAAATTTGAAACTTAAAACAATAAAGCCTGTCTTTTTTGAAAGAAGAAATTTAGAGTTTCTTCTTTAAAATTTGAAACTTAAAAATAAGCCTGTCTTTTTTGAAAGAAGAAATCTGGAGTTTCTTCTTTAAAATTGAAAAAATTTAAAAAAATGAAGCGGACTCTTTTGAAAGAAGAAATTTACGGTTTCTTCTTTAAAATTGAAGAAACAAATAAAAGCGGACAGCTCCTGCGGAGCTATCTTTTTTGAAAGAAGAAATTTAGAGTTTCTTCTTTAAAATTTGAAACTTAAAAATAAGCCTGTCTTTTTTGAAAGAAGAAATCTAGAGTTTCTTCTTTAAAATTGAAAAAATTTTAAAAAATAAAGCGGACTCTTTTGAAAGAACGGTTTCTTCTTTAAAATTGAAGAAACAAATAAAAGCGGACAGCACCTGCAGGGCTATATTTTTTTAAAGAAGAAATTTAGAGTTTCTTCTTTAAAATTTGAAACTTAAAACAATAAAGCCTGTCTTTTTTGAAAGAAGAAATTTAGAGTTTCTTCTTTAAAATTTGAAACTTAAAAATAATCCTGTCTTTTTTGAAAGAAGAAATCTAGAGTTTCTTCTTTAAAATTGAAAAAATTTAAAAAAATGAAGCGGACTCTTTTGAAAGAAGAAATTTACGGTTTCTTCTTTAAAATTGAAGAAACAAATAAAAGCGGACAGCTCCTGCGGAGCTATCTTTTTTGAAAGAAGAAATTTAGAGTTTCTTCTTTAAAATTTGAAACTTAAAAATAAGCCTGTCTTTTTTGAAAGAAGAAATCTAGAGTTTCTTCTTTAAAATTGAAAAAATTTTGAAAAATAAAGCGGACTCTTTTGAAAGAAGAAATTTACGGATTCTTCTTTAAAATTGAAGAAACAAATAAAAGCGGACAGCTCCTGCGGAGCTATCTTTTTTGAAAGAAGAAATTTAGAGTTTCTTCTTTAAAATTTGAAACTTAAAAATAAGCCTGTCTTTTTTGAAAGAAGAAATCTAGAGTTTCTTCTTTAAAATTGAAAAAATTTTGAAAAATAAAGCGGACTCTTTTGAAAGAAGAAATTTACGGATTCTTCTTTAAAATTGAAGAAACAAATAAAAGCGGACAGCTCCTGTGGGGGTATCTTTTTTGAAAGAAGAAATTTAGAGTTTCTTTTTTAAAATTTGAAACTTAAAAAATATAGCCTGTCTTTTTTGAAAGAAGAAATCTAGAGTTTCTTCTTTAAAATTGAAAAAATTTTAAAATTTGAAGCGGACTCTTTTGAAAGAAGAAATTTACGGATTCTTCTTTAAAATTGAAGAAACAAATAAAAGCGGAGAGCTCCTGCGGGGCTATCTTTTTTGAAAGAAGAAATTTAGAGTTTCTTTAAAATTTGAAACTTAAAAAAATATAGCCTGTCTTTTTTGAAAAAAGAAATCTAGAGTTTCTTCTTTAAAATTGAAAAAATTTAAAAAATTGAAGCCGACTCTTTTGAAAGAAGAAATTTACGGATTGTTCTTCAAAATTGAAAAAATAAAAAGCGAACTCTTTTTAAAAGAATAAATCTACGGTTTCTTCTTTAAAATTGAACAAATTAAAAAAAATAAATCGGACAGCCTGTCTTTTTTGAAAGAAGAATTTACGGTTTCCTCTTTAAAATTGAAAAAATAAAAAAGCGGACTCTTTATAATTGAAAAAAAAATAAAAAATAAAGTGGACAGCTCCTGCGCCCCTATCTTTTTTGAAAGAAGAAATTTAGGGTTTCTTCTTTAAAATTTGAAACATAAAAAAATAAAGCCTGTCTTTTTTTGAAAGAAGAAATCTGGGGTTTCTTCTTTAAAAAAAGAAATTTTTTGGATTTCTTCTATTGGAAAAATTAAAACAAATAAAGCGGGGCTGTCTTTTTTGAAAGAAGAAATTTAGGGTTTCTTCTTTAAAATTGAAAAAATTAAAAAAAAAAAGTTGACAGCCCCTGGAGGTGCTCAAAACAAACCTCGAATACCTATATGACAAAAAGAAATTATTGTTAGACACGGTTGGGGGGGGTATTCTGTATTCTAATTCGGATTAACAGTTCAAAATGTCTAGTCTACTTAAACCAAATAATTAATGACTGTAAAAAAAGTGCTTAACGACGCGTTAAATAAATTTTATTAACGATTATTAACCGTGAAACGTATAATTTAGGAATAAAAACCAAGAAAAACCGACGCAGATAAAACACAGCCACAGCCACAGACAGGAAATTCTTCGCCGCATCCTTTCTTGATAAGGGGACGTGCGCGTTGGTTGATTAGCCAAAGCGACGCTGATAAAAAAAATTAAATAATTTATTTACATGGTCGGAATACCGATTTCAAACCGGAACGTATTTGTTTATGTGGCCCGAAACTTTACCTTACTTTAGGAACATTTATACCAACTCATCATTGCTGACTCCTCACGACATTAAATGAAGTCATTTTATTATTATTATTATTATGTTTTTAAAAATTAATAACGTGATAGATCGTTACAATCCCCCTCTCCTCCACTCTACAATATGAGACAAAAAAATGTCTTCCCGGACTAATTTTGAGTTAAAATGACAGATGACTGTACGACTACGTTGTTTTGTTTCAGCACAGCACTCTTTCCCATGCGGCTATAAAAATAACCAACGGATATTATTTTATGAATGAGATGATATCTATCTAAGTCAGTTTTTTCTTTTATTACGCCCGGCTCTGTGAGAATGGGAACCGTACGTAAAATTGGGCGTGACCCACAAACAAACGCATTGTTGCTCCGATAATGAAAATGAATGCGTACGAAACTGCCAAAATTAGCAATTACGATGTTACGTTGTAAAATTGCGTTGGGAGTGCCGTAATTGGAGGTACCCAATTTTGCAAATACACGAAATTTTCGGATCTGCGATTTTTTTTGTTGCTGCTTCCCAAGAATGTTTCAATCAACGTTGGCAATTAAAATTAATTTATTTGCGCGGCGTGGGTCGATTGTGATACATTATATTTGGGACAAACAAATTAGCAACTGGTGGTTTTAATTTTTAAGAAACTGTTTCTGTAATAAATGTTTATGTGGGGGTCATATGTTTATGGGTTAATAGTACTAGTCGTCAGGAATACGAATCCGAATTTTTTATTGGCCGAATTATGAGTTTTTTTAAAATTCCGCGGTTAAAATGTAACTCCGGCGCCACTGGGCAAACTTTCGGTGCACTTATGTCTGACAGGTCGACAGTGTTGCCATTTTAATTAAAGCTTAGATACAGTTGGAACTGGCATAATTTACACTTTAAACTGTCAATTATACATAATTCCCAGTTTAAACTGTAAATTATAAAGTAGAAATCACAACAAAGGCCTTTCTACGCTTTCGTAGATATAAATGTTGGGTGAGGTTTATTCTGTGAGTGTGTAAAGTTTTCTTTGTTTTAGTGGCATTCAAGGTAAGGTAAGTATCAAGATAAAGTTGATATGCTTAAAGCCTACCACTTGTTGGGGGAAAGGGCTTCTCCATTTATATTTTTTCGAGTGTCTGTACTGCGATTTAAAATATCATCAAATTGCGCACTTATTTCACACCTTTAGTGAAAGCGTCGCATTTAGTACCACCCTATATGTATATGTGTTTCTTATATTGACGATAAACATATTTGCTGCAAACAATGTTTATAAATAACATATACGATATTAGTTTACATTTAAACTTGATATTTATAATAACAATATAAACATATGCATGTCCTTCCACGAGCTGGTAATATTAAATATTATTAATATCTCTTATAATTAGTCAGTATTTAAATTTCATTTTCATTTCATTTGTCTCTGGATAGGCCTCTTGACTGATCGTAAAGTAACCTCGGTGGTTGTTTAGAACAATTATTATTCTTGTCATTACTGAGCGACACTGGAAAAATAAACGAGCACACAGGCACACATGTTGTAAAATTTATAGGCCTGTTTTTCGGTTCTGTATATATTTTTCAACGAGCATAATTATCCGAGATGACACTTTTATACGGCCAGATATTTCATAAGAAATAACTACAAAATGAAGAAAGGATGTCGTCGTCATTATTATTCCTTCCGCTCCTTCTCATCAGTTTCGTCTGGGCGCCGCGCCTGTTTTCGACAGCAGCGAAGCCATGTTTTCAAGAAGGCATATTCTTATTTATTTAAATGCACTGGCGACGAACTTTCGATTAGAATACACTGCGGTCGGACGCAGCTGGAGATAACGAAACAATGTAGTTTTTATCTCATGTCCCAGGTTCAGACCTGACGAGCATGATTGACAATGACAATCTTGTTGTTTTGGATTATGAGATGAGCGATGGCAGCTTTAATTTTAAAGCGTTAAATGGTAGAAAAAATAAACGAACATCGGAAGTGTAATATTTTTGCATACCTACCTAACCTTAATTTTTTTAATGGAACACCCTGTATACCTATATGGTCTATATGGATCCACGCGTTAGAAGAGCACATTTCTCTGATTCCAAAAATATAAAGTTTGCCAATGTTTGGATAAGCCTTTTTTGAGTTTTGAATCCTAAAGTTTTATTATTAAATATATAAATAAAGCATAGTAGCCTTGCATCATCATGGCCGCGTCGTCTAGATTTTAAAAACAAATGAATTCATTGACGTTTGTGAATATTTTTGTGAAAGTTAAAAAAATGCCTCCTTACATGGATGATGAAAATATTTAGGTAGGTAGGTACCGATGTTCTGCACCCGCACCTCCCACTGCGGTTGCATTATTATTTTTATACCCTATTTTTTTGACAAAAATATTCCCAAACGTCAATGATTTCATTTGTTTTTAAAAGACGACGCGGCCATGATGATTCATGGGCTCCTATGCTTTATTTATTTAATTAGGTATGTTATTAAAACTTCAGGATCCAATATCTCAAAAACGGCTTATCTAAACCTTGGCAAACTATATTTTTGCAATCAGAGAAATGTGCTCTTTATACACGTGGATCCGTATACAGGGTGTTTCGTTAAAAAAATTAAGGTTATGAAGAAATAGGCACCATATTACATTTCCGATGTTCATTTGTTTTTTCTGACAACGAATTCTAAAAATTCAAACAATCATGTATCGATTCATTATCATATCATTGTCCAACGATTTTTAAACTACGAAGGCTTTGACTGTAAAATTACTGTTGCTGAAACCGTTGTCGTTTCGTGCGTTAACTCCATCAGCCAGATGTTGTCGCCGAGCTTATGGCAAGGGAGCAAGAATAAGAAACCCGTAACCGTAGATGAAGTCGAAAACAACGGTGTCCCGTGTCGCCGGCACGGCGTTCCTTGCCTTCTTGCAGTTTGTTCGATGGCACTTGCACGCACCCCATAAAAACAAGAGCGAATCAATGAATCACTGGCAAAATAAATTTCATTGTTGCCAATAAATCGCAGTATTCTAAGAATGCATCATCGCAGAAGGCTGTGACATAAGTTTTCAAGGTCGAGGAACGAGGCCAAGACCCCGAGAGATGAATCGGAAAGAAGGACCGCCGCGCCGGCCGGCATGGCTACATAACCGTCGTGTCTTGCTCTCGAGCCTTCGAGTTAGGTTAGGCCAAAACCATCGTCGGAGCGGCCAATGGCAGCTCGCGATTCGCTTTATGCCCATATATGGTAACGTTTGTGAATGAGGCTGGTGGGGTGGACGAGTCCACTGCGTCTTATCGTAGGGGAGGCCACCGACTTGGACTTATTTATTCTTTTTGTTTTTAAACAATTGCCCATCTTTGACAAGTAAATAATTATTAGCAAACGTCAACGTCGCAAGAAATATCAGTTTGATAGGTCGGATTGCAATTTTCACGAAAATAAAATTTAAATATTCTTCCCGCTTCACCTTGCAGGTTGCAAGCGTCACTTCCTTGAAATCGCAACCGGCATCTTTCCATTCGTTAGGTGTTCGCTGTTGTTTTGTGACGTGTCTTGTTCAAACGGTAAGAATCATACTGTTTTAACTATTGCTTGATTGCCTAATTATTTTACAACTTTTATTTGCTAATTAAATTAAATAGTGATGTTCCCAAGAAATCGGTAGCCCTCCGAATTGCTACCGGCGTTTCATTAGGGCACCCGCCTATCCGGGGCGTAGCACCTGTTATGAATCCACTGCTGCACTTACAAATGATTTTATACCGATCTATTTTTACCCCAAAGCAAGTGGTTGTAGTAAAAATAGCAGCCTCGGCATTGAATTCGGTGTAAATATTTGTGTTTAACCTCTCCGGCGATGCGTTCCTTTGATCTCGTGCCAAATGAGAGTAAATCGTTCTGCACCCAAGTATTTATTTTATAGCTAAGCTGTAACGTTAAATTTATTCCAAATTAGGCAAACGTTTGATAACGTCCTTTTAATTTGGAACGATGAGGTGAATTATGCCTCTGCCGGTATTCTCATCCTTTTCTGGTATCTATGAAACATCATTGATTCTTTAAAATTATACGTAGAAGTGTGTCAGCTTGATGATTTTTTGGGGGGGAACGGGGAAAATCGATGCAATGCAATGCCTTATATGGTAATGTTACTCGCTATTGGTTCAACCTAGTGCTGATACTGCGCTCTCAACTCGGCTCGCGCAGGGAGGGGCAAATAATTATATATATGGTGTGGAACTTTTGAATTTCAGACATTCCCGTCTTGTGATATTTTAGTGCAAGTACAGCGTTTTAGAAAAGCTGTGCTTAACAAATTAATTTAGATATTTATACTTTTTTACTAGAAACCAAAGACACCAAAGTAAGTTTCCAAACGATTTGTTAATTTTGATAAAACCAGTGACGGTAACAAGTGCCTTGTTTGTACAGATTTTTCGTTCGGGGTGTGGTCGTGATCGTGAACAAATTGGGAGTTTTCAGTCCCTTGGATTTTAGTGACTATAGTGGATAATTTCGGCCCTTTTTTAAAGTGAAACGCAGTGAATTTGTTTTAACTTTATTTTTGCATGTTTAACCAAGTGGCTTCCGAATTTTTGTTTAATTTGTAGCAAAAAAACATTTCGGCCCGTTTAAATTTCGATTCATGGTTTCAGACCGTTACAGCTTTTTTAGCCCTGAATCGCGAAGCTCATGAAATATGTAACAGCTCGACTCGGTTGTAGAAATACCGGTTCCCGTAACGGAAATTTCAGTTCACTTTTTGCATTAAATACTCCGCTCGCGTTCATTCAAGCAATTTTCACACAGGCACTATTACTTCACATACCTACCTTTTCTCAGTACCTACTTGCATACTAATTTTTTTTTTTTCTTGCAGTACTAACTAATCAACATGTGTGACGAAGAAGTTGCCGCATTAGTCGTAGACAATGGATCCGGTATGTGCAAGGCCGGTTTCGCCGGGGATGATGCCCCCCGTGCAGTATTCCCATCTATCGTAGGCCGTCCAAGACATCAAGGTGTCATGGTCGGCATGGGACAGAAAGACTCGTACGTAGGAGACGAAGCCCAGAGCAAAAGAGGTATCCTTACCTTGAAATACCCAATTGAACACGGTATCGTCACCAACTGGGACGATATGGAGAAAATCTGGCATCACACCTTCTACAATGAACTCCGTGTTGCCCCAGAGGAACACCCCGTCCTTCTCACAGAAGCCCCACTTAACCCCAAGGCTAACCGTGAAAAGATGACACAGATCATGTTTGAAACCTTCAACACACCCGCCATGTACGTAGCTATCCAAGCCGTGCTCTCGTTGTACGCCTCCGGTCGTACCACTGGTATCGTACTGGATTCTGGAGATGGTGTATCCCACACAGTACCAATCTATGAGGGTTACGCCCTTCCTCACGCCATCCTCCGTTTGGACTTGGCTGGTCGTGACTTGACTGATTACCTCATGAAAATCCTGACTGAACGTGGCTACTCATTCACCACCACTGCCGAAAGAGAAATCGTACGTGATATCAAGGAGAAACTCTGCTACGTAGCCCTAGACTTCGAACAAGAAATGGCCACCGCTGCCAGCTCCAGCTCCCTCGAGAAGAGCTACGAACTTCCCGACGGTCAAGTCATCACCATTGGAAACGAAAGGTTCCGTTGTCCAGAAGCCTTGTTCCAGCCCTCGTTCTTGGGTATGGAAGCCTGCGGCATCCACGAGACCACCTACAACTCCATCATGAAGTGCGACGTCGATATCCGTAAGGACTTGTACGCCAACACAGTACTCTCAGGAGGTACCACGATGTACCCCGGTATCGCCGACCGTATGCAGAAGGAGATCACCGCACTTGCCCCATCCACGATGAAAATCAAAATCATCGCTCCCCCAGAGAGGAAATACTCCGTCTGGATCGGTGGTTCCATCCTCGCCTCCCTATCTACATTCCAACAGATGTGGATCTCAAAACAAGAATACGACGAATCTGGTCCCTCAATTGTCCACAGGAAGTGCTTCTAAATTTTTTCCATCACTGCATAATAATATAATAAGAGTCCCGTTGTGCACACGGAATACGTCGCATATACTACTAGGCCAAAGTATTACTATCTTAATTTTGCGATTCGTTACGTGTGCACAGCGACACCCCTTATTATTTGTATTATTATTACTTTTAGGCTAATATTTATGGGCTAAATAAAAAATTGTAAAACATATATTGTAATCTTTTTAATTTATTTCACCTTTGTATTAAAAATAAAAAGTTATAAAAACCGATCGTCTTGTTATGCATCTTTGCTCCGATAGATCAGCTTGTATGGAAATAAAGCGATTTGGAAGATCGTACTTGTTTTTTTTTTCGTGGTGTCAAATTGCTTATTATTAGGAAAATGCATAACAAAAATCTCAAATTAAGAATTTTCAAAGAACTTTTCTTTGAAACCAATCTGAATAAAGTATCTCGGAGCTGTGATTTTTTGAGGATTTCTCATTGCCTCTGATTTGACAATTGCGTTTTAAAATGGTGTCCAAATATATCAAATTGGATATTTTTGTTATACTTGTATAAAATATAGAACTTCTGATTTCTAGATCTTTATTTATATCTAAAATATAAAATCTAATATAATATACAGCTTAACCTAAATTAACGTACGTCTATGCAACACTTATTTTCTCCACAATACCATTAAAAACTTTTGCGGCAGGAGAATCGGGAAACTCTCTAATGCAGGCTTTACCTAAGAGTTGTCCAACACGGGGGTCAATTGGTAGGGAACCTAATAATGGTATTTTTGCTAGTTCTGCCAATGATTCACCGCCGCCTTTGCTGAATATGTTTGTACAATCGGAGCAATGTGGACAGACGAACCTGAAAAATATAAATAAAATACTGAATGCTTACATTTTTGAAAACTGATGGCAGAAAAATTTGTAGTCGGTTAAAATTCTGTTGCCAGTGTATTTGTTCTTACCCGCTCATATTTTCAATAAGCCCTAATATCGGAATTCCAGTTTTTCTACAAAACGTTATTTCTTTTCGGACGTCTTCTATGGAAACTTGCTGTGGAGTCGTTACTAATATAGCACCATCACATTTCACTGTTTTCAAGTTTTCCATGACAGTTATATGTTCATCGGAAGTTCCTAAAATCGTATCGGAATAATTAAATATTAGAATCCAATAAGATAAAGAACTTTTACTACTAATTTGAAATTAAACCTTGGCACTTATTTGTAATTATTGTCTAAAACTTATACAAACCTGGTGGCGTATCTATTATTAAGTAATCCAGTTTATCCCAACACACATCGGTGAGAAATTGCTTAACCATTGCCGTCTTTTTAGGCCCTCTCCAAACAACGGCATTATTTCGATTGTTTAGTAAAAATCCTATAGACATGACGGCTAAGTTTTGCTTTTCATCTGTATATACAGGAACCCACCTGTGAAAAAAGTGAACATAGACTAAAATAGTTTAAAACGTTTAAATTATGTGTTAAAAGACAGGAATATAACTCGTGATTGTTATACAATACTTGCTTCTTCACAATATTTGAATACGACCATTTACGTTTAATACAATTAATATATAGTTTGAACTTGAAGATATATCCTAATTACGTTACTGTTTAGGAATCGCTATGCGAAAGCGTTGAATTAGTACGAAGCAATTATTACGTACCCTCCATCTGCTTGATGCACATCTTTATCTTCTAATTGTAATAAATAAGGTACACTAGGCCCACATAAATCTACATCCAACAAACCGACCTAGAACAGAGATCCTGTGTTAAAATTTGTTCGTCATTGTTTAAAAAAAATCAGTACCTTAAAACCTTTCTCTTTCAATGTTAATGCTAGCTGGGTGCTCACAGTTGATTTCCCAACACCACCCTTGCCGGACAGGATTAAAATAATATGTTTTACATTATCCAGCATCTTGAATTCAGTTTGCTGTATTTGCAGTTTACACAAGAACAGGAGATAGAAACATAACCTCAAAATTAGTTCAAATGTTTAATTTTGTATTTTTGACCTACTCGCGAAAATTACAGAAAACTATATTTCAGTATACCTCTCATAGATGGAAATATATGTAGATGGCGAGACGGCAAGAAAACAAATTTCTATTTAAAAATTATATTTTAATATTCTAATTGTATGTAGATGGCGCCAGCAACAAAATTTCTATTTAATGTTCTGACGTGAAAAATATTTTTTATTTTAAATTAATCATGGAGAACGTGAGACAAGTGGTGAGTGAAAATGCTGACATAAATTTTTTAAATTAAACGTTTTTAAATTGTCTATAGTTTTGTAATAAGAGACGCGCAACAAGCAGGAAAGCCCTGTATATTTATAGTTGGTCGTAGGCAACACTCAATATACAAGTTTGTTTTACTGGTTGCCTATATGGGAATACGTATTAATTTCCAACCGCAAGCAACACCTGATATTGTGACTTGTTTTACTGGTTGCCTATATAGAAGTATGCTTAATTAAATGCTCTATATAGTTGATTAAACTCCCAAATATCGTGCTTCTGTCTCGCTGGGCACATAGTCAAAAGCCAAATTCATAATTTATTAATTAATTAATTACATTTTCTTTGACACATTTACAGTTTTTTTAACCTACTAACTTTTTGCGAATTGGGAAAAACGTGTAAAACAAAATTTCACATTTAGTGTTGACATATAAATTTATTAGGAGGCCACAATTGACCATTGTTCGCATTAATTTGACTAGATTTTGTTTAAAAAGTATACATCTAATGAACAATAACAAAATAATTACTATACTGCCGGCCAAGTGAAACGTCAAACCACTAAACCTGTTCTGTTCTAATATTTCAATAGACGATTTCCAAAAATCTATTTCCTTGCGTTGCTGTTCTTATCGGCTGTGAAAAATACTAAATGCATTCACTGTATCGTCATTCGTCCAGAAATTACAGGATGACAACCGCATCTATTGCACACTTACCGTGATTTCAGATGAGCCAAAATGAATTGACTAAAATTTTGTGGTGTAACGTTTCAATTGATCAGCGGTTTACTTTCGAGCAAATAATCTATGCTAATACTGATTGGTTTCTTTTGGTTAAGGGTATGAAGTTTTTCTTTATAAAACGATTGTATTCTTTACCCTGTGATAGTATAGAGTAAAATAATGTAGGTATATGCATCGAGTGTAAAGGTCCAGGTAGATGATTAAAAAATTCTATACATTTTTAATAGTTGCAAGAATATGATTTATGTGAAAGAACAAGGCATGAAATTTATTAATTGATTTACATAAAATATATTTATATAATTTTAAACAGTTATAAAATTCCTTTGTTGCCGTTACGTCGTTTTTCGAAATGCCAATAATTTGTGATTTGCAGTGAGTGAGAGGGCGAGAGATTGGCATTCTGGTTGTGTGACTTCTTTACACGAGTTTGTGTAAAAGACTAAACATTTGAAAGCTAATTTTGCGTAACAGGAACATTAATTTGGGTAAATATCAGACGCAGTCAATTCCAATTTACTTCCTCAAGAGAAATAATGTTCAATTTTACAGCTGTAGTAAGGCATTCATCTAATAACATTTAAATTTTAGTTGAACATAGATATAGATCGAGAAGACGGATATAACGATTTAAACTCTTAGGTAACAATGTAGAAGTTGAAATGTTGATATTTAAAAATATATTTGATATATTTAATACTATTCTCCTAATTGGCTATGATTAATTTTGCATTACTAATTAACGTTTTTAAATTGTTTAAAATTGCGTATTAACAGGTGTGTATCAAGCGGGAAAACGAAGTATTGTACATCTATTTCAGTTCGCAAGCAACACTCAATATTCAGGTATGTTTTACTGGTTGTCTATACAGTGCGCGCCACCCGACTAGGAACACGGGAAGGGAAATGAACGGGGAGCCGCACTCGATCAAGTATCCTCGTTACGGGTGAGAATAAGATTGAACGCACAACGGTACAAGGACGAGGCTCGATCGAGGTGCGTTTGCCTATTCATTTCGAGGTCCCATGTTCCTAGTTGGCTGGCGCGCACTGTATAGAAGTGAGTGTATTTAAACTTATTTCAATCGACAACAAATTGGGCGCCTTAAATTAAATATAAAATTGAGTTGATCTAGGGTTTGTTTCATGGAAATGAGTGTCGACAATAAAAGGCTACAGGGTAAACACTAATCGACAACATTGGGAAATCGTGACGAATCATGTTAGTTTTTAAATTATAGTAAATTTGAGCTGATTTGTTAAATTTTTTTCCACGTCATTTCCATGAAACCATCCTTTCTGTAATGACTTGTGAGTGTTTCCCAGGTAACATCGATGGTACGCTTCATTTAACGATAATAATAATTAATTATCAATCACAATTTAAATGAAATAAAATGGTGAATATTCATCCTACATTTAATATTACGAATGTTTAATTTTCGGTAGGGTAGAAAAGTCGCGTTTGAAATATTTACTACCTAATACCTACGAAATACTCTTTCGTCTAATCTGATACTAATTAATTCGGTCCATTATGTTTTAAGTGAAGCGTACCACACAAAAAATAAAAAATATATGGCAATCCATTTGTTTATCACATGTACACACACATTGACAACTTAAACAGCTAAAAAACAAAACGTCTATAATATCACTAAAGTACTACCCCCTGCGATTGTACATTGACTAGAGTTTGCCTCAACAAATTCGTTCTTGGCTTCCGTAAATCATCGGATTTACTATATTTCGTATGAGTATTCCACGCAAGAAGTAGTTGGTCTTCTGTTGTTCCACTATCACCTTCCACTAACAAGTTTTTTTGATCTAACGCCATTATGAGCCGTCCACTAGAAGTTTCTGAGGTTTTCAAGGAGTCGCTAGATCTGTTGTCTAGCAGGGGCTTCGTTGTGTTGTAGCAGAATTTTTGGCCATCGCTGTCACTGTCTTCTCCTTAAGGGTTATGCAGATTCATTCGGAATAATACTCCATTGACCTTTGCTACCACTAATTGTTTATTTGCTGGAGTAAAATCCTTATTGCAGTTCTTGCTCTTGGTAAATATAGGTAGTTCCAGTTCCAACATCATATTGATATAGCCTAGAGAGCTCTAAAATTAAGAAAATAAGTGGTGAATCATAATCTCAAATAGGATGATTAGACAAGTAATTTCGGCTCTTTATGCAAACCTCGGCAAGGCGCCTTATAATAAGTTTGAGATTTGTGTTCATGTAGGCAAAGTTATTGCCATGTTCATCTACAATTACAGTTTTTTCCACCTGTACATTTTCAAAAAAATATATGAGTGATGTGCTATATGGGTAGGTATCTTCACTTCGAATGAACATTGAACATCTATTGTTTATAGGTTATGTTCATTTTTAAATTTTCGTGTATCAAAACTTATTTCCGCCGGTGCTGGCAACGTTGCTAACTTCACACCAGTTCTTGAGCGCCATCTAGTGCCTACTAGTTGAAGTCGATATGTAAAGTTGAGACCTTTTCGGAAACTTACTCGGTTGTTTGATGTCACGTGACAGTTATTTGTTGTAATCTAGTTAACTCGAGTAAGTTTCCGAAAATTCCTATAGTTAACTCGAGTAGTAAATCGGGTTGAGAATTTTCATGTTTACGAACACGGGTAGATTTGATAGATTAGTAAACGAACGTTATTTGATGTGATCTAGTTAACTCGAGTAAGTTTCCGAAAATTCCTTTAGCATTTCAGCTAGCGGCTAACTTCTCGTTGGTTGGTTTTTCTATAGTTTCATTCCATTCGTTTGCCTTCGCTATTCTAAGATCAGTAAAATTCTTACGCACCTTTTTAGTTTCTAGCCAGATTTAGTGAATAATAAAGAAGTATGGATGAACCTGTTGTAATAATTGATGACAGTGAAGATCCTGTAGCGAGAGAGGTAATTTATTGTTATAAAACAGCCACATATTATGTTGATTTTGTAGGTTAAGTGAACATGATTTTTGTTCAACTTTTAAATTGCTTTATTTAATTTTTAGATACAATATAGGTGTTCAAAACATTTGGAAAATTTATTACATTTGTTCCAATGTCCACTAAAACAAAAACGCTCTACGAACGAACATAAAAATGCTTTTACAAGCCAGGAAATCATGAAGAGGAAGTAAAGTTAGACATAGACTCCCCAAATTTTGACAGAAATATTTGCTCACGAGATGGATGAGGATATAAATTATTCCAAAAAAGATAAACATGTTTTTTTCTAAAGTGAATTAGTGGACAAGGTATTTCTCCAGTCACTTAAGGAAGCCAATAAATACGCAGTGGATACTTATAATGGCAGGGAAATACGTTCAACGGCTTTAAAAGGTTAAATAATAGTTGTTACATCTCAATAGCATTGTCTTACAATAATTGTTGTAGGAATTTTTTTCAATTTCGTCCTAATTTTCTTTGTATGGAAAATGGATTAAAGCAACAAGTCACTGTTCGGTTCAAACAAAGCAACGATAGGTAAAAGAAATCTACAGAGGCGAAACATAAGCTAGAAGTGCAGATGAACCGTGGACTGAGTGCATGTGTATGAATATAATACTACCCTTAATAATGTAAGTAATGCATGGTAAAGGAACTATACGAGTTATTATATCGGTAGGAATTCGAAGTCATTGTTCGGTAAATGTGTACGATACGGCCTTTTGATTTTTTTACGTTTTTTTTATTGGTCCATGTAGTAGTCATTATTAGAAGTAATTTGTGTATATCAAAATGTTGTGCAAATAAATAGTAACGCCACAAACTTACGTGGAGCGAAAAGGGGTGCTGGGTGGGGTAAACAACGTGAGAGGAGATGACTGACAAAAGCAAATTTGGGTTTTTTATTTTCACTTATACATGTAGAACTGAAAAATTATTCGCAAATCCAATTGTTCAAGGACATGGTGCCCAGCGGGGTGCGGTATGGGTTGAAATGGTGCAGGAGTGGAACTGTTTTGTAGTAGATTTGTAGTTTGTTCTTATGCGAGAAGGGCAAGGGAACATTTTCTGTTGTTACCCAATGCGATTTGGTATATTTTTGTTTGTTTGGGTTGGAAAGTGGGGGGTGTTAAATGTACAACATGCAGCTACGTGAAAAGGTACTTACATTGGTTGTGATAATGCTAATGTGGTAATGGTGGATATAGTGTCCCAGTGATGTCGATTTGAAGATGGCGGGTGTACAATGTGAACAGTGAAAGGTGAAACTTTATGAATTTTTGTAGGGTTATACAACATTTGCACAACAAATTGTTACGGACGTTTCATGTGAAATTTGAGTATTTTAATTTTTTGCTAGCATAGAAGGCCGTATCCTACACAATGACCCATTGTTCGTAAGACTTATTCATAATCATTTCAAATCGAATGATTTCTCGGTTGCAATAATCGAATGATCGATAATTCGGCAGTAATCTGAATATTTCGATTATATCAATAGCTTTGTTTGTCATCAGTCACTAGTGTACACATTTTACACTTTTTGCCAATAAGTCGATTATAAATTGTGCAGACAGTGCCTAGCCATTTGCTAATCCCAGTACAGTGTACACGTTCTTGCACTTTTGACACTGACTCCTGACGAGGTGTAACGAGTGTCGATAGTGCAGCGCAGGCGCCTTATAATAAGTTTGAGGTTTGTGTTCATGTAGGCAAAATGTTAGGGTTGACCCCGTTTTATTTCGAAATTATTGCCGTGCTCATATACAATTACAGTTATTCCACCTGTACATTTTCAAAAAAAACTATGAATGCTATATGGGCGAATATTTATTCACTGCAAGTGAAAATCTATTGTTTACAGGTTATGTTGGTTTTTAAAATTCCGTGTATCAAAACTTATTTCCGCCGGTGCTGGCAACGTTGCTAACTTCACACCAGTTCTTGAGCGCCATCTAGTGCCTACTAGTTGAAGTCGATATGTAAAGTTGAGGCCTTTTCGGAAATCTGCGGTTGTTTGATGTCACGTGACACGACATTTGATGTAATCTGTTAACTCGAGTAAGTTTCCGAAAATGCCTTCAGCTAGCGACTAACTTCTCGTTGGTTCTTCTATAATTAAATTTCATTCCATTCCTTTTCCTTTGCTTTTCTTTTGCTGTTCCTATATCTAAGATCAGTAAGATTCTTACTCACCTTCTTAGTTTCTAGCCAGATTTACTCAATAATAAAGAAGTATGTGTACCTGTTGTAATGAATTTGGTGACAGTGATGATCTTGTAGTAGGAGAGGTAATTTATTGTTATAAACAGCCAAATCTGTTGATTTTGTAGGTTATGCTCTTTGTTCAATTTTTAAATTGAATTTAATTTTTAGATACCTATAATATAGATGTTCAAAACATTTGGAAAATTTATTACACTTCTTGCAATGTCCACTAAAACGAAAACGCTCTACGAACGAACATAAAAATGCCTTTACAAGCCAGGAAATCATGAAGAAGTAAAGTTGGTCCCCAAATTTTGACAGAAATATTTGCTCACGAGATGGATGAGGATATAAATTATTCCAAAAAAGATAAGCATGTTTTTTTCTAAAGTGAATTAGTGGACAAGGTATTTCTCTAGTCACTTAAGGAAGCTAATAAATACGCAGTGGATACTTATAATGGCAGGGAAATACGTTTAACGGCTTCAAAAGGTTAAATAATAGTTGTTACATCTCAATAGCATTGTCTCACAATGATTGTTGTAGGAATTTTTTAATTTCGTCCTAATTTTCTTTGTATGGAAAAAAGATTAAAGCAACAAGTCACTGTTCGGTTCAATAAAGCAACGATAGGTAAAAGAAATCTACAGATGCAAAACATTATAAGCTAGAAGTGCAGATGAACCGTATCCTGAGTGCATGTGTATGGATATAATACTACCCTTAATAATGTAAGTAATGCATGGTAAGGAACTATACGAGTTATGATATCGGTAGGAATTAAAAGTCATTGTTCTGAAGACTTATTCATAGTCATTTCAAATCGAATTGTTCTGAAGACTTATTCATAGTCATTTCAAATCGAATGATCTCTCGGTTGCAATAATCAAATGATCGATTATTCAGCAGTAATCGGAATATTTCAATTATATCGATAGCTTTGTTTGTCATCAGTCACTAGTGTACACGTTTTACATTTTTTGCCAATAAGTCGGTTGTTATAAATTAGTGCAGACAGTGCTAGCCATTTGGTATACCAGTATAGTGTGTGTACACTATACTGGTATACCAAACGGTCAAAAGTGCAAGATCGTGTGTTCTTGCACTTTTGACACTGACTCCTGAGGAGGTGTAACGAGTGTCGATAGTGCAGCGCAGGCGCCTTATAATAAGAGGTTTGTGTTCATGTAGGGTTGACGCCGTTTTATTTAAGTTATTGCCGTGTTCATCTACAACATTCAGTTTTTCCCACGTGTACATTTAAAAAAACTGAGTTACTATTACTGCGTTCGGTTTTTACATATCTGAAAGCTAGCTTTGCTCGTTTACCTCATTTGCCGTTCGGTAATAGACAATGCATGCTCTTTTAGATCTACTCTGCGTTCGGTAAGCATAAATACGAGCGGTCAGCGCTACCTCGTTTAGCTCGGCTTCAAGACGTCGAGCAAACAGATTTTTTAGGGTTCTTCTGTGATCTGTGTATCAGACTCTATCTAAGTACAACCAAGAAGACTGTTCTCTAGATTTCTTGAGTACAACATAACAGAACACATAGATTAAATAAACTGCATTGTTTTTTCTGAGTGATACACCAAAATAAAATAATTTATGGGGTTATGTTTTATGTTCCTCCTTGTTATTCGTTCGGTAATTAAATTAGGCTCATTTGCCTCGGTGATCACGTGTGATAAATCTGTATCTGCTCGCTCGCCTCTGGATTTTTAAAACCGAACGCAGTATATGTATGGGTAGGTACCCAATTCAAATGAAAATATAGGTTATGTTGATTTTTAAATTTCCGTGTATCAAAACTTACCTCCTGCGCTGCTGCCAGCTCGTTGCTAACTTCACACCAGTTCTTGAGCGCCATCTACTGCCTACTAGTAAAGTTGAGACCTTTTCGGAAACTTGCTCGGGTGTTTGATGTCACGTGACAGTTATACTCGATCTTACATTTGATGTGATCTAGTTAACTCGAGTAAATTTCCGAAAATGCCTTTAGCCCTCAGCTAGCGGCTAATTTCTCGTTGGTTGGTTTTCTATAGTTTCATTCCATTCCTTTGCTTTTGCTATTCCTATATTTCCTATCTTTAAGATCAGTAAGATTCATAATAATAAGGCACATTTTTAGTGTCTAGCCAGATTTACTGATTTAGTGAATAATAAATAATGAAGTATGGATGAACCTGTTGTAATGAATTTGATGACAGTGATAATCCTGTAGTGAGAGAGGTAATTTATTGTTATAAAACAGCCAAATATGTTGATTTTGTAGGTTAACTGA
Organism: Rhagium mordax; assembly: GCA_963680705.1. Lineage (NCBI taxonomy): Eukaryota > Metazoa > Arthropoda > Insecta > Coleoptera > Cerambycidae > Rhagium > Rhagium mordax. Next base: position 58,376,907 of record OY796662.1, on the reverse strand, counting down.
ACGTACTTTTGTTCAACTTTTAAATTGCTTAATTTAATTTTTAGATACCTATAATATAGGTATTCAAAACATTTGGAAAACTTATTACACTTGTTCCAATGTCCACTAAAACGAAAACGCTCCACGAATGAACATAAAAATACCTTTACAAGCCAAGGAATCAGGAAGTAAAGTTAAACTGGCCGAGTCCCCAAATTTTGATACAGAAATAATTGCTCATGAGGTGGATGAGGATATAAATTCTTCCAAAGAAGATAAACATGTTTTTTTCTAAAGCGAAATAGTGGACAAGGTATTTCTCCAGTATATCACAGCAGTTAAGGAAGCTAATAAATACTCAGTGGATGTAAAAGGTTAAATAATAGTTGTTACATCTTAATAGCCTTGTCTCACAATGACTGTTGTAGGAATTTTTCAATTTCGTACTAATTTTCCTTGTATGGAAAAAGGATTAAAGCAACAAGTCACTGTTCGGTTCAAACAAAGCAACGATGGGTAAAAGAAATTACAGAGGCAAAACATTCTAGAAGTGCAGATGAACCGTGGACTGAGATCATGTGTATGAACATAATACTACCCTTAATAATGTAAGTGATGCATGGTAAAGGAACTATACGAGTTATTATATCGGTAGGAATTCGAAGTCATTATTCTTAAGACGTATTCATAATCACTTCAAATCGAATCATCTCTTGGTTGCAATAATCGAATGATCGATTATTCGGCAGTAATCGGAATATTTCGATTATATCAATAGCTTTGTTTGTCACCAGTCACTAGTGTACACATTTTACACTTTTTGTCAATAAGTCGGGTGTTATAAATTAGTGCAGACAGTGGTAGCCGTGTGGTATACCAGTACTGTGTACATGTTCTTGCACTTTTGACACTGACTCCAGAGGAGGTGTAACGAGTGTCGATAGTGCAGCGCGGGCGCCTTATAATACGTTTGAGGCTTGTGTTCATGTAGGCAAAATGTAGGGTTGACGCCGTTTTTCGCACCTGTACATTTTTAAAAAAACTATGAGTAACGCTATATGGGTAGGTACCATTCACTTCAAATAAAAATCTATTGTTTATAGGTTATGTTGCTTTTTAAATTCTGACGGAGTAAACTACTAATGTTTTAACAAATTTGTACACTTTACTGCACTGTGCTTTGATGATAAACGAAGCTAATGGCATTCATAATCGCCCAACAGAAGGCGATGTTACTGCGTTCGGTTTTTACATACCCGAAATCTAGCTTTGCTCGTTTACCTCATTTGCCGTTCGGTAATAGACACTGCATGCTCATTCGATCTCGATCTCGAATAATTGTTATGTTTTGTCACTCCTTTGTATCGGTAATTAAATTAGGCTCGTTTGCCTCGGTGATCACATGTGATAAATCTGTGTGTATCTGCCCGTTTGCCTCTGCGTAAAGCTAAGGGAAACCTGAAAATCAAATAATTCATGTAAACTTTCAAATTTCAAATGAATGATCACTCGAATGACCATTCGATTATTAGCATGCGGATGTCGAATATCCGATTATTAGAATCATTCGATTATGCCTATCTAGATCATTTCATTTCAAAGAAATTTTCGTATATCAAAACTTACTTCCTGTCGTTGCTGGCAATGCATTGCTAACTTCACACCTGTTCTTGAGCGCCATCTACTGTCTAGTAGTTAAGTCGATATATAAAGTTGGTGTGCAACTAACCATGAATGACAAATGAACTAATTTAGCACATAACCACATCGATATGGCGATATGTGCATTTAGCCATATTTATTTAAGGTTGTGTTATCTTACTTTGTAAGGGCGAAAAATGTTTAAATGAGCTCATCAAGGTACTTTTATTGACAATGTTAACTGACGTCGAGAAGTAGATTTGCATATTCGTAGTGTGATATATTCATCTAATATTTATAATATACTCAGTTATGCTCATCGTTATTTCTGTTTCAGGTTCTTCCAATCTTGCCTAACAATGGTGGATCAATCATCAAAAGAATTTTAGTAGTTTTGATCGATATTTGAGTACCGAGAGGTGGAGGAGACCAACATAAATCGTTCCTTCCAGAATGAATCATGACTAGTAAAAAGTTGGGACGTGGAATATAAACTTTAGGTATGTGTATAAAATGCAACATCGATTAAAACATTTTGATAGAAGGGCCCGTTGTTTACTTGACCACTTTTCAACCAACAATATGCACGGAACTCTAGTCGCTACAAATACCAGTAATAAGAAAATTATTTATTGTAATGTATGTTTCAGATGGAATAGCAGGTTCCACAGCGGGGGATGCCATCTATAAAGAAGATTTCTTCAACGGACCGTCCTATATGAGCCGAACATTACCTCCCAACCAACGTAAACCCCAACTGATTGAACTAATTAAGGAGTCAGAAGTTGCATGCTTCAGAGAAATTGTATCATCAGGCTTGAATTGTTCTTGTAAGTACATTTGTAAAAATATTAATTACGTTTGTTTTTCTTTGTTGGGTGATCAACGTCTTGTGCTCTAATCCCATTTTTGCAATGTCTTTATTAAAAATCAGTGCAAATTTTGCTATAGACTACTGGCAGAAAGGCGGAGCTTACGTATTCGTGACTACTAGCGCTCATGGCGGCCTGTTCAGTAACTTTTGTGCAGAACGTTTCAACGTAGGTAATGTGCGAAATCTTTGTTTTTATTCGTTATTTTATAATCGTTTTCGAGTTCGTTCGATGACTTGGCGGGCAGCTTCCGGAAAATCAAAGCTTTGTATGGTTGCAAAGCTGAAACTAAAGGAATTGACGGAGGAGCGGAGTGCAACCTGCGGCATAATTTAACGCAACACGAGAAACCTCATCATAGGCCCGGACACCAGAAAGATTGACAGATTGAGAGCTCTTTCTTGATTCGGTGGGTGGCGCTAGTAGACATTCTGCCGATAGTCTATAGGGTGTCATTTTATGTAGGTACCAACTGTGAATTTTATAAAATGTTTATTAAAAACTAGCTATTTACATTGAATCAAAAATAAAGAGGCGCAACTGCCAAGGTTTCAAGATTTTAATGAGGTATTTTTTTACAAATACCTTCATGATTGTCTTTAGTTTTAAGGGCTATACCGCCACAATACAAATAGCTTCCCGTAGAACTAAAAATTGATGACAATCATGAAGTTATTGGAAAAAAAATACAATACTGAAATCTCGAAACCATGACAGTTGCGTCTCTTTATTATTTTTTACTCAATGCTATTTATGTCTCTCTAGTGCAAAAAGCTAGTGTTTATTGAATTATCTCTAGATGATACCAACTTAGTTGGTGAAATGTAAATTTAGTAAAATGGTCAAGTATTAGTGAAAACTGTCACATGAAAGGTTCCGACCTGATATATGTGATAAAACGTTTTGTGCATGCCACGTTGAGGTGTTATGTATCAAGGGCATAACGTTTATTACGTCCGTGGTACAGACAAAATTTTATGCACAAGCGGTTTGTAGGGTCAGTTACAAACTTAGATTCGTTTTGATTGACATATGCCATATTAACTGTTGCTTGAATGTTGTCATTCAAGCAATTCGAAGTCGTACCTAGCAACGGTCAAACAAATCCAATCTCGTGCTCTTTATGGTTACTTTATCACCCCGAGGGTGATAATAGTACCTGTGGGCCATAAAATTGTACCTAACGCCCGCATAACTGGGCGCTAAAGTACACTTTATCGCCCTTCATGCATAAAATCATTAAAATCCTATATTCTTTGTTCTAGGGCCAGCGTTAGGATGGACAAGGAAGATGGCGATACGTTATGGGGAAGACTCCTACAGAGTGTTGTCCAGTGTACTTAACTATGATGTATTTTTTATTATATATTTAACTCTGTAGTTCATTCAGAAATAAATATTTGTATATGCATTTAATTTTGTTATTTCTGCAATCCCATACCTACTAAAATCATAGAAATTATAGCCTTTATTGAATGGATTGAAAAATTAATCTAATGTACCAGTTGATATTTTTCTTCAAAATTGAACAATTGATGTAAAGTTTTATCAGAATTTATAGTTTCTCTTTTCTATGTTTGGATCGAGTAAAATTAGTTTAACGTTGTAGTTAATATTTCGCTTAAAATTCCAACGTTTCGGTGTAAATTTGTAGTTCAATAATATTACAAAAGATGGCGCCACATATATTCCGCAGAAGTATTCCGGTCCTGAGGCTTTATAAGTACGGTACCCACAAGGGTGGGGAAGGGTTGGGATCCCAGACCGACCTCACTCCATGGAGTGTCTTTCCTGCTTTAGAATTTTTGTATTATAAGAAGATAGATAGTAATATATATATATTAATACTTAGTATTTATATTTTTCTTAAAAATAGTAATACACCCCCCCCTATAGCAATGGAGTTACTGAGGAAGTCTGAAAATATTTAGTTTATATAGCCGTCCGACAGATCGGTATCAGCGAAATGCAAAAATTTTATGTGGCGCCATCTTTGGTCAACATGACGTACCTTCAAAAATTAACACGATTTAATAAGGCGTTTGCAAAAATAACAAATTGATCTACCACATTTCACTCATCAAGAAATTTATCTTTTCAATTCAATTTTCACTTGGCGATTTAAAACAAAGATCAAGTCAACAGTTTAGTTAAAAACTGTACATATTTTGCAGCATATTTTTATCTGCGACATGGAAGTGGCTCCATCTTTGGGATATTTTTATTACCACAATTTTAATTGACGGTCTTAATTCCACTTTTCTTTTAATTATCTTTTATTAGTAAAAGGGAAAATGAAAATGCATATCATTTAAAATAGGTTTATTTATAATTGCTAGGTACAACAAAACAGAGTAAATAAACAAAAAAATATACACAGAAGCAAATAAACAACAAAATTCAAAGTTCCCTGTCCTTCAAATTTTCCAGCGAATGGTCGCACGTCATTCAGCCCCAATAAGATCCAATACCAGCCCTGGAAAATCAAATATATCAGAAAAGTTCAAGTTGTATTCATACAGGGTGTCCCGTAAATAATGGATAATCCTGAAACTGGTAATAGGCCAAGCCATAACCTATTAGAATATCACATTTTGACCTTATTGAAAACTCTACAGTTTTCAAGATATGGACACACTCTTGAGTAGAAATTTTGAAAATTTCAAGAGTGCCCATTTCTCGAAAACCGCAGGGTTATCAATAAGATCTAGTTATGATATGATAGGTTATGGCCTGGCCTATTACTATTTTCAGGATTATCCATTATTTACGACTCCCTGTATAATAATGGGTTGCAGTCAAAAATAACACACAGAGATGTAAAGGCAGCTTTACAGTCGGCAATTTTTCTTGCTGCAAAATGCTCCCTGCTATAAATGGCGTATCTGTTTTGCAGTCAGCAATTTTTATTTCTGAAATTATTATTGCGTCAGGAGTGCCAACCAAACAAATTTCACTGCATAAACCATCATTTTATATAAGCCATTTCTTGGCGACGAAATAAATTTAACAAGTTTCACAACACTTCAAGGCGATCGGTCGAATATAGACCAATCAATTTGCAGTGTTTTGAAACTAGGGGTGAGTTATTTTATTCACCGGTGGATCCATCAGATGTGTTTTATCTCTTTCTATCTCCAAGGTTAAAACGAGATAAAACACATCTGGTGGATCCACCGGTGAATAAAGCAACTCACCCTAGTTTGAAACCATTTCGTACTTCGTACTTCTGTACTTTGGATTTTGACGGATAGGCTGCAGGGAATTTGTAAGGGGTTGGCAATATGAAAATTGCCCAAAAAGTCCAATTAAAATAGATCCGGAGCTATTTGCTGCAAGTGCAAGAAAAACTGCAGCAACTGTCTTCAAACGACATCCGAGTTGAGTCAGCCTGTAATACTAGTCAAATTGGTCCTTTCCATAATACCTCCAGAGGGCACAGCATCCTGCACACATACATGCTGGTATATTGTCAAATTAATTGAGAAAATTTAGTTGAGAGAGCTAGAAGAGCTCAAACAAGTTGTGTGTGATACCCCGTTCTCTCTTCATGATTGAACACAAGGCATACACGGTCTTCAACGCCAAACAGCCACCACATATAATACTGGGATATTAAAGACTAACCAATTTAACTGTAACGACTCGAATACAAAGAAGTAAAGTTAAAATCAGACCTGTTAGTTTGTTCCATTGTATATCTGCATGTTTTTATCTATTAAAAACTCACTCCAGGTTCTACCACAATCGGAACATCATGAAGACTCAGAGGAACCATAGTGGAACTTGGCATCCATCTACTTCGATAAAGGTACCTGCCTCTGTGCGAGTTGCAGCGTTTCCAACTGAAACAATAAAAGTAACATGAAAGATAATGTATTATATTTTGTGTAGTTTACACTAGTTACGCTTTAATTTTCACGCTACGTGCCATAAACAACACTAGCTTTTTGCACTACTCCGATACATATATAGCTATTTTTTAATAAACATCTTATAAAATTCACAGTTGGTACCTTATAAAATGACGCACTCTGTAGCAATTGTAGCAAAAGTTGCACTGATTTCTAATTTATAAAGGCTGACATTGCAAAAATGGGATTAGAACATAAGATGTTGGTTGGATCATCCTCCAATGAAGAGAAACAAACTTGATAAATATTTTTTTACAATTGTACTTACAAGAAGAATTAAAGCCTGATGTTAGGATTTTCTTTTTCGCTTAAACTATAACTACAACTATGTTCAACATCCTCAAGTGTTTCAAATTAATTGCATTATTTTTTTAAAACACGAGTGCCATAACCCAAAACGTAATTACTTATAACCTATTCGAAATCTATTTTGTGCTCACGAACCGTAGGTAAGTCTGCAGGGCAGTGGCAGTTTCCCAAAAGTTGGAACATAATTTCCTAACAATTTTCGTCATAAAGGGGCAGTTTTGCAAGTATAAAATCATAGTCAAAATAAAGATAAAGTTAAAACCGAATAAACAGCAGTCAATCATATTCCCTCAACATTTAATCCAGGGCGTGTTACATTTTTTACACATACCTAAAGTTTATATTCCAAGTCCCAACTTTCCACTAGTCATGATCAATTCTGGAAGGAACAATTCATGTTGGTCTCCTCCATCTCTCGGTGCTCAAATATCGATCAGAGCTACTGAAATTCTTTGAATTAATCCAACATTATCAGGCAAGGTGCAAGAATCTGAAACATAAATAAAGATGAGCATAATAACAGAGTATATTATAAATTTAACAGCACTATATCACACTACGAATATGTAAATCTACTTCTTGATGTCAGAAAACATTTTCAATAAAAGTAAATACCTCAAGATGAGGTCATTTAAACATTTTCCCACTTACAAAGTAATATAACACCACAGAATATAAGAATACAACTTTACATATCGCCTTTATGTAGGCAGTAGAAGGCGCTCAAGAATTGGTGTGAAGTTAGCAACGAGCTGCCAGCATAGCAGGAAATAAGTTTTGATACACGGAAATTTAAAATCAACATAACCTATAAATATTTTCATTTGAAGTAGGTACCCAAGGCTTATAGAGTTTACCAGCCTTGGTAGGTACCTACCCATACATATACTGCGTTCAGTTTTAAAAATCCAGAGGCGAGCGAGCAGATACAGATTTATCACACGAGATCACCGAGGCAAATGAGCCTAATTTAATTACCGAACGGATACCAAGGAGGAACATAAAACATAACCCCATAAATTATTATTTTTTTATTTTGGTGTATCACTCAGAAAAAACAATGCAGTTTATTTAATCTATGTGTTCTGTTATGTTGTACTCAAGAAACCTAGAGAACAGTCTTCTTGGTAGTACTTAGATAGTGTCTGATACACAGATCACAGAAGAACCCTAAAAAATCTGTTTGCTCGACGTCTTGAAGCCGAGCTAAACGAGGTAGCGCTGACCGCTCGTATTTATGCTTACCGAACGCAGAGCAAATCTAAAAGAGCATGCATTGTCTATTACCGAACGGCAAATGAGGTAAACAAGCAAAGCGAGCTTTCAGATATGTAAAAACCGAACGCAGTAATAGTAACTCAGTTTTTTTAAATGTACAGGTGTGAAAAACTGAATGTTGTAGATGAACACGGCAATAACTTCGAAATAAAACGGCGTCAACCCTACATTTTGCCTACATGAACACAAACCTCAAACTTATTATATTCGAAATATTCCGATTACTGCCGAATAATCGATCATTCAATTATTGCAACTGAGAGATCATTCGATTCGAAATGATTATGAATGTGTTTTTAGTTCGTTTTAAGAACACTAACTTCGAATTCCTACCGATATAATAACTCGTATAGTTCCTTTACCATGCATTACTTACATTATTAAGGGTAGTATTATGTTCATACACATGCACTCTCATACACGGTTCATCTGCTCTTCTAGCCTATAATGCTCTGTCTCTGTAGATTCCTTTTACCTATCGTTGCTTTGTTTGAACCGAACAGTGACTTGTTGCTTTAATCCCTCTTCCGTACAAAGAAAATTAGGACGAAATTGAAAAATTCCTACAACAATCATTGTGAGACAATGCTATTGAGATGTAACAACTATTATTTAACCTTTTAAAGCCGTTAAATGTATCTCCCTGCCATTATAAGTATCCACTGCGTATTTATTAGCTTCCTTAAGTGACTGGAGAAATACCTTGTCCAATAATTCACTTTGGAAAAAAACATGTTTATCTTTTTTGGAATAATTTATATCCTCATCCATCTCGTGAGCAAATTTTTGTCAAAATTTAGGGACTCTATGTCTAACTTCACTTCCGCTTCATGATTTCCTGGCTTGTAAATCCATTTTTTTGTTCGTTCGTAGAGCATCTTCGTTTTAGTGGACATTGCAAGAAGTGTAATTAATTTTCCAAATGTTTTGAACTTCTATATTAAAGGTATCTAAAAATTAAATTAAGCAATTTAAAAGTTGAACAAAGAGCATAACCTACAAAATCAACATATTTGGCTGTTTTATAACAATAAATCACCTCTCTTACTACAAGATCATCACTGTCACCAAATTCATTACAACAGGTACACATACTTCTTTATTATTGAGTAAATCTGGCTAGAAACTAAGAAGGTACTGACCTTAGAGATAGGAACAGCAAATGCAAAGGAATGGAATCAACGAGAAGTTAGTCGCTAGCTGATGGCATTTTCGGAAACTCACTCGAGTTAACTAAAACACATCAAATGTCGTGTCACGTGACATCAAACAACCGAATTTCCGAAAAGGTCTCAATTTTACATATCGAATAATAGGCAGTAGAAGGCGCGCAAGAACTGGTGTGAAGTTAGCAACGAGCTGCCAGCACCGCAGGAAATAAGTTTTGATACACGGAAATTTAAAATCAACATAACCTATAAATATTTTCATTCGAAGTAGGTACCTACCCATACCTAGCAACTCAGTTTTTTTAAATGTACAGGTGTGAAAAACTGAATGTTGTAAATGAACACGGCAATAACTTCGAAATAAAACGGCGTCAACCCTACATTTTTCCTACATGAACACAAACTTATTACAAGACCTGCCCTGCACTATCGACACTCGTTACACCTCCTCCAGAGTAAGCGACAAAAGTGCAAGAACGTGTACACTGTACTGGTATACTAAACTGATTGGCAAATAGTGTAAAATGTGTACACTAGTGGCTGATGACAAACAAAGCTATTAATATAATCGAAATATTCCAATTACTGCTGAATAATCGACCACTCGATTATTGCAACCGAGAGATCATTTGATTCGAAATGATTATGAATGCGTTTAAATTTTAAGAACAATGACTTTGAATTCCTACCGATATAATAACTCATATAGTTCCTTTACCATGTATACTTACGTTACTACGGGTAGTATTGTTTATACCACATGCACTCTGTCCACGGTTCATCTGCACTTCTAGCTTGTAATGTTTTGTCTCTGTAGATTTTTTTCACCCATCGTTGCTTTGTTTGAACCTAACAAGCGACTTATTGGCAGAACTTGGTCCAGCTTAGGAGCAAGCTGGACCAAGTTCAGACTATTCTTTATTTCCGGCTTGTTTTTTATGCTTTAACCCTTTTTCCATATGCTGTAAGTGTATTTCGCCGCCATTATAAATAGCCACTTCCTTAACTGCTCCGATAGACTGCAGAAATACCTTGTGCACTAATTTGCTTTGAAAAAAACATGTTTATCTTCTTTGGAAGATTTTATAGCCTGATCCACCTCGTGAGCAATTATTTCTATGTTGAAATTTGGGAACTCTATATAGCCAGTCTAACTTTACTTCCTGATTGCCTGGCGTGTAAAGGCATTTTTATGTTCGTTCGTAGAGCATTTTTGTTTTAGTGGACATTGGCACAAGTATAATAAATTTTCCAAATGTTTTGAACACCCATATTGTATCTAAAAATTAAATTAAGCAATTTAAAAAGTTGAACAAAAATTATGTTCACTTAACCTACAAAATCAACATATTTGGCTGTTTTATAACAATAAATTACCTCTCGCTACAGAATCATCATATCACTTTCATCAAATTTATTACAACAGGTTCATCCATACTTCTTTATTATTCACTAAAAAGGTGCGTAAGAATTCTACTGATCTTACAAAAACCAACCAACGAGAAGTTAGCCGCTAACTGAAATGCTAAAGGAATATTCGGAAACTTACTCGAGTTAACTAGATCACATCAAATGACGTTCGTTTACTAACCGAGTCAAATCTAACTGTGAAGCAACTACCCCGAAGATCCAGGTAACATGTTAATTATATCTTGTCTTCTGTGCTGTGACTTAATAAATGATATTATTTTATTTATTGTCTGCGTTAGTTAATTATGAATAATATGCAAGAAGCGGAAAATCTTCTGCGAGATTAAAAAAGGAAATGAAAACAAACGCGTTCGTATACTTCAAGAAAAGTATTGGCGATCGGGTATAACTGTCACGTGACATCAAACAACCGAGTAAGTTTCCGAAAAGGTCTCAACTTTAACTAGTTGGCGCTCAAGAACTGGTGTGAAGTTAGCAACGAGCTGCCAGCACCGCAGGAAATAAGTTTTGATACACGGAAATTTAAAATCAACATAACCTATAAATATTTTCATTCGAAGTAGGTACCTACCCATACCTAGCAACTCAGTTTTTTTAAATGTACAGGTGTGAAAAACTGAATGTTGTAAATGAACACGGCAATAACTTCGAAATAAAACGGCGTCAACCCTACATTTTTCCTACATGAACACAAACTTATTACAAGACCTGCCCTGCACTATCGACACTCGTTACACCTCCTCCAGAGTAAGCGACAAAAGTGCAAGAACGTGTACACTGTACTGGTATACTAAACTGATTGGCAAATAGTGTAAAATGTGTACACTAGTGGCTGATGACAAACAAAGCTATTAATATAATCGAAATATTCCAATTACTGCTGAATAATCGACCACTCGATTATTGCAACCGAGAGATCATTTGATTCGAAATGATTATGAATGCGTTTAAATTTTAAGAACAATGACTTTGAATTCCTACCGATATAATAACTCATATAGTTCCTTTACCATGTATACTTACGTTACTACGGGTAGTATTGTTTATACCACATGCACTCTGTCCACGGTTCATCTGCACTTCTAGCTTGTAATGTTTTGTCTCTGTAGATTTTTTTCACCCATCGTTGCTTTGTTTGAACCTAACAAGCGACTTATTGGCAGAACTTGGTCCAGCTTAGGAGCAAGCTGGACCAAGTTCAGACTATTCTTTATTTCCGGCTTGTTTTTTATGCTTTAACCCTTTTTCCATATGCTGTAAGTGTATTTCGCCGCCATTATAAATAGCCACTTCCTTAACTGCTCCGATAGACTGCAGAAATACCTTGTGCACTAATTTGCTTTGAAAAAAACATGTTTATCTTCTTTGGAAGATTTTATAGCCTGATCCACCTCGTGAGCAATTATTTCTATGTTGAAATTTGGGAACTCTATATAGCCAGTCTAACTTTACTTCCTGATTGCCTGGCGTGTAAAGGCATTTTTATGTTCGTTCGTAGAGCATTTTTGTTTTAGTGGACATTGGCACAAGTATAATAAATTTTCCAAATGTTTTGAACACCCATATTGTATCTAAAAATTAAATTAAGCAATTTAAAAAGTTGAACAAAAATTATGTTCACTTAACCTACAAAATCAACATATTTGGCTGTTTTATAACAATAAATTACCTCTCGCTACAGAATCATCATATCACTTTCATCAAATTTATTACAACAGGTTCATCCATACTTCTTTATTATTCACTAAAAAGGTGCGTAAGAATTCTACTGATCTTACAAAAACCAACCAACGAGAAGTTAGCCGCTAACTGAAATGCTAAAGGAATATTCGGAAACTTACTCGAGTTAACTAGATCACATCAAATGACGTTCGTTTACTAACCGAGTCAAATCTAACTGTGAAGCAACTACCCCGAAGATCCAGGTAACATGTTAATTATATCTTGTCTTCTGTGCTGTGACTTAATAAATGATATTATTTTATTTATTGTCTGCGTTAGTTAATTATGAATAATATGCAAGAAGCGGAAAATCTTCTGCGAGATTAAAAAAGGAAATGAAAACAAACGCGTTCGTATACTTCAAGAAAAGTATTGGCGATCGGGTATAACTGTCACGTGACATCAAACAACCGAGTAAGTTTCCGAAAAGGTCTCAACTTTAACTAGTTGGCGCTCAAGAACTGGTGTGAAGTTAGCAACGAGCTGCCAGCACCGCAGGAAATAAGTTTTGATACACGGAAATTTAAAATCAACATAACCTATAAATATTTTCATTCGAAGTAGGTACCTACCCATACCTAGCAACTCAGTTTTTTTAAATGTACAGGTGTGAAAAACTGAATGTTGTAAATGAACACGGCAATAACTTCGAAATAAAACGGCGTCAACCCTACATTTTTCCTACATGAACACAAACTTATTACAAGACCTGCCCTGCACTATCGACACTCGTTACACCTCCTCCAGAGTAAGCGACAAAAGTGCAAGAACGTGTACACTGTACTGGTATACTAAACTGATTGGCAAATAGTGTAAAATGTGTACACTAGTGGCTGATGACAAACAAAGCTATTAATATAATCGAAATATTCCAATTACTGCTGAATAATCGACCACTCGATTATTGCAACCGAGAGATCATTTGATTCGAAATGATTATGAATGCGTTTAAATTTTAAGAACAATGACTTTGAATTCCTACCGATATAATAACTCATATAGTTCCTTTACCATGTATACTTACGTTACTACGGGTAGTATTGTTTATACCACATGCACTCTGTCCACGGTTCATCTGCACTTCTAGCTTGTAATGTTTTGTCTCTGTAGATTTTTTTCACCCATCGTTGCTTTGTTTGAACCTAACAAGCGACTTATTGGCAGAACTTGGTCCAGCTTAGGAGCAAGCTGGACCAAGTTCAGACTATTCTTTATTTCCGGCTTGTTTTTTATGCTTTAACCCTTTTTCCATATGCTGTAAGTGTATTTCGCCGCCATTATAAATAGCCACTTCCTTAACTGCTCCGATAGACTGCAGAAATACCTTGTGCACTAATTTGCTTTGAAAAAAACATGTTTATCTTCTTTGGAAGATTTTATAGCCTGATCCACCTCGTGAGCAATTATTTCTATGTTGAAATTTGGGAACTCTATATAGCCAGTCTAACTTTACTTCCTGATTGCCTGGCGTGTAAAGGCATTTTTATGTTCGTTCGTAGAGCATTTTTGTTTTAGTGGACATTGGCACAAGTATAATAAATTTTCCAAATGTTTTGAACACCCATATTGTATCTAAAAATTAAATTAAGCAATTTAAAAAGTTGAACAAAAATTATGTTCACTTAACCTACAAAATCAACATATTTGGCTGTTTTATAACAATAAATTACCTCTCGCTACAGAATCATCATATCACTTTCATCAAATTTATTACAACAGGTTCATCCATACTTCTTTATTATTCACTAAAAAGGTGCGTAAGAATTCTACTGATCTTACAAAAACCAACCAACGAGAAGTTAGCCGCTAACTGAAATGCTAAAGGAATATTCGGAAACTTACTCGAGTTAACTAGATCACATCAAATGACGTTCGTTTACTAACCGAGTCAAATCTAACTGTGAAGCAACTACCCCGAAGATCCAGGTAACATGTTAATTATATCTTGTCTTCTGTGCTGTGACTTAATAAATGATATTATTTTATTTATTGTCTGCGTTAGTTAATTATGAATAATATGCAAGAAGCGGAAAATCTTCTGCGAGATTAAAAAAGGAAATGAAAACAAACGCGTTCGTATACTTCAAGAAAAGTATTGGCGATCGGGTATAACTGTCACGTGACATCAAACAACCGAGTAAGTTTCCGAAAAGGTCTCAACTTTAACTAGTTGGCGCTCAAGAACTGGTGTGAAGTTAGCAACGTTGCCAGCACCGGCGGAAATAAGTTTTGATACACGAAAATTTAAAAACCAACATAACCTATAAACAATAGATTTTCATTTGAAGTGAATAGATAGATACCTACCCCTATAGCAAAACATCTCCATATTTTTTTTGAAAATGTACAGGTGGAAAAAACTGTAATTGTAGATGAACACGGCAATAACTTTGCCTACATGAACACAAACCTCAAACTTATTATAAGGCGCCTTGCCGAGGTTTGCATAAAGAGCCGAAATTACTTGTCTAATCGTCCTATTTGAGATTATGATTCACCACTTATTTTCTTAATTTTAGAGCTCTCTAGGCTATATCAATATGATGTTGGAACTGGAACTACCTATATTTACCAAGTGCAAGAAGGATTTTACTCCAGCAAATAAACAATTAGTGGTAGCAAAGGTCAATGGAGTATTATTCCCAATGAATCTGCATAACCCTTAAGGAGAAGACAGTGACAGCGATGGCCAAAAATCCTGCTACAACACAACGAAGCCTCTGCTAGACAACGGCTCGCTGAGCAACAGATCTAGCGACTCCTCGAAAACCTCAGAAACTTCTAGTGGACGGCTCATAATGACGTTAGATCAAAAAAACTTGTTAGTGGACGGTGATAGTGGAGCAACAGAAGACCAACTACTTCTTGCGTGGAATACTCATAAGAAATATAGTAAATCCGATGATTTACGGAAGCCAAGAACGAATTTGTTGAGGCAAACTCTAGTCAATGTACAATCGCAGGGGGTAGTAGTTTAGTGATATTATAGACGTTTTGTTTTTTAGCTGTTTAAGTTGTCAATGTGTGTACATGTGATAAGCAAATGGATTACTATAAATTTTTTTTTTTGTGTGGTATGCTTCACTTAAAACATAACGGACCAAATTTATTACTATCAGATTAGAAGAAAAAGTATTTCGTAGGGATTAGGTAGTAAGTATTTCAAACGTGACTTTTCTACCCTACCAAAAATTAAACATTCGTAATATTAAACAGTAGGATGAATATTCAACATTTTATTTCTTTTAAATTGTGATTGATAATTAATTATTATTATCGTTAAATGAAGCGTCCCATCGATGTTACCTGGCAAACACTCACAAGTCATTACAGAAGGGATGGTTTCATGGAAATGACGTGGAAAAAAATTTAACAAATCAGCTCAAATTTAATTTAAAAACTAACATGTTGTCGATTAGTGTTCACCCTGTAGCCTTTTATTGTAGACACTCATTTCCATGAAACAAACCCTAGATCAACTCAATTTTATATTTAATTTAAGGCGCCCAATATTTGGGAATTTGTTGTCGATTGAAATAAGTTTAAATACACACACTTCTATATAGACAACCAGTAAAACATACCTGAATATTGAGTGTTGCTTGCGAACAGAAATAGATGTATAATACTTCGCTTTCCCGCTTGTTACACACCTGTTAATACACAATTTTAAACAATTTAAAAACGTTAATTAGTAATGCAAAATTTATCATAGCCAATTAGGAGAATAGTATTAAATATATCAAATATATTTTTTTAAATATCAACATTTCAACTTCTATATTGTTACCTAAGAGTTTAAATTGTTATATCCGTCTTCTCTATATCTATGTTCAACTAAAATTTAAATGTTATTAGATGAATGCCTTACTACGCTTTAAAATTGAACATTATTTCTCTTGAGGAAGTAAATTGGAATTGACTGCGTCTGATATTTACCCAAATTAATGTTCCCGTTACGCAAAATTAGCATTCAAATGTTTAGTCTTTTACACAAACTCGTGTAAAGAAGTCACACAAGCAAAATGCCAAGCTCTCGACCTTTCACTCACTGCGTTAAATTATGCCCCAGGCTCCACTCCTGGTGGTGCCCTTCCGTCAATTCCTTTAGTTTCAGCTTTGCAACCATTGGTAAATTGTGAGTGGGCTGTTGATCAGACCCTCCACTTGCAACCATACTTCCCTGAACCCAAAAGCGATTTCCTGGAAGCTGCCCGCCGAGTCATTGAACGAACTCAAAAACGATTATAATAAAATAACGAATAAAAAAAAAGATTTCTCATATTACCTACGTTGAAAGGTTCCGCACAAAAGTTATTGAACAGGCCGCCGCGAGCGCTAGTAGTCACGAATAGGTAAGCTCCGCCTTTCTGCCGGTAGTCTATAGCAAAATTTGCACTGATTTTTAATTCATAAAGACATTGCAAAAATGGGATTAGAGCACGAGACGTTGACCACCCAACGAAGAAAAACAAACGTAATCAATATTGTTTACAAATGTACTTACAAGAACAATTAAAGCCTGATGATACGATTTCTCTGAAGCATGAAACTTGCTGACTCCTTAATTTGTCTAATCAGTTGGGAGGTAATGTTCAGCTCATATAGGACAGTCGTTTGAAGAAATCTTCTTTATAGATGACATCACCTGCTATTCCATCTGAAACGTACATTACAATAATTAATTTCCTTATTTCTGGTATTTGTAGCGACTAGAGTTCCGTGCATATTGTTGAAAAGTGGTCAAGTAAACAACGGACATTTCTATTAAAATGTTTTAATCGATGTTCAACTATTAATTACCAAAAAAAGTTACCCGACTGAAGTACCGAATACATGACCTGCATAGGAGATAAGAAAATCATCGTCCAGTACACCCCAGTCAGCATTATGCTTATCTTACTATTTCAGTTAATATTCTCATCCCGTGTAGTACACACATGTATTTTTGTGCGAGATATTAACGTAATTCTACATAATTACTTATAATCTATTCAAAATCTATTTTATGCTCATGAACCTCAGGTAAGTCTGCAGGGTAGTGGAAGTTTCCCGCAAGTAAAAAAATAATCTAGTGTATGATTTGACACAGCCTTTAAACAGTAAAACAAGTTTAAAATTTGTGGCAAATCATGCAACACATTTTTTATTAAAAACCAACCAGCACCACAGGGTTGTAATATAATTTTCTCACAATTTTCGCCATAAAACGGCAGTTTTGAAAGTATGATATCATAATCGAATCAAAGATAAAGTTAAAACTGAATAAACCGGAGTCAATCATATTCCCTCAACATTTAATCCAAGACGTGTTGCATTTTATAGTACACATACCTAAAGTTTATATTCCACTTCCCAACTTTCCACTAGTCATGATTAATTCTGGAAGGAACGATTCATGTTGGACTCCTCCATCTCTCGGTGCTCAAATATTGATCAGAACTACTAAAATTCTTTGAATTAATCCAACATTGTTAGGCAAGAACCTGAAATAGAAATAAAGATGAGCGTAATAACTAAGAATTTTATAAATTTAAGAGCAATATATCACAACTACGAATGTGCAAATCTACTTCTCGACGTCAGTGAACTTCGCCAATAAAAGTAAGTACCTTTTTTTACAAAGTAACATTACAGAATACAACATAACCTCAAATAAATGATAAATATGGGTAAATGGACATATCGCCACAATCAATGTGGTTACGTGCTAAATTAGTTCATTTATCAATAGATAGTTGGATCGACTTTAACTAGTACACAGTAGATGGCGCTCTAACACTGGTGTGAAGTTAGTAACGCGTTGCCAGCAACGGAAATAAGTTTTGATACACGGATCAAAGCATTTATATTGAAACTAACTTCAGTGTTTTACTCTACCATGTCATAGCACCACAGAACATAAAGGTAGCCATCATGTCATAACCATAGACTTATTATAATAGACTCCAAGATAACTCATATCCTTGGGGCCAGAATAGTTACGACGATATGTTCTCGCTCCGTCTCTTTTTATAATGTAAGATGCGTATAAAGCTATCTTTCTTTGGGTAACTGCGAGCCAGATAGTTGACTCTCAACATAAGTATGTATAGTTGGTTGTATGAATATAACAGAATGTATTGTTAGTTGCATAAAATTACAGTAAGCTACGTAGTTGATTAGAGAAATCTGAAAGGCATTTATGTATGTACAGGAAAGGAAATAAATTTTATGTTCGTTCTTTTCTAATATCCAGTGTTTTGTAAAAGGAATATCAGCTATTACCCATAGACAATAAGTATGCTAATACCGAATACACAGAGGCGTCGTACGTCGTAGCACATACCTGAAACAATAACCCGAAAGAGAGATGGAAGATACGAATTACATTGTAGAGAAAAGCGATAAGGCTAAAAAGTCATGTGGATACTCTGAAGACAGGTTTTTAAGTAAACGTATATAGCCATCTTTTAGATGGCGCAAGTTATAAGTGTCCAACTCTCATCGGATCCAAACTGAGATACATTCGATATTTACTACCCTGGAATTGTCTTCACTTGGGATATCTCTGATATACCCGTACCAAACCTGTACAACACTGATGAGACTTAACAGGTCGAAACAATTGTCTGTTGTTGGTTGTTGGTAAAAGTGTAAGAAATTCACAGTGATAGCTAAATATCGAATATATCTTCTTAGATATATACTTTAGCCACATTTGTTTGGGTGGGGCAATGTAATCCTCAAGAAATACCTATATATATATATATATATATATATATTAAGTATATCAAAACTTATTTCCTTGTTACTAATTTCACACGCATTGCGAGCTGATGTGAAGTTAGCAACGTATTGTGCTAACTTCACACATAAGAGCAGAACTGGTTGAAGTTAGCAACTCGTTGCCAGCTCAGCAACGCCAAGGAAATAAGTTTTGATATACTTGAAGATTTATTTCAAATTTTCTTAAAAAATATTGAGGGAGTAGCGAAATTAAAGGCAACTGATGTATAATTAAATATTTTTGAACACTTACCACCTAAAAGATTATTAAATTCGATTTATATAGACAACCTCAAAAATAAATAAAAAAATTATTTTCTACTTACGTTAATGAAATTGGTGTCTCAAGAGAAAATAAGAGTCATTTTCACGGCACAGCTCAAATAACGTCAATAATACAATAGCAGCGTTTGTTGTGCCAAAGGATATTATACTCCAACAGATCGGTATTTATTCGCTCCCTCGTACACAGTTTTCATTGCCTCTTCTACCTGTAAGACGACAACCTTTATTACAATCTGCTCAACGAGAGCTGCAACAACTATGAATGAATGAACTATGAATTAAATAAGTTAAGAATTTACCTTGTCATGAGCCACGCAATAGTCCACATCCTTCAATTTTATGTACCTCATTCTGAACCCCATATTTTGGCCTGATATTTTCACAAGTTCCTGTTTTGGAGTCGGAGAACACGAAACTAAAAGAAGCTTTCCATGCAAGCCCACGTTTTTGCAAAAAAAAATTCTGAAATTTTACTTGTTAGCACCATTTTGTATCACTAAAAATAACTCAATTCCATCAGAGACTGATTCCATTCAATTTTCACATTTTCACCTTATAGGGGTTGTAAGGCGATGGTATCACGAACCCATAATAATTTTGACTGAAAACGCGAATTTTTGGGAAAATAATTTTTTAATTTATTTTTGAAGTAAAGTTTCATTATATAAATCGAATTTATTAATCTTTTAGATAGTAATAGTGTTCAAAAACATTTAATTCTAGATTAGTTGCCTTTAATTTCACTACTTCCTCAATATCTTTAAGAGAATTTGAAATAAATTTTCAAGTATATCAAAACTTATTAGAGAATAGACGGGCATGGGCGCATTCGAGAAAAATAATCGATCATTCGATTAATGAAATAATCGACACAACCCGGTTATTGCATCAGTGTTCGAATGATAAATAATCGAATGAAAATCAGAGTAATCAGACAGAACGGTATTTAACGATTAAGTTAAGCAGTGGCAATTCGGGTCAAATCCGAGAGAATAAAATTCTAACGACTTAACACCACCAATCTGACGTGAAATGATCATAAATCATACGATTATTATTTATTAGTATCATTCGGATACCAAGTATCCGATTATTGAAATCATTCGATTATGCTCATATTGAGCGCCATCTACTGGCTACTAGTTAAAGTCGATATGTAAAGCTGGTGTGCAATCAATGCAACCATCCATGACCCCAATAAGGACAAATGAACTAATTTACTACATAACCACAAATCAGGCAAATAACCATAGTCAAATACAAATAAATGAACCTTTCTTTCAGCAGTTGAATGAGAAATAAGATATATTTTAGGGAGTGTATATTCAACAGAATATACGATTGATTTAGCGCCTGCGTAGTGCGAATGTTAATTTAACTTATCCTGGCCCTAATCGAATCCACTGATTTATATAACTGGATAAGCACTACCATTGTATGAAAGTGTCCGTAATTGAAACCGCGCATCTAATTGGCAAGCATGCGCACTGGACAAAATCGCAGTGAATTAATATCGGTTAGGTTGGGGATCGTGTACCAACAAGGTTATGTCATATGTATGTATAGAAAGCCGTTAAGTAGGTATCTATTTTTGCAGAAAAACCTAATGTTCGGGTAAATAATACCGCTACTAAAGAACCAAACGTTCGGTTGAATATGTACTCCCTATATTTTACAATAATATACTGTGACAATAAATAAACTGATTACATAAAATTAAATAACCATATTTAACTTTTTTAAAACAAGATATGATTATTAACGCCAAACAGCCACAACATATAATGCCGGGATATTAAAAACTAACCAATTTAACTGTAACGACTCTAATACAAAGATGTTAAGTTAAAATCAAACCTGTTAGTTTGTTCCATATATATCCGCGGTATTAGTTTTTATCTATTAAAAACCCACTCCAGGTTCTACCACATTCGGAACATCATTATGACTTAGAGGAACCATAGTGGAACTTGGCATCCATCTACCTTGATAAAGGTACCTCCCTCTGTGCGAGTTGCAGCGTATCCAGCTGAAACAATAAAAGTAACATGAAGGATAGTGTATAATATTTTGCGTAGTTTACACAAGTTACATGGTGTACATTTTCCTTCCAGTAACTTCTCAAGCAAATAAGAACAGGTTTCCTTACTTGTTTCTGCGTGTAGCAATGCAAATATTATAAGATGAAAAGAGATGTGAAACGCTAAGCGGAACAAAAAACTAACCTAACCTAAATCATTTTCAGCGATAAAACAATGTACCACTATGAACCACACATCTTGGCCTGAAAGTTCCTGTTTTGAAGTCGGAGAACTCGAAACTGAAATAGGTTTTCCATGCAAACGCTCCGATTCTGCAAAAAAAATCCTCCTGAAATTTCACTCTGGCACCAACATTTTGTATCACTAAAAACGACTCAATTCCACCCAACTTTCTTGGTGCATTCCCACAGGGGGGCGTTCAGCGGATAATAACCCTTTTATTTATTACGAAAAGTTTGATTTTCCACAAAAAGAATCAAATTTTGTACGCACAGGCAGCATAGGTTAAAACACTCCGATTAGTCATCACAGCACAGAACAGAGAACTGAGAGAACACAGAACTAGCGTAGCGGAACTGATATGAAGTTAGCAACGCGTTGCCAACAACGCCAAGGAAATCAGTTTTGATATACTTGTTTCAAATTCTCTTTAAAACGTTGATAACTTCACTCATATAGTAGCGAATCGATGAGCAGGGAGCAGAGTAATTTGAATTTTGGGTGAAAGAATATAGTAATGGTTGTGGAAAATAGCATTTTTCCTAATTATATCCACCAGAAGATAGCTTTGACACGTTTGTATGCTTTGTCACCATGGATACTGAAGTGTGCCCACAATACAAACAAATATTTTACAAGCAGAATTTACGATGGCAAGTATAATCTAGGTAGATTATTGCAAATGATAAATATCCGAAAATTGCCCTTTTTGTAGATTTTAAGTAGAGCTAAGCCTGCGTTATCATCTGCCAATGATTCTGCCAAATCGTCTAGAAGAAATGCTCCGCTCAAGGATAAATCTCAGTTTGGCGATTACTTGAAAAAAAGGGACTATACTGGAGCTATTACCTTGCTAGAAGTGAGCAATATCCATAAACTGGAAATGAAATTTAGTTTGTAACCAAATTATTTCAGTTTAAGCAATTTCCTGAAGAAAATAATGTCGAGTTATGGATGGCGTATTGCGCATTTCACAGAGGAGATTACAAGAAAGCTTTGCATTTGTACCAGCAGCTGTTTAAGAATAATCCAGAGTTGAAAAATTTATCAGTAAATATAGCGTGCTGCTATTTCTATTTAGGTAAGTTGATAACACATACTTTCCGCTGGGGAACTTATATACTTTTTATATATTATGTTTAGGCATGTACGAAGAATCCAAGGAATTCTTACAGAAAGCGCCATCTAGTGGACTTAAGACCAGGCTAAATTTTCATCTTTCACATAAGCTACGAGATGAAGCTACTCTGATGGAGTACCACCAACAGTTGCAAGACGTATTGGAAGATCAGCTAAGTTTAGCAGCTATTCACTACTTGAGGGCTCATTACCAAGAAGCAATCGATATCTATAAACGGCTGCTGCTTCAGAACAGGTAAAATTTTCTCTGCATTTTATTTTAAGCGCAGTATATTTCTATCGACTTGTTTTAGTTCATATTTGATACCGTTTTTAACTATAAATCTAAATATTTTAGAGAGAATATCGCGCTAAATGTCTACGTTGCCCTTTGCTATTATAAACTGGACTATTACGACGTATCACAAGAAGTGTTGGGATTGTATCTGAACCAATATCCAGATTCTGTAATTGCAACCAATTTAAAGGTAAATATTTGTTACTATTGCTGCTTTGTTGACGTAATTTTACACCAAGCAACTGAATCGAATATATATATTATATGTTTTTCTAGGCGTGCAACACGTTTCGGTTGTATAACGGAGGAGCAGCAGAGAATGAAATACGATCCATTATAGACCAGAGCGCTAATGTTGGATTTGGGTACGATTTGGTCAAACACAATCTAGTGGTGTTCCGAGAGGGGGAAGGCGCAATGCAGGTATGGTTCATTTTATAATTTATAACTAAAAATTAAGTAAAAGTATGTGAGAATTCAAACAGGATAGTAGTAAGGGTTTCTTATTCGACTTTATATTTTAGGTGTTTCCAGCGTTAGTAGATGTAGTCCCCGAAGCAAGATTGAATTTGGTCATCAACTACCTGAAAAATAACGATACCAAAGAGGCGTACGACCTACTGAAAGATCTACAGCCCGCCGTGCCTCAGGAATATATTTTAAAAGGCGTCGTTAATGCTGCACTGGGACAGGATTTGAATTCGGTAAGATTATTTTTATAAAAAATGTGCAATGCTTTCTAATATTAATTGGCAGAATATTTGACTCTTTTGTTCAATATTTCCCTGTTTCCAGCCTGAACACATCAAAACTGCCGAGGAATGCTTCCATTTAGTTGGCAGTTCCTCTAGCGAATGCGACACAATCCACGGCAGGCAATGCATGGCAGCGGCCTTTTTCCTCGCCGGCCAGTTCGAGGAAGTCCTAGTGTACCTGACTTCAATTAAAAGTTACCTACATTCAGGTATATATTTTTTGTTAATACCATTTATATCGTCTTCTCCATTAATATTATTGTTTTAGACGATACGTTTAATTTCAATTTCGCACAAGCGAAAACCGCCTGCAATCTGTTCAAGGAAGGCGAGGAGATCTTCCTCTTGATTCAGGACGCACAAATAAAAAGCGACTACATTTATATATCGAACCTGGCACGATGTTACGTTATGAACAAGAAGCCCCAGCAGGCGTGGGAGTTGTACTTGAAGATGGAGAGCAGCGCCGAGAGTTTCAATTTATTGCTGCTGATAGCAAACGACTGCTATAGGATGGGCGAGTTCTGGTATGCTGCCAAAGCGTTCGATATGCTCGACAGACTGGAGCCCAATCCGGAGTTCTGGGAGGGAAAACGAGGCGCCATCGTCGGAGTCTTTCAAGTAAGGCGGTTTAATTGTGGATGCGTTTTATACTATCTCTTAGTAAATTATGAAAAACAAATATTTCGTAGTTCCACAGGTTTTTGATTGACAAGCACTTAATCGTCTCTTGTACCTAGTGCGTAAACGTAATGTGATCCTTTTTTCAGGGGGTGGTGGCGCAAAAATTCCCAGTGGACACATTAGGGGATGTGTTGCAATTGTTGAGAAACAGCACCTCGAACCAAGCGGATCAGATAGCAAAAGTTATAAGAAAATGGGCTAAAGAACAGCGACTAACTATATCTTAAGGGTGTTGTTTTGTTTTCTCTCGATATAACCTTTACTATCCCACCTGTCCTGATAAGGTGTAACAATAAAAACTATTATCTATTCCCGAGTCATAATCATAATTGTGTTATTAATAATTTATTTTCTTATCAGATTCTCTGAATAATATTTTAATACAATAAAATGTATCAGTAAACACGTTTTGGTGTTGGGTGGATTACTTTTGTTTGTATAGTAATTTCATAGGAGCTTTCCTAGAGGATTTGCAAACTAAACAGTATTAGGGCTTCTTAAGCTGTTAAATATTAAATGGAATTTGTTCTTGGCGCCGTTTACAGGGGGTTTAGCCTCATTTAGAACGTCCCATCCGATTTTTTTTAACAAATAAAATTTTTTCCTCAAACTGCCAGAAATATGACATTTTGTATAAACTTTTATTTTTTAAATGATCTCTTTTTAAAAAGAGCAAAATTTTTTCATTTGGGCATTAAACATAGTGGGCGGAAGATCAACAGTTTCTTTAATTCCACTTTTTTATTAGCAAAACATTAATAGATTTATTTTATTACTTACGCAAAGTTCTGGTGGTGCGTTAATTTTGCGGGGCAGCATAGCATAAAAATTCCACTTTTTACACAGTCCTAAATATATCATTATAGTTCTTTCTTCTTTATTTATACTTGTTTTATATCATATTGAATTTGTTTACTAAGGAAGTGATTGAAAGTAAAGAGATGAACGTGTATTTAAAATGGGCCACCCTGTACAACCAATTGTCTGATTAATCTAGGGATTAAGTGTATATCAAATTAATATTGAAGACGAGCAATAATGATGTCATACCCACTTTTATAAATTCCGCACAACTATGTATTTTTTTTTACCATGTAAACGTAAATGAATTTTCCTAATAGTAATCGAGATAGCGGTACGATAACCATTGGAGTATTTAATTCATTCGTCTTATTAAAATGCATGTATATATAATCTAATCATTATATTAAGGGCACTTGAGTGAATAATCACAAAGATAAACTAGAGAGTAATTCGGGAAAAACCAAACAATTATACAATTATATCATAAATTAGAAATAGGACTTGATCAACGTTTATCCCGCGTTATCTGATGTGATGCGAGATCAGGACCACCGTTTCGATTCACTGATGATAAATGTATAATACTAGATCCGTAATATATTAATATCATACTTTTAATTTGTTACGCTTGCCAAGTTTTTTAAAGTTCCAATATTTGCATTCCATTTTGGTCTATAGAAAATTTATTAAAATATTCAATACATTTACCATATTTTCTCAACGAGTTTGACCTTCATTCAACAAATAACTGTATACATTGTTATTCTTAATAAAAATATGTATTTACTGTTTAAATGATCTATATCAACTATTTTATTAGAAATCAAACAGATAAAAAACTTACTCGATACCTTTTTTACAATTTATCAGTTCTTTAAATATTAAAATTTAGAAGGTATTTGAACGGTTATCGTCTTATATGAAGGAATTTATAAATATATATGACCTCAAGATAGCGATCTGGAAAAACCGTAGGAGCTTCAGATTGCCAATAATACGTATAAAAAACATCATCTACAAATGATTTATCTTAAACTCCGTAGTGATTTTTATGCTCCGAATAATCGTTTATTTATTTTGTGCCCTTTAAAGAGAACTAATAGATACATACAATGAATTCTATTGTGCATAAAGCGCACAGCAAATTGAAATGACCCACCCGATTGTTGACCTCCGATGTTAACTCACTGTATATTATATACAAACCTAAATTTTTATACATGTTGCTTTGATATTAAAACCTTAAAACTGAGGTGAGAACTTGTTTGTAATAATCTTTGTTTTGTGTTATTTTATCTTGTGTGGTGTTCAATTTTTTCCTGGACTACTTTCACAAGATTGGGCTTGGAATAAAACAAAACATTTATAATAATAAATAATTTAATATTTTCCTAGAGAAATAAATACATTTTAACTAAGACAAACACACAGTCTCATTCGTACGCTGTTTACAATATATAAATACACATTCATGATTATACTTTTTATTCTGTTTGTTAATCTTTGACAGGCCTTTATCTTAATTGCATAATAAATCATTTATTTATTTATTAAAAATAAATACAAAAATATCCTTCGGACTAGAAATTTCATTCCAGAAAATTAAATTTATAAAATTAAAAAAATATAAATATATTTCATAACAAAAAGATTAACTATATAATTTGTATGAGGATGAACTTCAAACCAAGTACGTGCCGAATTTACCCCAAGTGAAGTATTCGAAGTGCAATAATAAATTTGGCACGTACTATCGAGAGCAAGAATCATACCAAAACCTCACTATATGAAAATGTATTCGTGAAAATTTATATGATTTAAATAAATATCTTATAAGTACAGGACTTCTAGCGTTAACTCAAGTCAGTTCTGGAAACAGCCAAAAATCGTATACTATCATTTTAAGTTTCGTAGCAATTAACTAATATGTCAGACATTGGTAAGAGCATAAACAATATTGCATACCAATTTAACGTCATGTCTTCATTATATGAATTACAAGACGGTTATCAGAAATTAAATTTTGTGAGGTATGTTATGATACATTTTCACCCCCTCCCCAATCGATGAACATGATTAATAAATAAATGGAAACTAAACTTACACTACACAATTTACAAATTTTAACCCGCTGCTTATTACGATAACAATCTACAATTACAGAGTACAAAATAAATTCAGGCAACCAACCTAGCCCCTGTGGGGTTTCTATCCGCCCTTAGCCAATGTGGCTTACATCTTAACTTACAAGTCATTCTATATTATACTAGAAAATGAATTCATGTGAACTGTTCAAGTAAGGATTTTTCCAACATTATTTAGGCTGTATAAAATCCGAAATAGGTAACTTCCAAAAGGAATCGTAAAATAGGATGAAATGACTGAAAAAAAAAATCGATTTAAATCCTAGATATATAAATTAATGATAAATGGTTCAGGAGCTGTATAAAAAAAAATTAGCCGGTAAGTTGCCTTAACTTAACAAAATTCTTTGGTAATCACCATTTTGTTTCTATATTATGCCTAAATAAATATGTTTTTACCATTATTATTACTATTATTACAAAACTGCATTGATTCTGTTATTATCGACTGAGATTCATTTTTATGATACACAGACAGACAACTTTAGAAAGAAATTTTCTGTTCAAGAGTAACAGAACATCAGACTGAAGTACTTAAAAACTAAATGGTATTTAAACCTTTCTTTGGAGTAAGCACGGAAATATATAACGAACCGTTTCGTTTCGTTCCAAACAAAAAGTCCTAAAACATTCTACATAAGTACCGATTTCTATCGGTCTCATCAAAATAAACCAAAAAGAAAAGCTCGCGTACCATTCAATTCCGCATTAACTCATACTACTCAATCAAAGTTACCCATCTTCGTAGCTCTATTAGTGTAGGTATACTGAAATGTTTGAACCGATCATATGAAAAAATGCCAGTTTGCTAAGATCAACAAACAGAAGAGATATTGGTAATTTGTTATCCTATCTAACTAGGCGCTTATAACGGCGCGTTTAGAATACTTTATTGGTGTTCCCTGATGTTGGTATGTATAGGTACCAACCAGTCTTTGGTGCAACTCAGAGGGAGTAAGGGTACTCCGACAAGTATGCAGTAAGTGAAGTGGGTAATTCTAGTTGAGTATGAGGAGGTGGCAGCATGGCCAACCTAGGCATGACGGAAGCCTGCAAACCCTTGTGGATGGCCAGCCTTGCGAGATGTTTCAAACTAGGCGGCTGGGGTTTTTTCCTCAACGGCTTGTCCAGGAATATCGAGGAGTACCATTTGCCGTTGGGATCGACCCACACTTGAGTGTTGTTCCTGGCGAACCGGCTCTGCTCCACGTAGTACTGGATCAAATCGATGACACTAGGGAACAAAGGCATGGCCGATTGTAGGTGGGGCTGGGCATCAAGTCTGAAATAACCATTCACATAGAATAACCGAACTGACGTCGGTCCACGTTCTGTCTGAGCACTTAACGAAAACAAAAAAGTAGGATTAGACGAATTACGCACTAAGAATGTACCAATCGGAGCATTTTTTAAAAGTTCATTGCTTTGTTGGTAGGTGATCCCCTCGTAGTACCAGCCGGATTGGCGAAGAGCCCGAACGGTATCCGACAGCCTTTGAAGTTCGGTTTCTGGTTTGGCTTCTACAGGCGCTGGAGCCGGCTGCAGCGGAGCGGCGAAGGGCGGCAGGATGAAGGCCAGCGGCATACTCGGCGACACTTGCGGCGAGAGGCAGGGGCCCTGGGGCGGGGCCAGCGTCACCAGGCCGCCGCCGCTGAGGACGTGCAGGGATCTCCGTACATTGCAGCATGCTTGGGACGGAGAACAGCACTGGAACTCGTGCTTGCAGTTGGGACATACCGTACTACAGCCTAACATTGCAGGCAAATGCCATGCCCAATTGGAAAAGTCAGTCTGAAACAAAAAAAAAAAAAAGATTAGACACCAGGTACTGCGAGGGTGCGTTTTTTAATTGAAGCCAGTTTCCGACGCGAGTGTGGCCGTGGCCTTAGCAAAAAAATATTTGTGGCCGTGGCCTTAGCAAAAAAATATTTAACTTGTAAATATTGCTAACCTGTTACAAGGAGCGGTTTTTATTTCGGATACTTGTATACTATATATATATACACACTTATATATATACTTTTTTTTTTTAGGAAACTAAAATTACACGCTTGGGGTATGGTTCACACCAAAAAGTCGAAGCGAACTAATTCCGGAGTACTCCGCAAAATCAAGGTAACACTTTTTATCTCGACCATAGTGGTAGATAAATAATGTTTTTATTATCTATTAAATTAATTAATAATAATCCAGCTTTAAAAAACTCGACTCAATGATTTATGAAATATGTATTACGTCAACGGAATTTCTAAGAATACTACAAAATAATTGTATTAGATTGAGTGAGGCCGGGGTATTATAATAGGTAAGTTATAAAAAAAAACCTATTCAGCGGATACGAATTATTGTTCTTGTTCCACCGGCAAATACTGTACGCTGGGTTCTACGCCTACTTACGTTCGTTTTTTTATACTTCAAGGGCGTTGGACGTTAAATTGAAAAGAGGCAAAAAGATCACAAACATTGAAACAAAACGCAAAACGCAAAATATTTTATTTTATTAGATTGATACTCCTAATATCTCAAAAACGGCTTATCCAAAACATAGGCCAACTGTATATTTTTGGAATCAGAGAAAAGTGCTCTTTAGACTCGTGGATCCATATACAGGGTGTTTCATTTAAAAGAATGAAGGTTATGCAGAAATATTACATTTTCGATGTTCATTTGTTTTTTCCGAGTAAAACATAAATCTTTTGTTATTCAGGGTTCTTGATGTATTCTGTTTTGAGTGAATTACTACCGTTGTAAGATGACGTAACCTCGGTATTTTGTTTTCCGCACAAAATATATATTTACCCATGAAATCATTAACAGGTTTTTTTAATTAGTATTGTAGCTGTTGTTGTTGTATTGTAGCTGTCATATTGCGGTCATCACCGGCACCGGGATCAAAAATCGCCACGTTTCCGTTCCTGCGCCGCGGAATGTCTTATTTGAAACTGCCCCCTGGCAAATACTCTAGACGGCACTGCACAACATTTGTCATGTTTCACAAGGCGTTTTATACCTGCCTTTCGAATTTCAAACTTCCCGGTATCCTGCAGACCCAACCTGCAGGTGTACGTTGGCGAACCGCTACGCCCTCTCCGTCTACACGCGCGGAAAAGAAAAGGACGAAACAAAGAACAGGCCCGTATTCTCGAGGCTGGTTCCAAGAAGTCTGATTGCTGCGGATTCGCGGAAAACATATTATGTGTAGCTGCTCTCGGCTCTCTACCTCTCACAGGACGCCGGGTAGTAGCCGATTTTTTGTATGCATGCAGTGGAAGGTCGTGCACACCGAGGACCGGGGAGCCAGGGGTGTCCCGCAGGGCGGGTGCGGACCCTCGTTTATCCGCATGACATCGGAGCTGACGTTAGGTAATATATTACACAATTTTATTAGTCCAAGACAAATGTCATTTCTCCCAATTTAGACATTGTTTCATATAATGGCTGGTATGAGCACTTTCCGCATTTGTACATTTTTAATAGTCGATGCGTATTTCAATTCTAGTTATCAAAACAATCGCTACAAAAAAAAAATTGCTACCTCGCCTTTCGTAAACAAAAATTCGACCTTTCTTCTATTCCGCGAACTGCTTTGTGGTGATAAAAATTACTTCTAAGTGTCATGACGACACATTTTAAGCGATAAACGATTAAACTAAGCTCGTCATATCTTATCGCTTTGATCGTAGGTGTTTATCTTTCAAATTATTTATAAGCAGAAACGACTTGTCTACGCACGTTGAACAATGGAACTTCCCAACTAAATTTTATTTTTTCAGAGTTTACTGGAAAGAAGGAACGTCAGCAAAACCGACTATTACGAGATCCAATTTTGCTCATGCTCACCCTCTTACCACAATACACGCAAACCACAACGGCGGTTGAAGATTGATGGCAGCTCAACCACAGACGGAGATAAGAGGAAGGCATAGGAAAGCTGAACAACTGGTCCAATAATTTCTCCAATTGTGACCAAGAACATAACATTATTCTTCCCTATTGAAACTGATTTAAAAATCCAAGGACAAATTTTTTGGCCGGACGTAAGTATCTTATCTAGGTATATGTTCTTATCCTCTAAGTGGATTATAAACGTATAGAACCCGATAAAGGTTGTCAGTTATTGTTTTTGGGAAATACGCGTTGATAACATCCTGCTATTGTTGAAAAACAGGAAAATGCCCAACCAAAGCCTTTAATCTTGGCTGATTAAGGTGGCTGTAAATATTGCGGTGCTGAAACCGGGCATGTAAAATCACTTTTACTGCCACCCGCCTGAATTATTACCAAATAAATCCAGAGGCCTTTGTCGGCTCTTAGAGGCCAAAGTGGCAAGCTTAAATTGATATAAACTTTTAAGAAGAGCCAAATACATGATTTATAGTACCCACAGAAGGCTATGAATCACATTTATGTTAAAATAAACTTTAACGGTACCGTAAACGTTGCATTAACATTGCGGCTACTCAGAAGAACGACCTTTCTCGTTTTCTGCGTATTTTATTTCGTAGTTGCACTTATCAGAATTAGAAACCGAGCCACCCAGCGACTTAAAATGTCTAATATTTCTTCGTAGAACGAACCGCATTCTGCTCTACCGGTTTTCCTTGGGTTTTTCAACGAAGCACTATCTAATTGTGTTAAAATTTTGCTCAATTAAGTCTCCGAGTTTTTTTCCTTGCTTCTACCGGATTACACACCGGGAATTTTGATGTTAATTTGTTTGTCACCTGGGCGGTTCGTTTCTTGTCGTAAATCGCGAACAAATCCCGGAACGTCCATAATACAAAAATAAATCAACTCTCTCCAAGGTAAAGTTTTTGATTAACCTCGAATTAATAAAATGGCGACTTCAAAGAAGCGACCAGAGAATTTTTGTTTTGGACCAATCAACGGACCGTCCAAATAAATCAATCGCTCACGTCACTGCCTATATCTGCGGCTTAAGTACCCATTTCAAGTGATCCACGTTCGCATTTACGTGTGCAATAATCCCAATCCGAGAGCATTGTTTCAAATCATAACGTTCATGCGTGCCTAAAAAATAAACTCTCCAAATTCCTGCACAATTATCGCACCGATAAATCCAGTTTTTATATGGGTATAAAAACCGAATGCAACATCCTACTCGTCTACGAAACGTGATTCATAATGATCCCAAGATAAAGACTCGCTATCGATGACATCATCTATCGGAATGATTTATTTCGTCCGATCAGAAACCAGAGACGAAATCGCAAAACGCTCTTATCTACTCAGGTATAAACGTTACTCATTCCAGGAAACACGACTTTCTAAACCATAAGAATCGCAACGCCTACACGACACTTACACAGACACGCTGGCTAACAGAAACAGGCGAAGATAATAATTATAACGATTACACAAGCAAAGTAGGCGCTGCTAGGATCTCTCCGATATCAAGGACGTGGAAAAAATCATCAGCACTCCCTTGCCGATCAAGAAAGTCCAAAAATTGACGCTAATTGTTTAATATAAGCATTATAATTATTTAAAGTTGGGCGCCACTTTGCAATGCCCTAGTTCTGCGAGGCTGACCCTCTCTAGAAGATAGGATCGCGGGGTTTAAAGTGACTTTTCTAAACGGGTACAGCCCTTGCGGGGCTGTTTAAGGTGCGTTTTTATCGTTGTATTTTGGAAAAAGCTTTATTTCGTTTGATCAGAAACCAGAAACGAAATTGCAAGGTATGGTATATAGTAAACTAGGTGCCGCGAGGATTTCTTCGATATCAAGAACGTGGAAACAAACACCTGCAATCAGCAAATCATCGGCACCTCCTTGCTGACCAAGAATCTCGAAAAATTTACGCTAATTAGTTGGCCGCGTCTGCGAATGTTTTTGTCTATGGCAACATCAAGTGAGCCCAAAAATGCGAACATGGCGCCCGTGCGGCAGCTGACGATCGCTTCTAACTCGCAACAATTTATGGATTCCAAGATGTGTTGGCAGAAGTGGCCGAGTGTGTACAGTTTACGAGCTGCCAAGCTGTGACGCGCGCACCGGCTGGAAAAAATAGACGCACGCTTTTCTCGCAATTTAATCATGCAATAATCTATTTGCAGGCGATCTATTGTTTCCGAACGACTTGGATGTTTGTTTATAAATTCCGGACACACGAAATTAGAACTATTCCGTGTATCAGCAAACGATTAAATACCAAGTTTCGACATCGTTAACGGTCGATGAGTATTTGAATTATTTATAATCATTCTCGGAAAATGCATTGTTTAATATTATAATAATAAAAGTCCAAACAATAATAATTGCAGTACCGAGTACCGGCGTATTTGTTTCTTTTGTAACGTTCCAAATACCGATAAAGGATTGGGATTGTTCAACGTTTTTTTGTTTATCCAGACTTCCACGAATGTTTCCAGCCTTTGTCCGAGGCCAAGACGGAAACTTTAGCGACAAATTATATGTGAAAAAGTGTATGGAGATCCCGCAACGTTCGGGCCGAAAAGCTGCATAAACCGTCTGGAAACATTACAGTTCGTCCGAATGCCTCAGATAAGTACATACACTTAACCCATCAGACTCGACATGAATTATTAATAGCGCACGAAGTTAAAAATGTAAATACTGAATCGATCCGCTCTTCAATTTCCATATCGTACGGCCGCGGTGATGTAATTTCGTTGCTCAACGCAATATTTCCTATTCCGTACAATTTTTTCTCTGAATAATTCGTTGCAAAGTGCTGAAGTTCGTACGAGTCTTCTAGGAATAGTCTTAATAGGTGTTACGTAAAAAGATGCTAGCTAGTCACTATTTGCGTAACGCTTCCTCGCCTTATACGGCGGTTAGTGCTGCAATTAAGGAATTATGAAATGGTGCTTGCTGGACGAATACCGACGATTCGAAAAATCTGTTCCAACGATAAGAGAGAGTAATTCGTCTTTTGTTTGTTGCAGGTTTGGAAGAGGAGTGACAACCTGAAGAGGATTTACTAGCAGTGATTTAAACGCTACTTCTTTTTGAGTTTCAGGATTCTTCCACCAAACCCAATAGATCCTCAAGGGGATTGATGGTTTAAAGTTATTTCCCCTTCATTGTCAGTTAGCTTCATGCGCCAATACCATCAAGACGCTCCTCGTCAAGATTTACTTCTAATATCGGAGATGGAAGGCATTGCAACTGAAGGAACGAATGTTGGAAGAGTAAAAGTAACCAAGAGCTTCAATGATTCAATAAAAAATTCCATTGCTCCTAAAGATATCCAAAATTGGGTGAACATAGAAACGAAAATTGCCAACGACAGAGTAGCTTCAGACCATAAAAACCTCTTTATTCTGTTTAGCTGTTTTGTCAAAAGTTTCATCGCTATCGGTGGTCGACGCAACGGAAGTACCGCCCAGCCAACGAAATATCCACCTGCATATTTATTTACGAGAAACTCCAACTTCCGGTTCCAATACGTAACATTGAGTTCCACGATCTGCTCAACGGAAGTGTCATTGAACCGTCCCTATCGATTGGCGATTTTGTGAAAGCGTCCCTAATATTTTTTTTAAACCAACATTTCTTAGAACCTCTTTCGATTATTAAACCCGTTTCAAAGGTGAAGTGAAATTGTTCGTTGCCCAAGCTGATAATGCGTACAGCAAATTGCCGTTTACTTCGAAATATACTTTTGCAACAATTACAGCCTTAATTGGTCGTTACGCAAACGAAACAACGATTATATTAATTACTAAGTAGGTTTTACATATTAATCGGTGTGTAATATTGTTCTAGCTAGAGCGTCAGGATTTTGCCTGCAAATGGATGGATTCTCAAGGAAGACACGACCAGATGAACAGTACGAGGCGTTAGAGGCTTTTCACCGACGCCTCCTGAGTCGATTTGGGAGCTGTGATATCGCGATTGGTAATGTTTCCATGAGAGCCAACTTGTAAAGGCATCAACGATTAAGGCAGTGATAACATTAAAATTCCTTTTCTATAACGGCTCCAGCGCAGCGAGGAATTCAAATGAATAGAATACAAAGCGAGAACATGTGTGTGCAACTCAGTCATTCCGTTCAAACTTTAATGTAAACGACCCTGAATAGTATAGGCGTTCTTGAGATTTTTTTTTTGGAAGGAATTCATTATCTCAGATTTCTCGGTACGAGTATATTGTTTTATCTGGCCACTATCTCTTTAGATATTTCCAACATCGCGCTTTGATTTGTCCACTACTTGCGATAATTCAATATCAATACGCAAACATTTTTATTGACTATTATTAACAACTGCTACATAATTGATTAAATTTACATACGCATATCTGTTACAGTACCGAGAAAAACGTTTATCGGGCAACACTGTTGTAACCTTCATGAATTAAAGCGAAATTTCGACATCTGATCAATGAATCGGAATTTAAAAAATACCTCGGGATAGTTGCTAGGTTACTGAGAAGGCGACCGACGGAAACGCGTCACGTGCACGTGGTGCCTAATACCGAAACGCTACTGGCCCTTCCAACCACAGCAAAAATATTAATCGCAGATATTGTCAAAATTGACAACATAACCTCCAATTACACAGGAATCAAGGAGCTACAACTAAAATCAAGATAATCCGACAGACGAACTGAAATAATTGTGTCAATCCAACTTTTTTAGAGGTTAGTTTTGCCAATTTGACAGTTACACTGCTACATAACCTCAAATTAAGACTGTTTTGTCGTCGCTCCCTTTCTTCAGTAATCCTAGACTGGTTGTTACTGAAGATTGCGGGAAGCAGAAACTAGGTGCAAGATATCAAGGATTCCTTCCACACCGTACAAACCACTTGCAGACGTCGCGAACGGCTACCAGTTTTAGCATATCCGCTTTTTTAGCACTTTGACCTATGTAAATGTGGGTAGGTATGCAAATCTAACGAAAACAATTCCATTCATAAAACACATGCGTTCTTGGACAAACCGGGAATTTGGGAAAACACAGGTAACGTAAGACTAAAAATGAAAGTACCCAGAATCCGCAAACTTAAAAAAAAATAAGGTTAAATTTTCACATCAATTATCCGCTCCGTGCAAGATAATAGTTTCATTCTATCTTCCCCGTAGGCCCATTTTATCTCGCAAGTCACAGTCGAGTTTATTTAAATTTAGAGCGATAGTAGTCGACAGTTACTTCCTATCGTTTCAATGAAACTTAATAAGCCTACAAAAATTTAGGTCATTATTTCATAACTACATTCATAATCGTAACGTAAGACAGCATAGTTATTCGAGCGGAGCCTCGCGCGCGCATATCTTTACGTACCTTTTCGGATACGTTAATAAATATACTTCGTACACACAAAGATCTGTAATCTGTGAGGTAAAACAAAGGGGCATCTAAGGTTTCTTAATCTATGGCTGGCTTCTTACTTACCTTCTATCTAATTCGTAGCAGGCTGTGATTTCTAAAACAAACGTCCAGCATTTTGACAGTAAGAGCACTTTAATCCCAACGAGAACAGGAACCACTGGCACTGCGATTAAGATAATATGTCACTAGTCCGGCCGAAAGCACTGATACACATGTTTTTTTTCGTCGAAAGTTGGGTGTGTAACTTTGTTTTTGAGGTTATACTTCGAGAGTTTATCGATTCTGAAACAACTGTACTCACAAGCGGTCGCATACCGAATGTTGGCTGGCGAGTGTGTTTCGGTTGTGTAGATGACGCTCCGAGAGAGAGGGAAACACGAAGTTTGGGTCATGTTGAAAGAGGACGAAACGATTTATAACTTTCTGGGAACGATAGAACGTGTTTTCATTTCATGTTAAGAAGGCTCGGTGGTGGGGACGACGGCTGAGTTGAGTAGTACCGGGAATCCTCGCTTCTCGGAAGGCATGTATATATAGCCCCAAGTTAGGCCCACTACGAACGTATGCATATACACGGTGCTCCTAAAAATGCGCCCAGAACGAGGACTATTTACATACAATTGATTCGATTAGGAGATGGAGGTCTGTGCAGGCAGGGGATAAGGATGAAGCGACTGATAGTACAATGCCAGCGAAATAGGAGGCGTTGAACTGAGAGCATCTAAAACGAAACGCTATCTGCATTACTTAATGGAACTGTTGCTTTGTGGAATACCATTACGCTACATTACGAATAGGATGTTCATTGTTCACCGATTTTCCTAATATGCTTTCGCTTTGTTTCCCCGAAAGTTCGGTCGGAGGTTACATTTCGGAATTTATTCCAGCTTTTTTTTTTACCAAGAACTCCTTGGGATTCACCTTCTCTAAACGATTTTGATGTTACTTTAGTTGGTGCAACTTGGTCAAAGATTAGAAAAATGGAATTTTTTTTTGATGCCACATAGATTGCTACGCTACAGGAAATAAATGCGGGTCTATGGGTACCTGCTTATTCTTATTGTATCGATAGAAAAATGCGAAAGTTCCTCATTACAAAGCTCTTGGAAAAATGCTTGGCTCAAACCCAAATAACAAACATTTTAATAGTTTTTGGTATATCAAAATTTCGAGAATAGGAAAACGCTTTAAATCAAGAGAAATTTTAATTTAAATGTGGAGCCCCGCATTCTTGCTACGACAAACTTCAGTATACGAGGTGTCCTAATTTGAAAAAAGGTTAGTTTTTTATTTCACACCACAAAATCACAAAGTTTCACAAAGTAATTTCAAATACAGTAAGAAGGCCATGGATTTCTGTCTGTCAAATCAATTGTTCTTTTATTGTAGTTTGTCAAAAATAGTTATTTATGCAACAAGTGCGTAAGGTGAGATTTTTTCACGAATGGGAATTTTGTCAATGCCATGAGTGAAAAAAGCTCACTTTTCGCACGAATTGCATACAATATTTTTTCTACTACCGAAATGCATCTAAATCTAATAATAAAGTGAAACGTCAAAACTTACCTATTACGTCAAAACTTCATATGTCATTTAAAAATCACAATACTTATAGCCCACTTAATTTTAAATGAGTGAAATTAATCAATGTCTATTATTTCTTTGTCTAATGTCAATGTCAAGAATATAAATGAAACTTCAAAATTCAATCATTATTGTTAAAGAATACTAAAAATTAAGTGGTATGTTTTATAATAATACCGTGATATTAAATAAATGGACTACATAAAATTAAATAACCATACTTAACGTTTTTAAAATAAGATATGATTATTATAGGTGCTCTAATAGGTATGCAATTGTTTAGTATATTACTTTTTCACGCACTAGTGCGTAAGGTAAAAGCTCTTTACGCACTAGTGCGTAAAGTTTAACTTTACGCACTCTACAGCGTGCGGAAAGTTAGTACTTTAAGATCAGTAGTAGAAAAAAATTGTTTTGTCCACATTCTGATCACTTTCTGTAGATTCCTGTGGAAGTTTTCGAAATAAACGTCGAATAACTTTTCCACCCGATACTAATATGGCAGGATTTATAATATTCTTTATGTAGATTAAGTCAATTTATTTTTTAATCCACGCCAAGCGAGCAAATAAGTTTTATTTGTACATTTTAAACTGGTAATGAATTTAATACTGGGAACAATAAAAAATTAACACGCAGAAAATTCCTATTTTATATTTTATAATAAACAAATATTAAACGATATATAATGTTTAAAATAGCAACAGCAAACAACTATTCGAAATAAATATTTTTTGAACAAAATATAGTGAAAAAAGTATCTATATGCCATTCACATTTTATTTACATGAGGGGAGGCTATGATATGTTTTTCTTAGGTTGTCTCAGGTTTGTCTACTATTGACAAAATATTGAAGTGTCAGATTTAATTGATCGTCACTGTCATTTATTTTTGGCTGAATTGCCAAATTTTTTATTGACGACATTGCTGTGCTTTCTTTAGGGTCTCACTCTGGCAACTATGTAGAACCAATTTGAATTTGTGGTTATGTTTTTGACTTTTCAACATAACCTCAGTAATTAAAATTAAAACAGTCATTCATACCAACAGAATTCAGATTTCCATAGCCTCCCCTCATGTAAATAAAATGTGAATAGCTTATACCCCCTATATTATACGGGGGAAGGCGGTTATCACAATCATGAATTCACGTTTTCTATCAGAAAATGAGTTACCAATATTGCAGGGAATGAAAAATACAACTTTTGGTTACACAATTTTCCTTTAAATGGCAAACTAAAAATTAAATTAACATAAATATTAACGATTGGAATGTCACTTATGGGAAATTATACAGAATTTAATAATGCAATAATATACAGGGTGTTTCACTTATCTTGCTCACCATGGGTATCTTGAATAGACTCTTTTACATTTTGATATATTAACACCAACTTTAATTTTTCGAATACAAGTCATAGCTGGCTATGGCTTAGTTAAAACCTAATTTTTATTCTCAATAAAATGATATATCAACGATACTTTATTTTTAGAAGTAATGGATTATCCCAATATTTGATTTTTTAAATTTTCCTCCCTAATTTTTATAAAATAAAAAAAAACAATCAAAACATATTTTGATTTATTGATTAAAAACTTAATAGGTATGCTACAAATCATTCAAATAATAATTAATTAGGAATTCTTTTAATTTTCAAATTTTCAAGTAGGCCATGTAAAAAATTGTTTCAAATAGATGTGTCAAAGTTTTGTTTTTGTTGTAATAATTTATCACGTGTTAATATCTCTATTGCAGTAGATAAGTCACGCTGATGAAGTTTGCAGCGTGAGTTGCAGGCTGTAATTCATCAAGTGAGTTATTTACCATACCTTTGCAGGTCCGAATTCATCATTTTTCGCACAATTATTACTTAACTTAATTAAACGTCAAAACTATTCAAATGTCTAATCACTTTCCTCCCCTCAATAATAATGGACCATACTTCACCGTAGATAAATGACTATCTACTCTTATTAGGTTATATATTGTGAGTTATATTCGTAAAATGTCACGCGCGTGACTTATTGTTTACACCAATCTCCTTCAACTTCATAGCTCGCCTGTCCAATAGAAATTCTTTTCCGATACGGTGAATCAGAATGGTCCATTATTATTGAGGGGAGGATTTGACATTTGAACAGTTTTGACGTTTAATTAAGTTAAACAATAATTGTCCCAAAAATGATGAAATCGGACTTGCAAAGGTTAGTATTTATTGTTATAATCGTAGAAAAAGTATAATTCAACTCGTGGTAATAGTTAAACAATTAATTTGATGAATTGCAAACTTCATCTGCGTGAGTTATTTACTGCATTATTACTCGTCAAATAATATACTATTATAAATACGTCAAAAAATGATGTTCTTTAAGTATATAGGAGGTTCCAAATTTCAAACATTTGTCTTCGAAACCAAAGGAAAAGGGGGATGTGCTTGATCCTTAGCACCAAGTATAGCACGAATTTCAGTTTTTGTTAGGCCGTTTTGATTGATTTATCCAATATAATGCATCTTAAAGGATTGTTATCGTGGGCTTAAACAGGGTTTTCAAAAATGGGAGCTTTATTTTTAACAGGTATACTTATTTTCTAAAAAATATGTCAATTAAGGTGCAAAAGCGTAAAACTAGTAAACCACATGACTAAAAAAGGGCAGCCAGGTATATATTTTATTTTTATCTAAACAACAATAACTAAACAGTAATCTTTACAAAACAGTCAAAACCACAGAACCAGAGATTAGGGCATTCTCTGCATAGGACGTCAAAGCATCAACACGCAATGGCCGACACAGATCTTGGTTGTGCTATGGGTTTTAAAAATCCAACCAATACAAACATTATATTCAAATTTAGCGCGCATTTGTGGGGAGGGGCTTAACTGTTTGTGTCAATAGCGTTTAGGACATGGCCAACCCAGTGCTGGGAAATTTCGAATTGTTAGTTGAGTACCACGTTAAATATCTGAAAAAATCTGATTACCATTACCAATGCCTTTAATTTCTCTCTAATCATTACATTTGAACCGGTACAAGACAAGCCGGAGATAATGGAGCGTTCCTCTTTCTCAACAGCTTTAACTTGATGAATTCATGGAAGCAACAGTATCGTATGTAGAGCGTGTATACTTAACTGCGTTTCACAGAAGGACGATAATACAGTGGAAACTATCGAATTCTAATAACAAATTTCTAATCGGTACAGCATGGGACTATGTACATACATTGAGTAACAACGAATCTTTAGAAGTGCAGTTTTCCCACAAATTAATATTACCAAATTGATGATGAAATCAATTTTGAAAACCTAATAAACAAACGACACTTTGAAGCGTTATCGTAGAATCAATAAAAAAACAACTACTCCGCTAGCAAACATTGACAGTAGTGAATTACATCATTAAACGTTCAAGGCAAAGAAATTGCAAAACAAAAACACATTAAAATCAATTATGCAATTGTCGTTTCTTCTGCCACGAACAAGCGAGTAACAGAATCCATCGTCGAATCCGATCGGTCGGGGTTTAATGGCTTAAGCTCAACAACCCTATACAATATCGCATGCTGACGACAAAAATATATTTATATAAAAACTATAGCGTTCCACCAGGTGTCTGCGAACCTAAATAGGTATCGTTTATCAAAGTGATATAAATAGAACAGAGGACGATTGACATTTAAAAAGAAATCGGGAGAAGGGCAAAGTTGAAAAATTAATCGGGCGTCGAATTTAAAAATTGATGATACAAATGGCGCCTGCAGTTAGCGATAACTATTATCTAATATCTGTAATAAAAGTTCTGATAGTTTCATTTATTATATTATTACGAAAGTTCTCTCGAATAATTTATAAGCTTTAATCAGGATTGCTGGGGAACAAATAAATATTTTTAAAGAGAAAAATTAGTTAAACAAATGAATCACGTCAACCACTGGCGCTGATAACTAAATGCAGTTTAAATTAAGAAACTGAGTTAAAAAAATGGCAGCTCGATTTCTGTATAATGTGCGCTATCAGTGTAGGCATTTCAATAATAATAAGATTTAGTAATATCTGTTTTTAGGATTTTTATCACTAGAAAATACGAGAAATTATTGTTAAGTAAATATGTTGATTGTCATGGTGATGCGAATTGTTGAAAACGTTTCCATGCAGATACAGAATAATCTCTTGTATATACCGGGTAAGAAGTATTAATATCTGTATTTTTTTTACGTATCTAGATACTTTGACTGTTCAAAGTTGAAAAACTGACCTACCCTACGTAAAATTCTGGTAAACTTTTGAGTACCGCTTCGTTGCTCTACTGACCCACTTATGGGGTGAACAACATGCCTTGTATCCAAGTCACAGACTTCAAGTTCTAATGTAAAAAAGTTAAGCCGCCGTTCGACGGTCTTTCATAAATTTGCTGTCGGAGAATCATTGACAGCAAAAACTAGTGAATTTATGATTGCAAAAAACAAGGTGAATGCCAGAGGCAAAGACCTATCCTGATTTATTTTCTGTTGAGATAGGTCAGTTACGAAGTTCTGAAAATGTTGACGTATTTTAATTTATTTTCTCTCTCGAAAACTACAGGGTATATATTTTTTATTTTTGGTATATGGCCTTACCATTAAGGGACCTACCATCCCTTAAAATTAAATTGAGTTATTGGTATTCACCCTGTATTTACTTGAAAAAATCGTCAAATCAAACACTTGAGTAAGGAAAGTGATGTAATATCACAATAATTTCAAATCAAAATTTTAAGAAATATTCTCGATTGTAGATCATATCTTAAACAAATACCATAAACTAACGTATTTCTTTACTCAGGAGATACTATTATCAATATCTGTGCATTATTCGATTCTAAATAGCCAAAATTATTACAACGGCTCGACAGGATAACTTTTCAAAAACTGATATCTGTTATAATACTTACTATATTTTTCTCAAATTTGGAATCGTAGGAGATAAAGTGCTCCTTGAGGGCGTGGGGATGTAAAATTTAAAACAAATTAATTGTTTGGGTGTTAAAAAACATGAATCAATTTTGGAAATATAGATCAACTTTGATATTCAATGTAGGCAACATTAGGATTATAATGGCCATAAACGCATGCTCACGCCCTAAAGCAAGCCTTTAAACAAGCACTAGAAAAATTACGACAAAAAATATGTATTAGTTTCTTTGTTACGATTGTTTAAAATAGACCTTACAAATGTGGGTTACGCAAATTTTTCTATTTTTTCAGCTTAATTAGAAATTGGATGGTCAAGGTTGTGGATTGAAGCCGATCTCTGCTGATTGGCTCGTGGACTGTTCAATCGCAGTGCGGAGGGAATAAATTGAAGTCCGTTCCTGTGCGGTTAGATGACTACAGTGAGTGCAGTGATCTTTATTATGGTAAAGAAATGTTTTGTTATACACTTGTCGAATATAATGTTATCAATATCGACTAATTTGTGTATGGAAATCTCTGTAGGTATTAATTAGAGCAGCAAGTAATTTCATTCAAGCTTCAGGTCTATAATTCTATTTAAAAAAATAATTACACCTTACGAGTTTTGTAAGCACACCTGCGATATATCGTGTTTATATTTACCTTTACTTCCACGAAAATCGTTTAATTTTAAAACAAACACTTTGTAAATTTCGGATAACCGTTATTTTATCCTGAAAAAATCTTGATGCTGAGCGTTGCGACGCCCAACTTTTGTTTTTCTTCTAAACACCTACGTATTTCTTCTATAGTTCGATTGAGCAATCGATTCTAGATACAACTGTGAAAAAATCAGACCTCTATCTTTTCTCTTTCAGAAGTTACAGACAAATTAAACCATAATAATAGTAATAATAATACAAATTTTTCATTTTAGATACACAAAGATAGCAAGGCTGTAGAGGTCCTTAAAATTACTTTTAAAAACTGTTTTTCATATAGCTCCATAAAAAGACCTAGGGGATTTAGGTCCGGAGATTTAGCTGGTCAAAGAACAGAACCAAGACCTTCTGAAAATTTTCAAAATATTAGACCAACATTTCAAAGAGTACTATTAGCCAACTTTTGTCAAATTTAACCGATCTCGTATCTCGTTTCTCCTTCCCATGAAATATTCGTCGGATGGACTATAAGTGGAATCTTATAGTAGACGGTATGGAAATCGGGGTATAATTTCAAACTTTCATCCGACCGTCCTGTCGTAGTTTCTCCTCAATTCCGAGTACGAAAGGATGTAACATTGAACGACAAGCTAATTTTTATTCAGGCCGGCTTATTTTTAGAAAGTGAAATGCTACGCGAATCGAATTAGGAT
Source organism: Rhagium mordax (assembly GCA_963680705.1). Taxonomy (NCBI): domain Eukaryota; kingdom Metazoa; phylum Arthropoda; class Insecta; order Coleoptera; family Cerambycidae; genus Rhagium; species Rhagium mordax. The sequence continues at coordinate 58,332,263 of OY796662.1, read as the reverse complement.
TTCCGAGAAGCACGATCTAATGATTTAATCTCGTTAAAATTTGCATTTCTTTTATTACCTCATTTTGCGATATTATCTCTTTACTAGGAACCTTGCTTCACGTTGACAGGGCCGTTTACATTGGCAAGAAGTGAAAAGGAAGTGAAAACTGAACGGCGCAGCTTCAGGTACAACGCATGTAAACATCGGTTTGACATTTAAGATTTAAGATAAGCAGTTCCAGGATTTATTTGCTGAAGCTTGAAATATCGAGAGAAAGGACATATGTTTGAAACTTCGGTTCTGGTATTATTTGTTAGTAGAATTTTTTCAATGTTAAAGAAGAAACCCTAAATTTTGTCTTAGTGCAAAATTAATCGTCAATATTTAGTAATAACTGAGGCCAGCCCTGTCCCATTTTCGATATCGCTCCAACTGGGCGGAGTGCGGCATCTTTTAAAGGTTTTTTTTTCGTGATTTCAATGATCGAGGCTTTTGCAAATTCAAAATATTTTACAGGAGCAACCAGTGGCGCACTACATATTTTTGGAAAAAGGGTACGCAACCCCTGTACATGTCAGTAGCTTTCTGTTACATTTTTGACTTGAACTTAGATGCAGGTTTACTCAGGAATGGCTTTTGTCTTCCCTTAGATATTAAATTATAAACTTTTTTTTTACATATACATGTTTATAGATTACGTAGGTGTGACTTGTTGGATTAAAAATCTGAGAAATGTTTCAAATATAAGTAACTATCGTATTCAGATACGGTTGTGTTGTGTTATCAGGTCGCCTTTAGGTGACTGAATTTTAGTTATAATTAGCAGATAAGCGGTACTCGGAATTTACTAATTTTACGTTGTGGCGATTATTTCAGATAACATATTATTGTATTTAATTCGTTTTGCGTTTGATTACATTTTTAACTAGTAATTACATACGTATCCAGCGACCGCTATTATTCATTGCACACGAACTATCCAATGACACGACACTCCGACAATGTGACTGATAAATGATACATTAATGGCGTTCAATCCAATTATTACATGTAATGTACTTTTATCGGTAATGTTCTGATTTCGGTCACTGGTTAATTAAAATCGCTTAATTATTCTTTTGATTAGATTTATTCAATTGTCACAAATAAAGTTCTTACACTTTTCCGAAATCTGTCAAACGTCAATTTTTACTTATCGACGTTTCACGAAAATTGAGCTCTAGTGAGAGAAACAGCCAAAGTCAAGCAATTTGGGACACCCTGTACATATCACTCTAAAGAAAATTTTATGGCCTACATTTCTTCTCCTTTCGTTTTTTCACTCAATTCGTTCCTTAAAGAGATATAGTCGAGAAAGTGAAAAATGTACCTTTAGGGGTGGTTTTGGGCTGGTTCCACCCTGAATTCGCGATGGCAACCTAAATTTTCGGAATCAGCGGGGTCGAATTACTATAAAAACGCGAGTTGTCAATAAGTAATACGTTTCGCTTCAAGAGGTTTAAATTTTAAGAAATGTGCCTGGACTATTGCTTTGATAGACCAGTCAAAATTTCCAATAATTCAACATAATTTTTATTTTGTAATTTTTTCGCTTTTCTCGAATTGTTCACTTTGGCGCCGTTTTTATCACAATTTAAATTAGCTTTTCAACGGCACATAATACGTTATATCTCTAGAAAAAGCGGTTAATTTCCATAAAAAATCCCTTGGTCAAAATATTAACGCCTGACTTTCGCAATATATCGAGCATTGCCAGCCAGTCGGTTTTGAAGCAAGCCCAAAGTGGTGTAACTTTAGCTACTAACCCGAGGTCCTTGCCAAGCTCTTGTCGGGCTCACGTGAATTTGTCAGTTTTGACGTGACAGAAATAGGCGCTCCTTTCTTTGTTTACTCTGTGCGCATAAGAAGTGATTAATAATAGCGTTAAGATGATGTATGTCTGACAAGCAGATGGTCGAGAAAATCGCACAACGGAGTTCGATTTAAAAAAAAACACAGTCCGTACTATAAATATATATTTTTTAATCCGTTAGACAATAAATCTTCGACCGTTTAAATCATAGAGAGTAGAAGAGTAGTGAGGGTTGTGGAGCATCCACCACCACATCCCTAATGCCTCCCACTACACACCTGAACCAATCTCTGTTGAAGGGGTGGGAGATATCAGCGAAGTGGTGGGGGGGGGGGGGGTGTTACAGCTCTCTCATAAATCTTCAACCTTTCCTTCTTTTTTTTTGTTTTTTGTCCGTTAGACAATAGAGGGAGGTATCAGCGAAGTGGTGGTAAGGGGGGAGTGTTACAGCTCTCTCTTACTATAGGGTGCGATTGTAATGAGGGATAAGGCTTCTAAACATTTTATTAACAATATAATAATTGGGTTCAATATATTTTTTCGCTCTGGTCGCTATGAATTCTATAATGTAATTCAATGTTTTATAACACGTAGTTGTGAAAAGTAGTTGTTTGAACGGTTTCAATATTTTTTTTTCAATAAAATGATCATGACTAGGACAACAATCGACACATGAAAATGACAATGTGGGACAAGTCGAAGGAGAGAAACCCATGTTGATGACACTCTCGTTTAAGAAAGCTGTTCGTCAGCCTCGTCGGTTGTCGCGCATGAATACTTTTTACTATCAATTGTTTTGTTTTATATTAATTAACGACGTACAAATTTAGCAAATTTATTGCCAAGTTACATAGTAAAAACTTTCCTCAATGTAACAAACGTAATAAAAGTTTTATGTATGTTATACTTAGTTTATTTATATTTACTGGGAAAAATATTTAAAATTATCTGGATTTTTTAACGCGAATAACACGCGTAAATATTACTATAAAATAAATACAAATTCCAGCAGGTTAAATTTCAAGAAATAAATTAGTAATAATTAATTTTTCCTCAAAATTTAATAATAGTCGAATTATTTACAATTAACGCACTGCTTACAAGAAGCAATAGTTCTATAAATACGTGAATCACTTCCTGAGGTTTACGTTCTAACTCATTTAGCGAAAACTCAACACCTCGTTAACTTCCGTTCATATCAAACAGAGAAATTCCTACCTTGCTTAAAAATATAAATTCAAAAATCTAATTCAATGTTTTATAACATGTAGTTATGAAAAGTAGTTGTTTTAACGTTCTAAAGCGGTTTCAATATATTTTTCTCGCTTTGGACGCTATGAATTCTGTAATGTAATTCAATGTTTTATAACATGTAGCGATGAAGAGTAGTTGTTTTAAATAAAGTTCTTACTAAAACGCATCAAGCAACGAAATTTGAGTAATTTCCCAAATTTTGCTTACGTTTCCGGTCTACCTTGCTTAAAAATACAAATTAAAAAATCTAATTCAATGTTTTATAACATGTAGTTATGAAAAGTAGGTGTTTTAACGTTCTAAAGCGGTTTCAATATATTTTTCTCGCTTTGGACGCTATGAATTCTGTAATGTAATTCAATGTTTTATAACATGTAGCGATGAAGAGTAGTTGTTTTAAATAAAGTTCTTACTAAAACGCATCAAGCAACGAAATTTGAGTAATTTCCCAAATTTTGCTTACGTTTCCGGTCTACCTTGCTTAAAAATACAAATTCAAAAATCTAATTCAATGTTTTATAACATGTAGTTATGAAAAGTAGGTGTTTTAACGTTCTAAAGCGGTTTCAATATATTTTTCTCGCTATGGACGCTATGAATTCTGTAATGTAATTCAATGTTTTATAACATGTAGCGATGAAGAGTAGTTGTTTTAAATAAAGTTCTTACTAAAACGTATCAAGCTACGAAATTTGGGTAATTTCCCAAATTTTGCTTACGTTTCCGGTCTACCTTGCTTAAAAATACAAATTCAAAAATCGAATTCAATGTTTTATAACAAGTAGTTATGAAAAGTAGGTGTTTTAGCGTTCTAAAGCGGTTTCAATATATTTTTCTCGCTTTGGACGCTATGAATTCTGTAATGTAATTCAATGTTTTATAACATGTAGCGATGAAGAGTAGTTGTTTTAAATAAAGTTCTTACTAAAACGTATCAAGCTACGAAATTTGGGTAATTTCCCAAATTTTGCTTACGTTTCCGGTCTACCTTGCTTAAAAATACAAATTCAAAAATCGAATTCAATGTTTTATAACATGTAGTTATGAAAAGTAGGTGTTTTAACGTTCTAAAGCGGTTTCAATATATTTTTCGCGCTTTGGACGCTATGAATTCTGTAATGTAATTCAATGTTTTATAACATGTACCGATGAAGAGTAGTTGTTTTAAATAAAGTTCTTACTAAAACGTATCAAGCAACGAAATTTGAGTAATTTCCCAAATTTTGCTTACGTTCCCAGTACCGGCCGCGAGAATTTCGCTAATGGTTTCTGTCTCTTTTTGCATTTCCCTTGGCCCGAATAATTATTGGAGCGGAAATTCGTCCACATTCAAATAGTTTTCAAGTTAAAAATGTTTAGCGCATAATTTCATAGATATGTGTCACGATTACTTGTAACAGAATACATAAAATAGAAAGTTATTTCGGTATCCATGCGAATAACTAACGGTTTGTTGGCATATCGATTTGCGGAAAATCGACGGCCGTATCTTGCGATAAAAGCGACTGATTTTTGCGAACGGATCGTGCAGGCATTTTACCGAGAAAAATGTTTACACAGGCCTTAAAAAGAAGAATATTTTTATGCAACCGTTCAAAGAAACAATGGCGCGTATATACAGTACACACAAAAGCGTGACACACGGCAAGAGGTTGTGGATAAACGCAGAAGGCACCGTCTATATGTCTAATATTGCTGGAATCGACGGCTTACTCACTTTATTGTTTAAATTCATTTGTAAGTTTTTCTGCAACTGAAACCTTGGCCGCACTTCTTAGAACGCGTCGTATGATTTTTAATTTTTGCGTGTGCCAATAACGCGAGGAATCGTTGCACTTTCAGTTGACCGAACGAAAGTAGTTATAAACGGCTAATAATACATCTTTAAGCGTTAATTACCGTTATTATTGCATTGATATTTTTTCTAATCATAAAAAAATAATTATTTATTGGAAATAATCACAGGCGATAAGTATAATTTTGCTACAATGTGTCTCATAGTGCAACGTTGTATGTTTCGAGATCTAAATGCTCGTTGTGCTAAAACAACTACTCCTCATAAGTATATGTCATAAAACATTGAATTACATAACACAGTTCGTAGCGTTCAAACCGATTAAAAATATATTGAAACCACTTTAGAACTCAATTATTGTCGAATCTGTTGAAATAACTACTTTTCATAACTATACAGGGTGAAACACAAAATGAAAAAGATTTTAAAAACATAATTCGAGTATACGACCCCCAACACTTTTGCCACTCGTCAGCTGTTAGAGTCGCTGAACTCTACTGCTTCTTTACTAACTACTGACACTGACCCAGTTACAAGCAGGTGCACTAACAAAAAATAACGATAAAAAATGTAAACGAACGAGTTTTCATTACAGCTACCAATCAAAAAGCGATATCCTCAAGAAGATGTACAACTAAATAAATATTTTTTTTACGTTTTCAATTCAGGGCCTGACAAAATATGAGGCTGGTTTTTTTTAAATGTATCTTCGTATGCTTTCTTTTAAATAAAAGGTTTCTGCCGAGTCGATGATTCATACAAGAGTTTTTTTGGTTCTGTTCCGCATTGCATATTTTCACTTTCGACGTTTTAACCATCCTAACGCGGTCTTCTTCTGAAACGAAGTGAGCTCCGTTGACCGTTGGTCGAACTCCTCTATTTATCCATTTGTCAGAGGTGTGGCTTCGTTTCGGTGGTGGGGCGTAGTATTGAATTCTACGTTACTGGTAGGAGTGGCTGCGTCGCGAGCCAGTCATTGAGTGCCACATCATTGGGAGGGGCGGCGCTAGTAACAGCCCTACGTCCCGGTTGATGTGGATTGGGCAATAACCTAGTTAATGTTATGGCGCTGCAATTTCACTATGGTATAAGATTCATTTTAGGTTAGAATCGGCGTCTGGGCAATACCACTCCATAGATTAACAATTTTAGTTGGGACGCTGTGTGTGTGTGTTAATAATTTGGATATTCTAAGAAGCCAGCGATCCAATATCAATGTTTGTTGTTCTCTACGCGTCATTTATTTAATTAATTTTGCGTCTGTAGTTAAGTAGGCAATGCAGAGGTGTAAAATCCGACTTACTTAAATGAAAGTTTAAACCGTTTTAATCAGTTAGAACAACATTTGTGTTATCAAAACATACACTTTTGGTGCGATAATTGGTTTGGAAAATATTTGAACGGTTTTTTATTAGGGAGAAAAATTCGAGGTCCCAAATCCACACGTCACGCTACCGGATATAAACTGAAACAGTTGCTAAGTAAATTATTCAAAAATACTGCACACGGTATTTTAACCAAGACGAATGTCCACTTTTACAAGGGGAAAGTTGTTGTACCTCTGACAGATAATCTAAAGTAATCATCTTTCATTCGGTAAAGAGCTCAGCGCTAATACGACAGGAATTAATGGCGTTTCCTTCAATGTGCTCGTACAGTGGCATCCACTTCGAAAACATCATTTTTAACAGCGTTGATATTTTAGTTTCGAACGAGGATGACAAGCACATACCTAACAGAATTCCACCACAAAAAATAGATGACTGACAGATTTCTTGTTCGATGTTAAACTGTGAAAAGTATTATTAGGTGACGCTACGGTAAACAATGTGGCAATGACCCAACGCCGTACATAATACAACAACCGACAGAATTCATTCGGCGCAACAGGATGCACCACCATAGGGACCTCCAAAGATTTTTTCACATGGTGAAATTATTTAAAATAGATGCACGAAGACAACACATTTCTGTTTACAAGCGTTCTCGTAGATACTGGTTGGCCACGAAGGTAACACCCTGTATATTTTTACATTTTCTTGTTCGTCATGAAATTCCGATTTCAACGATATGTCACAAGTAGGCATTTGTTTTAAAAATGGCGCTGAAAATGCGTAAAAACTGAAAAACAGACGTAGGCCCCTGGGGGATTTTATTTTTGAGTTTTATAGAAAGTAGGCGTTGGATTTGATGTATGAGCGTGTTTTTGTCACTCTAAGTAAGCAAAGTTCTTAATTAAAGACTCGTGTTGATTCCGTTCCATTTTTAAAAATTCAAGATTCAAAAATAAAGTCCCTCAGGGGCCTACGTGTTTTTTTACATTTTCGACGACATTTTTCAAACAAATGCCTACTTGTGACATACCGTTGAAATCAGCATTTCATGGCGAACAAGGAATTGCAAAAATATACAGGGTTTTTAAAATATACTTGATGTCACTTCTGATTAGATTGAAACTGGTATTTTGTGCACAATTGTATCGATTTCTGGCTTTAGCTTTCTGGCGGTGGAACGTGGATAATAGATCAGTAAAGCCAGAATCTTGACGCAATTGTGCTCAAAATACGACTTCCGGTCTGATTGAAAGTAACACCCACTTTCTTATTTTAAACGAAACACCCTGTATATTTTTGCATTTTCTTGTTCGTCATGAAATTCTGATTTCAACGATATGTCACAAGTAGGCATTTGTTTGAGAAATGGCGTCGACAATGCAAAAAAAACACGTAGGCCCCTGAGGGATTTTATTTTTGAATCTTGAATTTTTAAAAATGCAACAGGGACAACGCGATTCTTTAATTAAGAATTTTGTTTACTTGGGGTGACAAAAAACGCGCCCATACATCAAATCCAACGCCTACTTTCTATAAAAGTCAAAAATAAAATCCTCCAGGGGCCTACGCCTGTTTTTCAGTTTTTTCCCATTTTCGACGCACAAGTAGGCATTTGTTTAAAAAATAGCGTTGGAAATGCGAAAAAACTGAAAAACAGGCGTAGGCCCCTGGGGGATTTTGTCTTTGAATTTATAGGAAGTATGGCGTTGGATTTGATGAATGGGCGCGTTTTTCGTCACTCTAAGTAAGCAAAGTTTTTCTTAATTAAAGAATCGTGTTTTCTCTGCAGATTTTGCATTTTCAAAAGTTGCAGATTCAAAAATAAAATCCCTCAAGGGCCAAAGTGTTTTTTTATATTTTCGACGCCATTTTTCAAACAAATGCCTACTTGTGACATATCGTTGAAATCAGAATTTCATGACGAACAAGAAAATGCAAAAATATACAAGATGTTTAAAATAAAGTTGTCACTTCTAAATAGATTGGAACTGGTATTTTGTGCACAATTGTGTCAATTTTTGGTTTCAGTGACCTCATAACTACTAGGGCGTCTCGAGGTCTCCGGACACATTCACAACTCAACTCATTTATTATTTACTGTCTCCTGAAGTGCCTCCAACACATATTAATTAATAATAACGCGTTCCAGCCGAACATGGCACCTCTGAAAGGAGTGCTATTTATAACCCGACCGAAATGTCGTTAGCATCGGTACATATTGTTTTCAGATTTCTATCGCTACAGTTACTCTTCGTTCCGAGAACTTCTGCAGATCCATTTACATAAAAATCCCACGTGTTAGAATCATCACTATTACTCATGAAATTTGCACTCGGCCACAAAAAGTAGGCATATTCTAATACAAACAACGCATACGCAGAGTTATGACGCCACCGATGCAGCCCCACTGTCTGTCGTACGTAAACCATGGTTGTTATTATCGCCATATGCAGCCGCATCCTCGCCACATCAGTCACACCGGCTGATATGAAAATGACGGTGGCGTTTGATTCCTAAAAGTCTGCCATTACAATCACCCATCTCCGGTGTTAAATTTAGTTACTCCATTCACTAGCAGACTAATCTAGCCGTGCATATTTTTAAATTGTCTCGGCTACTTCCCCGTCTGTTAACTAGATTCTTTGAAATAGCTGCCGTTGACGTAGGCGTCGTCGTCGTCGTCGATAATTTTTGGCACACCGGCAGAAGCTATTATTGCCTGCGTCTAAGAATAAGTGTTTTTCTAAACAGAATTAATAGGCGGAGGTCTATTTCTGGCCGGATCCGATAAGGACGTATCGGAACGCGAAGCGCCATTGACGACCGTCAAATATTTGGCTCGGCAGGAAGTTACGCGCAGAGCCGCAGCAATGCAACGCGCAACGGGGCAAGACCAAGGGAGCGAGCCCTTCAATATAGAGACACTTGCGGTAGAGGATTAGGTAGCTACAGTAAAGAAACGGCGATGCCAGGGGTCTGCATTACCCTATAAAGAAAACTCTTATCTTTCATATAAACGCCTCCCGAGGTTTGGCCAGGAATTCAATTACATACTTCTGGGCTGTTTCGATTGGACGCTCTTTTTGGGGATAAGGTAACAATTAATGACTAATATTGTCGGTCTCGCGCGTGGGATTTTCTTTGTACACCCAAAACAACTAGTTCCTGCAGCGTAATTTTGTGAAAAACCTCGCTCCGAAAATACGCCGCTTATTAATATTTAACGACGCTATCTGTTAAAAATTTCAACAAAGAAACGAGGGTGTTGAAAAACCACTCATTTCGAGCATCCGCAAATATTTTGTGTTTACAACGCCCACGCGTATTCGAAAGACGTTTAATATTGTCATGATTAATCGCCGGGTCCTGCTCGGCGGTGTTTTTGAACCCACGGATCTAGCGCTTTTAGTAGATCAACGAAATTCGGGTGACATAGTGAACTTTGAATGATGGATCCTTGGATCCTTAGTCACGTCCATATAAGTAAGTTCAAGAATTTCGTTTTTCGCACGACCTAATAACAAATATGTTGTTATTATGGAGGATGCTGTTGCAGCGAGCCAATTATGCGCAGACGTCATTCACTTAAGCTTGAAAAGAGCGGCTACGTATTTTTTGAGGATTGAAGTGGGTAAATACGAAAACAAAGATAAAGGCAGTTTCATAAGTGTCGCATTTGTCAAAATCCGGTTGGTTTGTATAGATTTATTGTAATTTAGTCTGAGTACATAGGGATTTTTTCTACACTTGCGGCGTAGATATGAATCGATAATAGTTAAGATAATGTTATCTTTTGCGGTAGCCAAAACATTTCCAACAAATATTTCGCAATTTAAGATAATAACGAGTAATAAATTTTATATCAGTGTGATCTGAAGTTGCACAATATTGGAAACTAAAACTTTTTATTATCTGATACTCACTCCTTAAAAAACCTTAATCTAGCTCTGCGAGGCTGGCCCGCTATGTAAGTTGTTTTATTTCGGTTTAACTGTCATAGTGAAGGAAGGGTCCTATCGAGGAACCGAAAATGGTTTCGGAGTTCTGAAGCCGCCCGGATACCGAAACTGACATCGTTTCTACCCTAGGCACCAAAACAAAAAAAATTGAAGTTCGTCGGATCGACTATAAGCTGCAGTTTGTCGGACGGACTATAAATTTAAAGATAAGAACTTGCGAAATTTCACCAAATCTTGGTTCGCTAAAAAATTAATCGTCCGGACGCGTTAGGATATTAAGGGTTAAAATTTGGAGGGACCTGACAGGAATGACGGGTCTAGCTTCCTTTAAAGTCCGGTGAAAAAAATCTTCCGGTTCCCTTGGAAAGTACGGTTTATCGGTAAAATCGACCTTTTTAAAAAATTCGTATCTCGAGATGGACAAAAAAAAAGAGTTCTTCTTTTAGGTATCCTTCTTCTTCGTCGCCGTCAACGTCCGGTTCCTCCAGATTAAAAGGGAATATTTTTGCATTTTCTTGTTCGTCATGAAATTCCAATTTCAACGATATGTCACAAGTAGGCATTTGTTTGCACGAAGACAACACATTTCTGTTTACAAGCATTACTCGTAGATACTGGTTGGCCACGAAGGTAACACCCTGTACATTTTTACATTTTCTTGTTCGTCATGAAATTCCAATTTCAACGGTATGTCACAAGTAGGCATTTGTTTTAAAAATGGCGCTGAAAATGCGTAAAAACTGAAAAAAACAGACGTAGGCCCCTGGGGGATTTTATTTTTGAGTTTTATAGAAAGTAGGCGTTGGATTTGATGTATGGGCGTGTTTTTTGTCACTCTAAGTCAGCAAAGTTCTTAATTAAAGATTCGTGTTGATTCCGTTCCATTTTTAAAAATTCAAGATTCAAAAATAAAGTCCCTCAGGGTCCTACGTGTTTTTTTACATTTTCGACGCCATTTTTCAAACAAATGCATACTTGTGACATACCGTTAAAATCAGCATTTCATGGCAAACAAGAAAATGCAAAAATATAAAGGGTTTTTAAAATATACTTGATGTCACTTCTGATTAGATTGAACTGGTATTTTGTGCACAATTGTATCGATTTCTGGCTTTAGCTTTCTGGCGGTGGAACGTGGATAATTGAACAGTAAAGCCAGAATTTTGACACAATTGTGCTCAAAATACGACTTCCGGTCTGATTGAAAGTAACACCCACTTTCTTATTTTAAATGAAACACCCTGTATATTTTTGCATTTTCTGGTTCGTCATGAAATTCTGATTTCAGCGATATGTCACAAGTAGGCATTTGTTTGAGAAATGGCGTCGAAAATGCAAAAAACCACGTAGGCCCCTGAGGGATTTTATTTTTGAATCTTGAATTTTTAAAAATGCAACAGGGACAACGCGATTCTTTAATTAAGAATTTTGTTTACTTGGAGTGACAAAAAACGCGCCCATACATCAAATCCAACGCCTACTTTCTATAAAAGTCAAAAATAAAATCCCCCAGGGGCCTACGCCTGTTTTTCAGTTTTTTCTCATTTTCGACGCACAAGTAGGCATTTGTTTTTAAAAATAGCGTTGGAAATGCGAAAAATCTGAAAAACAGGCGTAGGCCCCTGGGGATTTTGTCTTTGAATTTATAGGAAGTAGGCGTCGGAATTCATGAATGGGCGTGTTTTTTGTCAAATCAAGTAAACAAAGTTCTTCTTAATTAAGGAATCGTGTTTTCCCTGCAGATTTTGCATTATCAAAAGTTAAGGAATCAAAAATAAAATCCCTCAGGGGCCAACGTGTTTATTTACATTTTCGACGCCATTTTCAAACAAATGCCTACTTGTGACATATCGCCGAAATCAGAATTTCATGACGAACCAGAAAATGCAAAAATATACAGGGTGTTTAAAATAAACTAGGAATTCTTCTTCTTGGTCGCCGTCAAAGTCCGGATCCTTCAGATTAAAAGGGAAAGGCTCCGGAACATTTCTAAAAGGGTACGTGTCGGGAAATTCGCTAAAATCCGAAAAATTGCCGCTTTTAAAAAAACCATAACTTTCTTAAGAAGCAAAATTGAGGAAAAAATTTGGCACAGCAATTTTCTAAATTTCATCTGGTTTTCAGAAAAAAATGTCCCGTCCACCTCGAGGGAGCCGCCAGTTATTAAGCTCGGAAGGGGGACGTGTTTTAGAAAATTAAAAAAATTGCGAAAACGCGAAAACTTCAAACGCTATTTCCATACGAAAAATCGCCCCCGGAGGGGGCGTTTTGGCAAAAACTCCAAAGTAGAGGGTTCAACTTAGAATTACATCGTGAATGAAAAAAATTACAAAAATTAACGTGAGCAGATTTTAATAGAGAAAAAAATATAGAAAAAGGAAAAAAAACAGGGTGTTAAGAAAAAGTAGGTCAAGCCGTTAACCACAGATTCTTTGGACGAAAATAATGCGACTTTTATAGCGTGATTTTTTATTTAGGCGCGTAGATTTCCTTATACAGGGTGTTAAAGTTTAAATTTTGAAAATTATTTTTATTAATAACTTACCCCCCCCCCCCCTTTTCCACGTTTGCGCTTTGACTTTTTTTACCAAAATTGCACAAAATTGCATCTGCGTAAGATAAAAGTCTGTGCAAAATTTCTTGAAAAAAACTTACACCCTGTATAGAAAAAATATAAATAACAAATCAATATTTTGTTAATGCGCTCTCTGAGAGATAAAAAATCTGTATTTCGATATATTCTCTATGCCTAGTACTTAGTTTATGCCATGGTCAGTCATTTTACAGCAAGAAAAATATTTCACAATTATAAATTTATTTCTGGAAACATCAACCAACTCTTGCTACACCGCAGAATCTCAAGTCATATTTCGGGAAATAATATTGAATAAACTATCAAAATATTGAGAAGAAACACATAAGAAAAATTCTAGTAACTCATTGAAATGGATAACATTACGCCATCAGGTGACGTCACAAGGATACGACGAGTTTTTGGATTATTTTACTGCAATTGGTAAACAACCAGCTGATAAACTTCAACAGAAACAGTCGCGGCCAAAAAAAGGTTTCCTACATCCCGCTTATCCGAGTTATTGAATTTATCCCAGCTGAAAAAAAAAATAGATATCCGAGTTATAAAACGTATTCCAGTTAAAAGTTCCCACACTATAATATTAAGCAAATATCCTCTTACATTTTAAATCAACCAGGTCAAATTACCATTCACTCCGCGATGCCCCAAACAGAAAGCAGATAATACTTTGTAAGTAATTACTTCTTATAAAATTCATTTGGCTCGGATAAAAACCTGTATTAAAGCAGGCCCGCAGTATATCATGTTCCTGATATGATGGGCTACCATTACTCTTTTTTAGTCGAAGGCTGTGAGGAGCGTGGCGTTTTGTTTGCCGTTTTTTGGGGTCTTTAAACGACGCCCGGGCACTGCCGAATGCGAATATTTTTTCGTTAAAATTTTTGCAATTATTTATTTCTGGAATACGTGAAGTCAGGCCGTACCTGTAATATATGGGGCTGAGAGACGGTAGAGTCGATCAGGCGTTAAATTTCTATTCAATTAGCCTAATTGAGACCTGTTAAGAACGACAAAAAAAAACGTCCGTCATCGAAATCTGATGAATACTTTTAATATTTCTCAAGAAACATGAGATACGCTACTAGAATTTTCTTTATTAGCGAGTTAATTAAACTAAACGTTTATAAGTAAATTATTTCTCGGAAGCCATCCTTATAATTAATTTCAATAGGTTTTATTATATCATTTATTATCAATTGCCCAGTTGAACTAAATAAAGTTTAGCGTATCCAAGAATTAATAAAGGATGATTTTATGTTTCTTATACATAGTACAAGGTCGCGTGGCAATCAATTATTTCGACTGGGAGGTTTTGATTGGTATACACGTACACATTTTGATAGTGGATGTGTTGTGAGGTTTTAAATTTAGATTTTAAATAAATCTGATGTACGTCACAGAGCCCCGTGGCCAAGAAAAGGTTTTCAGCATTTAACTGCTAAAGTATTAACAGTACAGACAAAAGTGCTTTTTTATTCCCTACAATACTGGCAATAACAATTTTTATAGAACTGACAAGAGAGGAGATAAGCGAGAAAAATCTGTTTTGGTCGTCACTAGAACTGGCAGGAACTGTTTTGACCGCCATTTTTTCAAGATGGCGGCTGTGACGATATTTTTGGACAAAAATTCTTCCCAAAAATTACACAAAGTCCCACTTTCGTTGTCGTTTCTAAATTTAATTTAAGTCCGTTTTTTTGATATAAAAAATGTTAAAAACACAAAAGCACTTAAAAATTTCTTCAGTAAATGATTTAATCAAAAATATTTAATAGTCGTGGATAAAATACGGTATTCTACTCGCATTTAATGGCCATTATTCACTCGGGTGATTTACGACACTCGCCTTCGGCTCGTTCCGTAAGCTTTCACCTCGTGAATAAAATAGGCCATTATATGCTTGTGGAATAAACTACTATTTCAGACTGTAGCTCAGAATTTATTAGATCATCTTACTTTTTTTTAAATGTTCGTTTTCAAATTCTTCATCAATCTCTCGAGTCGGATTTTTTATTTCAAGTTATAATTTTTTATAATTTAGATCCAAATTGAGTTTAAAAAATATATTTTTTCAATTAAAATCATCAGGTCACAAATATACATGTAAATATTCGCCCAATTTAGTTTTAAACCTTTACTTTACAAACAGATAATAGATCTGTCAAAATAGAACTTCATTTGTTTTTTATTCTTGAGAGCTGCCAAAATTTAAAATTTTACAAGTATGTTTTTTGTAATTTTGAAAACAATGTGAGTTTTTATAGAAAAAGAGGAACAATCTTTAAATCTAAATCATTCTATTTTTATATATTTTTGACAGCTGTCAAATTTTCTGTCAACTTAATGAAAAGGCCATCTAATAATTATTTGAACAAATGAAAGTACTAAGCAGATATTTTTCTATAGGTTCCGGAGGTTATGAATACGAAATTAGTTCCAAAAAATATTATAATTGTTGGTAACTGTCAAAATTACTGTCAAATTTAAAAATTTGCAAATTTGTCTTCCTTAATTTTGGAAACAACGTGAATTTCCGTTGAAGAAAGGATTTAAGTGTTTTTTAAATTTGCCAGTTCCATAATTGATATTAAAATACATTTTTTACTTTTGACAGCTGTCAACATTTCTGTCACCCTAATAAAAATGCCATTTAATAATTATTACAACAAATTGAAGTACCGAGCAGATAATTTTCTATTCTTTCTAGGTTTAGCAGGTACTAAATAAGAAATTAATGACAACAAATATTATGTTTTTTTGGTAGCTGTCAAAACTGCTGTTAAATTCAAATATATGCAAGTGTATATCTTTTTCGTATTACTTTCGTATTCAGTATCTCCAAAACCTATAGAAAAATGTTTGTTAAGTACTTTAATTTGTTGAAATAAAAATAAAATGGCATTTTTATAAAGTTGACAGAAATTTTGACAGCTGTCAAAGGTTACAAATTTATTCTAATATAAATTACTGAACTGGAAAGTTTTAAACCATTTTATGTATCTTCTTCTATGGAAATCAACCTTATTTTCAAAATTACGCAAGATATATTTGCAAACTCTTAAATTTGACAGCAATTTTGACATCTGTCAACCAACATAATATTCTTTTGACATCAATTTCGTATTCAGTACCACCAAAACTTATGAAAAAATGTTTGTTAAGTACGTTTATTTGTTTAACCAATTATAAAATGGCATTTTCATTAAAATTTTGACAGCTGTCAAAACTGAAATCTTTATTTTATTATCTATTATGGAATTAGCAAATTTCAAAACACTTAATAGCACTTCTTCTATGGGAATTCACGTTATTCTCAAAATTACGAAAGGCACACTTGCATTTTTTTTAAATTTGACAGCAGTTTTGACAGCTACCAACAAATGTAATATTTTTTTTTACAATTTCGTATTCAGTTCATCCAAAACCTATAGAGAAATATCTGCTTGGTACTTTAATTTGTTGAAATAATTATCAAATGGCATTTTCATTAAGTTGCCAGAAATTTTGACAGCTGTCAAAAATAAAAACTATATTTTAATATCAATTATGGAAGTAGCAAATTTAAAAAACACTTGATTTCGCTTCTATGGAAATTCACATTGTTTATAAAATTATGAAAGACGAACTTGCATAGTTTTAAATTTGACAGCTGTCAAAAGTGAAAACGTTATTTTAAATTCCAATCATCCAAATAGAAAAATTTAAAATACTTTATCTTTCTTTTATGAACAATCACATTGTTTTCAAAGTTACGAAAGACTTTTAAATTTTAAGATTTGACAGTCTATCCAGATAGACTCCTTTCCCCTTTTCACTGAACTCACAACATAACCAGCTAAACATGCAAATTAAATTTAACCAGAAATAACAATAGTCTGTCTCCTCAACTCATCCTAATTGATACAAAATGTCATGATGGTCGTCACGTAATACAGAATCAATAAATATTTCTTTGTACCTCTCGCCTATTTACCAGTGGCCTCAAATATTATCACGTCGTAAATATATCAACTTAGCCAAGTTACGTATGTCAATATTGAATAAATAAATGATTGTAGCATCGTTTAATAGCTATTAACTATTACAATCACGCGGAAAAGTCTGGCCAATCCGACCAAAGATATACGGGGTGGCCCAGAAGTTCATCGCGGTTAGCCTAGCTACTTTGTTGAGCCCTTGGAACAGAACTGGCCTGAAACATATTTCAAATGGGATATAAGTTGTGAATGGCCAGCACTTTCTCCCGATCTGAACCCTATCGGTGTTTGACTTATGTGAATCACCTTGTACTGTCGAGAGTCTTGGTTTGGTGACGATAAACGCGTGGGAAATGATCTATTGTCTAAAAATAAAAAGCGCCGTGCCGTCATTAACCACTTTTTTGCCGATTTCCCACAGTGGCTCTAGTAGTTCAACTTTAATTAGTTACACGGAAATCGAACAAAAAAACTAGTTTCGGGCCTCGGCCTCAAAAGTTGGCACTCCTCGTTATTTAACAGACAAAAAAGGGAATACAATTCCCCGTGAAGATAATGGCCGTAGATGGCCTGTGTGCCGTGTCGGATAGTCGAAATAATTCAGTTGAACGCCAGCGGTTATTACAAATACTTAGAATCATAATCTAATCCACATTAAAGGTCTACGACCTCCGGCCGAGGCGAAATGAGAAAGCATTCGGTGCGAGCTAGATTGTACCCTGTGGAGTTCGACAAAAAAAGGCTTAATCTATAGTTTCATGGGATACAACTGCGGTGAAGGACCGGCCAACTTGGATACAATCAAATTTGGCAGATTGTATCGACCTGTGGGGTCACAGCACCGAAAAATATCTTCAATTAAAGTATTGACTGCAAACGGTGCAAACCATCCAATGACTACTTGTGCCGATACAGAAAAAATCAATCGAGAAAAGGGAATTACTTTTATTTTATAAAAGGGCTAAAAACTATAACCTCACTTATGCATCTAGCTAAACTATTTTTTTACAGTTTGACATCATTGCAAAAAAACAAAACGAATAACATGAAAAACGCCACACGAACTAAACGATCCCCAAAATTAAAGCCAACCCTGTCCATTAACAACAACATTGCTAGCGTACACCATTAAGTCTACAGGGTGAATACCAATAACTCATTTTAATTTTACCCTACGTAAAATTCTGGTAAACTTTTGAGTACCGCTTCGTCGCTCTACTGACCCACTTATGGGGTGAACAACATGCCTTGTACCCAAGTCACAGACTCCAAAAACATCTAATAAAGTTAAGCCGCCGTTTATAAATTTGCGGCAAGTTAATTGACAGTGACAGCAAAAACTAGTGAATTTATGATTGCAAAAAACAAGGTGAATGCCAGAGGCAAAGAGCTATCCTGATTTATTTTCTGTTGAGATAGGTCAGTTATGAAGTTCTGAAAATGTTGACGTATTTTAATTTATCTTCTTTCCCTTATAAGAAATTCGGGCGGATATTATTAATTATTGTTAATCACCCCAATCGAGAGGAATAATCGTTTTACAATTCTAATAATATAATTATTGGTAAAACGCCAGGAAAAGGAAGTACTCATTGATAAGATTAAATGCACAGAATTACAAAAACTAATTAGTAATTAATTAACAATAGATAATACGGTGGTATGTACAGGGTGAGTCAAATTCGACGCTCACCATTGGGATCTGGGAAACGGTGAGAGATAGAGAGTTGGTTGGGGCGAAGTTGCACAATTTTATATCCAATAATATGCCGTGATTGGTTTTTGAGCTATTTGCAAAAAAATAGAACCCTCATGTCGCGAGGGGGGCGAATATCCTGGATGGGGGCTCTCTTACTATAAACAAATGGTATAAAAAATATGCGTTCCACAGACTTCCGAGCAAAATGCACCTTCTCCTTAAAAAACTGCCACAATATTTTCAGTCAGCAAAAAACGCCGCCTGCTTCATACTCATCCTGTTCAAGGAATGCCACTCGCTGTGCCGATAACAAAGCGGTATTATCTGCCAAATGTGGCGTGAGACGTAATTGAAAATAACACCTATCAGCCTGATGACAACATTGTCCAATAAATCAAGCTCGCCATACAACAGACTCATTCTTCTAGATGGACGCATCTCTCCGGCCGTTCCGTTACTTTCTGGGAAGCGTTTGTTATTAATCACAGAAAGGACAAGATAATTATAGAAGGGAAATTAAAAATCAGCTTATGAATATGCAAGTACACGTTTGCATTAAGAGCGAGCCATCGTTGGCGATCGGAGGCCGACGCTTGACCTTCTTACGGACCGATATTTTGAAAGCGTTGAAGCAAAGTTGTTGTGGTCGCGTTCTTGGTATTCTGGTCTGGTTCAAACTGATATAAAATATCAATTTTATGTAGCTCCAAGCGAGTCCACATGCGATATCACCTTGTAATCCAATATGCATAACGTCGAAATTAATTACTCGACCAGAACAGCTAGATATCAGTTCCCGTTCTCAGTGAATTTTAATGGCCGAAGGCGATGTAATAACTTACGCCTGCATATCCTCTCGAAACGTAATACCGCTTTTTTTTATTGCTGCTGCGATTTGTTTCTCACGTTGTAATAAAAGGACCGTAGGTGTTTGTCAGTTCTCAGTATGCCTGTGGATAAGTATGGGCATATAAACAAGCGTTGCTACAGAATGGCACCTTAAAATCCAGGGAAAGTGTGGTTATGTTTCTGTCAAAGCTTCCCCCAACTATAATATCAAGTAGTTACGCCAAAACATACGCTAGTGCTACTGCAAAATAAATTGCAAAAAAATTCGTGGATCTTTAAATTGACGCACAGCGAAAACCCAGCCATGTAGCGGAAAATTGCTCAGGACCTTTTTGTAGAGAATTAAATTAGATACAAAAAAGTTCGCGGCAACATAACCCTAACGTTCAACCTGTAGGCGTGGGAGTCGTTCAAAGTTATCAATAAGTCGAAAAATTGCAAAAAATCGTGTTTCTAATCTTCAAATTAACGCACAGCGAAAACGAAGCCATGTAGCGGAAAATTGCTCAGGACCTTTTCTGTGGAGAATTAAATTTGCTACAAAAAAGTTCGCGGAAACATACCCCTAACGTTCTCCCTCTAGGCGTGGGAGTCGTTCAAAGTTATCAATGATTTTTTACGTTTTGCACGTAAAATAAAATTTTAAAAATATAGAGCGCTCTTAAAGGGTGAACTGTAGAGGAATGCTCCCGCGTACTTTTTTATGGCAAAAATTCTCTACAAAAAAAGTTTCTGAACAACTTTTCTTCATATAGTTACGTTTTTGTTACGTTACAAGATCAAACGCACGATTTTCCGTTTTTTTTTGATCGTCGAAAGTCAGTCTTTCGATCTGAAGAATTTAGAATATATTGTGGTGTCACCAATATAAAAGAAGTGTATAATTAACAAATTTAATTAATGACGAGAAATACGCCCCTGCTTTTGTTTACTTTAACTGTGGATTTCTTGTAACCACGTCTAAAATTAATACTTTTTCCGAGATCTAATCATAATGTACATATTATTAGTTCCAATTTGCGGATTCTAATTTTACGTTTTTATTAAATAATTGCTAAATTTGAATACTTGCTGAAAGGTTGCTTTTCGATCTTTAACTGGAGACACTGCGGAAACAAAGCCACGTAGAGAAAAATTGCCAAGGACCTTTTTTGTAGAGAATTAAATTTGCTAAAAAGTCCACGACTACAATATGTCGCTATAGTTAACTCTTTAGGCGTGGGAGGCGCTCGAAGTTTTAAGTGAGTTTTTTGCGTCTGCACACAAAAGAGTGGAATGCCACCATGTTGTTTTATTTGCGCGTTTCATAGATAACGAATTATAAAAAAAATACAATTTTTCAATAAACATTAAATTTTATAAGTAACATTTTTATGAGCAAAGGTTTTAAGAATTATCGTTACTTTCATCCAGCTCTACATTTTGTGATCGCTGTACGCGAAAAACTCATCAAAAACTTTGAGCGACTCCCACGCCTAAACGGTGAACTATAGCGGTATGCCGTCGCGGAGTTTTTTGTAGCAAATTTAATTCTCTACAAAAAAGGTTCCTACCAATTTTTCTCTACATGGCTTTATTTCGGCAACATTTCAAGTTAAAGATCGGAAAACACAATTCTTTGTCAATTTTTCAACTTCCAACAGATATTCATTCAAAAACGCAAAATCTTCGTATCTTCAAACAGTGTCATTCATGACAACCGTAAGACATTTTACCTTGGGACCGGTGTATCCGAGAATTAAACCCTCATTATTGTGGAAGTAACAAATAAAAAGGGCTGAAAATAGAGCAACCGGGCAAAGCAACTTATTCTTATTCCGTTCCTCAGGTAAATTTATCATAAGTTAAACATTCAATCTACATTGTGAAGTTTGGTTGGCGTTCGGGGAAAATTAGATGTTATATTCATGAAAGGAAAAAACTACCTGTGGTTGAGTCGTGCGAACAATCTAAAAATGAATTTACAAAAATAATGGGCTTGTGACGGTGAATTAAAATAACTTTACTACAGTTCAACGAGCGCTAAGTGAAAATCGTTATCTAAATGTTATATTTATGAGGCTTTACGTGGAATTTTATGAACAAGTGGTTAATACGGGGGCTACACCGTCAGGTCATATGTAATACTAATGAAAACAACAAATTTCATTTAGCATAACCGCGGCACTCACTCGACCTTCGTTTTGGCAAACCCAAGTACGGTCCATCGCAATAGCAAGTACATCACGAATTTTTGAAAGTCTGCAAACAGTTGCCTCATCGTATTATGACTCAGAGCAAAATGAGTAATAGCGCTGTACGCTTCCGAGGGGTTTAACCGTCGCGCAGCGGAAATCACATGCATGTACAAAAAAACTTACCTTGAGGTGTTTTAGCATAAATATTGGTGGCTAAGTTCAAACTATACTCGGAGTGGTACTCCTGGTCATAACCTTCTTGACGAGTTCCTGCAAAGAAAAAAAAATAGTTTGCATCATCCCCGTAGTATCAGGACTATCAGGTCACAGTCATCCGTGTATTTTTTACGATTACGCCGCGTAAAGAATCGCCGCCATTGTTACGGCCGTGGCTGAACTGCCGCTGATCATTTAAATATTCATTTGTGCCCGATGGAAGATATTAAAATACAATTGACATTGTTATAGAAATCAGAATGTAAATCAATATGGCGCGTTCTAAATACGTACTTCCAGGAATACATTAAAAAAAAGTTACAACGGAAGCTTCCCAGAAATACAATATTGACAATCGTGTTTAAATCCACTTTACGAATAGTTGCTTGTTTTAGATAAAATGTGTATCGATTTTGTCTGTTCTATTTATGCATAGGTGTTAATTGGCCAGACGAATTTCCGAAAAGTGATTCAATGCACCGGTGCAAGTCTATTTTCGGAATAGTTTTAGTGACTGTTTTAGTTTAACGGCGAACAAAATCCACACATGGTTGCTAGGCAGCAAATTGCTAACGGTAGCGACCAGCATCAGCTAAATGTCACATTTTCTATGTTAATACAACGTTAATATCGAGGAATAATTTAACAATTACCATTAGTTTAGTTGCGATGTCGATTCGACGTATTTACGAAAAGTTAAACCAACCTCCAAAAGTGATGTTGGAATTCCCTTTCGTTTAACGTCACGTACACATTATATCAAAGTTTTTTCAGTAACGTTCCATAAACGTAGCGTTATGACGACAATAAAGGCACTAAAAATGACGTTGATTCAACATTGACTTAATAAGGAAAATTATTCTCTGTTTTCTAAAATAATGTAATGTAAAAGTTACAGCTATACGTATATTTCGCCAGTAAGGTTGTATGATGTTACATTTGCTACGTTAATATAACGTTAATATTGACAAATCATTTAATTATTTGTTTCATTGCAACGTCGATTCGACGTATTTATGAAGAGACATTGATATTCCAATATATTTGTTTAATAACTACGTACGTATTAAATCATAGTTATTTATTAACATTACATAAACATAGTATTATTGACGTTGATATAACATTGATATAATGAGGAAACTCATCCACTGGTTTCTAACATTAATGTAACGTTAATTTCAACTTTTAATCCCGGAAACTTGTTAATGGTAACGTTAATTTTACATAAAAATGACTATATATGAGCGATAAGAGCTCTCCTTTGACTAAATATATAGTAATTGAAATATTCAGTGTTGGCGTTAGATAAATATTAACTATCATTTTTATTTTTAGCTTAAGGTTTCAAGAATAGCTGAGGTGGCTATCTAGATTTCTATATGGAAGAAATAATAAATAAGCCACTGGAAAAGAAGCAGCAATCGTTCTATTGGAACCAAAAAATATGTTAATTCTAATAGGACACAATAACATTTAATAAACATCACAATATTGTTTAAATATAAAAGGTGGTGCAACGTTAAAAGTTATATAGCTAGACGTATATTTCGCCAGTAAGACTGTATAATGTTACATTTGCTACGTTAATATAACGTTAATATTGACGAATAATTTAATTATTTGTTTTATTGCAATGTCTATTCGACGTATTTATGAAACGTCACACATACTTCTAAAAGTGACGTTGATATTCTCATATAATGCATTCGTTTAACAATTAATTACGTATACATTAATTGATAGTTATTTAGTAACATTACATAAACGTAGTGTTATGATGACAATAAAAGCACTAAAATTGACGTTGATATAACATTGTTATAATGAGGAAACTCATAAGCGCGTTTATAACATTAATGTAACGTTCATTTCAACTTTTAATTCCGGAAACTTGTTAATGGTAATGTTAAACTACTAAGTGTATTTAATATTTAATTTTGTTTTTTCAACTTATATTTACATAAAATATTACTAAATAAGGACGACAAGAGCTCCCCTTTTTATAACTATACGTATGTTTCGCCAGTAATGCTGTATGATGTTACATTTGCTACGTTAATATAACGTTAATATTGACAGTAATTAAGTATGTTTTACGGCAACGTCGATTCGACGTATTTATGAAATGTCAAACCTACTATAAGTGACATTGATATTCCAATATATTTGTTTAATAACTACGTATGTATTAATTCATATTTATTTAGTAACATTACATAAACGTACTGTTGTTTTTAACATTAATCAACTTAATTTCACATACAAAATTACTAAATAAGAGCGACAAGAGCTCCCCTTTGACTAAATATATGGTAATTGAAATATTCAGTGTTGACGTTAAATAAATATAATTAATATTTTTATTTTTAGCTTAATGTTTCAAGAATAGCTGAGGTGGCTGTCTAGATCTCTAGATAGGAGAAATTATAAATAAGCCACTAGAGAAGAAGCGTCAATCGTTCTTTTGGAACCTAAAAATTATTTTAATTTTTAATATGACACTTAATAACATTTAAATAAAAGTAACATTTAATAAACATAGCAATATTGTTTTATTCTAAAAGGTGGCACAATGTTAAAGTTATACCTATACGTACATTTCTCCAATAAAGCTGTATGACGTCATATTTTCTACATTAATATAACGTTAACATCATTTAACCACTTGTTTTATTGCAACATCGATTCGACGTATTTATGGAACGCCAAAGAAACCTCTAAAAGTGACGTTGACATTCCCATATAATGCATTCGTTTAACAATTACATAAATTAATTTATAGCTATATAAACGTAATGTTCTGTGAAAATAACGTTAAAATAACGTCGCAAAAACGTAGATTACACATTCTTTAGACTTTTTAAAGCTGATATCTTTCAATATTAAAAAATAACTCCAATTAAACGTTGACAGTAATTCTTTTGTAAGTTTTAGCGCTAAAACAGGCGAGTAATATACGTTTTTACGATGTCTCACACATAAAAATAACTTATTTAAAGAAACGTTTATTAATCATTAATTAGGCAGTAAATACATCCATCGCTCTCAGCGACATTTTTACGTTTGTGTAACGTTTATTTAACATTCGTTTTTCGTCATTTTAGACTTCTCTCATCTGGAATCGAGCATATAGTTTACGATTCCAAATATAGAAGTTATTGACCAGGATTACTATAATTATGTCGTTCCCTGGCCGATTGCACGTGAGGTTAACGTTTTTACAAAAATAATGCCAGTCGTTATAAGTATGTTATTTTGATTAGTTCGCGGTAAACCTGATCAATATATGTAAAGAGAAATAATTTTATATATACGAGTTCTGGGTATTCTATAAATGCGGGTTGTAATTTTAGATTATTATTATCTAGCTAGCTAAACGTGCATGCTCATTTATATTACGACGAGGTATGTGCCAGAAATGTATGTTTATTACGGCGAGCCGTGGTGGTTGTTTTCTTGGGGAAAATAGGCGAGAGCCTGCCGGGCATTCCGGCTATTATGATCCGGATCGAAATTCGCCCCAACTCTGACGTCACTAGCGGGCCAATACCTTCTCCTAATACATTACAAATGAGTACTACAAGAGTTTTATTATATAAGAGATATTTTCTCTGATGAGTATTTCATGGAATATTGAGGGAGGGGCGAGGACCATCGGCCTCGACCATTACTAATTTGTATTTATTAACAGTACATTAGAAAGTGTTCTAAAAATAGCCCAAAAGGGGAACAATCGATACTCCTATCGTGAGACTAAACCACCGGACGCGGGCCCACAAACGTATTTAAATTAACAAAAAAAAAAAAAAAAATTAATGACCCTCGACAATCCGCATTTGTGCGCCACTTCTTGCAATTTCGTAATTATATCCGGCACGAATCGCGTTTGGAAATACGTTTTTAATTTTGTCATTCCCCTCTATACTTACTCCATATTCAATGACCGGACACCTGGCGTAAATACCAGGTAAAATAAGATTCTCGGAAATGTGCCAGTGAGGCGTAATGTTGGTTACCAACGGGCCTGCATTGTTTTTTTGCCCGATTTCCATCTGGGATCGAAACGAAAAACCTGCCACAGGCGTAGGAAGTGGCGTATACAGGGTGGTCAGACGCACCTTTGTCGAAAAAATTTTTTTGGTGGTGGCGGCTGAACGCTTCGACAGGAGGGGAAAAGCCCGGATATACGCGCATCTTGCTGGGAGCAGCCAAAGGGCGCGGTCGACTACGGTCTCATAGTAGATAAAGCGAGAATATGGAGCAATGAAGCTGGAAAACGAGTACTATGGAAATAATGAATCAAATAGAGTAGTGTTTGTTGTGCGAATAAATCGTAGGCAAAAGTTTATGACAATGCATTGGAACTGGAACTAATGATATCATAAGTAATCTGTATCGTGAAAACATTTTTATTTATATTCTTTGAATTCATACAATGTAAGTGCGAATTTTTTCCAGATTTTTATCTGCCCAACCAATACAGTAATTATTATTAGATTGTGAAACGATACACAGTAAATCCGTTTACGACTGTAGATTAGATCTTGTTCATTCCGTTATCAATTTCATCATGCATTCCATATTAGTCAATCCTAACGCATTGTTTCTTTTTTAAGTGGCCGATGTCCTTGATGTTAATCGGTAGATAGTATTAAAAAAAAATTAGTAAGTTTTCTATGACGATGTATAACAGTATAGTGTAGTTCATATTTCTAAAGCAGGGAAAAAAATGCCGCATTTACAAAGCAGAAAGGCGGCCTCTTTAACGTTCAAAGAAGCCGCCGCACGTGCTCCTTTGTCGGGAATTTTTTATCTGCCGTAGAAAAGTGAACTCTAGTATAGAAGCTCGATTCAACTTGAAAAATGCTACGCCACTGGTAAATTCACAACTTTGTTACTTTGTACAATTTTTTTTTTAATCGTGCGCCGTGCACAAGATTTCTCTTGGCAATATTCGAGTTCTTTTGGGTTCTTAGTAACGATGAATCTCGCAATATTTTCACTTCAGAGGTTTCATTCAGGCTTGCAATAACAGGATTTATTTTTTAGAGCAAAAAATCATTACTCGCTTAAAATCAATGGCGGTATTAATATTTCAACGGCCTTGGCTATACAGGGTGGTCCAGATTTTTGTACATTAATTTTGAGAGGTGATAGAAAATCGCAAAATAAGGGGACTTTTCTTAATAAACATACCTCGAAAAATGCACCATAACTTAGATACAGGGTGTTGAAGTTTCATTAAAAAAAGCTTTATAATTTAATATCTAAGGAGAGACAAAAGTCATCCTTTTCAAATTTTGCACACTGCCTTTCTACGTAAATCTGCATCTACGCTTCAAGTCAAAAATAGTAACAGAAAGCCATTGGCGCAGATACGGGGTTACATATCCCCTTTCTAAAAATATGTTGTACGCCACTGGATATTTTTGAAAAATTATTAAACTGCTTAATTGCCTATGGAATTCTGAAGAAAAATGTGTTCTTGTAAAATTTTGATAGAACAAGCCGTTTCCGATTTATTCGTCAAGTTTGCCATCAATTACGCGAAAATCGACATCAAATATTGGCGGAAATCAACTCCATTTCCAGAAGATGTCAAAAGTGTATTGAAGCCGAAGGATGGCACTTTGAAAACTGTTTGTAAATACATATGTGAATTGCCTTCGTTCCATTTTTTGTCAATTTTTTAATAAATATCAATAAAACATATTTTTGAATCATGTTTGGAGGGCTATTATATCCTTTATTATGCCTGCACAAAAGTGTTTAACCGTAAATAAATCGGAAACGGCTTGTTCTATCAAAATTTTACATTTTTCTTCAGAATTCCATAGGCAATTAAGCAGTTTAATAATTTTTCAAAAATATCCAGTGGCGTACTACATATTTCTAGAAAGGGGATATGTAACCCCCGTATCTACGCCAATGGCTTTCTGTTACTATTTTTGACTTGAAGCGTAGATGCAGATTTACGTAGAAAGGCAGTGTGCAAAATTTTAAAAGGATGACTTTTGTCTTTTCTTAGATATTAAATTATAAAGCTTTTTTTAATGAAACTTCAACACCCTGTATCTAAGTTATGGTGCATTTTTCGAGGTATGTTTATTAAGAAAAGTCCCCTTATTTTGCGATTTTCTATCACCTCTCAAAATTAATGTACAAAAATCTGGACCACCCTGTATAACAATCAACAAGAGGAAAAAACTGAATGTTATATAATAATTATATCAGGCGAAAATCGATCATCCCCCATTCAAAGGTACTCAGACAACTGGTCCGGCTATATTTACCCTACCCTTAGTCTTTGTAGGAAACCTGACAACTGATCGATACCTGAAGACTGAATGGGTTTATTAACGTATACAAATGAATGAACTCGTCGACGAATTAGATGTAGTTCAGACTTAATTTTTTAAACACGCGTCCGGTCAAAGCTTAATAACTCTCGGCTCCTTCCAGATGGACCGACGAAACATTTTTTTTTGAAAACTAGATGAAATTTAGAAAATCGACGGGCGAAATCGTTTTTCTCGATTTTGCTTCCCAAGA
The DNA here is from genome assembly GCA_963680705.1 of Rhagium mordax. Taxonomy (NCBI): domain Eukaryota; kingdom Metazoa; phylum Arthropoda; class Insecta; order Coleoptera; family Cerambycidae; genus Rhagium; species Rhagium mordax. Next base: position 58,304,018 of record OY796662.1, on the reverse strand, counting down.
AAGTTACGATTTTTTGAAAAGAGGCGATGTTTTTCGGCGAATTTCCCTTTAGAAGCACGCCACTGCCTTTCCCTTTGGATCTAGAGGATCGGGACCACGACGGCGAGCAAGAAGAGGCAAAAATGAAGAACTGTTATCTTTCGTTTTCCTCCATCTCCGATGTTACTCGAGATACGAATTTTTTAAAAAGCTCGATTTGCTGAAAAACGGTACTTTTTCAGAGGCTGTAACTCCTTTAACCGAAGCATTCTTTTTACCAAAATTTAACGGAAGCTAGCCCCATCATTCCTGTCGAGTCCCACCAAATTTTAACCCTAAATATCTGAACGCGTCCGGACAATTAATTTTTTAGCGAACCGAGATTTGTTAAAAGTTCACAAATTTTTATATTGTTTATAGTCCGTCCAAGAGATTGCAGCTTATAGTCGATCCGGCGAACTTTAATTTTTTTTTTAATTTTGGTCCCAGGGTAGAAACGATATCAGTTTCGGAATCCGGACGACTTCAGGACCCCGAAACCATCTTGGGTTCCTCGATAGGACTCCTTCTTCCATTTGACGTTTAAACGTCATTTTTGGCAGTTTTTTGGAAAATCAACGAAAAAAACGTGCTATTCTTCCCATTTCCCATACCCCCTCTCAGAAGTCACCGTGATATTTTTTTGATATTTAACGGGAAAAAAACGTACTTTTCAACCGCAGACAGCCCCGAAGAGGCTCTATTTTCGATTTTTCCTCGATTTACTTAACTAATCGGAGCGGACAGGCCCGCTAAGCTTTATTTCTTTTAATTTTTTCAATTTTAAAGAAGAAACCCTATTTTTTTCACTTTCTCTACCCCGAAACTCTGTCTGACTACTTTTTTCCCGAAATCTTTAACTTTTTAAAACTAAAAACTCAACAACTTATATAGAGGGTTAGCCTCGCAGAGCTAGTACATTTTTATATTTGAGGTGTAGGATTCAGCTGCACTTTCTGGTCTCTCAAAGGAAGAATTTGCATAGATTGCACCCTTATCGGCAAAACTCTGCACAGACCTGGCAGAAAATTAGTCGTTAATGTGAAGAAGGAACAAAGATGGACCTAGAACAGACCCTTGTGGAACACTAAAATTTTTCTGATGACTCCAGCAGTTATAACGTAAAGTGAGCGATAAAATAGAAGATATGTTAACCATAGTAGCAATAAAATAGTAATTTATTCGGCAGGCCCTGATACCATACTCTATCAAATGTTTAGGAAATATTTAAAGCTATCGCTTGGGTTTCTCAAAATCTCAGATTCAAACATACATCCCGACTTCCCCTTAACCAATCCCTGCGACACTGCCATCTGCCACAGTTCAATCGAATATCGCTTGTTTTAACCAACTTTACCACTTTTTCCACCCTGTATACGGATTGTTCATAAGATTTCTGAAAAAACTAGTACATCAAACGCAAAACAAATAAAAAGATACCGAAAACGTTGACTCATCGCATGATGTTACTTTATGTACAAATTAACGCCGTATATCGATCAGTTTTTGGAATTTATATCTCATCAACGATCATATCAATTAACAAGAAATGTGAGTAATATCGTGTCACACTTTGTTGAACTTAATCAAGCAAACAGCTATGTTACATTATAATGATGTCGAGTCTTCGCAGGAATCAACACATGAACGTTCTGTTACGTTTTCAATTGTTATTTTTTTAACAAAAATATGTTGGCCTGCTGCAACGTGGCAGTGACGTCAATGGTGGACGCCGCTTCTATTGGTCGACGCGATCGGCGATCTGTCTTTAGAGGTTATGTTCATTTTACGTCATCACTTAACAAGAGATTGCATGCACGGTTGCCACATCGACAACTGTTTGGAGGCAATTGGAACATATTTGGGCCTCTTTCACTCGATCGATCACACATACTTGGTGTTTGGGGCCAAACAGACCTTGACGGACATCGTTTCAAGGATCAATTAATTTATGCTCGTGTCTGGATGTTAATTAAGAATTTGTTTTCGCATTATTATCGTCGATCAGCGCGCTTGTCTATTATATTATGTCATTCCTGGAAGCACAGCACAAAGCCAATGACTATTAAATACCCTCGATAATATCCTAACGATTCGAATAATGGCGTTGCCGTGCTGGAAACATAGTAGGCTGTTTGTTTTATTTTATATAATAAGACTTCAATTGTTTACGTTAAATATAGACGCCGCGCTATCGTAATTAACAATAGAACACAATTTCTCCGTATATTTGATTGTGTGTGTGTGTGTGTGTGTGTGTGCATGAGAGTGATCATTCTTCTTGCCCCACCGACGTATAATTAGGCTGTTTCTAAGTAAGGCCCCCCCGTTGGATTCCTGCGAAATGACCTAGTAAACTAAATTATATGTCCATTTTCCGAGAGTTTGCGTGTAAGGCATATCATATACATTATAAGAGAGAGTCATTACTTAAGCAATAATTACGCTACAAGTAAATAGTGGTATTACTTTCTGAACGCCATAACGATTTAATACGTAAATATACGCTGAAGCTCAAAAATACTTCGTACGAGCCAAGATAAACATTTGTTTAGGCTTTAATGGCTCATAACTTTTAAACGAACAAGTGAATCTTGAAATTTTTCCCAGCTGTAGAAAGATTGTATCTTTGACAATAACTACACTTTATAGCGTTCATTTCCGACTATTATTAATTGTTACACAGGGTGGTTTATAATGACGTGATTTTCCGTCTAAGTTTGTTGATGTGTACGGGACGAACGAACCACTCTGTATATTTTATTTCCACGCCATTGTCTAGTCTCATGTATTAGCTATGCACAATTTTTTAATTTTGTATCCTAGCTCATTTATTTTAAGAGCTATGCATTTTTTAATGACACGAAACAAAAATGAAAAAACAAAAACATAATAAAACATTTTATTTTTAATTTAATACAAGTAACAACCACAACTTAAAAAAAACAAATCTTATGAGTACGATCTCCCCAGTCTCATAATTTTTAAACAAACAAGTGAATCTTGAAATTTTTTCAAGCAATTGAAAGATCGCCTCTTTGATAATAGCTATGCTTTATTTCGTTCATTTTCAATCATTATTATTTGTTAAACAGGGTGATTTATAATGACGTGATTTTCCGTCGAAGTTCGGATCGCTCTGTATATTTGATTTACACGTCATTATCTAGTCCCATGTGTTAGCTATGCACAATTTTTTTATTTTTCATCCTAGCTCATTTATTTTAGCTATGCATTTTTTAATGATACGAAACAAAAATGAAAAAACAAAAACGTAAAACATTTTATTTCTAATTTAATACAAGTAACAACCACAACTTTAAAAAAAAACAAATCTTATGAGTACGATCTCCTCAGTCTCATCATTTTTAAACGAACAAGTGAATCTTGAAATTTTTTCCAGCAATTGAAAGATCGCCTCTTTGGTAATAGCTATGATTAATTTCGTTAATTTTCAATCATTATTATTTGTTACACAGGGCGATTTGTAATGACGTGATTTTCCGTCTAAATTTGTTGATGTATATTTGATTTACACGTCATTGTCTAGTCTCATGTGTTAATTATGCACAAATTTTTTATTTTTCATCCTAGCTCATTTATTTTAAGAGCTATGCATTTTTTAATGAAACGAAACAAAAATGAAAAAAAAAAAAATAAACACAATAAAACATTTTATTTCTAATTTAATGCAACAACAACCACAACTTAAAAAAAACAAAACCTTATAATGAGTACGATCTCCCCAGTCTCATAATTTTTAAACGAACAAGTGAATCTTGAAATTTTTTCCAGCAATTGAAAGATCGCCTCTTTGATAATAGCTATGCTTTATTTAGTTAATTTTCAATCATTATTATTTGTTACACAGAGTCATTTGTAAAGACGTGATTTTCCGTCCAAGTTTGTTGATGTACACGGGACGAACGGACCACTCTGTATATTTTATTTACAGGTCATTATCTAGTCCCATGTGTTAGTTATGCACTATTTTTCTATTTTTTATCCTCGCTCATTTATTCTAAGAGCTACGAATAACACAAATCAGCTAGGATGAAATATAAGATAATAGCTCATAACTAACACATGGGACTAAATAATGACGCGTAAATAAACTCTACAGAGTGGCCCGTTCATCCTGTGTACACCATCAAACTTAGCCGGAAAATTACGTCATCATAAACCACCCTGTGTAACAAACAATAATGACCAGAAACGAACGCAAATTAGCATGCCTATTGCCAAAGAAGTGATCTTTCCACTGCTGCAAAAAAATTTGAGATTAATCGATTCGTTTAAAAGTTATAAGCCATCAAAGTTGGCTAAGTTTTTAGGTGGGACACTTCGAGTGACGATCAGCATACATTGACGTCCCATACAAGGTGTAAACGATAGAATTATCTCCTAATCGACGGGTTGTCCCATTTTGCTTATAGGGGGACATTTAGTCTGTTCATCGCATCCAAAATAAATTCGAAATATCTCATGGCAATTAATTGGAAAGCGCCGAACGTTTAAAATTCCACGTCACTTACCAATCTGGCGTCCTCTAGGTCAAAACATTTATAACGTTTCATATTCTCAGATATATGTGTCAATGACACATGTACCGCCGGTTAGAAATGTTCAACAAGTATAAGACGTAAATGTGTCAGCATGGACATATGCGTGCTCTTGCCAAAAAAATTGATTAGTGTACTGGTCGACAGGCAGGTAGTGTATTTTTGTTATAAATACATTTGAGACTGACTGGCTTAATAACTTATTATAACAAGATTACTAAATATAACTTTACTGTTTGGGCGCGTTTAACCTGTTTGGATATTGTAACCCGCATAAGGGAATGGAACTGACGTCACGGGTTCCTTTTATATTGCGCGTATTATCATTAACGTGTTTTGCAAATTAAAGGATCCCATTTTACGTAATTTCTTTGATACGACCCAAACGCTCCTTCATCCGAATACATTACGAAAGAATATGGTGATCCGATTTATGAAGCTGTAATGCAAAAAAATGAGAAGATATTGCAGAAAATTTTGTGTATTGTAAGGACATAATAATTGAGTAAAATCCGTTGGATGCGCCACTGGCGTCCGTAACTATATCTCAATTTTGTAATGCACTTGTGTTTGCTTAAGCATTGCCCCTGTTACCCAGAACAGCGATAAAGTCGCATGATAATTTTCAGAATATGAGTGCATAATTACATAACGCAGTATTATCTATATTTGTTAGAAAACACTCGAAAGGAAACCGAAATACGCTCCACTGCGGCGTTTATTTCCTCGCCGAGATTCCAAGAAAATGTGTATATTTTTTTCTGTTAATTATCCGTAATTGAACAAAACGTTTCGTATTCCAAGAATAATCACTTAATTTTAATGTCCTTGCCGGTTGATTGTATTGTACAGGCGATACCTTCAAGCACGGACGGATGGCAAGGAAAACGATTGCTATTGTGGAAAAAAACGCATGTGATTATACGGACAGGAATTGGGGCATACTGCAGAAACCTTCCAATTGCGCGAAATAACTAAAAAATCCAAAAAATTACTTATGGGCAGACATAAAATATGTTGAACAATGTACTGCCCCCTTATTTGTTTCTTTTATTAGTTTTTTGTTCTATGTTGGCGTATTCAGAACCCTGAAATACGCAGAGACAACTGCCATTAATAGTAGAAAACGACACATAATGAAAGTGTACTGTTACTGTGGCCATAAGTTTTCCTTTCAGAATTCCCAATTTGTCCCTTTGGGATTCTTTCAAAACTTCCAACAAAATTTGCGAAATTTTCTTGGAAGTTTTGAAAGAATTACAAAGGGACAAATTGGGCATTCCGTAATGTATTTATGGTCACAGTAACTGTACACTTTCATTATGTGTCGTTGTATTTACATACAAATACCTAAATTTACGATTAGGGGCAGTTGTCTCTGCGTATTTCCGGGTTCTGTATACGTATACGTAATGTTTATAATCCGATATAAGTAATTTATTGACAAATGCGTTCTTTTGATTATTGGCAACGCAGGAAGAAGCGAATTGACCGACTATTCTCGAAACCAAAACGATCTTTGTAAAACAAATTCGTTCGAACCGCGTTTCCAGATAAAAATCGCCGACCATTAAGCGTATAAATTGTGCCGGCGATGATTTGGGCAATTTTCCGCTTTGCAGGTCTCTCCGGTTGGCGGGACATTTCCACGGTTTTATAAATAAGTTTTTGCATTAAATCTCCTTGACAAATGCAATTTCGTGGATTCTCCGAACCAGAATTATTATTTACGGCATCCGCGGAATGCACGGGCTACGTATATGTCAAATCGCCTTGTCCAAAGCGTACGTCCGTGCAACGTAAACAAATTTCAGCGGAATTACCGAAATAACTACCGAATTTTCAGAGACATAATATTTTGCTCGTGGCTCCCGACACGGCCGCCGACGTGTGAAAAACACCGGGTGCATTTCAATTAACTGCACTTTATGCCAAGAGATTTGTTAGACACCACAACAGGAATAGGGCCTGCCAAAAACGACGCAACGGACGGAGGGAAACTAGAATGTGCATCACTGAAAGGTCGCAGTAGTAATGAACGTTGCGTTGGTTGGTAGATTTCCAAAAAAGGAACGTTTTACATTTTACATACGATAAAAATCCATAAACAAGAAAAAGTGAAGGCAGTCTTTCGAGCAACATGAAGGAGCTGGTGTGATTTTTCAATTTATTTTTTAAATTTTTTTCAATTTTAAAGAAGAAACCCTAAATTTCTTCTGGGCGGACAGCTTTATTTTTTTAATTTTAAAGAAGAAACCCTTAATTTCTTTTAAAAAAGACAGCCCGCTGTCCGCTTTATTTTTTAAATTTTCTTCAATTTTAAAGAAGAAACCTCAAATTTCTCCTTTAAAAAAATTCGCCTGTCCGCTTTATTTTTTTTAAATTTTAAACAAGAAACCCGAAAATTTATTCAATTTTAAAGAAGAAACTCTAAATTTCTTCTGGGCGGACAGCTTTATTTTTTTAATTTTAAAGAAGAAACCTCAAATTTCTTCTTTAAAAAAATTCGCCTGTCCGCTTTATTTTTTTAAATTTTAAACAAGAAACCCGAAAATTTATTCAATTTTAAAGAAGAAACTCTAAATTTCTTCTGGGCGGACAGCTTTATTTTTTTAATTTTAAAGAAGAAACCCTAAATTTCTTCTTTTAAAAAAGACAGCCCGCTGTCCGCTTTATTTTTTAAATTTTCTTCAATTTTAAAGAAGAAACCTCAAATTTCTTCTTTAAAAAAATTCGCCTGTCCGCTTTATTTTTTTTAAATTTTAAACAAGAAACCCGAAAATTTATTCAATTTTAAAGAAGAAACTCTAAATTTCTTCTGGGCGGACAGCTTTATTTTTTTCAATTTTAAAGAAGAAACCCTAAATTTCTTCTGGGCGGACAGCTTTATTTTTTTAATTTTAAAGAAGAAACCCTTAATTTCTTTTAAAAAAGACAGCCCGCTGTCCGCTTTATTTTTTAAATTTTCTTCAATTTTAAAGAAGAAACCTCAAATTTCTTCTTTAAAAAAATTCGCCTGTCCGCTTTATTTTTTTTAAATTTTAAACAAGAAACCCGAAAATTTATTCAATTTTAAAGAAGAAACTCTAAATTTCTTCTGGGCGGACAGCTTTATTTTTTTAATTTTAAAGAAGAAACCTCAAATTTCTTCTTTAAAAAAATTCGCCTGTCCGCTTTATTTTTTTAAATTTTAAACAAGAAACCCGAAAATTTATTCAATTTTAAAGAAGAAACTCTAAATTTCTTCTGGGCGGACAGCTTTATTTTTTTAATTTTAAAGAAGAAACCCTAAATTTCTTCTTTTAAAAAAGACAGCCCGCTGTCCGCTTTATTTTTTAAATTTTCTTCAATTTTAAAGAAGAAACCTCAAATTTCTTCTTTAAAAAAATTCGCCTGTCCGCTTTATTTTTTTTAAATTTTAAACAAGAAACCCGAAAATTTATTCAATTTTAAAGAAGAAACTCTAAATTTCTTCTGGGCGGACAGCTTTATTTTTTTCAATTTTAAAGAAGAAACCCTAAATTTCTTCTGGGCGGACAGCTTTATTTTTTTAATTTTAAAGAAGAAACCCTTAATTTCTTTTAAAAAAGACAGCCCGCTGTCCGCTTTATTTTTTAAATTTTCTTCAATTTTAAAGAAGAAACCTCAAATTTCTTCTTTCAAAAAATTCGCCGGTCCGCTTTATTTTTTTTAAATTTTAAATAAGAAACTCTAAAATTTTTTCAATTTTAAAGAAGAAACTCTAAATTTCTTCTGGGCGGACAGCTTTATTTTTTTAATTTTAAAGAAGAAACCCTAAATTTCTTCTTTTAAAAAAGACAGCCCGCTGTCCGCTTTATTTTTTAAATTTTCTTCAATTTCAAAGAAGAAACCTCAAATTTCTTCTTTCAAAAAATTCGCCTGTCCGCTTTATTTTCTTTAATTTTAAACAAGAAACCCTAAAATTTCTTCAGGGCTGTCCGCTATATTTTTTAAAATTTATTCAATTTTAAACTTTGGTCGGGCAAAAAGCCCGATATCTAAAAAAAATTTTCCAAAAAAATACGAGAGCAGATTACAATCTATATAGAGGGTCAGCCTCGTAGTGGACCATTTTAATTACTGTTTTACGACAGATAAATCGCCTGGGGCCAGCTAGAAATCCCGACTTGACGCCTCTACATTTTTTTATCAAAGCACCAAAATCAAAATCTTCAGACCCAACCAACAAAAATCTTACGCAGCCCTAAATATTAAAGCAACGATTACACCAAACAGCTAAAAATATTTTTCCTGAAACTCCTCAGCAAAATTGATACGCCGTTCCTTTTATTTGGCGGTTGGCGTACGAGGAATACGTAAACACGTCTAGGCAATAATAAATCACGCTAATCTGTAAAATATTTCGTAATTTATATATTGCGAAAAAATAACGTAAATATTTTTCGTGGGCTTGTAAAAATATCAGGCATTTGATAAATCGGACGCTGAAGGTTATGTAATATATTGCGATCCAGAATTATATTTTCATGCGGAATTCCACCTGCTCTACCTTCCAAGTAAAAGACTATTAATCAGCGCTGCTATCCATTCTTGTTCCAATTGTTTAAATAGCAAGTTTTGACTTGTAAAAGAGTTTAGGAGTTCACCGCTCCCACGTCACTGGTAGGCGTGATTTGCTTCAGCTAATGTTGCGCAATCAGTCATTCGCCACGTCAGCGAAAGGCGTGGCTTCGTTTCGCCAACGTCGCGTGGCAGTCATGTGCTCCATTAAGCGGGCGGCTTGTGACTCTGGCGGAACCAAGCCACGCCTCTATCAATGCAGATCAGTATTTATCGCATTTGAAACGGCAACCCGCTACAGTAAATGTCCCTAGACCATTGCGGTGTGGTGTAGTTTTAATTGGACATCTCCAATATTGTGTTGCCTATTTAAAAATAATTCGCCGCCAATGCGACGCACATGCCTCACGCTGCGACGCTTATAAATATTCCTCAAATTTAGGCGGGACTAAGTTCCCGGTATATTACCAGCTTAATAAGTGCATAGCTGGCGTTCTATGCGTCACGGATAAGTGATATATTGTATTACGGCGATGAATGATGGTTTCGGAGAAGTCCGTTTTGGTTAAGTAAAGGGAATTTCGAGAAGGCACGCCACCCCTTGGAGAGCCGCGGCGGCGATTAACTGAATTAAAACGGGTCGGCCATCATGCCGATGCCCAAATATGTCTGCGAGGCTTCTTCTTCTTCCAATTAATCGCGTGTTGACTAGAAGTTTTCAATTAGGCTGCCGGGGCCAAAACTCGGTTAGCGTCTCTTGCACCTTGCGCACAGGTGTCTTTTCTGGTAGGAATGACTAACGGATTTTATTTGCGGATTATAAACGCGGAAACAATTCCATGTTTACAAGCCCAAGTTATTTACGACTAGGATTAGTCAATGCTTATTTATGTCGACATGCTTCGGCTAATCGGGGGGTTTACTCAGCGGTTACGCCGAGGTGAGCTATCGAACCTAATTTACAATGCTTAGCGCGGCGCCGCCAACCCTTCTAACTTAAATACCTTGGAAAGGGTTAGCGGTAGATCTGGGGGCTAGCGAGATGATTTGTGCGGAGAAGGGAAACGAAGCGAACGCTCCTCATCCCGTTTGGTTATCTTTAAGCGTTTTCGAATAAAAGCAATTTGAATATTTGGCAGTAGAATATCATAATTCCAACCACTTCAGTCTTACAAGTGTCAGCTTTTGCCACTTTAGAATGGAAAAATAAATTCTATATATACGGACAAGATGGGGCCCGCTACACTAAAACATCATTTAGTCGAGAATGGCTGGAGAAGAAGAAACGGGACGAAAAGTATTTGTTTCGTCTTCCTTTTCCGCTACAACCATCTCGCTTGGCTGTCAACGTATCGTGGACCGTTTTTGTGCTATTTCAGTTAGAATCGCTCGCGGAGCCCACTAGAAGATCATTTAGTCGAGAACGATTAGAGACAAAGAAACGGGGTAAGAAGTATTCGCTTCGTTTTTCCTTTCCGCAAAAACCATTTCGCTTGTCCCTCGACCTATCGTTGACCGTTTTTAAGATATTTAGGTTTGAAACGCCCGCGAAGGTCCGAGTGGCCTCATTTTCGAAGTTATGAAAATATATCTCTAAAACTACGTAACAATAAAGAACGAAATGGTAATTTTAGCCTTACAAATGTGAGCTTCCTCCACTTAATAATAGTGGAATCGTCTAGAACCTATCCATCCGATAGCCAGCCCCGTAGGGGCTGGTTCGTCGAGGTAACATTACGTAACATTAATGAACAAAATGGTAGTTTTAGGCTTACAAATGTGAGCTTCCTCCATTTTATAATGAAAAAAAATCAACGCTGGCGCCCGCTACACTAAAACATCATTTAATCGAGAACGGTTAGAGATAATGAAACGGGGTGAAAAGCATTCACCTCGTTTGTCTTTTCCGCAAAAATCATCTCGCTTGTCCCGCGACGTATCTTTGACCATTTCTAAGTTACCACTTATGCACCTTGACTGAGTACGGCCCTGGCGTAGAGCAATTTGCCGGAATCTGGAGGTGTGGTTTTTCGATAGTTTTATGTAAATTTAGCACCATGACGACTGAAACGCGAAATTACATACATATTTAGCTGGAATTCTTTTGAAGCATAAACAAATGGAGGCTTTCAAATTTACCGTTACAGTGAGAGTTGCTCGAAAAGTGCACGACTGTCTGATTTAATCAGATACTGATTGAAACATCTTCATAAATCATAGGCACAGAGGATTTACCATACTTGTATTATACTATTGTGGCAGAGGGAAGAGGGGAAGAAGAATTAGAAGACTCCTCAAATTACGGATTCTGGTCAAAGATTAAATTTAAATGCGACTCCCACCAAAAGGCACGTCAGTGTTTTAGCTGCTGCTTGTTCCTTTAAATATTACCCCCACAAGATTGTGGTGAGCTCGCTCTAGCAGCACCACTTGGGCAAAAAACACTCTTCACGCGTCCCATGATCAGCTTAAGGTTAAATGATAAATCAATAGTTATTGTGTTCCAAATACCAAGTGGCGTTTTTTATTTTGGTGTTCTCGGTAGTGCAGGAACCGTAAATTTTCTAAGTATTACCGAACAATTTTGTACGGTTACTCGAACACATTTTTTGAAAGTAATCGACGATTCCGACGAACGCCGCTAAAAAGTTGATACGCTACTTGGAAGTTAACGGATGGATTAGAGTAGGCGTTGGCATTATTTTGGATGGCGGCAGAAGTTGCCCTCAAAACTACGACCTTGCGAAAAACTCGTACAGTCCAATCAATACCAATTAAATTTAAAACGTTTATTTCAGAAAGAAGCTCTTTAATCTTTGTCGTCTTCTGGTTGAAACGTCAAGAATTCAAAATAATCAACGCAGGAGAGAATCCCAAAACTCTGCTTCAAACCTTGACGACTATCAAAAACGCATAGTCTTCATCATCAGTTCTCCCTTCCATTCAGACTGATCACTAGCTGTTCAATCCCATAACAACGCTCCTCACATTCTCAATCTTGCTTCGTCATTTCCTCTATGCGCCTCCCAAAATTTTTGCTACATCTCCAAACCTATTTCGTCTCCCAAGTCCCAAAGCAACTTCTCCAATGAGCAGACCATAATAATTTCTGCAATACCCCATGGCTTATATCGACTTGGTACTTGGTGCAAGAGCGGCCATTTTTCCTCGCGTCCTGGATTAGCAACCATCTCGGGCGTCATTAACCACCCAGTGAGGACCTTGGCCTTTGCCAAGAATGGCAAGATCATGACTCGCCTGCTGCAATTTTAGCTTCCAAGAAATAATTTCAGGCGGACTTTAATTTCAGACGTCGATTTATCTTGTTGCTGCTCAACAGGTGTCCTCCCGCCCGGGGCGTGCCTACACAGATCCATTGAAAATCCAACTAGCCTCGGTGCCGTAATACGAGGAATCGGAATGCTATTTATATTATGTCTAAAATATTCTGGTTTATTTTCATATACGAGATCGATACGTGGGAGAGCTCGGTTTATTTTTCTTCAGATAAATATATCCGTACTTATTATTTCCAACAATATATACTGTATAGATAGCTTTAACTTAATATTGCGGTTATTTTTACGCAGAAACGTAATGTGATGTCGGGCGATTTAAATATTTATTTTCTGGATAATCTGAACCGCGGAATCCGCGCAAACAGTTCCATGGAAGAGAGCTTGGAGGCTCTATCCAGTTGTGGGAAGGAAAACGTTCTTGAAAAGCGGATTTTTAGGAAACCGTCAGTTTAAACCTAAGCTCGACTGGGGGGTTGTGGTTCGAGGACACGTCAAATGTCAAACCTGGGTCGGAGTTTGGTACATTGAGAGAATTGCCCAAGAGGCACTTGGTCCCTCAATTTTGGTCTTCCCATGCCAAAACTTCAAGTAACTAGGGTTCAATGGTAAAAACAACCAATTATGTAATTGGACGTTCAAGGTTTTCACTCATAAATTATAAATCCCCAGGAAGGTCTATATTTTGAACACATTTTCCAGTGTATTTGAGAACGTTCTAGGTTTTCATTCACTAATTATAAATCCCCAGGAAGGTTTAATACTTTCTTTCTAGTGTAATTGGACGTTCTAAGTTTTCATTCACAAATTATAAATCGCCAGGAAGGTTTAATACTTTCCTTCTAGTGTAATTGAACGTTCTAGGTTTCGTTCAATAATAATAAATCCTCAGGAAGGTTTAATACTTTCTTTCCAGTGTCATTGGACGTTCTAGGTTTTCATTCACTAACTACAAATCCCCTGGAAGGTTTAATACTTTTTTTCTAGTGTAATTGGACGTTCTAGGTTTTCATTCACTAATGATAAATCCTCAGGAAGGTTTAATACTTTCTTTCCAGTGTCATTGGACGTTCTAGGTTTTCATTCACTAACTACAAATCCCCTGGAAGGTTTAATACTTTTTTTCTAGTGTAATTGGACGTTCTAGGTTTTCATTCACTAATGATAAATCCTCAGGAAGGTTTAATACTTTCTTTCTAGTGTAATTGGACGTTCTAGGTTTTCATTCACTAATTATAAATCCTTAGGAAGGTTTAATACTTTCTAGTGTAATTGGACGTTCTAGGTTTCGTTCAATAATAATAAATCCTCAGGAAGGTTTAATACTTTCTTTCCAGTGTCATTGGACGTTCTAGGTTTTCATTCACTAACTACAAATCCCCTGGAAGGTTTAATACTTTTTTTCTAGTGTAATTGGACGTTCTAGGTTTTCATTCACTAATGATAAATCCTCAGGAAGGTTTAATACTTTCTTTCTAGTGTAATTGGACGTTCTAGGTTTTCATTCACTAATTATAAATCCTTAGGAAGGTTTAATACTTTCTTTCTAATGTAATTGGACGTTCTAGGTTTCGTTCAATAATAATAAATCCTCAGGAAGGTTTAATACTTTCTTTCCAGTGTCATTGGACGTTCTAGGTTTTCATTCACTAACTACAAATCCCCTGGAAGGTTTAATACTTTTTTTCTAGTGTAATTGGACGTTCTAGGTTTTCATTCACTAATGATAAATCCTCAGGAAGGTTTAATACTTTCTTTCCAGTGTCATTGGACGTTCTAGGTTTTCATTCACTAACTACAAATCCCCTGGAAGGTTTAATACTTTTTTTCTAGTGTAATTGGACGTTCTAGGTTTTTATTCACTAATGATAAATCCTCAGGAAGGTTTAATACTTTCTTTCTAGTGTAATTGGACGTTCTAGGTTTTCATTCACTAATTATAAATCCTTAGGAAGGTTTAATACTTTCTTTCCAGTGTCATTGGACGTTCTAGGTTTTCATTCACTAACTACAAATCCCCTGGAAGGTTTAATACTTTTTTTCTAGTGTAATTGGACGTTCTAGGTTTTCATTCACTAATGATAAATCCTCAGGAAGGTTTAATACTTTCTTTCCAGTGTCATTGGACGTTCTAGGTTTTCATTCACTAACTACAAATCCCCTGGAAGGTTTAATACTTTTTTTCTAGTGTAATTGGACGTTCTAGGTTTTTATTCACTAATGATAAATCCTCAGGAAGGTTTAATACTTTCTTTCTAGTGTAATTGGACGTTCTAGGTTTTCATTCACTAATTATAAATCCTTAGGAAGGTTTAATACTTTCTTTCTAGTGTAATTGGACGTTCTAGGTTTTCATTCACAAATAATAAATCCTCAGGAAGGTTTAATACTTTCTTTCTAGTGTAATTGGACGTTCTAGGTTTTCATTCACAAATAATAAATCCTCAGGAAGGTTTAATACTTTCTTTCTAGTGTAATTGGACGTTCTAGATTTTCATTCACTAATTATAAATCCTTAGGAAGGTTTAATACTTTCTTTCTAGTGTAATTGGACGTTCTAGGTTTTCATTCACAAATAATAAATCCTCAGGAAGGTTTAATACTTTCTTTCTAGTGTAATTGGACGTTCTAG
The DNA here is from genome assembly GCA_963680705.1 of Rhagium mordax. Taxonomy (NCBI): domain Eukaryota; kingdom Metazoa; phylum Arthropoda; class Insecta; order Coleoptera; family Cerambycidae; genus Rhagium; species Rhagium mordax. The sequence goes on along the minus strand of OY796662.1, from coordinate 58,288,968 downwards.
GTTTTCATTCACAAATAATAAATCCTCAGGAAGGTTTAATACTTTCTTTCTAGTGTAATTGGACGTTCTAGGTTTTCATTCACAAATAATAAATCCCGAGGAAGGTTTTATACTTTCTTTCTAGTGTAATTGGACGTTCTAGGTTTTCATTCACTAATTATAAATCCTCAGGAAGGTTTAATACTTTCTTTCTAGTGTAATTGGACGTTCTAGGTTTTCATTCACAAATAATAAATCCTTAGGAAGGTTTAATACTTTCTTTCTAGTGTAATTGGACGTTATAGGTTTTCATTCGCTAATAATAAATCCCCAGGAAGGTTTTGAACACACTTTTTTGTCATTTCCGGTTAAACCGGAAATTACCATAAAAACAGTAAAAATACGAACATGTGATGCAATTGAAACCATCCACGACTTACCACTTGACACCCTGTATATCAAAATGACTGTAGGCATGCAATTACGGTTAAAAATCCGCTCGCATGTCAACTTCAACAATAATTACATTCGCATTCATTTGAATTTTTATTTGCTTATCAAACACCTGAGAGTACGATTAACTTAAAAATAACCGGTCGACTGTTATTTCTGTCCGTTCTCCAAGCTCCGAGTTCGGAAAGTGAATTATTGAGTGATCGAATATGAATGGGCGCTCATTAAATTAATTCATCGGAGGTATGTTCCCATTAACACGTTCTCGTAAATCAAATATAACGCACGTCATGTGCAGTTCATTAATTCGTTTATTTCGTCACAAAATCAATATTCACTCTACGTCACAGATGCTTGATAGACTTCTGAGTAAGGTTAGGGACATTTGCAGGGTCGGCGCTCGGACGAAGTGCTCCGGCCGGCGCGGCGGCCCCATTTTAGACTTGTAGGTGGAGGAAATTATTTTTTTAAAGTTAAAAAACGATAACGATGGAAAAAATAAAACAATAATTAGTTTGCTACACACGAGTTTCGAGTTCTGTAGTTTTTCTGTATATCTCGACGATGGGAATAGTACGTTGTTGGGCCCTCCCTAAAATTTGCGACGATGTCCTAAGATCATATCTAACCCAGTAGTGACGTTGTTCCGGGCTCAACAGTGTAATTTTGGGCTTCACAATGACCGTTTATATATTGAACGGGCTCAACAACGTCTGTTTATAACTATATGTCTACTTAATATGTGTATATATGTGTATATCGTAAGTATATATGTATATATGTATTTTGGAATAACCCTGTATCCGATGTATTGTATGGGAGCGAACAAAACGATTACCGGACATTGCGGCGGATCAAATCACTCCTATGAACAGAACTTGGCAGCAGTAACTGGACCGTTTCGGGGCCTTTCAATTTAAATAAAATCTTGATCGAACGGGTTTTTACGGCAGCCAGACAATGTAACGTTCAATTCGGATTATTACTGCGTGTTCAGTGAACGCGAAAATGTTGCAGCGGAGTTTGTTTTTATTGGACTTTCCTATTTTTTTTTAACGGAATTCGAAAAAGGAACTCGAGAGTATTTTCAAAAAAAAAAATGTCTGCTAAGGGTTCAAATTTTGAAGAGTTAAACAAGTAAAACGTCACATCGGTTAATAATACATAAAAATTCAGATCCGGAACAAAATATTTCCATGGTACGTAAAAAAAAAATTTTTACTTACCGCTTTAGGAATCAGTTATCTTGTAACACAATCCACAGGAATGAAATCACTTCTCGTTTAGCCCGGGGTGGGGGGTCAAGTTGCAAACCTTCGATGAAGGAATCGTCCTCTCCTGGTGATGTTCTTTAGATTTTTTGAACCAGCAAATCGATTGTCTTCTTGCATTCTGTTGTAAAGGATCGTCCTGTTCATCAAGGTCAAATTCTTCAAATTTGGGCACTGCTTTTCCCTGAAAAAAAAAAAACAAAAAATATAAATGTGACCAGGGACAAAATACATGTTTTCGAGAAAATATATCAAAATGCTCTCAAACTATCGTGACCACAGATGGACAAAAAGACAAATATTTTGGGCATACCCTTTACTGGTATATTTTGGTACTAAGGTCTTTAAATACAAATTTTCGTTGGTATTGAACTGGTGGAGGTAGGTCAATTGTAGCACCTGCTGGATAACCCGATTTTAACCCTCTCGATAATTTTTCTTTTTTTTTACAAATGCATCTGCTGTAAAATAGATAATTTAAAAATTTTATTTCAGAAAACTACTTTCTGAAGTGCCTCAGGGCTCTATTTTGGGACTTCTCCATTTAATATCTACATGACAGGCTTACACGCATATGCTGATGACATTCACAATTCTATCCTTGACGTCGAAGTATGAGAGTAATTTCTAATAAAAACTAGACCATTTCTAGAGTGCCGCAAGGCTCTATTTTGGGGCGTGTGCTTTTTAGTATCTACATCGCAGGCTTGTAGATGTAGTGTTTTTTTTTGTTAAATCATGATTTTATTGGAAACATAACCTCGTACGTTGACGTTTCTGTACCAATAACAGGCCTTGTGAATTTTTTAAAAACATGTGCTATGGCCAGACCTAACATTACGAAATTAATGCATATCAATAAAATTGTACCGACGTAAGGTTCGTACTAAAACTCCTTCCTAGAATTCTCCCATGACTATTATTTGACACGAGAATGATATTGAATTAGATTTGAATGGTATCGACGCGAAATAATTGATGAATATTTCCAGCGAAACTAATCTAAATACCAAAATAGAATACACGGAATTAGTATTAAAAATAATTACCCGGTCGATACAACAGTCTTAACGTTATTATTCGCTGTACTCTACACACATTAACCTGCAATAAGGACATCACCGTCCGGAAACACTTCCAATAGCACTTAATACCGTGCGAACCAACGATGAAAAGTTTCCTCCGAAATATAGCAATTAAGAAATATTTGTATGATTGAATTAAAAAATTTGATTTTAGTGCCATAGCTACTTAAAATGTGCAATCGGAAGTACCTCAGGGGCCAAGTTTAAGCCCGCTTTTAATTTCAATCATTACCAATGACTTAATCATTTTTGTTACTGTTGGACAATGGTTTAAAAGCCAAAATAGAATTTTCATTTCTATTTTTTTATTTTTGACAGCTGCCAAAATCATTGTCACATTTCAAATTTTACAAGTATGTTTTTGTAATATTGAAAACAAGTCAGTTTTTATAGAAAAAAAGATATAAAATTCTTTAAATCTAAATCTTTCTATTTTTATAATTCAAATTAAAATGTTTTCGCTTTTGACAGCTGTCAAAATTTCTGTCACCTTAATGGAAATGCCATTTAATAATTATATGAACAAATGAAAGTACAAATCAGACATTTTTCTATAGGTTCCGGAAGTATTGAATACGAAATTGGTTTAAAAAAATATTGTATTTGTTGGTAACTGTCAAAAATTGCTGTCAAATTTAAAAATATGCAAGTTTGTCTCCCTTAATTTTGGAAACAATGTCAATATCTATTGAAGAAAGGATTTAAGTGTTTTTTTTAAATTTGCTAGTTCCATAATTGAAATTAAAATACATTTTTTACTTTTGGCAGCTGTCAAAATTTCTGACAACTTAATGAAAATGCCATTTAATAATTATTTGAACAAATGAAAGTACAAATCAGACATTATTCTATAGGTTTCGAAGGTATTGAATACGAAATTAGTTTAAAAAAAATATTGTATTTGTTGGTAACTGTCAAAAATTGCTGTCAAATTTAAAAAGATGCAAATATGTCTTCCTTAATTTTGGAAACAATGTGAATTTCCATTTCAAAAAGGAATTAAGTGTTTTTTAAATTTGCTAGTTCCATAATTGATTTGAAAATACATTTTTTACTTTTGACAGCTGTTAAAATTTCTGTCAATCTAATAAAAATGTCATTTGATAATTATTTCAACAAATTGAAGTACCGAGTAGACAATTTTCTATAGGTTTTGCAGGTACTAAATACGAAATTGATGTCAAAAAAATATTGTTTTTTGGTAGCTGTCAAAACTGCTGCTAAATTTAAAAATACGCAAGTATATCTTTTTCGTATTACTATCTTATTCAGTACCTTCAAAACCTATAGAAAAATGTTTGTTAAGTACTTTAATTTGTTGAAATAATAATAAAATGTCATTTTTATTAAGTGGACAGAAATTTTGACAGCTGTCAAAGGTTACAACTTTATTTTAATATCAATTACCAAAGATCATTTCATATACTAGATAGTCAAAGCCACTGTTTATTTCATCGCCCCATCTTCTCTCTCTAACACATGCAAAATTGGATGCCAAATAACAGAGAAGTATTGCCAGTATCATGAGTTAAAGTGAGATGAAGCTTAAGTTGGGGTCCATTTATGAGCGATAAAATTAAACAATAGGACTGACTATCTAGTGTATACATGATCTTTGCAATTACTGAACTAGAAAGTTCTAAAACATTTTATGTATCTGCTTCTATAGAAATCAACATTATTTTCAATATTACGAAAAATACACTTGTAAATTTTTAAATTTGACAGCAACTTTGGCATCTGCCAACCAACACAATATTTTTTTGACATCAATTTCGTATGCAGTACCTCAAAAACTTATAAAAAAATGTTTGTCAAGTACGTTTATTTGTTTAAATAATTATAAAAAGTCAGTTTCATTAAGTTGAAAAATTTTGACAGCTGTCAAAAATGAAAACTTTATTTTATTATCTATTATGGAGCTTGCAAATTTCAAAACACTTAATAGCACTTCTTCTATGGGAATTCGCGTTATTTTCGAAAGTTTGCATTTTTTTAAATTTGACAGCAGTTTTGGCAGCTACCAACAAACATAATAATTTTATGAAATTAATTTCGTATTCAGTACCTCCAAAACCTATAGAAAAATGTCTTCTTAAGTACCAAAGTCATTTGTGGAAATAATTATTAAGTGGCATTTTTACCCAGTTGACAGAACATTTGACAGCTGTCAAAAGTGAAAACGTTATTTTAATTTCAATTTTAAAAATTTAAAATACTTTATCTCTTAGAAGAAGATTTTGGACAAAATACCGAAGCAATGGTACTATGTAAAAACAATCTCGACTAAAATATTACACAACACTGATTCTTGTAATACTTAATCTAACAATATCAATATTAACATTGCCGGTGCGATGCAGCTTTTAACTATATTTCAGGCGGGCAATAAATTTCGATAAATAAAATAAACAATCGGGCTAAAAGGAAAGCTAGTTATTATATTATAAGTAAACAAACTCGTAATATTAAAAAAAATAGTTATTCCAGGAATCTGATTAGCGGGTAACAACAATTACAGCTCTTGGCAAAATAAACCTTTATTTAAAATATTATTATAATAATTAATATAAGCGGTAGAATGTTTCCACATACCATCCCCCTCCCCCTAGCCCCCCCTTGGTTTCTAATTATGGTTTTCCTGGTACAAATAACATGGCGTCATTCCCGGTAAATAATTTCTCGTATTTGATTTATTTCTATCTATGGATTCATAATCAGCTTGAGGTATTTGGAATTTTAATGCAGGCAAGTGCATATGTGTGGCATTTTCTTTTTCACCAGCCCGACTATGTTTGGCGTCTCGTTTTATTTGCAATTGCAAAATTTATTATGATAGATATGACATGTGACCGCGGATTCTTTGAATTATCTCGCAACTATTTACCATAAGAACATATCGTCGTCTTGGCAGCCTGCACGGCTTCCAGGGAACGGATGCAGTAAACAACTTTGGTTTTGTCATGATTAAAATAAGAAGATGAAGATATTCGCGCTGGTACTGGAGAGTGAACGGTTTCTTTCTTTCTTTGTGAAGCGCGCCACGTAAATACAACCCCCAGTGCCGCAGCTGGGGATCGAACCCAAAATCCTTCCTCTATTATGCGCGAATATTCCTGGCCAGCGCCCGCACTGTGTACGTAGTGCGAAAATACATAATTGTTGAATAATTATTTACAATCGCAGGTAGAGCATCTGGCCCCGATTTCTCAATGAGTGTGTATTTTCAGTTACGTTCTGGTGAAACAAAATGTTTATGTTGGAGGCTGAATTACTGTTCACGGAACTTTTAACGATTAAACAGTTATGGGCCCATCCAACGAATTTATACATCATTAATAAAACGCAGACGTCGATTATCCAACCCAAAAAGGCGATTATCGTTAATTGTCCATAATTCCAAATTATAATTTTTTGAATGAATTACATTGGAACAAAAATAATTTTAACATATTCGCAGTCATCTAGATTGACAACTAAACTTATTTTTCGTGTAACCCTGTATAAACTGTTCAAAATAGTATAAATGTATCCAAAATGTGATCTTTATTTCGAAAATGTAAAGACATACAGGGTGGTCCTTTTAGAAAAGACTATTGGGACCATTTCCGGTGAAACCGGAAGTGACAAATATGGCGGGTATGTCTCAAAAAATTGGAAATCTTACCTAATTTCACCATACAAAATTTTATCCCGATATCTTTAAAAACGAGGAAGTTACAGGGGTGGCCCACTATTCGTTTACACCCGGTATATAAAATTATAAAAAATTATATCTTTCGTAATATTTCATAAAAGTGATATATAGTATTTTAAATTTTTCTATTTTTATAATTATTGAAATTAAAATAACGTTCTCACTTTTGACAGCTGTCAAATTTTCTGTCAACTGAATAAAAATGTCATTTAATAATTATTTCCACAAATGACTTTGGTGCTTAAAAAGACATTTTTGGAGATACTGAATACGAAATTGATGTCAAAAAATTATGTTTGTTTGTGTTGGTGGCTGCCAAAATTGCTGTCAAATTTAAAACTATGCAAGTTTGTCTTCCATAATTTTATAAACAATGTGAATTTCCATAGAAAGGAAATCAAGAGTTTTTTTTAAATTCGCTGGTTGTATAATTGATATCAAAATACAGTTTTTACTTTTGGCAGCTGTCAAAATTTCTGACAGCTTAATGAAAATGCCATTTAATAATTATTTCAATAAATTAAAGTACCAAGCAGACATGTCTCCATAGGCTTTGGAGGATCTGAAGACGAAATTGCGGTAAAAAAAATATTATATTTGTTGGTAGCTGTCAAAACTGCTGTCAAAATTTAAAAAAATGTAAGTGTGCCTTTCGTAAATTTGAAAATAACGTGAATTCCCATAGAAGAAGTGTTATTAAGTGGTTTGAAATTTGCTAGTTCCATAATAGAAAATAAAATAAAGTTTTCATTTTTGGCAGCTGTCAAAATTTTTCAACTTCATGAAAATGACATTTTATAATAATTCAAACCAATGAACGTACTTAACAAATATTTTTTTATAAGTTTTGGAGGTACTGAATACGCAGTTGATGTCAAAAAAATATTATATAGGTTGACAGATGCCAAAATTGCTGTCAAATTTAAAAAGTTACAAGTATATCTTTCATAATATTGAAAATATTGTTGATTTCCATAGAAGAAGATACATAAAATGTTTTAGAACATTCTAGTTCAGTAACTGACATTAAAATAAAGTGGTACCTTTGACAGCTGTCAAAATTTCTGTCAAATTAATGAAAATGAAAATTATTATTATTTTAACAAATAAAATACCTTAACAAACATATTTCTATAGGTTTTGGAGGAGGTACTGAGTACGAAAGTAATACGAAAAAGATATACTTGCATATTTTTAAATTTAGCAGCAGTTTTGACAGCTACCGAAAAACATAATATTTTTTTGACATCAATTTCGTATTTAGTACCTGCAAAACCTATAGAAAATTGTCTGCTCGGTACTTCAATTTGTAGAAATAATTATTAAATGGCATTTTTATTAGGTTGACAGAAATGTTGACAGCTGTCAAAAGTAAAAAATGTATTTTAATTCAATTATGGATCTAGCAAATTTAAGAAAGCACTTAAATCCTTTCCCAAATGGAAATTCACATTGTTTGCAAAATTAACGAAGAGAAACTTGCATAGTTTTAAATTTGACAGCAATTTTGACAGCTACCAACAATCGTAATAAATTTACGAAATTAATTTCGTATTTTCAGTACCTCCAAAACCTATAGAAAAATGTCTGCTTTGTACTTTCATTTGTTCAAATAATTTTTAGATGGCATGTTCATGAAGCTGACAGAAAATTTGACAGCTATCAAAAGCGAAAAAGTTATTTTAATTTTAATTATAAAAATAGAAAGGTATAGATTTAAAGACTTTTTTTCTTTAAAACTCACATTGTTTTCATAATTACAAAAAACATACCTGCAAAATTTTAAATTTGACAGCTGTCAAGAATAAAAAAAAGAATAAGAACTGAAAATTCTATTTTGGCAGCATCTATTATCTATTTTTAAAGTAAAAACAAACATTTTGCCTCGTTTTAAACCACTCCTATTCTTGCAATGTTCAATTATGCTGGGGGTTGTTAGGGGTGATTTTCTTAACGCCGCGACAGACTAACCGTGTGACATATCGTTCGATCCGGCATCGAGAGAGAAATAGAAAACATATAGTTTGCCTCAGCTCAAACCACCCCTCTTGTTGTAAATTGCGAAAACGACAAAATTTGTGGTTTTCGGCTATATTTCGACGGGACAAGATGAAACAAGCTGTTCGATTTGCTTCTCGACGTGAAATTTGTTGGGGGTTGCTGGGGGTGACTTTTCTAACGCCGCGACAAACTCACCGTGTGACACATCGTTGAATCGAGCATCGATAGAGGAATCAATCACAAATATTTCGCCTCGTTTTAAACCAGTCCTATTCTTGCAAACTGCGAAAAACAAACAATTTCGGAAGTGACATAATTTTTCAAATTTCGATGGAACAAAATGAAATAACATAGTTTCAGCCTTGGATGTGCAGAGCGCACGATAAAATTAAAAATTACGCAAGGAGGTAAGTATTGCTTACCACAAAAAATGTTAATGTAATTAATTATAGTTTATACCAGCAGCTGCGTGCGTCGTTTGGTGAACCCCCCAAGTACGTACCGTAAACAACGTGTACTTATTAATCGCATCTTTATTTTTAATCAGCTTTATCTGTTCCACAAATTCAGCTTGTGTAAGTCCTTCCTTATAATGAAATTTCCAGGAACGACATCTGGATTTTGAAGAGATTTCCACGTACTGATAAATGTCCATAATAAATTGATGGGTTTCATGTGGTTCGCTGGTGTGTGTCGGGGAAGAGCAATAATTCGTGTCGCTTTCCGCTTTGTTTTCCCCATTAATAATTAGTACACGTGGGTCATGTAACGAAATCACTCTTCGTCGTTTCGAAAAAACAGATTTTGTACTTCCAAACTTTTTTAACATCACCCAAGGGGTGATGAGTAGATAGAAAGTAGATAATAGGTCTGCCAAAATAGAATTTTCATTTTTTTTTAATTCTTGACAGCTGTCAAAATAAGTGTCAAATTTAAAATTTTACAAGTATGTTTTTTGGAATTTTGAAAACAATGTGAGTTTTTATAGAAAAAGATAAATCTTTCTATTTTTATAATTCAAATTAAAATCATGATTTCGTTTTTGACAGCTGTCAAATTTTCTGTCAACTTAATGAAAATGCCATCTAATAATTATTTGAACAAATGAAAGTACTAAGCAGACATGTTTTATAGGTTTCGTAGATATTGATTACGAAATTAATTTGAAAAAGAATATTACATTTGTTGGTAAATGTCAAAATTACTGTCAAATTTAAAAATATGCAAATTTCTCTTCCTTAATTTTGGAAACAATGTGAATTTCCATTGGGGAAAGGATTTAAGTGCTTTCTTAAATTTGCTAGTTCCATAATTGAATTAAAATACATTTTTTACTTTTGACAGCTGTCAACATTTCTGTCAACCTAATAAAAATGCCATTTAATAATTATTTCAACAAATTGAAGTACCGAGCAGACAATTTTCTATAGGTTTTGCAGGTACTAAATACGAAATTGATGTCAAAAAAATATTGTGTTTTCCGGTAGCTGTCAAACTGCTGCTAAATTTAAAAATATGCAAGTATATCTTTTTCGTATTACTTTGGTATTCAGTACCTCCAAAACCTATAGAAAAATGTTTGTTAAGTACTTTAGTTTGTTGAAATGATAACAAAATGGCATTTTTATTGAGTTGACAGAAATTTTGACAGTTGTCAAAGGTTACAACTTTATTTTAATATCAACTACTGAACTAGAAAGTTCTAAAACATTCTTCTATGGAAATCAACATTATTTTCAGTACTACGAAAGTCATTTGTAAGTTTTTAAAATTGACAGTAATTTTGGCATCTACCAATCAACATAATATTTTTTTGACATCAATTTCGTATTCACTTCCTCCAAAACTTATAAAAAATGTTTGTTAAGTACGTTTATTTGTATAAATTATTATAAAATGTCATTTTCATGAAGTTGAAAAATTTTGACAGCTGTCAAAAGTGAAAACTTTATTTTATTATCTATTATGGAACTAGCCAATTTCAAAACACTTAATAGCACTTCTTCTATGGGAAATATTTTTAAATTTACGAAAGGCACACTTGCATTTTTTAAATTTGACAGCACTTTTGTCAGCTACCTACAAATATAATATTTTTTGTACAACAATTTCGTATTCAGTTTCTCCAAAGCCTATAGGGAAATATCTGCTTGGTACTTTAATTTGTTGGAATAATTATTAGATGGTATTTTCATTAAGTTGACAGAAATTTTGACAGCTGCCAACAAACATAATAATTTTATGAAATTAATTTCGTATTCAGTACTTCCAATACCTATAGAAAAACGTATTTTTAAGTACCAAAGTCATTTGTGAAAATAATTATTAAATGGCATTTTTATTCAGTTAACAGAAAATTTGACAGCTGTCAAAGGTTACAACTTTATATTAATATCAATTATTACTGAATCAGAAAGTTTTAAAACATTTTATGCATCTTCTTCTATGAAAATCAACATTTTCAAAATTACGCTAGATATTACAAGTACCTATATATCTCGCTAATTTTTAAATTTGACATCAATTTTGGCATCTGCCAAGCAACATATTTTTTTTTTACATCAATTTCGTATTCAGTACCTCCAAAACTCCAAAACGTTTATATGTTTAAATAATTATAAAATGTCATTTTCATTAAGTTGAAAAATTTTGACAGCTGTCAAAAGTAAAAACTTTTTTATTATCTATTATGGAACAAGCAAATTTCAAAACACTTAATAACACTTCTTCTATGGGAATTCTCGTTATTTTCATATTTACGAAAGGCACACTTGCATTTTTTTTAATTTGACAGCAGTATTCGCAGCTACCAATAAATATAACATTTTTTGTACAATAATCTCGTATTCGGTTCCTCCAAAACCTATAGAGGAATGTCTACTTTGTACTTTAATTTGTTTAAATAATTATTATAAAATGTCATTTTCATTAAGTTGAAAAACTTTGACAGCTGTCAAAAGTGAAAACTTTTTTTTATTATCTATTATGGAACTAGCCAATTTTAAAACACTTAATAGCACTTCTTCTATAAGAAATCTCGTTATTTTTGAAATTACGAAAGGCACACTTGCATTTTTTAAAATTTGACAGCAATTTTGGCAGCTACCAACAAACGCAATAATTTTATGAAATTAATTTCGCATTTAGTACCTCCAAAGCATATAAGAAAAATGTCTTTTTAAGTACTAAAGTCATTTGGGGAAATAATTATTAAATGGCATTTTTATTCAGTTGACAGAAAATTTGACAGCTGTCAAATATAAAAATATAGAAATTAAAAATACTTTATTACACCTCTTCTTTTATGAAAAATCACATGCAAATTACGAAAGACATACTTTTCAATTTTTAAATTTGACATTAATTTTGACAGCTGTCAAGGATAAAAGAAGAAATGAAAATTCTATTTTGGCAGATCTATTATCTATTGGTGAAGTAAATATTAAAAACTATATTGAAAATAACGCTTCTTTTAGTAAAAAATCAAATTTAGATCTAAAATGATAGCTAAAAATAAAAAATAAGATGATCCAATAAATTCCGTCTACAGCGATTTTTGACCCCACTGTGCGCCTACTGAGTTGCTGTACTGCGATTTTTTCTACTTCGCCATTTAATTGAATATACCTGACTTTGCAGATTGTAATATTTCACTTTGTCCATCAAGCAAAATAAAAAAAAATACAAGCAAAACATCCCTTAACGATAGAAATTGCAGGCGGAACTTTTAGACTCCTGAAAATAAGATTTGGTGGGCCAGCGTCTACCTGCTTCGTGCTATGCTGATGAAGATCAATAGCCAGAAACTGGTGAACGGATAATACCTATTTTTCCTCTACTCCACAGGGGTAGTAAAGACAGTAAAGTATGTTTTTTTTCAGTTTAAACGTACAAATTATGCACTTCAATAACAGTGATATAAATGTAAAAATTAAAACCAAATATAGGCATTCAGTTGGATTACGAAATACATAAACAGTAAACAATGATTCAGATTCCGGAAAATGGGACAGTTACAGTAAATTCGTTTGGTATGTTTATTTATGTAGTTTTATAGTAGGGTAAAAACCACAAGGAAAACTCAGATAGCGTTCTTTGAAGAGAAAATAATATTCACGTGGGGAAGTGAGTAATAAGCGGGAAATAAACATCAGTAAACCACAATAAAGCGAAGCCGAAAGAAAGAACAAATTAGATTACTATTTTAAGAATAGATATATTTCCGACAACTTTGTGGGTGATATCCGAAGACTATCGTTCCGGGAGGTATAAAAATACGTAATGGAGTTCTATTCCTTTTCTCTTGTGTTCAGTTCACTTTCCAATATTGGCCATCTTGGCCTTTATATACCTGCGATATACCTTCTAGAATAATCTAGATGCTCCTCCTCTAGATCATCCCACAATTCTCTAGTTTCTTTATTCGTTTTCGTACCACTGGCGCCATCTCTTGGACGATTGCTGAACCACCACACTTAGGAACCTGCTATGAGAGGGCATACCACAGATTTCTTATTATTCTTATTTCAACAATAATTTCAGTTTTAGGTTTAGGCAAGATATTTTTGTACTTCGTGTATAGTAGTTGTAAACGGAAAACTCAGGAGATTGCATGTACTTAGACTAATATAATAATTATACGTATCTCGACTTAAACGAAGAGTATCGCTTGAAGACGCAGTCTTGGGTACAAGAACCCATTATGGCTCGTCGTCGAAGCGAAATTACCTCGGGTAATGATTCCCAATATCATTGCCCATAATCTCTCTAAAGTAATTAATTTTCCTAGAAGCAATTTTCCTAAAACACAGGTACTAACTAATTATAATAATAAAACAGCAATATAACTGCAAGACCATTAAGTCTGCTGCAGTCATGCCGGGTTAACGATTTCCGGGAAGGCTATAAAAAATTCACCAGCCCGAAGACATGTGGATCTAGCTCAGCGGCAAATAGCAAACTTGACATCGCATGCCGCTTTATTTTTATAACTTTATTATTACCTGCTAGCTGCAAAGCAACGATGACGTTGGGTTTGCATTAATGCTAAAATGCGACGCATTTGCATCTGAGAGGCAATTTGGCGCAGGTGCGGACTGAGCGACTCTCGACGCAGGGGCAAGCTTTATAAAGTTTCCAAATACAATCAAAAAGTAAGAAACTGTTGAATTCTGCACGAAAATAGTCACAGAAATGGGCACAAATAAAATTGTAACACACATTTTGTGCTAGAGCCGACCCTGAACTTGACGTCATGAACCGCTCAGATCCGGCTCTAGTTAATTAATGTGGTAAGGACGTAGAGAAATTTGAAATTATCACTTGCTTATGTAATTTCTATTTAATTGCATTATTATAATTTCGAATTACTATTAGTAACTTGAAAATTTTTCAAAAATTTTTTATTATTTTTTTTTTTTAATTTAGCTCAGATGATTAAATGAATATTAGCAACTTGAAAACTTTTTCAAAAATTTTGCAATTTTTTTTTATTTTGCTCAGATTTTTCAACATTTTTTTTTTGAAACAGTTTAAAATCCATTGTTTGATTTTATCGACATTTTGTGCCAGAGCCGACCCTGGTCTTGACGTCATGACCCGCTCAGATCCGGCTCTAGTTAATGAATGCACCAAAGTCGCAGAGAAATTTGAAAAAATCCCAGTTAATCACTTGCTTATGTAATTTCTATTTAATTGCATTATTATAATTCCGAATTTGACAATGAGGAAATCTGCTAGCGACGTTAACGTTGGAACGAATCGTGGGTTTTGGGCTTATTTATATGAATGAAGATTTTTTTAAATCGGTTTATTTTAAATTTTAACCTACGTTGTTGCCTGCATTATAAGCAATTGCCCGTAAAACAATTCACTCAACATCCACAGATGCGGCTGATGTGGGACATAACAGCTCCAATTTAGATGTCCCGATTAGGGAGCTCGATTCGTCGCTCTCATAGTAACAGAAAAAAAAAAGCTGAATGAGCCGTCCGGCGACTAGTTTAACTTGTTTCTAGAATTCCATTGTTAAATTTTATTGAATTAATTCGTACTTGCACGGAATATCCATTTGTTTACATCACATCCTTTTTAGGATGAATTAACAAAATTCATTCAACTGCTGCAGTTGATGGTTTTTCTGGAAACGTGGCATTTAACCATGTCTTCCAAAGAATCTAATTGTGCAGCGGCGCGGGGCCTATTCGCGAGACCATCTTAAATATCACAGGACCTCTAGAAAAACAGGGGCGAGTGGGGTAGAGTATAAAAAAAAAGAAAATAGGGTTATGGAAACTTCTCGCTGTAATACAAGATTATTAGAAAAGAAGTTTCATAAAAGTTGGCATGGTTGCAATGATCACCCTGTCTGTAACCCACGTGGTCGAGTTTCATCGGTTTTTTATTGCCAAATATAAAATAATATTAAATATCTTAGAAGGCTTTACTTAACCACAGTTTTATTATACTCGAACAACGTCAAGACACCTTCCAATTTTATATTGAGTTGGCCATAAACTGAGGGCATTGTTCCAGAAATATCCATTTGAGGAAAGTGCTTAGATTACACGCCATTGGTAGAGAACAAGCTTTTACTGCAGTTTTTGGAAAACAATAAAGAGAAGATTTTTAAGAAAAGCATCAAAGGTGGTGATTAAGGGGTGGCTGATGACCCTAAATTTCAAATTATGTACGGTCAGTTGCATGCCATCTTTTATAGGGTTAGGCAACCAAGGGACGCACCTTTGTCGTTGTATTTACTGGGAACTGACGAACCCAGGTGAAATTCTCAAAATATCGTTCCGACAAATCGTTTAGTAACAAATGTTTCGATATCCCCGGAAATATACAGGGTGAAAATATTATTCTTGAAAAAAGTTGGCGCATCCCCAGAAACAAAAGAAAAGTGAAACAAAATTGTGATCCGAAAGCACAGTGTACAGGGTGTCCCAAATTGCTTGATTTTGGCTGGTTTTCCTATTTCCCGACCAGGTAGAGAAATACTGACATATGAGTCTAGAGCTCGATTTTTGTGAAACGCCGATTGGTGAAAACCACATTTCGATATCTCTAACCGTTTCCGAGATATCGGCAAAAGTTGACATTTTACAGATTCCGAAAAACTTTTTTTAACGTTAAAAAATGTTATTTTTAAAGAGAAATGTGTTATATTGGCAGCAAGGATGACTAGACATATCTTGGCATATATATTTTTGGAAAGCTTATTTTTTTTTCCTATTTTCTAAAGTCAAAGCCAAAACTATGGTTTCCATTTGAAATAACAAAGTTAGCTTTGATATCAAACAATCGAAAAGCGATATATTTTTTTTGACAAATGCATCTTATTCTACGTCAAAAAGTTTTTACCGTTTGAAAAAATATCCAAAAATAAAAAAGTTGACAATTTTTTGGAATCTGTAAAATGTCAATTTTTGCCGATATCTCGGAAACGGTTAGAGATATCGAAATGTGGTTTTCACCAATCGGCGCTTCACAAAAATCGAGCTCTAGACTCATATGTCAGTTTTTCTCTACCTGGTCTGGAAATAGGAAAACCAGCCAAAATCAAGCAATTTGGGACACCCTGTACAATTCAAAATTATGAAGACAGCTCAAGAGTAAAGTACACTAAATACCACTAATACAGAAAAGTTTCTTAAAATAAGATTTTATGTCCAGCTATGACGTACCTATACCTAAAAAAAAAATTAAAATTTTCTTTGTCCTTTTCAGACCAATCAGCGTTACGATTCCAATCACATCTGCCATGTATTATTAAATATCTGAATAGTTGTCATTATTTAATATCTAATGCCCAATTTGGCAATTTACAGGAAACTGAAATTTAAAAGACAATTATACTTCCTGATGCAATGCAAAATTATTTTTTGCATCAACTTTTATCGTAAATAAAATTTTCTGGGAAATTATATAATAACGTAATTAAAAAGAAATTACATAAGCGATTAACTGGGAATTTTTTAAATTTCGCTACGTCTTTAATGCATGAATTAACTAGAGCCGGATCTGAGCGGGTCATGACGTCAAGACCAGGGTCGGCTCTAGCACAAAATGTCTGTTACAATTTTATTTCTACTCATTTCTGTGGACCATTTTCGTGCAGAATTCAACAGTTTCTTACCTTGTAATTGCATTTGGAGGCTTTATAAAGCTTTTTACATTAGAAGTGCCTGCGATATTTGTTGCCAGGACAGTAAATGTGCATGTGCGTTGGAGAGATAAAATTGCCCCTATTTCGATAATTTTTCCACGGCCAACCAATGAATATTTCAGAATAAATAATTCAATTGTCAAAAGTTGTAGATTCTTAGGTTGTTTTTACTCTGCCCAATAAAATATTTAGAGAAATGTTGAATGGCATAAACTGGCCCTAGCAGAGCCATTGAAAAGTGTTTATACCAGTGCAATGACTCCGCATTAGTATTACCGTTTACTACCATTTCTGTTACGCTACTGCATCGGCTTTACATAATGGATTTCTCAGAGTTAAGTACTTAAACCGATTTAATTTAATGCAATGAGTTCAGTTTTCAGATACCAGAAACGATTACAGTCAACGGAATGCAGAAAACGTACTTAAGTAGAGCGGAAGTTTTTTCATTACACAAATTGTTGCAACTTAAGGGGGGGATATTTAATTTGGCAGAGTGGCCTTCAAATTTTGTAATCAGATAATATTTGATCGAATCAATTTATCAGCAGTGACACATCGATAGCTTAAGCGTCTTATCGAAATGCCGGTGATTTTCACGAGGGCGATTTCCTTAAAAATTTCGACGAAATTTAATTTGCATTCGTAATCTGATAAAAGTGCGAGAGATTATAATTCGAAGGCTCTTATTAGGCCCACAATAAATTATAAAATTTTATGAAGGAAAATCTGTATACCTTTTAAATCCCCATTCAAATTTGCAGGGTTTACTTATCGAAAATGAAAGTTTTACTCAACAGGTAATATACAGGGTGAATACCAGTAACTCATTTTAATTTTAAGAGGGGGTTTCTGTTGATGTTTATAACACAAATTACCAATAAAAAAATATAAAAAAGAAAGTTGAAAAACCTACGTAAAATTCTGGTAAACTTTTGAGTACCGCTTCGTCACTCTACTGACCCACTTATGGGGTGAACAACATGCCTTGTATCCAAGTCACAGACTACAAGTTCTAACGTAAAAAACGTGACAAAAAACGTCTAATAAAGTTAAGCCGCCGTTTATAAATTTGCGGTCGGAGACAAGTTAATTGACAGTGACAGCAAAAACTAGTGAATTTATGATTGCAAAAAACAAGGTGAATGCCAGAGGCAAAGACCTATCCTGATTTATTTTCTGTTGAGATAGGTCAGTTACGAAGTTCTGAAAATGTTGACGTATTTTAATTTATTTTCTTTCTGGAAAACTACAGGGTATATATTTTTTATTTTTGGTATATGGCCTTACCATTAACGGGCCTACCATCCCTTAAAATTAAAATGAGTTATTGGTATTCACCCTGTATATAATAGATATCACTAATACAAAATAATTTTATAAGAAAAAGTGTCTTAAAATAGGATATCATACCCAGTTATGAATTTTTAGATATTTACGTAAAAAAATCGTAACCTCAAAAATTCTTCAGATAAAATTATTATTGCGAGCGAATAATATCGGGTACCTAAGTATGTTTTTATTTTTAACGCCACTTTCCACACCGCTACAATAATACCGTCTAATTTGAATAATCCCGTTTTTACAAAACTTTCACGATTACGTGACAAAGAAAATGGAGGCGACAGGCATTTCCGGCAAATTATTTTAAGCTGCATCGACAGCTGCTCTAAAAATAAGTACTGTAACATTACGTATCCGTATGCAAACGAAATGATATATTATTAACATTTGCAAGGGGTTTTGCTTTGCATAATTTTTTACGCGGATAATAACGTATACGGTATGCAATTCCGTTAACTCGCGTGTCGAAGTTTTTTAATGTACTTCCACGAAATACGTAATACCTACCTAGGTAGATATTTTTAGTTGGTAAACAATTTTAAAGCTGATTGCAAACATAACATACGATAAGATGCGAGCCACATAACCTCAAAACTTCAAAAACTTCAGAAAAGTTACGGTTATGAATTTTATTCGTTTCTTTTGGCACACAGTGTATAATTATCTACAGGGTGTCCCACCTATTATAAAATCGTTGCTAACTCTTTTAGGTTTTGCAATATTAACGCCAACTTTCATTTTTCAAATACAAGTCATAGCCTGGCTATGGCTTAGTTAAAATCCAATTTTTATTCTCTTTAAAACGATATATCACAACAGCGGTTTATTTTCAAAAATCCCCTTAACGTGCGCACATCGCACGCACTAGCAAATAAAATTCGTCAGATTGGCCCCTGCGAAATTAGGCAGGGAGTTAACAGGCGCCCCAAATGACAATTAAAGCATCCCTTGAAGTGCGCCGCGTACCGACGTAAGCAGTTTGTTTAGTTCCAGTTGATGACGAACGGATTTTTCTGCTCGCAGCAATTGTCGATGGGTCACGGCTTCTCGAAAACAATAGATCGGCTTTACGCGGAAACGCGCTACAGGTTTTTACTGTGGGGTCTCTGGAACCGGAAATTAGTGCTGTTTATAAAGAGTAATGGGCAAAGAAATAAAACTACCTGGAAACGATTTACATTGCTTACGATATGTGAAGCAGGATTTGTGCTGGGAAGAGTGCGACAGTAGAACCAGGTCGCGTGAAATTGCCGATGCAGTTATAAAAATATTCGGCGAATGAGAATTGGGACAGATAAAATCCAACTGACGTGCGTTAGGTCCGTCTAATCGGTATTTAAACCAGAAAGAAGTGATATTTTTAAATTTCCCGCCTACAGAATGATAACCAAGGTCGCCCAGATTTGTCAACGGAATATCAAAGGCGGCGAGAAGAGTGTCGCTTCTGTATTAGCACTTCCGTGGCAAACAGTTGGGCTTGCAGCTAACTTCAAGTGTATTTGTTTACTTTTGTCATTTACAGCGTTTATAACCTTACTTTCACCAGTTTTACTATCACTAAAAATTAGGAATACTGTTTTGGCACTAAATAATATCTAACGGGCATTAATTGGGTGAATTTTTTTACACAAAAAATATGAATATTAAATTACAAATTTTTCATATATTTTATTAATTTTTTCTTTATCAGTAAAAAACCAAACGGCTGTAATAACCTAGATAGATAATAAGTTCTTCATGGAATAACGAAAATATCCCAAATGCTTTGCGTAAGTAAATTCTACGTTAGTTTTGTGAGTTTCTGGAATATTAATATCAACGATGAAAAATACATTGTTTTCATACATTATTTTGTGTTATTATGACGAGAATAAGTTGCGCAAGAAATGGAATGCTCGATATACAAGAGGTCAATACTATTTATAAAATCCATTCACAAACAACGCACATATAGGGAAAATCAGTAACAGTTCCTTTAATACCTACTGATTTGACTCGATTAAATAATTCAATTAGTCAAACATCACAGCACAGGTACACAACCCCCTTTAAGAAAGCTCTTATCTTATAATACATTAATAAATGGTAATTACCTGAAGATCTGGCCATAGATATACGAAGCACAACACTTATTTAAATGAAAACTGATAACGCCTGCAAAGTCAAAATAATTGTCACAAATTTTGACAGACGACACAATAACGTGTCAAAAGTAAACTCGAACAAAAGCGCATCACATCCCGACTTTCGCAGGGCCTACGTTTTCCCTGTCAAAAGGTAACTAAATTCTGTTTAGTAATATAATTAGGTTATAAAACAATAATTTCCAAGTTCTCATATAAAATTAAAAGATTATGTATTTGTACCAATACTAATATACAAGGTGAACCAAAAAATAACTCATCTGCGCGACACAATAACCTGATCTGTGATACACAACTTATTTTTCATTAGTACTTTGCAAATATATACAGATATTTATGAATTAAGCACTTACCCAATATGTTTTCAAAGCTTTATATTCTTATTGTTCTACGCAACCAATTTTCCCCAATTTAGAACACAATAACTACAATAAATCACAGTTAATTGCTAGAACGCGTAAACGCGAAACGTTTCGCTTGTCAGCTGTCAGCTGTCAATTTAAACGGGCTGCCGTTTTGAATGTTTCGACGTTGCTAGATTTCTTTGGGCTATTGCGACGTTGCCAGATCTAGGTAAATTCAAGGGTCACCATTAACCTCTACATACATTTCATCCCTGGATACTGTTTATAAATCTTAACGCAAGTAAAATGTAATATAAATGACTAAGGTATGTAAAATAACTTATCGACTAAACTATTTTTCGATTAATACCACAAACTTGTAATTATCGAACAGGTATAAAATTTAGAATTATGGGGCAGACGACAGACCTCTCTAACCCTTTCTAGAAACGGATTCTTCTTCACGGGAATGAACTATTCATGATTTAGCAGAATTTCCAAGCAGACACACTAAATTATTGTAGGATGACGAAACAGTTTATCTGATGAGGAATTCGATATGCTGTTTGTCTCAGGGCCCGGGGAGACATTGGCCTCAGGCCTGTTGATTAATAGTTTCTTGTTTTTCCTTAATAAAATACTTAATATATAATTTCCGTCGAGGTATCCGATCAGATTAGAGCGGAAGGTAAGGATCATTTTGTAGATAATTTAAACGCTTTAATTCCTGCCACTTAAGCCAGTGTAATCCGATTTTCGAGGAAGTAATTATTATGTGGGATTTTTGTTTAAATCTCATTACTTATTGAATTTTTGGAAGGTTTAGCTTCCTGAGAGCGAGGGAAGTAAGAAATCCTAAGCCTTGCGTTTCAAGCCCGTTCCATTGCCACGAGATTAATTTCCACACCTCACTGACAGCGAGATTACTAAATTCAGACGCAAGTGCCCCACAGTCAAGCTACACAACCAAGCCCATCGAAATCAAAAAAGAGCGCATGGCATATGGATTATGGGCGCTTTATAACCTTCCAGGAAAAGCAAACGCAGTCTCCCTTACCCCGAGGGTCTATCGAGGGTCCATTGTACTCAGCCATTAGTCTTCGACTGTTGAAGAACAACGTTCAGCACATAGAAAGCAGGGGATTTAATGTAAGGCGCTTCCACGAAGAGCACCGGCTTGTTGCACGATGCAGCTGCGCTTTTCAGAAATATGATAGACTGATTTTAAGTAAGTAGATGGGAATCGGACGTTTAATGTGTGTAGCCATATGGCGAGTGAAAAAAAGCTACATTGTGGGCCGCGCGTATTGGTTTTTGTTTTGATTTTGAGAATCGTGTACAGCGTGGCTCACTTGTTTCACCAAAGGTAAAAGGATTTAGGAAGTTTCAACCTTTCTTTGTTATTATTTACTGCGATGAATTTACACCCACTTTACAGAAGTCTGTAGTATGCCCGCTCAAAACAGAGTCCTAATAGGTGGTGGTTCAGCTGTCGTCCCATAGATGGCGTCGGTGGTACGAAACCGAATTAGGAAATCTAGAGAACTGTGGAATAATCTAGAGGAGCATCTAGAGCTTGCTAGAAGATATATCTGTAGGTATATAAAGGCCAAGATGGTCCACTACAGGCAGGTGAATATCGGAACACAGCACAGAAAAGGAACAGTGACTAGTAGTGACTAATAGTGGCGTAGAGTTGTAATAGGAAAACTATCAAAGGGTAACAATTTAACAAATGGGAAGATAAGATTAAAGAAAAAATTGTTTATTTAAAAACAATTATTCAAATAGGTTATACCTATTTTGTGGAAGAGAAATTAAATACCCATAAGCAAAAATGTTAACATTGTTGTGCTGGTTAACAAATGTGATCTCTTTATTATTAATTCTTGTACTGCAATTACGAGTATTTACATAATTTCGACTGCTGCAGGTATTAAAAATAGTCTTGTCTTAAACGAAACTAAAATGACGTAGTGGCAGAGAGCTGTTGCATAAAATCGGCCAGGCGTGCAACGTGTAACGTATTTTCCGAGAATATCCAAATGTCAAACGAAATTATAATTCTGAGAACCAGATACGTCCAACCGCATCGTTACGTTACGACCTAACTTACTTTAATTAGGAAATTTATTTATTGCTTTTCCGCTAGCAACTAGCAACTAAAACGATAATAAACATATACACATCATTACTGTAAATAGATAAAAATTTAAGCAAGTTAAAACTTGTACAGGAGCGTCGCTTCCACTCTTCATGGGAACAATATGAAATATATCGAGCCAGTGATGAGCAAAGTTAAGAAATATACCAACGAAAGGACCAGATATCGTTAATCGTAGTAGGCCTCAGTATGCAGCTGTCATAAACGCTAGTCTAAACTAGAGACTATAGGGACAGTAACGACAACAGAGCCAAAGTCACGCCCACCCACCATTATGAGGCTAAATTTATCATTTATAACCTTAAATTTTTAGTTTTGCAAATCTGTTTTCAATTATCATTTTAATTTTCCATTGTAACATTTAAAACTCTCTCGGATAGTAGATTTATAAAGTTTCAATATTATAGATTACCTATTTAAAATAGACTGCTAATTATAGGTTAGAATTCCAACCAAAAAGCATTTTGTATTGGTTTTTTTTAGTTGACTATTCAAACACTCGTATTACATACATAATACAATGAATTTATATTTTCTACAGTTTTTAAAACGGATTTTTCCTAGACTTTTTTAGTTAAATAATAAATAAGTACACAGTCGAATGGTCAACAATGAGGCATGACGAGAAATAAACTAAACCAACAAATAATTATCTTATGAATACAATATATACAACATAAAATCGTTGAATAAGTCTTTAAATAGGTCTTTTCACAATACACTAATCACAAATAGCTTTTATACGTTTAATAAAGTCACAATAAATTGTTAAAGTTGCACAAGCATACACAGTATGAGAGCTTAAACAATTCTAGCATTTTTAGCCTCTTAATGGCGGTACGTACCATGTGACTCCAACTACCAATTAAAATGCTGACAACCCTTTGTCGTCACTGTCCCTATACAGTCTCTGTAATCCAAACGATCTGGAGTGACTGGCCGGCCCAATGAATAATGTGACTATAACATTACCTTACATTTTTAGCTTTTGCAAATTTATTTTCAATTTTATTTTTTGTAGTTTTAGTTTGGATTCATCAGAACATTTAAAAACTATCTCATGGAGAAGATTTATAGAGTTTCAATATTGTAGATTATTAGAAATATACTGCTAATTATAGGTTAGAATTCTAACCAACAAAAAGCATCTTATTTTATTAGATTAAGGAAGGCAACTAAAACTTTATTAATAATGCACATGCGTCTTTAATAAAATGGTTTCAGAGGTTGTATGAGCCAGTTAGTTTCGTTTTTCTTGAAAACCATCAAGTTTAATAAAAATTAACAAGAGTAAAATACCTCCTCAGTCCTCATGGATGTATAAAAGCGAATTTATACAATTATAACATTGCAGAACCCTTTGGAAGAAAATTGACCATCACGCCACGGCAATTAAATCCAACTTATACATATCTAAGCTCGTTTGTTTTAAGGTATAGTCGGCCAGTTCGTTTACAAAACCAACCCGTATACTACGCAAACAGTGGACCTAAATATTTAACTAGCTGGAACTAAGTAAATACTAATTATTTCCCAATTGTTAAACATTTCTCGAAACAACAAATTAATTACTACAATTCTCATGCGTGCAGGTAACAATGGCATTTACAAACAGTAAATGAAATTTTAAAACAAACATTCAAATAGTTTCTCTTTTGTTTGGGCATTCAATAAACACGTCTACAAAAGTTCACTAAATTTCGTTTGGTTGGTCATCTTTTTTAAATGCACGCCTTCCTGGAAGCATGCACGCCGAACAACCTTATCAATAATTCTATTTATTCTTTCATAACGTTTTGTTAATTGCTATTACAATGACGTCATGAACTAGATACATCCTTTCTCATTTACGTATATGGCGGTATAAATAACTGCATCTGCTTGAAATCTGCAATTTAATGATGCAGCATAATGGTTTGATAAGTTAAGTACAGAAATGAATATAACATAAACACCCTGTATGTATACACACAAGAAACACATGAGAGAAGGTGAGCAGACGATGAATGGAACAAAATGTGGCTCCAAGGACCAAGATGGTCTTCCGCAGGCCGTAGAATATAGAAGTGAACTGAACACAACAGAAAAGGAACAATGACTAGGTACTACAGTTTTTTATTTTTCTTTTTTATGTTCAGCATTTTTAAGTCGACCATTTAATTGTTTAGAATTTAATATTTGATACTTTAATTTTGTATAAAATACCCCATTATAATCAGCAGTACCCCCACCTAGACAACTTTCCGTCCTTGGCTGCCCCTTTTTACGCAGTTATCCTCTTGCAACACCACTGAGCTGAGAGCCCCACGTTACCAAATTCTTTTGTTTTCACGTCCTCGATAAAAAGTAATTTAATACGGTTTCTAAGAATTACAATCTCTAAATTAGATTATATTCTTCTTGAAAACATTACGTGGCGAAATAATTTTAAATCTTACGGCGTTAAAATTATTATCCTTAATATAAATTTAGAAAAAAAAAACAAGATAGTTTCACACATCATTGAAATAATAAAATTATTTCTCGGTAATACTCCATTAATAAGTAGTGTAAGTAAAAAGTGTTTAAAAAGGAGATAAAATTGTGATTTTCTCAAGTACGCACAGGGCGGGCCTGGGAACATTTCTGTCAAGTGTTTGAAATATAACAACCTTTTTTTTTTTTTATAGATTACTTGAAATTTTCTAAAATTAAACATTACACCTCAATTCATTTTTTTTTTAAAAGAAACATATGAATATTTTAGCAAGACATTTTAAAGTATGGATAAATATTTAACATAACCAATTTATTGATTGAAACAAGTAAAATCTGTTTAAAAACGCGGCGTTTCCTTGTAAGAAATTGGATTACTCTCTATGTGGGAAGTTTTTCTTAAACATTTAAAAGAACTATTTAAATAAGATTTCAAGCAGTTTTAGAGTCCGTTCTAATAGATAAGACACTATGACGTAACTGCGCAGAAACGAATTATTCTTCCCGTGTATGCAACCAACAATACATTTGCGCAGCTTGTTTACGTTTTTAGCCTCTTCTCTTTCGTATAAGGTTTGAACAAAAATCAGTTTTTTAATCCATATACAATATTCCAAATTCCTGTGTGCCTAAAAATTTGTACCACAAGGAATTTATTTAGTTATGCTCTTGGCCAGTCCGCCCCTGCCCATAAGGTTACAGTTGTTGTGTCAAGTATTAAACAAGATAAATATGGTTTTTATCTTATTTAAATTTCGTTAGACAGGTCAAGATTCTGTTTGTTCAAATAATTGTAATGCTCAAATTTATTTAAATTGCGTCAGCTTGCGCAAAAGATACAATTCCAGTAATTGACTATTATTAACATGTACGAACGCTAAATGTCAAGATTACCTAATAGCGGCCAAATTAAAAATCGCTTAACCATAGGCCGACCGCACTTTTGTAATGATTTCCTTGAACCGAATCGTCAGATAATTATCGAAATTATGATCATGATACTGAAGAAAACGTGATTGTTTTATTTAAAAATAAACGTGAACAACAAAATAGCATCCTAATAAATAATAAAAGCACTTATATATTTCACAATTGATTGTTTGCATTGTTACACATTCTGAAGGATAAATAATATTATTTGTAAGAAATTACGATGTTGTTTTACATGAGATTTTAAAAGGGTCTTACTTTAAAGATTGTCACCATTTTTCTGGTAGAAATAATCCTTAATTAATTATTATTTATTAATGATTTGCGTCTGTTCTTTTTCATTTAACCATTTTCAAATCAAAAATATGAGCGAAAAGGAATTAGTAAGAAAATCTGTTGCTAGATGGTAGCACCGAGCGCGCCGTTCTTTGCATCACGTAATGTTGGTTGCATATGGTGTGACGACTTGGCAGTTAATTCACTCTAGATGGCAGCATTAAGCAGTGAAACAAAATGGAAAGTATGGAATCTACATTAAAATATAATACCTTAATTATTAGGTTTATTTTTGGTGTAGATACTATTTCTAGACATTACATTACGTTTTTTAACCAGAAGTAAATATGAAATGCCCATTTACACTACGAAAGTAACTGAAAACGAATATCTTTGGGATTTAGGCAACCAATAATACATGAGTGTAGGTATCGTAGTCTATGTAGGTATATACTTTACATAATATACAGGGCGTTTTGGGAGGAATGGGAACGACTTCCAGAGGTCAAAATAAGAAAAAAGTTAGAAAATGTGCAAAGAATTCTGAGAGATGGATCTGACAGCTTATCATGGCCACTACGGTAAGAGTACTGAGACTTGGGGACAGAGCAGACGACAATAGAGTCACGCCTTAGATATTCTGTGGTCACGCCTACCCGCCATTATGAGGCTAAATTTATCAGGACTAATATAACCTTAAATTTTTTGTTTTGCAAATTTATTTTCAGTTTTCATTTTAATTTTTGTAGTTTCAGCTTGGATTCAATATTTTTAGAAACTCTCCAGATAGTAAATTTCAAGTTTCAATATTGTAGATTATTTAACATATACTGCTAATTATAGGTTAGAATTCCAACCAACAAAAACATTTTGCAGTGGTTTATTAGTGTAGTTAAGAAAAGTCAAGAATTTTTGAGTTACGTATTATGCAAAAATGTATGTAAGTACTTCTTAAAAACATAAAAATATGCGTGCAAGTGTGAGGTTAGGTAAAGATGTAAATTTCATTAAAATGTTTTCAGCAAAGAACATTTAAATTTCACACTGGCTAATAATAGAATGAATTTATATTTTCTATAATTTTTCAAACAGCTTTTTCCTAGACTTTCTCAGTTGAATAATAAATAAGTAAACAGTTGAAAATATACAATATAAAATTATTAAATAAGTCTTTAAATAGTTCTTTTAACAATACGCTAATCACAAATAGTTTTTATACGTTTAATTTAAGTCACAATAAATTAGTATGCAAAGTATATGACAGCCTAAACAATTTTAGTATTTTTAGCCTCTTAATGGCGGTACATACCACGTGAATCCAGCTACCAATCAAAATACTGACAATCCTTTAGAGAGGTGTCCATATAAACCGGCGCATGCGCAATTAAGAACAGTTACAAGTTTCAGCGCGGCGCATTTGAAACGCTTTGAAACTTCTTTCTCAGTTATAGGGGTTGCACCCCTCCTGGTGAAGCTAAACCAGCAAATTGCCTCTACAATGCATCCAGTGAAAAAGTAAAAGTGATGTGTTTTAAGGTTTTTACGGACATATTCAAGTTACACAATATATCCCAGTTAAAGTTTACACACTGTATATAATAAGTAAACAATGAGGCCCTCGTTAAAACAGTACTCGTGTGCTTAGTCCTATAAAGTTTATAACACGTAACAATAAACAATAAAACCACAATAGAGGCAAATATTGTTGTAAGCTGATAATATTATGCACCCAGGCGCGAGGCGTTTGAATTCAAAATGTTCAGACGTCGAATTCCTTTTCCGTTTGAATTATCGCGACAACGAAAAGCATTTCCGATGAATAAATAATCTAAAAATATGTCATAAATCCAAACAATATTTGTGCAATTACTTCACAGATACAAATTGAACTTAATGTTGTTAATGGATGTAACAATGGTATGAGCCGAGTTGCGCCACGATCACGGCAGTAGTTTACGAAAACATGGAGGGTGTAGGAGCGTACGGCGGTGGTAAAGCCGGGGGAGCTTTCGACCCCATTTCATTCGTTCAGAGGCCCCAAGTAATTGTCCGGACTGTATCATGGGTGAGTTTTTGCAATAAGTATTTTTTTGAACGAGTTTTTGTCGCGGCCGGGGCCGAATTTAGCCCTGCTTTTTCAAATAATCGATTTGACAGGCTCCCTTTTTGGTGGGGGTGTGTCATATGTTATTGATTATTTGAATTTTGAAATGGGTCAGGGCGAAAATGAATGAAAATTTTCGGAATACTTTTCCCCACAGCAAAAGATTGGGCTGCTTTTCGCTGACACTTAATTATAACCTAGAAAATTAGTTTGCTGATAGCAGTCCTTCTAGAGAAAATAAAGCACCTAGGTACCTAAATAATTAATACTAATGTATGGTCATTTAAATGCGTAATTCTTTCTCGTTTTCCAATTTAAGGTGGCTTACATAAGTAGGTGTCTTTATTTAGTACGATCTTGACCCGATTGAATTTATATACCCGAGATTATAGGTACCTAATGAAAATGAAATAATTTTACTGATTTCTTTGTTTAAAGTATGTAGGTACTACTTATATGGTTTACCAGTTATGTAGCGAAATAAATTTACACGGGGCAAATAAAAGTTTCTAGTTCGAGCGAGAATTCGAAATTTAATTGGCCTCATAAAAGGTTTTATTTCCGTACGAACAAAATTTAACAGGTACATGAACACAAATAATTTATTTGTATATTTAGGCTTAGAATTACACATAGTAATTATACATAAAGCTAGGCTCTTTGTTTTTAAACACACATAATCCCATTATCTATTTAAGATAAACAAAAAATGTAATTATAAATATCTTTTATCATTCGGGTTATTATTTAAATATATTTTAGATATAGCTTTCGATAATTATTCCATAAATGTAGTAAACACACTTGACTCATCACCAAGTAATAATCTTCAGGCGTTTACTAGTAGCCGTCCCACATGTACACAAACATGTATTTATTTGATTTGATTACGTAACCGATATTTTTTACTTCCCAGTTGTTCTCGATAATAATCTTCGGATGTATATCCTCGCAAGGGTGGAGGTACGACCCGGAGAAGAAGAAGCAATTCTGCCTCTATAACGATGACACTAACGCCTGCAATTACGGGGTGGGTATCAGCGTAATCGCCTTCTTGGCCACCATGGGATTCATAGCAGGGGAGTACCTGTTTGAGCAGATGTCGTCTGTGAAAACGAGGAAGCACTTCGTCCTTGCTGATTTGGGATTTTCAGGTAAAAGCGTAAAAAGAATTGATAGATAAGGACGATGGACAATAAATTTTTGTTTTCAGCTTTTTGGTCTTTCCTGTACTTCGTAGGTTTCTGGTACTTGACGAGCCAATGGGGAAAGTCCAAGACGCCACCCAATGGGGTAGGCGTCAGTAATGTGCAAGCCGCCATCGCTTTTTCATTCTTCTCTATATTCTCGTGGGTGAGTATTGGTTTAATTAATTTTCTCATATATTTTTATCGCCTCCGAAAGCTTCTTATTTTCAAAGTTTTTTGTATGAGAATAACGGCCAACTCGAAAATAGTTGGACCAAAAATATTAAGCGCTTTAAAAAAAAAATTATGATAGCAATAAAAATCACAGTTGTTCTTTCCGAAATTACTAATGCAGAAAAATATGTATTATTTATAGTGGAATTCGACGTTACCTAGATAAAGCCAATTTAAGTTAGTTAACCTTTAGCATAAGTGTAGGTACGAAGGTCAAGTTCACACTCGTTTATTTCCTAACGATTAACTGTCGTATTAAACGTCAGGAAAGGATTGTTACCACAATGAATGTGCCTTGTCGCCATTTCATACCATTTTTTTATTTAAATTTCCGCAATTCGAAACGATATGAATTTTTTCGATTTCAAGGCCATAACCGCATTTTTTGCGTTCCAACGTTTCCGCCAAGGTTCTGATGCAGCCTTCGCTACCAATTACGAGGCGGACGCAACGATGCCAACTTCATACCCGTCGTATCCCGGAGGGCCAGAGACAGACCAGCACTATCAGGAACCGCCATTCTCTGCTGGGCCCAATCAAAGAGGTAAGTGAGGAATTTGACAGTACAGTACTGCCGTCCTCCATTACTTATAATTTTATATCGAGTTTTCTGGTAGTAAATAATTCTTATATGAATAATTTTTTGTCTCTAATGTATAAAGTAAAATAATAATTCAATATAAATAAAAGGCTGGTGGGTATTTGCCACCTTGCAAAATTTTGGCCTCAACAGACTAAACACCTGCCTTTATTTTCCTTTGGAAATGATAATTGGGATAATAAATAAATATAAAAGATAAGGCAGATATGTAAAAAAATATTATTTTAAGCGAGTATTTTATGGACAGCATTAGTCATATTGAAAGTCGATATCAGCAAAATATAATCAATCTACAGTTACTATCTGCTTAATGTAATATTTAAATAAATGACAAATATTTGCACCTGGGAAGGGGTCAGTATGATGTTACGAAAATCTTATTGCATATTTAGTTAGTTATACAGTAACGGAAGTTAATTTTCAAATATGGATTAAATTTTTCATTTTATTTTCGCCTTGGAAAAAATATTTGGACACAACCAGGTTTGCTGTCTTAGTAATAAAAATTGCCTCCTTTATGTTATTGTCTCTTTTCTAGGACCCACAGACTTTCAGGCTCCTGCATACTAACAGGTTACACATTAGACTTGATAAGGATAGCGCAGCTGCCTCTCTTAAACTAAAGACACGGGTCCGCGACAAGAAGACCAGCCGTCTGCTGTAATATAAAAAGGTGTTTTATGTATTTGTACTTAGAAAAAATGGTAGTTTTAACCAAATTGAATTCCACAAGAACAGCATATACATATATTTAAGGTTATTTTCCCCAAGGGTGATTTTAAAAGAGGCTAATTTATTTTTTATCATTTGTAAGATATATACAAAGCCATAATAAAAAGATACGTTCAAGTATATATATATAAATAAATGTTGAATAATTATTTTTAGTAAAAGTTCAATGTACAGTTAATATAATATAAATGTCGAGCGCTTGTAGGTCTCTTGCTTTTATATCCCTGTTTTTGGTCACTAAATTATGCACAGGTATTGTCGATTGCCAGTGTTCTAGTTGAGGAAAATTAAAATTTACAGAAAACGTCAAAAGAAGTACGGTCGATGTTACACAGCATACTAAACATATATAAGCCAGCCATACATTGCATTGTCCCCTAATAAAAACCTAAAAACTACCAATTAGTTGCCGCGAATTGACTTCTAAGTTTGACGTTTTCATTTCTAATTTTCCCCAGTTACTTTGAAGGCAATCAAGCAATCGAGAATCATGTTTTTGTAGACTGTTGTTAAGTAAGCGTTAAAGATATTTTCGATTATGAATGTTTGTTAACTGGGTTTTTATTGTTTTTTGTGTGCCATTGGTTTTATTATACTCTACAGGGTAAACGTTTATTTAAAGCAAAAGTGTTCGTTGAGAATTTTTATAACTGGCGAGTGGGGGCACATTTTTTTCTCATACAGTCGGAACAGGTTTTTATCCTAATGAAGAAATACCTACTTTTTTAATTGTTTCCTAATTTGGTGCACCACGGCAAAGACAGAAATAGTGCACTTGTGTCAAAACATGCCTATATAGTTTGCACTTTATCATATTATCATGTCACTAGTTGTCGTAAGCTTTGGCTGTCAAATTTAAAAAATTTGGGTTTTATGGAGAATTATTTCTACGAAAATGCATTGAAATGAGTTTGTGGAGCATAAACATTCGATTGTTTCCTCATACGCTTACATTCGATTGTTTCCTCATACGCTTCAATATTTTACCATCCGGTCGTCGAATTTTCTCAGCAAAAACTTGAAATCGGCGCCATTTTAAAAAAATGGCGGCCTTAGATAAATAAAGACTTCTAATATGTTGCAAACTGACTGACGTGACGTTTTTAATTCTATTTTGAAAGGAGATTTATGTTTATGTAGACTGCTATTCGTAAGTGTTAAAGATGCTTTTGATTATCAACGTTTAAATTTTTATTGCTGTTTTGCGTGTCATTAATTAATTATACCGTACGTTTATTTAAAGCGAAAGCCACTTTGGAAAGAAGAACGATTCATTTGAGTCATTTGTATGGGGTTTTAAGAACTGGCGAGTGGAGGGCCGACATTTTTTTCTCATCTTAAAGTTACGTAAAATGGTATTTTAAGATTTAAGACTAGTACTGTGTTGTGATGGATAAGTTTCCTGTTCGAATTAAATGTGATTATTTCCCTTTATTTTTTATCTGAAATATTTACGCAAAGCCAAAAAGCAAACTCCATCTTATTAATTTTGTCATTTTAAAACAAATGCAATTGCAATTGTTACAGTTTCATTTATATACTCATTTTGAAGAGTCTACGAGGCAATCCCACTCACATATTTCCTACAATGGACATGTTTGTTACTGGGAAGTTAAGCATTTCAAAAACAGTCGTATTTTTTTAACATGACAATAAACATGATAATTCCGCGAGGTACTAAAAAATGTGAATATTTTGAGGTCTGCAAATAAAAACATTAAAGGATTCTGCACAAATTTCTATCGTTTCATTTATTTTTCCACATAACGGTTTGTAAATATTTTTATTTAAATGGCTGCTTAATATGTATGAAAAAAAGTGTAAAATAGTTGGATGTCGCATAGAAAAAGTTGTTTCCTGTGAAGTTGATAGTTTAGAAGTTTGTTAGCAATAAAGAAACTGTAGATATTTATGAAATTATGTATTTTTTTTGTTGGATCTGCCGATTCTTTTCGTAGACATTTTACTTGTATTATTTTACTCAGTTTTCGCTTAAATAATTTTACGTTAATTGATCTTGTTTAGATGTAAAAAAAGTTTATTTCTTTGTAATGTTATATGAGTTACCAATAAATGTTAAAATTAAGGACAGATTTTCATTGTACTCGGCGTTCCCTTCCAAAGAATAAAAAACTTGTAAGGACAACTTTACTTTAATCATAACATACAAAATTAAGAAAATTTTTTCTACCCTAATTTTTTCAGTAAAATTTTTGCACCTGGGGTGCTTTGGCCATTCAGTTGCTGCAAATGTTTCTTCAACTTCACTTTAAAGTTATTTTGGGTCTCGTCTGAACCACTTTCGAAGGCGGCAACAAGCAGAAAGCAGCCTCTATTCAGTTTTAACCACACCGACAACTGAAATAAAAAAAAAACATGAACGTTTCTCACGACACTAGATACCAACTGGCACTTACAACGTCTTCGTTTAATTTCTCAGCTAGAGCAGCACCAAAAGTGGGATATCCATTCTCCAAGTTCACCTTATCATGCTGGGCTAATTTTTTTAAAGTCATATGCATCCCAGCGTGCTCTATTCCAAGAATTCCCTGCTCTTTTTCTTTTATTTTCCAGTCCAAATTTGTTATTACTTCTACTATGCTATCGTATGTCTTTTCTAGATCTTTTCTACTACCTAGAAGTTGTTTCACTCGTATTCAGTAGAAACGGCAATGCACAGCACAACTCATACACGTTAAAATTACCGTCGACAACGCATTCATATATACTTTTCAATTATTCTCCGAATATGTCAAGATTGTAAAAAAATGCAAAACACTTACCCGCTTTAAGTATCGCACTCATCTCGGTGGCCAACGACGCATTGGATAACCAAAACGCTGCATCGCTCGAGACTAGCTCTAACAAAGACGAAATTGCATAACCTAAAATTTCTTTTCTCCTAATTTCAGGCGATTTCTTACATGTCGAGGACTCCCTTCCTTGTGTCAATTCACTGACGAACACCGGATGGAACTTTGTGGAGTCTGCAGGAGCGACCATCCAAAGCAAAACCTACGATCAGAAAGAAATTTCACATACACCCATATAATTGAATGCCACATACGCACCTTTCTACCCCATTCGCTAACGGCCAGTTCTCTGGCGTTCTTTAATATGTCGGACAAAATTATTTTATGCAACAGAACGGTATCGTCAGCTGAATCTATTAACGTTATAATGGTGCAGTGTCCGTGTTCATGTTTGGATAGTTCCACTACGTGCTCCTTTAAAGCCTTCATGATTACCTGTAAAATTTAAACCGTTATATGTTTCCATAAAATATATACAGGTACCACAGTTTTACCTTCCTTTCTTTCGTCGAGCCGTGCCAAATGCACTGCATTGCAACCCTAGCGCCATCTTTACTGTTACTTATAACGACAATGTGTGGCGCAAGCTGTGAAATCATTTCCTTTTTATCCTCTTCTGAGCATACACCTAGAAATTGGTACAGCACGGACTGGACCAATCCTGAATCTAGTAAGCTCTTATTCAAAATCTTTATTAAATTGGATTTAGTTGCTCCCAGCGTCGCTGCTTTTAGGCTCTCGTTGTCTTTATATGTATCCCGGAGATGTTTTACGTTGGCATCTTTGGAATTTTTATAAAGATCACCGTAGAATTCTTGTATGAGGTACTGCTTTTGTACTGGAGTGGCCCAAGTGGAGAAGGCATATTCCATTACAGGGGCGCTAACGGCATGACTAGCTAGTTTTACGGCATGGCCATACATACCATCGATTATGCGCGACCTAGTCTCGTTGTTTCCATATTTTAATAATCGTTTCACGCAATGAATGCCGTATTTCGACTGCAACATTTCTACCGTGACTGGTACTAATTCCTAAAATATTAAATGTATCAATCTGTGAAGCTATAAAAAAACAATTTATTTTTACCGTTGATATTTGTTGTATAACAATGTCGGATGAATATTTTAGCAACCATTGTACTAATCTTGCTGTATCATGCGCTAAAACAAACTTAGGATAGTGTCCTTTTCCTTTAAGAAGGTTATGCAGTTGGTTTATTAATTGTGTACGTTTCTCTTCTCCGCCTTTCAGTGTCTTCCGTCTTAAATCCTCGCCCATTTGCTTGGCTTTAGCGATAACATCAAAACCGTCCTTTGACTGTTTGCGTTTCAGTTTCAGCTCTTTCTTTTTCTTCTTAAATTCAACCCAGTCCTCAACTGCTTCTGGTTTCTGAGCGTTTGCATTAAATTTTCCTTTACCCTTTGATGAGAATGTCTTAGCTTTGGCTTCCTTAAGATTTGTAGGGTCACCCTTTTTGTCGCTCTTTATGAATTTTGATTCTTTCTCTGGCAGCTTATGCTTGGAATGTTTTTTTACAGGTTTTGCTTTTGTCGTCTCTTCATTTTTTAATTGTATGTTTTCTTCCAGTTTAGGTTTCTTAGGAGACGAGTCATCTTGCACAACAGCTTTAGTTCTCTTTTTCATTTTTTTTTAGTAATAAAATAACTATTCACTAATAATTAAATAAATAACTGGCGCGACCACAATCTACACGTGTTTTTAAGGTTATGTCAGACATCGAGGTGACATTTGACATCGACACGACACGCTAGTTTAGATCAATGCAGACAACATATGGAAACAAAATATCCAGGGAATTTTTTTTAGCTTATCAAAGCTGTATTTTGACGACGAAATAGTTTAAAAACACTGTTGATTGGTCTATATTCGAATTTAGACCAATTAAACCAAAAAATGGCTCATTACTCGTGGAGTTTACTGTACGTAACATTGTAAAAAAATATATTTAGTAACTTTAAATGATTGTTTTGCCAACTTAAAAAAAAATAAAAAGTTCAAAACACCCTTGTTTCTAGTAGGTGTAAGAATAAGCCTTGTATATGTATTCTCATAGAGTATATTTAGTTACTCTTATGTGTATTCTTATACAAGGGAATAAGTAATCAAACTTGAATCGCGTGACAGTAGTTCGGAAACTAACACTTCTAACCTCACTTTATATGTTGATTAAAATGCGTGCTTTTTACTTTCTGTGAAAATGGGTAGAAAAATTCCAGGAAGAAAGCATCGTGGTGTTAGAGACCCTGAAAAACAAGCAGCCGTAAGATATAACAGGTATGTAAATACTTCCTGTAAGTGCGACAAATAATAAAATATTTTTGCAGTATAAAAGACAAAATTAATGCTCCGCCACCAAATCCAGATGATCAGCAAGTATCTCAAACTCTGCAAAGAATTATTGATCTGAAAAATAAAACAAAAAATGGGTTATTTAATAAGAAGCCCAAGAAGAAATCTAAAATAGCCTCGGAAGAATCGGCTAGTGTCACCGACAATAAATCTGCTAATAACGGCAGTAAATATAAAGGAAAACCTGAGAAAACAATACCGGTATTTACACAGCTGCCTGATGAAAGTAATAGGGACTTTTTAAACCGTGTTAATAAGATATGTCAAGATGTTACTAAGGAGGCCGCATTTGAGGATAAATATGGAGTAGATATTAAAAGAAACGAGGCGGGAGAGGAATGTTTTCAATATACTTATGCTCCTTTAAATTATTTATATAGTTTGTTTATAGGTGGAGGAAGTAGTAAAGAGACCTAAAGACGAACTGGAACTCTTAATTAAAAAAGTTAAAAAAGAAAAGAAACTGAAGAAAACTAAAAAGAAGAAAAAAAAATCGGAAGATGACGTACCAAAGTTGACAAAGTCTCAGAAGTGGCAAAAGAAAAAAAATGAAAAGAAATTGAAGAAGAAACTTAAGAATGGCGATGAATTTGCTAATTATAAGGATAAAGTAGAGTTTGGGGAAACCGTCCATGCTCCACCAACTTTAGTGGTACCTAAAAAAGCCGAAAAGCAAAAAAATGCACCGAGAGTAAGTAGAAAGAATGCAAAAATTCGATTCTCTATTAAGTATATGAAATTTTTTTAGCCTGGAAGGAAAAATTTACTGTTAAAAACCATGTTGGAGAAAGGAAGTACACTGCCTAAAAAATCAGCTGTAGGTAACACAGACGAAAAATTACACAAGACCAATAACAAAGGTATCGATAAAAAGGGAAAACGGAGAGATTTGCCTAACGCCATGCGACGACAACTGGATAAGCAACAAAAGGAAATAATAACAGCTTATAAGGTACTTAAAGCACAGAAATATGTTAATAGTTGATAATTTTCAAATAGGTAAGGTATTTTGTCGATAAAGCCTTTTTATATTTAATTTAAAAAACCAAAATCGTATTTTCCCAGTGGAAAAGTTTATTCATGTTGTGGTTTTTGATTAATTATTTCATTGTTTATGTTGTTTTATAACCGTTATGAATTTTTATGTCTAAAATATAAAACGACCCTATAAAATGAATTTTATTTATATTGTACTAAAATCGAAATTGTCCCCGAGATTCATTGTCAACTAGTTACTAAAATAAAATGTGTTAAGCGCAAAATATACATTAAATTTTATGGGTATAAGTTTCAAATATTTATTTTAGTAATGATCATCAATATCTATATAAGTAGGTACCTAAATCTGAGCTGTTACGAATAAGTAATAAAATAAATAAAAGTGTAGTATTTTTTATAAATATTTATATTCGTATAAAAGTACAAATTTTCCATACTCATTAACAATACTTTTTATAATATCATAACTTATTTTACATTTCCTAACTCTTTTAACAAAACAAATATAACGGAACAATATATTAATAATAAATATTCTGAAAACAGGAACACAAACACTTTTCTAATATTTAACAAAAACACGTACACGAATGTGGAATGTAAAACATTTCACTGTGGCACAAACTAAACCATGTGATATCCACCAATAACAGGAATGTATGCTCTCGTCTTATATATTTGAAACTAACCTCAAATTTATAAAATAAAAGCACATTGCAGTCAAGAAAACCACCGCAGAAAATAAAACAAAACTCTATAAACCTTGTTTGTTTCGATTGGAAACCAACAATCTATACATCATTGATAGTCTGGGGGTAATTTTTATAGGACAGCTCCTTATTGGCAATAAAGTCATACATGCCCACGACCAAATCTCTGTACAATATCGGGTTGACATTCTTACCAACTTTATACAACAAAAAGAAATCACCGTAGGTAATATGGTTTATAATAAGCTTTGCCTTCTTTGTATCCAAATTTCTGGTCTGCGCCCTGAGCAAGTAAACCCTAAATTGCGGCACAAACAAAAATATACCTCTGTACACCAATGAAAAGAACGTTACTAGTAGCAAAAACAACAACCAGTACCATAGCACCAAAAAGAACTTCTCATTCAGCACATTCAACGGTAAGATACAAAGCGCGTCAAAACTCTCCATCGTACCCGACGGTCCGTACTTGTAGTAAATGCATTTGGTCAGCTTTGGAAACACGGAGGACATGGGGTTAACTTTTTTGTATGTCGCAACCGCAATCCCATATAAAGAAAAGCTTCCCGTTATGAACCAGTCCATGAAATAAATCTGGGCAATCTAAAAAGAACGTCATACCTTGTACGAGGTTAATTTAATATGCCAGACGACTTACCACATTCACGAAGTTTAAAATTTCGCAAAAACAGTACCGCACCGTGTACATGTTGTGGGAGTATCTTCCGTTCAGCATATACGTTATTAATTTATCCTTGGTCATGCTATTCCAGTTGGGCGTAAGCACCGGGCCCGCTGAAATGAAACCGTACACGTATTTGTATAAACATTTATCGTGTTACGTCAAGCTTAAGCGTAGGTAATAGTTTGGTATTACCACAATATTAATTCTATAGTAAAAAAACTTGGCACTTACTTATATCTTTTACAAGAAGTCGTAACCGCCCTCCTTCCCAAGTTTTCCACAAATATCTCGGCAAGTAAAAAATCAAGGCTTGAACACAGAACGCAATGCATACCCATTGATAATAACTTTGCTTAGCTGCGTCTTGGGGGTTGTGTAGGAGTCCCAGGCCTGGCAGATTCAAATCTGAAAGAGCAAAACCTTTAGTATACAGAGTAGGATAAACGGAGACATATTCTCGTTACATGAAATACTCACCCTGTAGGTTACTTTTCACAATAAAGGTACCGTAAATCCAACAAAAAGTGTCGATGACTTCCTTCCTTTCCTGAACATCGCAGTCTATTGGATCGCCGAAGTACTGCTTACTCGTTAATAGAATCGAAAAGGCCAACAGCAAAATCACAGTCACTTTATAATGTAATTTGAACACGTTATTATCAGTGTGAATCTGCTCTAACTTTATCAGGGATTTAAACGAATTTAAAAAGTCAATCATTTTAACGGCAAACGATACAAGTGCTTACGAGTAAAAAAAATTTTAAATCAGGAAGCAAACAACGCAAACAAGCTCGTTTGATCACAGAAAAGTTTATGCTGTGGTTTTAGTTTGAATTTTATTAGACCTACTTACGAATTTAGAAGTTCAAATGTACTATTCTAGTTCCTCTCGACACGAACATACATTATAGCTATTTTCTAAAACGACGATTAGTCTTAAAGCGATTTGTTTGATTGAAATATTGTACTAATTTATTTATTCGTTATGTAAAAATTAATTCATACAGAAGTTTTATACAATAATACGTCGTTTAAAATATAAATATTCCCCACGTGCCGCGCACTCTATCGGTGGTTAGCAGAACATCGCGCTCCCGATTCTTTGACGTTTAAGATATCTGTGGGGCTTTTGTTTATTTCTGCAGCTTCCTGAGAAGATGACGCCGCCTAAGTTTAAAGCACAGTAAAAAATTGTTTACATGCTTTGTGCAATAAAAGTTAACAGATTCATTGTTTATTTAATAAAGTTTGTTTTACTGCTGGTTTACTGCAAGCTTCCCGAAAATCGTTGAATCATAAATCTCCTGGTTCAGAGAAAGTTTTGTATGCACAGCTTGACCTTGTGAGTTTATTAATATGATCTATGGAACATTTCAATTAAAGTCTATTAATATTATCGTTTAAAACGTTGGCTGGGAGCAATATAAACATATTCCCACTCGTTACGCAGTATTTAGAGCAATTAGCGTGATGTACTCGATATGGGGGCATGTTTAACGCTTGAACGTGAGGAAGGAAAAGCAAGAAAGCGAAGCGAAGAAATCGACAGGCAGCTGGGAGAACTAGCTAAATTACAGAACAATGTTATCAAAATTTTACTTCTTGGTAAGTGACTTACAATAATTACGTTAGGCAATAGTAAAATTGAAACGTGGATTGTTTTAGGTGCTGGTGAAAGTGGGAAAAGTACCCTAGTGAAGCAGATGAAGATAATCCATGCAGATGGATTTACTCATGCCGAGCTGAGTAGTTTTAGGCCGACAGTTTTGGATAATCTTCTGGCATCGATGAAGTACGTTTTAGCAGGAATGGGAATTCTGAGAATAAACCTAGAGCACTTTAGAAATAAGGTATGATTTTGAAGCGAAAAGTTTGCATCGAGAATTTTAAATTGGACGTTTTTAGGTTCATGCACAAAACGTCTTAATGGCTAAAAGCTGTTTCGACATGAGCTTCACCGTACTACCTAACGTGGCAGCTTCTTTACAAGCCCTATGGTCCGACAGGGGAGTTAGACTAGCGGTAGCTAGAGGTTACGAATACGAGCTGAACGACTCAGCGCTTTAGTAAGAGGTTTACTATTAGACTTTGTGCTTTGCGGCGCTAACTGTTTTGATTTTAGTTTATTTGAAAATATGGAACGAATCTGTGATCCGAAATACGTGCCAAACCCGACTGATGTACTCAGAGCGAGAGTGCGAACTCAAGGCATAATAGAAACCCAGTTTCGTATTAACGATATGATAGTGAGCATGTATGACGTTGGGGGACAGAGATCCCAAAGGAGGAAGTGGATTTATTGTTTTGATGATGTTAGAGCCGTACTGTTTGTCATCTCACTTAGTGGATACGATATGACGTTGCTAGTAAGTAAACTGACGCTTTGTTAATATTTCGTCAGGAAATAATGTTTGTTGTTCCTGGAACCGACAATGTATATTATCTGATTTGTCGCTAAGCGGAAAGATAGCTGGGGGTTTCCACGTTTATCATTCTATGAACTGATTTCTCATGTTTGAGTTCAGCATACTTGATAAAAAGAGGAGATAATAGATTTTTGGGAGGGGCGCTTTTATCAAAGATACTTTTAAGATGTTCGTTTAAGTTATTCGAAACTTCTTCATAAACAGGATTAAACTTTGCCGAGCTTCATAATTGAATAAAAATTATTCACCGTACCCGTTTATTGATTTTTCTCCAGACATAAGCATTTGGCATTTTAAAATACACGTAAACCTATGAACGATTGGTAAAAGTTTTTATTATTTATAGGAAGACCCTAGTGTCAACAGGCTTGAAGAAAGCTTAAACTTGTTTGGGCAGATAGTGAACAACCCGTTCTTTAGAGACGCATCTTTTGTGCTGTTTCTAAACAAATTCGACCTCTTCCGGGAGAAGATTTTGTACTCTCAGAGGCATTTGAGGCTGTACTTTCCAGATTATAAGGGTAAGTTTACATATATTATTTTTTAGCTTATAAGTGGTCGTACGTAACTTAAATAACCGAAGCGGACAATATATTGATCGATTATAGACAAACATGTTTGTATGGATGTTTATTCTAATATAATTTGAAGTAACGATTTTTTTGTTGTGTGTTTTTGAAGGACCAGACAGGGATGTCGATCGAGGGGCCTTGTTCATTCAGCATAAGTTTATATTAAGAAACGGTGATTCCAGAAAAGTATTATATCCGCATTTTACCACTGCCACGGACACGGCTAACGTACAAGTAGTGTTTCAGGCGGTCATGGAAATGGTGATATCCGCAAACTTAGGACATGTTACGTTGTTATAATTCTAGTTAGATGTATTCACCTAAATCAATTATTCCCAGCATCCTTATGTCATATCCGGGTTGGAGGATTCCTTTCGTCAGCTCTTTCCTTTTAGTAATCCCTGCTGCTTTTTTTTTTACTTAAAGAGTTATCGTATAATTTTTGGCGTACAATATAATCATTAGATTTACGTACTGGGTAACACAGTAACACGGGGAGTACTTACGAGGCGTAAGTCCGATTTCTACGGTTTTTTTAAAAAGTTTCAAAAATTGGGAGGGGGGGGGGGTTTGAATAAAACTAACGTTATCTAAATGGCCATAAAAATTGCATTTATTTATTTTCAAAAATTATGGAGTTATCGCCATTATTTGATTTTTTATGAAATAAAACAAAAAACACTCAAAACATATTTTAATTTGTTGATTAAAAACTTATTAGGTGCCTACGTATAAACGATAAATGGGACACCCTGTATACTATTTTTCAAATTTTCCAAAATTTTATTTTAATGGAAAGGAAGTGGGACTGCTATTTACTACTAAATACTAAGTAACTGTGTCACCCAGTATATCCAAAAATGATTTATTTTCCGAAGAAGTCTATTAATAAAATTGTGGCAACTCCTCCTCTTTCCGTTATTTATATCTTTGTTTATTAACAACCAATTTTATGAGTTCCTAGGTGATTATTGTTATTCCCTTGCCAATATTTTGTGTCAAAAGAGTGAATGTCTATAATTGGTACCCACATCATGTTGCGTTGGGTAGAAAAAATTGTACTATTTATAAGAATAATTATTTTTTTAGCATTTTACTCATGCTCACGCTCATACGGTGGTGTAAGTGCACAAGAGCCCCCCCAATAAACCGTACTTATTATAATAATCTGTTAAATTTGACGTTTTAGACGTTGTGGCTTTTGTCTATTGTTCACCCGCTGGGCCAAACTGTTGTAGTACGGTTGGCTCTACCGTAAAAACCCTGATTTTAACTCTCTTGATTTTTATTTTTAAATTCTAAAAGAAAACGTTTACGAAACCAAAGTTTTATTTACTAAACATTAGTTTCTATTTTTGATAAGAAACTATTTTGTTATCGGTAGAGTTGATAATTTATCTGGTATTGCGGCGTTGACTCACGGATCATTGTTCAACAACAATTTAGGTATTTAATTATAGTAGCTGCAAATAAATTTCTGTTACATGTTATCAGTGAAGAAAAATTCATTACTAATTCAATCACATAGCTGCTATCAGAGATTTGTGGTATTTATTTGTGCCATTCCGACATTATTTCTTCCATTTTAATTGTAATAATAGCAAGCCACTACGAAGCCCTTTGCATTTTGCTCACTAGCTCTGCAATTTGTTTGCAATTCTCTTATAGTTTTTATGCCATATTTCGTTAGTTGGTCTCATTTTTGGTAGCTTTTAAGTTATAGTTCATTTTTGGTTTAATATTGCTTTCTATTTTTGCGTTTAATTTTAGTTACTGCATACGCCAACGACGGCAGCTGTTATTCGCTTTG
This sequence comes from Rhagium mordax, assembly GCA_963680705.1. NCBI lineage: Eukaryota > Metazoa > Arthropoda > Insecta > Coleoptera > Cerambycidae > Rhagium > Rhagium mordax. The sequence continues at coordinate 58,245,389 of OY796662.1, read as the reverse complement.
TAAAAGCATCTTTCGCGCAGCTGCAACGCCGGTAGGTTTTACTTTAGCTTTAAGAAGATTTTCTTTAAAAGATCTCGCTGTGTGTTCATTCTGAAACAATTTTCGGGGAGACGTCTAGGTGGCTTTTTTAGATCGGTTTAAAGACGTTTCGGATGAACATATTGCTTTTAATTATTATCGATTGCCTGTGATACAGTGGCCTTGTGAAGTGTGCAAATTTTCATCACATGATCGGGGTGTCCTAACCAATAAAACGAATTTCGCCATTAATTATTTTCTTCTAAGAAATGGCTACAGTTTCTCGTTTTGTAATCAATCGTAGCATTATTTCGGTTATACAGGGTGTCCCACTTACCGTTTCCAAGATACCCATGGTAAGCACGATAAGTGGAACACCCTGTATATGACGTACAGTTTGAGCATTGTGGTATGCATCATATTGCGGAGCGCTTTTTCTTACCACTGCAATATTAGCCAATGTGCAATATTTAAATAGTGATGGTGTTTAGTACTACTAAATCGATGTTTAATTGGTTAGGAATACCTTGTTTTAGTAATTGAGCCTTCTCCAAAATTCCTTTTTACTGTTTGTCTAAACGTTTGTCATGTAGATACCTACGTGATGCACAATTTTCTGCCAGGAAAAAATGTTGGTATTACAGTTATGTTTATTTGTAAACAAATGTGTTTATGGTTTTTGTTGGAGATCGGCTCTGTTAATGATTGTGATTTAATGTAGTAGTTATTTGCTTATAAGAAATATATTACGCGACATGTTATAAATGTTTATTGCATTTGATAATAGTAAGTGTAGGATAACTTTGATGTACACTTTTTTATTATGTACTTTGCATTTTACTTGCCTGAAAAATCAAAATGAATCTCTATTATTATTGAATAAAATTCAAATTTTATCTAATAGTTTTTTCTTGTCCTGGAAAAAAATAAAATCCTTATACCTCACAAACGCCCCAGTCTTGATATATTATTTTGAAAAAAACAGAATTTTTTTATTTGAAAGTTGCTATAAAGAAGTTTTGCCAAATTCAAAAATTCAGTTTCTTGTGTGCGGTGGTTACGGTTGGAAATGTCAAGCATAAATACCCTGATTTTGTTTACTCTTTATTGCATACTTTGATATATTTTTGTGACTTATTTATGTTGAAATTCAAATCTGTGTCTTTCCATCAAAAACACTAATAAAGATAGAGAATACCCTATGATTAAAACGACGACTGGAAACAAGAAATGGTACAAACTTAAAGGACCCGTTTCGCTACGTAAATACGCCGCACGGTTACCACTTGATAAACCACAGGAACTGTGTAGATTTTCTTTATACCTGAAAGCAGTCATTACAACTTTAGAAGATTTGATTCCGTTTTACGTACCAATACTGAATTAAGCCGCCAGCTTCGAGCCTGCTAAATATCCGTGAAAAAGTCGGGGTGAAAGGCGTGGATTTTTGCATTGGCCACGCATGCCACTCCCTGGGAATCGGGTAGACAGGCACAAGACTTAGACTGTATTTTTGACGAACGCTAAAATTACACTCCCGCAACACCTGAAATACAATAACTGAATGATTATATAACTTCTTGTAAAGCGGTGATAAATACATACCATGAATTGCAAAGGAGATTCTTCTTCAATATAAGCCACTTTATTTTTTAATACCTCAGCTATGGATCCACAAATATCTGTTACAATGTTGATCGTTTTCATTAAATTCTTGCATACATTTAGTGACGACTCTCCGCAGTTGAGATCCAGGTACGGAAAGTCTTCAATGTGGATCTAAAAATGTTTCAAGTTTTGTTTTGCTAATAGACGCTTTGTTAAATTCCAAAAGATTGCTGTTATATCTACCATAAACTTAAATCCTCTCTCCACCATTTCGTCCATATCGGCTGGGTCAGTTGAGGAGCTCATGAACACATACGCTTGTTGAGCCTTGTAATAAGTAGTTAAGCAACAACACACAAACCACCAGAGGAAAAATATAATTTTTATATACGACCTCCATTTCTTCCCGTTGTGTAGCTTTGAGCTTTGTTGTTCAACTAAAAACACTAGTGGAATCTACAAAAATGGCATATATGTTACGGAGGTGATTCACTACGGTTTTCCTGAAACCTGTCGAGTGCTTGAATTTACAAGTGCTGTCTGATGAACTTATCTGTACTTATATAAATAACGTAATACTAAATTCTGTCCAGAGGAACGTGAAAAAAATCAACGCTAACATCGAAATTTGCTAAACATTTTTTTACCGTTCTTAACTTGCAACGTTATAAACTGTGTTTTTGTCAGTTGTGGATTTTCCCCAGGTTCCACCGACCAGACTCTACCACACTTACAAATGCATATTCCATAACAGATCTATCGCAGCCATGTAACGACCACTTTGTCACTAATGCTATGCCTGTAACGCTCATTCCAATAGCTATAACAAAGAGCCAGTTCGATATAAACGTACTGTGCAAGAACTGAATCACCAGCAGCCATTGGTCGTCACGCACCCCGAAGATCACCTTATATCCTTGGTATGTGATGTATTTGGTGAAGTCCAGGTGTTTTGATCGTCTGCTGTCTTGTGATATGCCGCTTACTGCCCAGTCGGTTTTCTTGTAACGTACCTAAGAGGTCGAACTTTTCAAAGTAATTATGTCTCTAAGTCTTTATCGGGACTAAATTACAAAATTGTATGAACAGGGTTCGCGTAAGTTGCCTACCTCTTGTAACATTGTTTCCCATGAGCCGTTATAATATCCAGTGTATTCCACAAGTTCGTATCGGAAATTCAGTTTCTGACTGAGAGCTTGCAGCAAGCGGAACTCTGAACCTTGGGGAACGCACTTGTCTTTGTCTTTGTCATAACTAAAAATATTAAATATATACACATGTATATACTTATAAACAGTACATTGTTGAACCCGATATATCAACAGGTCGCTGTTGATCCCGCCCTTTAGAACCAAGATAGATGAGTAAATTTTATCACAATTTTTATCTTTTTTAAACAGTACTTGAGGCATTCATAGGCACCGTTACTGGGTACGTGAGAGAACTAATCAAGATATACACGAAAATGGGAATAGTACGTTGTTGACTCTCCCTAAAATGTATCGTAAGACCATGTTTAACCAAATGGTGATGGTATACTCCTCGATATTTTGAGCCTGAACCTGGGCTCAATAGTTTAATTTTGGGCTTCACAATGACCGTTTATATATTGAAAGAGTTTAACAATATCTGTTTATAAACATATATATAAATATATACATATATAAAATAAAAAAGTTACCCTTACAAGGAGATATATAATGGCCACCCTGTATATATGAAACCTTCTGAGAAATTTGGAAGCAAAATACGATTATTTATATACAGTGTGACGCAGAAAGTACTTACCCTCCTCTCCCACTTTGTGTCATTTTCTGAGTAATTTTCTATCAGATTTAAAATTAGAAAACACCGCTAAAAATAAATATAGCTGTATTGGAAAAGCGACTTAAACATACAGGGTGGCATTTAAAACAAGAAAATTGTGGCCCCCGTATTTCTGTGACATTATTTATTTTAAAAACTGTATTGAAAAGTGGCAGGGGTGTAAGTACTTTAAGTATGCGCATACTTACCTGCAGTAAAAAAACGGTAGGAACTGAGAGAACCCAACTTTAAACGAGTACCCGCCGAAATCCGCATAATTGTTCACGAATTCCTCCAGTCGTGGCACATTCTCGTCCACTATCCTGATTCTGCGCAGGCCTACTTTTTCACTTCCGCAGTAGTAACAACAACCGGATACGCTGCTGGCCAGAGTCTCCAAAATAAACACTCCCCCCGCTCCGTACGGTCCATTCTGTCGGCAGGTCTCCAACAGTTGAGTTTCTCTTAAGTAGGTTTTGAGTACGATTAAAACTCTGTCTCTGACGCTTAGCTTGTGGCGGTGTAACGCGCGGCGGGATTTCAAGCTGGACGAGTTCAGGAAAACAATATGCAGGAAATTATATCCGTGGATCGCGGAGACTTTGTCCAAGTCCTCGTTGATCAGGTTCGTGTAAAATTCTTTCGCGCTTGATCGAAGTAAGTCGTCCACGTCATTTGCGCTAGAATTGTCGTAGCGAATGACGAGGTTGTACCCTTGGAACTGGTTTATCGCGTTCAATATTAATGACGTATCAGAATATTTTATGTAGATGATGAGTAAAGTGAGGGCTTTTAGCGGGAACATTTTCGTTGGACCTGAAACTGTTTCATAAAAAATGTATATTTACGATACAAGTGTTTCAATAGTCAACTAAAGAAAACCAAGCCAAAATGCTTTTTGTTGGTTAGAACTCTAACCTAAAATTAGCAGTCTATTTTAAATAATCTACAATATTTAAACTTTATAAATCTACTGTCTGAGAGAGAGTTTCTAAATGTTATAACAGTGCAAGCTAAAACAAAAATTAAATTGAAATAAATTTGCAAAACTAAAAATTTAAGGTTATGTTAGTCCTGATAAATTTAGCCTCATTATGGCGGGTGCACGTGACTTTGGCTCTATTGTCGTGACTGTTCCTATAAAGTATCTGTAGTATGAACGATCCATGGCTAATGGTGGCTAATTTGACATGACATATTCAATTTATGGGGTATGCTAAGTTATAAAAATACACTTCTCGGTAATTAGGGCCATGTCTTTAAAACAACGTTCGACGTAATAGAAGTGGAAGTACTTTGAAACTAGTAGACAAAAACCGGTCTCCTAATCATTTAAACCTAAACTTGCTAAGATTTATTACCCACTTAGGTACATAAAAACTTATACACGTCTGGCCACTTACTGACTGACTCTGGATAAACTATAACATCGATTTATAACCAGTAAAATATTCGTGCCATTCACGAATATATGAACAAGAGGGAGATGGCATTCCTACCGTTTGTTATTGAATGCTCTGAGGCTTAAAACTTCGATTTCAGAAAATGTTAGGTTATGTTTCTGTCAAAGCTGCCTCCAACGACATAGGCATCAAATTGAAATAATTAGCAAAATATACGCCAGAGCACTGCAAATCAATGGTTGACGCGCACGTGACGTCACAACTAACCTAAAAAATATGCATTTATCTAAAATTTCCAAATATTACGTCAATTTTATCAAAATTTCTCCTTGGATCCTGTACTATCAACCAAAATATTGTTCGGTGCATCATTAATAACGTTTTAATTGTCTTGATCTAATAAAACAAGATACTATTTGTTGGTTGGAATTCCAACCTATAATTAGCAATATATTTTTAATATTCTACCATATTGAAACATTATAAATCTACTGTCTGAGTGAGTTTTTAAATGTTATAACGGATCCAAGCTAAAACTACAAGAATTAAAATTGAAATTGAAAATAAATTCGCAAAAACTAAAAATTTAAGGTTATGTTAGTCATATGATGCGCATGATCAATGGTTGTAACATGCGACGTTGCCCTTTTATTATAAAAGGAACCAACTTATCTGCGATTTTAGAGAAAGTGTGGTTATGTTACTGAAAGCTTCCTCCAACAACATAGGCGTAGACCAGTACGTAGAGTTTAAGTAACTATCGAAACGAACGCCAATGCCATGCACTGCAAGATAATAGTTTATATATCTACCGTTGAACAGATATGGTCGAGCTTTTATAATAATACACTTATTAAATATATCTATTAAATTAAATTAAAATACAATTATGAGGTAAATGTTATCATTGAAAACTATACTTACCTGATTACATATTGATTTTCGACATTACGCTTAATAAATTTGTTAAATAGGTAACTTTCATCCTGTTATTTGGCAAGCAAGAATATTGCAACAGTGCATCAACTGATAATTAACGGAGGGCCTCCCCCGATTCAAATGGGGCTCGCTGTATTTATTCGGAGCAACTGAACCAGAAACTCCGCTTCGCTGCTTCTGGCTGGTTGACCCACTAATTTACTTCTTTAATATTTACGCAGCCTGATTGAAAGTTTAACCGTATTAGTTTTCTTAGAAGCTAGGAAAACATTTTTGAACGACGCTAATGTAAACGTTGGAATTTCTACCTAAAACATCCAGCCAATCTAAAAATTGTTTACTTTATGTTGACGTCGGAATTTATGTCTTGAAAGGTAAAAGTTTGTTCGCGTAAATAATTAACGAATTACACGGCCAGGCGGAAGCGCGTCGTGTATACGAGGTGTTGAAAATACGAGTTTGAAGCGAAATATTGGTGATGTGAATTTTATCAAAATCAAAGTTCAACCAAGTCAACTGGCTGAGAAGATAAATTAAAAACAATTTTCAAATTTTTCGCCATCAAATTTTAAATGTTAAAAAGTCCGATGTTTCGCCCGTCACGTGACTTTTAGCGAGATAATTGGAGAGCGAAAAGTTTTGATTAAAGCTATGCTATTTTTTCTTTGGGTTGTGCACTCTGACAAAATGGCGAAGTGGCACGTCCATATGCTTGTCACTGTCACTTTCTTTCACTGTCAAAAATTGTCAATATTTCCTAACGTCTACTCACAAAATCTCACTCATTAAATCACACGAAATTAGTTAATAAACATGGCTATGTTCAAGACGAAGTCTGAGCTGTGTGACGTCGTCTCACTGGCTGTCTATTGCAACACCGACGTCACCCTGATGTTAATAGCGGATAATAGCGAACATTGGTTACCCAGTCTGAAAGTCACTGGGGGCCAATCATGGGAGAAGGCGATATCCAAAGAAATCCAAGAAGTAAGTGACTCACAACAAGAAACATGAAAGCAATCTAACTAGAGTAATTAGACCAACTGAATCGTCTCGACATATATATATTTAGTCAAGTCCGTTACACTACCCCCCTAGTGCAGGTTTTTCCATTTACCATAATCAATTTTGTTCCCAACAACCCTAGATTTTTGGCCTTGCGGCCCCAGACAAGCTGCTGCGGATCTCGAAGATCTGGATACCCCGCTTCAGCAGGGAATACCTGATACACTGCGTGTGCCAGCTGATTGTCGATCCTGGGGCGAAGAATAAGGCAAAGAACACGATGGGAAAGGTAAACTGCAAACGTCCAGACCGTTCCAAAAGATTAAGAGTTTCGTTTCGCTTTTAGTACAGAGGAAAGATACGTTGGGTCACCGAAGCCGAGCTGGGGAAATTAAACACCAGCGACAGCCTGAAGACCCCTGAGCTGATAGAGTACTTCAATCTGGCCAAGAGCGGCGTCGCAAACGTAGCCTCCGAGCATCCGGATGAGTTTATAATCCGGGAAAATCTCTTGGAAACTTGCGACACAGTTCTGGTTACTGGCAAAGCGAATGTCTACCAACAGTTGGTCGAGGCGTCCGGAATAGACAAATTAGGTACACCCCAATGCTAAATATTGATTTTTTTAAAATAAATGTTTATTTTTAAGCACAAGAGTCGCTCGTCCAAGAATTTATATTATTAACGTTCCCGGCGTGTTATATGAGTTCCAGAACTTTTGGAAAATTTGCCCCAGCTCTAGGTTGGCCCAAGGAGCAGGTGCAGAATCTTTTCAGGTAACGCAAACCTCCCTAACATCCTTCCACATCGAATTGCAACTGCCCCACGTTGGGCGCCAAAAGCAACAGGCCTCTCTGTTATCAAGGAACAAATTGTTTAATCTACCCAATTGTTTCATTATGGTGGCAAGATTTACTTAATATAGCCAATAATTCCCAGGTCTGCTGATTTGAATAATAGAAACGGCCTGTCCTTCAGGGAATTCCTGTACTTTTTGGCGGCTGTGGACCCTAACACGACCCACGGAGGAGCTGCAGCAGAAATCCGATGTCGATATATGTTCAAGTAATACCATTTTCATCATGTGGAAAAATACAGTAATTTGATTATTATTATTATTTCTCTTGCATGACTGGATTGCAATATAATAACAATAATTAAGAAATAATAATAATAATAATAATAAAAATTAATAATTTTATTAGTTTTCCTTTCTTCTGAGGCGTAGCATTAGCAACCGACAGTGGTTATTAAAAAATTGCTATATTAATACTCTTTTAAGCCTACGTTCCATGAAGGTGAATAAATATCGTTTCTCATTTGTCAGGTATTATGACAGAGATAAGGACAATGTGTTGAGGATTGACGAAATTAAAAACATACTTATAGATCTAAGAAAAGTCAAGAATCAGCCCGCAGACGCTGCAACAATAGCGAAGGAGGCGTCGGATACGTATAAGTAAGTACCTCGCCAACCAAGTAGGTATCATCGGTAGTTCATTAAACCTCCTATTTCGGCCATTTTTTTAATATATCGCAACTTGTGTTGTTTGAAGGGCGATGGGCATCAAAGAGACTGCCGGCATAAACGTGATGGAGTTCCTGAAAGCCGTATGCGATCTTAAAATTAGAGGAACCTCAAGCATTTACAGGTCCCTTACTGGAATCATAAAATATTTAAAAGATGCAAGGTAAGCTGGTGTTTGACCATAGCGAACTATGATCCTTTCTAATTACTCTTTTTAACTCAACTCGTGTAGTAAGACCTTGTGAATTTAAGTAGACCACTTAACTTGAGTGATACAATTCGTTACAGGGAACTAAAATTGGTTTAAATTTTCAGTGGAGGCGGAGAACAAGCTCCAAAGGCCCAACAAACGGCAGGGGGAGGAAGTATGGCCGCGGCCCCTGAAAGTGAGTAATAATATTTAAATACTGAATAGAGATAATTAAATGGAGACATTCGTATCATCTTTGATGTTAGCCTCAAGTTGGCTTAGCCATAACATCACTTTTCCAACAGTCGTGGCGTCGTGCGACGTCCAGCAGGTCCCGCTTCGTAGACGCAGCCAATAATGCAAGTTTAGAGACGTCGGCCATAGAAGTTGTGCTTGGCCTATTGGCTTTACAAAGAACAGTAAACGTTGATCAGTGTCCTTGACCCTCTATAGGGTAGCATAACGTCAGCGTAGCATCTCTGAGAGGTCATGTCGGTGTCGGATGAGTACCTACAGCGTAGCGTCTCTATAGAGTCTTAAGAGTCGATCTTGTGGGCTGTTTCCGTTACAAAGTGATGGAACTTGTTTATAAAATTAGTTGTCCTTGTCTGCTTTAGATTTGAGGGGGAAAATGACGGCGCCGTCCACGAGAAAAATCGACTACCAGTTTGCGGTGCACACGGTCAAAATACAGAAAAGCGGCCAAGCGATCAACATTGACGACATGAAGCAAATCCAAGGTAAGGAGTTAAATAATGCCAAAAACGAAGGTGAAGGAAATTATCTCATTTAGAGGCAATGTCCATGACCACTATGAAGCAGCCGGTGAATGAACAAAACCGAAGGATATCCATGGATATTTTCAGCCAGAGGTCGGTCTCCAACGAACTGCTGAAAGGCGTGAGATACTTGACGTCGATTAATAAGACTAAGGACCCCAAGGCCACTTACACGTGGGGCCAGCTGGACGCAAATACTTTCGGAAGGAACCTGATAACCGTTTGCGGCCAAGTCAAGGATATTTTCAAAACAGAGAGCAGATTGTTGGATTTGTGCTCGCCTATGTATGTAATGGGTAATGCATAAAGACAGTGGAAAACGGCCGCGTTATCATTATTATTTTATTTAGGCGATCTGCATGGCAACGTGTCCGATCTGTTGTATTTCGAGCGAGTGCTCTGGCATATAGGGCCCGGATTAAGCCCTTGCAGCCTACTTTTTCTCGGAGACTACGTGGACAGAGGGGCGTATAGCATAGAGGTGATATCCTACCTGTTCGCTTATAAACAGCAGCACCCCAACAAAGTCAATCTGCTGAGGGGCAACCACGAGATAAGGGAGGTGCAGAAGATGTTCACTTTCTACAAGTAAATGGCTGCCCCGATTGATCAAACCTCCCCATCACTCTTACATGCTCTTTTAATTTGACAGGGAATGTCTATTGAAGCTGGGCGACAAGCTCGGGAACGAGGTGTGGCTGGCGGTGAACAACGCCTTTGATAACATGCCCATCGCGGCTACAATTGATGGGAAGGTAAATAAAGGTTTCCAACGACCAGTGCGCCGGTTCTCAAATTTTTCTCTTCCAGTTGTTCTGCTGTCATGGCGGCGTGCCTCCTCCATGGTTGTGCCCGGTGATAAGTGCGATAAATGATATACCGGTACCGCTGAATCAACCGGACACGCAAAGTTCGCTGGCGTGGGAGCTGATGTGGAACGATCCTGTCAAGTGAGTTTTGATTTCGATTTTAAGAAATTGTGTACGTGCGACTGCTTTTAGGATGAAAACGATGAATGACAAGTTACAAATGGAGCTCTTGGCAAACGAAGGATTTGCGGTGAACGCCAGGAGAGGGACTGCACATATTTTTAGCGTCGAAGCGTTAGAGAGATTTCTGAAGGCTAACCAGCTGACGCACCTCGTTAGGGCGCACGAAGTGGCGCAGGCCGGGTTTCATGTAATGACGCTCTTTATACATAATTTATCATATTTGTACTTGTTACGGTAATTTGTTATCAGTGGTATATGATTTTTAGGTACAACAAAAAGGAAAACTGTTAACAGTTTTTTCTTCATCGAAGTATTGTGGTGGGCAAAACGATGCAGCCTGTGTAATGGCGGACCAGGGCAAACTAAGAATACTGCGCCTGGAAACTGATTAAAAACTTGTATTTAACTAACGTAAATAAATAAAACCGTTGAAAGTAAATAAAACTGGCAGATTTACTAGGATAAAATATTTAATGAGTACTTGATACAACTCTTTGACAGTTAAATCACAAGGGTACAAGGCGAGTCAGTGTAGAACTGGAAGCTATTAAAAGAGGCCATACTCTAACTGCTTCCCAATGGTCAAACTGTTCACAAACTGCGTTCTGTCGGCTACTTTAACGCACAGTTGGGCCAGTCCAGTTGCAGTTTCTCGTACTGGTGTATCAAAATGGTACAGTATCTAGAAATATACATTTAAATGTCTCATAAGGAAAAAAGGCCAACAAAATAAAACTGAATAATGTAAAGCTCACAATGCCCACAAGTGCTGTAACACCGTCGGAAGGTTGACTTTTTAAGTAGTCAATGATTTGTGAGTAATTAGGATATTTACATATAAAAAATTGAGGTAGTTTATAAACCCGTCTTGGTCTTGGTCTACAAAGTCGAAGCGGTTTTTCCTTATGTCCGAGGGAGTTTCGTCTCCTAAACATTCCAGTATACACTCGCTGAAAGCATAGACATAATATAGCCACAGCGGCATAGCAGAAGCCTCGGGCACCTACAATCCTTTGAAATTTAACCTTTTGCTTGCTTCGTCGCAGAACATCAGGAATAAACTATGCAAGTAAGAGGTGGTTGTCGCAGTCCAGCCGGGGAATTTTTTCAACAGAGTGTCATCTTCCTCGCCTCGTCTCTTCCTCTCGAAATTTTCCCTTCGTTTGTCGAGCAGCCTCCTGTTGAATTCGTTGACCAGTCGCTCGTAGTTGGACTGCGCGTGGCTGGCCAGGTGTTGCTCACCAGCGTTAAAACCCAGAAACTCCCCTTAAATGAGGTATGAAACATTTATACCTTACAAAATTTGTTGTTTTTTCTTCTTACCTGTCACAGAGAAATCTTCCCTTCGATAAACACAAAACCGCCGTGGTTTCAGTGGGTAATCAAATAATCGATTAAATGTTAGACTTAAAAAATTGCCCATTTTGTCAATAATTGACAGTAGGCAAAAGTGACGTTGGCAGGGGTCAAGATGCCCAGAAGTCTGTTGATTCCTACTCTGGTCCAGTAAAATTGTAGGAAAAAATACAATAAAAAGTTTACTTATATAATTTTATTATCGCTTCTTTATGAGAACAAAAATGATATAAATCTCAAACTTAACAGCGACACATTCTCATAATTATTGTGAACATTTTTGACAGTTTTCGAAAATAATATTTCATCTTTATTATACTTACATAGGTATATAGATCTGATCAACAAAATTACTAAGATTTTTTATAAAATCAATAAATATACCTATATATATATATATATGTATATATGTATATATATTTATATATATAATTTTTTTGACACCTACTTCAGAAAAAGACCTTTTCTGTCGTTTATCAGTCTATTTTTGATTAACGAAAATAGACGCGTGTCTCCCAGACAATATACATTTACTCCCGTTGCCATTAGAGACAGGAGACCATATAATTATTTACTACTCGCGTTGCAATAATTGTAAGTCGCCAACGATTGTTTTACTATATATAAATATATAATAAATATAAGAGATAAAATCATATATAAGTAAATATGTGAAGGTGTCAAAAAAATCATATGTTCAACTTTGGGGTAAATATATAATTTCCTCCCTTGGATGATGACTTTCATCCACGGGAGGAAATGATATACTTTTCTCCTTAGTTGAACAAATAGCTATGAAGCCTTACGATTTTTTACATATTCCATTTCTTTATATTAATATCAATAACTATATATCTTCTAGAAATACTACTTTTTTACATAAAAATGTTATTCACGAAACATTGGAAAATGAAACAGTATTTTTGTTACTTTGCAGTTAAAAAAATATTCGTTTTTGACAACAGTTACATACGTTCACGAAAATGTTTAAAGATAGCTCCAAAATTTTAATTTCCCCTTTTTTCGATATCTCATAGAGTGAGATATGGGTTACGAAACGGATCAGGCTCACGAACCAAAGTTATTATATGGGAAGTTGCGTGACGTAGGCTAGTGACCCAAACCTACGCCACATGAATGTGTCATATTCATATGTAAATGATATTTTATATTTTCTGTCACTTTTAAATCCTTATTTTTATTTATTATTACATTATAGTTGCTTGTTGCTTTATAATATAAATCAATAAATATGTTTAAGGAGTCTTGAATGCTTTATTGTCTTAATATATTAAGATGATTTTTGTAGGTTAGAAATCTAACCTATAATTTGCAAACATCTGGCATAGATTGTAGGTTAAATATCAATACATTTAAACTTGTCCATTTTGTATTGTGATTGTTTTTCCCGCTTCGTGAATAACACATTTAGGCTATGGTACAATAAAAAAGTTCAATGTTAAATATACATATACATTTCCCTATACTAACAGTTTTGGTTCCAATTATTAAGTATAACTATTATAAAAATGACTATACAAAATCACTAGCTCATATACAGTACTTTTTATGGTTCCCACAAATTTACTTTAAACTATCTTTAAATCAACAAACTACTCCGCTAATTTACACGTTAAATTAAGACACGAATTGATATCATTTTTGATATGAAACGGTTTTCAAGAGAATCTGACGATATGGTTTAACATGCACACGAATATCATTTTACAGATTTTTAAATTATACACGATTTTTTGCACTCGAATATTTATGGGCTCAATCCGTAAATACAAGGCGTGGTTTATCCCCGTTTCAAGAGCGATGCGTAACGAACGGTATATTTCAACCAATCGTCGCATATTGCGCGGAAAGCAGAGCCGTAGCAGTTTTTTGGCGCCCTTGCTAAATACCTAAAATGGCGCCAACTAGCCTCGTTTTATTTACGGATACAAACTGCGCAAAAATTGAAAAGAACGAAGGATCATTTCGATAGGCTCACAGTAACAAAGTTTACCAAAATTATTCTTTGCAATTGTTGAACATTTTAGTTTTTTTGTGACAGGTGGAGATCACTTATCAAGTTCTTTATGCGTTTTTGAAATTCATACTTACTTCCAGCGTGAGCAAGTGCAAGTCAATCATTTTCGATCACACTTGAGAAGCCATTTGGAGCAAGTATATATATATATATATATATATATATATATATATATATATATATATATATATATATATATATATATATATATATATATATATATATATATATATATATATAAATTTCAAATGCATATAGGGTCTGTATTTAGTGATTTCTCATTGCGTACTTTCTGATTTTTTTCTATATATAAGATAAAAAATAATACTTTTAGGTAAATTATCACATTTATAACAGTTTAGGCCCTGACTAAGAACAAACAGAACAGTCTAGAATAGATTTGTAGGACGATCAATTTAGAAAATTATTTTGTTGAAAAAGGAGCGTTAATAGACAACCGAGATACTACGCAGCAAATGAAACAGACAGAAGGCACGCTGCATCTTACTGTTCCATACAGAGGCAAAAAGCGGTGAAAGGCCTTTGCTATTTTCCTAATTAGACCGCCCTATTCTTGAAATAAACACTGCATTTGTGCTAGATGCTATTTATATAAAACCATGTCGAAAACAAGAAATTCCTGATAGCTGTATAAAAAATTTACAAAGTTAAGGAACACATTAAAATACGTCCGGTATTGGCTGGCGGGGTCCCGGTGGGCGATAGTCATTTATCTCGTCCCCTGCTGGTGCGCACTGATGCGGGGAACATGTCACCTTCGCTCCCTGGCCGCAGATACACTCTATGCAATTGCCCGTGTCGTGTGGCAGCTTGTCACCAATCTGGTACTCCCTCCCTAGAACACAGCACACCAAATAGTATTAGGACAATGCCACGTGGTAGGTTATACTAAAAGATTGCTAAGCAAAAGAACACCTGTCGGCTAAATTGAGGTTAGAATTATGACAGTCATAAAAAAATGTATACAGCTAAGACCACAGAGGTTGGAACAGAGGAATCAGCGAGAGGCATTTATATTTAACCGCTTGTCGGCAATATTGCAGAATGAACTAGTTTGATTTGCTTGCGTCCCAGGTGCGGGATGCTCCCATTGCGCATGCGCTGTACGGTCAATGGCCGCGTGTAAATACCTCCTACCGTTGCCTATGTTTGCACCTGCTGTCGTTTACCTACCCATGACTATACAACGCCTAGGCCCTCCGGTGCTCATCTCTGGCGGCTCGCTAGAGAAGTCGCTCTCGCTCTGCTCGGTATACGTGGAAGAATTCGCCAAGTTGTCGGTGATGCTGCCTAAGTTCTCTGTTGCCTGATTGGAAGACAGCGCCTGTGTTGTTTGCGTTGTGCTGGAAGAGCTGGCGGTGTTTGATTTTGTTGTTAACGCTGCGGCTGTTGATGATGACGTGGAGGCTGCCTGGGAGCTAGCCGGGATGCTAACTGAAAATGAAGGGTTTTTAATTACCTGCGTGAGACGTGATGTTTGTCTTACTGCAAGGTGAAAACGGTCCTCGGTCTCTGCAAGGGCCTTCCATTGTGGGCGGGCAGTCCTGCCACCAGCAGAACATCTCTCCGTCCAAGCACAAGCAGAATTCGCACTGGTCCTGGCGGTATATCTGCGGAAATATATATTTTTGTAAAATATAAAGTAGCATTTGTTGGTTGGACAGTTTGAAGTTCGAAATCCATATTAGGTATCTTGTCAATTTAGGACTCTGGCTTTAACGACCAAATTTCAGAAGGTTATTTTTCTCATCAGGTATATGAAACGAATTCAGGTGTTGCCGAGATAATCATTTATAGGTCTGGTTAGAACCTTTAAACTTCCGTCGGCCTGTAATTAGAGTATTCCAACCGCGTGCGTTTTACTAATTCTACAATTATTCGAAGTGAGTTTCCATACAATTTTGAGGTTGAAATAGTTTCAGTTCGATCATGGGGTGCGCTGATGTATTTCACGTTCAATTACCTCTAAATTATCGAAAAGTTAGAGTTAGTTTTGTCGCAATATAAAACTAGCATTTAAGTCTCCTTCTAATGCGAATATATTGAAAACAATATAAAAATCTGATAGTATTGCCCACAAAACATATTTACCTTTACCTTTACCCTTACCCTTACTTTTACCTTTATCTTTTTCTGGTTGAGTGTAAGAGCAGTCTTATTATTATTATTATTATTATTAACTTAAAAACAACAAATGCAGTCTTTTGACGTCGTAATTATATCAACAAAGACATTCACGAGACGAAAAACTGTTTAATAAATAATAATAATAATAATAATAATAAATTTATGGTAAAAATTAGTTTCATTTCACAGGCAAAAAGTAAAACGAACAACCCGAGTACTTTTTCGTTGTCTCGATACATTACTCTCCTTTCTTGCCGCGTTCACGAATCTTCCCGGTAGTAAATTCATCAACAGCCCTTAATTACGGAGAAAACAGCGCTTATGTTTGTGTTCGGCGAGGAAACTAGCCGCGTTGGCAGAACTGACTCGAGTGATAGATTCTTGTTGGGCTTGAGTGTTTGTCGAACATAGGAAGGACGAAAGGTCCTGACACGGGTTAGGCAATTAGGTCTTATTAAGGCGAACCCGTCGCCTCCACCGTCCGCAGACCCCGCAGTTCTCTTCTAATTTGTTTACACATCATCTGCTTTAAGCGCAGCGCGGCCGGGTCGGCTGTTGGGCGACTTACATAACACTAATCTTGGTTATTTACAGAGCTTGAATTTCAGCGGGCGGGACAACTTTTGCGCCGAACTTTCGGAAAACTAAGCAAAGGCGTAAATGCACTTACGACGTGGATGGGTTAGAATCAGGGTTTATCGGTTCGACGGTTGATATTTTAACGCCATTAGTGCCTCGGAAAGGCGAGGTTCATTAGCTCTGCCGAGGAAACACAATCCATATTTTATAACTGGATGCTTATCTGGTTAGTAATCGGGAAAGTTAGCTGTTAGTTATATTTTTCGTCAGTTTAGTGCCTGAAAATGTTTAGCAAGTCATGGAATTTGTGTATAGGTTTGCACGAGGCACCTAATTATTTCAAGGTCATTTTTATTCAATTTTAAATATCAAAAAGAATAAGATACGTGGCGTTATTTATTTAGAATTTGAACGTCGAACGACTTTGGTCAAGCCGATGGATGGATTCAATTTCATGAATATGAATATTTAATTTTAAAAACTATAAAGAGCGTGGGGGTAGATGGCTGTATGTGCTGCCTACGGCACTGCGTCTGCCGCCGACAAACGTCAGCGTAATTCCTAGGCATTTTGTGAATGCGAACGATTATGCCTACTCGACTGTCACCGCTGCCCCTTTAGTTGTTTGTGCCGTTTCTCACATCCCTCGAAATAATTAAATCACATTTAGGCTTTGTTAAGACAGCTAATCGTAATTTACAGGGAGAAGGGACTTTATAAATCTTTTTGACGGGTGTGAAACACGCGGGCGGTAGAGTGGCGCATAAATATTAATGCTCCTCAATTTGTATGCAAAATTCTAGTGGGAAAATTTGCCAGTGCACAGTTTTTACCACGTACTCAAGGGTCACGTGGCCTTTTTTTAGTTTGGATGATGAGGGTGAATAGAACAGTAAGTAGCTAATAGTACTCCTGGAGCCGGTCCTGGTTTTTATGTTACGACGATACGTTCTATTACGACCATCACTTATAAAAGTCATTTATTACATTACGAAATAAAACAGACATTTTATTTGGGAGCACCTTTCTTTTATTTGTTCGATTAGGTTTTTTTATGATAATATTAATAATAAATATAGGAGCTTTCTGTATTTTTACGATCTACAGGATAGATAAGCCATAAGACTCACTTTCAAAGCCATTTGCTCCGGATGGCATGAGTCCATCAGCAGTGACCACGGACGGGGGTGCTACACTCCGGAGGGTTTGCAGAAGACCTCTTCGGATGGGGTGCTCAGACAAGAACCAGAACCTCATGAACCCTTCGTAGGGGGTCCGGGGGCTTAGAGGGGTAAGCTTCAGACAATAACCAGATGGTGAGACGGGATGATAGGGTCAAGGGGAGTTCCTAAGAGTCTTCAGAAGGTAGCTGTAGTCAATGACCAGAGGATTTAGTTCGAGAAGGTACCGCTCGTATTGTCGCTGCTGGAGCTCTTGGAAATGCTCTAAAGAAGAGGCTGTCGACAATGACCAGAGGATGTGCAAGAAGTAATCGCTAATGTCTTGAGTGATATGGCCAGGGGGTATGCAAGAAGTAGTTATCAATGACCAGAGGATGTGGAAGAAGAGACCATTGAAGATTCTAAAGTAGAGATCGACTTATTATCGTTGAAAGCTCGGTTTTCGCGTCATACTGGTTTAGCGAGTTGTAATATTTTAATAAAAGAAGTAAAATGTAAAATATTTTTTTAATTGATATAAAAAACAGGGGTTCATGTTTGGCGCAGAATCTTATTTCGTTTACATTAACAACCCTTCAGTTTGAATTCGCTCCTCTTGGAAATGGGACCCGTGATACGTGTTGCTTTTTTTGTCGCCTGTCATGGATTTTTCCTTAACACGCCCGCGGCACAAAAAGCCGTTTAGCCCAAAAACGGAACGATAAATAATTATGGAAAGAGTTTGCAGCCGACACAAAAAAACAGCAAACAATACATATCCATTAATTCGCAAATGTTTAACGGCCGGCGCGAAGAGATAAGTCGAATTTCAGGTCGTTAACTCGGCCGTTTATGCAGCATTTCTTCCCACTGCCATTAATGCTGATCAATATGAAAACACAGCACTGATACAGCTCATTAATTCCATACAGAATATACGGCAATTTGGTAATGTTGAGTTCAGTGGTGCCGAAGGGTGTTAATGTTAATAAAATATATAGCGGGCGGGTCCTCAATTCTCAATTCAACCAACGTTTTACCACATTAGGAGAGCCATGCAGAGAAAATAATATGGAATATATTTTTCTCTTCCAATCTCGAGTGACGTCACGCAACGCGCTTTTTGCTGAAGTGAAGGTATCTGCCTGCGCCTCATTGTTTAAAACACAATTTGTTCCAGGGGCCGACAGATTAAACATCAGACTGTCAGTGGCCGTCAATTAGGCTAAGTAACAGGCACCGCACTTTATTGTGCACAGCAGAATAAAACGCAGAAACGCACACTGGCCGAAGTCGTTAGGGAAATAAAAAACATCTCTTCTACCTCGCTGTCAGCTTTGCACCTCCATAATTAATTTCCCTCATATAATTGTACGAGTGACTAAATTACCCCGATTTCGCTTTCAGTCGCATCTTACGAGACGACCTTACTTTACGCAGTGTAACTCTTAGACATCAGTGGTCCCCCAAGGATCACTCCTGAGCCCTCTCTGTTTCGTAATATGTATTAACGATATGCATTATGATTAAAATCAGGGTTTAAATATGCGTCAGCGTCGGCCCAAAGACCGCTTTCATCGTCGAAATGGGTCATTATGAATTTGTGCGTATGCCTTTCAAACTAAAAAATGCTCCATCAACGTTTCGAAGAGTGATGGGCAGCATTCTGCTTGGAATTCAAAATGAACGGTGTGTTGTCGATACGACTAGCGGAAGTATTTAAACGCCCATCAAAAAACCGAAATAATAATAATAATAATTTCATTTATAGACATGGTGCGGTGTACCAGGAATATTTAAGAGTGAAGGAAATAGGAACACGCGAGGTCGTTTCAGTGGTGGATATTTTGCACTCAACGCTTTAAACCCAAGGCCAAGGTTCGTAAACTCCTTGAAACCATTTACTACTACATAGGCTATAAAGACCTGATATAGATTGTTATTATTTAATGATATCGAGAAGGTTTTTATGGGATTTGTAATAAAAATAAAACGATAAGTTAAGCTTGCTGCGAGGCAAAACATTTGTACGCCTAAAGGAGCTGTAAATCGTGCAGTTTACAAATATACCGCATTAGATACGTCCTGCAGGTTTTATAGTTTTATCGATAATCCAAGCTACACAAAGCATCGCCGGATTGAAACATCATTTCATTGAAACGTCAATGATAATTCGACAACGTCTATACTGAGGTCACGCACGGTAAAATTCCATCCAGCAGCATCGGGTTGTGAGGGAAACGATTGCGAACCACGTGACCAAAGAATTAGGCAGCCCTGTATACACTCAATGGTATTGAGGGTTGCCTATTTTTGATTACGTGATTTATGGGCATTTTGAAGGTTTACATATGCATGCGGGCTAAACTAATTTCACGCGTAGTGCGCATGCGCATGCGACGGATATGAAATTGGTTCCCCGAAAAGTACCTTTGTTAAATTATAAAATAGTAATAATAATAATAATAATCTCAGCAGTGCTGGTAAATTATTGAATAACAAAAAAACCAAAGCAAATCCCTTTACTTAGACACACCCTGTATATGAGTGCACATACTACAGTGTTCCCGGCCGCCAAGGAGGATCCACGTATCCCCCATTTGTATCCGTTACGGAGCGTCAAGATCGACCATTTTTAATTATTATGCAAATTGCCGGGCGAGGCTCGTTTGTTGTGGCATTTAGTGGTTGCAGTAAGTGTGGCGCACAAACAAATGGCCTGGCTAATCCAATACGCACCCGGGCATAAGAGTCACTTTAACATGAATATTCAACGAATTTCCGCCACCCCCCCCAAGCGAACCGAGGCACCCCGGCGAAGGCGCCCTCGACGGCATTATGAAGTTCCCTACAAGCGGAATAATAGTTTCTTGCCTCATTTTGCAAAATCAAATCGGCTGGAGCACTCCGGTCTGGTGGCAACGTGTGAAATTTAAGAGCCGATCCATTATTGCCGTGACACCGTCGAACTTCTTAAAATTGCGGGTGTGTATTTAATCAACCTATGAATATTTTATAGTCGAGGTTCTGTTCGCTTTGCATTATTCACGCCGTTTTAAAGCGCCCCAGAAACCAGCCAAAGTTCACGAGGTAATTGGAAAATTAAGCACGATCATTTATGGATGATTCCCCCAGAAAAGTTCCAGAGGGTTGGGATCAGGTCTTCGAGGTGGCCATCCAATTCGCTTGTTAGTAAAATTTGGACGAGAAAGAATCTGGTTATAAGTGTTATAACTATAATTCCTCTTCTAAATAACCTTATTCATATAATATGTATTATTAATATTAAGTATTAATGCCTCAATAATATTTTCTAAGCATTTTAAACGTAAGCATCAGCATCAGGACATCAGACCATTTGTGAATGCTCTAATGTAGATGATGATATTGAGATTTTGCTATTTTTTATAATTATAGCTAAATCGTTAACAAACCGATTAAATAAAAGAGGGCCCGGATCAGATCCTCGCGGGACACAATATAATAATACGCGATTTTTGGATATAATCAAATGTTTATTCGAGTATTATATAAAAACATAGTTTTTATTTGTATATATTAACGGTTTATCATTTTATTTTGATTGATTTACGTCGACTAAACAATTATCTAGGTGGCGTTTCAGTTGCGGGGTTAAAAATATGAGTAATTCTACCGCATTATTTACGCATACCTACATTATTTCACAAAGCGGATTTGTGTCGATATTAAATTTAATTAATGCGCAGCGTCGGACTGGCGGAAAGCTGCCACGTGTCAAATTTCTTAGTCAGAAGTGCTTTATAGTTATAATATGTTTAAATTCCCATTACATTACTACTCTAAATAGACCACACATACACAGCACGGGTGTTTGTTGTGCGAGCTGGGATAAAGACAAACAAAGGGTTGTCGGTAGGGATGCCATTGTACTGACAAATGGTGTAAAGTATAAAGATATTACGTGAACTTTGACCTTTAAAATTCTCTTCTCAATAAACTGCATTTGCTCGTATATTCCTTTTAGTAGTTTACTGCGGCGAACTACCGCGCATTAGATACATCGAATATTTACATATTTTTTGATGATTTCCTGATGCTTTGGGACTTACTTACAACGCCCCAGACCCCAGTCCGACTCTGACAATAATTAATACCGTAATGTGCGTTATGTTGCATTATTCTCTAATTAATTAATTTGATGCAATATGCAAACGGGATTACGGTGTAAATACGACAGAACTGGGGATATCTAAGGACCAATCATGCAGGACCATGCGCTACTAATACTATTGGCTGTTATCTGCCATTATGAAATGTTTATTAAAACAAGTTTTTCGGATGCACTAAGGCGTAACTATATTGTTAAAATATCAACGTCGACCACAATACTCTCTTTATATAATTTTATTATATAAAGAAGCGAAAAGATGCCTATGTTTCCTTGGTCAATATATTTTCAGATATCATTGTTCATTTCAACAAAAGACTTGCTGATAAGATTAAACTGAGCGGCTTTTCTTTGAAATAATATCTTATAAATAAGTGGTTACAAAAATATATACAAAAGCCTTCATAGTCCGGTCGATGGTCCTTCAGCTGCTCGTCATTGTTGGGGAGAACATTTTTTACAATGGCGGAATCGATATTTTATGTGGTGAAGTTCGTAGCGGAGGAATCTTTAAAGTTTTATCTGCGATATATTTTTTCTCGGTTTCTAGAAAAAATTGAGCTTTTTAGCAATATTATTATTATTATTCTCTCATAGCGGACAGGGTCTGAATATGGTTTACAATGAAAAACCTATTGAATATATTGCCTGGGACGACATTAATGATTTAATTGACAGGTTAAGGCTTTTAAACGCCTCCAAACTTCCAAAGCAGCAGGAAATACTGATTCTCATACCAATGAAAAACCCATTGAATATATTTACTGGGACGACATTAATGAATTAATTGACAGGTTAAGGCTTTTAAACGCCTCCAAACTTCCAAAGCAGCAGGAAATACTGATTCTCATACCAATGAAAAACCTATTGATTACTGGGGCGACATTAATGATTTAATTGACAGGTTAAGGCTTTTAAACGCCTCCAAACTTCCAAAGCAGCAGGAAATACTGATTCTCATACCAATGAGAAACCCATTGAATATATTTACTGGGACGACATTAATGAATTAATTGACAGGTTAAGGCTTTTAAACGCCTCCAAACTTCCAAAGCAGCAGGAAATACTGATTCTCATACCAATGAAAAACCTATTGATTACTGGGGCGACATTAATGATTTAATTGACAGGTTAAGGTTTTTAAACGTCTCCAAACTTCCAAAGCAGCAGGAAATACTGATTCTCATACCAATGAAAAACCTATTGATTACTGGGGCGACATTAATGATTTAATTGACAGGTTAAGGCTTTTAAACGCCTCCAAACTTCCAAAGCAGCAGGAAATACTGATTCTCATACCAATGAAAAACCTATTGATTACTGGGGCGACATTAATGATTTAATTGACAGGTTAAGGCTTTTAAACGCCTCCAAACTTCCAAAGCAGCAGGAAATACTGATTCTCATACCAATGAAAAACCTATTGATTACTGGGGCGACATTAATGATTTAATTGACAGGTTAAGGCTTTTAAACGCCTCCAAACTTCCAAAGCAGCAGGAAATACTGATTCTCATACCAATGAAAAACCTATTGATTACTGGGGCGACATTAATGATTTAATTGACAGGTTAAGGCTTTTAAACGCCTCCAAACTTCCAAAGCACCAGGAAATACTGATTCTCATACCAATGAAAAACCTATTGATTACTGGGGCGACATTAATGAATTAATTGACAGGTTAAGGCTTTTAAACGCCTCCAAACTTCCAAACAGCAGGAAATACTGATTCTCATACCAATGAAAAGCCTATTGATTACTGGGGCGACATTAATGAATTAATTGACAGGTTAAGGCTTTTAAACGCCTCCAAACTTCCAAAGCAGCAGGAAATACTGATTCTCATACCAATGAAAAACCCATTGAATATATTTACTGGGACGACATTAATGAATTAATTGACAGGTTAAGGCTTTTAAACGCCTCCAAACTTCCAAAGCAGCAGGAAATACTGATTCTCATACCAATGAAAAACCTATTGATTACTGGGGCGACATTAATGATTTAATTGACAGGTTAAGGCTTTTAAACGCCTCCAAACTTCCAAAGCAGCAGGAAATACTGATTCTCATACCAATGAAAAACCTATTGATTACTGGGGCGACATTAATGATTTAATTGACAGGTTAAGGCTTTTAAACGCCTCCAAACTTCCAAAGCAGCAGGAAATACTGATTCTCATACCAATGAAAAACCTATTGATTACTGGGGCGACATTAATGATTTAATTGACAGGTTAAGGCTTTTAAACGCCTCCAAACTTCCAAAGCAGCAGGAAATACTGATTCTCATACCAATGAAAAACCTATTGATTACTGGGGCGACATTAATGAATTAATTGACAGGTTAAGGCTTTTAAACGCCTCCAAACTTCCAAACAGCAGGAAATACTGATTCTCATACCAATGAAAAGCCTATTGATTACTGGGGCGACATTAATGAATTAATTGACAGGTTAAGGCTTTTAAACGCCTCCAAACTTCCAAAGCAGCAGGAAATACTGATTCTCATACCAATGAAAAACCCATTGAATATATTTACTGGGACGACATTAATGAATTAATTGACAGGTTAAGGCTTTTAAACGCCTCCAAACTTCCAAAGCAGCAGGAAATACTGATTCTCATACCAATGAAAAACCTATTGATTACTGGGGCGACATTAATGATTTAATTGACAGGTTAAGGCTTTTAAACGCCTCCAAACTTCCAAAGCAGCAGGAAATACTGATTCTCATACCAATGAAAAACTCATTGAATATATTTACTGGAACGACATTAATGAATTAATTGACAGGTTAAGGCTTTTAAACGTCTCCAAACTTCCAAAGCAGCAAGAAATACTGATTCTCATACCAATGAAAAACCTATTGATTACTGGGGCGACATTAATGATTTAATTGACAGGTTAAGGTTTTTAAACGCCTCCAAACTTCCAAAGCAGCAGGAAATACTGATTCTCATACCAATGAAAAACCTATTGATTACTGGGGCGACATTAATGATTTAATTGACAGGTTAAGGCTTTTAAACGCCTCCAAACTTCCAAAGCAGCAGGAAATACTGATTCTCATACCAATGAAAAACCTATTGATTACTGGGGCGACATTAATGATTTAATTGACAGGTTAAGGCTTTTAAACGCCTCCAAACTTCCAAAGCAGCAGGAAATACTGATTCTCATACCAATGAAAAACCTATTGATTACTGGGGCGACATTAATGATTTAATTGACAGGTTAAGGTTTTTAAACGCCTCCAAACTTCCAAAGCAGCAGGAAATACTGATTCTCATACCAATGAAAAACCTATTGATTACTGGGGCGACATTAATGATTTAATTGACAGGTTAAGGCTTTTAAACGCCTCCAAACTTCCAAAGCAGCAGGAAATACTGATTCTCATACCAATGAAAAACCTATTGATTACTGGGGCGACATTAATGATTTAATTGACAGGTTAAGGCTTTTAAACGTCTCCAAACTTCCAAAGCAGCAAGAAATACTGATTCTCATACCAATGAAAAACCTATTGATTACTGGGGCGACATTAATGATTTAATTGACAGGTTAAGGCTTTTAAACGCCTCCAAACTTCCAAAGCAGCAGGAAATACTGATTCTCATACCAATGAAAAACCTATTGATTACTGGGGCGACATTAATGATTTAATTGACAGGTTAAGGCTTTTAAACGCCTGCAAACTTCCAAAGCAGCAGGAAATACTGATTCTCATACCAATGAAAAACCTATTGATTACTGGGGCGACATTAATGATTTAATTGACAGGTTAAGGCTTTTAAACGCCTCCAAACTTCCAAAGCAGCAGGAAATACTGATTCTCATACCAATGAAAAACCTATTGATTACTGGGGCGACATTAATGAATTAATTGACAGGTTAAGGCTTTTAAACGCCTCCAAACTTCCAAAGCAGCAGGAAATACTGATTCTCATACCAATGAAAAACCTATTGATTACTGGGGCGACATTAATGATTTAATTGACAGGTTAAGGTTTTTAAACGCCTCCAAACTTCCAAAGCAGCAGGAAATACTGATTCTCATACCAATGAAAAACCTATTGATTACTGGGGCGACATTAATGATTTAATTGACAGGTTAAGGCTTTTAAACGCCTCCAAACTTCCAAAGCAGCAGGAAATACTGATTCTCATACCAATGAAAAACCTATTGATTACTGGGGCGACATTAATGATTTAATTGACAGGTTAAGGCTTTTAAACGCCTCCAAACTTCCAAAGCAGCAGGAAATACTGATTCTCATACCAATGAAAAA
Source organism: Rhagium mordax (assembly GCA_963680705.1). Classification (NCBI taxonomy): domain Eukaryota; kingdom Metazoa; phylum Arthropoda; class Insecta; order Coleoptera; family Cerambycidae; genus Rhagium; species Rhagium mordax. The sequence goes on along the minus strand of OY796662.1, from coordinate 58,219,395 downwards.
CCTATTGATTACTGGGGCGACATTAATGATTTAATTGACAGGTTAAGGTTTTTAAACGCCTCCAAACTTCCAAAGCAGCAGGAAATACTGATTCTCATACCAATGAAAAACCTATTGATTACTGGGGCGACATTAATGATTTAATTGACAGGTTAAGGCTTTTAAACGCCTCCAAACTTCCAAAGCAGCAGGAAATACTGATTCTCATACCAATGAAAAACCTATTGATTACTGGGGCGACATTAATGATTTAATTGACAGGTTAAGGCTTTTAAACGTCTCCAAACTTCCAAAGCAGCAAGAAATACTGATTCTCATACCAATGAAAAACCTATTGATTACTGGGGCGACATTAATGATTTAATTGACAGGTTAAGGCTTTTAAACGCCTCCAAACTTCCAAAGCAGCAGGAAATACTGATTCTCATACCAATGAAAAACCTATTGATTACTGGGGCGACATTAATGATTTAATTGACAGGTTAAGGCTTTTAAACGCCTCCAAACTTCCAAAGCAGCAGGAAATACTGATTCTCATACCAATGAAAAACCTATTGATTACTGGGGCGACATTAATGATTTAATTGACAGGTTAAGGCTTTTAAACGCCTCCAAACTTCCAAAGCAGCAGGAAATACTGATTCTCATACCAATGAAAAACCTATTGATTACTGGGGCGACATTAATGAATTAATTGACAGGTTAAGGCTTTTAAACGCCTCCAAACTTCCAAACAGCAGGAAATACTGATTCTCATACCAATGAAAAGCCTATTGATTACTGGGGCGACATTAATGAATTAATTGACAGGTTAAGGCTTTTAAACGCCTCCAAACTTCCAAAGCAGCAGGAAATACTGATTCTCATACCAATGAAAAACCCATTGAATATATTTACTGGGACGACATTAATGAATTAATTGACAGGTTAAGGTTTTTAAGCGCCTCCCAAACTTCCAAAGCAGCAGGAAATACTGATTCTCATACCAATGAAAAACCTATTGATTACTGGGGCGACATTAATGAATTAATTGACAGGTTAAGGCTTTTAAACGCCTCCAAACTTCCAAAGCAGCAGGAAATACTGATTCTCATACCAATGAAAAACCTATTGATTACTGGGGCGACATTAATGAATTAATTGACAGGTTAAGGCTTTTAAACGCCTCCAAACTTCCAAAGCAGCAGGAAATACTGATTCTCATACCAATGAAAAACCCATTGAATATATTTACTGGGACGACATTAATGAATTAATTGACAGGTTAAGGCTTTTAAACGCCTCCAAACTTCCAAAGCAGCAGGAAATACTGATTATCATACCAATGAAAAACCTATTGATTACTGGGGCGACATTAATGATTTAATTGACAGGTTAAGGCTTTTAAACGCCTCCAAACTTCCAAAGCAGCAGGAAATACTGATTCTCATACCAATGAAAAACCTATTGATTACTGGGGCGACATTAATGAATTAATTGACAGGTTAAGGCTTTTAAACGCCTCCAAACTTCCAAAGCAGCAGGAAATACTGATTCTCATACCAATGAAAAACCTATTGATTACTGGGGCGACATTAATGAATTAATTGACAGGTTAAGGCTTTTAAACGCCTCCAAACTTCCAAACAGCAGGAAATACTGATTCTTATACCAATGAAAAGCCTATTGAATATATTTACTGAGACGACATTAATGATTTAATTGACAGGTTAAGGCTTTTAAACGCCTCCAAACTTCCAAAGCAGCAGGAAATACTGACTCTCATACCAATGAAATACCTATTGAATATATTTACTGGGACGACATTAATGAATTAATTGATAGGTTAAGGCTTTTAAACGCCTCCAAAGCAGCAGGAAATACTGATTCTCATAACAACGGACAAGACTTCTTACCAGGAGTCAGTATTTCATCTGTGATACCATAGTTTCGTTGGACGGTGACACTTCAAGACTTCTGACCAGGAGTTGGAGTCTCACTGAGCCGTCTAGTAATAGAATATTTCAAGTGTGGAAAAACTAATTAAACCCGTATTAGAAATTGCCCAGATCGCTAAAATTGGCAATTCACCTCAAGGACCCCTGTATCATTCCGTGTTTCCACTGCAGTTCTATCCAGGACTTTCCTGGAAACCGCCAGGAGCGAAAGTGCTGTTTCTTGCACTATAAATTAAGAAACTTTTTCTTTTAAAAAAGGGTATTACAACGCTGGAAGGTACTGTTTGTAGGTAGTAAGATGTCTTCCATTTAGATTTAATGTTCGACTTCTAACGTTTCTAGATCCGTAATAAATACGGCCGCAACCGCACGGGCCGGGAATTCAGACCTAAGAATTACAAGGATATAATAGTATCGGTATCAATACGCTGGGGCCGGTGAAATAGCACATACGTCGCGGATAAAACGCCGATAAAGTAAACCAAAATTTATATTCTGCCGTGCGCATCTCACGAGACTTGGGTGGATTTTGGCTAGAACCCTCCGGCAAATATATCTAACTACACTTACAATAAAACACAAGCAAATCCCTAGAACATAAAATCCAGATGAAATCGTTGAAATGTTGGAATGAAAATGATAAAGACCTAGGGGTGGTGAGGGAAGAACTGCTTTGGTGAATAAAGGGAATAATTGAAACAGAAGTCCCGCTTGGATTCGTTTTTAATATAAGCCGGTCCTCGGCCACGGGAAAATCATAGTCGTCTCAGATAGGATAAAGTCAATCCTTTCGCCTGGAGACGCGAATTCGCAATGGGCGGCTCTGATAAATTTTTTATACGCAACGAGACAGGGTAAAGGACGAAAATCCTCTTTTCGGTTTTTCGGACCTTCGAGTGCGCGAAAAATACGTTTCCTTTTCCATTTTTCACCGTGCCGTGCGTGCTGTTGGTGGTAACTTCTGACATATTTGTTCCATATAATCACAGTTGCATTTTTTAGTTTTAACCCGGTTCTTCCAGACCCCTTGGGCCTGTAAAGACTCCGCCGCCCTTTGCTGTGTCAGCAATTAACAATTAAACAGCCGAGGTGGGATCAGGCAGCTTGTTTGAACTGGACAGGGGATTAGACCAGATGGCTATGAGCCTTTAAAATTAAAACTCTGATACCCGAGGACTATCAACCTCGTAAATATTTTTCTTCCATTGGCAAGCTGGGGGAAAGAGTATCTACGATTGAACTGTTAAGTCTATAATATGATCCTTAATACTTGAACAATATGTAGAAAAAATGTTTTAACAAAAATTGTCGCTATAGGTATAATTTTTTTAAGGGATTTGACAAGTCAATATTTCAGATTTTGCGCATGCGCCAAATTTTTATATATAGCAGGATGTTTAGAAATGTGTTTTAAAAAAACTGTTGCGTCTATTTCGAATGTTATCCCACATACGATACCTTTATATATAATTCATATAGTAGTGGGTCTGAGTGAAATCCCTGCGGCATACCAAAAGTTATGTCAAGTGCTGCGGATCTAAACACTCGGTTTACCACCTCTTTAAGATTATATTCATTATACCGTAATTATGGCAAAAATGGGCGTTGACCCTCCGGCAATTCCGCACTCGCCCCACGCCGCTGACCCCCTCGTATTATTATTAGGAAACCGGACAAAACGCGAGGGTTCGCACTCGGTATTAAAACGTAATATTTCTTAGTAGCGCCTGACCGCACAAAAACTACTAATATCGAATTTGCTATCCCACATATTTTTTTGTAAACGGGTTTTGTAAGAATACGTTCTGGCCACTCGATAATATTTCCCCTAGCCAGAGATATGGGCGAATTTAATCGCCCCTAATAAACGGAATGCGTTCGGCTCGTGGAAGTGCGTCTGCCAGGCCTCATCCTGTAGCCCGGTAAAACAGATATGTTTCTTGCGATGGGTAATCTGTGAAACGTCCGGCGTGCGTCAGTATTAATTTAAAGAGAGACAGTGATGTGTGCCATGCCCCCAAGTAAAGATACACGATACGGTTGAATGAAAAATACAAAGAGCCGCAACCGTTATTGTCTTAAGCGTGGCCTGTGCAGAAAATTGCTTAAAAAAAATTACACGAAAAGTATTCAAAAGATCTGGTGGATTTTTGTGATTTTTTTTAACGATTTATCTAACGCTATTTCCAAATATGGCGAAGGCGCCAGGGAAATTAACAAGATATTTATGATTACTCCACTTCCTCGCGCATATGCCTAGCATCTAGGACCCCCGTAGATAAATCGGCTAGGGAAACAGCGTCGCTCAGCCTCCGTGTACGCAATGTCGGCTAGAGCCGATCGTTAAAATATTTAATGTCTCTCCTTAGCAGATTTATACCCGCCGTCTTGGAAGTTAGCGACTCGTTATTAAAAACAGACCTCATTCGTTACGCGATTAAGGAATAAGTCAAAAATAATCTGACCGGACTACTCGAGTTCATGGAGTAATCCACTGCTTAGCCGGGCAGTTTCAAGGCGATCTATCTCTATCCGTTTCCTTATTCTCGGCCTCTTGCGCCTGACAAATGTTTGGCCACTCGACACTCTTATAAATATTACCCTCAAACTCCGATTTTATTCCTTAACTACTCTAAATTCATCCATATCGCTGCATACGAAATGCACTTGAATGCTGGTGTCAAACGTGGAGTTATTCCTCCTCTTGGCCTTGAAAAGCCTTGAAAAATGAAAGTGAAAGTAGTTAAAAACAACTGACATCAGAATGCTAGCGCGACAGAATTATTAATTACGTTACATTACATATTCTTAATATAATAATAATATTAATACATATTCTTAATAATAATAATAATAATAGCGAAAGGATATGTACATCTTCTTGTGGACTTCGTTTTTTAATTGGTGACCATAATGAATGAATTTGTGGTGAGTTAAAAAAAAAAATTTTTAATAATTTGTTTTTAGACGTTTTGAATTTTAAAAATTTAATCCAATATTCATAATGTATTAAAGATAGTCCAATGAATTTAATAATAGCATGTTTAGAGATGAAACATCAATATAAGTATATCGGCTTGGATATGTTTGTTATTATTATGCTTGTATAAATCCGAAACAAGGTCATTTATAAATATACCGGGTGGTCCAAAAAAAACCGGAATTTTTTATTTCTCTAATACTTTCGCCAATTTTTAACCGATTTTAATTATTCAAAAACTAAATTATAACTAAAAGATCACGTTATGAGGTAATATAAATATATTTAAATGCCGTTTTGACTAAAATAAATATTGGTGTTTAGACGAGTGGCATAGAATATCAACAAAATTGTGATAAAACGGTTTTATGTTACGGACTATATCTTCGGAACCAACTGGTCGATTTTAGTGTTTGATGTCTTAAAATATTCACAAATGTTTATTCTATTATACTTCCTCAATCTTTTCATTGTTTATTTAGCAAAAAAGTTCCAGCCGATCTTAAAGAAGGCCCAAGTTTGATGACTAACGCCATCTACAATTTTAATAATAATTAAAATATATTTATATTACCTCATAACGTGATCTTTTAGTTATAATTTAGTTTTTAAGAAATAAAAAATTCCGGTTTTTTTTGGATCACCCGGTATATATATACTTTACACATTCAGATTTTGTTAATTTCCCTGGCTCCTTCGCCATATTTGTAAATATTGACTAAGAGTCTAATAAAAATTCAATAAAATCGTTAAAATGCAAGCGACGATAAATTGATCGGACATGCCGATTTTTAAATATATTCCTTTATTTCTTTCTTATATAAAGGCAAGTTTACGTAAAAAGTTTAAAAAATTATAATGGTAACAATTTGTTACACAACAAAACCGCACTGTAATCGATCATAGTATCTAATAATATATAGTAGCAATTTTGCGCTCTAAATCCTCCTCTAAATTCATCCATATCGCTGCATACGAAATTAACTTTAATGCTGGTGTCAAACGTGGAGTTCTTCCTCCTCTTGGCCTTGAAAAGCCTTGAAAAATGAAAGTGAAAGTAGTTAAAAACAACTGACATCAGAATGCTAGCGCGACAGAATTATTAATTACATTACATTACATATTCTTAATATAATAATAATATTAATACATATTCTTAATAACAATAATAATAATAGCGAAAAGATATGTACCTACATCTTCTTGTGGACTTCGTTTTTTAATTGGTGACCATAATGAATGACTTTGTGGTGAGTTAAAAAAAAAAAAATTTAATAATTTGTTTTTAGACGTTTTGAATTTTAAAAATTTAATCCAATATTCATAATGTATTAAAGATAGTCCAATGAATTTAATAATAGCATGTTTAGAGATGAAACATCAATATAAGTATATCGGTTTGGATATGTTTGTTATTATTATGCTTGTATAAATCCGAAACAAGGTCATTTATAAATATACCGGGTGGTCCAAAAAAAAAACGGAATTTTTTATTTCTCTAATAGTTTCGCCAATTTTTAACCGATTTTAATTATTCAAAAACTAAATTATAACTAAAAGACCACGTTATGGGGTAATATAAATATATTTAAATGCCGTTTTGACTAAAATAAATATTGGTATTTAGACGAGTGGCATAGAATATCAACAAAATTGTGATAAAACGGTTTTATGTTACGGACTATATCTTCGGAACCAACTGGTCGATTTTAGTGTTTGATGTCTTAAAATATTCACAAATGTTTATTCTATTATACCTCCTTAATCTTTTCATTGTTTATTTAGCAAAAAAGTTCCAGCCGATCTTAAAGAAGGCCCAAGTTTGATGACTAACACCATCTACAATTTTAATAATAATTAAAATATATTTATATTACCTCATAACGTGATCTTTTAGTTATAATTTAGTTTTTGAATAATTAAAATCGGTTAAAAATTGGCGAAATAAGAGACTTTTCGCACCATCAAATTTGGTGAAATTCTGAGCGACTTCAAGTTTGTCTAAAATTCGTCCAGAGGCGTGCATCAAAAGATTAAATGTAAATTTTCTGAACAACGGCTTGTCATATCAAAAAGTGCCAAGAGACATTAAATTTTTGTTTTTTCTTGCTTTATTGAATTAAACTGGAGACGTGGGGAAATATCAGTGGCGTACTACTTTTTTGTAAAAAAGAACCTTAGTAAATCCATATATCTACGCCCATGGTTAAGTAAAGTAGTAGTTTGTTATTCTAAAATAGGCCTCTAAATTGTATGTAAAGAATTGGTAAGTTTGGATTCGATAGTTCTTAGCATTCTGGAAATATAAATATATGTAAATCCATATTTATTTTCAAACTTTAACACCCTGTATCTCGAAAACTAAGCATTTCTCAACCTATGTTTATATAAACTTTTTTTAATATTTTTCAAATGTCTATCGACTGTTAAAGTCCTGCTACAAAAAACTGGAACACCCTGTATATACTTTGCACATTCAGATTTTGTTAATTTCCCTGGCTCCTTCGCCATATTTGTAAATATTGACTAACGAGTCTAATAAAAATTCAATAAAATCGTTAAAATGCAAGCGACGATAAATTGATCGGACATGCCGATTTTTAAATATATTGCTTTATTTCTTTCTTATATAAAGGCAAGTTTACGTAAAAAGTTTAAAAAATTATAATGGTAACAATTTCTTACACAACAAAACCGCACTGTAATCGATCATAGTATCTAATAATATATAGTAGCAATTTTGCGCTCTAAATCCTCCTCTAAATTCATTCATATCGCTGCATACGAAATTAACTTTAATGCTGGTGTCAAACGTGGAGTTCTTCCTCCTCTTGGCCTTGAAAAGCCTTGAAAAGTGAAAGTGAAAGTAGTTAAAAATAACTACGTGAAATTAGATTTGGAAAAATCCTTGAGTGACGTCAGAATGCTAGCGCGACATAATTATTAATTAATTTCCTTATATTTGAAAAAGGTACATTATTTTATTGGGTTATTTAATTGTTTTGATCACGCTAATACATACGATATATAAAAATGCTGAAATCGACAGTAAATGTAATGAAAAAATGGAAAATAAAATGATATAGTTCAAATATAAGGAAATTAATTAGTAATTCTGTCGCGCCAGCATCTGGCGTAGTTGTTTTTGCTATTGGCTGCATTTGCGAGGAATGTTCGTTGCGCATTATGCCGGTTATAAATTTTGACAAATTGCCGAACAAAATTGCGTTAAAATACCGTTAATTAACAGGGGCACGTGCCAGCGAAAAATTCCAATTGATTACCTAGTCGGGGGCCTTTTCGTATCCCATTAATCATTCACTGCCTTGTGAATTTGCAATGACGTGGACGAGGAAGAGTTATCGAGCATGTACGCCATATATGGGGCTGCGAGTGTAAACGTCGGTTCCGGGATTTCTGGATTTTCACACGGCTGCTTTCGCTGTGTTTACCTAGGTAAACATACTCTCTAAGCTTCTTACGGCCGTAAACCCATTAAAGTTTAAATTACATAACGAAAATCGCTGGAATGCTTATAACGCGCTAATCGCTATACAGGACGATTTTACCATAAGAAACGGTAACGATTTTTGTTTTCATCTTTTGCTGCGTGCTTTTCGCATTTCAGGCGCTCCACGTTAATATTTTTTATTTTATCAAGCTGTCGGCAATAAATATTTTTATATCCACCTTGTTGAGGCGCGATGTCCAGTTCCACGCACCCAAGGGTGCTCAAGGTAGGCAAAAACTGCGAGTCCTGCCGACGCATGTTGAATAGGATACTCATCGCGTAAATTATACTAAGACCGAAAAAACCGAATTTATCACCGCACCCTCCTGCAAATAAAATATACGTCGGACGTAAATCCGTATGACGTTATGCGATACATGCGATGGAAGTGTTGAATTTTTCTCGTGTAATTGTTCAGGAAATTTGCAGATAGCCGTATCTCTGCCCCGGACAAGCAATAACTTATGTATTTTTTTTATCCGCCTGGGCAGGATAAGGGTGCGCAGGATTAAATTATACTGGCGGATAAATGCGTAGCTAAATTTAAATGAATACAAGTATAATTGTTTTAAAACGTAAATACATAATTTGATGGACAGAAATTTATGTCCGCCTATGCACGCATTACTTCAGTATTTGTCACGTACGATTTCAGACAACCCCCCTTTCTCCGCAACATGACTATCTGAACAATACTGAAAATACAACAAGGGGAAGACTCTTTCTTTAGAAGGCTTGTTCTTTACTATTTGGAATCGCTTTTATTAGATACTGTCGAATTTTAAACACACTGGGTTACGTCCCCAGTTCCCGAAATACGAGCAAATATAAACAGCGGATTTCCTTTTACAACTCAGCATAAAATATGAAGGAAACGTATTATATGACGTCGTTGAGTGAAAAAAACAAGGAGCCACAACCGCTATCGTCTTAAACGTGGCCTATGAGGGCCGCGATACAACTCCAGTAGTAGTTTGACCGTGAGATTTCGTTAGTGTGGCTTGTAGTAACTTGTTTTATTGACAAAAACATTTAATTGATTTTATCTACTCTTATTAATGACTCGCTTGATGAATTACAACACTCGCCTTCGGCTCGCACTGCAAAATTCATCGACGTAAGTTATTTAGTATATTACCACTTGTAGAGTAATATACTATTCTAAGTAATTCGCCGGAGAAACTGCGCAAAATTGATACTAAATATATATTATTAGATACTATGATCGATTACAGTGCGGTTTTGTTGTGTAACAAATTGTTACCATTATAATTTTTTTAACTTTTTATGTAAACTTGCCTTTATACAAGAAAGAAATAAAGGAATATATTTAAAAATCGGCCTGTCCGATCAATTTATTGTCACTTGCATTTTAACGATTTTATTGAATTTTTATTACAGACTCGCTAGTCAATATTTACAAATATGGCGAAGGAGCCAGGGAAATTAACAATATCTGAATGTGCAAAGTATATATTTACCGGGTGGTTTTTTAACCGATTTTTATTATTCAAAAACTAAATTATAACTAAAAGATCACGTTATGAGGTAATATAAATATATTTTAATTATTATTAAAATTGTAGATGGCGTTAGTCATCAAACTTGGGCCTTCTTTAAGGTCGGCTGGAACTTTTTTGCTAAATAAACAATGAAAAGATTGAGGAGGTATAATAGAATAAACATTTGTGAATATTTTAAGACATCAAACACTAAAATCGACCAGTTGGTTCCGAAGATATAGTCCGTAACATAAAACCGTTTTATCACAATTTTGTTGATATTCTATGCCACTCGTCTAAACACCAATATTTATTTTAGTCAAAACGGCATTTAAATATATTTATATTACCTCATAACGTGATCTTTTAGTTATAATTTAGTTTTTGAATAATTAAAATCGGTTAAAAATTGGCGAAACTATTAGAGAAATAAAAAATTCCGGTTTTTTTTTTGGACCTCCCGGTATATTTATAAATGACCTTGTTTAGGATTTATTCAAGCATAATAATAACAAACATATCCAAATCGATATACTTATATTGGTGTTTCATCTCTAAACATGCTATTATTAAATTCATTGGACTATCTTTAATACATTATGAATATTGGATTAAATTTTCAAAATTCAAAACGTCTAAAAACAAATTATTAAAATTTTTTTTTTTTAACTCACCACAAAATTCATTCATTATGGTCACCAATTAAAAAACGAAGTCCACAAGAAGATGTACATATTCTTAATATAATAATAATATTAATACATATTCTTAATAATAATAATAATAGCGAAAGAATATGTACATCTTCTTGTGGACTTCGTTTTTTAATTGGTGACCATAATGAATGAATTTTGTGGTGAGTTAAAAAAAAAAAATTTTATAATTTGTTTTTAGACGTTTTGAATTTTAAAAATTTAATCCAATATTCATAATGTATTAAAGATAGTCCAATGAATTTAATAATAGCATGTTTAGAGATGAAACATCAATATAAGTATATCGGTTTGGATATGTTTGTTATTATACTTGTATAAATCCTAAACAAGGTCATTTATAAATAATGTATATTAAGCAAAGAAAAAGAATTGTAAAATATTTATTTATATATATATTTTTTCTCATTTTCTGGCCTTGCAATCGGTGTGCTTTAACCACACAAAGTATATATATATATGTGTGTATACATATATATACTGCCCTGCTAGTACCGCCGCTCTTCAGGCGTCAAAATAACCACCCTAAACCCCTGGCGGAACGAGGGAAGGTTACACTATTTATTTAAATCAATTGTTTTAGTTTCTTAAAGCAATATTTATCTGCCTTGTGCTTGATATACTTAACCCTTAATATAAAGGACAAGTTTCTAATAAGTAATCGATATGTTTACATTGCTCGCTGTATAATCTGTCCCGCTTGAGAAGTTGGTACTTTATTTTGCTTAAATGAAATTCCTTTGTCGAGGGAATGCGACAATTGCTGTGACTATATATGTTGGAACACTTAACGCTAAAATGTTCGGTAAATTTGCAAGCGCTAACGACGATATTAAGTCGGTTGTAGGCAATTGAAATTATAGGTAAATTTTTTTTCTCTACATCTTCAGTACATATGAATTTCATGGCGACATTTCAGAAAAACGTCAACCGGTGTAACTTGTGCGAAACCACCGGCTTGCCTACCACGCACGTCGCATTGCACAGTTTCTTAGGTCAGTTTCCGTGACGCGTCCGGACCGACGCAATCCCATCACGGGCAATTAAATTCTGCAAATCCCTCGCCCTGCCGCCTGCATCGCGCCCTATGCATTTTAATTAAATAATTCCTCAAAAGAAATTGTAATTAATTTAAAAGTTTAGCACGTATTTTCACAGTTCGTTATTTATATTCCAGTAAATTAAGCGGCGGCTCACGGGAGGCGAGCGGGACAATAAAAAAAATGAACCTTTCGCGTAAACTGGGGATAAAAGACGATAGACTGTCGCCTCGAGGCATTTATCCTGGGTTCTGTGCGAAACTCATTACAGTAATTAGAGAGAGGTGTGCGGCATTATAACCAGGAACAACTGCACTTCCTTTCATTCGACACTCGAAAACAGCGGCGCTGTCATAAACGCGCGGAGGGTGCAAAAATGTATTACGCGATGCACCGAAACCAGAGAATAAGTAGTTTGCTGTGTTATTGACTTAATTGATTACATAAGATACTGCGCGAACTGGCAAGCGATAAGTGAACGCATCCATAGTTGCCTGAGCGAGTAAGAAAGGGAACGGGCAGACAAATCGTTCGGTACGCCGCGTGACCTTGGCGCTTTAAATTGGGCATTTCGCCGTTGCTGAGTTTATTAAAAAACAGCAAACAGCGATATGTTTTACCCACTTTTATTTATTGCACAGACAGTTTTAAAGGAGGTTATATATAGATCGAAGGGGAATCAAACAGAACTGATGATAATGCTAGATTGGATTATATTGTACTGGGCAGGGTTCAATCGGAGCGGAGGAATTAATTATTAGGTAAACAACAAGCACTAGAACGTGTGCTCGAATGGAGAATTGTACTAGCCGAAGATCCTGGATGGGCGATTGTTCTTAGAATGCGATATTTGGATAATCCGAAAACGCAATAATTGCCGGGAGCTTTGTAAGACAAATAATATCGTAGACCGGTTCGGTCCGTGACCAACTTTCAAGTATTGTGTAATTAAATATTTACAGTTTCCAAGTAAGCGCTTGATCATCTGAAACAGCCAGAAATATGCTGTTGAGTGAAAACATTGTAAAGAGACGCAACGCTGTAATAGTGCTGGTCATGATATATAGGTGGAGCTTCCGCATGATTAGTTCAGAGTGGGTGCATGCGAGAGAAGCTAATATTAATTTGGGGTTTAACAAGTGACGCCCGAAATACAAGGCAGAGACAATCGAATTTTGAGTCCGGTCCTGTTTTCCGATGCCTGCCAATGGATTCGGCACTCTTCTGCTGAATAGCAAATATTATTGAAGTAGCTGCGTCTGCCGCTAACGAGATTATCGAATTAAAATTGAATTTTCCCTCAAATTGACTTTTATTTTATGAGATAACACCGCCCTATTGATTTTGTCTCAATTAAAGGCGCAAATTCCGACCTGCTGTTATGAGACAAACTCAATGCAAAATTGTTTGAAAGCCACGAACACGGCTGGAGATCCTTCATTATTTCAGGGTTTTGGTTTGAGTTCTTTAGACGACACTTTCCGACAGTAATTAATGAGCGCACGTAGCTCGTATTGCTCGACTAAATTAATTACAACTTATTTATTAATTCGGAGACTCGAGGGGAATAGTTTTTTCTCAGTCGCAAAAATGGCATAGGCGGGGGACAACTGTTGCTGTCGGAAAAATTATCCAAATAAATTTGTTTTAATCCACATTATCTTACCTCTCAACCTCTACAGATATATTTTCCTTTCTTCAACGTTTAATTTGCTACCTTTAAATATTTCACGTTTAACCTTTGAGTGCATCTCATTTTTTAAACTTTTGTTTGCTCTGGGTATTTCAATCTTATAAAAATTGCGGATCTTTCCTTAAGGATGCGGGCTTAATCTTTTTTAATGTCTCGTTTTAGCAGAACCTGAATGGTGCGTTATAATATTCATTGCTGCGTCTCTGGAATTTTAAACTACCCACGGCAGTGACGTCCCTGAGAAAAGAGAGAAAGTACCGATGCCAATAGTAACGATGAATTTTCCTTAATAAATTTTGGTCACAACTCTAGCTCCGTGACGTCCCGACGTTGCGCTGCCCGAACAATTTCCGCGCTCGGACGAACTGTGTCTTCCGCGGCTCCGTCGAACTGTGTCTGTCTCTCCGCGCTCTAACTTAGTGGTTCCACGGTACCCTGCGGTTAACTGCTGACTTGGCCCCTTTTTGCACCCCGACTTCTCCCAATATACGTTCAGGCGAGTCCACTCGCAATTTAGCGTAGCCGGCAGTTCCTTGGGAACCGATTCGTTTGGTCCTTTCCCATCGAAATTTCTTAACTCCCGGCGATAAGATAAATTCATCTAAACATGATTTTCCGTTGCAGCAGACATAACAAAAACTCAACCAATTACTTCTTATATACCCCGTGGCACAAATTGAAATTAATTTTTGCATTATTAATAGCTATTTCCCTTCTTTTATAAAATTTATACCCCCGATTTGCTACACAATGTTCCCCAAAGGAAGTCCACTGGGTTCAAATCCGGACATTTTAGATGCCCTCTTCTTCCAATATAAACGGAACAGAGCTGATGTAGCAAGGTGAGTGAATTTTGTTTAGACTCGCCTCAAAAATTACACCTTTAAACAATGTTAATAAAAAATGAGATGCGGGGTAGAGTTTAAGAGCGGTTACTCTGTAGATTGATAGGCATAAGATATGCACGGCCTCGCCTCACTATCTTATATCGTATGCTTGGCTTCTCCTTAAAAAAATCATTTGTAACACTTCGGTTAAGTCAGAAAATGAGAGGTGAAAATGTCACCCTTGCCTCACCGAGACGTGCATGACTGTGCGATTTATCCAGGCGGTCTGCCTTTTTCTGACATTCGTTCCGCCTGAATATCCTTAATCCAGTTTTAGGAGTCCTTCTTGCGTGAGATTTTGACGGAAATGTTGCGTCCACCCATCCCCAGCACTGGTTATTCAAGATCCTCGCATATGCTCCGGCCACATCTATCACTTTTTTATTTTAGCATCGTTGCGCTATGTATCACTCGCTTCTTTATTTTATGTTTATGTTACGATTATGCGCTGATATATCAAAGTTATCGCGCTAGGATACGGCCTTTTGACTTTCCTCAGATTTGTCGAAATTACTACTACAGGGAGTTGTCGAAAACAGCACACCGCCATGTGCAATAAGAAACTAATTGAATTGCAGGTGGGGAGCGGTGCGTTGTGATGTTGACAGCGTGAGAGCCGGGCGATGACTGATGTAGTGTTCTGTGTGTCCTGCATTTATTGCCTATGTATAAGTGAATTCCGGTCGGTCCGTAGACTGAGCGGTGGCTGAAAGGCCCCTTGCTTATGCTTTACTCCCGTAACATGATCGTATGTAATTACAATTCAATAATAGCTACCGATGAATAAGAACAGTGCTAAAATTAAATCCTGCGACGCTTAAAATTACTTATAGATGTTGATGATGCGCAAGTCGGGCAAAAATGGTCTAAAGTTAAAATACATTACAAAATATTATCTCCTGAAAAAGTATCGCATATTGTTTTGTTTAATTCTGCTTAAATAAATTTTCAATACGAACAAACAGCTAGAAGGATAAAAAATTCCAAATATCTAATAAGTCGGTATAAATCACCATATCCGTGGGGAAGGATCTGGTTAGTTTATATTTTCCGCTGAGTAATAGCCGAGAGGATCGCTGCGTTGCGAAACCCGCATTCCTATTTGAAAAAGCATATTCGATAACGTTCTCAAGGCGGAAGGATCGATTGCAAGTTGTTACGAGTGTGGCCGGACGTTGTAAAATGTTTCGCACGCGAAGTTATGATAATGATAACGTTTTACGACTGAAGTGAGCCTAGTTTATTATGTAACGATTTAAATAGGCATTTTATAATCGCATACAATGTTTACTAATTTGCATATAAATTAGTGCTAGCAGAAGTATAATCGAAGAAGTAATTAATATTAATTTTGTAGTCCTGGTTGTCTCCACACGGTTGATTCAAATCGGGGCCTAATTTTTAACTGTATAAATAATTTTAAGAGTTTCGCTACGACTTTTTTTTATAAATGCGAAGCCTTTATTAAATTCATGGCACAAAATCCAGACCCATTTTAGTCGACTTTCTTGATATTGAACGTTTCACAATAAAATTGTATCTAAATTCAATTTATCTAGAAAGCCGATGTATCACAGATATTTTCAATCAAAGCTTTCCGCCAGCAAACTAGAGCCCCCTTTACCTCAAAATCGCCGAATTTTCTTGTAAAGAGAAAACCAAATTGAAAATAGTTGCGCCGTATTCAGATATAAAAGTCGAGACGATTGCGATTATCTAAAAGCCATTATTGTGGAGATGGGTCGGGGTTCATAAATATATCTAGTTATTAATTATGGGCGCACTCGCCGCATCCTGTAAATATAGGATTGTTTTACCTGCTGTCCGTGCGTATATTCGACTCCTGCTACCAGACAAGTCGCTGCAGAGCTTAACCTTTCCAAACCGTGCGTCGTGAAGTCATCGTCCACGATAATGGACGCATCGTCGTCGTCCTCCTCCTCAATACTGTTCGACAAATCGTTGTTTAAAACTGAGACTGGCACTGGAACAAAAATAAGTATTTAGACACAATATACACACAGCCAGTTTCTCATTTATTTATCCAATTTTAAGAAGAAAAATTAACTGCAGGACTTTTCTAGTTTTTATTTTTCGTAGACATATCAAGCGGTACCCTTGGGCGACGTGTATAAAATGTAATATCCAGAACAAATATAGCAATATCTCGGTGTCCTGCTTGTATTAAATTTGCGAAACAAACAAAAACAAAGGACCAGGAGCGATAGAAACAATCAAGTGTGTCGAGCGGTGATATCTTGTGTGTCAAGTATTCCTCTGGCCGCCTCCCACCGAGTTCACAAAACATCATTCGAAATGTGAACAAATGACGAACGGTCTCGGATAAGAAGTGTACTGCGGTTGAAGAACGCTTTGGCACCAGTCCAAGCTCCACAAAATGCACTCGGAAAACTTGTACAAAACTTTATCTCCGGGTTTATGGAAGTTGGATTTATGGGCCGGTCTGAAGCCGCACCGGCCCTAAACCTCGCTAAACGTTTTGCTGTAAATTTCAAACAATTAGCGCCCGATTTATATCCGCACTTTGTGTTATTTTTTAATCATTAAAAAGCGCCATTACAAATATGTTGCCTTTTTACGGCCTCACTTAGCCGGCACCGGCGGTAAAATATCGCGGCAAAAACGGAGCGTAATAAATGTAAATTTTGCTCCGCCGACCAACGACGTGAAAGACAAAAATTCAATATATATATAAACAAATGAACAAAATTCACAGGGATTCCCGCAAACCGCAGACACGTGTTTCGGACTTATTAGTCCTCATCAGTACGGTGTAGCTAAGTTCAAGGATGTAAGTGACTTAGAAGTATCAAAAGGAATCAGTTAATTCGAAAGACATTGACAGAATGGCCCTGACTACGACGATGAAACAACAACATCGTCGTAGTATGGGCCATATATATATATATATATATATATATATATATATATATATATATATATATATATATATATATATATATATATATATATATATATATATATATATATTATTATTATTATTATTATTATTATTATTATTATTATTCTTATATATTATGTATTATATAAATACAGGCCTTTCTTGCACCCCCCCTGAAAAGAAAATGTATCATTTAATAGTGGAATAATAGATCGCTAGCGGCGATTATATCAGTTTCCTGTGCAACATTCGCTGTATAAAATTCAACTACTATTGATCATGCCTACAAACCCTCGAAATCAACACACATTTACGCTCACGCACCGTTCCTAGCCCATATAACATACGTACGTGCATTATTATTACGTAAATATTCGTTTTGGATGAGGTCGAATGCCGTTGTGAGAGCGGTTGAATGGCGTTGCGGCAGGTAAGGGTTCGAGATATATAGAGATAAATGCCATTCCGCGGATTCCACCCCATCGCACATAAACACTGCTGCATACTAGGGAGGAACTGGCATTCCCGTCCCATTCCTACAGACTTATTGCAGACTTCTATTAATAAATACCGCGCTAGTACAAAAGCATTATCGTGTTATTAAAGCAATTTTAGACTGAGAGTGGTACGTAGTCGCACACATATTTAATGTAATGAAAATGTATTCAGGCATACGAGAATCCGATAGGCGAGTTAACTAAGACGACAGGGAAGGTTTTGTCTTACGTTCGGTATGTGAACGACGCTAAAAAATATACAGAGTGTTACGGTAATAGCAAATGTTAATTAAATACTCACCTAATTATCGCAACGACTAGCTTCCGGCGTTATCAGTTCGCAACTAAGTTATTTTTTTACTAAACTGTGCAGGAAAAGAACGTTAAAGGACTTTTCGATTGCGAATTGCTTTATTCTTGCCGCTGCGCAAACGTCCTGTATATGGTTATTAATGGCCACTGTGAATCCGCTTAAATAATAATTGCATATTCCCGCAGGGGCCACAAATTAAGAAAATTAATTTAAAAGTTTCGAGTTTCATAAAAATGCAATTTAGATTTCCTTGCATACTAAATAAGAAAAGTTGGTTTTATTTTAAACATACTTTTGCAAATCCCAATAATAAAAACAACGCATAAGCCGGCCTCAATTATGCATAATTTTATGTACATTTCCTTCGGATCGTTTTATTTCGCGAAGTTTACGTTTCGCACGATAAATACGTAGCAAACTGTGTAAAGTTTCATTAGTTGTTTGTTTTTAATAAAATTATGCAGGGAATTATGTCCCTTGTGTTTCCAATTAATACAGTCGTTAAACCGAAGGAAACCCAATTAGGGGCGGAATGATTTTGACGAAGAATAATATCTGAATTAGAATTAACGACAACAAATCATAACAACAATAAATTTGTACTTTCATTCGTTAAATCTTCTCGATGATGACTTGTCCAACGCTGGGTTTTAATCATGGGCGAATTTAGCACTTGGTTGACCAGGCCAGGGCCTAGCGCGACAAATTTGGAGGGGTCGCAAATTATGAGAAAGTCCAAAACGAATATGCTACAAAACCTGAATCACAAAAATGAGATATTCTAATGCAAGAGACAAATATTATAGAAAGGTGGAGAGAAGACTTAGAAGAAGAAAGTGAAAACAAATAAAAAGAGGAGGAAGACAGAGAACATAATGAAACAGGGCAAAAGAAGAGAACCAATCACAAAGAAGAGGAAATAACAGCGGAAGAATTCAATGAAGCATTAGGGAAAATTAAATTAGGGTAAGCACCAGGTGACGACGAAGTAACAGTAGAAATGGTCAAACATACAAACTCGCTGAGAAAAAAGGAACTATTGCCAAGAAAGAAAAGAAGGTTCCACCTGACAAAAAGAGATAGAATTAGAAATGAATATTTAGGGAAAATTTAGAACAAGCACAACTTCGATAGCTGGGACATGTAATAAGGATGGTGGAGGAAAGATTAGCAAGAAGGTGTAAATCCAAAGAAACAGAAACAAGAGGAGAAGACGACCTAGAAAACTCCAGAAGGATGAAGCACTCACAGCTGTAGAGAAAAGAGGAATAAATGGGAGAAAATAAAGAAACTAGAAGGAGATAGAAATAAAAGGAGTGAGATGTGGAACAACATGGCTCTGGAGGACTCAACTCCAGATTTATAACGAAAGGTAGAAAAACAGGGCTTGGCACTGATCGTATCGATGTCAAAATTTTTGCATTTGATTTAAAGTAATTTAAGGTTCGTCAAAATGTGACTCAAGCCTTTTAAATTGATCTACGACGCCTTTAGTTTCTTTAACATCCATCCAATGACAGACGAACTGAATATTCAGATAAATTATTATGACAGCTGATAGATTATGACAAAACTAAGGCTGCAAAGTCCAAATCGTCAATAAAATAAGAAATATTGTACCTACTCTTAAAACTGATCCTGAGGTAGAGGCACTTTTTGTTTCTACATTTGTTTTAGAAGTTTGACCACCTGTCCCAACCCAGTGGGTTTTCAATCGTCTCACAAGTCCTTGCATCTCCATATTACATTTTATGCAGTTGCTCTGCTTCCAGTTTGCTGGAGTTTCGAGTAAAATGTTGCCAAATAGGATCATCTATGAGAAGATATGTTAAAAATAAGTCGCCACCACTTCTGACGCTTAAGAGTTGTTCCACCTATGATGTCTTTTGAACTGACAAAGTTCGCAGCTTTATCAATTTTCAGCTGATCTAAATCAGCAAAATGTATTTTTGGGTTTTTAAGGGGCTACAAGATAAATAAATATATTCAACTTCAAGTGTACCTGTAGGAGCACTTTTTGCGTTTCGTTCCTCATCCTCGATGGAGCAAATATTACAGATCTGTATAAACAAATTGTAAACAATCAGCAATCAGTCGTTGCGTCAAAAGTCTAGTTTGACAATGTCATGTGAAAATATTTTTGTCAAAATTTCTGGTATTTGTAATTTGTTATCATCCTTATCAAACGCTTCATTTGTACTCCAATTTGAAACTATGACAAACACTTAAGCTCCATCCGAAGGAATACCAAAAGGACCGTCCACGTAGGTTAGTGCATCTCGTAGGAAACATTGGAACTTAATGTGATTACGTTTTGAAGTTTTAGGGCAGTCCGGTGTTAAATACATGATTCGATAAAATGAATTTTTTGAAATTGAAGTTCACCAGCAAACCGGACAAAGAAAACAATAGATTTAAGGGACAATTACCGAGAAGTCAAGGTACGAAAATTTTATCCAAAATTGACCGTTCGTTTTTTCCCCTTCAGAAAGTAACATTTAGGAAAATTTTTCAAGATGATGAAGATACCATTTGCAGCTAAAATTATAACTTCTTCTGAAATTAAAAGTTGTCTTCAGTACTATCGGTAATAAAATTTTTATGAATTTTAGACAATCATAATATAGTAGCAAACCCAAACATGCAATCCAGGCAGTCTTCATCATCTGGTGTGCTAATGGTAGGCCCTAATTTTAGGGTTGGCAAAAAAATTGGCAGTGGAAACTTTGGGGAGCTAAGATTAGGAAAGAACTTATATAACAATGAGCACGTGGCCATAAAGCTAGAGCCGCTTAAATCTAAGGCACCGCAGTTGCATCTAGAATACAGATTTTACAAAATGCTCGGACAACAAGAAGGTAGGAATACAACAGCAGTCGTCCATTTACTTGAACACAAAGCCACATGGCAAGCTTCACGTCCAAGGTCGTTGGTTTGGATGATGAAAACGCTCCACTATGCTCGTTACGCCAAGCCAATTTGGCCGAGGCTTGCCGTGCGTTGTTTGTAGTCCTATATATATGTGAAACGCATTTTTAGGAGTAGGAAAAGTATACCATCTGGGCACGTGCGGTGGCAGGTACAACGCCATGGTGATGGAACTGTTGGGTCCCAGCCTGGAGGACTTATTTTCCTTGTGCAGCCGTCATTTCCGACTGAAAACAGTCCTGATGATAGCAGACCAGTTACTGACCAGAATAGAATACGTCCACAGCAAGAGGCTCATCTTCAGAGATATAAAACCTGAGAATTTCCTCATAGGACGATCGCGAACAAAGAAGGAAAAGATCATTCACATCATCGATTTTGGGTTGGCCAAGGAGTACATCGACCAGGACACTTTGAAGCACATCCCATACAAGTAAGTTACTATCGAATCCAGCGCAAGCGCAGTTGTAAAATTTTTTTCTAGGGAACACAAATCTCTGACGGGCACCGCTCGGTATATGAGCATCAACACCCATTTGGGCCGGGAGCAGTCCCGACGGGACGACCTGGAGGCGATGGGCCACATGTTCATGTACTTCCTGAGGGGCTCCCTGCCCTGGCAAGGCCTGAAAGCGGACACTCTAAAGGCAAGAACCCTTAAAAATTACGAATACCAATTTTTATTCCTATTGACTGTTATTTGAACAAATCTGTCAAATTTTGGTCAATTCCTTGCCATTTTTAAAATAAAATCAAGATGGGTTAGGCCCGGTGATCTGAGAGGCTAGTCTCCAGAGTAAAGGACCAAAACAAAAGAATCTGTCTTGAGCTTTTCTATTCAAATAAAGGCGGAATTCCCGTTTTTAAAATCAAGAATGAGCGGCCATTTTGAAGCTGATAATGTAAAAAATTCTAACACAATGGCGCCACCAGCAGTTAACGTTCCTACATTAATTAAGCTCCGATGGCAAAGTAACCCCTATATAAACTCTAATTTTTCGAATGTGTATTTACGCACCCTCGCAATATTCTTTGTTAACACACACAAGGTTATTAAGTTGCTTTATATTTATTTCATCACAACGGCCCATAACGACGACCTGTTCTTAATTAACCCATTAAAAATGGAATTAAGTTCGTTTTATTAATTTAAGAGTCTAGTGGGAGAACCTGAAAGCCATTCTGCAAAACATACAAGACAGTTGGGCGTGCAGCTAACTTCAGACTTGTCGCTTTCCATCAGGCAACGTTTATAACCTCACTTTCTGAAGATCCTTGACAGCTGTCACACGTGTACGTGTGGTTGCATACTTATACGACTTCACGGTTTCAGGAGCGCTACCAAAAAATTGGCGAGACTAAGAGGTCCACGCCCATCGAGAGTCTCTGCGAGGGACAGCCGGAGGAGCTGGCGACTTATTTAAAATATGTCAGAAAGCTGGACTTTTCGGAAACGCCGGATTACGACTACCTGAGGAAATTGTTTAAGGACTTGTACATAAGTAAAGGCTTCACCGAAGATGGGATTTTCGATTGGACAGGTAAAGATGTTTGGCGTCGCTACGTCGCCACTAAATATTGTTTTGCGTGTAAATTTTTCAAAAATATTTTAGGAAGGAGTCTCGACGTACAGCTCGAGGATACAGTGTAAGTATAGCTTAGGATAAATGCTGTTATATGTACTGAGTTCAGTTGTTTGAATTAAGCATTGACGTAGAGAGTGGGTGACGTGACTTGGGGTTTGTTGCAACCCTGACAGCAAAAATATAGCTTGTAGAAAATTAAGTTAAGTCCACCAAGGTCGAGATTTCATTTAAAATTTGGTTTCCGGGTATTTTAGGAACGGCTGGATGTCACTTGGAACAAAGTACTGGCTTTATGAAGTAAAGGCGTTGAGTGGAAAATACATAGACTCGCGCCGCTAATACGAACCTACTTCTCTATTCGCGGAGGCCACGTTCAAGATAATAGGGTTGCGGCTCCTTGTATTTTTCACTCAACGATAAAGCGCAAGCATGGTTCTAAACTTGCAGTTGGTTGGATATGTCAGTAAGGCGAGTTATAAATATTTTAAAAGTAAGTCACGTCACCCAATCTATATGTTAATGCTTGATTAAAATTGATTAATGGGTATAAAATGTCATTTATCCTAAGCTCTTACTTGTTGCAAATTTCACCGTTCCTGAAATATTTGTGAAAACGTAAATTTTAACTCACAACTTTAGGGTTAAAATTGTTTATTCCTAATAGCCCCCAAATACGGCCCTGGATTGCGGTGACTGTTATCTGTTATTTTGTAGATCGCGTTTCCTGGCTTAACACGGAGGAGAGGAAGGAAGTCCACAAAACCCAAACTTGAGAAATCACACATTCTAAACCAAGAAGACCGAAAAATAAATAAGTTTACACTTTTAAGTTCGTTTCTTAAGGATTCAACAGACGTGACGTATAATGTATTGTTAAACAAATTAAATGAGTTCAATAAATTTTTAATAATTCCATCAAACCCCTACAGAGAATATTTATGCTGTTACCGCGTAGAAATCGATGTTTTGATGACCTGCTGATTTGACGTGTGTATTCGTTTAACAGCAACTTCATCAGGGAGGTGGCGATATTTCGTTCCGCCTGTTCCGTGTTAATAAATTTAACAACTCAAGTAGAATTCCAAATTGAAAAATCTGTTTTTGAGAGTGCAAAGAGGCGCGAAACAGAGTTTTTAAATGGCCAACGAGGGCTCTGTTGCACCTCATTTGAAAGGTAATTTAATTTCCCGCCCACTGGTTTCTGAAAAATTAATATCAGTAACTTCTAATTGTCTGGACGGATCATTTGCACTGTGAGTATTTACACTAACACTATTACCCTGGCGATAAACACCACGAGTATATCAAATATTACGTTATATATACTCTGCGAGCGGCTTTACGTGTTACAGTTTTGAGCCAGCGAGTCCCATGTGTGGTAAAGTAGAGATAAACTTGAAATGACGAACTATACGCGGCTTACCAACAGGATTATGTACTTCCATCATTGTTAGACCCATAAATTCCGTCTTATTCAAGCGGGACTTAGCGAAATTGTAACACAACAAAATGTGCTTGGGTTTGAAGTGAATCTTGTTTTGTGCGGATTACGCTTTAATTAAGGAACAAACAAATTAAGTCGTTTTAGATTTGATGGGCCGGGCGCCTTGAAATAAGTTAATAATCGACTCCGGACGCGGCCGCTTGTCAGGTCTTGAAAACCTGACTATCATAACCGACAAGGCGCTTATGATACCAGAATATAATCTGGAAGTAGACCTATCACCAACAACTCTTCTCGGGGCAATGTGCCCCGCCGAGCGCTGAATTACAAGCTTGCCCGCATTTTGCATAACACCAACCAAAAAAATATAGTCGTTTTTAACTATTATCAAAGGCGCCATAGACCGATCTCGCGCTAAATCGCCATCCAGTATATAAGGACTTATTATCCTGTTGCCATTTATATCATTCTGTCTGGCTAAATGAGATGTTTCCTTGAAAACTTTTAAATGATGTATTAAATTAATGTCTCACCCATTTCTCTGAAGGGAAATGGGGAAAGACAGAGTAATATTAAGTATAATGGCGGCAAGAACGTGTATATGCTCTTCAGATGTCATTAATTATATTTTGAGGAATATGCAATTGCAGACAGTCAAACAGAGCCCCTCGCGCCGTTCCAACGAGCAAATATCTAAACTATCGGTGGTGGGGGCAATAATTCGAACGGCGGAAGTTCACAATCGGCCATATTTGATAAACCACTGTTTGCGCGTCAGTTCTGTGCGTCAGAAATCTAACCTGTTCTGTCTGTGGTGTCAGCATCTTATGCAAAACTTTTTGCTCAGTTTTTGTGTAATTTTCGTGTGTGCGTGTTTTGTGCGGAATTAGAGAATTTGGATATATAAAACGGTTTTCTTTATGGTTAGTTATATTTTAAAATGCATTAATTGTATGTTTTATATGTATTATAAATATAAATAATAAAGTATAATATGTTCTGATTTTTTTATTTGTCCTACATATTTATTAGAGCCTTAGTTTAATATCACAACTGTGATAATAAATGGTTCATGATTAAACCACAATCAGTTTGTTAATTACCTAATTTTTCATAATCTACAATTTACATACGAGTTTCATTTTGATGGCCTGCTGGTTTGACGTGTGTAATCGCTTACCAGCAACGTCATTAGGGCGTCGACGATTTTATTATATTCTCAAAAATATGTTTTTAAATTATGGCGTTCGACAACTGCGCGCGGTTAGTCAAAATCCGTCCGCCAGCCGGGCATTTTTGTTAAAACCGAACGACCCCGCCGCCGCACTGAATAATGAAGCGCCTCCAAAAACAACCGCGGGAACATAAATTTCCCGTAGGGAGAATGCAATTACCGAGCCGGAAAAGATGAGTGATGTACCTTTGATGAATGCAAAGTTGAAATTTTCTGTGATATCGGTGAAAGGGCCATATTTGTGTCACTGTTCTTGACACTACATATCCTCTCCTGATTGATGCCCCGCAGTCGGTGCCCTGTTTGAAAGCAAATGTGTGATAAATGTTGTTGTAAATCGCCTGAATATGCCAACACATCGCGCGCATCCACAATTATTTATTATTTATAATTTAAATCGCGCCGTACTGGTCTGCGTTGCCGCCCCAATATCGGAAAACTATTTGTCTGATATTTTCAGGGGCATTTAACGAGTTCGTTACGTGAATTATCCATCAAAACGCATGAGTCGCCACTTTCGGTGCAACTATACTCGGGCCAAAAAGAGTAGTCAGTAGAGCCAGGGGCGTACGGATTTACGAATTTCATAAATTCCATAATTCGAACAAATGAAAGCGGATTGTGTTAATTATGCATGAGTATGAGTTACCATGTCTTAAATTTTAAATAATATGCTTACATCTGGCAACATTATCTCCACGAATTAGGTATAGCAACGCAGTTGAACAATGCACATCCTTTGCGTTGCAGCATATGTGACGCCACTGAATGCGCTATCTAAGCTCTCTTGACGACCTTTATAATAGTCGAACAAATTATTGGGTATAAGGGCGGCACGTTCAAGCATGTACTATATTTGGTTGACTATACCAATTAAACATAATGACCTAGTTGTGGTTTTCATCTCTGGTAGGCGGAGAAAACTGGATATATTTCTCTGAATTATATGGGATTATATGATAAAACGAGCTGCCGCTTCTGTATTCCATAACAGCTAAATCCTTTGAAGAATTGCCGGTAAGTTTTTTGCTCTACTTACTACTCTTTTTGGCCCGAGTATAAGTCCTTATACCTATACACTCATAACATTTTACAAAAATTCCTTAGTAGTATTTTGCAAATTCTTGTGCCCTTGGTAGCATTTTGTTGATAGATTTGTGAACAAATAAATGTTAATTTTTCCTGCCCATTGCTACTCCACTCGATAAAAGCACCACGAAGAGGCCATCCTTATGAATATAGAGCAAATCGGATTCTTACAAGTTATTCCTAACCCGTTGGCTAAGCCACTTTCGAGCTGGAATTGAGCAATTCTAAAAAGTCTGTTCTCACTGCAAAACTGCACGGTGTAACACGACTGCCAGGAATCAGGATATAAATTCCTATAAATTCGAGATTTAAATTCCTTGAAAATGAAGAGTGATATTCGTGATGATATATTGGATATTAGGAGTGAAATGGTCACGTGCTCGTAAGCCCTGAACCGTCTCCCTGGGTGGATCTCCTGCATACTGAACAGGTGTTATCTGGGACCGATGATGATTTCCTATTTCATTACCAGAGGCGTTACATCCAATATACGTAAATCTGGTTATAGGCGAGAGGGTAGTGAAAAGAGCTAATTGAAAAGTTTACAACTGCGCCATTTTGCTTTTATTTTAAAACACAGACAGCTGGAATTTGCGAAACATACGGAGTAGGTGCTTCACGTGCGTTTTATATTCGGAGAAAAAAAATTATTGCATACCTGATGGTCAAGTTGGGTTTATTGAAGCATAATTTAATTTGTCATACATAAATTGACGCGACAATAAGTTAACTATTCCAGGGAGAGACGTAAAAAGTAGAACTTTGATTTTTTGCAAGCCCAGTTTTGACACTCAGTTTCATCCAAACTGTTTATTGTAGGATCATCAATTCAAGCCTATTCTACTCGATATATAGTCTACTTTAATTCATCCTACATGCATTATTGTCGCCCGACTCGACAAAAAGTTATTCTAGGGAGGGATGTGAAAAGTAGAATTTTGATATTTTGCAAGCCCAGTTTTGACACTCAGTTTCATCCGAACTGTTTATTGTAGGATCATGAATTCAAGCCTATTCTATTCGATATATAGTCTACTTTAGTTATTCCCACATGCATTATTGTCGCCCGACGTGATAAAAAGTTATTCTAGGGAGAGACGTGGAAAGTAGAAAATATCAAATGCCCATCAAAAAGTCACGATAAAATCTATGTGCAAAAATTGTACGTAAACATTTCTCCAAATTAAATTTTAATAGTAATTGCTGTGCCAATGACAAATTGGTGTTTTGGTTGAAATTTCGATTTCATTTTTATTCAAGGCGCAGTTTATTACAGATTTCAATAAACTGCGTCCAGTGTCCACACAACTACTGCGAAACTTTATCGAAGCAGTAAATGTCGAAGCTGTTCCGACCGGGAGTCTGGCCGCTGGACGTTATAACTTACCGGATTGCTGAGGTGCTGCTTCAGCTGCAAAAAGAATATTCGATATTATTGGTGCGTGCGGAAACGTAAACCTTCAAACGTTTTGCAGTTTCATTTTCATTTGTCTGCGCAAATATCACTTTGTAAGATGCCCTGCGATCGTGTTACGTGAACGGCATAATGGCCTCATATTTTCCCCGCTCTTGCTCCCTAGGTATCAAGCTTGACCTGGATATATAATTGTTATATTCCATGTGGTATTTAATTCGGTATCATCAATAGCTGCCATCGGCTAACTGCAGAAAATCCACCAAGTGATAATGGTTTCCTTTGGTTGATGGATATGCTTACTTGTACTGTTTGTAGCTTCATTTAACGTTAAAACATTGTAAAAGAGAGCGAATAATAATTTTTTAATACCATTAATTGTTTTATTGTTGGTTTGGATAAAAGCGTTGAGTGAAAAAGTATAAGGAGCCGCAACACCTATTCACTTGAGCGTGACCTATGCTGGCCGCGAGATATACAAAACTATTTATCTCGTTTATTATGCAAGAAATTGGACTGCGACGCACTAGGTGGACATCCTGTATATTAGTATTATGTACAATGATCGATTACACTGACATTTTGAAACACTTTGTAGCGACTGTTCTAACATAGGTCTCGCCTTTCAGAATTTCGGACAGCTGCAAATGAAAAAATTTACTATAAGAATTCGTAGACCAGCATTTCTTTCCTGGGGGAAAGAAAGGCGAATCCTGCTGGACAGGCTACCTACGTCAGCTATTCGTCTAAGCTTTCCACTGAAATAACAAAAAGGTAGCAGAATAAACATTTGATTGAAGGTGTTTTCGTGCCCTTGGAAGAGCTCCTAGGGGACGAGTTTTACTACTTATCGAATTTGCTACGGCCGGCGAGCTTTTATTATTTTGGTTTAGTACAAGTTTAATTTGCATGTTCCGGGGTAGGAGAAGAATAATAAGTTTGGACGTGAAAGCCAGCTAAAGACAACATACGCAGAAGCCAGGATACTATGCATTAGAAATGCCTAGCTCTTGTTATGATTACGCTAGCAACAATATGGCAATTATTAATTTATTAGGTTTAACAGTCCAGATTGTTATGAATTATTATTGCGTATAGATTACCAGTATAAAATTAGGTCAGTAAAACTGGACGTATCTGTTCTAAAATGACGTAATTTATGACCCCCTTCTATCCAGCATTGGTGATAATTTTCATTAGTATTGATCATGTTCATGTATCATTTGCATATACAGGATGGGGCAGTAGTGCGTCCGACTTAGATATCTCGAGCAACATTTCATATGAATAATTGTTTTGACGCCATATATAATTATAGCACTTGTTAACAAACAATACAATGGCTGGCTCAAAATTCTACTTTTCACGTCTCTCCCTAAAATAACTGTCTGTCAGGTCAGCCGAGAATAATGCATGTAGGACGAATTAAAGTAGACTATATATTAAGTAGAATACGCTTGAGTTGATGATCCTACAATAAACAGTTTGGATGAAACTGAGTGTCAAAACTGAACTTGCAAAATATCAGAATTCTACTTTGCACATCTCTCCCTAGAATAACTTTTTGTTGAGTTGGGCGACAATAATGCATATAGGACGAATTAAAGTAGACTATATATCGAGTAGAATAAGCTTGAATTGATGATCCTACAATAAACAGTTTGGATGAAACTGAGTGTCAAATCTGGGCTTGCAAAATATCAAAATTCTACTTTCCACGTTTCTCCCTAGAATAACTTTTTGTCGAGTCGGGCGACAATAATGCATGTAGGACGAATTAAAGTAGAGTATATATCGAGTAGAATAAGCTTGAATTGATGATCCTACAATAAACAGTTTGGATGAAACTGAGTGTCAAATCTGGGCTTGCAAAATATCAAAATTCTACTTTCCACGTTTCTCCCTAGAATAACTTTTTGTCGAGTCGGGCGACAATAATGCATGTAGGACGAATTAAAGTAGACTATATATCGAGTAGAATAAGCTTGAATTGATGATCCTACAATAAACAGTTTGGATGAAACTGAGTGTCAAATCTGGGCTTGCAAAATATCAAAATTCTACTTTCCACGTTTCTCCCTAGAATAACTTTTTGTCGAGTCGGGCGACAATAATGCATGTAGGACGAATTAAAGTAGACTATATATCGAGTAGAATAAGCTTGAATTGATGATCCTACAATAAACAGTTTGGATGAAACTGAGTGTCAAATCTGGGCTTGCAAAATATCAAAATTCTACTTTCCACGTTTCTCCCTAGAATAACTTTTTGTCGAGTCGGGCGACAATAATGCATGTAGGACGAATTAAAGTAGACTATATATCGAGTAGAATAAGCTTGAATTGATGATCCTACAATAAACAGTTTGGATGAAACTGAGTGTCAAATCTGGGCTTGCAAAATATCAAAATTCTACTTTCCACGTTTCTCCCTAGAATAACTTTTTGTCGAGTCGGGCGACAATAATGCATGTAGGACGAATTAAAGTAGACTATATATCGAGTAGAATAAGCTTGAATTGATGATCCTACAATAAACAGTTTGGATGAAACTGAGTGTCAAATCTGGGCTTGCAAAATATCAAAATTCTACTTTCCACGTTTCTCCCTAGAATAACTTTTTGTCGAGTCGGGCGACAATAATGCATGTAGGACGAATTAAAGTAGACTATATATCGAGTAGAATAAGCTTGAATTGATGATCCTACAATAAACAGTTTGGATGAAACTGAGTGTCAAATCTGGGCTTGCAAAATATCAAAATTCTACTTTCCACGTTTCTCCCTAGAATAACTTTTTGTCGAGTCGGGCGACAATAATGCATGTAGGACGAATTAAAGTAGACTATATATCGAGTAGAATAAGCTTGAATTGATGATCCTACAATAAACAGTTTGGATGAAACTGAGTGTCAAATCTGGGCTTGCAAAATATCAAAATTCTACTTTCCACGTTTCTCCCTAGAATAACTTTTTGTCGAGTCGGGCGACAATAATGCATGTAGGACGAATTAAAGTAGAGTATATATCGAGTAGAATAAGCTTGAATTGATGATCCTACAATAAACAGTTTGGATGAAACTGAGTGTCAAATCTGGGCTTGCAAAATATCAAAATTCTACTTTCCACGTTTCTCCCTAGAATAACTTTTTGTCGAGTCGGGCGACAATAATGCATGTAGGACGAATTAAAGTAGACTATATATCGAGTAGAATAAGCTTGAATTGATGATCCTACAATAAACAGTTTGGATGAAACTGAGTGTCAAATCTGGGCTTGCAAAATATCAAAATTCTACTTTCCACGTTTCTCCCTAGAATAACTTTTTGTCGAGTCGGGCGACAATAATGCATGTAGGACGAATTAAAGTAGACTATATATCGAGTAGAATAAGCTTGAATTGATGATCCTACAATAAACAGTTTGGATGAAACTGAGTGTCAAATCTGGGCTTGCAAAATATCAAAATTCTACTTTCCACGTTTCTCCCTAGAATAACTTTTTGTCGAGTCGGGCGACAATAATGCATGTAGGACGAATTAAAGTAGATTATATATCGAGTAGAATAAGCTTGAATTGATAATCCTACAATAAACAGTTTGGATGAAACTGAGTGTCAAAACTGGACTTGCAAAATATCAAAATTCTACTTTCCACGTTTCTCCCTAGAATAACTTTTTGTCGAGTCGGGCGACAATAATGCATGTAGGACGAATTAAAGTAGATTATATATCGAGTAGAATAAGCTTGAATTGATAATCCTACAATAAACAGTTTGGATGAAACTGAGTGTCAAAACTGGACTTGCAAAATATCAAAATTCTACTTTCCACGTTTCTCCCTAGAATAACTTTTTGTCGAGTCGGGCGACAATAATGCATGTAGGACGAATTAAAGTAGATTATATATCGAGTAGAATAAGCTTGAATTGATAATCCTACAATAAACAGTTTGGATGAAACTGAGTGTCAAAACTGGACTTGCAAAATATCAAAATTCTACTTTTCACATCTCTCCCTAGAATAACTTCTTGTCGAGTTGGGCGACAATAATGCATGTATGACGAATTAAAGTAGACTATATATCGGGTAGAATAAGCTTGAATTGATGATCCTACAATAAACAGTTTGGATGATACAGAGCGTCAAAGCTGGGATTGCAATATCTCAAAATACTACTTTATTCCTTTGTGTCTCTCCCTTTAGTATCTCTCGTTCACAAAATTAAATTTTTTCATCAAATGTCTACTTGCGACAAATCAGCAATTCACGACGATCAATGAAATGCAAAAATATACAGGGTGCTTCACATAAAATAAGAAAGTTGACCACACTCCAAAAAAACGCGGTAAAAAAAATACCTTTTTGAATCATTTTTGATTTACTATTACTCTCTCTTGTATAAAACTTTTATACAAAATTATATGTATATCCACCGGTACTTTTATGCCTTCCAATAATAGAAACGTTCTGAAAAATTAGGGGATTTAGAGGGGATGATGGCGATACGAAGTTCCGGATGAGGCAGGGAATATACAGGATCTGCATATAAACTAGCAGGTATATCGCAGGAATATAAGTATTGATTTCAGAGTATAGAAACTCGTGATAGCAATTTGTAAAAAATGCCGGTTAGGAAATTTACAGTCCTGACGATGTACTGAAGTAAAGAAAAATTAGTAGTGATTTAATTTAATTTATATACTGGACAAGATTTGCTTTTGGGTGATTTCAGGGAGGGATTCGGTAAAAAAATATTTAAATTTTTTTTATATAATATCCATCATCTAAATATATCTTCAAGCCTCTTGGCTACGACGCCCACGAAATAAATTTAGCATCCCTGGGCTCCTGCAAAAAACTGATTGCGACAGAGTGAATTCCAACGCAACGAGAGCAATGAAAACACAATATCTAGGAAAAATATCCAGTTGTTCCAACAAACCTTTGTTGTTTTCTTTCCATTCGCTGCACTTTCAGCCCCGTACGCGGCGAGCACGATCATCCGAGCCCGGTTTATTAATTGCAAAGCCACAAAGTAGTTTACAATTACTACATAATATCCTGGAAATTTAAATCAATTCGGCTACTTCGGGTGGGTTTAGGATGGAATTACCCACAGCTATGCTCCGGCAGCAGAGAGACCTGGACCGCAGATAGGAATTTCATAAACTTTGATGTGTTGCAGAACTACGAGCAGTGGCGTATTTCCTACCTGAAGCGCAAGACATACCTCCTTGGTTTAACAGAAAGAAAACCCCACTCAAACGTTGCTATGAATACCGACACTTATCGGGCTACCCCCAGCGTTAATTCCCTACAAACGCGGAACTTTGGATAAACTACCCCCTCTCTCCACCCTCCAAAACAACCGGAGCAGAATTTGCGTTGATGTATTTAAATATCTCTGTATTATTTTTATGAAGTATTAATTTCAATGAAAACTAACCTCCAAAAATCACCCTCATAAAGATGACGTCTCTTAAGGAAGACTAAGCTGAAATATATGATAAATATGCTTGCCTGGGAAATATTTCATAAAGTATACGCCTGGAATTTTCTTCTGCCGATCTCGTAAATGTTTTTATACAACCGTTGGTCCATGTCCTTGTCAGGTACACATCGAATAAATTTGCATTACTTAGCTCTTACGATATTATAATCCTCTTCCTTGGTATTAACTTTATAAAGAATTCGATTCCCTGGCTGATTTAAGGACTGCCGAGGTATTGTTAATCGTTAAACTCAAAAAAATATAAAACAACTGTGAGGAAATATATATATATATATATATATATATATATATATATATATATATATATATATATATATATATATATATATATACATATATACATATACTTATATATAGTTTAGGTATGGCCTAATATGGACCAATGCCAAAAAAGAGCAACAAATTTGGGATTACAAGATCTTGAATTTTTACTTTCACGTCTCTCCCTGGAATAACTTTTTGTCGAGTAGGGCGACAATAATACAACAATATACAACGAGCAGAACAGGCTTGAATTCATGATTCTACAATAAGCTGTTGTATAATGTGGATGATATAAAGCGTCAAAATTGAATTTTGTAAGACTACTTCTTGTATTGTTAGCTACTTCTTAGCCAGTTAACACACTTCAGAGCACCCTGTACGTAAAACTCAAATCTTTTTTGCGTCCCTTGGGCACGTCCCTGTTAACCCAACCTCAAAAGGATAAGCTCTGTTCTACATTGTGCGGATTCTTTTGTTCTTCGTTTTTTTAAACCTCTTCGGTGTTTTTAATTACGGTGCGCATGCTAAATCCCCAGACCGACACGGCCCAAAATTAAAACAAAACAAATATACCGAACGTTGTTTTGAAATAACTATATAAGAAAATATTAACTGGGATTTGGCAAAGGCCGGAACGAAATAATTAAAATCAAACTGCGCGCCGTGACCCTGCGAAATTGTATAGTTCGTAATAACGATTTAAATGAGCAAAAAGGCACGTAAATTAAACACAAAGTGGGAATGTAAGACTGGCGCTTGTTATCGATGACCGGTTTTTTAAACATTTCAAGTTGAACCCGTGCCAATGAGGAGCAATAACATTCCTGAAAATGATTTGTGGCAGGGCAGGATATTATGACCAGGTCTGATGGCTACACCACCCGCTGCGGTTGGGGATTTATACTTCCTAGGCCGGCAACCCCTATAAGCAGAATGACGGGGTGAATTTATGTGAACCGGAAACGATAGACGCAAAAAACGAGAAACAATCAGTCAGGGGGATAAATATTTAATGGGCGCTGTGCAAAATAGCATCTCCCCACGCAAGGTATACTGGTGTCATTTTTCGCACAAACACAAATGCAAAAATCCCACTTTCTAAGACGACTATACAGGACGAGATTTCTTAATGGCATGCTGGGCAGCAGCAGTCTTATCAATGCTCCTATGTTCAATATTACCAAGTCTACATTACGATAGATATAAATATTGACATACCTGAACCTCGCTCCTGAAAAGTTCTTTCTCCAGAATCTCCTCTTTAAAATCATTATACACATACATCAAATCAATTGAGTGTGTTATAATTCTATTAATGGTATTGAACGATTCCATGTCAGATAATTATTTTCCCTCTATGACATACAGACCAAATAATTCTACATTAAATTTTAAGCTGAAGAATTTTTGAACATATTCCTCAATCACTGAGAAAACTTTTCTTCTTATGTCCCTTATGCCCCTCATGGGGTAACCCCTGGGACTTCTTGTCTCGACAACTAACTCTAACACCTCATTCCGTTTCGCATCAGCAATAAAGTGCCTTGGTCAGCCTTTTACCACGGTTCATTTCCCTGTACGTATATGCTGAATTGAATTCATTTGCTTATTATCTTTTATAACATGCACAATATTCAAGATTTAGAGTGGTAGCATCGTCGCAATTCACCTTATGCAACAATTTATGGATTTTCCCTGCGCGTATGTCTGATATTTCCACTTTTCAACTCGTGAGCTTTTATTCTTGGACCGCTTAACACTGTCACGACCTACACATTGAACCTTGTGATGGATATCTAGCGGAATGAGCTTTGACTACCAGCGTGAGTCTTCTACCCATTCCAGACGTACATAAAACGTAAGCCAGACGCTCCCGGCGAAGTACTCGCATCACTAAAGCAAATTGTTACCTACTTTTCATGATCCTTGAGGGAAATTTATACAAAAGAACGCGTGGTTTATTATTAATTCATTATGTGTTCGTTTTCTCTTATATTTGTATCAGGCTCATGCCGGCTGACACGAGATATTGCAACAGTGTTTGCGAGATACATATATTTTGTAAGTATGGAGGGCTAGATATTACCTCTTTGTCCTTCAAGTTGGCTGAATTAAAGGCCGCCCTGTGCCCTCTAACGCTTTTTTATAACGGTTTGCAGCATAAAGGGGAGCAGAACTATAAAAATAAATGCATAAAGCTTAAAGCCCTTTTAGCATAAAAGTGTAATATCTGATTAAAAAGGTAAACACCAGCCTGATACGTTAGCTCGTAAACAATATGTAAACCATTGGGCCCAAACGTAAATTTTGCATTTACTTTATCGCCCTAAAACATATTTCTGACATATAAAGTCTATAAAGTGTCGGACGGGTAAATGTCGAGTAACCAATAGGGTGTAAAATGTGAGATTGGGTTCATTTACACACTTCGACGCAACATTGTACAATGTTGAGATGTAATCCTTTGAAGATCAAAAAATAAATGTAGCGGCCACTTGCAGAATTAGAAAAATTAAGTACCTCGTCACGTACTGCTCACGAACGTTAAATCTCCAGCCCTGGCAGAAATAACACGAATGTGCATGTGAGCTTTCATTGACATGTCCAATGCCTAATGAAATTTTAATTACAAATTTCGTTTGGACTCGAGGCTGGAAGGCTCAACGCAGATATCCCACCTCTTCATTATGCGCGACAGTCGCTGCGAAATCAATCAAACTAATCATTGTTTTCTTTGATCTCGCAAATACGTTGTACTCTCTCGTTAGAATTACCTGGAGAACAGCGGAATAAAACAAACCGTACATTAACACAATACAGTACAAAGTAGGCACGTCCTTTGTGCTAAGGGTTCTGCCATGACACGTTATCCTTTACGTCTTTCCGAAGGGTTATCCCCTTTAAGGATGAACTGTGGGGAGGATATCGGAGTACATTACGCACTACTTTAACACAGACGTAAAATAAAGTGAGGTGTATAAGTATAATAGACCTGTTTCGTGCGGGATTGCTTTGTACTCATTATCTCCCCATTAAAATAGAAATAGACGCAAAACGGATATTAATTGCTGTCAGCTCTGCTAATGGCTTTAAATCCGAATTTATGTGTTACGGACCCTGGGGCGCATTTCCTACATGAAATAGACAGTTTAGAGTCCATTGCGCAGAATGCAAAGTAAGGATACTGAAATTCGAAAAAAAATCCAATATATATATATATATATATATATATATATATATATATATATATATGCAAAGTGTCTTATACACCTCCAAAATGATAAACGTATTTAACGAATACGCCTCCAAAATCGGAGGCGACTTCGAAAAATCGGTGACCAATACGAACCTATGTGTAAAACATGTTCATTGCCATTATTACGTCATTAGTAGGCGTTTCCCAAATTTTCTGTCGGAGGCCAATTGGTATGGTGTACATATACAGTTATACAATGTAGTTCACTGTAATTCCACGAGTAGGCGCCACCAGTTAATACGCATATACGCTACAAATGGTGGTTAAGCAGAATTTGCCTCCACATGTTCTCTACACCAATACACCTCAGAAATATGGCAACAGTGTACGGAGGTAAGTTAGTTTTATATGTGTGTTTTATATGTGTGTAAATATTATTCATTGGTGTTATTTTACCTTCTGTGGAAAAGCGCTCGCGTGCGATTTGACTTCAATAATATTTTATTAACATGTATGCGTACTAGCTTTGTTTATGAAGTAATATAGTTGTTCAACTAGTAACTAGTGTTAGTACTAGATTGACATATTGATTAATGATTAATTAAAATAGACGAGTATTACAATTATTACTCAGGCTCAGAAAATACAATTAGTTCAAAAATAATTTGGAAGTAGCTTATTTAAAACAAAATAAGAATAAACATAATTTAACGTTTTTATTTATTCAGAACAAAAATTTGTGTGAATGATTTTGGTGTGTGTAAAATTATTTATTTATTCCTTTGGTTGAAAAATTAATGTTGGTAGTGTACGTAGTATTTCAATATGTTTTTCATAAAAAAGTAACTAAAATTGCAGTTATTAAACCAGTATAAAATATGTAAATTAGCAATAATAAAATCCTCTGTAAATGAACAGTATCAAAAATATTTGTAAACTGTACTGAGTAGATTAAATAGATACACATACACATTTTATACAAAGGTGTTCAAAGATCAGCTTTAACCTGAAGATGATGAACTCGACAATCTATTAATACAGATATGGGTAAGTAGTATTATTCTTTTTAAATTTTTATAACCAATTATGACTTTATTTGCAGGTTTGACATTATTCAAAAGTAAGTGGATATACAATATTGCATAAAAAACAAGCTTAAGATTTTATTAGCAACATGTCATATCAAATAGTTAAATAATGTTCTTGTGTTAATACATACAGTGTGGAACAGCCAAATGAAATAAATTCATTATCTAAATTATTGTGAATATTTTTTTAAAATCCCTAGGTACCTACGTCGATTTTGGATTCTGAAATGACATCCTGCAACGTACAAATTTCATCTTTTAATTCAACCCCGTTCGAGTGGCAGTTGCAAACCCTAAATTTTTTAATGGACTTAAAGTAAGGACTTGTGATACCTTATTTGGAACATATTTTTACATTTATAGATTCAGAATGTCATTTTGGATACAGTTATAGCATATTGGTATAAAAATATTAATGGCTGACATTTTTATGAGCAAAATTAATTTTTTATCTAGGCGGCCGTAATCCCAAAAAATGTTTTGCTTTGCTTGGGTAATTAATCAAAAAATATATTTTTGACATTATGCCACATGGCGTTTGTGTTATAAGATTTTAAACATTTCGGAAATCATTTTTCCAAATTAACTAATTTTTTTTAAATGGCACCATTGTGGCTCACTACGTTATTTCAATAAAGCATTTAATTACCGATTACGTGGTACCAAATAATTCACAATATCTTCATATTATTATACATTAAAATACATAAGAATAACATTCAACTAGAAATGAAATCAAGTTATAATATTTAACAATGGATCAAGTAGGTGCCTTTGATCTCCTGAATCAAAAAACGTAAAAATATATACAGGGTGTTCGATTTAAAATTCCAAAGTTAGCATCATTTTCGGCGAAACCTGAAGCATTGAGTAAATAAATAATATAAAGAAGCACAACCGTCAAGGGGCCGAGATTTTAGTATTGTATTTTATGCCAATAGCTTCAGGATTGTTTTCAATTTTTAGTGCTATGAGAAGGTATTTGTTATTCGGTTGCATAGCCCTAAATATTGTAGATAATTCTATAGTTATTGACAAAAAAATACAACACTAAAATCTCGGCCCCTTGACGGTTTTTTTTTTTCTCCACCTAGGGCTCGTCTGTTTAAACACCGAGGGCACTGCAGCCTCCTGGGCTTATTGTGCTCTCCCTTCGTTAATCTACTCCACCCACTTCAGTAACTCTGTACCACTAATCAAGTGATACAGATCCGTAACTGAACGAGTTTGAGTCTGCCCGTAAATATTATATCTCCCCCTTGACGGTTGCGCCTCTTTATATTATTTACTCAATGCCTGAAGCGACAAAAAATGTTAAATCGGCCGAATTAATGCATATTTAGCCGTTATTTGACGTGCCCAAATTTGAAATTCATATCTTGTAAAACCAAGAAGATATAGATAGAGGCAAGTGACATCTCGTGTTCACCTGGTATATTCTCTGGGTTTTACAAGATATGAATTTCAAATTTGGACACGTCAAATAACGACTGAATATGCATTATTTCGACCAATTTTACATTTTCGGTTGCTTCCGGTTTCACAGGAAATGATGCTAACACTGGATTATTAAATGGAACGCCCCGTATATTTTCACATTTTTTTATTCAGGGGGTCAAAGGCATCTGCTTCATAGAGATCCACTGAAAAAATGATTTCCGAAATGTTCGAGATCTTATAACACAAATTTCATATGACATAATACCATAATTGTATTTTTTGATTAATTATTGAAGCAAAATAAAACATATTTTTGGGGTCACGGCCGCCTAGAAGAAATATTAAGTTTGCTCATAAAAATATCAGCCATTAATATTTTTATCTCAATATGCCATAACTGTATCCAAACTGACCTGAATCAAAAAATGTAAAAATATATAGGGTGTTCCAATTAAAAAATCAAAGTTAGTTTAATTTCCGGTGAAACCGTAAGTGACGGGAAATGTAAAATTGGTCGAGATAATGCACATTTTACCGTTATTTGACGTGCCCAAATTTTCAAAATTCATATCTTGTCAAACCAAGAAGATATAGCAAGCGTCATTTCGTGGTCACCAGGTATACCGTGCCTTCAATTTTCGTAGCTACATGGAGATAAAGTGATCGTGTTCATTCGAAGTAGAGGGGAGTATCGTGTGCATGGTAAATTCACGTTCACGAATGCAAACGCGTATGAATGCGTTTGCTTATGGACGATGATACATGGCAGCTATCCCCACTATTTCGGTCGGACTCACGAGCTTTACCGAATATTTTCTTGTGTAGTGTTTTGAAATGAAGGCACGGTATGTTTTGTGTCCCAAAAGTAACGAGTTTAATTTATATTTTTTTTGTTTGCCTTTTAAAAAAGCAAAATATAGGTCAACTAGTATATTCTTCGTCATATTTCACAAAGCTATAACAGTAATATTTTTTTTACATAGGACACCATATGATATAAACTCTGTTTAAAAAATAATTAACTCTATAGATTTTACCCTTTTACCAACTTGTTTAAAGTAGTTTTCGAGAAATGTCAAAAATGGTCTGTATGAGGAGAAAACAAATTATAAGAGTGATTAAAGAAAAACCTTATTACTTGATTGACAAAAACAAATTAAATAAAAATGATAAAAAAACAATAAATCTTCAGATAGGTATGCTAATTTAGAAAAATATTATTGTTTCATAGAATAGCATTCCAAGATTTTTCAATGTTTTCAAAACTATTAAAGGTAAACTAACAGGTAAAACCTAAAAAATAACTCGGTAAATTCTTTGAAGAAGTCATTAGTTTGTAAAGGGTCATTGGCTTAATTGTGACTACTCCTCTAATTTTATTATTTTTATTAAATAACTGTATATTTCTTTACGAAATTTTAAGGCTTTACCTGCAGTTTATTGCTAACTATACAGTTGTCATACAAGGTGTTTTAAAGAACGTGCGCGAACAAAGTTGTATTTTTTAAATGGAACACCCGCTATATATTTGCATGTTCGAATTCTACTAAAAATTATAAGCATTCTTTGTCATATCACCATACATCAAAATTAACTGTTTCCGAGTATACAGGGTACTTTCAGATGCTGTATATTCTAACCGGTGAGACTCAAAATAAAATAACTTCTACATTCCATTCTTAGTTTTTTATTCCCTACCCGAATATGGCAACTTCCTGTTCAGCTTATATCAACTGGAAATCGAAAATTTGGTTATTGGCTGGATTTGGACTCCTCTTCTACTCTTGTCATTTTTAACAAAAAAAATCCAATAATCTAGAGTACCTAGTTTTCTATTCTATTTAAATTAATAAAAGCTATTATTTTACTAAACTACACGGAAGCAAGTAAAATATTATTACCCAATACAAAAATGTTACAGAGTGACAAAAATGCGATAAATTTTATTATAAAGCGCACAAGAACTGGGAATGACATTTATGTCTCCTTTTAAAGTGTCTAAAAAAATATTGGCCCTATTACTCAATTATCTAAAATTCCACACCATACATTTACCGATGAACGGCCCTGAGCTTTTAATTTGACAAACTGCACGAGGATTTTGTAGAGCCCAGATAATTTGCTTTATTAAATTTAAAGGTGTTCATATGCTGAGCATAATTTAAACTGTTAAAAGTAGGGCCAAAAAGAGTAGTCAGTAGATCAAAAAATTCACCGGAAATTCTTCAAAGTATTTAGCTTTTATGGAATACAGAAGCGGCAGCTCTTTTTACCATATAATCCCATATAATTGAGAGAAATATATCAAGTTTTATCCGCCTACCAGAAATGAAAACCACAACTAGTTCCCCCTGGATTTACTGACTACTCTTTTTGGCCCTACTATATTTTAGACCAGGTGGTATGGGCGCAGTCGTTTTGATGTAAATTCGGACTGATTTTTTTTGCTGGAATCGGTTCAGGAGACAGTGCCGATTATGAAAATCTATGTTACCAAAAGTTTAAAAAAAGGGAAAAATAACATTTTTTTACTCAAACTAATTAAGCATTTTTATATTCTTCGACCGATTTCCAACAATAACTTTTTTTCGTAAACTTGATATTTTCAATGTTATTAATTTTTAAAAATTAATAACTGAAAATATCTCTTCCTTTTTTTAGGATTTATTATATCTCTTGAAGTTACTATCGAAAAAACTTGTTTTATCTAACAAATATTCAAATTAACCAGTTTAAAACTGGGAAATAACCTCTACACCTTTGACGTGATGTCAGAGGAACAATTAGAGGGTGTTTTTTGACGACTAATAGGAATTAAAATAATACAAAATCACTGCGCTGACGTTTTGGAATCTATCTGTTTCCTTTTCTAAAGTGTAGGCTTTAGATTTTTATGTTACGTGTAGATGTAGATCCACTATTACAAATCTTTTTTGTGTGACTCAATTCATAGCAGAATCTATTGATCCAGGACTACAAACTGATGTTGTTTATACTAACTTTTCTAAGGCATTCGACAGACTTGATCATAACATACTTATTACTAAACTTAAAGCTCATGGTTTCTCTTCGAGTCTCCAAGAATTTTTTAAATCCTATTTTACGAATCGTAAGCAATATGTTGAATGTTCTGGTCATCAGTCTGTCGAGATTTCAGTAACATCTGGTGTTCCCCAAGGATCCAACCTAGGGCCACTCCTCTTTAACATATTCATTGATGATATCACTTGTAGTCTAAAGGTAAATTGCTTACTGTATGCCGATGATATGAAACTGTACTGTAACATCAAAAGCATTGAGGATTGTATGGAGCTGCAAAATGACTTAGTAAGCATCAGTAATTGGTGATTTGCAAATAAGTTGCCCTTAAATGTAGCAAAGTGTAATGTCATGACATATAGCAACAAAGCAAATCTAGTTACCTTTAATTATTCTATAAACGACACAAATTTAAATCGACCTGTTACCTACCGAGATTTGGGAGTGACATTTGATCAGAAACTTTCATTTGTTAATCACATCAGTAATCTTACTTCAGACTGTTTTAGAGCTCTAGGGTACATTATAAGAAACTCCAACGACTTCAACAATATTTTATTTTATTTATTTTATTATATTTTATTTTAAGGTATTAGAATATTAAAATTGCTTTTTTATTCTTTTGTAAGATCGCGTTTAGAGTATGCCTCCAGTATTTGGAGTCCCTTCTACAATGTCCATATTCAGAGTTTAGAAAAAGTGCAGAGAAATTATAAGTAGAAATCCAAGTAACAACTACTCAACGGGCAAAAACCCCGACTTGTATTGAATTACACTTGGAAATCCAAAATTGATAGCCAATATTATTCGAATAATATTGGCTATCAATTTTGGAT
This sequence comes from Rhagium mordax, assembly GCA_963680705.1. NCBI lineage: Eukaryota > Metazoa > Arthropoda > Insecta > Coleoptera > Cerambycidae > Rhagium > Rhagium mordax. The sequence continues at coordinate 58,176,329 of OY796662.1, read as the reverse complement.
TTCCAAGTGTAATTCAATGCAAATCGGGGCTTTTGCCCGTTGAGTAGTTGTTACTTGGATATCTACTTATTATTTAGCATGTAGTTTAGTCCACCAGGGCTAGAGGTCGCCTGCTTTTGGTATTTGCTTTGCAAATCGCTATCTGTCACAGAGACATCATCGATGTCTTGACAAGTAGTAGCAACTGACCACCAGAGGGATGTTTATATCTCTCACCACTACCAAATAACACGGTGTAAAAGAAAATTGTTATTATTATTATTCTACACATTACATTAAAATCTAAAGCCTAAACTTTGAAAAAGGAAACAGATGTAGTTTAAGAAACGCCAGCGCAGTGTTTTTGTATTCTTTTAATTCATATTAGTTGTCAAAAAACACGCTCTAACTGTCCCTCTGACATCACGTCAAAGGAGTAGAGGTTACTTCCCAGTTTTAAACTGGTTAATTTGAGTATTATTTAGATACATCAAGATTTTTCGATAGGAATTTCAAGAGATATGGTAATAAATCCCCAAAAGAAAAGGAAGAGAAAAAATTTATGAAATGCCACAATTAGCACTTAAACAATATGAACAGTTCTTGTTGGAAATAGGTCAAAATATATAAAAAAAATTAGTTTAAGTAAAAAATCGTAATTTTTCTATTTGTTATAACAAAAATTGTTTTAAACAATATCAGACCAGGTTACCATTTGGTAACTTTCAAAACCGATTCCAGCAAAAAAATTAAGTCCGAATTTACTTCGAAACGCCTGCACCCATACCACCTGGTCCGCTACACAAACGAATAATATTCTAGCGCATCATCTTAATACGAACTCACCCCCACTCCCGCTCAATATATGTGGCAACACTGCTGGAGGCGTAACCGAACTCCAGTGTACAAAAATTTATACAAAAGAGGCGTTTCCGCTACTCAGTATTTGGAGGTGTGTTACATTTACAAATATGGCAAAAATTTGTATATATTCAGACTGCTTATTCCTTACCCCTCTCTTGGTGCTTGTGTAGAGGTGTGTTATTATTTACCATTTGCACAAAATACACACAAAAAACGTGCTTCCTTAACGTGGAGGCTTGGGTGCCTGTGTGATGTATGGAGGCGATTAAGATAGCCGTGCACGTATATATATATATATATATATATATATATATATATATATATATATATATATATATATATATATATATATATATATATATATATATATATATATATATATATACGTACCCAACTACCTATACCAAGCCCGGTACATATCACAGGCTCTCAGAAGCCCAGGCTTCCTATTGTAGTTAGAAGTGTGTATTTCACGCGACTGCGCATAGGACAATTTATATACATTTAGCAACAGAAGAGGGGTAACCTTTTTTAATATTTACTTAAATATATATTTCCCAGTTCTTCTCAAGCCACCTCAAGCCACTTCACATGACCACCTTACTAAGCCCGACTGCATATAGTTAATACAGTTTACGCATTTTGAGAAGCCCACCAACGTTGCCTTTATTTTCATGTTCTCAAGTATTTTATTAGAATAATTAACGTTTTGAAAGATTTGTAGCTGTTCAACAAAATTATTATAATAATAATTTGACCTCAACATGGAGAAAACTAAAGGGCCCCGCACAAAATATAGGTAAAAATGGCTCTCGGTGAATTTTTGCTAAAATGTTAGTATGTTGTAGATTTTGATTTCCTGATCAGAACTGTCAAGCTCCCAACTCAATCCTGTGACTAGTTTTTGAGGTACAGGGTGTTAAAGATATAAAGTGGTTATTTCTATAAAAAACATTTATAGCAATTTAAGGATTCGATTGCAATTTTTTGCATGAATGTTATTTCTTTAACTTCAAATAATATATTGTGACAAATATGTGTCTGTATACAGGGCGAGACAAATAAAATAGAGTAATTTTTAAAAATCGATTTCTTTAACTTCAAATAATATATTGTGACAAATATGTGTTTGTATACAGGGCGAGACAAATAAAATAAAGTAATTTTTAAAAATCGATTTTTTCTGCTCAAACCACAAAATATTACAAAAATCTATTAGGATTTAAATATAATTTTTTGATATTACCGAAAGCCCTATTTTGTATTTCATACAGGACGAGTCAAAAGTATGGCATCGCAAATGACCCATTCTAATGGGACTTCCTGTATATTATCATATTAAGTTGGGCAAACCAGGTGTGTCTCTGGATGAGGTACCGCAGTCTTGTAAACTCTCTTATTTTGATTTGCCGAGAAAAAGTTATTCTTTATAAAAAGTTTTCCTTGTCATAGGAAGTCATAAGCAGTCGTCAAACTTAAGATAAATTATACAGGGTATTCTAAAAATTTGAAAATTTATGAACTTTTAAGTGAATTGCTTTTTTACATCTTTATTGGACATTTTATTTAGCAAAGTGTTTCCAATTATTTAAAAAACTTAATTTCAAAAAAATTACATTTCATTTAACTAAGTTGAGAACTATTCTACATGTAGACCTCCAAAAAGTACACATTTCTCTAATCTTTTTCTAAATTCTTCGTATGCATTGGAGGTAACATCTTCATTTGTGGTTGCAAGAGCTTCCACAATTTTTTGCTTTAATAAATCTACGTCGTCTTCGAAATCGTTGCGGCCGAAATGCTCGAACTCGAACTCGAATTGTAGAATGTGCTGGACATCCGTCTTGTTGAGAAATTATTCTTCTACCTTTTAAATTTTCATTGTCCAATTTCGAAAACAAAATTATTTAAAAGTTCTAAATAAGTATCTTGGTTCAAAATTCTATCAATAAAATAAGGACCGTTTATTCTATGATGCAATATGTCATTTTTAAACTTTCGACTGTTAGTGGTAAATCGGAAAGTAGGATTTTCCTGAGCCCAGTACCTACAATTTTGAGAGGAAACTATCCCATGGCCCATTAGTCTTAAAAGTAGATTCGTCCACGAATAAAATGTTTCGATAAAATGATCTATCTGCTAAATTTTCTCACCCATAGTTAAACAAAAGTCCAAACGACTAAAATCTTCTGATATGAGATTTGCTAATACCTAAATTTAACGGCCATCTTGGGTGTTCTTCTACAATCTACAGAGTCTAAAACTACACCGGTAGCAGCGTCATCTTAATTTAATTGTTTTTGTTTTTTTCACATTTTTTACTTCCTCGGTGGTATCAAATTTATAAATTAATTTACATACTGTGAATCACTGTAACATCTGGATACTTCTCATTGAAAACTTTTATTGCGTATTTATAAGAAACATTTCCGATTCCATAGCATTTGATCAAGTAAATTCGTTGTTTCAAGTTTAAGGCGGTTTTAGACGGTCATGCAAATTGTGCCAGTTGGCTTGTGCATGCAAATTTGCACAAATGTACTGAGTTGTTGTACATCTGTTTAGATGCTCATGCAATTTGCGAAACTGATTTGTGCATGCAAATTTGCACAAATGAACGTCATTCTATTCATTTAACGTTCAGTCTACCTTACACAGTTAGCATATCAAGAGTGTTGATTTTTGACAATAAAAATGGAAAATATTGATAAGGAATTACTTTTTGCTACAGCTGTGGTTTGTGTTATAGCAGACGTGCGACTGTCAGCTACGTTGAGATTTTGACGGAGAAGTTACGAGGATCTGAAATTTTTCACATGTATTTCCACACCAGCACGACGGGCAATCGGTAATAGTAACAAATTACGCTGAACAAACTCTGTATTTAAGCTTTTCTTCATAATTGGAAACACTTTGTTAAATAAATAAAATTTCAATAACGACGTAAGAAATGTTTGCTTAAAGTCGATTTAATATATTCTAATTTTTAGAATTAAGGGGATAATAGCACCCAACATATTTTTGAAAATTCATATTTCCGTTACTATTCATCGGAATCGTTTCAAATTTTTATGGATGATATCGAATTATGTAATCTAGGGCTGTGTGCAAGCATATTTGAATCGGCCGAAAAAAAATTAAAAAAAAATCGAAAAAATGTGAATTTTTCCAAACCCATGCACATGCATCTAGAAAATGTAATTCTAAATACGGTGCTAAAATTCAAATCATTTACCTGCTGTCGTTTGCGTATAATAAATTTTCAAAACTCATGGCATTTTGTACCTGAAACGCAAAATGCCACGAATTTTGAAAATTCATTATACGCAAACGACAGCAGCTAAATGTTTTGAATTTTAGCACCGTATTTAGAATTACATTTTCTAGATGCATGTGCATGGGTTTGGAAAAATTCACATTTTTTCGATTTTTTTTAAATTTTTTTCGGCCGATTCAAATATGCATGCACACAGCCCTAGACTACATAATTCTATATCATCCATAAAAATTTGAAACGATTCCGATGAATAGTAACGGAAATATGAATTTTCAAAAATATGTTGGGTGCTATTATCCCCTTAAGTGACTGCATGTCGAAATACTAATGCCATAAAGCAATTTTAGAATACCCTGTAAAATTATCTCAAGTTTGACGGCTGCTTATGGCTTCCTAAGACAAGCAAAACTTTTTACAACGAATGATTTTTTCTCGGCAAATCAAAAATAAAATAGTTTACAAGAGTGCGTTACCTGATCCTGGGACCCACTGTATTTTTCTCTTTAGATAATAGACTATTCTTAAATTCCAAACAATTTTTTAATCAGTAATACCGTTTAGAAAAAAAAAACACAATGTTCTAATTCTAACTCTAATTTTCTCTTATTTGATTTAGTTGCTTTCTTATGCAAAACTTAAATGGATAAACAGCTTTAACAGTTGAATAAACTGCATATAATCATAAACTAAAAGAGAATTAAAATTGAGATCGACTAATTTAAAAATAATGACGGTTCGAGTTTCGTGATTATTTATAGAGTAATCCACCTAAAATGAACCCGTTAAAAATTTATTGGCTTTTATTTTTATAAACAATACTGTACTTGACAATTATTAGTGAACATTGTCATAGTACTGACTACTTTCAGTTTTTTAATTGTAGTCCAATCATTAGGTACTTTTGTGGTGCAAGAGGTTGAGGAGTTTTGAAATTTGGTAGGATTGTAGACTTGGGGGACCCTAAGTATGACTCTAAGTTGGCGACCTCTTGCGACCGCCGCTCGCGCCTCCATCTTGGAAGAATGGCGCCCGAAACTAGTTTTTTGCATGTAACTCCGTTCCTGTAGGTTTTAGAGAAAAAGTTGGAGAGGATAAAATTTGCTACAAAATTACTCCTATACATTTTTTTCTTTAGACTAATACTTTCCGAGTTACAGGGCCGAACAGTAAGGCCAATTTCTTTAAATTTCAGAAAAGCGGCATTAATGCACTACTTTTTACCAATTATCTGCCAATTATCGTACCAACAGTAGTTTCATGCAGTAAAGTAATAAAAATCAATGCATCTATCAACTCATTTCCACACCACCTATGATGGGCGCGTTTTTTTAAACGTGGTATTCCGGTAGGCCTAATTCACACTCCAAACTTACATGCACGTTTTCTGTCGTTTTGAACTACGCGATGTCCCTGGTTCACTATGTTCACTACTTTAGAATCCTGTTCACCTCCCGTCTCCTCCAATACCCACTCCAACGGTTCAAGAACGTCATCAGCCTCATATGGGTCTTCGGGGTCTGAATCCTCTACCAAATCTGGAATGTTTTCACATGCTGACCCATTACAATAGACACAGCACCGAACACTTTAAGCCGGTTTTCCGACATCCACTCGCTTCTGCACAGCCTTTCTTACATTTACAGGATACCGATTTTAAAATGGTGTCCGGTCCGGATCTGCTTCTGACGTAGCGCGAATAGCATCTAGCCAATGCCTCGTTTTCTGATATTTTGCTCAGGATCTTTTTTACTGCGACTTGGTGGTACACTCGCAGGCAATGCTATCTTGCAGCATCTCTTGTGGGTGGCAGGGACAAGAGATTAAATTTGTTCTTAGACACAGGCTTCACAAAATTTTGGTAGCGAAGTGAATTTAAAGCGAGCGAGCAATTCGCGAGTAGCTAGCGAGCAGCTCGCGACCTCTTTGTCTACACCAAAAAAAAGTATTTTGTTTGCGAGCAGCTCGACGATTTTTTTGCACGTTCGTCAAAAGTTCGTGTCTTTCTTGAATTGTGTATCAAAATCGCACCAAATATGGTGGAACAAATTTACTAAATGACATTTAAATTGTTTTTGTTAAATTCACTATTTCCTCTTTTGACTAGCCCATCTTAACAAAATTTGCCTCAAAATAAACACAAACAAGTCGTGGCAATTTTCGCCGCGTCCAGACCGGCTAGAAGTTCGACACATGTTCGCTAACAAACTCTTTGATGTACCGCTTCAACACCGAACCCGATACGAGTTTGCGAGCTGCTCTGGAACTACTACCGAACACACGTCTACACTGAGTTCACGAGCTATTCGAGAACTGTTCTAGAACAGCTCGCGAACTTGGTCTGTACCCGGCTTAATGTGTCCTTTGCAGACGAGCCGCCGTACATTGCCAATAAGACCGCTTCACCAGCTGCAGCAAGAGCATCCACATCCGCTTCGAGGTTCTGGAAGATTGCTATACTGTCAAGCAACGAGTCGTTTTTATCCAGCAGACTGAGGAACTTCAATTTTCCTTGGTTAAAGAAAGCAGAGGTGGTGTCACAACCACTAATTGCATCTGCATGCTGTGTCTCTATTGTAATGGGACAGAATGTGAAAACTTTTCAGATTTGGTAGCGGATTCAGACCCCAAGGACCCATATGAAGCTGATGACGTCCTTGATTCGTTGGAATGGGTATTAGTAGAGACGGGAGGTGATATGCTAATTGGCAGATAATTGGTAAAAAGTACCGCGCTAATGCCGCGTTTCTGCGATTTAAAGAAATTGGCCTTACTGTTCGGCCCTGTAACTCGAAAAGTATAAATCTGAGGAAAAAATGTACAAAAGAAATTTTGTTGCAAATTTTGTCCTCTCCAACTTTCAATCAGAAATTTTTTCTCTAAAACTAACAGGAACGGAGTTGCATGCCAAATTGAGCGCCATTCTTTCAAGATGGCGGCGCGAGCGGCGGTCGCTCGAGGTCGCAAACTTAGAGTCATACTTAGGGCACCCAAGTCTACACTCCTGCCAAGTTTCACTCCTCAACCTTTTGCACCAAAACACCTTTTTTATGTCTCTAATGATTGGACTATTGGTGTATTTCTTAATAAAATGAATTTATTCATTTAGTCATTCAGTATATGACTGATGGTCGAGATGGTAGAGTACCTGCCTCTCACCCAAAAGTCCCGGGTTCGAATCCCGGTCGTGGCAATGGAAAATACTGTGAGAGGGATTTTTCCATTATACACGGATATTGGATGTGTGTCCCTTGTCTTTAAATGTGTAGCCCCCTCCCGCACAAGGCTCAGCCTTCTGGGATAAAGGGGGTCGTAATTACATGTGGTGTATTTATTATTTATTTATTTTATTATTCATGGTAACTTCCAATTGTTTAATTAGAAGAGACAGCTCCTTTACCTGATGCGATGTTGGCAAGTTTTCGGGCTACGCATCATACGAATAAAATACTGGGCTTCGCTAAATCGGTCATATATTATCATTGTATATACTGATCAAGTTGTGCGCCCTCTGTATGAAATTTTCGGAATTAATTCTGTATATTTTGAGAGAAATACCGACCTTACCAAGCCCATCAAAAATTTGGGGAGGACGTTCCATTAGCCCTACCAAGCTTAACCACTTAAATATACACGTAAATTTTTACCAAGCCCGGAGTCGGGCTTCGTAAGTAGGTGTCGGGCTTAGTATACTCTAAAAACATGCAATTTTGGTTACTGATAATGCCGGTTTATATGTATATATATATATATATATATATATATATATATATATATATATATATATATATATATATATATATATATATATATATATATATATATATATATATATATATATATATATATATATATATATATATATATATATATATATATATATATATATATATATATATATATATATATATATATATAGACATTGAGTTCGTTCAATATACAAACGGTCATTGTGAAGTCCAAAATTACACTGTTGCGCCCGCTTCTAGGTGCTATCATCACCATTTTGTTAAATATGGTCTTAGGACACCGTACGCAAATTTTAAGGAGGGTTCAACAACGTACTATTCCCATCTTCGTGTATATCTCGATTAGTAAATCAAGTTTTTTAAAAATCAAAGCGTCAGTTTTTGACGAACTCGGATCCTAATCTCACTTTTACGTAACACAAATTTGTCGCCAACGTCAGCTGAAGTTGTTGGCACCACTTTCTAGGTTTCAACCAAATAAATACCCACACTTTATCTCTCCGTTCTTCCTCATCGTCCTATATTTGATTTCATATCGTTTATATCTGAAACCGGTTGCTCCGAATTCTCTTTATTCCGCGTTCGATTTTCATTTCACCTAAATCATGTTTCAAATAAAAATGATCCCTATATACCTGCCTCGTGCTCTGCTGGATTCAATTTATCAAACTCAGATAATGAGAGTTGTGTTTCCAAAGCAATATATTTAGTGTCATTGTTTTTATTTATTAAAATTTTCCGCACAAACCGATAGCTGGCATTTTTTTAAATAAAATTTCGACTGCCTACAAATGATAAATGTTGATTTATTTCGACTGTAGACCTAGAACGTACAAAGCGGCAAATTTTTGGGTAAATAGATTAACCCTTTTTCCCAGTTCAAAAGTTGTGGGCTGAACGATAAATCAAACACCTTGTACGTAGGTACCGCTATAATTTATACGTCAGTCATAATTTCAGAGTTAGAAATCAGTTGGGATCATTTCCTTCTCAATTAATCCTTCCTTCACAAGTTAATAAAATCAGCGCATTCGGCTGGAAGGGCTCATAATAGACAACAATTATTTCCTCGGCGATAAGAAATATATACACACAAATCTCGTTATAAATAATTACACGCTTCATATCCGTGACGTTGATATTCGGCGTCGAGTATAATTTGATCGAATTCAACTTATGTTGTCAAAATAAATCTAAAATGAGACAAGGTAGAGCGATTTGTATGTATGAATGATGACTGTATGCGTAATCCGACCCGCGAGAGATTTGCTCGAGCGGATCCACACGGGCTCGAGTTTAATAGAATTCAGATATAATAAGACATTGTACCCACCTGCTCCTTATACATCCTGTAATTCGTCTTTAAGTCATCCTCTAAGGATCAGCCCCCTGCATGTAGGGGAAACTGGGATAGATATTAGATTATACCGACGCTCATGTTAAATATATTCCCCAACATTACTTAACATACACTCACCAGAAGAATAGGAAACACCCATCAAGATATTTAATTTCCAATGATACAGAGAAACTTTAAATTGGCATGTGAGTTATGTGGAAATAAAAAAAACAGTGACAACCGTTTATGAGGCTCAAAAAAGCTGTCGTCATCGTTCAGGATACGGTCCGACCTAACAGATCTACCAACACAGCAGATGTCATCGTTTAGATTACCGTCCAACCTAACTGATATTTCAGCACAATAAACGTCATCGTTTCGGTTACCGTCCGACCTAATAGATCTTCCAAGGAAGCTGTCGCCATCGTTCAAGTTACCGTCCGACCTAATAGATCTTTTAAAAAAGCTGTAGTCATCGTTTGAGTTACCGTCTGACCTAACTGATCTTTAAAAAAGCTGAGGTCATCGTTTAGGTTACCGTCCGACCTATTAGATCTTGCGATTGAAGTGGCATGCCTCAGAAGAAGTTATAAAACAACTCTAAATAAAAATGTAACAGTGAATTTGCTAACAACGCTAACTCGCATAAAAAATTATTTGCATTGTGCCTCTTGCGATATTGCCGAGAAAGGCGTCGCAGAATATCTGACGAAATATAATAAGCAGCATATTAGACTTCCTGAAAGATCAAAGGGATATATTCCATGTGGGAGCAGAGAGCGACAAGTCGATTCTCGGCCAGAGATTTAACTATCACTTCAGAAAAGTTTATATTGTGTTCTACTCCATCATTTTGTTGCGAACTGAAAACGGTAAGTATACGAAGCTGTCACGATATATCTCTATTAATATAAAGAATTTCCTCTTTATATGGCTTACATTGGAAGTTGGAAGGGAACGTCAGCGTGAAGGGAGAGATAAAAAATTCTGACGTACGTAGAATTGAGTATCACGAGGGATGCGCCGAGTTAAATCGAGATAAATGTAGTTATGATAATAATGAGAATATTTTGCAGCTTAATTTACGATACATCAAAAGAAGGCTTTACGTACTTTCGCTAGACACGAACAGACTAAATATGTGTAGTTGAGCCAACACCGATTTTTTGTCATTGTGGGCAAGTGACGGTAACAAATCGTGCGGCGTCCATTTTTCACTATACAGAGCAATGTAACGACTTCAATATTGTTCGGTGCAATTCTTTACGACTTTCCCTTCTTTCATGCCTTCGTCAGGAGCCCGGTATATCCTTAATCACAATTAAAACATTTACATAATAAAATCCTTGGCTTCCATTTCCCAACAATCGACTCGGTCCGGCTCGAAATTTGAAATGCAATTCAGTTCGGTCTGAATACCAGCGGGAGAATGATAAATAAAAAGGGAATTTGAAAGGCTGACACGGAGCTAAATAACTCTTTAACAAAACTGACAGGTCTATGGACTGCCAAGGCGGGGTAATTTATCATATTCATTGGAATAATAAATTGATTTTCGGTAAACGACGTAAGTCTTCATTTCATTTCGCTCTCGTTACACCGACAATTGAAGACGAAGCAAACAAAGTGGGATCTATTTCATGAATAATGTATACCATTTTCATCTAAATAACACGGTGCATTTTTGGTTTAAAAGGAAACGCCGCAACGCCGACCGCCTCAGTAATTGAAGGGAGAAAGAAAATTGTCTAGAGTTTGCTTTAAACGGTAAAGTTTTGCATACTTCTTTGCCACAATTCGATGTTTACGTGGAAAAGAGCAAATAGATGGAATCTGTTTTTTTTTATTATAATTACTTACCCGCTAAATAACTGTTTATACAGCTTTATATCTCCGCCATCCAATATCAACAAAATAGCTGACGTCATCGTTCAGGGTACCGTCCGACCTAATAGATCTTTCAACTAAGCTGACGTCATTGCTTAGGTTACCGTACGACCTATCAGATCTTTCAACGAGGCTGACGTCATCGTTTAGGTTACCGTCCGACCTAATAGAACTTCAAGGAAGCTGAAGACGTTATCAATTGAATTACGTGGGACGTGGGCACCACGCATCGAGATAAAGATTGTATTCGTATCTCAATCGTAATCGCAAATATTTTTGTGCGACGATTTATCCTTTAAAAGTCCTAGTGTTTACGAACTATTTTACATATTTCAAGTTTGCTGGGTTTTTTCATTCGAAAATATATTTACCTTTTCATATTATTTGCTTGCGAGAAATAATACGATTATAAACAGAAAGAAAGCGGCAGTAACAAAACCTCCAGCCGCTTGGGCAAGTTGTTGGAAGAAAGAAAATTAGCTATTTTAAAGTTTGTTGTGTATGGAAAAGTTTCACCATTTTTTATCGGCGTGTCTTGGCTGTTTCTAAGTTTCCAAATAGTTTTAACAGTCGTCTGCAAGTAGAGGATTTTCAGGTTATTATCTGTAAAATTAAATTAACTGGTAACGACTTTACTTAACACTCAAACGACATTAAATTAAAAAGAAACCGTTTTTTTAAACCTTTACTTTATTTCTATATGAATTTGATGAAGGATGTTTATTTTTGATACGCACGCCAAAAACGAATTACATTAACATGCTTAGATACTTTTACGAGATATGCTATTTTGCAAGGATTAAATATAATCGAGAAACTTGCATAATATACTTGTTAGTGTTTGAGGCGATCGGTGACGGTTTCTAAACAGAGCTTTATATAAAGCTGACGTCATAGTTTAGATTACCGTCCGACTTAATAGATCTTTCAACGGAGCTGACGTCACCGCTGGCTCTTTATTTAATAAAATAAAGTAGAATGTAGAAAGGATCTCTAGTGTAGATTTTACCTGCATGATTTTTTTTTACATTGGACATGGAATCCATTAGCCAGCTACCTGCGTGATTAGAACCTCATTTATTTCTCACGTCTATGATGCCTCTCAGAGCGACGCAGGCGGGGTGATTCGAGTGCGGGATTACTAGTTGTCACGAATACTAAATAAATCCCTCGACTGGTTGATTACGCAAGTTGCAACTTTCCAGTCCAATAAGCAGGAACTGCAGTTGGAAATTCTCATCTCGATGAATGAAATATTACCTGCGTTCGATAAGGATTTGTGCAATCTGTTAGATAATTCTGCAGCTGTAACAGCGGCAGGCTACGCTTTGCAAATATTTAATGGGTTCGAAGATAACTAAAAATGCGGGCGTGCGATCCCCCGTTCGAACAAGTGATGTCGGTCTCAAAAATATGCCTGGCGTGTTATTAAGATTTATTATTTTATCTCGCGCCGCAGACGCACGTATGCTTTTGATTTATCGAAAAATTCGCATTTGGAAATATCACACAACATAGTAGGTTGTGTCCACGAACGTTCGACCAATAAAATGACGTTTGAAACTTCGGGATGTGTTTAAATAGAGGAAAAGGAAGCTATGGGAAATAAGCTCTTGTGTCGTTCGTAGGAGTCTCCAAGATGTGGAAATTAATCCAGTCTTTATTTGGGATTTCTGGTAAATTTGCACATGGTTGATTGCGGATTGTAGATCTGAATAAGTCTGTAGTAGCAATAAAGACGTTTATTATTATTATTATTATCTTTGGAAGAGTGACTGGAATTGATGTACTTCATGAGAAAAATATAATCGTTAGGAAGAGGGTAACAATTATTTGTTAATATTCTAAATATAAGCTTCAAGTAATTTGATTTGTTTTTACAAATAGGCAAACTCGGCTGCAAATACCTTTTGGTCATCGTACAACGGACCCGACTGTTATTCCAAACGAATTGGTTTATCAAAAGGCTTCAACATGACTCGGATGCACTGAAATTCTTTCTGTTAAATTCAAAAGCCAGTTTATACACGCGGTTACGCTTTGTCTATGGAAAAAATATAAATTCCAGTCAGTATTGTGTAACAGCTACGAGCTGTCAGATGAATTATATCCGAACTCGATGAACCCTGAAACCTGAAGCAGGTATTCAAACTTCCCGAGCGTTCGTGATATATTCGCTGCAGATAGTTTGCTTGTAAGTCTGCGAGTTGATGGATGCATTTTAATAAAATCCTGGGGAAACGTGTCGGCGATAATTTAGGGGCCCTTAAAGCAGGAGGTGCGACAGTATTTGAAGGGAGACACAGTAAATTCCCAGCCGAATTACTACTAGTAATTCCAGCGTCGAGGAGACTTATCCGCCTTTCTGCTGAACAAATATTAGCAGAACTACACTTAAACTTAATATATTCATATATCCCTCGGTGTTTTTAGTATAAATTTAATCAAGCACTCATACAGTTTTCATCACCCCCCACCTCGTCTTCGGAATGTGTAAGAGCTTGGAATACACTCTAACTGCTGTAATCGCTCGGGGCGGAATTTAGCACATCATGGCGTCTAGGTGGTTGTCATGTCCAATATGATAATATAGAAAATGTCCTGGCAGATCCCAGGACGATTATATATACAGGTATATACATTTATACTTATAAACGGTACATTGTTGAGCCCGATATATCAACAGGTCGCCGTTGATCCCGCCCTTTAGAACCAAGATAGACGAGTAAATTATATCGCATTTTAGATTTTTTTTTAAACAGTACTCAAGGCATTCATAGGCCCCGTTACTGAGCCCAAATTTGTTGCTATATAGTTGGTGTATACTAGATATACACGAAGATGGAATTAGTACGTTGTTGAGCCCTCCTTAAAATTTGAGTGCGGTATCCTAAGCACATATTTAACCGCTACAGTCTATTGGGTATGCTCAGTGCGCTAGGCTAGATGTCTGTAATGGCGCCGTCGAACTCAACCAATAGTAATTACATTTTAATTATTCCATTTGTGGATTTAAATGCCTTCGGTAATAAATTATTACGTTGGTATTTTCAATAACAGCGCGTCGATTAACGCGCACTTTTTAATCGTCGGCTTAAACGCTTCCAAAAACTCAATTCGGCCTCTCAGGAAGGGGCGCGTGGGTTTGGCAGGAATGTTTACAAAAAACAGTATCGAGCAAACACATTCCCGATAACAACCGTTCATTAAGTTGATTTCGAATAAACTGATGACGCCGCGCCGCGCCGCGCCGGTAATTTATCAGCGCCTAAGCTAGAGCGATTGGGGATCAGAATTGTTTTAGGTACAAATAATAATTGTTACAAGCTGTGAAGGGGACAGTTTGATAACACGTGGTTTAGTGGAAGTAAAACACTAAAAGTTTTGTAATAGGACGGAAGGAGTCCCAATTGATTTCCGGATTACGAAGGAAACTTTTACACTACGCTTAAAAGTGTTTCCCAAAACTTTTGATGATCGGTTAAGTTGTGGCGACAGCATCTCTAACGCTGTTGAATGATCTCGAGGAAAACGCTGACAGTTTTTAAAATAAGGGCCTTGCATTTCTAAAATTACGTTTCACCTTTGTATACGCCGGTTTTGTAAGGATTTAGTTGCAAAGAGTTAGTCATTACACACTGTCGTCAATAGCAGCGGGCTGTAATGTGTAATTTTTCTTCCATAGTCAATTTTGTTCCCACATTTAAAAGGTCAAAAGTATGTCATTTCATTCCAACGAGCACTACGTCCTGCTGCTATCGACCGCGGTGTAACGTTATAACAATTATTAAGACATCTTGGTTGACGTTTATACAATTTACTGTCAAATAAATATTCCAACTTTTGCCATATTGAAGAGAAATATCCCCCAAAAAACACTTTTTGGTACTAATAGTAGCACTTAGTTATATAAGGGGTATATAACAATAACGAAGGTAATATAAGAAAGAGTCACTCACTAAGATATATTACAGTTTCATAAAACGATTGTAAGTTCCAGTTATATAATAACAAAGTGGTACAAATATTCCCATCACCACTTTATAAAACTAACAGTAACCTTTACCACAAATACAACAAATTTGTATAAGGCACGCCATCGCCTTATTATACAACGAATATTTCCTAGGTTATATATTAGTATCTTTAATTACCTTTAAAAAATTACGAAATAATAGTGCTTCAGTCCCAATACACATTCCTCGGTACCAATAGTAAGCTTAGTTATATAAGGAGTATATAAAACTAACGAAGGTAAATACACTATTGGTAAGGTCCAATCTAGGTTGCCGATATAAATGCATCAGACGGAGATAACTTAAAGCATTTAAACGCGCTATCTCCTACCTCCCACCTTCCATTCTTTACAACACGCGGTCGAAGGGGACGACGGAATCGGCCGAATGTGTCGAACGGCCGCGATGTCGCGCCCAACAATTATTCATCAATAAGCCTTTCTCCTGCGAAGTACAAACTGTTATTTTAAGTTAATGTATTCACGCGAACAAAAAATTTATATTATTAAGTGGTATTTAACAGCTGAGAGTGCTCAAGAAGTTGTTGGGTGATTTGCTTTTGCATACCCGGGTCAACAAGTTCCAAGTATTCAAGTATTCAAACCGCTGTCGTCGCGCGCCTCATCACACACACATACCCCTCTTTAGTAGGAGCGTAGGAATGGTTAGACGTCTCTTGTTAACTGAAGGCTTTGCCCCTATACTATGTACCTTCTCTCTTAGTTGCATTACAGATTTCGCACTCTAAATTGAACCTTGCCAATGGTGTATAAGAAAGCTTCCCTTAGTCACTTATACTCACCAAGGTTTATTACGCTTTATGAAACTAATAAAATATAAATATAATATATAACAGTCTCGTTAATTCCTTTATAAAATCTATGGCCCCTGGGCCAAGAGAACGTTTTACTGCAAATATTACATGAATATATGATTCAGGTTTCGAGATACACATAACATACACATAATAAATAAGATTTAAAACCAAGCCGAAACCAACAGCTATTCTCTGGGCTATATGCCCCAACGAGCGCTGGATTACAAATCTCCTAGCTTGGCCGCATTTTGTGTAATAATCACATAATACCACAAAAATTAGTTTTTGTCTAATATTTTATGGGTATATTTGGTCAAATATCATCCGGATTATGTATACTTTAACCTCGAGAACTGTCGTTAGCCCTTCATTTTAAACCAAATATTCAAAATACGGCCACATTGAACTCCACCTCGGCCGACATTTAATCTGAGTTGCCATTGTACACCCCACAAACCCCAAACATCGATTTGTCATTTGGTACATTTGTACGAATTAATCTCATCAATATCTACCGATAAATCATTATCTAAATAATCCTATTTATCACATTAATAGCTGGGCTTTGGCACAGAGTAAAAAGGCTTACAGACTACAAATCTTTTGATATGCCGCGCCTCTCACTTTACGACCTTGGCTTTTTAAATGGGTAGTCGCGCTATTGCCAAGCCTATTAAAAAAATACCAATTGTAGCCCGATTTCTGGTTCACCCACCCTAGTGGTAAGTAGATACATCTATCAACGTTTCGAATAATAATATTATTTGGATTTTAAACCATCCACTTGTACGTAAAATTGAGCATTCTTAGTTATCGCAACAAACCAAGTTTCGCTAAACATTCCTGCCGTATCGAAACAGAACTCGAGTAGTTACCGGTTAGTTCAAACATTTGCACAGTTTGCTCGCAAGAACTGCATTCATACCTTCGACAAGCACCTAGCAATGATGCTTAATAGAAGCTGCATGCACGCTGTTCGATACTCGGAGCTGAAGGCAAATAAAACCGTGTCGTTAGTGATATCTCGTCTTGTTGTTAGATTGTGTTGACATGTACGACAATCCGTTCATTTCTCGTTCGTGTGTCAATATTTGGCCGACAAATGAGACGTTTGTCTTGCGAGTCCCGAGCGCAAGGACGGCCTTTCCTCCTGCAAACATTCATAAATTCTTTATGTCCCACCTTAATGAAATTCTTGCGATATATGACACCAATATAACCTATCCACTATATAAATTTGCAGACTGGAGCACTGCAAGTCTGGCGGGTGATATACTACGGGCAATAATACCGCTTTGGTTGGTAACTTGGGATAAACTGTCAGTCTATATATTTGGCATTTACATACCGCCGAGTGTATCTGTTTCTTTGAATTATTCACCCCAAGAGGGCTGGAATTGTGAATGTTATAGAAGATAAAAATAAAAAATAAAGTGTCTTAATATTTGTCTCATCAATATCAACCCCTAACGTAACATATGGTTTAGGTGTAAACCCTACCATGACATAAGTAAACCAAACCATTAAAAGGTCATGAGGACCATGACAGTATTGTTGGGGTTGCAGCGACAAGGTGTCTTATGGGTTATTTAGATAGTGACTTTCTGCAGATATTGATGAGATTAAATCGTACAACTATACCAAATGACAAATCGATATTCGGAGTTAGTTGGCAACTCAGATTAAATGAAGGTTTCTGATGGGCCCACATCTGAGAGACTTTGTTTTATCAAATACTGTAAGTGTGAAGTTTATTACTATTATTATTATTATTTTCCTGGTACGCAGCTAGAGATGTCATTACAACGTTGTGTTATTGCGGACATGAACTCGGTCACTCAGCCACAATCATTTTTCTGTCTGTGAAACACAGCGAATGCAAACTATAAACAGTCGTGGTAAATCAGGATGAAGGTCAATATCCGGTAGAGGGCCAGATATGAGCGGTTTCAGGATTCCAGCAGGTCTGTGGGACATGCCACTTCAGTCTGTAACACGCTTTATATCGCCCGGTTTCCGGTAGGAAATCACCAGCCCTTTTAGGTGGAGCATCGTAACAGGCCCGACTTTGCTGATTAGGTGCTGCCTAATCACCCGCTTTGATGCAATTTCAACAAATATGGCCGCCTGGAATCGGTACATGAGCAACATCCGACAGTTCTCGAGGTTAAAGTATACGGCTTCATAAAATATTAGACAAAAACTGACTAACTTAAATAAAGTTAGTGATCGGTAAGAAGCTTTATTAGTTTTTATAAGTTTTAAACTGTAATCCTCCTGAACCTTTTATGGGGGCCTAAATATAAACACTTTCTCTTAGTGGTCTGTTCCATCGCTAAATTTTGTCCCATTTGTTCTGCTATCAAATGACGATTTAATTTGGTAGCGTTAACTGCTCTTGCAATAGCTGCAGCACCTCCTCCTACAGCTCCTAATGGTCCCAAAAGAGGTAGCAGGAAAGGGAGAATCCCTGAACACTGAAAGACTATCACCGTTCCTCCTGAAAATTTTTCATTGGGGCCTAGATATAAACACTTTCTCTTAGTGGTCTGTTCCATCGCTAAATTATGTCTCATTTGTTCTGCTATCAAATGACGACTATTTGATTTGATATCTTTAACTGCTCTTGCAATAGCTGCAGCACCTCCTCCTACAGCTCCTAATGCTCCCAAGAGAGGTAGCAGGAAAGGGAAAATCCCTGAACACTGAAACACCATTGTCGCTTAGTTTTATAAAGGTAATTAACGATACTGATATATAACCCGGGAAATATTGGTTTTATAAGGTAACTTCGTGCCTTATACAAACTGTTTGGGGTAACGCTTATTGTAAGTTTTATAAAATGGTGATAGAAATATTTGTAGCACTTAATTATATAACTGGAACTTACAGTAATTTTATAAAACCTTAATAAACCTTGGTGAGCGTAAGTGATTGCTGGAACTTTTCTTATATATCTTTGTTACTGTTATACACTTCTTATATAACCAAGTGTTGCTATTAGTACCGATAAATGTACCTTAGAGCTGCAACACTATTATCTCGTACATTTTGTAAAGGCAAATAACGCGTCTGTTATAAAACTGGGGAAATATTAGTTTTATAGTAAGGTAACGGAGTGCCTTATGTATCTATCTTTTTACATGGGCAAATATATTGGGAACAATATTCGTAAAGACAATATATCTATACGTGTCATTTCCTTTAATTCCGCCTCTATATACCTATGGCATGCGTTAACTATTAAATCCATATGAAGCCGCCACTTTCGGCGCAACTTTGTTTAATTTCCATATTTTTTATTTTTCTTCCCTCGCCGAAATGCCAGGAGGTTGCTGTTTTCTAATAATTAGTTGCCTAATTATTGCAAGGAGTGCAAGTTAATATTAACTTAACAACTTATTACGCTAAACTCTGAATAAATAATTGGAAAACTACGTCCAACTTCTCCAACTCCGACACATTTCGCTTATAAATAACTAACACCTCGCATTTCTACGATGTGCATGTACATTCATACGGGGATATTACTAGTTCCAATTAAACAGTCCAAGTCTAAGTTGCCAAAGTTTGGACCAGATGACGCTATCGATTTCAATTATTGGAGAGGGTCGTGTTGAACAAGGACTCGCAGGGACGTGCACAGACGTGGACACGGGCAATTACCACCCGACGATCGGATTTAACCCAGAAAAAGCCACACCGATCTCTGAGCAGGATTTTCAAAGCCATTATGGGTAAACCAAAGAAAAGACTTGCTGATGATTATCATCATCGTTAAATAAAAAAATGTAGGTAGTCGCAAGTGCGAGTTTACGTGGCTCAAGTCGACAAAGGTTGTGTTTGATTGCTGATTTTTCTAATAATCTTGTATTAGGTTGAAGTGGGGTGGATCGGAGCAGGGTAGAGCCGGTAAAGTATGAAATTGCCAATCGTTACCAAATTCCAATCAAGAAAAAATGAAGAAACATCGAAATTTTGCATATTTTTCTCTCGACCCACCCGACCGCTTCGTCGTTGATCATTCGGGTGTTTTCCCGCCGCCATTGGGAATTCCGAATAAAATATTAATACCGGCATGGCGGGGCGATAGCGAAATGCCGATCGAACTATCCTGGAAGTGTCATTAACCAAACTAGCTATATAAATGTCGGCGTAATCCACCTGCGACTCGGAACCGCAGGTGCATGAACTAGTGTATTACAATTCGAAATGCCGTGGCAACGTTAGAATTGCGTATATACAATTCGTGAACTGCCAGAGCTGTGTTTCTGTGCTGGTTCTAGGGTTTCTGATGTGAATACATCAACATAATAATCATTCGACGCTTAGTTATGTAATACCGACTCCATTACGCAAATTGGACAAATTCACCAAAGGAAGGCCTATATCCCGCTTATGGAATAAGCTGCGACGTTACGGAAGTGCGACAACAAACACCAGCAATGAATGGAAATTGAGGCTTGTTTAAGCCTGCCGATTGCGTGATGAGAAAGACACACGCCTGATGTTACTGCTGTTATGTGGCAATAATACAACGTTAACATCTCAACTACACTGCCATCCCAACTTTATTGTATTCACAAGAAAATATTGCAGAGAATCGATATACATTGAAGCAATCGTGATTTTTCATTTTGATCAACCCTACGCAGTTGTGTGAGGGGACGGCGATTTACTTAAACGATTACAAATGCCGATTGCCTTGTTTTTGCCACATGAAAGAACCTCTGAATAATTGAGCGGACGTGTCCTAGCTCAATACGAAGGGTAATTTCTGTGTATTATAGTAGTCAAATGGTGTTGTAGTCACATTCAAATTTGGAGAATGTCCAGTCCATGGTTAGCCTCTGAAGATTCGCCTGTGCTGCAATATCCGCCTACTGAAGCCTCACAACCTGAGCAGATCTAATTTGTAATTGAGCGGTCATTGTTTTGTAGCGCTGTTGCCAATTAAATTGTATTTATATATTCACTTAGGTTATTTTTTTTTGCAGTACTTAATTTAATTACTACAAAATAATGCGGGCTATCACCCACCGATAATACGCGCTTTAGGACCTCTAAAATTATTAGCATAGAAATCTTACGTACCCTATCTGGGTCTCTTTATATAAATATATTATATGTAAGCCACCCTTTCACATTTAGTGCCAATATCAATTAGGAGACCCTATTTTCAACATATTTTCCTCTTCAAATTAATATGGGGCTCACCCTGTATATAAAATCCCGAACAAACTACAAAGAAGTAAAGAATTTGCTACATAAATTCTTAGTCATAGTACGTCGCCTTACTCCGTTCCGGGTAAAATGGTGGAATACTAAAAGCAAAAGTACCATTTTTATACGTTTTCTTGCAGAATAATAATAATAAATAACAGTTTTTATCTTCCTTATTAAACATCAGACGAGATACTCTTTTGGCGATGATTTTCACTGCCGCCTTTTATAAATAGATTCCTTTGTGCGTTTTCGAGAATAATCGCCGGGCTACACAGAAAGGACGTTTCATCATATATTATTGTTTTGAAACATTTTTTTATAATTCTCATTATAAAATTACAGATTATAAAAACCACAATACTGTTAGGCAAATGTAAAATTTTAAACCAGCTCATATAATTTAAAAATAGTGTGTTGAAAAAACCAGTCGGAGAGATATAGAAAATAGGTCAGGCCCGGCCTCAGTTGTTGCTAAATATTGACGATTAATTTTGAACCAAGTCAATTGGTGCAACTGGTGACCGCAGTAATGGGTGCAACCTACGCATTAATATTTAGTAAGTTTTGCTCTAGAAATATAACAAATGATAACGTACAATGTAATTATTATTTTTTAAACAACAATATCTCCATCCTGTATACTTCCCAGCGAAATTAAGGTGCCAACACACTTTCCAATTTATGCGAAGAAAATTCCAGCTTTCCCGGCCCATTTGAAAGTTCGCAGGGCGCTTTTTTATGTCGACAGAGCTACACGTAACGGCATCTTTAAGCGTCAAATTATCACGCGCCCTACGTCTTCCTGACGTTCTGTAACGCCACCCAATAAATCTATATAAACATTTCGACAAATACAATATTAGAAAATCTAGAGAAAGAATCACTTCCCAGCTCATAAATAACAATGATGCGGGAGAGAGTTTTCACTTTTCCGATTGTTTCCCGGTTTGTTTGGTGAGCTGGATATCTTGGCGGATTCCCTCAGGAGCTAAGATCCGCACGCGAGCCTCTACACTCCCTATATCCATATATCTCTGGATTACGCTATCGGGATTCACACGGACACATACACACAAATAATTGTGTACTACTACAAATGGATCATTGGAGGATTGAGTCAAACAAGATAAAATATTGTTTCGCATGCCCCACACGCCGCTCTATTACTTTTTCCTGTAATAAGAGGACGTGCTCGTGAAATTTATTTCGCTCCCTTGTACGGCGTAATTTGCTGTGAGACACAATAAGGCAACTGCCAAAGGCATACACGCCATTCCAAATGGTTTACAGGTCTGTTACAATCGCATTTATTCACGAATACAATAGTTAACTGCGCATAATGTTAACCTCGCTATATATGTGTATAGTTAATCCGACGAGTCGGTAACAACTTTATACAGGTCTGTACTTTTGCAGTTAGAGCTCTCGAGGTATGTAAAGACAGATGATGAATAGATTTACAGAGCTGTTCCAAAGCGGTACCTCGTTTGTAGACTTTGGAAGCAGCTTTCTTGAACAGCTTTATACAGATCTGTATCATTACAGGTGCAGTCTTCGAACAGGTCAACAAAGTACAGAAGAAGCTTTGCAGACCTGTTTAAAATCTGTACTTTGGCCTAAAAAGGCTATCAAGAATACCTTTTCTACGGTGTAAAGAACTGCTTTATACAGCTCTGTATCTCTACAGTTTTTAAACAGGTCTATAAAGTATAGGCAGTAATAGGTTTTACAGGCCTATTCAAAAGCTATTCGTGTAAGAGTAGTGATTTGTATTTTTACAGGTAGGTAGACCTTGAGAGCAGCTTTCTTAAATTGCTTTATACAGGTCTGTATTTTTACAGTTAGAGCTCTTGAACAAAGTACAGGTGAAGAACAGATTTACAGAGCGGCACCTCGTTTGTAGAATTTGGTAGCAGTTTTCTTGAACAGTTTTATACAGATCTGTATCATTACAGGTGCAGTCTTCGAGCAGGTCTATAAAGTACAGAAGAGGCTTTGCAGACCTATTTAAAATCTGTACTTAAACCTAAAAAGGCTATCAAGATGACCTTTTCGACGGTATTAAAAAACTGCTTTATACAGGTCTGTATCTCTACAGTTTTTTAACAGGACCATAAAGTACAGGCGGTAATAGGTTAAGCTATACATGTAATAGTCCAGTCTATAAAAAATATCCCAATTTCTTGGTCAGATTTGTAGTTTTACACCTTGGGGCAGTTTCCTTGAATAGCTTTATACAGATGTGTATTTTTACAGATAAGGCCTTGATTACAGGTAAGAAGGCTACCTGCTTATTCGAAAGCTGTACCTGTAAGAGTACCGATCTGAAAATGAAAATCAAGAGAGCTATTTCCTCTTCTTAGCACTCGCCATTGAGGGTTGGTTGATACAGGGATTTTTTTTTAATAATGTGGAGCGTCCCATGACAGTATTATACAGGTCTGTACAATTACAGATTCAATCTTTGAGCATTGCCGTAAATTACAGCCTCACAAATCTTTTCGAAAGCTGTGCCTGTAAAAATACAGACCTTACAAGCCTGTACTTACAGGAGCAGCATTTGAACAGATTCATTGGTTGGTGCTAGGAAGTTTGAGGCCTTCCTTAAGGAGTTTTATACAGGTTGCATTTTTATAGGTACATCGGGTCTGTAAAGTACATTTCGTAGACAATTTTATGGCCTTGTTAAAAATCTGTGTCTGTAGGTACAGACCTGTATCGACAGCTAAAAATAATATTCCTGCTATTGTCTGTATTTTTTAGTCAGTGAGTAAATAATGCACAACTTGATTTTATAAATATCTGTATCTCTATACCTACAGACTAAAATTCCTCGGATGGACTATAGGTACTTGGCATGGAGAATATTCATGTAGGTAGAAATAATTTAGAATTTCACAGTTTATTCCTTTATTCTAAATGTTTCTGAACATTTAAATAAATATAAAGTGGTGCAAAACGTACGTTTTCCAGGCATATTCCCAAGACAGCTCCAAGTAAAATTCAATAACGCCTTTCCGTTTGACCACGTCTGCAATTCTTATGTATCTACACCTACGACGTCAATTTCACCAGTTCTAAACTGGAATTTGTCCATTATATGTCTGTATCTATTAAATTTAAATAGACTGACATAAAATGTGCCTTGCAAAGAAGTTTTCAACAAAAAGTGGCAACCTTTGTCACTAGTTGGAACACATTTAAAAACCCTTTGTTCAAATCACAATATAAACGGCTCTTTCATCTCTAAACTGAAATACTAAAATAGAAATAAATGTAACTACATTTTCATAACAAGGCAAGAAGTTACAAAACGAGGGCCTCAAATAGACACGCCGCAATGGACAAAGAACAAAAAGTTGTATATCGAAACATGCAAATGTACATGCGCCTACATGAAAAGCAGGGATTAAAGGATGACATGCCTGACAGTCACCCTCTGAAAAGTCCGTGCAGATATTTGTGAATGTGAAGTGTGCGTTGGCTAAATATAGATATATATTTAAATGAAATTCCATACAGATCATTTTTACCCTTTGAAGTAATCTCCAATGCGAAGAAGCGCGATTAGAGGAGATACGCGCCTTTTAGTGAATCCAGAGGCGGCCCCGAACCTCAAATATCTGACAAGTGATGAAAAGGGCCCAATATACGTTCAGGCAAGTCCACTTACGCTATATCGTCTACCCAGCGATTTTCTTGGGAACCGATGCGTATGGTCCTCTCCCATCGAAATTTCTTAACTCCCGGCGCGGCGATAAGATAAATTTATCTAAACATGATTTCCGTTGCAGCAGTCATAACAAAACTCAAGCAATTACTTCTTATATACCCCGTGGCACAAATTAAAATTAATTTTTCCATTATCAATAGCTAATTTCTTTTTGTTTATAAGACTTATACCCCCGATTTGCTACAATACTACCCCTAAGAAGGAAATAAATAAGTTGGGGTTCACCCTGTATGGGTACGGACATTAAAATTAGTTGTGAGGTAAATGTGGAACATAAATTCCAGAGGACACGTCCACAATAAATTCTGTTTCCCGCTCGCAGGAAACTTCAGCTGGAAAAAATGACAAAACCTTGTCACTTTAACTAAAATGCAACAAATTAGGACGGGGGAATACTGAATTTAAAAAATACGGTACATTACACAGCCGCGAGACAAATGGATTATGTTTTTCCGACACATTTTCCATTATCTCTGTGTCCAGCTTCATTTATAACTTTGCTAGGTGAGCGGCCGATTTCTCATGATCTCGTGAACATGAAGCGGTGACGATAATAACGATAAATGATGCGCCATTGTTGGGGTTGTAGCTCGAAATTTGATTTCGGCCTAAAATATTTAATCAACCGGAAATAGTTTTATATCAAAATGCCCGCTCGCTGAATGGATGAGTTATTTATTTCAGCGGATGCTAAAATATTAGATATCCTCTAACGCTGTCACCAAGATCGATATATTACAAAAATATCGACCAATTTCATATTTTTATTTTCCGTCTAATTCGCATTAGAATCCGAATCAGTGGAAGTTCAATTAACACGCGTAACGATCAAACCAAAAAATTATCGCAGGTTTAACCAGACTATCTGCACGCCCCGGTGTTTTTGTATAACCATTTATCTTACTTATACAACTATTGAGCTTGCTTTCCAGGCGATTGGCTCTGGAAACCTCATTTAACTTAAGCTCATAATATATTTTGTATTCTGTTTATGAGTTCCATTACTATAGTTTGGAAACAAAGAGGAGCTAACATAACATTTCAGCGAAATTAATCAGACAAAAGAGTGTTTATTGCTACACACAGATTTAATTAAAGCTAATGATTCCGTTTAGGTTGCACGAATCATTTGTAAATGCGGAACAAACTAGTGCTTCCTCTACGGAACGCTGACAATTGCAAAATTGCAAATTTACACTTCCATTGAAGTTGATCGGGATCCTTTTTAATTAAATTTTAATTTCGATTTGAAATGCAGATCTAATAAATTATATGCTTGCTCAATGGGGGGATGGGCGTAGCAGGGGCGGGAAGCCCGAAATGTGCACCCAAAATCGGCAGAAACATAGACTGGGTATAGAAAATTAAAATTAGAAGTACCGACGCGACGCAACCGACAATGCTCTAGGTCACATCCTATCCCAAAGTCCCAGTATCAAAGTGTTGATAATTTTCTCTAACTTCGTGTACGGTTACTTAGAATATAAAAATATACAACCGGGATTAACAACGTACGGTTTACATATCTGGGCGCCACAAAGTAATGTTCATATATAAAATATGCATACTCCAAAATATCGTTACTGTTTTTATCTATTAATTAAAGTATAAAATTCTTAGTTCTTCCTCGATACTATAAACCCTAAAATGTACGTGCCATTTATGGCAATCCTTACGCTTGTTGGTTAATTTTCCAAATCAGCGTTACGCGTCAGCGCGACCGCTTGATTTCCCGCATTCAATTTCATTTCACAATCGCATAATTCCGTCACACATTAGCAGAATAATTGATTTAATAACGCAAAACATTGGTGAATTATGATTGCAAAACCGATATTTGACGATAATAACAGCGATGCTAATCGTTATTTACTATGTGAAAACGTTTCATCGTTTTAAGCGTCACAAATCATCGTCAAGCTCACACTAGAATTTTAAATTGAAGGCAGCTCTAACATTTAGTATAAATTATTTTATTACACTGCGTGTACATACAGGGCGTGCCCCAGAAAAGTGCAAATTTACACAAAAAGTTCGAAACCGGTCTGTGTCTGGTGTAGAAAAAACGAAATAAACTTGGCTACCCATTTGAATTTGTAGGTATAATACATCGCAAGTCGGGGCTCTTGCCCTTTGAGATGTTCTACAAGTTTTGGTGTAACATTTTTAGTCACCAAACCTTATAAGGGGTAAAAATACGTATGTCGAATACGCATATATGTATATAAGGATAAGTTGTATTATATAGAAACCTGATTCAGAGACAATCATTATTGGATATGTTAAAGTCGGCTTCGACAAAGTCTTTGGATTGATTGTCTCACTAAATTGTCAACTCAAATTGTATAAGAAAGATAATAGCGTATCCAGTTGAGAAGACAAATCTATCCCTCGTAGCAGTTCTAGCCGAGAATTGCCCTTGAGCGGTTATTTTCGTTTTTTCGACATGTGTATACAAAGGGGGGAGGGTGAGAAGCCCGCAGTTCTCTTTGCAGAGATGTGAAGTATTTCTGGCTAAGCTTCCTTAATGGATTTGCACCATTCACATTTATTTAAGTAGGGCCTGAAATTGAACATCGATGACCGGGCACTTTTTTGCGGTTTAGAAAAAATTGTCGCCAGTTCCCGGTTTTTCTTTGTATTGGTTTCTAACCACCTATACATGTAATCAGTTACTAAGCCAGCTATTAACGCAGAGTGGTTTAGTTTTAGTATACTGAAACACCCTGGGTCGCATCATTACGTATATTTTCACTTTGTTATATACAAAAGCGGATTATTTTAATAAAAGCCTAAACTGGTTTCACATAATATTAAAACATCAATTTTCGGTAATTGCTGCTGCTATAACGAAGTATATTTTAAATTAATCGTTTCGTAAGAGGCGCTACGCTGTAGGTGCTTATCTGACATCGACGTGACGTCTCAGAATAGCAAATTTGCATAGAATTGCATAATTGCGTGCGTCTACGAAGCGGGACCTGCTGGACGTTGCTCGACGCCACGACTCCGCTTTCTGGTATGAATTCTGACGACTAACTGTCTTGCAAATCCGGGGGAGAAAGAAAGTCGAACTAATTGCTATTTATTCTTTTAAAAATTAAATTGTTGATGGTGATTAAATCAATTGAATTAAAGCAATCCAAAAAACTTAAATAATATTAAACTTTTGACATGAACTATTTATGAGCACTTAATCAATTATTATGCTAGAATTCTTAAATAGCCACTCGTATTCTTCATTTTAAGTTAGCAGGGATAATATTAGTTGTACACAAAACTCAACGATCACTAACGTTGTTGATTTGTGAATGTTTAAAACTGCGATTTATTTCAAGGATAAATTAAAGGTATAGTTGAAAAGATAAGGCAGTGATATATGTCCATACTGAAGTATATGCAACATAGTATACATTAAACAGTTAACAAAATTTATGCCGTAAGTTAGGCAACACAAAATACAAATTATATAAAATTCATTTAGATAATATCAAGTAAATAAACCCAATTTCAATATATTCAAGGAACCCAGATGAGCCTGAGAAAAGAGGAAAGTAAGTGAAATATTATATATTATTTGTTATGTACATAGAAACTAAAAATTAAGAACAAAAATTCAATATAACAAAAAATTAAAGTAAATCCCGAAAAATTAACAATAAAATACCAATATAAAATAACATAACAATATGGTGTTCACACCGGACGCTAATTTTAAGGAGGCTCCACAGCGTACCATTCCTATCTTCGTGTATATCTCGATTAGTTCTTTCAAATTTAATTTCACACACCAATGATATAGCAACCACAAAAATTTACTCATCTACCTTGGTTCCAAAGGGCGGGATCAACAGCGACCTGTTGATATATCGGGCTCAACAATATCCCGTTTATAAGTACAATATAAATATTTTTTGAGCAACCAAGCAAACCACAAACAGGAATAGACTGTGATACTCGTTTCACGTTAAGGGATATATCTTACTGCGGCCATTCAAGAGCATTCCACTATAAAATCAAACAAAGTAACTTCTAACGAATCTCTTTGCTACGCCAGTGATTGCAATACTCTTATACTCGAGGAATATCAAGTATGCTATTTCAGACGCCTTACACCATTAGTCTGGAGGGCCGTGGTGTCGATACATCTCGCAAATCATGCCGTGCCTCCAAAACATAATCCAAAAACCAATATTACCAAGTTAATGTTTATTAAAAGGGATTTGCCTTAATTCCATCGCACTACTAATGGTCTTAGGAAATTGCCAAATTAATTGTTTTCTCTTTCCTGCTGTTTTATCTGTCCGGCGGAACGTACAAGTGAGATTTATTTGTATATTCCACTGTTAAGCGCCCTCGAACAAATTAGGATCGCGATAGGACGGCGTATATGGAAAAAACTGCCTTATTTCCAAACGAAATACTAATTTGTGTCAATAACAGCAACAGTAATTGGTTTAGGTAGTCGTTCGCAAGATGGGGCTCCTGCGAAATTATCTAAGTGTGAAAGGACCTAAGCGGTGGTCGACGCCATCACCCTCATTTGTATAGACTTGCATAATTGCATGCGTCTACGAAGCGGGACCTGCTGGACGTTGCAAGTTCTAATGACTAACTGTTTCGGACGGTAATCCGTGGGAGAAACGTTAATCTTCTGCAAAGAGAGGCGTTTTACAGCTCCCCAACTTTTCATCTTGCTCTGTTTTTGGTTTTATAATCTAGACTCATCCGTACTTAAACATAAACAATCAAACAACACCCCGAGGGCCCCCTTAAGTCCACAATAGATCATTGTTACATCTGGCTTACTAATTGGTTCTTTAAATTTAATTATCATATTTTCTATGAGCGCCATTCACTTTAATGAAAACGCCATGAATAATAATGGGTAAAACTGTTCTGGAACACAATAGGGCAAATATAATTATAAATCCGGGATTGATTGAGCGGCAAAAAAGCCATTAAAATAATACGCGATTTTTAACAGCCCGCGGTAAACGACAACTTGAGCTGAAGCAGCAGACTTAAGCTAGAACGAGTGAGAAAATGCAATTAAAACTGTTGATAATGCTGGGTTTTTGGGTCGCTCATTAGTAACGTTTCGATTCATTCAACCATCATCCGACTGAAGATTGTAGTGTCTTTTCGCTCCAACATTAGGGAATATTTTTATTGCGATTTAAATTCAGAGAGAAATAAACGCTCTTTTAAAAAAATATGGAAACGTTTCGGTTGGGCTTTTATTTAAATTTTAAACTGTCGGTTCTTTTATGAGACCGACAGCTGCAAATTAATGTTATCCGAAAATCTCCGATAAACTTAAATTAACTTAAGTCTTGGGCCTTAAACTGCTGTGTATTTTGTGTTGTACCAGAGAAAACCATCAATCAATAATAATAAAGGAATTAAATTGGTTTGCGTGAAAATGTTAAAGTTGACGTTGCTATCCGTTTTGGCGAAATGCAGCTCTGATGGAAAACTCATTTTCCGATAGCAGTGTTTCATGTTGCGAATCCGGGAACAAAACTAAAAGGACGATCCGCGTAATTTCTCTCGGTGAGATGCACCGACGTGCCTGTAGAAAATGAATCGGCGATCTGTTAAATTAAATGTTGCTTTATTGTTATTTATCAAATTCCCATTAAGGTATATAAAATTCAGCATACTGGAGGACAAGCTTGATAATTTTCTTTATACTCGTGTACGGTTACTTAAAATATAAAAATATACAACCGGGACTAACAACGTACGGTTTATATATCTGGGCTCCACAAGGTCATGTTCATATATAAAAGTTGTATTTCTTGGAAATTGTTACCCCTCTATGAATGCATTAAATATTGTTTAATAAGGATCAAAAATGCGATAAAGCGACCTCTTGATCTAGTAAAATAAAATATTTAAAAATGAAATAGAAAAATCAATTAATAAAACAGTCGCTCAAATAATGAAACAAAAAATTATACTTTTTCTAGCTAAAGGTTTCTATATACACTTAGAATATAGAAATATACAACCGGGATTAACAACGTACGGTTTATATATCTGGGCTCCACAAGGTTATGTTCATATATAAAAGTTGTATTTCTTGGAAATTGTTACCCCTCTATGAATGCCTTAAATATTGTTTAATAAGGATCAAAAATGCGATAAAGCGACCTCTTGATCTAATAAAATAAAATATTTAAAAATCAAATAGAAAAATCAATTAATAAAACAGTCGCTCAAATAATGAAACAAAAAAATTATACTTTTTCTAGCTAAAGGTTTCTATATACACTTAGAATATAGAAATATACAACCGGGATTAACATCGTACGGTTTATATATCTGGGCTCCACAAGGTTATGTTTATATATAAAAGTTGTATTTCTTGGAAATTGTTACCCCTCTATGAATGCATTAAATATTGTTTAATAAGGATCAAAAATGCGATAAAGCGACCTCTTGATCTAATAAATTAAAATATTTAAAATGAATTAGAAAAATCAATTAATAAAACAGTCGCTCAAATAATGAAACAAAAAATTATACTTTCTCTAGCTAAAGGTTTATATACACTTAGAATATAAAAATATACAACCGGGATTAACAACGTACGGTTTATATATCTGGGCTCCACAAGGTTATGTTCATATATAAAAGTTGTATTTCTTGGAAATTGTTACCCCTCTATGAATGCCTTAAATACTGTTTAATAAAGATCAAAAATGCGATTAAGCGACCTCTTGATCTAGTAAAATAAAATATTTAAAAATGAAATAGAAAAATCAATTAATAAAACAGTCGCTCAAATAATGAAACAAAAAATTATACTTTTTCTAGCTAAAGGTTTCTATATACACTTAGAATATAGAAATATACAACCGGGATTAACAACGTACGGTTTATATATCTGGGCTCCACAAGGTTATGTTCATATATAAAAGTTGTATTTCTTGGAAATTGTTACCCCTCTATGAATGCATTAAATATTGTTTAATAAGGATCAAAAATGCGATAAAGCGACCTCTTGATCTAATAAATTAAAATATTTAAAATGAATTAGAAAAATCAATTAATAAAACAGTCGCTCAAATAATGAAACGAAAAAATTATACTTTTTCTAGCTAAAGGTTTCTATATACACTTAGAATATAAAAATATACAACCGGGATTAACAACGTACGGTTTATATATCTGGGCTCCACAAGGTTATGTTCATATATAAAAGTTGTATTTCTTGGAAATTGTTACCCCTCTATGAATGCCTTAAATACTGTTTAATAAAGATCAAAAATGCGATTAAGCGACCTCTTGATCTAATAAATTAAAATATTTAAAAATGAAATAGAAAAATCAATTAATAAAACAGTCGCTCAAATAATGAAACGAAAAAATTATACTTTTTCTAGCTAACGGTTTCTATACACACTTAGAATATAGAAATATACAACCGGGATTAACAACGTACGGTTTATATATCTGGGCTCCACAAGGTTATGTTCATATATAAAAGTTGTATTTCTTGGAAATTGTTACCCCTTTATGAATGCCTTAAATACTGTTTAATAAAGATCAAAAATGCGATAAAGCGACCTCTTGATCTAATAAATTAAAATATTTAAAAATGAATTAGAAAAATCAATTAATAAAACAGTCGCTCAAATAATGAAACAAAAAATTATACTTTCTCTAGCTAAAGGTTTCTATATACACTTAGAATATAGAAATATACAACCGGGATTAACAACGTACGGTTTATATATCTGGGCTCCACAAGGTTATGTTCATATATAAAAGTTGTATTTCTTGGAAATTGTTACCCCTCTATGAATGCCTTAAATATTGTTTAATAAGGGTCAAAAATGCGATAAAGCGACCTCTTGATCTAATAAATTAAAATATTTAAAATGAATTAGAAAAATCAATTAATAAAACAGTCGCTCAAATAATGAAACGAAAAAATTATACTTTTTCTAGCTAAAGGTTTCTATATACACTTAGAATATAGAAATATACAACCGGGATTAACAACGTACGGTTTATATATCTGGGCTCCACAACGTTATGTTCATATATAAAAGTTGTATTTCTTGGAAATCGTTGCTCCTCTATGAATATCTTGAGTAATGGTGTGCAAGCGAAATCCTCCTTAATCACCAAAAACTCGCTACCCCGTCCTCGCCGTGAAATGATCGAACAAGGCGGCTAGAAGTAATTTCGAAGATAAAATCCTATTTCCCTGTAAACAATCGAGTTACCATATTTCAGCCGTTCTGCAAACCCTCGGAAAGGCAACAATAGTTTTAAATTCTAGCAGACAGCGAAATTTCTAGTTGTGATGCAAATGCCGCCCTTAAGAAAGGGCGAGAAACACTATTGCGGGCCGTAAGTTAAGGGTAAATGTCAAAACTTAATAACCGGCTGACGCTGGGTGCTGTAGAACACGGCATTTAGGCGCCGCGACGACTATTTTGCGCCCTTTTGACCTAGTAATGATGCCCCAAGACGTTCGGTCCTCACCTCCTGGCTCGGGGTGAGCGGAGGCGTGATTTAAAACGCTACTGCACTCTAATAAAAAAAAAATTGTTATTTTTATAAAAAAAAAGCAGTAGCATAACGTGATAGAAGCAATTAGTATCACTATAGCTATTAACATATCTAGGAATGTTATGACTATCATAACTGCCGCAGATGTCGATTTGAAATCCGAGCTCGTAGAGCGAGGATTTTAAGACATCTAAGGCTGTTATGATTCATAACATCCGTGATATGTTAAATAGTTTATCGGTTTCAGAAAATAAAGACATTATTAATAGATATTACCTTTTGATATTCTCTTATTAATAAGGTTTTCTTTTCATTAGTTGGTCAAGTCTGTATGGGTTGATTTGTCGCCATGGTTACATTTATATTTTGTTTGTTTTTATTTGTTATCTTTTTTTATATTACATAAATGTTTACATTTTTAATGTCACAACGGCTACAAAAAAATGGACCTTGGATTGCCTGAAAATACATGTCAGTTGGATTTCAGTACTTAATTATTATTGTTTGGAGTTTTCTGTATGTTTGTATTAATAAATAGCCCTATAGTTTCATTATTTATTATTTCATCGGTTGACAGTTATTGACAGATCTGTATTTGTAATATTACCGTACAAGTTTTAAATATAACTGAACAACTTTAGTTATGACTTGTTTACCAGCCTACTTTTGCATATGTAAACAAAGGATTAATATCCTGAAACCGATAAATTTATTTAATTGCGTTTGTTGTTTGCCTCGATTTCCCCCAAAAGCCGACTCTTGTTGTTTCTGTTCACCTTTAAAGGTGAATCTGTCTGTTTCTACCTCTTTTAATTATCAACATTTCAAGTTGCGGAACCTCGTCACAAAGTATACGTATTTCCCGCTGGGAAACTTTAAAGAAAAACAAAATCAGCTAAAGTAAAGGTCAACCGTAATGCTTAAGTACCCAAGTGATATTTAAATTACAATTATGGACTTTTAATTACCCACCGACTTTGCCAGGAACTAAGCTGGGGGTCGAACCCAATTCCGCGATGGACAGTTTGACCAAGCATGCTCGCCACAGCGGTATAAGCAGTCATATTAATTTAGTAAATTAATTGATTATATAAGGAAGTAGAAATTTTCCCTTAACTAGGTTTTGTCCTGGGTTTAAAAAATTCGCATTGTTTTGCTGCTGGTTGCATTAAAAATGCATTACCACGTCAGTGTTTCCTCGGCAGCTTGAGAACGACATTCGAGGACAAAAGCTTGACAAATCATGAAGATAAAGCGTCAGGAGCCGGCGATAATTTGTTTGGTCCACGGCTCGAAATCAAGCTTTACCTCCCGGCGTTAAAAGCATCTTTTTATCCTTTAATTGCATAAAAATAGCCGAGACTTGTGCAGCGTACAACTTTTAAATTGGGTTAGCGACAATGACACCCCCGACAAAAAATCTATTAAATTGTTACAAAAGCTCGCATTGTTGGAGGAAAATAAGGAAATGAGAACTTTGGTTTAGAAAATAAATTTCACCAGTTATTATCACATGAAACACTAAAATTCGAACCTTAACTTACCCTACGCCGGGCTCAATAACGGTCAATGTAGAAATATACAACCGGGATTAACAACGTACGGTTTATATATCTGGGCTCCACAAGGTTATGTTAATAGATAGACTAAGGGAGTTTAGCGCCACTTTCAAGGCCATTCGCTCCGGATGGCGCATGTCCATCAGCAGAGCCCGCAGATCTCGCATCGACACTCTGGAGGGCGGGTTTAAGAAGTCTTAAGATGGTGGCTGCAGGCAATCACCAGAAGGTCTTCAGATGCCGTCTCTTAAGCTCTTAGGCTTTGGCGGGGGTGCTAGAGCTAAAGGGGAGGGCTTCATGGTGGGGGTCTAACGCTTCGAGGCTGCAGCAGTAGGTCTTCAGCTCTTCAGACTCCAGGATCCCGGGACCCCAGGACCTGGGGGTTAGCTTAAGAAGTCTGCAGGCTTTTAGTTCTAAAATTAGTCGCCGCATTTTTGCAGAGGGCATTGCAGGCGATGACGTTATAGCGATAAGCTCGAGGCAAAGACGGGCTAATGTAAACAAAAGACATAGGCGTAGGTTAAAATGCTTGAAAAGGGGGTATAATTATATTACATGTCATGGTCGTTCATGGCCGTTCATGACCATGTCATGGATATTACAGGTAATAGCTGTTGCATAGATCCATAGAAGTCCATGAACGGCCATGACCTGAGTACTGTTTAATAAAGAAGAAAAATGCGATAAAGCGACCTCTTGATCTAATAAATTCAAATATTTAAAAATAAAATACAAAAATCACTTAATAAAACACTGGCTCAAATAATGGAACAAGAAAATTATATTTTTTTCTAGCTAAAGGTTTCTATATACAAAATTAAAAGGGACACAAAGTGACTTTTGTAATTTGCCTCTGTGTAATTCCAGGCGTGCACTCAAACCGTTTTTGAATTTATGAAACAAATCGGTTGTTTTTCGGCTAAGTGAATATTTTAACTGAAACGCTGCTGCATCGACATTTCATAAATTGCAACATTTAATTATCGAGTGCGTTAATCTAACGAGATAATTTATTTTCAGCGGGTTTTATGTGCAACTAAAATATCTATTGTCCCGGAGCGAAAAAACAAATTATTAAACCACAACGCTGACACGTTACTAACAGCAGGATAACGCTGGCACATCGAATTTGTGTTGAATAAACCTTTGCTGTGTTATAATTTAGTTTAAATAATTTCCAAATGTTGAATGATGTTTTGTCCTCCACGTAAAAAACCATGCTGCTTAACAAACACAGATATGCGACGACGGTAATAATTCGGCGAAATTAAATCTCAAAATTTAATTAGAGTGCTGAATTACTCGTTGAATGCTCTAAGCTATTAACTAGTAATACCTTCTATAAAGATAAAGATAGAAGAGACGCCGTATAAAGTGGTTTTATAAGCTGAAATGTTCTGTCAACATTATTATAACATTTCTGCTCTTAGGTTACGTGACAATGCCTGAAAATGCTGAAATTGCCGCCAATTTAAGGCTACAAAAGCCATGTTGTTATTTTAATACGCGTGTTTTGTGTTTTTTTTATTTGTTTTAAGGATGAATTCCAGGTTTTTAAACTAACTGAGGTATTTACATGTTTTCGGAATAATATATGCTTATTCTACCTCTCGACGAAAGGAAGGGGATAAATAAAATATGCTCGGTCATTAAAAAGACAATGAGGAAAACGCGATACCGCAAAAATATCTGAAATAGCCTGTAGTTGAATAATTAGGCACAAACATTCGTAAACGAATACATTATATTTTTTCTTCGCTTCAACGAAACAACGTTAAGATCAAAAGAAAGTCAGCGGCTGAAAAGGTCAGATCTAAGACACACGCTACATGAGGTGGTTCAGCAGTCGTTCCAGTGATGGCGGCAGTGGTACGAAAATGAATCAGGAAAACTAGAGAATTTGTGTAATAATCTAGAGAAGCATCTAGATTATGCTAGAAGGTATATCTGCAGGTATATACATTCCAAGAAGGTCCACTGTAGGCAGTAGGATATTGGAAAGTGACAAGAGAAAAGGAACAGTGACTAGTAGTGAATAATACAGACTTCTGTAAGTGGGTGTAAATTCATCACTATCGTAGGAGGTTTTGTGAGACTTATTTTTTCGAAAATGATCAATAATGCACGACCTCAAGCTGGTTAATCGGCACGCATCGGATCTCGATTCAACTCCTACCAGCAATGGACGAACATCATTTTATTGTTCTTCTGTTGTGCTTTCGATAAAGTCATGTAACCAGCTATTTTTGTTTCATTCCACTAAAGTAGGCGTTGAAATGGGGTGTTTGCTCTATAGGGCTTACTCGATAAATTTTTTTCCACAGGATAGAAAATTATTAAACGAA
This sequence comes from Rhagium mordax, assembly GCA_963680705.1. Classification (NCBI taxonomy): domain Eukaryota; kingdom Metazoa; phylum Arthropoda; class Insecta; order Coleoptera; family Cerambycidae; genus Rhagium; species Rhagium mordax. The sequence continues at coordinate 58,139,009 of OY796662.1, read as the reverse complement.
GTTTTGTTGTTACAAACTTGATCGTTTGTGTTTGAACAAACAAAAAATATTGTATGCGTAATGTTACATTTTCCAGTGCAGTTCGATCCAAACCACGGAGTAAAATAAAGTTGACAGAAGCGCCAGTCAGACAAGGACGATAGATTTAGAGAGAAGTGAAAGAGAAATTTGCCAGTCTACGTCTTATAAAGCTGTTGCGCTTGCGGATACCTAGTTTACGGTTGTGCCTGTTTGCAATTTTTACCAGCGTTCAGAAGTCGCATTTCCGAATTCTTAGTGACGGCCCACACGCCTATTTCGTAAGTTTAACTAATTAATTTTTCCGGCGGCGCCGAAACTGCCCTTTGAAATGTTAATTAAACAGAAAAATAATTAGTGGCGGCCTAATATAAAGAAATAATTTATGAATTACATTTTAATTTGTAACTCATAATAGCGCATATTTTCCCGAGTCCCCGAGGAGCAATTAAATGTTTATTGCAAGTGCCGTAAGGGCAGGTGTTCTGCGGCCACATAATTAACCGGCCAGAATCGGGTCGCCTTACTACACAGTTTTATCGCCAATTAATATTTAATTAAGCTTTTACCGCGTTTTTGTGCACTCCGCACACACACGCATACACAATCTCATATTTCATGCCAGGATGTCACAGGGTTAAGTAACTGTTTCTAATTAAGGGTGCCACTTTATACGCTGTCATAATCCTAGTGGTTTGCAAAACGGCGTGACGTTTTCATTTCCCATTCGAATTTTCCCTAGCAAAAAATTTGTTGGTAATTAATTAAGGTTAATATACAGGGTGTTCGTGAATAAAGGTGATATAGAGGGGGATATTTGTTTTTTTTAGAGTCAGTTCAAACGATCATTTACGACCGTACTGGGTGACCTTTCTGCCACAAATAACATAGTTATGGAATTCATTGCCCACTCCCTGACACTTGCATTGAATCGCTCCCACATACCCTGCGAGTGAGTCTCTTATCATATTATTATACCTCCTAATTCTAGTTCTATGATTCCGGAGTTTGTTGATTTTGGCGAAGGCGCTGGTATTAAGCTTTATTTAATTATTACATTTTTATCTTGGCTAGGACGAAAAAATTTGCTTGCAACCGAAAAAATCCCATTAAATACTACACACACAAACACCCTGTTCAATAAACACCAAAAAGATACATGCATGGGCAGTTGCTGTCCATTTAAGTGTAATATAGCGCCCCATAAATTAACGTCCAAGTTAAAAATCACGCCGCCCGGTCCACTGGAATACATTCCCTACCTCTTCATTGTCGAGGGAGTTTTCATAACTGAATGGGGCATCCCGAATCCCCGCAAAAACCTTTTATGGACCATAAAAGCGCTCAGTGACAACAATAGAAAGTTGGAGTATGTTAACCGCGGTTTTGTAGTGGACGTGGGAATGGTCGTCATGAGATATGTCAGCATTCGGCAGTTAAGTGGCAATATGTAGCTGACGACATTAAAAGAGGGGTTTATTTATCGCCGGCCCCGATTAAACCATAAAGATAATTTTATGCTGTTTGGTTGAATCCATACCTACGCTGGCGCTGGCGCGTGAATAAATTCGTGACGAGAGAGAACTGTCTCCGAATATTCTAAAAAAAATCAAGGAGATAATGGAAAGTGTGGCGAATCGAATAATTTAAACCGCAGTTTGATATCTTGTTTCTTTGTGGAGATAGAGCCTTCTAAGTGCACGGATGTTACATTCCGGGGTACATCGTCTCACAAAAAATTCGTAACGAGAGAAAACTGTCGTCGAATATTCTGAAACAATTCAAGGAGATAGAGAAAACTATATGGCGAATCGAATGAGTTAAACCACAGTTCGATATTTTGTTTCGTTGTAGAGATAGAGTCTTCCGAGTCCTAGGATTTTAATGTCCGGTACATCTTCAAACAAAAAAATTCGTATCAAGATAAAACTGTCCTCGAAAATTCTGAAAAAATTCCAGAAGATTGAAGAAATCTAGTAAATCAAATGACATAAACCACAGTTCGATGTCTCGCTCCGTTGTAGAGATAGAACCTCCTAAGTGATCGGGTTTTAAATTCCGATACATTGTCTCACAAAGATATTCGTAACGAGAGATTAATGTCTTCGAAAATTCTAAAAAAATTCAGAGATAGACAAAAATATGGCAAATCGAATGACGTAAACCACAGTTCAATATCTCTTCACGTTGCAGAGATAGAACCTTATAAGTGTACGGATTTTAAATTTCGATACATCGTCTAACAAAAAAATTCGTAACGAGAGATTGCTGTCTTCGAAAATTCTGAAAAAAATTGAAGGAGATAGAGAAGAATATAGCAAATCGAATGACGTAAACCACAGTTCTATACCTTGTTTCATTGTGGAGATAGAGCCTTCCAAGTACTAGGATTTTAATGTCCGATACATCGTCAAACGAAAAAATTCGTAACGAGAGAAAACTGTCTTCGAATATTCTGAAAAAATTCAAGGGGATAGAGAAAGATATGGCGAATTCATTGATGTAAACCACAGTTCGATATCTCGTTACCTTGTAGAGATAGAACCTTATTAGTGCTCGAATATTAAATTCCGATGCATTGTGGCATATAAAAATTCGTAACGACAGAACACTGTCTTCGAAAATTCTAAAAAAATTCAAGGTTATAGAGAAAGATATGGTGAATCAAATGACGTAATCCACAGTTCGATATCTTGTTTTGTTGTAGATATAGAGCCTTCTATGTAGGAGAATTTTAATGTCCGATACATCGTCAAACAAAAAAATTCGTAACGAGAGAAAACTGTCTCCGAAAATTATAAAAAAATTCAAGGAGATAGAAAAAAATATGACAAATCGAATGACGCAAACCCGAATTCCATATCTTGTTTCATTGTGGAGATAGAGTCTTCCAAGTACTAGAATTTTAATGTCCGATACATCGTCAAACAAACAAATTCGTAACGAGAGAAAACTGTCTCCGAAAATTATAAAAAAATTCAAGGAGATAGAGAAAAATATGGCGAATCGAATAGTGTAAACCACAGTTCGATATCTCGTTTCATTGTAGAGATAGAAACTTCTAAGTGCTCGGATTTAAAATTCTTGACACATCATCGCACAAAAAAAATTCGTAACGAGAGAAAACTGTCTTTAAAAATTCTGAAAAAATTCAAGGAGATAGAGAAAAATATGGCGAATCGAGTGACGTAAACCACAGTTCGATATCTCGTTCCTTTGTAGAGATAGAACCTCCTAAGTGCTCGAGTTTTAAATTCCTATACATCGTCTCACAAACAAATTCGTAACGAGAGAAACTGTCTTCGAAAATTCTGAAATAATTCAAAGAGATAGAGAAGAATATAGCAAATCGAATGACGTAAACCACAGTTCAATATCTCTTTCCGTTGTAGAGATAGAACCTTATAAGTGTATGGATTTTAAATTCCGATACATTGTCTCACAAAAAAATTCGTAATGAGAGAAAACTGTCTTCGAAAATTCTGAAAAAATTGAAGGAGATAGAGAAGAATATAATGAATCGAATAACGCAAACCACAGTTCGATATCTCATTACCTTGTAGAGATAGAACCGTATTAGTGCTCGAATATTAAATTCCGATGCATTGTGGCATATAAAAATTCGTAATGAGAGAAAACTGTCTTCGAAAATTCTGAAAATATTCAAGGAGATAGAGAAAAATATAGCGAATCGAATCGCGCAAACCCCAGTTCGATATCTTCAATTTTCTCTGCACTGTGAAACGAGGTATAGGTTAAACAGCTCTGAAAATTATAAAATTTCTCTTATTAATTAATTCCAATTTCCTCGCATAGGATGGACACGCTGTTCCTATTGCGTTAGACCACACTGTATATCGAGTTATACGGTTTTATTAAAAGCCTGTTAGTGAACTTTTACAACTTCCCCGCGATCGATATTGGTGTCGATTACCCTTTCAATATCGTTCTACTACAACGTAGAACATGTTTTGCTGAATTTTAACTCGAACTTTACGTTAGATTGAGAAACTTTACAACAGGTTAATGTTGATACTTACCAAATTTATATTGAAACATCAAATTTCACAAGGAACCTTATACACATATTAGACTAGGTAGTTAAAAGTTTATCAAAGTTAGTTTGGCGTTAGCAAGGCCTCGTTTAGTTACATATCAAGAAATTAAAAACAGGAATGAGAATAAAAATAATTAGAGAGACGATAACACCAGAGCAGTAGCCAAGTACACCCATATTTTCCATAAAACAAATATACTTATTAGCACACAATTTCATTAAACTGATCGTCTACTAAGCACTAGACAGCAGACATTAATACTACTATATGAGCTATAATGACGGCTATGTGATCTGTGATCAACCAGGGGCGTTAGTGGTGATATTGTTTAATAACTGTTTTCAAAATAATGCTCGCGAACTCTTCCTGATTACAATATAAATATTTAAAGCATTAAGTCACTTTTATTATCAAAAATGCGCAACAAAAGTGGGTGGCGTGGCGTCTTAGGGCGGAGCGGATGTTCGAGGTGTAAAAGAATTTGGATATTATCAAAGGCGGAATACGGGATGGCGTTTATCGTTTAAGCTACTTTTCATAAGCAGTTTCGGGGAAGTTGTTAAATATATTAGAATACGGAGGACAAAGTTTCCAAACCAACAATGTTCATCACTAAAGCGCCGCGTCATTTCCAGAAGATAATGAACAAAGACTGATAAAATAAAGAAGATTTAGTACCTGTAAAATAAAATTGACACACCACTCAGGAGAAAGAAATCTTATAATCCGAATATGAGAGAACTTAAAATTTTCATAAAAGACTAAAGGAGGAGTGACGTAAAATCGATTTCCATTCACTAATCTGCAAAAATTGAATATCCTGTAACAGAGAAAAACTAATCAAAAGTTTTCGGTGTAATTGAATGGAAAGTTACTGTCTTCGTTCATTAAAATATTATGGCAGATACTTTGAAATGCCTCATTGAAAGGAGCTTGCAGCTGAGAAATATATTTAATTAAGCATTTTGCAAAAACAGTAAAATAACTTTAAGTATATATTGCGGATAGGCTGTGTAAGAGAAAAAAATTTGTAGCCTAATATTTTCACAAAAATTGCACGTTCAAAGTAACATAATACTTTCAGACCTCCATCTCAGATAATAAAATTTACGCGCGCACCCCTCGACGGTGTGTGCACAGAGGTGACATTTACTATTATAAATGTGTGACAACATTCATCCACAAATTTTACACGCCTTCACTTCCCTTAATCACAGAAAACGGGTTAGGGCAAATTTCTCTTCTTTGCGGTAAACAACGACCACCAGCCACAAGGTTTAATATGCAATTATTATTCACGAGACATAACACCCCTAAAACTCACAATTACTTTATAGAGCAGCCGCCCTAGTTGTCTTTGTGGATGGACGTATGTTTAAAATGTATATTTTGTTAAAAAAATTGACATTTCCTACTACAACGTTTGATTTTATATATATATATATATATATATATATATATATATATATATATATATATATATATATATATATATATATATATATATATATATATATATATACACGTATATATATATTGTTATGTTATTTTTTTATATTGGAATTTTATTGTTTATTTTATTTTTTATGTACATAACAAATATTATATAATATTTCACTTACTTTACTCTTATTTATAATATTTCACTTACTCTCCTCTTTTCTCAGGCTCATCTGGGTTCCTTGAATATATTGAAATTGGTTTTATTTATTTGATATTGTCTAAATGAATTTTATTTAATTTGTATTTTGTGTTGCATATACCTCAGTATGGACAAATAAAAGATCCCTGCCTTATCTTTTCAAATATGCATTTAATTTATCCTTGAAATAAATTGCAGTTTTTTAACATTCACAAATCGAAACATTAGTGATCGTTGAGTTTTGTGTACAACTAATATTATCCCTATTATCTTAAAATGAAGAATACGAGTGGCTATTTAAGAATTCTAGGTCATTATGATGCCCGAACCCGGGCTTCACAATGACCGTTTATATATTGAACAGGCTCAACAATGTCTGTTTATAACTCTATATATGTATATGTATATACATACTCTTTTCACGAGGAAAATAAAATAAAATTTTCATATTCATTGTTGAAGTTACATAGAACAAGAATGTAGTTTGTCTGTTCCAGCGACTACTCCCATCCCAGGCTCCTAATATCGTTTTCCTAGGACGAGGATCGTCTCGTGGGTTGATACTGGACAGTTCGATAATTAACACTCAAACAGGCAACCACAAAAACAACATCCCGTCCTTCAGCGAAAAAGCAAAACAGCTACAAAAGAAAGTCAATACTTAATCTAGACTCTGCAGCCGTGGTCGGATCCGTTTATATTTCCACTTCCTATATAAACGATGGAACAGGTCTCTTTGATCCGACTTAATCCCGCGCGATCATCTCAAAGATGGAACTGTTGTTTGTCTAGAAGGCAGCCCTTGTTATCCGGTATGTGTCACTTACACTTATTTCTCGCCTCGTGCTAAATATCGCGAAGGCATTGTTACCGGGCGTGGAAAGTCTCCTGCTTTGCACTCTCCGACTCAACTTTGTATGCATTAATTCCTTGAAGTTGTAAGCCGCTTTATAAGGTATGACAGTTTTATTTACTTTAGATGTAAGGGTACGAAGTAAGTGAGTCGCACTCTGCTACTTTTGTATTAAAAACAAATTCGGTTTCAAGACTTTTTTCAGAAAGTGGGAAATTATTATTTAAAGAGCCGATCTGCTGCGCCAAATTTTCGCTTTTTCAACGGGACTCGTAAAATTTTTAAACCTTCATTCGTTTACCAGTCGATATACATTCAATATCTCACCCTCTTTCTCTTTCGATTCCAGTTTCATTGTATTCCAGATACGGTCAATTGGATTCAATTCTGGGGGGAAAGCTGGTCGAATATTTTTTTTAGATTATGCTCCTCTTTGTTTGCTGCAAACTTACGAACCGAGATGAAGTTTTTTTTTATACTTAGGTTGGCAAATCATATACATTTACGAAAGTTTAATTTAATCTGTTTAATCTGAATTTAAACAAATGATTCGTTCAGTAAAACACCAGAACTATTATTTAAACGCAGTTCGGCATTATCGGAATTAAACACAAAAGAAAATATCCCGGCGCGTAGTTTTAATCAGCGATTCAATAAATTGTTATAACATTACCGCCAGGCCTCTATTGTTTTAGAAAATTGCACCGGCCCTGGTTCATTACTGCATTTTTATTTTACCTCTCTATTTGCTCCTGTTGGAGAACTTCGTGTAGATTTCATTGTTCTTTCGCTTAATCATTAACAGAAAATGTTATTTCAGCACAACGTAAATCATGAAACTTGAAAGGAACGACTGCAACGGAATTTTTTTAATTAGGGACTAGGATCATGAAGTTTATGTTGTCGTTATTTACCCTGTTTCTTGCGCCCCCGTCTGACTCGCCCTCGAATCCAAGGATTGGATTGCGTCAGATGTCGTCGCTCATATGTATATTATGTAAGTCGGATTTCTTTTCTGTTTTTGTGTGCTTACTTAAACGATTACAACACCGATGGCCTTTGTTTTAGTCACATGAAAAAAGATTTCATATCGGGCATTCTTGGAAAGAGGCGCAAGTGAACGGATGTGTCCAGAGGAGTTCAGTTGTAATAAAGTGTAGTCCCTGTATATTATAGTGGCCCTTTAATGAAATTTAATTATATAAATTAACTATAAAATTAAAGTGTTTGTTGTATTGCGTGCATCGGCACCACTTGTTTTAAGTACTCAGTTTCGGATCTTGTACAGCTTAATTTAGTAATTGTCTTTTTTTGGTTGCGTTAGAATGAACGAAATGAAAAGGAATTTAATGTAATTCCCTTTACTCCTAAACCGCAGTGAAAACCATCAGCAAATTACATTTTGTATTTAGATCAGAAGAGGATTGGCAGCTAATAACAAGGTCATAGATACAATGGGATTGTTTCAATGCACACGAAACATCCCACGTGAAAATAAAACACTTTAAATTTTACCTGCCGGACGCGTAATCGAATTTATAGGTAAAGTGTGTTAATGAGAATAGTACAGTGCTTGCTGTTGTTGTATTTTTTCGATAAGTAAAAAATTGTATGTTCGCAAAATTAATACGATTAATGCTTGTTTTTTACCGTTGCTATTATTGTTATAGCTATTAACATATCTAGGAATGTTATGAGTATCATAACTGCCGCAGATGTCGGTTTGAAATCCGAGCTCGTAGAGCGAGGATTTTAAGACATCTAAGACTGTTGTGATTCATAACATCTGTGATTTGTTCAATAGTTTATCGGTTTCAGAAAATAAAGACATTATTAATAGATATTATAAGAAGCAGGAGCAGTAGTGATACATTTCAGTATTTAATTATTATTATTTGGAGTTCTTGTTTCTGCCACTAAAATTTTTAAAAATAACTATCCTCTAGTCCGGCCCTTTGTTAACCGATACAAAAGGATGCAGAGCGTGTAAAAAACAAAGTATTCAAGTTAATTGAAATTTTAATTAGCCCCGCCTCTTGGTCGACCAAATCCTCGTTTTGCGAAGGACTTCAATTATAATTTGATTGAAATCAATAAAATAAGTTTAAATATTGTTTGCCACGCAACAGAGCTGAAATTCAAAATACATATACAAATTTAACGAAAAACAAATTCAAGAATCAGTTATAGATTTTATGATTATCTCTTAACGGTACAAAATTTTAACCTTTTGAGAGTTTTTGTGCAGTCGACATTTGAACTTTGGAAATATCGCAGTCGTTCCAGTCACTTATTCCAACAGCAGGATCTGCCCTTTCATTATATTATGATTCATGTTATTACAAGTGGCAGTTAAATAAACTCGTGAACATAAATATATATAAATCCCAAAGGAATTTGAAAAAGCAATCATTTGGAATCTACAGGATGAGAACCATGTCAGCCATAACTTTTTTTTAGTGAGTTTTTTAAATATTCTTTTTGAAATTCTTCATCAACCTCTCGAGTCAGATTTTTTATTTTTACCTATAATTTTTCTAAATCTAATCTAAAATTGATTTTCCAGAAAATATCGTTATTTTCAATTAAAATGAATCTCCAAATATTTACTTTACAACTAGATAATAGATTTGCCGAAATAGAATTTTCATTTATTTTTTCCCTCGATAGCTGCCAAAACCACTGTCAAATTTAAAAATTAACAAACATGACTTTCGTAATTTTGAAAACAATGTTATTTTTCATAAAAAAAGAGAAATAAGGTATTTTAAATTTTTCTGTTTTTATAATAATTATTGATTTTAAAAACGTTTTCACTTTGACAGCTGTCAAAATTTTTTAACTTAATGAAAATCTGGTATAATAACTAACATCCAAATAAAAGAACCTAAAATATTGTTCACTAAAGCTTATTTTAATAGAAGAAAAGGATGTTTTTTAATAAAAAATCAATATTGGATCTAAATTATAGAAAATTATAACTTAAAGTCAAAAATCCGGCTCGAGAGATTGATGTAGAATTTCATCGATTTTTTTGTATTCGTATTGTTTTATAATGGCCGTGCCTAGCCTCTTAAGAGCACCTAAACTGCAGGTTATAGCAATAACTTGGGCTGCACTGCAGAGACAAAACTTTTTGCGGAAAATCTCCATTTTTATCAGTGTAGTTTATTTACTAACCTTCCGGAGTTGCAGAACGTCATAAATATCCCTCAACGCTCAACAGTACCTACTTTCCATTAGGCATCCGAAATAATGCCGTGTATCACATTTACATAACCGGGATAAATATTACCATTTCAGCTTAGCAGTAATTTTTGTTCCTTTTTGCGATGTTAAATGGTGTAATTAATCCAAAAAATTTCGCCGGCACTACATAAACCGTTTCAATTACAATTTTTCAACTGGACGGGCAAACAATTTAGGTTGATTTACATTTTTATGACGTGTTTTTTTACTGGTGCTTGCAAATATTTTATCAGATCATTTGCAGCTTAAAGTGGGGGCGTGTATTTTTGTACTCTGCACCGCGAGAACATCAAACGGGCTTTTTATTAGCGCAATCATTCGCCGGGAGACTTTTAATGTACCGAATTCGACATAAACGGTCGCATTTGGATATTAATGTACGTGGATTTCGTTAAAATACTGGGGAAGGCACCTCGCCAATGCCGGCGTTTCGTCAAACATAAATTATATTATAGCTCCGGACTTTAATGTTTCCTATGTGTAACTAGGAATGCAAAATTTTATGCACACAACCGCCTGAAAGTAATTTCGTTCAAAGCCTTTCACGGAGCTCACAATTTAAAGAATATTTTAGATTCTTGACGTTTCAATCATCCTCTCGTCGTCGTCTTCTGAAGCGAATGGAAACTTCGAGGCGCGGCTTGGTTCCACCATGATTAATACTCCACTAAGGTCCCGCCATACACAGGCGTGGCCTAATAAGAGGCGTGGTTCCGCCCCACCAACGTCGCGTAGCCAATCACACCATTGAGTTTTACGCCACGCCCATTTTGCTTTAGAAGAGGGCCACGACAAGATGGTGGGAACGTCAAAAATCCAAAATACTTAAAGCGGAAGAAAACCTTGTACTTTCTAGTTCGCTAGGTCAAAAATAGTAATAGGTTTTAGTTATAAGGTGCTAATAACTACTTTCAGCTCTTCAGTTTCAATTTCGGTGCATACAAAAGGCATTTAGTAATTGTTATTAAGTAAGTACTTATTAATTATATTTTAAAATCTTTCTGTGGTTGTGCAGAAGTAAAATAATTCACAACCTGGTGGCAGCATATAATTTTGTTGTTGGTTCGTAATAGCTATCCTTGGTCAAGCGACGGAATGTGCATTCAACCCCAACGGCACATAATACTATAAAGGTTAGGGGTTGGTAACATATTTGGTGGCAGCGGTGGGATGAATTAAAATAGAGGAGTACTAGATGAAATTAATTAAAAATAGACGAAAATAGAGAAAATAAATTAAGTGTAAGTTTCTAATCGCGCGTAATCGGATACTTCGCGCCGACCTATTGGAACATTTCAAAACTATGTCGAAGTAGGCCATTATTCATTAAAACCCCATTGTATCGAATTTGCTGAGCGAAAGCGACCCAATGCAAACTTCACATAGTTGTGTTGTGTTATCTGGAAGTGTACTAAGTCTTTTCAAGTCTAAGAACTTTATCTGTGACGGCAGCTGGTTGGTATGGGCCTGTCACAGAAATGATATCCCTGCTGATATTTCCCGCCTGGCTGGCTCTCTTGTACTCGTCATCCGTGGCGGCTTTTGTCTACAGGAATTAATTGTCCAGCACTTCGATTGTTCCCCCGGGGTAACTATTCATTGCTATCTAAATTCTCAACAGTCGAAAAACTCGAGCGGAATGTTTTAATTTCGAATTTTCGCTGCCTGCGTCTAATTGGGCCGAACGTTTCCTACCGGCTGCAGACGTGTTAAGTTATTACTCTTATTTGATTGTTGCCAGTTGCCCGGGAACGTTTGGAATTCTGTTCCGGATGGATAAGTTCCGCTTCACGATTCTATGCGAAATGCGCGAGAAATAAAACATATCGACGGAGGCGAAGCTGACTCCATCCACCTCCATACAGGGCCGATCAACGCAGACTTGATAATACTGAACGTTGGATGATCAAAACGTCAAGGAATCGGAACTGTCAATGTTGAAGAGAATCCTCAGCTCCGCGAAAGCCTTGGGATCTAGACCTTTTGAGGTCGCTTGTTTCTTAGATTGTGGGAGCTTTCAAGTAAAAATACTATACACTATTGGTAAGGTCCAATCTAGGTTGCCGATATAAATGCATCAGACGGAGATAACTTAAAGCGTTTACAAGTTAAACAGACAACGCGCTATCCCCTACCTCCCACCTTCCATTCTTTACAACACGCGGTCGAAGGGGACGACGGAATCGGCCGAATGTGTCGAACGGCCGCGATGTCGCGCCCAACAATTATTCATCAATAAGCCTTTCTCCTGCGAAGTACAAACTGTTATTTTTAGAATACAAGTTTTTATTTCGTTTTTAGGTTTAAGGCTAATAAATAACATCAACTCTTAAACCGCTGCTGTATTGTCAAATGCAACAGCGATAAACATGATAAAAGAATGAAAACATCGTAAAAATATCACACGGCCGTAAACATCATATACTCGCTTCACCGAAGCTCCTTACTTACTAAACATAATTCTCGGCTCGGCTTAGGTCGGCTGAACCGCTGTCGTCGCGCGCCACATCAACACACATACCCCTCTTTAGTAGGAGTGTAGGAATGGTTAGGCGTCTCTTGTTAACTGAAGACTTTGCCCCTATGTACCTTCTCTCTTAGTTGCATTACAGATTTCGCACTCTAAGTTGAACCTTGCCAATAGTGTATAAGCTTCAGAGATGGTGTAATGATGAACCTCCACGTCCTCCACGTAATCATATCATTAGCTTTAGATTCAACTCCTACTCCCAGGCTGCACGTGTTCCTCCGGGATCAATTTCGAAGCCCCTGATTTTTATGACATTAACTAATGATCTTGTTAATGATGTTAATGTATATGGGTGAGTTTAAATTATATTATGATTGAAAATGTCCCTGCTCGGGCGCCAATTTTGTGACGCTTTTCTTTACCTTGCTGGGCTGTTTGTCACTTACTACATACAAACAGTACCTTCCAGTTTTTTATATATATTATATTATGATAAAGTACGAGTAATTTCTGCGATTATAATACGAACAGTAATAACTGAAGGTGTAGATGATATCGGGAATCCCAAATTTCGCGGCCCGTCGTGCTGTCATGGCACGCCACATATCTCGAGCATTTAATTCAACGTTGGCGCAATAAATTAACCGTATATACTAATTAAATTAATATAATAAATTTCCAATAATTAATACCGAAGGAAAACTAATCCCTAGTGTTCTGCTTCCTGCCGCGATATAAATCAGACAACATATTTCATTTGTAACGCCACGATATGAAATTATAAATGATCATTTAGAGACTTTCGCGTCATTTACGGGATCCGGTATGAAGTTTCCATCCCAGCTCCGCTGAGTTTAATCGAAATTCCATTTAATAACAGTATATCACTCCTGACCTAGCTCTACGACTAGATTATCGAATAATGTTTCCCTAAAGATAAATGTTTTTCAACTGATAGCGTTTTATGTAAGTACATGAATGGCGACGGAGATTTCGATAAATTGGATGGTTTCTACGGTACGCTCCGCTACAGCTTGTTGCAAAACGAAATAAACCTGTCAAGTGAACTTGGATCCCTTCCAGGAGGGTGTCTCTGGCTGGCAAATCGTGCAGAGGAATTTACTTCATTTTCTTTGATTAAAACGTGAACGCAAATTTTTATATTCGCCTGTCGAGTCCGGTCATTCAGCAATTACACGATGATGATACTTGCGTCTCATCATCGCTTGCTTGCCACTCGCGTAAATTATACGGAGAAATACATAATTGCAACTTATGCAATGACGGACGCATCTACTATAAGTGCCTTTGAAGCATTCGACCGGGTCAGGAATTCAACTAACAAATCAGTTATTCCAAGTATTTGCCCCTAAGTAATTAAGCCTTACATTAGCCATTAAAGTTATATTATTCATATCCGACTTCCTTTTTGCGAATTAAATGAAGTGCCATTGTCTACGGGCGGGCACAAGGGCAATTAAAAGTTCAGATCATTCCGAAGGAAACTCAAACTTTATCCTTATTCGCCGAATTATCGTTTCCTCTAGGGGAGATTGAGAAAACTGATTAACTGTTTGCGTTTATTTATTTGTTTTGTTTTGTATAGGGGTAGGTTACTAGGCCATGCACCCTTCTGGGGGGGGGCATTACGAATAGTTCCTAATGCTGTTCTGCCCAAAACTCACTCCCACTGAATGAAACAACGATAACCTAGTATTGTATATATATTTATGTATATATATATGTATATATATTTTCTTTTTCTTGTTTTGTTATTTTTTAAAACATAAAAAAATGCATATATGAATACCGAATATCCAGAAACAAATGTAATCGCGGTTCTGCCAGCATCGCCCCCACTCAAATTTGTTGTCGGATAGTGGGTAATGAAAATTATATTAAGGGTAACTTGCAACTCGCGTTTGATTTTCCTGATTCACTTAAATATTCCCGAGAAAAAGTTTACCAACCCTTAAGATGTAACTCTTATAATTCATCGCTGGCTGGCTTCACCGAGAATTATTATCTTCCGTGAAATTAATGTAAAAGTTTCAAGTTTTTTCTGGGCGAACAGATATTTAATGATCTTTTCAGCGACATTCTCTCTCCGATTTTAAGTAGTAAGTTGTAAGTAAGAATTTTATTGCAGGCTTGCCGACTAGAATTATGTACGGGAAGCTGAAAGCCATGAATTTGATTACAATGGAAAAGTCTGCATGTGCGGTAATATCTGACAAGCGCTTCGTTTAAGCTGGGTGACCTGACCTAACAGTTTAGTAGTTTATTATTTTCTATAATGTCTACACTTCTACACATACTAGTAATGTATTAAATAACTCACGCCGATGAATTTTGCAGCACGAGCCGAAGACGAGTGCTGTAATTTATCAAGTGAGTGAGCATTACCACGAGTTGAATACTATACTTTATCTACGACCATAACAATAAATACTAACCTTTGCAAGTCGGAATTCATCATTTTTGGCACAATTATTACTTAATTAAACATCAAAACTATTCAAATGTCAAGTCACTTACCTCCCCTCAATAATAATGGACCATTCTATTTCACCGTATCGGAAAATAATTTCTGTTGGACAGTCTAGGCATGATGTTAATGGAGATTGGTGTAAACAAATATTCACCGGTGACTTTTTACGACTATAACTCAACTCTATTTGTTTATGGAATAATATGGATACTATTAATTGTTCAAAACCAGTTGATTAATTAATATATAACCTAATAAGAGTAGAGAAAGTATGACCAGGACTGTCGCTAGATTTCAGAACATGGCGGAAACGGGTCACTCTGTGACATAAACAACGACGATGTTTCATTTGTTTATTTAGATTTTCAGGTTATGTTTAGCTGTCAGACTTATTTTCACTTGTTTTTTAACACTCTAAATAATTATGTGCGGAAATATTTGACGTGGTCGGGGAAGATTTCCTCGAACCGTCGTCGTATGGAAATTAAATTTCCCGAGTTTGAATAAGGGCTCGCATTTTTACGCGATTAGGCACAATTCGACTGAAAGACAATTATTTGATTCCAGGATAAGGTAATTTAAATGTACGTTTTATCGGAAAACGTTATTTGTCAATAGAATCTTCCGCAGTCGGTAACTTTAGGCGCGATGGCGCAATCAATGAGGGTCGCCCTCATAATGAGTTCCCTCGAATTTATTATCAAATAATGTAAAATGGTTTCTCATTAGAAGTATTTGATTTAATTAAACACATATCAAAAATGAAATTTCAAGTATCATAGATGATTCTCCATGAATTTTTAAACGGCCGGTTGTCTCGTAGATTAAATTTTATTGTTTTTAAAAATCTACCAAATGCCCAGTTTCCGAGAAAACCGACCGTTTCCCGCCCTTGGGAAAACCCTGGATCCGAGCGCATTATAATTAATTATTAACGACCATTTGCACATAAATATTATTATTATTATTATTATTTATGTGAATGACCCTGTGCCCGTGTAAGTGATTATTCTAGATTGAGAAACAGTAATCCCCCGAGCAAATTCAGAAGTTTTTGAGGGTTGGGTGCGTAAAGTTGAGATGTTTTGCGAAGATGGGCACTACTCAAGGAGTTTCAGGCAAATACAACTTTGTTGTATGTTTCCAGAACAAAACTGCTGAGTTGAGTTCATTCATGAAGGCATCCAGCGTAAATATAGTACGGCCCTTACTATTTTCCTACTTTGCAAAATGTCTTACCCTCAGCAGGATACTTTCAATCAGCGCACAAGTCCTCGCTTTGCGTTAAATTCAAAACCAATAGAGAAGATTTTTTTTTGTAAATCAACAATGTTGATTCAATGAAAGCTTAAAATAAACTCAAGTTTCAGTTTCTGATTTTTTGCACGACCACGACTATTAGAAACAAATGCCGCATTAGTCGCATTGTTATTGGCTTAAATTTAAAAACAAAAGTGCCACCACAGAACATATAAAAAGATAAGCGCAGAACATCTAAAACGAAGGAGTCGAATGGATTGGAGTAAAGTAAGTCATACTACTAGAGTGAAGCGGATTGTGGTGTAGTTTATTTACAATGGAGGGAAGTGGAATAAAGAAGAATAAAATGGAGTCGAGTGAAATGAAGCAGTGATAATATTATAGAGTGTAGTAGATTAGAATGGAGAGATTTTCCATATTTTGTCATAAAATTAAGGAAATAAAGGAAGTTTCTGTTCCCGATATTTTACTCGGCTACGACTCGAAAAACAAATGCCACACTTACGTGTCTAGTCACATTGTAGCTCCTGGCTTAAAATTGAAAAATAAGGTGAAAGCACGGAACATCGAAAAGATGACAAGCACAGAACATCTAAATGATGTGATCTCCATTTCATAATAATAGCCCTCTGGTGGGAGTGATATCAACGATAAATTAACGACTAGTTTTAAAACAGACTAACTAAAATATTGTTTCATTTATTATTAGATATAATACCTAAAATCAAGAGCTCAAGTTATATTTATGTAAATCTAGTAGGTAATAGATCAGTAAGTGGACTCATGTATTAAATAACAGTGAAATAGAATGGAGTGGAGTAGAAGAGAGTATACTAGAGTGATCCGGACTGGAGTAGAATAGTGTAGTTTGCAATGGAGGGGTAGATTAAATCAAAGTAAAATGGAGTCAAATGGAATGAAGCAACAGTAATAATGTAGAGTGGAGTAGAGTAGGGTGGAGAAGAATGGAGCGATTTTTCATATTTTGTCACACAAATGAAGGCAATAAAGGATCAATAACTAAGTTTTGGTTAAGTTTATGTTATAAAAAGAAAAAACTTCTATACAAACACAAAGTTTGATAATACTTTAAATATTTACCATAGGCGTGCGTAGGGGGTGTGGTAGGTATGCCCAGACACACCTTATCGTAAAAAACACATTAAACTTCGAATATTGTAGAAAGTAATGTACGCAAAACCACCTTTAGGGCAGAGCTGACAAGGAGAATAAAGAAACTCCAACCAGTTTTGGTTTTCTTTAAGGTTGTATGATTAAAGAAGGGATAATTCACCAACTTTGTATAAATAACCCTCCATTCCAAACTCTGCCCACCATAAAGAGCTTATATATACACTCTCAATACAAGCCAAAAATCATATGATTGATATGGACCTTTTTAATAATAATATTAATAATAATAATAATAATAATACTATGAATATTCGCACATATATAATTCAATACGTCTTAGTTAAACAAGAAGAGTAGTTGTTATTTCCGTTAGGTACCTATTTTAGTAGTTCCTTCTTCGGTTCTTTCATTGCCACCTAAATTTTGGATAAAAAAATTAGAGTGGGTTTTGGTCAAATTTTATATTAGTTGCGCTAATTAACAAAAACGAAATTACAAATTGTATAAAAAAATTTCCAAATATCATTGCCGTGAAAATACAACTTTGGGATATATATTGTCCTCAAACTTTAGTCGTGCTGTCGTGTAAAGCTCTAAGGAAAACGCCTCTCTGAGGATAACATATACACCCACATTTATCAGAATGCAAAACTTGAAACTAACTTACCGGCAAAACAACTCTCGATAAGAATAACCCCGAGAAAAATCAGGAAACTTGTGGGAAACTTCATGCCTACTTCTTGAGATTCACACCACAACGCCAAATGTTATTTCTCCCCCTGGGGAGGGATATACCGGCGAAAAAACTCGGCGTAAGCGAAGCAAATTAAAAAGCGATTTCGCCGACCGAAGCGTGTAAAATCAGGGGGACTCTGGACGTGCGGCCAGAGCGATGTAGCGCGGAAAACTGCCGGAAAATCTAACAGGTGCCTTCGAGCGTCGAGGAAAACTGCAAACGGCGGTGACAAAAGGCTTCTGCGCAAAAAATCTTTCAAATGTATACCAGCGGGACGGAAGGTTTGCCTCGTTTAGGCCGGTAGGTTTGTCGTAATTTATATTCGAAATGTACAGGGTACAGTTTCAGACTTGGAAGTTGGAGGAAAAGTTTTTAATCGTTCCCGAACTGAGCTACAATCTAATAAGGACTGTGGGAGGCAGCTGGTTTTTTAAAAATGTCTTAGATGCCAACCTAACCTAACCTAACCTTCAAAAGTTAAAATATTAAAAATTGAAATACCCTTGTATGCCTGTTGGAAAATTTGTTGTGTGTATGCATAGATGCAGTTTTGGTAAGGTAAGTTTTGTTATTAGAGACAAAGAAGAAGAAAATGGGAAAATATTTATTCACATATATGTATAAAATACAAAAGAAAATAATAGCACTTTGAGTACGTGTCAATAATATTACAATAAAAATTTATACATACAAATCTACATTTCATGTGACCTATATTTAAAATTAAAGAATTAAATTTATACAAGTTACAATAAGAGATTACACCTACCTAAAATAATTTCTTTGGTACAATAATTGAGAAATTTGGATCATTACTATTAAAATACCTATTACCTAAATAGAAATACTTATTTCTACGTACATCGATCAATTAGGATTAAATATTGCTAAAGAAAATTATTAAAATACACATATATTTACACATTTATATAAGACAAAAAAATTAAATAACAAAAGAAACATTAAATATTTAATATTAGTTTCAGTACGACATGAATATATCGAATAGGTAAAATTATCTATGTACAGTTTTGACTAAGTTCCAGCTTATCTTGCTCCTGAAACAAAAAAATACATATGAAGAACTGGTTAATGAAAATAAATATTAACAGTTCGCCTTTATCCCTCTAAAATAAATCTTAATAAATAAGATTTAAAACCAAGCCGAGACCAACAGCTATTCCCTGGGCTATATGCCCCAACGAGCGCTGGATTACAAATCTCCTAGCTTGGCTGCGTTTTGTGTAATAATCACATATTACCACAAAAATGCAAGGACTAATTGATTGCAGTAAACACCAGCAGAAAGAATTATTTCTAATAAGAAACTCGGAGCAATATTTGCCAACATAAAACCAAAAAAGTGTTTAAAAAATCGTTCCCACGAATTTGACTCTAGGGGTGCCAGCAAGCGCCGCGCGGGAGCCATAGGCAATCGCGTTTCCAAATGAGGGGAGATCTTTGCGCGATATTTAGCGTAATGAGGCAAATATACACAGCAAAGTTTCCTTTTCATCGTCGTTTACCAATTTCAAATTTCATTTAGGGTTTCGTTTAAACGTGTTTTTGCCAGCGACCTGTACTTTAAAATTATTTCAATTGCAAATTAGTTTCTTAAAGGGAGCCCGAGCTCGATATTCTTTCAACCTAAAGTAAATACGTAGGTATTTAAGCTACGTAAAATTCTAACCACTTACAACTCGCATACAAGCATATACAGGGCGTTTGTGTCCTCGAATATTGACATTTTCTTTTGCCTTTGATAATTATTTAAAAATATATATGGTTAGTCCGGTTGAGAAACCTGACGTTGGGCGCCATTTTGCAACGCAAAAAATTTTAAAGTGGCACCCATGCTAAATTACATCCTTAACATGCCAAATATTAATTGCATAAAAGAAGGTCCCCCCTAACTAGGTCACTGAATTAAATTAAAAACTGTTGACATTTCCTAAAGCCACATTGTTTTTTCTGTCAAACCTAGGATTCTGTCATTTTTACGTCAGACAATTGTTATTAATAAAACAGTAGAATCACGACCTACCTACCTACCTGAACCTACTCCTCGTCCTCAAGGGCGTCCAACATCAAGACTCTGGGCTTCAAGAGCGCCACCCTGTTGTACTTTTCACTCTTATACTTGGTTTGGATGGCTTGCTGCTCCTTCAGCGGCGAGTCTTTGAACGTCCTGTGTTGCCTCTGCACCACCGGACTCAGCTCCTTCAAACTGTACCCGCTGGCCTTCTTCAGCTTCGCAGGCCACGGCTTACGTTTGGAGAGCGTGTACCTGGCCAGTGCGATCGATGCGGCCGCCAGTTTGGAGGGGAACTGGTTGAGGTAGTCTTCGCCTTCGAGGACGACCAGATCGCTGATGTACTACATAAAAGAAAAAATTGTATGAGGTGATTGTGAACAGTTACGTTTTGGGCTTACCATGGCTAGATGTACAGTTTTTGAGTCCATCTTGTGTTCCGCGCACAAATGTTGGATGAAGTCGCAGATAGTGGGCGGCTGCATCTTGAACCTCAGCACTTTTATGAGGAGCTGTTCCATTTTCAGGACCTGGCGGGAGGAGAAAGTGTCGCCGGTGAGGTAGGACCATTCTTGGGCGTCGATGGGTTGATATTCCTCCATCTTCCCGGCCACCATCATCGCGGCGGCTCCTATCAATTGAAACTTGCTACGCACCTGTTGAGAGACGTTTTTTGTTTGTTATACAGGCACTGAGGTGGTTTTTTTATTTTGAGTTTTTTAATGAAGGATATACTTACAACGGATATTTCGCTTAAAAATCTGTCGATGTAGTTTACGGTCAAGTGAAAGGTTTGGTCGCAAAATTTGTACTCGTCCGCGACGCTGACCAGCCAGTCCACAAGGATGCTCCTGGTATTCCAGCTCAGGTCCACCTGCCTCACCATGTAATTAGGCTTGGGGCGAGGTCCCGTGCATTCGGTCTCTGTCAAATACTGCCAGATGTCCTTGACAAAAAAAAATAGTAGTTAGTCGTTAATAATATGTGTGTAAAAAACCAGCATTCTAAATGTTAGGAATTTGAAAGTCATAGAGAATGTATAGGAACAGTGACGACAATAGAGCTAAAATCACGCCAACCCGCCATTATGAGGCAATTTATCAGGACTAACGTAATCTTAAATTTTTTGTTTTGCAAATTTATTTTCATTTTAATTTTTGCAGTTTTAGCTTTTGGATCCATTGTAATATTTAAAAACTCTCCCAGACAGTAAGTAGATTTATAAAGTAGTATATTGTAGATTATTTAAAATAAACTGCTAATTATAGGTTAGAATTCCAACCAACAAAAAGCATTTTGGCTGGGTTTCCTTTAGTTGACTATTGAAGCACTGATATTATAATTATTAGTGTAATCAATGAAAGTCTAGAGTATTTTAGTTATATATATTACTTATGCAAAAATGTATGACGTACGTCTTAAAAATTTAAAATTATTTATGCACGAGTGAGGTTAGGTAAAGTTGTTAATTTCATTAAAACGTTTTTGGCAAAAACAATTCACGCTAGCAAATATAATATACAATGAATTTACATTTTCTACAATTTTTTAAACAGCTTGTTTCTAGCGTTTTCTGTTACAAAATAAATGGGTAAACGCAGTCGAATGACGAACAATGAGGCATGACGAGAAATAAACTAAACCAACCTTATGAATACAATAAATATATTTATAATATAAAATTATTAAATAAGTCTTTAAATAGCGTTTTTCACAATACACTAATCACAAATAGTTTCTATACGTTTAAGTCACAATAAATTGTTTAAAATGCATAAATATACAGTGTAATATGACAGCTTAAACAATTTTTAGCATTTTTAGCCTCAAATACCACGTGAACCCAACTACCAATCAAAATGCTGACAACCCTTTGTCGCCACTGTTCCTATACAGTCACTGTTATACACACCTAAGGGCCGGGACACATGAGCGTTAAATTAACGCGCGTTTACGACGTGCGTTAAATCAACGCTCGTGTGTCCCTAGACTAATATATTTAATGTTTTTCAAGTATAATTTTTTTGTTATCTACTGATAGTGGAATCTAAATACGTTTTTCTTAGAAAGCAATAATCAGCTATATAAAACATAACAATATAATTAAGTACTCATTAGCACGAATTAAAAATTTAAAAGGTAAATATATCCTACCTGCTTATATTCTTTATTGTGCAACAAGCTAAGCGGAAAACTGTCCTTTTCGCTGCTTTTTAAATCGTACTTATCTTCATTCTCCTTGCCTATTTTGAGGAAAGAATTTTCGATAATTGAAACCTCCTTTTTCTCTGAACCATCAAGCTTTTGATCGATCTATTTAAAATAAATATATTTCATGTAAACCCTGTATCAAGATATTTGTATCTTAACTCACCTTTATTTCATGTATTGTGTCATTATTCTGCACTGTTAATTTTACTCTCTTCGCATCTTGTCTTATACCATTGTTGAGGGACTGAAAAGTTACTCTGTTACCTTCTGAAACATGTTTCTTATTCTTAATCGTGATTTTCTTCTCGTGTCCATCATTGTAAAATTGTTTAGCATGCTGGAGGGCAAGCTGTTGATAATTTTCTTTATCCTCGTGTATTTGAAAAGTAGCCATTACTTTTCTTGCGCGTATATATTTAAAATTATTAAAATATTTCGGTAAAAATCGAATAATTCGAATGTATAAACTTAAAATACAAATATCACTTTATTAAAATAGTGGCTCAACTATAAAATTGTACTACGATAAGTGCGTACAATTCTATAAGACCGAAAGAATGACAATCACAAACTGACGTTTTTGTATGTTTTTTTGTTTTTTTTTTTTCGTCAGTTCCTCCCACTATTCAAGTTAATATCTAAAATATTAGAAAATTAACCTTCAAATCGCATAATCTTGCAAGGACATTGTTATTATCCCAAATAAAAAAATAATAAGCCTGTTATATTTATTTTACCGGCGTCGGCGTCGGTAGTAGATTTAATTTTTACTTTTTCAAGTTTAAATATTGGCGCTAGGAGCTAGTAACTTTCACTATTATTTTTTTTCATGTTGGCAACACCGTCTGGAGGACGCCATCTTTATTTTGTAAATGTTTGTCAGCCGTCAGCGTGAAAATATGTTTGCGCTAAAATACGATTTAAATATAATAAAATAATGTGTTAATCTGTAATTTATAGTGAAATGACATTATTGTTATTAATATAAGACAAAATATTTATGAAAGTGCGCTACCCTACAAGGTGACTACAAATTTCCTCGAATTCACCAGCCTAGCGTACAAAATGTATTAAAGTTTTTAATAAACTTGTTTAATTTTTCAGTGGAAGTGTTTTTTTATTTCAATAGTATGTCTGTACACTACAAATTCAAGTCAGCACTTGAGTATGACACAGTTACTTTTGATGGCCTACATATTTCGGTAAAAGACCTGAAAAATGCCATCATACAACAGAAAAGAATTGGTAAAAGTACGGACTTTGATTTGCAAGTCACCAATGCACAAACTAAAGAAGGTGAGTTTTTCAAACACCCGTTCTAAACATACGGCTTTAACCTTGTCTGTATTCAGTATACGAAGATGAAAATGCCCTGATTCCAAAAAACACGTCACTACTCATCGCAAGAATTCCCACCATGGTACAGAAATCAAAACAATGGGAGGGTTATGGCGGCGACAATACCCCCCCTGCTAAAATCGACGAAGGCGGCCCCATTGCCAAAGCAGTAGACCTGTCTAGCTTGGACGCTCCCGAGGATGACAAAATTAAAGCGATGATGTCGCAATCAACGCAGGATTACGACCCAAGCAAGTAAGTAGTGCAAACAATCGTATTTATACCTCGCAAGTATATAATGTGTACTTTTATTTTTTTAACAGTTACATGAAGATTCGTGGCGCCAATCAAATGGGAGTTGTTCCTCCAAACTACAGATGTTATAAATGCCACCAAGGCGGCCACTGGATAAAAGACTGCACCTTTTCCCAAGGACCTGTGAGTAAAATTCTTAATATTAATTCATCTATTTATTGTATTAAGTGTAAAACGTGATTAAAAATCTTTTAGGATCCAATTGAAATAAAGAAAAGTACCGGCATTCCCCTCAGTTTCATGGTACCCGTTGAGGGACCGCAAATACAGGGCGCCATGATGACCCCCAACGGGTCTTACGCGGTACCAGCTCTGGATCACCAAGCGTATACCCAGAAACCCTCTGCCCACGCACCCGTACAAGAGCTTAAACCTGAAATTCCGGAGGATTTGGTTTGTAAAATTTGCTCGGATTTGTTGACCGATGCGGTTATGATTCCTTGTTGCGGCAATTCTTTCTGTGACGAGTGTATCAGAGGGGTGTTGCTTGAAAGCGAGGAACATGAATGTCCGGATTGTCACGAGAAGGATATCTCCCCAGGAACGCTCATTCCCAACAGGTTAGTATCTCGGTCGATGGCTTTTGATACGTTTTTACTCGTAATATAATTAGACAGATGTTTAATTAATGCTGGTTGTTTGTTACAGGTTTTTACGCAAAGCTGTCGCCAACTTCAAAAACACCACTGGGTATGTGAAAAAGCCGATATACAGAGAAAAGGTAGAACCAAAACCGACTGACCTTTCTTCTAATAAAGATGTAAGTATTTTGAAGTTTCAATTAGGGTTTAGTGTGATAATTTTGTGTTTTTCCAGTCGTCGCCACCGCAGGAACCGGAGTCTACAGAGAAGGTTAAGTCAGACGCTGAGGAAAAAACAGTTATATCTGAAGCCGATTCTACAGAGCAGGCCAGAAACGATCAAAATATAGACTTCTCGAAGGTAGGACGATTTTTTTAGGAAAATTAATCAACTTCACTTTAGGGTGATTTATTGCAGGACATTGACATTAATGAGCCGGCCAAATCGACTGAATCCGAGTCGATCCCTGAGGGACCTCCTGGCGTGTCGCCGAGGAGTTCTCCGAAAGAACAACCGATCCACAGGGTCAATTCTTCCAGAGAACCAAGGGAACGTGAGTTGAAGTCTCATTTTTATATTAAAAGTTGCGTAACTGAGGTTGGTTCGTCCTTAGGTTCAAGCCGGCATCACAAGCACAAGAATGAATCGCCAAGGAAGAATCCCCGTCATCGGCGTTCACCCAATTACGACGCAGGGTAAGAAAAACATAGATTTAAAATTTTATGTCACAACTAACTTGTTACTGTTTCATTATGTTGAAGTGTTTGGGTTTGTATGTAAAATTTTATCTGAACAATAATTTATAGGTTCCTTGTTTTTGCTCACAAATCGAGAAATGAATCCAAGTAAGTGGTGGTATTAATTAGTAGATGTAATTTTGTGTAATGTGAATGGTAGTTCACCTGTTCCAAACTTTCAAATACTCTCCCGTAATTGCTGGCGTAGACTTTCATGGCTGTTTGTTGTATGACGTTTTCTTAGTTGGGTGAATGTTTGTTTCTGGAAGGAGACACCTTCGGAAAAGTAAAAAACCAACGCCAGAGCTTTTGTCCTCTTTAGAAGCAAACACCCGTTGCAATAGTTCCTTTAGTTTTTGGAGAAATCGGTGTATTAATTCTCTTTGAAGTTGGACGACGGCCACCTTTTTTAGGGGCGTGGTATTTCTTAGCAGCAGCTGTGGTGTATTTATAAGTAACACTATTTAGTACTAACCTAGATAAAATTGGGGTTTTTTGATTTGGTGCGTAAAAAAATTGTTATAGTCTCTTTCGATTTTCTTGCAATTAGAATAATATGCATTTAGTACTCCTAAATTTGACACTACAGCCTCATTAAGAAATTTTTGAAAATTAAAAATTTTCTGAGGATGACGAGGGATTGAAACTGACTATCAATTTTTTTGATTTTTTTAAGTTTTAAACAAAATTTTTAATATGAATACAACCATTAGTTTCGAATTTAATAAAGTGTGACTCTATTTTTGATGAAATTTCCTTATCCCCAAAACCAAAAACAAAGGAAGTTTCAATATATTGGACTTTGTCGCACCGTTGACTCACTCTGTATAGGGCTGTATATGATTTTTTACGTCTCCAATTAGATATTTGCTTCACCTGGTGTATAGAAATCAAAGAAATTTGTTTGAAATCTAAAAAAAAAATTTCCACTATAAATGTGCCAGTAAAACTTTGTAGAATGCCGCTGGAAGTTGGTGGGGTAAACTAGTTGGCCTTTTATGTGGCATTTTTAATAGTCGTATTTTTTAAATAAGTAATTTTATATGATCGTTCAGGCCCTGTAGTTAATGGGGAATGCCAATTTTACCAAAATACAAAAACTAAATTTTTGGATATTTTACTGTAATTTTTTTCTGTCGTTAATAATAAAGTTAGAGCGAAACTGGCAAAACTTCTTAACAGCAACTTTTAATGAACTCAAAGATTATGTTACCGAATTTTATATTCGACGTTTCGTCTTTGAGCAACAATCACCTTTATTTTTTTAAACACTTCAAGTTTGTGAAATTCTAGAAAAATATTCATGCCCTGAAATACAACCTATTTCATTTCATTCTGTTAAAAATTATGTGGCACTTTCCATTTATAGTAATTAAAAAAAAAATTGTTTTCTGGCTGCCAAGTTTTGTTTTTTTTAACACTCGTACGATATCTAGGTCCCGAGAAGAGCGATCAGGCACGCCTACCATAGATGAGCCAGCCGGATCGGGACCTTACAATCCCTCGAACAATGCCTACAACAATGCTGCCCCGCCTGGAACAATTCCGTCTATGATAGGAAACATCCCGTCAATGTCGGTAAGTATTTATCCGCGTCAGGTTGTTACGTTTAAAACGACAGTGCGAGTCAAATATGTAACGGGTGATTGTATTTTTTAGGGTCCACCTCAGCCAATCCCAACTACTTTCGCTCCGGGTCAGCCACCAATGGCGTTTCCTCCAACCCAAGGTCCTTTGCCAAATTTCAGACTCCCGCCACCTGGCACAGCCCCTCCGCCTTATATGCCACCAGGGTAAGTCTACATATTAGGTATTCAAAGCATCTCGTCATTAAGCCTATTTACTTTTTAGGCCCTATTCCATACCACCGAGGCCCATGTTTGACGGCAGCAGGCCGCCGCTCGGTGGTCCCCCTCCTAATTACAACAATTTCCCACCCGGTGCAAGGCCACACCGAGGAGATTTTGGAAGGAGACCAAGGGACAGGACACCGCCAGGGTAAGTTTGAACTACTTTTACGTTTTATTGCGTGATTTTACAGTCGGTAATTTTTCCAGGTTGATCGACGATCCGTTGGCGGCATTCAATAAAATGCTCAGGGAGAAAGACGAGCGCGAACGCAGAGCAAAACAGAGGAACATGAGGCGCAGTTATAGCAGAAGCCGCAGCCGCAGTAGGAGCTTCAGTCGGTCACCTATAAGGAGAAGAAGTAGATCTCCTAGGCCGATACGACGGTCTAGGAGTCGATCCAGGTCTTTTTCGTTGAGCAGGTAAGCTAAAGGAAAATTTCCACCTGTAAATTAGAACTCGAACTAGAATAAGTATTTTGTTTAAATTGGCGATGTGTGAGCACAATATTACATATATGGATAATAAAAGTATTAGTAGGTAGCGTACTGTTGTGATCACACTATATTGTCATATTCATCAATCGTCTTGAGGAATTGATGCTTTCTGCAATCAGTTTTATTTCTGTCAAGTGGGCGAAAGAAGGGTTGCTATATTTTCTTTGTTTTCAGTAACTCTGCTCCTTATTACCTTCGCTTGGTGTATATCGTAAAATAAGGAAAGCAGTGCCAAAATATAACGTACAGTAAACCACCATACACACGCCAACTTGTACTGTTGTTTAAATACATGCCTTAACCCACTATACTTGCTTCATGATTTTTTAATGGTGCGTCTTGCAATTGTAGGTCTCGATCTAGATCGTTTTCGGGCAGTCTTAGAGGATCGCCCTATAGGCAACTGTCTCCTCCGAGGCGGTCGCCACCGCCCTCTTTGCCTCCCCGAAGGGGGCCTACTAGGTATAGGTCGCCTGTACGATCACCTCCAAGGTTAGTTCTTGTAGTACGCAGTGTTCTTGCAAAGTAGCTTCCTGCATGTTTAGAAAATTCTTAAAACAGAGTCTTTTATGTGCTAATATAGTCTTTATTTACTTTGTTTTTTTAGTGTAATAGAAACGTGAACGTTTTGGTATATGCCCCCACTCGAGCTATTTTTTTATTTGCTGTGGTTACGGCAGCGCAGATTTCACTATGTATCCCAGCCACAAATATTACATTAATAATAATAATAATATTGATACTTAACTTACTTTTTACTCAACTCCAAAGGGCTGAATGCAACCCTGCATGTGTTCGACCTTGAAATATTTAAAACAGTTTATTGTAACGCAACCAAATTTACAGCTTTTAGATTTAATAAAAGTTACAGAAGCTTATTTCAACAGTAATATCGATAACAATTTAACTTTCATCGTTCTTTTCTTAATTGCCAAAATTTATTGCAACAAAAAAAAGCAAATGAATGTCGACAATACAAAATTTTTTTAAAAGGACCTCCCTGCCTGTATTGGCTACGTTTCTTTTATTTTCTAACTTGATGTGAAATTTTGGGCCTGCAGACTACCCGAAAGAGAACCGTCGAAAAAATGGCTGCCGTCGTTGCTAAAGCAATTCAATGAATTTTTATATGAAAAACACTGCAGATGACACCACATGCCCCAATAATCATTATCAGTTCATAAATTGTTCAAGCACTCATTTGCATTCCATAATCGTAAGAGTAACGTCAACAGTCGTCAATTTTTGATAGCAGTCGTTTCCGCCCCACCCTTTCCCCTCGTACAGTAGCTCTAGAAAGTACCCGCATCAACTCGCCAGTGATACCATATTCAATTGTTTCAGGAATCGGCACCAAAACGAGAGGCACCGAGATCGCGATTACGACGACGATTATAACAGAGATGATCGCCCGTTCAAGGACAACCGCAGGAACAGGGATGTCAGGGACCGCCGTTCCAGGGAGAGAGACCGCGACCGCTATTTCGACAATTACGATGATAGGAGAGCTCCGGCGAGACCTCAGCAACAATGGTCACAGCCGGCGATAGCTCCGAGACCGATACAAGATAATTTTTATCCTCCGCCCGACTTGCAGCAAGGATTTCAGACTAACAGGTACTATTATTTGCTGTTTGTAAATGTAATCGTGGCCGTGATTGCAACTTTCGCAAAAGTTCACACAAGGAGTGGTAATATTATTTGCTCGGGTAGTAGTAATTTTTTATATAGTTTTTAATTTTAACTGAAATATACAAGAATTTTCCCCTTATTCAACTTCGACTACTTTTTATGAGAAAATTTGTATTTGCAATCAAGGAGACATTGTTAAT
This sequence comes from Rhagium mordax, assembly GCA_963680705.1. Classification (NCBI taxonomy): domain Eukaryota; kingdom Metazoa; phylum Arthropoda; class Insecta; order Coleoptera; family Cerambycidae; genus Rhagium; species Rhagium mordax. The sequence continues at coordinate 58,109,706 of OY796662.1, read as the reverse complement.
TTTAATTTTCCGACAAAGACAAACATAAAATTTTGTTTTAAGGCTCATCGTGGCTCCCAAAGAATATTGTTTTTTATGGTCGAATGTATATAATATTGGAATTGCTGTATATTATAAGCGAGAGAAGTTTTAGCTAGTTAATTGATATTCAAATAGTATGCCGATTTCCATAAAACAACTTTCTTTGCACACCACTCTATGGATGAGTCTTTAAAAATTTTAATGTCAGGTCAGGGCATGAATTGATTTTCCAGTTGCACCGCCAAAAAGAAAATAAACTTGCCCTTCGACAGAATTTTCTAATATTTTGTATGTGAGTAATTTTATTTTAAACGTGCTGTTAATCGATTAAATATTTTCCACCTATGATATTTCAGCTTACGCGACAAATTTACTTTATGAAATAAAATTACTCATTTTTAATAAAATGTTATATTACACTTAATGAAATCTGGAGAATAATGCAAAAAGGTGCAACGCGGTGATTTTACCTGTGATATGTGAGACGTGAAGTATATATTGTGATATTATAATTTTGAGGCCGTAGTTTTAAATGTTATTTATATTTATATTTTTTATATTATGCTTTTGTATTACTTCTTTAAACAAGTTGCTATTGTCAAAGTTCTCTAAGTGCAACGACAGAGAATTGTGGGGCAGTAAACGTTGCACGTAATTTAGCCCAAAAACAATATCATTTGTAATAGAATATTAAAAATGGGCTACTTTCTTTATCATCTTATGATTTGTAGTCAATGACCTTGAAGGTGTTTTATTAAATTTATTGGCCATTGATACGTTATTTTAAAGACCCAACGTAAACAAAACATTACGTGGCATTTGAATAACTAGGAAGATGAAGATGTTAATATCTTGAAAATCCATGTAGATTTAACGTGGCTTAAATTTATATTTCGATTTTCGTCAAGGCGATACAAAACCATGGTGTCTTGTTTTCGACGACTCTCCCGAATCCGCCTGTTCACCTTCTCTTGTTTTTCCAACACTCAGAATATCCGAAAATATCCATTTTAAGATATTTCAGCCGATGCTAACCATAATAATAATAATAAGATTATTTAAATAAAGTGATAAACACAAGGACTTAGTAGTTACAAAAAAAATTGTACCGTTTTTATTGTCGTTTAGTAATTAGAGAACTTTTCCGATACAACGTTGTATATGTCCACTATATTATTCCAACTGTTATTTGTTACTTTCTACAATATAATTATTATTTTTTATTGTACATAAATATTGCTTGTGTATTTTTTTCCTTTTCGTTATGTCCCAGAATCATCTTTTATCTTCAATGGCTTCGGAGATTTCAAAAGATTATTCTGGCTTTTTTGTCTATTTTTTAAGGTTTTTACTGTAATATTTTTATAATTTATGTATTTTTATATTTTGAATCTTGTTAAAAGTCGAATATTATCAGCTGCAGTTAAACATGAAAGTAATTACATAGTCAATTGAATTGATTTGTACTTATTAACTTCTTTTCTTTACCAGTACTTAAATTTGCCATTGTTACTTAAATACGTTGTATACATTACTCTGCAATAAAATTTTGTTCCGAAATTGGTATTATTTCTTTAAAAAATACATAACTTCTATAAAATAGCTCTGTTTTAGGTGCAAGTCTCGCAAGGCCAAAGAGGATCAGAAGTTAAGAAGCCTTATTTATGTACTTTTGCAGCAAATCAAAACCTAAAACCCCACAAATTTGCTACAAAACTACATCGGTTTGCGTAAAATATTATCAACTAAATTATCTTTTGGGGGGTAAACCATTCCGTTTACCTCTCCAAAATTTTGATTAAATCAAACTCTAATTGGCACTTTTATATCTGTTTAGGTACCCTCGTGACTACGGACCGCCATTCATGAATAAAGATCCTCCGTTTAACCAGCCCCTTCCTCAAACGATACACAGCATCCAGCCTCAGCGAAAGTATCAGGATATTGCTCCACCCGGAGTTGACGATGACATTGCTCCTCCTGGTGTGGAAGAGCCTCCTTTCAAACAAGCCGTGACAGAACACAAAGAGCGACCCGATAGCCCAAGAAACGAGGATAAGGAAAGAGCAAACATTGACAGTAAACGAGTAGCAGAAAAGAAAGAAAGCGATAGATCAAGTGACCGAAAACGCAGGCACGAGAAAAGGAGTAGAACTCCGGACAAGGCCAGAAATCCCAGTCCGAAACGTAAGTCGAAATCTAAAGAGAGAGAAAGCCCTGATAAGCATCGGAGAAGGAGGAGAGATTCCTCAGATAGAGAGGACCGGGATAGAAGACGTGAACATTCAGACGATGAGCGATCAAGACGGAGCAAGGATAAGAAGAAGCACAAAGACAAGAAAGATTCTGAAAAGAGAAAGAAGCGAGATAAGAAAGAAAAACACAAAAAGGATAGCAAAGAGAAGAAGCCAAAGGAGGAATTCAAGCAAGTGATACCCAAGAACATTGAGGATGAGCCTGAAGAGGAGAAAATTATAATGGACAGCAAGAAACTGGAAGAAATCGAGGAGGAAAGGAGGCAAGAAGAAGAGAGACTAGAGATCATTAAAGAAAAGAAACGGCTAGAGGCCCTGAAAGAGGAAAAACGATTAGAAGCAGCAAAGGAAGAAAAGAGGAGAAAGGTGGCAGAAGAAGAAAGACGGAGAAAGATCATGGAAGAAGAAAAAAGAAAGAGGATGGAAGAAGAAGAAATCCATCATACTCCCGAACCAGAAGAACCAAAAGCTGATCTGTACGGAGATATGCTATCAGAGGAAATAGACACTACGGTGATGGAAAACTATGGAAAAATTGACGATCTCTTGTACGAAGAGAAAAGAGACGATAATCGACAGCAAGAAGATGTTGACAATGAGGACGTTATAGAGGAAGGGGAAATTAAGGAGTTCGAGGATGAAGAGAAAGACGTGCTTGAATTGCATACAACCGACATGGATCTAAAGACGGAAATAGATAAAAGCGATATCTTAGCTCCTGTTCCTGAGAAATCAAAATGGGAGGTGGAAGAAGATGGACAATTACTTACGAGCCCCAAAGATAGTCACAAGTCCGACTCTAAATCGGACAAATCCGGAAAAGTCACCAACGAAGTACTGAAGAGGGCAGAAAATGCTATTTTCGCCAAGGCCATAAACGCCATTCGCCCCATAGAAATTAAAAAGATTAGCACCGACCGAGCCAAGTTGTATTCGGGTGAGCGGGAAGTGGAAAAGACCCACAATCAATTGCAAGTTACTGTCGCCTCTGTTGACACTAAAAAAGAAACGCCTCAACCAACGGTAAGGTTATCCGTGAAAGAACGCCTAGGCATTAAAGTAGAGGATACCGATCGGGTGATTAACCTAAGCAGAAATCGGTCCAGAACCATTTCTCCATTTAGTAGAAGGGGTGAAAGCGGCAGGAACTATGCACTAGGCGAAAGAAGAGTGGAGGTGGATGAATTTAGAAGCCATAGAGATAGGAACAGGAGATCTAGATCCAGAAGGCGAGAGACTAGTAGAAATCGAAACCGAAACAGGACAACTGACACCAGACATCACAATAGACATGATCAGAGGCGAAATGATCGTAGAAGAGAGCAGTCTAGCAGAAAAGAGGAAAGGGGTAGCAAACACGAAGAGGACAACAAAAAAAGCAAGAGAAAGAGAACCAGGTCTCGAAGTGAAAGTGAAGAAAAGAAAGATAAACACAAAAAGAAGGATAAGAAGCAGAAGAAAGACAAGCCCAAAAAGAGTAAAGACGAAGATGATCAAAAAGAAGAGGGGAAAGAGGAAGAACAAAAGCCTCAGTCGGCAACAAGTAAACGTAAACCAACAATAGACGAGGCAAACTTCGAACCGGATTATGATCTCGAATCGCACACAGAAGAGGATGAGGAGAAAGATAAGAAAAAAGATGCGAAGAAGCATGCAGAAAAGGAGGATGACGACAAAAAGAGTTCTAGTTCCGAGTCTGAATCGGAATCTAGTTCGGAGGAGGAACGTAAGAGAAAAAAGCATAAAAAACACAAAAAGAAGAAGAAGAGAGAGACCAGCAGTAGTAGTTCAGAGTCTGAATCTGAATCTAGCGACAGTGACAGAGACAGAAGGAGGAAAAAACATAAAAAAAATAAAAAGAAGAAGAAGAAATCCAAACATAAGTAGTAAGAGAAGAGATTTTGTTGTATATTACTTTGCTATGTAAGCACTCTAAACATGAAGTAGTTAATAATTTATAATATCTTTGATCTTAGGATGTTCTTTTTGTATATAGCTTGGTCAATATTACTAAGGCAATAGTAACAAAAATATTTGTGTAACTAATATATGAATAAATCATGTAGACAGGAGTTTTTTTTTTTTTTTCGTTCTTCAACCATCAACCCTATATACTTATAATTTAATTATACGTACTACGTACTATTTAAGGCCGATGTAATGCTAGAATAAATTCTTCAAATGAGTTGATTAACGTACCAAAAAGAACAAGTAGGTCCAGTGTACCGTAGTTGAAATCTACGAACACAGTGACGGCATAGCCCTTCAGTGTTACTAAAAAGTATATGACATTCACGTTTTAATTACATTAGAGTAGGCTATATATGTTTTTCTTAGGTTGTCATTGACAAAATATTGAAGTGTCAGATTTAATTGATTGTCACTGTCATTTACTTTTGGCTGAATTGCCAAATTTTTTATTGATAACATTGTTGTGCATTAGTGTCTCACTTTGGCGACTATGTAGAACTAATTTGAATTAGTGGTTATATTTTTGTCTTTTCAACATAACCTTTGTAGTTAAAATAGACATTCATACCAACAGAATTCAGATTTTTCAAAGCCTACTCTAATTTAAATAAATGGCATATGGATAGTTTAAATTATTTATTTTTCAATACAATCCTTTTTGAGACAGGAGTACATGCTTTAGTTGTATTCTTGACAATTCCTTCGCTCAAATTAATTAAATAAAGAAAATAGTAAATCCTGTCCTGGCCACCACGCATCGATCACGTGCTTTTGTTTACCTGCACTCTAGACTGTGACCAGATAATAATTGTATCAAATGTGACTCTGTACGGACAGACGTAAAATTTTTAAACATTTGTCACATTCCATTTTCACTCGACCAATCTATTGCAGATGGAACTATTTCGTGCCGTAAGACTATTTTTTACGACCTCTTGGCTATAGTAAAAATCTGTCTTTATATTTTAATTCCTATAAAAAAAAAGTCTCTATTTTCTGTATCTGTGGTACTGACGCAGGGTACTTTCTAGATGTCTAGATGTCTGTAGTGTGCTTACTTAATTTTGTGTTCTGTGCTTAACTTGACGTTTCGTCGTTTCGATAATTCGTTATCAAAAGCACTTGCTGTCAAACGTGTGATTTCACGTCACATTTTAATTTCGTGAAATCGTGAAAGTCTTTTAAATGACCTAGACCGAGAAGATAGTCCAAGTAAGTCGCCCTCTAAATCTTTTACAACAACAGCCAGTAACTTTAACTAAACAAATCTACCTAAATTAGAAGTACAAGAAAATGTTTCGAACGATTATTTTACGAAGCGATGTTGCTAAGGACCTTTTGAGAAAAGCGGCCCGAGTGAGGACCCTTAGAAGTGTTGTCATAGAATGTGCCAAAAGGAGGCACTACCACAAGTAAGCTATTAAAGTAATATAAATTTCGGTTTATTTTACTTATATAACTATCACATCATATTTCAACTATTTTAGTGCTGTCCCATCAGTATCGGAGTGTCGGTGTACTTAACCTTACTTTTTCATAAAACACTTATCGAGTCTCGTGAACTCATTTTATTTGATTACATGAAGCCACACTTTAATCGGAAGCTCCGAATTCCTAAAATATCACTTTCAACACTATCTGGAAAATTTATAGTAATGTCTAACTTCATATCTGACATTCTTTAGACAATCGACTTATAGTAATAATTTTAACGTTTGATTCAAGTAATATCCGCACCACCTTCGTGCACCTCTTATGTAGAGAATCACAGCTGTGACCTGCAAAATTGTAGGCGAATAATTATTGATGCAGCAGCATAAACCTGCCTCAGTTTTTTTAAGTTCCTAGTGCAAACACAATGTTTGTCTAAATGACTGACTAAACTTTTATTTTTTTGTTTCATTATTTTGTGTAGAGCGTCTTTGCTCGGAGATGACCGCGGACAAATGTTAAGAAGATGGAGCGTTGCCGAACAAACCTTCGTCCGCAACTACGCAGGCAGCTATCCATCTCACACAAAAGTTACTTTACCCGCACTCTCCCCCACCATGGAGACTGGTACAATTGTCAGCTGGGAAAAAAAGGAAGGTGACAAATTAAATGAGGGCGACCTTCTAGCTGAAATTGAGACTGACAAAGCCACAATGGGATTCGAGACACCTGAGGAAGGCTACCTTGCCAAGATTCTCATCCCAGCGGGCACAAAGGAGGTTCCTATTGGTATGTTCCTTTTTTGCAAAAGACTTCAGTATTTTGACAGATTTGATAATTTATATAGTACTGTACTGTACGTAGGGACATAAAAAAATCATTGTTTTTTATTATGTAAAAGGTACAAGTATACTTATTGATAAGGATAATAAATAAAGATAAATTTACAAATGATAAAATAGCACTTAAAGACAACATGTGAAATACAAAATTAAATGCAAATTATCTGGAAAAGGACACAATATTCTCTCGTGTGCTGCTCGATATAATCAATGAATATATTGCTTGACTATGGTATTTTGCTACATATAAATAACATTTGTAGATATCAAGAAATTAAATAGGCAAGGCAATATTTAACGATAAACTCGACTGAGAATTCTTTAATGATTACTCGGCTCGTAAATACAATTTGTTACAGGTAAACTGGTCTGTATTATCGTTCCAAACCAGGGAGATATCGCCGCCTTCAAAGACTTCAAAGATGACGGCGCTGGTGCAGCTCCCGCCAAGGCTGCACCTGCGCCAGCTCCTTCTGCACCTTCTGCTCCGGCCGCTGCGCCTCCAGCGCCCTCCGCAGCAGCTCCAGCGGCCCCGGCTGCCCATACTGGTGAGAGGGTGTATGCTAGTCCGATGGCAAAAAAATTGGCTGAACAGAGAAATGTTAGACTACAAGGTATTGAACCTTTGGATAAGTATATATGTAGTACTGGATTTGTGTAAATGTAGGAATGCTCAAGAATAAGTTGAAATTTTAACGGATTTAGAAATAAATTAATAATAGTCTAGTTCTAGTGTTGAAAATGATTATTTCGTATAATATGTATTAAGATTTTGCTAACGGTTTTTTTCTAAGGTAAAGGCACTGGTTTATATGGATCTATAACTTCTTCAGATGTGCCTGCGGCTGGTGGTGCGCCAGCCCCCGCTGCAAAAGCAGCCCCTGCAGGAAAGCCTGCCCCCGCAGGAAAAGCTGCAGCCCCAGCTGGACCTGCACCCACAGGCTCAGCCTTTATTGATATTCCCGTTACTGGTATTAGAGCCACAATCGCCAAAAGGCTCGTACAGTCGAAGCAGACCATTCCACATTACTATTTATCGGTGGACGTTAATGTCGATAAACTGTCAGCTCTCAGAACGACGTACAATAAGAAATTGGAAAAATCTGGAGTTAAATTGAGCGTTAATGATTTCATTATCAAGGCTGTGGCAGCAGCATGTATGAAGGTACGATAATTAATAAAATAATAAATAAATAAATTCCCCGCCTTTACTCATACATCGAAAATTCCAAGAAAAAAACGTTCTGTATATCTTTCTAATAAATAATTGCCTGATTGAACAAACTTAAAATAATTATATTATAGGTGCCAGATGCGAACACTTGCTGGTTGGACACGGTGATACGTCAGTACAAAAATGCCGACGTGAGTGTGGCTGTTTCGACAGACCGTGGCCTAATCACTCCCATCGTTTTCCAAGCTAATGCAAAGGGAGTAGCTGAAATTAGCAAGACGGTTAAAGCCCTGGCGGCGAAGGCTCGTGATGGTAAACTAAAACCGGAAGAGTTCCAGGGAGGAACCATCACTGTATCCAACTTGGGAATGTTCGGAGTAAACACTTTCTGTGCCATCGTTAATCCGCCACAAAGTTGTATTTTAGCAATAGGAACAACTACGAAGAGACTAGTTCGTAGTGATTCCTCCGAAAAAGGGTAATTAGATGCAAATTAAATAAAGGATTTTGTATAAGATGTGTTTTTGGTCTTTGCAGATTTAAAGAATCGGAGTTCCTAACCGTTACTCTAAGCAGTGATCACAGAACAGTAGACGGAGCCGTCGGTGCAGAATTTCTCAAGGCGTTCAAGGGTTTCATGGAGGACCCCGTCTCGATGATCATTTAAGATTCCCTTTAACCAACATCAAAGGCTTTCCACAAGTTCATTGAACATTATTTATTAAAGCTGCCACTGGTCTATAGACTAACTGGAATTCAAAGGAAAAATTGTTATTGTCAAGTGTTTTGCTTATTTTACAGTCCTGTATATTATGTTTTTTTTTAAAGGTGCACATTTTTATTAAGAATTTATAATTAAAGTAATTTTTGGTAAAAAATCGACAATAATTATTTTATTTTCAGAACGGAATTTCTTTAAAATAGCGCAAATTGCATTTACGTAATAGAAATTTTAACATAGTGATCGTGACTTATCTAACAAGTCTTTTTCCCTCAGCCGAATGTATCATTTTTATCAAGTTGTCCAATTTGTTACGTATAGGTATGAGTTGTGTTTCTGTATATATATATATATATCAAATAAATTATATTGTACATATTTCCAGTGCGTTTCATTTGCCTAATAAACCGTTACCCTCTGTTTCTATATATTAATTTGGTAAAATATTAAGCAGTACATCTGCGATTGTCAAAAAATGTACATAACCCATTGAGCAACGATTATAATCTTTGTACTGCGTAATGGGCTTCAGAATAATATTTACGTACCTGAGTTCTAACTCAATCCTGTATAACATATCGTTTGACCTCCAAGTAGAAAATATACAGAGATCTTGGAGACCTTTGAAAATAGTGTATGTATAGTTATAATATAAATATCTTTGATTATGATTTGTATATTATTCTACTTATTTTATTCATTTTATTGACAAGTCTGATAATTTGTACATGTACCATGTAATATTTAGAGATGAATAAAGATATATTATTATTATTATTATCATTGAAGAAAAAATATAGATAGCATTTTAGTCACTTCTAGATATGCAACCAACATTACAGATAACCGTATCTGTGTAATGATAGTTGCCTAAAGTTTGAAAAAAAAAAGTTCTATTATCTTCTCCGTTAGTGTAATCTAATTTAGGGTTTTTTGTCTCTCTTTAACTTATGATCCTGCAATTGATATTAATCTCTGTCAGTGTAGCTCAGTGCTACACGTCGTGTGCAAAGGAAAGAACCTATTGAGGAACTCTGGGTAGAATGTGACTGGCGACAGAGATACCAACCTACAATGCGCTTAACCAGCCTTCCAGCGAGCGGCTAACTTCTCACTTCTCGTTAGAGTTACTCCATCGTCCATCTTTATTACATGTGTCATTGCGAAGATTATAGCACGAGGTTTTTAGAAACAGTTTGATTCATCTAACTTTTGTGTATATATTTATTAACTATTGTGATAAATAGTACTAAGTAAAGTGCAAACATGTCTTGTCCGTGGGCAAAAATCGAGAAACCAGAACTAGTCAATTTTGAGGACATTATGTCTGAGGAGGTTGCCGGAGACTTGCAGGCAAAAGAAGAAAAGAAATATGCAGGCAAAGTTGACAGCGTTGAAGTGTCCTCTACAGAGATAAAAGATGTAGTTGATATACCATCTGAGGTACGAGGTACTTATAGCTATAGCCGATGATGGCTTTGAAACTGATGCGATGATAGCACAGATGCTGCAAATGCAGTTCGACAAAGAATACGATGATGAACTGAAGCGCACCGAAAAGAAATTGAATGGGTCTTCAAAAGTATCTGTGTCATTTGATAATTATCGGAGAGCCCCGCTGAACAATGGTAACTTTCCTACTTGGTTTTGTCTTGAGCGTTTCATGTATTAGGTTAGGGAGATAAAAATCCTTTGAATATATTGGGGGATAAAGATCTTTAACGCAAATCACTAGTATATTTTTATTGCCTCAGTGACGTTCCTTGTTTTAAATGAAAGATTTTTCAGTTTTTTGTTATACCTATATTCTGTATTTATCATAATTTAGCTGCATAAATATGTTGGATTAAAGTAATTTTTTTTTTCAAGATTTTGAGAGGAACTGGGAAGTAGAAGAAATAGTTGATGTACGAGATAGGAAGGACTGGGATAGATTTGATCTTCTAGCGAGGGAATTGCTTCCATACCACAATGCGGATATAAAATGCAAAAAGATGGAAAATGGTAACCAAACATGATGTGACCATGAGTGGAAGAAGAAATCATGTAAACTCTAGTCATTTCCTCCTGAATATCGTACTGATAACAGAGAGATGTTCGATTTGAATTATGTAACGAAGTATTCAGCAGGTAATTATTACACTGTTTTTGTTTTAATAAATCTGATTACCACCGTCTGTCTTCAATTTACTGTAGGCGATGGAATTTTGTTTTCACCAAGCCTCTCGGTGTCCACCTTTCTCAATTATTTTCTTGACAATTTATAGTAATATAAATATGTCACGAGCTGGTTCTAAATTAGTGGATTGTGGACTTTGACAAGGAATAACTATACACTTGGTGTAGGTAGCTATTTCTTGCCACAATTCACTAATTTTGAAGCAGCTCTTGACAATATCTACTACGGAAGATGAAAATATAAAAATTCAAAACGAATAAATGCCACTTTATTTTGTTAAAAATAAATGTACTACATCCCTGGCGGCTACTATTCCAAATTTGTACTCGCCATTGGTAAGCTGGTGAAAACAAACAAATATTGCTTTATTGCTTTGCCGAATGCAGGAAATATAGTGGTGAAACTGTTGAAAGGTCTTTTGTATTATATTATTTGTGGTTATGTTCCAGATTTGTGGTTATGTAGTAAATTAGTTCATTTGTCTTATGGATGATTGCATTGATTGCGCGCCAACTTTACATATCCACTTTAGCTAGTAGACAGTAGATGTAGCTCAAGACGGTCATATTCGAATTATTTCAATAATCGGATACTTGATATCCGATGATGCGAATAATCGGATGGCCATTTGAAGTTACTTGAATTTTTTGGTTGTCTTCAGCTTCGAGCATCTTCGGAGTTCAGATTTCTCTTAATCGTATTAGTTGGTACAAATACAGAAACCGATTCTCTTCGATATAACTTGAATTGCCACTGCTTAGCTTAGGGGCAAGAAAAATCGAGATTCTCTCAGATTTTCTTTCGATTATTTATCATTCGAACACTCGGATACAATAACCGGATTGTGCCGATTACTTTAATAAACGAATGATATATTATTCTTCATTCAAATGCACTCATCCATTCGCTAGTTATGACACATGACAACTAATACGAGTATTTTAGCCTGTTGTGTATAAAATTTAATGTTTACGTTCAAAAAAAACAATAGTTGCAGACAGGTAGCTAAGGTTACAGCCGCCACTGTGATGACTGAATGTAATTTCCGATGAAGGCTTAAAACTATCTAAAAATTGCAACAGTTCATTAACTGTTGTAATAGTGTTCAAAAATATTTAGTTATAGAATAGTTGCCTTTAATTTCGCTACTTCCTCAATAATTTTAAGAGAATTTGAAATAAATTTTCCAGTATATCAAAACTTATTTCCTTGTTGCTAATTTCACACGCATGGCGAGCTGATGTGAAGTTAGCAACGTATTGTGTTCACTTCACACATATGAGCAGAACTGGTTGAAGTTAGCAACGCGTTGCCAGCACAGGAACGCCAAGGAAATAAGTTTTGATATACTTGAAAATTTATTTCAAATTTTCTTAAAAATATTGAGGGAGTAGCGAAATTAAAGGCAACTAACGTATAATTAAATATTTTTGAACACTTACAACCTAAAAGATTAATAAATTCGATTTACATGAGACTTAAAAAATAAATAAAAAAATTATTTTCCCAATAATTCGCGTTTGTCAGTCCTTCTGTGTAAATGCACCTAGAAAACTGGATGGAATTGAGTTGTTTATAGAGAACAAAATGTTGGGGCCAAGGAGTGAAATTTCAGGATTTTTTTTGCAAAAACGAAGCGTTCGCATGGAAAATTTATTTCAGTTTCGAGTTCTTCGACTTCAAAACAGGAATTTTCAGGTCAAGATTGTGGTTCATAGTAAGGTACATAGTTTTTTCGCTGAAAATGATTGAGGTTACGTTTGTTTTTTGTTCCGCTTAGCATTTCACATCTCTTTTCATCTTATATTATTTGCGTTGCTACACACAGAGACAAATAAGGAAACCTATTCTTATTTGCTTGAGAAGTTACGGGAAGGAAAATGTACACCTTGTAACTGGTGTAAACTTCTCAAAATATAATACACTATCCTTCATGTTAGTTTTATTGTTTCAGCTGGATACGCTGCAACTCGCACAGAGGCAGGTACCCTCATCAAGGTAGATGGATGCCAAGTACCACTATGGTTCCTCTAAGTCATCATGATGTTCCGATTGTGGTAGAACCTGGAATGGGTTTTTAATAGATAAAAACTAATACCACACATGCGGATATACATTGGAACAAACTAACAGGTTTGATTTTAACTTTACATCTTTGTATTAGAGTCGTTACAGTTAAATTGGTTAGTCTTTAATACCCCGGTATTTATGTTGTGGCTGTTTGGCGTTGTAGACCGTGTATGCCTTGTGTTCAATCATGAAGAGAGCACGAGGTAACACAACTTGATTGAGCTCTTCTAGTTCTCATAACATAAATTTAAATAATATTGTTCCAGCCAAACAAATTCAGCTTATCGCCAGTCTCCTCTTGTTTTTTCGATGAAACGGTGACATCACACATGACTCTGTTTGACCCATATTTAAAATCTTTCTGATTTTGAAGACCGGTTTGAACTGTAAACGAGTGGGGGAAGATCGCTCATTGTGATTTGACAACTGAAAATTACCGGTTTTGTTTGTATGTCATTGTTTATTATTTATTTACAAGCTCTCCTGTAGTTTTCATGTGTTTTAAACAATAATAGCTGAATAGTTGTTAGATCGGTCCATCCTTACATGCTTGGTCTTTGAATAAATAAGTTAAAATTCTAAATACAATAACATTTTCGCCATTATTTAAAATTAAAATATCAAATAATAAAACTGGTATAAATAATTATGATTATGTAATTACGAGCATGTCCAATTCCATTTCATAATGACCTTAATGTCTATTTTGTCTTTTGCAACGAAAAACACTTTAAGGTTAAAACAAACGCAGAACTTGAACCGTGTTTGAAATTATTCATTTTACCGATCTCACAAATCACTGACGTCGCAATTGAATGCTGTTTGAAACAGTTGTCGAACACGGTTTAATGCATAAAAACAGTTTTGATATTACTAGAGGCCGCCTGCCGTCCATTTACTGTAGGAGATGGAACTTTGTTTTCACCAAGCTTCTCGAGTGCACCTAAAAAAGTAAATTTATTTGCAAATTTCTAATTTCTCAATTAATTTTGTTGACCAAGATCTAGTTCTAAATTAGTGAATTGTGGACATTGGCAAGGAATAACTATATACTCGGTATAGCTATTTGTTGCCAAAGTCCACAATTCACTAATTTAGAACCAGCTCTTGACAATATCTACTACGGAAGATGAAAAAATTAAAATTCAAAACGAATGAATGCCTTTTTATTTGTTAAAAATAATTGCATTGCGAACACGGAAAATTTGGCGTTCAACTGCTGAAAGAAAGGTCTGTTTGACTGTTTGTCTATTTATTTGTGTTGTACTTGCCAGATTTGTGGTTATGTAGTAAATTAGTTCATTTGTCCTTATGGAATTATGGGTGATTGCACACAAACTTTACATATCGACTTCAACTAGTAGCCAGTAGATGGCGCTCGATATGTGCATAATCGAATGATTTCAATAATCGGATACTTGGTATCCGAATGATGGTAATAATCGCATGATTTATGATCTTGTCATGTCTTCAGAGATTGGTGGTGGGGTTAGTCGTTAGAATTTTCTTTCCCATTTGACCCGAATTGCGACTGCTAGGTTTAATCGTTGCGTACCGTTCTGCCTGATTGCTCTGATTCTCATTCGATTATTTATCATTCGAACACTCGATACAATAACCGGATTGTGCCGATTAATTCAATAATCGAATGATCGATTATTTTTCATTCGTATGTGCGCATGCCCATTATTCGCTACGATGTGCGTGAAGTTAGCAACGTTTTTAAGAAAATTTGAACTAAGTTCTCAAGGATATCAAAACTTATTTCCTTGGCGTTGCTGACAACGCGTTGCTAACTTCACACCAGTTCCGCTACGCTAGTTCTGAGTTCTCTGATCTGTGGTTGTGATTGCCGACTGCCTTTATATTCTGTGATGACAACATACTCCGGGATTTTTCGCTGAAAATGATTTAGGTTAGGTTAGTTTTTAGTTCCGCTAGCGTTTCACATCTCTTTTCATCTTATAATATTTGCATTGCTACACGCAGAAACAAATAAGGAAAGGAAACCGGTTGTTATTTGCTTGAGAAGTTACGGGAAGGGAAATGAACTCCTTGTAACTGGTGTAAACTTCTCAAAATATAATACACTATCCTTCATGTTAGTTTTATTGTTTCAGCTGGATACGCTGCAACTCGCACAGAGGCAGGTACCTTCATCGAAGAAGATGGACGCCAAGTTCCACTAAAGGTCCTCTAAGTCGTCATTATGTTCCGATTGTGGTAGAACCTGGAGTGAGTTTTTAATAGATAAAAACTAATACCTCACATGCGGATATATATGAAACAAACTAACAGGTTTGATTTTAACTTTACATCTTTAAATTAGAGTCGTCACAGTTAAATTGGCTAGTCTTTAATATCCCGGTATTATATGTTGTGGCTGTTTAGCGTTAATAATCATATCTTGTTTTAAAGAAGTTAAATATGGTTATTTAATTTTATGTTATCAATTTATTTATTGTCACGGTATATTATTATAAAATACAGGGAGTACATATTCAACCGAACGTTTGGTTCTTTAGTAGCGGTATTATTTAACCGAACATTAGGTTTTTCTGCAAAAATAGATATTTAACGGCTTTTTATACATACATATGACATAACCTTGTTGGTGCACGATCCCTAACCGATATTTTTAATTTAAAGAATGAACATTTTTATAAAAAAATGTATTTTTATTTAAAAAACACATCGCCAGGAGCTCGAACCTAGAACCTTCTACTTGCCAGTCTTGCTCGTTTTCGATAGACCAGCGCATCAGCTGTAGGGATTCAAGCACTGACCTATATATCTGGATGAGCACTACATGCATATGCGCGAGGAATTTTTGTCCGGAACATGCATCTTTTCATATGGTCGAAAATCGCTTTATTCTAATCGGTGCTCATTCGTAGTGAGGTCGAAATCACACATTGTATCATCAGCTGACTCACTTGTAATATTAAACTATGATGACACGACTCGTTTTAAAATGGAGTAATTTATTTTACGTTCTCTCACTTGTGGGTTGATAGTGTCGCTTTCACATTTTGTGTTGTATTGTTGTATTATTATTGTATTATTATATAATATCTAAACTTTTCACTCAAATTGTGGATTTTGGACTGAAGAACTAAATTATGAAGTGCTTAAGTATGGTATCTGTGTAAACTCACCTTTAGCATTTTAAATAATCCATTGAGATTTTGTCCAGCGCGCATGCTTGCCAATTAGATGCGCGGTTTCAATTACGGACACTTTCATACAACGGTAGTGCTTATCCAGTTATATAAATCGGTGGATTCGAGTAGGGTCAGGATAAGTTAAATTAACATTCGCACTACGCAGCCGCCAAATCAATCGCACATTCTGTTGAATATACACTCCCTAAAATATATCTATTTCTCATTCAACTGCTGAAAGAAAGGTTCATTTATTTGTATTGCCTATGGTTATTTACCAGATTTGTGGTTATGTAGTAAATTAGTTCCTCGGATGAACTCGTCTTGAGATTAGTTCATTGGTCTATAATGGAATTCTAGATGATTGCAATAGCTGTGTTTGGTGACCCAGTTCAGAACGTCCTGGACTAAAGTCAGCGAATTATATAAATTGAACCCGAATTGCTAGAACTTTAAAAACTATTTTGTTCGGTGTACAAAGATATAAGACAAACTTGGGATTTTTTTAATGGAATTCCCTGTATATTTTTGGATTTTTGAAATCTAGGCTTTTTCCCGATTCCAGCAATATACAGGGTGTGCCAATAAAAACTCCCAGGTGAAATATTTCGGAAACTACTAGAGATATTTGAGTTCTGTAAAAGCCCATTGCTAGACATATAAATAGCTTTAGTTTTGAATACAAATAGTTTTTCAATAAGTTAAGGGATAGATGGCGCTGCGTTAAAAAGAATCTTTAGAATGACAGGAGCTTAGAAATATAGTGCATGTTGAAGAGATTTTAATTTCAATTAGATTTCGTTATATGAAAAATTTTCGAAAATCCAGCCGTTTTCGAGAAAATTGAGTTTAAAATTTATAATTTTTGACAAACTAAAACCGCCGTAACTTTCTTTAAATAAATTTTAGACGATAGTTCGTTTGAAACTTTCTTCATAGGAAGTTAATGTGAATAATGTGGCTATAAAACTTTTTTTACAACTTCCGGTTAAACCGGAAATTACGTTTATTGCAATTTTAAAGCGATCGCCACTGTATTATATTAAACAATATTGAATAAAAAATATGTCTTCTTAAAAAACATCGTAATTCGACAAATGCTCCTGCATGCTTGAACCGTTTGCATGGAACATGAACATCAACATCAACATGAACATGAATCAACATCAACATGAACATGAATCAACATGAACATGAATCAACATGAACATGAATCAACATGAACATGAATCAACATCAACATGAACATGAACATCAACATGAATCAACATCTACGTGAATCAACATCAACATGAATCAACATTAACATGAACATGAATCAACATGAACATGAATTAACATCAACATGAATCAACATCAACATGAATCAACATCAACATGAATCAACATCAACATGAATCAACATCAACGTGAATCAACATCAACGTGAATCAACATGAACATGAATCAACATGAACATGAATCAACATCAACATGAATCAACATTAACATGAACATGAATCAACATCAACATGAATCAACATCAACATGAACATGAATCAACATGAACATGAATCAACATGAACATGAATCAACATGAACATGAATCAACATGAACATGAATCAACATCAATATGAATCAACATGAACATGAATCAACATCAACATGAACATCAACATGAATCAACATCTACGTGAATCAACATCAACATGAATCAACATGAACATGAATCAACATTAACATGAACATGAATTAACATCAACATGAATCAACATCAACATGAATCAACATCAACGTGAATCAACATCAACATGAATCAACATCAACATGAATCAACATTAACATGAATCAACATGAACATGAATCAACATCAACATGAATCAACATTAACATGAACATGAATCAACGTCAACATCAACATGAATCAACATCAACATGAACATGAATCAACATGAACATGAATCAACATCAACATGAATCAACATGAACATGAATCAACATACATATCAACATCAACATGAACATCAAGCATTGCACTGCATTGCATTGCAATGCAATATTTGCATTTGACTCGAATTGCCACTGCTTAACTTAATCGTTGAGTACCTACCGTTCTGTCTGATTACTCTGATTTTCATTCGAACACTGATCCAGTAACCGGGTTGTGTCTTCGTTAATCGAATGATCGATTATTATGCACTCAAATTCGCTGTGACGTGTGAAGTTAGCAACGCCAAGTAAATAAGTTTTGATATACTTGAAAATTTATTTCAAATTAGTAGAGTAGTGAAATTAAACGCAACTAATCTAGAATTAAATATTTTTGAACACTATTACTATCTAAAAGATTAATAAATTCGATTTATATAAATGAAACTTTACTTCATAAATAATTAGAAAATTATTTTCCCAAAAATTCGCATTTGTCAGTCAAAATTATCATGGGTTCGTGATAGTTTTTAGAAATTTATTTCAAATGAAATAATTCAAATTCTCTTTTGTAACCTATTTTACAGCGCTATAAGGTATGTAAGCTTTGACTTATTACATCCAATATAAAGATTGTCTATTCTGTACCACAAAATGTGTTGTAAGTATTCCTTATATCAACTATAAATTTATAGTGCAGAAGAGAAAACGGAGACGTAATGTGTCATATAGAAAAACCTAACCCTAAATTTAGTGAATGAAATTTCTATTTTTTTTCATTATGGATCTTTTTCAGTTTGTATTTAGATTAAACGCTGAATATTATAGAAGGTAAGATAGGTTTTCTTAATAGGTAAAATAGAAGCAGTTTTACATAATTCACTTCGCTATAATAATGTTCAAGTTCGAGTGTACTGGGAATAATTTATTTTTCTGAAAAATTCCCTGGGCCTCGATCGGTAGTCCCGGGACCTCAGAGTCGTGAGACAAGTGAGCTTGCCTCTCTACCATCGGTCATACAATACAAATAGACCAATAGGTAAATTACCTATAAAAGCGTAGGTAGCTCTTTATTGCATAAATTTAGAAATTACCTGGAAATATTCTTATTGTTTAGAAATGAAATGCGTTTGGAACGTAGAATGCTCAGAGATCAGCAGAATTCATTCGAGTTGCTCGATGGACAAATTGGCAGAATTTACAGGTTACCAAAACATTGTGTCCACCAGACTATTGAACAATTACAAAACAGTTTTTAACCAAGCATTAGAATAATATAATCGTACATAATAATAATAATCTTTGTTAGCAAAAAAACGCTAAGTATAATACAATTACATATTTAATATAAGTTTAACAAGTTGCAATGGTATTTGAAAAAAAAAGATTTGCCTGTTTATCGCAACACAGGGTACTTCTTTATCACTCTAGTTAGAGCAGCATATGCTTGTGCAGTTTTCCATTCTCTATTCAAACGGTGTGCCAAATTTTTTATTTTACTATGTGTATTCATAGCTAAGGTTGAAAAATTCTTGTAACTGCATTTTTGTTCATTATCTTTCTGATAAATTTCACACATAGTTTCTTACACATATCGCATGAGGTACCTATTACAATTCATAATATGTACTATTAACTTTTTATCAAGCTTTTTATCTATCGTAGTTACATTATATTTTTGGGGTTTAGCGTCCTTTTATATCCATTCTTTGATTTTATTTTATCACTGACCAAGCAGTCAACAGTCAACATCATGCAGCGTGATAAGATAAGTTGTAAGGTTAGAATACAGCTGACCGAAGTTAGTTGCACTATATCAAAACTTATTTCCTTGGCGTTGCAGGCAACGCGTTGCTAACTTTACACCAGTTCGCCCATATTTGTGAAGTTAGCAATGCGTTGTCAACTTCACATCAGCTCCGCATGCGTGAGAAGTTAGCAACGCGTTGCTAGCATCGCCAAGGAAATAAGTTTTGATATACTAGAAGTTTATTTCAAATAACTTCACACCAGTTCCGCTACGCTAGTGTCGCTAGTTCTGTGTTCTGTGGTTATGAGTTAGTTAAGATGGCTGCCTTTTCAGAGTATTTTAGCCTGTGTATAAAATTTGATTTCTTTGTGGAAAAGCAAACTTTTTCGTAATGGATAAAAGGGATATTACTCGCTGAATGTCCCCCTGTCTGAATGCACCCAAAAATTGTATGGAAGTTGTTTTTAATGATACAAAATGTTGGTGTCAAAGAGTGAAATTTCAGGATTTATTTTGCAAAATCGGAGCGTTTGCATGGAAAACTTATTTCAGTTTCGAGTTCTCCGACTTTCAGGCCAAGATGTGGTTGCTAGTAAGGTACATAACCGTACATAGTTTTTTCGCTGAAATTGATTGAGGTTAGTTTGTTTTTTGTTCCGCTTAGCGTTTCACATCTCTTTTTATCTTATAATATGTATATTTGCTTGAGAAGTTACGGGAAAGAAAATGTGAACCTTGTAACTAGTGTAAACTACACAAAATATAGTACATTATCTTTCATGTTACTTTTGTTGTTTCAGCTGGATACGCTGCAACTCGCACAGAGGCAGGTACCTTTATCGAAACAGATGGACGCCAAGTTCCTCTAAGTCGTCATGATGTTCCGATTGTGGTAGAACCTGAAGTGGGTTTTTAATAGATGAAAACTAATACCACACATGCGAATATATATGGAACAAACTAACAGGTTTGATTTTAACTTTACATCTTTGTATTAGAGTCGTTACAGTTAAATTGGTTAGTCTTTAATACCCCGGTATTATATGTTGTGGCTGTTTGGCGTTGAAGATCGTGTATGCCTTGTGTTCAATCATGAAGAGAGAAAGTGGTATCACAACTTGATTGAGCTCTTCTAACTCTCTCAACTGAATTTATCTCAGTTAATTTGACAATATACCGGCATATATGTGTGCGGAATGCTGTACCCTCTGGAGGTATTATGGAAAGGACCAATTTGACTAGTAATACAGGCCGACTCAACTTGGATGTTCACCAATAATATGGCATAAGGAAATGATTGTAAATAACTCTTTTGTGCAACTTTGCCCCCCATTTAACCGAATCTCTATCTTTTAACGGTTTCCGATATCCCAATGGGGAGCATCCATTTTATATCAGCCTTTGTATTAAAATAATAATATAAGAGCCGGGACGTGGCATATGCGTGGCGCTCTAGCAATTTGTCCGCAAAATTTTTAGTATGCGCTAGTCTTTCTCCATGCGAGATTAATTATTTTATTGTGTATTTTCTGTACCCGTGTAAATATTTTATGCAATCAAGACAACAGCATGTCGTGACTGTGTTTGTAAAAACTGCTTTAATAATAGACTTAATAAAAACATTTTTAAATGCTTTATTCACAATAATTACCATTCGTAAAAAGCTCACTTTACACACTTGTTGCTTATAAAACTATTTTGTTTAAATTTCCTATTTGTAATGATAAACGTGTCTAAGAGTGACAAAAAGCAAAGCGTGTAGACGGTGCGACTTATTGGTTGGGATAAGTATTTTAACATTGGTCTAAGAGGCGCTTTACAGTTGGCAATTTTTATTGCTTATAATTTAAAATGGATAGTTCATGTAGCAAGTAAATACATATAAACTGATGGTTTGTGCAGTGAAATTTGTTTGGTTGGCACTCCTGAAGCAATAATAATTTCAGAAATAAAAATTGCAGACTGCAAAACACATACGCCCTTTATAGCAGGGAGCATTTTGCAGCAAGAAAAATTGCCGACTGTAAAGCTGCCTTTACAATATATCTCTGTGTATTATTTTTGACTGCAACCCATTATTATACAGGGTGTCCCGTAAATAATGGATAATCCTGAAAATGGTAATAGGCCAGGCCAACGACATAAGAATTACTATACAAGTAATGAAATGGACTCATCCACGTACGCAGCATTTCATTGGTTACAAACACGTGGCGCACCAATGAGACGCTGAGTACGTTGGACGAGTGTAAACAAATCGGAATCATTACTTGTCTAGTAATTCGTACGTCGTTGGGCCAGGCCATAGCCTATCAGATTATCATAACTAGATCCTATTGAAAACCCTGCAGTTTTCGAGAAATGGGCACTCTTGAAATTTTCAAAATTTCTACTCAAGAGAGTGTCCATATCTTGAAAACTGTAGAGTTTTCAATAAGGTCAAAATGTGATATTCTGATAGGTTATGGCTTGGCCTATTACAAGTTAGAGGATTATCCATTATTTACGGTACACGCTGTATGAATACAACTTGAACTTTTCTGATATATTTAATTTTCCAGGGCTGGTATTGGATCTTATTGGGGCTCACTGATGCACGACCGTTGGCTGGAAAATTTGGAGGACAGGGAACTTTGAAGTTTGTTGTTTATTTGCTTCTGTGTTGTATATTTTTTTATGTTTACTTACTCTGATTTGTTGTGCCTGGCAATTATAAATAAACCTATTTTAAATGATATGCATTTTCATTTTCCCTTTTACTAATAAAATATAATTAAGAGAAAAGTGGAATTAAGACCGTCAATTAAAATTGTGGTATTAAAAATTTCCCAAAGATGGAGCCACTTCCATGTCGCAGATAAAAATATGCTGCAAAATATGTACATTTTTTAACTAAACTGTTGTGACTTGATCTTTGTTTTAAATCGCCAAGTGAAAATTGAATTGAAAAGATATTTCTTAATGAGTGAAACGTGGTTGATCAATTTGTTATTTTTGCAAACGCCTTATTAAATCGTGTTAATTTTTGAAGGTACGTCATGTTGACCAAAGATGGCGCCACATAAAATTTTTGCATTTCGCTGATACCGATCTGTCGGACGGCTATATAAACTAAATATTTTCAGACTTCTTCAGTAACTCCAATGCTACGGGGGGGGGTGTATTACTATTTTTAAGAAAAATATTATAAATACTAAGTATTAATATATATATTACTATCTATCTTCTTATAAAACAAAAATTCTAAAGCAGGAAAGACACTCCATGGAGTGAGGTCGGTCTGGGATCCCAACCCTTCCCCACCCTTGTGGGTACCGTACTTATAAAGCCTCAGGACCGGAATACTTCTGCGGAATATATGTGGCGCCATCTTTTGTAATATTATTGAACTACAAATTTACACCGAAACGTTGGAATTTTAAGCGAAATATTAACTACAACATTAAACTAATTTTACTCAATCCAAACATAGCAAAGAGAAACTATAAATCCTGATACAACTTTACATCAATTGTTCAATTTTAAAGAAAAATATCAACTGATACATTAGATTAATTTTTCAATCCATTCAATAAAGTCTATAATTTCTATGATCTTAGTAGGTATGGGATTGCAGAAATAACAAAATTAAATGCATATAAAAATATTTATTTCTGAATGAACTACAGAGTTAAATATATAATAAAAAATACATCATAGTTAAGTACACTGGATAACACTCTGTAGGAGTCTTCCACATAACGTATCGCCAAACGCCATCTTCCATGTCCATCCTAATGCTGGCCCTAGAACAAAGAATATAGGATTTTATATATGACCGGGCGATAAAGTGTGCTTTAGCGCCCGGTTATGCGGGCGTTAGGTACAACTTTATGGCCCACAGGCCCTATTATCACGCTCGTGTGATAATAGTAATTTTCGTTACAAATCCGGAAGGTGAATTGTTACAGTCGAGTAGATATGACTGGAACAACACCTAACGGACGTGTATCGAATAATATTTTATTTCATCCCGCCATTAATTGTCCATTTGTATAATTTGAAATATGTTTACTTTCTTAGATCATTTGACATTTGACAGTTTTGACACTATTCTTTAATTTACGGTAAATTTTTATATGTCAAATAACTGTCAAAAGGTAAAATAACAGTTTGTGATTGGTTCGTAATGAATTTCCGGTGGCTTCCAGTACATTACAGTATCTAGTACCGTAATACCTCACTTCCCGGCCGCATATGAGTACTGTAACGTTGTACTTTCCGGACGGGATGAAATAAAGTAACTTTAAAGCCCGCTATTGAAATATAACGAGCACGAGATTGGCTTTGTTTGACCGTTGCTAAGTAATGACTTCAAATTGCTTGAATGACAACATTCAAGCAACAGTTAATATGCTTGTCAATCAAAACGAATCTAAGTTAGTAACTAACCCTATAAATTGTTCGTGCATACAATTTTATATGTACCACGGGCGTAATAAACGTTCATGACCATTAACCTGTAATAATATCTTCATGCTGCGGGCTGTAAACGCTTACCTTACGCCCTTGATACACCTCTGATGTGACAGATTCCACTAATACTAGCATATTTTACTCAATTTACATTTCACCAACATCTGGAGATAATTCAAAAACAGGGGACATCTTGAGATAAGTCCTCCTGAGGAAAATATAGGTAGATTACATGAAATTATTTTTTCCTACGATCGTGAAAAAAGTTATATCTTATAAAATTCACAGTTGGTACCTTATAAAATGACGCACTCTGTAGCAATTGTAGCAAAAGTTGCACTGATTTTTAAATTATAAAGGCTGACATTGCAAAAATGGGATTAGAACACAAGATGTTGGTTGGATCATCCTCCAATGAAGAGAGACAAACTTAACTTGATAAATATTTTTTTACAATTGTACTTACAAGAAGAATTAAAGCCTGATGTTAGGATTTTTTTCAACAATTTGATTGAGATGATGTTGAATCCTCCCTGCAACTTCTGAATCTTCTTTATACTCTTTATAGATGCCATCACCGGCTATGGATTTTTCCATCTGAAATGCACAATACAATAATTAATTTCCTTATTACCGGTATTTGTAGCGACTAAAGTTCCATGCATATTGTTGAAAATTGTTCAACTAAACAACTGACCCTTCTATCAAAATGTTTTAATCGATGTTCAACTCAATAATAACCAAAAAAAGTTACACAACTGACGTGCCTACCACATGATCTGCATACGAGATAAGAAGATCATCGTCCCCAGTACACCTCAGTCTAGGATTAATGCTGATCTTAATATCATTCTGCTTAAAATACAACTATATTCAACATCTTCAAGTGTTTCAAATTAATTGCGTTTTTTTTTAAAACACGAGTGCCATAACTCAGAACGTAATTACTTATAACCTATTCGAAATCTATTTTGTGCTCACGAACCTCAGGTAAGTCTGCAGGGCAGTGGCAGTTTCCCACAAGTTGGAACATAATTTCCTAACAATTTTCGAAAAGGGCAATTTTGCAAGTATAAAATCATATTCGAAACAGAGATAAAGTTAAAACCGAATAAACAGCAGTCAATCATATTCCCTCAACATTTAATCCAGGACGTGTTACATTTTATACACATACCTGAAGTTTATATTCCAAGTCCCAACTTTCCACTAGTCATGATCAATTCTAGAAGGAATGATTCATGTTGGTCTCCTCCATCTCTCGGTGCTCAAATATTCATCAGAGCTACTGAAATTCTTTGAATTAATCCAACATTATCAGGCAAGGTTGCAAGAATCTGAAACATAAATAAAGATGGGCATAATAACAGAGTATATTATAAATTTAACAGCGGTATATCACACTACGAATATGCAAATCTACTTCTCGACGTCAGATAACATTGTCAATAAAAGTAAATACCTTAAGATGAGCTCATTTAAACATTTTTCTCCCTTACAAAGTAATATAACATAACCTTAAACTAATGATAATATGGGTATAAATGGACATATCGCCATAATCCATGTGGTTATGTGCTAAATTAGTTCATTTGTCTCTATCTATGGATGATTGCACACCAACTTTACATATCGCCTTTAGGTAGCCAATAGAGGGCGCTCAAGAACTGGTGTGAAGTTAGCAGCGAGCTGCCAGCACCGCAGGAAATAAGTTTTGATACACGGAAATTTAAAAATCAACATAACCTATAAATATTTTCATCTGAAATGGGTACCTACCCATACGATCTTCTAATTTAATCTAGAAAACGGGAAAACACCGAAAACGACACGGAAAGACGGAAATTATTTAAAAAATATATGCTGTTTTTACTCTGCGGACACCTTTAATGATTTTATTCCAATAAACAGATCAGGTAATTTTTAAAGGGTGCCTCTAACCATCCTTTATAAATAAACGGATTTGGGTTAATTTTTAACTGTTAAGAGTGTAACGAGAATGCCAATTCCGTTAAGAGTTTCTGTAAATTTTTGTAACGGACTGTTAATTTTAATAGGTGACGTGCACGTGACGTCACAACTAACCTAAAATAATGCATTTATCTAAAATTTTCTAATATTACGTCAATTTTATCAAAATTTCTGCTTGGATCCTGTACTATCAACCAAAATCTTGTTCGATGCATTATTAATAAAGTTTTAAATGCCTTGATCTAATAAAATAAGATGCTATTTGTTGGTTGGAATTCCAACCTATAATTAGCAGTCTATTTTTAATAATCTACAATATTGAAACTTAATAAATCCACTGTCTGAGAGAGTTTTTAAATGTTATAACGGGTCCAAGCTAAAACTACAAAAATTAATATTAAAATTGAAAATAAATGTGCAAAAACTAAAAATTTAAGGTCAACCCTACATTTTGCCTACATGAACACAAACCTCAAACTTATTATAAGGTGCCAGCACTGCACTATCAACACTCGTTACACCTCCTCCAGAGTCAGTGACAAAAGTGCAAGATCGTGTACACAGTACTGGTATACCAATTGGCTAGCACTGTCTGCACTAATTTATAACACCCGACTTATTGACAAAAAGTGTAAAATGTGTACATTAGTGACTGGTGACAAACAAAGCTATTGATATTATCGAAATATTCCGATTACTGCCGAATAATCGATCATTCGATTATTGCAACCGAGAGATGATTCGATTTGAAGTGATTATGAATAAGTCTTAAGAACAATGACTTCGAATTCCTACCGATATAATAACTCGTATAGTTCCTTTACCATGCATTACTTACATTATTAAGGGTAGTATTATGTTCATACACATGATCTCAGTCCACGGTTCATCTGCACTTCTAGAATGTTTTGCCTCTGTAATTTCTTTTACCCATCGTTGCTTTGTTTGAACCGAACAGTTGCTTTAATCCTTTTTCCATACAAGGAAAATTAGTACGAAATTGAAAAATTCCTACAACAGTCATTGTGAGACAAGGCTATTAAGATGTAACAACTATTATTTAACCTTTTACAGCCTTCAAATGTATTTCGCTGCCATTATAAGTATCCACTGAGTATTTATTAGCTTCCTTAACTGCTCTGATATACTGGAGAAATACCTTGTCCACTATTTCGCTTTAGAAAAGAACATGTTTATCTTCTTTGGAAGAATTTATATCCTCATCCACCTCATGCGCAATTATTTCTGTATCAAAATTTGGGGACTCGGCCAGTTTAACTTTACTTCCTGATTTCTTGGCTTGTAAAGGTATTATTATGTTCATTCGTAGAGCGTTTTCGTTTTAGTGGACATTGGAACAAGTGTAATAAATTTCCCAAATGTTTTAAACATCTATATTATAGGTATCTAAAAATTAAAAGCAATTTAAAAGTTGAACAAAAAGAATGTTCACTTAACCTACAAAATCAACATATTTGGCTGTTTTATAACAATAAATTACCTCTCTCACTACAGGATTATCACTGTCATCAAATTCATTACAACAGGTTCATCCATACTTCTTTATTATTCACTAAATCAGTAAATCTGGCTAGAAACTAAAAATGTGCCTTAATTATGAATCTTACTGATCTTAGAGATAGGAAATATAGGAATAGAATAGCAAAAGCAAAGGAATGGAATGAAACTATAGAAAAACCAACCAACGAGAAATTATCCGCTAGCTGAGGGCTAAAGGCATTTTCGGAAATTTACTCGAATTAACTAGATCACATCAAATGTCGTTCGTTTACCCTAGTGAAAGATCGGGTATAACTGTCACGTGACATCAAACAACCGAGCAGGTTTCCGAAAAGGCCTCAACTTTACTAGTAGGCAGTAGATGGCGCTCAAGAACTGGTGTGAAGTTAGCAACGAGCTGCCAGCACCGCAGGAGGTAAGTTTTGATACACGGAAATTTAAAAAATCTACATAACCTATATTTTCATTTGAATTGGGTACCTACCCATACATAGGAACACAGTTTTTTTTAATGTACAGGTGGGAAAAACTGAATGTTGTAGATGTACGGCCAATAACTTAAATAAAACCTTAAACTTATTATAAGGCGCCTGCACTGCATTATCAACACTCGTTACACCTCCTCCAGAGTCAGTGACAAAAGTGCAAGATCGTGTACACTGTATACTAAACTTATTGACAAAAAGTGTAAAAATGTGTACACTAGTGGCTGGTTGATGATAAAGCTATTGATATAAGGCATTTACGATAATTGGAGCGCTACATACCGCGATGTATCAGGGCGTTCGATATTAAGAACATATCTACCGAACCGCGTTCGGTAAATGTATCGAATGTATTCACTATATCTACCCAATCCAAAATTTATGGATCGACTACATCGGTTGGTAAATGCGGTATAACCTTAAAATATGATTAAAAAAACTTAATTTTTGACATTTTGTGAGTATTTGACAAAAATGAAACCCATCACTGACGAAAATAATGAAGTAATTTTAGATGAGGACGGAAACATTTATGTATTACATATGTATAATGAATTACTTAAGTAAGTATAGGTATACCTAAATATGCAATACATATAAATGTTTTTTTACTTTCCATTTTGACATGACGAGCAGTATGGACTTATGAATAAGCATAAAATAAAAAAGTAATTTAATTTTCAATTATTTATTAATTAGTCAAGTGATGCTTTAGGTTACATTTGAAATTTTGCGTTCGGTAATTCTTAGCTCGGTAGATGTATTGACATAAAACAGCTGATTACCGCAATGTACGGATACATTACCCGCTCCAATTATCGTAAATGCCTATAATCGAAATATTCCGATTACTGCCGAATAATCGATCATTCAATTATTGCAACTGAGAGATCATTCGATTCGAAATGATTATGAATGTGTTTTTAGTTCGTTTTAAGAACAATAACTTCGAATTCCTACCGATATAATAACTCGTATAGTTCCTTTACCATGTATTACTTACGTTACTAAGGGTAGTATTATGTTCATACACATGCACTCTGTCCACGGTTCATCTGCTCTTCTAGCCTATAATGTTCTGTCTCTGTAGATTCCTTTTACCTATCGTTGCTTTGTTTGAACCGAACAGTGACTTGTTGCTTTAATCCCTCTTCCGTACAAAGAAAATTAGGACGAAATTGAAAAATTCCTACAACAGTTATTGTAAGACAATGCTATTGAGATGTAACAACTATTATTGAACCTTTTAAAGCCGTCAAACGTATTTCGCTGCCATTACTTTCCACTGCATATTTATTAGCTTCCTTAACTGCTCCGATAGACTGCAGAAATACCTTGTGCACTAATTCGCTTTGAAAAAAACATGTTTATCTTCTTTGGAAGATTTTATGCCTGATCCACCTCGAGAGCAATTACTTCTGTGTCGAAATTTGGGAACTCTATACTTATAGCCAGTCTAACTTTACTTCCTGATTGCCTGGCGTGTAAAGGCATTTTTATGTTCGTTCGTAGAGCGTTTTCGTTTTAGTGGACATTGGAACAAGTGTAATAAATTTTCCAAATGTTTTGAACACCCATATTGTATCTAAAAATTAAATTAAGCAATTTAAAAGTTGAACAAAAATTATGTTCACTTAACCTACAAAATCAACATATTTGGCTGTTTTATAACAATAAATTACCTCTCTCAATACAGACAGGATCATCACTGTCATCAAATTCATTACCAGGTTCATCCATACTTCTCTATTATGAATATTTGAATAGCAAACGCAAAGGAATGGAATGAAAATTAAACTAAAAACCAACCAACGAGAAGTTAGCCGGTAGCTCAAACGCTACAGGCATTTTCATTTTTCGGAAACTTACTCGTACTAGATCATATCAAATGACGTTCGTTTACTAACCTAGTCAAATCCACGGTCTATCAAATCAAATCTACCCGTGTTCGTAAACATGAAAATTCTCAACCCGATTTACTACTCGAGTTAACTATAGGCATTTTCGGAAACTTACTCGAGGTAACTAGATTACAACAAATAACTGTCACGTGACATCAAACAACCGAGTAAGTTTCCGAAAAGGTCTCAACTTTACATATCGACTTTAACTAGTAGGCACTAGATGGCGCTCAAGAACTGGTGTGAAGTTAGCAACGAGCTGCCAGCACCGCAGGAGGTAAGTTTTGATACACGGAAATTTAAAAATCTACATAACCTATATTTTCATTTGAATTGGGTACCTACCCATACACAGGAACTCAGTTTTTTTAAATGTACAGGTGGGAAAAACTGAATGTTGTAGATGAACACGGCAATAACTTAAATAAAACAGCGTCAACCCTACATTTTGCCTACATGAACACAAACCTTAAACTTATTATAAGGCGCCTGCACTGCACTATCAACACTCGTTACGCCTCCTCCAGAGTCAGTGACAAAAGTGCAAGATCGTGTACACTGTATACCAAACTTATTGACAAAAAGTGTAAAAATGTGTACACTAGTGGCTGGTTGATGACAAAGCTATTGATATAATCGAAATATTCCGATTACTGCCGAATAATCGATCATTCAATTATTGCAACTGAGAGATCATTCGATTCGAAATGATTATGAATGTGTTTTTAGTTCGTTTTAAGAACAATAGCTTCGAATTCCTACCGATATAATAACTCGTATAGTTCCTTTACCATGCATTACTTACATTATTAAGGGTAGTATTATGTTCATACACATGATCTCAGTCCACAGTTCATCTGCACTTCTAGAATGTTTTGCCTCTATAATTTCTTTGGCCCATCGATGCTTTGTTTGAACCGAACAGTGACTTGTTGCTTTAATCCTTTTTCCATACAAGGAAAATTAGTACGAAATTGAAAAATTCCTACAACAGTCATTGTGAGACAAGGCGATTATGATGTAACAACTATTATTTAACCTTTTACAGCCGTCCAATGTATTTCGCTGCCATTATAAGTATCCACTGAGTATTTATTAGCTTCCTTAACTGCTCCGATAGACTGCAGAAATACCTTGTGCACTAATTCGCTTTGAAAAAAACATGTTTATCTTCTTTGGAAGATTTTATAGCCTGATCCACCTCGTGAGCAATTATTTCTGTGTCGAAATTTGGGAACTCTATACTTATAGCCAGTCTAACTTTACTTCCTGATTGCCTGGCGTGTAAAGGCATTTTTATGTTCGTTCGTAGAGCGTTTTCGTTTTAGTGGACATTGGAACAAGTGTAATAAATTTTCCAAATGTTTTGAACACCCATATTGTATCTAAAAATTAAATTAAGCAATTTAAAAGTTGAACAAAAATTATGTTCACTTAACCTACAAAATCAACATATTTGGCTGTTTTATAACAATAAATTACCTCTCTCAATACAGACAGGAACATCACTGTCATCTAATTCATTACCAGGTTCATCCATACTTCTCTATTATGAATATTTGAATAGCAAACGCAAAGGAATGGAATGAAAATTAAACTAAAAACCAACCAACGAGAAGTTAGCCGGTAGCTCAAACGCTACAGGCATTTTCATTTTTCGGAAACTTACTCGTACTAGATCATATCAAATGACGTTCGTTTACTAACCTAGTCAAATCCACGGTCTATCAAATCAAATCTACCCGTGTTCGTAAACATGAAAATTCTCAACCCGATTTACTACTCGAGTTAACTATAGGCATTTTCGGAAACTTACTCGAGGTAACTAGATTACAACAAATAACTGTCACGCGACATCAAACAACCGAGTAAGTTTCCGAAAAGGTCTCTACTTTACATATCGACTTTAACTAGTAGGCACTAGATGGCGCTCAAGAACTGGTGTGAAGTTAGCAACGAGCTGCCAGCACCGCAGGAGGTAAGTTTTGATACACGGAAATTTAAAAATCTACATAACCTATATTTTCATTTGAATTGGGTACCTACCCATACACAGGAACTCAGTTTTTTTAAATGTACAGGTGGGAAAAACTGAATGTTGTAGATGAACACGGCAATAACTTAAATAAAACAGCGTCAACCCTACATTTTGCCTACATGAACACAAACCTTAAACTTATTATAAGGCGCCTGCACTGCACTATCAACACTCGTTACGCCTCCTCCAGAGTCAGTGACAAAAGTGCAAGATCGTGTACACTGTATACCAAACTTATTGACAAAAAGTGTAAAAATGTGTACACTAGTGGCTGGTTGATGACAAAGCTATTGATATAATCGAAATATTTCCATTACTGCCGAATAATTGATCATTCAATTATTGCAACTGAGATATCATTCGATTCGAAATGATTATGAATGTGTTTTTAGTTCGTTTTAAGAACAATAACTTCGAATTCCTACCGATATAATAACTCGTATAGTTCCTTTACCATGTATTACTTACGTTACTAAGGGTAGTATTATGTTCATACACATGCACTCTGTCCACGGTTCATCTGCTCTTCTAGCCTATAATGTTCTGTCTCTGTAGACTCCGTACAAAGAAAATTAGGACAAAATTGAAAAATTCCTACAACAGTCATTGTGAGACTATGCTATTGGGATGTAACAACTATTATTTAACCTTTTAAAGCCGTTGAATGTATTATTTTTTTTTGGAAAATGTTCAGGTGGAAAAAAACTGCAATTGTAGATGAACACGGCAATAACTTTGCCTACATGAACACAAACCTCAAACTTATTATAAGGCGCCTTGCCGAGGTTTACATAAAGAGCCGAAATTACTTGTCTAATCGTCCTATTTGAGATTATGATTCACCACTTATTTTCTTAATTTTAGAGCTCTCTAGGCTATATCAATATGATGTTGGAACTGGAACTACCTATATTTACCAAGAGCAAGAAGGATTTTCCTCCTGATAGAATAACACACGTTGCTATTGCAAATAAACAATTAGTGGTAGCAATGGTCAATGGAGTATTATTCCAAATGAATCTGCATAACCCTTAAGGAGAAGACAGGCGATGGCCAAAAATCCTGCTACAACACAACGAAGCCCCTGTTAGACAACGGCTCGCTGAGCAAGAGATCTAGCGACTCCTCGAAAACCTCAGAAACTTCTAGTGGACGGCTCATAATGACGTTAGATCAAAAAAACTTGTTAGTGGACGGTGATAGTGGAGCAACAGAAGACCAACTACTTCTTGCATGGAATACTCATAAGAAATATAGTAAATCCGATGATTTACGGAAGCCAAGAACGAATTTGTTGAGGCAAACTCTAGTCAATGTATAATCGCAGGGGGTAGTACTTTAGTGATATTATAGACGTTTTGTTTTTTAGCTGTTTAAGTTGTCAATGTGTGTACATGTGATAAGCAAATGGATTACTATATATTTTTTATTTTTTGTGTGGTACGCTTCATTTAAAACATAACGGACCAAATTTATTACTATCAGATTAGAAGAAAAAGTATTTCGTAGGGATTAGGTAGTAAGTATTTCAAACGTGACTTTTCTACCCTACCGA
The DNA here is from genome assembly GCA_963680705.1 of Rhagium mordax. Lineage (NCBI taxonomy): Eukaryota > Metazoa > Arthropoda > Insecta > Coleoptera > Cerambycidae > Rhagium > Rhagium mordax. Next base: position 58,076,293 of record OY796662.1, on the reverse strand, counting down.
AAATTAAACATTCGTAATATTAAACAGTAGGATGAATATTCAACATTTTATTTCTTTTAAATTGTGATTGATAATTAATTATAATTATCGTTAAATGAAGCGTACCATCGATGTTACCTGGGAAACACTCACAAGTCATTACAGAAGGGATGGTTTCATGGAAATGACGTGGAAAAAAATTTAACAAATCAGCTCAAATTTACTATAATTTAAAAACTAACATGATTCGTCACGATTTCCCAATGAAGTCGATTAGTGTTCACCCTGTAGCCTTTTATTGTAGACACTCATTTCCATGAAACAAACCCTAGATCAACTCAATTTTATATTTAATTTAAGGCGCCCAATTTATTGTCGATTGAAATAAGTTTAAATACACTCACTTCTATATAGACAACCAGTAAAACATACTTGAATATTGAGTGTTGCTTGCTAACTGAAATAGATGTACAATACTTTGTTTTCCCGCTTGTTACACACCTGTTAATACGCAATTTTAAACAATTTAAAAACATTAATTAGTAATGCAAAATTTATCATAGCCAATTAGGAGAATAGTATTAAATATATCATATATTTTTTTAAATATTAACATTTCAACTTCTATATTGTTACCTAAGAGTTTAAATCGTTATATCCGTCGTCTCTATATCTATGTTCAACTAAAATTTAAATGTTATTAGATGAATGAATGCCTTACTACAGCTTTAAAATTGAACATTATTTCTCTTGAGGAAGTAAATTGGAATTGACTGCGTCTGATATTTACCCAATGTTCCCGTTACGCAAAATTAGCTTTCAAATGTTTAGTCTTTTACACAAACTCGTGTAAAGAAGTCACACAACCAAAATGCCAAGCTCTCGACCTTTCACTCACTGCGTTAAATTATGCCGCAGGCTCCACTCCTGGTGGTGCCCTTCCATCAATTCCTTTAGTTTCAGCTTTGCAACCATACTTCCCTGAACCCAAAAGCGATTTCCTGGAAGCTGCCCGCCGAGTCATCGAACGAACTCGAAAACGATTATAATAAAATAACGAATAAAAAAAAAAGATTTCGCATATTACCTACGTTGAAAGGTTCCGCACAAAAGTTATTGAACAGGCCGCCGCGAGCGCTAGTAGTCACGAATAGGTAAGCTCCGCCTTTCTGCCGGTAGTCTATAGCAAAATTTGCACGATTTTTAATTCATAAAGACATTGTAAAAATGGGATTAGAGCAAAAGACGTTGACCACCCAACGAAGAAAAACAAACGTAATCAATATTTTTTACAAATGTACTTACAAGAACAATTAAAGCCTGATGATACGGTTTCTTTGAAGCATGGAACTTCTGACTCCTTAATTTGCCTAATCTGTTGGGGTTTACGTTGAGAGGTAATGTTCAGCTCATATAGGACAGTCGTTTGAAGAAATCTTCTTTATAGATGACATCACCTGCTATTCCATCTGAAACGTACATTACAGCTTTGTTTGTCATCAAAGTGTAGTGCAGAAAAGTGTAGGTTTAAAAGTGTACAAAATGTTAACTAGTGCAGATGTGTAATTCTATAACAAACAACTTTAGAGTGTACGTACTCTTGTCAGAAAATCAACATAACCTATAAATAATAGCAATAATAGATTCACTACCAGTATCTTCACTCTCATCATTAAATAATTGTGACAAAATCACATTATTTCAATTCATACCTCTGTCAGACAACCTGTTTCGGTAAATCTCAAACTTCAAACCACAGAACAGCTTCAAACTTCAACTCAGGTGCCTGCGCTGCACTATCGACACTCGTTACACCTCCTCAGGAGTCAGTGACAAAAGTGCAAGAAAGTGTACACTATACTGGTATACCAAACGGCTAGCACTGTCTGCACTAATTTATAACAAACGACTTATTGGCAAAAAGTGTAAAAAAGTGTAAACTAGTGGCTGATGACAAACAAAGCTTACAATAATTAATTTCCTTATTACTGGTATTTGTAGCGACTAGAGTTCCGTGCATATTGTACCAAAATGGTCAAGTAAACAACGGACCCTTCTATCAAAATTATTTAATCGATGTTCAACTATTAATTACCAAAAAAAGTTACCCAACTGAAGTACCTAATACATAACCTGCATAGGAGATAAGAAAATCATCGTCCAGTACACCTGAGTCAGCATTATGCTTATCTTACTATTTCAGTTAATAGTCTCATCCCGTGTAGTACACATGTATTTTTGTGCGAGATATTAACGTAATTTTACATAAACTATAACTACGTATATTCAATATCCTTTAATTGCATTATATTTTAAAACGCGAGTGCCGGAACCCAGAACGTAACTACTTATAATCTATTCAAAATCTATTTTATGTTCATTACGTCAGGTAAGTCTGCAGGGCAGTGGAAGTTTCCCGCAAGTAAAAAAATAATCTAGTGTATGATTTGTCACAGCCTTTAAACAGTAAAACAAGTTTAAAATTTGTGGCGAATCATGCAATACATTTTTTATTAAGAGCCAGCGCCGCAGGGTTGTAATATAATTTTCTCACAATTTTCGCCATAAAATGGCAGTTTTGAAAATATATCATAATCGAAACAAAGATAAAGTTAAAACTGAATAAACCGGAGTCAATCATATTCCCTCAACATTTAATCCGAGACGTGTTGCATTTTATACACATACCTAAAGTTTATATTCCACTTCCCAACTTTCCACTAGTCATGATTAATTCTGGAAGGAACGATTCATGCTGGTCTCCTCCATCTCTCGGTGCTCAAATATTGATCAGAACTACTAAAATTCTTTGAATTAATCCAACATTGTTAGGCAAGATTGGAAGAACCTGAAACAGAAATAAAGATGAGCATAATAACTAAGAATTTTATAAATATAAGAGCAATATATCACACTACGAATATGCAAATCTACTTCTCGACGTCAGTGAACTTTGCCAATAAAAGTAACAACATAACCTCAAATAAATGATAAATATGGGTAAATGGACATATCGCCACAATCAATGTGGTTACGTGCTAAATTAGTTAATTTGTCTTTATGGATAGTTGCACACCAATTTTACATATCGACTTTAACTAGTACACAGTAGATGGCGCTCTAACACTGGTGTGAAGTTAGTAACGCGTTGCCAGCAACGGAAATAAGTTTTGATACACAGATCAAAGCATTTATAGTGCAACTAACTTCAGTCAGTTTTATTCTACCATGTCATAGCACCACAGAACATAAGAGGTAGCCATCATGTCATAACCACAGAACCAGCACAGATCATATACTAATTCTATGGAACCCAAGAACGGTAAACTGGAGAGGATAGCTAGATCCCTATACTGCAACGTTCGCCGCTTTGCCGGAAGTCTGTGACGTAGCGATGATTATCAGCTGTTCTTCATTCGGTTTAGTGGTCTTGTATACGTTCAAAATATTATTATTTTTCAGTGTTTGGTGGTGTTATTATTTAGTTTTATCTATCGTGTTTATTGTTTTTGGTTGTTCGTGTGTGTTTTATAAGTTTTTTAACTTATAAAACTATTATTTGGCCTAGAAATATAGAACAATGTCCGGATCAAGCTGTGCGGTCATGGGTGTAAAAATAGCTATTATACAGCTAGAGGTCAAAATGTAATTTTCCATGCTTTTCCAAAATCCAAAGATTGAGTGTCCCAAACCATAAGAAGTGAATGGATATACAGGTGCAGACGGAAGGATAAGTTTAACCCAGATACGGGTAGAATTTGTTCAGTTCATTTTGTGCAGAATACACCTATTTTAATTTGAGTTTTTCGTTATTCATACTGCGATTGGTATTAATTGTTAAATAAAACTATATTTGAGTTTATTGTTTATTTCATTTTTAGTTTATATCTGTTTATAAATAAATTTGTTTTTATATTTCAATCAATAATAAATTAATAAAAATTGTATGATAATAAAATCTTACCTTGAAATCCAAAATTTTATACTTACTCCTTTACTATAAATAATACTTATCCTCATATAATTTGAAATTAAAATATTAGTTATGAATATTTTATAATTTTGAAGTTATAATTTACATTCGTAATTTATTTCTTATTGTCTTTACACTAAAATTTATTTTATATCACCCTAGTCCTATAACCACAACATATTCTTCTCTTTGTATACCTATATAAACTTTTTATTCTTAATCTTCTTAGGTGCACTTCTATTATTTTTATTATATTTAAATTATACCATTTTATATTTCCATTTACAAATTATTTGTATTCATTCTTCTTTTGTATTAACTTCATATAATTATATTAATTGATTAATAAAACTTCTATTTTTGAATATTCTCTTCCTTTTACAATTTAAAATTTTCCTCTTGTCATAGCCGCCAAAATAATCTTATAAATTAAGATTATTACGAAAATTATGTTCCGTTCCATGCGTTTTAAACGGCAGCGCGCTGGACGAATAATCATAACTACGTCATAGTAATGGCGGTGCCGTGCGGACAGATTTGCTCGATGTAGCTATCCTCTCCAGTTTACCGTTCTTGTATGGAACCAGCGTAGCGCAACTGGTGGGAAGTTAGCAACGCGTTGCCTGCAACGCCAAGGAAATAAGTTTTGATATAGTGCAACTAACTTCAGTCAGTTGTATTCTAACCTCAAAACTCATCTTGCCACGCACGATGCACGAATAATTACATTGTGTTTAAACTCATTAAGACTCATTAACAAAAGACGAGGAGAAGAAAGAATGGATTAAAAAGGATGCTAAAGCCCAAAAATATATTGTAACTACGATAAATAAAAAGCTCGATAAAAAGTTAATAGTACATATTATGAACTGTAATACTTCTTGCGATATGTATAAGAAACTATGTGTGAAATTTATCAGGAAGATAATGAACAACAAAAATGCAGTACAAGAATTCTTCAACCTTAGCTATGAATACACATAGTAAAATAAAAAATTTGGCACACCGTTTGAATAGAGAATGTACAACTGCACAAGCATATGCTGCTCTAACTAGGGTGACAAAGAAGTACCCTGTAATTTGATAAACAGGCAAATCTTTTTTTCCATATACCATCGGTTCTTTCTATATTTCTCATTGAGATATTAAATAGGATTCTCTACGGCCATCTAAATACTCCATTCTTAAATAATCTCTGATATTTGACATTCGGAATACTGCAACATCGTCACAGATCTAGGGTAACGAGCATTAACCGCTAAAATCCTTTGATCAGCATTACTTATCATATAAGCATTACGTATTACGTTTATGGAGAATTTACCTTTTCTATTTAGATATACAAAAGAAGGATGGCCAGCATCATCTTTGTTTGGCTATAGTTTTATTTTCTATTGTCCGAAACTTTACCCACATATTCAGTAAATGTTGACTCATCAACCGGTGACAGACTTGTGATATGGACCTACCTCGGGACCTACAACTAAAGGTGAAATGAAATTGCTGCCCTTATGTGTCTATGTGTATAAATGTATATGTAAGATGTGAAATTTCTATTTTTGATGTGTTAATTTATATTAAATATGTAATTGTATTATATTTAGCGTTTTTTGCTAATAAAGATTATATAAATATAAATAAATCGAATGAATTCTGCTGATCTCTGAGCATTCTACGTTCCAAACGTATTTCATTTCTAAACAATAAGAATGTTTCCAGGTAATTTCTAAAACTATGCAATAAAGAGCTATAACTACGCCTTTTTACCTATTGGTCTATTTGTATTGTAGTGTATGACCGATGGTAGAGAGGCAAGCACACTTGTCTCACGACCCTGAGGTCCTGGGAATACTGATCGAGGCCAAGGGAATTTTTCGGAAAATAAAATTATTCCCGGTATACTCGAAATTGAATAATTTTATTATAGTGAAATGAATCATGTAAAACTGCTTCTTTTTTTTTTCCATTTTCTGGCCTTGCATACGCTGTGCTTTGGCCATAAAACTGCTTCTATTTTACCTATTAAGAAAACCTATCTTACCTTCTATAATATTTAGCATTTAATCTAAATACAAACTAAAAGATCCATAAAAAATATACAATTTTATTCACTAAATTTAGGGTTTACGTCTCCGTTTTCTGAGCTACAAATTTATAGTTGATGTAAAGAATATTTACAGCGCATTTTGTGGTACAGAATAGACAATATCTTATTTTGGATGTAATAAGTCGACGTCAAAGGCTTACATCCCTTATAGTATATCAAAACTTATTTCCTTGTCGTTGCTAATTTCACACGCAAGGCGAGCTGATATGAAGTTAGTAACGTATTGCTAACTTCACACATATGAGCAGAACTGGTTGAAGTTAGCAACGCGTTGCCAGCACAGCAACGCAAAGGAAATAAGTTTTGATATACTTGAAAATTTATTTCAAATTCTCTTAAACATATTGAGGTAGTAGCGAAATTAACGGCAACTAATCTATAATTAAATATTTCTGACCACTTACAACCCAAAAGATTAATAAATTCGATTTATATGATGAGACTTAACCTCAAAAATAAAAAAATTATTTTCTACTTACGTTAATGAAATTGGTGCAGCCTCTGAAGAGAAAATAAGAGTTATTTTCATGGCACAGCTCAAATAAGGTCAATAATACAATAGCAGCGTTTGTTGTGCCAAAGGATATTATACTCCAACAGATCGGCTTGAATTAAATTCGCTCCCTCGTACACAGTTTTCATTGCCTCTTCTACCTGTAAGACGCCAACCTTTATTACAATCTGCTCAACAAGAGCTGCAACAACTATGAATTAAATAAGTTAAGAATTTACCTCGTCATGAGCCACGCTATAGTACACATCCTTCAATTTTATGTTCCTCATTCTGAACCCCATATTTTGGCCTGATATTTTCACAAGTTCCTGTTTTGGAGTCGGAGAACACGAAACTAAAAGAAGCTTTCCATGCAAGCCCATCGTTTTTGCAAAAAAAATCCTGAAATTTTACTCGTTGGCACCATTTTGTATCACTAAAAATAACTCAATTCCATCAGAGACTGATTCCATTCAATTTTCTCGGTGCACTCACATTACGAAAAGGTTTGTCCACTGAAAAATCAAATTTTATACGTATGGCTAAAATATTCAAACTGACTATAGTTTGTGTTGCAATTATATTATACAAGTAAAACGCACAAACGCAGTGACAAATTAATATGCAAGGGAGACCGTCTTTTTAAAGCCGATTCTTAACCTTGACATGCGTGTGGTCTACACACATCTCTCTCGCGCATTCACTTGTTGTCGTCCCTTGTTATGAACTTTTGCATGTGGGTGGTCCTTCTATCCCTCTTCCTCTTATTGCAACCGGCTTTAAGCTGTCTCTTTCTGTCTGCTCCAAGAAGTTGAAAACTTTCTTTTTACTGTGAACATGTGCGCGTGTTCGTTTGTTGTGTGATTTGTTTATATTTATCTCGATCACATTCTTTGTTAAAAACCACGCAAAATGTTGGGGGGACGGTGTTTTTGCGAAAAATTATAATACACATTCATCCTGGGGTATAGAAATGAAGTCTATACCGATTTTGCTTCTTTATTTGAATTTTATGAGCTGTGGAACAGTGAATAGGAGTTTAGATGAGGCTGGCACAGGCGAAATTAAATTCACCGGTAATTATGAGTATGGATCGCAGCCAGATCTACCGAAAATCACCCCGCACATCAGGCACAAAGAGCCGAAAAAACCAAAGGATTCTAACAATAGGTATATAGACAAATTGTTGTTTGATATAAATATGCGCTATTGCCAAAGATCTGCTAAATGCCTAGTTTTAAATTATACTACTTGCATGGGGGCCAAGTTACCGTATCATAGCACCACTTTGGAATTAACGGACCTCAACAGCCAAGAAAAAGTGCAAGAGACGCTGCAGCTCTACCAGTATATCCGTTTCATTCCGAAATGCTGGGCTGTGATCCAACCATTCTTATGCGCCTTGTACATGCCGAAATGTGAGATGGGAAAGGTAGACTTGCCTTCCAGAGAAATGTGTAGGATCACGCTGGAACCGTGCAAAATTTTATACAACAGCTCGATTTTCCCCGAGTTCTTGAATTGCGAGGACCGAAGGTTATTTCCGCCAAAGTGCAAAAACGACATTCATGAGATGAAGTTCAACACTACCGGCTTCTGTATGGACCCTCTGGTCAAGACAGATAAGTCGGACTGGTGGTATCCAGATCTGGAAGGCTGTGGCTTGAAATGCAAGGATTCGCTTTATACCGAAAACGAACACTATCAAATTCACAAGCTTATGGCGTACTGCGTGTTGCTCTGCATATTTTTGAACTTGTTTACGATGACTACGTTTATAATCGACTGGAAGACGGCTAATAAGTACCCAGCATTGGCTATATTTTACGTCAACGTTTGCTTTTTCATATCCTATGGCGGGTGGCTGGTACAATTTTTGGGGACGGAAACGAGGGAGGATATTGTGTGCAAAAAGGATGGCACGTTGAGGAAGTCTGAACCCAGCGCCAGCGAGAACTTGTCCTGCGTGATTGTATTTGTCATGGTTTACTATTTTTTAATCGCAGGAATGGTTTGGTTTGTTATTTTTAGCTATGCGTGGCACATGAGTTCCCTACAAGCCCTAGGTAAGATCATCGGCTGAATTTTTACTAGATAAATAAATTGGTCTCGACACTATATTTCTGTTTTAGGAAAAATTCAAGAACGGATAGATAAAAAACGTGCATATTTTCATCTGGTGGCTTGGAGCCTGCCATTGATATTAACGATAACAACTATGGCTGTGGGCGAGATAGACGGGGACTACGTAACGGGCATTTGTTTTGTTGGATTTGTGAGCATGGCGGCACGAACTGGGCTGTTACTAGCACCATTAGCTGCCACCATGACCGTGTCAGGATATATCATAGTTCGAGGTATAATAATTTATTCCTAGTTACTTAACTATTACTTTTAAGTACGCTTTTTAGGTCTCATACTTTTGGTTAAAGTAAAAATGGAGAGTAGAGAAATTATATCCGACCATTCGAGTAGGAAAATTCGGTCTAATATTGTAAGGATGGGAGTGTTCGCTGTCTTTATGATAATGTTCTGTGTAATAACTTTTGGTTACCACAATTACATTTCTGTTAACTCCGGGTTGTGGAAAGCCAGTCTACAAAATTATATTTTGTAAGTACCAATAAGTATAGTGTGGAATGCCTTTTTTTGGCCACAAATACAAATATAATTGGATTGTTATTTCTCAAAAATTTTGAAAACGACTTTCGTTTCTTAAATATTTTTTGTAACAACTTTTTCAAAAAATATCTATTTTTTAGATGTAAACTAACTAGCCTTAGTTCAGATTCTTCCCATTGCAAACAGGAGGCTCGCCCAAGCGTTGCGATGCTACAACTTCAACTATTGGCAGTTTTCGGCACAGGAATTGCCATGGCATCTTGGGTGTGGTGTGACGCAACCCTACATTCCTGGGGTAGATATATTCGAAGGTGAGAAATACAGAAAAAAAAATTGGTTTTAAAATATATAGGAATTATTTTTCATTTCAAATATGTCTTTTAGAAAATTTCACTGTGAAATAGAAGAACCGATGAAGCTCCAGAAGCACAAGATAATAGCCCAAGCCTTTGCGAAACGAAAGAAATTCAACGAAGGAGGCAGAATATCCATTTTGTGCCAAAACCACTCGGACCCTGTAGGCCTACATTTTGAATTGAACAGCGCAGCCAGTAACGAGCTGAGCACCACCTGGGCGGCGAATTTACCTCGTCTAGTAAATCGCAGAGGTGCCGTTCCTAACGAAGTAGCGTACTCCGTATCTAGTAATAATCAATCGGTCGACAGTGAGGTTAGTTTGAACGTGAGGCATGTTAGCATTGAGAGCCGGCGTAACTCGGGGGACAGTCAGTTGTCCGTTCAGATCGCAGAATTAAAAGCAACACGCAAAGTGAACAGTAGAAGGCATAGAAACAGGCATAAGCATCACTTTAGGAGTAATTCGAGAAACGTGGGTCATTCTTCAAGAAGGTTGTCGAAGAGCGGTTACAAACGTGACAGCAGTACCAGTTTAGACTCGCACTTGCAGCTAATAAATGCCCTTACGAACACTGGGGACGGTAAAAGCTTTGGACCTAATCTGAGTCGCCGTACTGGCAACGCCGGATTAGACGGGCAACATATAAACAATTTGCTGTCGAACGGCAAATTGGTTATACCTTACAACAGAAGCAACATTAAAAGTGGTAGCGAGGACGAAAATGTTTCTGTAACGATTTCTGAGAGCACATTTAATATGAAATTAAGCAGTCATCAAAACTTGGACTTGAATGATCAGCTGGTCATGAAATCGCTGCACCAAGGTCTTCATATAGAAGAAGTCAATACTACCACTGACACAGATAACACTACAAAGCGCAACAAAGACTATGGACAGGAAAAACGTTCTAGGTCGGGTCGAGAGTCGCATTCCAGTAAACGTTCGAGGCGATCCAAGCGATCAAGGAAAAAATTCAGCAGTAATTCTGAGAGCTTTGATGATAAAAATACTCATAGCGATAGTTCGTCGTGTCCAGAAATTAAGAGGCTTGTGCAAAGTTCCCTGAATTCTGGCACTTCTTATGAAAAGAATCGTGGTTCGAGACAGTCGAAAACGTCCATAGATGTGGCGGTTCAAGCAAACGCACATGATATTGTAACTCAGACGGCAGCTTATGATCTGGAACTTAAAAATTTAAAAAAGACTGAGGAGGAAAAGCACAAAAGCAAGCACGCTAAGACTAAAGAGAACAAGAAATATCGTAGAGCAAGTAAATACTGTGATGTGGAGAGTAGCAATAAGATGAGGAAGTCTAAGGAAAGATATAGGAACCATGGGAGTTCGGAGGAACGGAAATCTCTATACAACGATTCCAATAGGAAATATTCGGATCTGAGCGACGAGGAGAACTTGTTGAAAGACAAGTACAAGATTAACGTCAGAAAATCGAATGAGATTGTTTGATATTTTTCTATATTTTTTTTTAATTATTTATTTAAAATACTCAGCAATATTTACAAGCGCAGTGACATATTATACATTTGATCTACTCATTTCTTGTGCCAAATATAATTGTACTATTTATTTCACTATGAAGACTAAGGTAAAAAAAACTTTCCCCGCTTTATATACTTATTAACAAGCGAGTTTGTTATTCACAACTATATAATTTCTCCAGAGTTTAATAAATAGCCTATATCTTTCAATTGTAATAATATAAGTATATTTTTATGTTAGTGTAGTTTTTTTAACCTTTTTACATTTTTTATACAAATTAAGTATACCTATAATATGTTTCTAAAAAATAGAAAAGAATAAATTTTAATACTTTGTCTTGTTGCTTATTTATTGGATTTTATCGTTTAATATTTATTGGATTTTATCAAAAACATAAAACATTTCACCATTTTTAAATATTTAGCCCTAGAGACATCTATCAAGCAAGAGGTAAACTATACGGCTAGGTAAGACTGGTTGCCTACCTTTAAGAGGACAAAAATGTCAATTCGTTATAAATAATTTCCAGATCGTTGTCCCTTGTTGACAAAGGATAAATCAAGGATTATATTATACTTACATCATTGACTACAACCTACCCTAAGATCTAATGATATTTATTTTATGACTACGGCATTCTGCATTCCATAGAACCACGGAACATAAAACCAGATAGACCTAGAGTCGGCTGTGGCTAAGGTACTTCGTGGTATTTAGTACCGTGGTCTGTGCCAATGGGATAAGAACTACCAGTATCTAATAGACATTGGAACTACTGTAAGAAGAATGATTACGTTTATGCTATACCTCCCATAGTTAAATCTTATTTAAATAATTCTCGGTTCTCTCAACTTATGTTATGTATATTATTTACTTGTTTAATTACTTTACGCAATAACAATTCATTATACTTGTCTGCTTCTGTTAATCCAAAGAAAATACGCTCAAAATCATAGACACAGTGATTACAATACTCTGGTGTAAACATGGTGGTATGAACGTGGGTAATGACGTCATAGGAACGTGCGCATGCTCATTGGTTGGATTTCCATGGTTCGATATCGATACGTTTGATGTCATCCCGTTGCGCAGCGCTGACATGACATTAGGTTTGTAGCTGGAGCGCTGGCAATGTTCGGTTTTTGTTAATAAACGGCAGCGGCATTATTATGTCGACGTTTTTTTCTAATAGTTGATAAATAAGTTTAATTTGATAGTGTCTAGTGCACGAGTAGACCGTATAATTCTATTTATTGTAGTGTTAAGTGTTGGGAGTAAAAAATGTCTCCCCCAAGGCTGCATCAGTATTTTTGTGGATTCCTGATAGTATTGTGTGTAATAAATGAGGTAAGTTTTGATGTTTGGCAATGTTTTATTTCCTGGCATAGCTGGGAAGTTGTGATATCGCTTGTACTAAGTACGCCCTCGATTTTAGCTTCTGTCGCTCGTGATTCATATTTTAACTTTTAAAACAACAACAGCGAATTATTATTAAAATGAGGTACCAACACACCTGTTGTAGTGCTAAAATTACAATTATTGCCAACACAAAAGGTGCTGTGTTTTAAAGTATTTAGCAATTAATTTAATATCTACCTGGAAATTAGGTTAAGAGACGGGAAATTAACATTTTACTTTCGTGATTACGTCAGTAGAAAGTTGTTTAAAACAGATTTTATAATAAATTTACAACCTGTAAAGTAATAAAAAAACCAGCTCATAAATGGACTCTGGACGTAAGTAAACAAAGCGACTAAATTATAGTCGACAACGATCAAGATGTAAAATATAGATAAAAACATTGTTAAAAATTATTAATGGCAGAAATAATAAAGCTTTGTTATAATCAGGTGTTTAAAAATAAGGGAATGCTTCAAGAGGAAGCAAAAACTCAAAAGCAAGTACACTAGGTGGGGGGAGTTGTACAAGGAAAATCAGTTGAACCTACTTCATAAAATATTTCTTAAGTAAACATAAATACTCGTATTTGTCATCGCGCGGTTCTAGAAAATAGAAATTGTGACTCATTAAGGAGAAAGGAATGTTATTGGAATTATTTAGGAAAACCACATTTAAATAGATACCTCAGATTATGGAGCTGTACTATTTATTGTATGTAGTAGTGGATACTTCAATTTAATATGTTGATCTCAATCTGCTTATTGTTCCTCACATCACAAATATATTTGGACCATTCCAGCCTCTATCCCTAAATATACTGAGTTCGTCTCTGTTACTTTTATTAATTGTTTTTCTTTGCATTTTTACATGAATATCTAGCTAGCTAACTAGCTATACTTGTCAGTCAGGTTGGCACTCACGTCATTTATTTATGATCTATATGAACGTATCAAAGACATGCAGATTTTCTGATTTTTAAACCGGATTATAGGTTAGATTTCCAACCTGCAAAAAGCATCTTAATTTATAGTATTTGAAACTTCATAAACATTACGTTGAACAAGATTTTTATCGACTGTACGGAATCCAAGCACAAATTTTATTGAAGAAGACATGATGCTTGGGAATCTTCAGAAATGTATATTTTTTAGGTTAGTTGTGACGTCATATGTACGTTCTCTATGCGTTAGACAAATATGAGTTTTTTGGTTCGAATCTAACGAAGTTTTTCTGTAGGTCTCACTTGCGCTTGGAAAAGGGAAATTTTAAGTTTTAGGGCCGGTTTTTCAATGTTGAGTTAACTCTAACTAAAGGATAATATCCAAGGAAACAATTATTGTAACAATGGTCTCCTTGGATATTATCCTTTAGTTAGAGTTAACTCAACATTGAAAAACCGGCCCTTATAGGTTACGTAATCAGTTGAGACTTGTGAGGTGTGAGGTATTTACTGACACCTGATGAAAATGGTGTTTGTACATTTATCTTATCACTTTTAATCGTTAAAATACCTAATCTTGGTGATTAAAGTAGGCCATTTTTGATGTTATAATTCTGTATTATTTAAATAAAGACGTTTGTTCGTTTATTATTATTATTATTATTTGTTGTTGTTGAGGTTATGTCAGCAGTAGTTATTTGCATCATTCTGATTTTCAACTAAATCAGTGTTTTTTCATTAGAGTGAAGTGACCTCTGGACACATGACAGCTTTCAATTTGTTATAGAGCTCTTGATGTGACACTTACACATAGGTACAGTTACAGATTTTATAGGGACAGTGACGACAATAGAGCCAAAGCCACGCCCACCCGCCATTATGAGGCTAAATTTATTTTAAATTTTCATTTTAATTTTTGTAGTTTTAGCTTGGATCCATTGTAACATTTAAAAACTCTCTCAGACAGTAGATTTATAAAGTTTCAATATTGCAGATTATTTAAAATAGACGGCTAGTTATAGGTTAGAATTCCAACCAACAAAAAGCATTTTGGCTTGGCTGAGTTGACTATTGAAACACTCGTATTTATGATAATATAATTATTAGTATAATTTAATGTTATGTTATCAATAAAAGACTAGAATACTCGCTAGAATATTTTAGTTAGGTATGTATTATGCAAAAATGTATGTACTTCAAAAATATAAAAATATGTGTGCACACGTGAGGTTAGGTAAAGTTGTAAATTTCATTAAAATGTTTTTAGCAAAATAAAGTAAATTTCGCACTAGCCAATAATACTTGCAATGTAATAAGTGAGTAAACAGTCGAATAGCCAACAATGAGACATGCCGACAAACAAACTAAACCAACATTTACCTTATGAATACAATATATAATATAAGATTATTAAATAAGTCTTTAAATAGATCATTTCGCAATACACTAATCACAAATAGTTTTTATACGTTTAATAAGTCACAATAAATTGTTAAAGATGCACAAGTATACGTAGTATAATGACAGCTTCAACATTTTTATCATTTTTAGCCTCATAATGGCGGTACTTACCACGTGACTCCAACTACCAATCAAAATACTGACAACCCTTTGTCGCCACTGTCCCTATAAAGTCTCTGTACTCTATCATAGTCGCCATGATAAGTTTCTCTGTACTCTATCATAGTCGCCATGATAAGTTTTTAACTTATTTGAGGTTGGTAAGGCTCAAGCACAAAGTTCTTAGGCCCAAGCACGAATTTCTCAATAATGTATTACTGGTAAATTTTAATGCTCTTCTGTAGAAATCTTATTGTTAGATCCTAAAAACGTTTAATTCGCCCACGTTATGAGGTTGAGGTTATGAAAGTCTTTATTGGAAGTTGTCAAAGTTTCAACAATTCCCTATCGACAGCCAATGGGATAATTCTAAATAAAGTTTGATTTCTGATATATTTTATATTTAAAAAATGGCGCTGTGCTAATGGCTATTTGCCAAAGCCAATGAAAGGCCGAATATAAAATTTTTTTAAATACAAATAGCTAAACAACAACAACAACCACGACCTGTTAGACCGGACGATGGACTCTGCGGCGAACTTACATCTAAATTCGATTTAAATTAAATTTAACAATTTAAATCGTAAACAAAAATACAGAAGCGTGATGCATACATAAGGAATAATTTCGATTGTCGTCAATAAAACATTTGAAGATGTGTTTTGTAATTCAAATAAGATGAGAATATATTTAACAATGTCAATTTTGAAATACATAAGAATAATTTGCTCTCATTCCCTCTCAGCAGGCTAACAATACCTCAAAAATAGTAAAAAAGCAATTTTTTGAGGTTAGGTTTTGAGGAAAGTATTGGTGTTGTGTGGATATCAAGTTGCCCATGGAGAATCAACGTCATCCATACCGCGACAAGTATATTTTACGTCTTATTAAGAGACAAAGGTTACAAAAATAGAGATAAATATAGGTTGTCTGTATTAAAGTAATGATTGCAATTAAGTATTCACATTGTCCTTCCTTTCCGGTTTTATTAATAGCTGTACAAGTTAATAATACATCTGACAATGTGGGTAATAAATATTTTCTGTTGGTGGTCTATAATTTACCACACGAGCAAACACCAAACATGAGTAAATAGGCAGTTAATCAAGTTTATATTTTTCCTAAAACCTAAGTATCATGAATACAAGGAATAAAATATATCAGTTATCGACATCGTGACTTACTCCGTCCTTTAAGAAGGATATATTAATTTGCTGGTCTGGTCTGTACGTTTCAGTTTTGTTTTTGGAACAAGCTCTAGATCTAGATCTAAAAGTTTAAAAAAAGTTAAAAACCCACCTCACGGTACAAAAGAAAAGTTCTAAATGATCAGAGTTATAGAAAAACGTATGTTTTCATCCTGGTGAGCTTTCTAGATCTAGACATGACATTACCGACTTGTCAGTAAAAAATGGAGCATCTACCCTACACCAGCGCCGATGTAGCGCGTTACAGAACCACAACTGTTCGACAAACTAGCATTGCCATCGCAACTACCATTTAGCTGACGATTGTTTTGGCATGCGTCGCCTACGCTAATTGAATTTTTATTTCTACACTTTGTAGCAGTCTTGTTTGGTCGCTGTGGTTTTGAGGTTATGTTCATAATATAAACCGAAACCGAAAAAGTAAAAATATGGCAACCTTGCGCCTTGGGGAAAAACGAACATTACAGAAAATTTAATTATACTCATGATTATTAGATTTCTTTGAAAGAGAAGCACACCTGATTCAACTTTTAAACGGTTTAATCCTCAATTTGTAATCTTTATAATACGTTTTATCTCGACTTTTATCCTGCACGCGTTCTTAAGAAATTTAGCTTTGTTATATCACACCTTTTTCCGTTTAAAAGATAAGATAATTTTGATTCGTAAAATCCTAAGTGGTAAGCCGAAAATTATCCGTACTATTTACATAGGTGCTTATATGAACACTCATAGAATTTTACAGTAATAGGTCTGTTCCAGCAGCATAAGGACTAGTCCGGAACCAGTTCGGGATTTTACTGAGCATGAGCAGAGACCGATAAGTGTTGCCTATCTGCTACTGCGCATGCTCAGTTAAATTCCGAACTAGTTCGAGACAGTTCTTATGCCTGCTGGAACAGACCTAATTTTAATGAGTTCGAAATACTGATAAGTTAGACCAAAAAAGTCCTTTAGATATAAATATGTTTAAATGTGCATTGTGTCCATATGAGACAAAATATAAATATTCTCTTGACGTTCACTTATAGACCCATAAAGACCTTTCTGAGACATAAATGTTTAAATATGATTTGTGCTCATAAGAAAAGTTCTATGCATTTATTGTTGTTCCATGAGGTCTTTCAGAAATAAAAATGTAGGTACCAGTGTTATTCTTGTTCTTTTAAGACAACATATGAAAGATACCTGGGCCAAGGGCTGCTAAAGTTTCGGTTAAACTGGTCGTCGATTCAGAAAAGGACCCAAATATGGAAATGGTGAGGGTATGATTTTTATATTCGACATACGTTGATTCAACAATTACACGATGGTGAGCCCACTTGGAGGTATTTCCAACAAGATAAAGCCACAGCACTGATTGCGCATACCACAGTCCAATCGGGCACGCGTTGTAAAATACATAGGTGTCCTTGATCGTATTTTTTTGTTAATCTTTCGCGTGTCTGCGAAGTAAAGCAAATTACTCGACAAACACGCGAAAACAAAACACTATTTTTAGAACAAAAACAAATCGGAATTAAACATTGTAAGCACAAATAACTTACACACCTAAGTATATAAATATCCTCACCAATATATTTTGGACAAATCTATTGGCTAATTTATGTGGTGTGTTTATGTTTTTTAAAAGAAGCTGTTTAGCTAGACGAAAACACGATTATATGCCGATATACAGCTGTAATTTTTCTACTGATTGATACAAATATGTCTCAAGGTTAAAAACTTGTAAGGTTGCGTTATCACGTGTATTGATAAGCAGAACTGATGTCTAAATTGTTTATGAATAAACAAAATAACTTAAGTATTAGTCCTCGGGACGGGCATGGTGCGTGAAACCGCCAGCTGATGGTGATGAATGATGACGAACGTTTGCGTAAGCCTTCACGAAAAAAGT
Source organism: Rhagium mordax (assembly GCA_963680705.1). Lineage (NCBI taxonomy): Eukaryota > Metazoa > Arthropoda > Insecta > Coleoptera > Cerambycidae > Rhagium > Rhagium mordax. The sequence continues at coordinate 58,058,258 of OY796662.1, read as the reverse complement.
ATCTGTCAGTGGTTGATAATTTTTAACATTAGTTTCCTGTCAGATTATGCTTTGCAATTCGTTGTTACTGTTCTTTGTTTATTTTAATTTCGCGCAGAAACGTCTCTATTTTCTTTGGGCATGCGCGGCCGCCGCCATATTTTCGTAGGTATCCCTGTCAACCCTCAGCTCATTTTTAACGTTCTCAGCTTGTGATAGTGTGTATTGTCTTGAAAAATATCCTCATTTTCAAATTTCCCGCGCGCTGTACCTACAAAAAGATGGCGAAGCTCGCCCAAATCTGTCAACGAAATGTCAAATTTGCTTACAAGATGATTTTAAGTTCCCCTATGAGTCGCCCTATGTATACATTCAGTTTTCAAAGCAATCCAGAAATCTGTACCATAGGTCGACTTGCAAACGTGACGTCAAAGTACAATTAATTGAAGTGCGTTCAGCTGGTCTCATTTCACTTTGTCAGATAAATCTGAATAGCCTAGCCATGGTTTATTTTGAAGCACAAAGGAAATCAAATAACGCTGATAACGCTGTTTTTTTTAAATCTAAACTGAACATTGCCCGACTGGGACTAACCGAGCGCGATTTTTATGAATCACACAAAACGTGACGTACGTGTATTAATATTAATGCTGCGACCGTGAGACTTGTACTTGGCCGTAAGTCACAAGTGAAACCTTCACGTATATTAAATCGAATTGAAGCAATTAAACGTGTGTTTAATATTGTAAAGTGCCGACACGGACCTTTCGACACGGCCGTTACGAGAACAAATGGTTTAAACATAACGTTTGTGGAAATAGAAAGGAAGAAACTTGTCTGACGATTAAATTTCCTCGATTCCAGTAATCGGCGTTGTAGTACATAAAGGGAAAAAGCACCGTTTTGGGCCTTGCATAACAACTTCCCCCCTGATAGAAATAGAAAAATGTATTAACAAAAGAAATAAACATACAATCCAAATACAAATATTGACAGTAGAAAAAATAGGTTGTAAATAAACAAAGGGACATCACTGAAGCTCCTTGTACGTGACTAAGGGTAGGTCTTTTCACGAGTCTTTTCACCTCCAGTTAAGAGATCAGATATCATTATCCTATTCCCCTTTTTCCTGGCAATGCCTTTGGGCATGCGCGGCCGCCGCCATATTTTCGTAGGTATCCCTGTCAACCTCCATTTTTTAACGTTCTCAGCTCCTGATAGTCGCAAATCGAACTTCGAGCCACGACGAAACACTAAATTGTAGTTGTATCGTACGCAACGTCCCCGTCCCCCGCCGTGCTACCTTTTTGCAGCCTCTGGCAGCGTTGGGCACGTGGTTTTTTATTTATAAAGACAGTACTCGTATACATATGTAATGAAAAAGCATATATCTGCGTTGAATCACGTGTATATATCTTAATCTGGTAGCTGCCGCGTATTTTGAGACTAGTTTAGCTTGGAAACATTGGTTTCTGCATATAATTCCAAAAATAAATCGCACCAGACGACCGCTGAGCTGATTTAATAATTTAACCAGACTTAATGCGGTCAATTACCTTGACCCATTAATTTAATTACCGAAATCTATTTTTTAATAGCACTAATAATAATGTCACTGACGCACGCTGTGATTCGTGTTGTTGCTTTTATTATTTTTGAGCATACATATGGGCGTGGCCAACAGTTGGACATCTCATTTGTTTTAACCGCACCGATAACCTGGATTAATGTTGCCAAAGCGCCATCTATGTCTCGCCACCAGCATTATTGGACAGTTGCGCCTTCCCTGTAATTCTTTCGTTCAACGAAATTAAGTACTAAATACTGATAGCCTGTGTCGAAATCAGGTGATCGAATTTGGGATTTGTCAGCGAATTTTTATCGGAGCTAGGATGATTTGCAAATCGCGCTTTATAGCTGGGAATTTACTTCCTGATAGATAACGTTGTCAGTAAAATGACGTATTAATCGGCTCGGCGAAAAAATGCTTTTAATCGTCATAAAATTGGGCGGTGACTGAAAATGTGTAAAATCATAGGTAACGTTATTATTATTGTTTGTAATATGTGACGTCACATACAGGGTGGTCTAAGTACAATAACTCGGTCATTGTGGGAGTAGGAAAAAAAGTTTAATACAAAAGTCAACTCCCATAATCGAATTATTGTATTGGATTGGAATGCACTGTTGGACCACCCTGTATGTATTTTGTATACTTAAATAAAACTGTCATTTAAGTGTAATCACAGAAGTACTAATACAGAAACGCCTTTTGCTTTCAGCCAAATCTCCCTGCGCATGCGCGCAATCCGCCATCTTTTTGTAGGTATTTCTCCTAACCTTCAAATGTTGTACGTTCTCTGCTGAAAAAAGATCTTCTCAAGCCTACTGTGTATATAATATCTGAAATGGAAAATGTATTGCGTGAATCATCATCACCCTACATGATATAAATAAGGTGCGAATTCCGATCACAGCGATAACAGACCGTATCGATCGTTTCATATTTTCAGGTATTATTTTGCTTGCAAAAGCGTGTTACCTTGTTATTGTCAATAAACTTGCTCGTTTGGCAAACACAGAACGGTGTCAAGTACGGAGCTCCAATTTGCTCATGGTACTTTAAATTCCAGTCCAGCCGTCTTCTGATGAATAATATACCTGGTTCTGGTTGCGATATACGACAACGGACATGACATGCGTGACGCAAGAGTCAGAAACTGCACTTGCAAATTTTTTGATTTATTTTTTTTTTGGTGTTATTTTTTTTTCTCTAGCCATTAAAAACGGCCATGAACATTTGAGTTACCGAAGTAAATAGTGAATTATTATAAAATCGTTATTTTGCGATTTAGTTGTTGGTTTTGCTAATTATTCTGAACCAATACAAAAAGAGCGGGGAAAACAATGGTTGGTCGTGTGATGTGATACGTCAAGTTTCAGGCAAAATAAAAATGCTCATTGTTAAATTTAATCTATGGAATCCATTTTTATGGCGAAATAATAATTATATAGGACCGTAAATGACAATATTGCGTGTATGTCGCGCATGTAGATGTTGACAAAATAAAGTTATTAATGTATTATGATTTTTAGTTATACGATCACTAAATCACACCATGCACATTAGCCTTATCTAAAGGCGATTGGAAATTAGTTTCACAGGAATTTGAGTATACGAGGTGAGAAATCAAAAAACAAAAAAAAAATTGAAAATATTCAAATAGTTTTCCAAATTATTCCGTATTAAACGATGATCCCATTATTGCGTCTTTATTGACAAAACCAGTATTTATCGTTATCCAATTCGACCGTGGCCTCTCGTGTCTTGCATAACATCGCCATATTATTATTAATAAAAAATGCGGCTTCTCCAATTAAGTCGTTTATGAGGGCTCATTCGCGATATATTTAGCGTAGGATTTTAATCGCGACAATTAATTTAACATTCATCGACATTTTTATTGCCAAGTTTCATATCAAAAACCAACCTGGAATTGTATCATGTCTAGTATACAATATACAGATGAATACCGTTGAGAATTTAAACCGTCCGTGTGCGAAACTAATAAATAAAAAGGAGCGATAACAAAGATTAGTCTATCTATTAAACAAATATTAATTTCCACAGTATAACCCTATCTAGTTTGTCGGAAATACATCATGACGCTTATATTAAGTTATACTTTAACATTTCACTCAATTATTGAAACTACAAATCGGGAGACAAGTCTTTGCCATTCGCGAAGAGAAACCTCCCTTTTAATGTTTCGTTGTCCAGAGCGATTGATAAATACCAGTAGAATAAACCTCGCTTCTTAATTACCGAGCCATTGTCGCTGATAGTCTCACTATGAAATCTTTATGTTCATAACTGGCTGAAAGGAAACAACTGTTTCTTAATTTATTGTCATGGTAGAGACAACCGTCCCTAATTTATTGACTTTGTGAGTACCCCCATCAGTAGGTAACCAAGGCAAACACTAATTGCCAATCGTAGATTTATATAGAGGACGCTCGTGGTTAACCCAAAGGGTCAATCCATGTGACATATGGTAATAAGACGTAATTTGTCATCTTACTTTGAGAAGTTAAATACGGGATAAAACGCAATACGGTGTCTCACCTAGTCTCGGTGTAGTTCCCGGATTCCTCAAGCGGCTCACCGTTAGACTCTCATTAAATAAATAATAATAATCGACATTTTTTTTGTTTCAGGGCTTCACCGCCACCAGCAACGACTCCTCCAGTCGCGCGGATGCCACCGCCGCAGGCCACTGCGTATGGTACGGAGAATGCAACGTAAGCGGCGCCAAGAAGCAGAACTGCTACTACAACGGCACGGCTCTACCCTTAAACGGCACGGGGCCCGCGCTACTCAAGACCCTGTGCCCACACCTGAACCCCGACACCGCCTGCTGCGACGATGCCCAACTTAAATCCTTCGACACCAGCATCAAGCTGGCGGCCAACTTCCTGAAGAGGTGCCCGTCCTGCATGTCCAACCTGGTGCGGCATCTCTGCGACATGACCTGCTCGCCGCACCAGTCCCGGTTCATAGACGTGAAGGGCACGGCGGTGAATGCGAAAACCAACAAGACGTACATCACGGCCATCGACTTGTACGTGTCCGAGGACTACCTCCAGGGCACCTACAATTCCTGCAAGCAGGTCAGCGTGCCGTCCAGCGGCAACTTGGCTCTGGATTTGATGTGCGGGCCCTGGGGCGCCACCAAGTGCTCCCCGCTGAGGTGGTTCACGTTCATGGGCGACGCCTCCAGCCCTTTCGTCCCCTTCCAGATAAACTATCTCAACCAAACCGAGCCGGACGTGAACGGTTTCACACCTTTGAGCCCGCCGATCACGCCGTGCAACCAATCTATAGATGTGAGTATGTCGCAGAGCCTTCGTGAATGGTCGTAAACCACGTGGGCGAAAGTAGGCAACCAGATATACGTTCATTCCTGTTTATGTAATACCGTTGAGTGTTTATATGGTTGCATACGTGCTTTATACTCATTTACGAAACTTTTTACTTGTTTCATACGTCAGAGACGAAAAATCAGAGTAAGAAGGAAAATATATATATATATATATTTACATAGAATATATATACATTTACATTTAGTATATATGTATTTACATATATATTTACATTTTTAGTAATATGTATTTACATTTAGTATATATATATATTTACATTTAGTATATATATTTACATTTAGTTTATATATATTTACATTTAATGTATATACTGAATTTATTCCATTTGGCTGTTCCACACTGTATATGTATATATATATTTGTATATTTATAAAGCGTATCTCGCGTTGTATTAACAATGTATTTTATATTATTGTTTGTGATGTTGAAATAACGAAATTGAAACACTTACTAATTGTGAAATGGTGTCGATGTTTATTTGTCGTTAACATGTTTTAAAAAGGTGTCAATTGTGCGTCATTACCAATGCAAACATGATCGTGATTTGTTTGTTTAGGTAATTCATATACAGTATCGTGTACGTGTTATGGTGCAATATAATATATATATACATATATATATTTTTTAATTTTTTTCATATTTTCGACGCCATTTTTTAAACGGAACTTCCTACAAATACAACAATTTTTTTAACGCGTAAATCATTCCAATCAAAGATCCTAATAGCATGGTAACCGTTTAAATAATTACAGTGTTTGACTAAATACTAAATATATTTCTGAAGGCCACCGTAATTTACACCGCGTTGCTAATAAAATTAATGTACGTTTTATTGTGCAAATTTCCACCTACAACTGTTTCTAAAATAAAATACCCCTCGGTATTATTAAGCGAAGTAAAACTATTATCGGATTTTGGTTGTTGTTTGACCTACCAAGTTCAGATTTGTTTACATTTCCGAATGGCTTCAAAAATCGATAGGTTTTGCGTCAGTTCGATTTAGATATTGGACCCATTCCAAGTCTAAATATATAATAAATTTAATACTTGTTGCGCTGTTCATATCAAAGTTGTTTTGTCGAAAAGCTGTTCACATATAAATTTACATATTTGCTTATTTATGGCTTCCTGGCATTTATCATCTGTGCATTCGTTGATTTGCAGCAAAATAGCATAGACGGCGATGACGTGGTGGTTGGTTATTGATTGCTGTTTACCGTATCCGGTGATAATTAAATAATTTCCTTAGGTATTATTACATATTCATTGCCAGCTATATCTTTCCCACTAAATAAAAATCAGGTAGTTCAATAAAAAACAAGTGATAATGACAATCAGGTGGACCTTCACTTCAGGAATTTTGACAAAATCAAAAACTCAAGAAAAAATATCTATTCAGTTTATAAAGCCCCCGCCATAGAATCAATTTTATTTTTTTAAGCCCCTTTGGCCGCCGTTCCATTTTTTTCGGGCTTCAGCAGCGATATAAGTGAAAATTTAAGATGTTTGGGGCCTTTTTCCGGCTCTTTAATTAATCGCGGGATCCGGGGAAGCCGGACACTCGGTATAAGGGTCGAGAGAGCCGCTCGTAGACACCATCTACCGATCCCCCATCAAAAACCGCGAGAAAATCGCTTTGAAAATGGCCATTTAAGCGAAAAGCTTCTCATTGCTTTTGTTGGTTAGAAATCTAACCTATAATTAGCTGTCTATTTTTAATAATCTACAATATTGAAAGTTTATAAATTTACTGTAGTCATATGATACGCATGATTGCTATATTGTAGTAGAAACACTACCGACCAAACTCGCGCATGCGCACCCAATTTAAAATATGTAAATTAGCTGTACGCTGATAGAATTGTACAACAGCGACAGTCTTGTTGGAGCCTTTGATATTTAGTCGATCTTCGCCATCTTTTTGTATGTTTATCGCGCGGGAAATTTGAAAGTATCGATTTATTATCACTGCAGTTTTCGCATGGCTACGAACTTTGTTCATGCAAAATAATTCAAATAATACAAATCAATTAAATAATAAACAGTTCTTACAAGAACAATTTATCTTCCTGACTATAAATTTAGAATGTAAAACAAAATAATTTTGACCGAATTGTACGAAGGGTTGTTCTGCTTGCGTCAAAATAATTTCCGGAGTAATTAATATAAATAAGACCATAAAAAAGGAAAAAAACAAATTAATTGTTGTTAAAAGAACTATCGTCCAAAACGATTTTTTACAACAATAACAGGCTATCCAATGCTGAAAAACAAAAAATTAATTTAAGGTTGAAAGGAATACCTACAAAAACATGGTGGACTACGCGCATGCGCAAAGAAGCAGATTTTGGCGGAAAGCACGCCTCTGTATTATTATTTCTATCACATATCATTAAAAGTGGTATGATAGTCAGATCTTATTTTAGTATTTCTATCTTTGACTTGCGATAAGGCCACTTTTTTCTATTAAAAATAATAATTGCAATGTTGAATTATTCCACTATTAACTTGAAGGTTGGATATTTTTAACAACTTGTTGAAAGCTATCTCGCTTAAAAAATACAACGAATATGTCTAGTAAATTTTCCTTTGTTTACTGAATGCCATAATTATTTGCATGACTTTGATGATCTCGCGCTCATCATTTCCATGCATAAAATAATTCGCAAAACAAATTGCCCACCAAATGATCCAATAATCCCATACAGAACATTTTGAAAAATTTTGCGATTGCTTGGTCGAAAAAAAAAAGTTGATCTGTACTAATTTACCTAGGGCCACGTGTAAGCGCCCCCACTATTCGCTCAAAAAATAACAAAACAATTAATATTATTTTAGTCTGTTTATCTCATTCTTTGTTTAAAAATTGGATACGTTAAAACAAACATTCCATGACAAATTATCAGTTGTGAGTCATTATTATCGGACTAATGTATTCCAATTACAAATAATATGCACATGAATAATTATTTCTTATTACCAGATAGACGATAGTTGAAGGGTCAAAAGTTTTTTAAAACGTTAGGGTACAATCTTGGGTATTGTATTTTGTATTGAATGTACTTTTTAAAAAGAATGAAGAGAACCGTTTAAGAATTAATTTCAATACAAACCCAGTTTGCAACTCTTTATAGGAAATACATTTTTAAATGACAACAAATAGTTGTAATTGAATAATTTGTGTCTTTTTTTTCAGGCTAAAACTCCCGCGTGCAGTTGCGTAGACTGCGAAGAAAGCTGCCCGGTTCCACCACCTCAACCGCCCACCCCTCAGCCCTTCAACATTGCCGGATACGATGGATACGCTTTCCTCATGACAGCGATTTTCCTTGTCGGTTCCTTAATGTTCCTCCTGGCCGTATGTGTATGTTCTTTTGGCTCACGAGTGGGTAAGTTTTGTGTTCCACTGTTAAGTATTACGGTTTGCTCTTTAAAGATTTTAACACATGAATCATTTAAGTTCACGATACCATTTTCATCAGTCTTTTTGTGTCTCTCATGAACTGGCTTGCTTTGATAATCTGAGTGTGCCGCTCGTTCTCGTCTTGGTGGATTTAAAATTGAACTTTAGAGCTGTTTTAATATGTTTGACATTCGGATGCAGTCTAAAAACGGATTTGGACTGTTATGCGTTTCAAAAGTATTGAACTCTTACTTTGAACGGTTGTGTAAAAAAAAAACGTGGTGAATTAGATTATTTAAAATAGATTGCTAATTATAGGTTAGAATTCCAACCAACAAAAAGCATTTTGGCTTAAGTATACACAGTATAACAATTTTAGCATTTTTAGCCTCTTAATGGCGGTGCATGCCACGTGAATGCAACTACCAATTAAAATGCTAACAACCCATTGTCGCCACTGTCCCTATAAAGTCTCTGTGTAGTTTAAATTTGTGGCTATAGTGATTTGTTAAGTTGTATGGTTGGTAACGACAATAAGATAGTTGTCCCGTTTTTTTTGTACTCTTTCAAAGTGAGTGCCCGTTACTTTTGGAACGCTGTGAACAGTTACCGCGTGAAGCTTTGCTATTATAACATATGATTGTGACGAAAAATTTTCAAATATGGCCTTTGAGCCGTTTAACGATTTGATTTAACCATTGGTTTGTGCTAAAATCGATTCAAACCATCCCAGTTCTGATGATTAGTAGCATGCGTTTTGTTTGCTGGTGGAGGTTTTGCCTCGATTTGCAATCACCGTAGCTGTATAGATTGGATTTATTATTTTTTCACAGGAAGTAATGCTTACAACTTCGAACGAGAAATTTTTCACGCAGAATTAGAAAATTACCCAGAGGAATGTCCAGGTACAATAAATGTCTGGGCTTTTGTTGTTGTTTGTATATTTTACAGTCTTATGGTTCAAACGCTGTGCCAGAGAATCTGTAGGTCAAATTAATTTTTTGTTTAGTTGTCGCCAACTTTTTTGTTTTGATTTTCTATCTTAAATGGTATAGCTGTAAAATTGTTTTTCACCTAGCTGGCTATATGCTACGTATGTGTAATTGTTGTTTGCATTTTGTGTTTTGGGCGTACTTTGCTGTAGGTTCTACTTTTGTTTGTCTTTGTCATTGTTATCAGTTTTTCATATTCAACATAAATCGCTCCAAACTATAGTAAATATATATTTTTCTGGAGAAAATTTATAAGGTAGAAGGTTTGACGACCCCGCGGTAATTTAAAATTAATTAATAATTTTTAATTTTTAAACCTGTGTCAGTTAATCTTATCGCCAGTGGAAGTAGTTTTAAGTCGAACATTAACCGATTCATTATATTCTTGTTATCAGTAATAACAATACTAACTTTATTTTTCCAGAATAACAATTATTATCTTTTTAAATAATTTCCCATACTTAAAATACATGATAAAAAAAACCTTTCAAGTACATCGATAAAGGTTCATAAATGACTGTAAACCACGCAACTACAAAATTAGGCAACCATATACACACGTATTACAAAACAAATGTATAACTGGTTGCCTATTTTTGGTCACGTGTCTTACCACCATTTATGAAGGTTACGTATTTTAATTTTGTTTGTGCAGGTTATCCTGTATTAAAGTATGGTTATATGTAAATAAACTGGGTTAGTAAAATGCACGCTTATAGTTACAAGCCTTGTTAATTCCGTTTTATAGATATAGAAAGTATTACATTACCAGTAATTTTAAATCATGCTCCAAATTATTAAACAGTGGTACCGAGACATTGGCTTCATAACTATAAGCGTGGTACATTTTATATGCACATTTTTTTTTGTGGACAATTGGTGGAATGTTTGGGTTATGGTTGGTTACAGTGGGTTTGGTGAGTGGGCACAGATCCGAAGAAATGAGGGCTGCGGTGGGCCGTAGGTTGGCGGCCGCCGAACATCACTCATCCCAAGTGGCGTTAGGAGATGGCGAAGACAGCCCCCTTCAATCCTCCAAACGATCCAGTATGTCTTACGACCTTTTTACGGAGCCCACCAAAAAAACTTGAAACGAATTTTCGATTTGGCGATACGTGATTGGAGCTTTTAGCTATGTTGGGGATATATTTTTTTAACCTAATGACTAGCTTCTTCTTTATATTTACCTAAAGCATAATTTTTTAGGTCTTTTGAGAACGCTAGTTTGTATTAATTTTTTTTCAATTAATTGTTATAACTTAATTCAGGACTGTATATAGCCAGCTTATGGGAGTTTTATTGTACTATTTCTACTTCAGGATTTTTTGGTGCGCTTCAAAATATTAAGTAACACTAAATAATTTTATGGATTATCTGATACATATGTATTTCCTCGAGAAGTTTGCATGTTAATTAAATATTTTTTTGAGCTTTCGTAAACCAAGCATGCCAGGTTACTAACCGCCAATTTCAGTGATGATATAACCTCATTTTACTTTAGTTCACCTCTTTATATTGTACAGGGTGTTCCACTTATCGTGCTCACCATGGGTATCTTGAAAACGGGTAAGAGATAAAAGATAGGTTAAATAACATCAAACATAGAGCTTATCAAGGCTTATTATTATGTGTAAAAGTATTTTAGTAAAATCAACTTGTTTTTGTTTCATAGGCAAAAAACTGATTTTTTTATTAATATTAACGGGTATATGGAGGTTTTTTGGACCGCTAAGATAAGTCCACTGTTACAGTTTGACCCGTTCTTTAATGGACACCCTGTATAAAATTCTGTCGTTCAGGGAAAGCGCTAAAAGTGTTTTTTTAGTAATTTTTTTAATATCTGTTGCAATAAACCTTGTAGGTGGGTCTGAAAGTACGAGGAAAAACCCTGTATGTGACTCATAAATGGTAAAATTATTTAATAATAAATATCTCTGCTTAAACAAACACGAACGTTATCGGTATTTAATTCAGCTGCAAATAGAAATATCAATTATTTTAATAATTAACAGTTCTTATCTTTAGTTATATATCTTTGCACATAATGAGGTCATATCTAAGCTTTACCACTAACATTTCCCGCTGACAAATTGTGGAAAAACTAATATTTTGGGTTAAAGGTCTTCCCTGTTTACTTTTTGGTTTCAAACAAATTGCACTGGTTTTATTCCTATAAATTTCAGGCCCAATCTATGAAGTTCTGCAATTTGTTATTTCAAATTTTGGTTGTATGCTGTCACCAACCACTGGAAGGTGCTTGTTATATTATTTTCGTACATTTTATTTGCCTTACAGTAACAAATTAAATAGAAACTATAAAATTTAGAAAATACAAATTATTAATTATTATTATTATTATTAAAACATTGCAATTATTGAGTGAAAGAACTATAAGCAGACTCAAATGCTACCTTCACAGTGTTGTTCATACAAGTATGACAGTTTTAACCTCACAATCCAATGTTATGGAAGCGCCACCTATATCTCAGAACCAGAATTATTTTGGCATTGTGCCTCCTATAGTGTTTTCACTCAAAACGATTACAATGTTGGGTACCCCTGAACCGTTGACAGCATTAGGCCAAATTTGAGCAAGATCTTTTTGCCAGGTTATTAAGGGTTATTACTCCCACCTGCACATCAACCATATAGTCTGCAAGCAGTTAGCTGATTCGCTACGACTTGGTTTCGATCTGCTTATTAGAATCATGCCACCTGCTGTGATAATTTATAACCCCTAGTAATCTGTCAGATTTTTAAAACCGTCACCTGTCACATAGATTATTTATTTTCGTCTTATTTAGGCGTAACGTCTGAACTGGGTCACGAAATGGACACCCATTCTATTAACAAGGCGTCAGATTACGACCACCCGTCGTCGTTTATCGAAAGGCTGGGCGCAAACACCGATTCGTGCCTTCAGAGGATGTTCGAGTGCTGGGGCACTTTTTGTGCGCAAAGGCCCTGGCTTATACTGTTCTTTGGGGCGTGCGTTGTCGTGGCACTCGGACACGGAATAAAATACTTGAAGGTGTGTATTAGTGAAAGAAAACTAAATCTATTTTTGCCTGTACCTCATTTTCTAGGTAACGACAGACCCTGTAGAGCTCTGGGCGTCCCCAGCGTCGCGCAGTCGCGTGGAGAAGGACTACTTTGACAGTCACTTCGAGCCGTTCTATAGAAACGAACAGATCATCATAAGAGCGGTCAATCTCTCGCTTATCGCACACAACACTTCAGACGGAACTATAGTGTTTGGGCCGGCGTTCAACGACACCTTCCTTAAGGCGGTCCTAGAATTGCAAGAACAAATCAAGGCTATTGGGGCGAACGAGACTTACAGTTTCGATAAAATCTGTTTCGCGCCTTTGAGAAGTGAGAACCAGACCGAGACGTCGGTAAGCGAGTGCGTGGTGCAGAGCATTTGGGGCTATTACCAAGACAGCATTGAAACTTTTGACGACACCGGAGAGGACCCCAATGGATACGAAACGAATTATTTGGATCAATTCTTGACGTGTGCTGGGTAAGTGTAATAACTGTAAAGAAATACGGCCATATGCACTAACCCCTCTTTTGTTTTTCAGCAATTCCTACAACCCAAATTGCCTCGCCAACTACGGAGGCCCTGTAGACCCAGCGATTGCGCTTGGTGGTTTCCTAAAGGTGGGGGAGAACCTGTCGAAGCGGCCCCAGTATCAGAACGCCACCGCGGTCATTTTGACTTTCCTCGTCAACAACTACCACAATAAGAGCAGATTGGCCCCCGCCTTGGAGTGGGAGAAACAGTTCATAGCGTTCATGAAGAACTGGACTGCGACACAGAAGCCTGGCTTCATGGATATCGCGTACACGTCGGAGAGGTCCATAGAAGACGAATTGGATCGCGAGAGCCAGTCCGATGTGGTTACTATATTGGTGTCCTATCTGATAATGTTTGCTTACATTGTGGTGTCTTTGGGACAGGTGAACACTTGTTCTAGATTGTTAATCGACAGTAAAATCACTCTTGGCTTAGGCGGAGTCTTAATCGTGCTAGCCTCAGTCATTTCGTCTGTAGGACTGTTTGGCTTCTGCGGTTTGCCGGCTACTCTGATCATTATAGAAGTTATTCCGTTCCTAGTGCTCGCCGTCGGAGTCGACAACATCTTTATTCTCGTGCAAACTCATCAGAGAGAAGGCAGGAGACCGACTGAAACCCACGCCCAGCATATAGGCAGAACGCTGGGTCAAGTTGGTCCCTCGATGTTGCTCACCAGCGTTTCAGAGAGCTGCTGCTTCTTCCTGGGAAGTCTGTCTGATATGCCGGCGGTAAGAGCGTTTGCATTGTACGCCGGCATGGCGTTACTGTTTGACTTTTTCTTGCAAATCACTTGTTTCGTGAGCCTTCTGTCTCTAGACACGTTACGACAAGCTAGCAACAGATTTGACATTTTCTGCTTCTTACGGGGTTCCAAGAAGAACGAACCGGTGCCTAACGCGCCCGGGCAAGAAGGTCTTCTTTACACTTTCTTCAAATCTGTATACGTCCCAATTCTAATGAACAAAGTTGTGAGGTGCGTCGTAATGGTCGTGTTCTTTGGTTGGTTATGTTCCTCGATAGCTGTTGTACCGCACGTAGAAATCGGTCTCGACCAGGAATTGTCTATGCCCGAGGACAGTTTCGTTCTGAAATATTTTAAATTCCTCAAAGATTACCTAAGTATTGGGCCTCCTATGTACTTCGTCGTTAAGAACGGCTTGAACTACAGCGATCCAAAGTCGCAGAACTTGATATGCGGCGGGCAATATTGTGATATCGACTCGTTGATCACGCAGGTTTTCGTGGCGAGTAAGGTGCCTGAGACGTCGTACATCTCCAGACCTAGCTCGAGTTGGTTGGATGACTATTTCGATTGGTCGGTTGCAGCAGAAAGTTGTTGTAGGTATAACCCGGATACAAACTCTTTTTGTCCACATACTGACGGTAAGTTAACTTGGACTCGGTATCTTTTACTTAATAAATTCGAATTTTTTTAATTTCAGACGAATGTGACGCTTGTGATATCAGCTACCGCCCAGACAACAATCGACCCGTCACAGAAGATTTTGAACGATATGTTTCCTTCTTCCTCCGTGATAATCCGGACGCCTCGTGCGCCAAAGCAGGACATGCCGCCTATGGCCAAGGCGTCAATTACAAGACCAACGTTACCACTCACCTATCGGAAGTGGGAGCTTCCTACTTCATGGCTTACCACACTATACTAAAGACTTCTGCGGATTATTACGAGAGTATGCGAGCTGCCAGAAATGTGGCTGCGAACATCACAAAAACCATTGGCGTTGAAGTGTTCCCTTACTCAGTGTTTTACGTGTTCTACGAGCAGTACCTGACCATGTGGCCTGATACGTTAGAAAGCTTAGGCGTGAGCCTACTTGCTATATTCGTCGTGACGTTCCTGCTCATGGGCCTGGACATATTTTCCAGTCTTGTGGTGATTATAACGATCACGATGATCTTGGTAAACCTCGGAGGTCTCATGTACTGGTGGCATATAACCTTGAATGCCGTCTCGCTGGTAAATCTGGTCATGGCAGTTGGTATATCGGTGGAGTTCTGCTCTCACTTGGTTCACAGTTTCTCGGTGTCCGTGAAGCCGACCAGGGTGGAGCGAGCGGCGGACTCCTTGGCTCGGATGGGCAGTTCCATCTTTTCCGGCATTACCTTGACCAAGTTCGGGGGGATAATCGTGCTGTACTTTGCCAAATCCCAGATATTCCAGGTGTTCTACTTCAGGATGTATCTGGGCATAGTGCTGTACGGGGCTGCGCATGGACTCATCTTCCTTCCGGTGCTGCTCAGCTTTATAGGTGAGTGTGGGATATTTACGTTCTGTTTGCTACGGTGTCGGTCTTTCACTGCTAGTTTTGGTCATAACCGCGTGTCTGTATAGGTGTGTTAAATGTATGTGCTGTGGGTTACAAGTATTCATGTTTTCAGGTAAATTTGTGTTTACTGTCCATTTTTGTGTTGAAATTTGGAGCTTTAATACATCTTGCGTAGATAATATTTTGTATCATCGGGCAAATCGCTTAAGCCGTCTTGTAATTCAATAACCTATTGCTAGTAACCTCAAAAATACGCATTTTGTAAAATCTTTGAATATTATGTCAATTTTATCAAAATTTCTGCTTGGTTTCTGTACCATCAATTAAAACCTTGTTCAATGCATTATTAATAAACTTTTAATTAATTGCCTTAATCTAATAAAATAAGATGCTGTTTGTAGGTTAGAATTCCAACCTATAATAATAGCGTTTTATTTTTAATAACCTACAATATTAAAACTTTACAAATGTACTGTCTGCTGAGAGAGTTTTTAAATGTTAGAATGGATCCAAGCTATAAAACTATAAAATCAAAATTAAAATTGAAAATAAATTTTCAAAAACAAAAAATTTAAGGTTATGTTAGTCATATGATGCACATGATCCTAAAACTAATATCGTTCGTGTTTTTTTCTGTGGAAGGATTTGTATGTTGTGGCAGTTTACAAATATATTCATTTTCATTTCCCATACTAATTAAGTTCCATCTAATTTGTAAGAAGTTATTCATTAGTCCAAGGCTTAAGAGTCGTACCAAATAGCATTTTAATGCTAAGAAAACTGATCCGTTGTCTGTCCTTCATTATGTTTAATGTGTGTTATATGTTTCATCTGTTGTTCACGATTCATAATATGAATAACTTCTTCTCTAGTCTATTTCCCAAGACAAAGAATGTTACTCTGCAGTCGGTAACTCAACATTTGTAAATAAGTAAATTTTCATTACATGTAAATAAAATGTTGAGAACCGCTGTACAAAATTTAGTGGCTCCCATTGTAAATATATTATAACTGCTTCCTTTTCTTTAGCATATTTTTTTATCGTAGTTGTTAGTTAAGTGTTTATCTGTTGTGCCAAAAAATTATTAGATGTATTTATTTGTGTTAACAATAAGCATTTTGGTGTCATGCAGGATCGCCCATGAATAAAGAGAAATTGGCCAAACATCGGACTTTAAACGGGGAACATTTCCAGGAAACGCAATTCGGCAGAGTAAGATTATTTGTCTCTTTTTTTCTAGATAATTTTTATGCACCCTCATTTCATGTCATATTTTTTTGGGTTTTGTTGCCTGCTATATTGTCATTACAGTTTGCAAGAGCTTTAAATCTTAAGTTGTTTTTAAAAATAGTTTGAATACCGTTGCACAAAAAATTTTTTTTCTAACACTAGCTGCCATAAGAAAAATGATAGGGAAACGCGTATATTAGTTGGCATGTCTTATTTTAATTAGGAATGCACTAAAATGGCTTATTATTGTTATTTTATCGATAGATAAAAAAAAATCCAATGATTTTTTATTAATCTTCAACATGATGCCACATTGTGCCTTTCCCTCACATTTTTTTTTTGTCAAACAAAGTCGGTAATACAAAACGAAATACGTTGCAGCAAATCGACCATTTTATGCTTTATGCGTGTGGCTGCGGCAATGTCTAAGTCGTATATAATTTTTCAGGCGTGATGCAAACAAGAAGAAGACCGAATCACCAAGCACATCTGGAGGGATCAACCGAGCCAACGGTGGTGTCACCTTTGCTGCCATCCTCATCGCGCCATGGCTATGATGCTATAGCTCCAGAATACACGTAACAGAACACATTTCACTAAACTGTTCCTTTAAAACGTGGTTGTGATTGAGGATTCTAAATAATCGTGCGGTGCCGTGTGAAATCTCTCCAGTAATTATGTGTCTTATATTACTACCAAAAGCTACAAGGCGCCACACGGTGACACCTTGTGGGGTTTGGTCAATATACAAACCTAGGACGATTAGATTGCCGTGGAAATGCACGGCTGAGCCGTTGAATGGGTGTTCAATGGCTGAGTCAGGGTAATTCTTAATCCAAAGTATTTTTCGAAACCAAAACCGTCGGCATTTTTTTTTAAACAATTATTATTGTTGCGTGTTAATTTGTCATTTGTTGTTTTCATAAGTATAAAATAAAAAAGTATTGTTTGTATACCTAGGGATATTTGTAATTTTGTACTTAGGAAAATGTGTCGTTTTTATACAATATATACCTACTTAAATCATATCAAAAAAATGGTTTTGTGCGCTTCACTTTGTATATAATAAGCAGATAGAATATCCTCACATAAAAAGTATTTTTTTTACAAAGACTGTTGAAATCGAGGAAGGCCTTTGGAATTACAGTTAAGTTTATACATGAGTTAATCATCGGTAATGTGGCCAAAAGATCTTGAGATGTGCTTTGCAGAATGTAAAAAATGTATGTAGTTCGTCCATTAGTTTTCTAAGAAATGCTCATTTATTTAAGTGTATTAGATCAACAGGGTGTTTGATTTATTTAATATGTTTACGAGGTCACAAAAATAGAAATTCACTCACGTTTTATGGTTTACAGTTGGGGTTCTTTTTGTAGTGATCTTCATCTTTTCTACTGTCCTTCTCAGTGTTTTAGCAATTGTTTCTGTTCACATTCCACATTGAAGGAGAAAATTTCAGTGTATACTTGGTCTTTCTGTCTAGTTAAGATAAACTAAATTATTTAAAAAAAATTGTTTTTGTATAGACAAGAAAATTGTAGAATATACGTATTTTATATTACCGTTGTTTTATTTCTGCCATTTATACAATTAATTGTATGTCTGCATTAATATTATCAATTAATAGAAGATACTAATTAACAGTGAGGTCCTGTCTACGATCATATTTAAAAAAAAACTCTCTCGAGAGAGCACACCACATTTATTTAACAGATGGAAGTCGGTCCAAAGTTGTAAATTTAAGTTACCCACAAGTGTGTGATACGATAGTATTATTAGTGTTATTTTATATCCGAAGTAAGTAACATAACCTTAAAATTTTAGTTTTTGCGAATTTAATTTTAATTTTTGTAGTTTTAGCTTGGATCCGTTATAACATTTAAAAACTCTCTCGGACAGTAGATTTATAAAGTTTCAATATTGTAGACTATTAAAAATAGACTAATTATAGGTTGGAATTCCAACCAACAAATAGCATTTTATTTTATTAGATCAGGGCAATTAAAACCTTATTAATAATGCACCGAACAAGATTTTGGTTGATAGTACAGGATCCAAGCAGAAATTTTGATAAAATTGACGTAAAATTCGACAGTTTTAGATAAATGCACATTTTTTAGGTTAGTTATGACGTCAAGTGTACGTCACCCATAATCGTGCTGGGAAATAGGCGGATGGGAACATTTTGCCGAGATTCTTTATAAATATATTTTAGCACATTGTAGTGATTTGTGAAGCATAAAAATAGGTGCATCTCAGATATTTATGCATTAATAGGTAGGTACCTAAAGAAGGTTAAGGAAGAAAATTCATTACCTTAAACTCGAAGTTGGAGAAAAGTTCTTTCTTCGTTGAGAGCTATTATCCATTTTTTCCTCAGTTCATCATTCTTAGGAAACCTATAAAATGAAATGACGTATTATTAATATAATATTAAGCTAGAAATAGCCTAATTTTCGATAGTTACGTAGACAATGACAGGACAAATATAGGTTATTTATTCTTTATTCAAGAAACTTACGTGTGAAATGAAACCTCAATGTCGTTTTTATACTTATTGTTGCACCCATAAGCACAACAAGATACAACCATGTCCTCTTTTACAAATAATTCACTTAAAATGTGTAAAAAACTCGATAATGTGTAAAACAGCTCACACGTCTACAGAGTACAGACCACACACGCGCTGGTTTTACCAACAATCATCTGATATCTATCGGCATCTCTCTCGATGTCTCGTCCTCATCATCTCCCTCTCTAGGCTCAGTCCAGTTAGATATTTAACTCATTGGGCAGTACAGTCACACCAACATAAACCGATATGTTACGAACTATCTTCGTACCACTGTCGACGTCTACAAATGTAACGTCAAGTTGACAGCTGTTTGAAATTTGGGGTTATGTACAAAATGTCCAACTTGGGACTGTTCAAGTATCTGCAGTATTGGCCGCGAATGTAAGTTGATAAACATGTTTTTACGGGTCGAAGAAAATTGTTACCTCTCTTGCAATAACTGTTTGTGATACATTATTTAAAAATAGGGAGATAGTTAATGGAATCGCATTCTGTTCGTATGAGCCTACTTCATGAAGACGAAATGGTAGCTACCAAAGATTGGAGAAAGGCATTGAGGGCTCAACCTGCCTATAGGATCGTGAATAGGACAATTCGTGGACAAACCCAATTTATATGTGTAGTCGGCCTAATGGGTCTTTTACTTCTAATTATTTTATACTTGTTCCCCGCGAGACATTCATCAAGTGTATTACGTAGCAGTGATTATAATTATACTTACCCTTTAACGAGGCCCATTAAAACAAGCACTATGCACACCTTTCGGATAGGTAAGTCCTGAGAATATACTTTTCGCATAACGAAATGGAAATAGTTGACCATAATTTTTTGTAGCTATCATTGCTGATTTGGATACTAATTCAAAGAGTGAAGATGAGAAGAACACCTGGTACTCTTATTTTAAAACAGGCTACCTTAGTTACAACCCTAACTCGCATTCGGTTATCGTTACGTGGGACCGGAAAGAGCCTGAAAAACTGAGGAACAATTTTGCGTTGAAAGGTAGAGGCATGGAACTTTCAGAACTAGTCACGTTTAATGGAAGGTTACTTACGTTTGATGACAGGACTGGCATTGTTTATGAAATCGTCAACAATAACATCATACCTTGGGTGTTGCTGATGGATGGAGACGGACAGTATGTTGCTTATTATAACTGAATTGACTTTAAATGTGTATAGTATAGTGTCACAAAGTTCAGGTACAGTACCTATTTTAATTTTTTGTTCTTTTAACAATATAGGAACCATAAAGGATTTAAATCGGAGTGGGCAACAGTAAAAGACGAAATTCTCTATGTCGGATCCATGGGCAAGGAATGGACGACGCCGTCGGGAGAATTTGAGAATAACAATCCCCAATACATTAAAACTATCACCACCAAAGGTCAGGTATGTATGGTCCTTGTACCATGTTTCTATTGGTACGTAATGATCTCTATTCGACTTAGGTGTCTCATATCAATTGGATCGACCAGTACAAAAGGATAAGGGAAGTTCTAGGAATATACTGGCCTGGATATATGATTCATGAAAGCGGAGTGTGGTCGCACGTGCATCAACGATGGTTCTTTTTGCCAAGACGATGTAGCAAAGAGCCGTATAACGAGTCACTGGATGAACACAGGGGGTGCTCAGTATTGATCTCGGCTGATGCCGATATGTCCAATATACAAGTAGTACAGGTGAGGAAGGCTATAAATTTACCGAATAAACGCATCAATATTGGACTTCATTTCAGATTTCAAACTCGAGGCCTACAAGGGGCTTCTCAAGCTTCAAATTTGTTCCCACGTCGAGGGACCATGTTATAGTTGCGCTGAGAACAGAAGAGCTCGAAGGCAGTACTTCCACTTACGTAACGGCGTTTACCATTCACGGAGAAATTCTTTTAGACGATATACATATAGCAGACGTCAAATACGAAGGATTTGAATTTATATAGCATTCCGATGTGCAGTAGTAGAAAAACTGTAAGATATTGTACATAAAATTTGTATATTTTTTGTAAGTATGAAATAGGCAGTAAGTGAGTATGTGTATAGTATTAATTTATCAATAAAACAATGCGACAAGAATCACATCGTTGTTCAAGCAAAGGCTTTGCGTTAGGAAAATAAATTTGTGCCATGGACAGCAGCGTTATAGAATTTTATAAAATTTAAATATTTTTATTTATAACAAACACAAGTTATCGTAAAATTACCGATATCGTGATCCTTGGGACTGTGGACTATTATGTAGACAAACACCATGTAAATGTCTGGCTTACAACATGGCAGACAGCGTGACTAATCGTTTCCGACGATAAACGTATTTACATTTTTATGTTATGACCACATCTTATGGGTAGCTTTTTTATGATCTATTCTCATAAAAATTGAGTGAAAACAAACTATGAAGGTATATTTCTAAAGAAATTTATTTCACTTAATAAAATGAACAACAATATAAACATTAAAAAACAATACTGCAATTTTTCAGTATCAAAATACAATATCGTTTTATCCCACAAATAAAGCCTTATTTTTAGGTATATATGCATTATATATATGCGATAATTGTAGTACAGTATATAAAGTAAAGTAGGTTAGTAGTCTACCGCTAAAAATATAATATATATATAGTATTATTCATAATATAAAAACTAATTGAGTAAAATAAAATGGCGCAATTCAAGTTGTAAAATGTCTGGGTGAACTAATAGACCAGTTTGCGGGGTTAAACCCGGAAAACATTTCGGGAAGGATTTCTTTTCGTAGAACGGTAGTTTTGGGGGCGGAAAAAATATTAATGGGTTCAGAAATTATTAACTATGAAACTTTCGCTTATAACTTCAAAACAATCAGAATTACGTTCAAAATATTCATATACATTTTTTTACTATACTAATAATTCTGATTTTTATCTTTTTATGCAATAATTTCTGAACTTACGAATATTTCCTCTTAACAAAGTAGGTTATATCATCTTACCCCCGCTATAGAAACAACCCATGGGCTGTAAATTTTTTACACAGCTAATAACAACAAATATAAAATAAAATATGTAGAGAGGGCCAATACCTATGTGTAAGAGACAAAACTGTAATTTTCTAATATCTGGTATATATCTGAGACAGAAGCGAGAAATCATCAGGAGCCGCGATGCCAGTAAGACATCTAAAATTCCATCCGAATCTGTACCGCCTAACCTTATATTAGTAGGTAAATCCAATAAATGAAGACACATAAGCCAGGGTGTCAAACCTAACCTATAAACTTATTATACTGTACTACTTTAACCCCACAGCCTGCGATATCTGCTCGTACACGGTCCAAGCCATCGCGGCCATCAGCGTGCGCCGCAACATCCTGGGGACCATGCCTTTGAAGTAACCCTGCACGCCATATTTACCATGGACGTACACCACAACAGACCACAACCCCTTGAACTTGTTCGGGTACAACTGCATTTTTGTTTTAAGGACGTCGGCTGGCTGGGTGACGACAGAGGCTAGTATGCCGGCAGTTACGCCGCACGTGAAGTGAATCGGGGACGCATATGGAGAGCTCAACATATCTGCAATGATTTATTTATTAGGTAGAATCAGAAATTAAATTCGTAGGTATTTTAATTCTTACCTTGCGGGACGGCCAGTTTGGCCTGCGTGTAAAACATTAGGTACAGGCCGGAAAACGGCGCGTCTCTAAATAACGTTGGCACTAGTCCACATGTCATTCCTTTCATCCCTTCGGTGCGGTATATTTCTTTCAGGGCGGCTAGAACTCCGTTGTACCCATAGACACCACTTTCAACTCTGAAAGGAAACGTCAAGACTCGTAATTTAAATTTATGCAAAGCAACGTTTGCAACGAAGAACAAGATACTACAGCCAACTTTGAATTATATTTTTATGTTTCTTTGGCGGACGTTGAGGTTGAAAAGATGCCTACCTAGTCTTTACGACGGTGATTGGGATCAAGGCAGCTCCACTCATGCAACGCGCTATCATTCCAATAGCTACGGATTCCAGTGGGCTGGGCGTTTTGTCGGTAAAATAATGGGTCTTGATGTAGTCCACAGAACAAAAATAGAAACCTACTCCTGGCACACAGCGGGTTATAGACTGGAAAAAGAGGACGTTTAGAGCGTCTGCATATTTAAAAAAAAAAATGAACAACAACAAAGTGACTATCTCTTTGTATGTATGCGTTATATAATTATGGAATTTATTAGCTGATAAGCTTTTCTGGTTTTATGTCGGGCATGTTCATCAAGCATGATAAAAATTTAATACGCAAAAATATTTATCAACAAAGACACACGCTAAAATATTTCTGTTAAATAATCGGCGCTTATCTAGAAGATTGTGACCTCATGAAGAGGAATTTGGATTAAAAAAAATATATCTAATGGTCAATTAATTCTTTTTTAATCAGTGAATTTTTAATTAAAACAGTACTTCATTGTCTCACGTCTCGTGTAAAATCTCGAATCCCGCTCGGTTGCGCCTCTTGTAAAATCACTAATATTCACTAATATTAGGCCAAAATGTGATTGCTTTGTGCGTAATATTTTCGATAATTAAACAGTTTTGTTTATTTCGCAATAATGCATTGTTTGAATATAATTTCACTTTTAATTAAAGTCCAAGGTTTATACTAACGACAAAATAATTTAATTTTAAATGCAAATAGGTACTCATTTTTCTATATACATATTTTAAAATACTTACTGGTGTCATTCCCCTCCATAGTCCGCGGACGTGCTCCTGTTGCAGGATGTTCGTAAAAACTGCCACCATACTGACGGTGCCATGGCGACCACTAAAAAAGATTAATTATAAGTAGTACTCTCATCGACGTGCTTTTAAAATGGTATCATTAACTTACTTTATAAGAGCAGTAGTTGGGTTTTGCAGGCGGGTTTTCACTAGGTCCAAGGGCTGGAACAAAATGGTGGAAAATGTTCCGGAAAAGGACCCAGCTAAGAAGGCTTTAACAACGGGATACTGAAAGAAAAATCAACGATTAACACCTAATCTAAAATATGTCAGTTAATTCTATATGTACATTTTTAAACTTACACTAGTAACGATATCCATCTTTAAGTACGAAAAGACAAAATCGTATCAGTCTCCAAAATCAAGTCTTGTAATTATCTTTCTCTCCCAAGGGAAAATTGTTTGGCAAAAATACTCTACAGATATATTTTAGTACGGAACGGTACTAAATACAAAATTCTAGCAAGTATCAGAGTAGTCTGAATAGTAGATGGGGTTGACACGGAATTTGTTAACAATGGTCATGTTTTCGGCCCTTAAGTACTGCATTTATATAACTTTTAAAGACACTAATAAAAAAGAACAAAGACAAAGAATTAGATGAAGTAAGTTTTGGAAGTCTCCGGAGTCTTCTACAACGTATATTAAACCAACACAATATCAGACACACTGTCGTAGATACTGATTTGAATATTAATGTTACGCTCAGCCTTGTGCTTTATATATAGCACTGAAAGGTCAAAAGTGATGTGATAACATTTTAACATGCTAATACATTAGACCCCCAATGCTGATAGTTAATCTAACATGTACTGGAGATAAATTTGTGTACCAAGTCACAACAAGATAATCGGCCTCGGAATTAGAATTAGAAATTTTATAGCCCTACTAGAATGTTGAAAATCAACAGAGAAATACCAGAATTTTCTACAAAAAAAAATAACAAACATCGTAAACGTGGAATGCTTCATAAACTTTGATTTCCTTGAATGGGAAATATAAATAGTGTATTTAAACGGTTATATTTTTTAACTGTTTAGTATTACACGCACAGTTCCATGTTCGATAACACCCTGTGGCAATTTTTCTGTCATTGTGTGTACAATTTAATGGTTCTCAACGGACGAATTTTCCAAGGTTGGAGGGCACCTATAACCCTGGTAGGCTTATTTTTAGTATTATCTGAGATGGAGATACGGGGAAAAGAGGTCACGGGCAAAAAATGAGATCGAGACTGATTCACGACCGGCCTTATAAACCTCTTTCATACTGATAAATGTTCAATGCTGCCCAAGTCGAAAATTTAATTTCGAAGTTCTGTCGTTAACTCGCTCTGTATGACCGCTGACCCAAATTGGTTTTGATAAAACGCTTTTGTCTATTTACTTACATCTTCTAAATAAACTTTTTTGCCATTCACTTGACCCCCTACGGGGGCTATCAGTCCAATCTTACTGTCGTCAACAACTTCTATTTGCATCTGATATCGATTCGCCGGGGTTATGTAACGACAATAAAAATCTACGCTTTTTGCGTTTTACTTTCAAATTCATAATTTTTTATCAATTGCACTTGCATAACAAACAGCTGATTCATCCCCAAATCCAAGATAAATATTGACAACCAGATACCTAACCTATCAAACGACAGCTGAATGTCATGATTGTCAAGGACCAAGGTCGCTCAGTCATTGGTCGGTTCTTATTTGTTATAACAGGTAACATAATTCCCATTACTTATAATGGTCGTAAGATAAAAATATTGCAGGGCCGGGCTTGGACTCTGGCACCTCTGCTGATGAACTTTTCATGGCGCCCCTTGGACGCAGGATTAGGAAAATAAATCGATATCGCAAAAATAGAATTAAATAGAGGTTCTGGTCCCATATTGAATGGCACCGTCGACCGTGACCCCTCAACACAGTTTTGGAAACTTTCGGAGTGACTAGACATACGACATACCTAATTAATGATGGGAAAACATGTTTATTTCTTTGTTTTGACCTCCCACAATCTTCTAATCAAAACAGATAATGGGATAATAATATATTTAGTTATTTTGATCGCTGTATTTTTGCAAATTAGGATGTATTTGTAATAACCGTAAACAGATTAATTGGATGAAACCAAACCTATTTACTAAGTCCTTTATATTACGACTCCAGATATGCCCACTTAACACTTGGCTGATGGAAATTTAATTGTCGCGTGAATAATTCCCACAAAATGGGTGTTTCCACGTACTTTAAATGCCTACATAAACCTAGTACGCTCGGTAGTTGAAGGATAGTGATTTTGTAATAAAAACGCCTATATTTACTTGTTTTTAAACACAAAACCGATGTCAGAAGTCAATTATTGAACAATGTCTACGGGGGGTCCTCTTATCTTTATCACAGAGAGGCTAAAGTGTAAGTACACAATAACAGATAATGCTGGGAAATATAAGCAAAAAGGAGACCGTAAGC
This sequence comes from Rhagium mordax, assembly GCA_963680705.1. Lineage (NCBI taxonomy): Eukaryota > Metazoa > Arthropoda > Insecta > Coleoptera > Cerambycidae > Rhagium > Rhagium mordax. The sequence goes on along the minus strand of OY796662.1, from coordinate 58,032,032 downwards.
TAATAAATGAAGATATCATATTGCCAATGTCTGCATCTGGATAAAAAGCATTTACACAACACGGACTCACATACGAGAGAGAATTGTATTTAGACTTTTTTAGGTTAACAGGTTAACCTAAAAAAGTTATTGTACAACCACGTGATCACAGAATTAGGCAACCATATAATCACAATAGTATTTTATGCCGAAGAAATAAAATGTGTGCTTGGTCACGTGGTTTAGGATCATCTATGAAGGCTCTGACATAATATCATTAATAAATAATCATATAATCAGGCAGCTAAAGAGTGTTTAACTAATAGGCTCACTGGATTTCCTACCTTCATTACTGAGCTTAAAAACTGGATTCTTGATTTTTTTTAGGAGAATCCAATTCCCAGAAAAATCGAAAGACAAATATACGAGGTGCGGTAGAAAGGCAGACCATTAAGAAATTTTACAACCTGTATATAATGCGAAAATCTTTATAAATCCCAGGCAACACCCTGTATAATTGCACGTAGATATTCCAACACAAATAAATTCCTATAAATAATTGAACAATTTTAAAAAACGTACCTGTCTGTCCATTTCAACTAAATTAATAATCTCGAGTGATCACAGGAACTATCTTCAAATTTAATTGATTAACACAACTACACAGTAGATATTTTTGTGTGTTATAAAGGTCTTCGCGTTATCACGTGATAGTAATCGTGGCATGCAATTTTTCAATAATGTTTAAAAACATGAGCTATCTTATTAGTATTCTTTGCTGGGGGTACGAGGGTCAGTAGGTTAACTACAGAGTGCTCTGGCAAAAAAAGAAAATAAATAAATAGCAATTTGGTAGGTACCGTTTTTGGTTTAAATAAAATGAATATTTAGGACCAAACCCGTAAATTATGTAGGCAGTGTTCCTTTCCTTCAAAAAATAAACTGAAGCTTTAAATAGAGAAAAACCTCAAAGCAGTTATACAATTATTTGATTCACCCTGTTTATAGTTACCATGTGAAAATGATTATGTTTATGATATGCTTGCGTTATTTATAATGATAAATAATATTAAAGACCTCAACTGCCTTATTATTGTAACATCGAAAGTATTTTGTAAAAATAGTACGATAATGTTATTTTAATCTATACGAAGTGTTTCAAAATATGGTATTATGGAATAAGTTTCTTAGACAAAAATGTATATTTTTGTTACTTATTGAATATTTTTACCTACTGCTTGTTACACACATTTTTTTCTATATATATGTTTGAAAATTAATAGGTAGAGCTAAAAAACCTTGGATGGGAACTGAATTTGCTCCAAGATGGTGGATGGGCGGGGCTTAACATTCTATTGTCGTCACTGTTTCAAATAGGTACAACAAACTACAGAGACTTTATAGGGACAGTGGCGACAAATTGTTGTCAGCATTTTGATTGGTAGTTGGATTCACGTGGTATGTACCGCCATTAACAGGCTAAAAATGTTGAAATTGTTTAAACTTCGTATTATACTTGTATACTTGTGTATTTTTAACAATTTATTGTGACTTATTGAACATATAAAAGCTACTCGTGATTAGTGTATTGTAAAATGACTATTTAGAGATTTATTTAATAATTTTATATTGTTGTATTCATAAGATAAGTGTTGGTTTAGTAAGATTAGTTTATGAACTAAAATATTCTAGACTTTCATTAAATTACCATTATCATAATAGTAGTTTCAATAGTCAACTGAAGAAAATCAACCCAAAATGTTTTTTGTTGGTTGGAATTCTAACCTATAATTATCAGTCTATTTTAAATAATCTACAATATTAAAACTTTATAAATCTACTGTCAGAGTTTTTAAATTGTTACAATGGGTCCAAGCTAAAACTACAAACATTAAAAAGAAAATTGAAAATAAATTTGCGAAACTAAAATGTAAGGTTATGTTAGTCCTGATAAATTTAGCCTCATAATGGCGGATGGGCGTGACTTTGGCTCTATTGTCGTCACTGTCCCTATAACATCTGTGTACTAAAAACCTGCAACCAATGACAAATAATCAATTGACTAGAATATGGGTGAAAGTTGATTCTACCAATAGAAAATCGTTATTCTCCGACAGCCCTCGTAGCGTCATCATCCCTTACGTGGGGTTAGTGCGAATCAATACACTCGGCCTAGATACAGCGCAGACGCTTACCGAAGTCAACACTGCTTTTGACAACTCTGTCAAAAGCAGCCCCGTTTTTAAAATAGACGCAAATTTCAGTAAAACCAACCCTTCTTCTAGGAAGGCTAGTCGCCAGAAGCCACGCAAGATATGGTAAGAGAGTGCAACCCAGTCATGAGACACTTGGCGTAGTAAAAGATAGGGCGACAAATATTTAAGAAGATACTAAACATGGATAGCACCTAATATATTTTTGTAAAAAAAATGGCAACTTCCAATGCAACAGTACCTGAGGACGAAACTTACCTGGATAGTGAAAACCAAGTGCCTGAATGGGTGCTAGCAAGCCGAGGAATTAAGCTAATTATAAATAACCAAAATGCCGAGGCGCAGAAACTATTTTTGCAATATCCGGATAGTATAGTTATGTTCGCTGGATATTCTTTTGCTATATTCATAGTAAGTAAAACTTCTTTCTGTTTCTTGTAGCCATAAGCATAAGTGAAAGTCTTGCATCTCATAATTATACAACCATACGTAATACTGTCACGGCGCAATAGTTGTTTGTGAAGAAACTGGAGAAATGTTTATATTATTAAAAACTTTGTACAACCTAAGCACAATCAATAGTATTAAGTATAGACAGAAAAGAGAAAATGTATACCTGGTTGCCTATTTTTGGTCACGTGGGCTGCCTTCATAAACATGGACGCTGGCTGTGTGTGTAAATATACTTCTTGTTTACAAATGTCAGTTCATAACCTCTTATTTTGTTGAAAATTGTGACCAGAGTATGGAATTCTTCATATATATTTCAGAAAGTAAGGTTATAAACGTGTCACATGTCACATGTGCCTAAACAGGAAGATTGGGTTGAAGTTAGCTGCAAACACAAACAAAAGCGACAAATCGTCGTATACATGGTTGCATAAGCTAAGTGATGTCACAACCTCACGACTGCATTCCATTGATTGGTGAGTGTGTAACTTAAAAGATTTAAGAAACTAGTTGAGTCCTAATGAAATAAAAAACTTAATTAACTTCCTGCTAATACAGCGAAGTAGTTTGTGCAAACAAAAAATAGTACGTACTATACAGATGGGCGTTCCGCCTTCCAAGTTGACGTCATTAGGAGATTATCATAGCTAACAATGAAACCTATTTGTAGTTACAGAAGTCGCCCAAAAAAATGTAATAAATCGACCGCCTTGGAAGAGTCCATAGTTGATTTATTGATCTGCAACCTAAATTTTTTTATGCATAAAAAATTGTAATAGGAAGTGACATTGGCCATTCAGTTGTACATTGGTTGAGATCTAGGTTAAAATAATTTAAAACATACGATAAGGAAACGCTATTAATGTATTCTATCTCGTGAAAGGTCAGACATCAATATTAATTTGGCGAGTGTCCAAAACATGAGGACCCTTTATCAACTATTCCACGTCCGTTAAATCGACACAAGCAGCGATACGGCTCATTTGAACATTATACAAGGTGTTTGAAGTTCGCAAAGTAAAGATTCCACGCTTAACTTTGAGTAAGCGACAAGCTAGGGCAAACGTGGCAACACTAACATTTCTCCAGTTCCTTCATATTCATCATTTTGATAAATAGGGCGAGTTGCTTTATTCACCGGTGGATCCATCAGATGTGTTTTATCTCGTTCTATCTCCGAGGTTAGAACGAGATACAACACATCTGGTGGATCAACCGGTGAAAAAAGCAACTCGCATATACACAGAACCTTCATTAATCGCCGTAAATCACGTTACCAAAAATAGGCAACCAGTTACACATTTTGGTCAATGAGTGTATATATGGTTGCCTAATTCTGTAGGCACGTGACTTTACAATCATTTGTAGTAACTAAACTCTCAGCTTCGGTTGTCGTTCTATTTCAGGACGCGCTGATGAGCTTCGAAGAGGAGAAGTTAGCCACGGCAGTCGCCACCCTGAAGGAGGTAGAAAAGCGATGCGCCACAGAGAGCGGTTGGTTGAAACACGTCACTTACAAAGTTTTCGGAGCCGCCGAGAAAACCCGACCAAAAACGCTGGCCGAGCAACTGGAGACCCAGATCATTTTGGCCGACTCGCAGGTGTGCATAGCGATTTTGACTTTCCTCCAGCAGGAGATTTCTGGATACTTTAAGGGGGGCTGGGTGCTGAGGAAGGCCTGGAAGGTGTACCAGAAGTCTTACAAGGAGATCCTTTGCTTGTATAAGGAGCATGTCGGAGAGCTGCATTTGCCAGGTAGGTGATATTTTTGGGCGAGCTTCGCCATCTGTTTGTAGGGACAATGCGCGGGAAATTTGAAAGTGAAAATCTCAATGTAATATCGCTGCAGTTACTGCAGTTTAAAATAAATCAGATAATGGAATCTGCGACAAGAAAAATGGCTGACAAATGCTGAGAACGTTAAAAAATTAATTGAAGGTTAAGAGAAGTACCTTCAAAAATATGGCGGTCTCCGCGCATGCGCAAAGAAACCGGATTTTAGCGGGCGGCGGGAGAGTTTTTGTTTAATACTGCTATGGATGAAGCAAATATTAATCGTGAATATGCTACGTATTTATTTTAAAAGAGGATATTTGAAAAACAGGACAAATTGAGTAATATTAAATTGGCAATTTAAAGTTTAAACAAATACTGCTGTAGCAATCAAAATTGTTGTTTACAGAATTTTAAAAATTAGTCTGACGCAGACGTGCAGTTGTTTTCTGTTGTGGCTCACCAAAATATAATTGCATACCTAAATCCGGGCATTTATTCGTTTAACTTAAATTAGTAAATAAAGAATGAACGGCAAAACAAAAATGTCATTATTCATTACAATATAAATAGAATAATCATTACGCTAAACGTGCTGATACAAATTTGACATAATAAACAATGTTAATGTTCAACAATAGGGTCCTTGCACATTTTTTTTTTAAATGGTAAAAATGACCCTTTATATCTAAATATCACCTCCGCAAAGTATTTTTTTAAAGCGTTTACTTATAATAATTTTATAAGCAATCGAAGTTTGAAATTAAATCGGGCGCGCCAAAACGAGGCGTGGCTAGTGTGACGTCACGTGGCTCATTCCGCTGACGTCATATAATCTAAACTGGACGGATTTCCGGTAACCAGCAGCGCAAGCCTTGCCAGCAGCGTAGTTCAACAAGTGTTTGACACTTGGCAGTCGAATTTGACAGTTCAATGTTTTGAGGTTATTAATACTTTTATTAATCTTTTTTGAAAGCAAAAAGTGATTAATTGTTAAATTTCAAACGTTATGCACTGAAAACTTCATTATTAAATATTTAAATCGAAAATACCACCCTATACATGTAGATTTCAATTCAGGTTATCCTTTAAAGTAAACGAATATTCAGCCAAGATGTGATGATGCACAATAACGAGCGCTGAGGCCTTGCGTGTTTTATTGTTTTATTTTCTTAATTTTCTTGAATGCAATTGAGATGTGTAGTAATCCTCATAGAGCGTCATATATTGAAAGACAATGGTTTATAGATATTGCACGGTACCCGATTTTAAAAGTACAACGATTTCCACACCATCAAAAACATTTTAAAGTGCCATTAGACGAGAAGCATCGAAAAACGTATATGGTGACCTGCTTCGTGACATCACCACCAATGACAAGGCGTTTTCATGTGACGTCAATTTAAAGGTGTTTGTTTGAATTTTAAATGGAAAATTAGGCTGGAATTTTTATTTTTTTTTCAAAAATATATGCGAAGAGGCTCTTAAATTTACTAAAAGATGTGGTTTATTAGCTTTTGGAAGTAAAATAAATTATATGCAAGGTCCCTATTTAATTATATTTATTGTTGGTGTTGTATTTCCTTGTTATTATTTTTTAATTCACTTATTTCGATGACATATTTCCGCCATTGAGGCTAATCAACGACACCAGGAGGCAAACCACCCTCAACGTGGAAAATTTTGCTGAAATTTTGTCGAATAGTTAAAGTTTGAATTACGGAGATATTTAAAATTTTCTTTTATTATGTTTGGCACGATTTTATTCGCACCTTGTATGTCAGAGATCAATTTTCGATATAACATTCTAAAGACCCACTCTTCAATATTTTTTTTACATCTAAAGAATATAATTTGTATCCCTCAATATTTGAGTAATATATAAATATTTAAACATATGCAATAAATTCTTCCTTCATATTTGGTGCTACTAGGAATAGTTCTTAAATATTTCCTCCAAAGGAGAAACGAATTAGAATTCTACGCCTCGGAAATGTAGCCTCTATAAGCATATGCTTTAAGGGTTAAGCTCCCTTGTGGCTGGTAGGCAACCGGCGTGTCATCACTAGCACGTTGGTTGCATAATTGTACCGTTACAACTAATGGAGTCTACTCAGAACCTGTTTTCGTTGTGTTTGTCTACAAAATACTCTTTATATCGATTTCTCCACGCTTGACTGAGAAACCGCCTAATTATACATCCACACGTATCTGTAGCGTGTAACGTTCATTTATCCTCACAAAAAATAATTACTGCTTTGATTACGGAGAGAAGGTTAGCCGAGAGGTTAATGACATTCCTTTGTTAGTCTGGTCTAGTAAAGATTATCTGTATTTTTTATTCGGAGTGCTATAAATATAACTTAATTGGGCGCGTTCGATGTGTTAAATCGCTTCTTGTTTTTTAGATCCTGCCCAGATTTCGATAACCCCTACCGAACCGTCTGCAGATAGTGGAAACGAATCGACCACGGAATGGGAGATTCCCCCTGAATCCCACACCAACGGGTATATCCAAACCTCTAAGATCCCTCATTCTAAGTCCGCGATCCTACACAGAACCCCCAACGGTCCAGAATTCAATTGCTCGAATTCTCCCGAAAGCTCAAAAGCCGAGGGGGTTTCGAGGAACCGCCAAAAAAATTTCACCTTCTTAAAAAAATCAGCGTCCATTAACGGCGCCTTGACAAATCACTCGCGTAAAGAGAGCTGGAGTTCTAGGTTTAGCCCTTTCCACAATTCCCTATCCCTATATAGCTTTCCTTCTCTAAGTCTATTTTCTTCACAAGAGAACATGTAAGTGCTCGCACAAGTAAGTCGTGATTGTTAAGGTAATTTTTGTCCTGTTTTTCAAAGAAAGGATCAGCCAATCGAGAAGGAAGTCATAATCAGGCTCATGGGCGCTGTGTCGTTCGGCTACGGACTATTCCAGCTGGGAATCTCGCTGCTGCCGCCCTCCCTGATGAAGCTCACAAACATTCTGGGATTCGGCGCTAACAGACAGAACGGAATAGCCAGCCTGATGTACGCCAGGCTGGGAGTAGACATGAGGGCTCCGTTAGCGACGTAAGTTCGAAACAGCAATGTTCCCCGTAGCTTCTTACCTATAAGTTCTTTGTGTCTCACCATAGCGCAAACATGTGTTCGTGTTGTGTCATTGGTGCGTCCTTCAGTCGCCGCCATCGACAACAAAACACATGTTTAGAACGCTGGTTTTGCATTATTTTAGGCTTTCTTTGCTCTGGTATCATACTATAGTGAGGCCTTTTTACGCCATAGATGGGAATAACGTGCAGGCCGGAGTGGACGCTTCGACTAGGCTCCTAAGCGAGACGGAAGCGGAGTTTGCGAAATCGGCGTTGTTTTTGTTTTTCAGAGGAAGAGTTTGCCGATTGAATGTAAGTTTTTGGGACTTATTTTAGGTAGTACCAAAGTTAATTAAGCAAATATTTTTTGTATTTCAGTCAGATATCAAGGGGGCGTTGTCGTCTTTCCAGCAAGCTGTGGACAATGCGCAGCAAAGGGAGATCAAAATTTTGTGTCTGCACGAGGAGGGTTGGTGTCATCTAATCGAGCTGAATTACCGAGCGGCGGAAACCACCTTTCTTCATTTAAAGACAACTAGTAGATGGTCGCGCTCTTTTTATGCGTATTTGTCAGCCATTTGCACAGGTAAGGATTAAAATTATTTTTTTCCGTGGAGGTAGGTGGTTACTTTGACGCCTGTGGGGCAGCGATGCTATTAAGATGGTATTTCTCGGGCGCCAGTTTCTGTCTTAGAATGTAGAAACACCAATTTTCTCTATTAGCAGGATAAAGGGGGCTTAGGTAGCCGCAGTGAAGAAACGGTTAAGCCAGTGGTCTATATTAACCTAGAAAGAAAACGAATGAAAGAAAGAGAATGTTCGTGTTAAAAATATAAACAGGATTTATTCAGGTTAACTTACTTATTACTATGGTTAAATATAAAATATTTGTATACAGGACACATCGGTATATTAAATCGGCGCGATAAATCTAGTATATATATCCTGATACATTTAACAGAAATTATATTAAGCATAATTTACTGCTTACAAATCCTGGACGGGTCGGATGGGCTGGTGGTTGTCGGAGCGGAATGCTAACTGGCTTTAACTATCTCGGCATAGAATTAATAACAATTAATTCTGTGCTTTCGGTCTAGCTATTTTATAATCCGACGATTCGATCAATGCGGTGCGGATTACTGGATGCGGTTACATAGTGTAGAGGAATGTAGTTTAATTTGGGGAGTGTTCTAGGTGCTTGCGGGAACTCCTCCAATTTGAAGTTGGTGGGGGAGGTACACCGAGATATAATCGGCTTTCCGAAAGGAGGACAGCTCGACGAGTTCCTGAACAGGAGGATGAGGTGCATCCCCATCGACATGGAGCAAATAAGAACCAAGAAGCCAGTGTACTGGAAACTTTTGATTTTCGAAATGTTGTACCTTTGGAATGCCTTACCTAGCTGCAGTAGGGAGAACATTAATCAAATTCTAACAGGTAAGAGGTGGAGAAATTAATGAAAGGGAGTCTGGCCTGGTATTTTCTGGTTGATAACTTGCCTAAGTGGAATTTTGTGTTTCAGATTGTAACGGGATATCAGATGTGGCGAACGACGAACCCATGATCGGCCTGTCGAAATTAATTCTGGGCTGCACGTACTGTGTTCAAAGACGATTTGACGAGGCGGTGGAGAACTTCAGGAAGTGCTTGGACATGAGGAAGAGCCTCCCGGCCAATGCGGAGGATGCTCACGTGTCGGCCTTTTGCCAGTACGAGCTTGGCGCCCTCCTGCTGAGGAGAGAGGAGGTAGAACTGGCGCCTCGACAAAATTTTGCTCTGCTAATTATTTTTTGCCTTGTTCTAGACCAGAGAGGAGGGGAAGATTCTTCTACAACAAATGTCCCACTACAGCAAATACGACTTTGAGCAAAAACTGACCGTCAGGGTATACTCCATATTGAAACACATCTAGACCAAGTATTTGACAATATACACATATTTATACATTCTAAAACGTTTTATTAAAAAAGTGAATTTATAGCATTTGCCACAGTTATATAAACAAAAGCCTATACAGAATTATTTATTTTTAACGTACGCGTACGGCGGATAAAGACGTACAGAGTATGCGTAATTTCTGAAAATGAATAATCTGGCTCTGGCAGTCAAATTAATTTGAATTAGGTCATAACCACTGCACTTAGGCTTGTAAAACAGTGTTAATTAATTCATAGTCCAATTCATTTTCAGAATTTTACAGCAACTGTTTCCCCACTTAGAGCAAACAGCAACAGAACTTCTTATTGTTTGTTAACACGTTAACACACACGAACTGGTTTCATTAGAATACTGCGTTAACATATCCAGATTGAAAGAACGTACAGTTGTGTCTGATGGCGTCCGAGCGGCTGTGAGAGAATGTGTCCAGAACGAGTATCTCAAACGTCGTCTATACATTTTACAACCTTTCTGCGTCCCTATATGACAGTTGTGCTGCCCATGCCAACTGTGCTGGGCAATCCAAACTTCATAAAATGATATCCCCTAGACTTAAACTCATTGAATGTTAACTACGCAAGAACTGTATTGCCATAGCCTAGAAATAAACATGGCATAAACTTTCTGCGTCCGTATATGGACGCAGAAAGGTGGAGGACGCCGAATCATATGTAAATTTACAATATAGGGACGCAGAATAGGTCGCGAGAATCGCGAGATATATATACAAATTGATTTGATTGATAACATTATAGATTATTCATTTGAACCGGGGTTATGTATGGATGTTCAGTTTCGTCTCCGTCCATTTTGTGTTGGTTATGATTGTCCATTAATGATTAGTGTATATTCAAATGTTACTACTTATTTATTGATTATCTAATAAACAATTTATACGTATATAAAACTGAGTTTAATTTATTATTAAAAATTAATTAAATAATTATATTGTTTGTTTGCTTTTGGTCCGTGCACTTTACTTACACAAACACACAGATATAGATTGATTTCAAAAATTCGTCCACCAGCCAGCGTCATCGACACGAATTCCAGAGCTCGAGCCAACAGATTTTCTTCTTGTTTACCGCTTGATGTTTGCATTCTGCTGGATAATAAATTTACAATTTTTCCTACGCTACAAGATGGCTTGCCATGCTCTTCGGAAACAAATGCAAATAGATTATTTTAGACGTTTTATAAAAATTCAGAATAAATGTCATATTTGACAGTACACTAACAGTCAAAAATTTTGTATGTATTTTTGTTCGGTCTTTAAACTCATTTTATCCTTTACTAAATATAAAAAATAAGTTAATTCACAATGACGCAAAGCACCACGGTTGTAACCCTGCCGCAGATGGTAGACTTGGCTCTAAATTCACCCGAGGTAAGTTTCTCATGACATTTTTTACCACAAATCCCACCCCATCCCATCTTTACCACTAAAATACCTACATATCAGCATCAGCTGCAATACAGGTGGGTCATCATGGGTCTGTCCAAGATGGCGAATATCTTTTGCGCCTAATTAACCCCTATGTATTGAAAATAGGTTGGCATAGTCAATTTTACGGTGCTACATTCCCTGCTGCACGTTATCGTAAACCAGCTAGAGCTGACCGACACCAATGTGGAATTCAGAGGTAGCGACAGCGAGCGTCTACAAGGTTACATTTCCAACGCAAAACCTGGACCTTTGCTGACACTCACTGAATATACCATCGGAGAACCGTCCGGCAAAGGAAAGAAAGGAAAATCTAAAGGCAAACGCACAAGCATAGGTATAGTAAATTACTATACACTATTGGCAAGGTTCAACTTAGTGCGAAATCTGTAATGCAACTAAGAGAGAAGGTACATAGGGGCAAAGCCTTCAGTTAACGCCTAATCATTCCTACACTCCTACTAAAGAGGGGTATGTGTGTTGATGTGGCGCGCGACGACAGCGGTTCAGCCGACCTAAGCCGAGCCGAGAATTATGTTTAGTAAGTAAGGAGCTTCGGTGAAGCGAGTATCTGATGTTTACGGCCGTGCGATATTTTCATTCTTTTATCATGTTTATCGCTGTTGCATTTGACAATACAACAGCGGTTTAAGAGTTGATGTTATTTATTAGCCTTAAACCTAAAAACGAAATGAAAACTTGTATTCTAAAAATAACAGTTTGTACTTCGCAGGAGAAAGGCTTATTGATGAATAATTGTTGGGTGCGACATCGCGGCCGTTCGACACATTCGGCCGATTCCGTCGTCCCCTTCGACCGCGTGTTGTAAAGAATGGAAGGTGGGAGGTAGGGGATAGCGCGTTGTCTGTTTAACTTGTAAATGCTTTAAGTTATCTCCGTCTGATGCATTTATATCGGCAACCTAGATTGGACCTTACCAATAGTGTATATATACGTAGATTATTCGAAACTGAATGTTGCAAGTGTGAGGGAGTAGGAAAAATCGGTTATGTTTATGCTATTGGGGCAGGGTGCCAACTTGCGCCTCGACTTCTTTGATGCTTTTTTAACCATGGTTCTCTTTGTTTTGTAGACGAAAAAGGCAAGAAGGATGAGTCTCAGAAAGAGAAGGCGGAAAAGAAATCATCAGGTAACACACGCCGATTCTGACAAAAGACGCGACTAATTGTGCTATTTTCCAGCCGAGAGCGTGCACTCACAAAATAAGTCAACCATAGTACTTGTCGAAACCTCGAAAGGGAACCTAACGGGGCCCCAGTTCACGGTGGCGGTGACGAAAAATCACTTCGAAAAATTGGAAGACGACATCCACAGGCTGGAGAAAAAAATTAGAGAGCTCTCCGAACTGCCTGGCAACACGGCGCTAATCCAGGCTCTCAGGTCCGTAAATAAAATCTATTGTTTGTAGCATACATGCATGTTTTTTGTTGTTCTATATTGCACGTTGTTCACATTTGGTAGATATAAAGACCATTTATTATTATTATTATTATTATTTTAGAGCCGAGAGTTCTGAGACTACGCCAGTTTTAGACATGTTCCAAATTTTGAATCTGACGAAAAGGCTAGACGCAGCAGAACTTGCGATGGAGAAAGTCGCAAGTATGGTGGAGGATCTAGGGAAAAGAGGTGCCTTGTTTATTTTCAATTAGATTCAACATAATAATCAGTTCTTCAGCTACTGGACATATATAATTCAACTCATTATAACTTTCCAGTTAGCCATATTTAAGTTGAAAATGAGCCTCCAATCAAGGAACCTCTAGATAAATAAACACAATTATTTTACCGGTATTAATACTTTCACAGTCTAAGGTCCGTTATTTGTGAACATTCTCCAGGTTCCTTATTGGCTAGTCTACAATTTTGGGATTATAATTTTAGTAATTTTCTTTGAACATGACCCTACGTGCACCCGCCACTGTTGCCGAATCTCTGTACTGGGCTGGGAGTAGTTATTAATCTAGTAAGTTCCTTGATCGGAGTACAGAGCCTTTATAACTGAAAACAGGCAACCAGTTATACACTACACACTGAGTGTACATATGGTTGCCTAATCATTCTACGTACTTTTGGCGTCAATACGGCTTATTTACACACTTATCGATACTACAACACATTTATTGCGTTTAGATTTACTGTGTATATGCTACAATTTCATAATTTGTGTTAAAATTGCGTCTGACAACAGATACACAGAACATACTGAACATAGTAACAAAATACTGGGGATTTTTAGTTAACAAGGCGTAAGTTGGCAACTATAATTGTGAAATGAACGGAAGGAAATGGTTCGTTCAGATTTTTTTTTTAAACATGAAATTTTGTGCTGTCAATTTCAAAATTATGGTTGCCAACTTAAACCTTGTCAACTAAAAATCCCTAGTTTTTTGTTATGGCTGTCAAATGATTGGCGCGACGTTCAATTTTAATGGAAATTGGAACATGCGAATAAATAGTAAATCTAAATGCTATGGACTTGCTGAAGTGCCGACAACTTTGGCCACTTTGGGCCCTATATATCTTGAAAAGTGTTTTAGGACCATTGGTTGATGAATTCGACGAAAAATCTGAAGGGAGCGTCAGTAATATACCAGGACTCTCGGGGATAGTAGAACGGGTCGAGGCCCTGGAACGTGCCTTGACTGGTGGAGGTATAACAAGAAAAATTTAACATCAAATTTAGTGAAAAACAGAAACCTATCGGTACACTAAAACTTAAGAAATAACATACATTTATTTTAACTTACAGGAGACACAGTTGACCTATCAATAGGAATTGAAGGGTAAGTGAACAGAGATGATAGCAACATTTGTGTGTTGGAGCAGTCGAAAATTCATCATCATTCATTCCTCGTGAGAAAGCATGGTAATGAGTATTTTAACAGTTTTCTCCTTCAGGGTCGACTTTACTCAAATATCCCCTCAACACGCAATTCAGATATTGCACGCCGAGCTGTTAAATCTGAAGGGCAACTCTGCTTTGTTTGCCTCAGCTTTGGTCGACTTGGAGGAAATAAAGAAGATGTTGGCACCAGGTAAAGTGTAAAAACCTCACTGTTACTCCAACTCTATTGAACTACTTTAATTTGTCAGTTGGAGGAGATACAGAAAACTTGCCACCTGAGATACGGCTGAACCAACTCGAAATCAAATTCGCCGACGTCGTGGAGCAGTTGAATTCGCTGGATAACGTATACAACCGACAAGTCAGCACCCTGCAGGACAGACTGGGCGATCTCGAGAAAGAGTTTAACGCGATGATCGAGAGGATCAAGTTAGGGTAAGCGTTCAGTATTGGGTGTGATAAAGGACACCAGCATAGTTTAATTGTTTGCAGGTTGCCAGCCGGAGACGGCGGCAATGAGGGCCAGAGCATGTCGGAGATGTACAACACACTGATGCAACTCCAAGAGGATATGAACAACATAGCAGGAACGGCTACGAAACTTATGGAGGAACGCGAGGAAAAACAACACGCTTTAGATGTATGCATAGATCGCTTTATAGCAATATCGTTCTCAGGAGAATCATCATATTCCTGTTTATATTAGGTAATGACGGAACAAGTGGAACTGCTAAAGACCGTCAAGGCGGACAGGGAAGACCTGGAGGATGCGCTAGCAGAGAAAGCAGATGCCTGCCAAATTAACAAGAAAGTTTCCCTGGAGCAGTTCGATGCGGCTTGCGGGGACATGTCCAAAGCAATTGACGAAGCTTTGGGCAAACTTACTGAACAAGTAAGACTTAATATCATTCCAACCTGGTCGTTATCCTCTATTGCTCTGTTTTTTAAGGAAGCTTTGTGGGGTCAAGCGCTGGACGAGATTCAAAAGGACGTTGGCAATAAACTGGATCGGATGGAGTTGACCCCACTAAGAGATTTCATCAATAAGAAACTAAAGAGCCTCCAGGAGAAGTTCAAGTCGCTGTCCACGATGAAGAAGGAGCATGAGGCGGCTGGAACCAAGACCAAATTCTTAAAGTAAATATCAGTTAACGTCGAGACTTTTAGTTAGTAAGTGCATTATTTCTTTATAGGAATGTCAACTGCATCTCGTGCGACAAAGACGTGATCATGCGCAAGGAAGTGGACTCGAGCTTGTATCCGAAACCGTACGCGCTGCCTCCCACGCGAAGCATGGGACCTTACTTGGCGTACGAGTTGGACCAACTCAGGAAACAGCAGAAATGGTACGGTACGTAGCTCTGCCTCGTCACTTTCTATCTTTTGTCGGTTTCAGCCTGCCGCAGAGCAAAAACCTGAATGCGTTTGAAAACGCTATGCAGACAGCAAGGTCAGGTAAAAGGTAGGTTGAGTTGTTAAGTGTTCCACCAGACTTTTGCCCTACTGTGCTAATTTTTTAGTCCGGACCATATATGCAACCGCTATTGCGGTGGGAGCCACACGGTTACTACTCCTCAACAGAGGGTTACGAGGATCGGCCACTTCCTGGAGCAGTGGGGTCCTGAACTTGGTCCTGCGAATGACATGAACATAAGGGGCACCGATGGACAGGTAAGACGTTATTTGTACAATGGGGTGAGGGTACAATTATACGAACATTTTTGTTCTTAATGTTATTCTAATCCAATCTGATATGTTGTTTTACAGATGTACAAGGGAAGAGATGAGAAAGTTTTAAGGCTCTCTGTCGACAAGGGTGGAGCAGGAGACAAGCCAGCTGATCAGTCTCAACCATCAACTCCGACTACACCAGGTACATAATTTCTTGTCGACTCTTTCTTATTGTTATAAATATTATTTAATGGTAGAATAATATGGTTAATATTAAGACTATGTCTATCTCAGGATTACAGAACCCATCCTTTATCGACGCAAGTCAATATATTTGAAAATATCTTGTCTATACACTATTGGTAAGGTCCAATCTAGGTTGCCGATATAAATGCATCAGACGGAGATAACTTAAAACATTTAAACAAGTTAAACAGACAACGCGCTATCCACTACCTCCCACCTTCCATTCCATTCCAACAGGGTAATGTCTTTGAGCATTTGTTAAAATGAGAGTTTATTTATTTTTATTAAATAAGGGTTATTATTTATTTTATTAATTCTTTGGGATTAGTATTAGTTTTAGAATACAAGTTTTTATTTCGTTTTTAGGTTTAATAAATAACATCAACTCTTAAACCGGTGTTGTGCGCGCCACATCACACACACATACCCCTCTTTAGTAGGAGTGTAGGAATGGTTAGGCGTCTCTTGTTAACTGAAGGCTTTGTCCCTATGTACCTTCTCTCTTAGTTGCATTACAGATTTCGCACTCTAAATTGAACCTTGCCAATGGTGTATAAAAATATCTGAATTCGATCAGTAGCATATTCAATTTCAGACCGCTGACCACAAGACTAAGTAAATTTGTTATTTCGTTCTAGGTGGCATTAAACAAAAGTCCGGAATGGAATTGCTCGGTAAGTATAATGAAAATTCTTCAATTAACCTAAATTTTCGTCAGTTTCGTAATGTCGTAATTTAATTTATCTCTTAGGTGAGATGCATTCTGGAACCGACGTACAGCGTAAGTATATTATTATTATTAGTTAACGATAAACTGTGGGAATATGTATTATGTGGAGCATAATAGTTTCCTGAATATGTATTTGTTTTGTCTGCTGTCTATTATACCGTTTATGTTTTTTCTAATAATTTTTTTGCAGGCCAAGGCAGCGCTGCCGCCAAGCCAGCAACCGAAGAGACTAGTAAGTATATTTGAAAATAATTGTTATTCATAATATCGTTTTACGAGGCTCCGTTTAAGACACTATTAGTATTACAAATATATATAATAATTATTGAAATATATATATATATTTTTTCATTAAATATATTTATTTTGTTAAAATATTTATAAGTTTTATAAATATATATATATACGAGTATATATATCTTTGTAAAAATATATATATATTTTTACGAATATATAAATATATTTTCACAAATATATATTATTTCTGCTAACATATATTTATGTAGAAATGAGCTTTTATCGCCGTACGCTAGGTGGCGCCATGCTGATTAAATTTAGGTAAAATGCCCGTATTAAATTTGGCAATGTGGTATCATAATATATATTTGTGAAAATATATTTATATATTCGTTAAATAAATATATTTAATGAAACAATGTATATATTTCAATAATTATTATATATATATGTGTAATTTGTAATGTCTTAAACGGCGCCTCATATCGTTTAGTGGATAAATTATATAAACTGCAAATTTATTTTAGGTTCAAGCAAAGCTAAATTAGTAACCGAAGTAACCGCTAGTAAGTATGTTATTTTAAAACGCAGAGAGAAAACTGACGTATGTTGTGTATTTTATTTTATTACGTTTTCTGTTTGGAAAAGCCAATGACTAATGTTAATTTTATTATTAGCTTCGTCTAGGAAATCGGCAAGTATAAGCAGTAAGTATCCTTATATTTATGTTGTCAAGCGTTGATTTTTTAAAATTTGTTGTTTAGGTAAACCGAAATCTGGAACAGATGTATCTGGTTAGTATATTTGAGTATTAATATTAATATCCGTCGCAGTATCATGTTAATTCTGCACGGTGCACATTTCAATTTCGATTCAATTTCAAAATAAAAGTTAAATTTTTCTTTTCTGATAAAATCATACAATTTTGGACAATAAATAAACGTTGCAATTTTTCAGGTGCAGAGAAGCCAAAGTCAGGAACCGAAATAGCTGGTAAGTAACAGTGCAGTGAGATAGAGACTTATTTACAAATTCACTAACTTATAGGAAACTACTTTGATTATAATATTTTAACACATTATTTTATTTTAGGCGATGGTGACAAACCAAAATCCGGCACCGAATTACCAAGTAAGAACCTATTTTTACGAAACGCCTGCTTTTTAATCACGTTCCAATTTAAGCATCACTTCTACAGAGTCTAACGTTGATTATTTTTTAGGTGAAGGTACGGAACCACCAGCGTCACCAAGTAAGTACTTTCGAATTATAATCCCCAGCATTCTTCATTAAACAAATAAGTCTAAATATTTTTACCGATGGCGAGGTTTTTCTATCATGCACTTCTGGTCCTTCAATGTCTGACATACTTAGTTGTTATAACCCACGTCATCTTATGAGACATTATTAGTATTACAAATATATTTTATAATTATTGAAATATATATATTTTTTCATTAAATATATATATTTTGTTAAAATATTTATAAGATTAATAAATATATATATCTTTGTAAAAATATATACATATATTTACGAATATATAAATATATTTTCACAAATATATATTATTTCTGCTAACGTATATTTATATAGAAATGAGCTTTTATCGTCGTACGCTAGGTGGCGCCATGCTGATTAAATTTAGGTAAAATGCCGTATTAAATTTTCAGCATGGCGCCACCTAGCGTACGACGATAAAAGCTCATTTCTATATAAATATATGTTAGCAGAAATAATATATATTTGTGAAAATATATTTATATATTCGTAAATATGTATATATTTTTACAAAGATATATATATTTGTAATACTAATGTCTTAAACGGCGCCTCATATCATCTTCACATTTAAAAGTGAAGGAACATTCCCCTATAGAGTAGTTCCAACAAGTTTTATACAGATGTAATTCATGTATTTAAGAGTTCTAATATAATAGAATACTTCATTTAACGTTGTTGCCGTTTCAGGTCAGACTAATGCAGGAACAGAATCACCAAGTAAGTAGATGTGTAAATTAAGTAGCGTACTTGATGATCCAATTTTGTTTTACTTTGAAAGATATTAAAAGTAATTTTTTGTTGCAGAGAAAAGTGGTTCACGAGCTTCAGTGAAAGGGTCGAAATCTTCACTTCAAAAGTAAAAACAAAACGCAAAATAGCACAGATATGTATCACGTTTATTTTAGGTCACCAAGTAAACAAAGTGGAGAAAAGATAGAGCCTATACCAGAGGAGGCGCCTGCAGAACCGCCTCCACCAGAGGAATGATAGAGAGAGAGAGAAATATATATAATTTTTATGTGCTCAAAATTAAATCAATTGATTTTCACTATTATTATATTCAGGTCTTTTTTTGTTAAATAAAAAGTGACATATACGTGTAATATTTGTATTGGCGCAGATAAACATTTACTTATGATATTCGTGACATTAAAACAAATCGCAATTGTTAACATATTTATTATTTAGATATTTTACAATCTATAGTACATTTCAATGAAAACACCTCAAGACATTTTGTGCATTACAACAGAGATACAATGCACAAAAAAAAATACTCTCTTCTTTTTTCACACCAGCTGAAAAAAGATTCAACGTTATATACATATTTTTTAATTGCACTGTACGTTCATAAACTTTCTATACATATAATTCCTTAAATATATACAAATATAAAATTATTTAAAATAATAAAAAGATTTTGTACTAAAATAAACAATTTGCCTTATAAATAAAAATAAATATATCATTTACACTGAACACATAACCCTATGATATGGTTTCCTAATACATTTTGGGGACTCTCTTAACAAGCAATTTTATTATATAGAATATATTACGATTTAACATTTTACCTAACAATGTCTAACATTTATAAGGAATAGGAGATTCTTAATTGGATATATCTCTTACTTTGGTGTTCTTACCCTAACGATAATCGAAATGAGCAAAATTTTTGAGGGATTAATAGATATTTTGCGATGCAGTCAGAGTATTTGAAGATTTTGATTATATATATATATATATATATATATATATATATATATATATATAGAAAATTATAATTTTGAGGATGCAGTCATTAACAAGGGCACTTAGAAAACAAAAAGAAAACTCTTTGTTCTTTGTCAAGCTTTCGGAAAAATCTTTATTCCTTTATCAAGACATCTAAAATACAAGAACATTCCTTTTATTAAAAAACTCATAAAAAGAAATCAAAAAACTTACAAAACGTTGAGATTGATATTGAAAACTGCACACTTAAATATGAACATTTTCTTGTTAAAAAACACATAAATTATAATCAACCATGTGTAAAATCAGAAATACAAATAACACAGTTAATAGTTTAAAAACAATTTTCCTATTACATTTACTCTACATTTTAAAAAATTTTTTTTTTAATTAAAAACAAATCGAGAATATAACTACCACGCTTGAAAATGACATGGTCGGTATTTAAACCAAGCCAACAAGTAAATATGAATAAAAAAGCACGTGGACACATGCTCAGCTGCAATTGGTCCAAAGTTCTAGTTACAAACTAGATCATAGGGAGAATTACTACCAACATAAGTGCCAACTTAATATTTGAAATAAAAATTAATTTACGGAATATGTCTAACCAAAAAACGCTTAGCTTTCCAGTCGAGAGGAAAACGACGAAAAAGAATACCAAGATGATAAAATAAACACGGCATTATTAAAGATAATAGTCTAATGGGAACTACCTCTTTTCAATGACGTGAAAACAACCATCTTACTATTCAAATAACCGCCATTTTCCTCCCGACCAGAAAACCAACGTCTAACCTTAAACAGTCGAATTTTGTGAAAAATTCCTGAAATTTTCTTTTTCTAATTTTAAGATATAAGTATAGATGTTACTTAAATTTTGTATGTCAGATCTCTTATTTAAACATTCTGTTTCATTGTTAATATGTATCATTTCTAAGAAAGTTCTTTTTTTAGTGTTCTTTTCAACCGCTAATACTTTTACGTTTTCAAAATTCATATTATGTCCTGTATTAGTAACATGTTCTGTCAAAGCACACGATTTTAAACTCCTTCTACAATCACTTTTATGAGAGGTTATTCGACCGTTTAATGTCCTAGACGTTTGTCCTATGTACGATTTATTACAATTAATGCAATCAATTTTATATACAACGTCTGCTTTCTCTTTTGTTTTTAATGGAGTTTTAACTTTACTATATAATTCTGATATTGTTTTCATATTTTTCATTGCAAATCTTATATTTAAATCTTTAAATAAATTAATTAATTTTGGGGTTAAATCTTCCAAATAAGGTAATGACTTATAAACAATTACTTGGTTCGTGACTTCGTTAACAATATTACTTCTACCCTGTATATTATTATTAACATTTCTATCTAACCTAGTATTAAATAAAATACTATTAACTAACTTGCTTGGATAAGAATTCTCTAACAAGACATCCCTTAGTTCTCTTAAGGACTCATCTCTATACGAAAGGTGCGAAAGTCTTATAACTCTGTTTTTTTAACGCACGTATGAGGTTTAACTTCATACGAGGAGGGTGGTATGAAGTTAAACCTCATACGTGCGTTAAAAAACAGAGTTATAAGACTTTCGCACCTTTCGTATAGAGATGAGTCCTTAAGAGAACTAAGGGATGTCTTGTTAGAGAATTCTTATCCAAGCAAGTTAGTTAATAGTATTTTATTTAATACTAGGTTAGATAGAAATGTTAATAATAATATACAGGGTAGAAGTAATATTGTTAACGAAGTCACGAACCAAGTAATTGTTTATAAGTCATTACCTTATTTGGAAGATTTAACCCCAAAATTAATTAATTTATTTAAAGATTTAAATATAAGATTTGCAATGAAAAATATGAAAACAATATCAGAATTATATAGTAAAGTTAAAACTCCATTAAAAACAAAAGAGAAAGCAGACGTTGTATATAAAATTGATTGCATTAATTGTAATAAATCGTACATAGGACAAACGTCTAGGACATTAAACGGTCGAATAACCTCTCATAAAAGTGATTGTAGAAGGAGTTTAAAATCGTGTGCTTTGACAGAACATGTTACTAATACAGGACATAATATGAATTTTGAAAACGTAAAAGTATTAGCGGTTGAAAAGAACACTAAAAAAAGAACTTTCTTAGAAATGATACATATTAACAATGAAACAGAATGTTTAAATAAGAGATCTGACATACAAAATTTAAGTAACATCTATACTTATATCTTAAAATTAGAAAAAGAAAATTTCAGGAATTTTTCACAAAATTCGACTGTTTAAGGTTAGACGTTGGTTTTCTGGTCGGGAGGAAAATGGCGGTTATTTGAATAGTAAGATGGTTGTTTTCACGTCATTGAAAAGAGGTAGTTCCCATTAGACTATTATCTTTAATAATGCCGTGTTTATTTTATCATCTTGGTATTCTTTTTCGTCGTTTTCCTCTCGACTGGAAAGCTAAGCGTTTTTTGGTTAGACATATTCCGTAAATTAATTTTTATTTCAAATATTAAGTTGGCACTTATGTTGGTAGTAATTCTCCCTATGATCTAGTTTGTAACTAGAACTTTGGACCAATTGCAGCTGAGCATGTGTCCACGTGCTTTTTTATTCATATTTACTTGTTGGCTTGGTTTAAATACCGACCATGTCATTTTCAAGCGTGGTAGTTATATTCTCGATTTGTTTTTAATTAAAAAAAAAATTTTTTAAAATGTAGAGTAAATGTAATAGGAAAATTGTTTTTAAACTATTAACTGTGTTATTTGTATTTCTGATTTTACACATGGTTGATTATAATTTATGTGTTTTTTAACAAGAAAATGTTCATATTTAAGTGTGCAGTTTTCAATATCAATCTCAACGTTTTGTAAGTTTTTTGATTTCTTTTTATGAGTTTTTTAATAAAAGGAATGTTCTTGTATTTTAGATGTCTTGATAAAGGAATAAAGATTTTTCCGAAAGCTTGACAAAGAACAAAGAGTTTTCTTTTTGTTTTCTAAGTGCCCTTGTTAATGACTGCATCCTCAAAATTATAATTTTCTATCTTAACTAGTCAGTCAAGACTACCCTTAGTTTTTTATATATATATATATATATATATATATATATATATATATATATATATATATATATATATATATATATATATATATATATATATATATATATATATATATATATATATATATATATATATATATATATATATATATATATATATATATATATATATATATATATGTCTAGCCTACAGTTTGAGTACAAAACTTATACGTATAACTTATACACTTATACGTATAAGTGGCAATTTTTTATACATATATGTTACAGTTTGGGTACATTCATTAATTTTTATTAAAATAGTCCATAATAATAAACGTGTCAACTTCTAGTAGATTACCAGAATCAATTTTACTAAATCCAACTTTAATTGAATACATTTTATAAAAACACGACGTTACAAAGTTAATAATATGAAATAAACAATAAAAATATCGAGTAGGTTCAAATTGCAATTTTAATTAAAAATTGATTTTTTAACCTCTATATTTATTAGTTTACTTACAAACTCCAAAGTGATCGGTAAAGGGCACTTTTCAAAATTCACCGGTGGATCAACCGGTTTCTCGCCACAGTTTCAGTACACAACTTATATAGAATATTCCACGTAAGCTGGACGATTTCGCCAGAAGACATCGTGACCTGCTGAAGTAGGTACTTTTAAAAAAATTGTCCCTATAAATAGTAAAGGGCACTTTTCAAAATTCACCGGTGGACCAACCGGTCTCAACCGGAATTAGATATTTTAAACAACGACTCACCTTATTTACACGTTGAAATGACGATTGCGCATAAAAAATTGTATTTTTTAATAATAAACTTTGAAAACCAGTAAACTGCGGTACACGGCGAGGGTTCCGACTAAATCCGCCAGGCGGTAGCTGCGCGGTGACCGAGGCGAAATGGTGTCATAAATTTCCTCTGGTTTTGAGGTTATTGTTTTGTCAGTGTCAGTTTTGTGGTGTCTTGAATATTTTGCAGTAATTGTTGTATTTATCTTTATGTTTGGGTGTGCGCGTGTGTGTGAACGTGAACATTAATAATGGAATAAAATAATTAATAAAATCAATTGAATGTACAAAAACACTATATTCTTAAATTGAGTTTTCTTACACATCGTGAAATCGTGAAATCGAAGTACCGTAACTGCCTGCTGTCATTCATTTAATTTGTAGAAACTATTTTATCCACGACTATTGTATAATGTACCCATTATACGTCTGTTTGCTCGACCTTAATAATACCCATTAATCACGGCAGTGATTAATGAGTCATTAATCACTACTGTCAGATGCTTCCTTGATTTAGCTATAATATTTACCCATTAATCACGGCAGTGATTAATGAGTCATTAATCACTACTGTCAGATGCTTCCTTGATTTAGCTATAATATTATATTGTTCTGCTACAAACAATCGGTTTTTAACAAAAATATTTAGTAGTCGTGGATAAAGTATAGTATTCTACTCGCGTATAATGGCTATTATCCACTCGGTGATTTAGGCCACTAAACTTCACCTCGTGATTAATACCCATCATTATACGGTCGTTGAATAATATACTATTATTAGGCTACGCGGATGTGATCCGAGGTGGGTCGAGGCTAGTTGTGACCAATAACATTGAATAAACAGTTACTATATCACGAGATGGCGCTAAAAATTGAACCTAGTGGTGAACAACAAACCTTTGACACTTCTATCAGTGTTTTGACATTTACGATAAATTTGAAGGTTAATTCTAGTAACACTTTTTTTTATAGTATCGTGTTAACCATTTTATTAATTGATTGCATTGCTATTTGCGAAAATCACGTACCGCGAGATGGCGCTGAAAATTTAGTGTGTGTATGAACCAAGTGATGAACAACAAACCTTTGACAGTATTTTGACATTTGCTATATTGTTTATGAACTAGTTAAATATAATAACAACATTTTAAACGCACTTTTAATTTTAAAAATCACAAGGTAAATTTAAGAAACCCGCAAACTGACAGTGACAGTAGTGACAGCGGTTTGTTGTTCACTATGAATGACTCATCATATTGATATTACGCCAAAAAATATAGGTGTCGCCCACTCCGTGATTTTCGCGAATCAACTATACGTATAACTTATACACTTATACATATAAAGTAGCAATTTTTTATACATGTATGTTACAGTTCGGGTACCTTCATTTATTTTTATTAAAATAATCCATAATCATAAACATGTCAACTTCTGGTAGATTACCAGAATCAGTTTTACTAAATCCAACTTCAATTAGTTCAATTGAATATATTTTACCAAAATGTTAATAAAACACAACACTGAAACAACAAAGCAAGTTTCATCTGAACGGTTGTTATTGATCAGTGTCTCGGTAGATCTCCAAGACTAGAGTTGCGTATAATGACGTCACGAGCGAGTGCACTGTTTTTGCGACTATTACAAATTTCAAGCTCTTATATCTCGAAAACGAAAAAGTTAATAATATAAAATTTTAAGGGCATAATAAAAAATATCGAGTAGGTTCAAATTGCAATTTTAATTAAAAATTGATTTCTTAACCTCTATATTTATTTTATTAGTTTACTTACCGCATCCAAAGTGATCGGTAAGTAATTACTTACCGATCGCTAATTTGTTAACGTGGCTTAAATTATGGAATAGGTAAAAAAAATTAGTGACCTTGAAGGCACGAATTTCGC
This sequence comes from Rhagium mordax, assembly GCA_963680705.1. Taxonomy (NCBI): domain Eukaryota; kingdom Metazoa; phylum Arthropoda; class Insecta; order Coleoptera; family Cerambycidae; genus Rhagium; species Rhagium mordax. The sequence continues at coordinate 58,006,610 of OY796662.1, read as the reverse complement.
CTGTTTACGACGACCCGACCAGTTTTATTTATTTTATTATCCACAGATGTGATTTGAGGCATATTTTTGCGCTGCGAATGGAACATATTTATTGAACACTGATTGGTTGATTCAAATTGCCTGTTCCGTGATTGGTTATACAAGTAATAAACTATTTTCTCACGGTGAAACGTAAAAATTTTGCCTAAAAAATCGATTGGAACTACCGCCGACTCGCCATCTATTACGGTTTTCGAGATACGGCCGTTTATTCGAGGGAAAATTGTAAAATAAGTGTTAATAAGTTTATTATTCGTTTCTCAGAAAATTTTATTCTTTATAAAAGTTCCTAATCACCGGTCTGCACATATATTCGCCAAAAAATCTAGGCTGGAATATATACAGTGCGGAGAAAATGGACAAACTTGTATTATTTGCTATAAATCACCCCCTTACGGCTTCCACGTGCGTCATCGGTAAAAACTAAGCACGAAATCGCGTCCCTCAACCCCAAATACCTTTATTTCCAAAATTCCATTTCAATCAAAAGTCATCAAAGTTCTTTATCTCGAAAAAACTAGATACATATTTGTACAGATCACTAACATATCGACTCTTTATTTTGAATCTACAACATTGTGGGTTATGTCCTTTTCCACGTAATTTGGCCCAAGAAATCGAATGGAACTACCGCCGACTCGCCATCTATTACGGTTTTCGAGAAACGGCCGTTTTTTCGAGGGAAAATTGTAAAATATGTGTTAATAAGTTTAGTATTCGTTTCTCAGAAAATTTTATTCTTTATAAAAGTTCCTAATCACCGGTCTGCACATAAGTTCGCCAAAAAATCTAGGCTGGAATATATACAGGACGGAGAAAATGGACAAACTTGTATTACTTGCTATAAATCACCCCCTTACGGCTTCCACGTGCGTCATCGGTAAAAACTAAGCACGAAATCGTGTCCCTCAACCCCAAATACCCCTATTTCCAAAATTTTATTTCAATCAAAAGTCATTAAAGTTCTTTATCTCGAAAAAACTAGATATAAATTTGTACAGATCACTAACATATCGACTCTTTGTTTTGAATCTACAACATTGTGGGTTATGTCCTTTTCCACGTAATTTGGCCCAAGAAATCGAATGGAACTACCGCCGACTCGCCATCTATTACGGTTCTCAAGAAACGGCCGTTTTTTCGAGGGAATATTGTAAAATATGTGTTAATAAGTTTAGTATTCGTTTCTCAGAAAATCTTATTCTTTATAAAAGTTCCTAATCACCGGTCTGCACATATGCTCGCCAAAAAATCTAGGCTGGAATATATACAGGGCGGAGAAAATGGACAAACTTGTATTATTTGCTATAAATCGCCCCCTTACGGCTTCCTCGTGCGTCATCGGTAAACACTAAGCACGAAATCGTGTCCCTCAACCCCAAATACCCCTATTTCCAAAATTTCATTTCAATCAAAAGTCATTAAAGTTCTTTATCTCGAAAAAACTAGATACAAATTTGTACAGATCACTAACATATCGACTCCTTGTTTTGAACTTACAACATTGTGGGTTATGTCCTCTTCCACGTAATTTGGCCTAAGAAATCGAATGGAACTACCGCCGACTCGCCATCTATTACGGTTTTCGAGAAACGGCCGTTTTTTTCGAGGGAATATTGTAAAATATGTGTTAATAAGTTTATTATTCGTTTCTCAGAAAATTTTATTCTTTATAAAAGTTCCTAATCACCGGTCTGCACATATGCTCGCCAAAAAATCTAGGCTGGAATATATACAGGGCGGAGAAAATGGACAAACTTGTATTATTTGCTATAAATCACCCCCTTACGGCTTCCACGTGCGTCATCGGTAAAAACTGAGCACGAAATCGTGTCCCTCAACCCCAAATACCCCTATTTCCAAAATTTCATTTCAATCAAAAGTCATTAAAGTTCTTTATCTCGAAAAAACTAGATACAAATTTGTACAGATCACTAACATATCGACTCTTTGTTTTGAATGTACAACATTGTGGGTTATGTCCTTTTCCACGTAATTTGGCCCAAGAAATCGAATGGAACTACCGCCGACTCGCCATCTATTACGGTTCTCGAGAAACGGCCGTTTTTTCGAGGGAAAATTGTAAAATATGTATTAATAAGTTTATTATTCGTTTCTCAGAAAATCTTATTCTTTATAAAAGTTCCTAATCACCGGTCTGTACATATGTTTGGCCAAAAAATCTAGGCTGGAATATATACAGGGCGGAGAAAATGGACAAACTTGTATTATTTGCTATAAATCACCCTTACGGCTTCCACGTGCGTCATCGGTAAAAACTGAGCACGAAATCGTGTCCCTCAACCCCAAATACCCCTATTTCCAAAATTTCATTTCAATCAAAAGTCATTAAAGTTCTTTATCTCGAAAAAACTAGATACAAATTTGTACAGATCACTAACATATCGACTCCTTGTTTTGAATCTACAACATTGTGGGTTATGTCCTTTTCCACGTAATTTGGCCCAAGAAATCGAATGGAACTACCGCCGACTCGCCATCTATTACGGTTCTCGAGAAACGGCCGTTTTTTCGAGGGAATATTGTAAAATATGTGTTAATAAATTTAGTATTCGTTTCTCAGAAAATCTTATTCTTTATAAAAGTTCCTAATCACCGGTCTGCACATATGCTCGCCAAAAAATCTAGGCTGGAATATATACAGGGCGGAGAAAATTGACAAACTTGTATTATTTGCTATTAATCACCCCCTTACGGCTTCCACGTGCGTCATCGGTAAAAACTAAGCACGAAATCGTGTCCCTCAACCCCAAATACCCCTATTTCCAAAATTTCATTTCTATCAAAAGTCATCAAAGTTCTTTATCTCGAAAAAACTAGATACAAATTTGTACAGATCACTAACATATCGACTCTTTGTTTTGAATCTACAACATTGAGGGTTATGTCCTTTTCCACGTAATTTGGCCCCAAGAAATCGAATGGAACTACCGCCGACTCGCCATCTATTACGGTTTTCGAGAAACGGCCGTTTTTTCGAGGGAATACTGTAAAATATGTGTTAATAAGTTTAGTATTCGTTTCTCAGAAAATTCTGTTCTTTATAAAAGTTCCTAATCACCGGTCTTCACATAAGTTCGCCAAAAAATCTAGGCTGGAATATATACAGGACGGAGAAAATGGACAAACTTGTATTATTTGCCATAAATAACCCTCTTACGGCTTCCACGTGCGTCATCGGTAAAAACTGAGCACGAAATCGTGTCCCTCAACCCCAAATACCCCTATTTCCAAAATTTCATTTCCATCAAAAGTCATTAAAGTTCTTTATCTCGAAAAAACTAGATACAAATTTGTACAGATCACTAACATATCGACTCTTTGTTTTGAATCTACAACATTGAGGGTTATGTCCTTTTCCACGTAATTTGGCCCAAGAAATCGAATGGAACCACCGCCGACTCGCCATCTATTACGGTTTTCGAGAACCGGCGTTTTTTCGAGGGAATATTGTAAAATATGTGTTAATAAGTTTAGTATTAGTTTCTCAGAAAATCTTATTCTTTATAAAAGTTCCTAATCACCGTTCTGCACACATGTTCGCCAAAAAATCTAGGCTGGAATATATACAGGGCGGAGAAAATGGACAAACTTGTATTATTTGCTATAAATCGCCCCCTTACGGCTTCCACGTGCGTCATCGGTAAAAACTAAGCACGAAATCGTGTCCCTCAACCCCAAATACCCCTATTTCCAAAATTTCATTTCAATCAAAAGTCATTAAAGTTCTTTATCTCGAAAAAACTAGATACAAATTTGTACAGATCACTAACATATCGACTATTTGTTTTGAATGTACAACATTGAGGGTTATGTCCTTTTCTACGTAATTTGGCCTAAGAAATCGAATGGAACTACCGCCGACTCGCCATCTATTACGGTTTTCGAGAAACGGCCGTTTGTTCGAGGGAAAATTGTAAAATATGTGTTAATAAGTTTAGTATTCGTTTCTCAGAAAATTTTATTCTTTATAAAAGTTCCTAATCATCGGTCTGCACATATGTTCGCCAAAAAATCTAGGCTGGAATATATACAGGACGGAGAAAATAGACAAACTTGTATTATTTGCTATAAATCACCCCCTTACGGCTTCCACGTGCGTCATCGGTAAAAACTAAGCACGAAATCGTGTCCCTCAACCCCAAATACTCCTATTTCCAAAATTTCATTTCAATCAAAAGTCATTAAAGTTCTTTATCTCGAAAAAACTAGATACAAATTTGTACAGATCACTAACATATCGACTCTTTGTTTTGAATCTACAACATTGAGGGTTATGTCCTTTTCCACGTAATTTGGCCCCAAGAAATCGAATGGAACCACCGCCGACTCGCCATCTATTACGGTTTTCGAGAAACGGCTGTTTTTTCGAGGGAAAATTGTAAAATATGTGTTAATAACTTTAGCATACGTTTCTCAGAAAATTTTATTCTTTATAAAAGTTCCTAATCACCGGTCTGCACATATATTCGCCAAAAAATCTAGGCTGGAATATATACAGGACGGAGAAAATGGACAAACTTGTATTATTTGCTATAAATCGCCCCCTTACGGCTTCCACGTGCGACATCGGTAAAAACCAAGCACGAAATCGTGTCCCTCAACCCCAAATACCCCTATTTCCAAAATTTAATTTCAATCAAAAGTCATTAAAGTTCTTTATCTCGAAAAAACTAGATACAAATTTGTACAGATCACTAACATATCGACTCTTTGTTTTGAATCTACAACATTGAGGGTTATGTCCTTTTCCACGTAATTTGGCCCCAAGAAATCGAATGGAACTACCGCCGACTCGCCATCTATTACGGTTTTCGAGAAACGGCCGTTTTTTCGAGGGAATATTGTAAAATATGTGTTAATAAGTTTAGTATTCGTTAATCAGAAAATCTTATTCTTTATAAAAGTTCCTAATCACCGTTCTGCACATAAGTTCGCCAAAAAATCTAGGCTGGAATATATACAGGACGGAGAAAATGGACAAACTTGTATTATTTGCCATAAATCACCCTCTTACGGCTTCCACGTGCGTCATCGGTAAAAACCAAGCACGAAATCGTGTCCCTCAACCCCAAATACCCCTAATTCCAAAATTTAATTTCAATCAAAAGTCATTAAAGTTCTTTATCTCGAATAAACTAGATACAAATTTGTACAGATAACTAACATATCGACTCTTTGTTTTGAACTTACAACATTGTGGGTTATGTCCTCTTCTACGTAATTTGGCCTAAGAAATCGAGTGGAACTACCGCCGACTCGCCATCTATTACGGTTTTCGAGAAACGGCCGTTTTTTCGAGGGAATATTGTAAAATATGTGTTAATAAGTTTATTATTCGTTTCTCAGAAAATTTTATTCTTTATAAAAGTTCCTAGTCACCGGTCTGCACATATATTCGTCAAAAAATCTAGGCTGCAATATATACAGTGCGGAGAAAATGGACAAAGTTGTATTATTTGCTATTAATCACCCCCTTACGGCTTCCACGTGCGTCATCGGTAAAAACTAAGCACGAAATCGTGTCTCTCAACCCCAAATACCCCAATTTCTAAAATTTCATTTCAATCAAAAGTCATAAAAGTTCTTTATCTCGAACAAACTAGATACAAATTTGTACAGATCACTAACATATCGACTCTTTGTTTTGAATCTACAACATTGTGGGTTATGTCCTTTTCTACGTAATTTGAAATAAGAAATCGAATGGAACTACCGCCGACTGGCCATCTATTACGGTTTTCGAGACACGGCCGTTTTTTCTAGAGAAAATTGTAAAATATGTGTTAATAAGTTTAGTATTCGTTTCTCAGAAAATCTTATTCTTTATAAAAGTTCCTAATCACCGGTCTGCACATATGTTTGGCCAAGAAATCTAGGCTGGAATATATACAGGGCGGAGAAAATGGACAAACTTGTATTATTTGCTATAAATCGCCCCCTTACGGCTTCCACGTGCGTCATCGGTAAAAACCAAGCACGAAATCGTGTCCCTCAACCCCAAATACCTCTATTTCCAAAATTTAATTTCAATCAAAAGTCATTAAAGTTCTTTATCTCGAAAAAACTAGATACAAATTTGTACAGATCACTAACATATCGACTCTTTGTTTTGAATGTACAACATTGTGGGTTATGTCCTTTTCTACGTAATTTGGCCTAAGATATCGAATGGAACTACCGCCGACTCGCCATCTATTACGGTTTTCGAGAAACGGCCGTTTTTTCGAGGGAATATTGTAAAATATGTGTTAATAAGTTTATTACTCGTTTCTCAGAAAATTTTATTCTTTATAATAGTTCCTATTCACCGGTCTGCACATACGTTCGCCAAAAAATCTAGGTTGGAATATATACAGGGCGGTGAAAATGGACAAACTTGTATTATTTGCTATAAATCACCCCCTTACGGCTTCCACGTGCGTCATCGGTAAAAACTAAGCACGAAATCGTGTCTCTCAACCCCAAATACCCCTATTTCCAAAATTTCATTTCAAACAAAAGTCATTAAAGTTCTATATCTCGAAAAAAACTAGATAGAAATTTGTACAGATCACTAACATATCGACTCCTTGTTTTGAACTTACAACATTGTGGGTTATGTCCTGTTCTACGTAATTTGGCCTAAAAAATCGAATGGAACTACCGCCGTCTCGCCATCTAATAAGTTTATTATTCGATTCTCTGAAAATTGTATTCTTTATAAATGTTCCTAATTACCGCTCTGCACATATTTCGTCAAAAATTCTAGGCTGGAAAATATACAGTGACTTACGGAATCGCTGCTAAATCGAACCTGCAGAACATGCAGCGAAAGGGATAGAAGACAACGGGTAACTTTCGCGATGAGTTAGCCATTTTATGGCTTTCTTATTCGGATTTCTTGGAATCTAAGTATAGATTCGAGTTTCTCACATCGAAGAATGCCCCTGGCCAAAATGTCATTCCGGCAGAAATTTTTTTGCCCTTGACATCATGAATATTCTGTAGTTAGAAATTGAAAGTCCACTTCCATTTCGACTTTTGAGATTATACCTACTAATTTGCGGCGGATAACATTTAATACGAAATTTAATGTAAAAAACGAATAACTATTCTCGACCCCCTTAGCAGATCTAAGGTATTCGAAATAATTCGATGTTTCCGTTAAAAATTAGAAAAATCGTTAATATCGACTCTCCAGATCATATTGTAAAGAGATAGTCAATCAATAAGGTAAGTACAATCAATCAAACGGCATCAAAATAATTCCTTACAACAGCAAAGCCGTTAGACTGGAATCAAGAATTTGTAGTGCCCAAACTGTATGAAAGAACAGTAATGGTATCTATATAACACTTTGAGGACCTTAGTACCCAAAGTGTATCGTAAACTGAAGGTGCATTTCGAGGACCGTCCCCAAACTGACCAATTGTCCTCAAAGTGCAGCATAGCTCCCGAATTTGGTACCCAAAGTGTAGCCTGTACATATATATATATATATATATATATATATATATATATATATATATATATATATATATATATATATATATATATTTCGCTGGAGAAATCAAGTAAAAAAATCGGATATAAATAACGTGATACATATGTACTTTGTTTTTTCAATTTATAAACTGGTAAATTCTCACAGAGTTTTATTTACTTTTTTAAGAAGCGCCCAAGTCAGAACTAGCCATAAATGCCATACAATGTCCAAATAATGATATAAATATTATATGAATCTCTATATAAATATCCGATATATTTCTTAATAAATTAATAAATTTAAAATATCATGCTTTACCCTTTGAGATTCAGTTATTAAATTGTAGAGCCTTCATAAATTTTTGTAATAAAAAATAGGCAACCAAGTATACTCTTCGCTTCAGTAATACCATAGAGTGTATATCTGGTTGCCTAATTCTGCAGTCAGATGGTTTAGTCATTTATGGAAAACCTCTACATAGTCCAAGAAAATTAGCGTGTTGTTGGGTGTAATAGCAGAAGTAAACGTGATATTCCAAACAAGACTTAATGTAGTGATAAAGATTTTTGTTCAGTAAGGAACTGAAGCGTTATAGCCGATATCGACGCAATAAGAACTTCGATTTTAATTTTGGTGGCTAGTAGAGTCGTACCTCCGGCAACAAGCTAATTTGCTTCTACTACAATTTATGTTAAAACTCTTTTTAAAGCTTCTAGTAAAAAATATAACGTCACAGCTTCAACACATCTAAAATATTTTTGCACACCCTGTAGGTAATTTTAAAATTATTACTTTTATACAGCTTACTTACTACTATCAATAGCATTAAAAAAACTCGTTCATATATTTTGTCACTGAGTACGCGTGGATGGCAAAAAGTATTTTTATACTATATGTCAGTCAATAATAACTATTTTTTTGTTTCAATTGTGGTCCTATACATACTTTAAACAATATCATCACAGTTATAAAATCCCTAATGTCTACAAACGAAATATAATCAGCAGGCATTAGAGATATTTTTTATTTTTGTTTAGGATTTGAATCATTTGTTGTCACCTATATTTACAATCTTCATTCTTATAGTTACTAGGTTCTTCCTATTATAGGCAACACTTACTTATAATTATTACAAGAATAAAGATAATCATAAGACGTATCATTCAACTAGCACCATTTCAATTTGACTAAATTCATTTAGATTTACTTCTCATTGGCTGACACAACAAAAACATCCTGCAAACGAACACCGTAGAATAATTATTTGGTGTTCCCCAAGGAGCAACATTGCTCCTGTTTATATTTTTACCATAATATTAATGACTTTTGGACTCTCGGAACCCCCTCTTGTACACCTGTTGATGACATTTTCACTACAAACCGGTTTCTTGACGACTTTAACGAAACATAAATTTATGCTTTACACCTCCAGAGACAAGATTCTCTAGGCCACGATTATTGGGGATGTTTCTCTTGTGTCATCAAACAAAAACAATGTTAAGCTTAACATAAACCTAAAGTTTATATTAAACTCTCAGTCTCCTTTCATATAATCGCACTGTGTTTACTGCTGTGTTCTAGCGCAGCTAAAACGTCTTGCTTCTGCCTGACGTACAGCCGCCCCTTTTTCCAAGGATTTTGAAGCTGCAGTGGCTTGAAGTCGTCCCTCAGACACCGCTCGCGCGCCCCGATCACCGCCACCAGGCAGAAGTTTTTTAACTTGTCGGCGTTGTATATCGGCCCCTCCTTACCTTTGAGAACCACCGCCATGTTCAACTGTTTCACAACTAGGTCGACCACCTCCCTTGCGGTAGTTCGTGGAGTTACGTGGAGCTTCAAACTGGTGCCGCTCGCCAAGCCAGTCTCGTATGCGGCGTACACTTGCAGGATCCCGCTCTGTTGCTCTTTCGAAGTGGACTGGGTTTGCACGTCAGGCAACGGCAACTTGAACAAGTTATCGGTGTTTTCAACTCGCCTGACGATATCGAGGGGTTTTAAATACGTCGTGGTGACATCCGTATCTGCAAATGACTTTATGTTCGTTAAGCTCTTCGACAAACTGGATTCTAGATTGGAATGTAACAAATTTGGTTCTATGTTCAACTGTCTTGGTCTACGCTTTTCTGATTTTGTACTTATATCCAGCACGTTCTGCTTAACGTTGGTCATGCTTTTCGAGGGCGCCATTCTGGGTTTCCACTTGCTTTTGTTCGGCGTAGACGATCCCATTGGTTGTGGATTGGAATCACTGTCCGAGCTCAAGCTATGCAAACTGTCCGAGGTGCCGGTGGTGTTTATAGTGTTAACGCTTATCATGCTGCCCCCGTACAAAGGTCTAATGCTTAGCAGGGGGCTGGTCGACGCTGACACGCTGGAAATGGTACTGGCCCGGCAGCGCTGATGGTTGGACGTTGTGGGTATCCCGAAGAGCATATCCTCGCTTCTTGATGGAGGCAGGTGGTTGAAATAGTCACTGTTATAACTGTCACTGTTTTTTCGCGAGTCACTATCACTACACGCACTTAAATATTGCGTCGACGCCTCGTTGGTGCTCAAATGCTGCTCACTTTTGCTAAACTCGTTGATGAGATTACCACCGGGAGTTATGCTGTTCGACCCGCCCGGGCCTGGCCAAGAGCCTCGCCCAGGGGTGCTCTTTACCTTGGAATCCCTTGGCGGGATCTGCAGCAGACTTCTCTTGGGACTCGTGCAAACACCTATTTCCTTTTCCAGGATATATCTCATAGTTAAGCCGTTCATTATTCTGTCCCTCGCGAAAGAAATCACGTCCATAAGCCACCTTACGCTCTTCCAAATTCCATTCAACTTACTCTGCAACTCCTGAAGTTTGGCGAGTCTTTCTTTCGCAATAGCAACCTCGCTGTTGGAAAAAGCCTCCCTGTGCAAATGGCTCGCTGTCGCTGCGTCCAGCTCCAGCAAACAACTCAGCTTGGCATACTTCCGGATAATACTGTTCTGGTAAGTGTTGAGATGTATCATCTCGAATACTTGAATCGGCAGGCTAAGCAAATCGCCTCGTTGTAGGAGTATTTCCCTCTGGCCGGGCACCGAGCACAGCAATTCCGCAGAAGGGCATATCACTATAAAGCTGACTTCTTCGGTGAGATCGATCACTTCGGTGTCGTACAGGCGGTGGATGTTCGCGTCTTCGTTGCTAATGTCCATGTAGTTGAAGAGGCGCTTCGCGGCGCTAGTAACTAGCTCCAGGAAGGTTCGTTGCAGTTCCGTTGCGTTGTCCAGCACGTCCGGCAGGTGCTGCTGTTTTAGGTATTCCCATTCCTCGCTGCAACAAACAAAAAAATTACGATATATTAACTAATGCATATAAATATATATATATATTTCAAATTTATATATACCCCATTGGCAAGGTTCAATTTAGAGTGCGAAATCTGTAATGCAACTAAGAGAGAAGGTACATAGGGGCAAAGCCTTCAGTTAACAAGAGACGCCTAACCATTCCTACACTCCTACTAAAGAGGGGTATGTGTGTGTGATGTGGCGCGCGACGACAGCGGTTCAGCCGACCTAAGCCGAGCCGAGAATTATGTTTAGTAAAGTAAGTAAGGAGCTTCGGTGAAGCGAGTATCTGATGTTTACGACCGCGTGTTGTAAAGAATGGAAGGTGGGAGGTAGGGGATAGCGCGTTGTCTGTTTAACTTGTTTAAATGCTTTAAGTTTGATGCATTTATATCGGCAACCTAGATTGGACCTTACCAATAGTGTATATACAGTAAATTCACTTTTCAACCAAAGCACTTTGTGAGTGAATAGGAGAGAATAAAGCGAGAGCGCTAACATTCTGAGATCGACATGCAGTCACGCATGTGTAGTGCTCTCGCTTTACTGCTATCTCCTATTCACTCACAAACTGCTTTGGTTCAAAAGTGAATATACTGTATACACACATATATGTTGAATGATTGTTAATTAAAGTTAAATGACTTTTTTGCCTGCAAGGCTCCAGGAATCTGTTGGTTAAAAATGCTACTTACGCGGAAACATGGGGATTATCCCGAATCTTGCAGTGGGGCAGCATGTTAGGCGACTTTGACGACACCACCACTTGTATGAGATCGACAGAGCTCTGCATCTTCAAGTAAGCCAGGTACAGGCCTCTGCCCAGCTTCAAGCTGGAAACCTGATGGTAATTGATCTGTTCCTGTATGCTGGCCATGAGTATTTCGGAAATGCTGTGGTCGTCACTGAGCACCATCTTTTTAAACACTTTGTTCATTGGTAACCACCGCGAATTTAACACAGACACACTTTTAGGAGTCTTAACGTAATTTATAGTACTTAACACTACCGTGCCGTGGGAATCTCTTAGGGGCTTGTAGTAAAGCTGGCCGAGATCCTGCAGGCAGAGCGAGGACTGCATTTGGAGGGCGGCTGATAGGAGCTTGGTTCGGAAATGTATGGCTGACGAGGCGTTCTTCTCCATATCACTTCGGAGGAGTTTGATGTCGTCCCAGGTGCAGGCGACTTTCATCAGCCAGTGGAGATCCGTGTGAATACAGCTGGGGAATGTTTCGTCTATTTCTATCACAGGCAAGAAGTCTTCGTTTGTTACTAATACTTTGTCTTCATGGTACAATATGCAAGCTAAATATATACCCCTAAAAATAGGCGACTTTAACGACTTGGAAACAACTTAAGTTATCGAAACGTACCTTCTTAAATTTTTTTGAAACTTACTGGCGGCTGTAAATAGTTGCTTAATGGTAGTCTTCTTCCTCTGAGTCCTCCTTTGTGGTCCTTGCATTTCCAAAATTTCACTACCAGGCCTAACTTGTTTCACTTCCTCCATGAGCTGTTCCAGTTGTTTTAACCTACCGCCAAACCTAAAAAAGGGTGCAATTTTAATAAACAAAATGGAAGAAGTGGTTTAATCAAACCTTGGCTCCTTTCGGTCGATTTCTCTCCAAGTCGAAGGTACAACAGACGATGGGGTAGAAGTGAAGAAGGCACCGTAGCCTTTCAAATTTCCGCAAGCGGCCCTGAAGAAATACCTTCTACCCTGTGTTAGTTCTACGGTGCAATTAGGACATGACATATCTAGGATTTCCTTCTCGCCGGTGATTATTGAGAAATCTGCCCGAGTGGACCATTGCACTGCAACAAAGAAGCTTCCATTAGAATCGAGCTTATCATTTTAAAGGCTTTTATTGGCACAAAAAAGATTTTATTGGCACAAAAAGGTTTTTATTGGCGCAAAAGGGTTTTTATTGGCGCAAAAGGGTTTTTATTGCCGCAAAAGGGTTTTTATTGCCGCAAAAGGGTTTTTATTGGCACAAAAAGGTTTTTATCGGCACAAAAGGGTTTTTATTGGCATAAATACCTTTGAATTTTGTAGTAATAGGAGAATCGTTCGCAGTAGGCTCTTGCAGTCGTACGGAGACAGTACAGGAGGCGGTTATATCCAAAGCAACCAGCGACGGGGGATCAGGAGGTCTGGCTTGAGTGAAACCCAGCACTAGCCTTTTCAGAGTCTTCGCCCTTCTGCCCCAAGCTATCGCTTGCTTCTCGGTGTCCCCGCCAGCACAACCTGCAAACAAAAAACACATACGCTTAGTCGATATATTTATCGAGCCAATTTCTAAACAAAATGAACGGCTTGCACACACAACTGCGGCACGCACCTGTCATCGACGAAGCAGGATACGCGTTACCAATTATGCTGGAGAACGAGGCTCTGGTATTTAAGGGAGCACCACAGGGTTCATCCAGGAGGCCGCCAAGCTCTTGCAGACGCATTTCTGCCTCGCCCAAGAGTTGCTTTAGGTGCGAACCCAGTTTTTCTGTGCTCGGAACTGCAAATAAAACATATTCATTGCAACAACAGGTGGTCAGGCTATTTGACGTCGAACACAGCTCATTTTAGACATTTTTGTATTTAAAATATAATTTGTTTGTGGATAGGTACTGATATATTGCTTTCTTATGTAAATTGGAACAGAATGCTGTAAGTCCAGTTCGTTGGTAGGAGTCAAGTCGAAATACGACGAATTAAACAAACAAAAAACGGAACGACACGTGCGCTCCCAAAGCGTGATCCTATTCAACCCATCACGGTAGTCCGAGGCGGAGCGTCGACCACTTCGATTCAAAATTGATAGGGGAGATGTGTGCAACTTACTGAACTGTATCCGAAACAACTAAGTGAGACGTGTATGTATATCAAGTTTAAAGATATTCAAAAATGTCTCTTTTAATAATTAAGCCAGAGGATGTGACGCGATAAGCTTATGGTAATGGAATTAATGTACAATACTTGTATCTGTCGCTACGGCTGTTTACAGAGCCCAGTATTAGAGGCAAAATCCCTCTCGAGTCTCCAAGAGGGAATATCCATATTATTGAAATATCACTTCAGAAGTTTGCCTAGGAACTACATAATCACGTTAATTTAACCGATCCTCTGCCTATAAATATTAATATTTCGAAATCACTTATTGCGATTAAAATATTTAACGTCAGTTTACCATATTTACCAAGTTTTAGTTCGCAGAGTTAGCGTATAGGACCTTGAAAATATTTAGCGGCATTTGTGAGTATGATATATTTAAATTTATTTATTAAGGGTTATGCAAGCGTCCTCTACAAGCTATTTCTATAAAAGATTGCGTAAGAAGGGGCCTTCAATCATAATATTAGGCGAATGGAGAAAGCTGACAAGAGATTCAATTCTTTATATTGTTTTGTCACTTTTGTGTACGGAAATAGTCAATTTCAACTAATGTTTTTGCACAAAATATTCACAAAGGTACAGAAAATACACAATAAAATGGCTGCGCCTAATTCGCGGCCAGCATAGGCCACGCTTAAGATAATAGCAGTTGCGGCTCTTTATTTTTTTTACTCAACAACTTGACTCTGGGTTGCAAACGAAAACGTTTCGGTTTACAAAGACGGCGATATCGGTCCTGCCACTTCATACTCTTTGAAATAAAATATTTAAAAGATGCGGGGGAAGAAATCCATCGATTTGCTGTAGCGAATTGGCAATTAAAGAAACGCAGCTCTCGTTAATTAAACGACTTGCAAAGAGAGTTTGTTTGTAATGCAAATCCCACGATTAAAAACTAATTAAAGTAAATAGAAACAACAACAAAAAACAGCCTGACAATGGATACCGAACAATGCGTAATCTTTTAGTAAATTAGCGCCTTGGCAGTTAATTTGGTCTTGTTTTCTTTGTTGGGACGTGAGAAAACACTCCGAAGAAATTGAAACTGATAATACGAATTATATTTGTTGGTTGGGATAATAATTACTTTCTATATCCAGCGCTCTCCGCTTGAACCCTTGCTAGTTGTTTTTCCTAATAAATCGCAAGGCAGCAGGAATACCCAGTACTTTTGCAATAAAATGATTTAGTATCCCATACAAAAGGACTTTTACAAAACGCCGAAAGAATTAAATACTTTTTTTCGATATAGAGAAAATATTTTAGTAACAGCCCAAGCTGCAGCTTTTTCACCTAATTTAACGTCTTTAGCTTTAACACGTACTCTAGCTCTTTGTTCAAGTATGTAATCTGATTTATATCTGTCTTCTACCTTTGAATTCTTCACTATAGGCAATATCGTGTTCACGGCAGGCTTTATCTAGAGGATTAATACCAGGGTCTCCACGAGCGAATCTTTTATGTAACTTTGTACCAGGTCCGCAGTACTGATAACCAGGTATAGCGCAATAAAATCGCTCCTCTAGCTCGCTTATTTCTGGCAGTTTTTTTTTAGGTATAACTAAATAAAAATAAAAAAATCACACCTCTATTTTGTTTTTCTAGTAGCTCGATTAAAAAAAAATGTGTGGGATAAAATTCTAAAAAATTGTAAAAGGCGACCAAAATGGGTGTCTGAATATGTTTCGAAACTAGTCAACATTCACCAGGCGAAATTTCAATTTTAAACAAAAGTGATGCAAATAAAAAAATGATTAATTCACTTACGCTGATTTCCTTCCTTGGCGCCGAAACTAACTAGCATTTTGACTAAGGGCCTGTTATTACTTAGGACGGCAACGTCGAGGGGCGACAGTCCGTCATTGTTTAAACTGCAAAAAAAAAATTAAATATAGTAACAAATTGCGTCTGTAAGAATAATTTATATCAAAAGAGGCACAAACCTATATAGTCGACAGATATATCTATACATTCCAAAATTTGAGAAACATCCCTTGTACAAATCTATAAGTAACAGGGAGAATTTCTTGACTAAATTCACACGTACACTTGCAAATACAACTAGATAACCGGGCGGCCAAAATGGAACTAAGGACTCTTGCCTGAGGAATAACACCGAACAATTAGTTGCGATAAGGGCAGGTAGGACTTAAGGATAAAGGATCATGCCCTACCTGGAAATTTGCTCAATTAGATATTAAACCATTTCGCACCACTAACCTCGTGAAACACCCCCTAGATAACAAAACCCAGCTAGTGGGTCACGTTTCATTAATATTATTATTACTTTTATGAAACTATTAATGGCGTTTCATCTTTCATCCCTTGCTGTGTACAACTGTTATAAGGGCCTTAAACGAACTTGCAATACAGTTGCCCTAAATATTTAACAGATTGCTCAAAGTAACACACTTTATGAAAAATATTTCGACAGGTGCACAGTAGACCGACCTGAATGTAGAGATGTTGGAACAAAAGGGCATGCTCGTGTTCGAGTATTAATAAACTGCTTCGGTGCAAATTTAGTCCGAATACGATTACGAGGCCGGAGAGGAGCAGAGTGACACCCTGGTTAAAATTCCCCAATTTATTACATAAGCGATCGTCGAGGCCTAGACATGATTACATTAAATATTCAACTGATTCACGTCTTCATTAGCATAGTTCATAAATCGCTCTCTATTTGTTGCCGGTTAATAAATTGCCGAAGCAGAATTACTGTATGAATAATAAAGTGATTAAACGACAGAACTTCAGTCAACTCGAAAATTCTAGTTTAATTTTCCGCCAGCCATTATCAAAGGCAAGTATGATGTGCTGTTGAGCTTCACGTGGTGTGCCGTTGTTTGAGTTAGCCGAAAACTGTTTGTATTGCGTCGTTATCGAACACTATTACATCCAACCACTTGACAACAATAAAGTGCCAATTTCGAACCGTTTATTCCCTAATTAAGCACGGCCAGCCCCGCTTATTCCGATACCCATCTTCAAGGCAAGGATTTTGTCTCCTATGTGTGCACTCGAAACAAGCGGACGTAATTTACGGTGTCTACTGGGATATACTAGATTTGCGTCTTATTCTTGCTATAATAATTAATAATCAGAGTTGGTTTGTTAGGAATAATTAGACACGTATAATTTGGCTCTATTGTGCACTAGGAAATGTGGAGATTTGCTCAAGAGTGAAGAACTAGTGATGAATATTAATACTCTTCGTATCGTTGGTATATAACAGGAATAAAAGGGGGCGCGACACTGACCCTTGAGGAACACTCCGAAGAAATTGAAACTGATAAAATATAGAGACTGTAGGGCATAGAAAATATTTTAGTAACAGCCCAAGCTGCAGCTTTTTCACCTAATTTAACGTC
Source organism: Rhagium mordax (assembly GCA_963680705.1). Taxonomy (NCBI): domain Eukaryota; kingdom Metazoa; phylum Arthropoda; class Insecta; order Coleoptera; family Cerambycidae; genus Rhagium; species Rhagium mordax. The sequence goes on along the minus strand of OY796662.1, from coordinate 57,989,500 downwards.
TTCAGTTTTAACACGTTCCCAAGCTCTTTGTTCAAGTATGTAATCTGATTTATGTCTGTCTTCTACGTTTGAATTTTTCACTATAGGCAATATCGCGTTCACGGCAGGCTTTATCTAGAGGATTAATACCGGGGTCTCCGCGAGCTAACCTTTTATATAACTTATTAAAATTACAAAATATATGTATTTATACAATATCTACCGGTGGGGGTAGTAGATTCCAGAATTAGTGACACTATAATTTCCCCCATACCGTAACGTATATTATCCGTTGGGCAGGATCTACAAAATGACGTAAACTGCAATATTATCCAATAAGTGATTCCGCATTTTAATATCATTATTGCAATAGAACATTTCGGCCACAAAGCCCCGTTGATGTATAGTGAGATTAGCTGATCTATTAAAATCCGGTGGCGCCTACCGCAGTTGCCTAATTAAAATTAGGCTAGACCCAACTTTATGAAGGTTTATGGCCACCGAAGAGACAGATGAAGCGGAGTTAATCACGCTGTACCTATAACAATTCCATATTTTATGCGGGCCATTCAGACGCCATCGCTTAATCTTGCCTTCCGTGCAAATCAAAATTCCGTTGAATATGGTCTGCCTGGAAAATGTTCGTTTATAGGCGTATAAATGAAATTCATTCTGTTGCGTGGCAGGGTTGAAAGGATTGCCAAAGTATTGCAAGTCTAATTAAGACCCTTATAGCAGTTCCACATAGTGATATTGCCCATAATTTGAAATTTGCGCTAATATGAAACATCCCTATTCAAGAAATTAAAGAAGAAACGCAAATAAACTTATTTTTTCAATATTTCTATATTCAGGTCGGTCTAATGTGCACCTGTCGAATTATTTATTATTATTTGTGTTACTTTGAGTAATATTGCGAATAGTTTCGGCAGCTGTTTGTTTCTTAGCGTTGAGAGGATTACCAAGGTATTGCAAGTCTAATTGAGAGCCTTATAACAATTGCATATAGCGATAATGCCAATAATTTGAGATTTTAGCTAATGTGAGACATCCCTAGTCAAGAAATGAGAAGAAAAACGCAAATAAACCTATTTTTTCAATATTCAGGTCAGTCTACTGTGCACCTGTCGAAATATTTAATATTAAGTGTTTTAATTTAGCAAATATTTTCGGCAGCGAAATTGCCCATAATTTGAAATTTGAACTAATATGCGACATCCGCATTCAAGAGGTGAAAGAGGATATGCATGTTAACATATTTTTTCAATATTTCTATATTCAGGTCGGTCTACTGTGCTCCTGTCGAATTGTTTGTAATTAAGTGTGTTACTTTTAGTAATCTAGCGAATACTTTCGACAGCTGTGCGTTTCTTAGGGTTGCGTAGCAGTGATTGCAGAGTCTATTAAAGACATAACAGTTGCACACTGCGATGTTGCCAATAATAATTATTGGCAACTTGGCAATTTCAAATTATTTGAAATTTGCACCATTATGCGATATTCCTATTCAAGAGATGAAACTGGAGACGCATGTTGTCCAAATTTTTCGATATCTTTACATTTAGGGCAGTCGATTGTCACCTGTGCACCTGTCGATTTATTTATGATCAAGTGTGTTATCTTCAAAAATCTTGCGAATTTTATTCGGCAATGAATAATGTGTTGCAATGACTAATAATTTAAATACTGAGAGAAATCCGTGAAAATTTTGTAAAACAAAAGCAAGACTTTGTACAGGGTGTCCCACATAAGATGCTCCCTCGATCTCCTGGCTTTATGATTGGGCTAAAATTAAGAACCAACATCTATTTTCATGTACCTATTTTTTGCGAGCAATCCGATTTTAAGGTCGAATAAGTGATATAACCTCTAATATACGAGGTATTGTCAAAAAACTGACTTTCCAAATTTCTTTCGCCCTGTATATTATTACGGAAATCGATATGGTACATCGTTGTGGTTATAAAGGCATATGCCATTCATTCATCTGACTTCCGGTTTAACAGGAAATAGCTAAAAACCGACGAAATTTTGACGACAACCTGTATATATAAGATAATCGACATGTGTTATATATTTTTGAAACTAGGGGATTGGCTACTTTTCAATTATTTCATAATATACAGGTTGTCGCAAAAATTTTGTCGGATGTTAGCTATTTCCGGCTAAACCGGAAGTCAGATGTATGAATGGCATACGCCTTCTTCACCACAATAATATACCATATCGATTTCCGTAATAATATACAGGGCGAAACAAATTTGGAAAAACAGTTTTTTGACAATACCTCGTATATTACAGGTTATATCGCTTATTCGACCTTAAAATCGGATTCCTCATAAAAAAATACATCAGAATAGGTTTTGCCTTTTCTTTTTGGCCTAATAATAAAGCCAGTTATTGGTGCAATTTAGGTTTAGTAATATTTTCAATATCGTTAATAAAACTAGAGAAACGATGAGGCCCAAGAATCGAACCCTGAAGTCCACCAGATACAGTTATGAATTTATCAGCTCTAAAACCTCAAAATCTTACGTACTGCTGCTGCTGCTGCAACAAAAATCAGTGGTGGACATCAAATAATTTGCGTTGTTATAAAAAATAAATTATTTATATTATTAATAATTGTTTTTTGCAAGTAAAATTAACGACAAGACTTTTACTCCTGCTCTTTATCGGCGCGATTTTTATTGCTAGTATCGTGGTGGACGTAGCGCGGCTAAGCACTTACCGTTACTCAAAAAAAAAAAAAAAACCAAACTCGACTGGAATAATATAGTTTAGTGGCACAGTAGCGATTCGCAGCCGGTTTTAATGAGTCATTGCGACGCATTGTTTAAAAAATTCTTTTCAATTTTATCCACTCGATAGAAAGTTGGACGGTGATAAGTTTTGACCCGATTTACAGAACGCAAATGCGCCTCAGCCAACACGTTATGATTATTGCACAGGGTGGGCAAGAAAACTACTTGCGTTTATTTATGGGTTCCTATAAACATGAAGAAAACTAATTTGCAGCGGACGTCGCGCGTCGGTCCAATTTTCTGCATCTGAACGCAATTCCGAAGGCGCCGCACGCGCTAATTTATTTCCCTTAAACTTTTTCCACTCACCTATTTACGTCAACATCAGTAGACTCCAATATGGTCCTCGCTTTTTCGAGATGACCGTGTTCCACCGCTGCGAATAGGGCTGCAATAAAAAAAGTTCGGTCAGAAATGGAAAGAGAAGGAAACAAATACAAAGTTGGTATTAAATAAATGGCAAAGTTGTCAGGGGTTATTTAGGGTTGTAGCAGAAGTGAGAAAAAGGGTAAGAGAATATTTCCAGTTTTAAGGATTCCGTATAGTGGCATAAATATATAAATCTTTACATACAATAAATACAGACTTCGCTAACAAATTTATTAGTCTTTTAATTTGCGAGTTTACTCTTTGATTTTGGTTTATAAACGCAAAAAATAGTAGCGACACAAGGTTTATAGCACACGAATTCTATAATAATTTCAAATTTAAGCAAAATCCTTTCAGGACATGAAAGAGGACATGCATATTAATGGAATTTTCCAATGTCTCTACATTCAGGTCAGTCCACTGTGCACCTGTAGCTTTATTGATAAATAAGTGTGTTATTTCAAGTAATATATTGTCTATATTATTCGACAGAGATTGACTAATTCGAGCAGATAAATCATCTTTACATTATTATACAAGGTATGTGTTTTTGCAGATCTATTTGAGACACTAATAACAGCAGCAAGCTGCGATGTTAGCCATAATTTTGATTTTGCACTTTATGGGACGTCCCTAGTTGAGAGACGAAAGAAGAAACGCATATTAACCAATTTTTTCAACATATCTACAGTTAAGGTCAGTCTACTGTGCACCTGTCGATTTATTTATAATTAAGTGTTATCACGAGTAATCTTGCGAATATTCGGCAATAAATGATTCTTAAACAAAAGGAACATTTGTAAGTGTTTAAGTCTCACTCTGTACATATTCCGCGCTATCCGGAATTAGATAATTCAAACGAGCAAAAACATCGCACAGTTTATATCTTGCTGTTAAAAAACGTTGCGAATACCCTTTCGTATATTCCCACTGGAACTAAGAAGAAGATTAATGATAAATAATGGAAATAGCACATAATGAATGAATACTCGTCTCACAATGGAACTTGCAGAAAGCATAGTATGTAATTTTAATATCATATCCTTTGTCATTATCAGCGAAAGATTATTTTCCCAGCAATCAGCGCAAAGTTTAACAAAACTAGGTAGGCAGAAAGAAAGCTAATACTATTAATTAATTGAAAATGAAATGAAAAACGTACGAGGCAGCTCTTGAGAGCAATCATACGAGGATGTCCTGTTTGTGAATTTTCGACAAATTAAACATAACCCATTGACATTTTAAACAAAAAGAACGGATCTAAATGTATTATAATTGTTAACGGAATTCGAAAATTCCAAGGCTTCCATTGCTGATCCGTAAAAAATATGTTGGTAGAATATGATTGTTTAAAATACGTTTCGTTTGGATACCATAGAGTTCTGAATAAAAAGACAGGACGTCACAATTGCATTGTTTTTAAATACGCATTGTACGTACAACGAAAAAGCCAAGGTTATGACGCTCTTGATTTTTCCAAATCCATTAAGTGGTTTTTTCGTGAATAAATAAATAAACCGGTATTTTTTTTATAGCATGAACCGAACGAAACTACTACTATGAAGTATGAAATCAAAACATTACATAGAATTGCCCAAACATTTATTTTATTATTTGAGAACCCATTAAAACTACTTCTCTGGCTAATACTATGGCGTATTGATTGAATTATACATTAAAGTGCACAGATAAGGTAGGCTTTGAAGCGAAACAAACGAAGAAAGCAGATTTTATCAATAGCTCTACATTCCGGTCAGTCTACTGTGCACCTGTCGATTTATTAATAAAATAAGTGTGTTATCTCGAGTAATCTTGTGAATATTATTGGACAGTGAGATAATTTTTGTATTAGAGCTGATATCTTATGTGCCAACCTTGGTTAAGAAATAATAGAGGAAATCCCTATTAACCTATTTCTTTCAACTTCTCTACATTCAGGTCGCTCTACTGAGCAGATAAAACATCTTATGTGTAAACTCTAGTTAAGAAACGAAAGAGGAAACGCATATTAACCCATTTCATTCAACTTCTCTACATTCAGGTCAGTCCACTGTGCACCTGTCGATGTATTAATAAAATAAGGGTGTTATCTCGAGTATCTTATTATTCAACAGTGAGAGAATTTCTTTATTAAAGCAGATAAAACGCATATTAACCGGGTTTTCTCTACATTCAGGTCAGTCTACTGTGTACCTGTCGATTTATTAATACAATAAGTGTTATCTCGAGTGATCTTGTGAATATTATTCGACAGTGAGAGAATTTCTCTACTAGAGCAGATAAAACATCTTATGTGCCAACCTTGGTTAAGAAACGAAAGAGAAAACGCATATTAACCTATTTTTTCCAACTTCTCTACATTCAGGTCAGTCAACTGCGCAGATAAAACATCTTATGTGTCAACCATAGTTAAGAAATGAAAGAGAAAACACTTATTAACCTATTTTTTCAAAATCTCTACATTCAGGTCAGTCTACTGTTCACCTGTCGATTTATTAATAAAATAAGTGTGTTATCTCGAGTAATCTTGTGAATACTATTCGACAGTGAGAGGATTTCTCTATTAGAGCAGCTAAAACATCTTATATGTCAACCCTAGTCAAGAAATGAAAGAGGAAACGCATATTAACCCATTTCTTTCAACTTCTCTACATTCAGGTCAGTCTACTGTCCACCTGTCGATTTATTAATAAAATAACTGTGTTATATCGAGTAATCTTGTGAATATTATTCGAAAGTAAGAGGATTTATTTATTAAAGCAGATAAAACATCTTATGTATCAACCCTAGTTAAGAAACGAAAGAGGAAACGCATATTAACTTATTTCTTTCAACTTCTCTACATTCAGGTCAGTTTATTGAACAGATAAAATATTTTATGTGTCAATCATAGTTAAGAAACGAAAGAGAAAACGCATATTAACCTATTTTTTCAAAATCTCTACATTCAGGTCAGTCTACTGTGCACCTGTCGATTTATTAATAAAATAAGTGTGTTGTCTACAGTAATATTGCAAATATTATCCGAAAGTGAGAGGATTTTTGCATTAGAGCAGATAAAACATCTTATGCGTCAACACCAGTTAAGAAATGAAAGAGGAAATGCATATTAACCAATTTTTTTTACAGAATCTCTACATTCAGGTCTGTCTACTGTGCACCTGTCGATTTATTAATACAATAAGTGTTATCTAAAGTAATAGAGTGAATATTATTCGAAAGTGAGAGGATTTCTCTACTAAAGCAAATGACACGTCTTATGTATCAACTCTAGTTAAGAAACGAAAGAGGAAACGCATATTAACTTTTTCTTTTCAACTTCTCTACATTCAGGTTAGTTTATCGAACAGATAAAATATTTTACGTGTCAATCATAATTAAGAAACGAAAGAGAAAACGCATATTAACCTATTTTTTTCAAAATCTCTACATTCAGGTCAGTTTACTGTTCACCTGTCGATTTATTAATAAAATAAGTGTGTTATCTCGAGTAATCTTGTGAATACTATTCGACAGTGAGAGGATTTCTCTGTTAGAGCAGCTAAAGCATCTTATATGTCAACCCTAGTCAAGAAATGAAAAAGGAAACGCATATTAACCCATTTCTTTCAACTTCTCTACATTCAGGTCAGTCTACTGTCCACCTGTCGATTTATTAATAAAATAACTGTGTTATATCGAGTAATCTTGTGAATATTATTGGACAGTGAGATAATTTTTGTATTAGAGCTGATATCTTATGTGCCAACCTTGGTTAAGAAATAATAAAGGAAACCCCTATTAACCTATTTCCTTCAACTTCTCTACATTCAGGTCGCTCTACTGAGCAGATAAAACATCATATGTGTAAACACTAGTTAAGAAATGAAAGAGGAAACGCATATTAACCAATTTCTTTCAACTTCTCTACATTCAGGTCAGTCTGCTGTCCACCTGTCGATTTATTAATAAAATAACTGTGTTATCTCGAGCAATCTTGTGAATATTATCCGACAGTGAGAGGATTTTTGCATTAGAGCAGATAAAACATCTTATGTGCAAATTTTGGTTAAGAAACGAACGAGAAAACGCATATTAACCCATTCTTTCCAACTTCTCTATATTCAGGTCAGTCAACTGCGCAGATAAGACATCTTATGTGTCAACCATAGTAAGAAATGAAAGAGAAAACACTTATTAACCTATTTTTTCAAAATCTCTACATTCAGGTCAGTTTACTGTTAACCTGTCGATTTATTAATAAAATAAGTATGTTATCTCGAGTAATCCTGTGAATACTATTCGACAGTGAGAGGATTTCTCTATTAGAGCAGCTAAAACATCTTATGTATCAACCCTAGTTAAGAAACGAAAGAGGAAACGCATATTAACTTATTATTTTCAAAATCTCTACATTCAGGTCAGTCTACTGTGCACCTGTCGATTTATTTATAAATAAGTGTTATTTCGATTAATCGTGTGAATATCGCGAGAAAAAAATGAAACAATTCAGTGGATTACTTCGTTAATAAAGCGCCCATATGCTCAAGTTCAAATATACGAAAATATAATTAACAAAACAAAGAAACGACCGAAATGTCGCCGCAACATCACAAAGAAACGCGCGGTGTATAAACAAAACTAGCGACATTGAAACTTCCAAAGATTATTTTGTGAGAACGTACAAAAAACAAAGAAAACAAATAATAAACAGTAAAGAGATTTGGTTATGTCATTAACATCTGCTGTTTGTTTATTGCGACCTTCCGCAATTCGGTATTGTGATTGTACCATATTATTTCAGTTACCGCATGTAGGAATTTATTTGTACAGGATCTCCCAACGAAATCTAACAATATTGTTTCTCTGAGCCTTTGTGGTTAAAAAACAACTGAGGGAACACAAAAACCAATTACGAAAGTTCTTGTTGATATGAAACTAAAAACAATATATTTTACTTAATTATTTATAAAATAATGTAGCAAAGGAAAATAAAAGAGGAATGTTTCTTGATCGTTAGATAAGTTATCCAGAACTCCCGGAGGAAATTTAACCGATAAAATAGTTCTATTAGTTCTAAAAGGCAAGCAAACTAAAAACTTCGGAAATAAATTTCGAGTTAAGATCAACTTTACGGAGTGGCGACGACCTTTTACCCTCGAGTTTCTGTAATACATTTATAGTACATTTTCCAAAGAATAAAACTAATTTAAACGTAATTAACTAACGAAATTATTTTTGTGCTTTAGCATTCCTTCTAAATAATATATAATCGCATATTAACCGATTTTTTAAACATCTCTACAATCTGGTCAGTCTGCTGTGCATCTGTCGATTTATTTATAGATAAGTGTGCTATTTTATGTAATTTTGTGATATTGGCAATCATTTTGATTTTGCACATGACATCTCTAGTTAAAAAGTGAAAGAGGAAACGCATATTATCCTCTTTTTTCAGCATTTCTACATTCAGGTCAGTCTACTGTGCACCTGTCGCTTTATTTATAAATAGGCGTTATCTCATGTAATTTTGTAAGCATTTTTCTACAGCCATACTGCAAGGCATACCGTATTAGAGGAGACATCTTTACATTACTATATGCATATACAGGGTGTGAATAGTGGGCCAGCCCTGTAACTTCCTCGTTTTTAAAGACATCGGGATAAAATTTTGCATGATGAAATTAGGTAAGATTTTCAACTTTTTGAGACTTATCGGCCATATTTGTCACTTCCGGTTTCACCGGAAATGACCCCAATAGTCTTTTCTAAAAGGACCACCCTGTATGTTTTTACGTTTTTGAAATAAAGATCACATTGTGGATACATTTATACTATTTTGAATAATTTATACAGGGTTGCACGGAAATTAATTCGAATTTAAGTTGTCAATCTAGATGGCTGCGAATATGTATGATGCATTATTGAACATATTGACGTTTTCGTATTTTTTATATGAATTACATTGGAACAAAAATAATTTTAACATATTCGCAGCCATCTAGATTGACAACTAAAATTCGAATTATTTTTCGTGCAACCCTGTATAAATTGTTCAAAATAGCATAAATGTATCCAAAATGTGATCTTTATTTCAAAAACGTAAAAACATACAGGGTGGTCCATTTAGAAAGGACTATTGGGGTCATTTCCGGTGAAACCGGAAGTGACAAATATGGCGGATAGGTCACAAAAAGTTGGAAATTTTACATAATTTCTCCATACAAAATTTTATCCCGATATCTTTAAAAACGAGGGGTGGCCCACTATTCGTTTACACCCGGTATACTATTTGAGACATTTATTACATCAGAACGCAATGTGATGTTGCCAATAAGAGGAAACATAAATTAACCTATTTTTTCAACATCTCTACAGTAAGGTCAGTCTACTGTGCACCTGTCGATTTATTTATAAATAGGCGTTATCTCGAGTAATTTTGTGAATATTATTCGCAAAATTTCCAGATTGGGAGTAGCTCGTTTCCTGGCAGTCCTGGTGTCAGTGATTGGCCTTAGTATCGGAAATATGTTGTTTCAATCTGAATTCGTATACCACTTAAATGAAAGTTAAAAACACGGTATATACAAATTATGGCACCCAATTAAAACACAAAGGCAATTTTGGAGATACAGATGTAAGAAGTGTTGTACAAGAGCCACCGTCCATTGAAATTAAAAGCGAAAGGATTTATTAAGCTAATTTGATGAAGATAGAAAGTTTTGTGTCTATTTCGCTGAGCAAATTTACGAACATAAACAACTGTTAATTGAGGAGGCAGCTATTATGAAACGAATTAAAACTTCAGAGCACTTAAATTAGGTTCACATTAAAACATTCCCAAATATTGCGGGAACTAAGTGAACTTCCTTATGAAGAAGAATTCACACAAAGTTGCTTCGAAATATCGAAAATTTAAAACATTAAAAAAATTTTTTTTATTTTTGTACACATCAATCGAGTTGGTTATGAGTCAATCAGAAGACCTTTTCTGTTCCTCCAAAACGGGATGATACACCACTTCCTTAATTACCGATACGCTTTACTGACGAAGAATTATTAGATATTTCTTTGTCAAATAATATCCATCTAATTGAGGACTTGTAGGCCACTTTTACGGTGGCCGAGTACGAACTGAAATGAAATCCGTTCATTTTTTCCAGGAGTCAATAAACCGATACAGTCGGCTTTATTGCGTCCAACTACCGTAAAAAGACCAATATTAAGGACAAAAGACAAATAGATATTCGGCAAAAGATCGTAATATACGACGAAAAAGATGTGAGCCAGGAAAGTTGACTGACACTAGAAGAGCCGTCCGTTACTTTGGTCCTAAAAAGTAGCTTCTGCATATCTTCATAATGACATGCTTGGCTAAACATTGCCACTCCTTTAGTTCCAAATCCACAATTGGGTTTTTATTTGTAATAACTATCCGAACGAAATGTAGCTCTGAATATATTTTAATACTTGTCAGAGCAAAAAGATATTTCCATCACAAACAGCAGAGTTATGGAATTCATCAACAGTCCCGTTCTCTCCTAAGACTTGCAGGTCAGATTGAATAGAAGCCTTCTTCAATCTTCCAACAACATTTAGTGCAAGAAAAAGATTTGCAGCAGTTTTTCCAAAAAGGGGCGGTTTTTGACCCTCAGCTATGATTGACGGTGGAAGATGTGTCTCGTGTGTTTTTTTTAACAATTTTTCTCACTTTTCTAACTTCTGCTTCTTTTATAATTTCTGAAAAATCACTGAATTGATTCTTTAGTTGTGCTGTATCATCACTTGAAGGTTGTGACTCTATGTATTAACGAAACTTTCATTTCTAAAATCGAAGTAAGCTTCTGTTGTGAGTGATACTTTCTTTATTTGTATTGCTGAAGCTATCAGGAAGCACGTCTGAATGATATCTACGTATTATTTAATGTAATTCCATAAAAGATAAAGTTATGCGCGAGTACCAAATCATTTACTATTGCAAATTTGTTACTGATTTTTGTCGGCTATTTTTAATCGAAATACCACCCACGGATTCATTTAAATAACAAGAATCTTCAAGATATATGTTTTACCAGCGTGCAAATTGCAATTTGCTAAATTGGTCTACGTTCACACAGGAAGCCGTGAAATATGTCCCTCATGAATGCTTCTGCAAGTAAAATTTCCTGTACAAAGATATATTTTATGAACCATTTTTCACAGACCCATTAATCTCCCTCGAATGAGAGATGACTAATTTACATTTTCCTCGCGTTAAATGCCTCACTCTCGTTGAACAACGAAATAGCGCCGATAAACGCGGAAGTTTTACCTAAACAACCACCCACCCCGACCTGAGATAGTTTAGGTTGGCGAGCGTGGAATTGCCGAGAGATTTATACCCGGCTGTGGGAAAGTGGAAAACTCTATGTATATCTGCAAACCTACTGCGACATCCCTAGTTCAGAAACAAAAGAGAAGGCATATTAACCAATTTTTTCAACATCTCTATATTCAGGTCAGTCTACTGTGCACCTGTCGTTTTATTTAAAAATAAGTGTTGTCTCATCATGGGATGCGCTGTTGCCCATAATTTTGAGGTTGCACCTTATATGACATCCCTAGTTAGGAGATAAGAGAGGAAACGCATATTAACTCATTTTTTCATAATTTCTTTAACTAGGTCAGTCCGTTGTGCACCTGTCGATTTATTTGAAAGTAAGTGTGTTATTCAGAGTAATTCTGCGAATATCACTCAGCTGCGATTGTTTCTTATATTACGCAACAAGAAAGTTAGTGGCGGGCTAAACTACGTGTTAAACCAAGATTAAACAATATGGGGCTTAACAGTAGGTGTAACTAACTGTCCCAAGGAACTCTCACACACCTTTAAAAGTTAATCTTACCCTGCAAATGAATGTTGACCCTGGCTAATCGTTCCAGCCGCTGCTGTATCAGTTTTGCCTCTTTTTTACTGGGTTTGTGCCCCGGGGGTGGCAGCCCCCTGTGTAAGGGCACAGTGGCCACCTCCATTTCGAGATCACCCGGGAGGGTAGGGAGTTCTAGAGGGGCAGAAAAATAAACAAAAATAAATCAAAGGGGAAAAAATGTGCGGCAAACCCACGTGTAAGCTGGTCGGGGCAATCGGCCGGGCTTAGAGGTGGTTTTGCCGGTAAATAATAAAAAATAATAATTCGAGAGGAGAATTAAAAATGCGAGTGTTGGGGATCGGAATAAGGGGAGAATCGGAGGAAAAACTACAAAATATATATTTAAACTTGAAATTATATACCATACCATAATAAGTAAAAAAGAAGTTCTTTCGAAAAAGAATTTTTTGTTATTTTGGTTCACAGAATCTGTTAGTGCTTCTTCTACTTTGACGCTCTGTATATCCAAAACTGTTTATTGTAAGATTATGAGCTAAAGCTTGTTCTACTCATTATATAGTCTACTTTAATTCGTCCTAAGTGCATTATTGTCGCCCGACAAGAAAAAAAGTTATTCCAGGGAGAGACGTGAAAAGTAGAATTTTGAGATTTTGCAAACCCAACTTTAACGCTCTGTATCTCCGAAACTGTTTATTGTAGGATCATTAATTCAGGCTTGTTCTACTCGTTATATAGTCTATTTTAATTCGTCCTACTTGCATTATTGTGGCCCGAGGTGAAAAAAAGTTATTCCAGGGAGAGACGTGAAAAACACGTTTTTTGGGGCGCTTGTGTCGATTTTAAGATCTGAGTCGCCCTTTATTTGGCGTAAAAAGATGAGACACTGTTAATTTTCGTTAAAGAACCGCACCTGTTATTTATAAAGTTAATCCTTTCGCCGGTTATATACATATATTTATATAAATTACAAAATTAAAAAAGAGATAACGGTGAACGCCGGCGGTATTTTCGGCCCGCCGAAGTTTCTTCACCCGTGATATAATACCCCGTGTCCTATGTCGATCGCAGTAATAATAGAAACATGACTGTCAAAAATTCGCTTACGAAATTTCACCTTCGCCGCCGATAAAAAAGGTAATACTATTGATCCATCCGACTTTATTGTTCTGGATAAAATGCGATCTGGCTTCATTATAGACGGATTCAGTGAACTCTACCGACAGAAAAAATCACGGTTTCTGTTTAAACGGTAAATAAAACCAATAAATTATTTACGCCTAATCAATATTATCGGTGGGTACTATTGGTAAACAGAGTTTAGACCTCCGTCGTTTTTTTAATTAATTATTTACACTTTTATTATTAGATATGGGCGCGCGGTTCAATTTCCATGCGGGAATGCGTTTATGCGTTTATCGATCGGATGAACTTCGATAAAAACACAAATAACTTTACTAAGCTGTGAAAGTTACAAGCTCAACTAAAGAAGAAAGAAAGGAGAGCCACAAGGTGCTCTACTGGGTCCATTGCAGTTTTTAATTTATTTATAAGCTTATTAGAAGGTTGCTGGAAACTTAGCTCTATTTACTGGTGAATTAGATGGAATGAAAACTTAGACATGGTTTTACTGGAAAATAATTTAAGAATAATAATTTTAATAAGATTATTTTGAAATGTTTCAAACTCAACTATAATAACGTGAAATTTATGTGTTCGAACCAGCAAAGGAAAATCAAAACGCTGATAAAAAAAACAACTACTTCTCCAGTGATTACTTGAAAGCATTGAATTATGATAGAATTAGTCCCTTTTCCATACAATTTGTACACAACCGGGCGAAATCGAGCTGCCGGTTAATTGAGTTTTCAATGCCGCCGAAAATGTTGGCTCAATTTGATAACGCCATAAAAAACAATTTTCCCGTAAAATCATTAATTCTAACGACATGAAAAGCTAATACGGATACATTTGGTATCCCCGAATCCGCTGGCGTTTTAATGTTCACTGCGGTGTGGGCCGAGAGCGATAAATTTCATTTAGCCCGGTCCGCGAACTTGCTAATGTGCCAGTTGGCTTGACAAATTAAAAAAAATTATTTTACCAACAATTCGAAGGCATACGTGAAAATACAATTTTATAGATTTATAAGCACTGGTTTTGCGACGAAGTACATTTCTAAGCCACGCCTACCGTTGATGACGTGGAAGTCGATGGTACGTCACCAGAACGAGGCCACGCCCCTTGAAGGTATATAAGTAGAGGGGGATGGATTATTATCTACATGTTCTCATGTTAACAATAAAAACATATGCCAGTAGCCAGTAAAAGACCGCCTCGTAGTCATTAGAAAGTACTAAAAATAATTGGGGCCCTAGAATGGATCCCTGGGGTATGAAGATTAGCAACTAACATCAAAATAAAATGAATTAAAATTTACCTCTCAACAAAGCATACGCTAGGTAATCCGATACCATCGACACTGACTTAAAAATAATGTTGCTCAACGCACTGTATACTGTGGTCATCACCATTTTGGCCGAAAGGAAATAGGTAAACATAAAACCAGATCAGTACAACAAAGACGATTATCGCACGTTAATTAAGCCACCAAGCTCCAATTACTCTCCACGACCGCCTGTTTTCGTATTTCGTAGTACGACTGTCTTCGAGGTTATGAGTGACTGCATCGCATAAAAGTTACTTGTTTTATATGGGCATGGATAGTTTTACTATGTGTGCCTACACAAAAGTTTTAATTGCTAAACGAAATTAATAGGCTTATTGAAGGACGTTTCCTACGATTTGATGGGAGGCATGCGGTGAAAGGTTACTTGGTTTTGGTACCGGGTGCTGAAATTGCGGCAATGGCCGGAAGGATTTGGGAGAAGATGAAAGCGAGGAAAGGATTAACTCTATAAATGAGAGGTGCGAATCGACACGAACATCCCGAAAAGTGGTTCTTCTTCTAATATCTTCTTGTCGCGTTGGGCAACAATAATGCATGTAGGACGAATTAAAGTAAACTATATAACGAGTAGAACAAGCTTAAATTAATGATCCTACTATAAACAGTTTCCATGATACAGAACGTCAAAGTAGAGTTTGCAAATTCTTAAAATTGTACTTTTCATGTTTCTCTCTAAAATAACTTTTTTTCTTGTCGGGCGACAATAATGCACGTAAGACGAATTAAATTAAACTATATATTGAGTAGAACTAGCTTGAATTAATGATCCTACTATAAACAGTTTCCATGATACAGAACGTCAAAGTAGAGTTTGCAAATTCTTAAAATGTACTTTTCATGTTTCTCTCTAAATTAACTTTTTTTCTTGTCGGGCGACAATAATGCACTTAGGGCGAATTAAATTAGACTATATATTGAGTAGAACTAGCTTGAATTAATGATCCTACTATAAACAGTTTCCATGATACAGAACGTCAAAGTAGAGTTTGCAAATTCTTAAAATTGTACTTTTCATGTTTCTCTCTAAAATAACTTTTTTTCTTGTCGGGCGACAATAATGCACGTAGGACGAATTAAATTAGACTATATATTGAGTAGAACTAGCTTGAATTAATGATCCTACTATAAACAGTTTCCATGATACAGAACGTCAAAGTAGAGTTTGCAAATTCTTAAAATGTACTTTTCATGTTTCTCTCTAAAATAACTTTTTTTCTTGTCGGGCGACAATAATGCACGTAGGACGAATTAAATTAGACTATATATTGAGTAGAACTAGCTTGAATTAATGATCCTACTATAAACAGTTTCCATGATACAGAACGTCAAAGTAGAGTTTGCAAATTCTTAAAATTGTACTTTTCATGTTTCTCTCTAAAATAACTTTTTTTCTTGTCGGGCGACAATAATGCACGTAGGACGAATTAAATTAGACTAAATATTGAGTAGAACTAGCTTGAATTAATGATTCTACTATAAACAGTTTCCATGATACAGAACGTCAAAGTAGAGTTTGCAAATTCTTAAAATTGTACTTTTCATGTTTCTCTCTAAAATAACTTTTTTTCTTGTCGGGCGACAATAATGCACGTAGGACGAATTAAATTAGACTATATATTGAATAGAACTAGCTTGAATTAATGATCATACTATAAACAGTTTCCATGATACAGAACGTCAAAGTAGAGTTTGCAAATTCTAAAAATTGTACTTTTCATGTTTCTCTCTAAATTAACTTTTTTTCTTGTCGGGCCACAATAATGCACGTAGGACGAATTAAATTAGACTATATATTGAGTAGAACTAGCTTGAATTAATGATCCTACTATAAACAGTTTCCATGATACAGAACGTCAAAGCAGAGTTTGCAAATTCTTAAAATGTACTTTTCATGTTTCTCTCTAAATTAACTTTTTTTCTTGTCGGGCGACAATAATGCACGTAGGACGAATTAAATTAGACTATATATTGAGTAGAACTAGCTTGAATTAATGATCCTTCTATAAACAGTTTCCATGATACAGAACGTCAAAGTAGAGTTTGCAAATTCTTAAAATTGTACTTTTCATGTTTCTCTCTAAATTAACTTTTTTTCTTGTCGGGCGACAATAATGCACGTAGGACGAATTAAATTAGACTATATATTGAGTAGAACTAGCTTGAATTAATGATCCTACTATAAACAGTTTCCATGATACAGAACGTCAAAGTAGAGTTTGCAAATTCTTAAAATTGTACTTTTCATGTTTCTCTCTAAAATAACTTTTTTTCTTGTCGGGCGACAATAATGCACGTAGGACGAATTAAATTAGACTAAATATTGAGTAGAACTAGCTTGAATTAATGATTCTACTATAAACAGTTTCCATGATACAGAACGTCAAAGTAGAGTTTGCAAATTCTTAAAATTGTACTTTTCATGTTTCTCTCTAAAATAACTTTTTTTCTTGTCGGGCGACAATAATGCACGTAGGACGAATTAAATTAGACTATATATTGAATAGAACTAGCTTGAATTAATGATCATACTATAAACAGTTTCCATGATACAGAACGTCAAAGTAGAGTTTGCAAATTCTAAAAATTGTACTTTTCATGTTTCTCTCTAAATTAACTTTTTTTCTTGTCGGGCCACAATAATGCACGTAGGACGAATTAAATTAGACTATATATTGAGTAGAACTAGCTTGAATTAATGATCCTACTATAAACAGTTTCCATGATACAGAACGTCAAAGCAGAGTTTGCAAATTCTTAAAATGTACTTTTCATGTTTCTCTCTAAATTAACTTTTTTTCTTGTCGGGCGACAATAATGCACGTAGGACGAATTAAATTAGACTATATATTGAGTAGAACTAGCTTGAATTAATGATCCTACTATAAACAGTTTCCATGATACAGAACGTCAAAGTAGAGTTTGCAAATTCTTAAAATGTACTTTTCATGTTTCTCTCTAAAATAACTTTTTTTCTTGTCGGGCGACAATAATGCACGTAGGACGAATTAAATTAGACTATATATTGAGTAGAACTAGCTTGAATTAATGATCCTACTATAAACAGTTTCCATGATACAGAACGTCAAAGTAGAGTTTGCAAATTCTTAAAATTGTACTTTTCATGTTTCTCTCTAAATTAACTTTTTTTCTTGTCGGGCGACAATAATGCACGTAGGACGAATTAAATTAGACTATATATTGAGTAGAACTAGCTTGAATTAATGATCCTACTGTAAACAGTTTCCATGATACAGAACGTCAAAGTAGAGTTTGCAAATTCTTAAAATGTACTTTTCATGTTTCTCTCTAAATTAACTTTTTTTCTTGCCGGGCGACAATAATGCACGTAGGAAGAATTAAATTAGACTATATATTGGGTAGAACTAGCTTGAATTAATGATCCTTCTATAAACAGTTTCCATGATACAGAACGTCAAAGTAGAGTTTGCAAATTCTTAAAATTATACTTTTCATGTTTCTCTCTAAAATAACTTTTTTTCTTGTCAGGCGACAATAATGCACGTAGGACGAATTAAATTAGACTATATATTGAGTAGAACTAGCTTGAATTAATGATCCTACTGTAAACAGTTTCCATGATACAGAACGTCAAAGTAGAGTTTGCAAATTCTTAAAATTGTACTTTTCAAGTTTCCCTCTAAAATAACTTTTTTTCTTGTCGGGCGACAATAATGCACGTAGGACAAGTTAAAGTAGACTATATAACGAGTAGAACAAGCTTGAATTAATGATCCTACAATAAACATATTCAGGGATATAGAGCGTCTAAATCTATCGAATATTGTTCAAGTAAAAATTTTTTTTACCATCCTCAGACGGTGTTCAAAATCGCATGAAATTAATTAATGAGGTTATTATTTATTAGTAAGTATATAGTTTCACTAAACCAATTCTTAGGAATTAGTACCTAGTGAAATATCTTCAGGAGAAACTCTTTAATGTCTAAATGGTGCTTCTATGAAATCAGACTCGAATTAATTCGATATTATCATTATTACGAAACAATTTGCAAGCATGCTTATAATTATTATTCGAAAGTTGAGTTTTCTATAATCGTTACCTGCTTAATTATCAGTTGTGTTTTAATTGCTCACCACATCTGCAAACTCAAATGGCAACTTATTAAAATCTTCATTAAGTAACAATTAATTTATTAAAAATTTCACTAGGTAGGTATACAGGGTGTGTAAACATTTTAATTTAATTAAATTTTCTTACACTCAAAATTTCTATGTGTATGTGGGACTATTGGGCAACCCTGTATATTAAATATATTCTGCATAAAAAAGCAAGATCATCTTCGAATTGCCACAATGTTCACCAAAGTGTGAAAGTCAACAATACCCAGATTGACTTTTTGGTAATTACTTTTCTTCTGGTTTTTCTCATTAGAGTGATGAGGAACAACGTCCCCTTTCGGCAGGCATTAGCATAATAAGAAGGCGAACATTCTGCCTTGCGGGTATCCGCAATCCCTGATTTATTCAAAGCAAATACTATATTATGCAATTTTTAAATCTCGATCAAGATAATAATTTCTGTATACGCACAAGACACAAGGCAGAGGAATTCTTGTAATACCTTAGAGGTCTGTCTGCTTTCCTTGCCTTCATAATTATCTACATACTTAATATAGTATAAGCGGATTGCCTTGCGTCTGTTTACTTTGGAGAAATTAACGGTGTATGTTACATACTTTTCACTTAATTAAAATAATAAAATATGACTAAGTAAGTGAATATTTTAATTAAAAAAATGGTTCTAAAGAAATAGCAACTTTACGAACACAGTGTTATATATTTAAAACAAACGTTAAAGACGCTCTAATTATCATAATTACATATCTCACACGCTCCTTCATGAACCGATCACTTTACTTTCCTTAGGAGAGCAACGCTCTAGTTACTCTCTTAATAAATAATGCTTACGCAATAGTATTTATTAAAATTAGTGCAGTTGCGAACTCGAAGGAGCTCAAGCACATCACTAGGCGAGATTACAACAAAATTATTGCATTAAGGCTTAGTAGATTTGTTTATAAAGTATGTAGCGCAAAAGTACTTTTTTTGAAATGTAATACCTGCTGCTATATTTACGACAGCTCTTTGAAATTTGAACTGGCTGTAGATAAAGCGTTACTTGAGGGCATGACGATGTAACATTTAAAATATATCGATTGTTTCAGTTGTAAAAAAATTGGGACAATTTTAGGAAAATGGGTAAACTTTAATATCGTTTATATCGGATAGTAGGAATAAAATCGCTATAAACGCATGCTCACGCCCTAGAGCAGCTCTTTAAATATGCACTATAAAAATTACTGAAAAAAATAATTACTAGTTTCTAAGTTACGATTCTTTGAAATAAACGTTGCAAAATATTAACAAATTTTTTTATATTACCAAAGCGTGTTTTACCGTCACTTGACGGATTTGTCATAAAAACGTGAAGGAGAATTTTACTCTGCTCATATTCCTTTTGGGAATCAATTCCATAACTCTGCTGTTCAAGCAAAAAAAGATTTCTGGAGTTTTGCCACGTTTATCTATTTAGTAGTCCGCATTTTGCACGCGCACGCATTATTATTATAGAGACAAAGCAACCATCTTTAAAAATAGCGCATTTCACCGTAGGTATATTAAAATATGGGGCATTCCGTTGATTTAAATATTCTCTTTAATCAAAACCGCAAACCGAATTATACTGAATATTCGACTGTTATCAGTGCGCACATTGCACTTTGCGTTTCAAAGAAGCAATTTTAAAATAAAAAGTACGTCACACAATAAGGCGTAAAAATAGTTGGAGCATAAAGTTTAACATAATACGCTGTACCTCGGTTTATAGGATTTACATGTGTATATATCACAAACGAGATTAAGTTAGCGAGAAATCTGCGCCGGCACCAATATTGAGAATAAGTTTGTTCTCTGTTGCGTTATGAATTTTATGACGTGGGATACTGAAAAAAAAATGTAATAAAGAGCAACTGACAACGCCGGAGCTTTGTTGTTGAGGCTTATTACACAAAAATCTTGAATCTTGAGATTTTTTAGCTTCCCCTTAAGGCCTAGAATAAATAAAATTGTAAAAAATTTACAACAATCATATTTTTTCTATAAACCCAAAGATATTTCTTGAGTTTCCTCTGTATAATAAGTATAAACGTGTAAAGTACAAGACTTGTTACAGGTCTGTACTTTTAAAAATAAATATTTTTACAAGTCTGTACTCTTACAATGGTGTCAATGAAGAGACTTGTACTTTTACAGAGCTGTCTGTATTTTACAAGTCTGCACTCTTACAAGTCTGTACTTGTACCACCTCAAAGTAGCGGCCTCAAACAAATAAAGGTATAAGTGCAAGTCTGTACTCTTAGAAATGGCAAATAAACAACCTGTACTTTTACAGGTTTGTACTTTACAAGCGTGTACTTACAGACCTGCAATTTTACGAGCTTGTACTTCTACAAGTATATATTTTTACAAGCCTGTACTCTTATAAAGGCGCAAATGAACAGCCTGTACTTTTACAGGTTTGTACGTTTACACGTCTGTACTTTACAAGTGTGTACTTACAGACTTGTAGTTTTACAAGCTTGTACTTCTACAAGTATATATTTTTACAAGCCTGTACTCTTACAAATGCGCAAATGAACAGCCTGTACTTTTACTGGTTTGTACTTTTACACGTCTGTACTTTACAAGTGTGTACTTACAGACTTGTAGTTTTACAAGCTTGTACTTCTACAAGTATAAATTTTTACAAGCCTGTACTCTTACAAATGCGCAAATGAACAGCCTGTACTTTTACAGGTTTGTACTTTTACACGTCTGTACTTTACAAGTGTGTACTTACAGACTTGTAGTTTTACAAGCTTGTACTTCTACAAGTATATATTTTTACAAGCCTGTACTCTTACAAATGCGCAAATGAACAGCCTGTACTTTTACAGGTTTGTACTTTTACACGTCTGTACTTTACAAGCGTGTACTTACAGACCTGTAATTTTACAAGCTTGTACTTTTACAAGTATATATTTTTGCAAGTCTCTACTCTTACAAATGCGTAAATGAACAGCCTGTACTTTTACAGGTTTGTACTTTTACACGTCTGTATTTTACAAGCGTGTACTTTAAAAAATGCAATAAAGAGTAACTGAAATCGCAAAAGATTTGTTGACTAAGCTAATTATGCAACAAAAATTTAGACAAGACTTTGGACCTTTTAAGTAAAACTACAATTCTGTAATTGAACAGACCTGTACTGTACTTCTACAAGTACATATTTTTACAAGTCTGTACTCTTACAAATGTACAAATAACCAGCCTGTACTATTCCAGGTTTGTACACGTCTGTAATTTACAAGTGTGTACTTCTGTAAGTAAATTGTTTTCTAAACTACAAATGCGCAAATGGCCACTCTGTATTTTTACAGGTTTGTACTTTTACAGGTCTGTACTTCACAAGCGCGTACTTTAAAAAACGTAATACAGAGCAACGGAAATCGCAAAAGATTTTTGACCAAGCTAATTATACAAACAAATTTTAGACAGGATTTTGGACTTTTTAGTAAAACTACAGTTCTGTAATTGTACAGACCATTACTTTTACAAGTCTGTACTTCTACAGGTATATATGTTTACAAGCCTTTACTTTGGCAAGTATGTAAATGAACATTTTCACAGGTCTGTATTTTTACAAGTCTGTGCTTTTACAGGCTTGTACTTCCAGAACCTAAAAACCTGCAACAGCAATTGTTATCATAATAAACAAACGCTATTTCTAATTAAAGGCAAAGGTATTCTGTCGGTTTCTGCTACAGAATAAAGAAAGTAAGTGTATGTGTGCACAGGTCTGTACTTTACAAGTCTGTACTTTTAAAAACTTATAAATGACACAATCCTCATCAGAGATGCAAACTATTTAAGATCATCAGCACAAAACAACGTTACTCTGAGGGTTTTAGAAAATATCATTAGTAAATAGCATAAACAACAGCGGCCCCGGAACAGAACCCTGTGGGACGACGGGCGCTAACTAACAGTTATATTTATAATATTAAAGGGTAACAACCCTGCTTCAATTTCGGTATGCCTCTTTAATCCAATTCGCGCAGCAAGTTCACCCCGAGGCGAACAAGCCACTTTTAAGTGGTGTTTATTCAATTTAGTTTTATTATCATTAAACAAGCGTATTATTTTAAACACCGTGTTTATCCTATTTGAGAACGTCTAATTAAATAATTTGATCTCAATTGTGCGCGAGGTAATTTGTGGCCGTCTCTGCAATAATTTTCATCTTGTTAGAGCAAATTGCCCCGGCTCGAATCAACCTTACAATAAACATAATAAACAGAATTAGAGCGGTTATTTAATTCTGTGAAACAACAAACTGCGCTTAATTTTATTGTCGTGAGACACAAACGGTTGCGAAATACCCCAACGGGGTCAGAATAGAAAAAAATATCGACACGGTCGCAGAAAATCCAAGGGGTCAAATCGGGCAGTTTAAGAGGTCACTGTTTAGGGATTCTTGAAGAAGTTTCTTTGCTTACTAGTTTTTTGGGGCATTTTTTTATCCTTACATTATTTGTGTTCACGTGACTGCGATGGTGCTAAGAGTCCTCGTGTCCAACTCCAATATTTGCCTTAATTAAGACTGCCCTTGGTCACTTAGGTAATTAATCAGATTTGCAAACGAGAGATAAGAAGGAGGTTATCCATATTCTAAGGAGCTGCCTGGTTAATTTAGGGTGTGAATTAGTAATATTTAAGGGTAATTCCGAGCCAGCCCCCACGGCAGCAATTTCCATAGGTACACAGGCCTGCTTCGTGTCTCATTACCAAATTAGTTTAACGGAATAGTAGTAGACACGGAGGCACTGGCATATGGCTTGATGCTTGATAAACTCGGGTTCCGGGTGTATTTACCGTGGGGCTTAAGGGTTTTTGTATACCTACAGGCGGCCGGGACGCTGATAAAGGTTTGCGTATGCAAATATGCACAACGAGATATAATTATTGTGCTCGGTGGTGGATTGGAATCGGTGAGTTTGTTTTAAATTTCACATTTATTTGCCTCGCTGCGTTGTTCAGGTGATGGTGTTTAATCACTAGTTGTTTCTTGTAAATTATAAACTTCTATTTTCTCAGGGACGTATTTTAAGCCGTTTCTCAGAGCAAAATGGGCTGTAGCGCAGTACGATGCACGATCACAAGCTGGTTAGCCCCTGGGCGTGGGAATTCGTCGTGTTTAATTTCGGTTCTTACGAGAATCATTTGGACACATTGCAACTATGTCCGCAGTTAAAGACAAATTGTTCAAATAGAAGTTGTTGTTTTTCTCTTCTCTACAATATTGGTAATAACTAATTTTAAGGTAGAACCAACAGGAGAAATTGAGAAAAAGCGGTTCTGATCCTCGTCGCTTTTATAAGATGCCTGCTGTAACTAGTAAAATATTAACAATAGAGACAAATTATGGCTCTCTTTATTCTCTACAAAATTGGTAATAACTAATTTTAGGGTAGAACCAACAGGAGAGGAGATAATTGAGACAAGCGGTTCCGTTCGTGCATCGCCGCTTTCCAAGACGTCTGCTGTAACTAGTAAACTATTAACAGAACAGGCAAATTCTCCGCAATATTGGTATTAACTAATTTTAGGGTAGAACCAACAGGAGGATGAAGCGGTTCTGATTGTCGTCGTTACTGCAAGATGCCTGATGCAACTAGTAAAGTATTAACAAAAGAGACAAAATGTGGCTTTCTTTACTCTACAATATTGGTATTAACTAATTTTAGGGTAGAAACAACAGCAGAGATAATCAAGAAAAAGCAGTTCTGATCGTGCATCGTCACTTTATAAGATGACTGCCTACTAGTAAAGTATTTACAACAGAGACAAATGGTGGCTCTCTTTAGTCTCTACAATATTGATAATAACTAATTTTAGGGTAGAAACGACATGACAGGAGACAATGGAGAAAATGCGGTTCTGATTGTCGTCGCTTTTCCAAAATGTCTTCTGTAACTAGTAAAGTATTAACAATAGAGACAAATTATTGGAGCAAAAGTTGTATACCCTACAATATTGGTAATACCTAATTTTAGGGTAGAACCAACAGAGGAGGAGATAATTGAGAAAAAGCGGGCGTCCCTTTTGCAAGATGCCTGCTGTAATTTGTAAAGTTTTAATAATAGAGATAAATAGTGGCTCTCTTTATTCTTTACAATGTTGGTAATAACTAATTTTAGGGTAGAACCTACAGAAGAGGAGATAATCGAGAGAAGGCGGTTCTGATCATACGTCGTCGCTTTCCAAGATGCCTGCTGTAACTAGTAAAATATTAACAATAGAGACAAATTATGGCTCTCTTTATTCTCTACAAAATTGGTAATAACTAATTTTAGGGTAGAACCAACAGGAGAGGAGATAATTGAGAAAAGCGGTTCCGTTCGTGCATCGCCGCTTTCCAAGACGTCTGCTGTAACTAGTAAACTATTAACAGAACAGGCAAATTCTCCGCAATATTGGTATTAACAAATTTTAGGGTAGAACCAACAGGAGGATGAAGCGATTCTGATTGTCGTCGTTATTGCAAGATGCCTGATGCAACTAGTAAAGTATTAACAAAAGAGACAAAATGTGGCTTTCTTTACTCTACAATATTGGTATTAACTAATTTTAGGGTAGAAACAACAGCAGAGTTAATCAAGAAAAAGCATTTCTGATCGTGCATCGTCACTTTATAAGATGACTGCCTACTAGTAAAGTATTTACAACAGAGACAAATGGTGGCTCTCTTTAGTCTCTACAATATTGATAATAACTAATTTTAGGGTAGAAACGACATGACAGGAGACAATGGAGAAAATGCGGTTCTGATTGTCGTCGCTTTTCCAAAATGTCTTCTGTAACTAGTAAAGTATTAACAATAGAGACAAATTATTGGAGCAAAAGTTGTATACCCTACAATATTGGTAATACCTAATTTTAGGGTAGAACCAACAGAGGAGGAGATAATTGAGAAAAAGCGGGCGTCCCTTTTGCAAGATGCCTGCTGTAATTTGTAAAGTTTTAATAATAGAGATAAATAGTGGCTCTCTTTATTCTTTACAATGTTGGTAATAACTAATTTTAGGGTAGAACCTACAGAAGAGGAGATAATCGAGAGAAGGCGGTTCTGATCATACGTCGTCGCTTTCCAAGATGCCTGCTGTAACTAGTAAAATATTAACAATAGAGACAAATTATGGCTCTCTTTATTCTCTACAAAATTGGTAATAACTAATTTTAGGGTAGAACCAACAGGAGAGGAGATAATTGAGAAAAGCGGTTCCGTTCGTGCATCGCCGCTTTCCAAGACGTCTGCTGTAACTAGTAAACTATTAACAGAACAGGCAAATTCTCCGTAATATTGGTATTAACAAATTTTAGGGTAGAACCAACAGGAGGATGAAGCGATTCTGATTGTCGTCGTTATTGCAAGATGCCTGATGCAACTAGTAAAGTATTAACAAAAGAGACAAAATGTGGCTTTCTTTACTCTACAATATTGGTATTAACTAATTTTAGGGTAGAAACAACAGCAGAGTTAATCAAGAAAAAGCATTTCTGATCGTGCATCGTCACTTTATAAGATGACTGCCTACTAGTAAAGTATTTACAACAGAGACAAATGGTGGCTCTCTTTAGTCTCTACAATATTGATAATAACTAATTTTAGGGTAGAAACGACATGACAGGAGACAATGGAGAAAATGCGGTTCTGATTGTCGTCGCTTTTCCAAAATGTCTTCTGTAACTAGTAAAGTATTAACAATAGAGACAAATTATTGGAGCAAAAGTTGTATACCCTACAATATTGGTAATACCTAATTTTAGGGTAGAACCAACAGAGGAGGAGATAATTGAGAAAAAGCGGGCGTCCCTTTTGCAAGATGCCTGCTGTAATTTGTAGAGTTTTAATAATAGAGATAAATAGTGGCTCTCTTTATTCTTTACAATATTGGTAATAACTAATTTTAGGGTAGAACCTACAGAAGAGGAGATAATCGAGAGAAGGCGGTTCTGATCATAAGTCGTCGCTTTCCAAGATGCCTGCTGTAACTAGTAAAATATTAACAATAGAGACAAATTGTGGCTCTCACAATATTGGTATTAACTAATTTTAAGGTAGAATCAACAGGAGGCGGTAATCGAGAGAAAGTGGTTCTGATCGTCGTCGCTTTTCCAAGATGCCTGCTGTAACTGGTAAAGTATTAACAATAGACAAATTGTCCGAGCAATAGTTGTTGCTCTCATAACTAATTTTAGGGTAGAACCAACAGGAGAAGGGATAATCGAGAGAAAGCGTTCTGATCGTGCGTCGTCGCTTGTCAAGATGCCTGCTGTAACTAGCAAAGTATTAACAAAAGATGCAAATTGCAGCTCTCTTTATTCTCTGCAATACTGGATTAACTAATTTTAGGGTAGAAGCAACAGGAGATGAGATAATCGAGAGAACTAGTAAAGTATTAACAATAGAGACAAATTGTGGATCTCTTTATTCTCTACAATACTGGTCATAGCTAATTTTAGGGTAGAAACAACAGGAGCGGAGAATTTCCTAAAATAACTCGAAATGCTGACTTTCCTGCAATTTATACGGGGCGTACCCGAAAGTAGGATCTTCCTTTAGCATTTTTAATCGCTTACTTAACTGTGGTCTTGGTGTACCCTCCTTGATATATTTTTTCGACAATTTAGAAATGTCTGCTTGGTACTTCAATTTGTTGAAATAATTATTAAATGTTTTCATTAAGTTGCCAGAAATTTTGACAGCTGTCAAAAGTGAAAACTGTGTTTTAATATCAATAATTATGGAACTAGCAAATTTAAAAAAACACTTGATTTTTCTACTGGATTTTCCGAGGGATTTTCCTTCTATGGAAATTCACATTGTTAAATTATGGAAGACAATAATAATAATAATAATAATAATAATAATAATAATAATAATAATAATAATTCAGTGCCTTCAAAACCTATTGGAAAATGTATTTATAAATAATAAATAAATTTGTGGAAATAATTATTAAATGGCATTTTCATTCAGTTGACAGAAAATTTGACAGCTGTCAAAAGTGAAAACTGTGTTTTAATATCAATAATTATGGAACTAGCAAATTTAAAAAAAAACACTTGATTTCTCTACTGGATTTTCCTTCTATGGAAATTCACATTGTTAAATTATGGAAGACAATAATAATAATAATAATAATAATAATAATAATAATAATAATTTAGTGCCTTCAAAACCTATTGGAAAATGTATTTATAAATAATAAATAAATTTGTGGAAATAATTATTAAATGGCATTTTCATTCAGTTGACAGAAAATTTGACAGCTGTCAAAAGTGAAAACTGTGTTTTAATATCAATAATTATGGAACTAGCAAATTAAAAAAAAAACACTTGATTTCTCTACTGGATTTTCCTTCTATGGAAATTCACATTGTTAAATTATGGAAGACAATAATAATAATAATAATAATAATTTAGTGCCTTCAAAACCTATTGGAAAATGTATTTATAAATAATAAATAAATTTGTGGAAACAATTATTAAATGGCATTTTCATTCAGTTGACAGAGAATTTGACAGCTGTCAAAAGTGAAAACTGTGTTTTAATATCAATAATTATGGAACTAGCAAATTTAAAAAAAACACTTGATTTCTCTACTGGATTTTCCTTCTATGGAAATTCACATTGTTAAATTATGGAAGAAAATAATAATAATAATAATAATTCAGTGCCTTCAAAACCTATTGGAAAATGTATTTATAAATAATAAATTAATTTGTGGTAATAATTATTAAATGTCATTTTCATTCAGTTAACAGAAAATTTGACAGCTGTCAAAAGTGTAAACTGTGTTTTAATATTAATAATTATGGAACTAGCAAATTAAAAAAAAACACTTGATTTCTCTACTGGATTTTCCTTCTATGGAAATTCACATTGTTAAATTATGGAAGACAATAATAATAATAATAATAATAATAATTCAGTGCCTTCAAAACCTATTGGAAAATGTATTTATAAATAATAAATAAATTTGTGGAAATAATTATTAAATGGCATTTTCATTCAGTTGACAGAAAATTTGACAGCTGTCAAAAGTGAAAACTGTGTTTTAATATTAATAATTATGGAACTAGCAAATTTTAAAAAAACACTTGATTTCTCTACTGGATTTTCCTTCTATGGAAATTCACATTGTTAAATTATGGAAGACAATAATAATAATAATAATAATAATAATAATTCAGTGCCTTCAAAATCTATTGGAAAATGTATTTATAAATAATAAATAAATTTGTGGAAATAATTATTAAATGGCATTTTCATTCAGTTGACAGAAAATTTGACAGCTGTCAAAAGTGTAAACTGTGTTTTAATATCAATAATTATGGAACTAGCAAATTTAAAAAAAACACTTGATTTCTCTACTGGATTTTCCTTCTATGGAAATTCACATTGTTAAATTATGGAAGACAATAATAATAATAATAATAATAATTTAGTGCCTTCAAAACCTATTGGAAAATGTATTTATAAATAATAAATAAATTTGTGGAAATAATTATTAAATGGCATTTTCATTCAGTTGACAGAGAATTTGACAGCTGTCAAAAGTGAAAACTGTGTTTTAATATCAATAATTATGGAACTAGCAAATTTAAAAAAAACACTTGATTTCTCTACTGGATTTTCCTTCTATGGAAATTCACATTGTTAAATTATGGAAGAAAATAATAATAATAATAATAATTCAGTGCCTTCAAAACCTATTGGAAAATGTATTTATAAATAATAAATTAATTTGTGGTAATAATTATTAAATGTCATTTTCATTCAGTTGACAGAAAATTTGACAGCTGTCAAAAGTGTAAACTGTGTTTTAATATTAATAATTATGGAACTAGCAAATTAAAAAAAAACACTTGATTTCTCTACTGGATTTTCCTTCTATGGAAATTCACATTGTTAAATTATGGAAGACAATAATAATAATAATAATAATAATAATAATAATTCAATGCCTTCAAAATCTATTGGAAAATGTATTTATAAATAATAAATAAATTTGTGGAAATAATTATTAAATGGCATTTTCATTCAGTTGACAGAAAATTTGACAGCTGTCAAAAGTGTAAACTGTGTTTTAATATTAATAATTATGGAACTAGCAAATTAAAAAAAAACACTTGATTTCTCTACTGGATTTTCCTTCTATGGAAATTCACATTGTTAAATTATGGAAGACAATAATAATAATAATAATAATAATAATTCAGTGCCTTCAAAACCTATTGGAAAATGTATTTATAAATAATAAATAAATTTGTGGAAATAATTATTAAATGGCATTTTCATTCAGTTGACAGAAAATTTGACAGCTGTCAAAAGTGAAAACTGTGTTTAATATCAATAATTATGGAACTAGCAAATTAAAAAAAAAAACACTTGATTTCTCTACTGGATTTTCCTTCTATGGAAATTCACATTGTTAAATTATGGAAGACAATAATAATAATAATAATTTAGTGCCTTCAAAACCTATTGGAAAATGTATTTATAAATAATAAATTAATTTGTGGAAATAATTATTAAATGGCATTTTCATTCAGTTGACAGAAAATTTGACAGCTGTCAAAAGTGAAAACTGTGTTTTAATATTAATAATTATGGAACTAGCAAATTTTAAAAAAACACTTGATTTCTCTACTGGATTTTCCTTCTATGGAAATTCACATTGTTAAATTATCGAAGACAATAATAATAATAATAATTCAGTGCCTTCAAAACCTATTGGAAAATGTATTTATAAATAATAAATTAATTTGTGGTAATAATTATTAAATGTCATTTTCATTCAGTTGACAGAAAATTTGACAGCTGTCAAAAGTGAAAACTGTGTTTTATTATCAATAATTATGGAACTAGTAAATTTAAAAAAAACACTTGATTTCTCTACTGGATTTTCCTTCTATGGAAATTCACATTGTTAAATTATCGAAGACAATAATAATAATAATAATAATAATAATAATAATAATTCAGTGCCTTCAAAACCTATTGGAAAATGTATTTATAAATAATAAATTAATTTGTGGTAATAATTATTAAATGTCATTTTCATTTTCACTCAGTTGACAGAAAATTTGACAGCTGTCAAAAGCGAAAACGTTATTTTAATTTTAATTATAAAAAACAAACGAAAATTCTATTTTGGCAGATCTATTATCGCTAAAAACGAGCGCGGTGCATTGCACGTTTCGGTGTCTTCAACGCACGGGAATGCCACGAACCTTTACCTTGACGCATATTTCCAAAGACTACGATAACATTCGCCGTGAGCGATCGCTTTCCCACATCTCTTACGAAAGATCCTGTTACACTACTTCAGTCTCCTATTCCAATATACACACATCTGCATAATCCGCAAACGATAATGTCCCCCGCTGACGCAATTGTCGAAATTCCGTTGACGCGTATGGAAGCTTATCAACGTATCCGATCGACTGTATTTGGCAATGTTTGAATAACAGGTCTAATAGAAACAAATCGGACCCGCTAATTAGCTATAATTAAACTGATATTCTGCTTTGTTGGGTATTGTTAAAGCAATGAATTAGCTAATTATCGCACTGTGCCACGTGTGTGAGCCGAGATCTTTGTGAGGGGTATCGATTTTGTCTCAAGTATGGCTAAATTAAATTAAAATCAATTAACTTGCGAAACTTGACAAGGCCCGCGCAGGGGTGGGTTGCCTGTATGAGTTGCCTCGGTTTTAATAGCTCAAATATTATGTTAGGGCGCCACATCCACTAGCCTCGAACAGGGGTAGGTTTGGGTTTGGTAGGGAATTATTTGCTATTTTTGTATTTTTCGGACCATAAATCATTACACTTAGCAAATTTTCAAGGTCAGCACCTTTTCCCCTAAAAATCTCAGCTTTTTTTGTTTCTGATAGTTTCGAAAGTAAGACACCCGGAATACTTATAATTCTTTGTAGAAAGTTCTTGTTGCTTCTGTCAACGATGGGGGCTTTTAATAATCCGCTAACTAGGCATACGGGCATAACTTTGTTATAATTCCACCCTAGCTCCAGCCTGCTAATTTGATATTAATTTAAAACCTTCGTTGCTCCTTTATGAGGCGCCGTTTAAGACATTATTAGTATTACAAATGTATATATAATAATTATTGAAATATATATATATTTTGTTATTAAATAAATAAAGTTTTATAAATATATATATCTTTGTAAAAATATATATATATATTTTTAGGAGTATATAAATATATTTTCACAAATATATATTATTTCTGCTAACATATATTTATATATTCGTAAAAATATATATATATACATTTACAAAGATATATATATATATATATTTGTAATACTAATAATGTCTTAAACGGCGCCTCATACTCCTTGTACTTTCGGATAAACAGAGCTAAATCGTACGCCTCAACTTCAACCCGTCTTGTAAACAAACAACTTTAAATTCCTCCCCCTTATTCACTTTCTCGATTTTCTACATTTGTATTCAGTTACGGTGGGACCGTATACGATTATCTCCCCATTTAAATTACATGCGAGATAGTAATAAATAGAAAGGAAAAAGGCGTTCGCATGTTAGGCCTGAGAAGTGATAATTTTATTCAGAGTTGGGTAGATCGGCGCTTACCCACCCTCTCACAGAATCAGAGAGAACGTTATCCCAGGTGCGTACGATCCGATTGCAAAAAAGCAAAAATTAACTGACCCCCAAATCCAAAGCCAAGGTGGCCAAAGTATATACTTAACAAAAATAGTAAAGGCCCCCATTGTTGAGCCTTGCGGAACTCCTGATGTGGTACACTTCTTTTTGGATATATTTAACAAAAATGTTTTAAATTTGTCGTAGTTATATACAAATCTCGCGTTTTTAGCGCTGGCCTTCCTAATTAACGTAATTCCGTAATTAAATATCGTTGGCGAACGTCGAACGTTATCTGTACTTCCTACCAACGCAACGGTATAATGCAACAGGAATATCTAGTACCGTATTGAACGTACTTGCCAATTAACACGCTTAAAAACACGATTAAGGATTCTAACTAATCAAACTGTCAATAAATATTAGCATTTTAAAGTAGGCGAGCAGTGGAGAGTTGACTGAAGCGTTGGCAACTAACGTTTTAATCGAGCGTAGAAAAGTTGGCTCATGGCGGGTGGTACTTGATGATTTTTTCGGATGGCCACCTAGGTCGCCTGATTTAATCCCTTTAGTTTTTTTTTGCGTTTGATGAGGATTTCATTGCAAATATATTAAAAATGACACAGTTTATAGAGGTGTCAAAGTTTAATATTTTGAGAAAAATGACATTTCCCTATATTTCGTATTACATACAAATCCAGGATGTTTTTTTGTTAGGAATGGAATTTTGTTAGAAGAAATTTTCAATACGTCCATATTTCTAGAAAATTACCAAAAACATATACATACCCCCTGTATACAGGGTGCTCATGACGAATTGTACAGGGTGATCATTTAAAAATTCAACTTTTTATACCCTTTTATTTTGCTTAAAAATATAGCTAGAAAAAAAACAAATCTGTAGCATATTTTACCAAGTTCTTGTATATGTTATGAGTCTGCATCTATCTTAATGAATATACAGGGGGCGCCACATAGTCACATTTTTTTAAATGGAACACCCTGTATATTTTTAGATATTTGGATAGCCATTTTCATCCCCTTTATAAATATGTATAATTGTTATATATTTCATCCTCAAATAAAGTAAGTTATTCAAATAAATAATATTCTTAAAAGTATGAGATACAACTAAATTATTTTTTACATAGATGGCCATGCATAAAACAATAATGATTTAAAATAACAATTGTTAATCTGTTGTTGATCTGTCAAATTTTAAACCATTATTGTTTTATGCATGGCCATCTATGTAAAAAATTATTCAATCTCTCGTAAAAAAATCAACAAAGGTGCTACAAAAAATCTGTTCACATTTTTTTGTTTACTGATGTATGTACTTTTATAATTTCCTATATAGTTTGAAAAAAATATACAGGGTGATTTTCTCTACGGAAATAAAAAAACTTGAATTAAAAAAGGTCCAGTTCGAGGTCCAGTTCTGGAATTTTTAAATTGTATAAAATTTCAACAAATTGCGATAAATAGTAAGAAAGTTCTGGCCAAAAGAAATATTGGCCATAAGTAGTTTACCACCCTGTATCTCAGTAATTAAGCGCAACAGACAAATTTCTATACCCCTTCGTGAATAGTCGAGGGATCCTCTATCACCCTTAGAAGTATGTACAGTTCGTCATGAAACACCCTGTACAAATGAATATTAAGCGACTATTTCGACCGGCCCTCGTATATACAAAATCTCAAAGCTTTCGATTTTCAATCGGCCATAAAAATCAGCGGCGACTGCCGCAAACGTAATCAAATTCGACGTCGTTAATTGCGACTTTTAAACCTACGAATCGCCAGCTAAACCAGTTTCAACGCAACAACCGGAATAGCCGTTCTATTGTATTTATTCTCTAGATACCTACTTTGGCATTCCATAAACGACGAATTCCTGACGTTGCTCTTCTTCCTCGCGGTGGACATGGACAGCCTGAGCGACGTCCTGTGAAAGCCGTTGTGCCTGTAATCGAAATCGAAGGCGTCGTAACGTCCCTTGCCGCGGGCCGGCGGCGGCCCATTGTGGCACGCGATGCCGTCGCTGCCGCCGATGAACACCTCCTCGCGTAAACTTAAAGGCTCGCAGTTCTCCTTGATGGGGATCTGCAGGAGCTGCGCCGCCTTGGGGGCTATCAGCGCCGGCGGGGTGCTGATCTTGATCTTCTCGCTTTTCCTCAGCTTGCTCTTGTGGTGCTCGAACTTCACCATGGGCGTCTTCAGGATCGTCTCCACCGGCTCCCTTATGTAAAACTCCGGCAGCACCGAGAACTGGTGGTGCGACTCGGCGTTGAAGAAGCCGTTCTTGTACTCGTGCAAGCTGGACAGCGAGGGGGCTTTCTGTATCGGGTCCTCGTTGTTGTTCTTGTGGCTCGTGAGGAACTTCGTCCCTATGAAGCGGAGGGATGCGCGCACCGACTTGGACCGCTTCAGGTGGTGGGTGGACTTTCTTCTTTCTGTCACAACATCCGCCATGCTCCTTGGTTTGTTCACCCCGCTCGATTTACCCATCACAGCTCGCGACAAAAAGTGGCGCCCAACATTGGGCCGACATTTAAATAATATACGACTACCATTCAAGCCAATTTGTTAACTGAATCCACTGAATCAATTCTTTGGATATTCAAAAACAACCCTTGTCCTGTTAAGACCAACCTCCACCGCACCATCCACCCCCAATTGTCACTAGCCCGCGCATTATTAGCCCCAAAGCAGATTTGTCGGTTACGGATTATTCAAAAAAGTAAGGTTATGTTTACGATGCTCAAACGGTTCGGCGGTCTCGTCTCGCAGCGAGCGCGTGGTTGACTAAGCTAACAGCTGTAGCTGTGCACTGCAGAGACTGTTACTGGGACTGGCATACCGAAACCCATCAAATGAATGTACAGGCAGCAAAGGGGGACGGTACTATAAACTATACATCTCGCTGGTACAAGGCGAAGGCAAAATGGTACTTAAGCCAGCCGTGGTTTAGGTTCATTATTCGGAACCGGATTCTAGCCTGCAGGTAAACGTGGTGACTATACAAGACGCTGGAAGAGAGTCGGTGTTTAAATTGTTTAATTTTTTGCACGCATGCTGGGCTTTGATTTGTTGAATAAATTAGTGCTAATGCATCTACAGGGTGGTCCCTGGCGCGGGAGTCCGAGGAATATGGCGATACAATCGTTTTTGTTGGCAGATTCAAATTAATTTCGGTGAAGTGGGTGTGCGTCCGTTGTCTACAAGTGTATAGCATTTTTGCGCAGGGTTACATTAGGGATAACCTAGGAGTGCTGAAGTTTACCAAGCGTCGAAATTCGACATCTTAAGAATTTATAGAACCCGAATTACAAAGCAACCGCTAGATTTGACTGACAAAGGCCGACTCGGTTTTGCAACAGATCAGTCAGAACGCATAAACGCTAAACGTACGAAAAACACGAACAAATGGGGAGCTGGCTTGACTGTCAACTGTCTTATTCGTTTTTTATGACATTTCTTAATAATTTATGTCATCTGTGCTGTGTTAAGTAAGGTATGTACCACGTAATGCAAACGATTACCATTGAACCTTTTTTTGAAAGAAATGAACCACCAACTAGGTACAAACAAAATTTAGCAGTAGTACATGAAGATGATTATTTACCTAATCTTAAGCGGCTATTAATAAGAGAAATTGGCTTTCGGTGAGTAAACAGACTTTTTATTTCTTCGTATTGTAATGCAATTGTGTTTGGCATTATAGGTTCTGAAAAAGGTTTTCTTCGGTGGAGAAATAGCAACCGCTCGCTGGTTCTGTCAGTTCAATGTAGATAATAAAAGTGATACCATACATTCTTTTCCAATTGTATTTTATATGTTTATCTTATTACACTAGCAAGTTTTTTTTGTATTTAGGGCGATGCGAGCCAGTTCATGTTCGATGTTTTAGTGAACGGCCAGATAGAAGCTAGTGTGGAACTTTGCGATATATTATTATTAATATTTAATAAATAGTTTCAGTTTTTAGTGAAATTTAAAGTGTAAGTTTCGTGTCCCTAGAGTTCAAAGGTGTGAATATGGCCCCCACTCAAAGATTCACCCTGTATGGCCTGCAAACCTCTGTAATTATACATTGTTATTATTATTATTGGTATTATTGTAGAAGAACGAGGCTTGCAGATGTGCCGATCATAAAAGAAAGTCTAAATTTAGAGAAAAATTAAAGAAATGTACCCAATTTTACCACGTTTCTTTGTGCGCATGTCATTTACGCAATACGCGATCAATCCTAAAACGGACCCCTGAGGAACACCACTATTTTCTTCAACCAAATAAAAAGTTTCTGGGAACTATTCAATGCTTCTGCATCTTTTACAAGTTTTTTTGCGCAACATGAAATTATCAAAAGAAAAAAATCAACAAAATACTTTCAATTGTTTACTTCCGCACACTCTGTTGGAGATTTGTAGGTGGCTATTGAGGGCGTTATTACGTTACGTGCATTATGCAAGACTTGTTACAACTACGCTGTTGCTCTGAATGGACAACAAAATGCATTGATTAATAAATTTATTATTGTTAATATAAAAAGTAAAAATATTTGTATCCGACTGCTATTAATACATAATTGCTAGGTTTCGTTTAATAGTACGATGTTGCTTACACCCATTTTGAAGTTAAAATTTGGCATGGTCAGCATAGATATGGAACGCCTCTTTGTTACTACTTAGTTGACAAGCTTGTGGCTGGTGTAGTTTTGTTATATAACCGATATAGTTTGAATAAAACTATTTCAAACCCATTCTGTAATTTTAGCTCTTTAGATCAAGATTAATGAAGTTGGTCTATCCACGTGCTGAAGTGCAAGACTAAGCTGCAGCTCTAGGCTTCTAAAAGGATGCATAGATAGTGTTGTCATCGCCAAGGTTAGGCGCAGAGTTAGACGTATTGCAAATAGCAAGTCGTTGATATGGACCGTGAATAAAACTGGCCAAGATACAGATCCTTGAGGAACGCCAGAAATTATTTTTAGTTTAAAGCGAAAAAATAAACAGATATGAACCTCAACACATTATTAAGCAGATTTTAGCTTGAAAAAATTAAGTAGGTGCTATTATTTTGACTATTAAAAATTCAATAAAAGTCATTGTAAATTACGAACGCTGCATAAATTTATAGGTACTTACTGAGACGCAGGATATACCGAACAGGGGTAATAAAACATTTTACCTGGGAAACCAGACATTTGTCTGCAGGGTAAGAGCCGGACTGTCAGCAAATAATGCTATAAAAGGTAATTAGAGTTGACGTAAATTTTGTTATAAAACAGGACCAGTGCGCCCCTGCTGATACTAACGTTGAAGTTTGCACATGTACGCATTTTGGATTTACCCTCCAGACGTTTGTTATTACGTCCACGTAGCTGGAAAGCAAATGTTAGAATAATATTTTGACCTTAAACCTAAACAGCTATTTTATATAACCAAGCGAATTGGAGGAGTTTATATAGTACTGGCAAAAAGCTCCAGTATTGAACAATCTCCATGAAAATTCCGATAAAAGTTTTAAACCATAAATAAATTGATACTGCTCTCCAGTTCTACTTTTCCAACCGTTCAAGGTGGCTAAAAAATTAGTGCATTTAGTAGACTAAATAAACTTTAGATAAGAGCAGTGAGTTCTCATCCAAATATTCGATATCATTATCTAAAAAAATGGTTTGTACTAGTAAGCCTGCGGAACGGAAAAGCTAGACCACTAGTTGAGTAATATCCTGTTTTTATATAAAACTTTACCATAATCGAATTTAAACTGCGCACTATTTATTAATTCCAAACGATAACATTTTTATCTTCGGAATTTAATAAAACCGGCGCCTGCCTCTACCACATCACAAAGGTAAAACGAACGAAAAAATCAGGCTTGTTAACGTCGACAAAGTCTTGTGTAAACACTGGCACCCCCAACCTGAAATGTTTACCGAACCTCCGGCCTCTCATGTAGTAAGGATTTTTAACGTGCTCGCATCGCAGACACACATAGCTCCGTTTTACATCAACTTTTTTGGTTTTTACATCAGTTATTTGTCTGGGCGCATTTAATAAGAAGATTCACTGGGTTCTTAAGGGCTCACGTCGCCTTCAACGAACCCCTGCAGGCCTAAGAAAATGCGACACATTAATCTGTTTCAAAATATTCCGATTTATTTTTAATGATATTTATTTAGACGTTTGGAGCGCGAATATAACATTGAGAATAATATTTGCGTGCCCTAATTCAAAATTTTCCGCAATAACTTTCATAAAATCGTAAAAATAGTATTTTTATTGATCCCATCGTCCGTTCGATTTTATGCAATATTTTCTTTGATGTAATACTGCATAAATTAAAACAAATTATATATCTTTATAGCGCGCTATTTATAGATCCATTTGAATTGCAATAACAGATTGTTGTTTAATAAATAAACATACGAGGGGTATGCGTAAATGTAAAAAAACTCGAAATTGGAATTGGTACAGAGATAAACGCAAATTTGCATACAACCGTCTCATCTTCATATACATATATATAATATTTGTCAGTAATATATATTATACAATATATAATTCGTCAAAACTAATTAAATATTTGCCATATATAATATATAATGCACAATATACAATACATAATATGTATATATAATTAGTCAAGCTGAATCTCTAATTAAATAATAATAATATACAATATATAATGTACAATATACAATATATAATATATATAATTCGTCACAAACTGAATCTCTAAATAAATATTTCACAGTAATATATAATATACAATATATATAATTCGTCAAACTGAACCTCTAATTAAAGATTTTCCAATAATATACAATATATAATGCACAATATGTAATATAGGTAGGTACATATATAATTCGTCAAACTGAATCTCTAAATAAATATTTGTATAATATACAATATATAAAATATATAATTTGTCAAACTGAATCTCTAATTGAATATTTGCCAATAATATACAATATTTTAATATATAATTTGCGTGAATATTTAAAGGAATTCGAAGTTGGTTCTCTCGAAGTTGGTTCTCATTTGTATACGTGCAGAAATTATTTTTTCTCTTCCAACTCGTCAAAATGAATCTCTAATTAAATATTTGCCAATAATATACAATATACAATGTACAATATGCAATTTATAATAATATAATTCGTCAAACTGAATCTTTATATATTTGCCAGTAATATATAATATGCAATATATAATATATATAATTCGGCAAACTGAATCTCTAAATAAACATTTCACAGTAATATATAATATACAATATATATAATTCGTCAAATTAAATCTCTAATTAAATATTTCCCAATGATATACAATATATAATGTACAACATGTAATATACATAATTCGTCAAACCGAATCTCTAATTAAATATTTGTCAGTAATATACAAGAATTCGAGGTTGATTCTCATTTGTATATATATAAGAATTATTTTATTCTCTTCCAACTCGTGAAAGTGAATCTCTATATAAATGTTTGCCAGTAATATATAATTATAGATATAATATATATAATTCGTCAAACTCAATCTCTAATTAAATATTTGCCAGTAATATACAATATACAATATCTAATATATAATTTGCGTAAATATTTAAAAACACTTAAGGTTGGTTCTCATTTGTATACGTACAGAATTTATTTTATTCTTTTCCAAGTCGTCTAAATGAATATTTATATAATTATTTGTCAGTAATATATAATATACAACATATAATATACATAACTCGTCAAATTAATATCTAATTAAATATTTGCAAGTAACATACAATATATAATATAATACAATAATATATAAAATATATTATTCTTCCAACTCGTCAAAATGAATATCTATATAATTATTTGCTAGTAATATATAATGTACAATATACAATATATAATTCGTCAATCTCAATCTCTAATTAAATATTTGCCAGTAATATACAATATATGTATAATATAATACAATATACAATATAGATTTTCCAATAATATATTATATATAATATATCAATATATAATATACAAATATACAATATATAATATTTATGTGGATTTTATAATCGACCATCCCTCGTATCGGCCCTCGCACCCGCCAGAAATCCAACCGATTTTATTACAGCTTTATTTAAATAATCGTAGTTTAATATTCAGAACAGCCCACTCCTTGTGTTCCTTATCTACAAAGGAAACTCCATCTCGCGCTTCCTCCGATAAATGGTGAATCGCCTGCTTAAATAAACAAACTAGATTATGTACATGAGTACATTTTACATACGAAGAATTCTCACCAAGGTTCGTTTCACATTTTATGACATTATTTATCTTTAAGCCTGTTTTATTTGACACCTTCCTCTATAGAATCCGAATAAGAAGCCTGTATTTCCCCTGGCGGAGCACGCTTGGATTGCCTCCGAAATAGCTGCAAAATGGCAGAATATTTATGTGTGCAGAGGAAAACCTTACGCAGTATAAAAAAAATCTGAATAGCTTTGTTGTATACTTATATGCAGGGTGTTACAGACCCTGTATAGACGAGTTCGTGGAATTAAAAGACTGTCATTAACGCAACAAAATCAGCTCAAAGGAGCGCAATGGAGGTTCCTCTTTGTCCCCTGCTTCAACGAGACGATACAGAAAACCCGCATTATTATCCATCCCCCTATCTCGCACTTACATCAAGCCAGTTCTGATAATTCGATATCGATTTTGAATAAAGTTATGTGAAGTCACCCGCCCGTGCAGCCAACTCCGGACCACCCGATAGCTTACAAAGATAACGTTTTCCCCGTTCCTTTGATCTCGAAAGACAAGTGGAGCACGGTTTAAGGCACTTTGGTCGTCGATAAACCCAACCTCCTCCACCTATAGGTCAGCCGTGGAGCGAAAGAGACATTGCATTTTAATTCAGGTAAGAACTTAATTGTTTACCAACGCATGGCTAGTTTTGAGAAGCTGAAGGGTTGAAGCGAGTTTTTGCTGACAATTTCCACGAGGTTGGCTCTACCGGAAGAAATATTGTAGAAGGCATCATATATCATATATCATATATCATATATCATATATCATATATCATATATCATATATCATATATCATATATCATATATCATATATCATATATCATATATCATATATCATATATCATATATCATATATCATATTTGAGGCTTTTTTCTACAATATTTCTTCCGGCAGAGCCAACCTCGTGGAAATTGTCAGCAAAAACTTGCTTCAACCCATATATCATATGATATATGATATATGATATATGATATATGATATATGATATATGATATATGATATATGATATATGATATATGATATATGATATATGATATATGATATATGATATATGATATATGATATATAATATATAATATATATTGTGTTGCTCGACGATTTATTTTGAAAGTACTCGTAATATGTATGGCGTCAGCACACTTTTAAAATAATAACAACCTATTTTATTTACACCATCCGCTGGACTAACGAGTGCAATTTCGACTTACGTATGTACAACGCTTCCAGCCCGGAGGTATATCCATAATCTGATGAATATCATGATTACTACATTCTCAATGCAATCCCGCCTTGTTCCAATTACAGTAATGCACCACAGGTATTAGTAATCTCTTTTCAAATATAGAAACTAAGCTCCATTGCTACACGATTTTTTACCAGAGCGTGGCGTGGCATCCTTTGAGCTGTTGCATAAGCATGACGGTTTTTCTTTCGGACGGTATTGCACAGAATGAGAGTGAAAGTATGTATAGATAGATGCATTAAAATGTACTGAATTAAATACTCTATTTGGAAAAAGGAAAGGAGCGTTACAATTCCCCCCCTTTTTGATACTGGGTTGTTTCGTAGCCCATCACATCTGACAGAGGTACAATCGTGTATAAATAAATTTTCTGATATATTGCAAGCATTCCTATGAGTTTATCGGCCGAAGTTTCCATCGTAATTTATAATATACACATCTAAAGTTTATAGACAAATAAATTATTTCGAACCCTGCTCGGACAATTTATGATCAATTTCGATATTGTACACCAGTCAATATCATGCGAGCTCAATACGTATTTGTATAATAGAATGGGGTAAGGTAGAAGCGAGTGGGTGCGAAGAATATTTATTGGTATCACAAATCGAGCACGAAGGGTGGAATATTATGATATTCTTTATAGTAATAATGTATAATATTTGTATTTTAACTACCATAACGAAAATTGTAATGCAAAACAAAATGAAGAAGCCGGCTTGCCAGTTCGTGTTCGATGTTTTAGTGAACGGCCAGACAGAAGCTAGTGTGAACTTTGCGATATGATATATCGCAGGAATGCGTCGTTATCAATTCCAATAAGGCAGAATACGCAGCTTCTAGCGTACGTTGAATATAAATGAGGAGCATCCTGCTTGATGTATAAAGTGAATATTGACAGTTTTCCTTCGATCCGCGTCTTCAGGGATGGATTTTCCCTACTTGCCTAGGGTATACGACCTTTTTATATGATAATTTGATCTTGACATGGTGCGAAGTGACGTGAGGTCTCCATTTGAATCTATCTAGAACGGGCCATCGGAGCGAAATGGAAACGGACGAAACTTTAATTTTATTAAAGTTTATAATTATAAACATGATGATCATCGTCATAATAACTTATCTTTTGTTGTGTTTCAATTATTATCATATGTTTAGCATTTGTGGCAAGTCCGACAGATGCGTCATCGTCGATTCAAAATTTCGCTTAAAAATCCTGATTTATAGATAAATCTCCTCCACGTCCCCCACCTATAGTGAAACAATGCTGATTTATGCTCGGATTAGCCAAATAAATTGCTAGATTTATTCAGACACAATTGCGGATCGTTTGTAATTGTAACATGCAATTTTATTTCTGGTTTTGTTAAATATAATAGATATCTGTCTATATAATTTAATTCAATTCCGTTGATGTACGGCGATAAATTCGCCTTGAATAAAAGAAGACGGGGGGAAATATCGTTACGTTGCTAAACGACGGGTCATTCGGCGGAACAA
Source organism: Rhagium mordax (assembly GCA_963680705.1). NCBI lineage: Eukaryota > Metazoa > Arthropoda > Insecta > Coleoptera > Cerambycidae > Rhagium > Rhagium mordax. The sequence continues at coordinate 57,946,190 of OY796662.1, read as the reverse complement.
AGAATAAAATATACCTGAATGGGCGCCACATTATACGTATTGTATAAATAAAAACAAAGAACTGCTGCGATAGTTTCACCGAGACGTATGCAACCAGAAGTACAGGCGTGTATATGTTACGTGTGCACTAAATTGCAATTATTATATTTTCTGCTATCTTGGCGCTACCTGTGCGCATTGTGTTGTCGTTTTCACTTATAGTATATTATACAGGGTGTTCACTTAGCACTCGGACGTCCAATATGTTGGTTAATAAAATAGATAAATACATTTTTTTTGCTATGTATCTAGTTTCTCAAGTTCTACAAAAACAAAATAATGCCGATTATACTGGGTGTTCCAAATATCTACGTAAACTCAAATGGCACACCCTGTATATATATTATTCAACCATTAGATGCCCCATTAAATACTCTACAATTTTGGGATACCTTTTCCTTTACCTGCTAGCTATAAAGTTACAAAAGAAAAACTTAAAAAAATGCCCCACCCCACTGATGCCTAATTATTTTAAAAACCCGTTACTTGCTTTAAAATCCGTTCAGTACTTTTATTTCTGTTTTCCAGACGGGCAGAAAACGAAAAACAAGCACAAAAACTTCTGAATCCGCGCGAAGTTTTAAGCCTTGGCAGGACTTTGACAGCGCTTGATATTTTAAAGCGTTGCCTCTGCTTAGGTCCTGACATACACGTCTGTGTATTTTAAATTTTTCCTAACTGGCGAGAGAATATTTGTGCTCCTGCTAAAATTTAAACTTCCTTTCGTGGGACGAGGCGGATACGACCGGGGGATACAACCTTACAGCCCCTTTCACATAAATATCGCAATAGTATTTTATTTTCTCTCGCTTTGAGAACTGAACTGTAAATACGTGTATAGAGTTTGCTTTTAAGCGACGTTTTAAGTTACCTACGTTCTAAATTGCAGGGAAAGGTGCCCGAATACAATAGCACGTAAATTTCACTTCTCTTAGGAAAACAGAATTAAATATAAAAAATTGATTTGTATTTCCGAAAATGTTTATTGTAGGATCATGAATCCAAGCTGCTTCTTCTCGTTATATAGTCTATTTTAATTCCTCTTACGTTCATAATGGCTGCGCGACAAGACAAAAAGATATAGTAGGGAGATACACGAGGGAAAAAGTAGTATTTTGAGACTCAACTTTGCCGCTTCTGTATTTCCGAAAATGTCCATTGTAGGATCATGAATCCAAGCTTATTCTTCTCGTTATATAGTCTTCTGTAATTCCTCCTACGTTCATAATTGCTGCCCGATGGAACAAAAAGATATAGTAGGGAGAGACACGAGGGAAAAAGCAGCATTTTGAGACTCAATTTTGACTCTTCTGTATTTCCGAAAATGTTTATTGTAGGATCATGAATCCAAGCTTATTCATATCGTTATATAGTCTACTTTAATTCCTCCTACGTTCATAATTGCTGCCCGAAGGAACAAAAATATATAGTAGGGAGCGACATGAGGGAAAAGAGCAGTATTTTGAGACTCAACTTTGACTCTTCTGTATTTCCGAAAACGTTTATTGTAGGATCATAAATTCAAGCTTCTCTTTCTCGTTATATAGTCTAATTTAATTCCTCCTACGTTCATAATTGTTGCCCTACGGGACAATAGATATTATAGGGGGAAAAACGAAGTATTTGGGATTTTGTACACTAAACCTTGAATCTTCTGTATTTCCGAAAATGTCCATTGTAGGATCATGAATCCAAGCTTATTCTTGTCGTTATATAGTCTACTTTAATTCCTCCTACGTTCATAATTGCTGTCCGAAGGAAAAAAATATATAGTAGGGAGAGACACGAGGGAAAAAGCAGTATTTTGAGACTCAACTTTGACTCTTCTGTATTTCCAAAAATGTTTATTGTAGGATCATAAATTCAAGCTTCTCTTTCTCGTTATATAGTCTAATTTAATTCCTCCTACGGTTATAATTGTTGCCCTACGGGATAGATATTATAGGGGAAAAAACGAAGTATTTGGGATTTTGTACACTAAACCTTGACTCTTCTGTATTTCCGAAAATGTCCATTGTAGGATCATGAATCCAAGCTTATTCTCCTTGTTTTATAGTCTACTTTAATTCCTCTTACGTTCATAATGGCTACTTTACGGAACAAAAAGATATTGTAGGGAGAGACACGAGGGAAAAAGCAGTATGTTGAGACTCAACTTTGACTCTTCTGTATTTCCAAAAATGTTTATTGTAGGATCATAAATTCAAGCTTCTCTTTCTCGTTATATAGTCTAATTTAATTCCTCCTACGGTTATAATTGTTGCCCTACGGGATAGATATTATAGGGGAAAAAACGAAGTATTTGGGATTTTGTACACTAAACCTTGACTCTTCTGTATTTCCGAAAATGTCCATTGTAGGATCATGAATCCAAGCTTATTCTTGTCGTTATATAGTCTACTTTAATTCCTCCTACGTTCATAATTGCTGCCCGATGGAACAAAAAGATATAGTAGGGAGAGACACGAGGGAAAAGAGCAGTATTTTGAGACTCAACTTTGACTCTTCTGTATTTCCGAAAATGTTTATTGTAGGATCATAAATTCAAGCTCCTCTTTCTCGTTATAGAGTCTAATTTAATTCCTCCTACGTTGTTCATAATTGTTGCCCTACGGGACAATAGATATTATAGGGGGAGAAACGAAGTATTTGGGATTTTGTACACTAAGCCTTGACTCTTCTGTATTTCCGAAAATGTCCATTGTAGGATCATGAATCCAAGCTTATTCTTGTCGTTATATAGTCTACTTTAATTCCTCCTACGTTCATAATTGCTGTCCGAAGGAAAAAAAGATGTAGTAGGGAGAGACACGAGGGAAAAAGCAGTATTTTGAGACTCAACTTTGACTCTTCTGTATTTCCAAAAATGTTTATTGTAGGATCATAAATTCAAGCTTCTCTTTCTCGTTATATAGTCTAATTTAATTCCTCCTACGGTTATAATTGTTGCCCTACGGGATAGATATTATAGGGGAAAAAACGAAGTATTTGGGATTTTGTACACTAAACCTTGACTCTTCTGTATTTCCGAAAATGTCCATTGTAGGATCATGAATCCAAGCTTATTCTCCTCGTTATATAGTCTACTTTAATCTCACCTCCTACATGCATTATTTTCGCCCTACGAAGCAAAAAGATATTATAGGGAGAGACACGAGTAGCATTTTGAGTAAAAACAGCAGTAAAATGTGAATAGTATTTGTTGCTATTTTAAATATTAGTTGAATTTGTAGCAGGTCTGTACTACTAAACGCGTTCATGTGTCGAATTTAATGGTAAAAAAGCAATAACTTTTTATTACTTTTAGGGGCATAAAGTTTTATAAAGATATAATATCCGCGAAAATAATAAAACGATAATCACCTTCCTATATGATCCCTGAATTTTTACACACCAGTCGGGCCCGATAACATTTTATTCTTTAGATACGGACCCGGGCAAAGGGATTGATTTTTCTGCTTCAAGCAACAAATAACATACAATTTTACTGCAGTTGCCACCGACGCGACGTATTAAAACTAGATTGAAAGTTACTGCAGTACACTTCACAAGTTTGATACAAGCATGTCTGAAGACGCTACGATACAAACGCGATGAAATACGACGTTGATATCCACAAGCACAACTCAAAGGTTGTCACAGCTTTGCTGGAGTTGATTTGATCGCCTAATTATTTACAAATTCATTTGGCAATTTTCGTTCACGTCGTAGACGAATTCGCATAACAGATGGCGGCGCTAAATGAAAATCTGACGATAAATCAAAAGGCAATTAATGATAAAATTGGTCGAAGATGGCATCGACGTGAGGCTGCTGATGAAGCGGATTGTTTTATCGTTAGACGGCTGTCTTTCTCCCATTCATTCTCACGTGTTTGTTGCTGGAGAAGATATTGATTTGCTTTTGTTACCGATGTTTCTCGCTGAAGGATAACAGTGTTGTTTTGCTGGCAGAGGTAACATACAATAAAAGGTATTAAAAAGGCCCTTGAGAGGCGCTCATTACAATTTTCGTCAAAATAGAAATTTCCCTCTAAGTAATTCTTAAAATAAGAAACAAAAGCAAACTGTGACCAACAGCTATTCTCTGGGCAACGTGCCCCGCCGAGCGCTGAATACAAGTCTCCAGCTTGGCCGTATTTTGATATAGCATTATATAATAAACCCGCATTCAAAAGCTGCTGTTACAATGTGTATATCTGCGCCATTATGCGCCCGGTACAAATTATTAATTATTTTACTAACGGCATCGCATTATGCAGTTTGCACGTACGTCATTATGAAACCCCGGAGTATAATGAACTTCGTGTTGGCATAACTAAACTTGCATGTGAGTTTTCAAACTCGTTTTAAAATTACCGTGAACTTTTAAAGTCCAAACTAGGTTTTGAAACCGACGAACTGCTGTTTGAGTTGGGAATGAACAGCGAAATGCAAATTTAATGAAAACGTGCATTAAATTCGGCATGGTGCAGGAGGAATGTTATTAAGCTGTTTCAGGGTAGCATCGAGAACAGCACTGACAAGATTTAACAAGACACGTCCCCTCGAGCGCCTCCTGAAGCATCCTCAGTTACATTTTTTGTATTTTACTTCCATATCTAGGCTAGCAAGTCCGAACGCCAACACTGTGCCCAATCCAACTTATCAAACTTATATTTGCAACGGCCTCTACGTGCTTCTAATAATAAACCAATTCTATTTATTACTCAACTGTCGAACTATTCAATACCTTGTTGGGCAATCTCCTTTTACGTTTTTGGCATTGTTCTGCAACTTGAACAATATATTTCGCCTGTGTACGTAAACCGCGGTGAACCGATCGACTTAACGCACGAAGTGACCTTAAAACTTGGACTGAAACAACGGGCTGTTTATTGTTTGTCAATAGTTCATTGTGAGTAGTTTATTTCACCCCTGTCAAAATAAGTCCAACTGGAAAAAAACGAGGAAAAATTACACATGAAGACCCTCTACTAGTAGAAATATTTCTCCAATATGTAACTTTATAGGACAGTTGTTGATTGCAGGATCATGAGTTCAAGCATATTTTTTTCGTGTTATTGCCTACTGCAATTCATCCTACATGCACTATTGTCGCCCAATGCGATAAAAAGCTATTCCAGGGAGAAACGTGAAAAGTAGAACTTTGAGATCTTGCAAAACCAACTCGTTAGGAGCGTAATTTTATGGGGAAAAATATTATACGAAGAACCCCCATTAATTTTTGCTAAAGAACATGTGACTCACGCTTTTCTAAAAAAATATATATTTAACCTTCTTTGTTTTGTAATTTTTTCTGATATTACAGCTTTCCCTCCTTATTCTACGCGCCAAATTCCTGTCACTCCCCTCTTGTCTTGACCAATTCCACCAACATTCAGAAACAAAAAGTCACTAGATTGTCTAAATGTCAAATGACAGGTCAGCCTTGAATTTTGAACAACCTATCCGAGACCTACATTTTTAAATTCACCCAATGGTCTGCTGCTGCGTAGGCTGGTCATTCCGAAATCTTGACAGAACGTTAAAAACAAAAACTAAGCGCTGTATGAATTTTGATTCTGCTCTCCATATAATCGAAGCCTTTTCCAGCGCGATTAATTTTTAATCGCGATTACGTGACGTAAATAAACATAACAAATACATCGACATCCAGATCGGGTGTACATTATTATATCAATGTTTATACAACGGGCACTGATGATGCCCATATATACATAATATACACCTACATTTCCGTTGTGAGATTACTGTACCTACTTATATTAAGATTGACACGTTCTTATATAACGTGATAATGCGATAAAACAAGCAACTTGACACTAATGGCAATTTACAGGTCTCGCAGAGTTCAAATATCGTGCGCATAAATAAATACATAACATAAACTCACCGTACTTTTTCTTCAGCTTGATTATTTTAAATATCACAGACACTACTCAAAGTCCCCCCTTAATTTAAGACGATAAAACTTAACAGGTAGGTATCACATTAGTTTAACTAAAAAACTATATAACAAAAATTGAAACACCTCGCACCAAACAAAGACATAACCTCAATGGTTCACCTGTTCGACGGGAACGTAAACAAATTCAATTCAAAGCCACCTGCGGTTTCTTTATTCCCGGTTTCCTCCCCTTGCCCGGCCCGCAACCCGAGAAACTCCAAGGCCTATGGGTTTATCCATGCTTCCGCACAGCAGTTCACAATATTTGCGCAAATAATTAGGCTAATTTCGGGCGATAGAGATGATAATAGCGCAAAGAAACATGATAAGCTCTTAGGAATACCGCGAGGACTGCGCTGGCAGTGGCAAAGACGGTAAGAAGGTAAGATAAAGAACAAGTATACAAAAGCGTTAAGACATAGCGCGCCGTCCTTGTCGTGTGTATTAATTCGTGGATGTTTGGTTTCTTTTTAATTGAGGCAGAGACCATTGGTTTGGTTTATGTTGTGGATATAACGGTTCAAGTGTGTATGTGTACGGTGGATTTCGAGACTTTTGGTAGCCGAGCGAGGCTGGCCGCACGCTTAGCCGATGCGATGGTCGGAAGGTATTTTAGATAAAAGTATTTATTATTATCGGCGAATGCTGTGTTTGTTTTACGACAATGCGGTAGGGGTTAAGTGAAGTGGCAACGGTGGCATGGACCACCTGGACGGGGGAGTTATGTTTCGGTTTATAGACGGCGACAATCGCGACGTTCATTTGTTTTGTGTGTATGAAACAATAATATATGCACAAGTAATCTCCATAAATAGGTCGGCGCACAGTGGTGCCTTTTGGAAAAATAGGCGCCAAAAATCTATCACCACCACCACGACAATTTTTGGTGAAAATTAACAAAATTTGATACACTAAAGCAAGGGTACCTACGATGAATTTATTTTTGCTGCCTAAATTTTGTTGTTCAAAATGGCCGCTTCAAAATTTCGGTCAGAATAAGGAAAAAAGGGAATAATTCCATAAAATCATTTCCCATTAGGAATTCAGTAAAAATTATGCCTAATTTGCATGGATATGTTGTGTTTGGATATATATACATTCATATATAAACAATTTCAGTACAGATAGTTTCTAAATTTAAAATAGCACATTAATAATGGCGCCCAATGTGGCCAAAAATCACTCTGAGAACTATTTTTTGTGCTGTTGCCTTAATTTTTTTGGACAGGAGTCCGTATATGTGTTTCTGAAATCTCTCAGCTCTAATCTAATGGTAAATTGATGATTTTGACGGTTGACAGCTGCGAATCAGCTGTCAAGTCAACTTAACATAGACCGTATGGGAAATTGTCCAGCTCGCTAAAAACGACAATCATCCCCCAGACCTCTGTATACGTCCGTATCTTCACTGCAGACTACCCTCGCCTGTCTTGGAAGCCGCCAAGAGTGCTGTTTCTTGCACTCTAAAATAAGGAACTGGCGCCCGAGATTCCGTTTCAAAAAGCGTTACAAACTGGCAGGTACTGTTTGTAGGTAGCAAATCGTGGCTTTTGCTCCAGACTGCCGCGTAATAAAACACGAACTCCAAAGCGAATCAATCACAGCATAAAAAACTTTCATTAAGTTGTTTACACTTTTAATTTATGCTCCTCTTGTTTTTCTACGTCTTAATAATAAATCTTTTATACATTAAAAGTAGTAACCTTGGTAATCACATACTTGATCCGCGGGTATAATTGTTCATTATAATCGTTATCTAACGCTTAATTTTACGCTTTACGGACTGCGGACGTTCCATTATTCATCAAATTATACGTACCTATTAATTTTCCCGTGTGTGTCCTCCGGTTAAGTACATGTTACGGTTTATAGAAATATGCAGCAATAATTAATACTATATAAACATCTTCTCTGGAGCAATTGTTTTAATATCAGTTATATAGATAAACCATTATTTAACATCTTTGATTAGCCAGATATTTTCTTAACTTGATATTTATCTGCTCTTGCACTAAAGCCCTTTGTAGTTCAGGCTGTCTCCTCACTCTTACCTTCTCGAATCAGGGCTCCATTGTTTGTATATTAGCCCGATTTTGGTGGTCTTCTACAATATGCCCGCGGCCCTTAACATTTCTCTGCACGTCGGTAACACCACACCAATTAAATAGGGAACTTCGCCCCTTAAGACGTTCCTATTTATAAAACTGTGCCCATTCGTCAACGGTAATTCGATTTAGGCGTCGCCGGCCGCACATTTTATTAAGGAACACTTACGGCCCCGAGTATTGTGCGACCCAACAACCGCCGTTCGATCTCGTGTCATCCGAAACCTAATTTGCCCTCTCCGACGAAATCAAAAGGCTCCAACAAACAGCGGAATCGAGTTGTGTTGAATTACTGGAACTGCCAATAAAGTTACAAAGTTGTGTAACAGTCGCCGAGGGATTTTCGCTTACGGGGACGGGACAATGCCGGCTCTTAGACACGGACACCCTTGAGTTTAATACAGAAATTAGATATGCCGTCTGAGGTCCGGTTAACAATAACTTACGGTGGCGTCGAGAGGAAGTACGTTTGTATTACTGGCGTGCTGAATACTAAATGGTCAAGTGGGCCGTTGTTTCTTGTACAGGGCGACCCACAATTCCCGCCCAAAGTTTTGGAGACGATTCAGAAACTACTTATTAATATACTTATACATAACCTACAAATCCGCTTTGATTTCAATTTAAGAAGAGTAACGGATTATTTTTGTTAAAAAACTGAATTTTTCTGTGCTAACACGCCCCCCATACCGTTACTTGACGCATCCCAATTAAGGAATCACTGCTCTAGTTAGACAAGTTGCGCAGATGTATTGTTGGTTGCCTACACACAAGGTACCAATAATGAAACCAGTGGGCGCCACTTAGCAAACAAAACTCGCGGAAGGATAATCCGTTTCTGCGCAGACATCCCTCTATTGGAATGGACTCTACATTTGTTGATAAAAATTGTAAAAAATAACTCATACATTTACATGGGGTATGAATCCATCTGCAAGTTGTGGGAAGCGTTACCACTTATCAAGTATAGAATTGATATGCTGAGAAGGCAACAGTTTTCAAGTTACTTAAAAATTGTACAAATTGGACTACAGCGACAAAAGGGAGATGTGTTTGAAAATGTAATGAATCTGCTTCAGCCGCTCGAAAACTGTAATAATGAAAATGTTTGTATGCTCATGGAATTAATTTACATTTACCCGGAATTATTTGAAGTTGAGTGCTGTGGAAGAGTTTAATAATAAAGAAAGTAACATGAAATGTTAGCGAAACCAATTATGTACCATGTATTTGTATTAAAGTGATAAAATAAAAGAAATATATGCTTAAAAATAGTTATATGTTTTAATTTCATTGCGGCGCCACTTGAATTAAAATATCGGTCGGTTGCGTTACCCTAGGGCCGGTTTTAAAAATTCATGCGATAGCTCTCCAGAGTGTACTCACCGTTAACACCTCGTTGTCCTTTCATCCTGCGTCCCACAGAGGGCGAGACTATCGTCAGTGGTCTATCCGGCCGCAGCGACGGTCGTTTGTCCGGCACCAAGGGCTCAGCGGCTTCCACGGTCTCTGCCCACACCGCCTCCACCATGGAGTCTATGCTCGCGGAACGGGGTAGCCGGTTGTGTATTGTTCCCCTTCTGAAAGAACAGAATATAAGTTTATGGAGGAAAGTTTTATTGCAGCAAAAAAAAAATATCCAATAAACGGTTTCAGTACAGCTCTCATTCCTTTGTCAAAGTTTACTAATACTATAAGTTACCTCACTCTACGAAATGCGCGAATCCGCCTGCCCTACTACTTGGCTCGCCTGTCCCTACCTATTGACTCCCACTTCCTCGATATATGGCCCCGGGATTCCTTGGTGGATTGTCTAGTATGTTACACAGTGGCACTCGTTCACTCTACGAATGATTTCTGTGACCTAGGTACATGATTTCGTGCGCTGATTGCGTTTTTAAACACCCGGTATCCGTGTCGCTTTATGATAACAACACGTGTTCGCGGTATGTCTTTGATGTCCAAATATGAAAGTGCCGCGAGGCAGTGAGGTAACTTATAGTTTTCAGTAAACTTTGCCTTTGTAGCTGCAGGCGATGCCATGCACACTGCTCTTGGAGTAATCTTTAATTGGATAATTAGCATCCCTAATGATCTACCTGATATCGAAACAAAACACAAGCGGATTACGAAGCGGTAATTGCATAGTCAGGCAAGAAGTAACAAGAGCTTACTCCATTGGGCCAATTAATTAATTACCCAGCGCTAAGAAGCCATTTTGCAAGCTGAGGGGAATCGGAAAAGTATTTGTTGTTGTTGAATGGCTTCGTGGAAGTTAAAGACGTAGAATCACTGTTAGCAACGACGTATATGCTGTACGAGGGACAACGAGACTATTTCTTAATATACGATTCGGAAATTCCTGGTTTTCGGTCTGCAACGAGAAGATCAAGTTTGGCATGATCCGACGTTCACTCTCAAGCTCCATTTCTACTCGATGAGGATTGGTTAAAAGAGTCTATATAGCTCGTGGACGCTTACACTTATCAGCAAAAATTGCAGACCGAATACGAAGAATTTACGAATCTGTGTACTACAATATTTACATTCTGCTCATCATCCTGTATACCACGATGCGTCATACTTAGGTTTGCTTTCAAAATAATTAGGATACTCATTGGGTTCAACCCCGGACCTGTTAGAGGTCGAGGAGTTGATCACATTGATAGCATTGACTCAAGAAAGTTGCGCTACTTCATTTGGATAAATCGAAGACGTTCAGAAGCCGCAACTTAGTCAGCCGCGCCATCTATCGGTTTATCGCGGAAACTGATCCATTGTGAAATTATATGCAGTTCCCTGTAATTTTACTTTAGAAACCATGATTGCTGGAGAGTCCTCGGGTGTCTGCACGAACGGAAAATTGAAAACAAAAAGGAGTCGAGCAATCGCGAAACTGAATTATCCAGAGTGACTCTCAATTAACGTCAGACATGCACTTCATTCGACGGTTTAACTGAAAGCTTGCAATTCAACCTAGAGGTACGGTAACGAATTTGCAGAGAATCAAACCGACAGGTCGGATTGCAGCGATTTCGATGTTCTACTAGGATAACTCGGGCGGACAGCATTCCACATTCGTAAAGTTGCACAGATTTGAAATGACTGCGCCCCATTCAGCTCTAGTCATTCATAAAGCGGGAGCTCGCAGAGAAAGAGGCACTCCATTACTGGGAATTTATGAGCGGTTTTATATTCAAAATGTTAACTGGAACCGGCTTGCCTTCGCTAACATTGAACAGACGCGCCCAATTGCTATCAGAAAATAGAAACGCAAGGAAATTTATGTTTAGCCTATTGTCTTCCAATGAGGAATTGTGGCGAGGCAGCCGAGCGAGTAAGTGGTAGCGAATAATGATCTCCATATTGTGCCATAAAACAGTAAAGCCGAAAAATTTTGCATTTTAAGGTTAGAGGCTGAGGTTCATAATGACGAACTACTACTACTACCAAATAAATAATATACAATGTATATACATATAATATCAATAATATTATTGATATTCATTAAATTTATGTTGCAATTGACCTTTCACGAGGAACTACAACGCCAACGCACCTAAGCCAAGGTTTTACCGCCAACCACTGTATATCTGGTTGCCTAATTCAGCAGGTATGTAGTTTAATCATCCTTGTAGGCTCCTTAGATATTATGCTGTCTTTGCTATTACTAAAAAAGTATTTCGCAAAAATAGACCATCGCCTAAGTAATTCGATGGATAAAAAAATTTCGGGGAGACGCATCGCATATTTATTAGACTATCAATTCGAGCATCCTCTATATCAGCAGAGCAAACACTAAGTGAAAAGTTATGCAGAACTTCAACCCGAATAACTTTTGTAATAAAAGTTTTTCCCAACTTTAATAAAGGGCGCAGATTCCGGGTATTGACCAGATCCTTCAGCTGTGATTTAAAAACTGGAGCGAACCAAATCAAAAGCGTATTGTAGTGTACGCATGAGGGCGTATTTTTAGGTTGTGTCTTGTCTAGCGAGTGACCTTTACATGGCGAATTCGGTGGCAGGGTCGACTGGAAGAGCAACATGGGATTGCTGTTATTATCTTCATTAATCTCGCCAGATACAGAGGAATGCGGAGGAGTGGACGACGCTGACCTGATGGATCGCAGATCTGCTATGAGTAAACATTTATTGCAGCGGAACTGACGTTTTATTAATTTGGGGCGTAGGGGGAGTTTGGAAAGTTGGACTGGTTTTTATTGGTCTGTCTTGTAAACTGATTAAAGTACAGGTAAAATGGGGACGTTTCCTGGAGTCTCTATAGATTATTTTCTGTCCTTATTTTGTGGAGTTGGCACTGGGACAATAACAAAAGATGAGTTATAGGATATTTTGATAAAACAGACTGATTGCGTCAAAATTGTAGACCATTATACAGATCCTTCGTAACTGATAGCAAACCACGCACCTAAAATAGGCAACCAGGTACACACTTTGTTTTCCTGCTATGTAACACCATTGAGTATATATGGTTGCCTAATTCTGAGGTCACGTGATCGAATATAATGAATTATGCTTCAATCTTGCATAAAGAACTCTGTCACAGCTTAGCCAGTCAACTGTTACTTACCTGACGGCTGTATTTATTAATCAACTGCAAGGGAAAAATTACTAGTGGCTGCAAGATGAAGCGCAAAGGCTTTGTTTAACTGTGAGTCATTCAATTTTACTGCAGATCAAAGGGGATGATGCCGACTGAACGACCCTCGTAAAATATAATAGCGTAGTTTCCCTTAAGTGTGTCTCTTCAGAACTCCGCTGATAGAAAGATTAAATGCAATTTTTGGTTTCGTTGCATCTTGAATCCGACTTGTCTCGAGATAGCTCGCGCGCTAGTTTATTCTTTATTTAGAAATGCAGCTTATAAGAACGAACGATGAGTTTAACCATCGGAAAAGCATCAAAGCCAGGAGGAAGTATTATATACTATTATGTACATATACACGTCTGGCCACTCAGTTGTTTCGGATACAGTTCAGTAAGTTGCACCAATCTCCCCTAACAAGGTTGAAGTGGAATAGATAATAAAACAGCAATGCGCTTTAGGTATTCGGTCGGTTCACAAAACGGAACGAGACACTTGCGCTCCCAAAGCGTGATCCTATTCAACCAATCTATTCGAAATTGATAGGGGAGGTGTGTGCAACTGTATCCGAAACAACTGAGTGGCCAGACGTGTATATCTAGGCAAGTTCTCGTATTGCGCAAGTCGGGACGATTTCAGTGAGGAATTTATTGCTCTTAATTAACAACTTTTACTGTTGTAAACCGAGACATTAGGATCTTGAATAACACCACCAAAACAATTTCATCAAGCTCATTTCAGTGATAAACGGACGGCATATAGTCGCTCATCCCGCAGTTATGCAACCCAACGTACGTCAAAGAAGGGTACATTACAAAACAATTGGAATGTCACCCATGTTGTGGTGATCATAATGACGATGTTACTTAGGTTTAAAACTCAGTGTAATATTTGTTACCACTGTGGAAAAAAAAAACAATAAATGGCGTTGAGTGAAAGAATATCCTCACTCCTCACGCAACCCCAAATAATGAACACTATGCACGACTGATATGCAACCGTCATCTCATATAGGAGTAAGTATGGTTGCATAATCATATCACGTTACTCTAATGGGTGTGAACATACACAGGGCCACAAATCCTAACTAAGCTTTCCTAACCTCAAAAGTGTAAAAATGCAATTTTGAGGTTATGAAACAAGTGTAAATTTTTCTTCGATCATTACCGTTTATGAAGTAAAGCGGCATTAGTCTTCCCATCAATTTCCAAATTTGATTGTTCCAAGACGATTGTTCTTTACCGAAATATCGCACATTGAACTTAAAGAATGTCAATGCCTATGAACGAAGTATTTATGTAGAGTTCCAATACAGGAACACGATTAAAGTGAAAGCAATGAGCAATAACATTTTCTGTACATTCATAACCTCAAAATGGCTTTTTCGCACTTTTAGATAAGGATATCTTAGATTCCTGTTGTGGTTCTAAAAAACTGACGACGAATTCATGATCAGCACACGAAAAACTTTCAGAATTACTTAACAGGAACTTTGAGATTAAACAAAAGCTTCTTTTCTCGATCTGTTTTATCAACAAATCAGATTTCTTCTTTGTAAGTAATCAAATATAACTGCAGATGTTGGAAGAATGAGAATTCTCATGGTTCCTAAAGAAGATCACACCAATTTCCTCCAAGAATCAGGCTGTGGGGTGATATTCTGGCTGGCGCGATTATTGGATCTATTTTCACTGAAGAAAACTTCCTGGAGCACTTGGTAGATCCATTCATGATCCAATCCTTGAAATTATGATTGATGAAGCCAGCTTTCAACAAGATGGAGCTCCCACATTAGTTCCCAAGAGACATTGGTTAGACCAAACACTTCTCGGAAGATGGTTTGGTAGAAGATATGCCTCAAGAATGGAAGTAAAGATGCCCAGATTGATCGTTTTGGTTGATTTAAACTGCCTTTTTGATATACCAAAATGCTTTGCTTTAAATCCAATGACTGTCGCAGGGCAATTTGTTTTGAAATGAAACAAAGACGCAGCTCATGGCAACGAACGTCAATTTCTTCATGGCAAGGAACGTCAATTTTTTTAGAAAATTAGGTAGTGTGTTGGTGCTTTAGGAGGCGCTATTTTGGACCTATCTTCATTGAAGAAATACTGATTGGGCTCCTATACTTTAATAGGAGCATTTGATAGATCCATTCATGATCCAGTCTTTGAAAGGTTACGATGATTGATGAAGCGAGCTTTCAACAAGATGGAGCATTGGTTCCCATGAGACATTGGTTGGCCAAGGCCTTCTTGGGATATGGTTTGGTGGAAGATATGTTCAAGAATGATCGTTAAGATCCCCAGATTGACCTCTTTGGATGATTTAAAGGTACAACTGCCTTTTCGATATACCTCAAGAGGATCACGTTCATGTCTTTTGCTGTGTGTTGGTATATTATTAGGAGGAACTATTTTGGACCTATTTTCACTGAAGAAACACCTAATGAACACCAGCTGAAACTTCTTGGAGCATTTGATAGATCCGTTCATGATCCAAACCTTGCCAAATTAGGATAATTGATGAAACCAACTTTGGAACTTATCTTCACTGTGCTTCCAAGAGATACTAGTCGGACCAAAGACTTCCTGGGAAATGATTAGGTAGAAGATACGTCCAAGAATGGTTGGGAAGATCCCTAGACTGAACCGTTTCGGGTAATTTAAGGATACAACTTCTCTTTTGGTGCACCAAAATGGTGTTTGCTTTAACATCAGTGAGAGACAAGATCGTAGGATATGTTAAATCAGGATTGTAATCCAATGCAGGTGTTTGCCTGCTGAGTAGTTGTTTCCTGCAATAATTATATATTTAACTGCAAGTGTGAAACGACTCGAGTCTGCTTTGACACACAGTTCATGAGAAGGAACGCTTGTAGCTGGCGCTGGGTCGAACCATTAGCGGAGCATAAAAGCCAGAAGGAAGTAGTGGAAGTAGTGGCTGTAATATATATTTAAGCTAGTCTCGCTGCGGAAGTAGAGACGTCTTCAGGCTGAAATTTATTGCTTTTAATTAACACTACAGTGGCTAGTTTTACTGTTGCAAATCGAGACATTAGGATCTTGAATAACGTCTCACCAAAACAATTTCATCAAGCTCATTTCGGTGATAAATGCGCAGCATTAGTCGGGCATTCCGCAGTTATGCAACACAAAGTACGTCTACGCTCAAAAAAATTCTTAAAGACAAATTCGATTTGCATTCCAACCGTTGAGCAGGTTCAAAATTCAAAAGGTGTAATAAGTTAATGATGCAACCCTTACTCCCTCGATTCCGCTCGCCACATGGCGGCGGATTTAGTGTCTGCTCATTTCGGAACATTTATCTCTTTGAGTGTGTCGGCTGTTCACCCCCTAGGGCGAACTTTCTTGTCTTCTCATATACTCGAGCTCTTTCGACACGTCCGAACTTTAGATAAAATTATTTCATCTACCTCTTGTGCGAGCTCATTCGTGATAAGGGTTAAATTTAAGGGCGCGGGTCTAGGTGCGGATCGATTGGCCGTAAATGTTATCATGTAATATATTTTTCATTACGCGAGAAGTCAGGCGGAAAGGCGGCTGGACTGCTGGAGGGCGCTTGGGACGAAAATGATTTATCCGACACTTGACTTTATTTCTCGTAAAGCTCATGCTTGTCTTAATTAGTTAGTATAAACAAGCTGTTAAAAAAAAAGAAAGCTGGATTTGGGGTTTATAGTGTAGTCGGAATCAAAGGTCAAATTATTTTATGCTTACACATTTTATTACTTCGTCCAGAACTTTCGCGTTAATAATGAAAAGGGCCTGCTTCAAATTAAACAAAGCTGTCAGCAGTTCGCTTTGTAATTACACAAAATTTTCCTCGTCTAACTGCGCACCTCTAGTTAAGTTCATTATTTTATTGCACGTTTCACATCAACTCAAGTCTAAAAATCTACATGATCACAGACAGTATTCTACGAAGCTCTAGAAAGGACACCTAAAATAAAATTTTAAAATTCCGAGTTATAAGTCAAAAGTTTAAAATTTCGAGTTATACAACTCGAAATTTTATTACAAAATTCCGAGTTATAAGTCGAAATTTCAAAATTCCGAGTTATAACTAAAATTTTATTTGAAAATTCCAAGTTATAAGTCGAAATTTTAAAATTCCAAAGTATAACTCGAAATTTTATTTAAAAATTCCGAGTTATAAGTCGCAATTTTAAAATTCCGAGTTATAACTCGAAATTTAGCAAAATTCCGAGTTATAAGTCGAAATGTCAAAATTCCGAGTTATAAGTCGAAATGTCAAAATTCCGAGTTATAACTCGAAATTTTGCAAAATTCCTAGTTATAAATCGAAATTTTAAAATTCCGAGGTATAACTCGAAATTTTATTTAAAAATTCCGAGTTATAAATCGCAATTTTTGAAATTCCGAGTTATAACTCAAAATTTTATTTCAAAATGCTTCTCACATTAATATAAAAAAAGAAACAGCACTAGAAAAATATATATTTAAAACTAGTAATAAATCATTTTTTATATAATTCTGGTATACCTAAGTTGTAATTCTCACTGCTACTTCTACTTCACAGATGCTATCATAAAAGCAAATACAATTTGAATTATAAATTTTTCCAGCGGCGCACTGAAAATTTTAGA